>CM017803.1:27793826-30567819 GCA_008086715.1 Sitobion miscanthi
TTGAAAATAAAATTTATATTTTAGTTGCCACTTCAATTATAAGACTTTTACTCTAATTTATTTACCCGATACCTATTTAGGGGGGTTGATAGGGTATATTATATCGAAAAAAATGACTTTGCGGTAAGAACTCTCAAGCTTTGTAGAATTGTCGGATTTTGATGATTATTGTTTTATCTAAAAGAAGAATACTTCCTACAGCCCACATCGATCTCTAATTGTGTATTTTATTTCAAATAATTGTATTAAATGGTTTGTAAAAAATGCCTTCTATCTTGTATTTTTTTAGACATATTATAAAGTTTGAGAATAAAATATTAAAAAACAGAGATCGGATGCGAGCTGTAGACTATTCCCTCTAGGGCTCTAGCAATTAAAAAAAAAAATATGAAATTTGGTTGATTCTACAAGGTGGTATCGTTAGTTACGTTATTCGTTCGTGTTATCGTACTACCTATATTCACCACAATAGTTTAATAAAATTATATATGTGTTAACAGTGCATTGCAATTACATGTAATGAGTGTAAAAAACAACCCCACTGAATACCTACTGTATTTATTTTTTAACTTAATTACAGACAAACTATGTACCCCAATTGATTTTTGTCGTAAACGCAGTGAGTATAAACAATTAAGTATAAAATAATAACATCGTAACTAATCCAATATAAGTACATATTAATAAATTACATGTTTACCAACATATCATAGAATGGTATAATTTGATTTGGTATCTATATATATAAATGTGAAAATGAAAACCTTTGAGACCTATGTTCTCAAAACTACTGACCCCAATAATACTAATAATAAACTAATAATACTAAAATACTGATAATAATAAAATAATAATTTAGTTTATTATTGCAGATTAAAATAAGAATAGTGTATAATATATTGGTTGCTATTGCGCGGGCTGAGAATAAAAAGGTTCTATGTCCACTTTTTTTCCAGTTTTTTGGGTTTTATACAATGTGTGGATGTCCAATACTTAATATTAACAATATATTTGACAACAATTGTATTTATTTATTCATTAAAATTATGGTTAAAGTCATAAGATAACTTGAAAAAAGATATTGAGTTTAAAGTTAAGAATCGCTCTGCTGATTAATTTGATATTGTGAAATAGACCTTGTCATTCTCAACCCGTGAATTTGGTTAATCGGGCGTGTTTGTTGATTTGTGTTATTATTTGTTATCAATATACAGTGTGATCACGATAAGTGGAAACACTGAATAACTATGTGCAGGCTTCATATATTTCAACTCTGCTTTTTTGGCTAGCTTATTCAGCTTTTTTAGCTATATTATACAAAAATATTTATTTAAATAAAAATTCAAACAAGAATTTTGAGATTTACGATGGAAATTTTTGTTTATTTATGGTTGAAATAGACACAAACAAATAGAAAATATTCAAAGTAAAAAATAATAATAAATAAATATGGTACTCAAATTTTATAACCCATTACAACCCAAATTTGATTCGAATATTCTCATAAATTCCAGCAAAACGCTAAGTGCCAATTTTTGTCGTAGAATAAATGCAGACGAGCACAACCACTTGCGTGTCGTATTCTATTAAGTCTGGTAGTTTATTACGATTTTCTCTATCATACTTGATAAAAATTGTATAATCATAAATAAAAAAGTAAAATTATTATATATCAAAATATATATATTTATACTTATACATACATAATAATATACGAATTTATATAAATATCATAATAACTAGTACAATATTATTATTAAAATATATTTATGTCATTGTAATTTATAATAAACATAAACAATAATTGGAACATTATTTAGTTTTGGTCAAGCCGTTTCGGAGGAGTTCAAAACAAACATTGCGACAGGATATTTTTATATATTAGATACACATAACTTCATGGTATGCTGTCGTTCATTATCCATGATCCGTTGTCGGATTGACTACCAGGGTGGCTGAATTGCACTTACTGCTGTGAGTTTGATCTAAGAGGATTTGAACAGTCACAATTTTTTGAAGAGTTTTCATTTTTTAAGTGCAAGGGGTCAGCTAGTTCATACATGTAAATGAATGTGTGTGAGTAGATGAGACCTCTGGAATGAAGATATGCTTGTGGTAGAATAAAAATAAAGTTAAGTGGTTGGGCTAAGAAATATTGTTGAAGTATATGTGTAAATGATATTTTTATTCTACCACGAGATATTGTTATAGTTCGTGATGGGAGATGGAGTGCTGTTTCGACTTAAACGCTAATAAATGCAAAGTCACTTACCTTGATCGTCGTTGCACCGTAGTTGTCAATCTGGATGTTTTTGAAGTCATTACTTCTGCTCGTGGTTCGATGCGCGTTATTATTACAACATATAATTTACTTCTACGGTCACACGTTTGATTTAAGATTTTTATGTTTAGTGGTATTATTTATTTTGTATTTCGATTTATAATTTAGTTTTGTAGGATTACTAAACACCTTAGTGTTTGTTTGTAATAACAACCTGATATACACAATATTTTAATGTTTACGTAGAAAATGTAATTTTTAGGAGGCTTGTTAGTTATATGTATTTATCTGGCGAATGACCTTAATGTTCAGGATTTAATGAGTGATTTTGTTAGTGGATAAGTAGTTATTTTTATACTATAGTCAAAATACAGATACTTCAAAGCATGTTTCGAATATCGCCGAACCCTTATACGCTATTAGTATTTATTTTAATTATATTATAAATCTGATACTCAAGATTTTTGGTGGATGAGTAGTTATTTTTATACTATAGTCGAAATACAGATACTTCAAAGAATGTGTCCAATCAGTTATTCTTTCGAATATTGCCGAACCCTTGTACTCTATTGGTATTGTATTTCAATTATACTATAAGTTTAACACTTAAGGTATGTGGAATTAAATTTATTAGCTTTTGAGAATGAAAATGTAAACGAATATTGTGTATATTAATAAGGAAATTTAGTGTGGTTGAGATATAAAAGAAAGAAGATAATTTGTTTTTTGTTTGAATAATTATAAATGATTTTGAACCAATAAGACCATACGTGGTATGTTAATTTAATGCAATGTTTGAATTTGAATTTTGAATAGATAATACCCAATGATAGAATGAAAGTTTGTGCGTGTCTTCGATGTTGAATGGCGTAGGTCTTGAGTACTGCTCTTTGCAGAGAAGCATCGTGCCCGTGAAGGTATACACTGCTCTGCTTATGGCAATGGACAACTCTCGAGATCAACTCTGGATCGACTGTTGTGATGAACTGCTGTTCTCGATATCGACTGAGCTGTTATATAACTGGTTTTGTCCCCTCTTAGATCATCGTAGCGCAGCATCACGCGTGCTGGCTGTCTGGCCTTGAAGTTTAGATGTTGACGCGCGTCTTACACGCTAGTATTGAAATTCGCACTTTGACGAATATTTATTGTTGTATATTATTGTTAAGGTAAGCACATATTACTTGTGGTATTATGGTTTTATGTTCTTGTAACTTGGAGAACTCATGCGTGGTTGTTCTGTGACTTGTTGGTTGACAAGGATTCGTTTTAACGGTACTTGAAGGGCGTGTGTCTTACATGGCGAGGGGTGTGATGTGTAGGGTAATTGTGAATAAATAAGTTCGTATTTTAGCATTTTGACTTATGAATTGTTTGCTTGTTTTTACTGTTGGTATTCGTGTATTAATCTTATTATTTTTTGTGTGGAATGCCGGACGCTGTCTAGATGTTTTTTAGTTTGAGATGTGTAGTTGTTTTAATGGTCTTGTTGTTGTAGACGATTTCGTTTTGTGGTGTATGCCTATATCATTTCTTTGTGTAGGCGGTGAGGTGGTGTGTATAGTGTAGCTAGTTTCTATTACTCTGTTATTGAAGATATGGCTGATGATTTAATTATTTGGTGTTTCACCGGATGCCCGTTATCATAATTGTTGTTTTTTTGTCGGGTTTAATAATTCTCTCAGTCTGATAGTATTTCTGGTAATCTGCATCTGTATGTGGTTATTGTTTTGGATATTTTTCTTTGACGTGGCTGTGAGATGCCGCGGTATGATACAATCGCATTCCTTCTGAGTGGTCCGAATTTATATTGATTTAAGTTATGTAAATAATTTATAATTTTAAATTGCGTTTTTAAGTTTTCTACTTCGATGTATGATCGTTATTGGTTCCAAATCATTTTATGTGTTTATTAACGTAGAAAGTAGACATATAATATATTACATGCTAATTTAAAAAGTGTTAAATTTGGTTTTTTTTTATCGAATTTTACATCTACGTACAAACAGCACAGGGTCCGCGATCTACCGCAGGAAGACTGCTTACCTGATAATATACTACTGTGGCCAGCAGTTTATTGCCAATTATTTTATTTTATTTTATTATTTTTTCACACAGTTGTAGGTAATAATGAATAAAAAAAATCACATGTTTAAAGTTCAGTTGTTATAAACTATAATTGTGAATTTTAAAGAAAACCGTAAGTACTGGCCGAAAAGGGAACGGTAAGTATTGGCTGAATAGGGAAGGGTACATTTTGGCAAAAAGAGGGCTGTCCACTGCTGTGAATCAGAATTTTTATTCCAGGCAACAGAAAAGTTAAGATAATTTTGAACACCATACACCGAATATTAAAATATTAAAATAACGAATTGAACAAAGTTTGAGTCATATAGAGTTTGTACGTTTAACGGCAACGAAGTGCACGGAATCAGCTAGTAAACTATAAATACAAGTTACAATGGGTTTATTTAAAATAATATTATTGATACAATTTATTATTTTAATTGACTTAAGTAGGTAGGTATATTCAATAATATTAAATACTCCGTTTTTAGTTGTGTCACTATTTTTTCAGCAGGAAATATACACAAAAAAAAATTATTTCAGTCACAAACAGTGACAAACTGACATAAGTCAAAATGTTTTCAAATATATTTTGTTATTAACATTAAGAGGAAGCCACACCCGGATGTGTTGTCTTACACACTTACGACATTGACAAAAGGTATTTACACAGTCTGAGTAGAACTCACTCAATGTTGGTTCTAGAGTAAAAATACTTAAAATACAATTGAATTAATATGACAATATTTCTTAGGGAAAGTCATTGCGTTTTTTTAAAAAATTAAAGTTTTGAAAAGTTTAAGGTATTTTCAAAATGTTGAAATTGTTTCTATTTCTAAACGATTTAATTAACGTCACATTGGGAATAATGGAAATAACGCAACGACATGCACTCAAAAATATTGTAACAATTCAATTTTATAATAGGTATTATTACTCTAGAACCGAAATTGAGTGAGTTCTACTCAGACATTATTTTTGTATTTGTTAATGAATTTCATTGGTTAAATTTCTATTCTAAGTTAAAAAATGGCCGAGTGATAGTAATCTGATTTGCATGGATATTTTTATTATTACGTATTTATTATTATTAAATACGTATTTTATAATCAATTACACCAACGCAAATAACATAAAATCAGATTACTATAACTCGGCTCAAATCTCGGCTAAATTGAGTGAGTTCTACTCAGACTGCGTAAACACATTTTGTCAATGTCGTACGTGTGTAAGACGGAGACTACATATGCGGGTGTGACGTCCTCTTAAGGTTTTTTTTTCATTTCTATGAGTAGTATTTAGTATTTACCTCAAATCATAACATTTTATCTATACATCAAATATTTATATTTATAAATTTGCAGATTTTGGCAAACGTGGAATTGTGGGTATTATAATAATACATTTATTTTAAATTACAATAATAATTCATATGAATTATATAGCTTGAGTACATTTAATATTTATTTATTTATTAATTTATTCTCTTTCCTATAAATTTAAATTGACAATCGTGGTCGGATAATTTTTATTGATAATATGATGACATGGATGTGAAGTCCTAACAAATATATTCATTAGCTTATGAGTACATTTTCTTGATAAATATTTAATACATAATATTTGTATTATTATAGATTATAATACACTATTTATATAAAATTGTGAAATATTACATAAACATTTTTTTTCCATTTAAAATAATAATGTAATTGTTCTTAAAATGTACCATTGTACCAAATTCTTAATAATTTATAGTTCTTTAATATATGATTATTTGTACATAGGCTGTATATTGCATTGTAAATCCATAAATTTGATTCTTAATATTTTATTAAATTTAATACGCTTTAGTGCCAGCTATTACTTAACCATATTGCATGTAAGTATGCAATCTCGGTGTAGCATCCTCTTAAAGGACCATAAAACACTCAAAATTGACTTTTATTTAAAAAATCAGACTCAAAAAATGGTACCAATAATATTTTTCTGCGTTCAATAGTTTTCGACTTACGAAGTCTTTAAAATCAAGCGTGACGTCATAAGATCCTACTTGCGGCGGCAACGTGTACACGTGCCTGTTACTAATCGGGTTAAACTCGGGTGTCTTCTTACTGATTTTAGTAAATTGATTCCTATACTTATGTTTTTCACATAAATTTTCTAAATATGTAATTATTATCTTTTTGATATGATACTATGCTATGATATTGTTTATTTAAGACGAATAACATCTGGTTCATATGAGTAACTAAACGATGTATTTTATTACGTATTAATCATTATTATTATTATTGTTATTATAACAAGTACATATACAAACGTTGTTAAAAATTTAAATTGATTTAGTATTATTATAAGACAAGTATTGTATTAAAAAAAAAAACATAATATTTGTACAAACAGCGAGTAATTAGAAATACAGAAATAAGGTAGGAAGTTTATCGTTGGGCCAAAATCATTCATAAAAACCATTTTCTTCTGGATAAGTCTGTCTTATTTTATAAATCACACAGGATGGAATTACTATCCTATTTCCCTTTCCAATTGTTGTCCATGCATTTATCCACGAAATAAACTGTTTGTAAGCTTTGTGGTTCACTTTTACACAAAACTTTTTTTTTTGTTTTTTTAGACTTTAAAATCATTTTATGACGAGAAATATTTAAAACATCTTTGTCTAAAACTAGTTTGTTGAATAAAACACTGTTTATTACACAACCAGCTATTCCACTAACTTGTTTTACTTTTTCACTTTCTTGACAACAGACGCTTTCTTGATCCGTCGTCATAACTACGCACTGTCCACATTTGCACCAATTTAATTTACCACTTCGATTATCTACGTTAATTTCAAACTCATTATTTTCAGTAAAAGTGTTTGAATCCCACTCATTTAAACAATCTGGTTCCAATTGATAATGTTTTACACTCACCATAACGAACAACAACTGATCCAAAAGTAGACTAAAACATTACTGCTGTAATACTGATCCATAATAATAATAATAAACGGGAAATGGATAGTATTATTGTTTTAATAATAGTTTGTTAGTTTATCAATTTACATTCTTCAAAACTATAAATAAATCGTAAATCGTAATGTAAAAAAATACTTCGAATGATTTCTCTCGTATTTTTATTTTTATTTTTTTTTGTATAAGAAAGCGTTGGAATAAACCACCAGAAATAAAAAATAATATGAACATGAGCCTATTTGCTACAAAAACTCCACACGGACGAAGACGGGATATTCAGCTTGTAATACTATAATATAGACGGTTTTTAAGAGAAAGGGCTTAAGTCAATTTTGGACATTTTCAGTTTACACATTAATTCTGTATGAAATTTCAAGCCGTTCTGAATAATACCACTGTAGATGCCTTGTGGGATTTGGTTTACGAGATAAATAGAATACGCATGGTAATAAGTCTTTATACAGAATTTTTTTTATGAGAAACAATCAAAGTTACTAATTTATAATTATAACTTATTTTAATGACAGAGGGCATACATTTTATATTATTACATGCAATAGGTCTTAAGTCATGATGCGAAAGGGGTGAAGTTAAACAGGTATAATATGCAATAGGTCATAAGTCATTATAATTTGAAAAAAAAAAATAAATAAATACTAAAATGTATTTAATAGTAAAATAAAAAAACATTTATTAAACATGATTATGAATACAAAATTTAAAAACGTTAAATATGTACAAAGTTATAATGTCTTTTGTGTCTCCTGAAAAGTATCAATTTTTCTCTTAAAAACCGTCCATATATTCTGTAATTATGATAATTAAACATTCATTGTACAAGGTGTTATTCAACTTACTATCGCAAAATGTATAGGGACAATGTAGGTACATAGAATATATTATAATTTACTCGAATAAATAAAGAACGAGTAATTAGGGAGGAGAGAATAAAAAATAACTCATTAGAGGAAACATAGCTTGCATGGCATACATTTTAGACAAAATTAGAGAAGACGGGTTGAATTGTTTCAGTTGTTACGGTTATATTATGAGGAGATGTGACTAGGATGCAATAAGGGCGTCAGTATGTTAATGAAAATTAATTTACAAGGAACAAGACAGAAAATAATAGCATATCAAAAGGTCCAATTTCAGGGAATGTGAATTCCCTAACTAAAAAATATGGTTAAAATTAATACGTTTATAAAAATATTTGTTTAATTTACAATTGTATATTACCTTTAGAATGTGAAGGTAAGAATATCGATTTAATATAAAAAACTTTTAAGCTTAGAAGTTATGATAGGAAAGTTATTTTTAAAAATTATATAGATTAAATTCTAGATTTTTGGTTTTTAAACAGAACTATTTCAAGTAAAAGTTGATTGAATCAAATAATTAACTCTTTATAATCATTTTAAATCTGCTGCCTTAAACAACGTTGTTTGTGGTTTAAATTTTATCATAAATTCACAATAAAATATACATAATAAAATTAGTGTTCATGCCACTAACTGTCGTCAGAAATTCCGTCACCACATTTGTAGCGACGATACCACGGCATAGCACGCACAATGGACAACTCTTATCTCCCCGCTCTTTACCCTCTCATCAAGTGCATTATACACATGATTCATTCCATACAAAAGTAATTCTAATGTCTTTGCTAAATCAATTTAAATAACGCCATAATTTATATTTTCTTTTGTTTTTCTTTTTACTTTGTCGACATAACCTAAAAAGAGTTTGTATTATGGTTTGTTCGTGTTCTGTTCATGCTTGCTATTAAAGCAGCTCCCGTTTCGTTTAAATTATTTTCATGTTACACTTTTCATGTATATTTCATCAGTTATATGACACGATAATCATTTCTCTGGTTTTGCGAATGTTGATCGTAAATAACTCTGAATCCATATACAAATATCGTTGAACGTTGAGATTTTTACTGAATATTTAGGTATAAAATTATATTACTGATGCAATATTGATGGTTTATTTTTATGGTTTGATGGTACTGTAATCCCTATACTTCGGTATTCATTACATATTAATTTAGGAAAAGATTTCAACATTTTTGAATTCAATATTATTACAACTATGCCGTTTACACATTAAATAATAATTATTATTTATTATTAATATACGGAGCAAAACTCCATTTAAATCTGTGTATGAATATGACAGTCATATAAGGTATTTTGATAAATTTAAGAGCATAAGTAATAATTATTAATTATGTATAAATTATGTATAGTATAAATAAGGTGTTGCATAGTGGATAAGTGAATTATATAATAAGTGTATGTAACAAGAAAAAGTAGAAAAAATAAAAAAAAATATATTGAATATAAGAATAAAATAAAATAAAGACAAAAGTTAAAATAATAATATAATTAATATATATTTTTATCAGTCAAAAATATTTATGTATTTGATTTAAAATATAAATACTACATACCTAGCTTTATATTATTTAGTAGGTACCGTAAGTTTTTTTTTGTTGATTGACCTCAAAGTATACTATATGTATTTTAATTTTTAATAGTTGAATAATATCGTGTATTTTCGTGTATACCGTTTCTTTATGTGTAAATATGAATAACTGTCGGGATGTGATTTTTCAAGAAGTGAATCATTATAATAAATTGGTAACTTAAAGTTTAAAACTTTATACAACTTCTTATACAAAACAATTATTTTAGTAAATTGATATTTTAGTGCAGACATTTTTAATTTTAAAACCTTTTGGATTTTGAGCTGAGCGAAGGATGTATTGATATTACAAGTATTTCGCAATTCTGCGGGATAATATAAATGCAGGAAAATGTAGATGGGTAATTATATCCATTTTTATATGGCCTGGTGAAATTTCAAAATGGCCTGCTTGAATCCTTGCACCTGGAATAAAACTGGTATAAATATTGTTAAAAATATACGATAATGAGTAAAAAAGATTAAAAAATGAATACAATCATAAGGTTTATTTTCTTATAATAGTCGAAACATGTCCTTACCACAATTACTAAATTTACTATAGATATATTATAGTTACTTTGCTTTTACAAGCACACTTAAACCTGCTTTACCTATAAATATTTATGTTCAAAATTTATATTTTTTGTAAATAGGCAAATTGAAATAACAGTTATAATATTATGTGTAATATAGTAGGTATACAGTAGTAGGTACGTGAACTACGATTATGGTTGTAAAAGTTGTAAGACATCAAGAAAAATCGAATAGGAAATATAGACCTACTTTTGGCAGAAACCGGCTATGTCCAGAATATTATTGTTCTAAGAATTTCAATATAATATATAAATCAAATTGCGAACCATTAGGTCAATATTCAATAATTAGTTGTAAAACACTAAAACGTATTTATAGTTTAGCCGATAAGATAACAAGGTACCCCGTAAAATGTTGGTCCACTAAAACTATGATTTTTATAATATACCTGTGTTGAATGGAAACAAATTTCTTTGAGTTTTTGATGAAACTGCCGCCGTGACCTTTCAACCTTCAATATTTAGCTATGTAGTGTTTTCGTCACTGTTATTGCAATAACAGCTTATAATATGCTATGAACAACTCTGAGTTACAAGTCTCATGTTTGGTTGATCGATGTGTTTGACAATCCGTTTCAAATGTGTAAATCAAAAAAATAATATTTATTTTCGGTCGTTCAAAAATAACAATTATTAAAAACGTGATAGATTTTTATTTGAACACAATTGTAGAATAAAAATGAACGAATAATAAAATATTTATAATATAGTTTATCGACAGACGACAATGTATATTATTGTATAATATTATCATCGATGATTTAATTAACGTCGACGAATTATTTTACTGAACTAATATAATTTCAGTCATTGTCCATAAAAATAAGTTAGTTTTCGAGATCGTATTTTGATTAATAATATACGGTCAAAACATTTCGTTTTAATATACAATTTAAAATCATTGTGTACAAACGTTTGTCCTTGTTTAATTCCCAGTCTTTATATAAGAAAAATTTCTGACTATTCGAGTTCCACATAAATAATGGCTATCTAGATGTTGTACGAGAACAGACATTTTAATTATATTTTCTTTAGTTAACAAAATAGTAACAAAAACACATTATATAAGCATTAGGCATGTATTAAACTTGATGTTTATATTATTATTTATTCAAAACCATTTCTCGTTTTTATCAAACAGAACTGATTTGGGTTATATTCATTATCCATATAAAAAAATTAAAAAATTAAATTTTTAATATTTGATGTCCAATTGCAGGTAATAAATTAAATACAAATATTTAACAAAGAGGAGGTAGGTACTTTTCAAAATGTATTGTGATTAGGTATCAAGTATTTGAATACGTAATATAAATTAAATACTTTTTAAAAATATTTGAATAAATATTTAAATATTTAGACGTCAGTCAAAAATAGATACTTAAACTTATTTAAAAATATTTCAATTAAATAGTCAATATCTATATACGTTAAACTTTAATAGGTTCGAGAATAATTTCAGTCTTGGTTAGAACCAGTTAGGTGTTCTGTAATCTGCTCATTTGATGAAATCTTATGTTTATGCATTTTCAGAACCATTAAAAAATATTATTTTAGACACAAAATTTAAAATACTAAAATACTAAAATATTGTTCATTGTCATACAAAGGTAAAAAAAAAGCAGGTAAGTGGATGTCGCTCAGCTATACAGTAGGTTACAAGTGGGTCACTGTATAATGGATTGTATTAAATTTGAATTCAATGATATCATATTATCATTGTATACGAAAAACGATTTTGAGCGGAGACGGTTTGTCAGTCTGGATATTTTATGTTGTTATTATATTTTATTATAGCCAGTTTGTTGAATTAATATTATAAATATTAAATTACAACAAAATAACTAAATTCGTTATTTTTATTTTTATTCGTTTCTATGGTGATATCAAAAAGCGTTAGAAATTAAAATCCCATTCTTAGCGGTTTTTTGTAATTTGTCGTTGGTTTTTCCCGTGGCATTAAATAATTATTGAGAACATCGAAAAAGACCTCTATAAAGTACCATTTTAATCCAATTTTTTGAAAGATAAGATACTATATGTTGACATCAAAGCACTCCATCTGGTAAAAATTGTGTATATATCTAAGTAGGATAAAAAAAAATAAACTCCATTGTAAAACCACTAGATCCCTCGCTCCGCTAGGAACCTAAAATACATGTTTAGTATTCCGGAAAAAAAACGCAAAGTAAAATACGTATTTTTAAAACCCACTAAGTGATTTTGGATTTTACGAGTAATGGGGTGGTTTACAAGTTTTTAAATTTATTGTGGTTACAGATTTGTACAAATTGTATAACAATTACTGGTGTAGTTTTTGAACTGAATTTCAAACATACGCGAGTGCCATCCTCACGAAGCTTATTTAAAGGAAATATTACAAAAAAGTAGATATATATTCAAATGCTTGACCAGTTGATTGCAAGTCTGCAAATTACTATTTACAGTCAAGTCACGATAACTCAAAGTTGAAGGGGGATACAAATTCACTTCGATATATGTATATTATTCGAGACATCCAACTAATTTATAGGGGAAAAATTTTCTAGGGGAATAAAACACAATTCGAGTTACCGTGACTCGACTGTAGATTGTTTTTCAAAAGTTAGGTGCATAGTGTATTGAAAACTAACGCGTGAATACAAATTGCTAGAAAACGATAAAAAAACGGTTAGGATTTTATTACCAACGTGTTATTAACGTTTGACTCGTATAATATATTATAATATAATATTTAAATACCTATACATAATAAAATATGCTTACAGACATTATAGGTCCATTGGTTTTTCAAAAGTGGTATTTCCGGTTTGTAGGTAACTACTTCTCATAGATAACTCTTTTTATTTTGTGTAAACAATAAATTCTTACACGACGATATATATTTAGGTATATCCGTAAAATATATACGAATAATTTCGTATTGTTTTTAAAACGCATTATACATTCCTGCAGACTTCAGAGTTGATTCTAAACCTAAACATTTCTGGCGCAGCCTACACTGGAATATAATAATAATATTATTATTTACCTGTGGGGCTTATTATACGGATATTACATTATTACATTTTTATTATATTATATTGTCACTTCTTATCTGCTAAAATAAGTATTAATAGCCAATAGGTATATGATATCAAAAAAAAAACGCTGTTAAACATGCATAGTATAATGATCTGGTTATCTATTTGGTTGCTTAAAAATTGTTGTAGCTTTCGAGTGGTTGTTTTTCACGCATTTATTTACCCGAGACACGTTGACGCACAGTTTGAATAGGTAGTAAAAAAAAACATGTCGCCAATTTATTTAGGTTATAATATATACTACGTATTGTGTAGTATAGTGTCACTATATTATATTAAGAGCCAATAGTTTTTACTTGTTATCAGCTATTCGTAGGCCTGTAAACTGTAATGCAGTGGGGTATTTACAGGGGGGTAGGGCCTATGGGGTCCGGACCTCTCCTCCATCGGCCTCCTAAATAACAATCTAAACATCTAATATATATATATTAATATATTTTGTAGCGAAGATTTGGAAAGTTATTTGGAAGATTAACTGGACCCTCTCCATGAAAAATTCCTAAATACGCCACTGCTGTTAGTGGGCCGGCAAAGTAAGGAGAAAATATCGCGGAGGGCCACCCAAAATATGGGTCGGTCATGAGTGTCTGGCAGTAATTTTAGTTTTATATGATAATGAGAAATTAATACAAACATTAGTAGAAAATATAATTGAATGGAATTATCATAATATTTTCTTCTGTATCGAGTTTAAGTTTGGTAGGGTAAAGACTGTGGCTCGAGTGGTTATTTTTCGTGCGTGAAACGTATTCTACAACAATTACATTTATAGATGTGTGGCGCCCTCTTAACGTAAAAATATTTACTTGATACGTTGACGTCCAACATCTGATGAAAATACCGAATTTAAATTATGTGCTACTATCTATGACGTTAAATTCGAAGTAATCGATTTGTAAAAAATTGTTTGTGAAAAATGAGGCCAAATGTGGCCCCTGAGGTTTATTTACATATTCCTAGGTCACTCCTCAATGCGATATAATTTTTAGATTCTGAGTGGAACGATGAATGTATTGATTTTACAATGATGTGTGTTTTTATATTTTTTTTTTATTTTTTTTTGTGTCTGTGTACACGAAAAGTAGCCGAAATAATGCTTCGATTTTCAACTTCAGTATCTTTTTCGATTGAAAAGTGAATATCGTTGGTTCATTGAGGAGGTCAAAATTTAAAATTTCCAGTAATTTTCAAAAGCGCCGAGAAAAACAAAAGAAAAATTAAGGAAAAACGGGAATTTTTCACAAAATCGATTTTTCACAAAATTGAATTTGGTTTTTGTTGTAATTTTAAAACAAATGACCGTAGATACATGCAATTTTCACTGGTTGCTTATATTTTCATTTTCTATACACCATAAAATTTTCCAAATATTTTGACTTATTTTGAGCTGTTTACGGACATTTTCAGTTTCCATTTTTTTTAGTTTTTTTTTCTATAAATATCAATAAAATTTTATCTGTTGAGTAAAAAAACTTGAAAATTTTATAGAAGGCTCCTAGGTTATTGTTTCAAAGGCAGATGAAAAAAATTAAAAATCCTTAGTCACAGTTTTTATTTATAAGCATTTAAAGTTCAAATCTTGACAAATTACGGGAAAATCACGAAAATTAGCAAATTATTTTGAGTTGAGAGTTCATAAAAATTTTTCTTTTTAAATCTAAGATTTGAAAATGTAATACAAGATTACCCATAAGTTTGTATACCTTTATCAAAAAAAAAATGTCTACAAACAAATCAAATTAAATTTTTATGAGCGTTTGAAATTCATATTTTTACAACATTTGATATTCACTCGATTTCTCATGTAACGATTTTCTTATTTTATTGTAATTAAAAAACGAATGACTGTAGATATTTGAAAATTTCGCTGAATGTTTATATTAGCATTTTCTATACACGATAACATTTTGAAAATAATTTGACTCTTTTTGAGCTGTTTACGGACATTGCCAGTTTTCAATTTTTTAGTTTTTTTTCTATAAATATCAATAAAATTTTATTTTTTGGGAAATAAAGCATGAAAATTTAATACAAGGCTCCTGATATATTTTTACAATAGCAGTTGAAAAATATTAAAAATACATAGGCACAATTTTTTTTTATAAGCATTTAAAGTTCAAATTTCGACAAAATGTATATAATTTATAATTTAATAATTATTTTGTTGTTAAAAATTTATAAAATGTTCAACTTTTATAGCTAAGGATTGAAAATTTAAAACAAGGCTCCACGTAAATAGGTTATATATAAATTACTTTACGCACAATAATATCATCAAATATACTTAGTAACATCATAGTCTGACTGACCGTTTTCGCTCAGAATCGTTTTTCTTATACAATGATATTATATCATTGAATTCAAATTTAACACTATCCATTACAGTGACCCACTTGTAACCTACTGTACAGCAAAGCGACATCTACTTACCCACCTTTTTTAAATTACTTTTGCACCACTTTCGTTGAATTATCGCAAGCTGGAACCCTATCTGATTTTATTTTTTATTTTTTCATCGCTCAAACTATAACATTATATAATAATACTATCATATACGATAGGTATGTATAAGTACATAATATATATTATTACTGAATATGCAAAGACACAAATATTGTTAAAAATAATATGACTAGCCATTTTCCTTCAAAAATTATGTATTGTTTTCCCCCACTGGAGGACTAATTAACAAAACATTTTAAAGATGTACCTACATACATTTTAAATAAATGAATATTTTTAGTAGATACATGCAAAACATGGTTAGTTTATCACTCCCAGTGGAGAGGCTCCGGTCTTAGTCTAATATTTTATTTTAAGTCATAACATTATATTATAGTCTTTGGCGGTTGAGACGACTAATGTCTTTATAGTTGTCAAGTACCTGAGTAATTGAACTGGTGTGTTGATCCAGCTTTATCTCGTGATTGCTCTATACATTAGGTACTCTTCTAACGGTAACACAATATTATCAATTAGCCCAAAAAACTATTAATGCGTTTGAAAACATTTTTTTACATAATAACATTGTTTTAACAATAAAAACTATATTTTTACTATATTTACCGTGTAAAAGGTTTTACTTTTTTGAAAAGGCAACACAATTCATAAGATTATACGAATTAGGTAGTTAAAAATGTATAGATACATTTTCAATTACTTTGATACCTGAGACTTGTATAAGTAATACAACTGCATCTGCTGGATCATCGTGAGTGCGTTTTACACACGTATTTAAAATATTATCGAATATGCATGACCTTCATAAGTCATAACCTTATAATATAGTTTAACAGTTTTCTTGCGCTGAACGTTTAAAGCTTAAAGTTAAAACTATCCAACTCTGTCTTCGTTTAGAATCGTTTTCCCGATATTACTATGGAGTATGGACGATCCACGGGTGCATCGTTTTGTATTTTGCAGTCGATATAATAATTATTAATTTGTATATTTTATTATAATATATATTTTTTTTTTTTTTTTTTAATTGATCATTAAGCCCAGCAACTATGGCTTTTAGCTGTTTGTTGGTTTGTAAACACATGTGTGTAGTTTTGGCAGATTTTCTAGTGGGCACCCGTAAGTATCTGCCATGCCCGGGCTGGGGATGGCGGCACTTGTTCTCCGGACACCGTGACTTGCCCGAAGAGAAATGCCGCACTTGAACCGAGGTTTGAACCAGCGCCGGTGTGCGTCACAACCGACGCCTTAGTCCGCTCGGCCACTCCGTCCCCCTACTAAAACATAGTATGGTCGTAACAATAGCGAGATAAGATGCGTGATTTCCATTGTTATGGTTTGTATATAGTTTATTGAATTATATCATAATATCAACGCCGTAGTAACGTCAGAAAGAGATAAAGGCTCAAAAGGATAAGCACGTCAAAGACTTTAATATTATACATATTATTATATAATATTGTTTCAACGTGTATTGGGTATTGTGTATAGTTGTATAGTGTACAACTGTATAATATTTATAACTTACTAGTTACTATAATATTAATACGATTGTACATATTACATAGTGCTATGTTTGACAGTGTATAATCATATAATATTAGATTGCATAATACGAGTATACGGACATACAGTAAAACGCATACATATATAGCTACAATATTATATAGTTTATTTATATGATTTCGACTTGGACGGCTGAAGAGAATAAACGTCAGAGACTTTAATATTATACATATTATATTATCATACTAATTTAACGTGTATAATATTAATGATAACTTACTATGATAATAGGACGTATTATGCTGTGTACCTATAATAATAGTATTTGATTGTACAGCAAAACGCATACGTCATAATGCAATATTATTTTTTTTGTTTACGACTTCGACGACTTGGAGTCTCAAACGTTTCTTGGGCTCCAGGAAAAAATATTTTTGTCACTTCATTCTCCGTGGTGGATTGCACGAACACTCCTTGCGGGAATAATGAGCACTGGCCCACCGGCGACAATATTTTCCCTGTGCTTCGCTCCTTAAAATTCGACACAGACTGCGCGGACTTGATCCACCAGTGCACGGGCTGCGTGCGAAACGCTCTGGGAAACAGAAAGTTCATCCAGACTTGGAACAGACTGATGTAGTCGTAGTTATCTTCTTCGTCGTCGTCGCAGTCTTCGTAGTCATCTTCAGAATCACTGCTACTCAGGCAACTGTTATAGAAGTTAAAAAAAATTTTAATTCTAGTTTGGGTTGCACTGAATGGTTAATGTATTAATGTACACGAGTTCTACAGGTTTAATGGACAATTTCAAAATGTATACTTTTGATAAAGCGTTTGTGCATCGTTTGTGCGCCAAATCCCATATTTTTTGTTCTCAAACTTTAATTAAGTTAAAACATAACAGCAAACTATTAAAAACAAATTCTATGTTGAAATGTACACATTTACAGTTTTACCTTTTACTCACCCATAAATTAACTGGAACACCATAATTTTTTTTTCATATAAAAATAACTTATAGCTACTAATTACTAATATTAATATAAAACTAAAAAACATAATACTGTTTAAATAACGCCTTGTAAAACATTTAATCTCGAACATTAAAATATTAATATGAAATTATATTTTCCCAATATTAGCTTATAATTATACTGGTTAAAAGTTTTTTTCAAAAGTACTCATTTTGTTTTGGCAACAATTCAATATGACGAATAAGACAATAGACAAAGGACATTTTTTTTGGAATAGCGCATAATAATTTGGCTTTGTGACCTACCGTTTAAATAGTAACCATTATTATGGTTCAATATTTTCATATTCATATTTCAATAAAAAGACACTCACAAATCGACTACGGCGGCGTGAACGAAGTGTACTTACTCATTGTACGAAATTATTGTTTCGACATTATTTCTTTCGTTTTTCGCGGTGCTTTTATATCCCAACCGCTTGATTGGTTTGAATTCCTTTCGTGTTATCGCATTATCAGAATCAGAATACATTTTTCAACGCTTTATCGCCACAATCGCATATAAATAAATATATTATATTATACGTCGTTACGATCGACAAAAATAATAACATACTGTTTTATCCAAACAGATGATTTCGGAACGCTTAAATATTATTTATTAATTACTTTAACCAGAAAGTAAATATAGGTATAATATAGGTATAATATAGGTATGATATAGGTACCTCCTATTAAACCTAACCGGGTATATTTTTTTTTCAAACGAATGTAGGTATTGAATAGAGGTAAACAATAGATGTTTTGTTAAAACTAACTGGTTGTATTATTTTCTTTGGCAGGAAAACAAAATAAGTATATATTTTAAAATATTTCATAATTTTACAATGTAACAATATAATAAACTAAAGGCACCTATGTCTTATAGATAACAATAATTAATGCTAAATAATAAAAATCAAAAATTGTATTATTTTGAACTTAAAATGTATGTTATGGTTTTATGAGTTTGTATGCATGAAGGTTGTGTAGCTTGTATTATGTTTAACTATAAAATATTACGTAAACAAAGCAATTTCTATACGTCGCACGTTATGTGGTCGTCGCACCCACATAATATGTTGTCTCCGTCTTACACACGTACGGCAATAGCAAAGACGTTTTGGCGCGGGAAAGAACCGAAAAGACTACAGTCATAACTAAGAAACGAAGTTTTCACCACATGTAAAGTAGAACTTTGGCTGTGCAATATCGTTTTTATTTTTTTGATATCACTTATATGAAAAAAGTTCCCATTGTTTCAAAATGCATTATTATTTGTGTTTTTCAAAATGTAATAAATTTTTTTTTCGTTCCGATAGCCAAAAAATTAAACGATATTGCACAGCCAAAGTTCTCCTTTTTATGTGGTGAAAATTTCGTTTCTTAGTTATGGCTATAGCGTTTCTGGTTCTTTCCCACACAAAACAGTTTTTGCTATGTTGTACATTAATTTTAAGATGGAGAGACACACGCGGGTGCAACGTTCCCTTATGAGTTAACTGTTAAGAGGACGTGACACCCACATGTGTTGTCACCGTCTTACAAGTGAGTAACATAGCAAATGTTATGCTCAGAAGATCACGTTTAGCTCCGTTTGTTTAAAAAATAGAGTGAAATGACTGAATTATCTAGGGAATCTCATAGGTTTTTTTTATTATATTTTAATTTTAAAGCGAGTTATTAGTATTTCAAAACTGTAAATTGTTCGTACATATTAAAATACTCATACCTCACTTTAAAATTAAAATATAATAAAAATACTATGAAATTGCCTAGAAAATAATCTTACATTACATTTTTATTAGAGATCAATTCACTGTAATTTATAAATTAACGGAACTAAACGCGATCTTCTGAGTGTAAAATTTGCCAAGTTAAGCACCCGTATGACGGTTAAAAGCTTATTATTATTTTATAAATAGATATTAAGTGGTACTAATACAGTAATTAGTGGGAATTTAAAATTTCATGACACGTGTTTTTTTGAAATATTTCATTCGTATGTAAAATCAAAAATATTATTGTGAACGATTTTAATGACGCCTCATTTGATGTCTACGTCTTACAAGACGTGCGTAATATAGCAAATTTACGCCCGACAGTTTAGTTTTGTTAGTTTAATAATTTAATAATTAGTGTGAATTGACGTATTATGGAAGTTATGGTAAGAACATTATCTGTACTCGTATGTCAGTCTTTTATGATACTTCAGATTTGTATGCGAGTTATGATTGTTTTTAAAATGTGCAATTTTATATTCGTAAAACTCGTAAAAAAATGTTATTATAGTTTGTTCAGACCATTCAGTTTCACACTAGAGGTCAATGCGCTCTAATTTTTAAACTAACAAAGTTAAACGTTAACAACTGATGAGCGTAGATTATCTATGTTAAACACTTGTAAGAGAGAAATTAAATAATATGCGTCCACTAAGACAATAGTTATATTTTTTGAAGTTTTATTTACACGAATGAAATATTTCAGGAAAAAATGTTGTGATGGACGGGACGGTGAAGATTATGAAATACGGATTTCGAAATTGTGAACTCCATCTAACGGATCAAAATGTCAACGCCCTACTTGTCAAACTTAGCAAATACCAAATTCACGGCGCTAAGTAGGTGACCACTGTGATCGGATCGTGTGTTTGTTACCATCGAGATGTCGTTGAAGACGCGTGAAATTTCGAATTTTTGACGGGCGGTAGAAAGTACTTTACTCGCACCATAAGGCATAAGCAGTGGCGCATCAAGAGGGGGGGGGGGGTGTAAAAGGAGAAGTCTCACCAGGTTTCAAGAGCGGGTAAAACATTTCTGCCTTAAATAATCTCTGAACAGTAACTCCAAAAAGTATTATTTCAGGAAATAATAAAACCGTTTTCAACAATTAATTAGTCCATAAAGTAAAAACAATAACACGTCACCCGTGACTGAAATAGCTCATATCCCACCCTTGCCACACAATATACTTTTTTGTCAAGCCTGCGCCGAAAGTTCAGTTTTCGATGATACTCACTCATCAACGAAGGTCGGTGACCTTTTTCCGTCCAGCGGCAATATTATTTATTTATTTTTGTGGGCGATAGGGGTGGGGGTGGTGGTAAGCCGTACATATTATATATTATAAGCTGGTCATTATCCTGCAATTCTATTTACATTTACACGAATTTAATATGAAGTTCAATAATATTATTTGTAGATTAAAAAAGAAAAGTACTCGATCAGGTAAAACATAAACTATAATAATACTTCGCAATATGTTAAGTTTGTGATGATTCATTCCGTATAAAAATCTTTCGCTGGATCTAGAAAAATTGATACTGACTTTTTACTATTATTTGCAAGAGTATCACAAATGAATTTACCAACACTCAACATGAACATATTATTTTAAATCATTCAAACTTATGTAAATAATGATGAATTATTAGAAATATTTTGAAATTAAATTTAAAAGTAAAAATAAAAGCACTCGATCAAGTAAATATATATTATCATAATATGTTAACAAGTTCAATATTGTTATTTACAGTGTCAAAACTCAAAGGCAATCACTAGATCTGGAAAAATTGACATTGACTTTTTACTATTATCAAGATTCAAGAGCATCATATATTATATATAAATAAATATAAATGGTTATCAATAACAACTCACATCATTTTATAATCCCAAAAATAAATATTTATATAATAACCAAGCATATTTTAAAATTTATATTTTTAAAATTCAAATGGCATAGAATTGAAATAAGTATGG
Organism: Sitobion miscanthi; assembly: GCA_008086715.1. Lineage (NCBI taxonomy): Eukaryota > Metazoa > Arthropoda > Insecta > Hemiptera > Aphididae > Sitobion > Sitobion miscanthi. The sequence goes on from CM017803.1 coordinate 27,816,043, forward strand.
ACATTTTATTAATAATTAGATAACATTGTGTACATACTATAAACATTGTTCATTTTAGCTGAATATTCATCTTCAATTCTATTTGTTATAACTAATGATTTGACAAGGATAATTCGGTCTAATATAATCAGTGATGGGAAAGAACCAGGGCTTGCATCTGAAAAAATAATCTGTTTTAATGTAATTTACAATTAAAACGTTACACAATTTTTGCGTTTATCGTTATTAAGAATTAAATTGTTATAAAAGTTTTGCGCTTATCGTTATTTAGAATAGTGTTAAATGTCAATGCCTATTAAATATATTAATAATAATTAATAACCAAAGCAGGCAGGTAATGGCCCGGATACGAAACATAAATACATAATAATATAATCAATTCTAATGTCCGTATGCATGAAATAAATATTTCTACGAAACCAATATAACTTTTAAATAAATGGATTTTAAATAATTTCGTTTTGCGTTATTTTTCGTTTAATGAAATTCTATATGTTACATTTTCCGATATTTTTTGTTGAATGATATTTCTATAAATTGCGTTTTGCGTTATGTTTTGTTAAATGATATATAAATATATAATATATTTTGTTAATCGTTATGACATTTTGTTTTCCAGTATTTAGTTATTTTTGATCATCGCTTTCTGTTATAATTACGTTTACAAATTTCAATCGTTTTTTGTCAAATATAATATTATAATCATTACGTTATTATAACGTTTGCAAGCCCTGGAACGAACACGTTCAACTTGACATGATTGAGTTTATTTTTCGAGAAATCGTTCGTTCGTTTATTGACAAATTAATTTTCATAGACCATAGTTATATTTATAATGTTTAATAAGTTTAATTTATATAATAATAATACATTGGAGAAAAATCTGAAGAAACTTTTAATTTTTTGCAAAGACTTTTTATTACCAAAGAAAAAACCTTGCGTACAAATAAAATTGTTTATCAAAGAGGTTACCGGTTGGCATCCTAATTAATAATTCGTTCACTCTATCTATAGCCGTATAGTACCTATATCTATAAAAATACACCGATTAAAAAACCAAATTCAATTGGATGGACTTAAATTAGTTTATTTAAAAACTATGAACTAATTCATATTTATGTCTTGAACTTAACTTGAATTAGCTAATTTTTTGAAAAGAACTTTCCCGTCACTGAACACAATATAAAATGTATTTACTTGTATCATTTTACTACAGTATGTAACATAATGTAGCCCATTTACCATATCCTGGGATAATGTGTTACGATTTTTTTTTTTTTACTAGTCATCATAATTATATCAATCATTGCACTGAAAATCAAAAATTAAGAATTATTTTACTGCATCAGTTTTGTGCAAAATACAAAAGGCCAAAAGTCTATCATATAGCCCTATATGATTCTCTACCTATACTGTATTAGGTATACCTAGTCCAATAAATAAAAACCTGAAAATGCACAAACTCTTGGAACCTAATTATAAATAATTAATTAACTGTTGAATAGTTCACATAGATCATAATATATGCATTCATAATCAAAATTTAATAATAAATAGGTAGTAGTACTGAATAACCTGTATGTTTTTCTCGCACGGGATGAAAAATGAAATAATAAAAATATATACATTTATCGTTAGGTCCTTTCACTCGATGATAATTTGTTTCGTAAACGTTACCAAAATAAAATAAACGTTATACCTATTCGACGATTCAATATCTTCCTATAGCGGTTATAATTTAAATTAAATATAACGACATTATAAAACTAATACATTATGACTGTAATTTATGATTTTTATATTTGAAAATTATAATGCTACTAATTCATATTTATTATCTTTAATCAAGACTTTAAGGAGGCCCCTAGAAATATTCAGAAAATGAGGCATGAGGAAAAAATTGTCCCTCTGGCCCTGAACTATAAGTGTCTACACATTAATTACAATGTTTTTGTTCAAGTAACTTACTGTGGCAAAAATGAAAAACACCAAACGATTCTTTGTAATTTTCATTTTTAGATCCTCGAGGAATATACATTTATTCAAACCAAACACAACTGAACAATATTTGTTTATATCATAACAATATTATTACAATCATTTATCGTATAGCAATATAATATTTCGTTTTTAAACGATGCATAATATTATTATAATTATTATTACTATCGCGGAATATTGCAGTTTGTTTTATAAATATATCGCCTTGCACGCACAGAAAGTACCAATATAGGTACCTACATTAATCACAGGATAAATGAAATAAATAATTTATTCTGTGGTACAACAGTATTATATAGATAATAAAACTGGGATATATAATATATATTAAATAATACAATAATAAATAAATAATAAATCGCAAATATATTATATACCTACCTACATTGCATTCAATGTACCTACACATGAACTGGGAAAGCACCAAACGATTCTTTATAATTTTAACCCTTATATATCCACGAAGAGTATACGTCACATTATATTCGAACACAATACAACGGAAGAAGAATATTATTGTAGCCCATACTAATGTTATTACTATCGTTTATCGTATTGCAATATATTTCGTTTTTAAGAGGTGCATTATTACTATTATCGCAGCAATATTGTAGCTTTTTGTGTTGCCTTACACACAGCCAGAGGCCAGAGTACAATCATAGAATAAATTTAATAAATGTATTCTATTATACACATCATTATAATATAGATATAGGTATGAATTATAATAATATTAATGTGGTGATAATCATAGTGACTACAATAAATGATAAATAATAAATCGTAAATATATTAAATACATTGTATTCGTTTTACAATATTTTGCTCATCAGGAACTCAGAAGGAGAGCTTTACCGCTACTTGTCTTGTAATATTGTAACACATATATTATATTAAACATTATAGTGCCGCCGTAGACTGCCGTTAAAGTACTTATAGGTATACACTCACACTCACCGCACGTCATAAAATATTTTATTATTATTATTATTATTATGATTATTGTTGTTACTGTGGCGAAAACGAGCGCGACTCGACGGCACCGTTTTCCTCCTGAGTTCCTAGTACCGAATATTACAGTTTTGAGGAACAGTTTTGCGTGGGCGGTCCAATTCACAACAACTTTTCAAGTGCAGCCAAATTGCAATCGATAGAAAGTTGAAATTCTACAAACAGTTTCTACTGCGCGTCTGCGCGTGTGCGTGCCCGTATTACCCGAATAACGTAAAAGAAAACACCTACACAACGTAATAATTTATTCAATATTGTGATTACCGAGTAAAAAACACTTTTGTTATAAATAAAAACAAAACGAGAAAGTAAAAACGGAGTGCACAAATATATTATTATAATATTATTTTCATAATTTTAATTATTAGAAAATAATAATAATAATAAATTTATTAATAATTGAATATTGATTATATATATTATGATCAGACTATTAAATGACTACCATCGAAACAACAAAATAGATCATCAATAATATATCAAATATATTAATTGTAAGATCGATGTAAAATCAGTGGCTAAAAACTACCTAATAAATCATATTATGTATCTGGAATTTTTATTTTTGCAAATTAACAAATTTTAACTTTACACTAAGTTAAGTTACTTTTTTTTCAAAGTTGACTCTTAACTTAACGAGTTAATGAAAAAAAATACAAGTAACTTTTAACTTTATTATCTTAAAATAACCTAAATTAACGAGATAAAACAAATCGTTAACTTGCCCAGCCTTAGTAATTACTTGCAATTAATTTGAAAATAATTAATAGTATTATGTATAATTGAATCGAACAAAGTAGAAAAATTAAAAATGTAGTGCCTCATTGCCGTTTTAAAATATGTTCATACTAATTATTTACTCAGGTAATCAAAGAAACAATAACGAACAATAAAAGGTGTTTAAGACAAATGTTGAAATATTGTTTCATATACCTATTATGGCTTATTACTGAATCAATAACGTATTATGAATTTTGCGTTTATTTAATTTTCCGAAACAGAATAATTTTTAGAATATTTCATACAAAAATGTTAAAATTTAACTATTTAAGTAATACATTTTTAAAGTTTATATAAGTGGAATGAATAATTATAGTATATTGTTTTATTGAATCACAACGATTGGAAATGTATTACACAGATCCTCAGGAGTTGCCATACCTCAGTCAAACAATATAGATGCTAAAGACATAGTTAAATTTATGTACGTATTATAATATACGTCTCAAAAATAACCTCTTTAAACACATCAACACGATATCATATTTAAAAATGTATATCATTGATAATTTGTTATATGTATATATATTTTATGTTATGTCTCAACCACCATATTACATACTTTTTGTTAGTATAATATCTATCTGTGTCATGTTCACTTAAAACGACATCCATTGATCATCTCGAAAATAAGTTTTTTTTTTTTTTTTACACTGATCTACAATGTTTTTTTACCACAAAAACAGATGTGTATACAGCTATTAATCGGCGCATTCGAATTGCGTCCCTAAATTATATATTGTCCGAGTTGCGTCCGTGGTTTTGTCACGGCACATCTGAGTTGCGTCCGCGGTATTCTCGCGACATGTACGAATTGCGTCCACGGGTTTTTCAACGACTAAGAATAATGTTTGATGATAAACTCGTAGATAATCTCGATTATGGATATCTATCTATAAATTAATTTTGTTCGCGTTAGCATCAGTCGACAGTCACACTTCGACATTCCATGTTCGACAAATTTATTAATCATCGTATTTTTATATATTTTTATTTATACTTGTTTAACTTTGCAATGGAAAATCTTGAAATAGTTAAAATGTTCAGTGAAAAAAATAAACTATTATATTCTATTAATGGATACAAATTCTTTTTTCAAAAATATTTAAATGATGATATTCACAAGGGGTCTTGTTCAAAACGCTAGTGCAAGTGTTATTTTAAAATGAACGAAAATGAAGAAATAATTTTTAGTGCTTTAAATCACGAACACGACAAAGACGACGAAAACGTTTTAAATCGTCAAAAACTCAATAACAAACTAGAACGGAAAGCTCTCGATGACCCATGTGAAAAGCCATGCAAAATTCTACATCGGGAGTTGCGTGAAAGAGATGTAAGTACATTGACTACCACAGATGTAAACCGTATTAGGAAAAATATTCATTATGCTCGAGCATAATTCCAAAATTGCCTAAACATTTGGAAGAGTTGAATTTGGCGCTAACCAATTTGGGTGAGATAAAAACTAACAAGGACGAAAATTTTTTATTAATAAATGATGTAGAAAAAGAAGAATTCATTAAAAATACTGTGACTGAATTTGAAAACAAAAATATAACACGTCTTGACTTCGTTGACGTCTTGCCGCGGACGCAATTCGGATGTGTTGTGCAAAAACAACGGACGCAACTCGGATATCGTGACTTATATTTTCGTATTCTGGGACGCAATTCGTATGCAGCCCTATTAATTAAGTAAAATGATTTTAAAATAGTACAAATTATAAAACAGATTATAATATACTAAATTACAAATATATTTAGTATTTAAAAAAAATAATTAATCAGTTAGTTAGATTCTTCCTAACATTATTTTATTAATATTAAAAAAGTTGGTTAGTGAATGTCGCACTGCTGTTAAGTAGATTACAAGTGAGTCACTGTAATGGATGGTGTTAAAAATGAATTCAATGATATAAAATCAATGCATTAGAAAAACGATTCTGAACGAAAACGGTCAGTCAGCCTATGATATTACCAAGTATATTTGATGATATTATTGTCAATAAAGTAATTTATATATAACCTATTTACGTGGAGCCTTGTTTTCAATTTTCAATCCTTAGCTATAAAAGTTGAACATTTTATAAGTTTTTAACAACAAAATAATTATTAATTAAATTTGATAAATATTGTCAAAATTTGAACTTTAATTGCTTATAAAAAAAAATAGTGCCTATGTATTTTTAATATTTTTCAACTGTTATTGTAAAAATATATCAGGAGCCTTATATTAAATTTTCACGCTTTTTCACCCGACAAATAAAATTCAATTGATATTTATAGAAAAAAAAAATATGAATTTCAAACGCTCATAAAAATTCAATTTGACTTTCTTGTATACATTTTTTTTTTTTTGATAAAGGTAGACAAACTTATGGATAATCTTGTATTACATTTTAAAATCTTAGATTTAAAAAGAAAATTTTTTATGAATTCTCAACTGAAAATGATTTGCTAATTTTCGTGATTTTTCCGTATTTTGTCAAGATTTAACTAAGGACTAAGGATTTTTATTTTTTTTATCTGCCCTTGAAAAAATAACCTAGGACCCTTCAATTAAATTTTCAAGCTTTTTTACCCAACAGATAAAATTTTATTGATAAAACAAAAAAAATGGAGACTGAAAATGTCCGTAAACAGCTCAAAATAAGTCAAAATATTTGGAAAGTGTTATGTTATGGTGTATAAAAAATGCTAATATAAACATTCAGTCAAAATTTCATATACTAACGGTTATTTGTTTTAGAGTCGCACCAAAAACCAAAATCGATTTTCTCGAAAACAGATTTTGCGTAAAAATTCCCATTTTTCCTTAATTTTTCTCTTGTTTTCACGTCGCTTTTGAAAACTACTGAGAAATGTTTGCTTTTGACCCCCCCCAAGTACCAACTAGATTCATTTCCCTATCAGAAAAGTACTATTGAAGAAAATCCAAGCACTTTTACTGTCCTAAAAGGTGATGACAGACAAAATAAAATAAAAAAAAAACACACACATCATTGTAAAATCAATACATTCATCGGTTCCCTCAGAATCTAAAATGTTACTATTAATTATTTACCAACTTGTTTTTATTTTTCAATTGGAAGGACAATATTTTACACTCCCTTATGGGACTTACGTTTTAACCACTATATATGTACACAAGGCCGACTAATAACGAGTGGCCACTAATACTTAAGACTTAAAAATTAAAGCGTGTTACCATAATATAATTGTACAGTATTCGAATTTAAACTTATTTAGTGTTTTGAATATTTTCATAGTCTATAACTTTCATATTACATATTTTTTTCAACCCTTTTTTCTCTCCATTAAATATTCATGAGAATGCCTCTGACCCTACTGTAATATTTTGTTCCACTATTAAATTTTGTAAGAGGATTAAATTATTCACAAAACGGAATAAAAGTCCACCAAGAGGAACAAAATATCCCCGTGGAACGAAATATCCTTAAAGGACGTTTCATTAAGTTTTAAGATTTTTTGTTCTGCGATTGATTATTTTGAAAAAGGAACAAAATATCACCTTGTTGTTGAGTATATATAGGCATATCTAAACATAATAATAGTCATCAACGTAGAAGATGCTGTTCGGCGAATTTGTATGATGTTTGGATATAGGATTTACCTATTATAAAATGGTAATACACGTTTACCTATAGTATTGCATGTTTATGCTATAGTCATTTACGATATTTATTCATGGTTCATCATGAATTTAATTGAGGATATTCCTATTACTAAAGTTATTATACTTTTTATATCGTGTCACGTTAAAATCCGTGCAATGCTTTATTATTTTAAATTGTATAGTTTAAAAGTTAAAGTTTAAAAAATAGGCAGTAAATAGTGAATTAATTTAAACTAAAAATGAAGAAAATTGTTTTTCAAATGTTTTTTTTTAGAACTGAAATTAGAAATTTAATTTTGCTATTTTTTTTAGATTTTAGTGCTAGTTTTGCATTTTTCGTGATGTTTTTGCAAAATTGGTCATATTTTATAAAATGACATCCAAATAAATATGTTTTTGATTATTGTCTGATTTTAAAAGTAAATAGACCGACTGCATTCATAATTTCATATTATTTCATATTTCAATATTCGGCTCTAATTTTAAACTTTTTTTATCTGCTCATCTTGATTGGACCCATTCTTTATGATATAAAGCAGCGATTACTTGTTTTTTCAGTTGAACGCGTTGTGATTATTTTTGGTTACGTCTTAACTTATACCCAACTTTATTATAAAATGCCAATTTTGTTTGTATTTCCATTGCAAGTGTATGTGTGAGTCTAATATAGTAATATATAATCGTTTTCGGCCAATATTTCCAAGAAATATCCTGAATTATAACAGTAGACCCGCATTATTTATATACACCGTAAATAATTAACCTACGTACTAAGTGCAGTTGTTGACGATTATATTAAATTGAATAAATATTTTTTGATTTAAAAAAAGTGGCTGTTTGACTAAATTTAAATTTTAGTTTTTTGTTTTGAAGTTGTGCAGGATGCTGGAAATACATAATTTTTATCTGTCATCCAAGGAGAAGTTAAAAATTTTATTTTAGTTCATCACGCGTATTTTTATTTAAACAGTAACTAATGTCGTTTGTTTTCAACCTCAATTGTTTCGTTATCGTTTGAATTGAAACCATTATTTTGTTTTGTTTCTGATTTTAAATTTTGAACACACACAATATAAATAAACAATTTCTTTGGCAACACATATCTCGGGTAATAAGCGACACACAAGATAGACACACTGGTTTAGGACCACTGCCATGAAGGCAAATGTGAACATTAAGTTTTTAAAAACTTAAAATTAGGTTAAAAAATTATTTATTTATTTATTTTTAACTTTTTAACTTAGCTAGTTAATTATTTTTATTTTTAACTTATTAACTTATTTAGTCAAAATTGTTTTTGTTATAACTTAATTTTTTATAGATAATTATCATTGACGTGCAGTTAAGTTAATTTTCTTTTCGTGCTATGTGGAACCATTAGACAATACTGATTCGATGACCAATTTTGATTTTGGTAATTTTTTCTAATTATGTATTATAATCATCAAATTTTTTACACAGTGTTAAACATGTTGATAAATGTTTATGTACTTACAACTAGTTTTTTGTATTTAACTACCAAATGTAATTACCGAGGCTGGGCAATAGGCATTAACGAGTTGAAAGTTAATATTAAGTTAATTAACTCGTAACTTTTTTTTTTAAATTAACTTTTAACTTAATAAGTTACTTTTTTTCAAGATTAACGGGTTAACTTCAAGTTAATTTTATTTCAAAAATATCTAAACTAAGTTAATTTCCGTTCGAAGAATAATGCAAATTTTTTAATGGGTTTTTGCTTTGATGTATCATTTTTAATTTCCCCAGTAATTTTCTTGAGCGTAAAGAAAAACAACCTAATAAATCATATTATGTATCTGGAATTTTTATTTTGGCAAATAACAAATTTTAACTTTACACTAAGTTAAGTTACTTTTTTTTCAAAGTTGACTCTTACTTAACGAGTTAATGAAAAAAATACAAGTAACTTTTAACTTTATTATCTTAAAATAACCTAAATTAACGAGATAAAACAAATCGTTAACTTGCCCAGCCTTAGTAATTACTTGCAATTAATTTGAAAATAATTAATAGTATTATGTATAATTGAATCGAACAAAGTAGAAAAATTAAAAATGTAGTGCCTCATTGCCGTTTTAAAATATGTTCATACTAATTATTTACTCAGGTAATCAAAGAAACAATAACGAACAATAAAAGGTGTTTAAGACAAATATCGAAATATTGTTTCATATACCTATTATGGCTTATTACTGAATCAATAACGTATTATGAATTTTGCGTTTATTTAATTTTCCGAAACAGAATAATTTTTAGTATATTTCATACAAAAATGTTAAAATTTAACTATTCAAGTAATACATTTTTGAAGTTTATATAAGTGGAATGAATAATATATAGTATATTGTTTTATTGAATCACAACGATTGGAAATGTATTACACAGATCCTCAGGAGTTGCTCATACCTCAGTCAAACAATATAAATACTAAAGATATAGTTAAATTTATATACGTACTAGCTGATCCCGTGCACTTCGTTGCCCGTTAAATGTATCAACTCTGTATGACTCAAACTTTGTTCAATTCGTTATTTAACATTCGGTGCATGGTGTTCAAAATTTATCTTATTTTCCGTTGCCCAGAATAAAATTCTGATTCGCAGCAGTACATTATATCAGGTAGGCAATTTACCTGTGGTAGATCGCCGTCCTCGCCGTGCTGTTAGTACATAAGTGTATGATTTAACTCTAAAGTATCAAAGTTATACCAAGTTTGTTGGTTTTACTTAATTCTACCTACGATGGATTAATATAATCAATTTACCTATACAAAATCCTATCCTAATCTAACCGTACCGATGAATAAAAAAAACAAATTTAACCCTTTGTAAATTAACCTATCTTCTTACCAGAGGTCTAATCTACCCAAGAACATTAATTTATATATATTAATCTAACTATATAAATACAGAGACTATAACTATACAGACTAAACTCTGGAACTACTTATCAATCTTCTTGTATATTATATTATATATTGTAATATGTATATTGACAAAAAATAATAATACAAATAAACAAACATGACCGATTAAACCAATAGCTACCTAAAATTTTCTTCATATAAACCTTCTTCGTGAAATACTCTTTCGTTTAAAAAAAAAATCAAAAAGATCTGATAAGTAGTTTCAGAGTTAAGCCTGTACAGAGATTTTCATTTCACTTTTTATAGATTGATATTATATTATAATTTATATTTAAAAAGTAAAGCAAATAGTTTTTTTTTATTATTATTACCATTAAAAACCCATGGCAACCATTTATAAACAAATTTTTCATCTGAAATCTCAAAATTCCCGTCTTAGCACCTCCTCCGGGATTAATCCTTTCCCTTTAAAAATTAGCCTATCTTTTAAGTTGGACCAAATTACACGCGGTGTAAAAAATTTCATCAAAATCGGTTAAGTGGTTTAGGAGTCCATTGAGGACAAACATTGTAACACGAGATTTATATATATTAAGATTACAATATACGTCTCAAAAATAACCTCTTTAAACACATCAATACGATATCATATTTAAAAATGTATATGTATATATATTTTAAGTTATATCTCAACCACCATATAACATACTTTTTGTTAGTATAATATCTATCTGTGTCATGTTCACTTAAAACGACATCCATTGATCATTTCGAAAATAAGTTTTTTTTTTTACTGATCTACAATGTTTTTTTACCACAAAAACAGATGTGTATACAGCTATTAATTAGGTAAAATGATTTTAAAATAGTACAAATTATAAAACAGAATATAATATACTAAATTACAAATATATTTAATATTTAAAAAAAATAGTTAATCAGTCAGTTAGATTCTTCCTAACATTAAATTATTAATATTAAAAAAGTTGATAAGTGGATGGTGCTTTGCTGTAAAGTAGGTTAAAAGTGAGTCACTGTAATGGATGGTGTTAAATATGAATTCAATGATATAAAATCAATGTATTAGAATAACGATTCTGAGCGAAAACGGTCAGTCAGCCTATGATATTACCAAGTATATTTGATGATATTAACTTATACCCAACTTTATTATAAAATGCCAATTTTTTTTTGTATTTCCATTGCAAGTGTATGCGTGAGTCTTATAATGAGTCTAATATATAATCGTTTTCGGTCAATATTTCCAAGAAATATCCTGAATTATAACAGTAGACCCGCATTATTTATATACACCGTAAATAATTAACCTACGTACTAAGTGCAGTTATTGACGATTATATTAAATTGGATAAATATTTTTTGATTTAAAAAAAGTGGCTGTTTGACTAAAAAGCCAGACAAAAAAGACAAAACCGAAGGAATTTGGTTCAACAGATTTAAATTTTTATACTAATTGTATTTTAATTATAATACTTAATATCATAATTCATAGGATAACAAACCATCTCCATTAAGGAATGGCGGATTCTTAATATTATTTTTTATATAGGGTCCTGTACATTAATATGTATTACAAAGTTATTAGTCCTTTTGTTGTTTAAAAAGTTTTTTTTTATATTGTATTAAGTTTCTTAGATATATAATATATAAGAACTAGAAAAATGCAGATTTACTTACATTTTTCTGTGTTGATGAGCGTTTTATTTTATTTTTAAATAATTAAACATTTTTTATAGATACCTATATATCAATATACATATTTTTGCGTGAACACCATACCCAAATGGCAATACTTATATTATGTAACTGAACCGGCTGAACCAACATTGATTTAAGTATTGTATGTTCGTACATATGTCCTATACTCTATAGGCATTTGTATACAATACAATGATGATATTAGATGGCTATGACTTCATTTACAGGCATACGTATCGCCTTCCATTTTTTCTTCTGCACGACAAATATTTGAAAAATGTGTCGTATCACATTTTTAGTGGTATTTTGAAGTCGAAAAGCGTAAAATTAGAAACATGTGTTCTGGGTAGGTACCTATAGAGCATCTTTGCCACATTTAATTTTGCAGACGAATTATTTACTCAGTTGATATGAAAAGTAAAACATATGACGTTCGCTAACAATTAGTGAATAATATCATTGTCTTGTTATATTATATTACTTGTTACCTACTGAATAAACAACTTATTGTGAATAATATTTATTTTTTACTCAGGGAGTGTTGATTAGGAACATAGGTACTGCTTATAAAAGAAATCGAGAAGTAGTATTCTGATTCATTTGTTGCTCAACGTTCGCATTATATTTTATTATTTTCTCATATTAAAATATTATATCAAAATGATTTTTTTTAAGCAATATTTAATAACGCTTACATTTATTTTAATTTCAGTTTGGGTTATGCCGGCGGCTACTAACCTACAGATTTTGGAAAATTAAAAAGTAAGGATTAATTTATTGATTTACAATGATTAAAATATGTGTATTATAATTTTTATTTTCTGAAATTTAACAGCAACACGTTTTATAATACCATAATTAATTTAAATATAATAACTAATAATTATTCTTGTTTTATGATAATCTAGAGACAAACAGAACATACACCATTTATTTCTTTTCAGTTTAACATAATATGATATAGCTAATAAAAATTGTATGCCTAGATATGTCTTAAAAAGAAAATAATATTCTGACATTATATTTGTATAAACTAGAAACCTATTCTAGTATATCCGGTGAAGTATAGTAATATATTAACTCACAACATTTGTTTAAATTATTTTTAATTAGACTTCTATTTAATCAAGCAACAATCAATTTAAGTATATTACTAACAATAACTTAAATCAATTATTTTACCATGGTTTAGAAATTAATTATTATACATAGTGTTTTAGAAATTCTCTCAAATTTAATGACTCAGACAAAATAATCAGACAGATGGTTAAACATGTTTAATAGTTTCCCTAATTTGTAATAATTAGACAAGATTGGCTAATAAAAATAATTTTCTTTCAGATCTTTGTATAGGTAATATTTTTAATTTATAATCAAATAGTAATTGATAATAGTTATGATATACACAATTTTATATTCGTACAAAAAATTTTGGGCGGGTGTAAAATTTGCAGACTGAGGAAATCATATGAAAATAAATTCTTTATAGCTATTAGGATTTAGGAAAATATCTTAAAAATACCATATTATGTAAAATGTATGGTCAGATTTAGTTGCCTATGATTGGATCATAAGAAATTAGTAAATAGTAAACCATTTAACTTTTAAGATTCAACTAATACATTTATGGTACACCTACTTAAGCATTGTTTTTTATAATTTTGTTTTAATCATTTTTAAAATGTTATAAACCTTATAGAAAAATGTACTGAATTAACCCGTAAGAATATTATTGTAATATTATTGTAACCTTGTTTATTAGTTAATCAGTGTTTTGATTGTTTGTTCATATGCCCTGGCGAGATTTTCCAAATGCTCACACAAAAAAATTAATTCATGTATCTCAATTTATTTAATTTTTAATATGACATTTAAGAGCTCATTCACCTTAATTTTTGTAGATAACGGTAATTTGTATAATTTTTAATTATTTAAATTGTTTTGGATAACATTTTTTTGCCTTATTTAATAAGTTACAAAACGGTGTAATGTCTACCAGCCTACTAATATTTTTATCCCATGACTTACTTTTTAAAGTTATGAGTAGGTATATAATATTTATGTATTATATAAGGTTATGTCCTATAATATATATGGTCTGATCCATATTAACTACTTAGTTGTTAAGACGAAGTTTTCCATTATATTCCTACATAATATTATAATATAGTTACTATACATACAGCGTGATTCACCAATAATGCTTTGAGAAACAGAAGTTTGTGTCGCCACAAGACTGTACTCTTTAAATAGTAAAAAAAAAATTTGAAAATTTGAAAAAATTGTCTTTAAATACCTGTATTTATATTGAGGTGAGCATGCTTAATGAAACACTCTGTATATTATAAAGTTTAGTTAGTTGCCCATGATTAGGTCATAAGAGATTAGTAAACCATTAAACTAATAAATTTATGGTACCTAGTACCTACTGAAGCATTGTTTTATATAATTTTGTTTTAATCATTTTAAAAATGCTATAGGTATTGGAACACTAGATGCCAACCGTAAGGATATTGTAATTATATAAATAATTATTTTTATTACGTCCTTTCTTTGAATTATATTAGACATTATGAGAACTTTTATAATTTGATCCGAAGGGGCAAGCACGTGACCAGTTTTTTGCTCAAAAACATGTTTTACGGGAAAAATTCCCACGCATCGGAGTTATCCGATATCAATACATACCAGAAATACTTCATTCAGGGCGCTTGGACTTGGATTTTCAATATTCTATTTCTAAACCATATAATACGGTTTTAAAATGACCATTTTTCACGAGCTTTTCTTAATATTATTATATTTGTTTTAAGCAACGAAATTATTAATCAAAGTCCAATGATAGCTCGGTACCCGCCTACAATCACTCTCACACTAATCATCATTAACGACTAACATAAATACCATAGGCGGTGGCATTGAAATTGCATACTGCCTAAATATTGTCCCTTATTAAAGACACAAGAGGAGGCCCCTTAAATTAGTTTTAGTTTTAAATTAATCTTAAGGGGCCTTAGTCGGTTGTGTTTTAAGAAAATTAATGTAGGAAATTTAACATGATAACATCAAATTTTAATTTTAATAGTAATATTAATGTCTATAATTTATTTCCCAAATGTTTAATAATTTTTTTAGCCAATTAATATAAAAACTAACCACAAAACTAACTTATTTATAACTTTGTTTAGAACAACAACAAAGTGAGTAATTTTTGTGTATTTTATTGTATTGTAAATTTGAGTCATAAGCAACTTACTATATCGTTATGTAATACGAATTATCATGGTTTATTTTATCATAACTGTTGTTTTTCACAATTTATTATAAATATTGTCATCCAAATTATACAAAAAAAGGATGACTACATTTTAAATATAGTTTTCATACCCGTTGTATTTTTGTCATTATTTTTACTAGGTATTTAATTTCCAATTGTTATAATAAAATTGTAGTCTTTGTTTTGTATTTATTTCAAGCCACATAATACAAATGTCCTATAGCGACTAAAAATGTAGTTTTCGCGTCCAACTTATGTTAGAGTTTTGCATTTTTTTTTTTACAAGCATAATATTATTTGAAAATTCTATTAGTTATTGAATTTGAAATTACAAGTCCCTCTATTGAAAATGTTGAATCAACTTTTATAAAGTTATATTTAATAAATTATTAATTATTACAATATTTTTTTGTAGTGAATTTTGGTAAGTATATTATTTATATAAAAAAAAAAAAAATGTTTTTATCAAGATGCGTTATTTTAATCTGTGTGAAATTTGTTCATTAAGTCCTAATTTAAGTAATAGAAGTTGTTTACAAAAATGTCTAATTAAAATGAAATGTTCTATTTCTATTATTTATAATGTTTCTGTTCTGGCGAGGAATGACTCTTGAGTTCGTGTTCTTATGAGTGGACTGTACAGGAGTTTCCTTTCCGTCTCCGCATGGGTCTTGCTACGGAGTATTTGTCTTTTAGGGAAGATCTAAACCACACAAGTCTGCCCGGGTGGGTCTTGTAACGGAAAAGTTGTGTGGAACTGTCGGGATTATAAACAAAACACTCTATATAATGTAGTGTATAAGTAATATATTCACACTGTAGTTCAGCAGACGCTGACTCTACATTTTTATAATACTACAGCATATATGTCTTGTGCAATGTAGCCAGGTATACATAGTTAGTCGTTGATTTATATTACGCCTCGTAACACCATTGTACATCGTATCATTATACTTATTATTATTTACCTTTAACTTCTGTATATCTGTGTACTTTAACAGGAACACTGAATGATTTTTTTGCTTTGCTTTGTAGGGATGGCTGTGCTGTTTTACTATACAAGGCTTTTGCCTTTGCTAGTGGATGGAAGTGTGAAGGGTGATTTTTTAAATTTGTTGGTTTACTCATGTTAATGGGTAGGGTTTGATTCTTTTTTTAGTGGTTGGAGGGGGTGAGTTTTGTCTAGAAGTCGGATGTGGGCATGAACGGAGAAAGAGTTTTTGTAGAACATCGATCTAGATTGGGTATGAATAGAATTTTGGATAGACTTGAAATTAGAAGATTGTAGAAGGACCGAGTTTTTAACGATAGTGGGCTTGCCCGTTATCGTACAAATGCCGATGTTTTGGGCCGATTAGATGCGTTTCCAAAGTGAGGGACCAACGAAGGATGCCCAAGAGGAGCCAGCATAAGAAAGAATTGGGAAGACGTAGAGTTTTAAAATGTTGAGTTTCGAAGTCGTTGGGACGGGGCCAGAACGGTTAAGAATATGGTAAAGTATTCCTTGAACGCGTGTGGCCATTTTGGTGATGTCTTGGATGTATTTGTCGAAGGTGAGTTTTCGTCCAATTGTAACGCTGAGGTATTTGGCATGATTGGACCAGTTCACTGGATAATTATCGAGTAGTAGTGACGTTATGACCGGACTGGTCTGACCCACGTATCTACATAATACATAGATCCAACCGATAGAGTCGTAATTTAATATTTAGTATATGATCTTCAAAATTTGTCTTAAATTTTCGGGTACAACACGATTGCGAACGTTTTTATAGACTACGTTGCCAAGTTTACAAAATATTTTTTTTAAATTAAAACTATTGATATTAATTACACAATGGAAACAACAAATACGTTACAAACTAAAATAAAATATAATTTAATTATAAATATTAATAATATTATTACAAAATCTACGTTTTAATGTTACGTTAAAAACTGAAAAATAAATAAAATAATATATACAAAATAATGGTTTTTAAAAATTGTTTTCTACTTTTTTGCTTTTTTTAAATTTTTTCCCTGGTAGGAATTTCCAGTTTTTCTTAAATATAAAATTAGATCCTTGTGTATTTTATAACCATTATAATTTTGTAATGTTGATTCAATTTTAGATTTATCTTTTTTGGCCATAGGATTATATACGTTGTTTTTAATTGAATTTATTATTGTCAAAGTTTGAGCTTGTGTTTCTTTTAAAACTGATATCACGACGTGTGTTGGAGGATGGGGGCTATAAAACTGACCATTATACGTCCTATGAAAGCTCTCTGGGCCATTGGTAGTTTTACAAAATAATTATAAAAACTTAGAGATTTTGTATTTACTGGTAAAATTTAAGTGTGAAGGAACGCTTACGAAAATTTTTTTTAAATCATACCTTGGATTTACTAAAGGTTCTTGTCCAAAGATATGGTGGAAATAATGCATCGGGTGCAATATATGTCGATACTAAATAGTCTGTAAATACATGAACTTCTTCAAGGCTGGGGCATTCGGCTATTAATGCTAAAAACGCATCTTCAATTTCGTCACTAGGTAAAAACGGTAAGCTGAAAAATAATTTTATCCACTGACCTAATTCATTGTTATTATTTTTATATGCATTTCTTAAATTTGAATCTCCATTAATCTGTAGACATTTTATTTTATTAAAAAAATGCTTCAATGTCGCAAAAAGTATTAATTTATAGATAAGATTATATTTTAAATATTACCTTTCTCCACCAAGCTTGGCCTAAATGAAAACGGCATGTTACAATTATCACGTTCGGAAATATTTCTTTTGCAGCTTCATGAGCTCCAGATTCAAAATCCAAATGAAATTTTTGAACATCGAAAGTTGAAGTAAAAAATGTTTGACATAGTTCCAAAAGATATTTCCACATATTCAAATAAGTTTCTTTTGTTTTATTTGCAAGAAAAAAAATATACAATAGGCACATAAAAACCATTTGTGTAAGAATGTATGGTATAAAGTTGTAAAAAAAATTTTGGTGCGTAATCAAATGTACCATTTTGTTACTCATTTTGTGTTGTCATAAATTTTAAATTTTCTTTTGTAGTTATACAAATAAATTCGTCAGTTTCCGGAACAAAAACAAATTGATCTCCATTAAAACAACAAAAATCATTTTCCACCAGTTTAAGTTGAGACATTGCTTTGTTGAATGATGTGGGAAAAACGAGATACATTTTACGTTGCTTATCGTATATCGCTTTACGCACAGATTGTATATCGCTGTATCTTATGTGTGTTGGATTATCTTTAATTAATTCAGTTCGTATAATTTTTAATGGCCTGGTAGAAATATTATCATCCGCTTTTCTTTTATAATTCTCTCTCAAGATGTGTCGTTCAATTTTTTGTAGACTATTTACTAAATGCTATTATGTTCACCAGTTGATTGATGTAGAGAATTCTTATCTGCAGTTGTCACAATACTTGCAGTGCAATTTTTGTCTGTACAGACCCATTTAATATACCCATCTTGACGTTTTCTAACAAATTAGTATTTAAATTTATCTAAGAGAACTAACTCTTTGCCATTTTAGGACATAATTATTTGGATTTCCATATCAAAGAGAATAAAATGAAACGAACACGTAATTGAAGAGAACGAAACGAAACGAACACGATACGAACGAATCACAAATAATACTGCACGATTATACGAATCGAGCTAGTTTTCTATGATAGATGGTACCTATCTATCTTATCGCCCGGCATAATAGCAGAAAACCCTTATATTATTACTATCTGATTACCTATTTTTAAAATTATTATTTAAAAATTTGTTATTGACTAATACAAAATCAGACAACACCGCACGATTAAAGGCAGGTAAAAACGTTCGCAATCGTGTTACTGGAAAAGGTCTGTTCGCAATCGTTCCATTCGGAATCGTATATTACCCAAATTTTCTGTTGCTTGGAATAAAAATTCTGATTCACAGCAGTATATTATCAGGTAGGCAATCTACCTGCGGTAAATCGTCGACTCCGTGCTGTTTGTACGTCAGTGTATGATTTAACTTTAAAGTATCAAAGCTATACCAAATTTGTCGTTTTTATTTAATTCTATTTTTGTTTGAATAATCATAAATAATAATTTCGAACCAATAAGACCATACGTGGTATGTTAATTTAATGCAATATTTAAATTTGATTTTTGAATAAATAATACCCAATGATAGAATGAAAATTGGTGTGTGTCTTCGATGTTGAATGGCGTAGGTCTTGTGTACTGCTCTTTGCAGAGAAGCATCGTGCCCGTGGAGGTATACACTGCTCTGCTTGTGGCAATGGACAGCTCTCGAGATGAACCGAACTCTCGAGGTGAACTGAGCTCTCGAGATGAACTGAGCCGTTATATAACTGGTTTTGTCCCCTCTTAGATCATCGCAGCGCAGCATCACGTGTGCTGGCTGCCTGGCCTTGAAGTTTAGATGTTGACGCGCGTCTTACACGCTCGTATTGAAATTCGCACTTTGACGAATATTTATTGTTGTATATTATTGTTAAGGTAAGCACATATTACTTGTGCTTGTGATTTGCATAAGAAATGTATATATTTGTGGTTTTATGTTCTTGTAACTTGTAGTACTCATGCGTGGTTGTTCTGTGACTTGTTGGTTGACAAGGATTCGTTTGAACAGTACTTGAAAGGCGCGTGTTTTACATGGCGAGGGGTGTGATGTGTAGGGTAATTGTGAATAAATAAGTTCGTATTTTAGCATTTTGACTTATGAATTGTTTGCTTGTTTTTACTGTTGGTATCCGTGCATTAATCTTATTATGTTTTGTGTAGAATACCGAATGCTGGCTAGATGTTTAGTTAGAAATGTGCAGTTGTTTTAATAGTCTTGTTGTTGTAGACAATTTCGTTTTATGGCGTATGCCCATCATTTCTTTGATATTGGCGGTGAGGTGGTGTGTATAGTGTAGTTAGTTTTTATTACTCTGTTATTGAAGATATGGTTGATGATTTAATTATTTGGTGTTTCACCGGATGCCCGGTATCATAATTGTTGTTTTTTTGTCGGGTTTAATAATTCTCTTAGTCTGATAGTATTTCTGGTAATCTGCATCCGTATGTGGTTATTATTTTGGGTATTTTTCTTTGACGTGGTTGTGAGATGCCGCGATATGATGCAATCGCATTTCTTCTGGGTGGTCCGAATTTATATTGATTTAAGTTATGTAAATAATTTATTTTGTAATTTTAAATTGCGTTTTTAAGTTTTCTACTCCGATGTATGATCGTTATTGGTTTCAAATCATTTTATGTGTTTATCAACGTAGAAAGTAGACATATAATATATTACATGTGTATATTATGTACCTGACTGAGGTATTATACGATACGAAACTTTTCATTTATTACAATTTAAGACCAAGGTAACCGTGATCCATCCCCCAACGTATCACGAATTGTGGTCCGGTAACCGCGAACATTAAGTAGGACCGTGTGAAGTAAATGTAAAGCAGTAAACACATAACATTATAAGGATATCTTTAAAACTGCAGAAAATACTAATGATAATAAAACCAACAGCCATGATAAAAACTAAGCCCTATCGTAAAAATAATAGGTATATTGAAACACCAACTAAATTTTTAAAACAGAAAGAAAACTTAATACGTACAAAAAAAAAAAATAAGTCCATAAACAATGATAGATCTACTAAAAACTAATAAATTTATTGTAAACTTTATAATATTTGTTGTCATAGATGTAAATGTTGGTAAGTATTTATGAGATTTATTATTTATGTTATTGAAGGAAGTAAGTAAAAAATGAATATAAATGATATCCAAAATTGAAATTCCGAACTGATTCTTTATAACGAGCAGTAAGTTACAAATAATGTTATCGTAATTTCATTTCATTACAAATTTGTTACACAATTTTGAGAAAGTTTTGTAAAAATTATTAGAACTCAGTGATTAGAGTGGCATAGCTAAGATATAGTTTTGTATCCTGTTTCAAGTTTAGATACTGTATTAAAACAAATTATGCTTATGTTCACAAATTTGAAATTACAATACTAGAATTTTTATAATCAGTGATTAGATAGAAGATAAGAACCAGTATGTCAATCAGTAATAATTACTTAATATTTATTATACTAACATATAAATTGATCATATTCTAATAGTTTAGTCATCTCAATCCAAATAAAATCATAACATATATATATTTGTAGTATACTTATTTATATTGTAAATGGTTATTATTCTGGCAAAATAATATGACAATTAAATATTATTTTAAACGTTGTATTGATGATAATAGTAACTTAAATTTCTATAGTTTATTTTTTATATTATGTTTAATACATTTTAAGCCATTTAGTATAAACATTAATCACGTATAAACATATTTGTATTTTTTATTTAGTAATAGTTAAAAGTACGTAATTGTTGTGTTTTTTATTGTATTGTTAATTTGCGTATTACACTATAACTTTATGTGAAATGCGTTATTCATAGACCATAATATATGTTATCAATTACTGTTATTTCATCAATAATAAATTGTCATCTAAATTATCCAAAAACATTATAATCTTCAAATAAAACTTAAAAACTATCATACCCATATTGTACTTTTTTACTATTTAATTTTTTATAGATGCCATTAGTAAGTATATTTTTGTTTTTTTTTTATTTAATTAAAATGTACTATTTTATTCTGTGTGGGACAAGATTATTTCGTTATCAAATAGACATTGAAGATAAAAAAACGTTACAGTTCATGTAAAGTATTGATTCATTTATAAGAAGTTGTTTTCTAAAAGTTTACGTTCAAAATAAAATGTTCAATCGCTGCAGTGACGTATTTAGCATTCTTTTTAGGTGGTGGACAATAGAAAATTTTAGCGTACAGAATCGTGGGGAGGCTACAATTATTATATAATAATACATATATTTAAGGAGCCATGGGGGTGGATCTATCCTCAGATCCGCCACCGTAAATACACCCTTGAATTGATGTCATTTATAATGTGATCGTATTAGAATAGAAAATAAGGCTATTCCATAAACCAAAAATTAAGTAACATCAAATGCAAAGGCCACAGGATAATAAGGGTATTTTATAATATCTACATAGTCAATATATTTTTGATATCCACACAACAGATTTCATACATTTTAAATAGTGGTAAAGAAACTAAAGGGGTCAAAACATTAAATACAACTTACTATAAACAACTTTCATATTGGAATAGCTATATAATTATTTATTAATAACATTGATTTGTTATATATATTTTTTGCAGGAGCACTTAGTAAGTATATTTCATGTTAGTATATACTATACAGTATATGCCTATAATTTATTTTACTCAATTTTAATTAATTAAATATTATTTACAGAAGAAGAAAGTACGTGTCATTTATTTTTAATATGTATTAGTTATACGTATACCTAAATAATCATGTTATTTTGCATGGAAAATGTCTTTTAAATGTTTGGACTTAAAATCTGACTGGAACTATTTGAAAATGTTTGTGATGTTGATGAAGTTCGTATAAATATATAGACTTAGACGGTTATAAAAAAAATTATAAAAACACATGTATACTCAATATTTTTCAAAGCAATAGCTTTTGAATTTAAAAAAATGTATTACATTTTTAATTTTTTTTTTATAACAAAATATCATGCAAATAAATATAAGTAGACTAGACTTATTACCAACTCGACAAGAGCATGAGGTGTAACGTCCACAGCTTAATATATTTGCTTTGTAATAATTATAAATGTTTAACTTATGCGACTGTCTCGCTCTTTCTAATGCAAATACATTTTCATTATTTCGTTTAACTTCTTGTTTTTTTTTTGTTTTTTTTTTTTTTTTTATCGTTCTTAAATTACATCGGCTACAAAGGCCATTAGTTACAGTTTTTTTTTTTTTTTTAATGAATATATTTAGGTAAGTTTAACTTCTTGGTATAGATTAATTCAGAACAATAATATCTTTCGATTTTGTTTTAATAAAAAAGGCTTTACCTACTATGCGTTTTTCTCCATAAATACATAATGTAGTTGTACGTGTCCATATGATAACGTTTTGACTTATTCAGAAAGGCGTAGTCTTAATTTATTTGTTTGATTTACTGTACAATATTTAATATGATAAATTAACTATAAAAGCTTAGAATGACATTTTATACGAATATAAAAGACCTTATATTTCCGAAAATCTAGAATTTCACTTTTATCGTGATAATATATAAATATGCCACTGAACTTTTATCTATTTGTGGAAAATTTAATTTACATAGTTATTAATTTATTAAACTTTATTATTTACAGTTGATGAAAGTACGTAGTATTTATTTATTTTTAATATGTAATAGTATTAAAGCAGTAGTTTTGAAGAACCATGTTTTATATTTTCATTTTTTTTTTTACCTAATAACATAAATTGTGTACCTACTAAAGTTGAAAATCCATATGAACATCCATAAGACCATAAATATTAAACAGCACAAAAGAATGTTAAAATATTTTGTCATGATGTATATGATAATGTTAACTATGTTATAATTAGTAATTACCAATATAAATATTACGTAAATTTTCAAACATCAATAGGTACGGACATTTTTTGAACTACAAGATAAAAATGTAATTCATTTTGCGTAGAAAACCCAAGTGTTTCCATATTTTTTTGTTTATCCTGAATATTTTGAAAAGTACTTATAATATATACTTGCCAAAAGTTGCAACTAGATCCAAACTAGAAACCACCTTTAAATTTGAATATCCAACTATTGTTTCTGTTATAAAACGAATACATTTTTACGTAATAAATACACACACATATCGCTCCGCTCAGAATTTAAAACACTTTACTAACGAACAATATAAAAACTAATATTAATAATATTTACATAATAACAGTCCTAATTACATATTTTGGCGTTATAAATTTTTTTTTTTTTATTATTAGGGTTAAGGCTTTGACTACTAGGTCATTAGCCTGTGGTACTGTAGGGGAATAGGGGAAGGATCTGTTGATTTGTTTATACGTGTTTGTTGGTTTTTGGCAAAGTTTTTAATTTGGGCACCCGTAGGTATCTACCATGCCCAGGTGGGGGATGGCGGCACTTGTTCTCCGGACACGGTGACTTGCCCGAAGAAAAATGCCGCCCGCGACCGAGGTATCGAACTCGGGTCGACTGTGTTGCAGCCGACGCCTTAGTCCGCTCGGCCACTCCGTCCCCCCCTTATAAATTATAATGATTGATCATTGAATTCAAATTTTACACATAAATCACATATTGATATTAGTACTCAATGCATGCTTTCCGTTTTTATTTTATCTATTCTATGACAAAAATGTACTATAACAGTCATTATTTAGAAATCAAATATTACAGTTCAATAAAATACAATAAGATGCCAAATTATAAAAATAAATTCCTACTGATATTTTTAATTCGTGATAATTCATAAATAATCCTGAGTTATCATATTTTTTAATTAAGTACAATATAATTGTAACGATAACATCATAATTATTTTTTATTTCTAGTATGGATGAGTACGTATAAATATTATGTATTTTACAATTTTATGTTCAATTTTAATTTTGTACTAACAAAATACATGTGCTTGGAACCAAAACGTGTAAATCAAATTTTTTTTTGTATCCACTTTTATATTATTATATTGTAACGGATATTATATTATATTCAAATACGAATACGGTCTTTCTAAACTCTAAAGGCTACCGGGAAACAAACATTTGAACAAAAACACGGACGAACTGTTCGATAACATTAAAACTTGAGACAAGCAAGTGTAACACAAAAGCAAGGATAGATAACGTATCGAAGGTGCTGTTTTCACTGGCCTCATTGCTATTGTGCTATCTAAAAACTAGTAGACACTGCATTCTACTCCCCCTGCTTTCAATGCTATGGAATCATAAAGCTGAGAAAGAAAGGAGGAGAGAAAACGAAGAGAGAAGGAATATGCGTTAGTAAATCACGGAGGAATAAGGAATTGAGGAAACACTCCACATTTTTTTCTAATTTCTTTATCAACCATAAATATATATATAACAACTATATGCAATATGGTTATTTACTATTAAGACCTACAATTTTGGTAACCATAAATCAGTTATTATTTTAGCAATAAAATATAACAATTGGCAGATAAGCAGATTTTATTGTAACATAATTTTTTATTTAACAGTAGCCACACTGTTAATTACGTCTTTGTTTCTTTTCTCGCTCAGTGTATATTGTAGCCCTAACTTCTCTCTCCAAGCGCTGTTCATTAGTTTATAGGTCTATGGTAAAAACCAACGAACGTTAAAACTAATGCTTGCTCTGATTTGTTGAATGTTCGGGAAACGTATGTGATTGATTCCAATGAGTACTGAGTTCTTCTGACGCTCAAAATTATTAGGTGCTCCACTCTGTCCAAGTGGAATCTGTATAAGCTCATAGTGAAATTTATCTATTGAATATGTAGTTTTCTGGCCATTTTCTAACCGTATTGAGATCTGATGATATCCACTATCCAAATCTCGCGTGAAATAGTAACGAGAACGACCAAGCTGATCTAATATTTCGTCAATTCGGGGTATTGGGTTTGCATCCCCCACTGTAATTTGATTTAGACGACGAAAATCAACACACAGACAACACTGAGGTGTTCCTAACGCGTCAGACTTTTTTGGCGCATTCCATAGAAAATCTGATGGATAGATTATTTTGTTTGTCTCCAACTCTTCCACTTGTTTAATGATTTCGTGCCTTTGGGCATACGGAAGTCTATAAGGACGTACATTGATAGGTGTAGCATTCTCTGGTGTACGAATTTCATTGTGTATGGTAGTTGTGGACGCGAGAGTATCTCTATCTAAATGGAATATAATCTTAGACTCACGGCATATCTTCCATAAACTGTCACATTCTTCTGGATTCAAGTGCTCTGTATGTTTAGCCTCCTTGAGGCGTTGTAAACGATTTATATTCCTTGGTTCCATTTAATAATGTGTAGCTACTAGCATTGTGGCTTTTTGAAATTCACTACAAGATATATTTAAATTAGTAGAAGTGATTAAAGTGTTACTGGATGCTCTGTGCAATTAACTACAACTTCCAACAGTTGTCTTTGTCTAACTTTAAATAAGACGTTCCCAAGATGCACGTTTTCACCTACAAAATATTGAGAATACCCTTATATCCCAAGCAACTGAAGGAAACTAACACTAGGTACCATAACGTATTGTACCAAACCTCTCAGCGATTCATCCAAAACGTTATCATCTAGTGGTTAAAATTAACTGTTATTATTAGATTGAATTATTGGTAAAGTATTAAATATAAGTATTGGTACAAAACGCAGATGTCTGTAATAAAAGTTTGTCATATACATACCTTGTAGAGCAATAATAGTATTATAACAATTGTAATAATATTTGACAGTACCTATACTTTTTTTTTTGAATGGCCTAGTTTGGACGCTTATATAGTAGAATTTCTAATTGGGCAACCGTAGGTTTTTGCCATGCCCGGTTGGAAGATGGCGGTCTCACCGTCTAAACAGTTGCCTGCCCAGAGAGCGATGCCCCCCGTGGCCGAGATTCAAACCGATGACGTGGTCCACTCGACCACTCCCCTCTCCCCCCCCCCTCAAAAAAGTACCTATACTGGTTTCTTCTTGGATCTTCGATTTAATATTTATTGACAAATAATATGGTTAGTAACTACAACTTTTGTTTTATAACTATTTTCCAGATAATTTGACTTGTAAGAAACCTTTTTTTTAGTTTATTATTTCAATGATCTTTTTAGTTTATTTTTGTTTGAAAGTTTCTTGGTAAATTTACATAAGCAATATTTTTCTTCTCTCAAAATTGTTTTCCAAGCTATTGAAAATCATAGAAAATAAAGTTTTAAAATGTTCTTTAGAGTTTAGACCAGGGCCTTGCAACTGAATTATTTATTCGGATTTTGGGTGCTGCATGTATTCATGTGTTCAAACAACATTTTAAACTGGGCACTGAAATGTTCCTAAATCATCTATTATCTTCATAATTTGAATATTTTTTTTTATAAGTTGTCAACTTATTATAATAGTCATATATTACATAGTAGTAAAGAATAAAATTGTATAAATAATTAGTAAACCATTTAAATAAAATATTGGATAATTATTTTATAGAATAATATATACTATGATAAAGCTAAAATTATTTTTTTATTTCTACCAAAAACTCTTAATTTTCTAAGTTATCCTGTTTATTTTCGAGAACTTTTCAAACAAACTACTGGATTTGCCTCTTTAATCATAATAATATATTACAAATGTTTTAAAATTACCTATACTTATAAATTACCATCGGGTTTTTTATTTCTAGGTAATATACGTAAGTCTTTTTTATTTTTAATAGTAACTCTTTTTATACTATGTATTATATGAATCTTACATGTTTATATAGTTTAAAGCAACATCGTTTATATATACCATGGATCCATGATATAATAGTAGAACAATATTATGAATGTTTTGTGATAATTATAACTAGAGTTTTTATTTTATTCCAGAATCAATAGGTACGTAAACACTTTAACTTTGTAAAATATGATTGTCGTATAATGTTTTTTCTAGAAGTTTTCACGTAAGGAATGTGTGGATTTCCTGTCGATATGTTTTCTATTTATCAACTGTAAATTAAACTAAAATAACTTTCCAATCTATTGCACTCATGATAAAATGTTATCATACTTAAATATGATATCGAAATATAATACCAAGTAACAACTATCTTTATACTGTATATATATATTTTTTTTATAACTTCAGAATGATAAACCTTAATTAGGGAATAGTAAAATATAGGGCCATTATAGGTATGAATCCGTTTAGTTTATAATCCGTCACCCATTATTAGGTATGACTATTACTATCACTGTCCAGATTGATTAGGTATTCATTTTCTATAAAAGGTTGACTCTGCAGGGTTCTTAAACTACACAAATCAATCAATATACATTTTAAAATTTATTATACTGTAAACGGTAGGCCCATAATATCACATTAATTTCAATTTAATATTATTATTATTATTTTTTCTAGAGGCTAATGCCAAATGTATGTATATATATGATATCATTAACACTATACAATAAAGATTAAACTAAAAATTAATCAAGCTATTTAATATTTCGAATTGTATAAAGAATACAACATACAAGCAACAATATTTATATTCTGAAATTTTAAATTATAAAAATCGCCGATGGACTCAATCAATAAACTATCATTCAACGACACGGACATTTTAATTTTTGTATTTTTATTTTGATGAGTAGTGTAGAATTACCTTATTTGTCCAATTATATGACGCGGGTTATAGGAAGAGTTATAGGGGTTTTATTTTTATATTGCTGAGTAGCATGAGAAGAGAAGCCATCCAATGATGGCACCCTACGTTTTAAACTTATTATTGGAGTAAGTTTCTGCACAATAAACGATTCAAACGGTGCATATGAATACCAGGGAGAGATTTAGATGAGTGTGTGGATATTTGAGGATTTGGGTGTACTGTTAATAATTTTGAGTGGAATCTTGAGTAAAGTTTCAATCTAGTCATCGTACTGTTTCAATTTGTAAATCGTTATGGAGTGTATCGTTGGATAAGTATCAAGGGGCAGAAGTGACAAGACGAAGGGCTTTTGGTTTGGACGCCTGTATGGTGCGGATTTGTGAGGGTTTGGCATTGTGAGATTTGAATAGCATAATTCCACATAGGTCTTATATACAATATGTTTTATATGTATGGAGATTACATTTTTGTTTATCTAAAGGATACCGACATTTCAGGAATGGGATCGGGCACGAAGTTTTTGAGGGATCAGATCTGTTATATGCACGGGTAAAACTTGGTTACAAATTTCCCTGGTTTGTTTAGCTTTTTTGGTAAGATGATTCGTATACTGCAGATTGTATAGAGAATAAGAAATTGAGTTACATTTTTGATTTTTATTGATATTTTTTCTTTAATTTAAATTTTACTGATGCAAGATTAATAAAAAATTATACGTCCGTCAATAGCAACTTAAGTAAGATAAGCGTTGTACATGTCAATCAAATGAATGTTGAGATTCAAAATATTTTTTATTTGATGAATAATTCTTTGAGCTTACTGAATATTTAAAATGTTTCCCAATATAGTTAGGTGCATACTTACATAATAAGTTGTACCTACCACAAACAATAGGAAACTGTCACAATGTAGCTTATTTTCACAGATATTTCAAGGATGTGGGGGAATGGTATGTATAAATACTGTGTACTTCTTAATATTTTAGTCATTTTATAAAAATTGCTCTTTATAATCATATGAAAATTAAAAATTGAGTTCTGTACGCGCCTGTGGGATGGCGTTCTAATGGATATACTGATCAAACCTAATACTAATTTATTTTGCAGATCCTGCAAGCTTTTGTACAAACGGTATGACTGAGACGAAATACCAAAATATTATGGGAAGAATGTTCACTATGGAAACTTAAATATTTTGTTTAATCATTTTAATATAAATATTAATTATATTGTATAATACAATATTTGATCACATTATATTATGTATAACAATATTCTAATTACTAATGCATACTAGTAGGTATAATAATTCATACTAAAATAAATGCGAAGTTTTCGACAAAAAATAATTCAACATTATTTATTTATTTATTTTATACTTCTACGGGTCCTTTTACAATTTTGAATGTGGTATAAATGACCAATAATAAGTACAATTAGAAAATAAAATAATTATTATGTAGAACACTAAGTAATATAGAAAAGTATATAAATTTATAAGTATACAAATAATAAATATATAAAAACATAAACAAAACTTTATTGATTGACGAAAACTAATATTAAAATTAGAATATTTCTTTTAAAAATATAATTGACTTAAATCTAAAAGTATCACGAGTAGTATTGAAAAAATCTAAGGCAGTGGAGACTAAATTAGCAAGTTTCAGAGCTCTAATAAAGAATGAGTCATTACTTAATTTAGACTTGAAGAATGAAAGGGCAAAAGATCATCATTTCTCGAGTAGTAAGAGAGAATACGGAAATTTACCTAAGTTAAAAGCTCGGGGCTTACATATTATAATTTAACAAGTCGTATATGAACATGCTATCAAATAACCGACGTCTTAGCTAGAGTGAATCTATGCTTACTAAATTTTGTACTGGCATAATAGAGTCATTAGAAGTAGGTAGGTTTTTCATATGGGCAATTCATTTAAAAATTTAAATTGGGTATTATCTAGATCATGAATATGAGTGGTTAACGATTGACTCCAAATTAGTGAATAGTGATGCATATTCAAGAACAGATCATGCAAGGGAGCAATAAATTGTTTTTATTGTTGTAGGGTTATTAAATTGCTGTGTGTTCCTATTTATGAAGCCTATAACATTTTATAAGCTTTGCTAAACATATATTCATGATTTAGTTTAAAGGATAAATCTGAACTAAAATGAACACCTGCAAGATCTTTTATTGAATAAGCTCTATTTAAGACTATATTATCTAATGAGGAATTGCAATCAATACGATTTTTATAAAGAGACAATTTTACATTTTTCTATGTTCAAAGGTAGAAAATTATTTTTTGTCCAAATTAAAAATGTATCCAAGTATTTTGCAAATTCATTGAATAAATAATTGAATTGATATGGGCGTAAAATTTAGCGTCATAAACAAAAAGTAGAACTTTTACGTCGTTACTAAAAATTAGGGGCAAATTATTTTTAAATAATAAAAAAGCAGAGGTCCTAAGTGAGAGCCCTGTGGTACAAATAAATAAGGTTTAAACATTATAACTCAATATCAATTGAATCTGATATAAGTGACGTAATATTTCCATCATTCATTCATTAAGCCATTTTTTTTATTATTTGCATCGATATTTAACCGATAACCACAACAAAACTTATGACTTAAAAATATTATAACTAGAAAAAAAATTGTTGACTGAGTTAAGTTAAGTTTATTTTTTATCTCAACTTTAAATTTATCTAGTTAATTTTTTTTTTGTTTACTTTTAATTTAACTGAAGGAAATTTAATTGAATTAACTTTCACAGTTAATTATTTTCATTAACTTCACCTTTGCATAGAGGTATAAGCATGCATTTTTCTAACTAATTTAAAAATAATTTAACTACTTAGTTAAAGTATCCATTGTAATGGCATAGCTTTTTCCACAGTTAATTAGATTAATAATACCAACCTAAAGTTTAAACCCTATTTAAGTAAGTCTATATACATCAGACTAGGTAATTAATATTAATATATTTTTTGTTTTATCGCGCTTTATAATATACATATGCAATGGTTTTAAATAAACACATATATATATAAAATAAATAATATATATAGCCGGATTCAAAATTTAGCTGAACTCTTAAGCCACTTCAACTCATGTGCAATAGGTATAAGAAGGAATAGTTTAAGATGTATTTTCAACAAAATATTTAGAAAACAATTTTAAATTAATAAAATCCAGGTTGTTGAAAAAAAAATAATATTTATTTAATCGAGTAGAATTTGAGTGGTTTTTCTCTGTATTCACTTTACTTATTTAGAGTTAAATTTATTGTTTGTTTTTAGTTATTTTTAGTTTTATTAACTATCAAGCTCAACTATGCTAACATATTAGTTATTACATAATCAGTCGTGTAAAGTTCTACGTGTAAAGTACAAGTATTTGAACACTTTCAAAAAAAAATATTTAGATAAAGTAATTTAAATACTTTCTCATACTATCTGTATTTAAAATCAAATACTTTTTGTTTTAGTTTATATATTTTCTATTTTCAAAACAATAATTAAAAGTGTAAAATTAGCTGAGAATATAATATTATAACATATTTGTAGTTATATTACTTAAAATACTACAAAATAACCCAAAACAAAATCCATGACAAAAAAAAACAGTTGAGAACTTTACAGTAAGTTGTACCAAATTAATGGTATACAATGCTCTAAAAAATTAATGTAAAAACAAAACTGGTAAAAAAATTAAAATAAATTTGATAAATATTTTGAAAGTTTTTGTAACAATCTTTAATAGGTAGGCACTAATATAGGTAGTGTGTTTATATTTGTACTCGAATTATTCTTTTTTAATGAGTATGTTAAATACTTTTTAAAACAGGTCGTATCTGTATCTATACATGAGCTTACATTTAAAAAGTATCGTGTATACAATATATAATGATAATAAATAATAATATTTTATATTAAACGTTTTGTAATGGTAGGTATACATCAAGATTACACGCCACCGTTATTACAACAATTGGTACCAAATATCTACCGATTCATACGCCGACCTCAAACCATTCTATATATATTATGTATACAGTTTAATTCGCCTACAACAGTATACGCAGAAATACGTCATAATACATTTTAATTTTTTCTATAACATTAATACTATTATTGATATATAAATTGTCGTGTTTATCTATTGCCACAGCCGATCAGTAATGTAGGTAACATTAAATTAACGCCACAGCCAACAATAAATTATGGAATTCTGACTACCAAGATTACCTATATTTTATATTTTATGAGTACTTGGAATATTTATTCAAACTATTTAAAAGTAATACTATATATTATTTTCTATTAAATTACATTACCATGGTTTAGTATATTCTGCAGCTGAGTATTGTTGCCCCCGTCTGCCTTTTAACAACGTCCACACAAAGATCGTACAGACAAACACCTTAATGCAGCAATGCGCAAAATTGGTGGGTTGACTACAAATCCACACCACTAAAATGGCTACCAGTGCTTAGTAACATTGCTCTGCCAAAGTTACGAAGAGAACACGCACTCTTGCAAGAATGGAAAAAGTGCGCTAATAACCCCTCCCTCCCTATACACGTGATATGGCTTATACCTAACCTAACCTAACCTGACTGCGTTAGAAAATGTTTAACGACTCAACTCCCGAAAACCATCGTGGAAAATAGCAAGGGATCTCACCAGTGAAAAATTCAATATAAGTTTTAAATGGGAAAACGATTGGACAATAGAAAATCCAGATAACCATGGTGATTAACCCAACTATCAAACAACTGGGATTTGACCTCAAAATAAATACTTGGTTAACACTAAACCATATCAGAACTGGTCATGGTAGGAGTGGTCACATGATGTAAAAATGGGGACTACGTGACATCGAAACGTGTGACTGTAGCTATAAATCCCAGACGATCAACCACATCACCACTAAATGTCCAATTCGTGCATTTAAAGGCACCATGGAAGATATCCACTTGATAAAGAATGAAGAGGTGGAATGGATGAAGAACATGATCTTGGAGCTATAGCATGACCCCTACATATATACCATATGGGGAACCTCATCTTGTCTATTTTATGTTAATAATGTATTTGTATTTATTAATGTGTTTATATATTTTTGAGTTCTATCACTGTTGACATCTTTTAATTTTATACATGTTATACCTTTTTATATTTTAAGTGTTTCTAGTGTTACTCATAGACACCATACAAAATAATAATAATAACTATGGTTTTCAATCACAAAATGTAAAAATGTATAGTATACTGTGATATTAGGTAAATAAATGTCTATACATAAAAATTATCTAGATAAATTATTAAAGACTAAAATTGTCATCTAGTCAGAAAAATACGATGATTACGGTTTTATTTCGTTAAAAAATAAAAATTAGTAGCAGCAGGTTAGTGTCGCGGAGAATAGTGGAGCCAATATTACCACATTGAACGCGAATTAATTGTATTTCGTATGTTTGTAGTATACGCGTAAGTAACAATAATTTCAATTCGAATGTATAATTATTGAATTTTAAGTTCTGAGCTGAGCCATGAATATATTTTATTGTATAATGACTGTTATTATAACTCAAATTACCATTTTCTTGTGTAAATTATGTATACCTACATGTAACAACGATTTTTTTTTCGTAGTTGCTATATTATGTTGACATTTTAAGTGTTTTAGTGGTTTTTGAACTTTTGAGGAGTGAAAATATATTGTAGATATTATTGTAAAAACCTCGGCACGCTAAATTCGTGTTTCATCCCACTGTGTGTCATATCGTTCTTAGTATATATTATATATAAATTACTTTATTTACAATAATATCATCAAATATCCTTAGTAATATCATAGGCTGACTGACCGTCTTGCTCAGAATCGTTTTTCTTATATCATTAAATTCAAATTTAACACCATCCATTACAGTGACCTACTTGTAACCTACAGTCAGTGTTTGGTAAATTACTTTTAAAAATTAATGAAATTACGTTACTTGTTAGGCACTTTAAATATTACATTTGTGTTAACTAAAATTATTTGTATCGTTACATTACTTTTTAATTAATGAAGCAGTGTGTTACAAATAACGTTACTTTTTTCATCATTGATAACAGTTATCATTTTTTTTAACCATATTCAATCCATATGATTCAATTATTATCTATACCTATATTTTACAATCATAGACAAATGTACAATCATCTCACCTTTATGGCTATGTGTATAGTCATAAGTCATAATTCTTATTAATTACATTTTATTTTTAAACCGAACTTTTTTCTTTCTGATAATTAAGTAATAACATTAATTCCTGGAATGTTTAATAATATTGCCAAACTATTATCGGAATCGAAAATAAATATAATTGATTTTTAATTTTTCTAGAATATCCTATCGGCTTGTTTTTGTAATGCATTCAAAACTATTATTTTAAGAACGTGGAAAATAACGCGCTAATGTGTTACTTCGTAGAAATTACATTTAAAAAGTAATTATGTTACAATTGCATTATTTTAAGTGAAATGTAATGAAGTTACTTTTGTGTTACTGAAAAAGTAATTGCGTTATAGTAATTTGTAATTTGAGTTACGTTACTATATCCAATACTGCCTACAGTCTGTACAGCAGAGCTACGCCTACTTGTCTACCTTTATTTAATATTATTAATTACATTATTATATCTACATTTATTTATTTATTGATATTTTAATCACATGCAAAAACATGTAGTAGACCACAAAATAATATAACGTATTGAAATCAGTTTTATAGGACTCAGCCTAGACTAGCATAAAAATAAAAATAATACTGGTACATTTGTTTGAGACGCATGGCGGACGAAAAGGTTTTAATTTTAGAACTTTTTCATACTAAACAATTTATACATGGTATTTAATTAATTTTTATACTAACTAATACAGCAAATTATTATTATAATATGCTTTAGAACAAAAAACTCCAAACATAAAAAATATTGTTCTAAGAATTGAATATTTGAACTCAAACCTAAAATTGCTCTCCTGGACTATTTCATAAAAACTGTACAATTTCTTAATGGACCCACAATTTATTTCATAATGACGAGTATCGAAAAAAAAATGAATGGTTCAATTTGTAGGATTACATCTATCCGGAAATATTGTCTGCGATTTTATCAGTTTGAAAATATTATTGCTAACCTGGTCTTTTTCACGGAGAATCGTGTAGGCAATATAACACACACGGTACGTGAACAAATTGTATTTTATTTATGTGTAATAAATGCGTAGGTGCACTTTATTTCGGAATTCGATTTTATTAATTTTAATACGAATGTAAAATTATTGAATTTAAGTTTCTGAATTAATTTTATAATGATTAGAATTATTTGTCTGACATCACCTTTTGAAAATGTAAACAAGCATTATTCATCAATCTTTATGATGTCTACAATGTTATTCGGTTTAAAATAAAATAAGTGACTGAGTTTTTTTGTGGAGAATCGTGTAAGCAACATGCCAATATTACCACATTGTACGTGACTAAATTGTTTTTTTTATTTGTGTGTAATAAACGCATAAGTGCACATTATTTCAGAATACAATTTTGATAATTTTAATACGTATGAAAAATTATTGAATATTAGTTTTTGAATTGACTTTAAATGATTCATGTTTTTTTTGTCTGACATTAGAGTAAGTTATATAATATAACATTAAATTTCACATTAGCATACCTATTTATATATATTAGCTGAGTTATTAATTACAAAAACTTGTAAACACAAATAAAATATACAAATTTGTTCGTTAATTTTTTGTATAAAATATGTTTACTTCAATTCGTAGTATCAAAAATAAAACTATAAAAGCAATGTTAATTGTACTGTATTTAGTTGTTTTCTGTAATTTATCGGTGGTTTTTCTTATTTCATTAAATAAATATTGAGAAAATCAAAAAATGAGTACCATCTTGATCCAATTTGCTAAAAGATAAGATACTATATGTTGAAATCGAAGAACTCCTTTTGGTAAAAATTTTGTATACAGGATAAAAAAAGGTGGGTAAGTGGATGTTGCTCTGCTGTACAGTAGGTTACAAGTGGGCCACTGTAATGGATGGTGTTAAATTTGAATTCAATGATATAATATCATTGTATTAAAAAACGAGCGAAAACGGTCAGTCAGCCTATGATATTACCAAGTAT
Organism: Sitobion miscanthi; assembly: GCA_008086715.1. Taxonomy (NCBI): domain Eukaryota; kingdom Metazoa; phylum Arthropoda; class Insecta; order Hemiptera; family Aphididae; genus Sitobion; species Sitobion miscanthi. The sequence continues at coordinate 27,852,924 of CM017803.1, forward strand.
ATTTGATAATATTATTGTGAATAAAGTAATTTATATATAAACTATTTACGTGGAGCCTTCTTTTGAATGTTCAATCCTTAGCTATAAAAGTTGAAATTTGATAAATTTTGTCAAATTTGAACTTTAAATGCTTATAAAAAAAAATTGTGCCTATGTATTTTTAATATTTTTCAATTGCTATTAGAACAGCTCAAAAAGAGTCAAATTATTTTCAAAATTTTATCGAGTATACAAAATGCTAATATAAATATTCAGTGAAATTTTCAAGTATCCACAGTCTTACGTTTCTTAATTACAACAGAATAAGAAAATCGTTACATGAGAAATGGAGTGAATATCAAATGTTGTAAAAATATGAATTTCAAACGCTCATAAAAATTTAATTTGGCTTTCTTGTAGACATTTTTTTTTTTTTGATAAAGGTAGAAAAACTTATGGATAATCTTGTATTACATTTTCAAATCTTAGATTTAAAAAGAAAATTTTTATGAATTATCAACTTAAAATAATTTGCTAATTTTCGTGATTTTTCCGTATTTTGTCAATATTTGAACTTTAAATGCTTATAAATAAAAACTGTGACTAAGGATTTTTAATAATTTCAAATATCATAGTAATAATATAGTAGGAGCCTTGTATTAAATTTTCAAGCTTTTTTTACCCAACAAATAATGTTTTATTGACATCCGTAGAAAAAAATACTAATAAAATTGGAAACTGAAAATGTTCCTAAACAGTTCAAAACAAATCAAAATATTTTAAAAATTTTATCGTGTATAGAAAATGCAAATATAAACAACCAATATAAATAAAATTTCATGAATATACGTTCATTTGTTTTAGAGTCGCACCAAAAACCAAAATCGATTTTCTCGAAAACAGATTTTGCGTAAAAATTCCCGTTTTTTCTTAATTTTTCTTTTGTTTTTCACGGCGCTTTTGAAAACTACTGGGAAATTTTTATTTTTGACCCCCCAAAGTACCAACTAGATTCACTTTTCTATCAGAAAAGTTACTGTTGAAGAAAATCCAAGCATTTTTACTGTCCTAAAAGGTGATGACAGACACAAAAATAAAAAAATAAAAAAACACACACACATCATTATATAATCAATACATCCATCGCTTCGCTCAGAATCTAAAATGTAATAAAAATATATTATCATTTGTTATAATATTATATACCATGTTTGTCATATATTATCGTTATAAGGTACGAGTAGCTTTTAAGTCAATTCTGACGTAGGTACCTTAGAATAATTTAAATAGGTAAGTAAAATAACGGAATGTTCTGCGTTATTAGCTTATCATTATATCTCAATGTGTTATATGTACCTATTCTAATATAAAAACTTGTACGAGTTGTATTATAGGTACTATCGAAAGAGTAATCGGTTTGTTTTTTGATGCAAATTACAATTCCTATTTCTCACTATCTGAAATGGTGCAAATCACATATCTTTATTTTGGTACAAATTACAAACGCTTTTCAAAAATATTAGTGCAAATTATATATGTTGTATATATTATGGGTTGATTTTGGTGCAAATATGACTACAGCCCATTATAATAAATGTATCATTATTATTTAATGTTTATAATAACATGAACATACACATTTTCAAACTTCATATACATTTTAATTTAATTTTAAAAAAGTCGTTTACATATGTTATAGTAAATAATAAAAAAAAAATAATACAATGGGGAGTGTTGACTACCGCCCATTATACTAAGCCGCATTTTATATTTTTGGTAGATGAAGGCATAAAGCATAATATTGAATAACAACATTTTTTTATTTTTTAACAATATTAAATAGTAGCATATTGCTTGATAAAAATTAAACGAAACTTATAGGTATACTAATGGAACCATTAAAGCAACCCACTCAGCCTTTGCATTCGTCAACCGACTACGCTCAGGATCATCATTATTACGAGTTAAGTAGAAATAATCATACTGCAGCCAGTAAAAGATAGTATAGAGCAATATTTTCATCTAACACTTAATTTCACGATTGCGTTGGATACTTGGATTGCATAGGGATTTTTTTCTTACAAAATAAGAGGTACTTACATACTGAATTAATCGTCATTATTATAATTATATAAGTCCGCGCATGCACAGTATAACTAGTATTTTTTTTTATTTTTTTTATTAATTACACCTTATGTTTATATTATACTTGGGTTGAGTCTGTTTTTTAGTCATATTGACTAAATTATTGGTCTACAATCAAAAAAAAAATTGCCGAATATGAGGGTCATTTCAAATTTAAACATAAATATGTTTTTTCTCGATTTATTAAAATGTTTAAATCCGATCATTTGGATTTATTTAAGAGGATGTTAGCGCATTATTTGTTTTCTCTCTCCTGCCCACGTGCAACATAGACAAAACGCATTTGCGCAGAATTGTTTTTTCTATGTTTTTAATTAATCTTAGAGTAAAATCACCCGTTATAAAAAAGAAAGAGCATAATATTTTTGATGGAATGACATATCGATTTCTCTAAATATTGTTTCAAAACAATTTAAACATCAATTAAATTTACAACATTTTTTTGTTTATTGTGAAAGTCGAATACAAAGTCAAATAACAATAAAATATGAAATCGATATGTCATTCCTTCTAAAATATTATTCTCTATCTTTTTAGTAATGGGTGATTTTACTCCAAGATTACTTTAAAACATAGAAAAAACGATTCTGCGCAAATGCGTTTTGTCCATGTTGCGCATGGGTCAAAGAGAAAAAAAATAGTGCGCAGACATCCTCTTAATAATAATCTAACGTTTAAATTTTATAACAGGTCGTACGTATGTAAGACGGAAATAAAACATGCGGGGACGACGTTCTTTTAATATTTTAAGCTAAAACTTTTTTTTTAAGATGTAACCCTTTCACTACCTACTGAATTCGTTTTATCCGGTATACACTACTATGCTGGAGTAAAATTGTATTTTTTTATATACCTATATAAAATATTTTTAGCTATTATATTTTAGCAGATTCGTCAAATTACAGCGATTGGTATTATAACAGTCAATAACTTCTCAAACTATCACATTAAGTAATGGAAATAGCTATATAATTGTTGATTGTTAAAATGATATAACACGTATGTGTGTCTATAGCAACACAGTGTTAAATACTATTTTACTTAGAGTATACAATATTTTATTACAAGTACTTTAGTTTGTTATTAAAAAACAATAATAATAATTTAATCTTAAGATGTATCAAAGAATATATGTTGTTATTAAAAAAAAATACTGGTCTTACAGGGCGTGAACTTCCGAGAGAGTTTAACAGTTAACGTATTCCTATGGTATTCTATAGCTTATATAGGTAAGCTTTACTTAGTTCGAAATTCAATCCAACGTAATCCAGTTGAGAAATTTAGTGTTACCTGAAATACTGTTAGTATTCCATTATCACAATATTATGATTGGTACAAATATCTACAATGGTGCGATATTTAAAAAGTGTACGACGGTCAGTACAATAATATATTATATACAACATAAACATAGCGTGAGCCATGTGAATAAAATATGAAAAAAAAATACATAATGTACAATATTATACTATTTATATAGGTACTATATACATAGGCGCAAATAGTGTTTGAAATTTGAGGGTGCAGAAGATTTTGATGTAGAGACGAAGATTTTTTCACATAATATTCCATTGTGTCGTAAAACGGTTATGGGGATTTTAGTCCCCCAGCCCTAAGTGGAGTACCTGAGAAGGGGAACAGGGGCCTCACTATTTGCGGCTATGAGTCTATATTTTATTTATACGGGACAACGAATACAAGTTTTATATTTACACAAAGTTTGTATATTATAATATTATTATAATCGTCAGCGTTTGGGAAAAGTGAGTGGAGACGATTTCGCGAGAAATAAAACTATGAGACAATACAATAAATTTCAAGCAATACAGTGTAATAATTATATATATATATGTATATATAATATAATATTACACGTTGAGGACAAACTATACAAACTCACGAGCACACCGGAAAAAAATTTAAGATACATATAATAATAAAACGTAATTATATACAAAACATTAAAACATAATATAATTATTTACGACGACGCGTCTAATATAATATTATGTACACAACGCTGTCGTTGTTAAGATACTTTTTTGGCTTATATTATTATGTACACATATTCAATATACTACTTTACTACTATAATATTATATAAAAATTATGTTTATTATAACGTCGTCACTGTGTTTAATCACACATATTTTATCATAATATTATCATTGAGTATAATTTAATAATATACTCAATGGTATAACACACATCGACGACTGTGACTACTATAACACTGACAATGAAGCTGCCACTGAGGCCACTTCTAATGCTGCTACTGGTGCCAATTGCTGATGTGGCTGATTCGAGCTGGTCGGCTTAGAGGAATCCCATGTCGAGAGCGTTGTACAGGGCCCGGAGGTCGCTGTGGCCAGACACACGCCAAAACGGAAAGTTCATCTGCAAATAGGTGTGAAATTTAGAAATTGAAATAAGAACTGTAGCTAATCAAATGCATAAAAATAATTTAATTATTTTGTTGGATTTCGTAATTTAATAAAGTATAAGACGTACATACAGTAATTTATTTTATTATATACAGGGCTTGCATTCGAAAAAAAATTCAGGTTTATGTTATTTACAATTAAAACGTTACACAATTATTGCGTTTATCGTTATTTAGAACTAAAACGTTATACGAGTTTTGCGTTTATCGTCATTTAAAATAGTGTTATACAATTGAAAAATAATAACTAATTCGGATAGGTAATGGCCCGGGTACGAAATATAATATAATCAATTCTTAAATTGTCGCAAGAAATAAATGTTTCTAACCTAACCTTTTAAATACATAGATTTCAAAATATTTTGTTTTGCGTTATTTTTTGGTCAATGATATTCTATAAATTACGTTTTGCGTTATGTTTTGTTTAATGATATATAATATATTTTGTTAATCGTTATGTTTTGTTTTGCGGTATTTAATTATTTTTGACTTTCACTTTCCGTTATAATTACGTTTACGAATTTCAATCGTTTTTGTCAAATAAAACGTTATAATCATAACGTTATTATAACGTTTGCAAGCCCTGGTTATATACATTATATTTTTATCGAATTAGTATATATGTTATTTGTAAACTTTATTCCAGCTACCCACAATAACTGAGTACATAAAAAATTATCAATCAACTTCTTCAATCACATCAATTCTGCTCACAGTGCGAAATTTTAAAAACTAAGTGACCCACCTTCTGTATGCCGACTCAAGCGTGGACGCCTACACGATCTGTTGTTATAACTATCATTTATTTATTTAATTTTAATTTTTAATTTAATTTTCTTCTGATTATATTTACTTAAAACGTAGCCAATAGTATCTTTATTACTAATATGTATTTATTATAGAATTACTAATTGTAATATATTTTTCCAAATTCTAAAAAAAATGTAATTTAACAACAATAAGTTAAGATGACGTACGTCAGTGAAACTTAAACTAATAAAAAAAAATTTTAAAAATGGTAGGTAGGTACAATTATTAATTTTATATGAAAAAAAGTAACTGGTTTTTAACTAAGTTAAGTTACTTTTATTTTCTAATCAACTTGTAACTTTTACAGGTTAAAAAAAATAAAGGTATTTTTAACTTTAAACTTAACTTATATTTATCTATATCAACTTAACTTCGCGCAACGAGGTAAAAAAAATAATTAACTTGTCCAGCCTTGCAGAAATCACTCTCAAAGTTGAGGATCGAAGCTTTGTTTCTACTCTATATCACTCCACTCAGAATCTAAAATTAACGTATGTTTGTATAGCTTATAGCTTATAGTCTATATATTAAAAACAACTTGACCGATTTCAAAGACATTTCCAGAGATTTTAGTTGGAGGTTTGGGGAATGTTTAGAAAGTTTGAATCTCGTAAAAAAAATACCAAGTACTATCACCACTGGTGAATTGCCGACAAGGTACACCGATGTCACAATTTTCCCGTGACCTCAGGTGCCTATTCCTTACACTAAAATCAAGATACGCCTATATAGCACCGTATTTCATATTTTTTCATTATTTCCTAGGTGAAGACAGGCTATACAACTAGTAATAATAATAAATAATAATAATTATATTATTATGCTGATAATAAGTACCTGTCGGGCGGCCCGTTCCTCTTCGGCCCCGTCGCCGATCACCACGTATGTGCACTTTCTGCCGTACCTTTGAACCACCCGGTCGAAACATGATTCCTTCGATGATCCAGCCGATGCTGCAGACCCCGCAGTTCCACCTCCACCACCGGACTTACCACCGCCCGTCGATGGACCTCCACCGCCACCGGAAGCCGAGTACACGTTTTCTACTGCAAAGTGTGGCCCAAGACCGTACAGGAGCAGTTTGGCCAGCGCCGGTATCAGGTGCGTTGTGGTGACCAGCACGTTAACGCAGTTTGGCCTGAGGTAATCGTAGGAACAGTTCAGTATAATATTAATTTTAGTTATTAGGTACATTATTATTAATAACGGGTCTGAGTATAGTGACGTGCGAATTCCCGGGAATAAATTCACGGAAAATTCCCAAGCATTTTCACAAGGCCGGGAATTTATTGGGAATATTATATTTTTTTTTTATATTATTTGTATGTTCCAATATTTAATTAAACTCATAATAAGTAGTTGTAAATTATCCGAATGTCATATTGTATATCCTAAAATATTATAAAAGGAAGACTTTTGGATAATTCCGATAACGTACCCATTTAATTTGTACCTTTAATATATATAAATATTAAGTGTACAACGAGTTTGCGCGCATTGCACTCCAAAACTAGTAACTACTATACCGATTTGAAACTATAAATTAACAAATTAATTAAAAATGCAAAAAAGTCGTTTTCAAGTAAATTGGATGGCAAATTCAAACGTTTTAAGAAATTTTATCGGATGAGTTAGGTACCTAAAGGTAATACAATTGGCAAAAGAATGACACTATTGACAGTAAAATACTAAAAGAAATTATATTCGTGTGATTATCTATTTATTTATTACACAGTTACACACGCTAGGTTTTGTATATTGGAACCTTTAAGTTTATATAGGTGTGCAAGATGGGAAGGAAAGTCGGCAGATCCAGAAAGGAAATATTATGAGAGCGACGACAGTCAGCTATGGGCGAGAGTAAGGTCACTGAGAACCGTTAACATTAAAAGTATATTGTTATATAGTATTACAAAACTATATAACAAATGTTTACTGGACATGCTCGAGTTGTTTTCAAGCTATCACAGCCAACGGATCCCATACAACCGACCCATACTCAATAATAGGTTGGTAAAGAGCACTGCAGAAGACATTTGATTTAAGTGGTATCTCCTATTCCCCCCTTAAAGTAATGTATCATGTATGTCATGACTCAGAGCTTGAAATCAATTTCAAAATTGATTTTAAATATTGATAATAATCGTTAAAAATCCTCTATTAAATCAAGAGTATAATATCAAAATCGAAATTGTTTTATAAAGCTATTAATAAATTAAAATCGGTATAATTAATTTTGTCTTCTAAGACCATTTTACACCCACTCGTAATGAAACGTTTATATGGAACGCGCTAACGACGATCTTGTACATATGTCTCGTAGGCATAGAAATCAAAATTAAAATATTGTAAAAATGTAAAAACTAATATTTTAAATTCGATGAAAAAAATGTATGTCAAATATCTAATAACAAATTTGGAAAATAATTAATCGATGATATTGTGCAACGATATAAAAATCGTAAAATAATAAAATCTACACATTGTTTTAAATTGATTTTAAAATAGAAAAATCGTATAAGATTTCAAGCCCTAGCTGTTATAAGCTGTATAAGCATAATAATATTATATCTGTGAATACTTATAATGTATACAATGTAATAATATAAATATATATAATGGTCTTTGTGAAATAATAATAATATTATATTGTACACTCATGTAAACGCACCTCGAATTGATGACGTTCAAACACTTAACAGCCATCGTGAGCCAGTCATCGGTGTGCAATTCGATGTCGCTCCGGAGTTGAAGCCAAGCGTCCCGCTTGCCGGGTCCCAGCAGCCCTACAACACAAAAATCGAAATTTTTCATAAAACTTAAACATGCAAAGGCCAAATATAATAGGAAAAAATATGAGTGCTAAGGCGCAAATCTATTTTAAAAATTAATATCTTATAGTTTTAATAAAAATATAAAACAACGAGAATTTGTCTAAGTCACACGTCATTGTATATTTTATTAGGTATTCGAATTTTACGACCAGTTATCATGAAACCATGCAAATATTGCATCACGAGGGATTTGGATATTATCATCCTGTCTGGTAGATTTTTGACTTGGATAGACAGTGTCGATAGTTGAAAATGAAAACCAATTCTAAACGAAGATGGTCCAACAAAGATAACCAAATAATTATATATTTTTCTAATAGTAATACAATTTTAACAAATGTTTGTATTTTTTAGTTTTTCCCGATTATTTTTAAAAAGCACTGATAATTTTTAATTTTGTACTCCTAAAAGTACCAACTAGATAGAATTTGATGGTAAGTGATGAACTCCTTCAAAGTTGATAATAAGTGCATTTTTATCTGCTAGAAAAAGTGTCTCCTGTTACAAAAATAAAAATAAAAAACACATCATTGTAAAATCAATGAAATTGCTACGCCCAAAATCTAAAATAAAATACTAATAAAAAAAAATGTACATAAATAATAATAACGAAAATAATTATTTAGTATTTATTTTATTGATAGTAATAATAATGCATTAGGTAAATATTTAAGTCAGCTAAACGGATGGACAATTATTAATTTTCTGCATTAATTTAATAAGTAGGTACAATATATTTTGCAATAAACAGCAATTATCGTACCATCAGTTTTAAAATTATACAAAACAATAATACGATAAAAATGATTTAGTATTTATTTTACTGACAGTAATAATAATGCATAAAGTAAATATTTAAGTTTGCCAAATAACTTTTTAATTATACTATGTACTAATATTTTGTTAGGTAGGAACATGGTAGAATTATATATTATTCAACAAACAGCAACATTTCTACCGACAATTGTAATAAATTAATGTACTTTAGTGTATACAATTTATACCCATAGGCGCAATTTGGACAACTGTTTTTTTTTTGGGGAGGGGGGCTAAATTTATAAAATAAACACATACCCGCAGGGGCTTCACCCCCGCACACCCTCACCACTTGTCATAATTTTTACGGTAATAATAATATAATACACAAACATTTAGTTTGGTATTCAATAGTAAAAACAAAATACTTGATAAATAAAATATATAACTCAATATTTATCCATGCAACCGGGGGAGGGAGCCCCCGAGTCTAGACCCCCCCTTGGGCCACGACTATAGTGGGTAGTATAGTATGAAAAAGTGAAAAACGTTTCTTAAAGGTGATTGCAAATGGACCGTTTTTAAGGAGTTCAAAATAGGCAATTTCTAAATTTTATGCATGCGGATCTATTAAATGTATTTTTAAAAGTATAATATAACTAGGTATCATAATTGTAATTAATTTAAAGCAAATAAATACTTATTATACATAATGTATGTGTCACAACATTTTTCATAATCTTTTTTTCCCCAAATTTGGAGGGACAACTTTTCAGTGATAGTAAGTCGTTATAGTTGTTATTTGATACTGATTACTCATAAAACTTAAAAAGGTCAACAAATATTACACATTAGTACATTACATATTTACACTACATGGTTGGTGAGAAGTGAAAATAAAACAATCACAGCTGCAGCCCGCAGCGATTGCTAACTGAGTTTTAAACTATTTTTCCAAAATTGAATATAAAAACATTGACAGCCCGTTAGGTAGGGGTAAGGTATAGGTATAAGGTAAGGTAGGTGGTAAGTAATACGAGGAAATTGATTTGGTATTATTGATTCTCGTATAATCACAACGGTCAAAATTACATTTAGCTAGTTTATGTATACACGTTACACGTATACTTGCGTAAAACACATTATATTATAAGTAGGTATATACGGTATACATACGCCTCAAATAAAAATGGAGAAGCAGTTATACGTCCTATAACCACGTATACGATCGACTACACTACGGTATAATTACTGGTGTTACTAGTTTTATTGCTCGATTATTAGCAATAATTTATTTAATTGATTATTTTCTCGTATGCATTCAATTATTTTCAACTAATCTATGTAATTTTATTTCCGAATGTTTTCAATTTTAAAATAATCGATTATTAATTCAAATGTGAATCGAACGATTTCCCAGCTCTATAAATACACGATAGGTAACATCTGGTATTATAATTACCTCCGACTGAGTTCCGGTACTGGTTGTACAACTCTTTGACCCGCCGGTACCTGAACGCCAACTTCCGCATCCAGTCTACGCCACCACCGCCGCTGGAACCTCCACCACCGGCACCGCCCCTCAGGCCGCCACCACCACCCCTCAGACCACCCGCGGACGACGGATTGGCGACGGGCGCGCCCCCGCCGCCGGCACTCATCAGGTGATGGTGTTGCTGCGGCTGCTGGTGCTGGTACGGCTGCTGCTGGTACTGCTGGTGCTGGTGGTGCTGCTGCTGCTGCTGCGGGTGCTGCTGCTGCTGGTGGTACTGCAGGTGCTGCTGGTGGTTGTTGCCCGCATTGGCGCCGGTGCTGTTGAAGTGGTGCTGGTTGATGAAGTGGTGCTGGTGGTGTTGGGTGGAGGCCGTGGACGCGGAAAACCCGTCGGCGCCAAAGTCGTAGCCAGACAGGTCCTGGCCGTTGTCGTCGGACGCGGCGTCGTCGATGTGCTGCGCCTGGTCGCCGCCGCCACACTCCTGCAGCGCACAACACGGTTATGAAGTAAGTAAATAATGTTTTTATTTTCGTAGATAATAATACAATTATAGATAGCCGCGACTTCCTATACCCGCATTTGAACTTTTTGAAACCTGGAAAACTTATGAGGACCCTTGCATTACATTTTCAAGCTTCTTCACAAAGTGAAAATAATTTGAAAACATTTTGCAAAATTCAAAAATAAATCATATAAATAAATCTAAAGGAGTCAAAATAGTTCAAAAATGTTACATATACGAAAAATTTCAGTATAAATGTATTTGGTGAAAATTTCAAATTTGTTTACTTTTTGAGTGACACCGAAAGAATAAAATCGATTTTTCAAAAATTGGTTTTGTGTACGAATAACCATATTATTCCTTAATTTTTTTTCCCCAACGCTTTCAAATATTACTGGGAATATTAAACTTTCATTTCACGAGTGCACCCAAATCAGATCACTGATTTTTTAAAACCTGAACGGTCACTGAGTGCCGAAATTAACTATATAAACCGTATAAACCAAATCTATAAACTGAGGACTAACTCTTATTCTTGTATAAAATTAAATTAATTTGTTTGTTTTGGTGATTGTCTTATCACATTTCAATTAACACGCTGTAAACACTCTTATTTGATTTCGGCCATTTTACCAACGTAAGCCAAGTCAGCTATCTAATTGTATATATTATACCTATATTGATATATATATATAGCAATATATGTATATGTAGTTATATTGTCGTCGACCGTCGTCACTGTTATAATAAGAATCGCAATGTATGTTGATCGATTACGACTTACCTCAATTTCATTGAAAAAGAAATTCTGGTCGGCCAACGTGAATATCATCTCCTCCATACGGTACCCAAGTTGCTGCATGACTCGCTGGTCCTGTGCAAACAATAAGGGATGAACAACTATTGATGAGCACCGCGTCGTTATTAATTGTAATTTTTTCGGCGGGTTGAATCACATTAAATGTGTTATATTATATTTAATGTAATTTGTTAAATTGTAATTATTACAAATATTAGTGACAAGTGTAGGTACCTATTATAACTGCTGTTAGTCATTACTGTGTTCGCGCCTCACGTACGGTAATGTTATATTGGGTAATGATATTATTTAATTTTAAATATATGCCAACTAAAGTGTAAAGAAAGTCCTTATATTGAATAAAAAAAAAACTCAGTTATAAAATAAATTCCCCAAAAAATTGTTGGCTCGAAAAATTTCTAAAAAATTGTGATATCACAACAAAAACACTTCGTTGAACTCCATGTAAAAAACGACTTTCGGTAAAAAAATAAATACCTTAAGTACTATATAAAGATGTGATATCATAAATAAATGCTAAGTAAATTGAATTAAAGTAAAATTTGTTTGAATAATTTATTTACTTGGCGAAAAAATATATACTTTATATAAAACAGCCCACGAAATAACGTGAACAAATTAAACAATAAAGGCATTAGAAGTTCATTATTATTTTAAATATTACATTAATTCTACTTAAAATAATTTCTCGCCAAGTAAATAAATTATTGAAACAAAACTTGTGTACTTCAATTCAATTTACTTAGCATTTATTTATGATATCACATTTTTATAGTACTTAAAGATCTATTTTTTTTTTACTTATCTGTTTTTGCATGGAGTTTGACAAAGTGTTTTTGTTGTGATAATATTTTATAGATAAGTATAATAGTATATAATACATCAAATTTTAAAGAAATAGTTTCAGATATACCTATTACCTGTAGATATTTATATAAAAATGATCCATTAATACTCTTGAATTCATTTTCACGATAAATTTATACTATTTTGTTCTTTCTTAGGATTTTTGGAGGATGTTTTGTCTTATGTTTTTTATAATGTGTGATTGTTTTATTTAAGTGATTTTTTTTAAAAAAAGTTTCTTGGTTGTTAAAATTTTAACCGTAATAATATTCTAATAACTTAAATAACTTTAATACTACCTATATGGAATATCGTACCTTGCCATGAGCCACCGCGTATCCGCCGGTTAACAACGAGTTGAACACGATGATGGTCTCGTCCAAGTCCCATACGAACACCCTGTCCAGTGGTGGGCTCTGCTGCTGTTCCGTGGCCACCAAAGCCACTGCCGCCGCCGTCGCAGACGCCGACCCGACTGGAGGACCACCGGTTCCGAATTGCTGCTGTTGCATGTGTGGGTGATGGTGTGGGTGCGTGTGGTGTGGGTGTAATATTAACGGCTGCTGCTGCTGTTGCTGTTGCTGTTCCTGTAACGCCGCTGCGGCCGCAGCTGAAAGGCCACCAGCCGCTGTGGCCGCGGCCGCTCTCCGACCCCGGCCCCGACCACCGCCGCAACGGCCGGTTGTTCCACCGCCCCCGCCACCACTGACGGCGTCGTTTATGGCCACCGATGATGCCGTCCGCCTGGACTTGACAGCGGATGGCGAAGACAACACCGCCCCTGCGGTAGGATCTACCACCACGGCAGCAGCTGCGGTCGCCGCCGCTCTCAGTTGCATCAAGGCGGGTGTAGGAGGACTATCTGCGCACGATAAAAAAAAAATGTAATTTGAAATAAAATTGGAAGATGGAAAAACGACGACACTATCGTCATATCATTATTATCAATAATTATTTTTTATTATTAATTAATAATCATTATTCATAACACTGGACGTGGGCGGTAATAACAACAACTTCAGTTATTGGGCATCGTTGTCCGTTCGAAGTGGTGTTTATGCCACTTTATGAGATGAGGATAAAACAACACCAAATGCAACGACATATGTATATAATTAGAGTTAATTTTAAAGAAATGCTGAAATGTTTACACTCCATGACTTGGAATGGTAGGTGGCTAGACTTGGCCAAGTTATTGAAGTATAGGACATCACCAATAGTCTAGTCCCATTTATTAGTCACAACCATCTTCAATACCAATCGAAATGATCGCAATTGCATGCTATTTATTCACGGGGACCTAATATCAAAGACTCTGATATTTAATAATTATCCACTAAAAGCATTCAAACAAAGATTGAAGTTCTGGTTAATAAGTATCCAATTCATCGATTTCTATGTCAATATTCTGGATACAAATAAATGTGATTGCAATCATCATATTAACATAAAAAGAAAAATATGCATCGTTATTATATTTTTATATGAGATGCAATTCACCAGTTTCTTTTTTTTAAATTTGGCAGACATAAGAAACAACTATAGATACCTATATTATAAATCATAATATGTATTTGAAAAAAAAAATATTTTTTTCAGGTAATTCAAAATCTAACGGTATTTACATTTATAAACATTTAAACAAATGTCATGTAATTTGAAATATTTACGCCAAAATATCCTATTTATTATCGAACTATATTATACCTAGATCTAGGTTCAGACCCCAAATGAAAAATAAACATCAGTGGAGTCATTTGAGTTTTATAATAGCAGTGCCAAACTTAAAGCAGGTCAATTGTATTCATCATTGATGCAAATTACCTCCATTTTCGTTTACATGATACACTTGAACTTTGAACTTTTTAACGTATACGGTGGACCGTTTGTAAGTTGCGTGTGGCAGGCCAATAGAACGCGGAAAAGTAAGGACCCCCCCAAAAAATGTTTCCCTGCTGTATACATACAAGCGATTGGGGACGAACGATATGAATTATACTAACCAGACGCCGGTGGAGCTGTTAACGAAGGAACGCCGCCTCCGCCGATCACCATCATCTGATGGTGGTGCTGTTGCTGCATACCGTGTTGCTGGTGAGACGCGGTCGGCACGACCGGTGGCAGTAACATGTGCTGCTGTTGTGGCTGCTGGTGATGGCCACCGTGGTGGTGGACGCCGTGGTGTCCCTGGCCACTGGCTCCAGCACCGTACAGCGCCGCCGCCGCAGCGTAAGCGGCAGCCGTGGCCGCAGCATCCCTGGCTGACGACGACGACGACGGATATCCACCGTTATCGGCTGCAGCTGTGGTTACTACATCGTCGTCGTCGTCGTCACCAGCACCAGCACCGTCACTGACGCCATGTTGCTGGTGTTGCAGGTGGTGGTGCTGCTGCGGGTGATAGTGCGGATGAGCGAGGGCGGCAGCTGCGGTGGTGGCAGCTGTGGCCGGCGAGAACTGTTGTCGCTGTTGTTGCTGCTGTAGGTACTGCGGGTGGTGTGGGTGCGTGGCCGTGAACTGCTGGTGCTGTTGCTGCTGCAGATGGTGGTGAGCCGTGGCGCTGGTGAGTTCGTGATGGTGGTGCTGGTGATCGACGAGATGCTGTTGCTGCAGTTGCAGCGGATGATGGTGGTGGTGGTGATGTCGGGATAAGTCTTCGTGCTGCTGCTGTTGCTGCTGGTGCTGCTGATGTTGGTGCTGCTGCATCAGCTGTGGGTGCTGTTGGTGCTGGTGCTGCTGCTGTTGGTGCTGGTGCTGGTGATGCAGCTGGAGTTGCAGCTGCAAGTCTCCACCGATCTGCTGCTGCTGTTGTTCGTGAATCAGTAGCGGTGGTGGTGGTAGTGACAGCGCCGCCGCCGCCACTGACGGATGATGATGTTGACTGCCTACCACGTCGGCGCCGTAATAACCGGTGGCCGATGTCCCACGGGCCTGATGCTGCGACGGGTGCGAGTGCTGGTGGTGTTGCTGCTGTTGTTGTTGTTGTTGTTGCTGCTGCTGCTGCTGCTGTTGCTGTTGCTGCTGCTGGTGATGTAAAAGGAGCAAGTGGTGATGGTGGTGTGGATGGAGGTGATTGCCGACGCCGCCTAACATGTCGGTGAGACCCACTGACGTCACGGAAGAGGGATAACCATCGCCAATGCCACTGTAGCCGACACCGGAAACCGTTGTCGTCATATCATAATCGTCCTGTTACAAACACATACAGAAGTAAATAATTTAAATACAGTCAATAATAATCATGCCGTATTTGTTTACTACGATTTTAATACCAATATTGTGTGTCATAGTTACTTAGTTACTATAGCACAAATAATCGGTATCACGACAAATATTGAGCGCTGCAGAATATTGAATGTACGACAATTTTATTGGGCTGCCGAGAAAATTGAAAGTGGTGACAATCAGACAAAAAAAAAAATAGGCATTTTATTTAGAATTTCTAATTATTTTAACAAACGATAAATGAATCACACCAAATTGTACGTATCATTTATACTAGTACAGTTTAAGTAAATGATATCTTATTTAAGTTTTTACTTCTCACTTCTGGGTATAGGTAGGTATGCAATGCATTACGTACGAAATGTTTAATTAAAATTTAAAAGTGAAAAAGGTTAGTGATTGTTTGTACTTAAAACTTGAGGTGTTCCGAGTACCCGGACAACGAGTCCAAACCGGATACCCGATATCATATTCAGTACCTCACCAATACTCGTTACCCGGCGTGTTATTAAAAGTTCACTTGGTCAGTACCCGATACCCGGTGTAAACCTACATTTTTTCCCCGGAATATACCCGGTACCCGGCTTACTGATTAATTTAATAATAAAAAAACAATTTCGCCCGCAATGATAATACGTACGAAAATATTTTATACATTTATAATAATAGAACCTACATCGCATGATCGCGATGTAGTAGAAAATAGAAATAGAATATTTCCAAGATTTATTAATTATTGTTATGGGTATAAATGATAATCATACGTTACATTTACCGACAACAATTTAAAAATAGAGTTACCATGCACTGCCACACCGATAGTAAATAAGAATGTTGTTAATTTATGTAAATTGTTACTGGACCAGTACCCTAGACTCGGTTTTAAAAGACATTGTTACTCGGCCAACACTCAGTACCCGGTTTGTTAGTAAAAAATATACCCGGAACATCTCTACTTAAAACGGATATTATATAATACAATATATATATATATATTATACAGATTTAAAAAAAATTTAATAGGCGAAGTATCGAGTGTAATACGAAAAATGTCGAATCGGTATATTAGTTTATTGGATGAGCAAATAATTGTTAATGGCGGTGGAAATATCACACCAAAATAATATCAATTGATACTACTAAAATTGAAACCAGAAAAGATTATTTTTTATTATTATTATTATAAATTACCTATGTATAAAATATGCCTATAATTTTAAAACTGATATTTAATTTTAATTTTTATTTTAAGGGTTATAATTTATAATTATTATTAGTAATTTAGTTTTTAATCTTCATTATTATCACATTAATGTGTATTGCGTCCTATTCGTGGATTTAAAGTTGGTTTGTATTTTCCTTAGTGTTCAATGGTAATGGATTCAAACTGTTAGCTGTTAGGGAAACATATTTAACAGATCTTTATTTTCACATGAATATAAAAGTAATATAAATACATTTTCCTGCTGATTCACGTGAAAATTATAACGATAGAATATAGAAAAAGAAATACATATTTTTTCGTAGAACAATAATTATTTTGAATTCAAGACAGTTAAGCGTGGTGATAATTATTCAGTGAATCTCTTTAATTTGAACCTCTTACAATAATTACGAAATACAACCTAACTTTATCGGGTGATGTCATAATATGTTGAATTTAATAAATTGTTGAAGTCGATATCGTTACTATTTCTAGTATGATAAGTTTAATACTTTTGTTTAAATGTATCGGTTAAATTAATAAGTACGATAAAATACGACAATATACCATTTCTATGACAATGATGAAAGTTCTCTTAAATATTCAAATATTCAAGTTGCCAATATACCATTTTTTGATAAACAAATAGATTTGATATATTACATATTTCGATTGATAAATGGACGCCAATAATAGGAATCTTAAAATGTGTTGTTTTTCGCAAAAAAAACATTTTTTAAACTATATGGGTATGCCATATATTAATATATTATACAGTATCCGAGTGCAATAGAAATACCTGACAAATTAAATAACATTTGTTCTATTCAATATTTTTTTTTTTTTTTTTCATATATATATAATTTATTGACTCTTGCGTTACACGTACTTAACATATAAAATCTGATTTAAATGTTTTTTGAAAAATTCAAAAAAGCCAATTTGTTAATATGGTTTTTAGAAAACTTTTGATTTAAAAGACACTTATAAAAGTCAAGTGGTTTAATTTTTGAAGTGAAACTCATTGGTTTAAAAGAAGTAACATTTTAAAAAATTTGTAGGTTTTAACAATTACCATTTAAAAATTCGCATGAAATATTTAAAAAAAGTTTATACTTTTTGAATTTAAAATGTTATTTTACAACTGGATTAACTTTACTTAACATAAACACCTAATGAGATTTCTAGAATTAAATGTCTTAATTAAACCCTCAACATTTTTCTAAAATCTAAATTTACGAATTAGCTAGGCATTTTGAATTTTTCAATAAAAATTTATATCGATTTAAATTTTCTAATTTTTAGTATCAAAAAAAATCTAAAAATATTAATTAGAACAAAGTTTTTTTTCATTTGTTTGATCTTTTTTTTAAGTACACTTTGTATAAGAATTTGATTAAACGCGCAGTCTAAGTTAAAATAATATTGTTTTCGCTCGTGGTTATATACCTGTTGGCCCTCGGCGGTGGTACTCGTGGTGCTGGTGGTGATGGACGGCATCGGCACCGTCGAAGTGGACGTCGGCGCTGGTGGCGGCGGAGGCGTCGAAGATGATGAGGAGGACGTCGTGGCCGGGTCGACTTTGGTAGACCCAAGCGTGGCCGACGTCGGTGGCGGAGGCGAAGAAGACTCACCGCCACTAATGGCCACCGGCTGTCTACCCGAATCTATCATCATCATCATGTCCTCTTCGTCGTCGTCGTTCACGTCCACGTCGCCGGTGCTGTCGGCCGTCACGTTGGCAGTTGCGTCGCCGCACGTACTCGCACCAACGCCACCGCCGACCACGTCGGCTTCGTCGTCCGTCTCGTCCGTATCGTTCAACAGCCGATTGGCGTCCGGTCCACTGTCGTCGGCGTTTCCCTGACCACGGCCGCGCCGCCCTTGACCGTGGTTACCGTCGCGATCGTCACCGACGACACCGACACCGCTGCTACCGCCGCCGCCGTCACCGTCGTCAGTCACAGCGTCTTCTCCGTCGTCTTCGTCGTCTTCGTCTTCTTCGTCGTCGTCGTCACCGTCGTCGTCACCGTCGTCGTCACCGTCGTCGTCACCGTCGTCGTGGTTTTGATGGTGGTGTTGCTGGTGTTGGTGCATCCGCCGTCTGCTCCTCCGCCGCTGATCGTCGTCGTCAGCGACGACCACGTCTTCCTGTTGCAACTGTTGGTGCTGTTGCTGCTGCTGCTGCCGCACCAGCTGAAGATCAAAGTCGTCGCGCATCCGACCGAACCCCGATGCCGCTTCTCGTACGCTAATTTTCGTGTGTCAAAATCTGCGAAAAAACCAAAAAATAAGTTCAACTTTTGTAGAACCACGTTTATATACGTGTCACATTT
Organism: Sitobion miscanthi; assembly: GCA_008086715.1. NCBI lineage: Eukaryota > Metazoa > Arthropoda > Insecta > Hemiptera > Aphididae > Sitobion > Sitobion miscanthi. The sequence continues at coordinate 27,872,319 of CM017803.1, forward strand.
TAACGTGTTCAGAGTGTATAGTGAATATAAAAGAGGCTTCATCCATTTAAAATTTTAAAATTGTAATAACTATAACATAAAAATAAAAGTAAACAAAATTACTTTGACCTATCTTGATACCCTAGATAATATAGTATATTAGCTTTTAGTTTGGTAATAGTTTAATTCATTCTAATATTAGAAGTAAGACGGTAAATGGATGCATCTTAACATAAAAATGTCCATGTTATATGCAATAGTAATACAGAGACAACACGTATAATATATTATGTATAATGCATATCATACGAGGGTAAAACATACTGTTATCCGAATAATAGATATATAGAAGGTAGTATATGAATAATAGATAAAGAACTGACAAATTTTATCATCTCTAACAGCGTAATAAAATATTTTATTCAAATATCGATTATGATTTTATTATAATACTAGCTGATCCCGTGCACTTCGTTGCCCGTTAAATGTATCAACTCTGTATAACTCAAACTTTGTTCAATTCGTTATTTAATATTCGGTGTATGGTGTTCAAAATTTATCTTAACTTTTCCGTTGCTCAGAATACAAATTCTGATTCGCAGCAGTACATTATATCAGGTAGGCAATCTACTTGTGGTAGATCGCGGACCCCGCCGTGCTGTTAGTACGTAAGTGTATGATTTAACTCTAAAGTATCAAAGTTATACCAAGTTTGTTGGTTTTACTTAATTCTACCTACGATGGATTAATATAATCAATTTACCTATACAAAATCCTATCCTAATCTAACCGTACCGATGAATAAAAAAAAACAAATTTAACCCTTTGTAAATTAAATTATCTTCTTCCCAGAGGTCTAATCTACCCAAGAACATTAATTTATATATATATCTAACTATGTAAATACAGAGACTATAACTATACAGACTAAACTCTGGAACTACTTATCAGATCTTCTTGTATATTATATGTATGTATATTGACAAAAAATAATAATACAAATAAACAAACATGACCGATTAACCAATAGCTACCTAAAATTTTCTTTCATATAAACCTTCTTCGTGAAATACTCTTTCGTTTAAAAAAAAAAATCAAAAAGATCTGATAAGTAGTTTCAGAGTTAAGCCTGTACAGAGATTTTCATTTCACGTTTTTATAGATTGATATTATATTATAATTTATATTTAAAAAGTAAAGCAAATAGTTTTTTTTTATTATTATTACCATTAAAAACCCATGGCAACCATTTATAAACAAAATTTTCATCTGAAATCTCAAAATTCCCGTCTTAGCACCTCCCGGGATTAATCCTTTCCCTTTTAAAATTAGCCTATCTTTTAAGTTGGACCAAATTACACGCGGTGTAAAAAATTTCATCAAAATCGGTTAAGTGGTTTAGGAGTCCATTGAGGACAAACATTGTGACACGAGATTTATATATATTAAGATTGTTAATATTACGTATGTATTTAGAAAAAATTAACATTTATTTAGTTCTTTAGTTTTTTTGGTTATTTTTGTTACACACTTTATTATGGCATATGCTATAGACAAAAAAAATTAAAACAAATAAAAAGTATTTCAAACGAGTTTCTTAAAATAATTATTAGTACTTATTTCTTTATTTTAAGTATTTTTTTAAGGTTTTATAGAGCTAAAACATTCAAACTAATACTAGCTATAATAATAACATCAAACATAAATACATAATGTTTAATATGCTTATAAATTATGGTGAATGATGCTAATAGGAGGAATTCTAATTTTAGAGTGGGGTGAACTATTTTTTAACTAACCACATCTCTCTAATATCTATTATAAGTTTAAAATATTTTCGTTCCCTTTTGTATATCAGAAATATTACTAGTTTTGCAATCAACAATATTATGATACATAAAGGATAAAATATTTAAACTGATTATTAATAATAATCAATCGTAACATTCTTTTTTCTCTATTTTTTACTTAAAATATTGGTGAGTAACCTTCCAACTATTATACATGCATAGTATTATATTATGTAATAATTAATAATAAAATATACACTATTTTTATTTTCAGGATGAGATGACCAAGGATGTTGACCAAGAATTAAATGATAATTTTACTAAAGGCAATGAAGATAACGGATTTTAAAAATTAAACCCAAGATTAATCCAGCTTATAAATTGTTTTAATATAATAGCACAACGTTGAATGTTTATCAATATTACATCCTACACAGTAACAATACTTAGCAACCAAAAAAATGTATAACTTTTTTGAAGCATGGGTTTTTTTGTGAGTTAAGTAGGTAAGCTTTCTTCCAAATGTTCGCCTATGCTATTGCCTATCTCTGTAAGCTAAGGTATGGGGTCTGACGCATTAACAAATTAAAATGTTAATATTTTAAACTTTTTAAGTTAACAACTTTAATTCTCTGTTGATATAGGTAACTTAGCTTTTTTCAGTTGATTTTAAAATAATCCATCAAGTTATAATTAAAAATGTTTTTGAAATGTTTGTTTTTATGGTTTTATACATTAATTACTATGTATAGTTACATGGATATTATCTAAATAATATGTAAGTATTATAATCAGGGCTTACAACGTTATAATAACGTTATGTTTGACAAAAAACGATTGAAATTTTTAAATGTAATTATAATGGAAACCGATAATCAAAAATAATTGAATACCATAAAACAAAACATTACAATTATCAAAATATATTATATATCATTAAATAAAACATAACACAAAACGTAATTTAAAGAAATTCATTGAACAAAAAATAACTTTTTTAAACTGTGTTAAGTTAATAATTTTTTGAATATCAACTTTAAACTTAGCGAGTTAAATGTATAATTTGTTAACTATTCTCCACTAACTTAACTGTCTGATGTACACATACCTAACTTAACTTGAATTAATTGATTTTATTAACTATTGTCGCCCACCTATATTTGTCTGTAATCATACAAATTATATTTGTATAAAAATGATAAGTGTGTTAACTTAATTGACTGTATAGGTAATAATATTTAAGTTGCAGTGACGAAAAACTTAACCTTCTAGGTATATTGTAATGTAGTTTTATAAACCGATTTCACATTCGAATTCGGCGCATCAAAATCAAGTATAAATGATAAAACGTTATGACTGCAGCCAGCGAAAAGTCACAATAGGCTTTATGCCCGTGATTTTACAACTACATTAACCGTACTAATATGTCATGAAGTTGACCCCTCGACTTGATGCAAACAATATTGTATAAATAAATTGTTAACAGGTTATATTGTAAATTCAATCCCCAAATTCGTCCCATTGACTGTTAAGTCAAACATTTGTATACAATTTTTCCAGCAGCGCGATCGGACATTAGTATGCGCGGGAGGAGGTGTGGGGTTATGTGAAATATACCCTCAAAATGTATTTTTGACTTAAGGGCTAAGGGGAGGGCGTTTCCAAATTCACGGGGATGGAATATTTACATTCCATCCCTCCGAATTCACGATATTGTTTTCAATAAGTCTGAAAATTCTTACTCAAAGTCATGGGACCCCGACTTCACGTACATCTAAGCTATATGCGCATACACAATATATTTTTTACTTTTTTACTGCGGTTGCAGTGTCCGCCATAAATATAAATACTGTAATCGTATGACGTGTGTATGGATGTTATTATATCCCGTGCGTTGATCACCTACTATTTATCGTAGTGGTATTAAAATTTGCGACCGTCAGCACGGCGGCCACTCGCAGGAAACGGAGATGAAAAATTGCACTTCGATAGCGTACGTAAATCGCCTTATAGGCGGCGGTGCCGGAAGTCGACGATAACCACATCAAAAATGTACATAAGCGGATTACACGGCGGTGCGCGCAGGAAACGAAAGATTATGTACAGCAGACGTTATAAATTATATATAGGTAGGTACATCGCAGTATTACAACTTTATAAGTGTTACAACTTACTATTATTTAACGGAGGTCGTTTATTGTTTGCGAGATTATATTGTTGTACCTAATGCTTCGAAAGACAGTTCGATTCGGAGATCACTGTGAACACGCGCGACGACGTTCACTTTAATAATATTATATTTTATTTGTGTATAATACCGGCCCTTTGTGACGGGTTGAGATAATATTATAGCACTTTGAAAAAAATCGAGCTTTTAGCTATGTATCATTAGCTGATTTCCAAGCATTTGTGTAGTAGTTGAGCTACTATACCTTTTAATTGTAAGTGTAATTCGAGAAAATTAAACTTTTAGAATCTGATTTTGAGGCATTCGTGTAGCAGGTGATTTACTATCATATATCGTATAAGCGTATGGTCGTGATCTATCAAATGTTATCAATATTTCTTAACAGTTACCAATTTACCATCACACATATTTTATTTTGTAGTATGTATGATATCGTGATACTATATACTTAAAAATTTTACTCCGATGTCTTACCAAAATTGTGTGTTGCCGTGAAGGTTAGTTTGTAAATTATGAAAAATATTTATCCGATTTATTGATATGCAATTATGCAAAAAGTAAAAAGAGACAAAAAAGGCATTACACAAAAACATTTAAAAAATTTAATAGACAATTACCTAATTAGTGTTCAAAAAATGTACAACTATAATATATCAATATATCCCTACTTCAATCAAAAGTCTTTGGTAAAGCGTTGATGGTTTGGAATTAAAATATTTTTGTACATAGAAAATGACATGCCTATGTGAGATCTTTCTAGTCATTACAAATACTTTTAAACATAACATCGGAAATGCGCCATCTTCGGAAGCTCATATCGATTTTTTTTTGTAAATACGAATAAAATGATTGTGATCAATTGATAATTGAACAAAAAATATAAAATATACAAAAGGGGAAAAAGCAAAAAAAGAATTTATTGATAAAAAAAAACAAAATAATGTTTAACCATTAGCAAAGAAATTTAATGAAACTCAATTTTAAATACGATATATTTTGTCTATCTTTACCCAAAACAAAAAGGCATTATCCTTCATATCCAAACACTATTAATAAATACATTACATTAGGCATGTATACTAATTTTGTGGCGAACACTTTTATTCAATCGATATTTCGTACCTATAATAGATTAGGTACACGAATTCCCTAATAAACTAACCTAATAATTATTATCATATCTTTAAAAAAAATAATTCGATATGTGATGTATCATATATACCATAGCGTAATTTAGGCCACAAAAATTGTCCATAATATAATATTTTAAAACTCGTATCAATGTATTAATTTAATGTGGCATACATGACTAACAAACTTATTTTTTACCACATAATTAAAATTGACAATGTGAAATATTATTATAAGTTATTCATCAAAAATGCACAAACTGCAGTGTTCTTAAGTCATACATTGTGAATATAAAAAAAAAACTGCATAGGCGTAATATAATCTGATTTTTTATTATTAAATTGTTCGCGGTGTTTATTAAACGTTTTTTGACAATACAACAATCACACGATTTAGCATAGTAATATGATAATTTATTATGTCAATATAATTATTATAAATATTTATTATTGCATAACAGTATTATTATTATTATTATTGTAATTCATCAACAACCGTGACTCGTGAGAAAGTTATGGTCACGGATGTTATTTGTGATAACTATTTAAAAATGATACTATAAGTGTTTTTAATACCGTATAATTTGTGTTCTTCGTTTTATGGAATTCATATATCCTGAAATCTAAAACCCTGCATGCAACTATTTAATATTTTATACGCGTAAAATTGTAGATCCTGATAGCTTGGTGTATAATATTAATATATTATACAAAATTCAAACACTCATAGCTACTTTTCATAAACAACATAACGCATGAACTATACATTTTTAATAGTGGTTCCTCCTACAGTGCTCTATAGATGTTCAATAATCAGGGATTTAAAAAAAATTTTAGAAATCTATATTATAATATAATATAAAACCCGTATACCACTCACTCATCGGGTACCTAACTATAATAATATTACGTGTAGGTATAGTGTACCCACCCATGTATGCGCCTCGGCTAATGCTGGTGGCTTTAAATATAAAAACTATAAAATCTAACGACGTTTAGTTAAATAGTACGCGATATTTAGCCTCTCTGAATTGAAATATTAAAAATATAGGTTAGTCCAATTAAAGCGGTGGTCCATATTATACCCTATAGTCTATACGATATATAGGTATATGGGTATAGTATAGGTATGGAAAGAAGGTATAGCCGATATATTAGACAATATTATATTTTGTATTATATTATTATATCAATCAGAAAGGACCTATCGGGTTCTCGTGATTTTTAGAAAGTCTAAAGTAAACCATATGTTGTGTTTGGTTTTCTGCGGATGGTCGAGGTAGTAAATAATTCTCTAGTTGCAGTAGTAATTATTTTTATACTTGATGATATTAGTAAATTTTAATTTTTAATAGGATATCATTACGACAATGACGAAAAGAATATTTTAGATAGCATAGACGGACATGATTATATTTTCATTCTAACTGACCGTGCACTCCTATTGAATATTTGGAATTTTCCATAGGTCTGATCCCGATTAATAACCTAACTACACTTAATACTTGGGCATTAACTAGGTTATTAAAGTATCCACTGTACTAATTTAGTTTTTTTTCTAGAAATATAATTCACAGAGTTAAAATTATCATGTTAATGTTTAACTATGCGGTATTAATAAATAATTTGTTTTTTTTTTTTTGCTTCAAGAAACTGCGTAGGTATTATATAACATAAATAAATAAATATTTCTTGATTTAATAATTTAGTTGACACGCAGTATCATTGCTTAAAACACTACAGCTAGATTTTGCAATAGCCAATATAGATAAGAATAGGATTATGTGGTAATTTAGTATACCTATATATTATATTATATAAGATGCATTTTGTCAAGAATTGCGAGATCACTATAACAATACAGTAATAACAAGGTATAGGAAATAGTTAAAAAGAATCGATTAACTTTTTTTAAAGTTGAATAAATAAATATTTCTTATCGTATTAACAGGTAAATAGTATATTATTATTTGTTAACCATCAACTAAAAAACTTTGAGACGTTCTTATTCAGCGTCGGCCGCTTGACTAAACACACCTGTGTTAATATTTGTCATTATTAACTCGAACAAGAGAAATAATATACCTACCTATGTATTATTAAATAAAATATAGATATAGCATATATGTCATAATAATATTTTATTCGTATATATGACGTATTAATTTGATTTACGCGTTCAATGATTATATAATAATACTATAACGTACCTATTATTATGTGTATAGTACCTATACCTAATGCACTAGGTAGGTATATTATAAATGTGAAATTTCGTCGTCGCAGCCAGCGCCGGTTTTCGGAAACGACGACACGACGAGAGCCGTGTGAAACGAAGGAATAATGATAATACGAATACGAATAATAATAATAATAATAATAATAATATAATATAAAGAAAAAATACGGACGAATGGGAAAATAATAAAAAAAAAATACGGAAAAAAAGTGTGACACGGCCAACGCCGCCGCCGCCGCCGAGACGGGCGACGGGGCCCACACACGCCGCCGCGACAACGATGATGATGTTATCGGCGCGCATACATCACCGAGCGGGTCCGCGGCGGGGCGGGTAGGTGACACGCGTCGTCGAACCGGGTTTTTCGTGGTCGTCGCATTCGGTGGTATTTTTTTTATTTTAATTTAATTTTTTCGTTTTGTCTTTTACGCATTAAACGCGCGTAAAAATAATAATAATAACGATGATAGTAATAATAATAATAATAAATTCCTGACGTTCGACGGTCCGGTCGGCGCGTATTTCGTGTGTGTGTGTGTGTGTGTTTTTTGTATTTTATATTCTATGCTGCCTCCGCCGCGCCATCCAGCAGGTCAGCGTTAGGGAAGTTACATATTTTGGGAAATTAAATTTCATTACGAATATTAGGTACCTTACAAAATTGTCCTTAAGTTTTTTTTTGTATTTAGTCGATTTACATCACTTGATCGTGTTCAAAAAGTAACTTCATTACAAATTCGTAACAAATTTTCGTTCACTTGTTTCAATAGTGTGCTGTTAGTTTTGATAGTGGAGTAATTTGACCTATTATCAATTTTTTGGATAATAACATTATAGGTGCTTAAGCGTTAGCTTTCATTCGATATATTAATTTTCAAACGAGATATGAGCATTTTTATTTTTTGATATTTCACATACCCCATATTTTGCTTAAAAATCAAAATTTCGAAAAATCGGCAACGCTAAAGCACAGATAATGTTCTTACCTAAAAGTTTTATAATAGATCAATTCATACTAGTATCAAAACTAACAGCACACTATTGAAACTAGGGAACGACAATTTGCTATATCGCAAATAGCAAATAGCTAGGTACCTATTAAAAAAGCTGTATTTTCAGAAAATCATATTTATATGATATAATATTATATTTAAACATAATATACTATCGATTGATTCACAGCGTTTATTTCAAAAAATAAAGACATTTAGTAATTTTATTACAAAAGAGTAATTTCATTAGTTCGTTACAGTTGGAAGTACTAACTTCTAACTTATACTACCCAACACTGAGCGCGCGTCATGTCGTGATACGGTCGACAGCGGGTCGGTGGCTGCGGCGTGTAGGTTAAGTCTTCCGCAGTGCCGAGGACAAAAAACAAATAAACACACGTCGAACCGTATGGTTTTACATTTTTATTATTATTTTTAATTATGTTATTTCTTTCGTCGTCATTTGTTTTTCGGTATTCGTTTTGTTATTTTTTTTCTCCTCTCCCCCTACGCTGCAGATCGCGACGCCGCGCATAACATTATACGTACGTGACAAAAGCATATGGGCGAATCGGAAAAAAAGGTATATTAAAACGATCAATCCTGCCACGTGATTATAATCCCGCGTAAAGCTGCAGTTCGGTACGAAACAAATGACGAAAAAAAATCAATACGTCGTGACGACCGTCTAAAAGATAATATTATTACCTATAACGGCAACGTCAAAAGCCGGATTTACACTACGCCCGTCTTGTGTCTGGATTTGTAGCTAACAAGTGTTACCAATATTTTGATACCTATATATATATATATATATATATAGGTACGGAACACGACGACACGACACGGTGCGTATAGTGTGAACCCGGCTTAAGACGATTTTATTTTAATTACTGCCTCGTTTCCCCGCGATTACCGGTGGCATTACGATATCGCGGCACGACCGGTCATTATAATCACATAAACTATAAAGTGCCACGCCCGGTTTGTCGTTCGACGACTGCGTCGTGTATATTATTTTTTATTTATTATTTCAATAATTATAATGTACATATTGTACACCGTACATATTTACTATACTATAGACATATTAATTTAGCATTACATCGTTTTTGTGTCTCTATTAGCAGTAACGACCATTATTATTAATAATAATATCATCATACAGTGATATAACGTTAAGCATATAAATTGCCGCGTCGGGCACTACAATTAGTATAAAATAAATAATAAAACTACGGCCCATTATGGTAATAGGTGTTTGAGTATTTATCTGTGTTTGTTATCCACCCGTCTTCCTTTACCGTTTTCTCTTATACATAGTATATAATATACAAGGGATCTCGTATTCCCGTGGAAATACAAACATATATTATATAGGTATATAAATAATATGTATATTGTATAATATAATATCATTGCACATGTGACCTAAAGTGAAGCAACGTTTTCAAAAGACTAAAAAATCACAAATGATCTACAGTAATACTAAGTTACGGTGGCCTTTGCAGAACCTTTCTGTAATTACCATACAAAAAGGGGTACAAAGATGCAAAGGGTTGCCACTTGGCCACGCACCCATTTGTTTTTTCAATAACTGAAATGTCAGTGAACAAAAAACGGAATTTTATATTTTAATTATAAGTAGATAAACATAAGCAGTGTATGGATTATTATAAACTCATCAATTGAAATTTAGAAAGATTATAAATCAAAAGACGTTTTAAAAATTATAATCTGTCAAACCTAGGTAGTAATGTCCTACAATCTTGTCAGGCTATATTATATCGTATTTTACGCCTGGTATTTCTAGGTTAGACTAGCATACATTATAATATACCATATGGTACTTGTCAGGTACTTGTCCCACACTGACAAGTCATAAAAATACCGTCATATAAATGTCCCTATATAGTTTCCTCCTTGAAAAACGACCGACTGTAGTCCCTTTAGTATAGCGACATTCAGAAGGGACCAGTAAATAATAATACTACTAACCGACGGCGATTCTAACTATTAACCGGTATTTTGGTATAAGTACCTACATTGAACATGATCGCGCAGAACCACAATAGTTCGGTTTCAACATAAAACACAATATAATACATTAATACTTATTAAAACTGATTATCGTGCGTCACCTATGACCATTATATAGCCGTTATCCGGTATAGCTGGTATACCAATAAACTGTACAGTTGTTACGGTGCACCAACACATACAGAATTGTATTACGCTGTAAAGACTATGACTATATATTACTATATTACTATATTATTATTCTTTTATCTTATTATTATATAGGCGATCACATACTCTAATCGATACAGATTACAGATACAGCAGCATATTATGCAAATGAAGCTATACTCAATTAATTTGTTATCTCCAGTCATATTTTCAACAGTTACTAGAAAATATTGTAATATATTATCAGCAATCTATGAGTCAATAATATTATATATCATTCAAGGCTAAAACCTATATTAATATTATTATGTTCGTTGTGTACAATAGTATATACCTAATTGTCTCATAGTATAAATATGTAGGTATAATAATATTTATTATTTGTTATAAATATTTAGAGCGTTGTAATATTTCAAATAGTTGCCGGTTGCGTATACACCATCTCATTCAACGCGAACTTTCACGGACTTCCAAAATTCATAGATAAGCTGCGTTCAATAAAAAATATAATAATTTATTGTAGTAGTTGCTGTTCTCAATAAATCACAATATGTTTTTAATTGAAATCTTAAGATTAAGTGTAAATAAATCATTCTTTAAGTAGGTATTTTAATCAAAATATGATATAGTAGTATATTATAATAAACTAAAAACAATCATTCGGAGTATGCCATAGGTACTTAAAATTTTTATGATGATAATAATTTATAATTATTGTTGTTTTGTATAGATGTAATGCGTATAAATTGTAATAATTAAGCTTAAAAATATAGAAAAAATGCTAAAACTTTATTGGTTAGTCGGACCCCACTAGTTCCGAGTTAGCCATCGAAAACTGCAAACGTCTACTTTATGTACTTTAAGATCTTAGATTAAGACAGGAGCCACTTTATTGGAAGTGACTCCATCAATATGTAAAGTATATATAATTTATATCTAGTATGTAAAATAAATATAATTGTTAAACATATATTTATTAAGATCTCTGGATCGTTTAAATAATAAAGTCACAGAGCATTAAAAAAAAGAAAAAAAGAAATTGGTGCCGAGGTGCTGCATAATATTATAATATGGTTATGTACCTATACCTACTATTTGTGGTATTAAAGGAAATTTCCAAAAAGGATATAATGTATGCCATTTCATTATAAAGCTATAATTCAAAATAGCTTTAGAAATTATAGTATATTATATAATAATATTGGTTCATATATCATATATTTTATATAGCTATAATATACTACCATCCCGTCATATGCTCATCTTGTCGACGCGTGTTCCCTAAAACGTACCAATTGAGGGGGGGGGGGACAAGTGAAAACTGTTATGGTGGGAGACGAGGTGGTGGCTTCTACACGCCTACGTCACTGCGGCCACTTCGCGTCATCGATCAATAGGTACACACGAAAAATGTATTTGTATCGAGCATATACATTCGCTAAACATTATTATTATTAATTATCTAACTTTAAAAAGTTGCGCTTTAAGAGGAAGCAACGCTAGTGCTGTGTGTTTTAATATTAATAAATTTATATTGACCTATATATATTATCAAACTTAAAGGAAAAAACATTATATCTGTGTTTTCTGGTTGGCGTTTTACGATGTTTACATTTTCAGCGAGTTATGATAGTACCTATAGGTAGTGTAAAATATTAAAATTTAAAAATACTTGTTTAAAATTTTAAAATTTTAAAAACCAAGGAGAGAACACAGATAGTATTCTTATGGGTACACCACTATATAATATAAGTTTGGTAATAGATCAATACGCTCTAATATTAAAGTTATATAAATGATGAAGGCCTAGGTCCTAGAGTATCGGCAAAAAGGTAATACCTAGGCATGCAAACACTGTACCAAGGCCCGGGACAATGCTTTTCATGCACTTTCGGTATGCATTGCGGGATGGAAAGAACGGCAGGACCTGCAGGAAAGCGTAATCGGCTCACATGACCCGACGGGCGACGACCATAGTGGGAAAGATAGTTGAGGACCGAACAATACGGGAGACTGTAGCAGCGCATTTTTATGACCGGTGACAGGACAAAAATAAGAGGCAGAACAAATTGAAAACTTGAAGAGCTATAGTCGAGAGGAACCCGGAGTAATATTAGATTAGGGGCAGTGTACGCCATCCACAGGCAAAGGTTGTATGGATAAAGCCATACGTTGGTTGAAATCTAGTGTTATATGTAACAGAGTGTTAGGAGCTAGGGCAATAGGGCATTGTCCTCTCACTGCCCTTCAACGCTTGTCGTGTAATTATTTATTTAATAAACGGCGCCAGGAGTTAGCAATAAAATCCCCCCGATTTCCCACTGGCGTGTTGGTAGAAAAAAGATATGATTACCTGCAGGTAATTCTCTCTTAAGTAGCCGCAGTATATCTAAACCTACGAATAACAATAATTGTATTTAATATTTTTAAGTGATTAAACGATGACGATGTCATATAATATATATATATATTTAGCCGACGCAATTTATATAATATATCGTATTTTTATAGCGTCGCTTGCAGGCGATCCGCCATCGGTAGTCGCGGCCATTTTGACGTTACGTACCTACACGCTTGTATTTTATATTATAGCAATAGATATTATATACATCTACAGCTCGTCCCTTCTTCAGTCGGCCGGCCCACTGCACGTCACGCGATTCGCACCGCCGCGTCGCCGTCACGGATCGTCGCCGATCCAGACCGGGCGGCTCCTGCCACACCCGACAAAAAAAAATTAACCTCACGCCAACAACACCACAGACGCGGCGAACACTTTGAAAGTCCGCCGCCACACGCACGTACGCCATCCATCCGCGCTTTTACCTGGTGGCGAGGCGGACCGCCACGGTGGTGCAGCAGCTGGTAACGCGAAACCGGTGCGGTGCAACGCGATCACTGTGCGCAGTGCGTATACCTAACCATAGGTATACCCGGGTATATAGATGCATACCTATAGGTACCTACGGCACACACGACCGATGATTTTCGCCGTAACTCAACCCGCCGCAGAGTCCGCGCGATGCACCAGCACCGCTGCGTATAGCTATAGGTTAATACTGTAATATACGATGTGCCTCTGTATATACGGAAATCGATATCGCAAACCACGTATAATATTTCGTGGGCGACGATGTCGGGTGCTGCATGCGATATAGACTCTGAACTATCGAAACGACCGCAAACATATTGTAGGTATAATATATTATATGAATTATGTAATAATAATAATATATATTATAATAACGCGTCACGATTATAGCTTTTTCTATAGATCGTATTATTGTTATTATTATTATTATGTACGACCGGCGATAGCGGTAACGACAAAAATATTGTACCGTATAATACATGCACGCCGAGCAGTGCTCATTCTTTTATATTATAATATTATAGATATGACAGGTATATAACCTGACCTATGTCGTGGATGTGCAGTTGTTGTGCTCGGTCGGATTTTCTGTTGAATCCCGCGATGATGTCTAGACACAGAAATCGTGAACACCCGCGACGTATTCGCGTGTATACATACGCTATAGTCGGTGTACATATATACTATATAGTTTATAATACACGACGGTAACGATATAAAATATAATAATAATCGTAGTGCCTACGTATACCCGCTGTATACGATGGGAAATAATATAACCGATATTGCGAATAATATCGTTTTAATTTATGACGATTTCACGCGACTATATCGCATATAGGTATAGTACGCAGGTATACTGCAATACGACAGAACGGGGTAAAAAGTAAAAACCGCGACGACTGCGACGGAATGGGCGTCGTGTACCTCGGTATATACGCGGAGAGATTTAAACGCGCGCGCGCTGCAGACGTCGAGCGATAGGCATTACCTCCACACACACACACACACACACATATGTGTATATAGCACTATTATGTACGTCGCCGTGATAATATATTGCGACCCGCGTGTCTGCAGCCGTGAGTCGTTGTATATAAATATTATCATACATATTACACACACACACACACACGCGCTCGTAATATACGCTCGTAAGTCGGATTGTTCGTATATACATATAATATAGTATGTATACTTACGACATATATACACGCGTGTAAACGACTCGATAAGCCCGCGCGAGCATGTACATTATATATATATATTATTATAATATATTTATGTGCCCGTGTGTGTGTGTGTGTGCGGGGCACGCGCGGTTACCGACGACGACGACCGTATACCGGAGTATGGTGGTGTCCGGCGGTGGCGAGATGACGCGGCGACGAGATCTCTTGAGTCGATAACGGGCCGCGGCCGACTGAGCGCGTATTAGGTATACACATCTATACGATGATAATATGTACGTATATATGTATATATATACATACTGTCACTGCCAGCCATAATACACACGAACTCGCGAGCACGAGAAAAACAAACGACCGAATAAAATACGTGTATTATATGATTATTATTATTACTATTATTGTTGTCGTACGACAACGCGACGACGAAAGAGCAGTAAAATATTTTCATATATAATATACACGATATTATTACGACTATACAGGATGATTCACCGAGTATTACTCATCCCCTTTTACTACCTACGCGGTTAATCAAAATTTGAATTTTGGAATTTCAAAATATACCCACCTAAGGACAATATTTTCAAATTCTTGAGATTTTTCAACCTCCCCTTTCATACGGTAAATTATTTATCGGATAATTTTTCTGAACATTTTTGATTTTTTTGGAAGAGAAGGAATAGTAAATTGAAAATTTTAGTAATCTACATTAGTCTATGGAATGTATATGTCCCTACTTTATAATTTATAAAAAATGGTTCAATGAATATTAAATCCGATATAACGAGTACCTATTTTATATTTTTTTTAAGCCATTTTTAACGACTATTATCCTTTATATATACATTTTAATAATCAAATTTCTAATTATGTACATCGACATTTTCAAAAATATTATCCATTTAATTATTTACGGTAAAAAGGGGGGTTCTTATTTAAAAACGAAAGTTTGTATCACTGCAGAACACAACGAACCTCAAAAATTTGAAAATATGGTCTTTAAGTAGATATATTATTTTATAATTCCTAATAACCAGAATTTGAGTGCATAAATTATTAAATTAAAAATTGGGTGATCACGCTATGAGAATCTCTCTGTATAATAATGTTTATGGTTTGTACTTTGTGTGTGACACTGGAAAAGTCCGACGCTCGACAAACATTTTGTGGACGTCATCGTCTGAAGACCTAACGTACGAGGCCCCACACGGCCACACGCGTATAACGTATCTGACTCGTGTACAATATATTAATATATTTAATTTGTTTGTATTTCACTTGTATATAATAAAAAGCATTATTTTAATGCGCGGATGACGCGATACGTACATTATTATGCTATATTATTATTATTATTATTGTAATAATATGTTACGCAACCGACGTCGTAAATACCGTCGCGCGTGACGACTATGGCGACACCGCGTTTTAACGAATGCAATGGTGCGGACGATGAAACACTAAAAATCTGTACACTTGAAGTCGGGGTGGGAGGGACACCGCGGTTATACCATACACCGTATGTATTTTGTTTTTGAACACATCGCACCTACATATATGCACATCATTTCGTACCTGAAGAGATATTTTTCGAGCAGTTTTTTTCATATTACATATTACGTACTAATTGACAATAATTACAGTGAAACCTCCAGAAAGAAAACTTTTCTTTAAGTAGTCCATCCACGTCCTGCAGCGAACCTTATCATGAATAGCTGATAACTCGTATAATAGTAGATCATCGCGAAGGACCGCCAAATATTGCGTATACGAATATTGCATAAGTATCTAATTATAGCAAACACATATATACATTAAACATCTATACATTTTTTTCGATCCGTTTAAAGAAAAAATAAAACGTGATTTACAAATGATGACTTAATGTAATCAAAGTTAAAAACTAAAATTAAATGACATAACCTATTGTACTTATATGTAGGTATATAATATCATCAGTTCATAATTCAAAATTAAAATTTTTTAGTCAGGTTTTAAGAAAAAAGAAATAAGAATTCGTTTATACAGAATAAACAGTTAAAAGTTACAATGTTATTAAAAAAAATTAATTACTAATTAAAAAAACATAAATATGGATGCCTTTAAGATAATATTATGTGTTGTAAAATAATTAAGTACAGTCTATACGACTATGCTTCAAAATATTATTTATTTATGTATCATGATAAATCATAATATAGATAAAAATCGTTGCGGATAAAAATTAACTGAAACGTTATTGATAAGTACATAAACAAAATGTCCAATATAGAGGACACACATTTAAATATTATAATTATATATAGTTTATGTTGTGTGGTCCTCAGTCCTTTAATATCCACTAATGGGAGTTTTTTTTATAGTATTAGCATTGAATATATTAATATATATATATATATATATATATGCATATTATGTTGATAATATACATTGACTAAATCTATACCTAGGTGCTCAATGTTATTATAGCTATAAGCCAATTGCAAATTACGTTTTCTAGAATTGGGGTTGTATAAGTTAACATGATATATGGTAATACATAATTTAACAGAACCATAAATTGTATTTATTTATTAGGGTATTCGCCCGTAAGTATTGAGTGCTTAATTATATAGATAGAATTAGATAGGTATTTGAAGTTAATTGGATTAGATTTAACTGGTTCCCACTTCCTTCACTCCAAATAGGCTTGTTATCTTCATTATATTGTATTTAATATTAATACTTAAAATTTAAAAAAATGTCTTCTTCTCAACAACCAAACTGCAGTGTGTTAGAAATACCTAAGCGCAAATAGAATAATTTTATTTTTATCGTATCGACTGTCTACATGTTTCATGTAATGAAAAACATAAAAGTAGGTACTAACGAGTTATACACGAGTCATAAGCTAACAAAATTCAATATTAGTTCACTTTAATAGCCATCATCAGGCAGCAATTTATAGTCGATTACTCGATTAAGTCGTCAATAGGGTATAAAAAGTGTTTCAATTACGGTCATATTTACAATGTTTTAGTACCTACCTAAATATATTCAATTTTTTAAATTGTATATTACTTACTGTGTTTAACTAGGTATTAGGTACAGGTATAGAGGATATAACTTTACCGTTCAGTGTTATTGAGTAAGTACTCGAGGGTTGAGACTTGTATTTTTAGCCTAAGTATACAATATACATATTTATAGGTATCCTATAAGCCAGCGTTTTCCAAAATGTGAACCGCAGACCCATAATATAGGGATCCGCATAAATTATGATAGGGTTCACGAATTATTATTTATTATTATTGTTAGGTCAGGTTATTTTTATTACGGGGTCTGCAATAATTTGGACACTACAATTATTATTACTGTCTATGAATGTATCACTGTTAAGTCTTTAAAGTGTTTTCGCTAAAATGAACAATATTTTATTTATAGATTTGAGATTTTATACACCGTCATAAGTACCAATTTACTATACTTTCTGTACGACTTTATCAACAATTAAACTAGGAAAATCGTGAAAGTAAAATTCTTGTATAATTTACAATACAAAATGTAAAAAACAAAGAGAAACTTTAAGCTTTTTCTAATAACAAATGCGTTAATATAGTTTCAAAAGATGTCTCAAATATCTGTTAAGCCGTAGAGTGAGAGAACTAAACTTTGACATTCACATGTACTATAATGTTTATTACATACGTTTAAATGTATAAGAGAATATATTTTTGAGGCTTCTATTTTGATCGCGTCTACCTATATAGAATCTAAAAAGGTCTTTTTGAAATAAGAGCACAAGACACAACAATATTATGTTATGTAAAAATTATAATAGTTAATTGTTGACGAGAGCTGGCTAGAGCTTTATCAGGTTGAGAGCGATTAAGATACGGCGCTGTATAGTACTAAGTATAAGACCATAAGTCAAGTCATAATAGCTATCGTCACGAATCGGTGGCGCATGAGGTGGCGTATTAATGTAGTATTATATTAGTATAATAAGTATAATGTTGTAGAGTAGATCCGACACCCAGTTATTCGTGCATCAAACAAATTCCTAGTGGTAATAACACGTTATACAGTTAAATTTCCATACTACGAATAATCTCATGGGTAACAAAACAATTTTGTACCATAGATAATTTCGTTAAATAGGATGAAATATGTACATCTGGTTCTAATTTGGTTTCGTTCTCAGAAATATTTCGTTAAACAGAATATTTTGTTAAATAGAAGTTTGTTATAATATGGAAGTTTCACTGCATTATACGGAATATCTAGGTAACTCAAAACCAAACTAATTCAATGAAAGATTTATGCTAAAACTAAATTCTCGATTGCTCGATTCGCGACCTCCACCCGATGATATTATGGTGACACTCGAATTGCCACTCAAATTCGGTGTTTGTCAATTGCGCCGATTTTTCTAGACTACCTGAAATTTATACATCTTTTGCGCCGGTGGATTTATCCCAAACGAAAAAGGTATACGTCTTTTGCGCCAGTAAATTTATCACCAATTAATTTGGTATACATAATATATATCTATTGTGCCAGGAAGATATTATAAAATATTATATTATTATACTATAATTAGATTATAATATAACTATCAAACATATAAAATAAAGTGTAATTTAAAAAATATAAAAATTTCATAAAATTAAATCATGAAAATTAAAATACATATAAATAAACGATGATAAATTACATATGAATAAATTGTCAAAAAGTATTAAAATTTCATTCTTGTAATGGTGACTTACCGACTTCACAAATTGAAACATATTGATAGTACCGTTTTTATATCTTGAAATATGATCATCAATGTTTGTTTTATGTTTTTTTATACTTACTATTTTGTATTTATTTTCTTTTGAATACTATAGCCTAGTATGTAATCAGCTTATTTTTCAACTTCAGTATTGCCGGCGCAATTAATGTATAATCTTTTTTGGACCTAAATATCGTCCGGCGCAGTTGATGTATAACCTTTTTGAATCCCATAATTTTTTTTTCCTTACCTGTGATTTCTGGCGCAATTGACATATACCCCTCAAATTTAGGTGGGTGACCTTTTTTCGCTCGAATTGCCTCTGTGTGTTTTCGGCGGCAATTCGAGCATACCCAAACGGTCTGCTCGAATTTCCTCCCATAACATACCTGGATTGTTAATTAATACCTCGATAGTTGTACATGTACTGCTATCGATTATTATAATATAGTATAATTATTAAATTATTATTCCGTAAAATTCAAAAATATTATTTTTAAGGCATACAGTATTTCCCAGATCGATTAATTTTTCGAATGCAATAATCTTATCGATCAGTGATTATTATAGATGTTCATGACAATTTAATAGACAATTTACTTCCCATACACCATATCAATAATTGACAAGTTATTATTACTACATATTATCATTATCATGACAAAATGTAAAACATGAATTTTTATATCGTTAATATTATTATTACCATAAATATCATAACATATGAGTTATTTTTTATTCAATATACTTCTATATTATAAATTAAAATAAATATCAATGTATTTTTTTAAATTTATATTTTCGGGACGCAATTAGGTTATAAAAAAAGGTATACCGGGACACAAATAGACTATGACCTTTTTTGAACCCTTTTTTGAGGGACACAACTCACCTACTGATAATAATTTCGGATGCAAGTAGTATGCTCCCTATTACAGTATACCTACCTGAGTACATATATTTTTTATAAAAATGAACGTGATCAGCGTGATTAGCGAAAAAGGGTAAAAAAATTATAATATGTGATGGTTTTAAGTTTGGATTTCAAAAAGACTTAGCTAATGACATAAACGATGGACATGTACAAAATAAATATGTTCAGCTTATTTGAAAAACAATCAATTATAATTTATTATAATAAAACCCAGTTTGAAAAGCTGTTGACTGTGTAACAGACTGATATTAATTCATCTTAATTATGTTATATATTGATTATCTATTATTTTTATTATTATTAATTATTACTGCTATTTACTAAAACCTTTAGTTAACCTTAATTTACATTAAATCAATCCGCATTGGCTCAATTTACTAAGTCTATTTCATTTATTAATATTTTTTATAATATAAGGTTATAGGTACCTATCTAAAACGATTAATTATAGGTATCGCAGGCGATTCCAGTACAAGAGGGTCACTACCTAAAATAGAAGGCAATTCGAGTGAATAATATTTTTGAAATCGCGAGGCTATTCGGGTAACCTTTTTTAAAAATAAAATTTACGGGGGGCAATTCCGGGGTTCGGATGGGAGGCAATTCCATATGGTATTATTATATGAAGATTTTCGATCCTTCGACATTCGCCCGATTTGTATGCGCGTTAAAAACAACAAAAATTTAAAACCGCGGTACGCAATTATGCAAATCGTACAATGTTCCGCCGCACGTAAAAAAAACTACCGCGCGTCCCTATGTGTTATAATATCTCGACGGAGGGACGTCGTCCCCGATGGTGATGTGGATGTGTGTGTGTGTGTGGGGGGGGGGTCGCGTATATATTTCGTTTTTTAATCGTGTTGTTTCGCCACACCGCGGCTGCAGTGCCTCGCCGCCCCGAAATAACGTTTAACCAAATCATAATATATAATACACATCGGGTTGTACACGCGTGTCGTATATCGCCGATGCGCATATTTTCTCTCAAACGTTATTCCGGCCCGTCACTATATTATTATCCGTCTAACTCGACCTAGTCTATTCGCGATTTATCTCGAGCACGCGACTGTGCTTTAAAGCTTCGCCTGCCCATATAATGTTTTAATATTAGAACAATATCATTCGCCGTTGTCCGTCTGCAGCGACGTTTCGTCGTTCTCCGCTGTATAATATTACGTTAGATAACAATTCTATGCGCATTAATGGTAAAGTTAGGATTGTTATAAAAATAAATTATAAATTAAACACAGTGCGCGTGTACATATCATGTTGATATTGCAGTTATTAATATATTTGAAGTAGAAATATATATTAAGTAATACGTACCACCAGCTAGGTCTGAATAATTTCAGTGGCCAATTGTTGTGAGATCGGGAGTTCACGCCGACGTCTCCGACGCCGCTGCCGCTGATGATATTATTATAATATTATTCACTTTTCGTCCGTCGCGTCGTCACCGTCGTTCGATCAAACGAAATTCGCACTCTGTGATCGCAGCGATCGCGATTTATGTACAATATAATAATATATAATATATTAAAGTAGATCGGTTGCACGGAGGTTTCGTCGACTTTATAATAAATTATAACGTTTCCCGTTAGCGGGAAAACAAAAAGTTATAATAATCGCGAAGTATTGCAGTTGCACCTATTGCGCGTAGGGCGGGCGCGACGAGAAAAATTCGCGCGCGAACGCGAGTGTGTCCTCGCGGGTGCGGAGCGGTTTACGGCGACGTCTCGAGTGCTACTACCGCGAGTCGCAGTCGTCGGCAACGCACGGCCGGTAACCGGTGGGTGGTGGGGTGTTGGTGGGGTGACTGGAGTGGCAGGGCATCCGCGATAGTAGTAGCGGCGCGCGAAGTGCGCTTGCGCCCGAGCACTCCCCGCGACCCGCGTGCACAAAGGGTTGCAGGTATCATCAACGGCGGCTGTCCCCCCTCAGTGGTAAGGTTTTTTAAGAATTTCATTATTGCATAATATAATAATATTATTATTATTAGAATAATGTAAACACGGAGATTGTACTCGCGACGAAACTAATACAATAATATAGGTAGGTACAAATAAAATTATATTATAATATTATATCTACTCGAATAAAAATGTATTAATCATCTATAATTACTTAAATATAAATAATTATTACGACCGAGCCACAAATACGCCTAGCTGATTAGTCATCATAAACTTGACAGTCGATAATATTATAATCGATTATTATCAATATAATATTATCTGATTTATGAAGGTCCCTGCAGTGTGCAGTGTTTCTTAACATCCTAGGCCGCGCAGTCCCTTCATTTATAATGTGGTCAAATGGAGTAGCTCCACTTTTCTCTACGTCTTCTCTGTATTAAACTGGTACGAAATTGCGGAACAGTTTTAAAAACCCAAATCAAGTACTTATACACTATATACTTCGGCCCACGAGAGAGTATTACAGTTTTGCGCATGCAGACTGTAGGCATTCCACCCACTTTGTGCCATTTAGTGTATGTAAAATACGTGGCGATGCGCAGAATCGAACGTGTTTTCGTCAGGCGATAGTAATACTCCCTAATGGGCCGCAGTATATATGCACATGTCAAATAAGACATGATCTATACGTTTGTATAGTTGCCTTTGACATGAATCTATTCAAATAAATATAAAATCGTGATCTTATCCTATGTATTATTAAATGCGTGAATAGCTATGATTTATTTTCTTTATATAGGCATATGAATATAATAAATATGAACAATTATATCTCAGGACCACCCATAGTTTGTGAAACAATGCTTAGGGTATACAACTGCTCTATATAAACGTGTCATATTATTATATAGGCACAAATAGATCAATTTGGGAGGGGGGGGGCTGGATTCCCATGTAATATTGACAAAAACAAAATAATACGTGGAGGTTATATACCCCCCCCCCCCAAAAAAAAAAAAAAATAAAACGAAAAAAACCTGGGAACCATATGGGAGATGGCATTTTGCGCCAATTCAATTACTTGTACTTTGCGCCACCAATAGGTACATTTAAGCGCGTATTTAATTTTCGCTATATCTAAAAATTAATTCTGGTAATCTGCGCCACACTTTTAACTTGAATTGTTGGAATTTACCGGCAGATAAATTTACTGATATTGTATCGGTATACGATGATAATATTAATGCATGCCGGATATAAATATATAATATTGTTGTGTACCTACTACTAATAATAAGTAGAGACGAGATCGATTACGTCTAATCTAATAAAGATTATCAATTGCTAAAATATCGAACAATATTGAACAGCGCAGTATTATGATATTTACAGTTAGTCCGGTATTAATCGCAAATATAATATTAATAATATATTTATTTAATGTACATAAGAGTATGTATACTTATATACGTTTATTTATAATTATAATATTATTGATTTTCTATTAAAATAAACTTAATTATTTAGTTGTTTTAAAGTGGCGCAATAATTACAATTTTCACAAGGTGAATAATGGCGCAAATTACAATTTTTGTAGGTATGTATGGCGCACATAATTTATGGCCCTTTTATTTAGTTTTGTGTAGTGCAAACTACATCCTTAAAAAGTGTCGCAAATAACCAAAGTTCATTTTTAGATATGGCACAAATTACTTAGGTGTATATTTTATTGGGGAGATTGTTTTTGGCACAAATTATTAATTATATACGCCCAAATATCTTTGCTGTATAATAGGTGTCAAAATGTACCTCGTAAATTGTCATTTGGTCACTGACGTTCGTGTAGGCTGTAATTAATATGTTAAATTTGATTTCAATGATAAAAATATAAAATATCGTTTCAAACGAAAAACGGTTCCGAGTGGAAATAATTTTTAACTTCAAACGCATATTAAAAATAAAAATTACATACTATCGATATTTTCATTGGTATAATTACAACTCATATGAGGAATCTTGTTTTACATTTTCATGTTATTCGAGCGGATATGAAATTGTTTATCAACATTTAAAGAGAAAAAAAAACTAAAAAAATTTATGCATATTTCAAAGTAAAAGAAGTATAAATATTTTGAAAATTTCATTGTGTATAGAAAAAAATAATTTATTTGAGTAATAGTGGAATGTTCTAAGTTTCTGCGATTAATATTTTTACCTAGAAATATAAGAAAAACCTTTGAGGATAAATCATTACTATACATTATATAAAAATATATTACGAGATTGAGAATGTCTAATGTCGTCAAAATGTCAATCACAAAATGTGCGTGGCGTTACATCACTAAACTTTTTTTTTTCAGTAGTAATAACTTGTACGAGTATTCTTTTTTTTTTATTAATTCGTCAAGCCTCAGGTGTTGGAAACGATTCGAGTTTGACGTTTCGCGTTCGTCCTTATGCGCAGCAGTCGCGTACACATTGTAATATTATAAAATAACATTATTTTAACCGTCTCATCATCAATCACCGTCCACCGTCGTGTCGTCGTCTTAACTCTTAACAACATTATTATTATATTATTACTTCTTCCGCCGCCGCCGCGCTACGTTTTTCGATAATCGCCGTACAATATCATAACGTCGACGGTATACCATGAGCTGCCCCTCTCCACCCCTGGGACGCAGTGACGGTTAGCAGATTTCGTATACCACGGTATACGACAGACCGCCAATATAATGATTATCGTACACGCGACATTATCATTATTATAATAATGAAAACCGTTGGCAATAATTTATAATATTATCGCACGGTACGCGGTGCGCGTGGGTAGCCGACCGAGCGCGCGTGTGTTTGTGTGTGCGTAGGTGCAGCGTGTTCGCGGCGGCTGGTCGACACTGGACCAAAACACCACGTGTGCGTCGGCAGCGTTTGTCTGGTCGATAATATTATAATATACAAATGTGTGTGTGTGTGTGTGTGTCTGGATATACACGGTGCACGTGTGTGACATATTATTATTATTATTATTATTATTATAATAATATTGTAATCGCCGGACAGCGTTTGTATATTATGCCGGCCGGGGCAACCGGAGCAATCGCCAATGCAGCAAAAGTGCACGCGTGTATGTATAAATAATGATGATAATAACGTCGTGTATCTTTTTTTTCTTTTTTTTTTTTTACAGTAGCGGTGTACGCCGGTAAAACGATTGGCAAACGAACGCGTTTTAGCGATCGTCTCGACGAAAAAAAAAAAGCCACACAGTGCAGCGAGCTCATCATTATCTCGTTGTCTTACCGCCTGCTGTAATCCTATCGATCGATTAGAACCGGCAGAAAACAAATTTGTTTGTTCGTCCCGTCAAATATAATGTCGTGATAATACCTTCGAGTTTTGCCGCCGAACAGAATCGTCTAAAATATTGTGGGCATGTGATAATATTATATTGTATAGAAAACAACGACGACGATTGATTGGGCAAATTATTTACCTCGTCGAAATGTATATCGGTAATATCGATTTTACATTTCAGATATCGTTAGGTCTAATAATATTATAATATCAAACGCGGAAACTTTTGGTCGCGTACGAACGACAATACGCGGATGGAAATATGGTTTGAAAATGTTTTTCGTGGTTGATTCTAACGATAACTCGATATACCTACCTGTCGCGTGCATAATATTTCTGTCGCTGTCCCGATTCGTAGTGCATTCGTGTTATAAACTATAATATTTTTGTTTGTCAACATTATTCTTTGAATTTAATTTTTACATATTATAGGTAGATATTATAATATTGTTTTACCGTCGGAAATAACAGCGCATATTATACAACACGTCGCGCCCACTTCCCAGCACCGTAATCCGATTCCCGTCGCCGTATGAGCTATCACCATCATAATTGAATAACGACGACGACATGTGTATCGTGTATTCACGACGCGGCGGCACGCGCGCGCGCGACAAGGTCGTCTCATCTGTCATCCGCGGCGTTCCACAGAAACTCGGCGTCGGCGAATCGTCGCGGTCGCACGACACGTGCAGTCCCCGAATGCTACGTGCTCGTCTTGTCGGGATGCCAGTTCGCACGCGCGTCGTTCGCACACATGATAATATTAAAATTGTTATTATTATTTTGAACGTTAATACCTGTTCAATATTATACGGTATACCTGGTATATATCTCTGTACCGCGTGTGGTAGCGGAGATGGTAACGTGTACTGCGCGAATCCGATATAATTTGGTATAGTTTGGCACAGTTATATTATATAGCGTATATTATACACGTCACCAGCCCCACCCGCATTTACCCGTATCCCATACACCTAACATGGAACACTAAACAGCGAACTTATTGTAATGTGGGCACTCTTTTTGACAATGGTTCAGTATATACTATGTACATGAGTATGACCGTTGAATATAATATTATTATGTAGGTACCTACCAATATAATGTGCACTACAGCTAACTTTGACTTGTCGCCATACATAGCAACCAGCTATAGGTACCAATCAATTTAAATATTTAGTTACATAATATATAAATATATCAACCGATCTTATATAATATATAATGTTATACACTATAGTTGATCGGTCACGACTTGCTCGTAATAAATAAGACCCCGTATTAAACTTCGTTAAATGTTAACTACACAGATTGTTAACACTGTAATTACTAATTTTATAAAATACAGCCGTAATATTTTAATAAACCGATTGGCGATTAGTAGTTAACATATTTAAGTTAGAACCTTTTGGCGTTTAGGCTTAAATATTAAATTGAATAGGTAATATTAAATTAGTTATTTTGGTTTAACATAAAACTAAAAATGTTAATTCCACATTTAATTCAAAAGCTTGGTGCGAGTTCAGTTCACGCGCAGCTTTAAACTAAATATTTGGTTATGTTTTATACTTTTATATTACACTGAATTGTTCGGTTCATATTCTGTTTGACATGCAATGAAAATTTTGGTTTAACATATTAATAAGTTTGGTTAGAAACCATATTTTTAAGTTCAATCCATCTCTAATATTTGGATATTATAAGGAAAACAATAATAATACAATTAACAAATTTTTCAACAATACCTATTACTATAGAAAATTGATATATTTTATTATATTACACCAAATTATAATAATGGTGCGTTTAACGTTAAGACGCAGTAAAATTGAATAAGTATTGTTTATTAAAGTCAATGTGTGTATACGCATATTAGGCGATGATTCATAAATCAGAGAAAAATTAAGATGTGTTATATTTTTTTTTATAACAATAAATAAATATTTAATTTAATAGTATAAGTGCACGGACGCCCGATAAATAATAATACAAATTACCATATGATAAAAACTTATGAAAGCCGGTAGGTCGCATATTGGACCTGGTGCAGGCTGATCAAATTCAGAAGTAAGCTAAATTTTGGACCTGTCCCCTTATGGCCTTATTTCAGTTAAAATTAATAGCTGAATCCGCTATATTTTTATGGTAAAACCCAGTAACAACCATGGCCCACGAAAGTCTTGGATTTTCGGCTATAGCAGTTGATTGCAAAATAATATTTTTTACAGACTGCAGCTGAATCAAGAACATATGGTACACCTATGCCTCGCTCATAATAAGAGTTATAAATCATAATGATATTTTATTGATTTTGCAGATTATAATAATTTTAGTCATCCGAACCGAAACAGAATCCTGTCAATGATCATTGATCAATAATATAAGACACCGTGCTTATTATTATAGGCTTATACGCAATCACAATTTCACCGCGAAACAGTAAATTGTATTCATAGCCGCCTCTGAGATCGGGGGGGGGGGGGGGCTAAAGCCTTACTTTGATAATATTGAATAAGGTTTTTAAAAAAATTGTTGGAAATGTTTGGGGAGGGGACTATAGAAATTTTTTCGGGGGGGGGGGGCTTAGCCCCTAAAGCTCCACCTATTTGCGCCTATGATTGTATTCCATTGTCCATTACCAATATTATACTAAAACGAGTTTTGTGTTGTTCCTCAAGCGCAGCAAATACTCAAACGTTCAAACTGCATGGACCCTCGGCAAATAAAAATAATAGATGAAAAAATATATATAAATGTTGTCTCAACCCTTCAGACACATTAGCGGTGTACACATTATTATACTGTGCGCTTTTTCGCTGTAGCGCGACCGCTTCGTTTTCTTTCGGTCGACTGATATACAAACACTGTGCGTCACCATCTATACAATATTATATTATTCTCATCAGCAGCACCGCCGCCGCCCTCTCGCACGCCGAAAGTATTTGGACAGTTACTCTGGCCGTTTGGAAGAAAAATAAATCTTTGAATTTCACCGAAGATCGAAACCAGGCGGACGCCCGGCCACGTACGGTATAGTTTTACTCGGGTACCTAAGCAATAATTATTTGTTATTTTCAATAACGCTAACGCGTTCCGAAAAAAAGGTTCCTTTTCCGCTGCGGCCCGTGTCCTGCTGCCGTGTACAGTCTACTGGTTTCGCGTTATCGGTCGGAATCGATTAGTGTTCGTCTGCAGTAAAAACGCACGTGTTCGGCAACGGGCCGCCGCACCGCATCCCAGCCCGACGTCGCGTCCATACATAATAATAATAATATATAGACACACTACAGTGCCTACTACACTACACATACCTCCATAAAATATTTGTATAATAAGCTTATGTATACAATCGTAATAAAACACAATATTATTATTATTATTATTACTGCGGGCCTTTACGGCGAAAACGTCGCCGCGTCGACGGCAGCGACATCAACACACTGACAACTGCAACGATAATAATCATACGGCACACCGGTTCTTTTGTACACGCGCTTCGCCGTGCACAACATAATATAATACACTTATAGTGTGTATATAATAATAAATTTTATTAATATTATTTTGGGTACTACCGCCGACGTGCGTGTAAGTACTCCTGCTCCGGGTCATTGTTGTCGCGTCTATTCACTGCCGCCGCCGCCGCCGCCGCCGCCGATGTACCCCCTCGAC
Organism: Sitobion miscanthi; assembly: GCA_008086715.1. Taxonomy (NCBI): domain Eukaryota; kingdom Metazoa; phylum Arthropoda; class Insecta; order Hemiptera; family Aphididae; genus Sitobion; species Sitobion miscanthi. The sequence goes on from CM017803.1 coordinate 27,901,536, forward strand.
TCGATCTAGCGCGCATATATTATTATTATAATAATAATATATAGGTATATACATTTTTTCCGCAATACCACCATAGGTTAGACGACAGGGCGGGACGGGGTGGTGCGGGTAGGCTATAGTAATATATTGCAGGTTACCCATCACCACCCCATCGCGCACACACAAACTCACTCATTGTATTATCATGTCGATCGTGTGTGTGTGTATATAAAGACATTATTATCTGCAGCACCCGTCCGTCCGTAATGACGGCGGCGGCGACGTCGACGACCCGAACCCGAAACAAACAAAACACAACCATTCGTCCCATTGTAGTCGATGCGATCGCGCTCGCGCGTGTATAAGATATTTATGCCCATTACATATTATGTACAGGGTGGTTCACCGTACTTATCTCCGGTTTTTCGTCTGATCGTGAATTTGTTCAAATTCTGATCGTTTGCATTTTGAAATATATTCGATGAAGATATATTTATATATTTTTCGAATTGTTGAGATTTTTGTACTATCACACTTCAAAAGAGTGTATCCAGCTGTGGCGCCACGAACTTCTGTAAAACCCCAACGAGTAGTTTCTCAGTTAAATAGTAAACAATGTGTCCCACGAAGAAGTGACGGGCCAGCATCATATATGATAGTATGCCTAACGTTACGGAAAAAACCCTTTAGAGGAGGGGTGTAACTTTTTATTTTCCACTTATGGGCAATTCAACATTTTTTAAACAAACAGCACAATTGCTAATGTACCTATCTTCAAAACTTTTCCACTATTTTATAGCTATTTCACTGTGCTACCTATATCAACTAACGTATATACACAAGCAAACCAGAAATGGATAAATTATATTTATTAAAGGATAAAAAAAAAGTAGAATAATAAAAAAAATAAGAACTAGTAAAAACTGCGTCATTTGGAGTTATACACACGATTTTCCTTTAAAAATTCCATTTTTTTTACTTTTTTAATTTAACAAAAATAATTTGTACATTTCTGGTTTGATTGTGTATGTTAGTTGATAGACGATATTACAATAAAATAACTTTAAAATAAAAAAATTACGAAAAGTTTAATAAATGTGCGGTGGGTTCGGATTTGTTAAAAAAAAATTAGAACCCTATTTTAAAGGAGTTTTTTATAAATGAAGGTATAGTGTATACTATACTATATTAATATGACGCCGGCTAGTACACATTTTTAGTTAAGGTAATAGTCTAAAAAACCGCAGTTTTTCAAAATTAAAATATAAAATGATGTAATATAATAAGTATGCTAGAACCATTTTTACAAATTATAAATGCTGATAAATTATTACTAAAATAGGCCGCACATCTTCCAAACTCATCACCATTGTGACCTTATAGTACACAAAGTTAAATAACTCAAAAACTTCTAATTACGAATTAGACACGTCAACAATTTCAGAAAAATAATCCAACTAAATAATTTGCAGTAGGAAAGAGGTCCTTATTAGAAAAACAGAAATACTCCTAAGTAGTACAAAAAATCTCAAGAATTTGAGTATATTTATATTAATGCTCTAAAGTGGGTATATTTAAAAATTCCAAAATTCAGATTTTGAATGACCGCATTATCGAAGAAAAATAAAGGGGGTGAGTATATGCTTCGTGAATCATCCTGTATATCTATCGTATACCTGTATATATATGAGGACGGACGGATGGACGTCGCCGAGATAATAATATTTGCACAGCAGCTGTGTTTTGCCGCGGCCCGTTTCCGACGACCAACGACGACATTACTGCAGCTATATAACTATATATACCTAAACGTACATCCATTATTATTATTGTGCCCGTGCATAGTCTTCTCTGACATATACTATTATATTATACCCTTGTACATATTATTATAGGGGACGAGCAGCATATAGCCCCTAAAAACCAGGAGCGCTTCGACGTTATATTGTCATCGTGCGTGTAAGTGCGTACCTATATAATAGTATACAGTATATGATATACCTATATATTATACTATATAATACGCGTAACTGACACTATAATATTATATATACACACACACACCGCGTGCTTGGATATTGGACGCGGGTCCTGACAATAGATAATTGATTTAATGGCGTTTACACTCGGCGGGTAGGTATATAATATAATATAATGATGTACCGAGATGAGAGGCAGCAACTCGCGATTACATAATATAACATATTATTGTTATCATTGTATTTTATACAGTAGGTCCCAAAAGTCCCGTAGCGCCCTATACTCTCCACGGCAAAACAATATTATATATAGGTATATCCATGATCTAAGATAATATTCCAGCTACTTACAACCGTGGGTAATGAGTATATTCGATTACAACTGCTGATATTAAACATGGCATCATATGGATGCACGAGAATCTCCGTTATCAGACACAACTGATACTATATATATTATTGTTAACCACAACACCGTTGTACATAATTTTGTATAAATAATACCCATGTTTTATTAAAATAATAAATATATAGGTATTATAATCTTCACTAACTTGTTTAAGTGTTAGTTTCCTTACCACTGTGCATACGTAGAAGCTTCTGTGCGAGTGCGCGAGAATCATGGTTAATATGTAGAGAAGATATCATAGGAATGCCGTATACTCATAACATTATGTTTGATATCAATGGCACGATATCCATAAGTGCGGTTTGTTCATGGGTAATCTTTAAAAAAAAATCTAGGCCATTAAATCGGAGCCCTCTTATGCGGATTACTATTGAAAAAACCGCATTAAAATATAAATTTTGCGATGTACCGCGGGAGATACTTGGGGGGATGATACGGGAATTTATAGAGACCTACCGTATATTATACGTAACAATATAATACGATATATCGATATCATTATTTAGCCGGGGACACACGATACGGATAGATATATAATAACAATAATATGTTTCGGGGGTAGTTCGAACCTTTCGATCGAGACATACACGGGGATCGCACAAAATTTCACGACGACGAAATTTGAACGGTCGCGATGTTTTCTCGTCGACTCTACAAGTACGCATCCGTCAAGTATAAAGATGAGTACACGCTCCACCGGGATTTCCAAAAAAAAAGTTAGGCACCAACCGCCACATAGATTGACTAAATCGTGTGCAGGTTAGTAACAGCGGTATACCGTGATAGTTGTACCACGTATACCGTGTAGTGTGTATCATTGTTCCAGCATATTGTATACCTGAGAGTAGAATCTTTTCCCACATACTCAAGGTATTGAGCAGCTATATTACTCGTACCACTAGGTCCATCGAATGCGGCAAAAACTTATAAATCACTTCGTCGCATTAAAAAAATGTACCATAAATTTCTGGAAATCTGCTGCACGGTTCGCACGTTATCAGCAAGGCGCATGGTGAGAATAGTCGCCTGTTTATATAATATAATATTATAAGTCGTACACTTACATAATAATATTATACGGGTGACGCAAACGCGGGTAGGTATATACAAGTAAAGCCGTTAAATAAAAATCGTTGTAGGTACATTACATTATATACTACTCGTACCTATATACATAACACGCGCGTCACACGACAATTATATGTACATAAATGTGCACGAACCGGTAGACTTGCAGCGTGCGTGCGAAAATCGTGAACCGCGTTGTATTATAATAATATGAAATACGCGTACCTAGGTATAATATCATATTATATTATTATTGTTAAGTCATTAATATAATATTATATGACATCAAACGGCGGCGGCGTGTACAGCACGATTGCGACAAACGGTCATATTATATTATAATACTTTTGTACCTTTATATGTATATAATGACATTATTATATTGCGCGTAATGCGGTCGTTTGATGTATAATATTATATGATTTCCCAGAAATTCACTTTTGAAAAAAAAAGCAGCCCTTTCTGCATTTCTAAAGAAATATACCGCGGCTACGCGTGGAAAAAAATTGTTTTAATCTTTTCCCACGTGCAGGCGGCGGCGGCGGCGGCGACGACGACAATAATATAATTATTATTATTGCCGGGCACACCGCAGCTACAAACCTAACCCATTTAACCCTTTTCCGGAACGGCTACGGCCACCGGCGTTGTAGCTGTAGGTGCCCGAGGTAAATAATATTTAACCCTTTTTCTTTTTGGTTGTTTCCGCGATTTTGGTTTTCTCGAGCGGAAACAATATACCGCCCGGTGTGTTGCACCTATAACACTTATTATATTCCCACGACCACCGGCAAAACGCAAAATAATATGTACCTATACATAATTGCAACGACGTGTTAAATATAATATTGAAAACGATAATTTATCGCGCCGAGTAGCCGCTATTGCATCGTGTATAGCAGCCCTGCCGCATGTTACAGCCGTCCGAACCCGTTTCGCTCGACACCCCTTCGCACGACCCGTTAGGGGCACAATTTAAGTTGCATTTCATCGGTTGTAAGTATTGTATAAGACCTGCAATTCCCTCTCCCTCACAACAAGACAATGATTGTTAAAAAAAATTCACATATTTTTATCAAAGTATTTTTTTCTTGAAATTCAACATAGCTATGTATAAAAGTGAAACATTATTTGCGTGCGTTTCTGTTTCACTTTTATGTATATAATGTCTAGACTCTAAGTGATATAAAAAGTAATCAGAACGGAAAAAAAATTGGCCAGACTCGGGAAAAGCCGTAGGGTAATAGCCATCAGGTATTTACTATTTATACAATATGCATACAGCAATACCTATTTACTATTTAGTAAATAAATATAGCTACCTACCGCAGATATACTATTACAGCGTTTGGAATTGCGAGGCCCCGGTCAAAATATGCTACAAATTACGTGGTTGTACATGGTACTTTCTTATAATATTTAATACTTATATCAGGACTTGCATTTGAAAAAAAAATTCCGTTTTATGTTATCTACAAACGTTGCAAAATGTTTGCGTTTATCGTGATTTAGAATAGTGTTAATTAAAATGTGTTAATAATAATTAATGCGGTCAGGTAATGGCTCAGATACAGATTCTAATACTATCAATTCTAATATACTTATGCATGAAATAATTATTTCTACGAAACAGATATAACTTTTAAATAAATGGATTTTAAATTATTTCGTTTTGCGTTATGTTTCGTTCACTGAAATTCTATAAATTACATTTTGTTCAATGATATATAATATAATTTGTTAAACGTTATATAGTTTGTTATGCGATGTTTAATTATTTTTGATTTCAATTGTTTTTTTTTTGTCCAATATAATCATAACGTTATTATAACGTTTGCAAGCCCTGATTTATATAAATAAAACATACCTGTTAAGTAACATATTTCCACGTTTATGACATAAACATAAAATGTATCCCTTATTCTAAGCTGATATTTATAATACGCATCGGTTCACTCAAAATTGAATTACAATTAACACACAATATGTATTTATATTAATAAATAATATTTTTAATTACCTAGTAGGGTATGGAATTTTCGTTTTATTTAGGAGAAAAATACTTCACCATAATTGTTGAATTAAGTGTTATTATGTGAATTTAAAATCAAATACCCGTAGTTCTTTATTAATAATTAGACAAACATAATATTCTTTTTGCAAAACTTGTTAATAAATATAAAATTTATAAATAAACGTATTGATTTAATTACCTATTTTTAAACTAATAATATAGATTATTAAAAAGTTTTTTCCTTGCTTTTTGTGATGCGAATATGTTAATTTGACAATTTTAATCGAGGGGATCTAATATTTTATTTTCAAAAATTAATGCTAGCAATCGTACACCATATCTTGCGAAATGGTATTTCTTTATTCTTAAATAGTTTTTCATAATCTTAAACAATGCAAATATTCAAAAAAAGATTTGAAAATGTAATACAAGATTCCTAGTAAGTTGTTGTTAGTGGAGATTAAAAAAAAAGTTGTCTACTTTTATTAAAAAAAATGACTACCAGCAAGTCAAATTAAATTTTTATGAGAGTTTGAAGTTCAAATATATATAAAATTAGATATTCACTCAATTTTTCATGGAGTAATTTTATTATTTTGTTATAATTCAAAAAAGAATAATTATAGATACTTTAAATTTACACCCTATGTTATTATTATTTCAAAATATTTTGACTCGTTTTACGAGTTTACGGACATTTTTAAATTTCAATTTTTTTTAGTTTTTTTTGATATAAATATCAATGAAATTTTATTTGTTTTGTCAAAAAGCTTAAAATGTAATACAAGGCTCCTGATATATTTTTACAATATTAATTGAAAAGTACTAAAAATACATATCATGATTTTTTGTTATAACCATTTAAAGTTCTAATATTGATAAAAAAAACGTAGGTATCAAATAGAAAATGTACAATTATTTTGTAGTTAAACATATATGCAATATTCAACTTTTATAGCTATAAGAATTGAAAATTTAAAACAGGGTGACACTCATACGTAATAAATTAATTCTCTAACCAAAAAATAGATATATGAACACAGTTTTTTTTTATAGTTATAAATACAAATATTATAATATGCAAATAACATCAATATAACTTAATGGCTACCGTATTAATAATAACAATATGTCAATATATATACCTAAATATAATATAAAATATCCTAGGCTGACAAATAACTGTCTCCGCTTAGAATCGTTTTTCGTGTACAATAGTATTATATCATTGAATTCAAATTTAATACCATCCATCACAGAGACCCATTTTTAACCAACTATACAGCAGAGCGTCACCCATCTACCAGGTTTTTAAAAATAATGTTTTAACATTTAAAGCTTATGAGCTTCAAATACATGCAATTGCAATGTAAACAATACAAAATTAAATACTGAAACCTGAATGCCAAGGCCAAAGTATCTATAACATCTAAGCTAATACCTGTGAATACAAATTTCAAAGCGATAAGAGTTCACATCCTTCCACCCTTCTCCCACACCAATGGTGACTCGGACACCGGTCCATTTTTATTATTATTACTTGGGCTGTGAATTTTATGCATTTAATAACCTTATGAATGCACTTAAAATCTCAAAAAATATGGTATAAAATGCACTAAAAATAAATTATAAAATTATATTATTTATATTTAAAATCTCAAAACGATTCAGTATAAAATTTACTTTATACTTACCTATATATATACCTACTTAAGAATCATAATTTAAAAAGCACAAAATCTACCAAGTGTAAAATATTTTAGATTAAAGAAAATATTAATGAAGTACGACGTGCGTTCAGAACATGTAAAATATTTATAGGACGAAAATGAAAAATAATTCATAAAATGTGTGTAAAAGTTTTTATTGACTGAAATTATTAAAAATATGAAAATAAGTAAATGTTTAAAGTCAGTTTAAATCATACCAAAAAAAACCTAATATATTATCAACAATGTTAATACATAGAAAGATTAAATTCATTAGTTGGTATAATCTTTTCAATAAACTTTGTGTTCAAAATGTATAACTATATTTTACAGTAGTAAAATAATAGATTTTTCTATAAATTCACAGCCCTAATATTATTATTTATTATATTTACTTCTACACGTTAGGCACTACATTTAATTAATATCACACAAAGCTGGTACCTACTACCTATCTAACTGTATATCGTAATATAATATTACATCGTTATAATATGTATAATGTATATAATTATTTTTTTTTCTTTTCATAAAGCAAAACTTAAAATTTTCAGATATTTGCAATTGATACAATGTACCTAAATAATAAAAAAACATTGAATATTGAAGCCCAAATGCCAAGGCCAAAGTATCGATAAATACCTAGGCCAATTATTGTGGATAAAAATGGCATGGGTCATGGGGGTACCAGTGCACACCATTCCGCACAACAAAATGGGACTACCAACAACCCGTATGTTACGTGAAGGTACTTATTATTATTATTATTACATAACATACATTTTGGCATAGGTAAGGGGCCAAGGGGCGATTGCCCCCCCCCCCAATGAGAACTGAATCTACACTAGATCAAATTTATTTTCAAATATCTCTTTCTATATGCTCCCATAGTTCCTAATTTAAACTCCATAGGCATAACTACGCTACGTCCTTGATGCATACACAGTTAACTAATGATTAAAATGCACACAAATATAATATATAACATACAAAAAGCTGGTTCCTATAACTACTATATTATATTATACCTAGTGCAGTATTATACCGAGCGATATTTAATGCATACAGCACTTACTATAGTATAGAAATATCGTTATAAAAGGTACCTATAAAGTAAAATTTTTTCTCTTTTTCTGTTTCGTCGGCGGTGATGGTTTTCGGCTCTCGCACCACACATAAAAAAAAAAAAAAAAACATTCTGTACTTTTCTGTGTGTTTCTATAAATATATTATTATATAAAATACGTTTTAGGTATTGCGACCTGCACTCGATACGCCTCGCGTAGTCGATCCCGAACCGGTCGGGATTTTCCACTCGGCCGCCACACGTCGGCGGCCATTAGCGTTACGGTCAGTGGTGGCGACGTGGCTGCGGCAGGGGGATTGCGGCCCCGTCGCAGTGGCAACGGATATAATGTATTATTATATTAATGTAATAATCGCGGGCGGTGTAAAAAAAAAATATATAATCGCCACTGTTGCCACTGCGGTCTCCTCGCCCATTTCTGCGGCGGCTGTACATTATAATATACGTTCTATATATGCACATCTCCGCATCGCCTGCACCGGCTGTTCAACCTGCGCCCGTGCGGCTGTCGACGGTTCGGCGGGGTCGGTGGTCGCGTAGTAGCTGGTGTACGGCGGGACGTCAATTCAATCGCCGCCACGACGCATTTACGTCATTATTACTATTATTATTACTATGCTCGTCAAAAAATATTAATAATAAAATATAAAAAATAATATATTATTATTATTATTATTATCGGGGTCCCTCTGCTGCGCAACGCGCCACATCCGCCACCGCCACCGTCGTTTGTTCCAGCTCCGAGGTCGGTGTCGGGTTTCTCCCCAACTACTAAGCGTGTGTATAGATATAATACCCGCACGCCGCGGTGCCGTATTACCACCGCCGTCTCGTCTACTGCGCGTGCGTGTACGTCTGCACGATGAAAACCTCGTCCGTCCGACCACCCGACCGTCCGTGCGTCCATCCGTCCGTACTACCGTTCACTCAAGTCTGTCCCCGTCCGTCCGCCCACCGCGGTTCGAACGCAAACAAACGCACCGAAAAAACAAACAAACAGCACCAGAAAATGTACGAAAAAATCCGTCCCCTAACGCGCGCGTGTTTGCCTTGATGCGCGCGCATCGCCATTACATTATATAACGTTATCCGAACGGCAAACATAATATTTTTCTCGTTAATAATATATATATATATAGGCAGTACGATGCGCACAGTACGTGTATGGGGTCTGAAAACTAGTGAGATGGTTTTAGCCTTTTGGGGCGTTTCGGTTTAAACGGGGACGACTCGCGACGATAGCCAGAGGAGAGTGTGACAATCAATATCGATCAGTAGAAGGGCACTCTGGCACACATCGTGGAGGTTAGGCCTACAGGGAAACTGGGAATTTCCCGGTGGGCCTCCTCCGTATTTGGGCATTGGGGCCTTTTTTCATTGTTTGACGGAACAACGCCTTGTTGGTAGAATGCATCGGAGTCGGAAAATTGCGTCCCCCTAAAAGGTCATAGTCATATTATTATACTATAATAAGTAAATTGCGGTCCATGTACTTTTAAGACATACGTAAGTTACGTCCCAGGCTGATGTCAAATCTTTAACTACTCAAGACGTAAAGTTGATTAAACAAAATGTATACTATGTTCGAGCTTCTATCTTACCAAAATTACCAGCCACATTTTTGGAAATAGAAATTACAAACATTTTTGACAACATAGAAGTCGAAAGAAATAAAAATGAAAATGTTTTGTTAGTTTTAGTAAAGAAACAAATTAGTAGTAGTAAAAAATAAAGTAGGTTTCTCTACATAATTAAGCAATTTAAAAGTGCTATGCAATTCAGATACTATATTTGTAGATGGTATATTCAAAATATTTCCGAAATGATACCATAAACTATTTACCGTTCATTGTACAATAAGTCAGTCTTATGTTCTAGTCGTTTATATTTTACTACCTTCGAAGACTACACAATGCTATTTACAGGTATTTTAACATCTAGTTATGAAGTGCAAAAAAAATAATTTACATTTCAGTCCTATTCGGTTGTATGCCGATTTTCAAAGGCTATTCATAATGCTGCAAGACAGGATTAGCCTTCTATTAAGTAAAAGGGTGTAGTCAAAATTTAAACACATATTTAATTTCCAGTTCAAATACAATAATTTATCTAACCGACAAGATCGGCCTAATAAAACTTTTTTTACGGAATTATCCGTTACAATTAAATATAGTTTAATGTTTTATTTTATCATCTCGACATTTACAAGTGTTTGACCTAAAACCTTGACTGCAGGTTCATAATTTACAGAGCTTAATTTAATATGTTTTATGTCACACCTGCACCAAAAGTTTGGTTTTCGATAGCGGTTAAAGCGTTGGAAAGCGTCCTTTTTTCGTCCAGTGCCAATAGTGCCGGACGGTAAAGTGGAAATCCTCAAATGTCCTGGGCGCACACATCACAAACGAAGATCAATAGACTCTAATTATTTTTAATTTTTCCCTTATACACATTACGACGTATGACCTTTTCATTTACACGACTCTCTGGCTGAACACGGACATCGTACTTCCTTCCACATCTATAGCATTGACCAAACTTAAGAACTCGTGAACTTTGATTGCCGTGCTGAACTGACTGAATACTTTTTTGACGATTTTCCAGACCACGGTTTACCTCCAGATTTTTCGTTCCCTTGAATTCCGACCTCGATGACAAATTTATTTGACAAAACACGTTTTTCCTATTATTGAAAAAATTTACTTGTGATCTATTATTTATTTATTGTGTTTGATTAGGTACATACCGACTCCACATCTAAAGCAATTTTACATATTTCTTTAAATGTTAGAGACTCTATACCAATCAGTTTTCGTTGACAAGCCCCATCACTGAGCCCCACATTAAAGCGATCTCGCAGTGCATCGTTTGAAAACGAAAGTGTAAATTCACAAAAACTTGCTAATTTTTTTAATGCCCTATTAATAGTATTTATGTACTCCCGAGTTGACTCTCCACGCCAACAGTTTAGCCCTACCTATATTCTATGGTTTAGCCCTAGTTGCACCACTGGTACAATATTATAAGTCACGTAAAAAAAAAAAATTATAATGTATTTTCATATATCAATATACCTACTCGTTTATAATTTAGTAAATACCTAATATATAAATGATAAATAAAAATATTTGATCTAAAGAAAATGAGTAAATACTAATAAAATACGTCATGTCAAGTACTTTTTTTTTTGAAGTGTCTGTATTAAAATATAATATACGTATTCACTATTCAAGTACTTCAAAAAGTATAATATTCGAACGCTTTGATATCGAGCACAAATAAGCGGTAGATACGCGACCTTACACTACTGCTTGCAGGCAATTTCTTGAATAGGTACACATCTTGCAGCTGCTGCTTTGGAATATCGCTGGAGGATATTTTGCAAATAACTGGGAAGTTTTGCTTGCACTTTCGCGGTCCTTCTGCGTGGCAACATAATCGTCTCGCCTGGGGAGCTTATCGGAACGATGGTAATCATCGGGAAAGGTATATATATGCGATAATATTATAATAATAATAATAATATATTACAAGCAGGTCGTTGACGGATTTGAAAATCGATAGCACGCGCAGCACGAAGAAAACACCCTGCGCTCCGTCGCTTCGAAAACGAGAGGAATTCCTCGGCGGTTATATATTATTATCGTTCTCGCGCCGCCGGCAGTGAAACCGTTTGAAGATGAATCCGTTTGCGTCAAAGTTTGGACCCATCTCCCACCCATCACCCACCTCTCACTATCTCTAGCTCTGCATTATATTATTACTCCTTCCGCGGACGAGCGTCGTCGCCGTCGTCGTCGTCGGGACATCCGACACCGGTCGCGTCGGATATCAACAGGCGGTGGTGCGGCGTGGCAGGGAGAGGGACAGAGACGGCGTCAATCGGAGGAGCGGACCGCCACCGCCACCGCCGCGTTTATGCCGTCCCGTGGGACGGGCGGCGGTAGGAGAGCGTTTGTCGACGGGCGGCGGGAGGAGAGTGTTTGACGACGGACGGACGAACGGACGCCGCCGCCGCTGTCGATATCGAGTTTCGCGCGCGCAGTTACCTACGGCGACGGAACCGCCGCCGGTGCCGCCGGATAAGCCGCTGTCACCGCGCGTTATCGTCTACGCCGCCGCACCAGGGCCGGAGAGTGGCACGCGAGAATAAACACGACGCGACGTTTATAATAACGTACAATATTTTATATTATTATTATTATCTATAAAATTAAAACGTCGCATTCGATATAAAGTCTATTCACCCCTCCGTTTTCGTCGCACTGCGCAATTATATTCGATAATGGCGTTATAATTAAATGTTCTTGAGCGCGCGTTGAAATACCGAGAAAAATAATGAAATTATGCTAAAATGCTAAGCAAGCGTGTTATAATGCGGAGCTGCACGAGTGCGATGTATAGGTACAATAATAATCGAAGGCGCCAGTATAAAAAAATTAGATGTTCATTTTTTTTAACATTTTTCAGGAGACATAAAAAGTTTCATAAAAAATGAGTTACCTAATGATTCAAAAATAAAAAAAAACGTATTAGCATTGATTATAAATATATTTTATATGTTTTATAATCAACAGTCGTATTCCTCGTACCTAGGTAATTTTTGTAATTATTATATAGATAGGTACTTTATAAAGGTACAAAACCATTTCTTTTTGTTTAACCGTATACGAATCTACCTACGCCTGCACATCATTATATTCATGATAATTATAAAGTTTAAAAAACTATACAATTTTGCAGTCTTGTAAAAACACTTTTAAAATGTATTGCATTTCGATACAGATATAAATATACATCCATTTAGAAAGTAGTTGTATATAAGTGTATAACTATATTATCTCTTATTATAATAAAAGGTCCACGTGCTGTACAGGTCGATCGGACATTGTTTTCCTAATAATAAACTTGAAAAGACAAATTTGAAAAAAAATGGACTTGTCTATAGTTATATCAGTTATTGCATTGCGGTGTCTTCAAATTTTCAATAATATTGTACTTACAACAATACAAAATATAAAAATATACATATATATGTGCACAGGCGTATTTATGTAAAGAACAATTTTTTGAGGATAGTGATAGCCGAAATATAGGTAATATAGTATATATACCATATATATATATATATGGTTAGGTACCTTTACAAAAAAATAGTAATAATGCATCTATTGAAACATGTTAGACGAGATAATCACTACAATAAATTAGATAAAAAAAGAGAATTTAGAAATTATGATTTTCCTGTTATATACACCAATAAATCTTTTGGACAGTCTTTTGTAGACTATCTGGGACCGACAATTTTTAATTCTATGCCGTATGAATTTAAAAAAAATGTGATAATGGGTGATACTATTAATATTAAATATGTGGTATACAAGTTTTTATTTTTGGAATTAGAGAAGAACGCGTTATGTTTGTAAAGTATTTTCATTTTTCTTTGTTTGTAAAACTTTGAAATGTTACAATTTCAATAAAAAAAAAAAAATATATATTATGTGTTATATCTATGTATTATGCTTTTATAATTGTTAAATGTTTATGTATGTATTTTTCTTTTCTTTTGTAGATCATATTATTATATATTATATTTATTCTCTTTATATTACTTTATTTCATAGTCTATTATTTTAACATATCATATTAGTATACGCTTAAAAAATTCGCAAAATTATATTATATTTTATATTATTAAATTTTATAACTACAATAACTCCCTCTCTTCATCACAAGCCTAGCTTAAAGGAGAGAGGTTAATCGTATCTGTTATATGTATTTGTCAATTTGTTTTAAATAAAAAAAAAAAAAAAATACATTTTAATATTACTTTAAAAAAACCTCTAAGCGCAATTTGCCACATGGACATTTATACGTGAAATTACGTATTGGGCCCAACCATAATATTATACATTGCCTACCTTCGTTGGGTTCAATTTACGTTTGCTCGTGAATGTGTTTATTGGTATTGTAGGTATATACACGATGAATAGAACATGGAATTCCATAGTACGCATTATAATGAGCATTCCAATGCATGCACTCGCAAAACAAAACATTTATAATATAATTCCGATTTCCTTTCAAATAATATAAATTTTTTCAATTGAAAATTGAGACTGCTATAATACATCTCTAAACTATTTGACGAAAAAAAATTATGAAATCGCTTTACTTCAAATAATATATTGGTACCTAAGGTTTTTTTTTTTATCAAACAATAAAACTGCTGTAATAGTATATTTTTGAGCTATTTCACAAAAAAATTTAATCATAACCAGTTATAATATAATATTTAAAAAACATAATTTTGCATTTTAAAAACGAATTTTGATTTGCACAATTTCGAGTCTTGGGCATGTAACAAGATTGAACATTAATTTGTTTTTTTCATCTACCTACCTATTATATTTTTTTATGATTACCTACCTAGACGGTTAATAATTTAATTTTTCATATATTTCTACCAATGCACACTACACTTTGCAGTACCTATAATCTATGTATGTATGTATGATAACGATAATCGTTCTATGGTACAAGGTGAAATTAAATATAATAATTATATATATATGAATAATTATATTGATCAATAATAATCTATACTCAACGTTTCATTTAATTTATAAATATTACATTATAAACACATTTGGATTTATTAAAATTTTGAGTTAATAAATTATATTACCTACTAAATTATTACTAAATACTAGGTAGATAGGTATATTAGATGTTAATACACGTGACGTGAACGTTTCGGAACACACGGAGCCAAAAAACTACTAGACATGATTGTATTTTATTTTATACATTTTTACGATTTTACCAGTAACATTTTACCCGGTTTTTATGTTAGTTAACTTACCGCTGGAGACCCCTTTTCAGAATAATAATATATTAAATGTAATTCTGTCACGTCACACCACGGCCACCACCATCACCACCACCCACTCATCAATATTCTCAATCGATACACTATATAGTACCTATACATGGCTTTGAAGCATATAAATTTTTTTACTGCCATCCAAAAAATGTTTTCCGAGAACAAACAACAACAACACACACACTGAGTAGGGAACATCCATCAATTCAATATTTAGCCGTCTACTGCCGGGAATCTACTATACACACGCGCGCGTTGTTTAAAATAAATATGAGACGTCAGGGATTATATTGCAGAAGGATATTTGTTTTGACATCGCATCATGCGACAAAATGTAATTTATGCTGAGAGTAATCTAGTTCGACATAATTATTATTCACCCCGTGACGCGGCCCACATGCTTTACCAATTTCCATATAGATTGATTGGGAATTATAATTATTAAACTAAACGTACTGTATAATGTAATCGCTGCAAAATATAATAATAATTATTTGTCCTCGATGAACTGCTATGTAAAATGTCAAACGATATTGCACTATAATATAATATATAATATTGTGAAACATATTTGAATAGTTAGGTAGGTATATTACCTAGTTATCCTAGGTTATACTAGGAACACAATATTATTACATACTATTCAAATTTCAAATTACACTTTTTAATTATTTATTATTTCACTTCTTTATTTTTGGAAACACCTATTCCCGGGGAGGGTAAGAGTTTGAAAAACAAATTTTCAGCAGAAATTTGGTGGTGAAGAGGAGGTAGGTTAAGTTAAGTTTATGAGTAAAATCTTTAAATTACATTTTTAAATTGTATTTATAAATTAGCTGTAAAATCCAACTTTGTCCGGGAAAAAAAGAGTAAATATAAAATACAGTGCGTATATAGATATATCTCGGTTTTAGTGTACCTTAGTTTATGGGCAAATCAGTGCCAGTGTACCTAGCTTTGTGATATAATTTGACCTAGATGAGCATTCATAAGTCATGAATTTTATTTGGCACTTGGTATATTTTTTAGCGTAGTTTAAACTAATATTTCTAACATTTTTTTATAATATCTCTAAACACAATCTTTCATCAAAATCATTGAATTATATATATGCAGTATATTTTATTTGGAAGATATCTATTGAAAAATTGAAATATTTTTTTAAATATCATGTTTCTGAAAAATCTATAAATCGAATTTATTTAAATATTAAAAAAAAAAAAAAATTAAGTACTAATTTCCATTAATAGTTAGAAGTATTGAAACAAAAAGTAAAAAAGTTTTAAGTTTTTGAAAAGAGATGGTCCGTACGTAGCAATACTCTTGAGTGCTTTTTATAGGCGTAAATCAGGGCGGTGAGGAGAAATGTCCACAGTCTAGGTACAAAATGAACAGACCTCTTGTGTTTTTGAAATAAATTAAACAAATATGATCGAAAAAGAAATTGTGGATTATAGTTGTATTATTGTAGATAAAAAATTACCTATAGAAAAATAATAATCGATTAGTTTTAAGATTTTTATTAAATTTAGTGTAAGAAAATACAAAACAATTTGATAATAGTAGCGAGTACAACAATAATATAATACGCTGGGCTTGATTTAATAGCACTTGGAAGTACGTAAGTATGAAACTAAAACCATAAAAAATGTGTTTAAGCAAATTGTTTCTATATTATTTTGTACAAAAATTATTCATAATTATTCAAATTAAATATTGATAAAAAAAATTAAAATTAACTTGAATGAAGATATCGATACTAAATGTTATGAAATTATACTTTTCATATATATTAGTAAAACTACTTTTTACTATATCCTAGTAGTTTATTCATAAACACGTTATTTATTTTAGGAGAAACACGAAATAAATCAAATTGAATAGATAATATATCAGTAAAAAAAAAAAAAAACACTAAAACACAAAAATACTAAAACTGTGCAATCTTTGTTCATAAATGGGTATTTTTATAATGCCCCAATATTGCATAATGTTAATATTATTTATTGGGTACAAATTAAAACTATACTTAAATTCTAAGTCATCTTGTTTGGTGGGCTCTATAAATCCACGGATCCTTCCAAGACAAAAAAGGTGGGAAAGTGGGTGTCACTCTGCTGTACAGTAGATTGCAAGTGGGTCACTGTAATGGATGGTGTTAAATTTGAATTGAATGATAAAATATCATTGTAGGTATAAGAAAAACGATTCTGAGCAAAAACGGTCAGATAGCGTATGATATTACTAAGTATATTTGATGATATTATTGTGAATAAAGTAATTTATTTACCAATTGACGTGGATCCTTAATTTTAATTTTCAAGTCAATTTCAGTTATAAAAGTTGAACATTTTATAAATTTTTTAACTAAAAAATAATTATTAAATTTTAAATTTGATAAATTTTGTCGAAATTCAAACTTAAAATGCTTAAAAAAAAAAAATTATGCCTATGTATTTTTAATATTTTTCAACTGTTATTGTAACAATAATATATCAGAAGCCTTGTATTAAATTTTACATGCATTTTTACCCAATAACTAAAATGTTATTGACAATTATAGAAAAAAAACTAAAAAGATTTAAAACTGACAATGTCCGTAAAAAGCTCAAAAAGAGTCAAAATATTTTCAAAATGTTATGGTGTATAAAAAAAGGCTAATATAAACATTCACTGAAATTTTCAAGTATTTACAGTCGTTCGTTTTTTAATTACAACAAAATAAGAAAATCGTTACCCGATGAATCGATTGAATATCAAATGTTGTAAAAATATGAATTTCAAACGCTCATAAAAATTTAATATATAAACATTTAGTCGAAATTTCATGTACCAACGTCATTTGTTTTATAGTTACACCAAAAATCAAAATAAATTATCTCAAAAACAGATTTTGCGTAAAAATTCCCGTTTTCCCTTAATTTTTATTTTGTTTTTCACGGCGCTTTTGAAAACTACTATGAAACTTTTACTTTTGACCCCCCCCCCCCTATGTACCAACTAGATTCACTTTCCTATCAGATAAGATACTGTTGAAGAAAAGATAAAATCGAAGCACTTTCGCTGTCCTAAAAGATAATGACAAACACAAAACAAAAACAGAAAAACACATCATTGTAAAATCAATACATTCATCGTTCCGCTCAGAATTTAAAATATACTAAATACGCCACTGAAACGGCTAGTACAACAGCGACCCGGGTGCAATTATAACTGGAATTTTCGGAATTTTTGGTAGACGTAATAATTTTTGGTTGCACGGTGGTAACGGTAGCGAACTCGTGAGACGGTCGTCTATAATATATAGAGTGGTAAATATATTAAATACAACACAAACTAAAATAATTGGGCGTACGCCTAAAATCTACATTATGTGAAAAATACCCTAATGACGGTGGTCATTCCGATGTAGACGGACGTGCGCCTCCCCTTCGTCATTAAAATCGTCTACGACTATATAGGTACCTACATATATATATCAATATATATTATGCACGTGTGCTAACTCACACACCCGTACATTATACGAAGCAGACAGACCCGGGTCGACATTGGTATAGACGATTTGTATTTACTATAATATTTTAATATACGGAGTGGTTCATTTAACTCAAGACACTAATTATTTCAGAAAACGCATTAACGTTTTTGAAAATTGTATGTTTTATGTAAGTCTTTGCAAAACCATATTTTTTACTATTTTTTATCGTTATCATTTTATGAGTTATTTAATCTTTTGAACGACAACATATATTTTTTTTCATATTCCATAGCAGAATATTATTTGAAGTATTTCGATTTACAAAAATAAAATGTCTGATATTTAGTTTATTAGGAATAATAAGTAGGAATTAAAATTTTATTAGTAAATGAGTGGACTAATATTGTTTGTGGTACCCCTCTGTATTACTGCAATCTGCTCAACCAAACATTAAATACTCATCGACTACCCGTCCAAAATTCGATTTTTATACATTGGAGTACTCCAAATAATATTTTGTTTCGGAATAAGAAATTAAAGTGTTAAAGTTTTTCATTATAAAGTAAACAATTTAAAAAAAAATACGATGAATAATAGAAAGTAAGTCATATAATTGTTTTAGAAAATGTTTTGTTTTAACGACTTAAAATTATGTAAAATAAATATTCCCAAAAACGTTAATAGTTTTTGAAATAATGAGTGCCTTACGTTATATATAAGATAATAAGATCACCAGGTGTACAAGTGATTCGCCAAACACGTTCGTTCACGTTTTTATTTTCCATAATCTATTGGTTTTCTTTTAATTCTGATTTTTAGAATTTATTATATTGGATAATATAATATATTGTTGCGTACGGATTATAATTTGTTTTATTTTATTTTTATATGCTTATAAGAATCATATTATTTTCAAAACATGCTCGGATATAAGGGAGAAATGAATGATAGAAATTTCTTATTTTCAAATGGGTACTACCTCACACTTTTTCTGTAAACGATATAATATTATAGCAAAGCAGATGATTTTTTTGAAAACGCTGCCGCCGTAAAATTCGAAAAATATTTATAAAATACTCACTGTATATCGTATGTATGTATATATAATATATATACGTGTGTGTGTTTGTGCATATATAGGTCCCATTCCAACCCCAAAACCGGACAATATTTGTGTATACGTGTCGTTCGGTCAGATGTGTCTCGATGCAAATCTTTACGGATGTTTATAGGTCCGACAGATGTACTGATGCCACACGGTGTATACTATATGAGATTCCTTGAAATATAAATTTTATTATAGCTGTACGAAGGTTGATCCTTAAACTATTTTCGAAGGGCTGATTACGACCAGTGACGATGTTACATAATATCTTTCACGCAATATATTATTGAAATACAATTATTATTGTTTGTGATTCTGTTGGTTTCCCAAACTAAATGTCAATTCATGTATTACAGACATTGTATGGGCCAATATATGCAGCACACCCAATTGCATTAATTGGTTTAATTACTCGCCACTAATTCGACGTGTACAGTGCAGCCGCATAATGTAGATATATAGGTAATTATGTAATAAAGGTTCCTCATAAGCTGTTATAATAGCTGTTTAAAAATATTAATGATACATAGGTAGGAACGAATTTGTTTTATAAGCATTTAAATTTCAAGTTTTGATACATTTTATCGAATTGAAAATTTGATAGTTATTTTGTCGTCAAAAATGTATAAAATGTTCAATTTTTATATTTAAGAATTGAAAATGTAAAACAAGGTTTTTCATAAGTATTTCATACTGTGATCAAAACATCTAAAAACTCTATGTACAGAGTTTTTATTTTAAATTTAAATTTGAACGGGGAGTAATGATTTTAGTTATTTTGCTGTAGTTTAAAAATATTATTAGTGGGTACTTGTAACTTTTAAAGCGTATAACATTATATTTTATAGACACAGTAATAATTTCAATTGTAATTTTTCGGTAAAAATGAATTTATCTTACTGTTTTACTAATGCCTGATAGTAAAAAAAATTGCTTTTATCACAATAATATCAGAAAACATACTTAGTGGATAATATAATAGGCTAACAGATCGTCTTTGTTCAGAATCATTTTTCGTGTACAATTATGTTTTATATCATTGAATTAGAAATTAACACATTCGTTACGGTGACCCACTCGACAAATACCTAATGTACCTACAGGAGAGAGATTTCCACATTTTTATTTTGTTTTTATAATTATTTTTGATTTCTTAAAATAGTTATATAATATTGAGTATTGATAATTTCATTATTGTAATGTAAATGTTTTTTCTCATAATGTTTTTTAATAATATTACGTTTTAAGTTTTATGCGTCTAAATCAAAAAAATTCGAATTATCAAATACACATTTAACAGTACTGTTGTACATTACGTCACACCTTTTGGGAGTCACGCTGGTCACTTATTTAGGGTAAAATATGTGTATAGTTAGTAGTTCCTTTATTATAGAATTAAATTCAAAATATTATCAATTATATTATGTCAATAATATACTTTTTTTTTTTTGAACTTAAGCCCGGCGACTATGGCCATTAGCTGTTTAGGGGATTAACAACTATAGTTGGTAAGGTTGGTACGATAAGGTGTTGTTATGGCTGTTACGGTAGGCAAGCAAACACGTGTATGTGTGGCAAGGTTTTTACTACTACGAACCCGGGTGGTCACCCATCCGGAAGCTAGTAGCAGCGGACGTTATTTATTCTCAGCCGCATTCCAGGACTGGTAGCAGCCAACGCGCTGCGACAAGCTACAAATGATAAATTGTGTACCTACCTAATCTGCAAATTTTAATAATATAGTTTAAGTGTTGAAACTCGGTCGCTCGATACGTTTAATCTTATGTGTTACCGATAAAGTATATCCCAAAATCTTCGAGCAGAGTAATTTAAACAATAGACAGTTGAGGTGTTAGCAGGACACTTGCACAATAGCCACATAATCTAATATGTCTTTTAATGGCATACCAAAATAGGTCGTGGTATGTGCTGTTGGTATAATATAATATATCAACTAGGGGTAACCAACATGGGCAGTCTCCTGGTTTGCCCACAAATAATATACCAACAAGACAATTTGTTTGCGCATAAAGCTACCACTTGTTATTTGAGAACAGTTGTACCTTAAATAAGATATATGGTATACCCACAGTTATATTTTTTGTAAGTACGTATCTATAATTTCTCTCCATTTAACATATGCTTAGAACTGTCAATGAGTATAGTCACAGGTGTGGTTAAAAATGTACGTCTTGCTTGTATATGCTAATGTTACATAATATGTTAATAAGTCTTGTATGTATATAATATATATACGATCAAAATCACTATAACAAGCATCGCTCGTGCATATATACAGATTTATTATTTCACATAAAAACAAAAACTAAATTCTAATAGAATTGAGATTGATAAATATGAACCGTGTTGAAACATTTTTGACATTAATCAAATGCGCCATACCTAAAAATGTGTTGAGCATTTTATAAAATGTAAAACGTTTTCAAGAAATTTAGAATTATTAAATTTTTGCCGTAGTACTTAAATAAATAAACTTTTTGCATCTAAATAACAAAGTTCTTTTAATTTTCTGATTAAAAAAAGATGATTATAATTATTACCTTATTATATATTTTGAAAAGTGTTTTTTTCTAGTGATGTTCACATCGAATTTTGTAGTAAATGAATATCAACATGTTGGTACAATATGTCATAATACATCATTACCATGATTTAATTGAAGTGCTTGACCTTTAAACAATTGTTATAATGGTGTGCGCAAACCAGTACCTATAGAAGGTACATTCAATTGTTTCCTGTGCACAAAGTCCAAACAAGTTTCGATATTTCAAGTAAAAATTATAGATTGTGCGGGAAATTATTTTGCAGTTACCAAGTAATACCAACACACTATTCGAGTAGATGCTTATACACTAAGTTTGTTTCATATTCATGAGCGTACCAACATTAATGTTTAATATTTCATGGATTTTTGAAGATTAATAATAGTTTAAAGTAATTATTTTGATTATAATTATTATTTATGAATAACAAGGTACACTAAAAATCTATACTATGCTGTGGATCGAATTTCTAGGTTTTTCAATAATAATTTTACCTTAGCTATAGCTATAGCCTTCAGTCTTCTATAGGAGCTTTTTTCGCACAAGAACTTGAAATAGTCTGGTTCTGGGATAATATTGTTTCAGATTTATTTATTATTTATTAAGTCCTACAGCTGTCCAGCTGAGCCTTTTTTGAGTCATTGATTATTGTATATTTAACAGTTAAGATTTTAAAAGTGTTCATTAGAACTTTTAAATTTGAATATAAAATAAAGTCGGTGGGGGAGAGGCTTTCCCTACTATCCCTATGGCTACGCCACTTATGACAACATTATATATTATACCATCATACTACTTTCATTAAAATATTAAATATTGAAAAAACTAGTTTTTGTTTCAAATTCTAACAGACACCAATATATATTAAAATATATTATATTATTTGCCGTTTTAAATATGAAAGAAATATGAACTCGTATATGTAATATATTTAAGATAATATTATTATAATATAAGATATAACCCGTCTAGTTTATCTTGATTCTTGGCACTCAACAACCGCTACGATTTACGAAAATTCAGTGGTCCGAAAACTATAATTTTTTCAATATTAGTTTACATACAAAACAATATTAATTTACAAAACCACAGTTTTTTTTTAAATCCTTACGGTTATCGAGTGCTTAGATTAACTGGACAGGTTATATAGCTATATAAAAAGTATACGATTTTGTACTTCAGAACAGTTTGTAAAAAATCGTAGCAATAATAATATTTTATAATATTGTTGTATATTCTAAGGGTATAATATAATATATAGAGTGAAAAATCATTTGAATTATATGAATGTTATTAAGAACCGGTGGTGTATACATCTATTCATCAGTATATCACTACCTACTTATAATTTTTTGTTTTTAAAGCGTGTGGTTTCGATATTATCTGCACTTTTTGATGATATTTTATTTTATTTATCTCTACGTACGGCCATACAGCATCACATTTAATTTCACTATTACTATTCATTAATAACGACTAACGAGTAACGACCGTATATCAGAAGATCTTAAAAAAGAAATGTTTAGGCATCCCTATGGGTATTATACATATTGGTTGAACCAATGGTAAAATATGTACCACGTGCATTTATACATTCGTTCGGTGCTGCAGTATAGCAGCAATGTATACCTATATACCATACGTCTTGATGTATGTATTATTTTTATTAATGTGGCATGTAGGTAAATACCTTTAAGGCTATAAACGAGTTACGACGATACCTATAATACACAATACATGTTCCCATATAATCTGGACAAATTGCGGTAATTTTCTGTACAATACAACAACGTAGGTATATACGCGCAGACAATTCTCATTATATGCCTGTAGGTTCCAGAGCAGGCAGGGGTTGACTGGGGTGTACAATTATTCACGGGGGGCCGCTTAAAACGATTTTTTTCCTGTTTACAATGAGAAAAATATAAAAACTGAGAGCCGAAGTGGTAGTCTGCAGGGTCCGAAACATAAACACGGATAAGGGCGCTTTATTCAATGTATATTTTAAGAATTCGCGATAGGAGAACAGGAGAGAATCGATGAACCGGAAAGCCTTAGGGGTACTGATCGAGTGCGGCGTTAAACATTAAATACAATATTATATTTTATACAATACAATATTACAACCATATAGGCGATGTTTTGTTACCGAGAAGTATATTTTCAGTTGAAAATTAAAATTAAAAAATAAAGTTGTAGGGATATATAAATAATGTATCTCATCGGTATGATTTCATTGCAAGGTATAAAATAATAATTATTATACTAAATAAAATGTCATCTAAAATGTAATACAAACTTTAAACTCCCATTGACAGTTGTACTACAGTGATTTATCACGTGCAATGAAAAAATAAACTTAGTTTAAATAGTTTAATAATGGCTAAAGCATGTGTACACAGGAAGTATACAGAAAAACATTTTCTTTTTTATGATGTGAATTCAACCATATTATTGCACACTTGATGTCTGATGAGTTGTATTGTATTAATATTGTATATTATATTATATATGACAGTTTTATAACTTCTCGTGAAAGTCTGCAGATAAAGACCCAATAGTAGACCCATATAAGTATAGGGCAGTGCTATAATTCACAACACTGACATGCCTCGGATATTTTATTTATTTATTTTTAATACCTATATAAATTATTCTATATACATCACTCATCCTCGGCACTGTGTTATAAAATAGCAGTAGCTGCCGTGGTGGCTCAAAACCGTCATCGCTGCTGCACATGTTCAGAACCGGCTCAGATGGATTTCGGACGACGGCGAGGGGGGCTGACCAGACGGACCGATAGACGGTCAGTCTCTCGGACGTTTCATTGTATACGTCGCACACACTGACCGGCAGGCATATTAATTATATCTATATATTATTATAAACACATAAAATACAAGTGTACATTATTATTTTATTATACTACTGCAGTTTACGCTAAGCACTATAATCTGTCACTGTAAACACGAGTAATATGCCTGCAATAAACCTGCATATATAGAACATCTGCATACATTGTTCACGGTGCGTCAGTGCACATATATATATATATATATACAGATATACTTGGCGCTTGCATTTTATAATATAAAATAATATGTACGACATGCGTAGGCATAGGCCATAGGGTGATAGCATATATAGGGGGCGGAGGGGGGTGAAGCCATTTCGACAATCTCCTTCAATTTATGATAATGATATTCATTACTAGGGCTACGAAAACATTTTTTGTAAATATGTATTTAGATTTGCCTTTAAAAAGACACAACTGTGCTGCTCTAAATTAATAATGAAAATATTTGCATTAAAAATAAGAAAATAAAATATGAATGTAAAAATAATCATAGAATATAAGCACAAACTTGTTGCTTTACTATAGCAATTAAATAAATGGATTTATAGCTTATACTTAGAAATTAATCTAATTATAACCAAGTAGAAAATCATGCAATCGTAATAACGATTTATAAGAAAAAGAAATACAACAATCTAAATTCAAAGTAAAATCTTTTTTGTTTTATAACTTTAATCGCATACTATACGTTATCACGTAGTCGCCATTTGCGCTATAAACTGTAGTACACAATTATTTGACTTCGACGACGGTATTTTTATTATATATATATAGGCACTTGACCACCGCCCATCATTATTTTTATACATAGATCGTGAGTGTGCGCGTAAGTTTGTAAGTGTGTATCCATATTCCATATATATTATAAATAGTATATAATATATGCCTATTTGCGCAGTAATAAGTATATTGTACGATTATTATGGCACTTACTAGTCACTATATTAGTTATGCTTATAAATATTTAATACCTATTGATTTTAAACGCATAGGTACAGTATATAGTATAATGTTATATATTATTATTATTGTAGTAAACAGTAGTTATATTGGTAGTATATAATATTGTATAGTACCTACCACCTACGTTTATTATGCCATTATGATGGAGTATAATAATATATATACGCTGCTACTGCAGCACCGAACGAATGCAATGACGAAGACTATAGACGACGACGACGACGACAATCGAACAACGGGGAAAATGTGTAATTTAACGCGGAACGGTGGACATACGATATCCGCGGCCGCGTCGGTGTTGGCTGTGGCGGCGGTGGAGGCGGTGGGGGTGTTGAGGTGCTGGTGGTAGTGATGGGGTGATGGAGGTGATGGGGAGGGTGATGGCGGTACACGATACACGATACTTTGGAAGCGTAGGCGGCGGGGGCGCACGCGAAATACGATATACACACAACGACCGCCGTCTCCGTCATTATTTAATATTATTTCGTCGTCGACGTTGCACTACACTCAAGCTTATCCGCATGTGTATATATATATACAGAAAGATATAAGTATGAAATATTTTTGATGTCGGTTGTCGTTGTCGTCGTCGTCGTCGTCGTTGTTGTTGGTGTAGGATGTAGCAGGATATATACGTATAGGGGATGAGCAACGGTGGCAGTGACGCGACGACGATGAGCGTCACGAAGGTATACATTATAAATATTGCGGTATATATAATGTTATAAACATACATATATATATTGCAGTACGAAGAGAGAAATAACGAGAGAACTAGAGAAAAAGAGAGGGGTGGAGGAAGTGAATGCGCGAGAACGAGAGAGATGGCGGACGGATGAAAGGATACAATATGGTACTATATTATACATACAGTAATAGTACTTATATATTGTATAGGTGTAGGCTGCTTCTGCAGGTGAAATACGACACTGGCACGCTGTCGGTGTATAATGTAGGTATATATATGTGTGTTTGTGTGTGTGTGTGTGTGTGTGTGTGTGTGTGTGTGTGTGTGTGTGTGTGTGTGTGTGTGTGCGGGGGCGGAATGACGGACCCAGGGACTATTATATTAACTGCAGCAGGACTTTATCCCGTGGTGTGCGTATTTTAGAGTGCCGCACGTCGTATATTATGTACCTATCTACGATGACGTTTATATATATTTTAATATTGGCTATATTGACCTGAGTGTATAGGTAAATTTTACATAATATTATGCGTAAACTACAATATATATATTATATGTCATATTATAAAAATTCGCATGATTTTAATGTAATGTACCTATAAACTATATACACACTTTAATACAATAAAATATATTATAATATAGTTTTGCACATATTCCATAATGCACCCCGTATACTTTGTTTTCATCACTGACAGGTGACACTCCACACTCCACGTGTCTGCAGAATAGTAATGCCACGACTCGCTCTGTGTAGGTAAACTGTATAAGTGTATATTATACAAATACAACACATTTTGGTATAATATTTTGTACTGCAATATATAACGGGATCCGCCATGGGAAACTCGTGGTTTTCAATTGACTGAGTGGTATAATATATTCTTAACTCTTTATTTTAAGCAGGCAATTAGGTAGCGATATGCAGTACATTAGGTGTATAGAGATATCACTGCGTAATGGATGTTTTATTTTGAATTTAATGATATAAAACCATTGTATTCAAAAAACGATTTTGAACGCAGATGGTCTGTCAGCCTTTAATATTACTAAGTATATTAAATAATATTATTGTATAATTTAAGTATTTTTTTTTACTATTAAGCATTATTACAACAGTAGGTTAAATTGAAAAAATTGCAATTTTCTATTTCGACCCATCAAAAGTACCAACTATATAGATTCACTTTCTTACCAGAAAAGATACTGAAGTTAAAAAAACCAAAACATTATTCCAAGTACTTATCGTGTATACATAGGAACACAAACAAACTCATCATTGTAAAATCATATTATTGTAGTCTGTAGAGCACATACCGACTCAGACACTTGTCTGTCGAGAATCATCAATAAAAATATAAAATGAAACCCAGTCAAAACGACATATTATGTAGACTGTAGAGCAGTGTTTCTCAACCTGGGGGTCGCCAACTTATTATTTAGGGTCACGTATGAATTAAAATTTCACATTTAATACGCTTTTTAATTGAAAATAATTTTAATATTATATATATTTTATGTTGTGTACAGTGTACAGTACTTTTACTATTTATTATTAATAAAAATATATATTCTATTCGAGTATATAAAAAAAATATATGTAGAAAGGGTTCACTAAAAAATCGAAATTCAAAAAGGGAGTCGACACAGTAAAAAGTTTGAGAAACACTGCTGTAGAGCACTACCTACTCAGAAACTTGTCGGTAGAGTTCATACCGAATTAGCACCGTAAAATCTTAGTGTATTATGTTATTAAAAAGAGTCATTTTTTAAAAAAAAACAACGATAAAAATATTAAAAAATAACATTTATTCATTTGTTTCCAAAAATGTTATAGGTATAACGACTTACAATAAACATTTTCAAAAATATTAGTGTTTTACTGAAATAATGAACGTCTTAATATGTCGTATATGGATTAATCTCAGTAGAATACTCCATTAATGGTATATCGTTGTAATTTTTTTCAATAACATAATATTACTTTTCAAAAATTGCCACCAGTCACCATAATGCCTTTATTATACACTTTACACTTAAAAGTACTTCAGGGTATATGAAACGTGTTATAATATTGTCATGCGTATAAAATAAACAGTCGCCCAATTTCAGTTTTTCATGATGCAGTCGAGCCCGGATTAATACCTCTATATCATATTCGTGGCCTAGAACCAAAATTTTTGTGGGCCTACATAGACCAATGGAACAAAATAGTACAATCTTTTTCTTATATAGGTACCCCTGTATGAAAATATTATATATTGGCCACATGGGCGTACAACACGTTATATGAGTATATAACTTCATAATTATTGTACTCACTATGTTAAGAAATACTATCAGTATAATATTATAATTCACCATTGATACATTATTTTTTTTTATTAATTTCTTAGGCATCAACTGAGTGGTTATTAGCCGACATTACATTATTTACATTAAATTAATTAAATTACTTCTAAATAACAATTGTACCTACATTGTTTTCTTAAGTAGTATATTATTAAATAAGAAGACGGAATTCAGTTTCGTTGTTAAGGTTAGGTTTTCTGAATGTCTCGGGAGTGGGTGAAAGAAAAAAATAAATAGCGGTAGTTCCTGTTTGATGCGTATTTCATTGAACTGGTGCCATTCGAGAAGTATGTGCTTGACCGTAATGAGTTATCCGTAAGTAGGCCATGAGAGTGGGTCTTCATTGGCTATGAGATGGCCTTGTGCTATGCGGGTGTGGCCTATTCGGAGTTGGCCAAAAATAACGTCGTCTCTTCTGGACATATAGTTTAGAGTTTTGGACCATGGTAATATTGTTTGCTGAATTTCTCTGAGCTTGTTATCATTGCAATATATCCAGAGGTTTTACTATTCATCCATATAATTTAACTTAATTTAATTTTGAAAGTCTTGGTCGGATATCAAAAACGGATTTACGTCTTGTTTGTTTATCTTTGAAGTCAATTTCTTCGTTCCTTCGAATACTAACGTGTCCCGGGATCCCTGCAAGAGATATATATCTTTTTTACGATCATTATAGCTTAATTTGACTGATAATTGGTTAAGATGTGTTTAAATTATATATTATGTAAATATTAAAATATACTTAAATAATCTGTTATATTAGGTATTTCTTATCGTCGGTATAATGATTAATTATTATTTATTTTATTATTATACAATACATAGTCGTATTATATAAGTTTAATCAATTATGACAAACATGTTACTCTGAATTGTTTGAACACGTATTTTTTTATACTTAAGTATAAAAGGGTGGGTTATAGGGTGTCGCTCTGTTGTGCAGTAGGTTAAAACTGGGTCCCTGTAATGGATGGTGTTAAGTTTGAATTCAATGTTATAATATCATTGTATACGATAAACGATTCTGAGCATAGACGGTCAGTCAGACTTAGATATTACTAAGTATATTTGATGATATTATATTGTGAATAAAGTAATTTATTTACCAATTTACGTGGATCCTTAATTTTAATTTTCAAACCTGAGTTATAAAAGTTGTACATTTTAAAAATTTTTAGTTACAAAATCATTTTAAATTTTAAATTTGATACATTTTGTCAAAATTCGAACTTTAAATGCTTATAAAAAAAATTGTGCCTATGTAGTAAACATTTTTTTTTAACTGCTACTGTAACAATATATATTATCAAGAGCCTTATTGTATTATATTTTTATGCTTTTTCACCTAACAAATTAAATTTTATAAAATTGAAAAAAAAATTAAATATTAAAACAGCTAAACAGCTGAAGTGAGTAAAAATATTTTGAAAATTTTATCAAGTATAGGAATTGATAAAATAAACATATGGTGTAAATTTCAGGTATCTACAGTTATTGAATTACAACAAAATAAGAAAATCACTATATGAGAAATCGAGTGAATACATCCAATGTTGTTATAATTATGAGGAATCTTGAATTAAATTTTCAAACCTTAGATTTAAAAAGAAAAATGTTTATGAATTTCTAACGCAACATAGTTTCCAAATTTTCATGATTTTTACGTATATTTTGTAAAAATTTAAACTTTAAATACTTACAAAAAAAATTATTACTTATTGTTTTTTTAATATTTTTCATCTGCCATTGTAACAATATATTAGAAGCCTTGTACTAAATTTTCAAGCTTTTAGACCCAATGAATACAATTTTATTGACATATAAAAAATTAAAACATTGGAAACTGAAAATGTTCGTAAACAGCTCAAAATACAAATCAAAATATTTTAAAAATTTTGTGGTGTAAAGAAAATGTTAATATAAACATTCAGTAAAAATTACATGTATTTATGGTCAATTGTTTTAGAGTTACACCAAAAACCAAAATCGAATTTGTTGAAAACCATTTTTATGTGAAAATTCAGGTTTTTGTTTTTTTTGTTCTTCCCGTTACTTTTAAAAATTATTATGGATTTTTTACTTTTGACCCCCAAAGTACCAACTAGATTTACGTTCCTATCAGAAAAGGTGCTGTTCTAAGCAATTTAACTGTCCTAAAAGGTGATGATAGACACAAATAATAATAAAAAAAAACACACATCATTGTAAAACCATACCTAACATATATCTAAATAGATAAAAATAATATCGAAATATTCCGTTATTTCTAAAAAGCTTTGATAGGTATATACATAATTTTCTAAGATTTCCTTCTTTTTTCCTTCTCTGCTTTAATTCAGTGTTTCTTTTCAGACATAAATATCGGGACATAATTATTTTTTAATAGGTAAATATTCAAATAATCATATGGGTGTACGTTTTTGTGCATAAATAATTACTTACCTATCGGGTTAAATCAATTCTGATGAAAATATAGCTAAATTTAAAATTATATCAATGGAAATATATTTAATGCAACAAATATTATAACTAACCGGTGAAAAAATTAGTATAAATTAATATATTCTAAAAACAGACAATAGCCGAAAAAAACTATCTGGGAACGATACCTTATATATACTATATAGATTGTGTTGGTAGGTACAAACTACACAAACTAACAACCTTTCACACGAATATAATGATATTATATAATAGTTTAGTACCGGGTGACCGAGTTCAACTCGTGGTTAAGTTTTTCAAAAATTATAATAGGTAAATGTAATATTATAATATATCGAACACAAAATGTTTATATTCTTTCTGTAGTTTTATTTATTTGTTTTAAAACAAATCAAAAATAAGGATGTTTTATAGTAGGATTAAATTTGCGGTTATAGTTTAATGAAATCATTGGTTTTAGATTAATTTAGGTCTGGTTAAATTCAATCATATCGTCTGCGGAATGTCCATGAAAAGGGTTACATCATTGAAATCTATATTTGTTGATGGTTATTTTGTTAATAACAATTAGAATACTCTGTATTATATTTTTATCTCTATAGACTTTCTCATAGTCAAGCTATTGAAGCCACTGATCTCTCTGTTCTGGTGATTCTAAAGCTCGTATAATCTTATATATACACCTTACTCGCAATCGATCGTTTTTTTGCTGTTGTTCTTCTTTTGATTCTGATAATTTTCGGCATTTGTTATTTATATCTCATATGCCTTTCCCACTCCATGATTTTTGTGACTGATAATCATTAAGCTCCCTTATTACTTCCCGTATAATATATTTCATATACAATCATTTTTAGGCTCTTTGCAATTCACATATTAACACTCGGATCACCTCCCAAATTTAGGTAAGTGACATTTTTTCACTCGAATTGCCTCCAGGTGTTTTCAGGGGCAATTCGAGCATACCCAAACGGTCTATTTGAATTGCCACCCATAGCATACCTAGATTATTTTTTAATATATATCGGTAATTGAACGTGTACGATTATTACATTGATTTCCGTAATGTTCAAAAATGTTATTTTTTTTTAGGATATAAACTACAGGCATACAGTATTTCCCAGACAGATTATTGAATGCAATAATCTTGTCGATCACTGATTATCAGTTAAAGATTCATCGCATCACCAGTCCAACATAGTCAGTTTTGTAATTGCACAACCGTTACCATAAATGATACTTTATACTAACGTACCTACATCGTTTTATAAAAATGAATGTTATTAGTGAAAAAGGCCAAACAATTTTAATTTGAGATGGATTTAAGTTTGAATTTGAAAAGTTTGAATTCTTCATAACTCACCCTTATATTTAACCAATGGCAACAAAATAATAAATACAAATTTCTACTAATATTATTTCTTCTATAACCAATAGCAACCATTTATAAATAACAATTTCCACCGTAAATCTCAAAATCCCCGTTTGAGTACCTCCGCGAGTGGACCTAGGAGGGTGAAAATACTTTACGACCTATTCTCATACCTACCAAATATACAAAAAAAAATGTCAATAAAATCGGAGTTATACGGAAGACTGCGCGACCACTAACACCGTGACACGAGATTTTTATGTATTATTATAAATAATAATAGGTATAGGTACCTATTATTTACTACGTATATTATAATATTTGTTAATATTTAAATATTTTACTACTTTAATATTATGATATATCACGATAGTGATGGCAATACTAAACATAACTACGTAACATTATTTTAAAAAAACGACTTTTTTGTACCTATCTTTCTTTATACAATCTCAATATGTTTGTCTTTTTCTTTTTTATATTTTTATTTGACATAAACAATCTCTACAAATTAGCACAATAAGTTTATATGATAAGAGTAGGTATAGTACCTATATTAGGTATAACATGATAGGTATGATTAAAGACTAAAGTAGCCACCCATTAGTAACTCTTTGTTAGTTGATTAATTTTTTTTTTTTAAATATTTTTAGAGGTGTTTTATATTAAATTTTGCTGCAAAAGGTCACGGCACCACTTCTTTTTTAACCTATGATTAGGATTTCCTGGAAGTGTAAGGATGGATATTTTATGAGAGAGTTAGGATGAGTTTGAAGTCGTTTAGAAAGGTGTCTGGAAGATATGTGCTTCCTCTTGCTTCCTCATATATGATGTTTAAACTTTCGATAAAATGTATTATTTTTCAGTGAACTATCGAATGTATTATTCCATATTGAAAATGGTAACTAAATAATATAATATATTAAACCACTAGTCAATAATATTAATTGATTATACAGTTAAAAACACTTAAAATTATTCCGTACCCATATAATACACCTATAATTGTATTATATATTAAAACTGTAAATGTAGGTTTCAGATCACCACTAAACAATAATGTTTTATATAGATATATATATAGCATTGTAAAGCAAGTTACTATATTGCCGCATATGGAAGTTATATTATGAGTCACTGTATGAATATATATAACCAAATAATATCAATATATCAGATTTTTGTTAATTTTTCAGCATTTTGAGGGTAACTAAAAAACGCGAATTTTTCTAATACATATTTTTTACCAATGAATTAAAAAAAAAAAAACCAAGTAACAAAAATCTGTGGAAACTGTTTTTGAAAAAAATGTACAGGCATAAGCACATGTAATTATTGCTCAATTTATAGCATAAGATAGTACCTATTATATATTTTTTCTTTATATAGTTCGTTATAAAATGCACCTATAATATTTATCACTCTATAAAAAGTAAGCATACGAATAACAATTTGTGAACACGAATGAACAACAATTAGTATGGGCCCTAATTATGTGGGACGTGGCTACCCTTAACCCGGGTCAGGATGGGGTGTGCGAGGGGTGACTTTGTCAACAAGATTTTTCATTTTTTATGACAGGTGGTGGGTGTAGGCAAGAGGGAGGTCAATCACACACTGTCGTCGGTCGCGGTAAAAGTTTCGTACGGAATTGCCCCGAAGTTGTGATAATTACATTTTCGCTTCAACGGACATGGCGGGGGGGGGGGGATGTTTGTGGTGGCGAGTAGTCGCGGCAGTCGTGCATGTGGGCGTGACCACCGCCGTCGTGGCGCGATGCGAACTTGAACGAGGGGCGCGTGGGAGTGGGAGGAGCCAGCGGTCCCGCCTCGCGATCGCACTGTAAATATAATGGTTTTTCCAACTTTCACCGTCCCGCCAACCACTACCGCCGCCGCTGTGCCGACTATATCGAGGTTTTTGCTGACGTCTATACAATTACAACGTTTTGCTTTACTTCACTGATGTATATTATTATTTATCATTATATCATCCACTTTACGCTCGACAACTTACAATAATAAGTGTATTATTATTTTGTAACCTTTTGAACACCCACCGGCCACCCGAACACACTGCTATAACAGTCACCCAGTTTTACAGCTGAGCAGCTCACGAGTTTTAATATATTTTTTATATTAATTAGGTACTACATTATTACTTCAGTGTAGGTGCATTATGCTTGTAACGTATAATAGTGTATTTAAAAAATATATTATAAAATATAATACAAGTTACAAGCGTTTGTTCGAAGGATTGAGGTGAAGATAATACGATACCTACACACGTATGAAAGCTTCATATAATGCTCTTTAGCTTATATATAATACGCCATAGGCCTCATATAATACGCTATACTGAACAATTATAAAATCCAATACCTATATATAGTATATATATATTTTGTTTTCTAACACTTGAAACGTGCAAAGAAAAACGATAGTAAATAATAAATTGTAGCATTGTGCCAATATTAAGCTATTAAACTATATTATTAAGATATCATAATAATAAATTATATCTTAGACCTTAGTAAATTATAGTTTTACATGGCTTAATATTACATTAGGTATATCATATACCTAATATACGATACAAAAAAATAAAAAAACAACGTTTTTATTAAAAAATTATATTTTTAAATATTTTTTATCCTTATAATTTTTTAAGTTTTTTAATTTTTTTAACGACAGCATAGAGTTTTAATTTCATATTTCAAAGCAGAATATCTTTCTTTAAATGTTTAAAGAAAAAATTAGGAAAAATAACATTTTTACGTAAAACCAAGTTTTTGAACTCAAAAACGTACCTAATCATCGTAGATACTATATATTCATGATATTTTCACCAAATTTGCATATTAGCATTTTCTATGAATTATAACATTTTCTAAATATTTTGATTGATTTTTAGCTATATATTTGACATTTTCGATTTTCTTTTAAATTAATTTTTCATAAATGTTGATAAATAAATTTCTCTCTGTAAAAATGATTGAAAATATTACCTATAAATATTTGAGGGACCCGTGTGGCTGTATTCAATTTTAAAATGATTATTATTGTATTGGTACATGATATTTTGTAAAAATAAAATTGTATTTATACACATAACAATGAGAAAAAAATTGGTGCACCAGCTGACCTTTATTAGTTTGGTATCTAGTGAAAATTTAAGTAACGGAGATCAACTTAAAACAATTTGAATACAGTCACGACATTGGGCATTTTTTAAAACTCAGACATCTTTTTGATTTTGTTAAGTCTAAACTTCTTAAAATTTGAATATCATTGAAAGCAATGATCCTGCAGGATCAATTATATAAACGGGAAAGCACTGTTGCATTTATGACGCACAAAATACACTTCACAAAACTATACAGAAGTTACAACAGTGATCAAAAATGTAAGTTGTAACTGTATTCATTGACTAAAACAACTTAAAAAGTCTATACTCAAGACTCAACAAGACTATGAAGGGATTCGCGAATTTCCGACTATGTGAGTGGCGTACTCATTAAGGCTTTTAATCACCGATAAGTAAACGAGTAAACATGTCCGTCAAGTTGGCACCGGCACATTATGCTATGCCTATGCAACTAGCACCAAAAATTTGCTAGGGATTTGTTAGATTTTGCTAGTCCATTTATAAATTTTGCTAGGGCCCCTGAACTTTGTAAATCCAAAAACAAACATGCCGGTGCCATCTTTGTGGGTGCATCGACACATTATCTAAATAAAAAAAAAATCATATCATTTTGTTCAGCCGAATTTGCTAGGGTGTTTTTGGATTTTGCTAGGACCCCTGCTGCCCTTGGAAGAGTTTCCGAATTTGGCGTCAGCACCGGCACTTTGTTCGATTCCAAAAATAACAATGCCAAATTAATCCACCGACTTTGCTTGATTTTGCTAGGGCCCCTGCTCTCCATGGGTGAGTTTCCAAATTTGGCGTCAGCACCGGCACTTGTACTAAATTAATCAGCTAAATTTGCTACTTTTGTTAGGATGTTTTCGGATTTTGCTGGGGCCCCTGTTTCTCTTGGGGGTAGGGCTTGAAACCGATTGAAAAATTTCAGTTTCGGTTTCGATTTTTATTTTTTTTTAATTTTGGTTTCAATTTTTAATTTTATACCGGTTTCCAATTTTTTTCGGTTTTGATTTTGTTTTCCAATTCGGTTTTGATTTTGCTAGGACCCTAGCTGCCATTGAGGGAGATTCCAAGTTTGGCGTCAGCACCGGCACTTTGTCCGATTTAAAAAATAATAATGTCAAATTAATCAGCCCATTTACGAATATAAATAAAAATAAAGGTTTTATATTGACAAGATTATATTCAAATTAACTATATTAATAAGTTGAAATAATAATATGTATATTGTTATTTTAATATTAATTATAGTCAAACCATATAGTTTAAATATACTCCTGTTGGTGTTAATTCAAATACAAAATTTTTATAATTAACAACTACACTATCAACAACATTGTAAAAAGTTAAATCAACAATAGTATTTCTATGTGTGTAATAATAATTTTTAATTGAATTAAGGTAAGTTGATATAGAAAATATTTTTAAAAGTTTATAGTTAATAGTTATCCTATTTTTTTTTTAATTCAGTTAAGTTAAAAGTTATATGGAAACTTACAACTAACTTATTAATTTAAGTAAAGTTATTTATTTTACTATTTTTTAATTTATAAATAGCCAGTAATATGGTTTAAAATAATAAAAAGTAAATATCTACGCAGCAAGTATCATCAATAATAATTGTATTATATTTATTATTTAATTATTTATAAACCATCGTAACTTGGATTTGATTAAAATTAACTCATTATTTATTAAGTTTATATCAATGAAAATCAGATGAATTAAAAATAAGTTAGGTTCTAAAAAGCTAAAATTAACAGGCTTGACAAAACGTTGATTAATATTTTTATTTTAACAATGTACCGA
Source organism: Sitobion miscanthi (assembly GCA_008086715.1). Lineage (NCBI taxonomy): Eukaryota > Metazoa > Arthropoda > Insecta > Hemiptera > Aphididae > Sitobion > Sitobion miscanthi. Next base: position 27,939,456 of record CM017803.1, read on the forward strand.
TTTGTAGAAAACATTTGTAATGATTTTGAAAATTCAAAAAAAATTCTAACAAAAGACAAAACACGAATTACACTATACAAAGTATAAAATAACAAATATTCATTAATTATACAAAAAAAAGTACCTAGACAATTATTTTTCCGTCCAGTGAACGAACATAGTTTTTACTTTTTTTACCGTGTAGGTACAATGTTTCTAACATGGCTATACAATTTTTAAATCAAAATTTTCAGTTATACAAAATGTGGTATTTAACTGATACTAATAAGAGAAACATAAAAAAACAGGTTATAGCAAAGAAAACCGTTTGAAAAAAAAATAATAACTCGAGTTTTGACAAAAACTTATTATTGTAGTAGGTTTGAAATTTGGTACCAGGGTTTCAGATGTACCTATAGCGCGTGTGATTTGCTGATAAAACGATATTTTTTCAATATATATACAAAGTACAAAGGTGACGGCAAAATTAATTACTGATTTATTAACATAAACATGTTTTGAGCATCGTTGATAAATACGAATTTAAAAACAAAATATTTTATGATATTTATAGTTTTGACTGTTTTGAGACATTTTTTTATCTTCTCAAAACATGTTTTGTGTATATAAAATTGTGAAAAATATAAATTTAAAAAACACATAGATAAATTAATTACTCTCATAATATTTATTACTTAAATAATAAAAGATTTTTGTGTTTGAATATGAAACAAATTAAGTATAATAATGTATGTAGTAGATAAAACATGTGATTTTTTGACGAAAATTATTTTTTATTTTTTTTAGGAAGGCAAGAACGAAAACGTTTTAGTTCCTTTTTAAAAGGACGCTAATACCCGCATTTGATGTCTCCGTCTTACAAATGTACAACATAGCAAAAAACTGTCTTACGCAGGATAAAACCACTCCTTCGATATTTATAGTAGAATTACCGAAATTCCACAACGCATAGGGAACAACTTTCTCTGTGTCGTAGCGTTTTTATTATTTGGATAACATAAATAAAATTGAAGTTATCAGTTTGAGAACATGTTTTTTTTAATTTAATTATTAAAAATTATTGGTAAATGCTATAAAAAAAATAAAAAACCACAACACAGACAAAGTTGTCCCCTATGCGTTGTGGAATTTCGGTAATTCTACTATAAATACCTAGAGAGTGGTTTTATCCTGTGCAAAACAGTTTTTTGCTATGTTGTACATTTGTGAGACGGAGACAACGCATGAGCGGGTATAGAGTCCAAGATGAACGTGAACGTGAAATAAAAATTAATTTTTTATAAAGAACCTTTCCAAGCACTGATTATATAATATATACCTGTACAATATATGCTTGAAAATTGTTATAATATATTAAGAGGACGTAACACTGGTATTTGTTGTCTCCTCCGTCTTACCAGTGCGTAACATAGCAATTTTACGCTCAGAAAAACACTTGTAGCTTCGTTAATTTAAACATTAGAGTGAATTGACCTATTATGAAACTTGATGGTAAGAACAATATCTGTGTTTTTTACGATAATTCAGCTTTTAAGTGATTTATGATCATTTTTAATTAACGGTATATTATATACGCATAACTTGCTAAAAAATTGAACTATCGTAAAAATCAACGTACGAACACAGATAATATTCTTACCATCGAGATTCATAATAGGTCAATTCACTCTAATTTTTAAACTAACGAAGCTACACGTGTTCTGCTGAGCGTAAATTTGCCATGTCACGCACTTGTAAGACGGAGACAACAAATACCATGCAGTCCTCTTAAATATGGTTTATTATTATTTTTATCTTTTAACTCAGTATTTTAATTATTCTCCTTTTTTTTAATATTGATAAATTTTATTTTAAGCTAATACAATTAATTGTAATAATTAATTTAATTATTGAATATTTTTATAAAAATGGTTTAATTCATTATACCTGGATAACAAATTGTCTAAAGAAAACATTTTTAAACATTTGAAATTTGATTTTTCAATTATTTATTTTACATTTTAATTTTCAAATTCATAAGTAGGTATTATAGGCACTTACTTGTTTTTAATTTAAATTGTCATAACTAAAAATGCATACAATATTTTTTAATATCTAGGTAATTATTGGTTATAAATGGCTTTATATATTTCATAATTTGTCATAATTATATTTGTATAACTATATATTATATATTATTTTCAATTTCATCAGAATAGTAAATAAAATATGTAAAAATTAATATTGGATTAAGAAGTTATAAATATAGTTTGTTCATTGTTGCTATTAAAAATAAAGATCCATCATATAAGAACTATTATATAAGACATGTATTAATAATAATTAATAATGATGTATTGTCATAAAAAATTGCGTAAATCCATAATTATGTATGTATACATCAGCTTTTTGTCATAAAAATACAATACTTTTATTAAATAAATACATTTGTGAGTTTGACTAAAAATTCACTGAATCCTATCTACAGCAGACACGTCTTTTGGTGATCTCGACGTGCAGACTGTCCGTTTTATTTTAATGGTTTCACTATAGTAAATAGCTATATCAATAATAAATAATTACTATATTATGAAAGATACAAATATGAATTTCTATAGATAAATATTATAAATTAATAATTATTGTTTTATACATATACAGTAGACAATATATTTCAGTTATCATATTAAAAGCAGGCATTGTTACTTATTTGTATTAGTATATAGGTATTATACTAGCTGTATTATCAAACTACTCTCGGGTTAAAACTAATCTATATTTTTTTTTATCGTTTTCCGTTTTGCTATAGGTAGTTGATATATATTATAATATTTAAACACAATTACATGATTGATTTTACAATTTTTCACTTCGTAATTCTATAAATAAAAAATATGTGTAGAATTAAGAAAGCAAATCATAAAGTTAATCATTGTCATAATTGTGTTGATATAAATATTTTATTTTAATATTTGTATTTTGTTTTAAAAAAATATATATTTGTAGACATTTCTATATGCCATAGTTTTACTAATTATAATAGTATGAGCCATTAGGTCTAGTAAGTAGTAACTTAATCTGTAATTAATGGCAACTATTTAAATAAACAACAAAATATTCGAGTGAGCCAAACCTAAATTTATACGAGAGCCACCATATGGAAATTGGCAACATATAATATAGGGATTGAAATAATAAGCTTTATAGTTATTATAGGTATTAGGTACTCATATCATGATTAATTTATCAGGATTTTAATAAAATATGTATACAAATTAACAATGCATGTAACCATAACAATGGTAAGTACGTGTTAACAATTACCAGGTTGGTACATTAATAATAATAGGTGAAGAAAATATAAACTTATAATTAGAACTAGGGACTTCGTGCTCTAAAAAACCTTAAAATATGCATGAATTTATTCCCTTAAAAATTATCATATAAAATGCTCTAAAAAATATGCAAAAATGCTAAAATATGCTCTTAAAAATATTGTATTTTTCATTAAACAAGTTTTTATTTTTATTTCTTCTTCTTAAATTTGTCTGAATAAAAGAAACAAAAATTTCAATTACAAATGCATATTGTGTTTATGATTTAACAATTTTTAAAATCTTACCCAAATTAATTGCATTGTGTGGCTGTTACATTTTAAGTAGTGTTTAAATTTTGAAATCTGTAATATTATGTACCTATTTTCTATTGAATATTGCTAGGTAATAAGTATATATTATTTTCATAACCAAAAATGTCGAACGATTACAAATGATTTTAAGATTAACAATACATTGAGCCCACATCAGCCATAACTGCCCGTCTTATCATACCAAAAAATCATTTATTATAATCGATAAACAAAAAAACTATTCGTCATAATATTAAGTACCTAATATCGGGTTGGTGCATTATATTATTATAGTTATTTTTAACAATTGTAAGTACATTTCAACTTTATACCTTTATAAGTACCCAACAATCCAACAATATTCAACTCGTCGCGCCGTCGTGCAAATAATAACAACGCGACGAGAGTGAACGGAAAAATATTGAAAAACCACTGACAATATTATTGCAGTAATAATATAACATAATAAATGTATGTACATAGTAAATACCTACCAAGACGGAGGACGAGAGAAACGAACGAATGTTACCGCGTCTGTTCGCCCCAATATGAAGCGCCGGGAAAACGCATTGCTTTCTAGGACCCTGGTAGTGGTTAGCGTTTTGAGAAGACTCTTCAGACCTCTTAACCTCTTGACCTTGGCAGGTACTATCGAAAAACGTGTTTCTCATTTTGTGGCGTTCGTTATTGTTATCGCTACTCGGCCGACTGTGTACACGGTTAGATTGGTATACCGGACGCCCGGACGAGCAGCTGACCATATTATGATTGCCTACCTATATCGAAATAATTATTCATAATTATTATAATATTATAACTGACTGTACAAAAAGGGTGGTTCGAATGTCGATTTCTGGTGCAACCATTTGTTGATTCGTGTGAATATAATATTAATATAATCCATAATCTATAACTTGACCAAGTCGATTCAATTAGGTATGTTATGTGCCTATTTTATTTTATAAAAATTAAAAAATCGTTACTTTTCATCAAGTTGAATTTTTAAATGTACCAACCCATAGTAATATTAATGATAAAAAAATAAAACAAAGTGTAATTATAGTGTAACAAAGTAAAGAACCGAAAAACTATTTTTCCAAGTAACCTGAGAATTCAGTTTCACCAATGCTGCAGCTGTCGTCTATAAAACACTTGTATCCATATTGTCTCTAAAGTCTTAACTCTGTATGAACATTTTAAATATAATTATTTATTACCTATCAAAATTTTGATATTTTTCCACTGTAAAAATAAGCACTTCGATAGGTACAGGTACTTACGGTTTGAAGTTGACAGTAGTTATAGTTGATTAACTGCTTCCGTTTTTAAAATATATCTATCGTTTAGATTTTTATACGAGTTGAAATAAGCATAATAGAATTGAGAAAATATATGATAAGTACTAAATGATAATAGATATAATGGTAAATGTATCTACATAATATAATTGATAAGATGTAACAATGTGCATTTAATTATAATTGAGTATTTCTCGACCTTAACCTAAAGAAGAACCGAGGCTAACACACACACTTTGAATTTTTTTTCCCACTCATATTATTTTTTATAAATTGTCAAATATACTAATATCGCATAAATAAATAATATGTGAACAATATGCTACTCAATAGTTGTACTCAATTATCGTAATAATGATAAATATAAACTGAATTTGATGTAAAAAAAATATAAAAATACAATTTTTTATTTATAGTTATTTGATGTTCAAATTTTGACGACATTTTGTGTTATATTTTAAAAATATTGTTCATGGGTATTTGAAACTTCTAAAGTATATTGTTAAATACAAATATGATAACAAACAAATAATAATAATTCAACTTAATCGGCTACCATATTAGTAACAATATAAATATTGTGAAACTCTCATGCAACAAACATTTAAAATTTTCCGCTTAAAGAAATATTTTTGAGAACCAAATAAACTTAGAATCAAATTTAATTAGTTCTTACTTCTATTTACGAAATTCTCTATAGTAAGAATTTTTTTATGTCCCATGAGACTTTGCAATATGGAAGTTTCACTGTAATATAAAATATCATAGGTTGTAAAAACCATCTCCGCTCATTATCGTTTTTCGTATACAATGATATTATATTATTGAATTCAAATTTAACACCTCCATTACAGATTGTAATTTACAGTCACTCATTTGTAACCTACCGTACAGGCGTACAGCAGAGGAACTTCCACTAACCCCCTTTTTTAATATTTTTATCAGACATTAAATACTTTTACAAATAGATATAGGTAAATAATTTTTCGTAATAAATATTTTCATTATAAGTGTTTATTTTGTAACTATAAATAAACTATACAATTTTTTTATATAATTACTATGGTATATATAATAGAATTATTGGTATTAAAGTAATTTATTTTACAAATAGTAGTACAGTTGGTTGAATATACTTTTGCGCAGTTTTGCCTAAGACGTTGCGTTTGAAAATGTCATTGTGTATAATATACAATATAAAAATATACACAAAATGTTTCAAATACCCATAGTATATATTAATTATTTTAAATCATGACAAAATAACTAAAATCGTTATTCTTCGTTTATATATCTAATTTCGTCCAAATTCGAACTTCAATATCCAAGGCTTTTTATCCATTAACCAGTTAAAGGTTAAAGTTAAGTTACTTTTAACCAAGTTAAATAACAAGTTACGGTTTCTTCTGTAATATTCAATAACTATTTTGAGTTAACTTGACAATATTATACAGTATACATAAATATGATCCGCAGCGAACGTGTTAAGTTACTAACAGTTAAATTTTGAATTTTCGAGATTTTGAAGAATTTTGTCAAAATTTAAACTTTAAATAATTGTATTTTTAAAGTTTTTTAATTGGTCTTATAACAAGTTTTTTGTAACATTGTATTCAATTTTTAAACTTTTTGTCGTAATAGATATGTTTTTATTCATATTTATAAAAAAAAAATTGAAAAATTGAAAATTGAAAATGTATACAAATAGCTTAAAACAAATCTTAAAAATTTTGAACATTTTATCTTGTATGGAAAATGATAAAATAAACATTTGGTAAAAATGTCAAGTGTTTAAAGTTATTTGTTTTCAAATTACAACAAAATAAGAAAATCATTCGATGAGAATTCGTTAATTTACGAGTAAACATTTACTTTGTGAATGTACCTAATGATATTTTTTTTTTTAATTATTCTACCATATTTCATTAATTGTATCTATTATACATAGATTTTTTTAATTATTATTTAACGACAATACAACAATAAAACAATAAATGTTTAATAATATTGTTAATATTACATTATATCAATTTTATTTCTATAATATGTACCTACTTAAACTGACAACCTTTTATTTAATGTCTTATTGTCTTATAATATAGGGGTATAGCACATAGGTATTTATTAAAATTATTAGTAATTTTACTTTTATATAAATGGTGTGTTACTGTGTTATGACTTATGCATATGCATTATGCCTTATGTATATAGCATAGTAATGTATGAAGTAGGTAAGCATATTATAATATGCATATATATGAATTAATAGGAGTTAGTTAGTAAACGATTAATGTAATTCAATATAGGTACACTAAGAGTACATAATATTAGTTTAAAAGTATATAATAGTATATAGTTAATACACTAGTTGATCCCATGATCTTCGTTGCCATTAAAAAATGACAACTATTTAAAAAATTGTGATTGTTCAAATCCTTTTGGATGTAACTCGCAACAGTAAATGCAATTCAGAATTCAGTCACCCTGATAGATGTTAGAACTAAAATTCCGGCTCGTTTTCGTGCGTGACGCGTGGGCTGCCGATCGTAAAGATGAGATGCGGGCGCGGAAACAGGGACCAGGCGAGACCCTCATATCATATCTGCAACCTAAGCTCCGCATGTGTAGAGGTATCGGACACTCGTTCCAGGTATCTAAAGACTACGTCTTACTGTACGCTGTTGGTCGGAATCACTCTTGTGACGAAGAGTTGCTGAGTGACCTGTTAAACTCTGGAAGCGCATGTGTGCGTTGCATGCGTCTCCGGATACGCCAAAGTATGTTGCTCTGCAAGCTGCTAAAGGGATGTCTGTCCGCCAACTACAAAAAAAGACTGAAGAGGAGTCGAACCCCAGCAAGTGGAAAAAGTTTGATAAGACGGTCGAGGTGTAGAGTGGAACCCGGGTGGACGAGTACCCCTCCAACTGTTGGGTTTGCAAAAAGACTGGCCATTTGTCACGCGACTGTCCTGACAAGGCAAATCAAAAAACCGTGTGTTTTGGGAGTGGGGTTGAGAGACATATCCGACCCAACTGCCCAGAAAAGGATCAAGCGAACGTCGCTGAAGCGGGACTCGTGCTTACGGGCCATCCTTATAAGAAGGTTGGTCGCGTGAACGGTAAGGAAGTCGACATGTTGCTCGACACTGGTAGTCATTACTCTCTCATTAAAGAAAACGTCGCGACGAGTATGGCTTACGCGTGAGTCCTTCCGCGCGATCGCTATACCGGAAATATCACCGTGCCGTCGGTGAATACCGTGGGTGAAGCGATGGCTAACGTTGTGCTCGATGGTGATTTTTTGGTCGTGGTGCCAGACGCTGTCCATTCTCCCGAAGTGATTGTGGGACGGTCGTGGTTGGACCTGCCGTCAGTCGCCTATCATAAGGCGCACGGACATTTGTATATCTACAACGCTGAGGCGATTGAGGATGGTACCGCAGTAGGAGCTGCCAATCATGACAAAAGGGTAGACTACCTACCCGTCTTGGAAGTTGACAGAGATCCGCTGGTTAGGCAAATGTTGGTATTGAGCGACTCAGAGTTTGTCAACGCGAAGGTACCAGATAGTTCACCGGTCGCCTGTACGAACCAGCTAAGTGCGAGGATTTCTGCAAGAAACTCCAGTTGGAGATCATGAGACGTGAAGATGCTGAAAGTGAAGTTGCTGCACTTAACAGACGTGTCCGATTGCTAGAAGAAGACTATGGGAGGTCTAAAGAGTGCTTGACCATGGCCACTGCTAAGTTGGCCGATACTGCAAAAGTTGCTGATGAGTCTGAGCGGATCCGAGAAGCGTTGGAGAATTGGATAAATATGGAGGATAGTTGAGTGGCCGTTTTCGAAGATCAATTGGTTCAAGCCAAACTTATTTCCGAGGAGGTCGATCGTAAATTGGTCTTGATGGAACAAGATTTGGTGACCCAGCAAGGGAAGGCAGTCTACAACGTGCATCAGCATGACAACACCCATTACGCTGTGGAGGATGTAGTTGGCATGAGGAGGGCACCCATTCTATCGGCGAGTCTACAAAGTTACAGGACAAGAATCGAGGACAATCTTCGGATGTATGTGGAGTGTTGGAACTGGATGCGACTAAGGGTAGCCGGTTTGCAACGACAGCTCATATTTCTAAGTTGATATTGCCAGCAGATGATGAAGCTGAAGGATAACTAGATGAGCCAGAGACAGAGCCACCTGACGATGAGGAGCCACTTCCACCTGATCTGCAACTGCCAAAGACACTGGGTACTGATGAAGCGCGTTCCCAGCGAGTAGGGGGTAAGCCGGGTTGGATAAGGGATTATTCCTGGTAAGACTGTAAAAGTTGTTCCTTTATTCGGTATGTAAGTTACTACCGAATAATCTTGTTGTTTCACACCAATGACGTTAGTTATTACTTTTGTTAAGTTGTTTTGAATTATTTTGGATTAATTTGTACTTTTAATTGGTATGTAAAGACTTGTTGCTGCCTAATAATCTTATTGTATCCACTCAAGGATGTTAATTATTATTTTTTTGATCATTACCTAATTGTATTATTACTTTTGTTAAATGATGTTAATTTACTCAAATCCGTTTGGATGTAACTTGCAACAGTAAGTGCAATTCAGCCACCCTGGTGCAAAAAAGTATATATATATGAAAGATGCGCGTATTACAAGCGAATTATATACGATTACATCGGTTACGTCGCTCTATAGATGCACAGCTTAATTGTTGATAATTTGAACGAAATTCACGTCACAAAGTGTGGCTCGGTAGGTTAGGCGTAGGTCTGGGGAGATGTAGATTGAAGCCACCCCCTCTACAATGAAATATTTATATAATTTAAAAAAAGTCTAAATTATCTTTTTACAATAATAATCTACAGTAAATTCAGAAATATTATTCATCTACAGCCTTGGATAACATCACCTAGCTACATATCAAAAATAATACAATAATAATATCAATAATACTTAGATGGGTATCGTACTATTGTCGCCTGTCTCAAGTCTTTATAGTAGGTTTTTCTGATTTTGGAAGTCAGGAAATCAATCTTTATAAATAAATGATAACTATGACGATACCCACAAAAAAATCAAGCTTTAAAAAAATAAATAAATGTTGTAACCCTTCTGACTTAAAACTCGGTTGACCGGCACCATTCAAAAATTGCAAGGGCAGTCCAGGTACCCTAGGCTGCCACCATTGTATATTATATAGGCACCACGCCTATGTATATTATATAATATGGTAATCGGCAAAAAACGTCACGGAAGAAAACGACAGTTATAAGTTATAATAAGTAATATAGTATTTAGAATTATTATTATACTATAGTCTATAGGTAACAACAATAATTACAGGCCGAGCGTCTTATCGAACCTATACCAAATAACTGTCGTAAATAGGATTATATATATATATCATATACATACACAAAAATATACGTAATATCCTACTGAGTATATTAGGTATAATATAGGTTTAAAATGTATTACTTTGGATAACGGTGGTTATTCGTATATTCAATATAATATATTAATCCAAAATAGCTTAACATGACATGTATATTATCCCTATACCCTAAATGTTTAATAAAAATTTGAACTTCAAAAGCTCATAAAAAATTATTTGACTTTCCAAACACATTTTGTTTATGTGTTAATAAGTAAACATGATACGATTACAGCAGATTAAAGACTAGTTTAATAGATTATATATTGTTATAAGGGCCATATTTAAGGGGGGCCACGGGGACATTTGCCCTAGGCGGTCGATTTTGACCCATTTAGGTGGGCGGCCAGGCGCCGGCATGTATTGTATAAAAAACTTTTTTTTTTTTGGTAATAATTTGTTTGAGTAGGTACCTATACTTGGACTTTTTGCATTGTATGACTATGATACGTCATTTGGCGACATTTACACATTTTGTTAATCAATGATAACTATTAATTTTTATAATTTTTTTTTATAGTGTACAATTATTGTATGCTGTTATACATTTTGACAATAATTAAAATAATGTATCATCGTGATCTGTGTTTTTAACAAAATCTTCATAAATAAATAACCATACCTACCTAAACAATTAAAAACAGATTAATTTTTTTGGGGGGTGGGGGCGTACAAAAATATTTGACCCAGGGCGCAATAAGTGTAAATACGGCCCTGAATTTCTATAGTACGGTGATTATTGGCTGTTGGTCGTTGGACAATATCATCAGCTTTTTGTCCTCAAGCACAAGTCAATGAATATGTAGAATGTAAATTGTAGATATACCTACACTATACCTACCTACTTAATGTAGGTAGTAACTACAATAATGGTACATCCTGTTGTAACAAGGTATACTTAATAATAGATTTAGATAGGCACTATAAGAAAAAAAATTTCTCGTTTTTAATATATTATATTATTTGTTTACGGAATTATAGTTTATGCTGTATTAAGTTTATACTGTTGTAAGATAACAGCTTGGCATTAATAATAATATAGTGAACTCAAAAAAAACTGATTATGAAAATACTAACATAAAAGACGACTATGTAATAATAATTAAAGATAAGACCATGTTAATATCAAAATGATTGCATTATCTCTAGTACCTACCAGCTATAGGTATTGTTATAATTTGTAATAAAGCTGTGAAAAGTAATTATCTATAACACTATTAAAACGATAGATTAATAATAATAATAAAAAAAATAAATTATAATAATTTTACAGCAAAAGAGTCTCAGATAACCTTATTAAATATTTAATTTTTTCATCTTTTTGCAAAAAGGTCATAACCAAAATAGGGGACATTAAGAGCATCTTTCGAACGCTTTATTTTTATTTGTTTGATTTGAAGTATATAATATACCTATGGTATATAGTATGATATACGGAAATATCTATATAATAATATTATTAGTTAAATTGCATATATATGATAGATAATTTTTAATTATTTGTATTCGTAAAAGGTTTATTTTGAATTTCAGTCATCCATCAGTAGGTATTTAAGTACGGTCTAAGGATTGAGCACAGATTATCAGATTATATGATAATGATAAACTACTAAGTATTAATATTATTATACTAGGTACTTATTGTCTAATATTATTCTAGTACGATTATAAATAAGACAACGGTGGATTATAGTTATCAATATTATGGTCTTTTATAGTTTTTAGATTTTAAGCGAAGCGATGAATGTATTGATTTTATAATGTGTGTTTTTTTTTTATTTATTTTTGTGTCTGTCATCACCTTTTAGGACAGTAAAAGCGCTTGGATTTTCTTCAACAGTAACTTTTCAGATAGGAAAATAAACCTAGTTGGTACTTTGGGGGGTCAAAATTAAAAATCTCCCGGTAGTTTTCAAAAGCGCCGTGAAAAGCAAAAGAAAAATTAAGGAAAAACGGGAATTTTTACGCAAAATCTGTTTTCGAGAAAATCGGTTTTGATTTTTGGTTTAACTCTAAAACAAATGAGCGTAGGTACATGAAATGTTCACTGTTTGTTTATATTTGCATTTTCAATACACGATAAAATTTTTAAAATATTTTGATTTGTTTTGAACTGTTTAGGAACATTTTCAGTTTCCAATTTTATTAGTATTTTTTTCTATGGATGTCAATAAAACTTTATTAGTTGGGCAAAAAAGCTTGAAAATTTAATACAAGGCTCTTACTATATTGTTACTATGATATTTGAAAAATATTAAAAATCCTTAGTTCAAATCTTGACAAAATACTGAAAAATCACGAAAATCACGAAAATCACGAAAATTAGCAAATTATTTTAAGTTGAGAATTCATAAAAATTTATCTTTTTAAATCTAAGGTTTGAAAATTTAATACAAGATTATCCATAAGTTTTTCTACCTTTATCAAAAAAAAAAAAATGTCTACAAGAAAGCCAAATTAAATTTTTATGAGCATTTGAAATTCATATTTTTACAACATTAATATTCACTTGATTTTCTCATGTAACGATTTTCTTATTTTGTTGTAATTAAAAAACGTATGACTGTAGATATTTGAAAATTTCACTGAATGTTTATATTAGCATTTTCTATACACGATAAAATTTTGAAAATAATTTGACTCTTTTTGAGCTATTTACGAACATGGTCAGTTTACAATTTTTTTAGTTTTTTTTTTTTATAAATATCAATAAAATTTTATTTGTTGGGTAAAAAAGCGTGAAAATTTAATGCGAGGCTCCTGATATATTATTACAATAGCGGTTGAAAAATATTAAAAATACATAGGCGCAATTTTTTTTATAAGCATTTAAAATTCAATTTTTGACAATATTTATCAAATTTAAAGTTTAATAATTATTTTCTATAGTTAAAATTTATAAAATGTTCAACTTTTATAGCTAAGGATAGACAATTTAAAACAAGGCTCCGCGTAAATAGGTTATTTATAAATTACTTTATTCACAATAATATCATCAAATATACTTAGTAATACATCATAGTCTGACTGACCGTTTTCGCTCAGAATCGTTTTTCTTATACAATGATATTATGTCATTGAATTCAAATTTAACACCATCCATTACAGTGACCCACTTGTAACCTACTGTACAGCAGAGCGACATCCACTAACCCACCTTTTTAATATTTAAATTAGAAAAAATGTGGTGTACGCCTCTCTGCTGTACAGTAGTTGTCGATCATGTCATTGTAATGGATGTTAGTAGATAGTTTGGATTATTGTAACTATTTTTCCCCACCACAAGCAATGCTTATTGAGGTCAACATTAATTAAAAAGTAGTTTATTTATTTAACTGTATATTACTGTAAAGTTCTGATTTTATTGATAATTAAATGTATCTTTTTATTATTTTTGTTTTTAAAAACAATATACAATCCGTATCATTAGACTCAATAAGAATATAGGCTAAAATGAATAAACAAAATATATGTCAGGTAACTTGAAAGCAGCCACCCATTGATGACATTTCCTATTGATAAATATATTAAAAGATTATTTAACGTTGCTTATTTTCGATACTTTAATGTTCAAAATATTTAAATGAATATATAAAAACCACGGGTTAATTACTTTCAGAATACTTTAGAATATTTTTAGAAGTTAAATTTGTATTTTGTATTTTTGGTCGAAAGTATTTCACTAATGTGTGGCTGCTTTCCACAAACTAATCATGACGTGTTATATAAATTCAAGTAATTATTGTAAACTTCTTTTCTCTTTGATTAATTTATTGTTTTTTGACTATGTATGTATGTTTTTCTGTATTGCATTTGGTCAGTTTAAATGAAATTAATTGAAACTTTTAGAAATGTTATACAAATTGCCTATACCGAACTCCTTGTATTTGTATAATGTGGTATTTATTTTAGTATAAATGGGTACTTAATATAATGTTTGAAGATGGTATATACACAACTTACAAATCCTACCTAATTCAACATATCAATGGATGTACAATTATTTTATTATTTCATTCTATGTTTTTAGAAAATCACTAATGATAAGTTAGGTATCACTTTTTATTCCCGTTTTCCTCAATTTTTTGTTCGTTTTTTCTGACGCTTTTGAAAACTAATATGAATTTTCCAATTTGACCTTCTAAAAGTACCACCTAGATTCACTTTCCCATCACAAAAATTTGCTAAGTTGAAAATTGAAGCATTATTATTTATTCTAAAATCTTTGCTCAGAAACTATAAAACAGCTGTGATCCAATAACAGAGACCGGATACGATTGTAACATTTTTCATAAATAATTTATTCCTGCCAAAATTCAAAATTTGTTGGTTCGTTTACACTTTGAATTAGTAATGTAAGTTATTACCTTTAAAAATATGTGTGTACTCTATATGTTGTTGAATAAATATAAATATAGAAAAAAAATGATACAACCGTACCCAGTACAGGTACAATATTGTACCGGCTAGTTGGGACTAATCACCAATGTAACATACATATTTTTTACTTTTTTATTGTTCTAAAACTTAAAATATATAATAGTTATCTTTAAATAAAATAAAACATAACTTTGGTAAACAGATTATCTCTAATAATATACAGTAACACAACTTTAGATCTTTAAATTATTAAAAACTTACAACACAACATATTGATATAATTTAATAATATAGGGGCAAGAGTGTATCACAGTCGTAGGTGGCTGTTACATTTGTAGTTTGTACTAATTCAATATTTTTAAAATACTAAAATATTAGAAAAAATACTGACTAGAGTTTTTAGACTAGAACCAACAAAAACTACACAACTTTTAGTGTATATCAAAATAACTACAGTCAAACATGTAATAAAAATCCGTAATCAAATAAAAAAGTAAGTGTATGGTTTTTATTTATTATTATTTATTTTTTTTAATTTATTTTTTTTTAATTTTAATTTTTTATCTGTTGTCAAAAATATGTTTAATTTTTTTTTTCAAACAGTTATCTTGTTTTCATAATTTTGATAAGAAAACATTGTGCGTTCTTCAGGGCCCAACTGTTATATTTATTTGAGATTTTTATATTGGTTATTAAACAATTTATTGACAGTGTTACAACTGTACCCGGTCTCCCTAGTGTATTTTATTCAATGTAATGGTAGTTTTTGGACCACTGACTTTTTTTTAAATCCTTACAGTTATTGAATGCTTCTATAACCTAATAACTAATAAGTAATAAGTAATAACTAATAAAACATAATGTATTTATAGATTCTAAGTGTATGAAGGTATTGAAGCAAATAAAATCTAAAATTAGAATGATTTTTTTTTTTAAATTTTTTTATTTGTTATTCATTTTTGGAGCAGTAAACATGTTTGGATTTTTAACATTTAAGGTGGTTTTTGGCAAGTTCATGATATTTTTACTTATAAGCGGTTAAGTATTTTTTTTTCAATTAAATTAAAAGTTAAGTTAATAGACATGTTTAATACATCAATTAAGTTAAAATTAAGTTAACAAATATTGTTAACAAACCTTATCTTCAATTAATAAGTTAAATTAATTATAATAAAAAAAATAATGCACTTATGAGGCACCTATTATTTAATAAAATAAGTGATAATCACTTGAATAGTTATCATTATTCATAGGTATTTTACATTATTGTACTAATAAAAAATAATTAGTAATTAATGAGTAATGAATATGTATTATGATTTATAAATATAATTTGTGGCATTGATGTTTTCATACAGGCGACTAATGTTACCTCTATATTAATATTTATAATTAACTTATATTATTATAATATGGGTATAAGTTTTTATCTTTAAACATGAATCCGAAGTTCTTTGTAAATATATCTTATTTTTTTTCTGATAATATTTTTTATATTCTGTAAACTTATAATAATTATTATAAACCGAAAATCCGTAAAAACAAAATATTTTCCTGGATAATATTCAATACAAACTTAATTGGGAAAATAAAGAAAAATATGAGTTGATTTTAAATTAATGTAGAGGCAAATGAGTTAAGTTAATTAAAAAACCGAACTAATAAATTAAAATTAACTTATTAACTCATTAATGCCCAGCCTTGGTTTTTGGTAGCTGATTTCCAATTAGATCTAGTTGGCATTTTGAAGAGTCAAAAGTTCAAACTTTTCTGTAGTTACTACAACTATTAATAATTGGAAAATTCAACAAAACAAATTGAGAAAAACGGGAATTTTTAAACATAAATTGTATTATTTTTTTTGCTGTAATTCAAATACGAATAACCTAAGTTGATCCTTCAACCTTTGTTCCCTGTAATCTCATTTTTAAGGTCATAGAAATTTTAGTTAAATAGTTACCTACTAACAACTATACATTACTCATTAGCAAAACCAAATAGGTACTTAGGTACCTTATATATCAAATACAATATAGGTACATATTAAACTTAATTGAAAAAAAAATGTGGAATATACTCAATGAATAAATTTAAATAATGTACTCTACATTTATAAATATAAATTTAAATTGTTTTGATTTTTACAAAATAAAATATATAATACGTTTTTACATTACATATATTTACCTAGATACATTTTTGTCATCACGGAGTATCCAGGCCTAATTGATTTAATTTGATTTTTTGTGTAAGTTTAGTTTAATTTGATAGTAATTTATGTTCAGTAATAATGGTACTCACTTATTATCAACATATTTAGATGAGCTTTTCACATTTATTGATTTCAAAGATTACAACCTAACCTCTGTAATGTTATCCCATATCATGTAAACATTTTAATTATGTTTTAGCATTTGACAGATGTCCTAATAACTCATATAATTAATTGATTATCATAATTCATTTTGATTTAAGGCTTACAATTTGCTTATAAAAAACATAAATATTTATTTTTGACAAATTCAACACTTTTGCCGGTTAGGGTTAATTTAATAGATTTTTTTAAAATGTTAAAAATATAAATATTTTAATATCTTGCAAATTTTAAATGTAATATTAATAATTCATTAGTTCTGGAAAAATTTTGAACTTATGTTTATTTAATTTTTAAATTTAAACGTTCCATGTACAGAGTTTTGGTGGGAATTTATACCAAAAACATATAATTTATAATTATGTTATTTATTAATGTATCGTTTTTAATTAAATCTAAATCATTTATATTTCAGTTGTTATTGAATAATTGCAAGTTCAAATAAAAAATAGTGTTTTATTTTATCTTCTTTTTTTAATTATACATTTATTACATAACAAATATATTTTTGATTTATGCCACAAGTGTACATTGTACAATGTAAATACATTTTTAAAATTGCAATATATACATAGACATGCAAACAATTTTAAACGCAATTAAAACTTTCAACAGGAACATGGGATAAAAAGTTTTAAATGTGGCAAGGTGTGCATTATATGTAAATACTTTAGCCATTTTAATATTAAAACAATTAAAAACCATTTAACTTTGTATGACTACACAATAATATTATTGAGACAATATGATATTCAAAATAAATTAAATGTTATCTTTATTATAAAGTTTGATACATAAAAATAATGTTGTAAGTAACAAGTAATTTATAATTGATGTGCATGTTGTAGTAAATGTCTACATTAATATCTACATTATAAGATATATTTGCTTAAAGTTTTATAGTTGACATAGTATTTTACTTGACTTATAATTAACTAGTAAATTATATTGTATACAAAATAAATTTATACACTTATCAATACATAGTTAAAATATATATATTTGAATTATACGATATAACTTTCTTAGAGAAGTAACATTATGTATAATATCTAATTTTAAAAGCTATTAGAGAGAGAAAACTGTCGAAGAAGAGATTTCGGCTGTATTTAATAGCTGTTTCATATCATTTAACAGGAACTTATAAACATTAATAGTAATACAATATGATTTAATAATAAGCAATAATTAGTTAAAAAAAATTAATGTAATAGAAATACTGTAAGGAGACAATACACAATATAAGAAAATAAAACGCATTGTTAATACTGCGCGAGTAATTTGGTATTTTTTAAGTACTAAATTTACATAGTTGAGCAACTAGTAGTATTGCAAAAATAAAAAAAAAACATACAATTACATAATAAGATAATAAGATTAGCCTAGTTTAAAACTAAGGAGACAGGACATTATGTGGGGAAATGTTAGGGGAATGTTTGTATTCCTATTATTTATTTGATGGCACAAAACAATAACTTACATGCAAATAAAAAAAAAATACATTCCATTTATACTATTTATGGACGGTGGAGACATTATAAGGAAAAACAAATTTTTTGAAAAAAAAAGAATTGGATTATCTTCTAAAAATAAATAAAGTATTTAAACTTTGTAGACTATAATAATAAATAGATATGCAGGAAAGATAATTTAAATTACAGTTTTCATTTAATACTATCTATTTATGGATAATTATAACAAGAATAAACATGACAAAAAGTATAGAAGAATGATAAACAATAATAATGTATTATATGTGTTGTATAGAGTGGGCCATGGTGTTTTTCTATTAGATATTGAAAAAAAGACTATAATCAGCATCTTGTATACATTTTTCATATATATATATTAATATATATATAAATATTGTTGATTTAAGGCACTCGTTAGTGGTAAGTGATTTATTTAATTGCGTAACATCGTATATAATATCATGAACCTACATAACCTACATCCAATGATTGCATCACATCATATCACAGAAAAATGTAATTTAAAAAATAAAAATGTATTTGAACAATTACGAAATATTTAACAAACAACATTTAAAAATCTGTACTTAATATATAATAAAATAATGGTTTGATAAATTTGTCATTGCTCTTTTTTCTAAACTTGATTGGCAAATCTTTGTTCAAATGATAACCCAGTTAATAATTTATATAAAATACACAAAATGTTTGTGAAGTTAATAATCTCATAAAAGTTGCATTAATAACTTAAATAGATGGTTGGGTTAAGATTTGTCGAAAATGCAAAAGCAAATAGCAAAGTATGTTTATAATAATATAAACAACGGTAGCATATAAAAAACATGATCAATTAAATTATTACTGATGTGATAAAATATTTACAAATGTATGTAAATATATAGATATGAATATAAAAAAATGAGAGAACATACAGTGGTTATTTAAGAAAATAAAAAAAAACTTTTACGCTACAATAAGTTGGTAAAATTTATTAAAGTAAAGGAATTAAATTAAGACTATGTGTGATGGTGTAAATAATTAAAATAACCATGAGAAAACACTTTATAAAGGGGGAAAATATTGCAACATGGTCAGTGTGTCAAAATAAAAACGAAACGTAGTTTAACGTGAGATTAATAATAATTTTTATCAAATAATATTGTTCCTACGAGGAATATGGTATTAAATGTTAGGACTTTGTATTATGTGTTTATTATCCCGAATGGTGACTTGGGTTATGTATGGTCCTTGTTGAGGCGAAGACCTTTGCTGTTGCTGTTGATGATTGTGATTATGGTACATACCACCAGCATAGTTGTTGTTGGTTGTCGGCCCTCTGTGTTGTAGCTGCTGCTGCTGCTGTTGCATACTGTTGTGTCCTTGAGCATCACTGCTTCCGTAGTTGTACAGCGCATAGTTTGGTGACTTGGTCGCAGGAACAGGATAATGATGTCGAGACAACGATTGTTGTTTTTGACTACGACCAGCACCATTTTTGTTGTTGTTTGTTGCCGCCACTGCCGCAGTTTGAGTAACACTGCCTACTAAACAGGGTAAGAGCGTGTGTGTGTAGGTGTGTGTGATTGACAGAGATTGAGTGACGGGCCGGCGGCTATACATAAGTACGGAGGTTGGTGGGAGAGGGGGACAACTCACCTTGTCTAGTCAACGAGTTAGAATTGTTGTCCACCAGACGTGATGGGCCGCCGGTCGTGTAGGGTAGAGACCTCATCACGCTTTCATATTCGTAATAATTAGAACTAGGTCGTGCAACAGATTCCTTAGGATCACGTCTTTGAGAATGATAGTGCAACTGCCTTCGGCTAGAGAAAAAAAAGAACATAAACAATTAATAAAATCATCTTAAACAGTCATCAATAAATGTTCAAGTGCCTTAAGCCCTAAATATAAGACATTACAATTTGTAGGTTTTAATGTTAAAATACTGTTTTGTCAATCAGTCCAACTATTATTAAAAATAAACTCAATATGAATAATGTAAAAATATGGAACATTAAAAAGTTTTAAAAATTACTTTAAGGATAAAATATATTTAAAAAAAATGTGAAACACTTATTTGGGCTGGACACAACTCTTTTTTTTTCTGACCATATTGTGTCGTCAATTTCGCGATTTTGCCTCAAGTAACAGGAATATAATGTAATGAAATTACTAACCTCGTTGATACATTTTTACTTAATCAAATTTTGTATGCGCTATAGTAGTTACATTAGAATTTGTCTTTATAAATTAAGTTATTTGCAGTTTATAATTATGAATATCTCAAGAAGTTCTATCTAAGATAACGTGTAGAAAATATATTTAAATCTCGATGTTAAACTGTGAGGATGGATGAACATAAGAATTTACTAAAATGAGAATATTTACTACAAGGAACCGCAAAAAAAAAATATATATATATATATAATCATTGATTTTCAATTCAGTGAAGAATATATCAAGAAAAGGTAGAAAAAGGCTCTATTTAATAATTATACTATTTATAGTAATCTATACAAATTCTGATAATTTTTTTAAATAAACTTAGCACAACATTCAAGAAAGAAAGAAAGTAGAGAAGTACTTATAAGTATAATCATGCATTGTTATAATAGGCACATATTACAATCATAACTAAATAAGTAATGGCATATACGATTCATAAAAATTTAAGATCGGCCTTTTCATTACTATAATCAAGTACATTTTAATTTATAAAATACACCATTTATCTTAGAATATCAATTAAAATATAATTTTTTTTATTCCAAGAACAATATATTATATTGTACGATGGACCATTCAAGATAAAGCATAAAAGACAATATAATGTTTGACTCGCAGTTCAGTTCTTCAGTGGCTATAGATGAGTGCGCCAAGACTATGCAGGCTGATGCTCGAGTAACTAATATTTTTATATGCATCTTGAATGTTCCAGTGTATGTTGTTGTTATACTTATTAAAATATGTTTGAATCAGGTATTCGTCATAATAGTGAACATAGCAAGACATTTTTAACAATTTGTGTACTTTTTAAATGTTACATATTGTGCATTGTAACTTTTGTCTTTTTAACAATTTAAATATAATACATTAATTGCCATCATCACATGAAAACCTAGGTTATTTTTCGCTGGAACAATTACCTACCTTTCATCGTCGGTGTCATAATAGCAAGACACGGGTTTTTTTGTTTTGCCGTGATGTCGAAGCTTAACGCCTTGTATTTCATGCATCAAACTACAATCAAAAGTGCAAAGCATGCATGACATGGAAGAAAAAAATATATAAATTAACACCTTATTCGACACCACAAACAATGATTAATGATGACTAATCTTAGTTTGTGGTGTCTGACACACATCACCAATAGTTGTGAAAATTATTGACATAATGAGAAAGATTTTCCAGAAGGACTTTTCCCAAACCTCAGTATATTCTTATAATTACAATCAAGTGAACTTATCAACCAACAAAAGTGTCACATGCAAGTATGCAATATGTATGTGTATCATAGAGCGTAGTTATTGAGATCAAATATTTGTATATACATTGTAAAAGTTATATTTAACACCATGCAAATAATAACTGTTCAAATCTTGTATAGATGTTCAGAATTTTTGAAAAAATTTAATTTAAAAACACTCATTGATTACTAACATGCAAAACAAATAAATTATCAGCAAAAAAAAATTCACATTATGCACTTAGTGAAATAATAACAAACCTAAGATTCTGTTGTATTTCTTGGAAATTGACATAATGGTTAAATCGAGAAGAATCAATTATACCTACACGACTACCAGGTCGATTTATTGCATTTTGAGTATTACCGATGGGCTGAAAAGAATAAAATAGTATTAAAATGAAATTAAGATTGTATAACAGAAGTACTATTGACTATAAGTTTATGTACTATACATACTTGTCGAACATCAGATTCATAATGATTTTCCTCCCTCTCATCAGGAATAAACTTTCCACTACGTTCCATGTGTCTTCTTTGATGTTCAGCTCGAAGTTGTTGAATACGATCCATACGAGATTGTTCAGGATTAGACGGTTTTGTAGGCACATTTGTATAATTGGCTGTACTATCATCTATAGCTATTTCTCTACAATGATTTTGTTCTTGCTATAATGTAAAGGTAGGTAAAATTAAGTTACTTGCAATAATAGTTAAAAGTATCGTGCAAAATTATAAATTTGAATCATAATATACACATTAAAAATTTTTTTTTATATTTATTAGGTTGGGATTTTGTTGCAACAGTTTTATGAACTTTATAAGCATAGCTTTGTAAGTGGAAATTGGGTTAGGGGATCCTGAATTAAACTTTAAAGGGCAGTTTTGCTTTTTTTAGAGTATTTTCATAATTTATTATTGATGTGAATGTAAATTCTAGTACAAAATATATTTTCATTATTCAGTGATAAAAACAAGCATTTTAGTAGAGGTATATGTTAGTGATAGTGTAGAACGTGTAGGTAGTAGGTATGCGATACTTATTGACCATCATTTACATATCTGTAAATAATTGAAGAGGTGAAAAAACTTTAAGAAATTAAGTTTTAAGCGCATTCATAAAATATAGATTTTTAAGACATTTTTGCTATTTGAAAGGCATTAAAACCCCAGGCTAGATTGTAACTAATTATTTATCTCATTTAATTAAAGTAAATAATTTATAGAGAAAAAAATTTTAATTAGCAATAACACATTACATTTTAAATTATTTAAGTTTATGATATTTTTTTAATAAGTAACAAATTAATAATTAATACATATCAATAATAATAATATAAAAAGTCAATTTTAAAAGATTTTATCTTACTGAAGTTTTAAAAAATCACTAAGTAGAGATCATTATGGCTATATAGCTACGAATGCTATGATAAATATAACAAATGAATGAAAAGGCCCGTTTCACATGAGAGCCTATCAAAGCCCTGCCAAGGCGGCAAAAGTTGTAACATTTTAAAGGGTGGCAAATGATCCAATATATATGGTTTATAGGGGAGCCAAATATCATTGCTCTAGGGCTCCAATGAAAGTTAGAACAGCACTGGCGTGTATCATACCTGATGTATCGTATGATTTTCAGTGACATTGATTAAGTTCATTGGTGCCACTCCGACGATGGCGTGTTTCCTTCGTTGGTATAGCAGGAATGAACTTAATCAATGTAAACTAAAATTAAACGAATGGGCCTTATGTTTTTTAAAAAATAAAATAACTTATAATATTAAGGTTTATATCATAATTCATTACTTTGAATACTATATTATTTTATATAATGCTACATGACATGTCATGTTTGAACTTAATGACAATAATACCATTTCTGCCTGTCGCTGAATTAGTCTTTGGTATTGTTCTTGTATTCTAAGTTGTTCATCACGAGCATTTCTTCTGGCTATTTCTCGTTCACGGTCAGCAGAGTTGTCTTCTTCTGAGCTTAAAGTACCATTTAAATCTGGTCCTCGTCGAGGTTTACTACCAAATCTAAAATATGAAAATTTATAAAAAAAAATCATTATTTCATTTCAATAATAACTAACCTAAACATGGAACCAATCCCTTTAAGTAGCCCTGGTTTTTTCTTGTTAACAACGACTGGTGGTGTATTAGGGACTTTGTAATTTGTTGGAGAATGAAGTGAAGACTGCCTACGGCCAATTGGATGTTCATCACTCTCCTTTCCATCTACAATATATCATTATACAGTATACATGAATAAATTCAATATTTTTAAAACTAGGACATTATATTAAATTATTGAATTTAACAAATTGAGTTTAAAATACTTTTTTTTAACTATTTGTGTCATTACATAACATAAAAAGAAAAAAGTTTAAAAAAATGCTTATTTAAATAAATGATAACAGTAAATTCTTATTATGTCAAACGAAAAAAAACTAAAATTTTTGTAATCTCAAACTCAATTGAAATCCCCTTGAAGTAATTAATATTACCCAATAGTTACCCTTGAGTTTTAACATCAATTAGAGTTTACTGTTAATATACCATACATTGTGGCTCATAGGAAACTTAGAAATACAAAACAAGAGAGCATTGAAGTTTGGATCATCACAAATTACCACTTTTTTATAAATATAAACAATATGGAAAATAGTTATATCAAACATAAAAATACCGTAATCAGTAATACAGTGAAACTTCCATACTATAGTCTCATGAGGCAAAACAAAAATTTATGTTATACAGAATTTTGTTAAATAGAATTGAATAAATTTGGTATAAATAGAAGTTTCACTGTATCACAACTAAATAAGTTATTGCAAAAGTGTGAAACAAAATATTTGAACATATTTGATCTTATCAGTATGAAAACAAGTGCTAGTATTGCAGGTTAGCAACTATAATTAGTGAATGATACGGAAATTTATGTTAGGTGCTAACACTTCGTGTTTTTTTTTATCAAAATTATATAAAAAAAAAATTGTAAATGTTCAAAAAAATAATTTCCTGGTTCAATAAAATTAATATTTATTTCTCGCAATTTACAAAATATGCTTGATAAGCTAAATTTTCCCTAACCCATAAAGTATTCTGAAATATGAAAAAAAAACTTTTTCCTACTAACTCAGTTTAATGAATCGTCTACATTTTTTACTCACATACAATCAGTAACAAGATGTAAGAACATATAAATCCAGTATTTAATTATAATACTTGGATATACACTATGCAGACTTTAAATTGTATCATTTAACCTAATGTAGTCAGGTATCTTATAGAAATGCTCAAAAATAAATGTGACTATACAAATACCAAAATGCTTTTTACTTAACATATAAAATATAATATTAATAAACCAACATGTTTCCAATCTTAGTTCATGTAAAGACAATGGACCATCCTTATCAATTGCAGCTCTAAAACTTTCATCACATCCTCTACCACGCACTACTTTAACATTTCCCCGTTTTGATCCACCATCAGTCATTTGCACCTCTTGAACCATTGTTTGTAATGATTCCAGGCTGGAAGATTTTTTCAACCCAAGAGAAGGTCCAAGTTGCTGTTTTGATGGAAAACCATTGCCTGCATACAATAATTAATAATACAATTACATAGATAATATTAATTTCAAATTTGTATTATACTAACGAATTTTGGTATCATCTCCACGCTCTTCACGCAATTTTTTATTTCTTTGATATGTATCAGTATTTTTGGCGTCCAACGTGGCATGTCGTTTTTCAGACATACTTTGCCGTCCGAATGCATCTCGTGAAAATCCTGAATTGGCATTATCCAATGATAATCTTTATTGAAACAAATATAATATAATTATATTTATACAATATAACTTCATAATAAAATTTTTTTTTAATTTATGTTATAAAATTGTACATACTGGCTAGCATAAGTAACATCAGTGCTAGTTGAACCAGTTCTTGCTTGTGGCGATACGATTGGTGATGGTTTTTCTTCCTCTATTTTTTTCCGGCTGAACGAGTAAAGTACACAAAACATATTAGAGTTAAATTATGGATATAATAAAAATATTAATTTAATAATCTTCTTATTATTGAAAACTAACTATATATTTAATAATTAAATATTTTAATTTGGGATAACGCACACAAAAATATTCACGAGAATAAACGCAAACGATGGTCTTTTGGACAATTAGACTGTATTTTAATAGGTAGTGAACTTTGAAAATTCATAGAATATAGACATAGACAGTTTAGAGTTGTATCTAATTTTTGTTTACTACTTATTTGGAAGGAATGATTTATTAGAGTTAATATTTTGAATTTATGAAAATTAAAAAAAAAAATTCTAAAAGCCTGTCTTTCAGACCAGTAAATGTGTATTCTGGGAACCAACTATCAAAACAGAAGTAAAATAATTATGCCTATTGAGTATAAATAAAAAATTGATCGTTGTGGTTTGGACAAAATTCCAATTTTTTTTATCTATACAATACAGATGTGTCAATAAAAAGGTAACACAAAATAATTCAATCACGTGACCTTGAATTTGTGGAAATTTGTTTGATCTTTATATCATTAAACACAATGTATAATAAATAAAGATACCAAGAAATAAATTTAGAAGTTAAGGGTATGTAAATATGTTAAATTGAAATTAATATTAATTATTAAAACTAAACTATACATTTAAGACAACCATATAAAACACAAAAAAAAAATTTTATTTTTAAAAACGCTTTACATTATCATGTTAAGTTCAATGTAGATTTAAGATTACATTAATTAAACAGTTATAAAAGCATTTTGTACATGAAACTAATATGTATATAATTTATAACCTAAATTATTAATGATGAATAATACAAACCCTTACCTAACAGTATTATAAATTGGGGTGTCTTCTTCAATAATTAACATCTCTTCTGATGATGGGTTTACAGTAGGGCTATTTAACTTTTCTTCTTCTTTCAACATAATTGTTGTTTGATGTGTAGCCTGTAATTATTAGTTAATTTGTAATAAAGTTACATTTACAGTGAATTATTATATTTAAGTTTACCTTATAATAACTTTCATTGCGCAATGCATTATAACGATTAGAGTGTCCAGTTAACCTTTCCAAAACTGGATTGCGAATTGCAATTCCATCTAAACAAATTATAATCAATTTATTTATGTTAGAACATAATAATTATATGATAATTAATTTTTGAATAGTTAACTATATACATTTTAAGGTAATTAAATTTAGTTACCTGGAGAAGTAGCTGTAGGTAATGTATTCCGTTTTGAACTCTCTGATCCTTGTCTTTGATGCATAAAGATAACAGTGGTATCAGAGTTTTCACTTGTTCCAGAATTTTCTGCCGTATTTTGGGTACTACTATCACTGCTTTCAGCTCGGCTAAATGTTTCAGTGTTTGCTGCTTATGAAATTATATATAAATATGTATAATTTTTGTTTGAAATAGAAAAAATAATAAATTACTTACCCGATGAATCTGTAAGTAGACTTGACGAAGAGTCACGACTACGTCTTCTATCTAATGTTGGAGAACTATTACGTCGGCGGGCTACTATCAATGAAATAGCTCCAGGTACTGGCCCAGGATCCACATTCATCATAGTTCTACGTAATGTTTCCATAGCTGCTGCATTAGTTTGGCCAATCAATGACATACCATTAATGTATAAAAGCTGGTCATTAGTACGTAATCTACCATCCCTAAAATGCATACCAATTTGTTTATCTTAATATTATACACATATTTATATCAATAAATACCTAGAAGCAGCACCACCGTGAATAACATTTTTGATAAATATACCTAAGTCTTGTGAGGAGTCTTTATCATTAGAGTTATTACTAGATGATGTTTTACCTTTAACACTGATACCTAAAAAACAAATATATATTAGCATGTAAAAAATAAATTAAAAAGTATTTTACCTAAACCAGCTTTTTCTGAATCATGCACAGGAATGTCAAAGGTCAGTATTTCTTTATGTCTCCAAGGAAATGTTTGTGTTTCTTCTAAGCTTTTAACGTATTCCTAATAAATGATTATGAATCAAATATAAATTTATACAAACAAAAATTATAAAAAATTAAAGATATTATTAATTTTTAAGTATTTATAAAACTATACCTGAACTGTATTACTGTTGGATTTTTCACTTGTTTCTATTAATTGATTGTCTGATGAAATCCCTACTTCTTGTTCATAATTTTCATCTAGATCCTGTAGAAATTTAACACCAATTATCATTAAAACCATAAGCTTATAATCTTATCTCTTTTAGTTAACTTACTTGATTAGATTTTTGGCCTACTTGGCTAATTACTACATCTTCTTGTCTAGAAACAATAATTTTAACCTTTGCACCAGATGGAACTTTTCGCAATACAGCTACTGCTTCAGATTGAGTCTTTCCAGTCAATTCTGTACCATTAACTGCTAACAATCTATCGCCTGGTCGTAATCGTCCATCTTCAACAGCAGCTCCCTAAAAAAAAAAAAATGAAATGGAATTAGTTACATTTTTAGACTAAAAATTTTTAAATATTACTTTCGGTAACACATTTTTTATGTAAATTGGACAATTTCCTCCAGCTGGATTATCTCTTGTTGTTATACTGAATCCAAGTCCATGAAGTCCTTTAGTAAGTTCTAATTCCATTTTCTTTCCAATTTTTCTTGTGTTAGCCACCATCAAGATATTGGAGGCAGTATGTGTTGCAGCTGATATTTTTTTGGTTGGTGAAATGGTGGCTATTTTAGTATTTGAGTTGACTATAACATTACATAAATTAGTAAAAATTAATGTTGAGAACAAATTTTAAAAATGTTTAAATTAAATACTTTTATCTTTATCAGATGATCCTGAAGAAACATTTTCTTTATTACTATAAGTTGCAGTGGTGTTTGAGGATGGTTTAGGAAACACTGGAGGCGGTGGCTGTTTTTTATTACCAGCTACCGTATTTTGACTAGTTTGAATGTCCATATTATTCTTATGTTTTACCACTCTAAGTCTAAGCTCTGAAGAGTGTAGTGAATCTCGAAATATTTCTTGGATACTGTTAAGAACAAATAATACTAATATTTATCTTTAATATCTATTATTTTTTAACTTACGCATTAAATGGTTGATCCAATAACGACCGGCCGTTGATTTCTACAATTCGATCATATACTTTCAACCTGCCATCACAGTGCACTCGACCACCAGGTTCAATACCTTGAACAAGAAGACCCCGTTCTTTGCCCAGAGCATTGTAATCAGGGACAACATGAATGCCTAATGAACCACCACCAGTGCTTAACACTATAAATTCAGTGCTAAAAAAGGAACATTTTAAATTAATGTATGTGTAAATTAAATTAATTAAATTAATTAATTAAATACTTTTGTGATTCTGGTGAGTGACTAGGATTTGTATTTGCTTGCCCCAACGGTTCTTTCCTTCTGTGATCTCTTGGTAATGATAATGATAAGGCTCGATTATTTGCCAAATCAGCAGCCTCTGCCCACCGAAACCCACTAATAATTTATAGATAAATATAATAAATATAGTTAATTTGTTTCAAATTGAAATAATTATTAATAACAAAACAAAAATATTAAGCCAAACCTTGATGACTCTCCTAAGAATTGCATGGATAAACGATTCGAAGAATCACGATGAAATGATGGTGCAAGAAAATGATTGCTAATTGGTGGTTTATCTTTGTCACCTAATTCTAACTCATCTTCATCTTCTTCAGAACATCTCCATTTGTCAGATAAACCAAACCCATTGATTTTCGTGTAATCATCCTTAAAAGTAAAATGTAAATTATTAATTAGGTGTATAATATAAATTACAAACCTTAAGTTAGAAAAATAAAAATTAAAACATATTTAATGTTGTTATAATAATTTTAAATCATATTAACCTTTAAATATTACACATTTAGGCTAAGCATTATTTCTAAAACGTTATAAAAATTGTATAATATAAATTTATTGTGAACTAGAATTAATGTGAGGATTGTTGTCTGCGTTAATGTTATGATACAAATATTACTCAGGGTATTCAATGCGTAGAACAGATATTATTTATTTAAAATATATTATTATTGAATATGTTTTAAAAATGTCATATTTAGATATTATCATTGATTATAAATACTATTTATAATCAATGATATTATGTTTTATTACTAATATACTTCTACTACTTTGAAAATGTAAAATAAATAAATATTTAGATAGATATAATTTATTAAATTAGTTATTATATATTAAAATTTTAATTACGGTTCTTAATTTTTCTTTTGGGTCGTGAATCATAGGAGCTGCTGACCATCGTTTAGATTGACCTGATGCAGCAGGTCTAGTATTGCTATTTCTTTTGCCCAAATTGTTTGCTATAGTATAAATGTAAAAAAAAATTACCAAATGTATAATTTAAATGATTAGTTACAGATTACACTTACGACACTCAAGTGGTAATTGATGAAGAGCTGGTTCACTACCTCTACGGACATGTAAAGCTGGGAAACCACAAGCAATTTGTTCATTAGTGACTTCAATGTCAGTTTGTAATCCATCTCGGCTCTAAAAATTTAAGTATTTAAAATAACAATATTACTATAATATCCTGAATTATTAATCATAATTTAAGTTTATAAAAACAAGTCACATAAAAACTAAAGATTTCTATAACAATTAATTAAATGAAAATATAATATACTATATTATACCAACTAGTTTATCAATTAATAATCTCTCTTTAAAACTATCGCTTTTATTTTTTCACGTCCCGTTTGAATTGTGTGTAATTCACAGCAGCTGCCTTTGGCGGCGGTCACTGTTGCGACGCACTTATGAACGCCGAACGGTCCCCGTTGGAGAGGTCGGATGAAATAAAACTTCATCATACTGCGCGTTACGCTACTATTTCGTCAAGTTTATACTAGGGTTTCACAAATCTATTTGTACACATATTATACGGAAAATTCTAAATACATCACGGTCGTGGTACCTATACAAGATCGCCAGTAGAAGTATTTCTCAATGACGTGGGGGGGAGGGTAACAAAAAATATTTCTTAAATCTTAAATCGGTGATTTAAATAATTGAGTGTTTGAATAACATATATTATCATCTAAACACGGCGGGGGCGGCCCCATTGACCCCTCCCCCTACGGGCGGCCTTGTTTACCTAACTGAGTCCATATAGTTATACGAGGAACTTGTAATAATACACACACACGTTTTATTATATTAAGAGCGACCAACAGATGTGCGTTTTACTTCGACCAAATAATCCTGGGAAAACGAGCTACATGTTTCTATCGGAATGCGGAAGCCATGAACATTCTCGTGTAGTGCATATAATAGGACACTACTATAATATAATTTATGGATATAAATTAATAATTATACCTAATATTCAGTGAATATTATTCACACCCGTGGACGGCAACTTCAAAAAGGTTCGATCGAAAGTTGGTCACGGAGAAAATGGCTTACACGGACGACTGTTTTTCTAGACATTTGAACGACGGGAAATATCGCGATTCCCGGTTACCCACCCTCGAGCTTCGTATACTATTATGGACTATAGTAGACGACTGTTGACCATCACACACAAACTCTGCGGTTGCGTCTATTTTCCTCCAAATATTATTTTGGACTAAAATTATAATCAGTTTCCTCCAAGTATTAAACTATTTAGCCAATAGGTTTAGCATATTTAGCCTTTTTAGCTATTAGTTCTATTTGTATTATAAAACATAATATGGCAAATAGATAACATATATTATAAAATAATTGTTAATTTTTTTTTTCTGTTGATGTAATAGATATGACTTGAAAATATAATTATTATATTTCTATTGGTAGAAAACGAAACTAAAGTTTCACTTTAAAACTATTTGGTGACTTTTTATGGCTATAAGTCCTTTGTCCTCGTGATCACAATATTTTCCGCCAGTCAGTATTGGGAAGTTGGGACGATATAATCGTCCACGTCGGTCATTTTATCCGCGTTCTATTCTCGATCAAGTCGTTTTTACGCCCACACGTGCTTCTATAATATAACAAACACGATGTCCAGTGCGACGATATTCTCACGAAACGATTCTTGAACGTATTATATACTTATTTACGAGGCTCATCATTTCTGCATTCCGAAAAATGTAGAGGTAAAATTTACGTGCTTATAATTGTATAGGTAGGTACAGTATACATTATATTCACATGTTCCTCGCAGGAGTGGAAGGAGGCTGTATCCATACGACTGCTATTTAGAATTTATTTTATTCGTTAGGTACCAGCTGCTATGTATTATTTATTATATTAGGTACTAAAATGTGAGCGTTTAGTGTAGTAGAATTGTAGAATCCAAGTGAAATCTTGGTAAATTAGTCACGGTATGCGCTATCCGACGATTGTTAGTAAAGCAAAATATCTGACGTTTATTATTGTACATTATCGTAGTATTATCCACGCGTAAGTTTTATATTCCTATATGTACCGCATATATGCTAGATCTGTAACAGTATTATATTGTAGATGATGGAGGTATATAATTCGTCGTTACTAAAAATGTTTAGGTTTATCTGTGGCGTCGAGTCTACAAGTTTTGTTTTCAATTAGTCTTAACATTGAAATTAGGAGGTATAGTATTGTATTTGTATATAATTGATTGATAATAATAAAATATTTAAAAAGGTTGTCTAATTTTTATGGTGACCTAAAAAAATGCATATACTCGAATGTATTCAACTTAAAAAACATTTTAGAATAAGCTGATAGTCAATATTATTATAAACGGGTTGGTTGAAATTTTTGTTCAGTGGCAGGTGGTACAAAATATAAACAGTCTCGTGAGTCATATCAAATATAAAGGTTTATACACGGCCATTTATGACTGTTACTTAGAGTTATAAAAAATTAAAAGCACTGTATCACATATGGCTAAATTTTAACTATTTATGAAATTGAGTTATGAAGACTGACAACAGTTTCAAGTGCTTCCTCCTATCATTGTTTTTACTCATCATCTTTTTAACATTTTATTTTGCATAATATACACATTTTACAATCCACTGTGTCTAATAGGTATATTGCTCACACAAAGCATTTGTATAACCCTTGTCCTATAAATTAGTTAATGTATTACAATCCCGACTCATAAGTATTGTGAGGCAATAAAACTAGAAAACAATATAACATATAATTATGTTTTTTGTGTATGGATATCTTACGTGGAACATATCCGGACTAGAGGTAACGCTAGCTCCATCTCCACCTCCGTGTTGGTGAGGACTATTGCTATCACCGTCATCGTAGAGTGCTACAATTTGTTCTCTATCATCCGCCACATCCCTGAGACGATCATCTGGATCCAAGATACCACCATCACTTTGAGACTGCAAACTGTGGACGGTCACCCATGAATTTGAGCTCTAGAACATTAAATTATAGATGGTTGTAATAAATTTGTAATAAATTGGTAATACACTGGTACATTGAAACATCTTATTTTAGTATCCCAAACAAAAATGATGACGAATACAATTTAGACAAAAATGTAGATTAATACAATATTTATTATTTGTATTCATAATTTTTTAGATGTGTGTACCTAGTAATCTTCACTTCTTACGTTATGTTTAATATTTTTGGTCACTTATAGTATTTATAAAAATAAGAAAAAACTGATACTTAATAATACTCTATCATAGTTTCACATTTTGTATTGTTTTAAAATGAATAAAAAAAAATATTCCACTCACTCCGTCATGTTAATATCTGAGTTAATTATACTATATAATTTGTACACATGTAGTTAAAAAACATATTAAGTTTCCTAAACTGAGAGTAAAAGAATAATGATAATTGGTAAGCACATTCTAATAGATTTATAATGAGGAATCATCAAAATGCCTGTATTGTTACAAATATACACTGTTAGGTAGGTACCATCATAGTATCTAGTTATCGTCATATGTTGATGTCTACAAATAGAAACTAAAACTAAAATTATTATAAAATGTGTATATTATTTAATACAACATATTTAAACATATTTAATAAGTGATTTTAAAATATTTTTTTACAAACAGTTGTATATAACAATTGAACACAAATTAAGTATTTTTAAAGGTAATTTTTAAGTACTTAATCCCTTTAATAAATAGGTTCCGGTTACATTGGTTAATAAAATAGGTAGCAACATTTAATTAAAAAGGTTCGATAAACCCACAATTTATTTTTTCGATAACTAAAATTGTCACAGTAACTAGCTATAATGAATGCAGTTTTTATGATATAAATAGTGCTTATTACAATGTTTAAGACAGTTATAATAAACGCATTTTTTTTCTCATCATCCAAATTTTTATAAATCAGATAAGAAAATCTACTGAAGAGTTTTTATTACAAACGACAACGTCTAGACGAAAAAACAAGTGTTTTATATATAGCTACTTCGATGATATTTATATTTCTATCACTAGCTCACTACCTATTTTATGACGATGAACCTGTTTATTGTTTACTCGTATTTTTCAACTGACATATTATAATACCTTATCTGATTAAGCCCTGGGTTAGCGTAGTCAATATTATAGAGTATACTTAAAAATAGACAAACGAATAATCCGGATAATTATTATATAATTTATTGTGGTATATACCTAGTTTTACATAATTATTAGTAACTTTTGATATAATAACAGTAGACATTTCATTTAACGTGATGTTATTCAAACACCACTATTATTGTACGAGCAGTAAACACTGCAGTCCTATTGACATTTTTTATTCATGATAAAACATCGTTTTTATATTTCCTTACAATAATAATTGCTATAGTTAATTAACTTGGTACACAAACCATAATCGAATAATGGTTAAAAGGTAATCTTAAGCACCTAATTCATTTTTCTTAAAAATTAGATTAGTTGACAGTGATTGATCTAGATTCTATAGACGTTTAGTTCAGAACTCTTCAATAACATATTATTTTTACAAATACGTAAATTTATAACGGCATCGTGATATTCACTTAAAATAATGAGGTGCCGGTTGAGATACAGCCATTTATGATATATTGATATTTTATTAAACAAAAATTATTATTTATTTCATAGTCTTAAGTTGGTATATTATACATCTTGATAATACGTCTACATAAATACATAATATACATTACATATTATGATATATTATTTAATATTTAATAAAAGTCAATGGAATTGTTTTAAAGGAATATTCATAATACTGTATAGAAGCACATTATTTAAATGCTGACGTAGTAAATTTTACGAGTTAATAAACTCCCGCATAATATTTATCAGTCATCAGTCATCATCATGCACAATGCGAAAACAATAATCATAATTATGTATAATATTATAGAGGTATGTTATAAAAAATATTTATACTTGAGATCTCTGCGAGTATTATATATCTGTATTGCATACCTATGCATAATTTCATACTTCAATGGGAAATTAATGTTATCGTGGTTTTATTTGAACCTAAAATGTAAAAATGCGTTTTTTTCTTTACATTGCCGTGGTTAAAAATCGTTGAATAAATAATGATAAGATTAGTTATTTAAATGTTTAATTTGAAATACTTAAATGTCAATACATTTACATTACCTATTGAAGTATAACAAGTTTAATTACTCCAGATTTGAAACAAAAAATATTATTGTATTATAAAATGTATATAGGCATCGTAACTTATAAGCATATTGCATATTAATTAGTATAATTAGGTAGGTACTAGGTACTATAGTAGTCCTTCAATATCCTTAATACAGTACCCACTAAGTAAAAATTATTGATGAAATAACGACAATAAAATAAATTATATTATAATATTGATATAATTCACAGAAAAAATCATTTATTTCTATGTTAGGTATAAAAATGTGTTTTATTTTAATTCCTACCCTGTAGGGTACCTTAAAGAGTTTTAGATATGGGTAATAAGGAATAATATGTAGGTACCTATAGAGAAAACGATTTTTTAATTTGATGTGTTATTGAATTCATAAAGGTAACACAAAATACAATAGGTACATTTCTATGCATGGTTATTAAAATTCAAAACGTTTCAAAATGTTTAGGTAGGTATCTAATAGTTTTTTTTCACTCAAACAATTTGCATAATTAATTTAATTTGGTTTTAAATATAAACAATAAAAATGTAAATCATAAGAAAAATGAATTTTAATTCTGCTTCATAAAATAGATTCCACGCTCTCGTAATTGTATACCTTGAGAAGGTTTATAAAATAAATGCTAAGCGATTTTAAAAAATAAGTAGAATATTATAATTTTTGCAAGAAGGCAGGTTTAAACGGCATCATTTTATAATGGTTGATCTCATCATCATTATTTATATATATTTTTAATAAATTAGTTTATTATTGCTTTAAAATGTATAGTTAAACAATTAAAATAATAAGAAATCATAGCCTGCTAGGGGTTAGTGACACGACGAGCGAAGTGTGACAATGGTCTCGACTCTCGGCTAATGTATCATTTTACCTTTTGATAATTGTTGTATAATATAGGTCATATAATATGAAAAACTATTTATTAATGGCTTCAATTAAGGAATAAAAAAAAATATATATATAATATTATATAGGTAAGTAATACGTATAGTGTAGGTTACACTACACATATAAATATTATTTGCAATAAATTCGTAATTGTAGGTATACCTCGCCGGGTTCGGTCGATGATACTTTATTGAGTTGTTGAGCTTTTTGAACTTGATAGGTTTTTCTGCGTCCAAATACTTTGGCCAACTTTCCAATGACAGATGCACTTCGTTTACCACAGTTGCAATTTTGATGAGATGAACAATTTTCCAACATGATAATGACATTATCGACGATATAAACAACGATTGTTAAAACCGAACTTCTACAACGGCAGAATCGCACACAAAAATCGGACCATACGCGTAAGTATGCATAGCAATTTAAAACATGCACTCTAAATACATAAAGTACAAATGAAATTATTATTTTTTTTTTTTGCTGCTTGAAACAGTTTTTTTTTAACAGACAGGCAAGGACGTATGAGTTTGAAACAAACAATTACAGTTTATACACGTATACCTACCTATAATTTTTCCTATGAAAATAACTAAGTACTTTAATTTATTCACAATTACTTAACTATTTAGAAATTATCTGTTTAATATAAATCTACATACCTAAGTTATATTATATTCTAACCGTCATATAGATAGATACATTTTAATGATTAAACTAATAATAAATAATATAACTAACTTTAATACAATATTCGAAGATATATAACATAGCTATAACGCGAATTGCGTTTAAGAATAATTGGAATGATTTAGGGCGTGAATTTTTTACTAAAATGTCTGTAATTAATTATTTTGTATAAATTATACAACATACAAATTATTAAATTATCGTTTTGTACCTATTCAAATTAAAAATGTACCTAATATTATTTATTTATTTTAAACTTTGAGTACCTACCTATATATATAATTTATTCCCGTATTATATTTCAAATTTTTAAATTTTTATTTAAAATCTAAAGGTCATTAAATAATATTAACAAGGTTTGATTTGTACATACATTTTTTTACAGCTATCTGTTATCAAGTAGGTACCTACCACACATGAATGCATATTATTTTTTTTCATTATTTTGTATTATCATGTAGTTAGCCCTGATTGAACGTATATTTTGCTTAGAAAAGTTAATTTACAGAAATAACTTAAGGTATGCGATTTTTGTTGGGAAAGGATGTTTGTTAGGGAAATAGTTTGTTTCATGTAGATTTATATAATTACCTTAGTTTATACGTTTTAAATGATAATTTACTATAGAATTTCTAAAAATGTCAATTACTACAAGTGTACTAAAAAAATATTAACTTTATTATAAATATTATGCCTTAGTTGTTTGTATCTCATATTATTAATTTGATTTAAAAAAAGTAATCAAAAATACTGATAAACCTATATTGCATATTTGCATGCAATAACAATAATTTTGGTTATCCGTTTTTTTTTTTTTATAGTCGTGAGGTTTTAAAACTTTTTTTTTTAAATTTTGATAACATTTTAAGAGATTACAAAATTTCAGTGTGAAATGTATGAAATAAAATCAAGTGCACACTTTTAACAAGACATCCCACACCCACGTCACTTATAAAAATCCGTTAAAAACCACACACTTTAACTAATTATTTTCCTAAGACTAGTAAATATATCATTATTTTTACATTTATCGTTTTTAATAGATACGATTGAATGTGTATATTTATATTCATCAAAATGCAATATTAGTTAAGTTAAGTATGTATACCAAATAACTAAGATGATAAAATTAACTTTAGAAACAAATAATGTATGTAGTATAATATTGGTTAAAAAATTAAACAATATATGTGAACATCAACTATAGGACACAGACTACAGACTACAGGTATAGGTATATAACCTATAAATACTGCTATTAATAATTAGTATAACTTTTTCACAGTTAAGATTTATTTATTTTACACCAACATAAAGAATATAGGTAAATGTGTTTAGTTTTTTTTTTTTTTATAGAAATGTAATTAAAACCGTAATAAAGGTACTATATTTTTTCGGCGCGTCTTAGTTTCTTCGATTGTTCTCATCATAGTAACCGACGTAATGATATTGGTGCATTGTATTTGTCTACTTTTTTACTATTGTTTTTAGAGAAAATTAATATCTGTTAGTAAAGAACTGAATGATTAAGCCAAGCCGAGCCAAACGTAACAAAACAACAATACCGTATAATATTATGTATAGGTACGTATACAATTTCTTATAACATTGAGATAACTAATCAGAATCTATAACAATATTCATAATAATTAGAAAATATACACGAAAAATGTGTGGTGAGAAACAGAAGTTGGGAGGGGGGGGGGGGGTTAACAACTTGTGTAGATATTGTATAAATTTACATTTTATAGCATTGATAATATATTTTTGTATTATAATAATAAATTAAAAGTTATTTAACTTGCTTATTGAAAAACTATATAGATTTTGAAAATATATTGTAAAGGTTCTACTACCTGTTTCTAATGAGGAAAAATATTTGAATTAGGTATGCCATATCGTAAATGGTGATAAATCTATGACTACGGGTTAATAATTTTATTGAGTTGTAACTCATACAGTCATCGTCATGCCTATCTGTGTACAGCTCAATAAATAGGTATGTTTTAAATTGCAACTTGCAGCGTTATAATATTAGGTATGTTAACAAGTTTTTTTTATTGATTATAACATTTCAAAAATAAAAGTACTTGTACGTATATAATTACCAGCTATAGCCAAAATGTACTGATATACGAACATACATTTCTAAAATACTAAATTTAATGTGATTTCTCAATTTTATTAAAATCAAAATTCGTTATATTTGACCCAGATTTATTCACAAAATCGAGATACAGTAAATCACATAGTTGCATTAGAGATCATTTTGAAATAATATGAAATACTTTTAAGTGAAAGATAAAACACTGATAAAATAATACAAACAAACTAGAACATTAATGCATTTTAACGACAAATAACCACGTCTGCAACGTGTCACGCACTGAACAACACTAATAACGAGTGCCGAGTGGTACCTACAACAGGCACAGACATCGTGCGTATTACCTACAGCTGTTCGATGATAATATGAATGTTGTGTTCGTTTTACTATTACTAAAGGTAAAAGTTTTTAATTTACATACATAAGTAAAATATTCATTGACAGCGAATGTATATAACGAGAATAATAAGTATAATAATAAATTCTTGAAAATTGTTCTACACTTTTCTACATAAATAAAATATATTTAAATATTAATTATGAAATAACATAAAATAGTAAACTACTATAAATAATGGAAACAAGAGGATGCCGTACTCGTATATTATGTAAATGTTGTATCTATATAACTCGTAACATAACATATCCAAGTATCGGATTCTTACTACAGTTTATTTATAGTGTTAATATTAGAGAAAATTTACATATTATAAAATGTATAAAGGAGAATATAATCGAGAAAAATTTTTTGACCATATTTGTTTTTACGAGTTTGAAATAATTTTAAAATTTTAAATCCATATGGGTAACTCATTATAAAATAAACATATTATGAAAAAAAAACTCTTCACTCGAGCACAGTAAAGTTGATCTCTACAAATGTTATGATATGTAAATTTGGTCAAATATTAACACTATAAACAAACTGTTCCTAATATGAATCCGCTACGTAGAAATCTAGAATTGCTATGTTATGCATGTGTAAGACAGAGACAACACTTCGGGACGAATTATACATTATATTATACAATTAATATACATAATCATTTATTGCAAAATATATTTTAATTACCTACTTGGGAACCTATAATATTATATTGCACTCTACATAATTCAAACACATACATATATAGGAGGGTATAAGGTGTTATATAAATTATGCATTAAAAGAACTTTGCTCGAATTCAACTAAAACCCGAATTAAAATAATATATGTTAATTGTAAACTAAACATATAAATATATTATATATTGTAATATATAAGTACCTATAACGTAATAATCAGATATCATCAACCTATAACGATAAACATATCTTATATTTTATTAAGCTAAAAAGAAATACTGTCAACTCTTGAACTGAGAACTCGAAATGAACGATATGTTGAGAACAAAATCCACTTCAAAGTGTCAAAACATGTTATTCATTACTCATTAGGTATAGCCCAAAATTTTAGATAGTTTAAACTTGTTCCTTTTCCCCTTCAACATCAATAGTTACCGAGAGTCGATTGTATTTGAAAAATTAAATCATCAAAATAATTAAATAGAACAAAAAAGTATGATTTATCATTTTCATATTTAATAACAAAAGTAAGTAGTAGTAAGTAGTCAATAATCAATTGTTTATAATATATTATTAGTAACTCAACATTTATAACACCAAAGTCATTAAAAAAATATCCATAAATAGAGTATTAATCAAGTAACTTTATGATAAAATTTAAAAATGTATAACTATTGCGTTCCATTCCTAACTATTAACAATATATATATAGGTACGTCCTATATAATAATTAATAAGCATTAGGTATGTAGTTTTAACTGTTAATCCACGCTGAACGTGTTTTGAAATAATTTTGACTCTATAAAGGAATTATAATAATTATATAATATATTATAACTACAAAAACAATTTTGAACATTTTTCTAATTTATTAAAACATAAATATATAACACTTCTTTAGAAATTAGTAAGCTTGTAAAATGTGTGCAAACATACACGATAATATACAATTTTATAAAGATAACTTTCGAGTTGGTTAATTAATAGATATTTAATATTTTTTAAAATCAAATAATATCCTTATTATAATAGTTTTGGATTTTTAGTCAAATTCAAATTAATATTATTAAGTTTGTAAATTATTTTATTTATTAATTATTAGGTAAGTACCATGGTTTAAATATACAGGTTATTGCATATTGACTCGGATTGTTATCATCAGAAACAAAATGGCTGCGTAAAGGGATATCACAAATATACATTTTTCTTATCATCAAAAACACGCTGACAAAAGCTAACAAATTCAAAATTCCCGCGCATGTATACTTGATTATTATTGGCTCCCTTTACGCTGCCATTTTTGTTTTTATCATCAAATATTTGATCTAAAAGGGGTATAAATGCAATAACCTTGTACATTTCAACCATGGTAAGTACCTAATAAGAATTTGACGTTAAGAACTTAAGATGAAAGTTCAAGCGGTAATGAGAGGATGCCCAAATGGCAAAAGGGTACCTCGCAAAATTATGGCCCACTACTTCGCCCATAAAAACATTAAATACTTATAAATTATAATATTATAACTAATTAGCTAGTTATTCAAAATGCAATGTTTTACTTAAAAATGTTCAAAAAAATATTCTGTTATACAAAAAAGTAAAAATAATAACGATAAAAAATATTTGAAAAATGGTTTTTTGTAGTGATGACTTCAAATTACATAAAAAAAATACTGAATAAACAAATACTTTTTTAGAAAATGAGTTGTAGGTATCTTTTATCCCTTTATTAAACGAACCACATTTTACCGTGTTTTAAAATTGTTATATTTCATACATACTTATATGACATCGTCATTAAGTCTAACTATATAGGTAAATTTACTTGAAAACTAAAAATTAAAATACTTAGGTAAAACATTTTAAACGTGTGCTAAGCAAAGTCAACGAAAACATTTGTAGAGTCCTCACAGACATTTTATGTTTTAGGTTTATAAAGTATGTATAACACTTCAAAATCTCAAGGATTTATTATTTTTTAAAGTTTCACTTCAAACTAATTATATCATAAATAACTATAATTATTTTATATATTAAGCACAACGTACGTAAAGATTATTTTGTAATTTTAAAATAAATTGTATTATTTTTAATCTATTATCTGTACAATTGTGGGTTTTTGTCAACTACATACGTAATATATTTCAACAATGGGTACTACAGATAATATTTAGCCTTGTAACCTTGTATATTATGCTCCTTTTAAAATAGGATATATGCAATATAACATGACTTTCTGTATTCATAATAGCCTTCATTACTATATTAGTTTAATAATGTTTTGTTTTTGGAAGGATGTCCGCTTCAAAAATATTATGCGACTATATACAATTAATTAGAGGTTAAACATATATTGTATTTATAAACTAAATTATTTATTTATTTTTTTTTTTTATTGATTTTTAAGCCCGGCGACTATGGCCATCAGATGATTGTGGGGTTTTTATGAATGTAGGTAGTAGGGTTTTTACACGTGCGTGTTGTGTTTGGCAGAATTTCTAATGGGGCACCGATAGGTTTCTGCCATTCCCCGGTCGGGGGATGGTGGCATCTTTCTCCAGACAGTTGCCTGCCCAGAGAAAAATTCCGCCCGAAGCCGAGGATCGAACCAGCGACGGCGCGCGTAACAACCGACGCCTCAGACCACTCGGCCACTCCATCCCCCAAACAAAATAATAATTGTTAATGTTGTCAAGAAATTGCGTAATTTTTTGATAGTTTCTCTTAAAATGGTTCAATAAATGTAAATACAGTATACACTAAGAAGTTTCCACTATTTTAAAACGTTCTGTTGGATTACAGTATTTTACGTTAAAAGAAAAAAATTATTAAAAATAGAAAATTAAATTTTAAATTGATTAATATATAGGTACCTACATTTATTTATTAATTTTTTTGTTTATAGGTACAGGGTGTAACATATAAAGAACTGACAAATGCAATAATTTTTATTATAATCAATATTTTAAGAACAATTTTCTTTTATATAATTTACTAGCACTTGCGCTATATTTATAACATACATTTTAAAATGTAATTAAATTTTTTTTGGAAACTTAAAAATAGCCTACAATTTGTAAATCTGATTATAAGAACAATTTTGATGGTAAAAACATATATCTAAGTCAAGTAATTTATTTTTTAGAATTTTTAAATATCAATATTTTTTGGAGTAAATTATTATTTAAAAAAAACTATATAACTAGTTTAAAAATTTTTACAAATACAAATTTTTGGAACATCTTGACATGAGTATATTTCTTAAATTATTTATTATCCATATAATTTTCACAATTTTTGTCAAACTGTTAACTATTATCAATTTTTTTTTTTTATCCGATCTTTCTGTGATACCCTGTGTTGTGTGTATATATCAGTATCTATATCCGTAGAATATACACAGAGCAATCCTTGATATACTAGAAAACAAATTTCTAGTAGTTTTAAGTTAAGACATATAAGGAAATAAATTTAAAAAAGAAAAAGAAGATCGTTACTTTCTATTTAAAATAAATAAACACATGTTGATCAAGTTGATCTAAAAGTTCATACAAAAAAAATGTGTCAATGTGGTATTCTCGATATTTCAAAATTAGTGCAAGAACAACTTATGAGGAACCTAGTGAAATAGTGTATTACATTTTCAAACCTTTACCTAAGGTTTTTTTATAATAAATAATTTGAAATTCCCGTGATTTAAAAAAAAATATTTAAGATAATGGTAAATTCGAACATTTAAAAAAAAAATTGTGTAACTTGTATGTATTTTCAATATATTTGATTTCAATACAATTAGCAATAATTTATCGGTAACACTGTATTTTCAAGGTTTTTGACCAAGAGCAAACTATTTTTTATCGACAACAATTTGAGAAAAACTAATAAAAATCTTTCTTATCCCTATATAAATACCTCAAAAACAGTCAAAATATTTTTAAAATGTCATCATTGATGGAACCATGGCATATAGATATTTTGTGAAAATTTAAAGTATCTAAGGTTATTAGTTTTTGAATTACATCATAAAA
This sequence comes from Sitobion miscanthi, assembly GCA_008086715.1. Taxonomy (NCBI): domain Eukaryota; kingdom Metazoa; phylum Arthropoda; class Insecta; order Hemiptera; family Aphididae; genus Sitobion; species Sitobion miscanthi. The sequence goes on from CM017803.1 coordinate 27,983,970, forward strand.
ACGATATCGATTTGGTAAAAACTGGTTTTACGTAAAAATTCCCGTTTTCACTTATTTTTTTTTTTTGGTTTTTTCCAACGCTTATGTAAGCTACTGGAAATTTTTACTTTTACTTGTAGGTACTCAGAAACGTAATCGAATACATTTTTTAATTATAATTAATAGTTTGATACAATTGGTGAAAGATTGATACTTTTAACAAAAAGAACAAAATAATTAATATTCGTGTAGCTAGGAAGTTTTGACATGTGCGTGCACGTGCGGTAGCGCTCCGCTGATTCTTTTACACACAGTCACGCACACTAATGATCACACATTTACACAACCCTCACGTACGCACTTTGAAAATTGCATTTATTCGACTCCTGAAAAAATGTTGGTATTGAGAAATCCCCCAGTATCCCTATAACATTTTATTTTAACTGTGTGTTGATGAAATCTTAATTTTTAGCTGGTATCAAATAATTAGAACAATATTAACTCTCAATTATTGATTTAAATGTATACAGTATAGGTATGCGTGTACAACTAGTAAGGTTTCAAAATTAAATTCTACATCGCAATACAAAATATATACGACGGAATAATATAATAGAAATAACAGATATTTTTACTATAAGTTAAAGTTAAATAATTATTCCTTTAAATAAGTATTTAATTATTATATAAACACTAGTGTTAAGATAACATCATAAAAGCTTATGTAAAAATCAATATAAAAATATATTTATATCATGAGAAACATGCAAAATATATAAGGTGACTCGCAAAGTAGAATAGAATAGTATTAACTATTAAGGCGTCGTACTGGTACTACCACTAGGCAATAGTGTTTGCAACAATTGTATACCAGATATCGAAAATCCAAAAACAATTAACAAATAGTAGAAGCATCGAAACTAAATAATTAAATAGTGTTCAGATATCGAAGGAAACGAAATAGTCACAACTACAATAATGGAATACCTTTATAATACCTTATATTAATACCCTATGTATTTTTAATATTTTTTAACTGTCATTAGAACGATATATCAGGAGCCTTCTATTAAATTTTCAAGCTTTTTTAACCAACAAATAACATTTTATTGATATTTGTAGAAAAAAAACTAAAAAAATTGAAAACTGACAATGTCCGTGGACAGCTCAAAAAGAGTCAAATTATTTTCAAAATTTTATCGTGTATAGAAAATGCTAATATAAACATTCAGTGAAATTTTCGAGTATCTACAGTCATTTGTTTTTTAATAACAACAAAATAAGGAAATCGTTACACGAGAAATCGAGTGAATATCAAATGTTGTAAAAATATGAATTTCAAACGCTCATAAAAATTTAATTTGACTTTCTTGTAGACATTTTTTTTTTTTGATAAAGTAGATAAACTTATGGATAACCTTATACTGCAATTTCAAATCTTAGATTTAAAAAGAGAAATTTTTATGAATTCTCAACTCAAAATAATTTGCTAATTTTCGTGATTTTTCAGTATTTTGTCAAGATTTGAACTTTAAATGCTTATAAATAAAAACTGTGACCAAGGATTTTTAATTTTTTTTCATCTGCCTTTGAAACAATAACCCAGGAGCCTTCTATTAAATTTTCAAGCTTTTTTAACCAACAAATAACATTTTATTGATATTTGTAGAAAAAAAACTAAAAAAATTGAAAACTGACAATGTCCGTGGACAGCTCAAAAAGAGTCAAATTATTTTCAAAATGTTATTGTGTATAAAAAATGCTAATATAAACATTCAGTCGAAATTGCATGTACCTACAGTTCTATGTTTTAGAGTTGCACCAAAAACCAAAATCGATTTTCTCAAAAACAGATTTTGCGTAAAAATTCCCGTTTTTCCTTACTTTTTCTTTTGTTTTTCACGACGCTTTTGAAAACTACTGGGAAATTTTTACTTTTGATCCCCCCCCCCCAAAGTACTAACTAGATTCACTTTCCTATCAGAAAAGTTACTATTGAAGAAAAACCAAACACTTTTACAGTCCTAAAAGGTGATGACAGACACAACAAAAAAAAAAAAAAACACACACATCATTGTAAAATCAATACATTCATCGCTTCGCTCCGAAACTAAAAACATAATGTTAAAAAAATAGCAAAATGTATGAAAAAAACAAAACACAAAACTAAGTCAAACTAAAAGAGAATAAGACATTTTATTAAATCGACTACGCGTAGACCAGTCTGTTCACTCACAAATTCTTAATGACAAGAGAAGAAGCCCGTATAATAATCGTAGCCTTTTTTCGTCCGCTTTTTATTTTATACACAGACCCTCATAATAATGATCACTAAATGAAGCCCCGTCCAGACCAAAGAAAAATTGGTCGTTTACAATGTTTCTGATTTCCCGTCATAAGCGGTAACATAAATATTTGTCGACGACATGTTTCTTGGTCTAGACCGAGAACAAGACATTTTAACTGAATCTTTAATTATCATCGATTCAAACTCGACATAGGACACATCCTAGATGTCACACTAGGACCAGACCTAGGAAACAACATCAAGGCATTAATTTGTATGAAATAAAATATAAATCATTCTGTTCAACTAAAATAAAAAATAAAAATGGTAGGTAATTATTAAAAATCTTTTTAAATTAAAAATGTGACTTATGACTATATTGTAGCAGAAGTTGGCAATTAAGATCAATAAAAAAATTAAATAATTAATATTTATGCATGACAAAATAGGTAAGTAAATGTAATTTAAAATTCCAATATTACTAAATAATGATTTCAATGGTAACCAATATACGTAATATTAATCATATATTCATATCACATACCATCATTAATTTAATATCAACCGACCCAATTATTTTATATACCTACATAATATAGTAGGTATCCAAATAGTTGATTGTAGATATACAAGTTACAAGTACCTATAGTATAACCATATAAAAAAAATTTGATTTCAAGTTTCAATCATGTCTTATTTATGTCTTAACTTGAGATATAAAGATTATCTACACATTTTTTTATGTAATCAAAACTTACCGTTGTCTATTTATATAGTAAAACCCAAAGTTATTTAGTTCTATAATATAGGTAGGTATATATTTAATATTAAACGTATTATATAAATACATTTTTATCCTTTGTTGGTTATGCATCCATAAAATGAGAGAATTATCGACGACTGGTTGACTCATTTTTAAATTTATTGATTAATTTGGACTTAAAAACATTACTTATCATAAAACAATAATAATTACAATTTATTATTGTAGTCATGTCATAAAATGTCTTAAAAATTTAATTTTACCGTTAAACTTTGTTTATATTATATTATTACAGCTATAGGTATCTATAATCTATCCATTTTTTACGACAATTGGCGACATCAATTCCCTGTCGGCGTCGGTTTAAAAAAAAAAAGGTTAGTAGATACATGACGTAATAGTATTACAGTTATGATTTAAAATTCATCTAGTTAATAATAGAATAAAATACGTATTACGATACGATGCTCATAGAACAATAGACAACAAAACAAAATGTTAGTATCAGTAAAAATATGACAGTTCTATCGTGTGCTAACTGCTAATATTGTTACACGTGGAGATGTAGGGTATATAATATTATTATATGTACATATTAAGCTTATTAGACGTTTACTGAATTAGCGAATTCTAAGAGACCTTGTACTAGACGATACATGCATATTGCATATATATGTAGGCGTGAGCACATACGTATATGTATATATTCAATAATATATTATATTATTATATGTACTGTACGTGCATGGCCAGTTTTGCAGAACAAGAACGATCATCAACACAACCAATAACGACCTTGTTGACTTTCATAATGTAAAATGTATGAGTCCGAGAATATTGTGGTAAGAAATATAAGAATATTTTTTGGATAATCAGAAGTTTATTTTTGGCAAATACTTAGTGCTTGTAAAATAATATATATAATATTAAATATTTGAATGTTGATCTAATTCTAATATATTTCAATAAACGTCTATATAAATTAAGTTAAAAAATTAGTTGAAGAAATTCTATACAGAAAATAATTAATCTACAGGGGACGGGAATGTATAGACTGAATAGTGAAGACTTACTATGGATAGTGATAATTTAAAGGTTGATGGCCCTTCGACTGTAAACAGAACATCGATACTAATATTATGCTATGTACATTAAATATAGATTTTTTGGGATTTTCAAGATTTCGAAAACAATCTGTTAAAGTAAGTAATATTTTAATCACATCATCTTCTATTAACTTACAAATTGATAATTCTAAAGAACTAATTAGACGTGTTTGAAATTTAAAACCTTTTTGAAAATTTAAAAACTCGTGGAAAGTTTACATAACACTTTTGTACTTTTGTAAGTAGGTACTTATATAATTTTGGTATCAACAATTTAAAATCGTCTTTTAAATAAGAATTTTTTATCAAATACCTAAGTATTACCTACCAACTTATTTATTTATTATTTTTTTATAAGTGTGAACAATTTGAAAAATTATAATCGTTTTATTACTATGTACAGTGAAGAAATAATAAATTAAAATTATAGTACCGCCATGCAATTTTAGCAAATATGTAAAATATATTTTACATTATATTTATCTAGACGTTTATTAGAATTACTGTTATTTTTTTGTATACACTAAACATACATTTTTGTTTTATTTACGCCTCTAAACACATGTTAGGTACTTTATCTGTATTTTATACATCTTATCATTAATAATATATTTTTTTAATTTTTATTATAGCTCCAATTATTAAGTATTTGACTATTTGAGTCATGAATTCATGATATTCTGTTAACGATACTTTTTAAACCTCGATTTGAATAACCTTAAATTGTATGATTTGTAATTGCTTTCAAATATTTACTAGTACTTCCAGAACCTTAAAAATGTTAATACAAATACCGAGACAAATACACAATACTAACCAGTATTGAGTTAAGTAAAATAAAGATAATATTCTCTCCAAAAATGTTTACTTTCATATCTGATTAAAATATTTTTAATGTAGTTAATAATATGTGTAATTGTATGTACCAGAGTATGTACAGTTATATGTACAAATAATAAATAAATAGTAAATTGGGCTATAAATATTCTTGGATTTATAGATAAGCACTAGTTATTTGTATGCCTTGTATAATATTATCTGCAAAGACGTATGTATAGACTAGAATATATAGGTACCCCCTACTAAAATTTATTATCAATATTGTACAACAAAAAAGTCCTAACTGTTGCTTATATAAACATGTTCTAACAAAATACCAATATAAAATATTTGGAAAGAATATCAATATATTTAGTCATACTTAACGACTAATACTTAAAACAAACAATGAATAATAATTATTTCTAACAATACTATAATAGTTTAAATGCTGGTTAAAATACTTAATAATAAAATAATATAGTTATGTGGGCAATGGGGACCATAAATTATAATCAATACCTATAATATAAGAGTAAAAATGTTTTAGCAAGTAGTATAACAAAAATATTTTGGGAATATATTATATAAATGTAAATAAAATATAGATAGCTAGGTAGGTAATTCAGGGGCGCCATTTCAGTTTTAAAATAGGGCAGCCAAATGTTTTACCAGGCCACATTTTTCAACTACCCGGCCACAGTTATAACAATGAAAATTGAAATGTAGCAATGTTGGAGTTATTTCTTACCTAGGGATGAAAAATAATTAATATTTTAAGTGATAACACTGATTAAAGTATAATATCATTATTCATTAATATACGTTTTCTTTCTATATCATTAATATCTAAGTATATCTATATATATCCCTTTATTTATAAAATATTTTTATCTTATATTAATTATTTCAATTAATTCAAATTAACTGATACATTGGGCATTGGCGTCAGCATGAAATTAAGGCAGGCCAATATGATATGGCGAAAAATAGGGCTGCCAATGTATCCCCTGCGATACCCCAAATGGCGCCCCTGAGGTAATTGGAAATATTAAGACAAGGTATTTATTATTATATTTTAAACGAAACTATGTGTACGTTAATAAAAATTATCAATTGTCTTTATTGTAATTATAAAAATCTATGAGAAAAACTTTGTATTTATTAAGAGTTGATAGGTTGTTTAATTTGTTTTAGCTATTACCAACAACATATCATTCCAGGTATTATTCAAAACCATACCACATATTACCTATTACATTCTTAAATAGTTTTAAACTAACAATTTGAGCTGTTATAATAACATAATAAATTATATAAAAAGCATGGATACCAAGATGTTTGTACTTTGAAGCAAATAATGTTCAGCATTGTTTAACTTGCTTTTTTTAAATATTTAGGTTTACATCTGGGTTTACATGATATCATATTTTTTCAAAATTACCCACATTTATTTTATAGTTAATGTTTTGATTATAGACAAAATTATAAATGTATACATTTATTATGAGTAATAATTAAGTAAATAACATGGTACAAATAATGATTAGATAGATAATAAAAAACATAATATTTTAGATGAGTAATATTTCAATTACAGCTATATCAGTACGACAGTACCCATGTCAAAATCCTTGATACAATTGCACTTGATGTTTTCCTACAACATAATCTTATATGACCATCTAACTCAGCTTGTAGACTACCATTTATGGTTCATAAAAACAGATGTTTTCAGAGATGTTTTGGTACTCACTATTTTTATACATTCCTAGAATAGCAATCATAAATTAAAACTAGTGGATTATTCTTCGATAATTTTGTAAGAGTTTATCAACTCTATCATTATTTAGTTTTAGATGAAAAAGTAATACCTTGAGGGACTTGGGTAGATACTTTACCTAACCCTATATGAAAAATTTCATATCACATTTTTTTATTCAGTATTAATCATACACCTCATTAGGTTTTATATTAATATAAAATATGTAGAATCCGAGTACAAAATCGATAAATAATAACACAAAATATAAAACAGTCGGTATTATTTAGGAATCTATAATTATCTGATAATAATACTTGGTAATCTATAACATTAATTTGTTTTATTGAATTTTAAATGTAAGTAAATATTACCCACCTACACATATAGGTAGTCTGGTAGGCTGGTGGTTACTCTAATTTCTGGTAGAAATATAAATTATTACACAATGCCTACTGGCTGCTGAAAGCTACAACTAATTATTTAAAAAGTCTGTTGGCTGGACAAGTAAGTATGCAGTTAATAAGTTACCTAATGTCAAGTTACACAAACAATCACTAGGTAAACATTTAATGAATCAATACTGAGCTAATGGTCTCTTAAACTTATCATTAGGTATAGTGGTTTAAAATTGGTCCATTAATTAATCATTTTAATATTATGTAACTTTATAACAGTCTTCAACTGAACAAACTTCTCGACTCATCAGAGGTACACTATTAAATGAATAACAGAGGAACTTAGCATAGTAGATAATGTTGGGCCTTTGTAGATTATTGTTGATACATTGATGCCAAGTGCTATAATCATTGACCATAATGATCAATAGCTATAATAAAAACCTTTGGTTGCCTAGCTTGAACAAAATAAGAAAGAAAGAAAAGTGTAGTGGTGACTAATAGTGACTTGAAGTGAGAGGGAATAGTAAACCATCTATAGTTATTACTTATTGGGGATGCAAGTACAAATCATATAATAGTATTTTTATAAACGAGGATATAAGTGTTGAAATATAAATTGTTTCTAGTCATGAAAAGTCACATGTATTTATTAATATGGAGTCATATTGACTTAAAATGTATAAAACTATACCTAGGTACTAAAATAAATAAAAATGTTCAAGCAATTTTATTCTTAAATTTATGAAAATATACTTGATTACTAGGGTATGTAGATATGTATATTATGTGTCTATAGTATTGCAGATAACATACTTTCTCAACCGACATAAAAGTACATTTCACATCATTCTATAAGCCTTGTATCTTATTTAAGACAAATGTTAACTGCTCATAATATCTACCTATTATTATACCTGCAGGTTGTGCTATCACTTGTCAGTTTAAAAACGCATCATGACAATTCAATATATAATTAATGTTTAACAATGCACCACCATGCCTATTATATGGATAGGAGTACATAATTTGGCCTTAGTAAAGTAATCAGTGCGTTCTCTCGCTGGACAGAGTATAGGTACATATATAAAATGGTGGGTGTATCAGTTACCCAAACTTTGTTTTCCCACACAACATTGTAAGCGTTAAAATGGTCAAAGATCCATATATTTGGCAGTTATAAAACATGTTGGATTGACATAGGTATAATAACAGTAATATCCACAATGGTCCTTAAACCGTTTAAATATATAATATGTACCTATCCAAACGTAAACGTAGAAGTGACTGTTTGTGACTACCTACCTATTCTATTGCGATAACATTGAGGTAAGAACTGCATGGGACTCACCTTTCCAGTGGCTTTCTTGTATCGAGTGATGGCCTGTTGAATTAGATCTCTGACCAATATTTCTCCACGTCCACAGGGGACGATGACCCTAGTTGAACCAAAGCAGACAGTGACTTTCATCGTGTCGCAGTCGCATTACCAGCGTCTCGATCACGGCAGCAGTCCGTTGTGACGATAATATTATTCTAATCGAACCGACCGACGACATTGCCAATTCTCGGTCCGCCGACAAGCCACCACCGTGGGGCTCGACATCGGCGTCTGGTACCTGAGAGCAGTAGTCGTAGAAGTAGAAGCAGTGGGTCACAGCAGTCGTTGTGTCGTTTTCACGTTACCGGAGGCGACTCGAATATCGGGCTCGACGGACTAAAAATACGACGAGTACCACCCCGAGTGGGTGCCCAAAATTAATTTATTAATAATAATATTATGGCGATGTGGTACAGTCGATTGTACCTCCACCACCGCACGATAACGATAACGGCGATAATAAAATATGATAATGAATCGACGACGTTCGGACTCGGCCGGCGCAGACAGCGATATAATATCGTTGACCGGCTAAGCGGGGACAAACGATATTGTAATAACGCGTCCGGACGGTTCGGCGTATCGTTTACCGTCGGAAACGAGCGGAAAACGGCGCGGACGGACAGGATGAAAAACGGTCGAAACAAGCGAACGGCCGAACGGGGCAAACGGACGTGCGACGGCGGCGGCGGCTACAACGGCTATCATCAGCGTACGGACGGCCGTAGTAAACAAAGACCCATCCGGTGTGCAGTCTACGCGTGTGTGCCTGTGCGTGTGTGTGCGGACGGCGGCGGCTTCGGCGTCGGCCAGTGACGGGTCGGCGCCGGAGGAAGGGGGAAACCGGCCGCAGATAAAATTACGAGGGAACCGCCGCCGCCGCCGCAGCCGCCACCACCGCCGCCACTCGCTCGCCTCTAAAACCGTTCGCACTGTTTTCCGTTGAATCGGAAGCGAGGCGGCGGCGGCGGCGGTTTCTGGTGATGCGGATCGGCCGCCGCCGCCGAAACCGGTTTATTGATGTGTGCACTGTGCAGCAGACGCGAGACGTCGACCGTCGCGTCAGACGGCTCATTTCAATAATAAATAATAATGATGATGTAGCCGATGATAAATATTGCGTCTCGCAGCGAAAATTCGTCAACCGGTTGCCGCCGAAAATCTATATAATAATATTATCATTATACCGGTGATCCAATTAACGCGTAAGTCGCACCCGCTGTTTCGATATCGCTGTTACTGCGATTTAGAAAATATTTTTTTTACATAGTTTCGAGTTGTGAAAGAAAAACATTTTTCTAAAAAAAATAATATTTATATCGTCATCAAAATAAATTATTACATCTTTTACTGTTTTTAGGACAACGAGCATTTTTAATTTATTTCTTTTAAAGCATATTATTTTTGTAGACTGTAGTAGGTACTTCGATATAATATCTAAATCAAATTTTGGACGAGGTGTTTTGAGTTTATGTGTTAAAAGTAGGACAGGGACGCCCGGAGACAAATGCACTATGTACCTTATTTTTAATAATTTGAAGTTTTCAAATAAATAATAAAAAATCCTTCTTTGTTAATTAATTTTCGAGATCATGTCCAAAATAATGAAATGTTGAGAAACTGTTGCACTATAGTACTTATTTTATCGATTTTTAAGGAATATTAAATATTAATAGGTATATGGTAGTATACAGTACATCGTACGGGCTTTAAATTTAATTTAGGAAATTTAAAACATAGGTACCCATAATATTATTGTTATAATATTTGCTTTAATAGTTAGGTACCTACGTACTACATTGCGATCGCGATAGGTATCTATTATGTATCTAAGGTATTTATGTTTATTAATTGTACATAACTAAGTTTGATATTTTTTTTTTGTATAATTGTTTTTTTAGTTAAGATAAAAAGTGTTAAAAACGCCGAAACTTAAACCATGGATACCAATATTGCGTTTCAGTTGTAATTAATATTTATATTTTACATGGTTTAGTGTTTACAATATGTTTATAATACGATTTTGTTCAGCAGTGTAAATCAATGTAAATGATTGTCTACTATTGTCTCCAAATAAAAAAAAATGTACAATTGATACAACTGTTTGTTGATTATGTCGATTTCTATCTTAATTCTTAACGTGATTTTTATACAGATAATAAATAATAATATGTATATGTTTCAAATTTGTTTATCACAATTATTTGATCATCAATATCAATATATTATCATGTATAGTGAACAATGAACATAAATTGACTCCAATATTAACAGGATCTTTTATTTCAAACTGTATTAGGCTATTATAGGTATATATTTTTTTACTCATTTAAACATTGTCCGCTTTTTGACGAATACCTACTACGATCATGGTTAAAACTGATGCTTTCAAAGTTACAAAAATATAAAATATTTACTATTACTTCTAAATGTATGTAGTGCAAAACGGTATTCGAACCGGTATTTCGAAATAATATTATTTTACTCTTTAATTCACTACACAACATAATCTACATTTCATACACCAATTTACTGGCAATACTTACGCGCCAAACCACCGACTGGTCGAATTCTACCAGCTATACCAGCCGTTACCTACAGTCTACACCAAACACATGCAGCTAGTATCATTGTTTTCGATCAATTACGTCGTTATACAATAATCTATTTCAGATTTAAGTAAATAATTATTATATACCTATATTGCCATATTGGCTATTACTGGTTTAGTGGTCCACATAATTTTTATGTACTTTATCTAAGATGTGTTACCCTGGCACCCCAAGGTCAAAATTTCAACTTCAAAATCAATTGGTATTATGTAATCTATTATGTATTAATTGTTACATAATAGATTACATAATATCAATCGGTTTTCAAGTCGAAATTTTAAATATTTAATGTTTCGGGTGCTGGAGTAACTTTACCCTGGCACCCAGAATTTATATCTCGGTTTTCCGGGGCATAGGGTTGGTTACAAAATTTTTTTTGTGGTTACAAATTGTTACATAAAATATAACATAATACCAATTGATTTTGAAGTTGAAATTTTGATCTTGGGGTGCCAGGATAACGCACCTCTTTATCTAATGAGTTTGGGTTAATTAGTTGCTTGTATAAATTGCAATGTGTTTAAGTCAGGGATCGAAACCGTTTTCAAAACCGATTTCAGAAACCAGTATAAACCGTTTTAAAACCGAAACCGTAATCAAAAATGAAACCGAAAAAGATCGGATACCGGTATTAAAGTCAAAACCGAAACCGGAAATAATTGGATACCGGTATTAAATTAAAAATCGAAACCGTAAAAAATTGGAAACCGGTATTAAATTCAAAACCAAAATCTGAAAAAATTGGAAATCGTTATTTATTTTTTTTAAATATGCAAAATTCATTAATACGCTTAATTAATACTCATAATAAAATTGAGATCAGGATTAAAATGTTGATAACCATTTCATTATTCGCAAAAGGAAATTGGAAACCAGTACACAACACCGAAACCGAAACAGAAATTTTTAATACCGGTATTACTAAGTTGAAACCAAAATTCTAAAATTTCAAAACCGATATACAAAATCGAAACCGAAACCAAAATTTCCTAATACCGGTATTGAAAAATTGAAACCGAAATCGAAAAAATTAAAAACCGGTACACAAAATCGAAACCAAAACCTAACCGAAAACTGGCAATGTCCGTAAACAGCTCAAAAAGAGTCAAATTATTTTCAAAATTTTATCGTGCATAGAAAATGCTAATATAAACATTCACTGAAATTTTCGAGTATCTATAGTCATTTGTTTTTTAATAACAACAAAATAAGGAAATCGTTACACGAGAAATCGAGTGAATATCAAATTTTGTAAAAATATAAATTTCAAACGCTCATAAAAATTTAATTTGACTTTCTTGTAGACATTTTTTTTTTTTTGATAAAGGTAGACAAACTTATGGATAACCTTATACTACATTTTCAAATCTTAGATTTAAAAAGAAAATTTTTTATGAATTCTCAACTCAAAATAATTTGCTAATTTTCGTGATTTTTTAGTATTTTGTCAAGATTTGAACTTTAAATGCTTATAAATAAAAACTGTGACCAAGGATTTTTAATTTTTTTTTATCTGCCTTTGAAACAATAACCCAGGAGCCTTCTATTAAATTTTCAAGCTTTTTTAACCAACAAATAACATTTTATTAATATTTGTAGAAAAAAAACTACAAAAATTGAAAACTGACAATGTCCGTGGACAGCTCAAAAAGAGTCAAATTATTTTCAAAATGTTATTGTGTATAGAAAATGCTAATATAAACATTCAGTCAAAATTGCATGTACCTACAGTTCTATGTTTTAGAGTTGCACCAAAAACCAAAATCGATTTTCTCGAAAACAGATTTTGCGTAAAAATTCCCGTTTTTCCTTAATTTTTCTTTTGTTTTTCACGGCGCTTTTAAAAATTACTGGGCAATTTTTACTTTTGATCCCCCCCCCCTAAAGTACTAACTAGATTCACTTTCCTATCAGAAAAGTTACTATTGAAGAAAAACCAAACACTTTTACAGTCCTAAAAGGTGATGACAGACACAACAAAAAAAAAAAAAAAATAAAAAAACACATTATTGAAAAATTAATACATTCATCCCTTCGCTCAGAATCTAAAACAATCGGAGAAAAATTTGATTCATTTGGTACTAAGGAATACTATAATATACAAAGGAGTAAAATTGTTTTTAGTTATAGCTTTACCATATAAATGAAAACAAAAAAAAAACAGAAATTAACTAAAATGTCTAGACATTTGTTAGTGGCACTTGTTTTTTATTTTTAAAAGTAAAAAACAATCTGTATCTGAGATAAAATTGAACAGATCATGAGGTTTTGTTGAAAGAAGCCACCCATTGATAACAATTTCTGTTAGCTTGATAATTAATTTAAGATAAGATAAGAGATCACGACACCACTTACGCTTCAAACGTCTTGGAGGATTTCCAGGTATTGTGGAATGACACTTGTAAATCATGAATCATAATCAAGCAGAAATATGCAAAAAAGCAAAAATAAACAGAAAAACTGAAAATAAGAATTTTTTTAAAAGAATCAAAAATACCGACTTTTTTTAGTTGATAAAATATATTCATAATTCATACATAAAGTTGCATTATTTCATAAAAAAATTTGTACAAGATTATATTTCAAAGTAAAATGCATATCACATGGTGCATATCTATTACATACCTAATTTATTATAAAAATAAATATTTGATTTTTTTCGTCAGACATTTTTGTTCGGTAATTTTAGGTATAGAATACACAATGTTACATATTGTTGTATGTGAACCGTCAGTGATCCAAAAGTTGATGATTTGAAATAAAGTTGCAGTAGTCAATTTCAACAGTGAAAAAATATTGTATTTTTATAATTCATAATTGTACAGTAGTCGTATGAGCATGTTTGTATTTTGAGTGACGGTCTTTACGCCTCTGTACATCTCAATATGGTGTAGTCCTGGCTTCTCTATATACGATGTCGGCTCATTTTATATGGTGTGGACGTGATATAGGCTCATGGTAAGTTGTTGTTTTCGTAACAATGTAACCACCTTGCTCTGTCGTTTCTAATGCCAATTTATTAAGTTTACCAAATTTTAAAGAGGGCAAATAGATCGCAATTCCTGGTACATACGCTGGCAGTTAAATGTTACCTATGAATCTATTGATTTATAGTTTTGTTTACTTAGATGGTTATTTAGATTTTATTTAGAATAACATATAAGTAAAAATCGTTGTCCTCAACTTAATATAATATAATATAATATAATGTAATATGAATCGGTAAGGCTCGCGACAATATAGTGTATAGAGGCATTTTGTAAGAATCACAGGAAAAAACCAAAGGAATAAAAAGAATGAAAATTAAATCTAAATTTGTATATTTATTATTTTGCTATTATGTCATATTCAATTAGACATTTAAACATTAGTTATAATTTATATTTTCTAATTACAAATGTAGCTTGTAGATCAATAATTCACCTGAGCAGATATACTGGTTAGGTATACTAATTATATTTGTTTTAGGAATTTTAGTGAATAGGGGTTTTGTAACTTAATTTTTGTAGCGATACTAAAACTGTTTACTACTATATAGGACGTATAGTCATATAGGTATTATATTATAATCTATTAAACACAAATTAAAAAATAACATTTTACTTCAAAGATACGAGAATATATTTTCTCAAAAGTCGTATTATTGAACCCATCAGTAATCTTGATCATATACATTGTATGATCGTAATTCTTAATTCGTAATATATTAATTCTTAAACACAATATTATACATTTATACCATTTCGGTGCTGTGGACGGAGGGTAGAAATTGGTCAAGAAGTCCGGAGACAAAAAGCCCATTTAAAAAAATGTTGGAAAAATGTCTGGATTCATTTTATACTGTCAGACAAAAAGTTCAAAAATACAAAGTATTATATACTTGAATTCGATTACTATTCCTTACACTTACCTACAGTGTACAAATATTGTTATTATTCCATATACAAATTTAAAATAATAATAATTAATATAAAAGTGTGTAGTAAGTATTATTTTCCCAATTTCGATTTCACTTTTGATTACCGGTATTGATTTTTTTCAATTTTGTTTGCGGTTTCGGTATCGATTTTCGTTTTAACTGGTATTCAAAATCGGTATCAAATATCGTTTTCAAGCCCTGCAGTTTTCGCCATTCTTCTGCGCTATCAAACCCTAAACTTATCAGTGTTCTGGCGTTGGGTGCTCCTGAATTTTAATCGTTGATTAGGTGTCTGAAGCATCAACTGATACGAGAGTGAACGCTTGTAATCTACGGACTTCTTAACGGTTTTTACTAGTGAATTTTTCCTACGTATGTGTGTTGGCTTAATGCTTGCCAGTGTCGGTAGCCATTGCAGTGGTGTAGATTAACTTATTTATCCCGCTTATTATATTTGTAGTTACTTCCATCAATTCATCTTCTAATTTTTCAGAATCTTTATTTATGTTTAGTAAATTTTTTTTACAATAATGTACCTATATTATTGTAAGTGTACACATTCTAAAATGGCACCTATATAAATAAAAATTGTTAGTTATAATTTTTTTTTAATAATTATGATAACAAATCATTTTAAAGTAATAAATAATTTTTCTACAAAAAATAAAATAATTGTATTGCAATGTATTGAAATACAGTTAGTTTTTTTAAATTTGTCGTTGAGGCCCATTTAAAATGACTGGGTCAAGACAGAGTGTCAATCACTGGAGTAGTGGCCAGTGGGGCCCTCAATATTTGCCAATTAATATAAAAGGGAGGGGCAAGCCTAAATTACCTAATTTCCATATTTGATTACAAATTTCACGACAAATATCAAAATTACTATATAGTTTTAAGATGAGTACCTACCATTGACTATTAATTATATATATATATATCATTCACACTTCTACGGTAAGTCGATGTTGACTCAAAATCAAATAACAATAGTATTATAATATGATAAAAAATACCTATATATTAATATAGATACCTATACCTACTATATTATAATAAATGCAATGTTTCCGTCAAAAATTAATTCAACATAGGTACCGTATTAATAATGAAATAGATTTTAATAGAATACAATATAATGGCATTATGTATAGGTACTAGGTTAGGTTAGGTATATATATATTTAATAAACATATACTTCGTTGTAAGGCAGACGGACCGATTTTAACCTATTTTACAGTATTATTATAGATATTATAACATAATACTGTATAATATTGATGTATCTCAATCTGACAGTCACGCTGATTATCGCTATTCTTTATACCTAACCTATATTTCAGTATTCGAGGCAAAATATGTTTTGTCTACGTTTAAAGTACCTATAGTATTATCATACCTATACTTATAAATATTATTATATTGTTTAAATATTAGGTATTCTATAGTGTCTACGACGTACAAATATATTTTTAAAATGTCTATAGGCGTATACAGAAATGAGTCAAACCGTTGCATATTTATACAATAACGGAAAAACATCTTAAATAGGACAAAATATATCATACTATACTACTATACGAGTATACGACTTTGTGTAATTCTAAAAATGTTGAACTGTCAAAAATATTGTTTTTTTTATGTTAACTATATTATATTATAAGTAATTAGTAATAAGACAATTAGTAGTATATTCTGTGGTAGGTATAGAAAAATATATTTTAACAACAAATAATAACATAACAAGAATAAGTATATAAAAAAATATAAATGATTCCAAAAAAGTGATAAGTTATATTATATGTTATATATGAGAAAATACGAAAGAAAATATTAAAACAATAATATGTACTTATTGTACTAATTTTACTCGTTGTACTCATTATTGTACTCATGAAAAAACAAAGTTGGTTACACAAATTGTATACCGCTACACATGGAAATATATTATATAAAAATATAAAATTATCAACCATTTTATTAACCATAAGAATATTATAATATCAATGGTTCCAAAAAAAGGTAAGTACCAACTTAACTTTTAACTTCCTTTTTAAAAATAAACTCAACTTTTAATAATGAGCTCTCCCTAGCCGAGGGCCCATGAAATTTCCACTCATCGCACTCATGTAGTCATAGATAAGTATATAACACACGCTACTGGAAATACAAAAACGTGTAACCTCAATTTTCGGTTTCTAAACGTATTTTAATAGAACACAATATACTTTCATACCATATACGATTAAAAAACAATTTGGTAATCTTTATTTTTTTTTTAACTGTTTTTTTAATACTGGCGTGTATGAATTTACTTCGAATAACACCGTTATAAAATTATTTATTTATTCGACTTACTGTATTAATAATACTCCAGTTAAATGAATTTCTAGTTTTTTGTTTTGAATTATCAATCATGAAAACATATTAATATTAAAATGGAAAGTAATAATTTGGATTCAACATAATATAACTACTCTATTATGGACAAGAAAATAATAAATATTAAAGAAATTTTTTTCAATATTTATAATTACGTATAATATATTATAACTTGTTAGTATATTTTACGGATGAACAAAACATGTATATAAGGTGTTTTAATCTTATGTTTATTAAGCTAAAAATATACTATCGCAGTAATATAAAGTACTCCAAAACTAAAAATAGTAACAAAAAAGTTTCAAAAATAACAAGAGATTAAAAAAATGTATCGTTTACGAGAGATAACATGGAAAAACATACGTAATATTAATTGTTTTTTATAGAAAAATACGCAAATAGAACAATTTTAATTGTATAATTAAAGAAAATATATTAATAAAAGGAAAATTATTAAAATAAAATCATACTCAACATCATGTACAGATAATAATATATAATATTATATTATTGAAAAATATACGACACTGTTGCGGCCTTGTGTACTTTCTTAACCCAACGTGGAGTCTACAGCTGCGATGGAGATATGGCGCCTGATGTGTGCGACGACGATGATAAGTTAATTTTGATGAAAATTATTTTCTCTTTGTTGTTTCCAGTCGCGCGAGTCAGCTGATCAGTAGCCATAACTTCCAGAGTTGGAGTCTGGACCTGTAGACGAACACCCACATATATCTATGATGAGACTATCTATGATATGACTATGTATATTGATATCATATTTCCCTGCTTGTCGTAGACCTTGTCAGTCTCATAAGATCACACGAATGCCATTGTACGATGTCCAGTTGCCTGCTGTCACCAAGATCGTCGTCGCTTGATACGCTACACGCCTACACCTTCAAAGTTTAATTTCGACGGTGTCCGAGACAGAAGCAATAGTGTTGTACATATCACTCACGTTCGATGACTACAACTTTTTTTAGATGAATATTATTACATTCGTTTCAAGTCCATTGGTAACACTAACGGTATCAAGTCTGACTACAACTGCTTAAAGTCTGATACCCACGGTTGCTCGTTGTCAGGTCGCCATAATTTATATTAGATGATGGTTACATTCATCATTATTCAAGTCCGATGACCACGTCATTTACTTCAATTTATTGAGATGAGTGATGAACACATTTTGTTAGCCACGTCTGATGTCCACCTTTCTTCCTCGTCAGATGATGACACGTATAATAACGATTTGTATTATAATGTATATTTTAATGACAATAAACAATGTGAGATTACCTTTATGAAATGTTTATTTATAAGAACCAAGAAGACAATAATTATTTTTTAATGTATTTTTCATTAAGTTTTAAATTTATTTTAAATAAAAAAACGCCTCAACCAATTATTAAATAATTTAAAATTACTACTCGAAATACTATATAGGTAGGTAAGACAGGTAAGTACTTACTTATTAACATTTTTTCGTCAAATATTTATTGCGATTAACAATTTCATAAATTGTACTGATAGTTGGATATATTTATAATTATCAATGGGTTATTATAAAGTGTGCTAAAAAAAAACCAAAGAAACGAGCAATTTATTACATATTTTACAGTAAAAAAGTATCTTAAATTACACATAAATTAATTACTTAAAAAGTTGCGTTACAATTAGGTACTTTTTAAGTTACTCCCCAGACACTGCTATTATATAATAGTACCTAACTAATTTTAAAAATTTAATTTCTGCAAGTGTTTTAAATAGTCCCAGTCCTCTTAGGACTTTAATAGTCAAGATCTCATAGCAATAAATGACAAGAGGCAACAAAGCATATTTGAGTTCAAAATACCAGTATTGTAAACATACAGTTGTTATTGTTAATATCAAACTCCGTTAAAGTTATCTTAAAGTTAAGAACATTATACCGTTACGGCGTTACTATATGCATATAGGTTGTTTTAAAATATTTCAATTTTTCTGCGGTAATAATTATTTTTTAACTATAGTATTTTACATACTTTTAACTTGCATAACAATTATAATATATTGTAAGAAAACAACGTTGAAACACACATAGGTAATTTTTTGAACTTAAAGTTGCGTACTAATAACAAATAGTGCGCTAACATCTTCTTAAGATTAATAATGCGGTAAATGAGAAATATAGTTCATAAAACGACTAATATTATGGCATAGCTGTGAAATAATAAATTGTAAGTTACTATAAAAGTATAGCATCAGATGTAGTGCGTTGTATGATAACTTTTACATGGTTGAAATATAAATCACGTTTAGATGCCTATAATATCATAAATATGCTCAACTTTTGAGCCCCTATATTGGCTATTATGATAATATGTAGAGCTTTACGAGTCGTTGAGCAGTTGATTATGTCTTAGCGATATTAATCACCAAAAATATATGCATCATCGTTTTATTTTAAGGTCACTAAACACCATCGTATGTAGGTAATTCACTTCTTGCAGTGATTTGCGATCATAAAAATAAGTATTTCAGTAAGTATGAGAAACACATTCAGCTGTATTAAAAACAATGCAAAGCATGGTGTGCATTATGAATTATGATTATAATTAATGGGTAGGTAATATAAAAACGACCTTCCAAGATGGACTGCGATTATATTATAGTTACCATCAGCTAGACGTCATACAATATAGTGTCAAAAATCTGGTGTAACAAAAACTACTACTTTACTAACTATAGTAATAGTACTTCACACTTTATATCTTAACACAGCTAATCTTATATTATTATTACAATATTATCAATGTATAAATACACATTTAATATTATAAAATTCAAATCAAAACTGAATACAATTTGTATAGAACTGCACGTTAGGGCAAATACTGGTCTACTCTTTTTTATTATATATATCTACTGCACTCTTTGAAATATAATTCAAATTGTTACTATAACCTATACAGCTATATAATAATATAATATATACTTAGGAAAATGAAGAGATCTATAAAATATATGACATTGAAAACATAAAAATCTTTTGAAGTTATTTTGAATTTTGTTGAAATATTGTTTCTGTGTTACTAAGTAAGGATGACTGGATGACAGACAATTAGAACATAATCAAAATGAGAACGGACTAACGATTTATACAAAATTATTAATGCAGGTTCATTTATAAATAGTTGACAACTTCGTTTTACAGAAGCTTTATTTCTAATAAAACATTAAAATTTGTTCACTTCCCGCCCTTGCCACAATATACAACTCTATCTCAATTTTAATCAGATAAAATAAATAATAAAAACCATTTTTGATAATAGATTTTTGTATTATTCTCAACCTAAATACTTAAATCAAATACTTCGACAATAAACACGTACGACTGTATGAGTATTTTATAATTATACACCAAATGATACGGTATAAAATGCTCGGTTCAGAGGATGCTTGATTTATAGGGTAAACAATATTTATAATGAATTTGAAACTTTTTAATAGTATCTCCACATTTTTTAAAGTATTCGTATTTGGAATCAAAACATTTTTTTTTTTTATTGAATACCTGCTGATTAAAATACGTGTTTTAATTATTTTTCAAAATAAGCATCTGTATCTGAACTTGGATACTTTTAAAAAGTATCTTTTTTGTCGATACCCCTTAGTGACGCCTGTTTGTCAGCCACTGTGATATAAATGTGGTCTGTTGACGGTTGACAAGTGATGACGTGCGGTCGTTTGGATCTCCCAAAGGTAACGATGACGGTGGAGATTCGAAGTCCTAACGGCGTAAAGCCATTATAGAACCCGGGGCGTCTTACGGATACAAATTGTGTTGAATATATTTTTAGAAGTTAAATGTTATATTAAAATACATTTTAAATTTTTTAAGAAAATTATTTTAGCTTGAACAATATTGGCGTGAAATAATTGTAATCATGAATAAAAAAAAACCTAACTTATAATTTTTCGATATGTCTATTTTAGATTCTGAGCGAAGCAATGAATGTATTGATTTTACAATGATGTGTGTTTTTTTATTTTTTTTTTTTTTGTCTGTCATCACCTTTTAGGATAGTAAAAGTGTTTGGATTTTCTTCAATAGTAACTTTTCTGATAAGAAAGTGAATCTAGTTGGTACTTTGGGGGGGTCAAAAGTAAAAATTTCCCAGTAGTTTTCATAAGCGCCGTGAAAAACAAAAGAAAAATTAAGGAAAAACGGGAATTTTTACGCAAAATCTATTTTCGAGAAAATTGATCATGGTTTTTGGTGCAACTCTAAAATAAATGACCGTAGGTACATGCATTTTCGACTGAATGTTTATATTAGCATTTTCTATACACAATAAAATTTTGAAAATAATTTGACTCTTTTTGAGCTGTCTACGGACATTTTCAGTTTCCATTTTTTTTTAGTTTTTTTTTTCTATAAATATCAATAAAATTTTATTTGTTGGGTAAAAGAGCTTGAAAATTTAATACAAGGCTTCTACTAAATTGTTACTATGATATTTGAAAAATATTAAAAATCTTTAGTCACAGTTTTTATTTAACGATTTAACGATTTTCTTATTTTGTTCTAATTAAAAAAACGTATGACTGTAAATACTTGAAAATTTCACTGAATTTTTTTATTAGCATTTTCTATACACCATAAAATTTTGAAAATATTTTGATTTGTTTTGAGCTGGCGGACATTGACAGTTTTCAATTTTTTTTAGTATTTTTTTCTGTAAATATCAATAAAATTTTATTTGTTGGGTAAAAAAGCGTGAAAATTTAATGCAAGGCTCCACGTAAATAGGTTATATATAAATTACTTTATTCACAATAATATCATCAAATATATTTGGTAATATTATAGGCTGACTGACCGTTTTCGCTCAGAATCGTTTTTTTTATACAATGATATTATATCATTGAATTCAAATTTAACACCATCCATTACAGTGACCCACTTGTAACCTACTGTACAGCAGAGCGACATCCACTTACCCACCTTTTTTTAATTTAAATTAGAAAACAAACATGAACCATAATATTGGTTTCATATTGTAATAACTAATAGGTAGGAAGTAATTATTATTTTTAGAGATTTTACATTTTTAGACACTCATAATTATGCCCATAACACGCCTGTCCTATCATTACTTACACTTGACACTTTAGCTAACCGTATAGGCAAGCTGCAAATCTCAATTTTTTGACTAAATGATTACAAGAGAATATCGATTCGCCGTACCTGTTATCCTAAATCTCTTTCGATGTCCCTGTCCGAATCTCTCTTCTTTTCTCACACCCTATACTTCCTCAACTAATTATTGTCAAAATGAACCACTTCGTCGCTGCATGTATTTAGCTAATCAAGACCCTTGCTTTAATAGTAATTAAATTATTGCCCTAACAATGTATTGTATTAAATTTATAATCTGTACATTGGGCAAAAGTATATTATAAAACAAAAATTCGTTACATAAAGAAATATTATATGCTTCTATTCCGAGAAAAAAACTTATTTCATATAAAAAATGTAACCACTATTAACTTAGCAATAGGTACTACATAGTCATTGTCATTATTGACTACCTAGTAATCAACTAAAATTACTTAATATCAACATTGCCGCTAACGCATATAATATAGATAAATTAAGCTTTAGCCGGATAGAGAAAAAGCATTATCGATGCACGTCGATGACGAATAGCGGAATAGATAGGTACAAGTAGGTAGATAATATATTGATTACCGACAGGTATTGAACTAAATCAAAGTGTATGGTGAATGGCAATGGCATGTACCTACCTACCTAGTTAGTCGTTTGTTATTTACGTTGGATAAAACGTGTTGAACTCAGCATACTTATTGTATGCACTTTTTACAATATAATAATATATAAATACATATATGGAAAATATATTTTGTCAGATAGTAAGACGGAATGCGGGTGGGGACACTTTGGACTACATTTTGATAAAAGGTTTAAAGGTCGCAGGCTAAATTGGATAAATGTACTGTAGTAATGTCGTGTGAATCGTGCACGCCGCAAAGGTTAGAAACTATTTGCACCACAGAACACGTCGAGATTATTATACTAACCACGCGAGGTGTGGTGCAAGCTCATATAGTTGCCCCGAGTATAATATGTGCCCAGTGGGCGGTCCTGGTTTGCGCACAAATACCAAAAAGACAACTTGTCACAACTTGTTTGGGCACAAGACACTTGAATACTTGATACCACACTCGATACTCATTTGGAAGCAGTTTTAACTTTAAAATAAGCATACCTACATGGTTTGCGACGCGACGTGGTAAGGTACACTTCCATTTTAGTACCTACATAATTAGGTACCAATTTATTTCTAGAGATGTGAGTTAATTATTGTACAGTGATATAAAATTGTATTGTATAAGATGGTTTTATACACATAGTGAAAGCATTTTTTTTTTTTACAGTTTGTATACAAACAAAAAAATATTGGTTATAGTTTATTAGAAAATCAATTTTATATTTAAGACTATAATTTACTATTAATTGTAACTATTATTTTGACTTAAAATTATTTCTAGTCACTAGGTATAACAGATTTGGTAGCATGATGCCTTTTAAATATTAAAATACTCTTGAATAATTCTTGTATTATTGTGGTTTTTCAAATGTTTTCTGCAATTATTAAGCCATTGGTCACATCTCTCAACATACAATATAGTTTTATGACCTGTGTTAAATTACCGATAATTTGCTCTGATAATACTCCAATGTTCTGTGTGGTATATTACGGTATTATAAAAAAAAAACTAATACCGTGTTTTAACATTTCTACTAATTTCAAATAGTACAGCTGGCTTACTAATTACTTTATAGGCTTATAGGACTGTCAATGAAAATATTTTCCTCTGGTATGGTTAAAAATGTATGCGTAAGCTGCCATTACTCGTAAAATAACTTAATACGACCTCGTTCTCGGGTTTAAACTTTAAAGTACCTACTGTAACTGTGTAGGTACTTATACTAGTACTCGAAAATAATTATATTTATAGTTAATACACTAATATGGTTGTTTTCCCCGCGTAGAAGCAATCGCCCATTAATATTCTCTTTGTATTTCATCTGGTAATATTTACTCCAGATGCACATTTTCTCCAAAAACTGTTTGACTATGGTTTATATTGATTTAAATGACTACTCTTTTCAACGGTAATTATTTATGATATTTCTAATTACGTTTCAGCTTTAATACGGCATAGAATTACGTACACATATTAAACTTGATGTACAGCGAGCTTACAAATGTAGAGTGGCTTGTGCGACAGTGATCTCAATATATAGGTGCTATTTTAAGCGTCCTATGTAAACTTAATAGCTCTTATAACTTAAATGTTTTTTCTTGTACTACATTGACGCAATAGAAAAAGGTGAATAATATATAATAGTTATAGAAAAAAAGGGGAGAAACATTATTTTAAATCACCATTATTTTAATTTATAAACTTTTTCCACGATTAACACTAATGCACATGATATTTTCACGACACGTGATCTAATATTTCGCTGATTTCTAAATCCGTTTTTCAATAATAATATTATATGAATTCGTCAAAAATATAACGCGCATTTGTCGTTTTATATTTTATTTTGTTGTATTATAATAATATTACCTGCAGGTGCGCATACTATTGCTAATAATAATACCTAATAAATTCACTACGAGTTCTCGTGTGAGAATATCAATGGTATTGCAACTTTTTTTCAGGAAATGTACCTTTATAATATGGTACATTTTCCGTTTTCGTTATGCCTAAGACGTGATTAACGGCTGCCTATCGCACGAGCACAAAGATAAGAAATAATTATTATGCTCGCGATCGGGTTGTATGTATTATGTAGCTGGTACCTACGTTCAATTTTATCACGTACCGTATGGTCTTTTCCAGTAAAAAAATTGTAGATTGTCCGCAAACGAGTTACGGCTGCCGTGCATGCGACACAATTTTTCCTCGACACAAACGTCCGCAATCATTATAAAGGTACGACTCGTGGTGTAGGTACGACCCACGGTAAACCTACGGCAACAGGCCACAACCGCGGTATATGACGTAGCCTGCAGTTGTAAATTAATAGGTGCACGTAGGCAGGTGATTTCTGTAGAATTATTTATGCTTTCAACAAACTATGACACCGTCTGCCGGCATCGCTGTACAACATAATACAGGCGTGTTATATAATATCTTATAATATCTGTATAATATGTCGACTGCTAGGCACCCTATATTATGTACACAGCCTATACCGCGGTATACGTATTAGTGTTCTTATATACACGTATATACAACGTGCTCTGTGCTGAAGTGGCTGGCCCGTGGCGCCATATTATGATAGTATACCTAAATGCCTTAAGTTATGAAAAACGCATATTTATAATGGGAGGTCATACTCTTTTTGACTTTTTTAATTTAATAAAAAATAATTGGTATATATTGTTGGTTTGATGTTGGTTGATAGCACACTGAAATAAGTTTAAGTTTTTAAGAAAAATACGATAAAAAGTTGAAAAGTTTTGCAGGTACATCAGCGTAAATGTGCGTAGGTTTTGTTTAAAAACAAATTAAACTGCCCATAGCTAAAAAATTTAAAGAGTTGGACCCCTCCTCTCCCCTCTTGGATCCTTCAAAGGAGTTTTCTTTCATATCTTAAACTTTAAACTTTAAAATATACTATCATACTATGACGTCAGCCCGCAGCCGGCCACTTCCTCCAGGAACACATTGTATAATAATATTATAATTAGACTATTAGAGCGGCTATATTCGTGTACTAGATATAGTAGCAGTATCTTACACTTCAATAATGCAAGCTGAGGCCGGAGTGGCGCAGTGGTTACGCAGTTGACGCATACGACTCACACAGTCATCGGTTCGATTCATAGCAAAGTGCAAAAAAATTTGTGTGGTTCTACACGATCACCAATTTCCCGTGCTGTCGTCGGATTGTGTCATCTGGTTTCCAACTAAGTCCCACTCCACTGGCAGTGAAGACTGCACATGTTTCCTCTTGGAGAAGGGGATAGTATCAATGTATAATGCATATAATTATAATATATACACGGATAAACAGATCACACGATCTCCCTACTACAGATTTGTGATAAGCGTAGACAAAGTCCTTGAGGTCGTTTCAATAAACAAATACAGGAAAAAAATAAAATAATGCAAGCTCTCAAGCAGTCATTAAAATTGTGTGTAGTACGAAATTTAGAAGTGTGTTATTCTAATCAAACCTTTATAATGATATTAGGCATGTAATTTTGTAGCTTCACATTTTTTTTTATATTTCAATGATTTTTGCCAAAACCACATTATAATTTATTATTATCTACATTCTACACAGACATACAGTTAACAATATTTTACTCTTATTACAGAAAACAAACTACAGCCACACAACAAGAATACTTTGAAGGTGTTTTTCCCGAAGCGAAACGTAAAGAGCTCCATTTCGACAGCATTTCCAATTTTGATATAAACGTTATTTTTCGGATAATTTGCGTGATTTTGTGGACCATCTTTCAGTTTTTGCGGACAAATAGTTTTTTAGCAAATCGAAAAAACTGTTGACATGCTGGTGAAATGGTTTAAAAAATTTAAAAATTAACTTTCTCTACTTTTTTATATACCATAATTTTGCAGATAATTTGTGGAATTATTTTCAATTTTTGCGGACAAATATTTTTTTAGCAAACTAAAAAAAAACTTTGCAAAAAATTAAAAAAAATCCTATTTCACTTTTTAGTATAAGTACCAGATTTTTTCGGAAAAAAAACAAAAAATAAAATTTTAATGCCCCTTCGTTGTGTAGGTAACCGTACCTATACCATTTTTTTTCATTTTTTGAACTGACGACGCCGCGGGAACTGATTTCGCATTCTTCCGCGGCGCAACCGTACCTATACTTACATATTATTATAATAACTCTGCTGCCAACAAGAAATAATGGGTATTAATACAGGCGAGTCTCGATAATTCGAATTTTTTTCTTTCCTCTAAAAGTGGTAACTTAGTTGTTTTGAGGCATATATATATATATAACACAAAAAATACATAAATTGAATTCATTTATATTCCCCTTGAGGTTCGAGACTCGACGGTATTATTAAGTTGCACGTTGTTAACCAGTAGTGTGACGTTATCTAGCGGACGACGTACGAAGTGTGCAGTAGATCAGACGATTTGTTAACGTTCAATAGAAGGCGCCATTGCGACGATTCAATATTATAAGTTATAACACTCATAGTTAGGGATGTTAAAATTCGGTATTTTATTTATAATACCGTATTAATAGAATCTTGAAAAATCTTAAATTATCGGAAGTTAAACAAAGTTATAAAACTATTGTACCTATATGATGGCCAATTTTAAAATGACTAAAGGCACCCAGCGCCAATGTAATTTTGTACATAAAAATATGCTTTACGAGAATAATGATCTTGTTTTGAAGAATCAACAAAATTTGATAATTTTCTTTTTTACTAATAGAGGGTAATATTCTAAAAGCCACATCGAACTCCGTTTTACAATATTTTAATCTCAAACTTTATAATGTTTTCAAAATTAAAAAAATTGTAAGAGATTTTTTTATAAATTATACTATACAGGGTGATTCATTAAGCGTAAAATCATATTTTTAAATATCTATTTTTTATCCTTATATTTTTTTAAGTTTTTTACTTTTTTGAATGACAGCATAGAGTTTTAATTTCATTTTCCAAAGCAGAATATTTTTCTAAGTATTTTGGTACATAAAAATCGAATTTAGGACGAGTAGTTTATGAGTTATAAGTATTTAAAGTTTAGATAAGAAGATTAGTGGACAAACATTTTGCGGGGTAACCCCATACCACTCCACTCCGCCCATCTAAACTTTAAATACTTATAACTCATAAGCTACTCGTCCTAAATTCGATTTTTATGAATCAAAATACTAAGAAAAATATTCTGTTTTAGAATAATAATAAATCTCCCCTAAATAGGTATCGGATAGTAGAATAGTGGAAAAGTATTATAAATAAAGTGACAACTAAAATATAAAATTTTATTGCGGAAAGTTTGAAAAACTAGCACTGGGTCCCTTAATAATGTCGGAAAACATTTTAAAAACAACAATAATACAATAATTATTTTAGAGTAAATATTAATATTTAAAGTCATGCTACAAATACTGATATACATATAATAGTAACACAAAATAATTTTTATTTAAAATTATGTAGATGGTTACAATTCATAGTAAATCATATTCTTAAATATCAAATTAATTTTTTAATAATATTAACTAATGTTATTTTTTTTCATACAACCTACAGTTTAAAATAATTTTATAATTTTATAGATACTATGTAACATACAAAATATTTGAAGGGGTCTATGCAAAAACCAGACAATTCCAATTTTTCAAAATTTTTTTAAAAAAAAAACAATTTTAATTTTTGAAGCTATATTGAATTTTAACCAGAACTTATAATATTCTTTTGGAGCCATCTCTATCTGATTTTTCACCAGAAAATACAAAAATCAGATTTTGAATAATTGCATTATTGAAGAAAAAAAGTGGTCATCATGCTTATCGTAGACACTACCCATACATTTGTAGTGTCCGTCTTACACATGTATGACATAGAAATTTCG
The DNA here is from genome assembly GCA_008086715.1 of Sitobion miscanthi. Lineage (NCBI taxonomy): Eukaryota > Metazoa > Arthropoda > Insecta > Hemiptera > Aphididae > Sitobion > Sitobion miscanthi. Next base: position 28,013,045 of record CM017803.1, read on the forward strand.
TTCACTTGTTTCAATAGTGTGCTGTTAGTTTTGATATTAGGGTGAATTTACCTATTATCAAACTTTTAGGTAAGAACATTATCTGTGCTCAGGCGTTGGCTTTGATTTAATATTTTAATTTAAAATATCAAAAATTAAAAATGCTAATATCTCGCTTGAAAATTAAAACACTAAATATTACACATTTTTAAACTGCTGGATCGCCACATTAGCTTATTAGGTAGGTACTGACGTATTTTTAAGATGTGAATACAAAAAAATTTGGCAGATAGGAGGGGGTGTGGCCATTTTGTCAACCTCTCCGCCTTCACTTAACCACGTCATAGCCGGGTACACCTACGTAAAAATAAATATTTACTCAAACCAACAGTTCTGGCATTATATGTGACGTCGGTTAATTGTTTGTCCAGGACATAAGCACATAACATTATATTATTATCTCTGAAGTCTCGTCTATATTGTTAGCGTGAGGTGCTCATATCTCATATATTCAGTGACATACGATCGAGTGGTCAACTCGCTCTTCGATGAATAATATATTTATAGCAACATCTATAGAAGTGTTTCCCAACCTTTTTGTTATGATGACCCACTGAACCACTGAACAGCAGATTTACTTATTTTGGTTGGGTGACATTCTACCAAAAAAAATATCAACTATTCTATATAACATAGTACCTTCCTAAGTAATATTAATAATCGTTTTTATTATAATCAATTTTATTTAACTTAAGTAAAGTAATGCAATACTGAATATTTAATATTTAACTCTGTTAAATATAAAGATGATTTTTAAATTTAAATTAGGTACCTAATTTTTATATTGTTATATTTATTACGGTTTACAACTAAACAGTGACCCATCACAAAACTGCCAAGTGTCGACTGGATAGATTATGTAGTTGATAATTACTTATGACAGACACACAAAAAAACACACATCATAGTAAAATCAATACATTCATCGCACCACTCAGAATCTAAAATAAAAATCGGTTATTATTATGTAAAATTTAATATATTTGTTTATTTTGATTTTTTTAAATTCGAATTTTTACATTTGTCTGTGTCTTCAAAACATATATATTAAACCAAGATGTTTTTGCAAAATCTTAACGAATAGATTATACATTTGGCGCAAATGGGCTGTCGGAAAAAATATACTTTTTTTATTTAGGCGCAAAATGAATTAATTTTTTTGGTGCAATTGGGCAATGCCCACTAAACTACAACACGAAAGTTTTAAATTCTCCCCCCCCCCAAAAAAAAAAAAAAATTCTGAGTTTGGTCTTGGGTATACTATTATTTTATAAATATGTTTACGACATGATATTTTATTTACAGTGTACAATTGTATTATGCACATTATATACTTATACAAAACAACCCTCTCGCCATGTTCATTGGTGCGTAGTTATTACGGTGTTCTTTATTTTATTTTAGATAACGCGTGAATGTATTGTGTACCATGAAATATTTAAAAAGGTGTCGACAGATGTTTGAAAACAATTCGATTGGAAAAAAACGCCGTAAACTAACAAGATTAAAACCTGCACGCAGGCGTTGTGCACAAAAAAATATGCACAGGGTACCAGCTACCTAACCGTGTACCATGTAATATATATATTGTATTTATATTATAGTATCACGCGTCAGGTAAATCAGGTTAAAAATCTGGAACAGTTATAAATCGACATTATTGTTTTTCAGTAAATTACGAGAAAGACATTTAAAAACACACGTTTTGAATTCACAATGAGAAAATAAAACGAAAAATGTACGGACGTTTACGGGAAACATCGGTTGTAAGTTGAGTAAAATATTGTGAATATCAAAGTTTAAATAATTTTATTTGATTATAATATATGACGTGGAAAAGTGTGACGAGCTTACGCAGTATTACTTACTGTCTTATTACTTACATGCATGTCTTTTAATTATTATTATAAATTCCCAGTTTATCTAATAATTTATTATTTGTGAATACTATGAATCAGTGTCGGCCTGGCCATGGCCGCTGGGCCGCAAACGCGTCCGGGGCCCTCGGCCGTATTTGTGTCGGGGGGCCCCCGCCACCCGATCGTACTGAGAAATATTAATATTGGATAATGAATATTATTATTAATAATATTATTGTACGGTTTTATAATTTATAATATTATTACGTATTAATGCGTTGCCGAAAAAATTAATTTATTTTTTGATGAAGAAGACCTAATCGATATTCAAGAAGATTTTCCTATTAAGCGTATTCCCAAAAAAAAAAACATTATCTGGAGAAAAGTGTTCAGATGAAGTTAGAATTATAACACCTTATACAAAATTTAAGTCAAATGCTTATTCTATTATAGATACTATTCTTAATAGCATAAAATCCCGATTTGTACCTAATGAAATGTTATTAAAAGATTTAAATTGACTGGATCCTAAAACATTTGCTTTTATTAATGAACTTGAACAATTTCCCAAGGACTCGTTGAACACAATATGTAAACTAGCAGATTTAGACAAAGAGGTCATTGCAATTGAGCTAAAACAGTTTGCTGGTCAGTATAACAATTTCATACCAGATGTATCTGAAAATGATTTTCACGATAATAAATCTTAATCTTCTAAAATTATAAATATTGATGAAGATGATGCTATTGAAGGTAAACCCACCGAACAAATTAAATGTGACAAATGCACTAAATGTCTTCACTGTGCATTGATTTTGCTCCAAGAGCTATCATGTCAATCTAATTTATTTTGTAATTTGTTCACATTATATAAATTTGTGTTGCTATTACCATCAACACAGACTACCTGTGAAAGAGTATTTTCAAAGCTAAAAATAATCAAAACTAAACTTCGGTCTTCTTTACACCAAGAACATCTTAATCCATTAATGCTAATGTCCATTGAAAAGGATATTTTGATTGACCCAGATGAATTGATTGATACAATTGCTAACTCATCTAGTCAACTAAAAAAATTACTGACATAAAGAAAGTTAAATGCACAAAGTTGTATAATGTGAGAAGGTATTATTTATATTTTGTAATATGTATATAATTTTTCAGAATAATAAATTATTTATCTAACTTAATTCTTAACTTATTGGATGGTTTATTTTATATATGGTAAAAATATAATATGTTCCACTACTTATAAGTACATTTTTTATAATTTTATGAAAAAACATTTTTGGGGGCCCTTCTGAAGAAATGCATCCGGGGCCCTTTAGGTACCAGGCCGACACTGCTATGAATCAACTAAAAACTAATATAAACCGTTTATAATCGAAATGTTCAATCATAATATAAACAACCACGTTTAATGTCGATCATTACCTTCTAAGTAATAATAATTAGTATAAATTGAATAATATTATGTAGAAGCGTATAATATTGGTGTATTACCCTGCATAATTATTAATTATATGTTCACAAATTTGCTATCGATGATTAAAAACTAAAATACACATATAGGTTAACTCATTTGAACTGAAATTATTTTATGGTTTAGTAAAATAAAGTATAGGTAATATTAATTTACGTACCGTTTATTATATTATTATAGGTAGTATGCATATTTTATAAAAAATGATGCATATGAATATTTAATTTAAATAATATTTAGCCTTTCACATCATACGCTTTAGAGTCTGCAGCTAGTGCAGCAGCATTGTTACACGCCGAAACAACATTTACGATACATTTTCCACAGTCCGGATACCATTTTTTTTTTACTTAAAATAAATTTCGTTTTATTTATTCACGAACCTTTTTATTTTTACTAAATGTTAGGGTTAAAGAAGTTGTCGTATTCGAAATAAATAAAAATTGTTAAATTTTACATTTTAAGGATATATTCTCGGAACGTTTTACTTTGTGTGTCACGTTCGTTATTAAACGAATTTAACTTATTTCGAACTTAAAAGCTGCATCTTGTATAATTTATAATGACTATAAAGAAGTCAGTTGCAAAAAAAAAAAAAAAACTGAGAAACTTTTCACTCCAAACTCTAAAGTTTAAGGACGCAAAGTGTTAAACATTTTACATTTATACAAGAATGACATTTTTCTTACGTGTCTGATCCTATTATACCAAACTTAATATAGTCTATATTAGTTTGGGATCAAAATCAATTTCTTTCAATTTGGTAAAACGAATTGCTTGTACTATTAGATTATTTTCATCGCTGTAACGAAAAACATTTAAAATGTTTAAAACAATTAGGTGCGTTTGATTAAAATATGAACAATTTTATCAGCTACGCTATTTCTGTGGTTCTGTACAGACAGGTTGGCCTAAACGAAACGAATGAATAAATTGGTAAAAAGGGCAATTTTTTTCGATTATTTGTCCTTGATTATTCGAGAAAAATTGTACATACAATACTTTTAATTGTATTTCCACTTTCTAAAAAATATACAATATGTTTTTATACTGATAAAAATGTTTTTGACAATGTTTACACCGGAGAGGGTATTTTTTTTATCGCTTGACCACCGATTCATCTGCACCCAACCGGTGATTAATGTATATTTATTAGAATATTTTTTATTTGATTAGATAAATGAGCAAAAGTAGAATGTACCTGAATAAAACATCTCGTGTCTTATACAATATACATATTGCACCTACTTAATATAATAATTATAAGTAAATTTAACAGTTTATAAACATCGTTATTTTTAAATAAGTAAGTAGGCACTTGAATTGTTTTTTGTGTATGACTCTAGAGCCGAAGCTTTAGTATTTGCGAAGGCTATATTATAATAATTCGTATATGAAAACTAGCCAAGTCAGACCTTAGGCTTCAATATATTATTGTCCTAAGTTATAAAAAGAAATGATATTTTAAGTTGTTATAAAATATTTTATGTTGTTGTTAATAAATTTAAGGATGACCATTGAACTTGGCAACCATTTAGATCTCACTTCTTTTGTCGTTGAAGTCAACAACCAAGGCATATATTATATATTGTAATACTGAACTTGGTTCTCATTTTACATATATGTTTTTGATCGGATATCATTACTTTTTGTACAGAAATTATTAGTCAGTACTTATTCAGAATAAAATCAAATGGTTTTTGTTAAACTATTTTATTTTTCTACGTTTAGGAACAGAAAACGGCACCGACGTCGGGTGCGGCTTGTGGCCGTGCCGACAGCCAGCTACGTCATACCTTGCATTCTATATTTATATATAGTATAGTTTCAGTTAATAATAAAATGGTTGTTATTATTAAAAGTATTTATAAAATTCATTCAGAAATTGATAATGTTATAAAACTTTCAGTCATAAAAATACTAACAGTTGAAGATTTATTTTCAGAACCAATACCTAGTATGAATATTGGAATTCATTTAGTAAATAGTAATCATGTGTCAAACCCTTATCAAATCTTTTTAAGTGATGTAAAATTCAAATGTTCTTTTTCTCAGCTCCTTCATAACCAAGCTGTTGTTATTTCATTATGTCATAGTGTCTGATATAAATGTTAAATTTGTAGTTCTATTACATTTTACATGTTTTAAGAATATTTATTCTAAATTTATTGTATGTTTTAAATTAAAAGGTGAAAGAAAATAGAAAAGAAATATTTGTATAGAATAATTCTATGCTATAATATATTTATAGGTGTTAACTTTTGTATGTATTACAATTTTATTTTGATTATATTTAATTTTTAATTGTAATCATGTATTATGTACTTTTGACTTATGCAAATAAATGTGTGTAATATTTATGACAATTTTATACCAATTATATTTCACTTTTATTCTTTAGAATATTATATTTTATTTTATACTAACCCAACAGGTGGACTATGATAATCATATTATTGTTCAGCCACTAATGTATTCTCAACAGTAGAAAAAACCAATTGAATCAGTTTCAGCACTATCACTCAGTGTCGTATGTATAGAAAATATTTTTTGATTAATGAGTCCAATTTTTAATAATTTTTAAGTTTTACTGAAATTTTTTTTGTTGGGGGGGGGGCACTGGGATACTATTGGAGTTTCTAACATTAATGTAATGTTGAATATGGTTATGTTAGGAATGTTTTTTTATTAACTCTATTGAAATGTTTTAGAATAATATTTATGGAACATACCTATTATACAGTTTAGTATTGTATACAATTTAGTCACAAGAAACACGGCATAAAGCGTTTCTGAAATGATTTAGTAACTGCTATGGAAGTTCCACAGGAACGTTTCAAAGTTCCTAATGAATGTTTTTTTATTACAGTAACATTCCTTTGCACGGTGGATAATAACATTTATTGTAAAATATTTTCTGTTGTACAGCGTGTTCCTACAGAATACAGAGCGATTAGAAAAATATTTTATTACTTTATAACGAAAAATGTACTAGTTTCTGATTTATTCCTTTGTATTCACCCAATTATCTATTTGCATACCAAATTTGAACTTTTTTGGTCTTCTGGAACTGGGTTAGAGTTTTGGTCAATTAGTCAGTCAGTGTTAAATAGGACAATTTTTGAACGTTAATATCTAGATAACCGTTTGTGGTGTGTTTATACAATTTAGAGCACATATGTATCTCGCAAGTCTCATTACATGAGCAAAATTTGACATGTTTATGTGAAATAGTTTTTGAGTAATGAGGGGGTCAAAAGTGGCTCCAAATGGTTCGTGTAATATTACACATGGACATGGTGTGGTAGCCAGCTTGAACTTGGCTGACACGCTACCGCGTGTCTAGATAAATTATGGCGAATATTTTTTAGAAAATGATGACATATTAAATTAAAATTCTAACAAGCTGTTTTTGAGTTACCAATTTAACATTATATACTAATGATAATACTATAATAGGGTTGAAAATTGTACTAATTAATCTATCAATGTTTATAATTAGGAAATATGTTCCAAGTGTGATAAATATTAGATAATAATATAGTGTGTCTATTTCAGACCGTAAACCCATTTTTAAAGACTATATATTATTCTTAGTATAAACATTTTAATAACTGAAAAACTATTATTGTTCGAATAGGTACATCAAATTTACAAACATATTATCCACTAAATAATTTACAGTAAAAAGGGTAGTTCTCATTTGAAAAATAAAAATATGTACCTTCCACCACAGAACACTCATCAAGTATAGTATCTACACGAATATAAATAATTGAGATCTTTAAATAAATAAGTATCTATCTATTTATAAATTCCAAAAATCAGAATTTGAACGAATTAATATTATTAAGTGGGAAATTGGGGCGAAACCTGGTGAATCACTCTGTTTATTATTCATAGCCCATTTACATTTAACTTTTAAGTGAGTTATACTTTTGTATCATCAAAGCTACTGTAGGGGTGTCATCAATAAATACAATAATACTATGATAGATGTGGTACCTACAGACAATATTATTATATAGTTTCAAAATTTAAATTATAAGTCCTTGGTTATGGCCATTAATAACTAATAAGCCGCCTATTGAGCAGGCGCGTTTGCTGTAAAGGTATGCCTTCGTTTTAAATTTTAAGGTCATGATGAATCATCGAATGAAAAAATAATTTTAAATGGGGCTCATATGTAAACGAATAAATCACATTTTTATGTTAAAACTTTATAAGAAAATTAAATATGTATTATAGAGTTTCGAATTTCAAATTTGTTTGAAAACATTTCGGGATTTAACTTGTATAACCTCTTGTGAAAATTAAAAAAGTAGTTTGCAGGAAAACGATCGATGTTGTTTTAATATAATATCTATATATATTGTATACAATTCTAAAACTAATTTCCAATTTAATCATCAAGTTCCAAAGTTATTAACCTTATATTTAATTCAAAATTAAATTAAAATCGGTAACGAACCCACATTATACAAAATTTGACGAATTTACGTTTTTAATGAATCTTACATAGGTAAAAATGTGACCTTCGGGAAAAAGTCGAAGCCAAAACTCATTCTATACCTATGGAGACAAAGTTGTTCAAGTAATAAAAATTATATTAAAATATCAAATATAATAATAGTGTGAATATTTTTATATTAATGAAAAAAGCGGATTCCATTAAATACTGCTAAACATTTACCTATTGTAAAAAAATTGTTCACTTTTTTTAAAATATTTTTTTTAAACATAATTTGAAGCCATTAGAAAACATTATTTTTTTAAAAAAATCTATGTTTCTGATATCATTCTTTTTTATGACGGCAAACATATTTATGTCATATTCTAAATCTGCAGATTAATTCATGAGAATATTTCAATATAATATAAAAATCGAATTTTAAACTAGTAGGAAGTTAATTGGTTACCTATAACACATATTATTTTAAGTTTGGTTGTGTGTAGTATAATAATGGACCGAATTTTTCTGGGTATCTATGTGACAAAGCGATTCCTACTTGGTACTTTTATGAAAAGATCAAAATTGAAAATTCCCAATAGTTTTCAAATGCGCAGGCAAAAACAAATGAAATTTTTTTTTTTTTTTAATTTTTATTTTTAGTACATACAATCTATAAATACATTTTACAATTAGATTAGCATGTTTGAGGATTTACGTTTAATGAAATGATTGACAAGATGAAGTAATCACCCAGCGGCAACACTTACTGGTAAAAGGGTTAGAATTATTTTAGGTCACGGTTCCAGTTACGCAACCTTCTAGGTGGGTTCCCAGGAATGGACTCAGAGTTTAGAGCAAGGATTAAAGGGTTAGAGTGGTTTGCAAGACGGGCACGGAAAAGTTTGTAGGAGTTTTTGGCTTCTTCTTTGACAGTGAGTATTTTTAAGTCTGAATGTAAGGTATGATTTGAAACATACGGAGGGGCGCATGTAATCATGCGTAATGAGGTTGATTGGAATGTTTGGATTTTATAAATGTTTGATTTTTTTGCTGATCCCCATAGTTGGATACCATATAATCAAATTGGTTTGAGGAGGGTTTTGTATAGTAGCAGTTTTGTATTAAGGTTAATTTTTGATTGTTTCCCTATAAGTGGAAAGAGTGCTCTTCGTCTGGCATTTAGTATGAGCCGTTTTTGTTTAATATGTGTGGCCCAGGTAAGTATTTTATCTAGTGTCATACCCAAATATTTAACGTTAGAGGAAGAAGGAATGACTTTATTGTTTAAGTAGACTGGGGGTACTGTGCTTAGTTTGAGAGTGAAGGTAATGTGAGATGATTTTTCGTTATTTATTTTTATTTTCCATTTGGAATACCAGTCTGCTAGTAAGTTTAGATTATTTTGTAGGTGTTGTTTAGCAAGGTGTGGATTTTTTTCTGAAGTGTATTTAACTTTGTCGTCAGCGAAGTCGGCTACCGAAGTATGAGAGGTGGTTGGTTGATCGGCTGTGTATATGTTGAATAGTATTGGGGAAGAGATGGCACCTTGGGGAACACTAGCTAGAATTGGGGCCAAGTTTGAAATTTCAGAACCAACTTTGGTGGCAAAGAATCTGTCTTCAAGATATGATGAATTCAATGAAAAATTAAAAAAAAAAACGGGAATTTTTACACAAAATCGATTTCGATTTTTGGTGTAACTCTAAAAAAATGACCCTATATTCATGAAATTTTAACTGGTTATTTATATTGGCGTTTTCTATACACGATAAATTTTCAAAATATTTTGATTTGTTTTGAACTGTTAACGGACAGATTCAAATTTTTTTAATTTTTTTTTCTATAAATATCATTATAACTAGATACACGTTTTTATCTTAGTTTTGCTATTCTAAGTTCATTAAATAATTTACAGGACTAAATAAACGATAATGTTAGCGTAGCCCTCACACGATACCAATCATGTAACAAGACATGGCGATACCGGTGACAGAGTTAATGTTTTAATGTTTGTATAGGTAAAATATTATGGTATACACAAATTATTATAATATATGACTACCAGCTAATATTATTATCATTAAAATATACATATTATTTATCCACACCATTTTTTACGAGTATAATAATTATTATTCTTTACAAGTTCTCGTAATTCGTTCTCTAACAAAAATACACTTTGTACTTTATGTTATGTCAAAAGTCCAGAACGAGTATTACACGGGTGTAAATGACTGTTATAGTAGGCAGGTATAATATAAAGTATATAATATTATGTGGTTTTAACGCAGTGAAATTGCCAACCGCGGACCACGTGTGTGTATTTTTTAGGTGCTCTAAATCAGTGGTTTGTTAATAATAGTATTGCTGTATTCAATGCACAAATCGATGTAAAAAATTATTGAAAATGTATTAATACGTTGTGCTCATATTATTACATTGACTAAAATATAATACGATTATTGAGTGCACATTTTAAAATATAAATTTCTACAATGCTGAATTTTAGATTGACTAGTTAAAAAAATCTATATTTTATAGAATATGCAACTTTAACAAAACAGTGTTTTAGAATGCAAATTATTATTACCGACTATTAGTGTTTACGATAAAGTTCCATATCTAGCTGTGATCGAGATGAGGACGGGAAGTATCAAAATAGAAATTCTTAAATATAATATTGCATTATAATATTTTTTTAAGATATTGGACATTTTTGTTTGTTTGTAAATGAGTAGATTTGAACTTAGATATTATGATTTTCTTACCATGTTAATAATTGTTGTTTATTTGTAAACAAATACAAGTATGCAGTAAACAAAATAAATATTTTCTGAATGTCAGTATTCTAAAAGTTTTATATTCTAAAACATAGCTTTTCTAAGACTTGGTACCTATTATAAAACTATTCAGGCATACTAATATATAATTACTATCTAAAACCTGCCTCCAGTAGATAATACCGTGTGGAAAAAACCACTGCAAAGTCCCGACCGCTGATACACAGTCTGCACTGCGGCAGAGAACGGGACTATCCGGTAATAAGAAAATATCTTATTGACTTTTGTGATTGGAATTCATGGAATGTGACTTTGCGAGAGCTTTTCAGAATATGGTGGGGGAATTTTCTTAGGTACTAGCTAGGTATATCGGGCCTTGGCTACAGGGTCATCGAGTAGTGATAGGCGATGAAGCTGTCAATAAATTAAACTAATTCATTTATTTTCGATGCTAACCCAACTAAAAAATAAAATACATCATGGTCATAATTAGGGTTCGGGAGACGTTACACTCCCGATGGTCAAAATATGCATGCATATATTATATGCAGCTAAATTTTTTAATTATTTTTGAAAAATGCATAGAACATACTGTAACACAATAGTTACTTATTACAATTTTGAAATAAGAAAACTCAAAAATAAGTAGGTACATAAAAATAATAAAAATAATTTATATACCTATGAGTATTTGGTTTACTAATTCGAGTATATATTGATTAATATGGATACTATTGCGTACATATTTTAAACTATCGTGAAATAAAACAACTTAATCCAAAAAAAAAAACTGGCTGCACATATACTGGGCTGAGAAATAACGAATAAGATGATATGCGAACACGTATCTACTGATTTTCATTTTTCGTGCAATCTAGATGTCAATTATTTTTACTACAGTTTTGTCACAAAGATAGTTATAAAATCTTACGTACCATAATTTTATGGTGATTTAGGGGCCATGCCTGATGTCTCCACACCAAAAATTTTAACAGCCCTCCTAAACATTTTCTAAATTTTTTTTAAGCTCATTTAATATAATAATCATAGGATTCAGGCTTTAGCCCCCAAAATCTCACACGATATTTGAGCCTATGCTACCTACCAAAGGATATTTATAGGGAAATATGATTTTTCCAAAATTTTACGTAAATAGAAATAATATATAACATGAAATATGGAAAATATACTAACAACTGCTCAAATATGCACTTTTCCTAAAATATGACGAAATATGCAAAATTTGCAAATTCAAACTTTGTATTTGATTTCGCCGTTTCATCAAACAAAATTATAATTTACCTAGAATAATCTACGACCACTATAAAAAAAAAAAAAAACATTCAAATGCGAAAAGTACCGAGCCCTAGGTAGTCATAGTAATGAATTGGAAAATATGTATTAACAAGTTGTAAAACTTTATAAATATTTCTTAAATTAATATCGGCTGTAGATCGTGTGATACTACAGCAGCTAATTTTAAAGATAATTATTCTTAGAAATATTAATAAGGACTAGGATCATGATACTAGGAAGTAGGAATTCGCTATATTTAACACACTGTGACTGTTTAACCAGTCTTGACCAACTGCAATATGCGTTTATGTGAAAATATGAAGTTTTACTGTTTTCCATAGTATAACAATATAATATAGCAAAATTTAAATATTACAATTTTTTGGTTATAAGTTATAACAATTTATATAGATTGTTCAATCATTATATTTTTATGATCAAAAAAATTTATTTTTTAATTCAATAATTTAATTTAGTAGATAGCATTATTACCTAGCACATTTAAACTTCGGTTTCAAATGGTGTAAAAAATTTGAATAATTGAGTTATTCAATGGAATATATCCTCAAAATATCGTTTTCCCAAACAACGCGGTCTACTCGTTTCAAAAGAATAATATTATACCACAAGCTATTGTAGGGAAGTATAATAATAGGTACTGCAGTATGCACTCGTCGTAGTAGTAAGTACTTAATCTACTTAATATATACACTATATTATAATATAACAACTGTTTGATTATGCAATAATTATAACGAAATATGTTCTATTTTACATATAATATTATTTTATAATCGGATTTGACTGCATTAAATAATTATAATGAACAGGTAGGTTGTTGGTATACTATAGTAAATATAGCACCTATTCTAAATTAGAATTACACTGAATTTTTGTACAGTAAAATAATTGTCGAGTAAGAATAAAATATAAGCTAGGTAAAAGTATAGCAATAAAAGCAAGTTCATAATAACAACCACGCATATAAAAGTGCAAAACGCTTAGCCTTTATTATCAACTGAATATGCTGATAAGCACAATATGTCTATATTTTAGTTTTCATCATTAATACACGTGGACATATTTTTACCAGTTTATGAGGTCAATTAGATTAATGTTTAAAGTTTATAAGCGACGGGTTTTGATAATCCTTACGGAATACTCAAATGCATGGTATTAATGTCTACAACAGAAAATACCATACCTTTATCAAACATAATAATATACAAATTACGTTTAAAATTAAATATTAAACGAAAAGTGGTTCATTAGAGATTTCATATTCTGACCCCATTTTCATGTACACAAATAATACATTTGTGTATATACAAAGGTTTTGTTTATAATTTACATAATATTAAAGTATTATAAATAATTCTTTCAAAACCTAGATGAACATTATAATACTATTATATGCGCTAGAATTTTAATGTTTTTCAGGAGTGTTATTTTTATTCTCCATCAATTATCAATTCATTTAAAAAAAAAAATAATAATAAATACTCAATAAATAATATTAAAACATATTTTTTTGGGTACATCATTCGAGATGATTCGTGACGGGACATAATAATTATTTTGATTTTTTAAAATTCAGAGCTATAAGAAGATTCTTCAAAGTTTTCATTATAGATAATGAACTGAAATACACTTGGATATCAAACACTAGAATGAATAATAAAATATAAGAATAATAATCAATATTTTTGTGGAGAATATTATAAAGAAATGCGTACTTAAAAATTCCGTAGTGTAGAAGAAACGCCTATACAGATCGCCGTGCTTAAAATATTTTTACTTTGATAAAAATTATATATAATAATAATAATAATAATAATATAACAACCAAAATTATTTCTAATGAACTTAAAGGCACTGAAGCATTTTGTTGTTTAGTCAATATTTTATCAAATAAATTGATATGAAAATAAATAACATTCGAGTTTGGTGTAATATTTTATAATAAAATTGATAAATTTCAAACCTTCTTACAAATTATGATTTGTAAAGAATTTAAAAAAACTTTTATTATAACGCATTTTTATAATAATTTTTAGTGTCTGTTATCCATAAACTATAAATTCTATAAAATAAATATAAATAAATAAATAAAGTGCTTTTTCTTAGTTGTGCCATTAGATTCGTACTATTGTGTCTTTATATTAAAAGCTAACGTAAATCATTGTTATAAAAATTCGACATTAACTGATAAGTGAAGCCAGTTTTTTTTTTAAATGATGAAGTTTTTTACTATCAATATTTAATAACAAGTATTTTCTTTTGTATTTGTTCGACATTTTTCAATTTTCATGAAAGCGTTTGGTGAGAATGTATGAATATCTGGTTTACATATTATACATCTTTTAAAAAAAATGTTTATAGTAAATAAATGTTTGGTTTTTTCAATCGGTGAAATAGAACGAAACTAAAAAATAAAAACCAAACATAAAGTACATAAATACCAAAAATATACCTTTACAATACAATAATTTGATAAAAAAACAAAAATCAAAGTCAGCGAAAATCATGCCTCATACAAAAGCTGCAGTAAAAATTTTTTAGAGACATTAAAATGAATTGGAACAAAAATAATACAGAAACATTTGGATTTAAATTAATCAATGAAATATACCTTATTTAATATAAAAAAATTACGCATCGCAGCCATCGAGATAAAAAAAAGTATAATTGTTTTGTTAGGTATAATTATATTATTTGAAAATTACACTGTCTTATTTTTTATGAAAATCAAGCTTTCGTAATATAATTAATGAATGCGTACAAATTACAAGCTCATCTATTGTTCAAAAATATAGTATAGTAACAGGGTGTAAAATAAATATTAAGTTGAATACAAATTTATATTTTATAGAAAATGTAACGAATAGCAAAGATTGAAATAATTAACTTAATTAAAACGTATTTATTCTAATTAAAGTTGTAATAATAACTTTTCGCGTTTAAGCTAACACAATATGTATTATTAACAAACATGTTGTCTGTACGCGCGTGTTTTTAAAGTTTAAATTATATAATACTATGTTCAAAGAGCATAATATTGCAAGCACATTACTGTTTGTGTATATCAGTACATTTTTAGAACATTAACTTATCCGAGTCAATGACCAATACACAAAGCCACCCATGAAGCGTAAACATAATTTATATAAATATAATAATAGGACCTAACCTTGTGCGAGCTGATAATAAATGATACAACAACCATATCATTTTAATTAAATATAATAATATTGGACCTTTCACAAAATATAATAATAAAATAATATTTTTATGTTTTTACTCGTTATTAATACGAGATTTCATGCATATAAAATGAGAACGGTTGCTGCCACATTATTCGTAGGCTAAACAAAAATATAGCTAAACATTGAACTATGTTATATTTTTTTTATGTTATTACGATGTCTTGAAAATTAATAGATTATTCGCATTATTATATTTTTTTTTTCGTTTTCGATATGAAACGTTGGTAGGTATACGCAGTGCAGTACTTTCTGCGTCGTATTATCAGTTTCGACCGACGTTTCTGTCACAAACACAATTTAATATGTCCGATCGTAGAATCGGAGATTTTCATTGTAGCAGGTAAGTATAGTAGAATTGGCGTATTGAGATGCCATATATTATCGGGATTTCGTGAATGATCAGTGACCTGAGCTTAGTGTTCTGCCGGGAACTTCACCGAGCATACTCACCCCAGATTTTTTCATTTAACAATGTAATTTATTCAAATTCTGTATTTTGGAATTTTTAAACAATTATATATTAATATATAAAAATAGATGCTTGTCCATAATTAATAGACTCAAAACTACTGGACCATTCAGTTAATATATCAAAAGGTTCGTTTAGACTTGGGGGGTGTTTATAACTTATTATTTTAACCCTATATGTGGCGGCTATAGAGTGGCTCACTCATAAATTTAATTTTACTTTTTAATTTTACAAAAGAAGAATATATTTTTTTATTTTCAAATTCTTACTTTTGTACTTCTAAGGAACGTCAGTGGTGAAACAAATTACTTTCCTTCATATGAAAACCCTCACTCCCTAATTTGTTGTAACTAACTCAAAATTCAAACAATTAGTTTTTCAGTTATTAAAATGATTATATTATAGTCCTTAAAAATGGTTTTACGAATTAAAACTTTAATGGATTAAATGTATAGTTTACTAAAATTGTTAAATAACCCCTCATATATATATGTAATATGCATATCTTCTAAACCTATTATCCTTAGTACACAATGATAAATAACTCAAAAACTACTCGTTCACTTTTATGACTATATTTCAAGAAAACTATCCACTAAATAATTTACTGTATGAAAGTGGATTTTCATTTGAACAAGAGTAGTTTGTATGTCTAAAGGATATTCTTTAAGCGTAGTACAAAAAAATCTCAAAAAAGCGGGCAAGTGGATGTCGCTCTGCTGTACAATAGGTTACAATTGGGTCACTGTAATGGATGGTTTTAAATTTGAATTCAATGATATAATATCATTGTATAAAAAAAACGAATCTGAGCGAAGACGGTCAGTCAGTCTATGATATTACTAAGTATATTTGATGATATTATTGTGAATAAAGTAATTTATATACAACCTATTACGTGGAACCTTATTTAAAATTTTCAATCCTTAGCTATAAAAGTTGAAAATTAATAAATTTTTAATTACAAAATAATTATTAAATTTTAAATTTGATAAATTTTGTCAAAACTTCATCCTTAAATGCTTATAAAAAAAATTGTGCCTATGTGTTTTTAATACTTTTTAACTGCTATTGTAACAATATATTAGGAGCCTTATTGTATTACATTTTTACTCGAATTTTTACCCAACAACTAAAATTGTATTAACAGTTATAGAAAAAAAACTAAAAAAATTAAAAACTGACAATGTCCGTTAACAGTTCAAAAAAATTCAAAATGTTATGGTATATGGAAAATGAAAATATAGGTAAACATTCAGTGAAATTTTTATGTATCTACATTTATTCGTTTTTGAATTACAACAAAATAAGAAAATCGCTACTTGAGAAATCGTTTTCAACTAGTTTTGTAAAAATTTGAACTTCAAACGCTCATAAAAATTTAATTTGACTTTTCAATAGACATTTTTTTTTGATGAAAATAGATAAGCTCATGTGAAATCTTGTGTTACATTTTAAAATCTTAAATTCAAAATAAAAACTTTTTATTAATTTCTATCTCAAAATAATTCGTACATTTTCGTGATTTTTACGCCTTTTGTCAAAATTTGAACTTGAAATACTTATAAAAAAATTGTGACTTTGTATTTTTAATATTTTTCAACTGCCTTTGTAACAATATATTAGAAGCATAGTTTTAAATTTTCAAGCTTTTTTACTCAACAAATAACATTTTATTGACATTCATAGAAAAAAAAAAAAAAAAAAATTGGAAACTGAAAATGTCCATAAACAGCTCAAAAAGAGTCAAAATATTTTAAAATGTTATTTTTAGTCAAAAACCGATATGCGTAAAAATTCCTGTTTTTTTTTTTTATGTTGTTTTTCCCGGCGCTTTTGAAAACTATTGGGAATTTTAAACCTCCTAAATGCACCAACTAGATTCATTTTCCCATCAAACAAGATACTGTTGAAGAAAATCGAAGCAGTTTTACTTCCCCAAACAAATATTAAAATTAAAAATTAAGGATTAAAATTAAAAAACACACCTCCTCAATGTAAAATCAATTCATAAATTCATCGCTCCACTCCAAATCTAAAATATATTTCAAAATTCCAAAAATCAGATTTAGAATAACTACAGATAGCTGATCGAAGATGAAAATTCTGCTTATTGAAGAAGAAAAAGGGGGTAAGCATGCTTCAAAAATCATTTTGTATAATACATAATATTATGATATTTTACGGCCCCATTTTTTCGAATAATTTATAATGCACAATATGAAATAACCATTGTTATAATTCGCGTTCAGTTATACTATAGATAATAATTTATAACTTCAAACAGTAATAAATAAATAATCCACAGTAAATACAATGATAGGGCCTTACTATAATCCAATTACTTAAAAAAAAAAAATCGTTACTATATTATTCGTAGTGCATTATACGCAATCATTGTCACGCTTAACCATAAAAATAGACAGTGATATTTTAGACCATTAGATATTATACTGAATGGCTGCTGCAAGGGAATAGTTAGGGAGAAGTTATTGATTTTCCCGATGATTTGTATTATTTTTTATTTCTTTCGTAGTTTTAATACTTTTTTAGTCGAACAAAATGGAAAAATAAAACATAGCACTCAGCCTTTCTTTTGTGTTTACCTATATTATATATTATAGTTTACACATAGCTTATTAAATGCAAGACGTTCTTTGAACTGTTTCCTACGAATTCTCTATACTTGTTTTAAAAAATATCGTAAGACGTTATACACGATCCATATACAGAAGAACGGATTATTTTTCTAAAATACATCTATACAATATGTTATCAGGTATATGGTTTACTCTTTTTTATTCGCGTTTATACAGGATGTCTCGCGAGGATATACCCACTAGCCGTAGAGAGGGACCCGCCGCCCGGATAAAAACTTGTTTTTGCCGTTTAACCTATAAACTAAAAAAAATATTAAAAACCGTGAGATTAATAAAAATAAAATTGGATGAAAAGTCAACATTTTCATAAAAATAAACTCTATAAAATGGCTATCTTCATTTGTTTAAACAATAATGATAAAACAAAAAATAAATTTTTTTTAACTTTTTTACCGAATAAATTTAATTAATCAAACTAAAAACAAAATATTTGTAATCCTATTGTCTGTGCGAGTCTAATAAAATAAACAGATTTATGATATATTTATTATCTCAGGAGATATTGCAATGGCTAAATCCTCGAGGGACACCCTGTATTTATCGCAACGTATAGATTTTCGGAGACGATATTTTGTATTATTTTGGCGCCGCAGTTCAATTACCTATGACATAATTAGATTCGGAGAGTGGACCGATGAAAGTATTGGATTTATATTTTATACAATCGTATAGTGTGCGTATGTTGTTTTTTTTTGTGTCTGTTAGACACGGCTTTTTGTAGGAGAAAAAATGTTATTCAATACATTGATTCGAATATTAAAAATAAGTGCTTGTCCGCGTTTTGATTCTGAGCGCAGTGATGAACGTAGAATAATATTTATCTGACATAGATACACATTTTTTGTCCACAGTTTTCACATTTTGATCGGGAAAAAATGCTTTAATCTTGAGCTTTGAGTGTGGTTTGATTTGAACATGTAAATTAAATGTAGTTTGTTGGGTCAAAAAAGCGTGACCTTGTATTTAATACAAGGCTCCTGATATATTGTTACTTGAGCAATTGAAAAATATTATAAATACAAAGGCACAATAACTTTTTTTTATCGAGTTCGATATTTGACGAAATTTATCAAATTTAAAATTCAAAAATAATTTGTAGTTACAAATGTATAAAATGTTAAACTTTTATAGCTAAGAATTGAAAATTTATATTAAAGTTCCACGTAAGTAGCTTATTCTGCAATTAAAAATTCTGAAAAATATAAAAACACAGTTTTTTTTTATAGTTATTTTATATTTTATGTTAAATTTGGACGAAATTAAATATTAAATAACCAAAATAACGATATTAGTTATTTTGTTTTAATTTTATAGTATTAATAATTCAACTTACCGGCTACTGTATTAATAATAAGTAATACAAATATAAATATAATGTAAAAAATCCACACGGACGGTTCGTCTCTGCTCAAAATTGTTTTTCGTATATAATGATATTATATCATTGAATTCAAATTTAATACCATTCATTATACAGGGGCCCACTTGTAACCTACTGTACCTACAGCAGAGTGACATCCACTTAACTACCTTTTTTATTTTTGTTTTAATGTTAAAATATTTTATCTTATTCAAAAAGCTTGAAAATGTTGTTAAGATCTTTGTAAATAATTTTATAGTAATTTTTTTTTTTTCGGTTCAAATAGTTACGAAAATAGACATTGGATAAAAATAAGGATTTAGGTTTCTTAGTTGAAAACAAAAAATATCAATCGTTGAAACTGGAAACTTTTAGCCAATATAAATGTTCAAACAAAACTATCAGAATAATTTTAAGCTATATACCAATTTACTTTTTGTCTGTAATAATTTTAAAATTGTATTTAATATTAAATTAATGACAAAATTAAATAACTTTATATCATGTTCTACCTAATTAAAATAATATAGATTATATTTTTTTCAAGTATTAGTTTAATTACAATCCACCCTATAATTATTAATAAATAAATAATAACTTTTGCATCTATTGATATAATTAAATCACAGTGTGATTCACCAAGTATGCTCATCTTCGTTTTAGATTCTGAATGGAACGATATTTTAAATTTTTTATTAGATTTAATTAAATTTTGATTTTTGGAATTTTTAAATATATTTTAATACTTAAGTCATTTTTAAATTCTCGATATTTTTTGTACTACTTTAAGGAGTGTCCTGCCTTGAAAATATTGTTGTAAGTACCTGATTAAAAATTCAAATGATCTATGAATTAGGTTCCCCAGTTTTCATGTTTGTTTTTTTATGCTCTGTCTATAATAAAAAATAACAATTTACCTATTGTGTTATTCTGAGATTTTTAAAACAAAAAAGGTATTTTTGTAGAATTGAACTTCAAGTCTTCAACTTACACACATTTACATACTATTATAATAGAATAACTTAAATTCCATTGTTGGAAATATTTATAATTATTTATTGTACATGATACATATTTTACTTTTTGTAGTGGAATATGAATAATGTGAATATTTTAAATTTAAAAATTTAATTGACGAATTATAAGCTTACAAACGTTAGCATGAATATATATAATATCTGTTAAAGGTAAAATTAATTTCCATCGCAAGAAGTTTGAACTCAGTGGTTGTGTTGATTTTTACCAAATAATAATTTGAGTAACTATAATATTATAATATGGTGTTTTTTCTAAAATTATTATTATATATTTTTACCCCCCTGTCAAACAATTTTACTAGAAGGGTAACTATACCCTTGGATATTTATACCCTCTCCCCCCTCCATAACATGGAATTTTTGCCGGGGGTAAATATAACCTAGGTTAATTTTACAGGGGGGGGGGGTAAAAATATCCGGTGGTAAAAATATCCGAG
This sequence comes from Sitobion miscanthi, assembly GCA_008086715.1. Lineage (NCBI taxonomy): Eukaryota > Metazoa > Arthropoda > Insecta > Hemiptera > Aphididae > Sitobion > Sitobion miscanthi. The sequence continues at coordinate 28,034,184 of CM017803.1, forward strand.
GGTAAAAGCCTTTTACACCGGCTCATATTATTATAACATTAAAGATTATTGATTTAATTATAATAATTTATTGAACATTTTTAAAATCTCAACTGTAGTAAACTGTATTATATTTCATACAAGTTCACAACTCTTACGAAAGTTGGTTACACATCAGGCAAATATAAATGCGGTCGCGATACAACACATCGTTTATACACACTATACTCTATTTCAAATGAGAACGCACCGCATCGCGCATCGTTATCAGAGGCGGCCAGCAAAACACTCCCACCACGAAATTAATAACTGCAGCTGAAACTGTCCGGACCTGCGCAAATTTTGACCACTTTTCGTCCGCCGCCTGGTGCATTTGAAATAAAGTATAGACACAATGTAAGTGCGTGGTTAAAAATCGATCCAAAGCCATACAAATTAACCTAAACAAAATATTTAAAATCTAAAACCTTTACCTCATCATGGCTATATTTTAATTGTACCTATAAGTACGTACGATATGCACCGATAACGCGGGGTTATACGTTACCCAGGCCACATACTACTACACACGAATTTCATACATTTTCTTATTTCGCAAATATCTAGCAGTAATTTGAATGAATTTGTATGATCGTTTTTTAAATTGTTACGACTGAAGTTAGTCATTTTTTGTACCACTAACCAGTATAGCGGTCTATGATTTGTTAATAGGGGGGGGGGAGGGGTATAACGATTTGAATAGAAATATTCAGTATAGGTACATATTACACATAATATATTCATACTATTATATACCTACCTACATGTTGTATTGTGTACACAATTTGGTTTCCACGGGGGGGGAAGGATATGACCCCCATATCTAGCCTATCATAGATATGCCATTGCCATTAACAATAAATTGTAGTGGTGCTGAAGAAATGGTTCTTCCTCCCTCCCACAATTGGCAGAGGGTGTTTATTTGGGTCCTATGATTTTGTACTTATAGCATTTATATGAACTGTATTTGCTTGTATCTATGCAAAAATCATAGTTTAAAAAAAGTTTTATTCTTGAAGTTTCCGTGTATAATGACTCAACTATTAGACCTAAAACCAGGGTTTGGAAAATTTTCATCTAAATAATTATTTTAATAAACATATTGTATTTGCCTAAAATATTATTTGAATGTTTTCAAACACATTAATTTGAATAAAAAATTATGCGAAGTATTATTTTGTTTTTTAAATTTATCATCGCTTACCTCTTTAAGAGCTTTTAAAATGTTTGAACAAAAGTAATTTGACTGTTGACTTTTGAAGAGTTTGTGACTCATAATCTCGATGTCGTGGGTCCACACTACTTGTCGTTGGTATAGAGTAGGTGTAGAATCTACATCTAGGTACTCTACACTGTAAACATACAAATAAAGTATAAACATACAAAATATATAGGCTTTGTTTGTTTAAAAATTAGAATGAATCGATCTATTATGAAATCTGATGGTAAGAACTTCATCTGTGTTTGTATGTGGGTTTTCTACGATATAACGATATACGTTTTATACGAATTTTAGCAAGTTAAGCGTATATATAATATTATAGGTAGCATAAATTAAAAATGCTCATAACTCATTTGAGAACGGATCATAAAAAACTCGAGTACTAACGTCAAACACAGATAATGTTGTTGCCATCAAGTTTCATAATAGGTCGATACACTTTAATTTTTAAACTAACGAAGCTAAACGTGATCGGCTGAGTATAAATTTGTATGTTACGCCAGTGACGGCACGCGAGTAAAATATTTGGTGGTACACACAGTGGTAACTCGTGATGTCTAAAATAGATGGTATGCAATTATGGCAAAAGTTCTTTGAAAAAAGATATTAGTTAACTCCAAATTCAACATTTTTGAATGAAAAAAAATTTTATAAAATATCAAATACGGGTTGAGTTAAGAAAATAATGCTAATACGATATTACTACAGATAAGCAAATAGTTGTTGCACACCGAGGTCTCTTTTATTTGTTCACCCCCACCACTCAATGGCAGAACTTACTTACACAGATCGACGATGTTCTGACAGACCTGCACACTAGTTGATGTGTATTTATTGCATTTCTCGACTACATTTTAGGAGTATAATAACTGTCTTGTTTAAGGGAATAATATTTGATATTTTCAAATGTTTTTAAAATTTAATTTAGTAGTATTATTAACTTGTATAGAATAAATACAGTTTAACAGATATGAAATTAAAACTGAAATACATTTTTACTATTACATCTATATTCGTGGTGTTTGCAGGGACTGGAACCGAACCTAAAAGAACTGGTTCTGGAACCGGAATCGAACCGAAATCTTTATTTTAATAAATAAGGCACCGGAACCGAACTGAAATTTTTAAATTAAATAGGTTCTTTTAGGCTCAAAAATAAAATAATTTTATTTATCATAATTTAATGGTATAACTTGCTATTTTGTGTATAAACTATGTATGACCATATTATGAGTTTTCTAATATTTCTCAAACTATTAATTAAACCCGCGTTCCGGATAGGTATTTAAAATTATTATATTTTTAGTACCTAAATTATGGAACCAGTACCAAAATTATTTGGAACTGACAACTTTATTTTTTTTTTTATTAAAAAACCAGAATTAAACCGGAACAGTTATTTTATTTTGGGAGAACCAGTACCTGAACCGATACCGATAAATTCAAAAGGTTCCAGTCCCTGGGTATGCGCACACCTGCACACCTGCACGAGGCGTCACCGTGTTAAGCACTTGTAAGTTGTAAGGTGGAGACAACAAATTCCTGTTTTACGTTCTCTTCAAGTTATGATCTGAACTCTAACTGCAGGCAAGTAGCCAGACAATTTCTATTAGGGGTGCCAACAATTTTGGGCCCTTGTGTCATTTTCCATAATTTGTTTTCTATGAGAAACTCTAGGCTCTAGAGGATACCTCCATACTCCACCTTTAGGCAGAATCCCATACCTGGAAAATCAATAATTTAAAATTTACCTTTTTGGTTGGTTAAAAAAAAATGTTCATATTTTAATACTAATTAAAAATTATTTTTAAGCAATGTTAAATTTATTTGAACCATACAGGGTGGAACTTATGTTTTTAGTGTCAGTACCTAGCATCAGATTGAGTTGTACGATTTTTCTTTTTAGCATTAGTTGGGTTAGTGAAATAGTGATTAATACGTTTCATTTTAATGTATTTACACAGTCATCGTTCTAGTGTCATGCAATAAGCAAATTTATAACTTTTTGCAATTAATATTAAATTTGAATATTTCTACAATTACAACACGCAGTACCTAATCGATTAATCGCTAAACAATACCTAAATCTGATGCATGAGTCGAGTCGACAGTTTATTTATGTCCATGATATATACCTATTTTCTACTATGAATAGACCCAATATTTAACTTTAAGTTAACGTTTTCTACAAATATAAAATTATTCTTTTTTTTTTTTTTTATTTCACAGTAGTACATACATAATCCATACAAATTATTGCACAATAAGCATATAAGATAAAATGCTTTACGTAACATGAATTACTTGAATAAGAAGTTTATCCATTAGAGACAATTATCAAATAATAATAATATTTAAATAATATATCTATATTCTATATATAAGTTATATAATAATTGAAAACATAATAATTTATATTATCCAATAAGTTATCACAAAAAATTTATTTAATGTGAATAACTATTAAAATAGTATGTTTTTGATAGGTACTTAGTAAAATAATTTGAATATGAATTTTGGCTGGGCTCGTTCTGGGCCAAAGAAAATTTAAGGGGCATGGCCCACCCAGGCTACGTGCCTGACTTTGAGTAAACTATTGGGAGTTTACCAATTGCGCTTAAAATGACCTTTTCATATACCAATTTCACTCTAAACATTTTAGGATCGATATAACAATTGCGCTCTAAAAATTGTAGGGTCGATAGACCAATTGCGCTTTATACATATTAGGGTCAATAGACTAATTGCACTCAAAACATTTTACACCACCTAAGGAAAAGTTCTTATTAAGTTATAAATTATAATATTATATAATAAAAGATTACACTAACCGATTTTTCGCGAGTTATAATGCATAATAAATATATATAATATAATATGAATACATTTTTTTTTCTTCACATTTAACTAGCTTCTTTTTGATCGTCAATTGTATAAAATGTATGGTAATAATAATTTGTTTTCGTCCATCACTCAAATGCATACTTTCGTGATCAAATGTTGTCGTAATAATTAATAACGTTTCATAAAATTCCCGATACCATTATAAAATGTATTATAACCAGTCACTCTAAGCAGTGATCAATTGATCAATAAATACGTTTTCAATTTTCAAGCATTTTAGTGTGTTCATGTTGATATTGATGGAGTTAGATCGAACAAAAATATTTCTAAATCTGAAAGTAGCCGCCAGGCAAATTTGAATACAAGCGCAATTGGTATATTGATCGTAAAATATAAAGAGCACAATTGGTACACTAACTGTAAAATATAAGAAGCGCAATTGGTACAGTGACCATAAAATATAAGAAGTGCAATTGGTTTATTGACCGTAAAATATAAAAAGCGAAATTGGTACACTGACCGTAAAATATAAGAAGCGCAATTGGTATATTGACCCTAGAATACAAATTGTTTTTGGCTCAATGGGTCCATGCCCGAACTGTTGAAGAAGTACTGTCAGACTTCCAAGTATTGAGTAGTGAGCACCACGATTATAAATTACTATAGCTATATAATAATAATAATAATAATAAATAATATGTATTTATTTTCAACTGTAATTTTTATAAATTATAAGAAAACATTTTTAATTACAAAAGTTGGCCACTTCCAAGCCATTTAGTGGGTGGAATTGAGAGTAAATTCCTAACAGTATTAGATTAATAATATCAAGTTATACAGTAGGTTCACATATGTGAAAAAAAAGTATTAATAATAAATAATAACAGTGATAGGAAATGGTATAATATCAATTAATAAATAATAAAAGTTTTGAGGGCTAATTTTACATTAATCACATAAATTTACAAATACACGATCATGTCTGAATTATACCAAACATGTTCTTAATTTAGTAATAGTCAAATTAGTATTGAGCTTAAATCTAGTACAATAGGAATGATTTGGTAGTTGAATGGTATTTTTTTGCTTAAGTAATAAAGTACAAACATACAATAAATGAAGCGAAGTAATGTTTATAATAACTTTGATTCTCTTTATAGTACATATTTAGTGAACATAGCCTTGGTTTGATGAAAAGGTATTTTGTTTTAGAGTTTAAACTCGAGGTTTACTGATACCTATATGTTTGATAAGCAGTACAGTTGCTTTGAATGTCGTCAACAGTATCTTGTTCGATGGGAAAGTGAATAAAGTTGGTACACTGAGGAGGTCAAAGTTTAAAATTCCCAGTAGTTTTCAAAAGCGCAGGGAAAAACAAATACAAATTAAGGAAAAACATTATTTTGGTATTTGGTGTAAATCTAAAACAAATGAAAAATTTTATTGACATTTATAGATACATGCAATTTTTACTGAATGTCTACATTAGCATTTTCTACGCATGATAAAAAATACATGTATCTTTCTATACATGATAAATATTTTACTTGTTTTGAGCTGATTACGGACATTTTCATTTTCAAGTTAGAATCGAATAGGTTATATATAAATTTCTTTATTCACAATAATATCATCAAATATACTATAACATCATAGATGACTGACCATTCTTCGCTCAGCGAATCATTTTTCGTATACAATGATATTATATTACTGAATTCAAATTTAACACCATCCATTACAGTGACCCACTTGTAACCTATACCATACAGCTAAGCGACACCCACTTACTCACTTTTTTGTCATCAGATTTACAAGATTAATTATGTAAAATAATTTTTTAATTTCTGAATGCTTATTATCATTTTAATTAAAATTGCAAAAATTTGGGTTTATCACAATTAGTTTGAAGTGTATTATTATCAAACCAAGTTTTAACTTTATCAAGACCGGTGTTTACGATAGCAAAGAGTCATCCGTAAAGAAAAATATCTCTAAACTATCAATAATTTGGTTTAATAGTCCATTTTAGTAAATGATAAACAGTAAGGGACTACTGTTCCTTGAGGGACTGAATAAATAACAGATTATTCATCATTAAGTGTATTGTTGACCTTTACTCTTTAATACATATACCTAACTAAGTACTTAAATAAATTCAACTCAGTACCTCTTACGCCACAATATTCTAACTTTTTTATTAAAATATTCTGATCCCCCGAATCAAATGCTTTCTTAAAATCTTAAAAGAAATCAAATGCTGGTTTTTTTAAATCTAATTTTTCATAGATGATTCTAGTTGAGTAATATAATGTATTATTTGTGGATAAATTATTCCTAAATCCAAATTGATTTTTACGAAACAATTTATTCTTGTCGAAAAACTCTGTAGGTAAGTCTAATTTTAATACATTTTTAAGTATTTTAGAAATAGTTTATGTTAAGGTTATGGGTCTACATTTCGTGCAATTATTAATATCAGAAATTTTATGAAGCGGTAGGTATAACAACTGATTTTTATAAAATTATGGAAACTCTCCTGATGAACATTTGTTGAATACAGTTGTTAATGGCAAGGATATTTTAATAGATGTATTTTTTAATGGTTTATTAGCCCGTAAGCCTCCCCCTCCCCGGATCACAACCTAAGTTCAGAATGAAATGAACAGAATATTGTATTTAAAAACTGATAAAGATTGTTTACAAAGATACCACTTCACACTTAAAGCAGTGCGCAGTGCACCAATTTTGAATTTTTACTTGATTATGACACAGATTATATAATTATAATGACAACTAATATAAGATGTCTATCTAGGAATAGGAATTATTTCTAGGGATTAGGTCATGGTATAATGATTATCAAGTAGACAGTAGACATTATTTACTAATTAGTATAGTAAATTAGTAAAAATACTCTTAGTTATATAATATATTATCTATAAATAGTGAATAGCTGGTACACCTCCTTGGTTTTTTCTTCATCTATAAAAAAAAGTAGGTAGGTACCTACCTATCTTATAATAAATATTATTATTATATTATTCATGGTGTTCATTTTTTACTATAAGATGTGTCATTAGTGGAAAAATAAATCAAATTAACTTCAAAATAATTGAACATTATTTCAGATAATATTAAAGTATCTTAACATTCTTAATCATGTGCAAAATCACCATACCTTGGATTATAATATTCACAGTAACACCTATTATAGGTGGTTTCATTGGAGGCATTTTTGTTCGCAAAAACATCAGTAGATGGTACGAGGTAATCATAAATTAATTTTTTAAATTTTTTAATTAATCCAGTAGATTTAGTATAATATATATAATATATTTAGTACCTTCTACTCAATAGTATGTATATAGGTTTTTTAGACATTGAATCTACCATTCTGCGGGCCTCAAAGTTATTTATTTGGTTGGTTTGGACTACTTTGTATTTAGGAATGGGATATGTCTCATACTTGGTATACCGTAGTGGAGATGGATTTTCTGGTAAGATTATACCTTATGATAATATAAAAGCTTAAGTCGTGTCATTGATAATTTTTAAATTAAATGTGAAGCAAAAATTCCTTTGGCATTGTACGCATCACAATTGGTTTTGAATTGGGTATGGCCACCTTTATTCTTTGGGCTTCATCAGTTAAAATTGGTATACTAATTAAATTAATTAATTCCTAACTTGTATAATTTTAAATTACTCTAACTAAATCATTTATATACAGCACATTCAATAACAAAACTATACTACCTATGTAAATAAAAATGTTTAATACTAGGGTGTCTTCTTATTCAAATTTGTATTTAAATGTTTTTCTGTTTTTACATATATCTACTTAGGTATTGCGCTTAAAGTACAGGTTGTGTATTGTTTAATGTAATATATTATGTATATACTATTATGATTCGACTGAATTAAGGCTGTATAAACGTCTTATTTCGAGAATAAAAACACTTAACAAATACGAACGCCAATAACATTAATGAATACAATTTTTAATACTAATTTTAAAACTTAAAAGTAGTTATAGGTATGATAATATAATTACGTAATATTACTGTGAAAAAAAATTAATTAGCAACCGATCTTCGATTTTTTTTCATGGATGGTTGCAGCTTGCAGGAGAATAGTTAAATAAGAAAAATTATACTCAAGCGTATTACATTTTAGAATGCAAAAATGTAGGTAAGTACTTTATTTTTAATTAGTATTTGTAAAACATAGGTATAAGTCGTAATATGTCAGACTGTATATAGGCACGATTATTTAATATTTATACCAATTTATACATTTACCGAATACTGATTACTAGCGAGGCATTATCAGCTGTCGGCTTAATTAAAAGTGCTGTTCTAATTAAAAATTTTTATAATAATTTTGAATATCCATAATTTATTGAACAAAATGTGGTAAAAAAGTAAAAAGTAATAATTTTAATTTCATCAAACAGCGCACAAAAGTATACTTTGAAGTTTCGGAGAACTTCTAGGAAGGATTAAAAAAAAAAAAAAAAAAATGGTAAATGAGAAAGTTTGAGATACGTAACTGCGTTTTCCCTAGTCTCTTTAAATAAATTCTAACCTCGGTGCACTATTTTTAGAATTATATTCAATACAACACTATAATATAAGGGGAGTTTATCCACTGAATTTTCGTTTCCTCAACAGTACAATATATTTCCGACATAGGATAAAACCTACCTCAGGGGAAAGGTGCAGGATTCATATAAAGGTAAATAAATGCCTAGCTATACCGCCGTATATCTTTTATATACCAGACTCATTTCTTGATTGAAATAATTATTTTTACACTACCTACCTCCAAATGAGCGCTATATAATATTACGGTACGCTATGTTATTTCCTAGAACAGACTTACATCGATTTAAGTCAATACCGGCGATGGTACCTACTTACGTTTCTGTGTGCCGCCATTCCGGGAATCACGTGGTTGGTGTGTTCTATATGATAATATCGCAGCCGTCGTGCATTTCGGTTTTGATTCTCCCCACACTGCACAGCACATATTCAATAATATCCACAGCTCACATTTAACTTCGGGGCCGTATATTATTTATCCAGCCACCGCCAGTGCCGCGGGGGTGAAAGTTGTTGAGCGGGATGGGTAATGGGGGGTAGTGGAGGGGGTAAATGTGCGAACGGCTTAAAAAATATTCACCGGCACGTACGCGCGGCAATAGTATAACGTATAGAGTGTGACGTCACAAATTCGTTTCCCGCGGCATTTCGGATGCCACGTGTCAAGATTTCGGATCGGCCTGGCTATATTATGTCGAAGAAAAGCAGCACGGGGGATTTGCAGCCCAGACAATGTGCCGCCGTATGAATGTGAAACGGTTTTCTGCTACGCAGTGCCGAGCTGCAATATTTAAAACCATGCTGCTGTGTAACCTCTATAAATTATGACAATATTTTTACGGAACGCTTATATGACATATTATTTTTTTGAAACACGTCTCTATATTTAACGAATTAATTTTGTATTTTACGACGAATTAACTCATCCTCCCCCCCTCCCAACTGACGAACGCGGGGAGTGATACAAAAATCTAAAAGTGCATTGCAATGGGTTCCAGATAATTAAGGTGCCAACAATTATCGTAATTTTAAACAGCTATCTGGAATGTGTGCTTAATAAATAGTATGTGGAATATTAGAAAATTCATATGATCATACATAGTTCATACACTAAACAGTAACACTTACCATTATTTTATTTTTGAACCTAAATAACCTATTTAATTTAAAAATTCTGGTTCGTTTCAGATACTGTATTTATTAAAATAAAGGTTCCAGTTCCGGTTCCGGTTCTTAATGTATTAAAGGTTCCGGGTCCAGAACCGGTTCTTATAGATTCGGTTCCAGTCCTTGATTTAAACGTTATACAATTAGGAGCATCTGGCGCATTGGGAGGTCAAAATTTAAAATTTCCAGTAATTTTCAAAAGCGCCGAGAAAAACAAAAGAAAAATTAAAGAAAAACGGGAATTTTTACGCAAAATTGGTTTTCAACAAAATTTTGGTTTTTGGTGTAACTTTTAAACAAATTACCATACATACATGACATTTTGACTGAAAGTTTATATTAAAATTTTCTATACACAATAAAATTATCAAGATATTTCATTAGCTCCCACCATATTATTAGCAGGGGGATATTAATCGCATGTAAAAATGTTTTAAATGTCTTTAAATTGGAAATACAAAGTAAACTGTAAATAGCAAATATTAGTTACAAATAGTTAACTATAGGTAACCTATCTAGTTAATTTTTTTTTCGTTGAATAAAAGGGTTAACACTAACGTTAATAATGGTTGCAAATACTCATTTATATATCTTGTTAATGTTGAGCTAAAGGGATTATAATACAGTCGAAATATATCAATATGCTCACTGCTTATTTGTTATCTAAAAGACTGTGCTCGTAAAAAAACATGGGATCCATAAATAGAAACATATACTTATAATATTATATACCATATAATATATAAGTGTAGGCATATGGTATAAACTATACGTGTACTATTATATTTTCGTTTATTGTTATTTTATCTTGAAATAGTACCTACCTATCACTAATATTAACATGATGTATATAAAGGAAAAAATTAAACACATATTTTTAATTGCAAAATATGGCTTTTTTTTATCTCTGATTTTCCGGCCGAGTCAATAACAATTACTATTATTTAACTTTTCTGTTGTGTGCTTTTATAGTTTTATATCATTTTTCAAAATTATTTTTCAATAGCATATAATATTTTACTTGTTTACTCAGACATTTTTAGACCATTGAAAGATAATGCCGAAAAACTATGTTAATTTTATAATATTGAATATGACACGTTGTCATTTAGATATTTATGTAATATTACTACACTAAAATAGGTAAGTAAAATTGCTATACTTATATATAGTTATTTGTCACATACGTCAACCTTCAGGTTAGTTATTCGAATCACCGCGGTTGAATTATTACCACAATCCTTTTATTTGTAATTTAATCATAAAAATGCTGGTGCGTCGGCTGCAGTAGGTACCTACATACGATACACCCAGTCTCGTTAACCCTTGTCCGGTAACTTGATTGTCACAGACGTGCATTTCTAACTTCAACGGTTGAATCAATTTTAAAACTCAGTTATATATAAATTATTAAATTATTTTAAAAACATCTATATTATAGTCTATATATGATATCGAAAACATTAGACACCGGGAAATTCACTTCTGCCGTATATATAGTAGACAGATATAGAAGAGGGGGGGGAATAATTGTCTATGACACCGATGCTGATGTTATTTTGTACACAAAAATACACTGTACGGGAATAATGATCCTGTTCTGAATTATAGTATACATTTAAACCATTATTTGAAATAAAATAAAAAATCTGAGTTCGACGCGGCCTCTCGCGACTTCCTGTCTTCCTCTTTTAGATGAAAAATAGTTATCAAAATCCGACAACTCTACAAGGCCTCAGAATATTATTCCCGTGAAGTCATTTTTAGATTCTGATACAAATATCAAAAAAATTTTATTTTTTGGTTAAAAAAACTTGTAAAACTTAATATAAGGATCCTGATATTTCGTTCTAATAGCAGTTGAAAAATATTAAAAATACACAGGCACAATTTTTTTTTATAATCATTTAAAGTTCAAATTTGGACAAAATTTATTAAATTTATAATTTAATAATTATTTTGTAGTTAAAAATTTATAAAATGTTCAACTTTTATAGCTAAGGATTGGAAATTTAAAACAAAGTTCCACGAAATAGGTTATATATAAATTACTTTATTCACAATAATATCAGTAAATATACTTGGTAATATCATAGGCTGACTGACCGTTTTCGCTCAGAATCGTTTTTCTTATACAATGATATTATATCATTGAATTCAAATTTAACACCATCCTTTACAGTGACCCACTTGTAACCTACTGTATAGCAGAGCGACATTCACTTACCCGCCTTTTTCAATATAATATAGCCTATCAACCACCCCTCCACCCTAAATAGGTATAGTTATAGCAAGTATACGGTACAGCTCACAAGGTGCGGGCCGTGATCCACCCCACCAACTACATGCGCACGACCATATCTGCAATGTCATATAAACGTATAAAATATCATCGACCATGACCATGATTTTGGTATAAATGTATGTTTATCAACTTACAAGAAATCGGTGAGCATTGATAATTTTGTTTTTCAATTTGTTATTACGAAATACGCGCCTACAACGAGAAAACAAACTATTAAACTTACACTTAAACTAACCCTTGTATTCACCCCCGTCTCATAACAATATAATACATAATACGATATCATAATAATAATTATTATTATAACAATGCGTCAATGTACCTATGTTCGTATAATTACGAGATAAACTACACAATACGAGTACAATCAATAATCTCCTGGTCTCGTGAAGTTAACGAGAAATTATATTAAATTTTAATTAACTATACTAAATATTAATATTTAATACTAAAGTACTCGTATACAATTAATGAGATATTCTAATAATAACCTAATCTATTGTATATTAATTGTATTAGGGTTTCACAATGTGAATGCGATAATATTGATTTTACTATATGAATGCGACATATACGAAAAGGCTATAATATATTATATCATTATACGACAGTTATAATTATTATGGGTACCAAATAAAGTTATGTGAAAAAAACTAAAATGAATATAGAATGTTCAACGCCATAAAAAATGAATATTGTACATACGTATGGAATTTAGGTAAACAATTTTCCAAAGAAAAAAGTACCAAAAAAATAAAGCGTAAAGCGTATAGTAAAAAGAATGTCAGAGAAAAATATTTTCTCGTGGATACGTGCTATTATTATATAGAGTCATATTATATTGAGTGATTTTTTACAGTAAACATTCAATACAAAATTATCTCGAAAATGATCAACTAAAATATTTTATATTTTTAATAAATGTAAAATGTGACAACGGAAAAAACGGTACGCTAAGTTAAAATAATTTCCATACAGACAAAACAATGATGTCCTTGCTACAGGTAGGTAATAGCTTAAACATATATTTTGTCTTAATAAAATTAAAATTAATTAAAACAGCGTATATTCAGGAAATATTACAAACGCAATGTTATTTTATCCAAGGTTTTAACACTGATTTGATATTTATTTTTCACATAATTTGAATTCAATAAAAAACAAAATGTTTTACTTTTTTTAACGTAGGTAGTTATTTTTTAAGTTATTTTACTTTTTTGAATGACAACCTACATTTTTTCTTTAATATTCCTAAGTAGGATATTTTTTGTAGAATTTAGTTGCAATATTACAATTTAATTTCAAATGAGTAGATAATTAGTTATAGATATTTTAGAGCGGAACGATGAATATATTGATTTTACAATGATGTGTGTTTTTTTTCAGTCATCGACTTTTTGTGCAGTAAAAATGCTTGGATTTTCAATTTCAATATATTTTCTGTGGGAAAGTGAACTTAGTTGGTACCTAAGGAGGGTTAAAAGTTAAAGTACTTTTTAAAATGATAGATTAAAAGTGGAATTCTCACGTACCTATAAACAGTTTTTGACAAAACTGATTTTCTTATTTCGTTGAATTTCGTCAAAATCGCGAAAATTTGCCAATTATTTATTGTAGATAAAAATGCATAACATTTTTAATATTTATACCTATGATTTTAAAATTTTATGCAAGGTTCTTCATGAGTTGTTATTAGTAGAATTAAAAAAAAAAGTTGAGCGTCATTACAAAAATATTTTTATGGGCGTCTGAAGTTTAAATTTTGAGAAAATTCAATATTATATACATTTAAGATGACGATTTATCAAAATATGATTTTCTTATTTCATTGTAATTCAAAACGAATAATCGTAGATACTTAAAATTTTTCTCCAAATTCTTAAATTGACTTTTCTATACGTGGTGCAATTTTTTAATTATTTTGACTATTTTTGAGCTATTTAAAGACATTTTCGATTTTTATAGTTTTTTCTTTAAATATTGATAAAACATTTTCAGTTTGTAAAAAAGTTTTAAAATTGAAAACATGGTTCCTTTTATTCAAAAGTAGTAATTGTAGCTATTTAAAAATATAAAATAATACACATATACACGAATATTCATAAACACTTGAATTCAAATTTTGACATAATCCTTCCCCTACGCCATTAGACATATATACAACCATTTTAACCATAATATATTTCAAGTTTCTTGTTTCAGTGGTTTAGTATTTCAGACATATTTCATTACATTACATGTATCTAGTATCTAGTATATAGGCTTCTACATTCGGTCTAATCTGTCAGTTTATTTATTTTTTTTTTATTTGAACTATTTCATCATTTATTCTTATTGTTCTATTTCCTATTGTAACAGATTGAATAAAAATCTTTTAATAGCAAAAAAAAAAAAAAATAGTTTAATAAATCCAATGTTTTAGGACAAATTTAAATAAACCGTATTAATTTTTTTAAAATTGTTAATCTATTAATTGTACAGTCTGTAAAGTATTATTTTTTACAATTAGCACAAGTGATGTTGTGGGCGCTTATAAGACATTTTAGAAAAAATAGAATTAAATTTCCGTATTACTTAAGAGTCAAATAAATTATATATCTATTATATATAAGTAATAAGTAATATATATTTACTTTTAGGTGGCTGGGCAGACAGCCTCCAGGTACCGCGGATCACTTTTTCCCCCTAGGCCAATCATTGATTGGCAATGCGTTCCGTTAGACGGTCAAATAGAACCCATCTACGCACTTGCTATCGCTGATGACAATAACGTGAATCTTGACAATGAGTGCCCCCTTATCTCCACCGAGGATATTAGGATAGAAGTTTCTCGACTGTCGAGGGGTAACGTGACGGGGCTGGATGGGATTCCTAACAAAATGCTTTCATTGATTGGGAATAAGTCTCATGACATACTCGCTAAAATGTACACTGTGGAATGTGTTCTATGATGACATCCTCAAGATGAACGAACCGGAAGAGGTTCAGCTGGTTGGGTTTGCAGATGACTTAGTCCTACTTGCAGCTGCACAGACATTGGATGCTCTGGCTGGTGTGGTAAACCCCACACTAGAAGCCATTGATGCGTAGATGGGAGACCATGGGCTTCAACTACCACGACACAAGACTCAGGCCATCATGTTGACAAAGAAGTGGGCGTACCGGGATCTGGTGTTCTTAATAGGAGGACGCCCAGTTCCTTTACCAAAGAAGGTGTGATATCTAGGATTTCATCTTGACCCGCACTTAACCATTAGTGGTCACTTAAGGACCGTCTCGGGTAAGGCGTCTAAGGCTGCTCAGTCTATAGGGTGGCTATTATGCCTAACCTTGGAGGGCCCTCTCAATCTAAGAGAGAGCTGTCAGTGGTGAACAGCATGCTGCTGTACGCCTCATCGACATGGGAAGAAAGAGCAACAGAGTACGCTATTTGTCGGAACCTTAAGATTCGGTCCCAGGAGTTGGCGGCACTTAAGTGACAAGGGCGTACCGCATCGTCTCTGCTGAGGCAGCCTTATTCTTCGTGCGAACTCCTCCGGGTGATCTAATCGCTTTGGAACGCAAAGGAGTTTGGAGTAAAATGGACGACCCAGATAGATTGGGCTCTAAGGATGAGATCCAGAAAGAGGAGCGTGATATCCTGCTCGCTGACTGGTCCAGTAGGTGGAGGCACGGTAAGAACGCAGCTTGGACGCGTAAGATCCTCCCGGACTTGATAAGATGGATGAGAAGACGCCCCAAAGACCTCTCGTTCCACGTAACTCAGGCTCTTATGGGACATGGGTGCTTCAGATACTATTTGTATCGGAGAAAGCGCGCCTCCAACGCGGCTTGCCCCTACTGCCAGCACTCGATGGATACGGCCGAACACACAATTTTCGACTTTCCTCACTGGGAATCAATGCGGCTGATAGTGGACGAGTTCATAGGTAACCGAAAGTCACTCTAAGTGTTGTACAGGATCTGCTGTGTAGTTTCACCGACGTCCCGATCTACATTAACAATCGAATACAGGCTGCCTTTCAGCACGCCATGCAGGCCTTCTACGAAATGGTTGAAGGCATACTTAGCTACAAGGAACTGGATGCAAGGCTAGCTGAGATTGAAGCAAAAACCGCTCCAAATTAGCAGAACGAGATTCCAGGCCGGCAGGTGCGTACGACAACGTGCCGAGAATAGGAGCGAAAAACGAGACTAGACATTACTAGGTGACAAAGGTGACCATTTCCTGGTTAATTATTCGTGATATGTATATATGCATTTGATTTATTGTGTGTGATAAATGTTATTCATCAATAAATGATGGCAGCAGAGGAGTAGTATTGTACAAACAGACCCTCCTCTGCTATCGGTTCAAAACAGAAAAAAAATATATATTTATTTACTACCTAGTTTAAATTGGTGTTGTATTGTGTTAACGTTTTTCAGAATATTCGCAGGATAATCTAAATTTTAAATGCTGGTATAAAATATAAACTATTGACTATCTACCTAGGTCATATGCCATATGAAAATGTTGAAGATACGAAATTATATGAAATATAATCTGTTGTCATTCAAAAATTAAAAATCTCTGTTTTAACAATAACAATTAGATAAAAAAATGTTTTTATTTAATGTCTAATAATGAATTCAAATTATGTAAAAATAATTTTAAAAAAGTATGCAGTGGATGTCGCTCTGCTGTACAGTAGGTTACAAGTGGATCAATGTATAATGGAATATTGTATTAAACTTGAATTCAATAATATAATATCATTGTATAAGAAAAGCGATTATACAATTTACTATAAATATATGTATGTTCATGATATTCGTTGTTATTGTTATACTTTATTAAAATATGTTATTTTGCATATTATTATACAAATTTAATTGATAGTGTTTTAATATTATTGAAGCAGTAATATTTTGGACTTTTATCGAAATTCAAATTTTGTTATATCGTGATTCATGTTTTATTTTTTTTTTTTTTGTAGATTAATTGTAGGAAGTCGCCGAATATTCCTTTGATAAAGTTAAACTTAGTCTACTCCTAACCCTAAGCACATTTTTCGGTAAACAAACAAGTAAACTGCTGGATGAAACGGATTAATTAATTTAGGAAATCGATGATCCTTCAGTTTGGTTGTAAGTTAGTTGTATGTTACTTAATTTTGGTGAATACACCACGGATATTCTCTATTGTTCATATTTAGTTGTGGTGTTTACTATATTATACTTCCTCCTTTACACAAGTCAGTTAAACAATAGTTGACTAATTCATTAGATTCTCATGTCGCAATAAAATTTAAAAATGTCGATTGTGTGTGTTCCTATAACATGCAGCACCGGAACGTTAATACATCTTGTTACCCGTCAAATACTCAATGAAATTAATTGATAATATTTCAATATTATCAATATTCTTTGAGACTTTACGTCCTATATTAACTAAAACTGCTGATCTCACTAGACATTCTAACACATTTTTAGCATTTCTATAATATTAGCCGTAAAATTGTTGAGAACATTATCTATCAAACACTCTAAAGCTTCGTCTGCACCTAGTAAACATATTATTTTAGTGAACTTTTTTCAAATATTCGACTTGTTTCCAAACAAATTGGTTAAAGCAGGTCTAATAAAACTTTGTTTTCCAAACAAAAAGTTCACCTGTAGATGTAGGTAGGCATAACCTAATAATGTTAAAAAGTAGTTGGAATTAAATTTAAGCAATACTATTAGGTACCAAAAATATAAATACGTGCAACAGTCTATACCAGTGGTTTTCAAACTGGGTGCCGCGGAACACTGGTGTGTCGCGAGCATTCACTGAGTGTGCCGCGGTCTTTCGAAAAGTTCAACAATTCGTACGACAATGAAATTATAAAAATATAATTAATAAATATTTATTAGCCCATCAACCACACATTTCTAATTAAATGTACGTATATAATTATAAATCAATGCAATTTTGATCATCTAGTTATTCAGTGCAAAAAAAAAGGTCAGTGTGCCGTGAAAATTTTTTGAGGAGCACGGTGTGCCGCGTTCAATAAAAGTTTGAAAACCACTGGTCTATACTCTATACTAACACTGTAAATAAATATCAGATCGTGTATATTTAATATTGGACAATATATTTTAGACAGTATGCATTCTCGTCGCAACCACTCTTGGACTGTGATGAATATGATAATATTAGTGTGAGTGTGTTTGTATAAGTGTAGGGCAGTTTACTTTCAATTATGTATCCACATACATATACAGTTACTTTACTTAGGAAGAGTGACTAGATAGGCACGGATACAATTTGTTTTCTAAGTATTCAGATAATGTAAATAAATTATTATTTATTTATTATCAAAACAGATACGGGACGAACCCATTAGATATAACTATACTTAGAATACTAATATAAATAAATATAGGTAGTACATAAATTTAATGTATAACTGAAATTATTTAAGATACATTTAAGAAAATATTTTATTCATAAAGATTTAATGTCTTAAAAAAATATATAGTCACCAAATTAAAGTTAAATAAATAATACATCATGGTCATGGGTAAGTATATAGATTAGAGATTGTACCTGGGAAATTCACATATTCTGTATAATATTTTAGATTCTGAACGGAACCAAAGAATGTATTGATTTTAAAATGTTGTGTATGTTTTTTTTCTATCTTTCAGTAACATTTTGGATAGTAAAAATGCTCCGATTTTCGAGATCAGCATCTTTTTAGATAAAAAAGTTTTCCATAAGTTCGTATTTTTGGGCAGGCCTTGAAACCAGTTTCAAAACCGATTTCAGAAACCGGTATGAATCGTTAAAAAACCGAAACTGAAAAAATATACTGCTATTATTATTAAACCAAAACCTTAAAAAATTGGAAATCGGTATTATAACTTATAACAGAAACCAGAAAAAATTAGAAACCGAAAAAAATTGGATGCTGGTATTATAATTTAAAACCGAAACCGAAAATATATTTAAAAAAACGGTATTTTTTTTGAAAACCTTTGGTATTTTAAACAATTTGGAAAGATTCTTTACACAAAAGACGATTCGAATGCGCGATCCCGCGATTTAAAATAAATTAATAAACTAAGAATGAACAACGGTATAAGCAGTTTAAAAACAAAATCAAAAACGAAACCGGAAAAAGTTGGAAACCAATATTATAATTTAAAACCAAAACTGAAAAAATTGGAAACTCATATTAAATCCAAAACTGAAAGCTTCAAGAAAAATGAAAAAAAAGTGAAAAAATTGGTAATTTTTATGCAATTCTATTTTTTTGTGTAACTAAAAAATTAGTAACTACGGTTACTTTTGAAATATCAACAAATATTTATATGAGAATTTTCAACAAATGATAACAATATCGATTCTTTTTGTGCTAGTTATAGTCTTGAGAAATGTATAGAAATTTGTAAATTCTTTTAAATAATTCTGGATGAAAACTGTTTCATTAAGTAAAAATTTTTAAAATTTAATTTAAGGTTCCTTATAAGTTTGACTAATGTTAGTTCAAAAATATTAAAGCTTCATAAGCACGATAATTTTTATATGCATTTAAAGTTCAAATTTTGATGAAATTCATCAACATTTTGATAATGTTTAAACTATTTTCAGTTAGAAATTCAGAAAAGTTTTTCTATTAATAACTAACATTAAAAACTTTGATCCCTACAAATGTTCCTATCTTAAACAAAAAAGTTTAAAGGAAAGTAATATTAATATTTTATGAGCATTTGAATTTAAAATATTTACGATATTGGTATTTCATTGGATTTCGCACGAATTTTCATTTATCAATTTTTGATATTTTGTTGTAATTCAAAAACGAATAATTCTAGATTTTTGAAATTTTTACCAAATATTAAAAAAACTATTTTCTATATATGGTGAAATTTTCAAACAATTTTGACCCTTTTTGAGCTATTTATAGCTATAAGAAATGTTGAAAATTATATAAATTATTTTTCAGTTAGCAATGCATACATTTTTTTTTCATTGGTATGATTAAAAATTTTACTAGAAGATTTCACATAAGTTCTTTTGTATAAAAAAAAGTTTACTTAAATAGAAGATTATATTTTTATGATCTTTTGAACTTATAATTTGTACTATATTTGATATTCAGTAGTCAATTATTATTATCAAATTCTCATTAATTGATTTTTGATATTTTGCTGTACCTATTGCAAAACGAATAGCCGTAGATTCTTGAAATGAGCACCAAATATTTATTTTAGCGTTTTCAATAAATGTTGACTCTTATAAACTATTTATAGCCATTAGAAAATATTTCAAATTTTGTAAATTATTTTTCCGTTAGAAATCCATAAAAGCTTTTATATTCTTAGCTAACATGAATAGAAGGTTCCCAACAATTCTTACTACCTCCAACAAAAATTAAAAGTTGACTAGAATGTTACGCTATACATAGCTAAGAGATATTTTATTATATTTTTTTTAACTATTAAATATGTTTATAATGTCGATACTTTTTGAATTGTTTAAAATGTTTTTTACCACTGGATCAACCTTACTTAACAAAAATAATGATATTACAAAAAAATGTTAAAATAAACGGCATAATTTTTTTTACAACCAACATTTTTCCAAAAACCAGATGTACAAATTGACGATTTTTATTTTTTCAAAAAGTTTTTTTTATCATATTTAAAATATTTAATTTTTAGTATTGATAAATTAAAATTAAAAATATTATACGCTATACGCTGCAACTTAATAGTGTCTGTAAATGATAAAAATAAAAATAGTATTAGTTAGAAGAAAATTATTTAATTTGACAGGTATTTTTTTTACACTTTGCATAGAAAGATACGGCACCTCTATAATAATATTAATAAAAGCATGCATATATTATTCGTATAAATCACCATAAATCGGCAGGAATATATAGTATTATAATATCATCATGAGCTCGTCGAAGCGGTCCGACCATCATTGACGAGACCATATATTATTTTAAAAAGTGTTCATACCTGAGTTTAGAGAGCCCTGATGCAGCAGAGACGGTTTTGAGCAGCTGATTTCTTTCTCTTCCTAAAGCGATTTATCATTATATTATTATATTATGATATATTTGAAAAACTATTAGGTTTACGCGGAAATGGTGGTCAACATTTTGTTTGAAAACAAGTGATCACTTATAATATTATTAATCCTTTTTTTGTTTTGTCGGCATCAGCTTTGTTCGATATTCTGCAGCAGCACGTTCAACTGCCGGGAAATTCGGAAAACGACCTCGAGTACCACCCGCGCGTTCAATTTCCAATCTGGAGGGTCGCTGAACGAGGCTTTTTGAGATTTCTCACTGCGTGCATGTATTGCACGTATATACGTAGATATATATATGTATACATGTGTGTGTACTGTGTATAATAATACATTACTGCGCGCAGCCTTTGCCAAAATATAATAAATGGTATATAAAATCAATACGCGTCCCGTTCCGCGGCTATCGGTGAAATCTGGAATTCCGTCGAGTCTCTATACATATACGTGGTAATATATAAATATTAAATGTGTGTAATATAGGTAGGCAATATTGATACGCGTATATTACACTGTATACGCATCACGTACGCGAACTTAGCGTCGCTGCACGTGTAGAACACTAACACGTTATATATTATAATATACGTTCGAGCCCGTCCGACGAATTTGTCACATCAACGCAAAGGGCCGTCAAAGGGAACGATGACGATGGGCAAAAATAACATAACATTATACAAAACCGTGTATGTCTGTACCTATACGATATTAGTGCTGCAGATGTGTTAAATAGTAGGTACCTATGGATATGCAAACGTTTATACAAATGTATAATAATATAGCAGATAATATTATTGTCTACAGGTGATGTTGTCACCTATAACGACCGTCAATGGACCGTTTAAACTAAGTAATTATAGCCGATATACATTATAAGCAAAAGGTAAAAAAAGATACATTCGCCAAAAGATACTAAATACTTTTTTTTTGCTTCTAGATACAAGATACATTTTATCGTTTAATGATTATTGGGATGGGAAATAACACACTTGAAAGACATTTTTTTATTTATTTAATTTCATTACACTATAATATTAAGTCAGAAGTATAATATATTGTCACATATAGTAACATACTAAACAAACTAATAATATAATTTATATTAAAAGTCTATATTATGATCAAAAAATATGTCGATACACATAGGTATATCCTTTACATATACTTATAAAAAAAAAATACGTTGTTATTATTATATTTTATTTTTCAACATATCAAATACTACATCCATCAGAATTGTTGTTATCAACTATACAACCAAACCCGTGTATTGAGTAAGTAAATAGAATATCTATTACTTTTAAATGTTTTTTGTTTAAAAATAAAAATGAATATTCATTTTTAACTAGTATCTTTACACACATAGGTAAACCAAAACAATGATACAACGAAGAAAACGTATTTAGATACAAGATACACATACTTAGGTGTTCTAATGTCTATAAGTAGGTAAATAGTTAGCCGTCCAAGATAAAAATGTATAATCAACGGTTTCTCAATAAATAGTTAGTCATTTGCAGTAACTGCAGAGGGGCAGACTGGGTAGGTGACAGGCCAGTCAGCGATTTTAAAACTTCGGGCCATTTTTTACGGAAAATAAATAAGTATATTAAAGTCAATTTTTTTATCAAAATACTATTATGTTTCCTTACAAGTTATCACAGTAATTGTTGACTATTTATTACCTTACATAAGTCTGATAAAAATAAAAGACAGGCTTTATACATTTTGGTGATTTTATTATACCTACACGGTCTTTACCACGACTGTGTTAAACACTTACAGACTACACATTAGGAATTTGGCTACCTGGTACGCAGTCAGAAAAACATGATTTATAAGAAGAATTAAAACTACATCATTCCAAAAATATTTTATGTATATTTTTAAATATTTGTGTTGGTACCATGATTACTCTCAAACAAATAATCAAAACAAATTAAAATAAACTAAACCCTCACCGGGCCCCATGCATAACACCGGGAGTAATAAAACCGTATAAAAACAATACGTTTAGTAAATATATCGTATGAATTCAATTGTTTAGAGAAAACAGTTTTATTTCTGTCCTTTGTATAATACTTTATGACTTAGTTATGATTGATGCTTAGGCTTAGTCGCTTAGAGTATATAGGACATAGGTACCATTATACCTACATACTAATATGAAGAAAAAATGATGTTGCTCAGTTATTAAAAATACTACTTACTTGGAGAACAAATTTATTTCAATACGTGACAATAATTGTGTCGTTTAGCAGTTTAGTAGTTATACAAGTTAAAATAACCACTGACATTCAACTCAATTACTAACTACCCACAACAAGTTATTAAAATGAATTATTTCTTACCTGGTAGTTTCTAAAATATGTTGCCGTTCTGATAGTAGGATAGAAAATGAACGCTGTTCATTACTGTTGCCTCATTTAATTTAAATTAAACTACATTTCACATTTGTATTAAAAATAAAAATAAACAATGGGCTTGGTCTATACGATATAATATTATTATGTTCTTTCGTCATCAACTACAGTGCCGTAACCAGAATTAGATGGGCCCCAGTGCAAATTTAATCTGCAGGCCCATTATTTTCAATTAATATTTAATCTGAACATATTCTAAATAAGCAATGAATAGCTAGAACAATATAACAACAAACGGCATTGTAATTATTCTACTAATAACATTCAACACTTTGACATTTAACTATTTCAAATTATTATCTTTAATAAATAATAATGTTCTACCGTATAAACAACATAATATAGATATATAAAACAAATACGTCGATTTGATACTAGATAAGATGGCACCTATATCGTACGAAGTACTCATCATAATATTATGATCTTTTTAAAAATTATTTGGTTATTAGTATAAGCAGGGGTGTATTGGAACGTATACGGTATTTATTGTAAATATTGTAATGAATATACGGTAGTATACAGCGTATATTCATTACAATATTTACAAAGAAAAGCGTATACTTGAAAAAAATATCTATTTTATAAGTATACGGTGGGTAAATGTTGAGTATACGGTGAATGGTGGTAAATGGAAAAGGGTTTATTATGTTATTACTTATTAATTTGTTTTTGAAGATTTAAATTAGGCTTTTTAAATTCTATTGTGTGAAAATAAAAATTGAATATCATGTATCAGTTATCAGTTATCAGGTTGCATGCAGTATACTCGCGCGTATAACCTAAGACCGTGGTATAATTGAGCACGATATAATTGTTACGGCTTTCGTTGATAGTACTGTTTATAGGCGCGGATCCAGAAGATTTTAACAGGGGGTTAGGTTAGATGAGCAAGTAGGTGTCGCTCTGCTGACTGCTTAAAGTAAGTTACAATTAGATCACTGTAGTCAGTAATGGATAGTGTTAAATTTGAATTCAATGATATGATATCATTGCATAAGAAAAACGATCCTGAGCGAAGACGGTCAGTCAGGCTATAATATTACGATTTACGACGAATATTTGATGATATTTTTATGAATAAAGTAATTTATTTACCTATTTATACGAAATTTTGTTTTGAATTTTCAATCCATAGCTATAAAGCTAAATATCTTATACATTTTTAAAATTTAAAATTTGATAAATGTTGCCATTGTTTTAACTTTAAATGCTTATAAAAAATGTTGTGCCCACTTGTATTAAAAAAAAATAGTTGAGATAAATTTTTTCGAGCGGTGCAAAAAGAAATTGTTGAGATACATTTTAATAAATATAGCGTATACACAAGACATTATTTATCAATACATCCCTGAGTATAGGTAGTTATATTATTTTAAGTATTGGCCGCATTGAGGGGTAGGGCCCTGGTGGGTGGTTCATTGCACCTAACCACGGTTTCTATGGTACTTATCAACTATAAGTCTATGAGAGTGCGGCGCGGGTATGCTTGTATGGGGATTTAATCGAAACGAAAATATAATAAGCCGATAACAAAAATACATTGTCAATTTTCATTCATTTTCAGCTTAGGACATCGACATTGTAACATTATATCCAGTGTTTAGAATTCATCATATATTTAAATGTATTTTCGTCTGTTTTCTTATTTTATTCTTAAAA
The DNA here is from genome assembly GCA_008086715.1 of Sitobion miscanthi. Taxonomy (NCBI): domain Eukaryota; kingdom Metazoa; phylum Arthropoda; class Insecta; order Hemiptera; family Aphididae; genus Sitobion; species Sitobion miscanthi. Next base: position 28,059,508 of record CM017803.1, read on the forward strand.
ATAATGTAGGTACAAACTATATAATACGATCAACAGACCAGTCCGCGATCACTGACTAGCTGCTGCTAGTCCATCCTCGGAAGTAAGCACAAATTCAAAGTTTGTTGGTTTTAAACTATCACAACAAATTATTGAGTTAGGTGGGCCTCGTAGAGCTTTTCAAACTTTGGCTGTGGCAGAATGTTGTGCACCCAATTTGTAAATATTTTTATATTTCTAAGTCTGCAGCACCTCCTACCTCTCACCTATAAGTTCCAAAAATAAGTACGCCATGCTTCATACAGAGCTGTTTTTAATTTATGCTCGTAAATACTTACAAAACACGCGCTCGACATTTTGCCATCATACTTGGAACTGACAAAACCACGGCACGCAGTGGATTTCGAAGAAGTCAGCCTCGCGATATAGAAGCTTTTGTAGTTAAGTGAAAACGGCTGAACTTAAAAATTATCGATTTTTGCTTACAAATACATAGGTAGGTACCTACTTATTATACTTAGCAACTCTCAGTGCCGGATCTTGAACTCTGGGGACCCCAAAGACTAAGAAAACTTTGGGGCCTCTTCAAAAATACTCTAAGGTATATTTACTTGCAAAGTTTCTAAATGCCAGGTTCTGAGTATTGAGACGGTTGCGGTAGGTATTTGAGTTTGGTTGCAGTGTAAGCCGAAAATCTTGACTAGCATTATTGTATTATTTCATTTGAAATTAACAAAAAATAAAATAATGATCTACTATGATGCTCATGGTGCTACGTGCGTGAAGTTAGCCCCTTATTTTCACATAGAGACTCCAAACTAGTGCCGCCTTTTAGCAACTTTTAGCAACCAACGTTAAAAAATGTGCAACCTATTACTTCGTAACCAAAATTGGGGGGCCAACTTCACGCAGCCCCCCAACTTTGTTCTACCGACTCCGGACTTGTGCCAATATTTAGAAATGTTTTAGCAACTTTTAGCAACCAACTTGAAAAATTTGTTACCTCTTTTTTTACTTACTTTATCAGGAAACAAGTTCGGGGGCCAGCCCCCCGACATTGTCCTATCGACTTCGGACTTGTACCAGTCTGGAAAAATTTTCAACCGCTTTTTTCACCAACTTTATCAGGAAACAAGTTTGGGTGTCATCCCTCTGCATATAACCTACCATTTTGGAAATATACTCGTATGAATTACCTATCAAGTTTGTGTTTTGTAATTTGGATTCAAGTTTAATATTGTCTTTTAGTTAATTATTAACTTAACTGATTGTATGGATATAAAATTGATATGTAACTTTTAATTAAACCCAAGTTAAATTAATTTAAAAATGAATTTATAATAAATATTATAATACAATTAATATTATATATGATGCATATTGCAGAAAAAATATATTTTTTGTTCTTGACCATATTCCTGGGTATTATGCATTAATAAAATTTTTTTTTGAATATACCTTGATTGAATAAAATAAATATGACTAGAAATAAAAATTGAAATTCAATAAAAATAGTAAATATACTAAAATCGATATTCAATAAAATATATAAATCGAATAAAAAAAATTCTATCAAGATTTGTATGATTTTTTAATTTATCAACATTTTTTTGTTGATTATACATTGTTTGAATAAAACAAATATAACCAGAAATAAAAAAATCTTAAAAAAATATACATTTAATAAAAAATCGATATTGAATAAAAAATTTAAATTATATAAATTATAAATAATAAATTGAATAAAAAATTTCTATCAAGATTTGTATAATTTTTTAATTTATCGAAGTTTTTATTGAATATAGGTTTTTATTAAATATTGATTTTTTTATTAAATATCAATTCTTTTATCAAATATAGATTTTTTATTGAATATAAAATTTTTATACTTGGTTTTTTGTATTGAAATACAAATTATGAAAAAATCTTTATTTGATAAAAAAAACTATTTAATAAAACAATTTTCATCAAGATTTGTATGATTTTTGATTTGTCAACATTTTTTTGTTGAATATACTTTTATTGAATAAAACAAATATAACTAGAAATAAAATAATAACGTTTGAATAAAGCACAGGCGTGCGCGCAGGGCCAGGTGGACGAGCTCAGACTCAAAATGAATATTTTTGGGGAATGTTAAAATTTTGGTATTTGGTTATATTTTATTATATTGCATATATTATGGTAATAATATGTTTGTGGATATCATGAATATTTTATTTGTTTTGAAAATGTAATAAAATCAAAAAAATGTGTGTGTGTATAAATTGTATTCATCTAATAAAAACATTATACCTATACAAATACAATAACTATAGACTAGTGGTCTCAAACTCAAATTATCGTTGTCTCATATACTTATACATCAAAGGTTTACGTGCAAAACATTAACGTAGACTTTTTTTTTTACTTATGTCTATAAAATTTATAATTTATCTTTTATATAGATATAACAGTCAGTAAGTTACACGCTGCACACAGACTAAGTACTTATTACACTATACCTATACTAAACACGAATAGTTACAAATCACATAATGCGATTTTTTTTTAGTGCGTATCGGTAATTAGGGATTGATTACAAAGGAGGGACGTACAAATGAAACATTACGGAATGTCAAATAATATAATATTAATAATTATTGATGTTTAAATAAAAACTAAAATTTGTACCGGTAAATAATAAGATATATTATTACAAATTCGTTGAACTATTGTGGGTCACATCGAAAAGGTTCGCGGCTGCATGTGCCCCGCGGGCCGCGTGTTTGTGACTGCTGGTATAGACTAGGTATAAACTTTAAAAAGTTAATACCTCTATAACACAACGTGTTTTATTTATTTAATATTAAGGTGAGCGGACCCGTACAGCTCATGAAAGCACAGCGACAGCTCCACGGAAAAATTCATACTTTATAACAAGTCACTTTAAAATAAGGACCGTGAAATAATGCCCCCTAAATAATCTAATCGATACTTATGTTAACTGTTTATTATATAGTGTTTCCTATGTTAAGTAATATATTGAATTTTATTGTACGCTCTGCCGCAAAATATTATAAGGCATTATCATTATTATTTATTATAATTTATTTTATTTTTATTGATATCAATCACATAGTTATTCGTTTACATTTATTTGAATGTATAGTTGTATAATGATGGGTTAAATAATTAGGGGCACTGTCGAAGTATAAAATCAGTAGTAAATGCATTCATTTAAAAGTTTGGAAACAAAACATAGTATATATTATGCAGCAACAACAAAATAATTATAAATATCTAAACTTGAATTCAAATTACAAAACGTTCATGCCAATATATTTAATAAATAAAAAATAGTAGGCCATATGCATAAGGCTGGCCCCCTGAACTTCTTTCTTGATAAGGTTAGGTTAGATTAAAGTAGTAAAAAAGAGGTTGTAAATTTTTTCAAGTTGGTTGCTAAAAGTTGCTAAAAGGTTGCTAAATATTGGCACAAGTCCGAAGTCGGTAGGACAAAGTCGGGGGCTGCGTGAAGTTGGCCCCCCAGTTTTACTATGCTGATTTTGGTCACGAAGTAATAGGTTGCAAATTTTTTAACGTTTTTTGCTAAAAGTTGCTAAAAGGTTGCTAAATATTGACACTAGTTTGGAGTCTCTATGTGAAAGTCGGGGGACTAACTTCACGCATGTCATGGTGCTTTCGGTGTATAGCGGTGCACAGATTCGGTATCGCTCGGTTAAAGAGATGTAAAATGTGACTCTATAGATCAGATCACTATCGAAAGAACGTGAAATGTGCAGGATAGTCGTTCAAGTAAATGAGGACTTGATTTAACAAAAAAGTACCATGAAGCATCTAAATCCTGCTTTAAACTCTACGTAAAACAAATTACCTCCCTTCTCCTCCCACCCAATGCAATATGCTGGATAGTACGTATAATATGTTTATCCGGCACTGTCAATTGTTCTAATTATTGAGAAATCTGCAGGGAATTAACATTTGAATAAGTCCGTGCAAACAGTGCCATGCCAAGGAATTTTCAATTGGGGTTGGGGTCGGGGGGCTATTACATTGTAATAATACATTTAAATGAATTGTGGTAGTAGTATTAAAGAAACAAATAAGAGGATTTATGTGAGAATGGGAAGGATATAACCCCTAACCTCATCCTTGTATGACACGCCACTGTGTGCAAATCCAAACGATTCCATTTTTCAAAAATGTTCAGAAAATAAAATATAAATTTGAATTTTTGAAGTTATCATGTATTTTGACCTGAACTTAGTATTCATTAAAATAACATTCAACTAGTGCTGTATATTATCGAAACTGGATTTGTCTTATTTTTGCACGGGCCCCTCATTTTGGCATCTATAATTTCAGTGTACTTCGCACGGAAATGGATAGCTTAATTAGTATTGTACTTATATTTGCTTTAAAATCTGGGTGAGCCGAAACTCTTTCAATCGCACATGATATACTCCTATAATTATTGTACAGGTATAATAATAAATGCAAGCGGTATAACAATACTAATATTTCTTACATATATGTACATACCATGGTAGATAGCATGTCATGACCGTGTCTTGCAGTGAATAACGGTCAAGTCTCGGTGGCGCCAGCACTTCACGCGTGCACTATATGTTATATAATATATATAGATTATATACATATTATAGGTAAGTAAATAATATATTATTCATACGCCCATATATATACAGGGTGATATACGCAGCTCACCGCCATTTTTACTGTTTTCTTTAAAAAATTCAGTGATACGATTAGATATATCAGGTACTTTTTAATCTAGACAAAGATGATACAACGAATTGTCTAGATAAAAAAAATTTTTTTTTACATTTAAATCTAACTTTTTAAGAGTACCCACACCTTCTTAGCTGCTACTTGAATATAATTTAAACACAGATAATAAGTTTAAATTAATGTTATTGTAACAGATATTTATTAGTGAAACATATTAGATACATTTAAATGAATGATACATTTTTAAAATTAAATATTTAATACATTTAATACGACTTTCTTTAATGTTAAATACTATCATTATACACATGGGCCTGGTGTGGCTTGGTGGTTGGTCTCAGTCACTAACATGTTCTGAGGTCAAGCATCGGCGGACGTTGCTATATAGTACCCGGTTTTGATGTACATAATTTAGAATTCGAACGAATATAGATTTTCAGTTACTATTAAAATGTTTATACTGAGGTTGAAAAATTATTTATATAGTCCTTAAAAAAGTCTTACAAAAACATAAATTAGACATATAATATTGAATCTAGTATATTGTATATATTATCCTTGGACCATTTTTAAAAATAATAAATATTGATGACTTCCGAACATACACGTCGTCATGGACCTTTTACGGATCATTGCAGGTACACAAAGTCGAATAACTCGAAAACTACTCGTTCGAATTTTGACTACACAAGACGTCCGGAAAAAATTATTCGCTAAATAATGTAGGCATGGTAGAAAATGGGAAGGGAGGCGAGTACTCGTCTGAAAAACAGAAGTTTGCATCTCCGCACAGGACATCTCTATATCTTAGAGTAGTAAGAAACATTTCGGGATACGCTGAAAACATGGTCTTAGCTAAGTAGTAGAATAGGTATTTAAGTTTCGAAAATCGGATTTTAAACGACTACAGCAGCGTTATCGAATACGAAAAAATTGGGGGTTAGCATGCTTGGAGGTGAATCACCCTGTATACAAACACCTATATTATGATTTATATACACGCATACAAGTTATATATTATGTGTATATTATACTGTATGCATTTATAAATAATATACATAATAAATATTTATATATACATAATATAGTGTGGCGGTGGAGTAGGAAGAGAAGGAAGCGGCGGCGGCGGCGGCGTCATCGATCCATTCATCATCCGCGCCACGGCGGCGCGTCCGCAGATTAGATTTAAGGCGCCGCCGAATATTAAAATACACGGGCGACGCACGTATAAATAATTTAATATCACCGCGTGATTGCTGCGGAAACGTGCCACGAGCCATTATCATAATGTAAACGATAAAAACCGTTTAGCATAATAATAATAGTTGTAATAATGATAATAGTATTATATTATTATATAACGCGTGTGCAGTGTATAATACGATTATAATTATTGTTTCGGAAATCGGAATTTTTAAACGACGACAGACGGGAGACGCGCGTATAACGTTGATGAGTGATAAGAACTTTAAGATTATAAGATTATCTAGAGCTCGGACGAACGATTAAATTTTTTTAGGGGTATTTTCTGAAAAACACAAATTGTAGTTAAACTGAATAATTTTATATTTGTCAATACAATAGATTAGTTCTTAAATAATATATTATATAAAAAAAAAATGTTATTCACCTGTATTGAATTATTAATAAAACAATTGCCATCGCACTCTGTTAAACTATAACCTAAGTACCTACTAGGATTACTAAGTAATCTGGGGTAATCCTTAGATAACTGATATTCAAATGTCAACAATTATAAATCTATGTAGTTTATTCAGGAAAACTTTGATAAAAATAAAAATGTATAGGTACGTATAACTGACATCGTCTGTATTATTTAATCAACCAGTGGTCGTGTGACGATCCGGTCATTAGGATATATACTTGACTCGTGTTATAATACCAGATTACCACGTTGTTATTTTATAGTATATAAAGATAAAAAAATACATATTTTTATAATTCAATTTAAAACGAATGTATTGTTTTCATGTTAAAAAAAATGTGTAAAAAAAAGACCTTCGGCTTTAAAAATCATGAAATATGCAAAATATACCATAAAAAAGTTGACATAGGTACTTATATGTTGCTTGAAAAGTATCGTGTCATATTATCAATAAAAAGATGATAACGTGTTTAGAAAACCGAGCTTAAATAAAACCTGATGGATCTCACCAAATCCAACATGTTATATTACGTGTTATTCATACAAATATGTGTTGAAAGCATGGTTTGAAATGATTTTTTTAAAATGCTTCAAACATATTTTAAAATTATATTGTTTTTAATTGTCAACAATGCTCTGTTTAAAGCATAACACATTTAAAAAAAATCAATATTTTCTTTAACGATGATATTGTATTTGTTCGTCTGAATTAAATTATTCATGTTATTTAACTATTAAATTCTAACGAATAAGTACAAAAGTAATAGGTTTTTTAAAATCTAAATACATTATCATAAACGTCAATCAAAACGTTTAAAACATTTATATATAACATTTTTTGAACTAAACCACTTGTTTAAAACGCTTTAAACACACATTTAAAATAGTTTGTTCAAACACTATTCAGTCCTACAGGATTTATTACAGTGTCAGTCTGTCACATGATTGGGTTCTGGCCCAGAAATTTTAAATGTGCCAAAAGTTTCAAGCCCAGTGCTGTTTTTGTAAAAAAAACCATAGGGTACACTAATTTATGATGTTAACTTAAATGATGAAAATGTGTAATGAATATTATGGTTTTATAATTGCTAAACTGATCAATTAATTCATCCATTCTAAAAGCCAAGAAGAATTATTTTCCAAAGCTCTTATGGACTTCATTCACAAATCCACAAACTTTACAAAAATACATTTTTTTCCATCCATTTTTCTACATTTTTATTTATGTACCTATCTAAGTATTAAAAACTATTTCATATCCTCACAGGTCAGATTTAACATTTTATTATGATAATTATCTTGGAAATTTAAATATTTCTTTTTCTCTGTGATGGCGGTAACACGTTTATCAAAAAAACTGCATAATCACAGTCTCGATCGATAAGTACCAATAAATTATGCAATTATATGTGATCCTAACTAATCTTAATTATTTGTCACCCTGTTCTAAGTTATATATGATTAATAAAATGACATATGATAAATTAATAAATTAATAAATAGTATCACAGAATACGGATTGCTTAATTTTTAAAAAATGTTAAGGTATAAGAGTGTATACCACCGCATACTCGTATACTCGTATACCCTTGTATACCCTAAAAAACTGGTGATATTGAATTGAGTTCAGATTATTATTTTAGTATCTTTGAATTGAGTCCGAGTAGATAAAATATTAAAATGTCATAACGACCTTGGACCTTGCACATTATATTACTACACATATTTATTATTATTTTTGATTAATTGACTCTTTATACTTATTATTATTACAATTAAATAAAAAAAAAAACAGTGTATACAATCACATATAATTATTATTATTTTTAATATATTTAATTAAATGACTTTTTATACTTTTTATTACAATTAAAAAAAAACAGTGTAAACAATCACACACATTTTTTGGGAGATTACTCAGCCAACCTACACGTGGTATGTCCTGGATAACGCTAATAGGCTGAAGAGACTCAACTCAAACAACCTAACATTATTGGTCGGACTCAACTCACATAACCTAAAATTATTTGCGGGACTCAATTCAATATTATCCAAAAAGACACCACAGTTCCATTCAAACTTAAAAAAAAATTTGCTGCCTTTGGAATACATTAGATTAAAATTATTAAAATTTTAATTAAAAATAAATTTATTACTACTCTGCTGGTATAATATAGTATTATAGTAGGTTACAAGACGTGGGTAAGTGTAATGGATGGTGTTAAATCTTAGTTCAATTATATATTATAATATTAATATAATTATTCATTATATAGGAAAATGATTTTAAGTGCAAACAGTCTGTCAGTCAGCCTATATTAAAATAGTATTTTTAAAATTATAACATAATATCTAAGATCGTTATTCTTCGCTTTAATATCAAATTTTTTCCAAATTTTAATAGCAATTAAAAAAAAAAAAAAACTATATTTGTATATTTTTTGGATTTTTTGGTGATGGTATGAACTATTTATGAGATATCCTGTTTTAAATTTTCAATCCTTTGCCATAAAACTGAAAATTTTATAAATCTGTAATTACAAAGTAATTTACAAATTTTCGAGATTTTGACAAAATTTGTTGAATTTTGAACTTTAAATGATTAAAAATAAAAAATAGGGCCTACGCCCTACATATTAATAAATTATATCGTTAATATTTTATAACTGATATAATAAAAACTTATGAGGAATTTATTGTATTACAATTTTAAATCTTAGTAATAAATAGAAAATTTGTAATGAAATTCCAACTCAAAATAGTTTGCAAATGTTCGTGATTTTGATGAAATTAGTTAAAATTCTAACTTCAGACGCTCAAAAAAAAAAAAAAATTGTGGATTTACTCATATCCACTATCAAAACTTTTTAGTAACCTTTATTACATTTTCAAGTATTTTAACCGAGTGAAAAGTTTTTTATCGAGATCAATTTAAAAAAAAAACCAATAATAATCGATATTTTCTAATGCTTATAAATAGCCCAAAAATAGTCAAAAGTATATGTGAAATGGTAACATAAACATGCTTTAAAAATCTACATATCGACTATCTACTATAACAAATTCTAAGTGGAGCTATAAATATATTGAATTTAGAATGATAATGATGTGTTGTTGTATTTTGTGTATGACAGTTATAGTAGTCGAAACAGTTATTGGATTTTCAATTTCAGTTTATTTTCTGGTAAGAAGCAAATCTAGTTGTAACTATTATTGGTAAATAAATTACTAGTGGTTTTCAAAATCGTTAGGGAAAATATTACCAGTTTTTGAATAAATCGATTTTCAATTTTTTTCTTTAAATGCCATTAATTTTTTTTTGTAGGGTGAAAAAGCTAGACAATTTAAAACAAAGTATCTCATAAAATAGTTTATACTGTCTCCAAAAAATCTAAAAAGTTATATATAACAATCATAGTTTTTTTTTTTTTTTTTATTAGAAAACAATAATTTAAACAATGGGTAATATAGAGAATATAAGTATACAAGAATGAACGACATGATAGAAGGGGGTCCAATGACCCTACTTCAAATTTGTCATAATTTAAAAATATTATTTTAATATAGGCTGTCCGACAGTCCGTCTACGCTCAGTATTGTTTTTCGTACTTGTAACCAACTGTACAGCAGAAAAGTATACACCATTTTTTAAATTTTAAATACCACTATTATATTTATATGATTTTCATTTTTCATTTCACGCTCCATATAATTTTCGTTAATCTTGGTTGTGAAACAGGCCAAAGAAAACGAAATCTAAGTTATTATTTATTAGTTATTACATAGGTACAGAATAAAGATACTATATAGGTACACAAATACACAATACACCCATCTGTTTTAAATATTGGATTTTAGATAAAAAAAATTTTTAAATCGATTTGTATTTGCAAATTTATGGTATAAATTATCGACTTAGATTTTTTTAAATTTCAATATAAATATTGATAATAAAAAAAAAATTAATTTCGACATTATTTTTGATTTTTTTATGATTATTATTTATTAGGTGACGATGATTATCGATATTTAAAATCCATTAAAATCCCCGATTAGTGATTATACCAAGATATATTAATATGTTGTTATTGTAACTAAATCATTTAAAGCGTGTTACGGCGGAGTTACTACGAGCAAACGTTTGACTGAAAACAATTTTAATGATTACTTTATTTAAAAACTGTTAACTGTTTATTGGGATGTTGGCAGGTGGTACTTGTTAAGAAGCTATGCATAATATATAGGTACATCAAAAATGCTACCTCCACATAAATTTAATTTTCTTAAGTATGTCATCTGCCAAAATGAACATTCTAATAATTATATTTTACTTATAACTTATAAACAAACAGGACGGATTCTGGAATTTTTCGCCTCGGGGCAGGTATTTTCCTCGTCTTTAAAATATAAATTATGATATAGACATAAATATAAAATTAGAATATATACAATAAACATTAAACAAACATATATATGTATAATATAAAGTACAATTATTGATTGTTATATTATGCGACACTTCAACTGATAATAAAATGTATTATTATTTTAGGATAAAAAAAAATATTTTTGGATTATACCATTGATTTATAATGGAATAATATGAGGGGGGCATTATCTAGTTAAGACGTTTAAGTTTAATTCAGTTTTTAAGTGAGTTATGCGTGTACAATAAATGTAAATTAAAAATGCTCATAACTCACTTAAAAACTGGATTATCGTAAAAAAACTTTCAACAAAACACAGATAATGTTCTTACACCAAGTTTCATTATAAGCCAATTCACTTTAATTTTCAAGCCTACGACATAACACGTGGATTTCTGAGCGTAAATTTGTTATCTTACGCGTTTGTAAGACGAAGACAACACATGCGGGTGTGGCGTCATCTGAAGTAAAAAAAAAATCAATTTTTGTTGAAAATGTTTATCTCAACCAGTTAGTTAATTTTCCCAACTTCACAACTTAACTAGTTTGATTTACTGTTGAAATAACTTAGTTTTTATTTGTTTATTAAAAAATAATTCATCAAATTGAAATTATAAACGTTTATAACATTTATAGAGTTTTGGTATAGTGGTTATTTATAAAATGTTATACAGAAATACCCTGTTTAGTGTTTTAAATAAAAATATTCTAATATTAGGTACAATAAACTAGGCAATTTATACTATCCATTTATATTAGTATAATATATTATTTCATTTCTTCTCTATCCTAAGCCACGCGCAACATAAAAAATCGTCCAGCAGAATCAATCTTGTGGTTTACATTTAATATATGAGTCAATAATATACTGATCTATTATTATTAGGCTTTAAGTTTAAATTATTTTTAAGATGTTTCAATTTCAATGCAAGTTTTGAATAATTAATATTATTATGTATAAAAAACATTACAATAATTTTGATATAATATGTTCATTATATTATCACAGAAAAATTGAAAAATCGTAAAAACATCTTTCTTGGAAATATAATAACATGTTCTTAACTTTAAATTATTGACTTTGGATATTGGTCAATTCACTCATTTTATTCTCACATCAAAGATAATAACACGAAATTGCTTCAGAAAAATCGACTATGTATCGTTATTCGTTGTGTGTGCGGAGAGAGAAAACCAAACATAGTGCGCTGACGTCTTATTAATAAAATATTGTCTTAATTCGTGCCATCATCCATTAGCGGATATTTTCTTTTTGATTTTAGCCGGAACTATTTCCTCATCGTCCCTTATTATTTGGCACTGTAATGTATTTTTTTTTGTATATGTATATATGTGTGTGGGCTGTGGGGTGACGACCACTACACCCACTCACACGGTTAGGGGCTGCAGAGTAACAATGACAATGTATCAATAAAATACCTCGTAAAAATTTGATAAGAGGTAAACAGTGGTTAAGGGGATTAGAAGTGGTGATGTTCTGTCTTTATATAACACAAGTGGAAATTCGGATGTGTTTTCATTCAAATGTACCGATTGATTCAGTGAAGCGATAAGAATTCTATAACAGATTTGAATTTGTCGTCAAGTACAATGTTTCTCAACCTGACGGTTATTTTTCAGCTATTTTGGGGATCACGACGTTAAAAGGTTGATCATCGCTGGTCAAGTCTGCTTGAGATCGACATCCACATATCCTTATTTTTTTGACTTTTACTTCTACAAAAATGTTATTATTCCATTATTTTTTTTAGTACGATTTTTTTTAATTTAAGGGGATGAAATCAAAAACGTGGGAAAATCGATCTTAAGTAAACATGACGATAAATTCAAATCTGTTTTTAGAATTCTTATCGCTTCATTAGATCAATTGGTACGTTGGAAAGACAATACGTATAAATTCCTATATTTCACGTGTGTTAGACAAAGATAGAAAGTCATCGCTTTTGTCCCATTAATGGCCAGCTAAAGGGTGGTGTGGGGTGCTTCACCCCTCCCCTAAGTATCTATTTAGTAAACTTTTATTCGCTTCCTTCAAGAAAAAATTGAAGTTACAAATAATATGTTGGCTCCATTAAAGTTCATCATTGGTTAGACGGAGATAATTTTGATATATTTTTAAGTAAGGCTGAGAAAGTTCGAACTCGAACTGAAATAACTAATTGATCATATAATATTATATATATATTATTATAAACCACACAAAATGGTAAGTATACTAATATTGATATTATAATAATAATAGTTCATGAAAAACTCGCTTCGTCAAACACCCTATACGCCATGCTTTATTAAAAAAATTGTATAATTTCTTAACGACCGTCTAGCCGGATAAAAGTAAAAAGAGTGGCAGTAGGTATGATATCTATATTATCTATATATTATTATTAGAAGTCGAAGCACAGATTAGTATGTACTTAGCGGGCAGCGGCTATCGTCTCGACTTATAAAGCTAGTCTCACTGATAATGGTGGCGGTGGCGTGATTGTAGGCACGTGATGGCTTATTATAATATAAAATATATACTCGAGCATTACTCATATGGACATAGTATCATAGTAATAATTTGCACCAGACATCACATGTTTCCTTCTATATAGTGCCTACATTATGAATGCGCATAAAAAGTACATTGTCAACTTAGATCAAATAATTAGAATTTGTTTGTCGTTCATCTAGTTTCTGGTTTCGAGACATTGGGTCCTCCTATAAATAATCTAAAATTTAATAATTTAAAAAAAAAAATAATAGAAATTGAAAATATCTCATGACTATAAATAGCATTAGGTACTCTCCAGTACACATTTTTTTTTATTGTTCGAGGTAAAAAAATTATTTTTTAAGTTGATAGTTTTTGAGTTAAGCCAAAAAATAGAATCGATTTTTTCAAAAATTGATTTTGTGAATAAATTCCCTTTTTTAATTTTTTTTTTTAGTTTTTTGTGACGCTTTCAGCACTGACCAGATTTAATATTCTGTCAGAAAAGATGCTAATGTCAAAAATTGGAACATTTTTAACACAAAAAAAGTTTATAACAGACTGAAAAAAACATACACCACTGCCAACACAATACATTCATTCACTACGCTCAGAATCTAAAATATTAATTGTACTAAATATTTATTTTTAATAATTTTTTGTTTATTTTTTTTGTTAAAAGATGCAAAATAATACTGCCTACATTTTTGATAAACAGACGTAATAATTTTTGTTATTCTAATTTAAAATCTGAATATGCTTTATGGTCTTAAAGTAAACAAACAATTCAAACAATTATTAAAAATAACAAAATTAAAATGCATTATATTGTATGGTTTCATTATTATTGGAACGAAAATGAAATTTTTTATGTTATTTTTTACATTTAAAATATATTATATTACAAATAGAGGTATCTACTTTGTCTTTTAAATTTTTTTTTTGTTTTTATCGTTACGATTAAATTTAATTAGTTATTACACTTTTATTACTACAGCTTAGGGTTTCCTTAATATCTATTCTGTTAAAATTGTTATATTATTATAAGTATTGCATTCAAATGAAATGTACGTATAAGAAAATATAAACATTTATATACAATCGAATGATGTGTTTTTGAATTAATCGTATTTATATTTTAATATTTGTACAACAAAAATGTTAATTATTTCTCAATATTTTAAAAAAATTAGTACCTAGTACCTACTGCTGTTTTGCTATGGTAGGAATACTTTGGATCTAATACCAAGAATAAAAAATCATCGATAACAATATCACACTAAACAAAATAGAAATAGAACTGATAAAACAATGGACATTTTGGCGAAAAGAGAGATGAAACATAAAAAAACTAAAACAAACTTGAAAATTTCACATGTCTATAAATAACTTAAAACGAATCAAAATATTTTTATCATTATAATAAAATAAACATAAGATGAAAATTTCAAGTATAATAAATGGTTATTTGTTTTTGAATTACAACAAAATAAAAAATCGTTCCATGAGAATTCGTTAATATACGAGTAAATATTGGTTGAAAGATGTTGAACTTCAAACCCTTATAAAAAAAAAACAATTTGACTTTTCAGTCAACTTTCCTTTTTTATTTAAGTAGGGAAACTTACTGGGAATCTTGTATTTAATTTTCAAATATAAGATATAAATAAAAAAAATTTTATGAATTTACGCTCAATTTTTTTTTAAATTTACACCAACAACACCTTGTATTATTTAAATAAAATTTGTTATGAGAATATTTTAGCTTCCTATCTTCATCCTTCGTACTTCCCTCAATTTTCAATGGGGCATGCAAAGTTGGTATTTCAATTAACACTACCCCTAGAGTCACTTAAGTGAAAGGATTCAGTGGCGCTTCCTTTGAATGTTCGCTCTTAGACTCAACATTCCTCAGCCTCCACCCGACTATTCCCCAGTCCAAAACGTGCTACAACTATTCATTGTTGCTAAAGACATACGTACCATCTCTTTTTCCTTTCAAATATCCTTAGAGGTAAAACAAAATCTCCTAGTCCTATATCTCAAATTTCCTCCAAAGTCCTCCCCCCCCCCATCACACTCGCACATCTTTCCCTTTCCAAATCTCTTCTTCCTAAATAATTTCTTGAATAACTCCCCAATTATCAAATGTGCACTACTATGACCCATTTTTCGGCGTCCATTATATATGATTTATATAATTTGATCTCAATAGCAAGTTAGGTTCTAGTAATTAATTTAATTTTAGCCTTGTTTTTAACTTTAATGTAGATTTAATCTTACTACATGTTACTATGTTTGGGCTTGTCCTGTATATACATAGGTTTAAATATAAATATAAATTTAAACGGGGTCGAAAAAGGTCGAGTGTGTACATTATTTTGTGATGATCAATTATATATATTGTGTTTATATAGAGTATATCTAGTTTATATTATAATATATGACGTAATAATTTACAGTGCAATATCCTCAGAAATATAGGCTGACTGACCGTATCTGCTCAGAATCGTACTTCGTAATTCGTATACAATAATAATAATAATATGATTCGTCATTGAATTCAACACATCCATTACAACTACAACAACTGTGACCTGTCGACGATGACCATAGTCTATAATACTATACGGCACTGCGATTACCTCTGTTTTTAATTATTCATACGGACTAGTGTTCAATTATGACAGTCGTTAATAATTTTGATAATAATTTATGGGTACAACCCAAATTCCAAAGTCAATTATTAATATATGCGTACTGTAAAAATAATATTAACATCGACTTACATAATATGCAAGTCCATAATATAATATTTTTTTTTTGGTCCATGCACTCGATCTTCAAATATTTAAATAAAATATATAGCAACAGTCTACTAGTTCTTTCCAATAATAATTATACTGCAGGGCTTTAAGTTTCTTTAAAGTTCTATTTACTCCTGCAGGAGCAAGGGAGTGTCTTCCTATTTTGTAATCATGACATTGTTTGTCACTAAATTCTAACGTATATATACTGCAGCGAGCGCGAGGGCTGTTGAAATTGACCTAATTTCGGCAACGAACAAAGTACGATGTCTAAACTATGCCGTACATAAGTTAACAGTGAGCGCAAACCCTTAGCTTTCGGAACATCCACGAAATTTCGCTAAATATTCATACATTTATTTATTTACTGAATTTTTACTTTGAAACCTTTGTCCCGGTATATCGTGTGCTCACTTGACGTGTTTACTAGTTTACGCACACTCGTTTCCTGCTGTGAGGGGTGTCTGCAACATTTATTACCATGTTTACCCACCCCACATTGTTCAATAAACACAAATACAGAAAAAATGGTTTTGATCAACTTTTTTACGTTAGCACCATTCATAATAGTTATTGTAGTTTTTAATTCATACTAAAAAATATAATATCTACAAGTAAATTTATGAGTCATCCAGCCACCCGCACCACCCATTCCGATAAGCGTGTCAACGACTCACACCCCAGCTGTACTCATTTGTGTGTGCCACTGCCGAGGTGTTTGCCAAAATCTTTGCCGAATCGCAATCCGTTCGATCTCGTACAATAATATACGATCTATAGCCTTGCACCACCGTACTCCGTATTCTGGAATAACACTTATATAAATACATTTTCAAACGCAAAGGTTTTCCCGATCCAACACGGCACTTGTGGTGTCTTACACTAAATTCAACGGCTTAACCTGGAATCCGAACTTAACCTTTAAAGATTTGCTGTAAATGGTATTCTATTTTATCTCAGACGCCCAACCATTGAAGACAGTCTCTCCATAACGCTACTAATTTGCATATTATTACTATACAATGGATAACACGCTAAATGATCCATTTATCCATTAATTATTTCAAAAATTAATAACGTTTTTGAAAATATTTTTTTTTTACATAATTTTAAGTTATTAAAATCGAAATTTCTGTAAAAAATATTATTACACTGTATTATGTTTTTCTATTTGTTTTTTTTATTTTTTTAATGACAACAACCAATTTTAATTCCTTATTCCAAAATGTAATATTATTTTGGAATACTTTGAAGTATAAAAATCGAATTTTGGACGAGTAGGTTCCTATTTGTATGAGTTATATTATAACAATATTCAAAGTTTAGATAAGCGGATACTTGTCCGAAATTTGATTTTTGTAGATTGAAATACTCTGAAGAATATTCGGCTTCAGAATATGGTATTAAAATATATTTTCAACTAGCTCTAACTATTAAAATGAGTAAGAAACCTAAGCGAAATGATAACGATAAAAATAGTAAATATATATTATTTTCTAAAATTTGTCACAAAATTGTTGACATTAACGACGATACTGAGATAGATTTAAGTATACATACTATCTAGGACCTAGGTGATGAGCATTGATTGGAATATATTGTGGGGACCCCAAATAGATAAATATAATAATTGTTTTTATTTTATTATTATTAAATTATAACATTTTATATTATGTTTTAAGGTTATTAAGCTGTCACCACCAATTTTTTGAAATGATTTTGTGGTATTCATTTTCTTTTTTGATAATAATAATTGACGTTTTAAAAACCACTCTTATATAAATCCTTTTTAATTCGTCATGGACTGATTACAATATTCGACGTATAATCCCTAACCCACATTACATGTAAGTATACCTATCAATATTATTATAATATTTTAGCTACACATTCGATAATATTTTTCCGTGTTTACCGTTAAATAATAAAATATAATAAATTACACAAAACCATGTGGGGGCTCCCGTGGGCTGCAGTCCACTTAGCACCATCCCCCCACACACAAAAAAACCGGGCATGCGACGATAAATAATAATACCCCGATCGCAGCTGCAAATGTAGGTACCCACTATCGTATAATATATTATTATTATTAGGTATATTATAATATTATTATGTATATAGGTAAACGAAATTCGTGGTACCGTTTGACTACGAATTCACGTCACCGCGTGGCATCGTCCAGGCTAGGGGGCGGATGACTACGGACCAAAATCGCCCTGGGGGCGGGGGGGGCATCAATATAATATTATTACGAATACAGCCTCCGGTATTTTATTATTATGATATTGTGCACGGGACCTGGGATGCCTATACCTATAGATATAATATCGCAGCCATGTACGCGGTGGGCATTTGACAATATTGCTCATTTAAAATTGTTATTTCAGCTGTAAAATCATCGTACACATAGATACACTCCGCGCGTGTGCGTAAACGTACAAAATAATAAAATATCATAACGACAAAATACCGAATGCTTTATTCACATAATATTTTATACGCCCCACCGCGATCAGTGAGTTCGTCATCCGTCCGGGTGCCGACACGCGGTGACTGCACGTAGATTCGTCTGACGGAACTAGTGGTTGTTCACCAGTGCACAGCTAGACGTCTGTGATTACATATTATTATTATTATACTGTTATTTACTGTGTCGTTACTCGTTATTGTCAATAATAATAATAATAATATATCGTCGTAGGCTGTATTAAAATATTACCATGCGAACATTTACATATAATATTATTATCAAATAAATATCGTTTTCGAGGGAGTCGCAGAAGAGTTCTGCGTAGAACGCGTATACTTGTATGTAAAGTACACGCGCAAGCAACATGCAATTTGCGTTTTATTATGCGCACGTATTAATATCTCTGCGGGACATACCTCCCAATAAAATATAATTGTAACAATCAGTAACAGAATTAATACTATTGAAAACTTCTTAAAAAATCCCGTGGTGGACGATCCTTCTAAGATTCATTCTGTGTCCGTATTTCCACCCGAATATAAACAGAAAAAAAAATGGTGAAAGGGCTCGTTGACTCCTAAAACCGCACAATTTTGATAGGTTAAAACCACACACTTTAGGTAGGTCAAAACGCACAATTTTAAAAATTGTTGTATCCAAAAACGCACACTTATTATTTTGACACAAAAAAGGTCCTCACAATAGTACCTAATTTATTTCTACAATACCATGCAAACAAGATTTAAACAAGTGCTCCTAAAAATAAATATAATTTAATTAAAAATCAAAAATATTACTTTTATGTATTTACTAACTTGTTTTTGTTTTAAAACGTGTTAGCATGATTATCGTATAGTATCTTATTGTTTTATTATCTTATCCGTTATTTAGTACACAAAATAGTGTGCGATCTTAACCCACTATAAGTTTAGTTATACCATTATCGATAAAACGTGCGGTATTTGTCCATCGACCTTTTTGGGGTCGAAATCAAAAGTGTGCGGTTTTTGGATGCAACCAAAGGGCGTAGCATATTAACTACGATAAGTCACTGAGTGGAAGCCAAGTTGAAAATGAAAAGTCAATTTTTTGACCAAACTATAATATTAGGCGATTCTCGCTGATATCAATACGTTTTATATAATGACTTAAACTAGGTAAGTAGTTCAAGTCATATTATGTTATATCTGCTCCATCGTAACAACTCGGCTAATTTTCTTGTAACTTTGAAGAAAATACTATATAATTATATACGTTAATTGAAAATCATGTTTACACACACACATATATATATATTTATACATATGACAACTGTACATGATTAAAACTATATGGCTAATTAATAATTGTTTTGTTTAATCACGTTGCAATCTCTGTACACAATGATCTTAACAGAAAATGAACAAATAAATGTTCCTTAATTTAATAACATAGTCGACACAAACATACTGTAATTGCCCAAACCACTACGGCTAATTCGCAACAAACAGGAAGAGCAGGATGCATTGTTCACGACATCTTTAGTTATAATTTAAAACATTTGAAAGTTGCACACAATCACTATATATATTGTGTGTGTGTAATAGAAAAAAAAACAATAATTAACTTATTTAACAACTGCAAAAGTAACTTGTATTTTTTTTCTCATTTATATAATATATTAACTTTAAACTTTCAGTTAAAATAACATACTGTCGCGTTTGTTAACTATAATAATATTATATTGACTTATAACACGTTATACGTTCTTAACATTGACTTAACTCGAGTTAACTTTTTCCTCAACTTGTACCACCTGTGAGTACATAATATTGAATTATAATAACATGTAGATACAATAATTGTATTTAATACCTACGTGTGTAACTTTTTCGATCTATTAGGTTATAATAATACACTACACGTTATTACGTTATAGTTTCTCAGACGGTTTAAACAATAATCATTATTTAAATTCGAAAACCCGTATCAAGAAAAACCACAGCAAAAGAACAGAAACGGAAAAAATGAGCGAAAATCTTCGTCTGCGGGTGAACGTGGCGGAGTAGGAGCGGGTGTGTGGATGGGTTTGGGGTGGTAGATGGTGGGGGGGGGGTTGTTATACGACGGTCGGAGCGGCGGGCGCTTTTGGAGAGCGGTCGACCCGAGAGAGAACTTTTGGCTCGTCACCTGTGACCGCACTGCGGCACCACCGCGCCCCCGAGCTTGCGCGCGCCGCCCCGCCGGCGGCCGTGACGAGCGCTCGACACGCGGCGGCCACGGCCCACGGCCCCGCAGTACACGCTATCCCGTCGGCCAGCCAACAGATCGGCTGCTGTACGGGTGCTACTCGGGAGCTGCCGCCGCTGCTGCTGCTGCTGCTGCTGCTACTGGGCCGCCGCTACTGCCGCTGGTGCTCCGTCGTACACATGTCGCCGCCGCCGTCGTCGTCGCCGTGACCGACTCGCAAACACGTAAGCCTAAGTTTTAATAATATTATTCTTATTATTCATATAATATTTTATGGTATTGTGGCACTCACATTATCTACGAAAATAATACATTATATTGTACCGTACCGTACCGGCCGCGTGACCTTCACGAGTAGCGCTTGACCGTCCGCGATGCACTCGCTCGCACTGCAAACACGTCTTTTAAATTCGGTACTGGATTTACGGAGGATGGTCGTCGGGGGGTGAAAATAAAAGTGCAACGAACAGAGGCCTCGAGGCCGAGTTTGTTTTAGGAACCTCGGGCTTATGTCCTGGATTTTCTAACTTTGTAAGATTATAGTAACTGTATAATATTAAGATCGTCGAATAATTATGGTCAGGGAAAAAAATGTTTTAAGAAATCACCCGCACCCGTTTATATTTTTTAAATTTTTATGAACTTATTTTTTTATCTACTTGCGTGACTCGATTTCAATGAACCATAAAGAAATTTATTTTATTTTTTTTTATCCGTCTTGACTTCGATTGTATACCGAAAAAAAATCAAATTAATGCATCAGATGACCTTTTAAAGAAATTATTTTTAAGGGCCCTGCAATATAAGTTGTCGTACTCCAACCTCCCGAGGCTTAGATTCAGTACTGACAGTTAATGATACACTATAATACCTATAACATTATTGCATTCGAATAATATATAATGTATTATGTACCTACAACGTGCTGCTGTAACGTGTACGGTTTTGCAATAATGATAGTTATTTTGTGCGTATATACCAAAAGTAGGTACGGAAAGGTATGACAAATATTATTAGATTAACATAATATTATTTAGATTTAAGTTTATTATTATGAGTACGACCAAAAGGATGGGTCCTCGTCTGGCGTCGGCAATCCGCATCATCCTATAACAAGAAATTAACATAGATAATACATATAATAATTTATAGGTAGCTACTCATGATGGTTACGTCAGTACGTCGGGTGGGTAATGATGATGCAATGGAATATATTATTTGAATTTTGAAACAAAAAACAAACCATTTTATTATAATACATTGCATGGTATTTACAAATATTATCTGCAGACACGTATATTGTACAGGAAGTAGGACGGTGGACGCTAACGAAATTAGGTTGGAGAGTCTTTGGGGGAGGAGTGGAGTGTTTTGGCTAAAGTCCGAACAAAAAAAAATGTATGTAATAGCAATGTAATGATTGTCTGCACATTTCACACGAATAGTTTACTAGCAAGCATTCAAATATTGTAAAAAAAAACAAATTGGTAGAAGAGCTAAATCTGCGTTTGGTTGGGTATTCCAGAGACGTATTTAGAGTTTTGACGCTCTATGTAAAGTTTTGATGACGCCCCTATTAACCCCCTTAAAAAAATCTGTCACTTGCAACTATTTCGATACAAAAAGTTTCCAAGAACTTACAAATATTCAACTTTGATACTGTATAGGCATGTCAAATCTTCATATTTCTTCATCATAAAATAATTATCTGATTAAAGTAGGTGGTACTATAGTACCTGGTACTTAAGAAACAATATGTACATTTTTAAAGTTTTTTCCATGGAAGAAAGTTGCATCACTTAGTTCTACTCTTTCACCAATCATTTTAATATTCAATATGATGTACAAGAATTAAAAACTAGTCCGATCGTGTATTTAACCAAAGTCTAGAACAATTAATACAACCATCAACAACTAATAGCTTTTAAGAACAATAATAAAATAACTCAACTGAGTAATAGGTATATTTATTTGAATAACAAAAAAAAAAAATAAAATTGAAATTGTGAAATATCTATTTAAGTATTATGTACCTATGTACCTAACTATAGTAATAAAATAGATTCATATAATCAAATAGGTAGATAATTTTGGTTATCAAACAATACAGCAACAGCAACCTAATTGTATATTATCTATATCCTAGACCATATCAATTATATTTTACCAAGCAAGATGACAAAAATGAAATATTTTATTTCATAAATAAAATAATCACACAAGACTGTGGTTATGATAACAAATGTTTGTGTCCCGTAGTTGACGAAAACGGTGAACTTCGATTGTTGTATAGGTTGTGGGCAGAAATGCTGCCGCCCCTAAATTCTTAAGACATTTTTAACCACCCCTGTTTACCCGCTCACCACATCTAAATACATTCTCGGACTAATAGTCAAACAGATAGTTGCGACAATGACGATAATATAGATATTATCAGGTATATTAGCCGTGTTCAAACACTTTTTGTAGGGTTGATGGTATTGAAATTTGATACCAGTATCTATACCGTGGTATTGGAATTGGTACCAGCATGTGACAGACGACGGTGCAATATCGAATTGCACTTATTTATGTCAAGTTGAACTAGAGACAGAAAAAGGTCATGTTCAAATTACACCCGGGTTCAAAAACGGCTATGTCCGATTTGCATTTAGTTTAAAAAAGGTAATGTTTGAATTGTTCTCGTTTCGATTGTATAACATATAAAACCTATTTATTATCGAATATCGACGGTAAATAGAATAATTTTTAATAGCTATACTGCTAAAGTTTTATTGTTTTTATTTTACTTATTACATAGGTAGCATAGCTACAATTTAAAAATAAAAACCTACAAATAATTTGTTCATTTTTCAAATGAGTTATTTTTTAAAAATTAATATCGAGCTACAGTCGAAATACTGCAGTACAATACGTATAAAAATATTATTTATTTATGTTTATTTCTATGTTAATTATTTACTTACTATAATAATGTAATTGTACTTAATAGTAAATTATTCATGCAGCATGCAATAATATTATCAACTAAAATGTATGTCTTTAAGTATTATATGGAATGAGCTGATTGAGTGCATTCGAACATTACCTGATTTTAACTCGAGTGCATTTACTAGGTACCTACTGTCTTTTTAAGCTTTTTGTAACCTTAGTGCAATTCGAACGGTTTGGTTTAGTTATAAGGAGTACAGTTCGACAATTCCTGGATGCATAAAATATACCATACATGACCGATGTTACATGACAGGTGTTTTAATTGGCCAATTTCAAACAACCTGCGGCCTTAAAATAATTGAATCATTAAAATAATATATTATTGTGTTCTCATAATACCGTGTTAGACAAGTGTTGAACTTTTTAGTTATTATTATTCTATATCGTCATACCCGGTACCTTTCCAGAATACAGTAAAGCCGATACCGACACATATACCACGTAGTACCGGTACTTATACCATGGTAATATCGATATGATATCGTCATGATCGCGATATATATTACAAAACACACCGGTAGTCGGTACACCAGCATTTGACGGCACCATAATATTATGTACCAAACACACGAATTGGTATAATATAATGCGGATGACTACATCATTATAAAATATAAAAATATATGAATATTATCATATAAAAATATATGAATTAATGTGCGCACATTTTGATGAATATTGAAACCTATTCTAAAAACGCGCGTATATAAACGCTTAATAAGATACACAAAATATTTTTAATATTCGTTTTATTGTTTTGAATGATATACGTTATATTCTTTTCGGTATTACACGTGACGTATCGTCGTCGAAATTAAAAACCTCCTATGTGGCAAATTTAAGATTATGAGGTTTGGACTTTTGGTGTCCTTTTAAGAGAAAAAATAAGCTATCATATTTCGACGTGCTATCGCCTATTTTTTTCGTATAATTAGTTAAAAATAATAAATAAAACCTCCCACACTTTGTTATCCACTTTAAATCGTTTATGAAATACTTTCAACGTGATTGAAAATGTATAATATAATATGACACCAACTGTATTCACAAAATCTCCTATGTAAGTCTGATAACAAACTATCATAAAATCTAAAACGTGTCGTAAGTCACGAGTCATGACAACACTTACAATGACATTCAATATCCACGCGAATATTGAATTTTTTACTCCAATTTTTTTTTTTCAAATTAAGATTTCATATATAGGTAGTTTTAAAGTTTTCTGATTCGTTTCTGTAAATAATTGGCAATTCGTTTTTTTTTCTCCGCGAAAATTGGGTTTTATAATATACGTTTTTTCGTGCAAACGACGGTATGCTTTTCAAGCGGTGTGCGTATGCGCCAGTGACCAATCACCGACGACGGTAGGTAGGTATATAAGTGCGGTATATACCGATATTAAACTGAAATGTACCGAATAAAAACGCTATGATGTTTTGTAATATAATATTATTATGTTCATGATATTATTATATAACATTACGACATTTTTCTCTTATGGTCGTCATGTCGCGGGTGTAACAAATAATATTATTATATTAATTTGTGACACTGCTCGTTTGCAGGCGGTGCACTCGCGACGCCCTATACACGCTCGCATAAGCGGCGGTGGTGCCGCGGAGAGACGGTGACGGCGGTGAAAACAACACCACCACTACCATCGTGACGACGACCGCCACCACCACCACCACCACCAGCAGCACCACTGCGACCGCCACCGTGACCACCGTCAACACGGCAACCGTAGACGTCGGTGTGATGCGTACCGCCGTCGACCGCGACCTCGGACAAACGTCACGCAGCCGAGTGGCCGGGGCCTGATATCACCGCGTGGCTCGAGATACTATGGAGTGATGGCGAGGGAAGTGAGTACACCGTTATACTTACACGTCGTCGTCCAAATTATATCATATTATCGCGGTTATCGCCGGCCGCATGTGCGCGGTATTGGTCCTGTATCGCGGCGATCGCAGTCGTCGCCGATAAATTATAACAATATTATTATCGCCGTTCTTCCGACGGAAGATGCGACGAGTCTTCGCCGTACAATACCTATTACCACTATCGTTATCACTTATCGTTATCGTTACGCCGTGGCCATTGTCGTTGTCGGGCGCCGACATATGTCGTACAACGTTATAACTATAATACTAGATAGCATAGATAGATAAGAGAACTTATTGATAATATAATGCTCAGCGCCATATTTTGTCCACACTTGGGCAATGTTTACAATTCTCATCGTTTTTATACTGTCATCAGGACAGAGGATATACCTATTTTTTTTTATATAACCGCACATTCTAAAATATTGTCGCAGATCTGGGAGGGCTGCTAAAGGGCCCCCTTTGAAAATGTTATGTACCTATATTATCGTTTATTTATTTATATTATAATTAGGTAAACCTGAGTAGTTCGTGCTTCTTAAATTCCATATATTTAAAATATAAATAAAAAAACATATATATTATATAATTATGGTATAGACGATCGACTATTATATTGTACCAAAATTACAACTATCGTATGTTTTTGAAAACAATTTAACCCTAGGCCCACAGTTACAGTCAGTGTATCAGATTATACCTTATACTTACTTACCAATTTTCGTATATAACCATAATTCTGTAATTATAGACCTATGAGATTAGTACAAGTGCAGCGGCATATCCTGCAGGAATTATAGACAGTGAATGGGTTTCAAACAAATATGATAATATAACGGGTGGTTGGCTTTTGGGCCACATTTTACCTACCTGTTTTATAAACAAAATATTTGAAACGTTTAAAGGGCACCGGAAATTGAGCCATTTATACTTGATAACTTGATTAAAATTACTTATAACTTTATAACATAAATTAATTAAATTTAATGTTGTACTTAAATCACATATATCGTATTCATTCAACAAATCCACGAAATTATTAAATGAAATAAAAATACGTACCTATACAATCATAGAAGATTATAAATAATAATAATAATATTTATATTTATCCCAAAACAAGTATTTTTTGAAATCATATTTTACAACGACGTCACTACGTCCGTTGGCTACTCGAATATACCTAACACATTTGGTTCGCAGCCTGTAAGTACTAGCGATTAACTATTAGTAAACATTGCCCACGGAGCATCATTGATAAGAACCCAAGTTAAGACCCCGGTCTTGTGTACAAGAATATAACGTCATATTGTATAGTTATGAGTAATTATTTTATGCATAGGCGCAACTAAACCTCTGAAACGTGGGGCGCTATAATCGTAAATCCCTCACAAACCTAAAATAATCAATAGGCACTTGAACATTTTTTATTTTAACACATTTCATATTCATGATAAAAACAAAATAATATATAATAATACTCTTTTAATAATATATAAAAACTTTGATATACAACTCATGGGGGTCTACCGGCAATATTGCGGTCCGCCCCAGCGCACATCTATACGATTATTATACCCACAGTGCTTTTTGCTGTGAAAAAAATAGCTTGTAAGCAATCTTTAATGTATACTTTAATGCTAGTCCTAGTCGTCTTCCATTCCATAGGAGTATGAAATAATTTATAAGTTATAACCATAAGTAATATTACGACCAAAATAGTTTTAATTTTTTCCGCCAAATATTTCATAATCTAAAAACATAAAATTTATGGTATTTCATTAAAATAATAATATAGTTAGACCTAAGAAAACAAGGGGTGCTAAATTTGAACTCGGGGGTGTTAAAGACACATTTGGTCCTCCCCTAGCTGCGCCAATGAGTATAATATGTCATATCTGTGTTGCCGAGTAATAATTTTCAGCCGCCGTCGTCGTCGCGCGTTCCCGAGTCACCGAGATACAATTATTATTATAATATTAATATTATGACGCCCGCGTGATAATTGATAGGTACTAAGAGGAACTTACATCACCGGATTTCATAATATTATACCACGGTGACTACATCCGAGCGGTTAAGACCATGAAAGGCGGGTAAAATCCACACTCGTTTTCTTAATATAATTGTAGGAAAAAAATTAACAGTAAGGGAAATTTTTAGGTTTTATGGTAGGCCCCTATTTTGTATTGTGATTCAAAAACAAATACATGTAAATGTTCGAAAAGTCCACCGAATGTTTATAATAGCGTTTCCTATACATGGAATAACTTTTCAAAATATTTTAATTCTTTTTGAACTGTTTATAGACATATTACATTTTCGATTTTTCTTTTAAACATATCGATAAAAACCTTTCCGATGATTCAAAAAACTTGAATGTATAAAAGTTAAATATTATATTAAATGTGTTTGACAAAAACTTATTAATTCTACCATATCACCATTAATAAAATAAATTACTTTTACGTTTTAGCAATATATATACATATATATAATAAGTTATGTAATAATATATGCTGACAGACAATCTTCGATGAGAATCAATTTTTCTCTGCTTTCATTCATTATTGAATTAAAATAGAACACATACATTACTGCAGTGATTTACTTAATTAGGAGGTACACTCGACGCCCACAACTTATGTTCTACAGTCTGGTTATCTACGTTACTCCTTTTTTTCAGTTAATGTTTTGAGTAAAAACAGAAAACAAATATGAAAATATAAAATAATCTTTGGCTTTGTGCACCACGTTCATGACAGGCCCTTTGGCTCAGACCACCGTTTAAAAAATACTGAACTCTAATCAGTCAACCAAACTTTAACCACACGGTCATCTAAACTTAAATAATATAATCAATTTCACGGAAGTCTTGGTATAGTGTTGGTAGAAATACGGTTAAATTCCTAACCGCGTTTTAATCAGAAAAAAAGTATTTTACAAGATACGTCAAGTTGTGAACCACTCTTAAATATTTCAGATTTCCTGCGACGACGGTGTGAACTGCATGCCTAAACGGTCCTGAATTATTATATTATGTGTTTGACGATTACTGTTTTTTGCCCACCAATTCAATACACTATACACCCACTCTGGACAAGTGGCTCATCGAATCGACAAATATTTATCTCATAACGATCTAACACGATCATACTTGATGCCCCGATATTACGGTCGTATACGAAAAAAATACATTTTCTATCCGACAATTATTTCCAAAATGTAAATTTTCAAGTGCCCTATCCCCGACAATTTTGCGATAGACAAATAATTAAGTCAAGTCATAAGTGAATGCCAGGTGGTTAAGTTAGGAGTTAGTATAGAGTCGACAAATAATCTAACTAAGTTTGAAGATAGTACGGAAAAAATATCAAGTTAAAAGAAACATCATCAGCTATAGTATTAATTGGTTCGTAGATTACATAAAGAATTATGTTATTTGTTCCCATATGATATTGTAATATTATTTTATCAAGAAAAATAACAGACAGTATAGTGCCTGTTAGATTATTTTTGTTTAAAACCGTGTATTCTAAAACAACTAAAAGCAAACATTTTTAACATTAATTTGATGAATTATTTTTTATTAAATCAACCGAAATAAAACTAAGTCATTTCAACAGTCAATAAAACTAGTCAAGTTCTCGAGTTGATTAGAAAATTAATACAAACTATGGCGTTCGATAAGTTAAAAAATAAATAAATAATCGTTTAACTTAACTTAAACTTTGAGACTACCTAGTTAATGCCCACCCATGCATATTATTATATAATATGACGTGTACTTTTAATTACGTTTGATACCGTTAAATATCGTGATTTTAAATATTTTAATTTTATAATCGTAAGCAGCAGCTGATAAATCGTCGTAAGATATATCGTGATAAATAAATGCTGATTTATAAAATATAAATTTTACAACCAATCATATTATTAATATCGTACACGCAGCATATGAGAAAAATCGAAATAATATTAGGCGATTAAATTTTAACTGCCCGTTCCGCGCCTAAAAGCCGTTTTCAAAAATTCTATTAAAAAGCGCCTTACGTATCAGGATATCGGGTTTTATTTCTCACCGAGATAAATAAAATATGTAATAAAATGTTATAGTATAATATACTTCATTGCGCCCTCTATAATAATATTATATACTTCGTTCGCGTGTAGTGTGTACATTGTGCATACTATATATAGGTATATTTAACTGTCAAGACGATAAAGAAAAAAAAAAATCATAATTTTGATATAATATAATATTTCAACACTCCATGACGTTATATAGGTGCCTATATATTTTAAAATCTAATCAGAAATAGAAGCGACGGCGCTGCGATCGCTGCCTTTGCAGATTATACGCATCGTATGATTGCCCCCCTCTTCAAACAGGGGTGCAGATGTGGTTTGAAAGATATTTCTTTTTCCGTTTTTAACGACAGTGAGAATATTATTATTTTTTTTGATTGTGTAACAGCAGTTCGATAAAAAAAAAAAAAAAAAACGAAAACAAATCGCGTTCAAAATAAATGTATTATTCATTTGCCGAGGAATAAATTAAATTATAATATTTAGGAGCGACTCGCATTTCTGAAGTTTTGAAACGTATAGGTAAGCTCTCCGTGCACATTACCTACGAATAATATTTAACTGTCCAGACGATAAAATAAAAAATAAATCTTAATTTTGGTATAATATAATATTTTATCACTCCATAACGTTATATAGCTATACCCATAATATATTTTTAAAATCTGATCAGAAATAAAAGCGACGACCCTGCGATCGCTGCCCCTGCAGATTATAAGCACCGCGTGGTTGACCCCAACGGGGGGGGGGGGGGCAGCTGATGACGTTCGAAATATATTTATTTTTCCGTTTTTGACGGTGTTGAGAATATCGTTTTTTCGACTGTGTACACCAGCTGTTCGGTAAAATAAACAAATACATGGTTCACGTTCAAAACGAATTTTAAATGTTAATTTGCCGAGGAATCATATACTATTATTACGCGATATTTAGGGGCGACGATAGGATTTCTGGTAAGCTCTGAGTGCACATTTCCTACGCTGCAGTGTCTAATACCCCTACAACGTATGATAAGTACAGTATACCTATGACTGTAGTTTTTAAGTATGTAAATATTATATATATATTCAATAAATAACTGATGACTGGCGTGATTAAAGGCTGTGCGTGGTAAATTGATTCCAAAGGTTGATGTTTGCATTTTAATTAACGGCGCGCGCTCTGCAAACCTCATAATAATTATGTTTCATAAACGTAGGTAGGTATATAATTAATAATTACGATTTACTTATATTATTTATTAGTTTTGTATATAATTATGATTATCCGCGCAAAATACAGTATTGTAAATAGTTATAATATTATATCAAATATAAATAATACAGGTAAGTATCTTAAAATAAAGCTCAATTGTAATGACGTTATGTGTATTGCATAATTATTATTTGAAATCACTGCGCGGCGGCAAAACGTTAAATACTTAATGATATTATTATTATCTCTCCTCACGATCCAAATAATATTAATAATAATAATTAAATTATTGAAATAATTTTCAGTGGTTGAACATAATGGTTCGACGTTGTACAAAATAATAAATAATTTACAATGTACAAACAGTAAGTTTTTAATCGTAATAATTGCAAGACCAATTCTAACGATTCTAACACAATATTATTATATTAATAACGTACTGTCTAGTCGATTATTGATTGGACGCAGAATTTACGTACATTTGCCTTAAAAATAAAATACTATGACACATTTATTAATTTACGTTTAAATCAATACAAAGTTACCTACTAGGTGAATATAATGTATATAGATTATAGACTTACCTAAAGCACAATATAATTTATACTTTTTCGTAAAATACTTAAATATTTCAATCAACTTAAATAGATTAATATTGTAAGCTTCCAGCATTAAATCACATGTTATTCAAAGCTATTGTACAGTTTAATTTACATATAAATATTATTCAGTTTTAGAATTTTACTATTTAATAATTATTAATACATGGCATAATTTGAAAATAGAAGAAGGCAGTCTATAGCGTGCCACGGACATTTTCAATTTGTGTATTTTTTTTTCCTAAAAATTTAGTTAAATTTTGTAAATATAATTTAGTTATAATATTAAGTGATAAATTATATATTATAGGTTACAAATATTTTACATTACCTATGCGGATTAATTTTAATTCTATTTATTTCGTCAGTTAACTGTGAAATATCTCATTGTTTTTCGGTCTTGAATGTATTATTTTTATTTGAAAATTACATAATGTTTTCATATAACCTT
Organism: Sitobion miscanthi; assembly: GCA_008086715.1. Classification (NCBI taxonomy): domain Eukaryota; kingdom Metazoa; phylum Arthropoda; class Insecta; order Hemiptera; family Aphididae; genus Sitobion; species Sitobion miscanthi. The sequence continues at coordinate 28,091,551 of CM017803.1, forward strand.
TACAAACCATCAATCCAGGTAATCTATATACATACTGTTACAACATAAGCACATGTTATATATAATAGACACATTGACCATATTGCAGGTTTCTGGTATTGGTCCTTGGTGGGGTTAGAAAGATATTTATTATGTTAAATATGAAATATAATTTCCATAATATGACGGAATAAGTTATTAAAAAAGTAAAAACTTAAACAAAACTAGTTCTGAGCGTATCTATGAATGTATTATTAATTTTACAATGATGTGTGTTTATTTTTTTTTTTTTTTTTGTAACTTATTTGATATTTCCCAGTAGAAATAATGCTCCAATAAATCTTTATGGAGGTTTCTTGTAGAATATTTTATTTATTTGGTACTTTACAGAGATAAAATTTGAAAATGTTCAGTACTTTTTAAAATAATCGTGAAAAAACTGAAAAAAATACGTTAAAATTTTAATATTATTATTACAATAATTGTTTGATAGCCTTATAGGCTACCAAAGATGTTGAGTCTTATTATAAGTGCAGAATTGTTACAATCATCGCATATAGGTAAATGATTTATCATTGAATTAAAATTTATCATGTGATTCATTACAGTACTTCTTCAATGACGAGGTAGACTCAAGAAGTGGGTCGTCCTGGCACCCGTAAGTCAACCAATCGCATGTTTCAACGAACGATTTAGGTATATCTATTTGTACCCTTTTTAAAAAAATATGTACCGTTTTCCTTTGGATCAAATCTCTTATCCGGGTGATGTAACGTTATGTCGTCCTGGCCCCCGGAACGACCCAAAATTCGACCGATCGATTTCGGACCTATTTTATTTTTTTGTACCCGGTTTACACTACTGTACAATATAGCGGTTACTTTCCTCCTTTAATTTTTAGTTTTTATTACTTATCGAAAACAAACTCCGGTTACACCGGCCATTCGAGTTATGTATAATTTTTATTAAACTAATTTTTTATTATACATCATATTATAATTTTTTTTTCTTAGGAATAATAAAATGTTTTTGATTTTTTCAGGCTTAGATCCTAGCTTGCTTCTTAGCGGTATTTGGTATTTTGCATTCTTTTAACTACCCTCTGTATAACTACTAAATACTAACTACTAACGGCGTTTCGTCCGTAATTTTTTTTTTTTGACGTTATTATCGTGTTAGTCTGTAGGTTTTTGCATATAGGTGAATCTTCTTTTGACAATTATTCTAATGATAAAAATAGAGAAAAAACGTTAATGATTTTTGTAATAATAAGTGTTTTTTTGATAAAAGTATCACTCATTAGTTAAAATCAAAAGGTTTTATTATTGATAAAAATTAAAAATGTTTATTTTTGACGACAATGATGTACACTCATTAAAATAGATATCATACAAATAGTGACCACACACACACCACACACACACACACATATACACACATACACAATGAATGAGTTGCGCTAAAAAGGTATGGTAAAAAATAAAAATGTCTTCTATAGGAAGGTGGGTACTCACAAACATTGTAACTACGAAACACCATCTCAAAACGTGAATGACAAACGGGATTCTCAGAGAGATCAATTATCTCGCCGAGGTGATTATATTACAAATCCACTTAAGGGAATGCGTATTTTTAGTTAAAAAGAAAATAGTAGAGAGCAAAAGTATTTGAAAAAACGTGTTGGAATAAAATCATGCGGAAGAATAGCGTTTTAGTATTCACATCTAATAAATTAATCATTTTATATAATATTAATATATTGCTGTTTTCAAGTTGAAATTATCGTTGTTCTGTATAATATGGAAACAAGTGAATATTATGTAAGAACTAAAAAAGCAAGACTAGGCGTTTGAAAATTAGTGTTAATTTAAAAAGTTACAAAATGTCAACTAAAAGTTAAATAATGAGTTCCATTTTTTTTAATAGTTACCTACTACTAAGTTAACTACCTAGATAATATGTGTTTTATGATATGTTTCAGATACTACCTATAATACTTATATAAAACCATAAACTAAATAAATATTTTTTTTCATGCAAATTATTGTTTTTATAATATATTTTATAAAAAAAAAAATTCACATTTTTTATAATCTCATATCAATAATATGTTATTTAATCACATATTTTTAAAATGTATTTAACTAATGTAAGAGATACAAGTAAAAATAAAGTAATATAAAAACTTTTAACTTTAAACTGAACTTATGGTTTCCTATAAAAGATTAGTTCCTATTAGCTTAACTTGGCCATTAAAAAAAAATAAGTTGAGATCAGTCTTGTAAAAATGAGATTAGTGAATAAAGAATAAGGAAATATAAGAAAAATATATTATAAAATATATATTATTATATATAAGTATATAGTCATGAAACTTTACTTCTGAAATCGGACTGCTTAGTGCGAGGTTTTAATTTCCCCTTTAATGTCACCATAAATACACTACCCATACATGTTACATCCCTGGCGTGGGTAATGATTACTTAATCTTAAATTATTATTAATAATATTATTTTTATTTGTTTTACTACCACCATCTTTTGTATTATTGATTCATATTATTAGTTTTTGTTTATTTCATTTTTGTGTTAAATTGTCATCTAATGTATTGTTACCATAAAATTGTATTACATCCTGTTCTATTGGGCGCCAAGTCCGTTAATAAATAATACATAAATAATGAATCTAACATCATGAATAATATACTATATCCATACATAGATATAATCAATTAAGCCTTGACTGACTGACTAACTGATGAACTATGCTATCTATAGTGACTTGAAATGTTGATAGTCCCTCATCCGCATCACCATGCAACTGTGGTGCACTAAGAAAAAATTTTCGAAAATTCTTATTTTAAATAGGTGCTTACCCAAGCATTTTGAGATTCACCATAAAAATCGAACATTATTAAATTTTTATAGTAATTTGTGTACATATAAATGGTTACCACTAGTTAAATAAAATAAAATAATTATTATGATTGGATAAAATTTTAACCGGTATTTTATATTTGGTCGCTATGTTTTTTGCCTGCTTAAATTAAAATCATAACCACGCGTATTTGTTTATATCTGCTAACAATTATTATAGTTACTCTTAAGAAACCAATTTAGTTACTTATCACCATCCACTGATTTAAATAGTTAAAATGTTTAACACCGCATTACACCGAATATAAAAATTAAACAAATAGTTTGAATCATTTCAGAGTTGCCATTTTTTTACCGGCAAGTAAGTGCACTGATTCAGCTACTACTTATCTATTAAACCTATAAAATATGTGTGTCAACATTTATATCGTAAATTGCTCCACAAACATTTTTCGGTGAACATTTTCACAGGAAATAATATTACAATGACGAGACTTTTTAATGCGGACTGATAGAATTTCGATTATATAGAAAGACTATATATAGGATCATTATAGGTCAGGTTTATATTCGAAATATTTACAGTAGGTATGCAAAGAATTTTCGTGGAATTATATATATAATATTAATTTCAAACAAAATAAATTACCTAATAACAATGCTCCACAAATTATCAATTTTATTTCACTGCAGCGTGCGTAACTTTTTGTTCATTGTCTCAAAAGTCAAAATATATTATACGAATTACATTAAAAAATAGAAGGTTTATATACTAAATGTATGGAAAGTAAAGAATTTAATTTGTTTTGTCACCATCTGAAAGCACTAAAATGTCTCTTCTTTTAACAGAGATAATTTATATTGTTTCTTTTAATAATATTCAACGAACAAAAAAAAATTGAATAAACATTTTAGGTCGATGAAGACAGGGAAAAGTATACTGTGTTTTCCAATAATGGGAAAACAGGCATTCTGATAATATTTAGAACTACTTACATTATCAGAAAATGGTATATATGTATAATACTACCTTTTGCGATCTAGAGGACGCTTGCACGATGTCTTAAAGGGTAAAAACCCCATTTTTTCATCGGGAATAAATTATATGGTCTATATAGTGGCACGTAGAGACTGATTTAATGCACACAACAAATATAGTCAGAACGTTTGGAGTAATAATATTAATAATAATAATAATAATAACAATAATAATACATTTTCGAACTCATGACATTTCTAACATACTTTTTTCGAACACTGCGCGCGATTTTCGAACAAAAGATCTTTTGCCGGCGTCGAGGGAGTAGCATTTAGAATAAAATATTATGTTTCTGCAAACACGCCTACAACTGCAGAGTATAATATATACGTGTTTTGAAATTAATATTCTAGGTATTGCTTTAACCAGCCAACACTTTAAACTTGAGCGTTTTATTCTCAGTAGTTACAAAATATGTAAAATATTATGTCATGAAGTATAAGGAGTATCTATGCCTCATATAACATAATTGTATAATAAATAAAAATGTTTATATATTGTGTAGCAAAACCTCCCCTGACGGAACTTCCAAAATAGCGGACTTTTTTTGCAAACACACTATATAGTTACAAGCTTTCTAACTACTTTTATCAGCTACAACCCTCTGAATAGAGTGGACAGGACACCTCCGAATAGTGGATAAACTCTCAGTGAACGAGAGTGTCTGGTATTTTAAGGTTTCACTGTATATATATACTATATAGGTACCAAGCATGGTCGGGGTGACCTCTTATTCTTCAATAATGCAGTTATTCTGTAAAATTGGATTTTTGGATTTTTTAATTACACTAAAAGATTGTATTATCATATTCTAGATTTTTTTTGTATTACTTACGGAGAGACGAAAGTTTCCTGTGGAGATGCAAACTTCTGTTTTTCAAATAAAAATATTTCTCTTCCACCATAAATTGTTTAGCGGAAAACTGAAAATGTTGACGCCTATTTAAATCAAAACTTGAACGAGTAGTTTTTCAGTTCATTAGGTAACTCTGCAGTGCACCAATAGGGTTCATATTATAAGGGCCATGATAATAATGAATTTATAGGCTATTTGTGGGAGCTATGGGGATTTTAAAATGTTATTTATTACTTTAATCCATCAATATTTATTATAATTTATTTTCCAAGTATAATACGCATATAATATAGTAGCATTTTAATAACCGAAAACTACTTGTTTGAATTTTGAATTAGGTACGTCGACATTTTCAAAAAATGATCTGCTAAATTATAATTAACAATAGGAGAAGGGGATCGTCTTTTAAAATAATAGAAGTTTGGTATTACCCCTGCAGCCATGACTCTCGTGAGTGCGTACGCCGCTCAATTAGTATCCGTATCAAGTCATCAGTTCTTAAGATTTTGAAAATATGGTCTATGATATTATATTTTTAATGGTCCAAAAATTCGAATTTGAACGGATTGATTATTGAATGAAAAAAAAAAAAAATAGTGGCGTAAATGCTTAACGAATCACCCTGTATATGTATATGATTTAAATTACAGCTAGGCGCGTGTTATTAAAACATGTGAGAGAAAGTTCATTGGGGAAAAAATGTTCGTTACACACGTAGCGGGTAAGTTCATATCGTGCACGGCTCTTTATCACACACATATATACTTATAACACGACGATGATAATATCAACCATAGAGTTTTAATGAAAAAAAAAAAAAAAAAAATTGAAAAAAAAAATACGAACAAAATAATAGAATAGAATCGTGGCGCAATCGCGGTACCTATACCGAGCCGTCTCGAGCCGTAATTCCGGAAAATCGAACGTGTCAGACCAGCTGCGGATGGTAATCAAAACACAAGGGGTAATATTAAACAGACAGAATGAGTGACGTACACTAATAACTATTGTGTTGAATGACATGAATGACATGGATGCATGAGAATACCTACCCTGAGCTCTTGATGTGCACAAGTGCACACTTTCATCATGACCATTTGCACTTTTGCGAGTTGCTCTTGCTGGATAATCAAGTGCCATTTACGCAAATTCAACACTTTTCATCCATTCACCGTATGGTAATCGACCCGCAGCCCGGCATTTTTGTAAATCCGCGCTTCCGTTATAATCATAATAAAATACTTCAACGGCGATAGATTGGTTTTTATATTAATTCGTTGTTATTATTATTATTATTATTCGCCACGCTGATAATACAATAATAATTACTAAGTTCCCGGATTCGAATGCAAAATGCATTATTTTTTGGCAAATCCAAGTCAATGCTTTTCAAAATCAGCTGTTTCATACCCATCTGCAGGGAATTTAAAACTTAAATTTTTACTACGATTTTTTTTTGCATATTTTTTGTTTTTTCAACATTTGTTTTAAAAAATAATTTTTAGGTAGTTTTGTTAATTTTTAGTGCATATTTATGCATTATAAACATTTTTAGATTTTACTCAATTGGAACTTCTAAATTTTAAATCAAGAAATTTTGTTCCTACTGTGATATTTGTTATAATATATTATTTGTCGATCGTTCTATATTTATGATTGCGATACATCTTTATCTACTGTGCGATAAACGGCTGTTATACGCCTGGGACTCTAACCTGCACTAACATCTAATTGGCCAGTTAGCGTGTTATCGCGTGTTGACACCATCGTAATCGCGTTTATTTTGTTAAGACCGTATTTTTATTTGCTCGAGAATTTTTTTTTTTTTTTTTTAACTTTTATTTTTAATACATACAATCTATAAATACATTTTACAATAAGCATGTTTGAGGATTTATGTTTAATGACATGATTGACACGATAAAGTAATCACCCAGCGGCAACACTTACTGGCAAAAGGGTTAGAATTATTTTAGGTCACGGTTCCAGTTACGCTTTAACCTTCTAGATGGGTTCCCAGGAATGGACTCAGAGTTTAGAGCAAGGATTAAAGGGTTAGAGTGATTTGCAAGACGGGCATGGAAAAGTTTGTAGGAGTTTTTGGCTTCTTCTTTGACAGTGAGTATTTTTAAGTCTGAATGTAAGGTATGATTTGAAACATACGGAGGGGCGCATGTAATCATGCGTAGTGAGGTTGATTGGAATGTTTGGATTTTATAAATGTTTGATTTTTTTGCTGATCCCCATAGTTGGATACCATATAACCAAATTGGTTTGAGGAGGGTTTTGTATAGTAGCAGATTTGTATTAAGGTTAAATTTTGATTGTTTCCCTATAAGTGGAAAGAGTGCAATCGAGAATTTTTAAAACAAATTTTGGAATATTTTTTAAAGAATATAATATTGTGTCTGAATGCATTTTTTTTATAGATCTTTTTTGAATTGATTTCAATGCATTTAAATTCGGGCCTTTATAGTTATGCCTATACTCAATATTTAACTGTATGATATGAATACGTTTTATCACTGATTAAAGTCGTGCACTTTGGCTATTGATTAATATTTTCCGATATATTATTTTAGATTTCTGAGCGGAGAGATGAATGTAGTTTTACGATTTACGATGATTATGACAGAAATATTGTATGCTATTTTTATGTTTTTAATTTGAAATGTCTGAGTGTGAATAAACTTTTTTACCTAGCAGAACAAAATATATTTTAATTTTAAACTTCGATATCATATTTTCTAATAAGGAAGTGAAACTAGTTGGTCATTTTTTTTTCTAGGGGAGGGGGTCGGTCAATAATAAACAACTCTTAAAAATTGGGTAACTCAAAAAAAAATATAGGGGAAAACGTATAACCGATTTTCTTATTTCGTTGTAAGTACCTAATTCAAAAACAAATAACCGTGGATGCATTAAATGCTCAACAAATATTTATATTACCAGTTTTTATACATATGGAATAATTTTCAACGTTTTCTTTTTCAGTTATGTATAATAATATAAAAATATTTGAAATTTGAAATTTTGTATTCACTTATTTTCTATAAGCGTCTACAAAAATATTTTGGCTTGCTCAAAAAGCTTAAAAATGTTCCTAATTTTTTTATTGCTAAAATTAATAAAAAATTGAGCGAAAATACACAATGAAATTTTATGAGCGTTTGAAGTTCGCATTTTGATACGTTTTGACAACATCATGAAAATTTGGAAGTTATTTTGTAGGTAATAACAATTTCTTTATTTTAATATTCACACCTTAGATTTGAAAATTTAACGCAAAGTTCCTCATAAGTTATAATAAAAAAAAGGTAGAACTTATTTTCACAAATATTTTTTATGAGCACTCGAATATAAAATTTTTATGAAATTGAATATTCGCACATAAAATATAGTGATTTATTATCAAACGGTTTTTTATTTTATTGTAATTCAAAAACGGAGATCCGTAATTATTTGACATTTTTGCCAAATAGTTTATACTATCATAATCTACACTTGTTTCGATATTCAAAATATTTTGACTGTTTTTGAGTTTTTTAGAAATATAGATTATATATATAATATATATTTAGACTTATAGACATTTTCAATTTTCGATTTATTTTTTAGTATTTTTATCTATAAATGTTGATGAAAATAATATCAGATTCCTTAATGGTATTATTGTAGCTGCTTAAAAATATTAAATATAAAGATACATATTCACGATTTCATTTTTTATAATTGTGTGAAGTTCAAATTGTTGAGTGAAATTCGTCAAAACTACGAAAATGTTCAGATTATTTTGTAGCTAAAAATGTATCTATTAATGAATGTTCAATTTTGAAGCAAAGGTTGTAATCAGTACATAATTCATACTGAAACCAAAAATATTTTCACACAATTTCATTAATAGGCATTATAATTTATAAGTTAAGATTTGTACAAAATTAGATATTTAAACGAAGAATAACGATTTAAGTTATTTTTTTGTAATTGATAATTATAATTAGGTTGTTATATTATACTTTCTTTCTCACTTTTTCAAATACGACTCATAAATATCAATTAAGTTTGATTTTTTATTAAAACACTACAAATCATTACACTTTAATGTCATATATATTTAGGACCTACTCTGATGTCTAAACAATTATTGTTCAAAAATCGTGATCACTCAAATAGAATCTGGATGACCAAATTGCAGAGAAATTTAAAAAACAATGTGGGAATATTATACGTTCATTTTACGGAATAACGATCATTATAAATACTGAAATATGGGTAGAGTGATGTTCAAACTTGTTTGAATTCTATTTAACTTTTTATATTTTATGTAAAACTTCGTAAACCGATAAACCTACAACTGTATTCACACGTGTACATCGTTAAACAAATTAATTATTGACGAGGAGCATAATAATAGTATGTATAAATACATCAAAACGAATGAAGTACTATTGAACCATAATATTGTACGATTACGCACGAATATACTGTGATTTAAGCACTTATTTTAATAAAGAGCAATAGTAGGTAGTCGTGTCCAAAAGCGATTAATAATTTATTTTATTTCGTTAAAAATGTATAGCACAACCTGAAATTGCCGTTATTGGGTCGGGTCGGTATGATGGTCGAAATTAATAAATAAATCAGTTTGTAATTTGTATATACAATATTATAATGAAATTACAATAAAAGTTTATTTAAAAGATTCTACAGGGTGAATCACCAAGCATGTCACCCCCATTTATCGCTTTGATAACGAAGTTATTAAAATTATAATTCGTACATTTTTAAACAATTTTCTTATAGAACATTTTATTTTTGAATTCTTGGGATTTTTTTTCTAGTGAAAGTGTGTACAAACTTCTATTTTTAAAATAAAAACCGTCTTTTGATCAAAATCAAAATCAAAATTTGAACGAGTATTTTTGAGTTACTTAAATTTGTTTACTAAGGATAACGAGTTCGTAAGATATAAAATCAATGGTAATTAAATTTGTTTAGTAATTTATATTAATCTATCAATATTTTTATTATTTATAAAAAATGTTCCAAGTGTAATAAATACTGGATCCGATATTATATCTATTTTATCCTATTGTAAAACCAATTTTAAGTCATTTGAAAGCAGGTGTTTGTCCTACTGCAGGATTGTCCTTAAGTTGTACAATAAATCTTAAAAATTTAGAAATATCATCTTTAAGTAAAGTATTTAAAAATTCCAAAATTTCGATTTATTGTTAAATAAAAAAAAACGGGAGCGAGTATATGATTGGTGAATTCCCCTGTATACAATATTGAATATTATAATATTATAAACGCTGTTGCTGTTAAACTCTTCATTTTAGTCTTGCCATCATCATATTTTTATTGCAGTGGACATAATATATTTAGTAATATGATATTTATATTTATTGCATTATGAATTATTCACGTAAAATTGGGTATATGTTATTTTTTTAATGGTGAGAAATTAATGATAATATTATAAATTTAACTTAGGTACGAGATTAAACACGTATATTAGAATACAATATACTTTCATATTTTATTTATTTATTATATAATATTATGTGTTTATTAACGCGTACAATAAAATGTTTTAATTTCTAAGATGGTAAATGCTGCGTGTGTTACTAGTTGGTATAAAACACTACTGCTATCTATTACCTACATATAATATGAGCGTCATCACAACACATCAATGTCGTGCAATTCTCATGACAGATTCAAAAATAAGTGTCCTGTAAATAATATAATATGTATGAGCAACTGAACATTTACGTAACAAATGTAGCACGAATGTTGAATAATTGATTACAGTGAATAGTGATTACGATTTATTATTGAAATAGAATAATCCGAATAATTTATTGAAATAGTAGAGTGTTTGTTTAATAATAATATTATTATTAGGTACTACTATGATATACGGTTATATCAATCTGAGTAAAAGTTTAAAAAGGGGGAAAGTAGGTAACTGCCCACTCGAGCCTGAGTCTAGTCGTGTACCAGTCGAGTATTCCTCGTCATTGAGTAACATTATAGGTACCTAAGTCACTGCGTAATGTAAGTGTTAAATAATTTTAATTTAAAAACTAAAGCTCATAAAAAAAAACGATACTGTCCGGTGAACATCTTTTTTTTAGGTAGACAAACTTGTCGGTAATCTTTCATTAAAATTTCTAATGATAGCTATAAAAATAAAACTTTTTATTAATTTTCAACTGAAAATTTTCGGGATTTGGATGAGTTTTATCAACATTTGAACTTTAAATGCACATAAAAATAATCATGCCTATGTGTATGGATATTATATATCTTTAATATTTTTGAACTGCTATTAAAGTAACTTATGTGGACATTTGCATTAAATTGTTATGCTGTTTACTAAGTGAAAAAGTTTTTATCGACAATAATTTAAAACATTTTTATGAAATTCGAAAAAATTCGCAAGGCTATAAATAGCACAAAAAGAGCCAAAACATTTTGTAAACTTTACTATGTATAGGAAACTCTACTATAAATATTTTTTAAAAATTTATAATATCTACGGTTATTAGTTTTTGAGTGACACATAAAAATCGATTTATCAAAAATTCAAAAATTGGTTGTGCGTAAAAATTATCATTATTCCTTAATACATTTATTGATACGCTCAGAATCTAATATTTAATTCATTTTACAAAATTGGTTTTCAAACAATTTATATATTCTAGAATAATTCTTGATGATATAACAAAATAAATTAATTTAAAATTATAAGAAATGTAATTTCTTAAAATAAAGTGATATCGATTGCATTGAATTGACTTATTATGTATATTTAGTGATGTATTATTTGATATTTCTAAAAAAATTATTTATCATACTATTATAGTATTACGACGGTAGGAAAATTGCATTTTTGTTGAAAGCATTTTTGCATTTATTATAATATCATTAATAATTAATTATTATATAGTAGTACCTACCTACTATAATATTATATTATTTACTAAATAAAAATTCATCAAAATTGTATACACAAACGCTCATTAAATGTTTTGGGTTCTGAAGCACCATCCTCCCGTCAATCGTATTTATACAAAGAATATGCGTAGTAAATATATGCTTCAGATTTACATAAGATAGGTATATTCGTAATGTCATATATAGTTCTATTTCATATGGATATCAAGTTAAAATCCTATTGCGTATAAGTTGGTCTCTTAGGTAGACAATCTGAGTACGTCGGGTCGCAGACAATATACAAGCAGTGTATCAGGTAGACAATATACCTGTGGTGATGATGAGCTATAGTGAGTGCAACTTAGCCACCTAGATAAACAATCTAACTGTGCCCATTAAATACTCGTAATTTTTACAATATCATGAATGGCAAATAGGTTGGTAATTAATGAGAAAGATCACCAATGAAAAAAATCTTTATTCAATAATCACCGAGTTTACTACTGTTATTCAAATATGTTGATGATTTTTTCGAGTGTCAAATGATGCATATGCCACGGGACAAAATAAGAAAATTCCATCACCTACTATGAGAATGAATTGATATTCAATTTTATATTATTACCAATAAAAAACTAAATCACAAAATCATATGAATTTTAAACCAAAGGAAAAAAATGGATTTTCTCTATGATGACTCGTAGAGTGGCCAATAATTGTATGCGATTTCTATTCTTAGATTAGGTTCACCTGGGAAAAATGGATAAATATAAAATTCAGCACTATACGATTTTAGTTTACGGGAAAATAGGCATCAGAGTACCTTGGCTTGAGAAATTATTCGATTTAGATGGACGACCGAAGTCGCGGATCGAATTTAGCTCTGGGTACATTATTCAATGTGGTTCAAACTACTCTCTAAACTTGTATGAAATCTTAAAGAACAATCTCTGACATTTTTGTCAAAATCAGTCGAGTAGTTTTTGAGTATATGAGCTTCAAACATACAAACTGTAGTTTTATGATATATTTTATTTAATCGAGGCAACATAAACGATGAGTTTGCTCATAATTTTACCTCATCTTCCCGAGTAACAATGGCTACCATTTACTAACAAAAAAAAATACTAATTTCTACTATTATTATCATAATCTGTATTCTGTAACCAATTTTAACCATTTATATAAAAAAAAAAAAATGTAAATTTCTATTGTGAATATCAGAATGTTAAAATATTAGCGAATTTTGGAAAATTCTTTCTTAGTGCACCCTTACATGGTGGTACACTGGTTTTACACTATAAACATTTCCACTTTTCAGCTATATCATAGATGAGGCTCTAGGTTTAACACTCAGTTAAGACACGTTGGATTATATATATATATATACATTTATTATCTGTAACCCATGGCAACTTGGCGTTGTCCGTACCAAAGAATTTTTTTTTATCTTATAATTATATTTTAAAAAATTACTTATATTATATTCCATATTTTTACTACCCAATCATAATAACAGTATAATATATAACTATTGGCAACCCTACAAATAAATCAATGATAAGCCAATTGGATACAAATTAACTTATGTGCTTCTCATCAGTTACCTATCCATAGAGGATTGAAAATGTACGCTATAAACACTCTCCAAGTCTCAAGGTATCTATTGATATAACTTTTATTGAAAACAGTCCAGTAGTTTTTGTGTATCTCTATGGATAGACAAACATCAATATTTATACATTATTTAGATTATATTATTATATTAGTATTACGAATTTTGGTGTTGAACAAATTTTCGAAAAAAACATTGCGTATAATGATATAACCGTTATATAAAGTCAACACTGATGCATCGTATCGTATATTATGGTTATAGGTTTTTGATTAGGACGTATAGATTCAACTCATTAGTAGTATCTAAATATTTTAAATATAATTGTAATGTGTTTTAACCCAACGTGAGTGTTTGGAAATTATAATTTCATGAGATAAAAACGGAAAGTTTCAAGTTTTTACGATGAATAGGTACATAAGTGATATTATATTTTTAATTAAACCGGCTAGAGAAGACATAATGATTATTTTCCGTTTAAGTATGCGCGTGTCCAATTTCGACAACATTTGATCTACAAAGGCTTATGAAAAAAAAAATCATGAACCTGTAGGTGTACTATGTACTTTCGCCCTTTTTTTCAACTTTCATGGAACAACGCTTATGCAGAGGATTTAATTGAATTTACACGCAGTAAGTAAGTTTAAAAATTGAAAATTGTTTTCAAAAATTAACTACCTATAAACGATCAATCATGTTATAACGGATTTCATCAACAGTTTGAGTCTAAAACACTTAAAGTATACACTATACAATTGTGATCTTGCAACGTTAAAATAATTCGATTATGCAGCTTGTTTACCAAAACTTATAACATGGCCAATGACAGTACAATATACCTAAGCTAAATAAAAAAATATTTAAGCTGTATTTACCGTAAGACAATAGTTAATATTTATTACTCTTATAATATCACGCGTTCATTAAAACAAACGACATTCATGCTAAACGATAGGTTTTGTTAACATCCAATCACACGTGTAAACATCACAAAAATAGTTCAAGTATATAAATTAAATAGTTATACTAAAATAAATTAAATTATTAAAATCCGATTTTATTGCGAAAATACACATCAAAAATATTTATCCTATTAACATCGTCAAGTGTATGTGTATAATATATTGTACCTTTTTAATTTGTTTTATGTTTTAATACTGATATATTATTCAAAAAAGGTCACCACATTTGAAATTTGTAACTACCCGAAAAATAAATACAAATCAAATTCATAAAATATCAAATATTTTAACTATTTATCAAAAAAAAAAAATACTTGAGGTAAATAATTCCTACTTATACCGTTCTTATACTTATCTTTAATTTTTATTACAATTGTTTTATGTCGTATAAACCATTATAATATCTCAATAATTTAATATGACTGATACGCATTTATAAACTTGTTTGAGAGAAAACGATACCTAATAGGATATTGTTATCGATTTCATTAAAATAAAATATTATTAACTCGTCGGGTTAGTGTTATAATGACGTAATGATTTAATACATTATTATATAAAGTATTATTTTTATAAACTATTATTATCACACTATAAAATAATAATTACTTTTTTTGCGAAACACCAATATACTTAAATATTTTTTTGACTACCTATACTTAAATAAGAAGGGTTTAGTCCATAAATAAACAAAATATAAACATCACATACTTTTTATTGTGTAACTTAATGCGTACATAATATATCAAACGAACGTGTCGTCTGTTAGAAAATAATGTGTTCGGAATGTCAATTTCTGGAAATACCATAGATCATAGCTTGTCGACATTTTTCGAAGCCATACATTTACGGATGATAAAAAAAAACAGTATATATAGTTAGTAAAAAATAAATGATTTGTCACTGAGTTATTTTTTATGGTTTTTTCGCTTTATTTATCTTGTCGTACGCGGACGCAATGAATTAACATTTATATCGACAGCATCGAATTATTGGGATGTTTGCGATGTAAAAGTTAACTTGAAAACTTTGGCACAATAGATAGGTACCTATAATATTATATATAATTTTAGCTTAATATTGATTTGGAGTTAGATGTAAAAACAACGACGACCATCGCATACAAGGTATTTAATTTTGTAACTTTAAATTTTAATCCGTATCCATATGGGTCCACTAATCTACTGATACAAGAACAATAAATCAAAAAAATCCTATTAACACTCATAATAATAATAATAATATAATATAGATGAGTAAATACCTATACAAATACAATAAATTATAATAGTTAAAACGGCTGAAACGCTTATTTTGAAAAATTATTTTATTTCGTTTCAAACAATACTGACTATACGTCCTATCTACGTTGTGTATAGCAAATTGTTTAGTACAAATTGAAATAGTTGATATTTCAGAATGTATCGGGACGAGTGGACGACGACGAAGTTTTTAATTGTTTTTATTAATAACATCGAAAAGTTGTTTGATTAAATTTTCGTTTATTAATATAAAAAAAAAGTTAAATTAATACACTATATTATCATCATCGTGGTGTAGTTGTAAGTATATAATATAATGCATACCACTATACCTACAATGACATTATCGTTATTATAATATATAGATGGTACATAGTAGGCGCGTATGTATATTATTTACAGATTACGAATTAATAAGGTACCCCACTGCAGTGTACAGAGTGCATTTAATATATATACATACATAACCGTATACATTATATGTATATATTTAATTTTCTAACTAACTTTGATAGTTCTGTACGTGTATATGACTGTATAGGTATATTATATTATACGGTTACGATTATATGCCCAGAGCGATAATTAAATATTCTACGCCATTACCTCGGCGTGCCTTTGAAAAAAAACTAAACGTATTTACCTATACCGACTCGTTATGTTTATTTTCCATGACCGTTTATGCGTAATACCTACGTATGATGTATGTCATATGTATATATATACAAAGTGATTTTTTAAGCATGCTAAGCCCTAGTTTTCCCTTTAATAGTACGTTTATTCAGATTCGGACTGTTAAAATTGTTTATACACCTAAAAAACGTAATTTCGAATTCCTACATTTTTTTTTTTTTTACTGCTTAAGGAGTGTTCTGTGGTAATACAAACTTCTAATTATTCAAACGAGAATCCTCATTTTTTACTTCAAGTTATTTACTGGATGCTTTTCTTAAAAATTTGTATGTATCTAAATAAATATTCTAGTGAGTAGTTACTCAGTTATCAAAATATTTATTGATACTAAAGACGAAAATGCTTGAAAATGGTTTTAAAAAAATATATATTATAATATGTAGGTAGTATTTTTATACTTATGCTTAGGACATATTATTATTATTTCGTAATTTAACTAAATAATATTATTAAATGTTAAAGCATAGAGAAAGTAATTTTGATCCTTTTGTGATATTGTTAGTGATAATGCGTAGATCGTCGAGGACAGAGGACACGCACTAACTACATAATTTGGCGAGTACTTACCTCCTATAATAAGTTTGTGAACTCAAAACATTTCGTCGCTTTTACGCGAAACCAGAAAAGTAAAACAATTTAATTAAAAGGCACTTATCTGTTATGCCTTCGCGTCAGTCGCCTGCTGCAATACCTACGCATTTTTAGAACTATAATATTATACACGTAGGTCGTATAACGATTACCTTCAGTAGTTTTAGGTCGTAGTCTGCAGTACGTAGGTGTGTTGGTAATTCAATAGGTAGGTTGGTGGCCGATAAAAAAATAAAATAATTGTTTTTATTATTTCAATAAATAAGCTGGTAATATTAATTATTACGCACAATGATATGCTGCACCTAGGTATTTACATCATAATTATTATTAATAGTCGATAAAAAAATATTATTGCATCAGAGCCGATCATAAATAGTATAATAATATTATTGTTCTATGGCTAAAATCCCGGAAAAGTGTCTCACGGTTCTCTCAAAAGGGTCGTTGTCGGATAATTGTCGTCTCCTCGGAAGTTTGGACGAAAAATAATCGATAAAATTATCACGGTTGGTGCCTTGACATTTTTTTACACCCCATTTGGCCAAAACCCGCCCGTCCATTCGATGGCCTAGGATGGACGAAATTAAACTAATCCCGCAAATATTCGTACACCACGGAATAGTCAGTAGTGCAGTAATATACGTAGTAATATTGTAAAGTATAAACAAAGTAAATTACCATAGCCGAAATATCGTTCTATCGAATTATGAAAAATACAGAAAATATGTCATCAGTAAATAAAAGTATAATTTATTTTGAAAAAATACCGATAATATTTTTGAAAATAAAACTGCATTACATGCATGGTAGGTATGTTATATTATAATTTTGCTCACGTTTTACATACTATTGTTTTCTCCTGTTGGTGACATTTGAACGCAGTAATTATCGTGGTTTTAATTTTTTTCTTGGACATCTAAAGTGTAGTGAACATAATATTTAATATTACTATATAAGGTGGAAAAAAGGATAGTCTCTTAAATATGATATTCGCACCATACTAAGTAGCGGCTATATCTCGTTTTATGAGAATATTGTGCTGGTACATTTATTTTATTTTATTCTAAACGTAGTCACGTTGTTTTTTCTTTGGTTAAAACTAAACCAGTTATTATAATAATTAAAAATTACCATCACCACAAAATCGGGTGCAATATTCAAATACGAAAATGATCACAAAATCCACCACTGTTATATTATGCATACTAATTATAAACGCGAAAATGCCCATGTTCTAAGAACATCTATGGCACAAAATTACAATTTTAAAATCATTTATTAATCAACATAAAATATGTTATTACTGTGTTTAACATAAAACGTATACAATTAATATGTCAGAGAGTCGACCTCATGCGTAGAGTTTTTCATCAACTTGTCACATCAATGTGACAAATTTAAATTCGTTTTTAGAATCCATTTCGCTAAACTACATCAATTTTAATTATTGGTTCGTTGGAAATTAGTTTTTATGTCATGTCGAAACGTGCACCCCGAGTGTCTATCACGATGTGTTTCAAACGTGAATCTATATACATGCTAATATTAAAAATATACTTTTCACATTAACGTTACTGCGTACGATGCGTACAAAACAGTATAATTTTTTTTTTTAGGAATCTGAAAATACACTTTTTGACATTGTGGGCCAAGTTCGTTCGGGAACGTGGGTAGAGATGTAATGGGATTGAAAATAGAGAAGAATCGTTTTATCATTTTATTTAACTATAATATATAGTTTTACAAAGGAAAAAATGTATTTTACTGATTTCCTCACAATAAATTGGATGTAAAAGTACCTATATGTAGCTAGGATTTTGCTGGCGTTCGAGACAAATAAAAAGGCTAAAAGGTTAAAGTCATAATGCGTGTATACCACGCCCTTTGCAACGATGATTTCCCTCTTTCAATCCACATCACGATTCAAAGAATATGCGATATCCATTTCAAACCCACGGCGTTCAAAAGTTAAAAATAGGTATAATAATTAAAATTAAACACCAAATTTTCCAAATTTCAATTCTTTAAGTAAGTAGAACAGATATAGACAATTTATAGCGATTTTTCGAATTCTACCTTAAAAATATGTTATTTTTCGTATGGTTTTTGAAAATTTGACACCCCAGATGCTAGATAGTTATGTTTAGGGCCGAATGCAAAATGCATTAATTTTTTTGAAAGATCCAAGCAATGCTTTTCAAATACGAAATCCGTAGAATTGATTACTTAATCTATTATTTTGCATTTTTAGCAAATTTGGCGTTTTTGAAATTTTTTTTATAATTAAGTAATTTTGTTAATTTTTAACGATTCTTAAGGTTTACTTATACACTATAATATACATTTTAAGATTAAAAATCACTAGTATGTAATTCAAAATATTAGTCCAAGGATTTTTTTTTGACCATACTATATTATTTGTCGATCACACCTATTATGATTTCGATATGACATAAACCAGTGTTTCGATTAATGCAGCTCTTTTGCATCCGGGACTTAAACCAGTAGCAACTATTAGTTGGTCAGTTGATGCTATATTGTAATCGAGTTTATTTTGTTGAGTTCGTATTTTTATTTGCCCATGAATAGTTAAGACAATTTTTGGGTAAATTTTAAAGATATAATTACATGTTTCGCATGTAAAAACACATTTTTTTGAGCATTTTTGGATAGTATTTAAGGTAGTTAAATCAGATCCTTAGACTTATGTTCAATGGTCATTTTTCATTCCTACATCAATTATTAATTTTAGAATTTTGTGCCCGATTTTCAGCGGTGGTAATTTTTGCTAATCATCAATACTTGTTCAGTTATTATCAAAAACCGTCAATTTCGTGTAAAATAATAATAATTATAGATATAATATTGTATATTATATCCTTAAAAAAAAGGTATATATTCTAAGCGAATTGTGAGCGTGGAAGGGGGGCATAGTTCTAGCTTTGCTGTATAATATCTATTAGCAGAAAAACTCTAGTTACATTCATGCGTTAATTTTGAACTTTATAAAATTCGAATCAATAGCTGTGCAGTAAGTGCATAATAATATTATTTTATGATTTTCTAGTATAATATCGGTAAATCATAATCTAATAATAATAATTTATAAACACTGTGTTCAACTACAAATGTAATGAAATTGCGTAATTCAATTACTATAATTTTATGTACATTGTACTTATACCAGCTACCACCCTCTCTGCGTGTGTTCAATACACAGTTTATATATATATGTAATATATGCAGACCTTATACTATAATAATAGTATAATGTCTATGAATAAATATAACAATCACTAGGGGGATGAATGTGGCACTGTATCACAAACACTATTAAATTGCGTGTATGTATTTGTTTCGAACATTAATGTTTATAATTAATAACTGTGTTTAACGGTGAGAGGGGGATGAACAGATGATAGAGGGCTGCAAAATTCGCCGAAGGGCATTATTCTCATAATGGCACGAGGCAGTGACGGTTTGGTATCGGACATTATAATACTGTATGCTATGAATATACGTCATAATTTATATAGATATAATAATGTAACTTTTTGATGTTGTAATTATTCAGATAGTTATATATAGGTGGTTAACGTTTGAGGGTTTTTTTAATCGTTTTTCGAATAAACCAAAGGCGGTAATAATAATACCTATATGATAGCCTAAAGTCGCAGAGGTTTCCAAATTATTATATGAATTGTGGCTCAAAATAAATTATTTAAAATTTAATTACCTATATAATTTATTATTCAATAAAATATTATAAAAAAATGATTATCAATGAGAATCGTTTTTTATTTAATATGTTTCGGGTTGTATTCACAGCTGGGCGCCGGATTTAGTCTGAAAAGGACACCACTGGAAAATAAAGTTTGGGAATTACTGGCCTAAAGTATAGGTGTGATTTAGAGGTCTGGAGTCTGGACCTTAACAGCTGGGCCAGATCAGAAAAATTATTACAGAATTAATTTGAAATGGTCTGACGTGGAACAAAACATATTGTACACAGCTCGATTTAACAGTTTCTATACATTTAGAATATAATACAACGCCTAACCACCTAACCGATGATAGAGGTAATATTATGTTGAAGTACTTAGAAGGACTCAACAACGTCAAATAAAATGTGATCCGACCCGACGACCTAGCTCGAGACATTATTATACACGACCCGATTCAACCCGACCCGTAACAAAGTTTAACTGGCAAAATCCGACCAAATCCGATAACAAGACGTAAGGATGTTATGGAGTATGAACTCTGCAGTTGATGCGTGGACCGATTATTACTATAAAATATATTTTACATTAAGAGGAAGCTATACCCACAACACACATAACGTCATAATGTATTGTGTCTCCGTCTTGGAAACTTACCATCAGAAATTTTGTGTTGTCGAAGAAAACTGGACAATTTTACTAATAAAAAATATTCAACTCAAACTCGCTTAAAAATAATAATATCGTAGAAAACAGATTAACATACACATATTGTAATGTTCTTGTTCAGTTAATAATCATTCATTTTATATATGTTGATAAAATAATTAACATGTATGTTTTATCCTTAAATTTAAGCCAACGACGTAAAACTTCGGTTGAACACAAATCGGTTATTTTGTATAATGATTGTATGTTTATAGATAACATTTGCTTATAATACCAGCATTGATCTTTAAATACGTAGATTTAATATGTTTAGAGTGTTGGACGATAAACTCCGGTCAAATTCCGATTATAGACATAATATACATAATACATATATATAGTATTTTTTTTAAATAGGTAATATTTAAAAAATTATTTCTTGTCCAGATATATTATTGTGTATAATAATCATCCGCTTACTCCTAAAAAAACAGAAGACTAAAACCAAATACTAAAGGTTCATTATTACAAAAATAAAATAAAATAAGAGTTATGTAGTTTTAAACTATTGATCATTTATTTTTTGTTTAAGCACTAAACCGATCCACCCAGATTGGATTAACATAAGCCGCAAGCTGTTAGGTATAACCAGGACCATACAGGACTCCTGACTATACATACAAATTTGTTAACGTTTCAGATATAGGCCCAAAATAAAAATATAATATAATATAATCGCGAACATATTGAAAAAAAAAAATATAGTTTACAGAACAGTAACAGAAATGTGAATAAGAAAATGATAAGACAAGAGTAAAAGATTAATTGGAAACATAATAAAATGAATGACTGATAGACAGTAAATAAATAAATGCACAATAGTAGGGTTATCATTTTCTATAAGCTTAAGATGGATAAATAGTAGAGTTAGAACTAATTAGAACTTAGAGGAAGTAAACAGAATATAAAATGGGAAAGTAGATCTGCTGTGACGTGACGGTACTCTGAAATTAATTTGAGATAACAATGTGGGTGAATCAATTAAGCCATTTATAAGTTTAGTGAGTAATGTGAGATCGGCGGTTCTTCTTTTGCCAGCAAGAGTAGATGAAATTTATGGAAGGTTGAATAGGAGTGAAGGTATATTCGATCGTTTAAGAATCAACGTGTAACTATATATTACTCGTTCAAGCATGATTACTTCAGCAGCGATAATTAAGGAAGAATACCCATATTCCAGGAAAGGGTGAACTAAGGAGCAGAAAAGAGTTTTCTGAGGCAATTTCAATTAAATTCTGGAACAATTAATTGGATGAACACTGATGTTTTAAAGGTAAACGTTTACAGTATAATATACTCTAGGACATTACGTCAACGAGAGTAGAAAACAAAGACCGAACAGAATTTTTTGTAGGAGCTATAGGTATATTACGGACAGTTTAAATCACTGCTAACATGAATTAAGATCGGGAAAATGTCATTAATTTGCATTTATTTATATTGAGAGAGTTAGATGGGTACCTTAGGACTCGATCCAACTAAAAAGTCAATTATTAAAGTAGGATTAGAATACCTGAGGACGAATAATTTCCGGCAAATATAAGAAGATTAGTATGTGGTCAAATCGTATTAACTTCGATTTATAAAGAGGGCAAATAGAAGGAGGAAATGATCTTCTTGTGGCAGGTACGCCAGATGGCGGGGTTAAAATGTTGGAACTATAACCATGTAATTTTACCTATTTATAACGATTACCTATGAGTGAGTAAAAAAACCATGGAAGAATAGGTTCCCTGCAAAGCTGCAGGACTTGATTAGAAATAAGACAGTAAGGATGTAGTCTACACGATCAAAAGCTTTTGAGTAATTGGTGCGGATTGCGTCATCTACGTGTGAGTGATGTTGACGAAAAATATTTAAGGCACATAGGAAGTAATGACGTGTGTTGTCGTGGATCAACAATGTTGCTCGTCAATAAGGACTTCATAAGCAGAAGGAGGACTTATGGATCGTAGAATTAATGTTTCAAATATAGTTGGTGACATGAGAAATATTCTCGATTGGACGATAGTTTATAACTTTAGAGGCGTTACTGGATATAAGTTATGGTGATAATAATTATAACTTATTAATACATCATATTGACATAGATTAGTGATTCAAGTACGTATAATTAATAACAATTATTATTTCTTTCCAGTATTTTATAGTTCATTTCCATTTTTAAAGTTAACTATCAAAATAATAATATTACATTATTATGAAAACAAAAATATAATACTATATTGCAAAATCAATAATAACTAATTAATAATTAATGTATAAACTATTAAGTAAACTTTTTGATACTTGAAAAATCTCAACTTTGAACGTCATGTCATTAATCAAACTGAGAGATGGATGAAAAAAATAAAAAGTGAAAGAAAAAAATATTTAAACGATACATTAAAAATCGGGTCAATTGATTGACCGAAAAACATAATTTTTTTTAAAAAATAATATCACACCGACGGTTACAAATTAAACGAAATTTTTTTTATATAAAATATTATATTAACTTTATCGTGTTGTGATGTGATGAATGGGATTGATGTTAATTGTTAATAAAAAAAAATGATGGTTGTGATATAAAAACCGAAATACATACATATTTTTGAAGTATATAATATCTTATTATATGTTTTTTTTTTTTTTATCTGCCATTTGCAATTGCACAGCCATTGCTTATATATACGTATAGTATTAAGCATTTTAATTCTGAACAATAAACTGGACCGGAACCCGATGAAACTGCACCGGTAAGCTAAAACTACTGTATATAGGTTTTTATTAGTTAATTAAAGCAACTTAATCTAACTAATGAGGTGCATTCAAAGAAATTCGAAACGGAATGGGGTGAATGTATAGGTGGGTAAGTAGGTGGGTAGATAGGTAATATGTTTATAATCTTGTATGATGTTATACGCTGCAGTTCGACTACCTACCGACCTACCTATTTTACGTTTAATCTAATAATACCTAAACTAGTCAGAGTATAAAGCAATAGGAGTTGGCTGTGAGTAGGAGTAGGAGGAGGGGGAGGAGGTATATATCTCTTAACACCCCTCGCCCGGTATATTATAATATAAGATCGCTGTAATAATCAGCAGTAGTGCATATTATATTTTCCTATCTCAGTCATTATCCAGCCGCTTTGTTGGCAAACTCCGAAAGGTCACGTACGCGGTTTTCCATTATTAGAGCCTTATATAATTTCGGTACATGAGATTATTTTTTCCCTAGAATTTTCAATTGAGATGTAAAGTAAACTAAAGTAGAAAAAAAAAATCGAAAAAAAAACTATACACATACGAATTATAATATAATATATATTTTTTTTTACTATAAGTTCAGTACAATATATATATATATATATATATATATATTATACGTATGTCTTTATCCTAGGGTTGTTGATATTTCAGATTAACTAATAAAACACAACTCCAGACCGTATGTGTGCGTGTATGCGCTCAATATGCATTTGAGCATTTTGTTTGTTTAAATTAAAATAACGGATAAAAGGGATTAAAACGATTCTGCGATTTCCAAATTAAATTCCGCGAGATTAAACAAATCTGAAATCGGTAAAGGATATATTTATTCAGCTCTTAAAAATATATACGAAATACTTTCGAAACTATTTCTGTGACAGACAATGTGCGCGCGTCACTTATTGCAATTATTAATTATATTATGTGTACATCGACGTTTTCGGAATGTTTTTCAAAAATAGTTTCCCAAAATATCTGACGCATAAAGTTGACGGCGTAACCATATCGAGAGAAACGCGTCGATGATAACGATTAACGACGTTATGGAACATAATATAATAATATTATTATGTGTAGCGAGACATGGTGTAGTACGATACATAGCTAATTAATGATATTATAGATGGCTGTGTTTTACTCGCAAATCGTAATAATTTAGTATAACATTATCGTCTGTGATATCACAATCCCCTCGGTAATTCCAAAAAAAAAATAATTTTTAGTATAATATTTTACATTTCGGATTAGCCAGATGAATTTTTTAGAAAAAAATGTTTTATAATTATTAATTAATATACTATAAAAATCGAAGAATCAAACACTAACGTATAATTATTAATGAAATAATACGCAGGTAGGTACTATACAACAATCGTGGTAAAATATATTTTAAAATAGTTTTAATAACATTATGCAAAGTGAATAGAGATATGGTTTTATAAATAGGTACATCTTTGTGTTTGCTGAAAATGTACTATTCAGACTTGAGTGGTATATTGCTGCAGTATATCACCGACGATATTGTATTAACTTATAGTGTAATAAAACATAGTAAATATTCGCTCGTCTGCTCTCGTGGCGAGTGTTGTGGCATTAATATAATGTCTAATAACTATAGGTTCATATTGTGAGCAGTACATACGCGTTTATAATAATTATTACATTATAGTCATCGGCGGAGAACTTGTTTTCGAAAATGGCAAGTCGAGAGCTCGGCGAAAGATTTGTATATAAGTACTATTACACAGCCTCACCTACATAATAGTTATTGGAAACTGCAGAAGCACTCGGATTGCGCTTTAAACGGATTTTTTTTTTACTGTGGAAATTTCCGCCGGTCTTAAAAACTTTTCATGCTCAGTTTATGCCAATCGATTGGCATACGGAGTACCATTTTTTTTCTCCACTTCTCTGGAATTCTCTCGAAAACTCGAATCGCGATTTTAATCACGCGAAAGTTTAAATTTTGAAAAATTACGCCAACTCGGTGGTAAACCAACCACCGCCCCCACCCCTCTCACGCGCAATCTCGTTTGAATGAGATGATTTATCATTGCTTTCAATTTCATAATAACAATATTACAATGTCTTCTACTCTTCGAGGTGAATGGAGCGAGACGAGTTCCCCGAAACGCCCTCTGCGAGTCTTTGTATTTCGTCCGCCGCTTTTTTATGCGTTTATTTTTCTCAGACAATTATTTAGTTTGGTGATATTTTTTACGCGTCGCATTATTCGACCGACGACAGCCCTTTACACGGGGCGTATGACACCTCATAGAATGCTAAATAAACATCAACGTAAAAAACAGTGTAATATATACAATTGATATTATTATACGATATTTATATAGCTATAGCTAGTAATAATTGGTGAATGAATAATATAAAAATATAATAATAATAACGACATTATACACCGCGTTGAAGTCGATATTAAAAACGGATAAATAGCTGTCTATGTATATTCAAAACAACAGTCAACCCTAAGTAATTACTAATTATACGCATGTGAGTATTTCTCACGTTATCAGTGACACATTTGAGGGGGGGGGGGGGTGACGCGTGGATTTCCCCTCCTGTGGACTTTTTTTTCTTTTTTTTTATATAGGAAGATATTATATTTATACTACTTTAATTTTCATTAATTTTATCATTAAAGTAAAGCCCCCCCCCCCAACCAAAATGGTTAGTCAATTACAGTCTTGAAAGAATCTATATTATGATCGTACCTCATAAGTAACCTTATAAGTTTCAGATCCATCACTGCATGGGTAGTTCACACACACATACACATCACGAAAGTCACTTGATCGGCTATTTAAATATTTTCAAATTTAAATTGTATCGTTTAACACATTAACACCAAAGCTATAATAGGTACCCAGCGTTGGATGGGATTAAATAAAAACTGAAATGGGCTCCTTAGTGGATGGTTTTCTTATTATTTTTATTTTTTGTTTCTGAAGTAATACCATGAAGACGTAATCCAATAGATTAGCAGATTTTATAATGTACAATATTAATAGTGTCCCAAATAATGCGCAATTGGTTGATTTTAAAATTAGAAACACATAAAAAAATGTATAATTAAATTAAATTAGAAAGCCGTGCGGGATATTGAAGGTAGGTCACTTAGACTATGAAATCGTGCACTGCTAGCATTATAATTTAATTGGTTGAAAAAATTGTTGGTTAAATACTTGACATAGTAATATAGGTTACTCTGTAAGATATTGTGGGTGGGTAGAAATCTTTGTGAAGAGCAGCATTATGATCGGCGTGAATATAGTAACAGGACGTGACTTTTTTATCTTACGTGTGTAACCAATAATTGTGATTTGTGAGAGCATAAATAAATAATAATAAACGAATATCGGAATATGCGGTTATGACCGCGGTTTAATATTTCATATACTATTAATAGCGGGTAATCCACTCCAAAATAAGTGGTTCATTCTATAAACCTTTTCCTTGAATCGTCAAAATCGGTCGAGTATTTTTTTTGATTCTATAAGCCTCAGCTGCCATATACACATCGCCTTATATATAGCTGTTACGGGCAATGGCTTCTAATCTAATACTCTTACGACCCCCGACCGGGATCCCAAATAATTCGTGTGCAAAATTTGGTGCCAATTGGTCGAAAATTGAGGATTTGCATATGCCTCGGCGTCATTTAGATAGGATAAACCGACTATAATAATATCATCTGTATTAGCCAGATACCGTCTAGTACTATATTATATTATTTTATATATCGTATCCATTTTGCTTCAGTCGTAATTTTCCAAATTGTTTTATTTTGTCAAAATATTTAGGGTATTTTTTTAGTTTATGAACCTCAACCACATACGCAACCACTGTGTCTCTTAAATATATAAATAAAAAAAAAATTAAATGACTGTTACTCGACTTTACTCGCACATAATATTGAATGACAAAATTGCTTTATACATATAATAATTCTAAATAACAAATATAATACGATACAGACAATTATATTTAATTATAAATATTTTATTATCTGTACAATCAATGGAAAGTCTGGGTGTAGCAAAAATACCTGACAAATTAAATTACTTTTGTTTTCAATCAATATTTAGACATTTCAATAATAATTTGTAGACGCTTGTGCTTCAAGTACAGAATACATTTTTTTTTATTTATACCAAAATTACAAAATTTTAAATTTAACAAAATTTTTATTGGAAAAATTATAGCCAATTATTTTTAAATATATATTTAGACAAATTTTGATGATAAAAACGTTTATTTAAATCAAGTAGTTAATATTTTTAAATGTTAATATTTTTTGAAGTAAATTAATTCGAAACGGAATAACTTTATAGTTTATTCAAAATATTCTTTTTGAGAATTTAGTTAGGTATAAGTATATTTCTTAAATTATTTACTATGCATATAAGCAGGGATCGAAACCGTTTCAAATTTTAACGGTTACGGTTTTGGTTTTTGAGAACGGTTTCCTACAATTTATGGTTTTGGTCTAGGTTCTAAGATCGGTTTTTCAAATGTTTTGGTTTTGGTTTCGGTTTAAAAAAAGGTTTTTTAAATTTAACGGTATCAAAATGTTTTTTTGAAAAATTCCGGTTTTGATTTTTGGAACGATTTTTGAAAATTTTTTTTCTTTTACCCAATAATATAAAATATTTTTACTATCTATTTAATAATAAAGACTGAGCGGCGCCTAAAGCCTTAAAATATGTCCGATTTGTATAACTAAAGTAGGTACATACATATACAATATAGCAGAACTAATTTCGTGTTGTTAACTTTAATATGTTGTATACCTACTTTTGCATGCTACATATGGTTGAGATCATTATTCGATTATATTAATATTTAATTGTAATTTACATTAACATCACATGACAGTATATAATAAATCTCTTATTATGTGATTAATGCTTATGATATTTGAACAAAATATTAATTTAAATGGATACTTAAAAAGAGTATAGGACTATTGAAAATTTTCTTATTTAAAAAGGTTTAGTGTTAAAATTTAAAAAATATACGTTATAAGATTTGGTACACACATTTATAATCCAGGAGATTCTGTGGAGAATGATAATAATTACATAAGCAATTGATGACTGCGGGACGAATGCGGATCAGTCGAATACGAAACAATTGTAATAACTAAGGACCGGATTTATATGTAGACTTATGGGAGTAAAAAATGTGGACGATTCGTTGGATTCCGAATGCGTAGAAAAAGTTTTTTTTGCATATTTGAGAATATTTCATGGGTTAGAGAATATTTAACCTATTTAGCATATTTTGGAATATTTCGTAAATTGTGAGGAAAAATTTGTATTTATTTTGAATTTTTAATATTGCGGTACCCAGAAAAAAATGTTTGAACATTTACGATTTTTTTTTTTTTTATCATTTCCAACTCTTACTAAATGCAATAGTATTCCATTAGAATACGCCATTTTTAATACCTAATTAATACCTCACTATTAAAATAATATTTAAAAAAAAAAATTTTAAAATTCATATTAAGGCAAATAATGATGTTTATTGATTATTTTTGCATATTTTTTAAATTTTTAAGAGAATATAATGAGAATATTTGAAGGTTTTTTGGAGAATATTAGCATCATATTTTAGGTATTTTAAGAGAATATAAATCTGGACTTCAGTAATGACATTAATAAATAATAATATACACAAATACATCAAATAACAAAATACATACGTGCATAGCCGCATAATATATAGGGGTGAAAAAAATAATAATTGTGATATTTGCATTTTAATTTCGAATCAGTGAATATAGTAATGATGTTATAAAATATAAATAGAATAATATTCGTATTACCTATTAATATTTCATAATAATCAGTTATAGCATCGGTATTCAAACAAAATATTTTCTTGGCATAAAAATACTCGGTTTAACTAGAATTATAAAATATAATATAGGTAATTAACTTTATAAAATTCGAAGAAACCGATATTAGTTTTAAATTTCAATCGGTTTCAAGAACGGTTTTTTAAGATTTTAGGTTTCAGTTACGGTTTATTAACCGGTGTTTTAAAGCTTTCGGTTTCGGTTTCGGTGTTGAAATATGAAAAAACCGTGGTTTTCAGAAAAACCGGTTGAACCGGTTTCGATCCCTGCATATACGTTTTAGTCAATTAATCAATTTTTCTTTTATTTGTGTGGTGCTTAGGTTACAGTCTGTATACATAAAATAAAAAAAATAAGATTTTCGTGAGCCAAAATAAAATTCAAGTTTAAGCTAGCCTAGTTATGGCTGTTACAAACCCTTCCAGAGTCTCAAGGAATCTATAGATAGGTACAACTTTTATTGAAAATGGTCGAGTACCTAGTGGTTGTGTCTGTATTGAGCAAAGATAGAAATAAAGAAACAATCAAACAAACAAATATTCATTTTTGTACATTTGATATACATTGTAGTATTTTGATGTTTACAAAATATTATATTTCATTGTTAAAAATGTCAAGACAAATATTGAAATATCCCTATATACCATTTTATACCTATATGTGTTTGTGTGTGTGTGTGTGTGTGTGTGTGTGTGTGTGTGTGTGGTGTGTGTGTGTGTGTGTTGTGTGTGTGTGTGTGTGTGTGTGTGTGTGTGTGTGTGTGTGTGTGTGTGTGTGTGTGTGTGTGTAAGTGTGTATGTGGCAACAATATAGTTTAACGATGATATAGTATGTAATTAAGAAAGTAATTCAATTATGATATTAATAAGCATGGGCAAAGAAGACTATATCTTCTTAGCTCATGGTAACGGGTAACTGGGCAATAGTCATAAACAATATTTTATACATGGATAGAAATATGGAATATGCCATGCATTTAAGTGTAATATTGATTACCAAAGTGGTTACGTAATATGTGATTGCGGTGTGAACGTATATGATATTATGGTATCATAACAAACCGTGATAAGTGAGGCCACAATACAATCATATTTTATATACCATCTTAGTTTGTACTTTGTAATAACAGATTAATAACACTGATCAATTAGTGGAAAATTCAATAACCGCATAATTATTGAAAAATAATTAAAAAAAATTAAATAATATTGAAAATAAGTACACTGTTTAATTCAAAAATTGGCAGCCATCGGGTTGATAAAAAAAATTTTCTTTATTGTAACCAACACCAGCTATAACCGCATACAACCATTATGGTAACTATAGTGGACTAAAGCCGGGTTCACACTACACCGTGTCTTGTAAAATAATCACAATTACCATAGTTACCAAAGAATATGCAGAGTTGAGTATATTCAACTTTTGACCGTGTGGTTTCATTTATGTGCGGAAAAGTGATAACTAAAAAAAAAAATTATATTATGTTATCATCAGGTAAAATATATTTTAAATCATTGGTATTGCATTTTGGTATAAACACAAAAACACGAATCTACACGACACGGTGTAGTGTGAATCGCCGATCACAGTTTACCGTGTAAATAATATTACCTAAGTATAGGGATGTCCTATCCGTGTATCTATGGCAGGCAGAGAGTGTTGAGCACAGATATAGATAATAATAGTTTATTGAAGTAAAACTTCTTTCTTGAGGTATGGTCGTAACGAAAAATGAAACGACACGTTTGTTTATTTATTTATTTTGCAAGTCATGCACGGCGGCGGTGGCGTACACGTTTATTTTTATTGTTTTGATTTTTCTCTCTATCTCCCTAATTTACTTATAATTTAACGGGCTCCAATACTTATGAAAGAAGTTTTACTTCCCCAGAGTGTAATGGTGGGCTCACACACTCTCGTTTTTTTTTTATCTATAACTGTGGTGTCGAGCGTGTGAGTCGCTGAGAGTGCAGCTGGTTGAGCGTTCATGACGGTATTAGGGGGCTAGAAAGCTGATGATCTATTGAAAATTAATGTAGATTGTGCTAAGTCGAGTTAAGTATAAGTAAATGATAAACACGGCATGTTTAATTGAATCATTATATGAGATAACCCAGCATATCCAGCCCTGAGCTTACTGCTGTATCGCGCCGAGGCCCATTTCTCATTTAATAAGTCTCGTTAAATAATTAAAAACTTCGTTTTCGTGCGCGACAGTCGCAGACGTTACAAAAATAAACTAATTTTATATTATTATTTTATACCATCAGACATAAATAACGATAACATTATGCCTATCTAGCAGCATTCATTTTTGTAATTCATACGTAATAATGTAATAACTTTAGGGCTGGCTATGTCATGGCCTAAAAAAACCTCAAACAATTCTGTAAAAATTAAAAATAATGCGATTCAATTTTATCGTTTTAAACAAGTTTGAAACGAACAATATTGTTTATTAAATTTGAAAAATAGTTTTGCAGAACTGCACAACTTCAAATCTTTTGCGTGGATTTTTACTCTGAAAAAAATAATATTATTCTCATTTAATTTCCCGTCGTTACTCGAAATCATGATATTAATTTAACTGTATGAAAAATTATGATTAATAGATAATAATTTATTAGGTAAAAACTTGATGGCACGTTACAGAAATACTTTTTTTTCTTAAATTAAAATGTTAAAATCCCGATAATGTAAAAAACCCTAAAAAAAACGGAAAAACGACGTTAAAATGGAAAATTGTCAATAAACGCAATATTAAAATTTCTTATTCTGTTCAAAAATACAGGAAACGTAGGTCATAAAACAAGCATCGAGTAGTTGGGAAAATAATGTGAAGTGCATCGAAGTGCTTTCCAGCTCTAATGACATTCGTTGTCATCAATAAAAGTACAAAAAATCCTGAAAAAGTGTAAGTGAGATTAGTATCTATTATAGTGTTATAACTTATAACATCAATACAATTAATATAATAATATAATTAATAACAATAATTCGTGATGTACGAACGAACTTAAAATATATTTTCTTTAATCACTGTCCGTAAAAGCTTGAATATTTTTTTCAAATACTTATGAAAAATGTATGCACTTACAAACACCCACAAATATTAGATATTTTAATTCTAGAATAATAAAGTTATTTACTCATTTGGTCATCCGGTTGGTTTATTCGAGTTCATAAACAATATTTATTTTTGAATATTGTAATAATTGTTAAATAATTTAATTCGGATTACTTTAAAAAATATGGAATCCGTTTTCAAGATCTAAAGTCGCATTTTATAAGTTTTTATATTTGTACATTTCTTGTTGTAGGTATTTTGTATTCATATGTCAAAAAATTAAGTTAAATTAATAGAATCTTTTTTCCTTATTTTTTAAGGCAGTTTAAAATGAACTGATTATCATAAAACATTGTTTATAAATTACGACAGTTTAATTAACATAAATACTTTAAAATTATAAAACTTATTAAGGTATTATAATTACAAAGGGAAAGAGTATATAGATAAATTATTTAACCTCGTTTATAAGTTATAAGTTATAAGTAAATAAATTATTCAACTAAATAAAACGATATACATTTTGTCTCTATTATTTATTAATCATAATCAAAATAAATAAATATTAAATTCATTAAAAATTATAATCTTTTTAATTTTTTTACTACCTACATTAAAACCAAGCTAGACCATGCGTCTCGTTCAAAAAGGATTATCCCGGGATAAGGCCTTATTTAGTTTTTCTATTCCATTTCACCCACAAACTTCAAAAGGGATTTATCTTGTCTGGTTTTTATTCGTGAATTTGCTTGCATTAAAATGGTCAACAATAAATGAGATTTTCATTTTAATTGAATATAATTTTATATTATATTATTATATTATAAAAAAAAAAAAAAAAAAACGTTTGTTCATATACTTTTATCTATTGTAAATATATATTTTTTTTCATTAATTACATTTTATTCACATCTAATGAATGAGGTTCAAGGCTAACGATAATTAAAATGCACTACCTATTCTACTTTAGAGTTCAGAGATTAATAATATTATAAATGTGTTATCCAAATCCAACGATACAGAAAAATCTATTTTTTTTCTATAAAATTCAATCAAAATATTGTAACTATACTAATGTATATATTATATTCATATTATAAAAGACTTTTGTTATATTAACTTTTTAAAAAATAACAGTTATAACTTATAGCATATTGGTTTTTAAAGTGGCATTTATTCAATTCCAAAATATAATTTATTAAAAAAATGTATTATTTCTTAATTTCTTAGATCTAAAATAAAGTATATATAAAAAAAAATACAAAAATATATTTCCTTTCATAATGATATAATATTACAATAGTTTGTCCCCTGTGAAATTTGTAACAATCGCGAAAATCTGTGAATCATTTTTCAATTCGAAATTCATAAAAATGTTTTTTTCATTGCTAACCTTTGAAAATTCAATACATGGTTCCTCATAAGTTTTATACCTAAAATAAAATGAACAGTTTGCACTGGCAAATCATGTTAATATTTTATGAGCGTTTGAAGTTTAAATTGTTATACGACATTGGATATTCACTCGTAAAATAACTATTTCATCTCAAACGATTTTTAGTATTTTGTTGTAATTCAAAAATGAAATAAAATCGAAATTTGTACAACATTTTTATTTTATAATCTTCTACACAAGATACAATTTTTAAAATATTTTGAACAATTTATAGAATTTTTCAATAATTGTTTTAGTTTTTATTCTTAAAATGTTGATAAAATATTTTTCTCTGGGTCAAAAAGCTTGAAAATGTAATACAAGCCAATAAGTAGTTAAAGTTGTAACCACCAAAATATCTAAAATGTATAAACAAAGTTTTTGTTTATAATATTTAATAACAGTTACCTATTATTTTAAGTTTGAATTTGGAATAATTTAGGTATCTGATATACAATGACAATGTTAGTTATCACGTTGTAATTCAAAAACATTATTCACGAACTTAAAATGTTTTCGTATATTATACATTTTTATACGCAATGTCATTTAAAAAATATTTATTTTAAGCTATTATCTACCAATATTTATAAGGTATGGATATTGAACCTTTATTTACACTGATCAACGGTGAGGTATTGACTCAAAAGCTAATAAAAATAATATTATAATATGATAGAAATATACACTGTTACAATAATAAATTATATATTAAACAATAATATAATATAATGAATGCAATGTTTTAGACAAAAATTAAATAAACTTACGTACCGTAATACTAATGGTAAAATAAGTTAATTTAATATACCAATGAACATAATACCTACATCCTACATATTATCATGAAAAATTATGCGTCTTCATATATGCTAACAGGCCGTCATCGTTTAGAATAGTTTTTCAAATTCAATTATGATAAATCATTGAATTCCAAATATTTTACACATCAGTTGTAGACTTAGAGTAGTACTCAACGTCATGAATAAATTCAAAATTGTCTTTAATTGTATTACTTTATAATACATATAATACATATGGCGCATCTACATTATTACTCACGTGGTTTCCTAATTAAAATAAAATTGCGTTATTTTATTTTGATTTTAAGTTTTATAATATATTATATTGAACAGGTATATATTATTGTGTATACATTTTTACATTAAAAAACTTACAAAAAAACGTGCTTGCAAGTTTAACAATGTTTCTTCTGAAAGTTGGACCGTTAATAGAATTTTATAATAATCGCTTTTAAGTTGAATTTGATAACTATAAGGCTCAGCACTCGATGAGAATGGCATATCGCTGAAGTCTTACGGGATTTGGAAGTTTTTCTTCTCCGCGCACCCGGGTTTTTTCTTTTTTTTCTCTAACTAAACTCGATACGAATATTCGTCTCTAGGCCACGCGAATATTTAAATATACGACAATCGTAGGGTTATAAGTACCAGAAAATGTGTTTTGACAAAATGAAACTGTTGCGGGTTTCGTCTTTTCTTCTGCATAATATATTGTGCA
Organism: Sitobion miscanthi; assembly: GCA_008086715.1. Taxonomy (NCBI): domain Eukaryota; kingdom Metazoa; phylum Arthropoda; class Insecta; order Hemiptera; family Aphididae; genus Sitobion; species Sitobion miscanthi. Next base: position 28,127,459 of record CM017803.1, read on the forward strand.
TATATTATTGTCCGTTCGTACACACCTGCTCTAAGGCTGCGCACAATACGAAATATATATTGGCCTATATGTGCATGTAACCTTGGGGAGGATGAGATATAGGATATAATTTAATTTATAGGACTATACCTTCGTCGCCGTTATGACACCATTTCTGATTCTGTCATTCCTCCGACCGCGACGGGTATAGTATGAAAAAAAAAAATAATAATATTGTTCCCTTTTTTTTCTGCGCACCACTACGGTGGCACGGCGACGTTCTCGTGACTAAGGTAAAGCACATTCATTTATTGTCCGCCGAAATGAAATGAGATAACTTCTTAAACTATACAGCTGCTATGATGAGAGTTTCCTCCTAGTCTTTTATATATTTATTTTATTTTAAAGTAAATAATATGTTTGTGAATTATGTTCGCACACTCATGCGTTTTAATAATAATAAATATCTTTGTGATCCCGAAGTCTATACCTCTGTATGGCTGTATACATCATCATCATCATCATCATTTGAGATGAAAAAAATCTCCTTAGAACACAAGTCTATGCCGTATTATTATTATTGACGTTCTTAATTAGGTATTTACAACGAAATCTCGAAACTCAAAAAATACAAATCGATTTTACCGATTCAACTGCAGTTATGGCGTGAAAAAACGATGACAGACATGAATAAGTATACTATTATTTGTTTTTAAAAATACGACATTTTGATTTGATTGTAGAAAAATATAGGATTTATATTAGATTAATTTTCAAGCGACTTGTCTATACCTATTACTAATTTCATATAAGTAAATCAAGTTTGTTTCCTTGGAGTAATTTTTTCGTTCGACCAAATTAATATAAAATTTCAAATACATGTCAACCAATATACCGTTTTTACTCATTTATTTTTATCACTCTATGTCGTTTTAAATAATTGGTATATTTTGAAGTACCAACTGATTACAAAAACTAAATGTTTAAATCAAAATAACCACGTGGAAAGTATTATTATTCTTTTTTCCAGGGCTAGAATTAAAAATAAGGTGATTGAATAAGGGGTGATCTAGAAATTCGATCTCGAGTAGACTTTACGGCAATACAAATTATTAATAGATATAAATTGATGCATTGTAATTAGGGTTTTACAATTTCATGAAATTTATTTTCTTGAAATATTTCATTTAAGTGAAATAAAAAATAAATTGATTATTACATCTAAAAGTTTATAGCTATAAACCTACAGCATGAGACAATTTTTATTTTAAAGTTGGTATGTTCTATCGAATACTAATAAATAATAGCCAATAGCTAGGAAGCCTAATGAATAATTGATAAATTAACCGATGGGCGATAATATAATACCATCATGTATAATTATTTAAAAGCTTATAAACATTGACATAGTGATGCATAAACCTTGGACGATAAGTCGGTCATTATTAATCTTTTCTGTGCGCTATGAATAATCATTTCTAATCATCTATAACCGCACACGTTTGTAAAAAAAAAATAAATTTTTTTTCAAAATTTCATTGAAGTATTCCAAATTTAGAAGCGTATATTATAGTAGTATTTAATAATATAATATATTATATTATCGATCAGTAGCTTTGTCACACGTGTGAAACGGCTTTCGATCCTTCTATTTAAGGGCTATCACATGAATGAGCATTAAACGCCTTTTTTACGACACATTTGAGCAAATTTGTCGTTATACCAAAAGACATAAAAATACAAAATCTTCACCGATATTGAGCATAAAAAGTTCTTCGATGTTGCCGTTTATTTAAATAATTACAACAATACAAATATGGTAGATATGTCGATAAATAAAAAAATAACAAGATTTTATGGTCCTAACCTAACATCCATTTCAACTGCTCTTTTTTTGCTCGCCGATTAATTTGTGTATACAGTCGGACTTGGTTAACTCAAAGTTGAAAGGACCGTCCGAAAAGTTTGAGTTACCCAAGGATAATACAATAATAGTAAATACTAGAGACCGGGAAAAAGTTCAAGCTATTGACGATTCCGAGTTAAAAAAGTTTGAGTTAACCAAGTTTGACTGTACTTATACCAATTTTACTAGGCCGGGTCCCTTGCCTCTTTCCTGTAAAATAATTTGTATAATACCAAATATATACCTTCCACGGTAATAAAAAAAATTATAAAACATTTTTAAAACTTTTTTTAACGCACTGACATAATACATAATTTCTGAAGTAAATAGTCGCTAGGAGATGGAACACTCACTACATAAATTGAAGTATGTCTATAATAATTTGGGAACACTAGCTGTCTTAATAGCTTTAATACTCATTCTAAAAATGTTCCGTTTTATAACGGTCAGCATCGTGATATAATTATATTGCTTCATTGCAGAACTAATTTTAAACAAGATTTATTACTCGATAGCACTGTCGATAGAGCAAGGCTCAACGCCTTAAGGTCCGTATAAGCTTGGTATCATATTAATATGATGAGAATACGTGTAAAAAATAAACCGTAACATTTTGGTTTGAATTTCGTGGCAATGTCTCATAAAAAATTCAATGCTCAATCGTGTTGCTAAAAAAGTGTTTTATTATGCTCAATTGTATTTTACCGTATTAAGTTGTACCATGTAGGGACGCTCGCAGAGAATTATAGCCCACTAGGTGCAAAATACTTTTGTTGTCAATATAAGCCATGGGGTCTCTCCCCTAACACCTCATAAAACTACTATGTATACTAACTAGGCATATAAATACCTATATAATATACAGTTGAACTTTGTTACTTGGGTAACTAGAACTTTTCGGCTGGTCCTTTCAACTTCGAAATTACCATGTCTGACTGTATATTGTTTAATTTGTAAAATAGTATAAAAGAAAAAATAAAAATATTATGACTAAAATTGGTTAATATACAAATATGGGTACCGACAACAATATCAACATAATGACCTGAATATATTTTTAAGAAATGCAATACAATGGCTTTATGTTTCTAAATACAAAAAAGACAAAAATACATTATTTAAAAATTAATTAATTTTATAAAACATAATGGAGAAATATAATATAATATAGTGATAACTGCATTATGTATATAGTACCTATATCTACATAACTTTCATTTTTATTCACTGAATATTTTATATTAATTTTATAAAATATGTTCAATTTATGTTATTCACTTGACAATTACAACAATCACTGCATGTTTGTCATATTTTTTAACAGTTAATAAATTCACTCTAAAATATAAAATAATTTTATGATTTTTAATGAGATCCTGTTTGAACAGTGAAACTTCTATAAGAAAGAGGATTCAATAAAAATCCAATTATTATACTTTCTTTTGACAAATAATTTAATAATTATATGAGTAAATAATTTGGAAATAATATACACTGTGCTTGCGAAAGGCAATGAATGTGATTTGTCTAATATCAGCAACATCGTCATTAAAAAAAAAAAAATCCTATTTTTAGATAACTGCCCGTCCATCATACATAAACATTATTAATAACCTTTAATTAATAGATTGGATTGATATACCTAATACAGCTATGCAGTGTGGGAAACGCGAGTAATAATGATACATTTTGTATTATAATATTATTTCCCGCTAGAACAATAATAGTGCACGTATTTGTTAAAAATAAATCTCACAAGTGTTTCAAATAGGTATTTAAATAATCGATCGATACTCATGTACATCAGGTACCGGAACCTTTTGAATTTATCGGTATCGGTCCCAGACTGGTCCTTCAAAACTAAAATAACTGTTCCGATTCGGTTCTGGTTTTTTGATAAAAATAAATAAAGGTATCGGTTCCAAATAATTTTTGTAAAGGTTCCGGATAATTTAGGAACCGAAAAGTAAAATAATATTAAATACCTATCCGGAATGCGGGTTTAATTATTAGTATGAGAAATATTAGAAAACTCATAACAAAACAGTAATACCATTAAACTATGGTCTATGATAAATAAAATAATTTTATTTTTTAACCTAAAAGAACTTATTTAATTTAAAAATTCCAGTTCAGTCCTGGTACTTTATTTATTAAAATAAAGGTTTCTGTTCCGGTTCCGGTTCATAATATTTTAAAAGTTCCAGAACCGGTTCTTTCAGGTTCAGTTCCAATCCCTAATTTGCATGCAAAATACAAAAAGTACTTCAATATACTTATATTTTTATATAAAAATCATTTTAACCGCAATATGGTTGAATTTATTGTTTGTTAAATATTCATCATTGCCACTGATAACAAAATGTAATAATCGTCGACTGACAACGATAAGCCGTAGAAAAAAATAATCGAAAACACCACAGGCTAAGAATCTAGATTAGAGGAATTTTGTATCTATTTGATTACAAAACATAATAATATGTTTTTTAAATATATTTAATATACTATTTTTGTCTAAAAGTATTTTGAAATATTTGAAATGTCTGAAAAGTATTTATATAGATATTCAATAATTATTTGTACAATGATTTAGTGCGCAATCTTTTAAGGTTAATTCAATTTTTGTTAAGTAGATATCAATATTGATATAAGTACAGGAACATATACATATTATCCTGCACCTAAATAAATACATAAATACTATTAATATTATTATAGAATTATTATAAACGCGCGACAATTCGATTACTGAACTGTAAAATATTATTATGTCAAGCATGTATAATAATAGGCAGTATTACTACTACGGTATTATATAATATTGATTAAATAATAATATATAAATGGTTCAAATTGAGCAATAGTTGTTCCTGAAAATGTTATTCACGTATATTACAATACAGCTGTTATTTGTGAAATGTCTTAGTCGGTATTGGTTTTGGTTTTGCATATGAAGGTTACAAACAAATACCCGAGGATAATCGATTCGCCCATACATTCAATTCCATTAAGACGTTGTAGTATAGGACTCTCCGGAAACAGGAATTCGCTTAACATCGTTTTAAATTACTTTTTTTTCGATAGGATTTTCTGAATTTCATTATTTCAAATAAATAGAGTCGTGTTTATTAAAAAAAAAAGTTCACAAACTGTTTATTTAGTATGTGGGGGGGGGATCTAGTATAGATAGTACCTACCTAATATTATTATATTACACATTCGCTAGACATTTACATTTTTCAAAATTTCACATTGCAGTTGTTGCCGTTTTATTTTTTGACTGATTACCATAACATTATTATTATATTATTTCTTCTGAAAATTGTTCGCATTCATCATTAAATTATATTGTGATAATTTATTACAGTGAAAATGTATATTGTGATCGAGTTGTATATAATAATAATATAATTCATTATAAATTCATAAATTATTGTTTGAAAAGAATTAATGTAATCGATGGAATATGATATTATATCCATTAGATTGTTATAATTATCAAAATACATTTTTGCATAAATAGTGAAAAGCTTAAAATAATCAACTTCAAAAATAAATTAATATAAAATATTTTGTATTTTTTTTGCAGAAATATATTTCATTTTTAGTAATACATAAATATTTTTAATATTTTTTTTAGTTTTTGATCAATAGATTTAGAAAAAAATTGATTAATAATTAATTTCAATACAAATACCTATAAGAATAAACTATCTTTGCGTTTTGTTCACTTATTGTATTAAAAATTATGCCATGGTATAGGAGGTTATAAAATATTTATTACTCAGTATTTACATATAATGTATTAAAAGTGAATGGTTGATATATTCAGTAATTTCTAAAATAATGGTTCTCATTTTTTATTTTATTTTTTAATGTTACAAATACCTCAGCTTTTGTAAAAAAATAAAATGAAACAACATAAATACCATGTATACAATTGATATCCTCACGACCTCACATTATACTATATAATACTAAAATTATATTTAAAATAAAGTAATAATATACCATTATTAAACTATTATTATACATAAACACATACAGTCTAGTTTTCAAATATAATATGATTTGTTCAAAATTTCAGTACAGTTCGCAATTCTAAAAATATTGACGTAGTTGTGTTGATAGTTCTAATACCTAATCATTTTTGACGAATATTGTATAAAATAATTTAAAATATCGACAAGAGGAATGTATTGATGGCGAAATAACCCTACTCTCACTATTCCGTTTTTGATAATATCCTTCTTTTAAACTTGAAATTTCTATAGCTCGAGTGCTATTTGTAAAATGCCAGAAAATAATACTTCAACGTTTTGAGAAAAAATGTTGGCGCTGCAAACATTTTGATGAAATAAAATAGGTAGGTACCTATATAGGTACATATTGTACATTATTGATTTTAAAAAGAAAACACCTTATTACAATATTATTATAATTATATGGATGAGATTTATATTTGGACAATAATTGTATAATATTAATAATTTGTACGTAAATATTAAATAATAAACAATGTAATAGCGCATTATAATATTTAATGGAACTAAGATATTTAATATAAAATCAATTGACTAATTGATGGAAATATTATTCTTGCCATGTCACAATACTCATAATTAATATTTTTTATTATTTTAGAAAACCATCGATTAATTACAATAGAGCTATAAGAATAAAGTAAGTATTTATGAACTGTATTAACTGTATGAAAAATTATACCATGGTAGGAGGTTATACTACATGTTTCCTAGGTACATAGATAAGAATTTCGTAAAAAAAAAGTAGATTATATTCAATAATTTCCAACATAATCGTTCTCATTTTTTTAATGTCAAAAATTGCTTTAGGTTACCTATGTAAAAAAAATGAAACAATACAAATTTATTACACAAAATACATTCTATACAAATAATATTATCATTAATATATAAATAATATATATATATATATATCACTCACGTACACTTAATGAAAAAATAACCAAGAGTCATGTGTAAATTCTGCAACACCTCTTTAATATTCATAAAACACCTCCTCCTTGAATGCTTAAACTTAGCCGAAGAGTTTCATCTTTCCACAGCCAACGAATCTAGAAGATATTTCATCAATAAAAAACTTTAATTTACTAATGTATTTCCTTAAAAAAAATTTATCCATACAACCGAATTTAAATATTTCACATATGTACCATTATAACTTATTGTTATTCTTATTACCTTACTGTAAAGTGTGACCATTATGATGGTTGTACATATTATACGTTACATATAACATTTACCTAAATGGTTTATTCCCGGGTAATGAGTTTATTGTTGAAACCATAATAAATATTATTAAAAAAAAAAAATATTGATATTCTGACAGTATAATATTTAATATTATATCAATTACAAAATAATAGAATGTTATTATTAAATTTATTTTACCTAAACATATACTATATCTGCCTAATTCCAAATATGATTTGTTCAACATTTCAGTACATGCCGCAATTATTGGAAAAATATATATGTAAGGTTTTGTTGATTGGAATTATAATACCTACCTAATAAATTTTGACGAATTTGTTAATCGTCTAAAATAATTTAAAAAATCGACAAGAGGAATGTATATTGATGTTGAAATATTCCCCTCTTCCCCTCTTTCACTATTTCGTTATTTATGTCCTTATTTTAAACTTAAAATGTCTATAGCTTGTGCGATATTAGTAATATGCCAGAAAACAATATATCGACGTTTCAAGAAAAAATGTTGGCGCTACAAACATTTTGAAGAAAAAAAATAAGTTATTGATTTTAAAAACTAAACATGTTATTACACGTCACATAATTTTTACGATATAGTTTAGATATCTAATTAGAAAATAATAATTATAGGGTTCTAATAATTCGTATGTAAATTTTAAATAATAAAGAATTTAAGGTACACAGTCCACAAGAAGACACTCTTCAAGAATAATGTCCTGTAGAACCAACCAAATTTGATCATTTTAGATTCTGAGCAAAGGATAAGATTCGAAATAATACTTCAATTTTCAACTTAAATATCTTTTCTGCTGAGAAAGTGAATTTGGTGCATTCCAGAGTTCAAAGTTTAAAATTCCCAGTAGTATTCTAATGCATCGAGAATGACAAAAAAAAAAAAATTAAGGAAAAACGATAATTTTTCCGCAAAATCGGTTTTTGACAAAATCGATTTTGGATTTTGGTATAACTCCAAACAAAATTCCCATAAATATGCAAGCAATTTTCATTGAATGTCATATTAGCCTATTATATAGTTGACTATCCAGTAAAAATGTATAGTTAAATACTTCACGATTATAATATTATTTTTAATTATTTTTATTGATCCAACAAAACAGACTTTATAAAAATTACAACTTTGATTAAACTCCCAGCATAGTATTACATATAAATTATAGGTAGAATGAAAATTAAACTACTTAGGTTATACGATTATAATTTACGACAGATTCTGTAATTTTCACAGAGAACCTTCCGTTGATATACAATGCACTATACCTACTATTTTAAAAATAATTTGACTTATTTTGAACTATTTATAGACATAAGAAATTTTCGATTTGTATTAGTTCTTATTTTAATTTTCTAATGAAGATAGAAAAATTTTGTTCCTCATAAGTGTTGTTGTTATGGGAAATTAAAAAAAAGTTGAGCGTATGTGCACGATAATGTTTCACGAGCGTCTGAAATTAAAATTTTGACAAAATTCGTCAAAATCACGAACATTTTGAAAATTATTTTGAGTTGGAAGTTTAAAAATGAATAACATCTTTTCTTTTTATATCTAAGATCTTAAATTGAACTAGCAGATTCCTCAAAAGTTTTTATACTTAAAAATATATGTATACAAGGTTCCTCGTAAGTTGTTGATAGTGGAAATTAACAAAAAAGTTGTTTTCGCTACTTTTATTAAAAAAAATATTTATCTGAAAGTCTAATTCCATTTTTCAAGTTCATATTTTTACAGCATTCACCCAATTTCTTATATAGTGATTTTCATATGTTGTTGTAATTGAAAAAGGAAAAACTGTAGATACTTTAAATTGACATAAAAATATGTTTATTTTATAATTTACCATATTTTATGGCGCCTCATACATTGTTACAATAGCAGTTTAAAATATTTATAAAAAATACTTGGGCACGATTTTGTTTATAAACATATAATGATCAAATGTCGACAAAATTTATCAAATTGAAAATTGGCAAATTATTTTTATGGATAAAAATTTATAAAATTTTCAATTTTTATAGCTAAGGATTGAAAATTAAAAACACGGTTTCGCGTAAGTATTTCATACTGTAACTACAAAATGTAAATAATATATAAACGTAATTTTTATTTATAGACATTTTAAGTTCAAATTTGTACGAAATAAAATGTTTAGTTATTTTGTTGTAATTTATAAATATATTATTTGTGGGTACTAAAAACTTTTTAGACGTATTATTATATTTTATACACTCAGTTACATTTTCAATTGCAATGTTTTCGGAAAAAATTAATTTAACCTACTATAGTACTAATGCCTTATAATAAAATAAATTACCTACTTTAATCATAATAATATTATAGGCTGACCGACTGTCTTCTCTGATAATCGTTTTTCGTATACAATGATTTTATTTCATTGAATTCAAACTTAACTCATCCATTACAGTGACTTCTCTAGAATCCTAATATACAACAGAGAGTTACCAACTTTCTGCTTTTTTTCAACTAATATAGGGTAACATTCTACTGACTACACTGAACTTCGTTTTACAATATTTTAATCTCAAACTTTATAATAATATGTCTTTCAAAATGAGATAATTTTAAGCTATTTAAAAAAAATAATATTTTATTCCATTATTTAAAATAAAATAAAAATCAGTCTTCTTCATCCAGATAAAAAAAATAGTCGTCAAAATCCGACAATTCTGCAAACCCTGAGAATTTATCCTGGGAACTTTAAAGTAATTTTGTTGATATACAACATTGTACAACACCCCCCCCCCTCTTTAAATAGATATCAGGTAGTAAAATGGAGGAAAAGTATTATAATAATTAAGGTGGTAACCAAATATAAAATAAAATTTTTCAAATTTTACAAAATTGCGAGAAATTTAAAAAACCAGCACCGGCCCTTAATAGCATATAATCATGGTACCTATTTAGATTTTTTTTTAAATTTAATCAAATCGTGAAAATAATCGGTAGGAATGTAATACTCTTGTGATGACAATACCCACTCTTTTTGTATTCCAAAATATTTTTAATGACATATTATTACGCCAAATTAATCAATTATTATTCTCAATTGTTATCAATATTATTCTCTATACCTACTAACACTGCAAACACCTAAATAATATTAAAATGTATTTAATACGATTTTTAGTCATATCTACACGTTTAACCGTAGGCAGGGCGGATTAAACTATTAACACAATCTGTTTAAAACTGGACACGATTACAGTGGAAAGAAAACAATTTTTATTAAATACTGACCTGGTCCTTTTGCGTTGGCCGGAAAACCGTATTGATTTTTTTAATGTCTTTGCATTGTACAAAAATGTTTCGACTAGTATTGAAAAACGATGATACATTTATAAGAATAATAATTACTGAGCTATAGATTTGTCGAATTAAATGATTATAGTATATATTATGAGCATTAAAATATCAATTTTCTCATCAATAAGGATTTTTGGTGATTCTTAGTAGGTATGTATGTAAGGAATGTTGACAGAAGGATTATAATATGTTTCTCTCCAAGATTCGAGAAGCACTAAAACAATTTTTAGATTTAGATTTAGATTTCTACGAATTATCTTAAACATCAACAAAAATGTTGAAGCTCACGGTCTATGATCTGTTAGGTACATATTATTATACGTAGTAGGTAGGTATTTCATTCTGTAAATACAAAATAAATATTAGAAATAATGAGTGTACGTAATATTATGAAATACGCGTATTTTTTATACGCAAACATAATAATAATAATACCCATTTACAATATTTCAGGCGTTTTTAAAAAAAAAAAGTTTTGTGATGAAAAAAAATAATGTAAGTATTGTATTTTTGAAATAAAACGTAAACGTAGGTATAAGTACAATCGTGATTATATTCTCCGCATACATATTATAATAGTATTTTATTAATGTTTATCCTAAGAATTACAGAATAATAATAATATGAAGGGTGAATATTATTATTATTATTATTATTATTATTATTATTTACTTCAACGTTTTTCATAAAAATAACTTTCTTTAATCATTAGTTTCAAGAAAGCGTGTTTACCAGCTTATACATTGCAATAATTCAAAACTGTCGTATTGGATTAGTTTTTGATATAGACAAAAAAAAAAATAAAAAAATACAAGCCGCTATTTTAATTATAAAAGTTGTACTTCTGCTCTCTGTTGTGCAGTGTTATGAGAGAGAAAAGAAAATGTTAAAAATGAATGCGCGTGGAAAAAACTGCTAAAACTAAAACCGAAACATTTTCGAGGTCTAAAAGTTATTTTTTAATCAACATTAATCAGATCACATACATCTGTTTTGTGTGTGTCTTGCAATATTTTTCGATATACGTACAAATTGTAAGTAGGCACAACTTCGGAAATTCAAGTACAAGGACGAAGACGTTTTTTTATTCGTCTAAGATTAGGTGCGATTAAATATATCATACTATACACTACGACAATTAAAATTTATATTTACTTTTATGGTGTCGTAGTCATCGCCAAGTACACGAACCCACAACAGTCAAATACGCAAGTTAAATTAATTATATGATTGATCAGTAGTTGAATGATTGAATCACATACAACCAGCTACCTTTATACCTCCCAATCTACCTCTAAACTATAACTTTCAATTAATTTAATTAACATAATACTGTTTTACATATTATATTATTATCAGGTGCGCATAACGTAATATAAATAAAAATTGTTATTTTTTTGAGGGTACCACCACATATAGCAATATGGAAAATATTGATTTTACAAACATGTTTGTTTTGTTTTGTTTTGTTTTTTTTCGTTTCGAAAAATACTTTTTGGAGTAGTTTAAGTTCTCTAAAAGTTTTTACACAACCCCTTGATTGATTGGAAAGTGAACACAGCTTGTGCTGTAGACAATTCAATATGTTAGTCAATTTCCATCGTGGTATAGTTTTTGAAAAAATTATTCGAAAACCTGTAGAAATACTGATATTTTTGAACCCACATGGCCACATAATATATTGAATTCTACAAAATGGTTAAACTTTGAACTTTTAATTAATAATTTGAAGAGATTAATATGTTACAAAATATATATAGGTTAGGTTAGGTATATTATGCGCTTTGATTGATAATTGATTCAGTAATAGTAGAACGAACTGAAATAATTGTTTTGTACACCTACCTATTTTGGTTCATATATTTATTTGCACTTTTATCATATGTATATATATATATTATGAAACGTTGTATCATATCCAGTGTTTATAAAATCACAAAAATATAGGTTTAACTTAGAAAATTTAAAATCTAAATTTCTTAAAAATTATATTGGCGTTTGATAGTTTTATTTTTAATACAGAACTATAATAAGATGTGTTTGAATATCAGCATTTTATTTTATTATTTTTAAATCAATAAATAATAATTTTTACTTTTACTACAAATTTATAATTATAAGCGGAATTTATTTTTAATTTTATATTTATTAAATACCATTTATCATAAAAATAACTAATAACAATTTAATATAATTAATATTTATCAAGTAAAATGTATAACTAATTAATTTACTGGCGGTAATCATTTTGTACTAATTAATGTATAATAGACTTACAGTTCAAACAAACTTAAACTCAAAGTGTCTCATAAATAAATATCTACTCATTAAATTTCGGAGTATTTTTGTGATAATAAATATAAAATATGTGTTTATAATATATAAGTGGGCCATATTTTTTTCACGCGAATTAGATTATTACTTACGGCAGAAATCAATGTAGGTATTTCGTTTGTTATATTTATTGGATAATAAACACCTACTTCAAAAGTAAAAATGATTTTAATACTTATGATTTAAAAATACGTATTTTATGAAAATTTGATTTAAATTAAATCGTATTTATAAATGTCATGTACAGCAGCTAGGTTGCAAGGTTGCTATGCACCGTATGGTAATATATGTATTATTTATTCTAAACTACATTTAAAAATGCTTATTTATGAAAAAAAAAACTATTTGTTCAATATTCAGTATTTTTACATAAACATTTCTAAAAAAAAATATTCAGTTTCATATTTTGATATTAAAAAAGTTTGCAACCGTTTAAAAATACAAAAATAACTGCGGGTTCACCACATACACATCATAAGGGTGCATACAAATAAGGATTGTTGTGTATTTAACATTTTTTTTTTTATTTTAAGAATATATAAACCATAAAAAAAACGAACAATTTCCGTCGTAACGAGTGGTGGTGTTCACTTTTTCCCGTGGTTTAAAGAATCACCTCGTGAATTAATACGTTCTGAGCATGACAATACTAAATATTATATATTATTACGTATTATTATATTGTAGTATTAAAATCAATTTTTTTTTTTTTTTGCGTAAGTTGTGTTAAGCGTCACAATAACACTTTTCATACGCGAAAACTAAAAAACGCGTGTAGAATACAAAGGACGAGGGGTGGCTCTATTATTCTTTCACCTTAACGCGTATAAGACAGTGTTATATTATTATTTTTAATTTAAGAGAAATGATAAATCTTCGTTTTCGAAAAGCAATTTTGTAGAAAACCTTGTTTACAATAATATTCATGTCGTTTTCAAAATTGGAAGTGTTCTCGAAAAAGAATTGTGAGTAATGATTTTTTGTTTAAAATTCATCAAAAAAAGTTTAAATACAACGGATACCCACATATTATATTGTATAAACATATTATGTATTAACAACTGCAGTTTTGTTGTTGTCATTCATAAAATTGTATATTATTTTATCGTTTTAAATTGTTTAATACCTACACCTATATACTTTTTTAATAATGACCGCAGAGTAATACGATTAGTGCAATACCTATAACAATGCCTAATATCAACTCAAAATGTGTATAAATAAAACACAATAAAACATCTTTGCTCACGAAATACGACAAAAAATAAATCGAAGAACAAAGTATTGATCAGAAATCAGTAGGATATTTATTTTATTTCGTATGGATACGTATATTTTTTAAATGGATTTTTTTACTAATTAATGTTTGTTATAATTATATTGTTTTCGTAGTGCATTTTTCAAGTGCTAACTTATAATTTATCAGTGCTAAACACGGTGAGCACCCCTAATTGCGCTAATGGACTCCTTGAGAATGTTTTATTCGAAATAAAAATCAAAACATTTGTTCATTTAATACTTCAATGTCGTTTACAATTTTCTTGAAAACGTATGCTATGAAATAAACGTATGAATTACAGTCGTGAACTGAGTTAAAAAAAAATACAAATATTTTATTACTTACACGTTCTCAATAATATCTCGAAAAAGTGTGACGTGTATTACACTATTTTAAAATATACCTGTATAATACAAAATATTATGTAAGTAGGTACGTATAATGCAGTTTATTTTTAAATAATATTTAATTATCATCAGCAGAAAATCATTTATATACGAAATCAAAAACACTCATCTCTTAACTCACAAGTACGATTATTATTAATATCAAATACAATTCAATACAAATATCTATTATAATTGTTATTATGCTAAACGTATCATAGATACATCGTACTCGTACTATAATAGTATAATGTGAAAATGTCGAAATCGTATACGGTGGAAAATTCAATAATCATAATATAATGCGAATCGTCAAGTTGATAATAATCCGCAAGTTTCATCAGTTAATCATTTACCTACACTATTTGGGTACCCATCTACTTATACATTGCAGCTATGATGTTGTTTGTATTAACAGATACGCTTTGTGTCACCATCGTTATATACACGCGTATTATATTATCTGTAGTTCATAACTGCTTCGAGTGTTGACATTTTGTCTACAGTGTATTTATTTACAGAATGTAACAAATAGATCTGAGTATCTGACGAATTAAATACATTTTGTTATCAATACTTAAACATTTTTTTTTATTTATTTATTTTTTTTTTTTTTGGTTATTATAGATGCTGTACCTACAGCATAACTTGTATTTTTATTTTAATACCGAAAATAAAAAATATTAAATTTTTTTTGGAAAAATTCAAAACAGCCAATTCGTAAATTTAATTTTTAGACAAATGTCGATAGCGATAACGTTTACTTGAGTGAACTAGTATATTTTTTACGATTTTTTAAAATACATAATTTTTTTGGAGTAAAGTTATTTGGAAGGTTATAGCTTTTTTTATAAAATTGTTTTTGGTATATTTATCAAATTAATTTTTATCCATATAATATTTATGATTTTTGCCATACGTTTAACAACTTTTAATTTTTTTATTTGCTTAGTTTTTCTGTCATACTCTGTATACTAGCAGATGTCAGTATGTCACGTAAACATGAATCTCCTTCAATCCATCAGAAAGATAATCAAATCTATTCTGCTTTTATAAACACTCTGGACCAACTCACAATGTCATTCTCAATTTTATTTTCTCGAAAAAGTACTATGAAATTCCACAAAATAAATGTATAAATTACAGTCGTGAACAGAGTTTAAAAAATACAATCTTTTCGATACCTACACGTTCTCTAGAATACCTCTAAAAATTATGACGCGTATAACAGTAATTTAAAATGTACTTATATAACACAGTTTATTTTTAAATAATATTTCATTGTCGTTTGCAGAAAATTGTTTATATCGTTCAAAACTAAATTGTTTGTATTTACATTTTTTTATTCGAAATCAAAAACGCTTGTCTCGTAAATACCTACGATTATTATTAATTTATTTTAATCGTTATTATACTATAAAGTTATCATAATAATAAAATGTCCTTACACTATTTAGGTATCCAGGTTAATTACTACTTATAGTGCAGGTATGATAATGTTTGTATTAATAGGTATGCTTTAGATCACCATTGTTATACACAAGTATTAAATTTTACCTTTGAAGAGCTACAGTTCATAATATTATTGTGCTGATCAATTATTTATTAGTATTAATAAACTAACTTTTAGAAATGTTCTCTTGCTTTACGACCATACACTTTTAGATACAATACACTTTTTAAATTTTAATTTGTCATGCAAATGAAATATTTCCAAAAAATAAATTTCATTAAATTTTAAAACCCTATTTAGTATACTTACAGTTTATTAAAAATTCTATTTCATTGTCGGCTGCAGAAAACCGTTTTTATCGTTCGTATATCGTTTTTATTCGAAATCAAAAAACACTCGTCTCGTGAGTACGATTATTATTAATTTATTCTGATTGTTATTATTATGCTAAAGTTATCGTATAGGTGCCTACTCGTACTATAATAGTATTATGTTAAAATGTCGAATTCGTATACGAGGGGAAATTCAAAAATCATAATGCAAATCGTCAAGTCAATAACAATTCGCTAGTGTCATGGGTTATTCATTTACCCGCCTACACTATTATAGCTATGATATTGTTTGCGCTTTATGTCACCTCTGTTATACAACACATACGTATTATATTTTACCTTTGAAGAGCTACAGTTCATAATTGTGTCGAGTGTTGACATTTGGGCTACAGCGTATTTATATATACTAGCAGATGTCGCATGAACGTGAAGTATATTATATTATTACTATATAAACGGGAAAATAATATTAAAATGAGTGACAGTAATTGCGACAATGGCACAACAGCGGACCGAGGAGAGTGGTGGTTATGTACACGGCACTGTGACCGTGTCACAAGCATTTCGGTGTTTAATAATTTCGTTTGTCTTTCGAAAGAAATTAATTTCAACTTAAACGCATTTAAAGTTCATGCGTGTGAGCCTTTGCAGCAATTGAGAGTTCTTTTTGAAAAAAACTAATCTGGATATTATACTCGCCGAACCCTGATGCGAGAGGATAATTATTATTGTTATATTCTAGGTCAATGATTGATATTGACATCATGACACTATTACAATGATGTATATTATTTATATTATATATATTTATTAATTATCATTAAAAACCAATTTTACATCTCGTATTTTATGAAACCATCGACAATAATAATCATTGTGTACCGTTTAGATTTAAATGTTATTTTCTTTATTTTGAAAGCGCCTTTAAATATTGTAATTCGTAACAATAACAAAAAAATATATAACAATTATCAATATAATATTATTTTGTTTAAAATACAGATGAGATAAATAAATAACATAATATAAACATTATAATGTGTATAAATAATATTATTCGACCATTTTGAATAATAATTTCTTAAAAGCAAGCGTATAAAAATACAAAAAGAAAAAATAATGTAGGCACAATGAAAATAATAAGAAACCCTTTTCGAATAAATTGTGTTTATTTTATTTAATAATAAATACGAGCTTAAAATTTTTGATTTTTAATATTCAAATTATTATTTTTTTTACAAAATATAGAAATAAACAATAAAAATATTTCATTTCTGATTTTTATTATTGGGTTGAATATGATGCCGTAGGTAGTAGGTTTTATGCATTTTGAAAATATATATTGGAATAGGTAATCATAAAATTTAAAAAAAATCCATCTAAGTTCCTATGTTTTACTGCAAGTAAATAGGTATAAGTAAGTTAGTTAAGTATTTTTCGAGTGTAACTCAAATCATTGAAAAGGTCATTATAATGGATAATAATAATATTATAATAATATGATAAATTTAAATTCATTGATAAATTATTGTATACGAATACAATTCTAAGCGAAGGAAGACTTTCAGTCTCTGTTTCTATAGATATTTTTTAATGTATCTATATAACTATTATCATAAGTTATTATTGCTATAAGCAAACTACTACTTTTAGTGTGGTATATTGGACTTAATTTTCGCAAAAAAAAAATATACATTATATATAGTGTGGATCACCTAGAATTTTAACCACTATTTTTTTCCTTTAAAAATTGTTTTATTTAAATTTTTATTTTTGGATTTTTTACGTATACTTCTTAGACCATATATCATCAGTTATTTAGATAGATACACCATTTACACAATACGATTTCATTTAAAATTTATAATAATTTAGTACCCCCAAAGTAAGAGTATCCAGTGTCCTTTTTTTTTAATGAGCCACAATCTTTTTTACAGTTATTTGCTAGGCAGATGATTTTATCAAAAATTTTGGTTTTTCTATGGATCAAAATTGAAACGAGTACTTTCCTAGTTATTAAAATGTATAAGCTAAATACAATAATCTATGAAAATGATTATATGACAATATAATATATTATATATAGGTACTAAGTACTTAATATTGAAAGTTTAGTATATTTTATTATACCAGGACAAGTTTTATAAATTATAAAATGTCGATGGATCAATATTATATACTAAAATACTCAAACTATCATAATATTATAGACCATACCAACTCATTATTACAGAACTTTCAGCCTCTATTTCTAAAGAAATTTTATAATTTATTTATATAACTGTTAATATAGTTATTTTTGTTAGGTAGGTATAAGTAATACGGTGTATTAAACTTATTTTTTGTCAACAAAATGCATAGTTTATATGGTGGTTTACCAAGTATTTTTACAACTATGTTTTTCTTTTAACAATTGTTTTATTCAAGTTTTGATTTTTGGAATTTTCAAATATATTACATGGCCCATATAATCAATTATTTAGATAGATATGCCATTTACACAATAGGATTTTGTTTACCATTTATAACTTAGTACCACCACAGGATAGTGTCCTGTGTCCTTATTTTTTTTTTAATTAGCCACAATATTTTTTACTGTTATGTTTTGAGCATATGATATCACTAAAAATGTTATTGTTTCTATGAATCAAAATTCAAACGAGTACTTTCCAAGTTATTAAAATGTATAAACCAAAGACAACTGTCTTTACACAAAAATATAAAATATATATACAGAGTGATTCTTTTATCGTGAGAAACTCATTATTTCAAAAAGTATTAATGTTTTTGAAAATATTTTTTTACATAGTTTCAAGTTGTTAAAAACTACGTTTTTATTAAAAAATCATGTTTTTAAATATTTTTTATCTTTGAAACTATGTAAAAAAATATTTTCAAAAACATTAATAATTTTAAAATAATGAGTGTTTCATAATAAAAGAATTACCTTGAATACCTACCTAATATTCAGAGTCTAGTATATTTTATTATAACAGGATAATTTTTATAAACTATAAAATGTCGATGGATTAATATTAATTACTAAAATGTTTAAATCATCATAAAAGTGACCGTGTATTAATAATATATCGTTATTATTTTAATAAATTATTATTCAATATCATAGTCATTAACTATTTTATTACAACTAAAAATAATTACCATAGAATGGCGGGCGATGTGAATAGGTTCGAGTCATATACATTATATACAAATACCTTAAAATGAATCTAAATTATTTGAAAACTCCTTACTTAAAGAAAATAATAATATATATAGAGCCGAAATATTCAAAGTTTCAAGTCCTTATACGTTTAATATAATATTTTGTATAACAATACATCAATAACTGACATCGTAAAAATTAAAACCTAAAATATCCGTAAAAAATAAAATTAAAATATTGCTTACAAAATCTATATTTTTTATATTTTCAAATTTCTATGAGTACGTTCAAACATTCTATAACGAGGTACCATAACAGATATAACAGATCGATTGTCAAGCTTTTTTGGTTATAAAATATAATTTTTTATTTAACTTTTATTGTTTTATAGAAAATAAAACGAAAATAAATCTAAAATTTCAAATGCATATATATTAACAGCTTACAATGTATCAAAGAATTTTGAAAATTTCATCATTTATAGGAAATTATAATTCAATTAATATTGCAGCTTTCTGAGTTTACATGATTAATATTTCTTGAATAATAATAAAAACCCACTTAAGGAAAAATGTTTATTATAATTATTTGAATATCAACTGTGGTAAATTTTACATTATAACTTCAAACGCTCATAAAAAATATAGGTGCCTATCTATTTGAATTTATGGTAAACTATTTTTAAATTCTTGAAAAAGAACTCGCGAGTGATCTTTTATTAAATTATCAATCCTTAAAGATATAAGTATTTTGCAAATTATCATGATTTTGGACAACATTTAAAATTCAAAACCTCATAAAAAAAAATGTTTTTATGTATTTTTGATTATTATAAAACTGATATAATAGATTATATTCTTAAAAGAAACGTATTAAATTTCAAGGTTTTCGTCTTGCAAACACACATTTTATTAGACTTTAGTTGAAAAAAATATATAGTCAAAGTCAATATATCAAAAACATAAATGATAATAACACAAAAAAATACAAGATATTATTTTTAAAATGTTATCATACTTAAAAAATGCAAACATAAAAATATTCAGTTAAAATTACAATTCTACGAGGGTAATTCATTTTTGAATAAGAATTCCTAAAAAAACAAAACGGTTATACAACGGAAATCGTTTTTCCGTATTTTTGTATTGTTGTTTTTCCTGATGATTTTTAAGTCTTGGGAATTTTTTAATTTTGTCCTGACATTGTACAAACTATATATCCAATACGCTACCTTCCATAAGCCAACCTCAACATTGAAGATTGAAGCATTTTTCCGATTTAAAAAGATATGTCTACAGATACACGCACACGCGTACACACACACACACACACACACACACACACACACACACACACACACACACCACACACACACACATAAATGTACATACTAAAAAAAAGTATAAAAACACACCATCGTAAAACCAATACATTCATCGCTCCACTTAGAATCTAAAACGGACACAGATTGTCTTTTTTCACATTCCCCGGAGTAGTTTCGTTTAATATAAAATTCTGAAATGTTCAATAAATGTTCTGTAAAAGTGTTAAAATTTAAAATTCCTATTATAAAGAAATTTAAAAGTGATTTTCTAAATAAAATAGCATATTGTTTTAATAAGCAGTTGAATAATAGTTTGAAGAAACACTTCAGTGTAATTTAATTTAATAAAAATTCATAATGTTAATTATTTTATGAAAACAATAATAATAATAATATAGCTAAGTTATGTGAAACGATAATCATGGTTTTATAATTCACTCGTATTGTTGAACCAAACACATAATAATATAATAGTTTAAATTATGATGAAATATTCTAATATTGCGTTGATGGTATACGGTATTAAAATTATTTTTCATAAATTTATTCAGTATTTTGTATTAAGTCTTAAAATGTGGATGCAATGTTAATCATTATTTGATGTGTTTCTTGATTTTAATATTCATTAGTTTTTATCATACTGAAACTCTATGCATAATACTAATTTATATAATTTTTTAAAAATTGTTTAACTACAAGCCGCACAAACACGTTAGTACAAGTGAATTCTTATCGAAATCGTTTTTTAAACACATTGATTTATCATTAAAATTACAATATATAATAATTCAACCACATCCTGCGATGAGGTGAACGAAACGAGTACGTTGGCATCTATTTTTTTATATCCTTATTCACTACTCCGGTACCGATATATTATATACATTATATTATATAGTTGATTTTATAAATTATGAGATAAATAATACTTGTTATAAACGATTTTGAAGGGATATTTTATATATTTTATTTTTACTGCCAATTTATTTATTTCCTGATAAATGTTCAATTCATTTTTATTATTTTCAAATAACCTTTCTAAAAACGCTATAACTATATACTAACGCAAATTTAATCAATAAAAATAATAAACTTTAATTGTGTTTATTTTAATCGTATGCGTTATTATGATAGCCTCGATTAAAGTTTTATAATATTTTATGATAATATGTTTACGTATTTAGTAAGTAGGTACACAAAGTTCACCAAGCAGCATACTCCGTTTTTCTTTAAAAATGATTTAATTCAAATTGTGATTTTTGGAACTTTTAAATATACTTACTTACTTGAGAGCCATATTTCCAAATACTTAAAATGTTTATACTATTTAATGAGTATTCTCCTGTGACAATACTAATGTCTTTTTTCAAATAAGATCAAATTGTTCACAATTCTTTTTTTAATTCTTAATCTGGTGACTTTTTTAAAGTGTTGATGTATTTAAATTTGTGGATTTTGGAATATTACTAAGAATAACAGGTCGACGATGATGGGCTTGGAGGAAATAGGAGGGAAAGGATGATTTCAACTGTTAGTAGGTAGGTAATCAATATTAATATCTCAACATTTCATAGTTATTTTTAAAAAATGTCCTAAAATCATAAATACTATATCCAATGTTAAATCAGTTTTATATTTTTGTAAAACTATTTTTTAGGACTATAATATTATCTCATGAGTATTATATAAATTCTAATAACTTGGAACTACCGGTAAAATTTTGATTTAAATACATAAATATTTTTAAAAAAGGTCATCTACTTAATAATTTATATAAAAAAAGTTGATTTTCATTTGAAAAAAAAAAGTTTTTATCACCACAGAACACTCCGAAAATTGTATACGAATCTAAATAACTGAAAATATGGTTCTTATAAGCATACTTGAAAATTTAAAAAATCTGAATTGAATAATTAATTGAGTATTAAAATAAAAAAAATGAAGGAAGCATGCCTGGCGAATCATTCTATATATTATAATATATATAACATGTATAACCCTTTGTGGACTGACGGGACTTTTATGTCTGTGCCAAAATAAATTAGTATAAAATTAAATACTAGTATACAACGGTTGTTATTGTCTGATGGGACTTCTATGTCCATATTCTACAAACAAAATTTATTACGGAAGAAAAAATGTTAGTTATTATAATATAAAAACACATTTTTCAATTTTTTTAATGTTTTCATGGTGTCGTCTTGAAAGGAATAACCTAGAGTTGATAAAATATTATGTACATACTTATTCATACAATTTAATATATTATTATAACAACAACAATTGGAATTAAATTCCTTAAAAACAAAATAAATATAAGCAATCGAGAGAATTTTATCCATCTAACACCTACCGAATATTAAGAGAATTTATAAAAACATAATATATAATCATGAGTAATCACTATCACACTAATAGGGTTCTGATGCATACGTATAAGAATTCCAAACTGCATATTTGACCTATATTTTTGAAGATAATTTTCTAAATAGTTATTTTTAAAAAATTTAGGGTTATGACTAAAGTACGTAAAACTAGGTCAGTATAAGACGACTATACTACCATATATTTCTCAAAATAATATATCCATTAACAGCACACGTTAAACGATTTAAGTACAGTTTAAGAATTTCACGAGACAGTAACGATATAATTAAATTTAAGCAAAACGTACGTATTTATTTTTCAAGAATATGTGTCATAATCTAAACTACTAAATTAAAGTACCTACCGTTGTATTGTCATAAACCGCATGTATGACATTAAAGTTTAATGATTAAACTACATAAACGACAACGAGATAGAAGGCTGGGCGATGAGATCAAAGTGAAGCCTGAAATCACCAGCTTATCGTATACAGCGCAACATTGTCCTTATTACAACAACGATATAATAATATAGTAATATGATTTAATTCAATAAATTTTCATTATATTTAGTTGACGACATTAATGTCTCTAATTTATTATTAGGTACGCCAATAAGAAAGTATAAACATAAAAAATATCGACTTCTACTATAGTGTGAGCTAAACATTGTTACCTACATTATTATAATGTCAATAAAACATTCAACGATTTTTGGCAATATTTAATACCACTGACAATAATATTATAATGTGATCTGCTCTTACCTCATATCTAACGAAATAAACGCTAAGGCGTTTGGAATGCTATGATTTAAAAAAAAAATCATCAAGCCAAAAGGATAAAAATATTATATTCTTTTAGATTCTGATTTGAGCACTCTACAGATCAGTGACTGTTCGTGGGATGAGGCAAATGTGACACTAATTTTTTTTAAATAAAGCCTTTCAATGTTTTATCACATTAAAAAAATTGTTCATATCACTTTAAAACCTGTTTTATAATTTATTTATTTTTTTTTTAAATTTTTCTTTAAATATTAGTTATTTCTCTAGGCTCAATCTAGTTAGGCGATGAGATCAAAGTGAAGCACGAATAGCCAGCTTGGCGTGTACAGCGCAAAGTTGTCCTAATTACAATAACAAAATAATATAATAATACGATTTAATTCAATCAATTTTCATTATATGTTATTAACGTCTCTAATTTATTATTACTCCAATACGAAATACAAACATGTCGACTTTTATTATTGTATAGACATACAATTTTTATAGTATTATTAAAATGCCAATAAGACAATTGATATTATGATGTCATCCACTCTTACCTCATCCGTGACAAAATACACAACATCCGTGGACTATGATTTAAAAAAAAACCATCAAGCCCAAATGATAATAATATAATATTTTCATTTAGATTCTGAGTGCACCTATGACACTACAAATCAGTGGCTGTTCGTGCTATGAGGCACTTCTAGGATCGCCTGTTTAAAATATGAAGGGATGGAGATCAAATTCTACAATTATTTATACCATTTTAAGACACGCGTTCTATAATTATTATAACTATTTTTTTTTCAAATGTTGGTTATTTCAACGAACAAATGATTAATCTAAAAAATCAGTTATAAATATATGATAACACAACTGCAGTTTTGACACCGTTTCGACCTTTTTGAGAGTCCATCGGTCGGTACAAAAACGTATAAAATAGCTTTGAGGGGTGAAAATATTGACCGTGATAAACGTTATTTTGTCTATCTGCAGCAGTATTACGCTTAATGAAACGATTTCACCAAAAGGTAAACGCCGTATCTTCCCAATTCGAAAAATATTCTTATCACATCTTCTTCTTTATTGTACGCATTTGTACGTATTGTACGCATTTAGTATTCTCTATCACTATAATATTGTGACTATGCCGTGTTTTATAGTTATGGTTTTGAGCTTTTCTTTATCACATGAATTTAGGAAATATCTACAACTTTTTTTTTATTTTTTATTTATTTTACAGTTAGGTTAGGTTAGGTATTATAATAATATGTTCACAAGATGACAACAGCTCAAGTTAAAGCTAAAATTTCTATATTTACAATTTTATGTCTTTATTCATTTTGACGAAGATGTTTTTTCTAAAAAAGTAGATATTAGGCGTATACCGTACTATATTATTTTTTTTTACCTGCATCTGTGGTTCCGGACATTTCATGCAGTTTGTCTGACATTATAATGATATAATATTTCATTTTACAATGTCTGACCCATTATAATACCATTGATATAATACGATTTCGTCGATAAATAAGATATTAATTCGCTCGACAAAACAAATTATTAAATTGTAACATATTTTATGATTTTGTTAGGTCATTGAGCATCGTTTTAACCTAAAACCAAAATGTCTTAAAAAAATTTAAATTAAAACCAAACAAAAAATTAGAAAATTGCTTTGGTAATTATATGAATTTGAACATAAAAACTATACAAACATTGACGGAAGTGACGTATAGTAAATATATAATAATATAAAAGCATATTATATAGGTACCTATAGAACGTGTTATGATATAAAAAATAATTATAAATCAGTTTTTATAAACATATTATATTATATGATATTAAAAGTGAGTTAAATGGATTTCCAGTGGTATTGCCTGTGTAATGAATAAGTATATAATATGTTTTAGAATTAAAAACAATATACCCATACACATAATATTATATATAGTGACCTGAAAATATTTACTTATTTAAATTGATGGGCTGGTGAAAATTATTTCCATTAGTAGTTATTTCCCCATTGTAAATTAATAAATCTTCATAAAACAATCAACGCATAGCTACATTTTTTTAGACTATAATTTATGTTTTATATAATATTATTTATCTTTATCCGCCCAGAACAACAAAATAAATACATGGTACATGTCCACGACTTGTGATATTATACTAGCATTTAAAAAATGAAATCGTACGAATAATCGAATGGGCGTCTAGCACCTATATGTTTCAATGGGCCTCGACTACTAGAAAAATGAATTACTATAATAATATTAAGTCGAACGACGTACTCGTTTGAAACGATTAATTTTTGTAGTTTTCGACAAACCTCGGGTAAAATAATGTATAAAAATACACGCGTTTGCGTACGTGAAATACATAATAATGTACAGAGTCCCACACGCGCTGTTGTACAATATAACAGAAGTACAATATTTTCTATTCGGCGAAAATATTTTGGCATTATTTGGATCAACACGCGCATCGGCATCATCACCGTGGTTGGTAAAACATTTCGTGATTATAAGCTAAATATTTGCTCGCAAACGAAAAAGAAAACGCGCGGCGGCGAAACGTTAACGTTATTTGTCTATAGTTTCGAGTGTTTGTTTTTCTTTCCGAGGCGGAAGAAATAATATTGCGAAATAACACGTTTATTAGTCGCCGGAGCGGGCGCGCGTGTGTAGATTTTGCGGAGGGCGGGCCCCGCCATAATATACTAATGTGTTTATAAATGTGAAATAATGGCCGTTTGTCGTCGTCGTCCCTTTGATGTCTCGGGAATACGGGAAAAATGATGAGGTGCAACGCCGCTTGTGATGTCGGCGGCGGGCACAGCGTGGCGGCTGCAACAGCGGGGCCCGCCAAAGTCGCAAGCGTGGAACGATTTGTGTGGTCTCGTGATTGTGGAACGGCGGCGGCGGAGGCGTGTGATCCAGTAACATAATTTTGCGCGCAGTGGCATGGGGCGTGAGGGGGGGGATCCACAATTGTTTGGAGGGTGGGGGTGGTTTTGGAGAGATGCAGCAGCAGCAGCAGCAGCAGTAACAGCAGAAGCAGCAGCAGCAGCAGTGGCAGCAGTGGCAGCGGCAGCGGTAATGGTACATGCGATGCTGCGGAGGAGATGACTGGTCGGATTGGTGTCAAGGAATGGTAGAGGACGAGAAAGGGTGGACAGCAGTAGCAGGGGATGGGAGCCGTTTTAATGTAGGTCAAAAGGACAAGGCGTCCCCCCACTACGTCCACTCACCCACTCCTCGCCTTTTCGAACGCTCACACACACGAGCGCAGCGCTTGTGCGCGCGCACACACACTATACTAACTGGGAATGCATTGGCAGAGACCACCCTAACCTCAATAGTTCTCATCTTCTTCCCTGCCGCCCTTCATCACCCCCTACCCGTGTCCTCATCCCGGCCACCTTTAGTCTCGATGTTTATCCCAACTGACACGGTTTGGTTTGCCATCTTCCTGCTACCACCCCCCCCCCTTGCACACCCATACCGCCGCATACATCCCGCCACACTCGGATTCTCCCGATCCCGCCGACCGCGCTTTATCTACCAAATCTGTCCCATAAAGTTTTGCCCGTTTGCTTCGACGTGTCCAATAATAATGGTAATAATACGTTACACGCTACACCTCGGGTACTCTGTCTTTCTTCTTATAAGTATCCTATGACTCGCCGCCACCACCGCCACCACACCGCTTTCCCCGTTTCCTATCGTCCACAGACACACACTCCAAACTGCAAATGTATTCCATCGGTTAATCGATAATTTCCCTTTTTTTATTTTTATTTTTTTCGTATATATATATACACACGTATTTGTGTGCAGTATGCGCGTGTTTATTTATTTTTCTTGCCACCGCTCACTCCTCTATCCGTGGCGGCTCTCCGTCTCTGTCGTCTCCATATAATATATTATATTCTCTCGCACGTATATATAAACATCCATGCTCATACTTATCTCGTCCTCCACCGTTGAATATAGTGACTATTTCCTATTTCAAACAGGTCGTCTCCGACTTGATGAGATGAACGACGCAATGTGCTTGACGTCCAGTCCCACCGACCACGCAGATTGCTCTTTTAATGTGTCAACATAAATCACACACGCACGTCTTGGAAAGAAAAAAAAATAATTGGTTATGACTTATTCATTAAAAGTGCGTAGTTCGTTTGAAATCTAAACGGATATAGATGTATAATACGTAAATAATATAATATAGCGTTAAAAACAACCGTAATTAAAATGTTTGAAACCGTATATTATAAGTCTGTATAATAGGTATAGGTAGGTACTTTTATATGCTATGATAATATTATATAAACTAATCTCATGAAAACAACTAACAACCGTTCAAATACGAACTCCCGCACCGTCATCCATATTTTAAAAATTACTATAATTAATTTTTAAAACTCAGTCAGAGTCAAGTTGATGTATGCTTCAGGTTAACTACCTACTAGTGTATAAATGGGAAACAAAGTTTTCAAAAGTTTCTACGAAATAATTTGCACTTAAGATTTTCTTCTGAAAATCGAAACTTTAGACACCTATCTTCTGAAATACTTGATGAATTCGCAGAATACTCAGAAATAACTATGTCTCAGATTTGCTTTTTAAACTTCCTAATGGTCGTATTTTAGGCCAAAGTTTCGTATTTATAAAGTTACATCTAGCTGAGAATTTCGTACGGAGTTTAATTAATTGAAATTTTAATTTTTTGTTCAAAAAGGATCGGGTCTTCGAAATAATATTTGAAACTGGGCGATTCTTGGTGTGACAAAAAAACACGCACACTATTTCACTATGAGTAATATTCAACTATCAATATGGTAATTAAGTTTTTGATCTATGTGGTTGTTTGACAGGCTGTCGACCCAGCGTGCTGTACATTTGTATTTACTGCATATGCATATTCCGAATAAATCATTCAAATGACGACACAAAACCACCCATAACCAATTACATACATGTCGTACACAGGAGACTAATTCTAATTAAAACTATATGCTTAAAAATGAACGTTGTATTATCAATATAATAGTTGGAAAACAAAATGCAAGCTTTATAAATCTAACGTTTGGCGTGTATAATGTAAAATGTTATATTTATCGTAGAGTTTAAAATAGTTTTGGTGTTATGAAAATGAAAAGCAATTCAAAACAAACCTTTTATGAAGATATTAAATGAATGCAATAAAATGACATTTCATATTATAAATCACCTAAAATGTAGTTTAGAAAACATTCTGTTTGCAACATTATAATAGCATTGTATAATGTACCTACTGCAGGTTACTATAACAATAATAATATGTTATTATAATATGGTTATGATAATATTATAAATCATAATACGACTAGGTAATGAATGAAGAAATATTTTTGATGTCAAGATTCAATTATATTCAATATTATCAAACAGAAGTGTATAAAGTTTGTATTACATTTTTGTAACAAAAATGTTTAAATTGGTACCTACCAAAAGTCTTATTATTAATTAAATCCACCTATAGTAAAAGGGCCGTTTTAAATCAGAACAATTATGATGTATACGTCATATAAGCAGTAAAAAAAAAAAAAAAACGATAATATGATTTTCCATCAAGCAATTTAACCATTTAAACATTATGCACCAATATTATATTATTATGCGTGCCTAGTGTACGGTAAATTTTTTGCGGGTATTTAAATGCATTAAAATTGTATACGCCCATAAGGGCACTGCAGCATGCGCAATATTGACGCATACTATAAGTACATAATTTTACCACTCTCATATCGAATTTATTACATACATCAATTGCTCAGGCTAGTATCCAAGATTTTCTTTAGGGAGGGGGTGTTTTAATTGTATACTTAACCACATTAAATATACTTGTGAGGGGAAGGGGGGAAGATCGCAGAACGGGGTCCACACACTCTCCGTTGTAGGAATCAATCTTCATAATAATAATAATAATATTAATACAAATATGAAATAGAACCATGATATGCGAAAACATACTTTTTTTAGATATCTAAAGCATAATATTATCATTTATTATTTTAAATATATTATTTTTTTCATAAAAACAGCTGTTGCAACACCCAAAACAACCATCTGGTTACGCGACTGCATTTACTAGGTTTTTTTTTACCTATTCAAACGCATGTTTATAACATATATGTTAATTACAATATGTCTATAATTTGCAAGACACTAAACAAAAAATAGTAATTACTAAGAATTTGACTCCACCCCCATCCTTACCAAATTCCTGGTTGCACCACGCGAAAAAGAGTACGAAATGTAAATTAATTCGAAATATATAAGTATAAATTTATGAAATACTTAGTTGTTTTTTTGAAAATTTACACTATAGTTATAGTAATTATTATGTACGGCATTTGTCGTAATTGTACCTATTGATAATTTTATTTATTGAAATTGAAATTAAATAAGGAGTAAAAGGTATCAAGTTCAAATAAATATAGAATATGGCCAACAAATAAAATTTGAAATTAATATTTTAATTAATAAGACGGATTAAAATACTTAAATTATGAAATATGTGGCTCTCTGTGGGACTATATAGTTTTCAAAAACTATTTAACCCTTTTAATTATGTCTGAAATTCTCTTTTGATAGTTTATCAAATCGAAGTCTTTACAGTTATATAAATCTCTTTTTTTAATTAAAAATTTTAAGAATAAAAACTAACACGTTTATTTACCAATATATGTATTAGGTATACTTACATGATTCAATTTTCTCGTGTGCATTTTCTTTCGTGACCAATAATGCTTAAGCAGTTTTAAATATTCTTTTAATATACTTTTTTATATGGGTGCTTAATGCCTATGTCATAGCACTTATTAATGGTTTGAGAGAATAATATTTAACTTGATTTAATACTTTAATAAGAGATTACGAACTAATTTCTAAGAATTAAAATACTAATTTAATAGGTATACCTTATAAACCGTCAGAGTCTTGTGCTTGTTATAATATTATTAACTAATTATAATAAAACGTTCGTTTTTGTTGGTTGGCTTATTCAATGAAACCATAAATGTTCATTGTATACGATATTATGTAAATAAATGTATAAACACAATTAAATAACTTAAAGGTATAACAACTAAGCATATATATTATTATGTATAATAATATACTATTTATATTTGTTTCCTTTCATAAAATTATAATAACATTCAAATAATGTTAAAATATTACATAAAATCTGAACATCCCATACACCAGGTACACAATATATATTATTTTTGCATTATAAGAATTGTTATAATGTCATTAAATTACATTTAAATATAACGCTTATCATCGAATTTTAAATATTTAATTTGAAAGACGCTTTATAGTTTGACATGTTTTTCTTATTTCGATTGCAAATATAATAAGATAACATGAAAAAAAAAATAATAATAATAGTATATTGTATTGACATTTTGTTACCACATATAATATAATTCAATTTAAAGTACGCTAAATAATAAGTTCACGGCAATTTCACAACCTTACGTGTTCACTGTTCAACGTTTTCTTTTCAATGGCGATCGAACAAGCGACTGAAGGTTTACTGTGGCTACCTATATATAGGTAGGTAATCACCACTACCAAACTGATTTTTGGCTTAGTTCAACAATTGATACCGAGTACGAATAGTAGTAAATACAATGTTTTCGTACAATCTTACACAAAATAATAAAATATCGTAATAAACCGTTTTGTAAAAAACATTATTTGATAAGATAATTTCTGCAGATGTTTAGACATTATGGCATTAAGATTATCGCGGTAAAAGAAAAATATTATTTAAAAATAAATAATATCTGTGGTGAATATTTCAAGTCATTAGATGATTTATGAATTCATAACAACGACTAAGTATAACCAAAGTCGATTTCGATAAGGACTTGCGTACACCGTTAAATTTCTT
This sequence comes from Sitobion miscanthi, assembly GCA_008086715.1. Taxonomy (NCBI): domain Eukaryota; kingdom Metazoa; phylum Arthropoda; class Insecta; order Hemiptera; family Aphididae; genus Sitobion; species Sitobion miscanthi. The sequence goes on from CM017803.1 coordinate 28,159,311, forward strand.
TAGTTTGCAATTATTGTCCGATAGCTTTTCCTTACAGTTGCGTTGATAAAACTAGTAAAAATAACACTTTTAAAGCACTATCGAGATCAAATTTCTATCCAATGAGCCGCCGTTAAGTGTATAAAACGTCAGAGCTCTCCTTTTAACCAAAAACTGGTCATATTATGACGCATTATAATTTCTACTAACTAAAGATTAAAAACTTGCGTGAACCATATGTTATAAATTATAATAAAAACAAAAACATACTTATCACTAAATAATTTACTATAAACTAATTAATTGACATATTTAGACCAAGTTATAATTCATATTAAATAATTACTAAAGTCATGAAAGCATTTTGCGTTTATTAACTATACACATTGTTAAGCCATATGAAAAATTATAGATGATTTAAAAAAAAAAATGTAATCACTAATACGCGTATTACTTAAAATATTATGGTTAATTTTGTGAAACGAAAATACAGTCTAATTTTTAATAACTTAATGAGAGGTAAAATTAAATTATATTTGCTCGAAGAAAATGCTGTACAAAAATATTAATTGAACGCGCTCGAAATGAAATAAAGCACATTTAGTATTTTCTGTCAACAAACAATATTTATACTCGTTTTTCAAATGGAGGTTTTAAGCTGTCTTGATAATTGTGAAGTTCAAATAAACAACGAAATCCATGAATCAATTTTGATACTAAAAACAATAAAAAAAATATAAAAATTGAATTTAAGCTTCGATCAAATACTCAAATACAGAAATTCAACTTTTATTTTTAAAGTCATGTGTGATTTTGGATTGGTATGTATACCATAGTATTATGCATACTAAATTATGTACAAAACGCAGCATATATAGGTATAATTATATATATACATTTTTTTATTTTTTATATTAAACACACACTGCCGTAAAACAAATACCATCCTTTTTTCTCAGATTTGTACTTAATTATTAGTTTTTGACCGTTGACGGCGAACAATTAATACTTCTCAAATTTTCTGAATTTAAATTAATCTAAATGCGTTTTCAACAAATTACTAGTTTAAAATGTTGATAGATAAAATTATAATAATGCATCGAAAAATGTACGTATTCGACAATGACATGACTTGGACTAGGCACTGATAATGCGCGCGATAGTGTAAGATTAATTTTTTTTAGTTTTATATACAAATATAAATATGTACAATAATACAGGCATTAGTTTTTTTAAACGAACTAATGATTAGGGTATAATTATTTTCAAGATTGACATATATAATATTTATATAATATATATAATTATTGTGATTTAAGGCGTTTAAATGGTGTATCTTAAACGCCCAATATTTCGTTAAGATTATTTTCGACTGGGTTTTCTTTTTTAACGTACCCATAATAAAATGTTGAACTGTATAATGGTACAATACGCGTATTTGTTTTCATTTTCCGAACCCACATAACACCTATCCATAACGTGTACCACATTTACATAACTAGATATCCTGTAGCTTATATTTTGTAGCCTGTAGGTACCTATTATAATAAGACATGCCTAACAACATAGTTTATAATAGCGCGTAGACGTTCGTCGGTATAATAATAATATTATGTGCAGACAAAACAATATAACATATCATAATATATTTTTGTAGGGATTTTATATTATAAGTGGACGAGTTAAACAATATAACAATATACTAAAATAATATGTTTGAACACTTGTTTAAAACATTTTCCGAAATACGCAGCCTATATATACACACACACACACACAGAGACGGACGGACGTTAAAAGGAAAATCAATGAGTAAACAAAATAACAATCTCGTGGTGGTGATCTTATCTGACGAAGATCGTACCCAGGCACATATTTTAACAGTTTGTTTGCCTTCGGGGTAAACGGAGAGACTTACGCTTTGTGGCACGATATGCTTAAAACTTGTTTGACAAGTTGTACACAAAAGTGAATATGAAAACGATACCTACTCATCTGCTGAGTTTTGCGCCGTATACTGCAAAATAATAAAAAGGGGTTGAATATTTCTATAGAACTAAGTAGCTATGCCGCACACATAATAACGGAAAACGTTTATTATAATAATATATATATTATTATTATTATTATTATACGTCCAAACGTACTTTATGTTAGGTATATTATTATAATATTAATTATTTTATTATTGCGAAACTTTAAAAATTTAAAACTAAATAAACTGCCGGCGAATCGATACCCACCGGTCACCCACTGCCTCCGCCGTAATCCGACCGAGTAAAAAGTGTACGAACAACAATAATGGAACTGTATTTATATTTATTTTGTATAAATATAAATAGGGTTTGATAATATGACTATATGGGTCACTGGTTTTTTATATTTATTTTTTATGAAATCGCTGGAATATTGATCGATTAAATGGAAAATATTCTTAAATTGACTGAGTGTGGAACAAAGTAGATTTAAAATGTATGTATAATGTATATACATAGATATTATATTATGTTATGTGCTGAAAGTGCCATAACAATATTAGTATGTCAATCGATCGGAAATGAGCAAAAATGTCACTTTGGTTTATCGGGATTGAAAATTATCAGTATAGTTTGCTGTAGATATATACATAGCTCTTAAAACTCTACGTTTTTACAATTCTTACAGAATAGACGTCGAGATAAAAAACATTATTATAATCAAATATTGTGTACTTTTCTTTTCACCCTCGCGAATATAATGTAATCATATTTATTTTTTTTCCAGAATATTAATTTATTATATTATACTTACTTTTCAAATTAAGAAACTTGTTGAAAAAAACTCGACACAACTGCAGCTGTTGTAGTAGCTGTTGTTAAACTATATCGAGAAATATGAAAGATACCGCAAAAAGTTTGTCTTAAATATATATATTATTATATATAAATTCTCACTATACCGATAAAAAAAATACCTATATGTATCTGAGAAAACAATATTCTCCCGTTAAACAGTGTTATAAAAAGCAACGTATTATTCTACACAACTGTTTTGTTTTTTACACGATCGGAAGTAAATTAATTGGAAAACACCCTCTACCCTTGACGAAAACAAATAATGAGTCGGATACAAATAGACGTTAAAAATCGGTTAGGTTAGGTGACATCTTGCAGAATCCCAACAAATGGTCTGCCTCGGGCTCAGCGTTCACCCTCCTGCAAAGAGGTCAAGGTCATTATAAGTACTCTATTGATTGTTCATCGATTGTATCCGCGTTTTAAAATATATTCGTTTGCAATGTTTTTGATTTTTTCCCGGAACCTTTAAAAATGATATAATAATATGAAATTCAGTGATAATCAGTATAGTTCGCCTTTAATAACGTATACCCATCTATAGTTATTATGGCTGTATTCAATGCTGTTCATCGTAGTAGTGTAAAGCTTTTTTATTATTTCCCAGAAAAAGTGTTTAAAAATTTAAACGGTATCGCCTGAACAATTCGTGGTACACAAAGTTTCACCCCTATGCGATTGAACTATACCGTTTTTGAAGAATTAAATATCAGTATTATAATTTCAATAGAAAATTATAAACGGTATTTTCTACTCTGAAATTAAAATATAAAAACTCATTATGTGGGTACTTGCTTCATTTTTACTTTATAATTTTTACAGTATTTTTCTAACAAAAATTGAGTCCCGATTACATAGACTTATATTTAACTTTATATATTAATAATTGTTCAATACAATGTGAATAATATAATACAATTTAGATGTTGTATTTTTTTAATCACATTATATTTCTTTTAAGACTGTGTAAAAAGTTAATTGAAGTAAATTAATTTAAGCACTCTTATAAGAGTGGTAAACATAATATTTGAAAGAGAATTATTTCAATTTCATATCATCTTATACGCCTCAGTGCTCACACAAAACAATAGGGCTTCCAAGAATTGAGAAATATCTGTGTCCAATTGTTACTATTTACATAATATTTTCAATACCGTTTTTGTTTTTAAATACGACCTAATAACTTTTTAGAAATTAAATAATATTAACAGTTCTTAATAGTCGATAAGTAAATTTAAGAATAAATAATATTTAAAATTGATTTAAAACCTATATTTATATATTTTATATAGATTTCAATATCAAATTAAACTATTTACTACTTCTTTTTTGTATGTTATACGAAATAAATTAAAACAAAACTGCAATTAAAGTAAACATAATTTTACAAAAACACACAAATCACCGTTATAATTAAAAAAAGAACATAATAAATAGATAAAACATTGTCATATTTCATAATTATATTCATAGCATATTGTTTTTAAAAATGCTTTATTTATTTAAATTTGCTAAAACTTAAGACTCACGAAAAGAAACATAAATCAAAACCTACATAACAATACTCTAATCCGGAGACCTTAAAAATTGAATGAACGACTGTAGAAAAAATACTAAAAGTTTTCTTACAATTCAAATTATTATATCTACAACCGGAACCGGAAGAAAATAAGGAGAAAATAAAAATAATTAGGTCAAGCAAAATGGGGAAAAATGGAAAATTAACTTTCACGTAAAAAAAAGAATTTCATAGACGGTTAAATATAAACACGTATATATTTGTAGTTTAACGTCACTTTGAAATTATTATTAAGAGTGGTGTTTTAACATTTTTACACACAAGTTCAAAAGAATGAAATTATCGATTGAGCTATGTGAAATTGAAAAACTTTAGATCGTGCTTAGAACAATCTGGTTTTGTAGTATATTAACATAAAAACGCACTTATTGCTTTTTTTCTATCATTTTTCGCACAGTAAAATAAAAATCCACATTATTTCTATACCCATATATTTCTCAAAAAATATTATCACTTATTAAAAAGTCAAACAGGATAGAATACCAGGGTATTATAGGATTCGTCTTGTTTCATTCACCTGAGACCAAGCTAATAGTGTCCTTTAATATTATATTTGAAAAAAGTAAAAGAATAAAGATTTCTGAAAATAATTTTGATTTGAGCTCAAGACAAGCTCAAGTTTTATACAACTAATCTATTAGAAACTTTTAACTAGGTACCTACAAAATAATTATTAAATTTTAAATTTGATACATTTTTTTCAAAATTCGAACTATAAATGCTTATAAAAAAAACTGTGCCTGTGTATTTTTAATGATGTTTAAAAATGTGATTGACTTTGTGAAACAATAGTAAAAAAAAAATTAACTAATATTAATGTGTGTAAAATTTATGTTTTTAGGAATCTCGAGGAAAAAGACCATTTAAAATATGGGATGGTTTTAGAAACATAAGAAAAAGCTTGTTGGCCTCTAGCTTAAAAGACTTAGAGATACGTGGTAAGTATTACTATAAATTATTAATTTACAGCTTGCATCTTTATGAGTTACCTTAGAATTATATGAAAATATTATGCTCTTAAATTAAAAATTCTCAAAAACTTAACAAACATGTTTAACTATTATTTTTATTATTTATGTACATATACGATTATTATGATCCATTAACTAGATGGTTGTATGAAACTTTTGAAGAACTTTCATTTCTCCAAAAATTATTTTTGAGAAAAAAATATTATTATAAAGCTGTTTTATAAATTATTTCACAAAATAATATTTACTATAATAAAACATTTTATTAAAATGTGTGGAACGATGAATGTATGGGTCTTACAATGATGTGCGTTTTTTTTATTTTTGTGTCTGTGTACACGATTAGTTGTTGAAATAATGCTTCGATTTTCAACTTCAGTATCTTGATCCACGGGAAAGTGAATCTATTCATTTTTATGAGCGTTTGAAGTTCACATTTTTATAACATTGGATATTTACCCGATTTCTCATGTAACGATTTTCTTATTTTGTTGTAAATCAAAAACAAACCACTATAGATGCATGAAAACATGACTGAACGTTTATATTTTCATTTTCTATTAACCATACAATTTTGAAAATATTTTGACTCTTTTTGAGCTGTTTACTGACATTGTCAGTTTTCAATTTTTTTAGTTTTTTTTTTTTTCTATAAATATCAATAAAATATTATTTTTTGTGTAAAAAAGCGTGAAAATTTATTCAAAACTCCTGATATGTTGTTACTATAGCAGTTGAAAAATATTAAAAATATATAGGCATGTAGTTAAGAATTTATAAAATGTTCAACTTTTATAGTTAAGGATTGAAAATTTAAAATTAGGTTCCTAGTAAATAGGTTATGTATAAATTACTTTTTTCACAATAATATCATCAAATATACTTAGGGCCTGTTTTACAATCATATTTTAAACCTCGGTTAAATATTTTACCGGCCGAATTCGGTGGTTTAACCTTCGGTTTAACGATTGTAATGTGGGCACTTAGTAATATCATAGGCTGACTGACCGTTTTCGTCCAGAATCGTTTTTCTTATACCATGATATTATATCATTGAGTTTCAATTTAACACCATACATCACAGTGACCCACTTATAACCAACTGTACAGCAAAACGACACCCACTTGCCCACTTTTTTTTTTAATATTATTAATATTATTTTAATGCAAATAATGTAATTCATTTCAGGTTTTTTAGTAACATGTTTATATTTATAATTCATTCATTTCAAATTAATGGTCTGAAAGTTGAATGTTTAGATGTTAATCAACAGATATTTTATATACATGTATGCATATTAGATGATTAAATTTATAAAGATAATTTTTTTTTTTTGTAATATTTAGAAAATGTAAAAACAAAATCTATTTTAAATAAAGAATTAGAAATATTCTAATATAATAATCAGAAAAATGTCAATACAAAAAATATTTTATGCAATTTAATATAATATTATGATCGTTTATATGCCAAGTCATTTAAATTTGAATCATAATTTAAGATAAAAATATAATGTGAGATAGTTTTATGAATAATCACAGCGGTAATAATAATGTCTTTAAATTCAGTTTATATAATGACTATTCTTAGAATTTTGAATGCAATAACAAACCATGAACATTAAAAATATTTTGTTTTCCATCTTGACGAGGAAAAAAAATTTGGAACATTCCATCATACATACTATTATTTTAAAAAGCGACAATGTAGTGTCCCTATAAATTGTTTTAATTAATGTTGCTTATAAAGTTTCATCACTAAATTTATTATTTAATTGAAATTATATATTATTCATATTATCCTACATTTGTGTAATGTTTAACATTCTATATTTATAAATGAATTAAATGAACTAAAAATATTCGTCTGTGAATAAAATTAAACTCTTAAATTATTTATGTATTTATTAATATTTACAGTATTCAGATTATACTAATAAAATACCTTTATTTAAATGATTATACCGTCCAACCTGATATTTCATATTTAAAATACCATACACATTAGGTATGAGTGTTGGTATATTTAGCGTATACACACTAAATAAAGCACCTGAAATCAAAATTAAATATAATTTGTAAGTTTCGAATTCTGTTATTTATTATAACATAATGAAAAAAAGAGATAAGTTAAATTCACAAATTTATTCGAGTTTGATAAGTTCTGAAATTTAGTATATAAAATGGAGGTTTTCGTATAATTATAATATAGTATATCGGTAAACTAACATATTAAATAATTTCAAATTGTTTAATTTATTAAACATTGTGTATTGTTATATACAATTCACATGTTTTTTTTTAAAGGTTTGATGATAATAAATTATTGAAAATATTAAATTTGTTAAAAAAAAAAAATTATAAACGATTTAAACAGAAGGTTATGAATTTATAAACGTAAATAAACCTTAAAATCGAACTTAAAAATTAACTTAAACATTTAACTGTGTATTTAATTAGTATAAGTAATTAAAACAATAAAATAAATCCTCATTTATTTCTAAAGATTTTTAGTTGACACATCATGTCAAAATATATCGTATAGGTATAACACATAAAAATCACATTACCCGAGGAAAAACGAATGTTACCACTTTATTCACGTTTTCATAATAATAATAATATCACTAACATATTAATATTATGTTTCGCAATGCAATAATGTACCTATTTTGCCTACACAATGCGCCGTGCAACGAAAAAACGCTGTACAAAAATAAAGCAGGATGTAAAACATTTTTCTATTATTATACATTTGTAGGCGATAAAAATTTATTCTGTACTGATGTTGGTTGGCTATATTATTATTATTATTATTTTTTTTTTTTAAATTCTAAGTTGTTTAATAAATTATTCAAAAACTTACTTCTCCCGTATAAAATAATACTTAGATGCCTACCTAATTATATAATTCAGTTATAGTATTACGTACCCACTTGAAATTATTATTTAATTTTATTCAAATTATTATTTGAAAATAATTTAAAACAACGTAAATCAGTTTTTATCTGGTTTTATTTAGTTTATAATTTTTAAAAAACCGATTAAATGTTTAACTTGTAGGTAAAGGTTATGTAGGTACATGAATATTTAAGGGCATTTTTTTTTTTTTGTATAAAATATAATGCCAGAAAAATGTATATTTCAGGCTTAAAAATCAACAAAATTAATTAAATCAATTCTCACATTAATCTATATTCAAATTTAATTTATGATAAGATAATTTACTGGCCATAAAGGAATATACATATGTTGAATACAAAAAGAATATAAGGTGGTTTTTAATGAACATTTTACATTTTTAAGCAAAATGCTGAATAATTATTGCTAACTATATTTTTTAAATTATAGAAATTGAAAAAAATGACGTAAGTTAAATTAAGTAGAATTATAAAATATTTTTTTACAACATAGCCAGTGCTTATACTTAAAAATTCTCGTAAATATTTTAGAGGAATTCATATAAAAATGATATGCGTATAATTAATTTTTTTATAATTATCACAAGGTTTATTGTTGACCTTTTTGTAATTTAAAATATTTTCGAGTTACTGCGTAACTACATACTTTTTTAAGGTATTTACCTATTTTTAAACCTCAATACTTTTAATTTAATTTATACCTGGAGACAAATATTTAAATATTTAAATATTGATTACTGAACAATTAGGAAAAGTTTGTTAGGTTGAGTAGTCATCGTACACACCACAGCGTATTATAATATATAAAGGTGGTATTATTATTATTATTTTGCAATTTGATGATGTGTGTATATTTAAATAAGAGAAATAGCAATATAAAATTTCTTAGAAAAAGTTTCAAACGACAAGATAAAATGCCATATTACAAATTTTAAGCACACACATATTATTATTGTTATTATTATTATTATCATCATTATTCAAAAATCTGCTACTATTATATTATTATTATCAGCGCCACCCGGGGAGTGGATGTTATAATAATTACTGGAAATTATTAGAGGGACTGAGAGCCTCCAAAAAATAACGATTTCGCCCGTTTATTGAAATTGAAAATCTCCGATAAAAAAAATATATAAAAAATATAAGCCCCTTTAAAATACGTCTCGCCGCCAATCGCTGCGAATGTAATATAGCCCTGATCTTCGGTAATTCAAAATTCGCTTGTAAAAATAAAACATTGATCATTTCAAAGTTAACAGGAAATATAATAAGTACGAGAGATGACAGGTTGATAAAGATTTTTTTCCATCTCTTGTGATACCATTGATTTTAAATTACCAAGTTTCCATCATATTGGCCTATTATCAACTCTAAGAAACTAATTATATTATATTTTAAAAAATAAATCGTCAAAGCGTATTAGTTATTTTTAAAACAAATCAAAAAGAATGCAAGTAATTATTTTTTATTATTTTTTTTAAAATATTATACGATTTCTGCTTTACGAAGTAAATTAATTTTTAAATAATTTAAATTAAACTAAGTGTACAAAAATATTGGCTTATACGCATTGCACTTATAACAAGTTATTTTGCTGACGTATATTTTATTCCTGAATACTTTAAACGTGGGTATATTCGAGATTCCTTTCATATTTACCTTAAGATAATCAATCGTAAAATGGAATATAATTTATGCATATTATTTAAACTAAAATTCCTTCTATTATACGTAAAATGTAATAATATTACAGTGAACATTATTTTAACGCGATCGGTATTTAATAATAAATTTGGTTGGTATATATTTTAGAAAATAAAAATTACTCATATACTTGAACATTTAACAAAATATGCTCATATCCACCGTAAATCCATCCACAAACATTAATTTAGTAAAATATTTCTATAATCGTAGGTACTCGAAGTTCTAGTGAATCAAAATATTTATACCTATTTAAAATAACGTTTCTTAGTCTCTAATTAATACAAGTCTTGTTAAAGTGGCAAATTTAATAATATTAAAATGTTACTGTAATCTAAAAAATATATATTATAACCCGTTACACCAACTTTCCGATTAATATCATAACTACTTTGACGTAATTCACTTATTATTAAATTTAAATTGTATGCACCACGAGTGTTCTATTAAAAATATAATAACCACATTGTGAAATTTATTGAATATTTTGTATAATATCATACAATTATTTATTAATTTTATTTTTAAATAACGGACGGCTAGTTAAATTTACTATTTTCAAGGTGGATAACAGATAAAAAGCGAATACAATAGATATAAGATTACATAATCTAAGTATATTTTCTAAGCATAGTAATATGAAATAAAACAGAACTTTAATAGATATAAAATTATGGTGATTCTCAGAGCATGAGCATAAACTTATTTAAATTTTGATTTTTTGGAACTTTTGAATATACTTTAAACCATATTTTGAAATAATTGAGATTTGTTTTTACTACCACTAAAAGTGCCTAGCTGCGATAACAGAATTGTGTATTCAAATAAGAAACCTCTTGTTTTACTATCAATTAATTAGTAGATATTCATATTAATATTAATAACATTATTATGTGGGTATCTAATTTAAAATATTCAAACATACGTAAAAGTTCGGCTTTCGTATTAAGTCCTTAAAAATAGTTTTACAAAAATATAATATAGATGCAATACTGGATCTAGTATTTATCATACTTGGACCATTTTTATAAATTATAAATAAGTATTGACACATTAATATTAACCACTAAAATTTTCAAAGCACCATAGTCCACGCATATCTTCCAAAACCATGGTCTTGGACCTTATATAATTCCTTGGCACACAAAGTTAATAAATAACTCAAAAAACTACTCGTTTGAATTTTGATGCGTCAAATAGTTCAGAAAAATATCTGATAAATAACTTACAGTAGAAATGGAAGGTTCCAATTTGAAAAACGGAAGTTTCTATCCCCGCAGGACACTCAGTAACTCCTTAAGTAGTACGAAAAATCTCAAGAATACAACAATACGGTATCTGAGGATTGTTTGTAAATTTCAAAAACAATAATTTGAATAACTGCATTATTGAAAAAATCTAACGGTTAGCATATGGTTAATGAATCACACATGAGTATATGTATAAATCATTACATTCAACAGAGTTATGACTCATAAGAATATATCATAATATTGTAATATAACTATAGATAGTTTGACACGGGCTTATAATAATTGTATTTTTGCTTTATTATTATTTTTAAACCTTTCAATAACGGTGCGTGTTTTTTGGCAGGCAAAGAGAAACTGAATATCGCGCCGAATGAGCCCGTTAGATTGGTACTCGAAACTGACGGTACACAAATCGAAGATTCCGAATACTTCAAAACACTGCCAAACAACACTACTGTGTTATTGCTCAGGAATGAAGAGTACTGGTACCCAGCTGAAGTTGACGCCATTAAAACAGGTAATTAGGAATTTTATAACTTTTAATCATAATAGAATTACTGTACCCGTTAACGATTCGCATAACTAAAACTATGAAAATCGTATGTGAAATCTAAACTCAGACTATACGACTTGCAACACATAAACACATGCACTGTATCACAGCCAATAAACTACTGTAATCAGCTGTGCTGCGCAGTATTTTAGTTGCAGTGAATGGTCCTTATACGACCAACACAAAGAATGTGTTTGTTGTATTATATTTCTAATTATTATTATTATCATAATGAAAACGGTGTAAAATCAATTTTCCGTTCACGCAAAAAAAAAAAAAAAAAATTGCGAACAGAGAGTTCCAACGGCTCTAGAGTATATAAAAACTAAAATTCAATCTGATACAACCACCGAGTGTAATATTAAGTTATACTAATCAAGAAAATACATCGTACAAGTAATACTCGTCTAAAATGGAATTCACCGGTGCATGGGATAAATTATACGGTCTACAAATCAGTTTAATAAACTTTAACTCAGTTCTCCCATGGCGCACTCGCATATTATCTGAATAGCCTGAATAATGCAAAAGATGAAACTACGACGGTTTATTCGTCGTTTGTATGTGCAATGACTAATAAACAATGTAATATAATAATATATTTTACGTACACAAATGTATATTATAAAAAATAATAATAAAATACAAAAATATAATCAATACGTTTTAAACAGAAGTAAGCTCGAAACTTAAATTTAAAAATTAAACTTTAATTTGTATTAAACGAACGGTATCAATAAAAGTGGTGCGAAGATTAAATGAACAAATCCAATTCCAAAAGAGCTTTTTATACGAAATTATTATTTATTGCGTGTTTATACGTTTTTAAGTTCAACACAATTCAGCCACTCGTAGATATTTTAATTAATAAGTATAATAAATTATTTAAATTATGAACAAATTACATCCAACAAAATTAAACAATTTGATCTCAACTATAGTGCTGTGCGAACCTAAATAATTTTATAATTTTGTTGTTTTTTAAATGTTAATGTTATTATTATTTATACAGCAGGTAAATTTATTCTTTAAAATAATAGCAATAGTAATCATAAAATAACTTTTGCAAACTGAGTGGTAGACTTACTAAAACATACATAATTATGAAAAGTAGCTATGGTGATTTTATTCTAAAGCCACAATATTTTAGCTGTTATAACTAAAGTACTCTTGGAAATTGGTATAAAAGCTTGTTTATCGATTGGAATTCGAGGAAACGTTGAATCTCATATTATTAGATACTTATTGCACTGTAATTTTTGTAAAATATTAAAAAAACAAAACTTTAAGACACGTTCAATGATTCAAATGAAATCATTAATTAAAATAAACATAATAATTGAACACACCATAAAAAGAGTTTGATCGTTGTTCCAAAAAAGGCAATAATTTCATATAACAATTACGTTCGTACCTACTATTAGATTCTGAGCAAAGCGCAATGAATTAGTTTTAGAACAATGACGTATGTTTTATATACTTGAAAATATTGTCATCGATTAACTATATTTAAATTTTCCAGGCATGGTATAATTTTCAAAATAATTTTGAACTTTTTGAATAATTTATGGGGTTATGCAATTGTTGACATGTTTTAGCTATTTTTATTTTATATGATAAAAAAATGTCATAGAATTTATATAATTACCTATATAATAATGATGACTGGCTGACTTATCAGACCGAATGGCTGCTAATTATATACGTGAGCTCGCATAACAATAATTTTTATAGGATTAAACCATAGACGTTTAATATTATATCATACGCCTATGAATAAAATCATTAAAATATGCGGGCCGGCTGCAGTCACGCAGATAACCCATACGCCTACCGAGGTTACCCGGGTTATGGTTCGGCCGTAATTTATGACCGATTCGCGCTTCCAAATTACTAGGATCCCATCCGTCGACGCGCGTGCCCGAGTTTTATAATAACACAAATACATACATGTACTTACATTTTTTTGTACATTGTATGGGACGACATGTTTATTTCCTTGTTCGCAAAAAAACAATAACATTATAACCCTAAGTAAAGCCTATGTTTTTTTACAAAAAAAATATAACACTGCACCCGAAACTTTAGTCTACGCTCCCCTCCTATCTGCTATCTAGTTTTAACAGTTAAAACTATATTAATTATAGTTGTTCGCCAAATCAAACAAACCAAAATTCTGATATTGAGCAGATATTAAATCATATAATATATATTTTTGATAACCATTTTTAACACTGACCGGCGCCGAATCAGAATATTTTTTGCTAGACGCTTTGAATTAACGGCAATGAAACCAGTTGACCAAAAATCAATTAATTGCTACACTTTTTATTAGATAAATAGATATAATTGTTTTTCATATAAATAAAATAATATATGTGAGCTGATCCTCACAGTAGTTTGAACTCCACAAACTATACGATTTTGAGGCCAATATTGTAGATGCCTTTACCGTACATTGGTTTGTACATCAGCGTAGATTAGAGGTAGGGAAAAAGTGTAAGATATTCAAATTTCCAGCACCCACTAAAATTCTTGGTAGTTTTCAATAGTAAATATTTTATTTATATTTTATCGAAATATATTATTACTTTCTTATAAAATATTATTAAACCTACCTTTCTAATTTTTGGACATATAACGGGTTTTTATCCATTTAGTATTAATAATCAATGGTATTATAGTTTCTGAGCAGAGCGATTCATGTATTGATTTTATGATGTGTTTTTTTTTGTTATCCTTCATTACCTTTTGAGGCTTCAATTTTCTACTTCAGCAAATTTATGGTAGGAAAATGAATCTATATGGTTGATACTTTGGGGAGTCAAAAGTAAAAAATTCCCAGTAATATTTATGGGCAATTACAATTTATCTATGATGGACCTTGTATTACATTTACAGTTTTTTTGACCTTGCACAACAATTTTGATAAATATTATAATAAAATCTATAGTTTCAAATGCCTATAGGTACATAAATGAATACGCTTCTTAATTTTTGAAAAAATTATCGTACTTGATAGATACCATTTAAATTATAGTGGAATGATTCAAGTTTCTATGATAGATATTCGTTTATTACAAGAAAGTAACCACCTAAAATCCTTTAGAAAAATTTTTATTTTTCGTCAAAATTTGATTTTCAATTCTCATAAAAAATTAACGTGGCTTAACTTCTTTTTTAATTTCAATAAAACAAACTATGAGGATTCTTGTGTAAATTTCTATATTCTCAGGTTTTTAAATATAAAATTGTACAGAATTTTAGTTACAAAATAATGTGTACATCTTTGCAATTCTGAAAACCTAAATAGGTATTGAACAAACCAAAAAAATATAGATTAATTTGTATTCGTATCTACAATGTAATTGTAACAACATGTTTTCGACAAAAAGATTAAAATAATCTCTTTAATCATTTTATTTTAGTATTTTAAGTTGTTAACTCGCATCCCCTAATCAATAATTGTACTCAATTTCTACCTACAATAGCTGTAAATTATAAATAATAATAAGTCCATGACGGAAATCGGATAAATAACCCGAGTTGGATGGAACTAAAGACGTATATTTATCGCAGTTCTTACACCTATTTGGGACGGAAGTATGAACGGAACTCGCGTGCAGCGTTTTTCTCATGTTTCCGCGCCCCAATTCACTGACATCCCATTTCGCTGACTTACAAATTGTACAATAGCACTAGGCACCAACTGTCCAATGGGTAATCTTCAACCGTACGATTTAAGTCTTGGAAATGTGAATATTTTAGTGCATATCCATTATAGTTTCATATATAAAGTAATTAAACTGATTTTAAATTTTTTTTTAAAAATCATCAAACACTAAAAAAAATTAAAATTAATTTAGTCAAACAATAATTGTTAGAAAAAAAAATGGATATCTAGGTATCTACCTATATATTATTATAATTACTTTAAAAATATTTGCGATACTTTTTCCCAATCATTCCGAAATTCATGTATATATTAATATATATAATATGTAATCAATCGGAGATAATAGTTCTTCGTTTTTAAGTTTTGATTTTTGGTAAACAATATTATATCTTTAAAAAAAAAAACTATTTCTAATATTGAACTGTTTTAATTTGAAGAATTTTTAATTGGTTAATTTGTGTTCAGTTCTTTCAGTAAACAATAATACCTATCATGATAAGCAATATTATATTTAAATTTGTTTAAATAAAAACTTGAAAATTTAATAATAAAATAATATTTAGTAACTTTTATAAAAAAACTTCACTATCATTTACAATGTGCGTTCTAGTAGTTATGATAGTATTATTATGCATAAATATATTTTTTTAGTTTTTACTTAGGTATTTCCAATTTATTTTAGATTAAAAATCTTTAAAAAAACAATGTATTTGTCAGTTAACTGGAATGTTTAAGAAATATTTGGATTCGGTGATGTTTGTCATACGCAAAGGGCTGAGTGGAATACGTGAGGTCAAATTAAAATCATTTAATAACAATAATAATTAATATAAAAAAATATTGACTTTTAATGTTATGAAATGTATTAAGCCTATGAATATGGTCAATCGTTAAGAGCGGCTGCAGTCGCATCTATAACCCAAATGGCAGGACGGGTAACAGTTGACCTATACCTTACCCACCCCAAGCATTGATACTAATTGTACTTGGTTTGATACCGGGTTACATCTCGGGTTATAAAGATAATAGCATGTTTGATCAGAGTTTTTGACCAATAATTCACATGATATTTTCCAAACCACAAAGGCACCATCCGACGAAGGCGGGGCTTTAAAATATTATTATTGTTTGATTTGCCTATTATTTGGTCCGATTCGATAACAATATTACTGTCGTTGTCGTCTCATGAAAGATACAACTTTTAATTTAGGGTTTTAAAATTATATGAAATTAGTTTTCTTGAAATATTTCATTTAAGTGAAAAATAAAAATAACTGTTTATTATATATAAACGTTTATAGTCGTAAACTTACAGTAAGAGAACATTTTTAAAAGTTGGTTTATTTTATCGAATAATAGCTCATAAAGAAAAAATAAATAACACCCAATATTGTTAAGTGATAAATTAACCAATAATATAATACCATGTAAACCTAATTTATAAGTTTTTTTTTTTTTTTTTTTAATTACTTTAAAGCCTCAACAACTAAGGTTATTAGCTTACATATTTTAAAAATTTTACTTATAAATACAGGTACAATTTACAATACAAAATTAACATTTGTTTTAACAATACAAATTTACAATACAATTTACAATACATTTTACAATATTACAATAAAATTATTCTTGGTATGTGTAATTAAAGTAGGGGAATATCTAGGAAAACATATGAAATTATATGAGGTTATAAAGTTTGGTTATTTTTAGGAAAGTTAGAATATTAATGGAATTTTCATAATCCGGTCCAAGTGCTTCGTAGAGGTGTTCTGGAATGTTTAAGGAGGTTCTGATATCTGTAAAATTTCGGCTGTGTAGAAGGACGTGTTTGATAGTTAGAGCTTCTCCGCAGGTTGTGCATTGGGCAGGCTCGTCGTGTCTCATGAGAAAGCTGTGTGTAAGCCACGTATGCCCGATTCTGAGTCTATTAATTATGACTTCGTGGCGTCTCTTGAAAGTGTGTGTTGGCCAAGGGTTGATGGAAGGTTTATAAGTTTGTAACCATTAACATGGTGATTTGTAATCCTTGAAAAGTTATTCATTATCGATATTTTCTGTGTTTAAATAATAATAATTTCTTATCATCTATTATATGGCTATATATAAATACGTTTAAAAGTAAAATAGTATTTTTCATAATTTCATTGAAATATTTTTAGATATTTTTAGATATTTTCAATTTCAAAATATTTCAATCGATCTACTTCAAATAAGGACCCTAACTATAATAATAACCAAATATTTCCATTGCAGTGTTGTCCATTATTAGCGTTTGTGGTACACTCACACTCGATTCGATTACCACAATTTATAATTTATAAGTATATTTTAATATTATCATGGTAATATAATATTGTACTTATGCATGTAACAACAATAGAGAATACAGTTATATTATACTTCGTAATCGGAGTATAATATATTGATTTATTATAATATAAATTGTTCGGAAAGTTCAATTAAAAATTGAATTGGTTCAAGTTCATGTTCAATGCGTAAAAACAAAATCGTTGACAATCAAATTTTTTTTTCAGAAAACATCCAAGTTTACGTTATTAAAAAAAAATAATAGATTAATCCTGCAGGCATTAATTATTTTGATTATTATTTTAGAAATCTTTAAATACAACTCATAACTTGAGAAGGTATAAATAACTGTTAATAAAAGTTATTTTTTCATATAAGTACCTAATATGTATAATAATTAAATAAAATAATAGAAAACTAGAAAATATAATATAGTAATAATAATTTTAAAATAAAATACCATTACTTAAAACCAGGGACTGGAATCGAACCTAAAAGAACCGGTTCGGAAACCAGAACCTTTAAAATATTAAGAACCAAAACAGGAACCGAAGCCTTAATTTTGATAAATAAAGTACCGGAACCGAACCGAAATTATTAAATTAAACCGGTACTTTTAGGTTCAAAAATGAAATAATTTTATTTACCATAATTTAATGGTATTACTGTGTTGTATATAATCTATGTATGATCATATTATGAGTTTTCTAATATTTCTCATACTATTAATTAAACCCGCATTCCGGATAGGTATTTTAAATTATTATACTTTTCGATACTGAAATTATTTGGAACCAACCAGAACCGAAATTATTTGGAACCTGTACCTACCTTTATTTTTTTTCACCATAAAACCAGAACTGAACCAGAACCGTTATTTTATTTCTAGAGAACCGGTACCGGAACAGATACCAATAAATTCAAAAGATCCATGCTTAAAACCAAAATAATCACTGGGTTACCAAATGTATTGAAATAAATACAAAATTAAATCAAAAAAATTTGATTAAACATATTAAAAAAATGTACATGAAATAAATTTGATGAAATTGTACAACCCTTGTTATGCTGCATGTGTGCATTTTTAAACCGGTAGAACCACGTCCACAAAAAATCTTCCTTTTCATTTCCTTTGCAAAAAATACGCACAACCTACGCTCCAGCTGTAGTGGAATGTTGTATTATTCAAATTTCAGCTAATTGTGATTTACATAACAAATCAGTTACGTTTCATGATAGGTAATCGAAAGCACTAAACAAATCAGTATAAATAATTAATATCATGCCGGCAACACGTAGGTCGGATTTCCAACATAATATTATTATATTATCTCAGACGTTGTATATAGTATATAATTATATTATATCGAAAACCACACAAGGACTGACATTATAAAATATTATAATACTAAACAGTGTAAACGGCGTATAATTATTTTTAATTTAAAAATAATGATTAATCGCCGGATTCAAAAACGATTATGAGCTTAGCTTAGTGTTTCTTATAGTTATTTTAGAACTTAACATCCCGTTATACATACAAAAAAAAGTATAAATCAAGATTTTAAATAACCGCTGGATAACATGTTTAAAAATATTTATCTTAAAAATAGTTTAAATAGTCATTAGTCAGTTATAATAAGGGTTATGTATATATAACATATAATAATAAATCACAGCTGAACATTTCGAGTTTATAGGATTTATTATTCCTAAATAACACGTCAAAGTAACTAAAACCTATAATACCTATATGTTAAATACAGAATATTTATTGTACTTAATTATATGCCAGTTGTAGTTACTTAAACATAGAAAGGTGTGTTCTTGGGATGAATACAATTTTTCTATAACTTATTTTCTCGATGCTGATTTTCGTAACGCTTTGTGTATTACCATAGAAACGCAAATCAATAATAAAAAAAAATTTAATTTAATTTCTTACAAAATGTAGCATATTACTAGATGTTTTTCCACTGTACTGTACCCTAAAATATATCTATAATTCCTTAATTATACTTG
This sequence comes from Sitobion miscanthi, assembly GCA_008086715.1. NCBI lineage: Eukaryota > Metazoa > Arthropoda > Insecta > Hemiptera > Aphididae > Sitobion > Sitobion miscanthi. The sequence goes on from CM017803.1 coordinate 28,179,113, forward strand.
CACAGGAAAAATATCTAGCAGCATGCTACTTACCTTATTATATAATTATATTAAACAATTCATTCTTAATTCTTTTCCTAATTATCAACAGACTGATGTTATATATACGGACTTTGAAAAGGCTTTTGATAGAATTAACCATGAACTTTTAATACATAAACTTAAAATAATAGGTTTCACCGACCCTCTTTTATCATGGTTGAATTCGTTCTCAACTAAAAGAATCCAATTTGTAAAATTAAAATACAAAAATTGTATTTCCAATCCAATTTTAGTATTATCTGGTGTCCCACAATGAGATCACCTTTCCCCGTTACTATTCAATTTATTCACTAACGATATTGTCTTCTCTATTAAATATTCAAATATTCTTCTATTAGCTGATGACGCAAAAATGTTTAAATGTATAAGCAATACTGCTGATGCTGAGTTACTTCAATATGATTTAACCAACTTTCGAAATTGGGGCATCTCCAATGGCATGTCCCTTAACATTAATAAATGTCAGTTGTCACTTTTTCTAAAAAACGTAATTTAATTTCCCATGAATACATGTTCTCTAACCAAAATGTTTTTCGTTCAACTCAAATTAAAGATTTCAGAATAATCTTCGATTCTAAACTTTTATTTAATTTCCAAATAATAGCTGTAAAAAAGAAAGCCCTTTCTTTTATTGGCACGATTAAACGAAATTTCTCAAGCTTTAATAACCCATTTACACTGAAATGCCTGTATACTTCGATTGTTCGTCCTATATTTGAATATGCACCAATCATTTGGGAAATATATGGCATAGCCCATTGCGAACAATTAGAAAAAATTCAAAATAATATGCTTAGTTTTATCTTCTTCAAATACAATATATATAGACCACCTCACTCTGGATATAAAAATATTCTTAACTTTATAAATTTGAGAACATTAAAGGATAGAAAAAACAATTTTGTATAACCTTCCTATTCAAACTCCTTAATAATAAAATAGATCAATTTAAAAACAAACATTCCTAACACTCAAAATAAAAAATTATTTTATATAAAACCCTACACTAAAAATTATATGTCTTGTACACCTATAAATAGTTTATTGTCTAGTGGAAATTCAGTAAATAATTTAGATTTTTTTTCTTTATCACTTAATATCTTAATACTTATCATTATAAACTTTTATATTTTATATTTATTTCTCTTTATTGTATAATTCATTTAACATGTTCTCTTGTATCTTTAATATTAATAATTTTTTTTATCTAATTTATACATTATGTATTAAGTAAATTGGACTAACGTCCGTTAAATAAATAAACAAATTAATTAATTAATTACATACGAAAGAATTTTTTATTGATTCGTTTAACAACCACTTTCTGAAAAAAAAAAACAACCATTGAAATATTCCAAAAACCTGCTGCAGTTTAGAGTGACAATATAATATTTTGAGCACCGCTTCTGCAAGAAACAGAAAATAAGTCATAAATAAAACTTAAAATGATTAAAAAAAAAACAAACATCGATATAAACAATAATATTATAACATTTCTCGCTGTTTGGTAACTAAAATTGTCATTAGATATATTATAAATATTGATTTTGAAATATACCGTGCACACATTACGCACCGGCACCGCCCCAAACATAAATGGGAAACGCTGCTATAATAAACTATTTATATTTATATAAACAACTTTTGTGTTGATACAACCGTTATAATCGCTTAAGATGTGCACAGAAACCAGGAAATTCGTCTGTCAAATCAAATTTGAAACCCTTTGTAGCTACCGTATACACAGACAAGGTTGTGGCATATATGATTACTTACGTAGACCGACTCTTCTCAAAGGTCTATCGAAACGTTCCGACCTCTGATATATAGCAGTTTTTTTTTTTAACTGTTTCACACCGCCATTTCTCTGTGCATTCGCACGTCCCCACGTTATTTGCTTGCAGTGAAATAAACGCGAGTACGCCAAAAAAAGCACGCAGAAAATATTATCATATGAAAAAACTCATTCTTCGTGGTTTAAAACACGTGCACGCCAAATTGCAACACACACGACTATATAATAACATAGGTACAGTGGTGGTGCACCTTGAGAGAGGGGGAGATTTGGGGCTCAAGACCTTCCCAAAAATAAAAATAATTTTCTATTGGGCTATACAAGATTATTGCATTTTATTTTATTTTGTCACAATGAATATTTTAAATACCTAATAATTATTGTAATAATAATAAACACATTACAGCGATGAATGATGATGTTTTTTTTTTTAATTTTTATGTTTAGTACATATTGATAGTTGTAGTAGTATGATCCTAATGAATTGTACATGATAAGGTTTCTTGCAATAGCCATTCGATTATATCGTTGAAAATGACCAGTTCAACCCATTCAATTTTTCCATTGTGTTTATTAATACGTGTATTTGAATTCAATTATTAGTTTAATATCTAAATTCAATTTGTTTTGGACTTATTCGTAATAAAATAATAAACAATTATTCCGAAAAAAGCTCTCAAATGAATCAATAACTGATTAAATTTTAAATTTATGCAAGACTTATAAATATGAATATAATTATAAATACATATAACATTATGTACTATGTTTTAATAATAAATAAAAAAAATAATGAAAATATTAAAAATAAGTGGTAATTTTTAACGTAATTACGTAAGTAAAGTAGGTCAATTTGTAAGTCCCCTCCCCAAACATAAATCCTGAGTGTACATCTGAGGTACAGGGTGATTCACCAAATGTTATGCTCACTCCTTATTTTTCTCTCATTTACAGTTTACACTATACCTATACCTATTTGATTATTAGGTAGTTTTTTTTTTAAGTTTTGACTCGATTTTAATTTAACTTCACCTATAGTGCTTTACCCAAACGTTATGTTTAATTAAAACCCAAATTATATCCTATTTCTATAATATTAAAGTTGTGATGTATGTGATTACCTACGCGTAGACCTTCTCACAAAAGTTTTTCAAAACGTTCCGACCTCTGATAGTCTACCAATATTAATATATATTATTTTTTTTTGTCAACTATTATACCTAACTGTTCCACACCGCCATTTCTCTATGCATTCACACGTCTGTGCTTTATTTAATTGCAGTGAAATAAGTAAGTACCTACCTCACAAAAAAATGCGCACAAAAACGAGATAAAAAACTCGTTATTCGTGGTTTAACGCGCGTGCGCACAAATATTTCAGCACAAACGACAATAATATCATAATAATATACAGAACGATTCGCCAAACGTCATGCTCACCCAACGCCACCATTTTTCTTTTGATTTATTCAAATTTTGATTTTTGGAATTTACAAGTTTACTTCGCATATTTTCAATTATTTAGATTTTTTACATACCTACCTACCATATTTAAGGAGTGTCCAGAGGCGATACCGACTTATTTTTATAGTGTGTCAGTATTTTAAGCAGAGAACTTTTTCAAAATGTCTATGCGTACTGACCTATATAAATCAAAATTCAAACAAGTACCTGTATAGTTTTATTTAGATGAGATAATTTGATAATAATTATAGTAATATTAGATATAAGTACCTAATCTATCAATATTTTATAGTTTGTTAACATTTCGTACGAGAATGATATTGGATATAGTAAGTATATCCAATATTAGGTGTAACTATTTTATATTTTTGCAAGATCATTATTTTAAAGACCACAATATTACCGTTATGTTGATATATGCATTTTAATAACTCTGAAACTATCCGTTTGAATTTGGATTAAGACACATAAACGTTTTCAAAAACACAACTGCCAGTAAAAAAGGTTGGTTCTCGTTTGATATAGAAAATGCACGCAGGGCACTATTCAAATGGTATAAACATCTAAATAATTTCATATTATACGCTGTCCATACTTAAAATTCCGAAAATCGAAATTCGACTAAAATATTAGACTATTCGGTTAAAATGGGGGGGGGGGGGGGTGAGCAGCACGTCACGCGATTTACCTAGTAATAGTATACCATAACGACCAACCTACACAGTACCTAAACCGAACGAACGATGACATTATGTTGCAGCGATTGCAGCAATACCGAAAATCGTCTGCGAAACGATCCATGCACTGGAGTTGCAAGACGAGACGCCTTCGTGGAAAATAATGGACAACAAAGGCCGGGTGACCGTTGTGTTGCACTGGGACCAGCGTAACCAGACTTACCGCGGTTCTAGTAACACCGGCGGCGGCGGCATGGACACTTCGCCGTCCAAGAAGACACAGGCGGCACACCAACAGAACGGTGCCGGCGGTCTGCTGATGGTGAACAACGGTTCGCTGAAGAGGGAACCCAACCAAGTGTTCCAGCAACAGCAGTCCACGCCGACCGTTTATCGACACGGTTCCGCGCCTCAGATTACGGTCATCCACCACGATGCCATACCGCCGAACGACGGATCAAGTAAATATTTATGATATTATTTTACAATTGAATATAATAATTGATGATCATATCTTTGAAATCTTTAGAATACAATAATAATAATAATAATAATAATAATATAATAGTATAGGTATTATTATTATTATATTATTATTATTATTATTATTTGTATTGTTATTAGGTAGGTAACTATAGTTGAATAGGTACCTCTTATACGTTTAAATGGCGTTTATGACTCGACTGAATAATAGCGTCTCGTTTTCACGATATTTTTAAGTCATGTGCGTGGTTTTTCATTACCTAGTTATTATAAATTACAAAACTTGCTGCTGTTTAATAATATCTTGGAATTAATTTGTTTAGGAAAATGAAGAGTTCTAGAAATCCGAAATAATTTTCTCTCAATTTTCTTTGCTGTACGCATATTTGACATTTTCTTTCCTTTATAATTACTTTTTATCATTTTACAAAAATATTAACATCTCTTTTGATTAAAAAGTTATTCTTTGATCATGAAAGACAAAGTTATTATCATTTCTAACGAAGTTTTATAACATATTTTATAAACAACAGTATTAGAATACATAATTAAGCAATAGATAATTTTACTAATTTTATTACTTTAAAACATAATAACTGGTGTATAATATTTTAAACAAATCTGTTTAATTAAATATTATCAATTTATCTACCTGCCTATACAATTATTATTTTTTTTTTCATATTATTTAAAGACAGAGATAAGCACTTGTTAATGTTTATAAATTAATTTTAGACTTAGCTGTTGGCGAAGAAAATACATTAAAAAATTTAATCTCTAAATAAAATTCAATACAAATTGTGTTAATTTAATGCAATTACATTTTAAAGTATACGAAACAATTGTTTATATATTTAAAAAAAAATCTACTAACTCAACTAAAATTAATATTTATAGAACTTATATCCATATGGAGTAGGTAGCGTGTAATCATTCAAAATCAATTGCATAATAGTTTCAAAGTAAAATCAAACTATAGAGAGCTTGAAATAATAGCTATAATTTTAATTATCTACCTAATCGTAGACAAATAATGTTTAAATTATCATTTAAATAATAACATATTATTAAATCAAATAAATTACCCAAAAACAATAATTATTTTAGATACTGAGCGGAATGACAAAAGTATTGGTTCTCAGTGATGTGTCTGTTTTTATTATTTTATATTTTTTTGTGTGTAGTCACCTTTCTATAAACTGTAAAACCACTTCAATGTTTTTTGACTTGTGCAAAGTGGATTTTATTGGTACTTTAAGGGGTCAAAAGTATTACAATACAATATCCTAATATGTAATTGAGAAAACCGGGACTTTTTTACGAAAAATCAGTTTTTGAAAATAATAGGTACTGATATTTTGTAACCGATTTTAATATTTTAACCGTAGATACTTTAAATGTTCAATGAGTATTTTTTTTTATAGATATTAGCATTACTTGTACATGCCATTATTTCTAAAGTATTTTTACTCCTTTTTAGATTTATACAAACATTTAGAATTTTTTTTTTTTCTGTAAATATCGATTAAAATATGTATGCCCAATAAAAATACTTGAAAGTGTAAAACAAGTTTCCTAGTAAGTTTGTTTAACTTGAATTTAAAAAAAAAAAAGGTAAGCATAAAGCCAAATACATTTTTATTGAATTTCAAATTTAATGACATTTGATATTCACTAGTAAAATAACGGTTTATTCTCAAAAAAATGTTTGATATTTTGTTGTAATTCACTAAATATTAATTGTGAAAATATGAAATGTTTCATTATTAATCAAATTATAATTTCCCATACACACTGAAATCGTTAAAATATTTAGAATTTTAGATAATCTTTTCAATTTTTTTTTCTATTGATGGTTTAATATTTATATCCTACATAAGTTGTATTTAAAAAAATGAAAATATATAGAAAATACATAGACACAATTATTTTTTAATTATGTATGTTTAAATTTTAATATTTGACAATTTTTTTTTAAAAATAAAAATAATATTTCATAATTATAAATTCATACGTTTTTAAATTTAAAAGTCATGCTTGAAAATACAATACAATGTTCTTTATAAGTTTATTCTCAACAACCAAAACAGATTAAAAGTATAAAATTTTTTTTCATAGGAAATTCAATTTCAACTTTTGACAAAATTTGAATATTTAAATAAAAAATAAGTATTATTTAAGTAATTTTGTTGTTACTAAAAAAATGTTATTCGTAAGAACTCGAATGTCTTGAACATATTATTGCTATGTATACAATGAAATTTTCAAAATATTAATTTTATACTGTATTTGTACCTCGAACCTACTCACAATGTTCTACGGTGCATCAGTATGGCATTAGAGTTAATAACAGCTAGTACCTAATAATATCTCATATGAAATAAAATCATAATATAGTATAGTATTATACGCAATTTATTTTTTGCAAAAATTAGTTTAAGCTTAAAGCCTTATAGGTAGTAATAGAAAAAACATTAACTAATAGTATCACATTAAATATACTTTATAAATTATCCTTAGAAGAATAGGAAAACGGACCGAATCGAAAGCTGTGAATCGTTTTTCGTATGTAACGATTAATCGTTAAATTTAAATTCAACAAAACCATTAGAACAGTGAATGGGTACCTATACCATTCAAAACATTATACTACGATAATCCAGAGCGAGTTCCCCGGTTTCATGTATTATATCTTAATGTTTAAACGTTCTTGTTTTAGAGGAACTTTACTATATTATGCAGGTATGTAGGATTTACAAAAAAAAAAAAATCACGAAAGATAAAGATTAACGTGATACTCACCATTACACAGCATATTTGGATGTAAACAATTATTTTTGAAATTATTATTTAAAGGTAAGCTGCTAGCATAAACCCATTTAAAACTCAATACATTATGATAGATAAAAAAAACCTATCAATTCAAAAATTGACACAACCAATTATTGAAGCTGCCGACTAAACTTATAAATTATAAGACTTGAACTAAAAAGTAGAAAATTATAATATAAGTATGTACCGTATAATGTACATATTTTAATAAAAAGTGTGTACCCACCAACTAAAATCATTGTCTATTGGGTACTTACCCGTGCCAATTTGTTTTATGCATGATTTAGATAAATATACCGCTAAATCAATATTTTAATTTAAACCGCAATGCGAATTACTATTCATAGATTATTATTCAGGTACATTCGCGGGGTTTTGGGTACTTTTGGATTTGGACATAAAACATAAGCCCAAGGTTAATAGAAGAATTCGAATGCACCAAAACAAACGCATAGGTCCCCTCATAAAATATTCAGTAAGGATTCCGGACACATTATTACGATTGACAGAATTCACTAAATAATCATGAAGATTATTATGAATTAGCTGTTTATTAATTGCATACAAAAATATACTGAGGTAGGTACTTATCATACTAATAATTTTTTAGGGAAATCAACTACGAAAAATTCTTAATAAATCTATTTTATGTTGGGTAAATGTATAGGCCACACTATATTCTATACCTGGTTCGATACATTTTTCTAAAATCTATAGAAATTTGTTGCGCAATATAAAATTATAAATAAAAAAAGACTCATTGATTAGATTACTATTTGTAATGGATGTGTTAAATTTGAATTCGACGGCATCTTAATCATTGCTTACGAATAACGTCTCTGAGCGGAGACTCATCTCATTTGGCTCACACTTCTATAATGATATTTTATCATTTATTTAGATTACTATTCAGTAGGTTGAACTGATTATTACCAAAAATATCTTATTTATTATACAGGTATAACAATCATTACAATATAGGCGTTTTACTTTTGACACATCAAAGTACTTACCAACCAAATCAAGTTTTCTATCAGAAACCACACTCAAAGTTTAAGTTTGAAGTATTTTTCTGCCCCAAAAAGTGATAACGCACACAAAACAATTTTTTTTTTTCAAAACGACGTAATTTATTCATTCTAATATATTAAAAATGAATTGAATTGGTATACCGATAAATTCATTGTTCCATTCAAAATTTGCAACAATAAAGAAATAAAACCAACTCAGAAGAATAAATTATTTAATCAGAATAATTATTATTATTTTTCCTTTCGAAGCGTCTTAGTAAAATAATCTAAAAAAGCTCTTACGAGATCATAGTGTATTGGAAGTTGAAAGTTAAAAGAAACACTTAATTAATAATGTCTTGTATGCAGTATAATATCATGTTGATGTAACTGATAGCACAACTTGTCTCCGGATACGTAAAAGCAGTCTGACATATTCAATTTAAAAGTATATTCGTTTAAACTATTAAAATAGTTTTAATATAGTAAAGGATCAACGGCATAAGAAACTGAAAAAATATAAATTTTTTTAATTCACCAATACCATAGTTCTGTTTTTGTACTGGCGTGTGTATAAAATAAATTCACTCGTAAATTCAGGATAGTATGTAATATAATTTATAAATTAAATTCTGATTAACATTGCACACCATAAATTAAGGAGTTTGACGTATGTCGGCAATTTACGATTCACAATTGTGTTTTTTAATTTAAACTGATCATTTTAAAACTAAATCATACAACTTAACACTGATGAGGTACGTCTGATGTCGTTGTTTGTGGTTTTTCGTTATTCTTGGGGAACGAGATATGCGAATTTAGTAATAATAAATGTTTTTTTTTTCTATGGCCAGTTAATGTTTTAAATTTCACACTGTATTCGCGCTATTTACAAAGGCCCATTTTATACACGTTTAATCTGTCGTTTTTAAATGTTGACCACTATTTTTGATTAGTGTTGGTCCGTAGGTCATTTTGGTTTTCCAAATAATTATGGCGGTCGAATCATAGATTTAAGTTCATTACTTAAATTGCCACGACCCTTCAAAGTTTAGTAAACTGATTAATGGTTCCAATTAAAATAATTGGATTAAGTTTACTTATTAGCAACGGCCAAAATTTTTTTTTACAAAGTCTAAAAATGAAATTAGAAATCCAACGAAGCACATTGCTAATCATTCTTTATGTTCTCAAAACGTATATTAAGAGTATAATTTGTAGAGACACGAAAATACGAACGATTTTACGATAAATTTTATTTAAATAACTTTGGTGAGCTCGGTGATTTAAATGCAATGTTTTTTGATCTTAGGAATGTTTCATTTTGAGGATGATATGTATTCTTAATTTTTCTAGCATCAAAATTAAATTTTTTTCGAAATAAAACTTTCAATGCAATGGATTTAAAAAAATTAGTAGTGTCTTATAATACAGAAAATAAAAATCTTACACAATAAATATATTAAGAATATAATATTATACATTTATATCTAAAAAGTTAAAGTGGTAAAGTAATATGATACCTACTAACCAATTACAGTTTATTCAGGGGTCACCAACCAGACTAATCGATTTTTAGAGAAATATTGGTCGATCGTACATATTCAAAATTAATTATACCAATATCAGTTTATCACATGATCTTAAACACGCTTCCAAATAATAATATATACAAAATACCTAAATAAATGGTGGTCAACCACCAGATACTTAAAAAATTGAATGTAGTTGACTGGTTGGAAAAGGTTAGTGACTTGATGGCTGGTTTATTTCATAATATGTATTTCTTCAGCCAATTTATATTTTGAATTCGGTATTTTGACATCAATATGTACCCCTTGACATTTTATAATATAACTTTAAAAATAGTAATTTACTTGTCTAGTTTTTAGAATTTATACTCAAAAAAATGTTTTACCTTAGTAAATAGTTTTTAAATTAGCTTCGAATTATTGTAAGTCGAAAAAATGCGAAAAATTATTATTTGTGAATCTATGCTCTAAGTTCAAGCTTATAATTTTAGTCACTTATCGAAAATACAGCAGTATGATGAAAACAAATTTTTTAATTCAGGTATTTTTTTTTAAGTCATGAATATGAAATACATGAGAATTTATAGAGGTATACCACCACTCCAAAATCAACGAGATCTTAGAGACGCTACACATTGCTCGAAGCATAGGGGGTGAGCGCTGGGAGATGAAGTTCATTTACTATTTAATTTCATTTTGAGAGAAAACTTACCTACTAAATATTTTTATTATGATGGTATATTCTCATTTACAAAATAATTTTTTAACATGAACTGTTTTTGTAATTTATATATTTTTGAAAAATATATTCAAATTCAATTTGATGAATAATTATACCATTCTTTATTATTCTGATAGTAATATAATTGTTGCATAAATATTAAATTGTATTTTAATCACATATAAGACGTCTTATAATAGTAGTCACTAGAGCATTATAGTAAAGGTACTCCTACAATAATATTTTTTCGAGTATCGATGCTCGGGGTTTTTCCATCACAAATACGTCAGACTTAGTTTGTCAACCATAAATCAGTGGTGCAGGTCGGGGGTGGACGGTGATTATTATTTTACTGCATATAGTGATAGCCCTTCTTTAATTCTTCCGGTTATCAACCTATAACCTCCTATTGTTGTAGTAAGATCATACAATTATAATTTTCCCCGATATCATGACAACGAAGCAAAAAAAATAACGCACCTGTCATTTTGTTACGTGTCCGACAGGTCAGCACTACCAGCAGCATCCGCAGCCGCAGGTCCGCCGGCTATCCAAGCAGGGCAGCAGTTCCATGGACGCGGCGGCAATCCACGTGCACACGTCTGAGTGCGCGCACTTCATACCACCGCCGCCGTCGCACCACTCGGTGGCCAACGGCGGCGTCGGCTCGCCACGGGCAGGCAGTCCGGCCCGCGGTCCGTCCGCCGTCGACGGGATGCTTCCGCCGCCGCCACTGCACAGCATGCCGATGCAGCACCAGGCCACGGCCGACCACCACGGGTTCGAGTGCGACTTTCACTGTTGCGCGCTGCATGAAGAGGGCCGCCGGATCGCCGTGCACAAGTCGGTGGCCACGTCGCCGATACAGGAGTGCCACCACGCGCCGCCGCCGCCGCTGCAGACGCAACAGCAACCGACGCAGCCATTGCAACCGCCGCCGTCCACCGGCCAGCCCGGGTCGTCCTCGCTGTCGGACGGAACGCGCCGCGCGTCGCCCAAGGGCCACGTCCGATTCCTGGACCCAGCCGGATCGCCACCGATGCCGCCTCCGCCGTTGCTGCCGCCGTCGCCTCCCGCGTCGCCAGCGCGCCGGCAGCAACCGCCGCCGCCACTGCAGTCCCTGCCTCCGCCACTGCAGCTGCAGCACCGGTCCGACAGCTCCGATTCCGAGACGGAAACCACCGTCATCGAAGACGACTCGATGACCAGCGAGAAGTTCCTGTTGCTCATTGACCAGCTGGTCGACAAACAGGATAGGCACCTGACAGTCAAGGACATCGGCATCATACTGGAGCGGCTCAATTCGAAAATCGTGGACGTCGAGCGGCTTGACCGTGACTACGAGGCCACGGACTGCTACAACTGGACTATCAAGGCGACCATCAGGGGTGACGTGCTCCAGGAGTACGGCATCATATACAATGGCAACTACTACGGCATATCCGAACACCCGGGATACCGACAGAACGACGAAGAGCTGCCCAACGAGGACGACGAGGAAGTGCTAGACGACGACGATGAAGGTGACGACGGCGGAGGTGCCGGCACATCAGCCGCAGCCAGCGGCGGTGGAGCCACTAGAGAGGTCGAGATCCGCTTGCACAGACGTCGTGTCGACGAAGAGGTTAACATTTAAATATATATATATATATACTATTTATAATCACACGTTGTTACACGCACATGCGCCCGCACAAACACACACACACACACAACACACACACACACACACCACACACACACACACACACACACACACATACATACGCCTACACACACACACATAGGTTTGAGTTGGCGATAACATGCTGGGGGGCGCATAAATTAAATATTTTGAAAATAGGAATGTGAATCGAAGAAACTGCCATCGATAAGACTAAGTTGCATTGGAATAACTAATAATTAGTAATACAAATATTAGGTACAATCGTGGATTATTCTTTTGCCACTAATTGCTCACGCCCTGGTCCTCTGATGTTGCGAGGTATCATTTCGCCCCCTCGAATAATGGGGTGCAATTTTACCTTCACGCCTCTCCCCCCGAATGTCACCTGAACATGCGCGCGCAGACAGGCACACAAACACACAGAAATACTCACACGTATACACACAAACACACACACAGACAAAAACACACACACAGTGTACATAATATTACCGTGCCACATTCACGGTTATTTGTTGTTTGACCTCCCGAGGTTAGAGTTATGAAAATCATGGGGAAAATATAATATGACGTGTGACAAGAAATTATTATTTTTCTTTTATCTCAGCAGTGCCAATGAACGCGCCTGACTATATTTATTATTATTATTATTATTATTATTATTATTATAAATTATTATAATTATAATTATTATTATTGTTATTATTCGTAATCCTCCTAACTCGGAACCAGCCATAACTATACTATACGATAATCGTTATACTACGTGATGATAACGATATTACTATGCGCGCCTACGCGGTGTATTATTATTATTGTTATTGTTTTTTATGATGTTGTGCGCCTGTTGAGCGCCAAACAATATTTTCAAGTTTTACCTGTCGCAGTCGGTTTGCCGCCTTATAGCATAACGTACCACCTCAGACACGCGACGGGTTTCGTTTCTTGTGTCCAATTATAATAATAATAATATGTTTAGTTTTTTTTCCCATTATTACTTACCACCGTCGTGACTGCCACAATATACAATATATTATTATTATATGCGTTTACACACACACACACACACAAACACACACACACACACATTTACAGAGTCGTAAAAGTTTTATTTGTAGGAGAAAAAAAACAACAAAACCGTTTGACTAAACGTCTAACCCGAGGTATTTTTCGATACCGACATACACGCTCTGTCAGTGTCCTTTTTAAAAAAAAGACAGTTCCAGCTTAGGGGTTTTCGTTTGTTTAGATGAAACATAATAATATAGAGAAGTATATTGCGTACTCCGCATTTGATATAAAAATTATCTTTTTCCGACATTTACCTATACGCACGAACTAAACGTCATCGTTTATGTGTATACCATCATCATTATTATTGCTATGATTATTATCATTATCAAAATAATATTATAATTACTGTTTATATGTATTATTATTATGATGATCAGTATTATTTTTTTTTACGATGATTATTATTACTATTAAGGATTATTATTATTATTATTATTAAATATAATATATTACAATATATTATAATTGTTATTGCTGCGAACTGTACAGAAGCCTTATTTTTGAAAACACTTAAGTACTATTTGTTATTTTGTATCCTTTCAAAAAAAAAAGGCTACGCAGTTTTTCAAATGTCACGTAACAAAAGTGATACAAATTAGATCATTGTGTTCAATATACAATTTTAGTACCTATTTGAAAGACAATGTTTAAATGCCAAAAATATCCTAAATCTCAGGTTTATATTTAATTGGTAAATGGTGATATTTTCTGAGAAGATACAAAATATAATTTTGATTCTTAAGAATATTTGAAATTGGTATACGAAAAATTGGCAAAATTAAAATAGAAATCAGTGATAAAACAATGAAACCAATATAGACGAAAAACAATAGGTGATGTCTAAAGCAAATAATCTCGATTTGTATTAATTATAATGATTATTTTCAACGGTCATACTCATTATGTCGTTTCACTTGGCTAGGTTATTTATTTGAGATACCTAAGTAACGTAAGCAGTCGCCTAGCTAAAGCTGTGTTTTTTACTTATTAACAGTGTTTAAAATTTTAATAATTTTTTTTTAATCATAATGGCAGAATATAATAATATAATGTAGTAGACGAACAAAAAGTTCTTAAAGAATTGATAAAATAGCAACAGAAATACCATCTATGGTAATTATTGTATTTTATATAATTTTAACTGGATCATCTTGTGAACTTCAAGCTAACTGTTTCATTTGTTCAACTCATTCTTTTGATTCAAATTTTGTTATCTTGGGTACATTGGATTGTTTGTCAGAAGAATCTGTATTTAATTCAGTAGTTGTGTACACTCTTGTATTAATGCTATGTATTTGCAATTGTTCGGCAGCATATTTGCTTACGATCTTTATATTATTTTCTAATAAATCCACCATGCTTAAAATTCTCCATTTAAAAATAATATATTTTATTTCGTATCTCAAAGATATTTGAATAAGAAAATACTTATAAATGCATTTATAATAATATAATGGTTATTAATAGATTCACCTACGTACGTAGTGCGACGGTCAAATAATATGTTTAATTTTTTTTAAACAGAAATAAGGTAGGTAAATAAACTATTTTCGAATAAAAATCGCTATTGTTTGGATATTAACTACCTACCTATCTACCTACCTAATACCTATAGCTTATTTCGCTATTTTGGGTTTCATTATCTCTTTTAAATTCTCATTCATTCGTTTATGATAAAAATTAAGTTGATCCCAAGCGCACAATAGGTATTTTAAGACTTTGAGTAAAACGTAATTTTATGACCATACTATGTTATACGCTAGGTATTGGTGTTTCTTATACCCAAAACACTATTTTTCTATAGTCATACAAACATTTAAAAGTAAAAAGTAAAAAATATTAGGTAATTTATTAATTATTATATTTATAATTATATTACAAAAATATTGCAGGAACACAATTTTGACATGAAACCAATCCCGCTCAAATCGCAATTTCAATTTGAATATTATCGAACGTAGTTTAACAGTTTTGTTCCCCATAGTTGGTTAATGATGTAATTTTAAATTAATAAACAGATTGAGGTCTATGCTCAATATTGCAAACATGTTATTTCATTGAAAAATAATATGTACTTTTTACAGTGATACCGACGTCTCTCTGAACAATAAAATAATTAGGTAATTTGACATTCATAGGCAGTTATCTGTATACGGTTTGGTGAACTGTATAAACTGAGTGTAGGTAGCGAGGGTACTTAGCGAGAAAAAAAACCTTCCGCTGGCGTACATTTGTGGCTTTGAAAAACGTTCATTATAAATTATATATAATGATACTCCGTTATAGTTTATACATTATTCCATGCATAATAATCAAGAACACCTAAATAATATGCCATGGCTCAAACAAAACTATTCTTCATTCCAATAGTGATATTATACCATAACCATGAATCAAGGTGGTTCTCATTCGCCATGTATAATATATTATGTTATTATCATCGACTCTATCGAACTAGTAACTAAATTAGTAAAATAATCTTATTTATACTTACTAATGATCTATTATGGCTGAGGCCTGAGACTAAGTGGTTAACCATTCACACTCTACAGTTATACTTAAATATTAATTCTGTTAAGTCAAAATGGATCTTAAGAATTATATTAATGGACACGCGTAAGAAATATTATCGTTAACCCATAGATATTTTATCCACAAATCTAGTAGGTACTGCAGCTTTTTTTTTATATGTACTTGTGGACTACCCATATCATATTATTATAAAAATATTATAGGTTCGAATTGATTTTGATATTTTTTTTTAAACATGTCACGAACGTTGATTTTGAAATTAAAGTATGAAGTAAGATTGTGCCAGTTGAAATAGTAACCACACTCGATAATACTGCATGTTAACAAATTTCTATCCATTCGTGCTATTCAATATTGATCAATGCAGAACATAAAACGACATACAAACGATAATTCAACTAAATCTTGACGAATTCGTAAACATTACGCCTCCTTTATAGAAATTACACTGCATTAACTTTATACAGCCATGTAGGTTCCACTAACGATGAGCTAATCATTTTTTGCCAACAATGTTTATTCTTTTTTTTTAATCGATTGTGTTCGATTACAACACATAGCCTTGTTTTATAATTATGTGGATTCCTTATATTATATGATTATGAATTAATAGTAATTTTAATTGCTGCATCTCTTTACTCATCCCTTCATCCATGTATAAAAATGTCATTACCACCTCCACAGTTTAAAAAATTAATTAATTGTAAATGTCTACCCTTAATCTTATAAAATCCAGTGATTTTCTTTCCATTTAATTTTAGACTTTTAATCTTATTTTTTATTTCAGTCATTAAATTTTATCTTGAAGATTTTAATATTTATTTTCTTATCCTTTAATAACATAATTTGTCACGAACATATTCTACAACTTGTCCTTAAACACATTTTATCGAAAGCCTGTCATGATGTTAAATTTAATTAGTAGGTATATAGGTAGATCCTTATAATAACGCCACTTTTTTTTAAAAAATTTGAGTCATTAACTCGAAGCTTAAGTCAGCTTCAGAAATATTATATACACATTAAAACATGCTACGTTTAGCATGACGGCCAAAAAATCTCATTACATGCCAAATACCAACTCATAAAAACAGGAAATGGATTTTTATAGATATACCTACAAAAAATTGCGTTAAAAGACTTCAACAGTAATCTAGTATAATATAAATATAAATATTGTAAACGAATAAACACGAAATACAGTGGCATCAAAACATGTATCGATACGCCTATCGACGAATATCTACATTATTCAAAGTTTATCGGTATTAAAAATCTGTAGAATATAATATTTTTGATTTTCGAGCAAAAATGTCCAAATTTATATGACATTTAAGACGTTTAGCTCAAGAAACGGAATTTGCAACCAAAATGTTTGTAATTATTTATGCGTGACCTAAATTTGAACAATGTCTCTTTGAGCTAATGTAACTACTAATGAAAAAGGTCTAAATTTATTTTGAACTTGTTATCATCGCAGTTACCAATAAACTAATTTGATTTAGTCGGTTTTAGGATTATTTATTATTTCTATAATTATTACAGTGAATATATTATATATAAATACAAAATAGATTAGATTTTGCTAATATTGTATACCTAATGTTTAAATATATTATTATTATATATTATATAATTTTGTTGAAAAAAATGTTGTAACGTTAAATTTAATTATTATTATAATCTATGGACTAAGGTAATTGTTTAGCAAACTAAATTTTGTTTTAAAATATTATTAAGTTATTTAATTAATATGATTGTTAATAGTTATTATAGCAGTGGTTTTATACATACATATTATACATAGTGTCGTGGCCCGGAATTTTTTTTGGGAAGGGCTTCAATACATTCAATGGCCAGAAAAATGTTTATTCAATTCATTGTTTGAAAAAGATAATGGTCCTCAGACATTGTGGAGGGGGGAGCTTAAGGCTGTTTTAGTCATCCCCCTGGCTACGGCACTGTATATAGTATTATTAAGTGATAGGCATAAACGAAATGTTTAATGTATGTATTTCTAATTATCCAGCTCATAAATTCACTATATACATTATACTTGTGAAACAATAAGTATATGTATACAGTGATTTGGTTGGTTCGTCGATTATATGCACAATGCGCTACACTGCCTATTTTTTTATTTTTTTTTTGTTGTTGTTTTATACGACAGGAATTCGTTGTTATGTTTCGTTTATTTATTTTATGTACAACAGTATACATATATACAACAGTATTATACATATTATATATATATATATATAATATATATTGTACATGTATATAATATGATGAATATTATATTATATTATAACTATATAGATATGATTTTATTATTATTATTATTATTATAATTATTATATAATACATTAATTTTATTATAATATTTAAATATAAAAAGAATCAGTTATATATTATGACAGATTATTATACATTAAAACGTGTACACTTATAATAAATTATAATATTATAGTTTGATGTAATAACAAAATATACCACTAGTACTTTCCTATGCGACGAAAAAATGTACGGGCAATCTGTTTTAGATTTTGTTGTTGATAAAATATAAGAAGAAACATTTTTGCTTGATAAATAAAATACGTAATTAAAGCCCACATATCCGGCAAATAAGAATTTATTTTCATCATGTACAGCCACACCATCATCAAAAAGGTAATTTTATTTTTACTGTACTATAATATTACTACTATATGCGTCATATATTATATAGGTACCTACTTCAATATAGGTACTACAGAAATACAATGTAGTAAATACAAAACCCAAGACGAAATACGTGTCTATCAAGTGTTGAACACGATTGATATTTTTGGTAATATAATATTATAATTTTATAATTCTAACATGTATGTAGGTACCAAATTTAAAGTAGTTCGTCGGAAAGTAGCGCATGAAGTCGTAGCCATCGGCGACCACCCTACCGGCCAAATTACAATCATGTACCTCTCCAGGTAGTCTAATATTTACTATTGTATATTATAATAGTTCAACAAAAAAGAAAATTACGTCATGAGCAATAAGAACCAGCTAACATTGACTAAAAATTTGAGTTTAAAAAATAGTACTTATCCCAATACCTGACGTTTTGCTGTGACAGAGAATACATTTAAAATTGAGGTAAGTACAGCTCAAGTAATTAGGTCGTAATGTAGAAAAAAAATCTCTTTACACGTTTATTATTATTAATAATTAAGGACTTTTTCTGAGTGACTTTTATTCACCATATCATATTTTTGTATCAAAAACTTCATACAGTGAACTGTAATCTATATGCAAAATCAGGGATGTATATGCAATGCAGAAATTGTAATGATGCTATGTAGGTCAAATGAGGAGAATTATAAGGGCTAGATAATATAAATAATAATTAATAATTATAGTTATAAACTTATAAATATAAGATTTAAGGAATTTTGAAAACTAATAATCAGAAAAATAATAACTGACCTCAATTAGAACATAGTCTAAGTCATGCATTTCAAAATCAAAATAATAACTGGGCCAAATAAATTGAATGGTTTATTATAAGGACCGCACATAAAAATATATCGAAAACAAATTGTAGGTAGGTAGGTTTTTATTTACAATAGGTACTAAACAATACTTATTAAGAGGGATGGAATGACTGAGCGGACTAAGACGTCGGTTGTGACGCACACCAGCGCAGGTTCAAACCTCGGTCCATAGGTGGCATTTTTTTTCAGGCAAGTCACGGTGTCCGGAAAACAAGTGCCATCATTCCCCCACCCGACCATGGCAGATACCTACGGGTGCCCACTTGAAAATCTGCCAAAACTACACACACGTGTTTACACCTACTGTTCCCTCCCCCGCAGTTTAAAAATCACCCAATGGCCTAAGTTGCCGCGGGTTAACTAATAATAAAAAATAAATAAATAAATACTTATTAAATTATCAATTAGTTTATTGTAAGATAAGACAGAAAAGTAACACGATGTATACGATTTATTTAAAAAAATATATACCTCTAAATACCAGTATTTACCGGTACCAGAACCGAAACTTTAATTCTGTAATTATTTTAAGAACCGGAACCGAAACCGGTACCGAATTTTTATTTTTTTTAAGAACCGAATTGGAACCGAAACCGAAAAAATCATAAAGGTTCCAAGTTCTGCTCAAAAGCGAACAATTCAAAATTTCTTGACATAAATATATGAGGAAAAATAATGCTCCTAATAGCGGGCATTCTTTAGTAACGTACACATTTTAATTTCCCTATCTTGTCCCCCATAAAGAGGTTTCACCGTACTTACTCGTATTAATAACTGAAGTTATTAATTTTACCTACTCGTTTATTGGGTTTCCAGTTAAAATAAATATACCAATTATTACAATATCATTGTGCAGTTATATCATTATAGTACCTACAGAGAAGTTGGTCACCTCCAAGCCAATGACTATAGGGTAGTGAGAGTTGACAATCACCTGCACTATCGCCTATCAATAATTAAAAATTAAAAAACAATTTCCCTTGTGTATGATAATTGTCAATTAATAACGTACATGGAGTATTGGCATGGTGTTAGAAAAAGTAGTTTGGGGTGGATAGTTATGTAAATTATTTTTTTTATAGTAACTATACACTATATGAGGGGTTGCCAACAATATATATCTATGAGTGAAGGTATCACAAAGTTGAAACACAGTTATACAGTTGAAATAATTTGACAGTTTTAAATAAATTTAATTGCTACTTTTCAGGAGACACATAAATAAACCTCGTATCATTTTACTTTTTAAGATTTTTAAATTTCGTATTCATAATTATCATGTTTAATAAATGAATTATTATTTTTCTATCAAACAATTAAATTGTTATCTATTTTTTACTAATACTAATGACTTATAATAGATTGAATATTATACAATATACCACTTGTGAATTGATCCCTTTCGCATTATAACATACCTACGACCTACTGCATGTACTTATAGGACTTATGCCCTTTGTCATATAACATATTATTATAAGAACTTATGTATTTCTCTGAAAATTGTGAATAAAAGCATATTATTTTTATTGATTTTATTTAATATGTAAAATAAAAAACACAAAATTGATAACACGCTATATAATAAAAAAAAAAACAACAACAAACGACTAACGAATAAGTACCTACTAACGAACTACTATTTGTTTTTCGTACAGTAATGTGGTTACTAGACTATTCTGTTTACAGTTTATTAAAATGTATTGACATCGCTATAGGTAGTAGCTGGTATTTGTTGTATAACCATTTAAATTCACAATAAAATCAAAATCGAATAATGGAATCGGAAAAATTATCAATATATTATTATAGCTCTGCCATATTGCCATATTGGGTATAATATGTTGGGTTACCTACAAGGTCACTATCGAATAATATAATATTTTTGTTCATTAATTATCGTACCCAAATAAAAAATCATATTCATAACGGAGTGGCGAGTGCATGCTATATAGACTGTCATCGCATACGATTTGTATGACCTGGTTTAAGTCTCATTTATGTTATAATTTATACCATATTCTCGTTGAACACTTTGAATTTCGACTGAGCAATATTATGTACCTAATATTTGGTACAATTACAGAATATAATTATTGTTAATTGTCATAAAATTATTTCGTCCATGTCGAGTCAGTTATAACTCATAATATTACAATACATCGGAGTATACCGCGGCTATTTGCGACCCAGATTTCGTGGATTTCGTATTTCGATACATTTTGTTATTATTATTGCCATTATTATCGTTATAATATTTTCTGAATGGATTTCAATGACGTTTTCACTGTGGCGCGAAACAGACCCGTTCTATATGTTTCAGAGGTAAATGGTAAATCAATAGATACTAGACATATATTATATATTATTAGTTATTAGCTATAAGTTAGTACTTCTTAGTTACCTATTTATTAGTATAGTAGTATATGTAAGTATACGTAGTTACATGATATTTCTAGAAAAATAACTAGAACGTCTAAAATGGTATAGGTACGCAAGAGTAACTATACTTCTTACCTACGTTATAATAATTTTTAGAATATGAAGATCACATCACAAAATCACTATATTTATCATCACAGCTGACTGATTGGAAATAACACGACAATTAGTGACTATACCTATCGTCTATAAGCGATATTTTAAATTTTATTCACATTTATAAGTAGGTACCTACTATTCATAAATGACCTACAATTCCTTTATTCTTAAATGTTTTTTTTTCCAAATCGTATAAATATAAATAACGTTAATATATAGACCTCAAAATGTCAACTAGATCCAATGTTTTACCAGAAACACTTTTATTCTTCCAAAACGTGAAGACAGGCACACAAAATAAACACACACACACATCATTATAAAATCAATGAATTCAATAAATTTATAGCTCTGCTCAGAATCTAAAACAAATTATAAACCTGAACTAACCTTAATGTTATTCAACAAAAACAATGGTTCGACAATGTCAAAAAAAAAATACTTTAAAATGTAATTAAATGGAATTAAAAAAAAAATGTTTTAAATAATAAATACTATTCGTAAAAGTAATTAAATATTAGCTATATAATATTATGTAGGTACTTTCTAGTGCTAAAATATGTTGAATCTTTCTTTCACAATTTTTTATTGATATTGGCCATAGTGCCTATTGTTAATTTATATTATAACAAGTTCACAAGACAACAACTACTTCAACTGCAGATCGGGCAAATATATTTCAGTTTTAGTTTATCATAAATCGTCTACATAAAATGTAAGTATTCAAATATTTTGAAATGTTAAAAAAATTTTAATCTAACATATTATAATTTACCAGGGTACTAAAAATGCGTAATTCATCAAGTAAATAATTTAATTCAAATAAACAATTTTCTTTTTCAAAGCTTTCAAATTTTTTAAGTAGTTAACACGTCATCTAGATATAAACTTATATGTGTAGTAATGTAATAAATTGTAAATATATTGCGATTACTTACATTCTATTTTCGGATTTTGCTCATGTTTCCTACATGAAAATGATTTGATAATTTTTACTAATATACTTTGCTTATTTTACTATACTAGTCGATTATTAAATATAATATATAAAAATAAAAGTTAATTTTCAAAAAATGATAATAATTATTCATTATTTACCTAACAATTGTTCATATATTATATATAGGTACCTACTTACAACTTCCTATATTTTTTTTAAATAATTTTTAAAGAGACTATAAGTGCCTAATAATAAATGTCAATGATCAATACCTATGCAAATTCAGTATAGAGACTTATTATATTAATTATGTATATTACGACTGCTATGATTATATTTTATAAAATGCTAGTATTTTAATTTCATAATGAATTTGGATTATCCATGAAATGCACTTATATATTATGTTTTAAATTTTATATTTTAAAAAACCTTCATCAGATAATACATATAACTACGTATTTAACTACCTATATATCGAGATTGGATTAAAAATTGTATAAAAGTTATAACCTAGTAATATTACTTATGTGTATACTATGCAATGCGTTTATTTATTATAAATTAACATAATATATAAAGTGTCCGTTTATCAAATTAATATATGGGATATTGAATGTAAGTATTTTTACGTACTTACAGTAAATTAAAGTTTTCACAAAAAATGTTTATAAAAAAAGTTGTAAGAAATTTTAACAGATTAACATTAGTTGGTTATTATTTCTTAAATGTTTAAACGTACCATAACACCTGATGTGCTCCTATATTATACCTCTTAAACTAGCTTACTAGTTTTTTTAGGTTAAGACGCTATTATCATAAAATTTATGCTTTTATATATTTTTCGTTTTTCTCTTTAAATAGTAAATTTATTTATTGCATATTTTAAAAATCCAAGATTTCTTTTAAGTCTTTCATTTTTTTCTTCAAATTATCATTGCACAAGGAATTTCCTTTTTAAACTAGATTGGGTCCAGTTACAAATAATAAACTGAATATCAATTGAAATAAACAAAACTTTTTACGTACTTACATAAAATGATCTAAATATTTAACATATTTAAAATACAAATTCCCGTCTTACGTCCCTGGTGCAACGATACATAGTGATCTTAAAATGCCAACAGTTAAAGAAACTGCTAAACACGCATACTTAAAATATCACGCGAAAGCCCTCCTGCACTCAAACCCATTAGTTACAGCTCTCTCATCTCAAAACAATCTTAATGTATTAAATAGGCGTCTAAACAACAATGGTGTTGAGATATTTTAAAATAAATTTGTTCTCCATCCGAAGAAAAAATAAATAAAAAAGTATTCATCGCGTAGAGTGAACAAATAGTTCTCTTTCTCCTCTTGTGCTTTTTTTTTTCAATGTAATTATATAATATTTTATCACTTATACTTATTGCACATTTACACAAAATATTATAACAAGCATATTTTCTTTTGCAACTATATTGAACTACTTTGAACTATTCAAAAATAAAAAGAATTATATTTCTCTTTTATACTATAACATCTATAGTTTAACGTTTAAGAATAAAAATATTTATAAGAAAACTCACTCTGCGAGCGTGCTAAATTCCACGTTTCAAACGTATTTTGATACAACGCAATGAATTGTAATTTCATATTAAATTTATGTATAGGAACATACTACTGAAAATAAATAAATAGGTAACTTAATATCAAGTATCAACAATCGTAACCACGTAGTGGTAAACTGGTAACTAACAGACGGACACAATAACGGGGCTATTTGCAGGTGTACTGAACTTATTTTTAAAAACCTAAAATTATGTTAGCTTGTGCTAATGTATACAGCCCATACTATTCCTACTACGCTTCTATGTTTTAGATATGTATATAAATGTAATTATTTTTCTAATATTATATATTGTTTTTAATTATTTCAATTATTTAGATTTTCAATTAGAATAATCATCTATAACTTCAATCTCAATTAACATTTTTCCTATAAATATAACGGATAAATGTGACGGAGTGGCCGAGCGGACTAAAGACTTACGGTTTCCTAGCACGGCGGTAGTGACCGGCCGCACTGCTCACGGACGAGTACTAACAGCCGCCGACCGCAGCGGCTATAAATGCTGTTCCATAGTAGAACAGTCGTTGCGGCCAGCTGTTGCGACTAGCCGTGGCTAGGAAATCGTACCTTACCGTCGCCGGTTCGAAACCCGGCCACGGGCGGCACTTCTCTTCGGGCAGTCGCGGTTCTGGAGAGAGAGGCCACCATCCTCCACCTCCAATCGCCGTACTTTTCCTTTGTTTTACACCGTGTTTAGCCAATTTTGTATCAAACGCATGTAATTTTTGTACTTTTGCCCCCTCTATGCCCCCCCCCAAATTAAGCCCTTTATCCACCACTGCAACGGCCTAAGTTGCCGCAGGTTGATTAATAAAAAAAAATAAAATACCGACAGACCGAATTATTATAATTTAAATATACGTATGAGCTACATGTTAGATTGAAAACCAATAACATCTTCGATCACGTCATACTAAATTAAAATACCTTTCAAATTTAAATGTAAAATTACCCATATTACTAAGACCTACATTTTAATTGTGTTATAGTAAAGTATCTATAAACTATATACTCAAGCCTTTATGAAAGTTTCACTTTTGTAATAATATGTTATAAACCAGAATTCAACAGTAACAAAAAGGGTTAATTCAATAAATTACTCGATAAATTATTAATTGCAATTTGTAATAGCATTATCAGTATCTAACCTTATACTATACGTAAACATTCTTGCAAGAACGCAATTGTTATTTATTATTAATAGTTGTGGCAATTATGATATTTCAATTTTATGCATGAAATATTGCGTGTATTGTCTTCAAAGTCGCACTATATTTAGTAATTATTTGCCAATAATTATAAAAAAATTCACACACACAACTACATTATCTCAAAAAGTATGAATGTTTTTGTAAAAATTTTTTTAAATAATCTGAAGTCAATGCAAAACAACATTCATGAAAATAAAATTATATTTTCTATTATTTGTATTGTATCATTTGTTGTGTGTATTTTATTAAAAAAAGTCAGTTCTTAATTCATATTCTGAAGCACAATTTTTTTATGTTTTTTATTATTCAAAAAATATGAATATTAGAAACTTAAAACATTCCATTGTTCTTTAAATTGTATTTTTCTAGTACAATGATACTTTCAAAATATTGAATTTCCAAACAACGTTTTTCAAAATTACGAAAACGTGTAAACTATTTTATAATAAAAAATACATAACGCACTTTCAATTTCAAATTAGGATCTTAAAATATATTATTTCATTTTTCATACATTTTTTTAACAGAAAATTAAAAATAATTTTAATAGATACACGTTTTGAGTTCAAACGTTAAAGAAATCGGTATTGATAATAATATTGGCATATTAGTTAGCTTATTATTTAAAATTATATAATATAATATGTAATTTCATTTGGCAAAAATTAATTTGGCGATGCATATTATACCAATAAAAAAATAAACTACCATATACAGTAAACTCTCGTTGTGCTAAAACTCAAAGGGGACAGAAAAAGTTTGAGATATCAAAAAGTTCAAGATATTGTGTTTTATTGTTATGGTAATTTATTATTTCAAGGGGATTTTAATCGAGTTCAAGATTACAAAAAAGTTCGATATACCGACATTCAACATTCTACTGTAGTAACATTTAGTAGCATTAATTTTAATAAAATAGCCTTAGAAATATATATATATATAAAGACAGAAGACCGTTGCCGTCTCTGTAATAATAGTTTTTCGTGTCCAATAGTTTATCTAAGAATTCAAATTTAACACAACCAACAGTTGCAGTGACCTACAACTCAATGACGCTAGGTACAGCATCGGAGTGGCTTCCGCAGTTTATTATTGATAAATCATCTATTTGACGCAATGTGTTGTTATAGAGTTATTTGTGGAGCATAGCTGTGTGACAGACACTTGTACAACACTATTATCATATCATTCATTTCCGACCATCATAATAATATCAGATGTTCGTCTGCTGCAAAATACCGGAGAATATTGTAACGGATCGGTCGCGTCAATGCATGTTACGCACTATAATATGATGTTAACATCAAAATTCGTACCATAATAATAATTAATAATTATTATGACATGCAACTAGCTTATAAACTTTAACATTAAATACAATATTGTACAAATACCAGTGTATGATTCAGTGACACTATTATTATTTTTTTATTGTCTCATTTCTGATATTAAAAAGAAATGGAACAGATAAAAACATAAGGAACAATATAATTAGTACGATATTACAATATTATTATATCATATAATTGATATAATATAATATTGTGTTTTTTAATGGTGTGAATAGGTAATTATAGATTCTTAGTACATAAGCAATAGCTTAAAACTAATCAAAAATAATTTGAAGACTTCATCATGTATGATAAATCATAACAATATACCTACGTAAAAGTTTAAGTTTCCATGACTAATATTATTCAACGACAACAAAATAACTTAAGTCATTTTCTTCGTTTAAGTATACAATTTAATTAAAATGTGAACTTAAAATGTTTATAAAATGATTTTGGGTTTCAGGAAGAACTACTTATGAGAAATATAATAAATGTTCAAGTCTTAACTATAAAATTTGAATATTTTAAAAATGTTTCAACAAAAAATAGTTTTTAATTTTTTTGACAAATATTGTTAAAATTTGAAATCTTATAAAAATAAAATTCGTGAATATTTATTTTTAACTATTTTCAATTGCGATACGAATAACTTAATTGGGATCTTTATTACATTTTCAATCTTTATGACCGAGCTTAAAAATATTTATCAATACTTTAATAGTTTAATCCAAAATTTAAATAATTTGAGAAAGCCAAATGTCTACAAATTTCAAATGAATCGAAATATTTTGAAAATTTTACTGGTGCATAGAAAATGATAATATTTTAGTAATAGTGGAATATATTAAGTTTCTACGATTAATATATTTTGAATTACAATAAAGAAACCAAAATTCAATAAGGATAAATCTTTATTATACGTTTCAATGTCTAATGTTAACTTCAATTACTCTTAGAATTTGAAGCTTTACACTATTTTATTTTTAATTTCCAGTTATAAAAACTTTTGAGGAATCTTGTTTGTATTTTCAAACTCTAGATGTTTAAATTGAACACTTTATAAATTTTTAATTACAAAATAATATGAAAAATTATGTGATTGATGTAAATTTTGTGATTTTGATAAATTTTGTAAAAATTTAAACTTTTAAGTTTGAACATATACAAAAAAAATCAATTATTAATATTTTTTTATATCGTCGTAAAACCACTTTTCAGGAATATTGTACTTAGGTACATACCATTAAATAAAAATCAAAAATTTTACTATACATATAAATAAAATAAAATATACTAACTAATTTCCAATTTTTTACAGATCATTATTAGGTACTGAAATAATTTACCTTCTGAATCCCCCCCCCCTCTGAATATTAACTAAATTTAAATTGCTAACCACAATCAAACTAAAAGTTAAAAATCTAATCATTTTTACTGCCCTTAACTGTGACGACTGACACAAAAAAAATATAAATATTAAAAAAAAAAAAAAAAAAAACATTATTGTGAAACCAAAACATTTAATTCTCCACTCCGAATCTAATACCAAAAAAAGACATCTTCTTAATATATAATGTTATAAATATTATTATTATTACATTATTAATGGTAAAATAAAACAAAATAATATCAATATTCAATATTCAATACCTATATAGGAGATATTTTGGAATTAAATTAGCTACCTGCATTTGCCCAAGTATGATTACAATTAATAATGCTAAATTGGAAACCGGAAAGAAAAAGACCACTGGGTCGTCCTCGAATGAGATGGATGGATGTCGAAGAAAAGATTTGGAAGACCTTGGAGCATAGAATTGGAGGGAGGTAGTACAGGATTGAGACAAGTGGAGGGTTTTGGTGATGGTGGTGGAAACTTTGGTAGAGTTATGAAGGTCAAAAGAAGAAAAAGATGATTACAATGTTGAGGGGGCATAATTGTATAAAGGTGTGCATTTACGCAATAACGCCTAATATTTTTATATATCGCCTTTCTTGACCCGACAAAAATAAAACATATACGCTGAAACCACTTGTTTTGATTCTGATATCGCAAAGTCATTATTTCTTATTTTAAATTTTATAATCTTTTATTCATTTTAAATTCACTTTTGCAGTAGTTCCACAACTAACCAAGAAAAAATCGATAACATTTATATATTATATCATAAAGAGCAAATAATAGTATAAAGAGTAGGTATATTTGCATGGCCCAATTATGTTGTTGCTTGTACAAAATACAACCACGGGATATGAAAGGTTATATAATATTATATATAAACATATATATCATAATATATAAAGATTATCATAAATAATTTTAAGTCATGTTTTTAGAAATCACAAAAATGTATAATCTATATAATAAAAAGGAAATTCTGTCCATTGGTAACCGCATAATTTAAAAACGGCTGGACCAACTTGGTTCATTTAAAAAAAAAATGTTCGTAAAAGCCTGAATGAGGTTTCTACGAAAACATAAATTGGGAAATGTTGAAGATTTTGGAGATTTTTGTATTTAAATAAATTCCTTTATGAGCATTGGTTACATATTATAATAAAGTAATAGTAGCAAATTAGTAATAATAAGTTTTATTTCCTTAGGTAATAAATGATTACCACAAGTTACATATTATAATAATAATTTATGTCGAATACTCGTATATCATTTTAATTTTAAACTTGTAATAAATTTTGATTTGTGGTCACTTTATTTTTTATCTGCGTTGAATTATTTGAAATTATTAGATTTAAAAAACTACTGGACCATTTTCAATAAAATGTTATGAGCCTATGAAGTTACAATTTTGACAAAATCATAAAAGATTGCAAATTATTATGAGTTAGAAATTCATATAAATTTCAATTTTTATATCTAAGATTTAAAAATGTAATACAAGATTCCTAATACATTTTAGATTCTGAGCGAAGCCATAAATATATTGATTTTACATTGATGTTTTTTTTTTCTTTATTTGTGTCTGATGATGATCTTTTGGGACAGTAAAAATGTTTCAATTTTCTTCAACAGCATCTTTTTGGTAAGTTTGGGGAGTCAAAAGTAAAATATTCACAATAGTTTTCAAAAGCGTCAAAAAAAAACAAACACAAAAAATGTTTCTGAGAAGTTGATGTTATTGGAAATTAAATAAAAAGTTGAGCGTAAATCTATAATAATTTTTTATGAGCGTCTGAAGTTAACAATTTGACAAAAATTTTGACGATAATTGGCAAATTATTTCGAGTTATAAATTCATAAAATATTTTCTATTTAAAGATTAAATAGATTTTAATCGCTTTTTTATTAGTGTAGTTTTTAAAAAAAATTGAAGCTTAAATTCACAATATTTTTTATGAGTGCCTGAAGTTAAATTTTGACAAAATCGCGGAAATGTGAATATCATATTAAATTAGAAATTCTTAAGATTGTTCTTATTATAACTAAGATTTTAAAATGTAATACAAGGGTTCTTATAAGTTGTTCTACCTTTAACAAAAAAAAAGAAAAGTTTACCGAAAAGCCACATTAATATTTTATGAGTTTTTGAAGTTTAAATGTTTGCGACATTGGATATTCCGGAAATTAACGAAGGTATAGTTTGGCCCCACTAATTTTATAAATATATAATACAATTAAAGTAAAATTATGTATTTTTAACCACCAAGAAATTATTTTTAACCCACCCACATCTGCTCAAAACAAATTTCTACGTTGAAGTGACGCGGTGACGTCACTACAAGCCACCATTACAGAAGTTCGACTTGCAGGTAACTGAAACCTAGTGGAAATCGTGTAATATCATTTGTGATACCATTTCCGGACGTGGGTAAGTTACAAATAATTTGTTTGTGGTAACAAATGTCTACAAATTATAATACATAATTATTCAATTTACATTAATATTGTGTTATATATGGAAAATTGCAAGGATCTGTGGTTATTAGATTGTGATTTAAAACGAAATATAATAATCATATTTAGAACGGGTTTTGCATAGAATTCCCTATTTTGGATTATGAAGTGGAGCTATGAATGTATTGGTTTTACAATTAATTGTGTATTATTATTATTTGTTTGTGTAACGCAATAAGTAAATGGTTCTTAACCTTTTTTGAATAACAGAACTCTTAATATTTTAAAAGATTTTTAAGGAATACAGCCATAAAATATAAAAGTATTTATGTACCTTTTCAAATTTTATGATATAAGATAGTTGAGATAAATTTGACTTTCAACTTTAGTAAGTATCTTTCCTAACATATTCTGTAGATAATTTATACTTAAATTTGACTTGGGAATTTCAATAGAAAATTTGGACTCAAACGATTCAAAATAGACATCAAATAAATCCTAATATGTTTTTAAAATGTTTATCGGAGTGAAATTCAAGTTTATACGTTGGAGCACGTATTGGTCTATTTTGCTCCAAAAAACAGAAGTGTGAAATGCATCAAATTCATCAAAATTTACAATATTACTACGTCATGACATATTATGTATTAGTGACGAACAGGTGTGTAGCAATCTACTCTTCGACTAAGACAACTTTTCACTTCTTCTTGTTATTGTATCTAATATTACCAATAATTAAGCTTATTTTTGAACCTAAAAGTTCGTTACAAATAAACTGAATATAAAAATTATATTAAAAATAATAATAAATAAGTATTAAGTTTAAAGTTAAGCTTTTTAAAATGCTACCTTTCTACATTATAAAAAAACAACAAAAATAAATTACTAATAATCAACAAAACTAAAAAGTAATAATATCTGATATAAATATATAATTATACGTATAATTTTTCATTTTGCATCGACAACGAAGTTATTGGACGATACGTCAAATTTATAACTTATATTATTTTATTTTAAAAACAATTCTAGGGACCGATAACCAATGACCAATGAATCATTACTGATTGAAAAATCTATTTCTTATGTTTCGTTTTTCAAAACTGTTACTAATTCCAATATATATAATGCATTTATATTGTATAATGCAATTTTATATTTTTCTATGAATAGCGATTGTGATTAATTTTAAAAGTTAATTTAGTACTAAGTATTTATCATAAATGTATATGAATTAGTAGAATATTTTGTATACATAATATAATAGTATAATACGTTAAAAAAATGTTAGTCTACATTTATAATAGCTAGTATTTAAAATCTCAATACGCTTCATTCGATCTTGAACATAAAGCAAACTACCTATAATACGAGTGCAAGGAATATATTATGAATACAAATGTTATAAACTTACTATTTAAAAAATTAAATAGTGAAAAAGTCTAACATTTAATCAATAATATTATACATAGCCACATAGGTACTATTATATTTGAGTAATTGTATTTAAATACTTTTATTTATAATAATTAAAAAGAAGCGTATTTAGATAATATTTCAAAGTGCAAACACTATTTATTTTACTTTTGTTCAAATACCCAATTCAATAAAAAATAATTATTTATTTTTGTATTTGCTTTTTATATTATACTGTTTCTAATATCTATTGATAATATTATACTAGATGCTATATATTGTCTCTCGGTGTAAGTGAACCTCATTTCATCAAGACCCTTAGTCGGGATTACACTTGTGCCAACAGGGTACAGATACCCCTGTTAACTTGTCAGCAAATCGATGACGGTGAATTTAGGTTCAAATCTTGGTTTAAGGGCTTGGGTAATTTGATTCGGGTGTAATTCGCTGGTGTGCTAGTCACACCTAGGTAAGTCTGCGGTGGATTAGATACGGTCACTATGCTCCGGTTACCGGTGCATGTCGTCTATTTTATTGTACAGTTGAATCTCGATAAATCGAATTTTTTCTTTCCCCTTGAAGTGTTTTTAAGTTGTGCTTGAGGTACCTAGGTATATAACTTGAAAAATATGTAAACCGAACTTATTTTTATTCCCCTTGAGATTCGATAATAAAATCAAATACTGAGTTTGAGTAATCTATTATAAACCTATAGCTATCTGTCATTCCCGGCGTATTTCAAACCTTGCAAAAATTATCTTTGCATTTAAAATGTTGATATTGTGGCTAATATTTTTTTAAAGTTTATAGACTTTTATGAAACGTCATTGTTACCTAATAAGAATTTGAGTGATACTAGAAGTAATAAAAATCAAATTTTCATTTTCACAAGATATTTATCGGCTCAATCGGTTCGTTCCATTTCACAAAGTTCACAATACTTTATTATATGGGGTAACACAATTGTGACACTTACTATTAGATACTTTTATAAGTACCTAGGTATGTAAAATTTACATTTATTTTTATTACATTTATAAAACCAAAGTACTAATTATTGTTGTGTATTTTTATTTTATATTTTTATTTATGCAGATTTGGTAATTATCAAAGTTTTACTAAATATGATAAATATAATTATCATATTTCAAATATGTAAATCACCAACGGCTATTATTCAGCAAAATTTATCTATTAACCTTAAAAATGATCAGCTTTAATGTATCCATAAATATTATGTTAGTATTATAGGGGGAAAAATGATTTTCTTTTGTATTCAAATACGTGCTAGGTATTTCGTTTGCGTATTTGTACAACTATAATTTTTAAACAGAAATATATTTGTATATCTGTTGAAATAACATTCTGAAGGATCTTTTTACATGATTGCATTTAATACGAGTCCATGTACACTAGAGAATACTATACCTATTAATATAATATTACATGTCTAAGCCGTACGATGAACACTGTATTTTTCAGAAGCACTATACTTAGTAAATTAAAGGTATTGCGCTTCACTCAAAAAGACTGGATACTCGTATATAGGTAATAATTTGTATGAACATTATTACATTAATTTAAATTTAAATTGTTTAAGACATCTAATAATATACTATACTCAATGCAAGTGTGTTTAATATTATAATAATAAAATATAGCATACCTAACTACATTTAATTACCTATACCTATAACTAACCTATACCTTATTACATGTAGCTGTGCGAAATCACCTGCACTTAGTGTTTGGATAAGATAAGTATTTTTTTTTCTAGATAATGATAAAGATAATGCAACTCAAATGTATCTAGATATTTATAAAAGATAACTTAACTCATATTTATCTAGATAAAAAAAAGATACGATTATATTTTTAAATGGTTTTAAATTTAGGTATATTTTAGTTGGGCACTAGGAACATAATAATAATATAATGATGTAAATAATAATAATTACATTACTAAACCATAAACTTTGTTTGAGAATCTGTATAAATATTTAAAAATGCGTTTGTACAATTTCGCGATTTTTACCACAAAAAATGTATCAAGATGAATTTATTTAGATTAGTAAAAAAATTATCTAAGATGAACGTTTAGATAACTTGTAATTATTTATCTAAATAAGATAAAAGATGAACAAATAATTATCTAGATAAGTTCGAACACTGCCTGCACTGCACCCTGGCACCTGCTTGGCTGTCTATATATATTCACGCCAATATTTTCTTTAAATTATGTATGTATTCAAATTTTGGACTTTTGGGCTTTTTTAGTAAGTAGATATAATGAATTATATGGGTTCCTAGACACTTCAAACCCATATTTGTAGATACCTACTTAGATAGGTGCCTACTTTATAAGTAGGTATCATTTAAGGAGTGTCCTAGCTGCTGCCACATAAATATATTTTTTCAAATGATAACCTCTATTTATTACTATAAATATTGTGATTATTTTTTTATACGTTTATATGCATATAAAGGAAAATGTTAACAAGTAGTTTCTGAGCTTTATAAATTTATAGTTTATATACTAATTGCTAAGGATAATGATAGGTACTACACAAAGTTATAAAAATATATTTAACTAATTTTTACAAATTAGGAAAATGTTATATAATAATATAAAAATATTAATTATTGTAAATATCAAATAATCATAGTCCCATTTTAACTTTTAAGACCTCTGAACTATATGCATCTATTAGCATTGAATATTTTTACTTTTTAATATATAGCCGTATAGGTATTAGGTAATGATTAATAATTCAGAATACACGTTCAAAAAATTTCATCTGACCAACAACATACGGTTAAATAGGTGGTTAACATTTAGAACAAATATAATATCCATCGTAAAAATCTAAGATAATCGGATCACGAAGGAACACGTCGCAAGAAAACCAACTCGCCAACCCACATGCAGCTCCGACACCGATATGTTCCGTCCTCAACTGAACAAGACAACCAGCTACCAAGAAAAAGGTTACCAACTCCTACTTCAGTATCCATCGGCTCTGATGACAGCTGGGATCGCAGCGTATCCTCACGCTCTCCCACTCCAGAATCGCCAGAAACCAAATTTACATAAATTACCTCCAACTCAATCAGAACTCCGCTACCTCCACCAATCATACTTCCAGCTTCAGCATGGCCTAACACCGCTCCACTGTTATTTAAAAACCCAGATTTCTCCTCTATTGGTCTCACGGCTAAATCCTCAGCTGAAGATAAAATTATTATCAAAACCGCAGATTCTACTCAATTTCGGCCAACACAAAAATCCTCCTAACCAACAACATTGACTTTCACATCTTCACCCTCGCTGCTGACCGCCAGCTCAAAGTAGTACTCAAATGTATTTCCACAGATGTCTCAACGGACAAACTCCAAGCTGAACTCGAGGCGCTCAACTTTAAAGTTCATTTAATTAGACGTTTTGGCACAACAGACAAACCCATGCCCATTTGTCAGGTCATTTTTTCTGGCTCACAAGCCAAAGAAATCTTCGAACTAACCGAACTATTCTACCTTAAAAACATCGTCGAAGCATATAACTGGACCCTCCCTATGCCATACATGCTAACAATTCGAGCACGGCTCCCAGAACTGCGGCAACGCACCACGTTGCGTTAAATTGCCAGCTCTCACAACACAAACGTATGCATCAAGACTCTTGACCAAAAATCAACTTGCAGTAACTGTGATGGTCCACGCACAGCAAACTTCCGTGGATACCCTGCGTACAAAAAAATCGCAAACATCCAAACTTTCAAGCAACCCACCCCAAAGGAACTCTCCGTTCTTGCAACTCAAACGACTCCAACAGCTCAATCAACCACCTTATTCAAACCGGGAACTAAGCACCTTGACTATGCAAATACCACCAAGAACCAACCTACAACTAACAATGACAAAGTCATAACTCTTCTGTCAGAGCTTCTCACGGCTATTTCATCGGCGGAAGACCACAAGGCAGTTATCTCCTTAACAATAAAATCATTTATATCGCTCTTAAATAATAATGAATAAAAATTATTCATTGGAACTCAAATGGAATCACAAAACGAATAAATGAACTCCAGGTTCTTGCATCCACATTAAAAATTGACATTATTCTCCTAAGTGAAACTCGACTCAAACCTTCCGCAAAGCTAAAAATCCCAAACTACCTCACTTACAGAACATACCTGCCTACGATACGAGGTTCTCCCGCTCACGGAGGAACGGCGGTACTAGTTCACCGGAGAATAGTTCATATCCCAATATCTCTTCAAACCAAACTTCAATCAACATCTATTAAAATTAAAATTAAAATAGGCAACGCTGAAATAACCATAAGCTCAATATACAAACCGCCACAGGACCCTCTTGAACCCTCAGACCTCGAACACGGACAAATGGCCACAAACACCCACTCGCGTACTGCCTCCATCCAGGATATAGATCATGCTATAACAGCATTCACAGAAACTATAAGATCAACAGTTGTAGAATGTACATACCCATCTATAACAGGAAAGAAACGGAACACCTTCCCAACTGAAATACTAAACGAAATAAAGGACAAGAACAGGCTACATCGAGAATGGCAACAAAACCGAGACCCTGCGGTCAAATTCAGACTGAATTCCAAAATAAAATTCGTCAGATCCATCCTGCAAATTCATAAAAAAGACGAGTGGGACCGGTTTCTTACCTCCCTTGACACCAAAGATGGATCACTATACAAAATCAACAAAAGCTTACTTAATAAAAACCAGCAACTCATCCTCTCCGATGACCAAACGGCCTTATTTTCGACGCGAAATCTAAAGATGGAGTAATAGCGGAGTCCCTAGAAAAACAATTCAAACCAAACCCCGGCCCAGACATCTTAGAAGTAGAAGAAATGGCTCACAATATCCGATCTGCACATATCGCTTCTTCCAATCTCTACACAACACCCGGTTCAGTTCAACTAATCATCAAGCACCTGCCTAAAAGAAAAGCACCTGTAGAAGACCTCATAACTAACACAGCTCTAAAATTCTTCTCTAAGAACAAACTTCTAACCCTTACAAACATCTTAAATGGTTGCTTAAGACTCAATTATTTCCCTTCCATATGGAAAAAAGCAGTCATCATCTCGATCCACAAACCGGGGAAAGACCACTTACTTCCGGAAAATTACCGTCCCATTGCCTTGCTGTCTTCCATTTCAAAATTCTACAAAAGGATAATTCTTGAAAACATCCAAAAAACCACTTCTCATATAATTAGAGAAGAACAGTTCGCTTTTCGTCCAGGTCACTCGACAGTTCAACAATTGACCAATTTGATAGATGATATAAGTGTAAATTGGAACTATAAAATCAACACAGCCTCAGTCTTTATTGACGTGGAAAAAGCTTTTGATGAAGTTAGGCACGATGGCCTACTTTTTAAAATGAACAAAATGCAAATCCACCCAGCTTTGACTAAAATCGTACACTCATTTCTTGAAAGCCGAACCTTCGCAGTCAAACAAAAAGTCAAACATCTATAAGCCGCCCAATCCTCTCTGGAGTACCCCAAGGCTCATACCTTTCACCCACCCTATTCTTAATATATACAAACGACATACCGTTAATTCCAAAGGCTAAACTAACGTTATTTGCTGATGATACAATGTTTTCCACCCAAAACCACAACGCCAGATGAGCAGCATTCATACATCAAAAACAATTAGATCTGGCCGCTAAATGGTTCACACGATGGCACCTAAAAATAAACGAACAAAAAACCGTCGCACTACTCTTCGGAAACAAAAACACCAAAAATATACCTCCAATTAAAATCAATGATCATCCAATAAAATGGTCCGATAACGTGAAATATCTCGGTGTAACACTTAACAGACGTCTTGGCGTAACACAGCACATCAACACTACCATAAAAAGAGCCACCATGGTCAGGGGCATGTTATACCCCCTAATCAATAAGAAAAGCGCAATACCCCTAAAAACTAAAATCCTGATCCTCAAAACGTATGTCATCCCCATATTAACATACGCTGGTGCAGCTTGGGCACTCCTTATATCGAATCATCAATGGAAAAGGATTGAGGCTATTCAAACAATTGGCCTCCGCACCATTACGGGCAATCCAACGTTTGTTAGAAACGATATTCTTCGCGGCTCCGCAGGCTTAAAACCCATCAAAGAAACCATCACCAACCAGGTATCTACGATGTTTCACAAGAACTCATACTCCAAGTACCCACACATAAGATACCTCGGCCACAAACCCAGCGAAATGGGATGCAAAACCCCGAAGCAACGTCCGCTACAATGGGCATCGGCAATTTAGTAATCATTTTATCACTGAAATAATTTGAATCACTGGTATAGGCAAAAAACCTTGTACAGTATAAATTCCCCAGGGGCAGTCACTCAAGCAAAGCAAAGCAAAGCGCACCGACATCAGTCTTCAAACAGTATTCAAACCTTCAACAACTCAACACCAGAAGGAACGAAGACCCGAAAACTCGAAGACCTGACGATCCAGACGATCCACGAAGCTGCCATAGACCGCCGACAACCAACAGAATAACGTGAACGACGAACGCCGGCTGCAAATTCGACCCAAGTCCAAACCGCTCAAGACCGCCGCCATATGCCATCAATCGTCGACCACCACACACACCGGCAGCAAGAATCCCGCTGAACGCACCACCAAGGTAGACGACGTTTCAATACGCCCGGAGGTCCAGAATCTCAGGAAGCAGCCCACGGCGTTGTGCACGGCGAATCAGCCGCACACACGCCGTCCCGACCGGAAGCACCCGCCGCACGAAGTAACAGGGGCCAAGCAGTTGCCGCGCTACGCCGGTTTCCACCGCCGCCGTCGACTAGATCAGTCGTAGACTAAAACACCTCCCCTTCTCCTCATCCTACGGCCAGAGTTGTGTCGGAATCTGGGTCTAGTATATCACAGTAGCCGCTTCCTGCGAGTCACGCGCCGTGGTATTCTGACCCCGTCCATACGGCGGCTGTAACTGTCCGTTTCCCCCTGACGTCCCTTCACATTTGTAACTAGGCCGCACCGAGCTCTCACCGCGACGATCCGTCTTCATAGACCCACCGTCACACCTGTGATCCTCGCTGCCCCCAAATTTTACAAAATATATTTATGTAAAATATAGAATAAGACGTAACAGCGAAAACTCAAGCGTTATTATTTTGGACGCCGGTCCGTTGTGACCGTGCCGTCTCAATCTGTAGATATAAATAACTTGCACGCTCAATTGAATATTTTTATTAGGTTTTCATAAAAAAAGTCAAGTTCTTTAATTATTAAAAATTGTTTATTTTTAATTTTAGTTTTTGGCCAATGTCGAACCAAAATAATTTTATTATTTTTTTATAATATAATATAAAATAACACGTACATATTTATACTAAAAAATAAAATGAGAGTCACACAATGAAATAAAAACAAATGTAATTAAGTAGGTAACAGAATTTTTAGAGTTCCAACATAAAATTTAAGATTTTTATGTAAATTTTAAAAATTAGCCAATTTAATATTTTAAATTCCTTAACTTGTCAAAATATGACATTGGCCCTTCTTGCACCAAGCCACGGAAATATTTCCAAAGTAGTTGCTGTACTTGGGAAAAACGTACAGTTACAGTTTACCAATTTTCTGTTTCAGCATACATTTTATCAACACTCAACCCCAAAATATCAACTAGATTAACTTTCCTATCAGAAAAGATACTGTTGAAGAAAATGTAAGCACTGTCCTAAAAGGTGATGACAAACACAAAAAAAAATACATCATTGTGAAATCAATACATTCATCGCTCCGCTCAGAATCTAAAAAAAACACATGTATTCAGTGCTTTTAACACAATCGTTTTTAAATTATTTTTTTTTCTTTTCAACCCGAAGGTTGGTTTACATCTCCCATTTTCCGATCTGAACGGTTTCTCGCCTTTTCTTTAAGCTCCTTATAAGTATTGACTCTTGCATCACATTTAATTTGTACTATATAAGAGTTTCAAAGATGTCCTGCAATTCTCTTCCCTTCAATCATACCCTCTAATATTATGTACGTTTTTTTCCCACAGTTCTAAGTACCTCCTCATTTGTTCTTCTCTCTATCCGACTTATCCTTTTCATACGCCTCCGGCGCCACATCTCAAAGGCTTCCGTTTTTTCTTTTTGGCATCAATTATAACTACCCATGTTTCACATCCATATGTTGCTACACACCATACATATGTTTTAATAAGTTTCTTTTTAAAATTGAGCTGCAACTTTTTTGAAGTGAGCAATTTACGCTTTTTACTAAAAACAGTCTTTGCTAATGTTATACGTTATTTTAGCTCTCGGGTGCTCTTACCATCAGATGTGATTTTGCTCCCCAGGTATACTAGGACATTTTCCTCAACTTGTTCTAGTTTTTAATTATCTATGACGTATACATCAGCTTTTATTTTCGGGTCTCTGGCGCAGACTAGGATCTTCGTTTTTGCACTAATTATTCTCATTTCTGATCTTCTGAGCATTTCATTAATTTCATCTACTGCACGCTGTATGTAATTATATAAAAAATATTACATATTATTATTAAATGATATAAAAAAATATTTAAATATTAATTAGAACGAAAGTAACTTTTTTTGTCAGGTCATTCTGTCACACGCTTTGCATAATGTATGAAATATATTTTGAGGTAAGTAGGTACATAATATAGGTTTTTTTTACATAAATAATTAAATATTTATCAAAATACATTATTATCCACTATACTTACACCGTCGTAGGGAGTAGGAACGACGGTATACCAGCTAATGGGTGTCATCAGCTACTATATACGTATAATATTTATTTGACGAATTTAGAATAATTGTATAGAATATTATATTAAATGTAGATGATTATCGTCGTAACGTAGGTTGGCACCAGCTATCTGAAAAAGTCGACTCGTCGTGACTCGCAAAAATGAGAAAACGCGAAGAAATCCGATTCAGCTATGGTGTAATATTATAATATAATACCTCTACCTATAATATAATTATATGATGTCAAGCATGTGTGATGTGTCAGACATGTATAGTACACAGACTCCACGCGGCTTCCGGATGACGACGGAACCGCGACGCCCGATATTCGAAAGCGTGTAAAAACGCGCTGACGCTGATCGATCACCTCGGTGATCGGCCAGTGATTTCGGCGCGTGCATCGTTTTTCATTATTATGTCACATAATAATAATATTACCTGCCTGCCACTTTAGAGTTTACGCTTATACGCAATCTATTTTTCTACCAAAAAATGTCACTCGAAAATCTTGTTACGTCACGTTCACGCGCGAGTAAGTTACAACAGGTGGTGTTACCGTGGTTTAAAAATCCACTTCCCATAATATTGTTATTATTATGTAGTGATTGTTGTGATCGATCTACGGGAACGCTTTTTTTTTTCTTATTATAATATTATTATTATTATTATTATTATTATTATTATTATTGTTATTATTATAAACTATAATGCAGCTAATACTTATACATCAATGTGATTAAAACACATAATATAGGTAATGTACAATTTGCAGTTGACAAAACTATACATCGGTACCTACCAACTACATACCTCGGTGTTTCAATAATATTTTCATAATATTTTCATAATTATTTTATAAATAGGTAGGTACATAATGTTTATAATATGTTAATAAACTAAGCCGTTGTTATTGACTTAATGGCATTTAAAATTAAAATTAAAAACTTTTTTCACATTTATCATTTGGCCTACTTTGGCCTTTATAATTGTCTAGTTTCGCTTATGACTCCATTATGATACATATTATTATTATTACAAAATGAATAAACAAATAATTTAAAGTTACATTTTCAAGTAAAATAGGCATTTCATACTCATAAATAAGGGTCGGAAATAGTTGCAATTGCAAGTTTTTTTGGGGTAACACACGATTCCGCACAATATACCTTTTTATCAACCTACTCGATTTATCACATTTTTGTAATAGGTACAAAAGATTTTTTTATCCGACCGGAAAGTAACACGATTCCGCATAAAAATTGTTGCAATGTTGTCAGTTATAGTAAAAAAATAATATAATAATATTAAATAAAAAAAACACCTTATTAAATTATATAGAAAAATATATTTCAATTTATTATTATTCCCTTAATATCCACGACTATACTAATTTATGATATATTATATATTATATTATATCATATTATATATTATATATATTATATTATATTATATGTCATATTTTACAGGGCTTGCAAACGTTATAATATCGTTTTGATTATAACGTTATATTTGACAAAAACGATTGAAATTTGTAAACGTAATTATAACGGAAAGCGATATTCAAAACTAATTAAATACTGCAAAACAAAACATAACAATTAACAAAATATATTATATCATATCACTAAACAAAACATAACGCAAAACGTAATTTATAGAATATTATTGAACAAAAAATAATGGAAAACAAAATATTTTAAAATCTATTTATTTAAAAGGTATAAGGGTTTCGTAGGAACATTTATTTCATGCAAACAATCTAAGAACTGATTATATTACATTCCGTATCCATTCAGTAACTTCTCTAGTTCTTTAGACACCCTAATGTACGGCAAAGCGTTATACCCACTTTCCCACTATTGTTTAAATATTTGTTGAGCTTATGTAATCGTAGAGACTATGTACTGGTTTATACATAATACATTCAGTTCGAAAACGAAAGCATACCACTTATGCATAGGTATAACTAAGGGGGGCTTAGGTGAGCTTCAGCCCCCCCCCAGAATTTTTTAGAGCTCCTATGCATCTTATTTATAATTTACTTATTAAAAAAAATGGTAGGCTTGAAGCCCCCCCCCCTTAACTTTAAGGTCTAGTTACGCTTATGTTCATATGCGTTATAATATAAGTACCTATACCGCCTAGATAGGTATATTATTTGAACGGAGATTTAATTTTATACACACAAAGAATTTTTCAAATGCAATGTGTTCGGCAATAATTATATAAAGATAATAATGGAACGCGTAAAATATTCCCACCTTATGTTGAAGCACTGGTAAAATTGTATTATTGTTGTTATACCAGTTATTATAGATTTTAATAAGCTAATTTTTTTTTACTGTAATTACGTATAGATATATAAAAATATTTAAATTAAAATAATATTTTGATATAATAATACACAATAAGGTATAACAGAAAAACCTGTCAAATGAAATGACTTTTGTGTTAACAAACAGGGTACACTAATTTATCACTGATTATCCTTTAAATATTTTTCAATTCTGTTTGCAGAAAATTAAACTAGACATTTCTATGAATTACAATTTTTTAACATTGTTAAATTGCGCAACACAACTTAATTTTTTTTTAATAGCAACCACTATTTTAAATATTTTTAGATTAATCGTTTTATTTAAAGTAACTTTGATCGATCAACTTGTATTCTAAACCCAAAATTGACAAATTAACCTACTAAATTTGATTTTTTCATTTTAATTTCACGTATTTTTCTTTCTAAACACTTTTACACTATGATATAATTAAACTTGTTATTATTAAAGTAATGAATTAATTACTTTTTATGAACTACCTACTATTTTAATTTTTTATTACACATTTATTTTAAATTAACAAATTACATAATTTATCATCAAAACATGTACCTATTCTTGTACACTTTCAGAAAACAAAATTCTAAATTCATAATTTATTTTTTCTAAGGCATACTATTATTTTATTTACAATTTAATTTACAGAAATTAGAAATATAAATCATTATCGCTCGGTAGTGCCTGCCTCAAATTGACGTAAATTTAACATTTACGAGTAGTTGCTGCCAGTATTTGGTTTTAATCTAAGAGGTTACACGTATGTGTAATATTGTATTCTTTAAATCATGAATTTTGATTGGAGGATCAGCCATCAGCAAACACAATATTTTTCAAGGGCCCCCAAAAAAGTATGTTTGTAGTACCTATGTTTTAGTAGGTTCTATATCCCCCGCAAATCCAGGAAATTCAGATAGCATACGTAGGTAGGTGCCCTGCCTTGCCCCGCTTCCTATCCATATCTATCGTTTACATGCCAGGCCGCGCCCCTCCCCTCCCCTCCCATCAATGCATATCACTTACATACAGAGGTAT
The DNA here is from genome assembly GCA_008086715.1 of Sitobion miscanthi. Lineage (NCBI taxonomy): Eukaryota > Metazoa > Arthropoda > Insecta > Hemiptera > Aphididae > Sitobion > Sitobion miscanthi. Next base: position 28,223,567 of record CM017803.1, read on the forward strand.
CATCCACGACAAACCCATCCATGTCTCTCCTATACCTTCCATACCCGGAATACCCCATGATCTACGAATCCCCCCCTTTCCCTCTCATCCATGTCTATCACATTAGTACCAGGCCGTAACCCCACCCTCTCATCTATATCTATCACATACGTACCCTCCCTTACCCCCTCAGTAGGAATAAATAGAGATTTCTGGAACAGCATCCTGCTGGTTCATCCCTATACCCGCTGATCAACCATGGGATGAGCAAAAGGTGTGCACGGGATGATCAGCGGGTATAGGGATGAGCCAGCAGGATGCTGTTCCAGAAATCTCTATTTATTCCTACTCCCCTCCCCACCAAATCCTTCACCGGATGAATAACTATCACATCTTTGCCGATCCATGTATATGAAAACTTATGTGATAAGAACATAAATATATACCCCCATATATCCTCCTTTATCCCTATCTAATGACTCCCATGCATATATCTATTGTAATAACCTCCCCCACTTAAACTTATAAGTAGGCACATTAAAAATATAGTCAATTTAGTCCTCACACCCACGAGTATGGCTCATAGCTAATCTTTTCAAGTTAAGTCGATCTATACTACCCTCCATTTTCCTACCGCCATAAGAATTATAACTAACCTAACATTGTTACAACCTTATCTATATAGTATGTATATATCAATGTCATGCCTATACGTTTAGCTAGCATGGGAAGGATCAAGTCAACTTTTCTCCAGTCACTACATCACCCAATGAGCTACGGGTACTTTGTCAAGGCGGCGGAAAACGTAGAATTGATATTTGATGGAAAAATAATATGACATACCCACAGATATTTACTATAATATTATAAGGAACTCATAGATTGAATTTTGACTTATTTTGAGCTATTTACGGACATTGTCAGTTTCCATTTTTTTTAGTTTTTTTTTCTATAAATATCAATAAAATTTTATCTGTTGAGTAAAAAAGCTTTAAAATTTAATAGAAGGCTCCTGATATATTTTTACAATAGCAGTTGAAAAATATTAAAAATACATAGACACAATTTTTTTTTATAAGCATTTAAGTTCAAATTTCAACAAAATTTATAAAATTTAATAATTATTTTGTAGTTAAAAATTTATAAAATGTTCAAATTTTATAGCTAAAGATTGAAAATTGAAAACAAGGCTCCACGTAAATAGGTTATATATAAATTACTTTATGCACAATAATATCATCAAATATACTTAGTAACATCATAGTCTGACTGACCGTTTTCGCTCAGAATCGTTTTTCTTATACAATGATATTATATCATTGAATTCAAATTTAACACCATCCATTACAGTGACCCACATGTAACCTACTATACAGCAGAGCGACATCCACTTACCCACCTTTTTTATTTTGCCTAAAGCCACAAAATGCCTAAATCAGGCCCTGCATACTATATATATATACATACATATATCATACACATTCACACACACACACGCCTACATACAAACCTGATCAATGTTTTCAATAATTATTCAATTTTCATCGATTAGCTGGCTCACTTACCCAACTTTTTATAAAAATCGCTACCGATAATCAAATATTAATCGAGTTATTAATCTATCGACTATACATTCCAGTATTTCATCTATCTCAATAATTCTAAGCTATTGAACATTTTACCCAAAAACTTCTATACTTATACAAATAAAGATATTTCCAAGCATATTATATACATTGATAAATATATTTATAATAGGAGCATACATAATAAATCTTTTACTACTATTTAGTTATAGGATACATATCGCCATAGCTAGAAGATAATGTATATACATATAATGTACATACATACATACAAAAATACACACAATATACATACATATGACTATATAGTCATAAATTTCATTGATTATTTCAATTTATTGATTTCCACATTGATTAGTCGATTTATTCGTATGCCATTAATTAATAATGAGATACATACCTAGATAGCAGATAATACATGCATACAAACATAGCACATACATACATTTAGTGTTGAACTATGATTTTCTTCATAGAATAGTCTACTATTTCGACAACAATGTAAGAAGTGCAAATAACCCGAGAATTTGAATACTTAATAGGTAAGTACTTAACAAGTTTACAAAATACTTGAATTGTCACCAAGATAATCAAATTTTTTTATTTGTAAGGAACCCAATTAAAATTCTAAAATGTAATCACAATACGATTATTTAATTAAGACAGGTACCAAATATTTTGTTTATTAAACCATGAATTCAGATATGAAAAAAACTATGAAATTATTGTTTAAATCGGTACTACTATTGATTTTATATTACTAGTTATATTTTTTACAGCAAAATTGAACAATAACAATCCAAATAAAGGACTTAATATGATGGAAAGCTTTTAAAAATGTTTTAAATTATGAAAGATGGGTATATATTATTAAAAAAAAAAAAAACATCAATAGTCATTAAAACTTACAAAATGTTCTAAACGTAATATTAAGAAATATTATAATATATGTATAATGATAAGTTTCATTTGATTCTGCCATTTATATTTAATTTTTAATCAACTGTCTTAACAAAAATTTAAAAAATAAAATTTACTGGTAATCTATTAAATAATAGATGAATATCATTAAAGAAACATTTTTATCCTCTATCAGATCTTATACATTGTTACTCCACAATACAGCACCATTAACCTTATACAAGACAAATTCAATTATTTATCATAATTACACGTACAGTGTAAATATTACCGGTTATTACGAGAGATACAATTTAGACATTTTTAAATATATTTTATTATATTATTAATTGTTATTGTAATTGTAAAAATCACATTTCATTATTAATTATTATAAAAAATGACATTATTTTTATGATATATAAAAATGTTCTGTGCTATGAAATGTTTTTAATTTATTTTTATTATTTTATACTATTGTAATGTAACATTTCTATATATACCAGAATTAAATTATAGGTCTTACGTTATATTTTAGACAAAAAAACACTGGTCATACAGACTGCTTATGTGATCTAAAGTTATTTAACTAATGATGTAAAAATACATTACAATATTAAATCTAGAATTTAATGATTAAAGTACATTTAAAAATGTTTACCACCAAGACTGTTAAAATGCTGTAACTTATAAATGATACATTTTATGATTTTAAGTAAAAAAAAAAATGGAACTTTAGTAACATATCAAAAAAATATGTTATATTTTTACTAATATAATTGTATTATATACTCATTAATAATGTAATAACATACAAGGAATTAACTTCAATAGGATAACATAAGAAAAATTAAAATAACAATAAGCCAAATGAAATAGATGACAGAAACCCAAGTCATTATTGAAGACTTTTACAGAATATTTAAACAGTTTTAGCACATTATATACACGGTATATTCATTTTAAACAGGTAAATAACACACAATTTATTTAATGAATAAAATAGTTATAACATAATAGGGAAATTATCATATATTTTATCTTAATTGGGATCCATAGTTATTTGTAAGATTAACAATAGGTCTTTCGAAGCGTTTAGGGTTAATATTGATTTAGTAAATGGATTTACATTTCAATTGGCTATCAACATACGCTGATGTTATGTCAGTTATAAAATGAGCTTAAATAATCACAACCAAATCAGACTTAAGAAGAAATAGGGGACATAAAAGCAAGGTATACAGAAATTCATAATTTATAATTCATTAGTGTTGCTTTCAGCATTTTCTATACTGCCATCAGTTGAATCTTTTTTCTTTTTCACTTGCTCATTTAATTCCTTGTATCTTGCCATACATTCTTCCTAAGAAACATTCAAAAAATATTAAAACTTACAGTTTAATACAAAAAATGTATTATTCATTAATAGTTGAAGTACTATAAATAAAACAATTATTTTTTGGATTTTATACTTACTTTAGTTTTATTTGGTACACATTTGGATATCTTTTCCCAACGATTCTCAGTGGATCCCTTAGGAAACTTAATAAGAGCATTTTCAAACGTTTTCTGTTGAATTTGAGTCCATGAGCTATCGCTGGAATCAAGATTTTCTGTTGCTCTTGTTTTAACCTTCTTTGGTTCTTCAGTGATAACTGACTCAACTGTCTCTCCAGGAGTTGGCACCTTATACCCATTTTGTTTCATTTTATTGGCCATGTATGCAACTTCCGGAACAGGGCGTTGCATTGCTTTGCCAACCTTTTGCCACCTATCTGACGTACCAGGGGGAAATTTATTTACCATCTGAGACAATTCGTATAAATCTTCATCAGTCCATAAGCCACCAGCAACTGCTGGAGTATCACTACTTTCAGTAGTAACTTTTCCACGTGTGTCTCCATTAGTGTTTTTATAATCATTAATTTCTGGTATCTTATATGGCATTTTACGACGTCTTATTCTTTCACGAATAACTGGTTCTGGTTTTTCAAATTCCACTTTACTAAAAATAAATAAAGATATTGTTATTTTAGCTATAAAAATAAAAATAATTGAACATTATTGCTTCAAAAACTAAAGCTAGATATATAATATGGTTGACTTGAAAATAGTGGTGCTGTTTTTTTTATGTATAGTGTAAAAATAATATAATTTTTGTTAAGACCACTACTAATTTAATCACTATACTCTGTTCCACAAGAGAACATGCAGGTGATAACAAGAATGTGTCAGCTCTGCACATCCACCGCTGAATTCTCGATAGGTAACACATAATTGTAGAGGTGCTGCTCAATGTCAACAGCAGCTTATTACATATTATGACATGTGCAGTAATTTTGTGTTGGTCATTGTCGGCGACAATTAGCCGAATAGGGGGGGGGGGCCTAGTTAGTCGACTGACCTCATTCTTCATATGCAGAATTGGAATTTTCTTTCGTGGAACAGAGTATATCTACATTTTGAAATTATTTTTTTTTCTTTTGTGCTATGAAACAAATTATTTTTATTTACCAAGTAGATATTCAGTGTTACAGAAAACTGTTGTAGTTATAAACTAATAATTATCACCCATAAGATGTAGTTCTATGACAAAATACATTAATAAATATATATAACCACAATACCTTGGATTTATGTATCATAACATTATAAAGAAAAATTAAATTTATATAATACTTATTTATACCACTAATTTGTTGAACACCTACGAATAACTTTTGAGTAAAAAAGTTTATAATTAAATTTGTAAATACTAATTTATTCAGATAAAACTGTGTTGTACAACAGCTATCACTAATGAAGCAAGTAATTTAATCCAAGTTATATATTTTAAAATTATTTACATTTATAAAGACATTATTATTGTATAGGTACTTACATATTTAATTAAATATTTACTTCAAATGTTTTATCTTAAAAAGAAACACAATATAATATGCTGCATAGCTTATTGCAGTCAATGTGGTTATTACTTTTGCTGCCCTTTAAAATGTGACAACTTTTTCTGCCCTAGGGCACTTTACCCCTTTGCCTCACCTTGGCACTGATCTGATTACAGTGTCCAATTAACTCACTATACTCTGTGCAACTCACTCGCACATCCAAATAAGCGCGCTTTGCCATCTGAAGGTCTAAATTCTCCCACCCTGCGGTATCTTTATGTGAATACCACTGCGCCACTAGTGGCAGTATTCAACAAACGACATTCACACTAGTAAAGCATAGAGAAAATACAGCAATGGAAAAGTTTTGGTTACTGCTTTGATGAGCCCTCATATCGAACAGAGTATAGTGTGTAAATAAGCCAAATTAAATAAATACTTACTTTTGGTTATTTTTTCTCTCTTTGAACTTTGTGACCAAAAATGATATGGCTGAAGTTGTAAGTGAAGGTGATTTTAAGATGAATACCCATATCCAATAAGGTAATTGACACGGAAGTGTATTTTTCAAACTGAAAAATAATTTATGTAAGTATTAAAAAAAAACAAAAAAAAAAAATTAACATACCTAGGTTTTGGTATGTTCACATCAAATTCTGGTGGTAATGTTGAATCACCTCGATATTTCTTTTGTTTTCGAATTTTTTTTATTTTTGAACTCAATAACTCTTCCTATAAAATATTAAAATAGACAATAATTAGTCAGGTGATATTAATGAATATTAAATTATTATTACATACCACAGTGAATTTATTTTCTATATACGATCCCCAAGCTACAAGATATTGTCCAACACTTATTATAGAAAAGAGAATAACAATCATTTCTAGGAATCCCATCCTTCTAACTCTTCTATAGTAATAAACAGCATGATGCCAATCCGGCAACCCTTCACTTAAAACTTTGTCATAATGACCACGTTTTACAGGATCCCGTAAAACATCATGGATTGAAGCTAATTCTCTGAATCTGGCTTCAGCATCTGGAGAGTCATTCTTATCGGGATGTAATATCAGTGACATCCTTCTAAATGCATGTCGTATTGCCGATGAATTAGCATCCTGAAAAAATTAATGACATTAAAATATATAAATCAAATATAAATATACTTATTAGCCTTACTAGATACTTTAGAATTATATGTACAATAAATTGCACAAGTTTATTAAATATACTAAAAGTAATGTCTACTTTTGAAACATGTTATATAAAATATTAATTTAAAGAGGATTTAAATGTTTAAAATCTATGTTTTATTTGTTACAAATCATTAATTGTGTTTCATATTTGAACTATAATAGCAAATAAAAAAAAAAAATAAATTAAAAGAAAGAAGAAATAAATAAATTTGACAAACAGTGTTAAAAATGTTAAATATTTCAAGTTTGTAGTATTATTTAAAATTGCATAAAACACGTAAGTTAATAAAAATAAATGAGTAATTAAAATTCTTTGATCATTAAATGATTTACAACAATCGGTACTTATTTTGGTACATGTTTATTATCACTCTGCCACTGAGCCATATATAATGTATCACTCCGCGAATAGACAAATTATGAAATTATATTTTAATCATGTTAGTTTACAATGTAGTCAACTTGTCTATATTATATTGTTGGTATATATATATATATAATTTAGAGTGGGTACCTATTTTACAAACGTTATTAGCATATTATAAAATATTATTAAAAATTAATATTAATGATTTATTTCCTACATAACTTAATACTGCCATTCAATATTTACGACAAAAATATTTTGCCAAAACAAATAAAATGTGTGACATTTAAGGATCTTTATAAAACTGTCTTGAGTTTTATACACGGTATATAAAAATAACATGATATAGCAGATGTTTAACCCGGAGACAGGGCGATAACAATAATCACCCTTTTAAATTATAAATAGGTTAATTTAATAAAAATAACTATAGATAATTTAACTGTACATACAATAGTTATAAAGAAGTATAGATAATACTCACTTCAGGTACTTCTAGAAACTGATAAAAATTTATATTATTCATTTCTTCAACCAGATCGAAAACCTCCATTTGATCAGTATCCCATGCTTGAATTGTTACTGTGTTGATTGCCAACACAACTACAAATAAACCTAACATTTTTGAGCCTGAAAAACAAGTAAGTATGTTAGAGAATAACATAAGTAATGTGTAATACCTACATAATATGAATAAAACCAAATAAAAATAAAATTAGATGCTTATGGATCGTTTAATTAATATTGTATACCGTCTATAAAATTTTAATATTTTTGCCCTGTAGTTTTTCCTTGGTTTATGTTCTGCATATTATAAGATGTTATTCGGTCAATTGCAACCCAATAGTAGGACATTTGACACATTGCAACCCCCGGTAGAACATTTTAATATAACACTTGAAGGGATTCAAAACCAACTTTTTCCATGCTAAAAAGATCTATTTTAATTCCAACACATTAAATTATTAACCCGTCAGTGGTCACAGCACTCACCTCGTTAGTATTTTGAGAGCCACTTATTTATTTATTACTAGATTCATCTGATACTCTTTATACCTTCAATCGAAACATGTTTAAATATACTTAAGCAAATATAATAATTTTATAGATAATTCTCGATTAGATATCAACATGCAATGTTGTTAATATTCATAAATTGAGCATTGAACTCACTCAATAAATCGACCTAATACTATTTAGTAAACTCAGACAGCTAGACCTATTTTTAAGGAGCACACAATATTCATGTGTGTACTGTAAAATAATCAGTAAAATATTCCAGACAATTAGGGCCAAGTTGAATGATAATGATTATATTATGTATAAAAATTATAAATTAATTTTAGTGGTGAACAATTTATAATTAAAAAAAATTGTAAGAAGATCTTTTGTAAAAGATTAAAATATAAATAATTTGTTGTCGGTTTCAATATTTTCTGTTCATTGTATCATAAATAATGATGAAAAAGCAACGAGGTGAGCGCAGCGCTCACTCAATACCAGTGGCGGGACTCTGCATAGCAATACCAACGACGGGTTAAATAATGATCAGTGATCAACCTAGTTATGGCGTATGGATTTTGAAAACAAGTTTCATCATATTGTCTTATTTAGATCTCGCTAACAACTTCTAAAAAAAGTTACTAATAAACATTTTAAAACTGTACTATGATTTCAGATAAATAAACGGAAAAGTTTACAGTAGTATCCCAAGTAAATATTTTATATCGTTCAAATCCGTTTTCAATATTGTAATTCAGCAAAAGTTTAAAAAATTAAATAGGTACTTAAGGTTGTATAATTAAATAGGTACCTAACAAGATTCATCATAATTTTATATTACTGCAATAAAAAAAAAAATTGTATGTAAAGCCTCATAATATATTAAATTGTAAAGCCTGTAATAATATAGGTATTATGTTTTGAAATTATTCGCTCACACCTGTTATAGTCCGATATCTGCGGATATCTCTAAATACTCGGCTAAAAGTTTACGGGTGGCAACTGACCTATATTCATGAGATACAAAGATAACTTGAGTAAACCTACCATATTATTACGTATTTAATAGATTTTAAAAAATATATACAAAAATTAGTCGAAAAAATTATAAATTATTTTTTTAGAACCACCAACCCATTTAAAAAAAATTGCACTTTGACAATATAGGTAGGTAGGTACTTATTTTCACGTTTTACTAGAATTTGCTAGCATTTATACACTGGGATGAAGTATAATAGCCTGTATATTAAAATACAAGTAATTTACGTCAAAAGCACATAATATTATATTATTATAGTAGAATAATTAAAAAAAGAATTTAATTTAACTACCTATACAGAATATAAAAGAAGGTTAGGTTAGATTAGGTTAGGTACTGTACGGTGTACCTATTATAGAAAAAAAAAATTAATTTTCTGAAAACAGAGAAACGTTTGAAATCAACGGAACAGAGCGTTTGACGAGCGATAAAACCAAAAACTCATAAGTCATAACTAAACCAGAAGAAATCAAATTTATACAAACGACAAAATTGTGTCACCATATTGTAGCGAAACTGGATAGGTATGACGTACCACCTGCTGCTACCTATCCGTACCTGTGATTTGTGTTCCAGATTTTCGAGAGCACACAAGTTTCGTAAAAATCAGATACGCGCAGACTGCACACACACACTCACACACACACACTCACACACACACACACACACACACCACACACACACACACACACACACACACACTTACGACTTACCTAATGTAATGATATTCGAAATCGGGACAACGATATTATAATCGCGTCGCGAAAATAATGACAATAAATTAGAAATAATGATAATTACCGATCATGTTTGCGGCGGCGGCGCTGGCTTTCTAGTGGGTATGTAGGTTACTGAGAGAGGTGTTCTTCGCGAGCCCGTCCGTTGGCGGCGTCGAGAAACAGACACGTACCCACTATCTATTTATCAATCGACGTCCTGTGGGTACAGTCGACGACCGGACGAGAAACAGATCCGCGCCCGACCGTCCGCGTGTGCGCGCGCGTAACCCAGTCGAAACGTGGCAGCCGACGGATCGGTTGCTGCTGCTGACGGCGACGGCGAGCTACGTGTTGACGCCACACGGACTAGACGACTGTGCCGCAGTGTCGTCGGTAGTTAGACGCTCGCGTTATGGCCTATAGGCAGTTAATGTGTCATGTGTGGACGACGTCTCGCGACCGGAGTAGGACTCGCCGCCAGCCCGACAAGCGATAACAGCTCGAACGGTGATAACGCCACGCACGCACACGCAAGCAAAACGTCAGTGGATCCTTGCGCAGCGGGAAGGGGAGGGGATCTTATCAGCCGACGCCGTGCGCGGGTGTGTGACGCGGCGGCGGCGCTCGGAAGTTGGAAACCACCCACCAGAGGCTGCTGCTTGCCGACGCGAACCGTGTAGTCCACCCACGACCCGCCACCCCATCTGGTTGAGGTGCGGTGCGGGCGGTTCGGCCCACGCGCGTTCTCTGCGACCAGCAATTATTTATAAGGATAACGAAAGCGGGGAATACGAATACCTACGTCGTCATCGTCGACGTGGGTACACGTTGCCAAAGTATACGAGTCCACGGTTTTCCGTCGGAAGTTCGGAACCCTACTGGTCGGCGGTGTAAGAGAGGGGAAAATGTACGCATTTTTCAAGTTGACACTACTTATGCCATACCTACGACCTACCTATGATTTAGTATGTCGTCTACTTTTGGACGTCACTCGATACTACTCTCCATCGTATAATATACTTGTTAAAAATAAACGACATTTCTTCGTCACGGGTTCGTTGTTGTGTGGCACACCCGGAATTATTAAGCCCCCCCCCCTCCCCATTTTTGGTCATCTCGATCTCGTTTAAAAATTTGTATTTTATTTTTGATGGATGTACGTAAATACTATATACCATATATTATCAAGATAAATAATATGGTGATGATAAAAAAATATACACAAAAATACCCTTTTGAGCGCCATTTACCTGTTCAAAATTCCGTACACCTACAACTACGACTTAATATTACAGAAAAAAAACTGTCGTTAGGGGGAGGGGAAGGAAACGAAACTGTTCCCCCTCCCATAGAGCATGTACGCAACTGCAGCTATTGTGATATTATATTATTACGTACAAATGTACAATGTACACAATCACAACGTTACGATACCTATTTCAATGTAGCGTCTGGCTCTAGCCGGCACAGTGTTTCGCGTAAGGTAAAGTGCGTCACGCATTTCGCATTCCAAAAACCATTTAGCCACATAGATACAGGTCGGGAAAATGTGTTTTCTCAAGGTCGTCATCGCTATTACACGTCATGATTATCATTTATCGGTGCGACGAACTGGGTACCGGAGAACACAGACGTCTATATAATATAATATCTATTAGTATAGAAATCTGTGCCGAAGAATGACAATAATAATAATAATAATAAAACATTAAAAAGGCATTAGCATTGATTATAAACAATAGTTTTTATAATCAATGGTATTATACTGTTATAGTGAACGAGCTATAGGTAGATTAACTCCAGTGCTGTTGTACAGCCGTGTAGGTATAGTGCTTAGGCTTAGGTATATCTAACGTGATATTATTATGTCGTGCTGACGTGCTGCAGTGTAATATTATATCAATGGCTACATTTAATGTATACCATAATAAACACTAAATTAGTTGTATTAAGATATTCTATTATTTTAAACAAATAATTTGTGTGTTTAGTTTTTGTTTTCAGTGTTACAACTGGTTTATTTGTAAAGTATAAATGTAGACTACAAAGCTACTTTTGTCTTTTAGGTCTTAACACTTTTTTCAACGTAATTAATATAATGCCCAGTGGCGGATTTAATGAGGGGGGCAAAGGGGCCCGCCCCCACATTGGCCTAGCATCTAGAGGTTAATAAATTGGGCTGTTTTTAAAAATTTGTGTCTTAAAACTTGGAAAGAGACAACGCCCCCCACCCAAAAAAAAAAAATTCTAGATCCGTCACTGATAATGTTTCTTACCCAGTATCCAACATCAAATTTAAATGGGACTTGTTATAAATGGCAATATTATAAATTAATTTATATTAATTGTATGGATATATTATTATTATTATTATTGATATAAAATTGTTAATTTGATAAAAAAAACTCGAATTAATTTACTGAATTGTTTTAGACAAAATTAACAAGTCCGGACTTGTTATTTATTTTGTCCGTTTATTATTTAGATAACGATAAAATATTGATTGTACCTATATGGCTATATGTATATCATAAATTATAGGACTTGTTATAAGACGTGTGCACTAAAAAAGCCTATAATTCGCTAAATACATAAACATTTCAATATCAAAAAAACATATCATAACTATTATATGATATCTAATATTGTGTTTCAACAAAGTTGAGTGAAAAAGACAACTCAGATAAACCCAATAATGGACTTATAAAACGCTTTTGAGAAAACTGAGCGCACAACTATTGGTCGTTTAGCCATCTATATTTTGTGTACGAGATTTATGAGTGAATACCTCGCACCATTGAAGTGGTCACCTTGTCACTGCAGAAGTGCAGAGTGAAAATGTAAAATGCCTCGATCTTCGAGATAATAATAGTTATAAATAGTTCACATCGCGACGCGTCGATACAAAATTATCGTAAATATAAACTCGAGTCACGAAAAAAATCGAAATATTAAGAGCACGGCTAATTGGAGTGAAAGCCAGACGAGATATTATGTATAGGTATAATGGGTATATTGTATATACAGACTGATCGCGGCCTACAGGTATACCGAGAGTGACCGTGTCGGCCCGACGGTAATGGATTATAATATTAGATATTTATATTGATGTATACAGTATACAGCGCGTGTAGTTTTTTAGCGGAAGCAATATTATAATAGTACTATTACAAATTTGCAAATATTAAATTATAACATCTCTGCGTTCAGATTTAAATTACTAATATAATATAATCTGAATATGTAAAGATTTCAAATCGCTTAGGTACCTATACTATAATATTGTTTAATAAATAATATAATATAATAGTATTACCGACTACCGAGGAAGTATAGGTACGAGGCAGTGGTACCAAAATATATTTACCTATGACAATTGTCATTGTTAGGTTAGGAAATTATAAGAAATAGGTGGGTGTCAACGTTTTATGTGGAGGTGTGTAATGTCAAAGGTAAAATTTTGGACTTTGTCGCCACTGATACGAGGTGCCTACGTGGCTACTTGGTTCATATGTAGGTACCTGCATATAAAATTATCATTTATTGATATAATATTATAGAAGTTAACAGCACACATCAAATAGTCAAAACTACGTACTTAATAAATGTATAAACACAAATAGATACATAAGCATAACATTGTCGTACAATTTGAATATTCTACGACGGATAAATTTTAACCGTTCATAAAAAAGTAAAAATATATTGCTAATTGCTATATTCGACATTTTTCAGATATTTAAGATAAAATAAGAACGTAATAAAATGAATACTTACTCAAAAACAAATGTTTAACTAAAACATATAAAATAGTGTTTATATATAATGATTGTATTACCTAATATAAATCTGCTGTCAACTGTCGTATAACCAACATTCACCTATTATAAGCAATATCGTCAGCAGTAATGTTTTTAGGTGAGGGTGGGGGGACAATTTTTTAAACATCATGGTTTTTTTTTATACTAACAGAAAATTATAGCTGACTAAAATTATTTGAAATTCACTTTGCTCATTTATTATTCCTTAACAGTTAACTATAGATATACATTCAACACGATATGCCTACACTAAATTAGAAAAATATAAATTTTAGTTTGATAGATTGGATGTCATTAATTTGTAGCATTAATAAATGTATTTGAAAGTAAATGGTGTTAACATGTACTGCACAATGAAAATACACATAATAAAAAACAAGGGAATATGATTACTTAAAAAAAGGTTGACAAGTGATAATCGCTCTGCTGTACGGTGCAGTCTAGAGGGGTTACTGATGCATGCAATGAATGAGTATCATTTTAATTCAATTGTATTATTAATTAATTAACTATTGAAATTTTTATATAAACGAAAAACGATTCTGAGCGTATATTTTATGATATTATTGCTAATAAAGTAATTTATTTTACTATTAAGTAAAATAATATATAAGACATAACTACATAACTAACTAAATCAGTATAACAGCGTAAGTTGAATTAATTTTTTCTGATAAAAATTTCATTAGTCATTATTCATTGTATGTATAAAATATAATAAATAATAGCAGTGGCGTAGCCAGGATTTTTTTCAGTGGGGGCTGACTATTTTTTACACTTTTACACATTAAATAGGTACTAGCACAGATAGATAGCTGAAAAGTGTTAATACTTATGGTACATTATTAAATATTTTAAATACAATTTTAGACTTTTTGAGCGACTATCATAGACTATGAAAATAATTTTTAAATTTTCTCAACATTTCGGAGGGGAGCCCCTCTCAACCCCTCCCTGGCTACGCCACTGAATAATAGTATACTTTAAAAGTTTCAAGTACCTATGAATAATATTTTGAAATTAAAAACTAAACTTAACTAAAATTTTTCCTCCTTCTTCTTTTAAACGTCATATTTCATTCTAATTTAAACTTAAAGTATCTAAATATAAAAAAAAATTTTTATAGGTGTATGTATATTTTTTTTATGTTTTAGTTCCAGTGTGGATTACCTTTATGAGAAACCTTGTTTTAAATATTCAATCCTTAGGTGTACATTTTTAACTGCAAAATAATTTGAACATTTTTGATAAATTTTGATTAAAATTTTAACTTTAAATGTACAACATAGCAAAAACTGTTTTGCGCGAGACAGAACCGAGAAGGCTACCACATTAAAAGGAGAACTTTGGCTGTGCAACGTTATTTTTATTTTTTTGATATCATTTATATGAAAAAAGTTTTTCAAGTTTGAAGAATACAAACAATAATGGTTTTTGAAACAGTAAATATATAGCTATTTCTAAAATGGGACTATTTTTTTGAATTTTATAAAACAGTAAGGAACGTTCAGTCTCGTCGTTTGTAATCTTGCCTAAAATGTTAACATATTTTTATACAGCAAAATAATATTTATAAATTTAATACTAAAATGTTTAATCGAAATTAAATCCGAATCAATAACTATTCGGGATTCGATTTCGATACTATTTATGCCCTAAACCTATATTAATACCTATTATATTAGGTGACCATATTTACCAGACACACTATACAGTGAACAATGTAGATAAAATTCCTCGGGACAACTGCCCCTACTTGCCACATAGTGTATGCGGAAACCTTAACCTACCTAAAATATTAATTGTAAAAAAAATAAAAATACAGGAATTATTGACTGTTAATATTGGGCCTGTTGTATCTTCAAAGTTCATGTATAGGTATAATTCTCATACTTCATTCCTAATCTGTTATATACATTCGAGTTATTGAATCATAATAAGTGATGGGTACCTACCGAATAATGACTCCCACATGGCTATACATATAGAAATATTCATCATACCGGAATACATTAACACGTAAATCCAATGCTGAGTGATGAAGACTGAAAAAAAATTGCATGCCTACTTAAACATCTGGATTCCGTTGTTCGAGATATCAAAGTTCCACGGTATATATTTTGTAAAAAAGTTTTATTAATTTAGATAAAAATGCGTAAACATATTCTTAATTTATTTACTTTTTTTTAACTATACCCTAGCTAAAGCATCTTTAATTAAACAACTAGAGGTCTTTATAAATACAATATAATGTGTAGTCAGTGTGTACATTATAATCAGTAAATAATACATAAATAAAATAGTAGTTATATATATATATATATTTAAATATAAAAAAATATATATATATGTATACCTCCAACGACTTAGCTCAGTGACTTGGGCTAAGGAAAAGGGCTAAGTCGTATGGCTTCAAACGTCTAAACTCTTATAATAGAAAGTATTAATGTTATCTGAAACACATTGAATTGGACATATATATATGTACATATTACTATAATCTATAGCAATACCTATAGTTTGAAAAATATTTGATTGATTTGTCATATTTTTTCAACAAAATTAACTTCAATAAATTAAGATAATATAGTAATTTATCGACAAATCATAATATGATATTCGTTCAAATATAGCTACTTACTTACAGTGGACAAAGTTTGAAATGGTATCTAAAAAGATACGCTGAGAGTTGGTACTGATTTTGGAGAAAGAGTCATTTGAATTATTAAAGTCGCGGCAGTTGTAAGACGAAAGTTTAGGATTTGTGATAAGGATTATTGATATGGTTTAGAGATAAGGATTGGCGCTTTGGCGGTAATGTTTAAAAGTTTGAGCGTCTAGTAATCTGTCACAAACGTTGTAAATGCTTAGGCTGAACACGATCTCGTATTGTATATTGAATACGTATTGGATAAGTCGTAAGTGCCAAATTGTTAAAAAAAATTGTTAAAAAATCTATAAAAAATATTATAAAAAATTGGTAAAAAAGTTACAAAAAATCAATAAAAAATGTTATAAAAAATTAGTAAAAATGTGATAAAAAAATCAATTAAAAACTACTAGTTTACGTTTCTGGCATTTTGATGCCTCTTGGTTTGTCAATAATTACTGTTTTGATATTGATCTGGAACTATGACTAATCGGGTAAATATATATCCTAATAAAGAATAACTTAAAAATATCGGGGGGGGGGGGTTGGATCTTATACTTCTTCCGCTAGTGACCACCTTATAGGGTATCTACGTATAAATATGAAATAATTATGAAGCAAAATAATATAGCTGACTATTCACATTTATATAATCATTAGTCAACACAAAAATTAACTGTTATACATTTATACCTAACTACCCATACAGCATAAAAATATTTCCTAACTATGATAAAAATATTTTCAGGAAAATAATATAGTTGTCAAAATATTTTAAAAAGTTGCGTAAATAATTAGGAAATATTTTAGTTATATTCTTTGGCCCAAAAGTTCATATATTTTCTAAAACATTTTTACGAAAACTTTATAAAAATATTAAGTCAACATTTTTATGCAATCATATAGTACAATATTTTTTTATCATAAGAAGAAAATATTTATAAAATATTATTAGTCAAATATTCATTAATCAACCACTTTAAGACATTTACAAAATATTATCATTTCCCAAATGCTGTGTGGGTACCTACCATTGGTTAGCCTATATATATCATACAGTTACACTATATGTATAAATTAATGGTATAACTTGGGTGCATAAAATATTAATTAAAAGTATTAAAAAGTATTTTTCAATTTATTCAACATGCGAAAATACTAAATTGTATTTTATCTTCACGGTACTATTATAGTGGTAACTATAAATTTACTAATATCTATATACCTTTACACACTATCAATGATATGATAAATAGTAGAGTTGGAGGGGCTTTAGTAAATGTTGTGCTGTTTGCGTCTACGCACGCTATGCTGACATATAATATATAACAACTATAGGATATACGGTTCATAAAAATGAAATGGCTATTGACTATGTATATTAATTTGTGTCGTTTAATACGAATGAAATATGTGGCAATATTATATTATGTAGTTAAGTACAATATAAAATAAGATGATTATTTCATAGTTTTATCACTAAATGAATTATTATTAATTCTTGGTAATATTTCTTGGTTAACCTATGTATTTAAAAAACATTTTGAATTACCTACCTACCTAATTAATAACTAAACCAATAACGTTTTTTTATCTTTAAAATTTTTTACAATTTTTAATGTCAATACGTTGACATTAAATTGTTCTATATTAGGTTAGGTTAGCCTTACCTAACCTAGGTGGGTATATTTTATAGTTTTGTAAAATAGTTTTTAAGGACTATATTATCCTTATGCTGTCTATATAGGTACATTTGAATAACTCATAAGCTGCCTACTATTTTGAATTATTATTTAGGTAGGTTGAAGGTACATCATTATCAAAAAAAAAAAATCATCTGCTTAATAATTTAATACAATAAAAAAAATTAACACATAAAAAAAGTTTGTATTGCAATTAAACACTTAAGCAGATAGCATGGAAATTAAAAATATAAGTACTTACTTATTTAAAAATATAGTTTAAAATAGAAAGTATATTTTTAATATATTTTATTATTTAATATTCTGAATATTAGTAGCCGTTTCACTTGCCCACTTGACATAAGTATTTTTATAAACCGTTGGTAATTATAAGTACATATTCAATTTATTTATTTTATTTATTTTGTTATATTGGTTATTATATATTCTTTGAATTATTATTTATTAAATAGGTCAATCAATGATTTTTTTTAAATTGCAACTATTATTTTGTGCTACATATTATTTTAATGAACATCAATTAATAAGTTTGTTAATGTATATTACGAATACACCATAGGCAGCTCATCGTTAATACCTGCAGGTGTCGTCACTAATAGCCTAACTGTTTTTATTACCATCATAGGTAGTTTTTATTGGCAAAATATAATATGAATAAATGTATGACAATCTCGTCTATTTATTGTGAAGTATCGCAATGCTTTAAAAAGTTATGATGTATAAAATTATATTTAATTTTTTTTTAAATATATTTTTTTTAGAATATTATGATTTCCAATGGTCTAGTGTTTGACATCCTTAAACGAAAACTTTCACCAAGTACGAACATTTACAGATATGTCATACATATTACCATTAGTATTTAAAATATGTATTCGAATACTGTATTACAAAAGTATTCAAAATACTTTACAGGCCCTTTTTTGTGAATTTAAGTGCTTTTACGTATATTTAAAATTACTTATATTTGTGTTAATTTAAATATAATAAATAAGTACATTCATTAATAATTGGATCAAGAATTTCAGATGTCACATACCTATTATAATATTATTGTCAAATTAATCTTCAGCAGGGTAGATATGGAATTTAGGTGTTGTGTCGTCTACGTATTTAATAAAATTCTTAGAAGCATTATAAGAACAATTTTTAAAATTGTTATACAAAGCAAATAATATATTATATTATATTGTTCGTTGAAATAGGTATACGACACGACGGTAAAAATAAAAAAAGCGGGTACTTGCCCAAGTTAGGTTAGGTTAGGTGGGTTACTGTAATAGATGGTGTAAAATTTGAATTCAATGATATAATATCATTGTATACGAAAAACGATTCTGCAGAGACGGTTTGTCAGCCAAAGATATTTTATATCATATTTATACATATTATTATTATTCATACGGTAGCCGCGGAAGTTGAAATAATATTATTTGTATAATAATGTACTTTAGGAGTTTCAAGCACCTACGAATAATATTATTAAATTATAACATAAAACTAAAATCGTTCTTCTTCGTTTAAATATCTAATTTCGAACAAACTTGAACTTCAAATAACTATGAAAAAACTGCGTTTGTGTATTTTTTTAGATTTTTTGGTTACTGTAGAAATTACTTATGTGAAACCTTGTTTTTAATTTTTAATCATTAGGTATACAAATTGAAAATTTCATAAATTGTTAACTGTAAAATAATTTTGTGTACATTTTGTTGAAAGAAATTTGAACACTTCAAAATAAACTACTTATAAAAAAAAAACTTGCCTAGGTTTGTATTTTTAATATTTTAAATTGATATTTGAACAATATGTGAGGAACACAAGGTTATAACATTTTTTCAAAAAAAGATTTTTGACTCAACAACAAAATAAAATTGATATTTAAAAAAAAAAAACTAAAAGATTGAATTAGAAAATAATAATAGGTATTATAAACATTTTGGAAAATTTCAATTATCTACGGTTATTCATTTTTAACTTACAACAAAACAAAAAAATCGTTCGATGAAAAATCAATTTATAGGTGAATATCCAAGGTCGTAAGAATTTAAAACTTCAAACGCTCATAAATATGTAATATGATTTTCCGGTTTAGATTTTTTTATTAAGGTATACATACTTATGAGAAAATTTGTATTTAATTTACAAATCTTAGATATAAAAAGAAAATTTTTTATGAGTTTCTAACTCGAAATAATTTTCAAATTTTTGTGACTTTTACGAATTTTGACAACATTGTGACGTTTTCTGACCTTCAGACGCTCATAAATAATAATTGTGAATTTATGATCAACTTTTTTTTAAATTCCACTAACAATAGCTTACGAGTAACCTTATTTCATATTTTCAAGATTTTTGACAGTGCTAACATTTTTTTACCGACATTAATTTTTAAAAAACTAATAATAATCGAAAACTCCATAATATTATGCCAACCGATTTTGAGTACGAATTCCCGTTTTTCTTTAATTTTGTTTTTTATGTTTCCAGGTGCTTTTTAAAACTACTAGGTATTTTGCACCATTTAGATTCACTTTCCCACCGGAAAAGATACTGAAGTTGAAAATCGATGCATTTTTTCGACTATTTATCGTGTACACATACACCGAAAAAAAAACACTCATCTTTGTAAAATCAATATATTACATACTCCTCTCGGAATTTAAAAGTATTTTCAAAGTATTTGAATACTTTAACAAGACTAAATCAGTATTGTAAGCACAGTGTGTTTACCGAATTTTAAAATTGAGAATACTCATGAGTATTTTCAAATGAGTGTTACAATGACAATATTCTATTATTATGTATATCCAACGATAGGTACCTACGCATGTGTAATTGGTTTAGAATATTTAATTTATCCCTGCTCACTGCTCACTTTGCTATTGTAGTTATATAATAATATAGATAAGTAATTAAAAAAAAATAAGCTTAATATTATAATTGTTTAAATTGTATTATTTTATTTTAATGATTAACAATATTCAATATATAACTAATAGCCAATTATAGGCATTAGGTAAAACTTTTTCTGAAACTTATTCACCTTTTATTATACTGATATAGCCTAATTAATATAATATTATGTCATTTACCATTTATTGGAATAATAACAATAATATAACCAAAATATGTAATACATTTAAGATGAAGAAATTATGAAATACAATATCAATATAATAATATAATGTAGGAATATTGATTAATATACTATTTAAACTATTCATGACAACGATAAATTATAAGCAAATACTATATAGGTATTCTATACTGTACTATATACTATGTAAATAAATATATATATATATTATATAAAACATTGAACAAGCGATTAATAGACATAGGTAATAGTATGTAGGTATACAATTCAAAATTATATTTTCAAAAAACATAACAATGCTAAGCTTTCCACGATCATTCTAAGTAGGTACTGATAAATACAACTTTTTAAATACAATAATGGTTTCATTCTAGAGGCTTACCTAGAGGTACAGGTTATATTTCAATGGATCTGTTGGAAATGCAGGTGTTAATTTAATATTTAAAATTATTCAATTAATAATATATTAAGTAGAATTATTTGAGTATTTAAAAATTAGAAAAATGTATTTTTTAATATATGGACGGATTTAAGAAATACCGTAAAATTGAAAAAGTCTTTAATAAAAACAGATTTTACTCTTGTAGGGTTTCAAAATAGGCGATATTGTTAAATTATGTTATTATACAAATTATAAAATTACCTAATTAATATGCGTATTTTAGTATTTTATCCATTAACAGTATTTTTCTAATACATACGTCAAACATTGAAACATTCAACAACCCAGCCGGCCACCCAACAACTAAAAAAACTTTGGTCCTGACCTATATGACTAGGTACAGTGGCTCCAGAACATAAACAATATGTTATTATATTATAACAAGATATTTTAAGCTCAACATGCGTTATAATGTATTATTTTCCTATTTTTGTTTTTAGATTGTAAGTGAGTCTGTTATCAATTGTACTGCCACGTTAGTTGAAAACATTTGATTTGACATTTTTAAAAGATTTATTATTAAATGCAATTATCATTATAATTTAAATAATGGAATAATATTGTTATTATTATTACCTAGATAAAAAAATAGTATTTTATAAGAATATAAGCTTAACTGGTGTATATAATTTAGTCTGATAATTATAATAAATTAAGTTTTATAAATTAAACACAAAAAAAAATTGAATTGGTAACATGATTTAAGGCCGCATTTTAAATAGACTTAAAACATTTAGGTAATTCATATAATCAATACTTTTAAAATACAAGCAAAATATAAAAATTGTATTTTGTCAATTTAAAACTTTTTGCCAACATAATGTCATACAAATTCAAGTATAAAATTATGTTTTAAATAAATGGTCTTGGCTACTTCATATAATATAAGTAAAAACAAGTATTTTAAATGTATAAAGGACATACAGTTTAGGAATTTAGATAAATATCTAAGTAGCTAGTACAAATCAAACTTTATAAATTATTTGTATTTTTATTTAATAATATTATAATGATAATGATTAATGAGCTTCACTAAAATTTTTAAGTATGAAAAAATGTTTTTATATTATCATTTATTATTTGCTTTTATAATATTGTTATTCTTAACAATTTAATGTTTTTAAAATATTAGATTTGTATTTAATCATTTGGTTCGTTATACGTGTTGTAATAAAATATATGCCTTAAAACAAATTTCTCAAGTCTTCATCTAAATTGATCAAAGCGTAATACTGTTATAGGTACAATTCTGGAATTAGACAATTTAGTAATATTGTAGAGAATGTGAGGATTGAGGAGACATAGTACTATATTTAAATTTGTTTTTAAATATTTGAGCGTACCTCAACTAATATTTTACAAAAGAAGATTGACGGACATTAGTTAACGAAAACATTTTAGAATATCTATATTATTGGTTTTTTCCACTTCCAGCATTAATTTTAATACATGTAAATTGATTAACCTATAGTAGTATATAGTCTATATACTGTTAAAAATCGTAATAAAAATGTAAATTTAATTGACTTTCGATTCTTGACAAATTCACTGATCATTTTAATGCAAACAAGTTAACTAAATTATGTCTACATATAATTTATCAGTTATCTGATAAATGTAATTATTAAACAGATTTCCAACTTAAACCATGCCTTAAACATACCTAATATATTTTGAATATCGTTACCTACGCTTTATAAGATAAAGTCAACAAATAGAAACATCAATACATTAAGATAGGTTAATACAAAATTATAATTTATCAAATAGGTACAAACGAAATAGGAATATTTTTAAGTCAAAGGGACGAATTATATTCGTTGGTACTTTCATGGATAAATATAATATGTAGGTAGCTAATTATCAAATAGCTAGACTTTTATAGTCTTTTTAGGAAGTTGGGACCAAAAATAAAACATTTATATAATGTTATAATAACAGTTAGCCTGCAACCTTTATCGTCGTGTGATTCACGGATACTACCTATATTAAATTTAAATTCATACAATCATAATGTTATGTTTCTTCGGTTTTCCTAATAAAAACATCTATTTAACGCAAATGCAAGGTGGGATATTTATTTAAATACCTAATATCAAGTAGGGAACAACACATTTAGATGTTTTGATGAAAAATATGTTTAACTAAATGGCTCAAGTCTGAACAAGAGTTAATAATTATTAATTATTCTATCTCTCTGTCAATTTTATAAAATATGACGTAATAACTTTAGGAAGTGAAAAATCATCTTTCAAACGACATCACTCACGTCTATATATGTGCATAATATAACATATGTTAACGAGACATTTAGAATTCATCGATTTAAAATAATATATGGTCATAACGCATTCATTATAATATGAATCATAAATACCTAATATAATATAATATATGATTCACACGCGATGATGTCCGCGTCCAAATTAACAACAATCAGATAATAATTAAATAATAGATAATAAGAATATTATATAATAAAGCAGTTAATTTTTTTTGGCAGCATTGATATCGATACTCATATTGAATTAAGTTGCGCGCGAATTTCACTATAACAATAATACTAAATCGAAGTGGTTGCTGCAAAAATCACCTTAAAATCGCTTTTTTTTTGAAAATGTAAATTTTTACGGTATAAAACCAAAAAAAAAAATCACCACAAGTTGGTACAATAACCAGATATAGGCAGATACTAATAATTATATATAATATAAAAGACATAAGTAGGTTAGGAATAGTTTTTATTGTGAACGGACTTATCTTGATTTATTTTTTTTCGTTTGGTACAAGAATCAGACAAGCCCGCGGACTTTTCTGAATTCTGCTGCAAATAATGGTCACATTATGACATAAAAAATAAACATAAGTAAACATACTATAGTATGCATACATTACTCGTCTTGATTAGTGTCGAATGCGTGGTTTTAAACAAAAAAAAAAGATAATTGTTGGGAAAAAACCAGATAAGTCCGTATCAGTCGAAGTCTTATAATATAATATTATTACATTTGTATGAAATTAAAGTAAGACATCCTACATAAAACTCAGACGAACAACAGTGTCCACTGTCCATCTTGCATGTCCTGCAGTATCTTTCACGGAATTCGAATATAAATTATTCAAACTTAAATATAATAATAAAAAAAAAAATTTTAGACCATCAAAAATGTTGTGCGCCGATCCTGCAGTAACCTGTTTCAAAAATTCGACTTGTCTGGTAGTTTTTTGCAGCAAGTCCTTCAATTATTATATTATTATAATTATATAAATTGTCAATATCGTGTGTGTGTGTGTGTGTGTTTTATTGATCTTCCGCGGTGGTGTTCTGCGGATCGATGTTGTCCAGCCAGTTGACTATGAACATGTTCCTGTCGTATCTGGTGAACGCCTTCGGCTGATATCTCTTTATGGTGTCTGTGCACACGGCAATGTCGTCCGGGCACAGCGGCTTGCCGGTCCTCGGTACGCTCAAATATTTGCTTGAACCCGCGGCTGCGGCTCCGGTGGCGTCATTGCGGTCGGACAACTGCAGTTGGTCCGGTACGTGGTCGGCTCCTCCTCCAGAACTCGACTTGTCTAAATTGAATTCGCTCAGTGACAGACGTTCCAATGTCTTGTAAGTGATCAGTAAACGCCGTTGAATATAATTTTGCCGCACCTGCAGAGGACACATACACATCATTAATTTATTATGTTATAATAATATAATATAAGGTTCGGATTTTAAGTAAAACGCTTTTTTTGTTTTGGACAGACAAAGATAGAACAATAATTCTTGTATAAAAATGTGTTTTGTTGTATTTGATACACCGATAATTGCCTTTTCTGCGTTTTTTGCTTTTTTATATTTTGTGTTAGATTATCAATTGATCACAATAATTTTATCGTATTTACCGTGTAAATCGATAAGAGCTTGTGAAGACGACGCATGATCGATGTTATGTTTAAAATTAAAAATACTAGTAATGACTGATGACTAGAAAGCGGGTGTCATTTTCCACGTAGAAAAATTATTCAAGTTCGAACCGTCTACACTTTACCGAAAAATATTATATATTGTCAAAGTATGACCGTAATTTTTTTTGTTACGGCAGCACTGAAAGTTTAGGTTTTGATGACCATTGATGTGTTGGGAGGCGACCTTTTTTCCGTCCAGCGGGTGGTAAAGTGGGAATCCCCATAGTAGGTACCAGGTGGTTAAATGGAAAACCCCAAAAGTGCTGAGCGCGCATATCATGCGTATCTCCTGCACAACCAGACAGTGAAATCTATACCACGGTCCTTACAAAACATAAGCTTTTGGTTACATCTTTTATTCGTGCACGACGCGTAATAGTATATTGTGTGGAAAGGGCGGGAAGTGAGCTATTTTAGTCGCGAGCCACGTGTGTGGCACGAGTCGCAGACGACACCACAGGCAAGAGCCGAAAGCGAAGGCCGCATTTCGCCCAAGACTGAAATTGCCTTCCCGCACGAGCCGCGCGTACTATTTTTTCACGCCTCTGAGTTCACCGATCACGGCAAAGGTAGGAATCTATATGCAACAGCTGGACTATTCTTCAAAAATAATATTTCTTGAAAGAAACGATTTGTTTTTATTTATTTTAAGCGTCAATGCGTCATGCATGGAGGCTATAATATGAATACCTATAAGATGTAACTAAAAGTTTATGTTTTGTAAGGACCGTGGTATAGATTTTAGTGTCTGGGTGTGCATAGGAGATATCTACGCGTGACATGCACTTTTGGGGATTTCCACTTTACCGCCCGCTGGACGCAAAAAGGTCGCTTCCCAACGCTTCAATGAGTTCAACCACTATCGAACACCAAATTTTCGGAGCAGGCGTGACAAAAACATTTTAATTTCATGCAATTTATTGTTTTTGTAGAATAGTTTGTTTGTTGCATAAATCCCTGCATTGACTTTGTCATGACAGATGACCACAGAGGCGTGACAAAAAATAGTATGTGTGGCTCGTGCGGGAAGGCAATTTCCCGCCCTTGTCACTCAATATACTATAAAGCTTATGGAATTAAAAAAAAAAAAAATTTTGACTGTTCCAGGTTTAGATGGGTAATAGATTAAATTAGTTATTTTAGATTGGTATAACAGCTATTCAAATCACCACTGCATATTTCTTTATTTCAGCTAGAAATTGTTTAAAAAAGTTACTTATTAGTTTTACTATTTAAAATTAAATATTTTATTTTTTCTGGGTTTTTAGTTTTGAATACCATTTCCGATTATCAAATATTAAGCAAAGTTTGAATCAATAAAAGTTGGAATTTTTTACGGGAAACGAAGTGTACGGGATCACCTAGTTTATAGCAAAATAAATTCACCACGTGTAAGGTTAAAATTTTTAATTATTACCATAGTTATATTTTTCAACAATATATTAAACATTAACAATTTGACGACACAGTAAAAAATTGGCTTGTGAATTTGGGCATATAACATTACTTTGAGACCCCTATAGCCTTTAAAAGTATTTTAAAAACGTTTTTATATAAGAGAAAGATTAAAGTAAATTCAACACTAATTATCGAAATATATATATTTTATCATGGTTTTCATTTCAAGGATACACAAAATATGCAAGTGAAAAAAAATGTCCTCATATTACAGCTAAATGGAAAGGTGTTTGGTTTGTGTTTTGAACTTCTTGCTTAAACAACTATCCTGCCCTCTACATTTGCTACTAATTACTCCTATCTCCTAAGTTCTAACTCTTGCAGTTAGGCACTCCACGGTATAAGCCGTGAACGTGGTTTCTCGAGACTAGAATATGTATAATCAAAACATATATGTAACCATATGTATACGAACATGTTCAGTGGGGCCCATTATTTTCTTGAAGAATAAATAAAAATAAAAAAATAAATAAATAATCATATATTTAAGGAGTATCCTTGTAACAAGACCAATGAGATAATTTTATGATTATGACTTATAAAAAGTAAGTACTTAGGTAGATAGGTTTAGACTCGGATGATATAATTGATAAGGTTCCTTATAAAAGAAAAGTGCATAAAAATTATTCTTGTTTTAAAATAAAAATAGAGAAAATGTTATATTACGTAGGTACCTACACTCTATAGGTATATTGTTTTAGTTTCTATACCTTCTCATTAAAATATGGTAGTTTTAAAGTTGAATTATTGTTGTATTGAAAGTGTAATGTGAACGGAGCAATTAATTTTTTTTCCTTCGGTGATTTTAAAATATTCCCCTTTAGTAAAAAAAATTACATAATCGCCACTCCCAATTTTTACGGATACAGTACGGCCCGTGGTCTGCTGACTGATGAAGGCCAATAAATCATCTGACGATGTATTCATCTCCGTAAGTACCTTATATGACAAGATGTATGTGCATTAGCTATTTACTCAAGTTGGTATTTGAAAATCAGTAGGAAAACCAAAATGTTAATAGAATTACAAACAATTTACCTCGACTCCATCATCATAGTGATCGATGCACGCGCGTATCGGTGCCATGTGAGTGCATATTTCGGGGCCGGAAGGGTCTTAACAGGTCGTACCTAATTTTTTTTATATGATTATCCTATTATATTGTGCATGATTAAAAGGGGTAGGTAGGCATAAACTTTTTTTAAAGAGACTCCGCCCCCTATAAATTCCCACAATTCAAGCAATTAAAAAAAAACCATTTAAAACTAATTATTTTACCTATTATAGACCATAGTTAATAGTTATTAAATACATATATATTATGCGGCAATTTAGTTATATATTATTGACATATTATACCTAACCGTTATTATATAGTGGCTATAATAACAATAAATG
Organism: Sitobion miscanthi; assembly: GCA_008086715.1. Lineage (NCBI taxonomy): Eukaryota > Metazoa > Arthropoda > Insecta > Hemiptera > Aphididae > Sitobion > Sitobion miscanthi. The sequence goes on from CM017803.1 coordinate 28,251,773, forward strand.
AATATTATGTCAACAGCGACTGTCGACTGAAATATAATAAATATTTTTTCATTCTACACACATTATTTTAGGCCATTACACATAACGTCATCTAGATTTTTATCCTATTTCGGTGATTGTAAGTTTTAATTGTTATATTATATACATTATCGGCTAATAATAATAATTGGGTACATAGCAATAGATGCATATTGAGTGTATACGTTTACCCAGGTGTAAGGGTAAAGAGAGCCAAAATAATTTACTTATTACCAGTTACTCTGAAGGCTTAAATCGACTACCAAAGTATATAATATTAGGTTCTAAACTGTAATACCTCCGCTAATAAGGCCACACCAAGGTATGCCCTAAGACCACTATAATAATACCACTGTAGTGATCGCCGTGCAGGACACGTTGAACACTAATACAATAATTATTTAACGACGTCGCACGTTCGTCGTCGTCTTGAGTCGTGGTTGAGAAAGATAGGTGATAATTATAAACACTTTTAGACTTTTTAAATATAACAATAATTTAACACTTTATTATTACAAATTCAAATACACAATAATTATAAGCACTGTCGTAAGCTTGTTAGACCTACGACGAGGGCTGACTATCTTCTAAGTAATGGTAGGCGCTCTACTCGTATTTATGCGGGTTCTAGCAATGACGTACTAGTGGCGTGATAGATAATATATTCTAATATTATTGTGGAATTAGGTAAAACAACTTGTTGTTTTCACCTTTGATCTAGGCTTCCTGTTATACGCCTACATTACCTATTATAAATTAGACAAAATGTATAATTTATTCTACATGATATTATTTAATATCATATTATAGCTGTGGGTATTAATTAAATCCCTAATATCGCTGAATTTCATTAATATGTGATTAGCTATAACAATTTGTTGTTTTCGCCTTTGGCCTACGTTTTTAGGCTTACTTTATATTCCGTATTAATACCTACATTACTACAAATAAATTATACTGTATGTATAATTTATTTATTCTATATTATTTTATTTAAAATAATACTATAGCTTTTGGGTTTACTACACCACTATAAAAGACAAATATGATAGAACCGATTTTTTATTCATTGGCGTTTGTGGTGGATTTAATATTATTTTACATTTTTTGTAAATTATTATCATATTATTGTTCGTTATAATTAAATTTATCTTATATTATATTTATTTTTATCTCGAATCGCGGAAAATATACCAATATGCTGCAGTAATCTTCGATACAGATCTCGCACGGAAGTAGATAATAAATTAAATAATTTATAACGTAGCTACGTAGATAATTTTTTACTGCTTTATCATTTTGATAATGCCGATGTCTTGCGACATTTAGAACGGTTCTATCTTTAGACATTAAAGTGTTACGTGACTGATCCGTAATAAACATGAACGATACTTGGTAAATTCGAAAAACAAAGTTAGAGACCAACAACTGATCTAGATGATTGTATTGCAAAACATTTATTACGTGTCTTATTTTAGATAGGTTGGTAAATATATAATTACCATTATATTTTACAGTCTGTCTGTATTAACTATTAGCGCTACGCCGTTACCCAGGAGCCACCACGAGGAAGTTGGTTCTTTATAATATTGTCCCCCAAAAGTGGTTTTTTGCATCTTTAATATAAGAATATTTGTAAAGTAATAATTGTTTTTAATATAACAATATGTATAAAACCTATAAAAAAAAAATGTAAATATTATAAAATATATTATATAAATATAGATTGATATGTATGACTTATACTGAATCTATAAAAATAAAAAATCTTTATTTTTGTATTAAACCTTTTTTGGGGGAACTTATGACGATAACAGGACGTTATGTGTTACGTAGCAGGGGCGCCCGCAGAGAGGGGCCAGTGGGTGCCATTGCATTGTATTATGTATGTATGTACTATTATTACCTTTTAATATTATGTATATATGTACAATCAAACACACACACCTGTTAGCTCAAATAATAATTTGATGCCCGTACCTTTTTGTTGACTGATCTCACGAGGTCGGTGGGACTGAAAGCGGACGACGCGTAGCTGTTGTGCAGCGAGCTGGAGTACCGACTCGGCGACGGCAGCTGCGACGTAGACGCCATGTCGCCGACCACCACGCACGTGGACAGGGATCGCGACGTGTTGCCCAACCGGCCCTGCATGGTGGTGGCCATCAGGAGCACGTCCGAGTTTATGCGCAACTTGTTTATGGCCAGCTCGGAAGCGCTGTGTGGCATGCGGACGTCCTCGCTGTCCGCCAGCCAACACCCAGTGTCCATGCTGGTCGCGTCTGCGATGTCGCTGGTGCTGAAGCTTTTGGATAGACCGAGCGCTGACTGCAGTGCCCCGCAGCTTTTTATCAAATCGTTCTCTTCCTCGAACCACACCGAATTGGTTATGTCCTGTGACATCCTGTTCGGACATGCGAACCAATAATATTAACGTTTAAGTATTTAATTTGAGTAAGGTATAGGTTAGGTGAGGTATAGGTATGACCTATATGTGTAATGTGTGGCTAGTAATCCTTGGCAGGATTGAATAAAAATATAGATGAACAATGTTGCAGGGAAATTTAATTTTGAAATGACTGTGTCAACAGGCACTATATATATATATAAGATATTTGAATAAATAGGTATATTGATAGGATGGTACGTATCAATACGTGTTCGACAATCTCATGACTTTGGTACCTGTACAGAACAATTATATTGTGAACTATAATATATTAATGTAGGACTTTATATACAGTGTACTATCTATATTAAAATATGTACTAAATTAATTAATCTTAATATTATGTTTTATACTTTTATACAATCAAACCGATTCAGTGTTGAAAAATAAATATTGAATAGATTATATTAAGCATTAATATATTGTGTTGTATACTAAATTGGAAAATATATATTACTGCTCTGATGTAAAATTTGGTATAAGTCATATTATGCTGCAAGATACCCATAGATATATTGTTTACCGGCTAAACACGTCTGTTCCATAAATTAGCAATATTATCAGATTTAAGATAGGAACCTGCTATACTATAAAATTTATATTTTTTCGAATATTTTATCGTTCACTGCAGCGTTTGTTTACGGACAAAATATATTATTTATTAGACATATAGCTTATACTGCACGGATAAACATTATTGCAATTGATTACATAAGACTGAGCGAAGGTCGTAACGTAATTGCTTATGAAACGACTACTTAAAGCGAAGTAGTTATATATATATAATGAATATTGATTAATATGAGTACCTATACGTTATTTTTGATACGTTTGAAAATTAAAATCCAAACAGTATACCTATGGATAAATATTTTAATTATAATATAAGGTACCTATATGAAGTTTAGCGAAAAATTCAAAAACGTCTATCTTAAGAAAATTTTATGAAATCCAAAAATATTTAACAAAAAATGTGATAGGTATATACTATTTTCATTAAAAAGTTTGGATCTTTACGCATAGGCACATATGACAATAATTATTTAAAAATCGTCTATAAAAAAAATGTTTTATTTTATCTAAAACATAACATAATTGTAATTATCTATTTGTATTCAGTCGACAGTCATCAAACCTAACCTGATGAGTAATGATTACTATTATTATAGGTATTATTAAATAAGAATATTTAAAAAAAACTCATTTTAAATATGATATAATGTTAGTGTTTGTAGAATTTATGCATCATGTTTACAAACATACTAGTCAGTAAACTACTAAATAGCCTGATATTTCAATAAATACATAAACCTAAATTAAACTATCGCACACAATTCGATAAAAGTAATTTTCTGAGGCAATTTTTTTTTATAGATTCTAACAAATTTTGTGTGGGTCGAAATTTATATTTGGTATTGATTTTAAATTACTTTTTTTATTTTTGTATATTCTAAAAAACAAAATCAATACATGTGGTATACAACTTATATAGGTAGGTATAAATAAGGGTGGGTGATTTGTGATAACATAATCAATAACATATAAGAAATGGTACAAGACGAAATCTGCACCCTTCGGTGATAATATATTATGTAGAGATTTTAATATTTTATGATATCGAAAAGTCTTTTTACTTCGATTAAGTATTTGATAAAAAAAAAAAACAATTAATGTCAAAAAAAACCAACGTAAACCACAATAAAAAAGTACAGATAATTTTCAATTACAATATAGAATAACTTACTATGATTTCTAAATTTATTCAAGAATAAAAATTAATTTTGAATTCGTTTAATAATATTCGAGTAATATTAATTAATAATATTTTTGTAAGATAAAAGTTTATGATAATTTTAAATTTTAAATTATTTGTACTGTAATATATTTTTAGAAAAGAAAATTCTTTGTTTTTTAAAATATATTAAAAATAATTTTTGTGACAAACTATTTTACAACTAATTTAAATTTTCTTCTCTTTTTTATCGGATATACATTTTTAGTCTCCGTTTTTTTAAACCAAAATAGTAATAATATATGTTTTTAAATCATACAATATTTAACTGTTATTAAAATAAGAATGTGTAAATATATAATAAATGCATCAATCGTTTTCTTAAACTGTGTGTACGTTGTTGTTTATCTATTAGGTATATTATGGGTAGATCTATCAATAGGTATGCCATTATTTTTTTTATAAATAATTAAATAAAAATAAAAACTTAAATAATCTATTTTATTTTATTTTGAGTGTTACTGCTGGGTGACTTCTCTCATCACGTCTCAACGTCTTGTACTTATATATATTTTTTTTTATCTTCGCACCTATGCTTATTGTAAGTACCATTACAGATTGTATAATATATTGCAATAAATGTTAAAAAAAATTGTATTTTATATGCGGATCTTACATATAACATAGTATAATTTCCCATTGGTATCATTGCTCCACTTTTATAACTTATATTTTCCATCCTTCCGCTTATTTTGGGCCATTTCACCACTGATTATACTAATTTTTGCTAATGTAACCGGTATTATTTAATCGTCAGGATTTTGGAAATATAATTTCAATGAATGTTCTATATTATTTCATATTTGTATTATTAACATTTTTATTTTATTCACCTGTGAAGCATAATTACGTTTTTGATACGGCCTATATTCTGCTAATTTTTAAACATAAAATTAATAAAAAAATTATTTTATGCATAAAATATATAGTAATATAGTATGGCAAAATGTAATTTAATATGTGAATAGTTTATTGAGAATAAGTAATAACTTCAAATGAACTTTTCAATTAAATATTATAATTAATTATAAATACTTTTATTATAGGTATACACACCTACTATGGTATTTATAAATTTATAATCAATGTTTTCAGCAAAAATATGTAGGTCCTTGGCATATCTAAGTTGATTAAATATCTTATTTTACTGAATTACAATTTGATTAAATTTAATTATCTATAAAAGCGCATAAGCAAAATCTCAAAAACAATAATTGGTTAAAAACATTTTATTACGTGTCAGTGTTATTTACGTCTCAATTTATAAAACTATTTGATTAATATTAGACATTTAAAAATAGAACGTAATACAATATCAACCGAAAATAATATAATAATTAAGAATTTAAAATGAACTTTTTAATCAAGATAAAGATATGTGTATCTAAGTATAAGTATTGCAATTTCAGATTTGTATAATTTTATTTCTAACCATTCGAATAATAAAATTACGTAGTCGTTGTAAATAAAATGTTATGAAAATCATAGAGTATAAAATATTTGGGGTATTTACAATTTATTTTATTGCATACCTACTCAAGCATTAAAATAACATTTTTTACCAGAATTATTTTTCTTGATCTATTTTAATATTCAGTAGCGGGTACCAGCATTCGATTAATTTTTATAATTCATGCGCATAATGTATATTATTTAAAACATTAATTAACTCATATTTTTAGAGTAAAATAGCTTGTTGTATTCATACGATATGATAATAATAATATGATCTGACGATGTTTATGACAATTTCTATTTTAACTACATTTTTAGTGTACAAGTGCGTGTCAATTAATTATTTATTATACCAAACTCATGTGTTTTAAAATTTTAACTGTATGATGACAAAACTCACGTGATGTATAATTCATTCATATTTAATTTATATTGAATATTTCGCATAATTATGTATATTAAATTATGTATATCGTACAATCAATACCATCTACCTATATTTTGTTTTTAAATAATTTCCATGGCCGTTCAAAATATTTTCACTGTATATCGGTTAACGAGCGTATCTACATAATATTAAAATGTTTGAATTAACTCAAAAATCATACACTCATAATAAAATAATTGTACATATAGAATAATGTATGCAATATACATTTATCATAATTAATTTATATAATACGCCTTTAAGTTAAACTTAACAAGTGGTTGTTACAGGCTTGCAGTAATGTGCCACTTTTAAATATTATAAATATCTACGTAGGTACAGTGAAAATGGGCCAGTGAGTTTTTCTCGTTGTAACCACTAACTAATATAGCTTATTCTATATACTGTAAGAACTGAGAATAGGTGCTTCTTGTAAATTGAAGGCTGGAAAATACTAAAAGAAAACCCGATTTTCTTTACTGAAAACCTGTACCTACCTACTTAAACTGAACGCCTGATATTATTGAACGTTTTTACACATAATATATATTTATATACTATTTGTTAACAAGTATACATAGTGACATAGTGTTATACCCTATATAGTAGCTCGGTGTGGTGTGGACGACGGGCGTTATATGTTTCCACCAAAAGTATAAAGGAACTATTAAAAGCTGCTATATATAGTAAGTATATTTATAATACCATAAAATATTGAAAAAAAAATGATTTTCTTAGCTATAATAATATTATAGGTAATATTTATAAATTTGTTATTTTCTCTGCAATTAAACCGTACTTGTGATTAGTGACATTTTTGTTGTTCCTACCTATATCGACATATTATATAGGTATAGGTACTAAACCTTTTTAATTGCTATTTAGCTACTACCTATAATTTATTATTTTACTAATAAATTTATATATATACAATGTCAGACATATCAAATATAAACGCGGGGCTAGTATCAATAGTATAATACAACGTCCGGACACAAGATTAAACATATTTGATTTCTCTCAAAGCGTTTCTAGATTGAAATCTATTGCTTCAGACAAAAGTAATAATAGTCCAAACATGTTATATGTGTGCGCTAATGCTTATACGTCAAGTTCTTAAAAAATGTAAGTGTATAATATTGTATGTCAAGTACTTATAATAATATATTATGTAGAAAAAAGTGTTTTTTTTAACTGTTACAACATTTTCGGGCTTAATGATAAAACTAACCTCGGTTTAGCCAGCGGACAATTGAAACGATTTTGTGAAGACAAAGTACCTATATCTATCGCAGGATTCTCGAATTCGGAATTATGTATAATACGTTAAGGGTAAAATAAGAAGAAAATTGTTATCTGAAAATTATAATATTGAAAGTCCAATATTTCCTACAACACCCGAACATAGTACAAGAAAATGTCGGTGAAAGTATAATATACTATGTGAACAAAGTTAATTAAATTGAATAATTGTTAATGAAAAAAACGGACGTGCCTATACTCCGTAGGTACGTATTGAACACAGGCCACTGGGCACTGGGTAGTATTATACAATATCACAATAATACTGCATAAATCAACCAAATTGCAGAGTGGATATGAGGATATGATCGCTTTACGTAACGTAAGACTTTCTGAAAGACACACATAAGTGTGGTTACAAAAGTTCCATAAGTGTGGTTGCAAAAGTTCAATTAGTGTGGTTGCAAAAGTTCCGTAATAGTGGTAAAAACATTAATTATTTCGAGTGAATGCGTAATAATATGTTTGGTCAAATTGTATATTTTAAGTTCATTATGATCATTTTAACTATAATAGTGGTCCGTATAAAAAATAGTTTAATAACAATTAGGTAGGTAGGTAGGTAGGTAGGTACTGTTTTTAACAAAATCTATTTTGTTTAATATATTAAATAACATTTTGTTTTTCCCTAGCTACTTGATTGTAATTTTTCAACTTTTAAGTCTGTTTTAATTGTCGTAATAGTGGTTTAAATAAAAAATAATATTAGCACCCCTAAAATTTGTTTTGTTTTTTCTAATTAAATACTAGGTAGGGGCCTACTGTGTGTGATCGAATTTCGTTAGTTTTAAATTTGAATATATATTTGAATTCACTCACCTTTAATCGGCCACTGTGCACAATATGTCGGGGCAAGGTAGACTATATTATAATGCTCCTACTTTGACGGCAATACCCGACTTCCTATTCTTTGCTCGCAACATAATATAACTAGTGGTGTCCAAACAGTCGATCGCGATCTGCTGGTCGATCTTGGACGATTTCAGGGTCGATCCCCATTTGTTAGGTACATAATAATATTATGTTATAACTTATAATATATTATGTATAACCTATATTATATTAAGTTATAAAGTTACAACTATATAGTTGCATGCATATTTCGGATTAACCTGTTTCTGTGAAATTACATTTTCTCACACGAAGTTTATAAAAACAGAATACCGAGTAACATTTTCAGATAAACATTAAGTGCAGCGTCTTCGTTTAGCAGTAAGCGACTTTTTCCTAGATAACAATCAACTGGTCAACGAATGACACGGTTCTACGCCAAAAGTATGATTTTAATTTATTTTGGAATTATTTAGACATTTAATGCATAACTGGGTGTAAAACACTTACATAACTTTCCATTTTCATATTTTTATTTATATAACTATATAAGTAGGTACCTATATTAATTATTATTAGGTTATTTTATTTATAGATGCTTAAAAATAAAAAAAATAATTTTTTACGACAGTTGATCCTCAAAGGAAAATGAATATTACATTCTCAGTACAACATAATCAAAACAAGTTTGGCCATCCCTGTAAGTATCATAATATCATCATACCTATCCACATCGCCGTAGATAATATTATTATTTTTATAATATACCTTTTGAAAAACGCTTCGGGATAAGAGCTGGTGACACGGTTCAGGACGACGGCGGTGGTGGCGAAGGGCTGTTGTTGCTGTTGATGGGCGCCGGTGGAGGTCCTGGAGGCGGCGCACGACGCAAAGTCCTTGTCGCGAGACGGCGACCGCGGCATCCGACAACCGGTGGCCATTATTATCGGCAGGTTTTGGCCGCCACCGCCGCTGCCGCTCCGGTTGTCCTGCCGGCGACACGACTGCAGTCCCCCGTCGCTGGACGTCATCGTTACCGATAAACTCACGCCGCGGTATTCACGGTATAAACCGCGACTCAACCTCGTTTGATAGCAATGCGATGATCAGGTATAGGTAGGTATGTCGTATTATACGCGCAGCCGGTTTTGATCGCGATGGCGTGCCTGAGACGTCCTGCTGCAACTTGTGGCGCGGCGTACTTTAGCGCGCTTTCCTCTTCGGAGACCGGTGGTGCTTGCGGCGGCAGCGATGGTGCGCGTTTTTGTGCCGACGGGCGCGTACTGCGCTCGCAGCCGGGCCGGGTCGCGCGCGTAACACAACAACAATACAACTTTAATCGATAGTAGAGAGACTCCCGTTGTAGGCGGCGTCGGCGGTGTCGGCGATATCGGCGGCGGCGTATCATAATACATTTTATTATTGTTACTATATATGTATATAAGGTATGATGTCACGTCCAGTGTGACCGCTTCGGCGGGGCCGCCGAGTGTATAGGTCATAATATTTGGTATATGGTACATAATATTATACGACCGGGGATATTACATCAAAACATATAACTATAATTGAAACCAGAAAAAACGCCGTTTAAACCGCTCCAAATTAATGTGCATTTAACATTTCGTTTGAACGTTTAAAAGTTATGAAGATCTTTAAAAGTTTTTAATTACGACCAAAAAAATTAAATCTATCATTTGGGCGAGCGCTTATTCAAATCATAATAATAAAACTGCACCGTTAAACAGTAGGGGTAGCCTGTGCAAAATAAAAAATACTTCATAAAATGGGGGGTGGGGTGTTGATGGCCGGAAATTATTCAAGGTAAATCGTGTTTCCAAAAAAAAAGGGTTATAGTCATATATTGGTGCGTTAACTGCGTCCCGCATTTTGTTAATTTTCATTTGGGGTGATTCAATTTAAAAACAAATACACCTATCTAATGATCTACAATGACATGTTAGGTTACAGAGGTGTTAATTTCACTAAATGAGTTTAGCAACGGAACCTAACCTTGAAAAAACTTAAATACCACGCCATCCTGTGTGCATTTAATCGTTTATAATCTCGTGTTAGTGAACAGTTAGTGTTGCAAGAATTCCTTACGAGTATAAAAAAAATTAACCTTATGATAAGTGAAAAGACAAAACGTTGAAAGAGATCGATTGCTACACATTTTGAAAAAAGCAATAGGTATTTAATGTCGGGATCACATCGTTAGAATATATAGGTAAGTGTTTCAGATTCTGAATAATAGAGCAAAAGAATGTACTTATTGTATTCACAATGATTTTTTTTTCTATCTGTCATCATTCATCAACATTTGGGCTAGTGAAAATGCTCCAATTTTCGACATCAGCATTTTTTTTGATTGAAAAGTGAATCTAGTTAGCACTTTTGAGAGGCCAAAATTAAAAACTCCTAGTAGTTTTAGAAAGCGTCAGGAAAAAAATGGTAATTTATAATTTGTTATGTATAATAATTATGATGAATGCACATATTATTATAATTAAAATATGAAATGTAAATTGTTTTTTCCCAGCTAATGACATCATTGTTGACGCCGTAATAAATATTTCAAAAAAATAAATACTATTTCAGTTATTTTGTTGTAATTTAAAAATATTTTTCGTGGGTAGATACTTGAAACTTCTCAAATATATAATTATAATAGTATGGTAATATGCAAATAATATTAAAACAACTTACCGGCTACCGTATTAATAAATAATAATAACAATATAAATATACCTAATATAAAATAATATCTTAGGCTGACAAACCGACTCATAGGCGCAAATAGGTGGGCGGGGGCTTACCCCTCCAAAAACTAATGATTTCAGTACTAAAATTGAAAAGCATCATATAAGAGTATCAAGTATAGATTTGAGCTACAACCCTCCCCCAAATTTCAAACACTATTTACTCCTGTGCAAAGCGTCTCCGCTCAGAATCGTTTTTCATATAAAATAATATTATATCATTGAATTCAAATTTAAAAATTTCCATTACAGTCAGTAGCGTATTTAGGGATTTCCCGCCTATAGGCACTTTCTAACTCGCCGCCTATCCCTCCACATCCCTCCTAAATTTTGCCACCTGTGCCTCCTCAACCTGCATTGAATGCAAAATTTTTTGTTTCCTATGTGCGTACTGGTTCGTACCGTATTGCGTATGTGTTTAATATGTAGGTAACTGTTTAATTTTGAGCGAACGGATGCGATTGTTTACGGTTTAACTTGTCATTTTAAATTATATAATATATAATTTGTTTGAAAATTATTTTTCCCCTCAAAAAATTAGTAAAATTTGATTTCATCAAATAAAAAATACTTTTTATAATTTTGTAAAAATATGTTTTAAATTAGACTCCCTCCAATTAATCTCACCGCTCTTGGCCCGGGCTTATAGGGTCTGTGCCAAAATACGCTTCTGATTACTGCAGTGACCCATTTGTAATCTACTGTACAGCAGAGTGACACCCATTTACCCACTTTTTTCTTTTAATTAAATGATAATAATATTATAGCATAAATAGTTTTAGTGATCAAAATCATACACATATATCGGGAAATAAATAAATCTGCAGTATAACTTAAGAGTCGCAGAACTTAAAATATCTTCGTCTTACAATTTGACCGTGATTTTGCAGTTTTAGCTTTTATATTAGACCATTAGAGTGATTATCACGCCATTGTCATACTTAAACAAAATAATATTATCAAGGGCCTATCAAAGGCTATTATTATTGGGGGATAGGACTATAGGAAAACCGGGAATTTCCTGGTTAGGGCTTTTCCGTATTTGGAAAATGAGGCTCTCTTTCAACGTTTGGCGGAAGAACGCTTTGATAGTAAAATGCATGAACATAATTATTGAGTATGAATCATAGTAACTACAAAACCTACACATTTAGACGAGCATAATATGATTATAATATATTGATATTATACAATAGAAATTAGAAAAGAAATTTAATTCAGCTTAATAATATTAAGTACATACCTGTGTAATTTTCACCAAAAACAAAAACAAACATTTTAAAGAGGACGTCGCTCCCGCATAGGTAAGAACATTATCTGAACACAGATAAAAGTTTGATAATAGGTCAATTCACTCAAATAACAAAATTGACAGCACACTAATGAAACTGGTGAACGAAAATTTGGTATATTGTACGTGTGTAAGACGGAGACAACATATGCGGGTGCGACGTCCTCATAACTCTAAAGCCTGTGATTATTTGCACCACATAAAACTAGATAAAAGTATATTATGTGATTAATTAATATGCACAACCTATAAAAATTGTTTTTTAAACTTATTCATTTATATTTTATTTATCAACCAAATTAATTTCAATAGATAGGTACATTTCAAGAAAAATGTTAAAATGTACATAAAGTAAAATAAAAAAAGGTATGCTAAGTGAAATTGTAGGTAGCTACTTACTTTTTGTATAAATGAGTAATAACTCAGTTAATAATAAATTATGTAAAAATCAGGAATATTATAATTCATTGTGCTTTGTGCATGTTAATGGGTTATTAAGGGAACACTAGGTACGTACATTTGTTGTGTTCATCTCTCACACGTATAACATAACAAATTTTCGTTCACTAGTTTCATTAGTGTGCCGTTTGTTTTGATATTAGAGTGATTGACCTACCTATTATAAAACTTTATGGTAAAACCATTATCTGTGGTTAAGCATCTACTTAGTGTTTTTATTCAATATTTTAATTTTCCGAGCAAGATATGAGTATTTTTTATTTGTAATATATCACATAATATCCATATCTTACTTGAAAATTCAAATATTAAATATCGCCGATGCTTAGGCACAGATAATGTTCTTACTGTTACTGCTTACGCCTATGATAATACCTATTCACTGTAATAACTAACTAATGGCACGCTATTGAAACTAGTGAACGAAAATTGGGTATGTCATACATTAACTGTAAGACGGAGTCACGGAGACAACAAACGTATGGGTACCACATTTTAATTCATGTTTTATGTGCTATAACTGATGTGAGTTCGGTTAATTTAGGGTGAATTCCAATAGTTGAAATTGAATGTGTGGTGCAGATTACCAAAACTAATATTTATACGTGGTGAAAATAATATTATGTTTTTTAAACATTTTGGCACAAGTCACATACGTACTTAAATGTAAATATTATTTGTGCTAATTTATTAAAAGTACTAAAATAGGCACAAAATACCATATCCCACATTAAGAACTACCACAGTACTTACTACGAAAAGGAGGAGGAAGAAACTATATTTGTTTATAATTAATAAGTCGAATAACTAGATCTTTGTATACTTACCTAACTATTACCTATATTCTTACACAATAAAAATGTCATATCGTTCCGCCGAGGTTGCGCTGCCACTAACTATAACGGATTACCGTCAGATAGTGGTTAGGTTAGGTTACGGCCTTAGCAGCCGTAAGGCGTGTTATTTGTGTTACAAAATAGATTCTCAAGAATTAATTAAAAGATAAAAAATTTTAGGGCCGTATTCATAATCGATGCTCAAGAATAAGTATTGCTTTAGCTATACTTATGAATCAAATGAGATTCATAAACGAGACTTTGATTTAAGAAATTAAAAAAGTATTATTTAAATTAAGGTTGGTCGAGAATACATTAATAATGAGCATTATTTTCATCAAACGATTTTTTATTTTGTAGAAACTCTAAATCCAAAAACCGTAGATACTTGAATTGTTTACCAAAGGACATGCACATTAATTTTGTATGAGCGATTGAATTTAAAATGTACGATTATAATTTATAATATTATTTTGTTGTAATCCAAAACAATTTTTCGTAAAGAGTTGAATGTTTTTACCACTATGTGTATATTATTATTTACTTTACAAACATTAACACAATATTCATTTGTGATTAACCCTAGATAACTAACCTTATTTTTCCACCTTTATTTCTAACCATTCGTTAATATGATGAATAATATAAATATAATGAACAATTAATGATTTTTAATAGGTTAAATTTAATAAAGCATAAATATAATTAATAAAAACACATTAATTCAACTTTTGGATAACTATTTATTATAAAAATAATAGTAAAAAAAAAATTTTTCTCATTTTTAAAATATAAATTCGTTAAATTTACGTTATTGGGATAGTTATAGAACATAATATATGAGAGATACAAAGGGGGTTTAATGACATTAGATAAAATACCTAAAAATAGCAGCAATAAAATTAACAGTGTTCGTCACATCGACGTATGATTAGCGATCTAGGGTTAAAACGAGGTGCCTGTACACTCGACCCCTACTACGCAGAAGAGTGACTTCCCCATGATTTCTTAAGTTCTCATACTCTTGAAAATTGTTTAGCCACAAGCGGATGATACAATAAAAAAATGTACTGTTTACACATAGCAGGGCTTGGAACCGAAATCAAAAATACCGGTATTTTAACCGGAACTTATTGAAAATATTAGAACCGGAACCTTACCGAAACCCTTTTTTGATTTTCTTAGGTACCTAAACCAGAACCGGAACCGATATTTGTCGGAAGAGAATTTTCCGGTTTATTTCGGTTCTAGTTTTATTTAATTATTTAATATATTTAAGCAGGTAATACATATTAAATAATAGTTTATTCATAAAATTTGGTTGTTAATGCATAAGCGTATTTATAATTATATATTTCTATAATCTAACAGTTCCAGGAAACAATAAAATATGAGCATTTATCAAAATAAATATAATAAATATTGTTATTAGCCCGTTGGTTTGTAAAGCATGCCGTTATGATTATTTCCTTATATTTTATAATTTATAAATAGTTTTGGATGACAATGTCTGGTAATGTTGATGAATGATGTCTAATAAAATGATTATTAAAACGATCAAAATACACCGTATAAATTGTTATCAGATTGTGACAAAGGACTAATCATTTATTTAATGGTTAAATGGTATACATATTAACATAGAACAATAATATTAAATATAATTTCCGAACAGTTTCTCATATAATAATAAAATAGGACTAATGGGTGGTGATAACGAATAATTTTTAGTATCGCAATTCGCAATTTTCGTTTATTCTTATCATAAGCTATCAAATAATAAAGTGAACGATTGAATACCGTTATTTTTATTGAAAATTCGAATAACACTATCGAATGATTCAATAGTCGTTATTTGGCAGTGTCCACCACTAAAAATAGCATATCATATTACCTATCATACAAAAACAAGTAACAACCAATCAATTTTATTAGTGTGGTAATGGTGTAATGTTGAGCACAGGCTTCTTCTATCTAGTAATTAATTGTTGGTTGTTGACATAAGTCATACAAATTTCTTTGTTATAATATGATCAATCAACCTGTTTTTTAAATCCAGAATTCAATTTTTCATAAGGTTGTTATAATTTTTTATTATATTGTATTTTACATGAAAAATAAGTTTATACATTTTGTCTTTTAAACCATCAAAAATACTATTTTTTTAATGTCTAGTCTAGATTAAAATTTAAAAGTTAAATAAATTATATTTCAGTCTCTTATTATACTATATACCTATTATGGTCTCATATTAAATTAGACAGAAAATTATCAAAAATGAATTCAGATTTTTAAAACTTAAAAGAGGAAATAAGAAAAAGTCAATTAATCAAAACAATTTAGTAATTTTGTCATTTTAATTTATGCTAAAAATCATCATTTAAGTATTAAATTAAATACCTATTTACACAAAATATGATTTTTATAGAAAAAAAATCTTTATATACTTATCGTACAATTTTTAATATAAATGTCAGTAGTTCAAGCTGAATTTTACAACTCACAAGGCCACCAACTCACAGGCCACAGCTACAGAGTAAGTTAGGCTTGATCATATGCATTTCATACAAAATTCTAGGGAAGTAGTTAAATAAAACCACTTTTTACAGAGAACATTTAATGTTTGATTCATGATTGTATCAAATTTTACGATGTACTGAGTACTGACTTCCACTTCTTACATGAGTCAACCCTATTTTTTAAAATGTGTTTTGGATGTTTTTAAAACAAAATAGTAAACTTACTAAGTCCTTTAAGTTTTAACCCAATAAGGCGACTATAATTTGATTTTATCATTTTAGATAATTATAAGTATATGTATGAAGTTTATACTTGGTTCCTTTTTACTTTTTGAAAAAAAAAATATACCTCTAAATACCGGTATTTACCGGTACCAGAACCGAAACCTTAATTCTGTAATTTTAAGAACCGGAACCGAAACCGGTACCGAATTTTTTTTTTTTTTTTAGAACCTAATTGAAACCGAAACTGAAAAAATCATAAAGGTTCCAAGCCCTGACACATAGTATTGCACAATGATTCAGAATTCCCACCACAGATGACAGATACGAGCAGGATTTGATCCTCAAAATGTGTGCACAATAAATAATAATAATTGTCATATCATAGAAATAAAACAGCTTATATCGCACCCAAATAATATTTTTAAATTCGTTGAAATTTTAAAAACTTGCAAAGTTGTACAGTGCATATAATATATTATATTATTTGATATATATAATATAATATATACAGATACCTATAATATGCTAAGTATATATTAGTTTGATAAGTAGTAGAAATATTCAATTACATTGTTGATACTTACAAATTTATTGTAAGAATTCTGACGAAATTAGATATTATAAGCCGGGTTCTGGGACTTAGCATACATTTCCATATTATGCTGTCGACAATGCGTTTATATTCGATTAGGTACGTTTCCATTTATAATGGGAAATCAGAAACATCGTAGCGGCTATAATATACATTATCAGAAAGGTAATATTGTGTAATAATATTATGACAATGTATGCTAAATATGTACCCAGCTTTACGTAATTTCTTTAAAAAAAATTGTCCACGTAACTACCCAGCACAACAACAATATTTAACTATTGTCTATTATAATACCTACCCACCTAAACAATTACGATTTTATAGATACTTTATGCACTGCGCACGTTATGCACGTTTCTCCAGTCCTGTTCATCCTCTAATCCAGGGGTCGGCGGCCCACGACGGAGGACATAATAAAACTGGTCTGTCAAAAATATTTTTTTAATGCTGATTTTTCGCACATAATAGATATTCACTGATCTATTTTTATGATGTATTTGGATGTATTTTCCATACATATCTACAAAACGAAGTTTTTAAAGAATAAATATCGTTCAAAATTAACTGATCTCCACCTTGAAAACACTCTGAGCATTAATTGTTCATTAAGAGTATACCGAATTTTAAAAATTGACTAATATTATATGAAATAATTTTTTTTCGACAACTTGAATCGTATTTTCAACACAAAAATAAATATATCAATTATTAACTAATATCTTAATTTTTTCTGGCTTTTGACATTTTTTTTCATAGAAAATGCCATTGAATTGAATTTCCGATCGCTGTTTTAACCTATAACCTGACTTAACCATTTAAAATAATCCATTTTTAATATAATAATAATATGATCGGGACAATACCATAATTATTGTGTACTATATTCTATGTTGGAGATCGTGTATATTATATCGTGTTCAGTCTAAAAACACGTTAAATTTAAACACAAAGAGTTAATTTAATTTTGAATAGACAAAAATAAATGCATATGAAATTATCTATGTTGTACTATTGTGTATAATATTCCAAGAAACGATGAACAGACCTTAATAATATATACAGTCTTTTTAAGTACATAATTCCAAATTCAAATATTTGTATTTATGTCCTTTTAGATTCTGAGCGGTGGAAAAGTGAATCTAGTTGGTGCTTGGCGAGGTCAACATTTAAAATTCAAAAAATTTTCAATAGCGCCTGAAAAACAAAAAAAAAATTAAGGAAAAACGGGAATTTTTACGCGAAATTTGTTTTTGACAAAATCGAATAATTTACTAACTTTTTTTATACAACACAGAATATTTTGACTGGTTTTGAGCTGTTACAGGGTGCGTGATGTTGAACGGTGTCAGATAAAATTAAAACGAGACTTATCTATGGTAATTATAAACGCTAAAACGCATTTCGGTAGAAAAAATGGACACAAAATATTATACAGCTTAATTAATAAAGCATTGAATGTCTTTTATTAAAAATACTATTTTCTACTCAGAGTGACGTATTTCCCTGCAGTGTTCAACAAAAGTTAGTAATTATATGGTTATATACTTATATATAGCTTATATAATAATACCATAGAAAGTGTATTGTTTGTGAAAATTAATTTCTCATCAACTAAATAATAATTATATTATTAAAAAGTCATGATTTTTTTTTTTTTTTTAATTTTTCTCTCTTCGTCAGCAAAATATTATATTTTCACGGCTGTCAAAATGTTTACTGAACGTATTGGTCCGGAAAACAATTAATAAATTACACTAATTGTTTTGACTTGTGCCAACGACGAACGACAGTAATGAAATTACTCTCAATCAGTGTTAACACGTACACACACACGCGCGCAATAAACGAGACCATGTTTGATACTTTTTTCAGACTTTTCGCCACGGTGTTCGTTTGGCCTTATGCAGGATGTGACTCAAATCTATTAGCGCAATGTGCTGTGAAGTTGCTGAACGTAAGTAATCTGTTCCGACCACGGTTTACGTTACGATGAGTCCGGGGGTCACTCGTAACTTTCGATCGGAACTGTTGTTTTCTATGCACCAAAACTATAAGCCCGCGTTGTTGTTGAACGAATTTCACGTGGAATTATTCAACCCGAATCGGTATATTCTGCCGCACGCGTACCTGGTGGCCGCGCGTAACACATCCGATCTAATCGACCATTTGGACACGATTAACGTGACGGACGCGTTGTGGCGACCGGAAGTGAATTTCGTCGTGATCTTGGAAACGTTCACCGAGCTGTCTCAACACATACTAGAACCCGTGTTTCGGCGGTTCTGGACCAACAACATGTTCAAGTCGGTGTTACTGATACCGGCGATCGACGACGATGCAGTTGAAGCGTTTTACTGGTATCCGTTTCAGAAGAGGTGTGGCGAGTACCACACGCCGACGCTGGAGGACTTGTGCACTCGGGGAGACAACAACAACAGTCATTGGACCGTTCTCGACGTGTTTGAAAAAATAATACCGAACACGTTCTACAACTGTACGGTGAAGATAGTCGGGTTCAATTGGGCGCCTATGACTTTGCTGTCGAATCAGACGCCTAGGACGATGTTACACGGCATGGACGTCGAGGTGGTCAAGCTGATGGGCCGGATAGGGAATGTAAAGCTGGAGTTTCACGAGGTAAAAAACAATCAACGATGGGGAGTCAAGTTGGCGAACGGAACTTGGAATGGTGGGTTTGGTGAGTTGAGCAGACATCGAGCCGATTTCCTAATCGGTGGTGGAATTCTCACAGCCGAGCGTAGGGAGATGTTTGATTCCGTGCCGGCACGGCAAGTCATTCGATTTCCAATTTACACGCCACTACCGAGAAAGTTGCCGTACTGGCAAAACATATTAAAAGTGTTCTCCGGTAACTTTTGGCTAACGCTATTTGTAGTTTTCTTCTTGACGTCTACTCTGCTCTGGCTGTCCGGTATTAGTTTACCAACGGAGAGACGTGCGTTTTCCGACTGTGGTTACTGTTTCGTTATTTCTTGGGCCATATTGTGCAGCGTAGCCAGTGGACAGCAACCCACATCGGTGTCGTCGAAAATGATTTTCCTATCGTGGGTCATATACATGTTGCACATAAGTGCTGTGTACACGTCGATGCAATTGATATACCTGTATAAGCCAAAGTACGAGCCGCCAATGCGCACCATAAATGACGTCA
Source organism: Sitobion miscanthi (assembly GCA_008086715.1). NCBI lineage: Eukaryota > Metazoa > Arthropoda > Insecta > Hemiptera > Aphididae > Sitobion > Sitobion miscanthi. Next base: position 28,271,906 of record CM017803.1, read on the forward strand.
GGGAGTCCGGACTTACAATATGCTGTGTACCGACTTTTATACCGATAGCGCATGCGATGGACAAAGAAAATTTTAACTTGACCGAGTATATACCGTGTATTGATATGGTAGCATCTGTAAAAAGACTTTTGAAGAAAAAAGATATCATCATACTTGACCCGGAAGACCATTTCGAGGCTTTGATTTCGGGTTCAATCAAAAAAGTCAATAAAGTGGAAGAAGTAGTTATTGTGTACAATATTGGTATATTTATGCAGAAGGGGAATCCGTACAAAGGCATACTGTCGAAGGCCCAAATCACTGCATATGAAACTGGATTGCATGACAAATGGAGACAAGATGCAACACCGTCACAGCCAAACAAGAAAGAAAGAAACATCAAAGTGAAGAAATTGAGTGTTAATGAATTACAGGGTGCGTTTATAATACTAATATGTGGACTTGGCACGAGTTTAGTGATATTCATTTTTGAATGGTTAATCGGACCAAATTAATTTATTATCTATTTATCATAACCTATTTCTATACACTTTACAAATTTGATATTTTCTATGCTTCGCGGTAAAACAATAAAACTGAATCATTTGTAATTTTTTGGTGGTCACTGTTCTAATGTAATAAATATACCTACAGCAATAAAAATGTTTAGTACGATAACAAACGCGGTTCATTACGTAGTACAAAATCGGTTAACAAAATACTTTTTATTTATTTTTTAATGTTTGGTAGCCATAACAAATGTAATGCGACATAGGTTACGCGAAATCGTTAAGAAATTAATTTATATAATTTAATAAATAACGATCAACTGATATAACTTAATAACGATTAATCGATAAAACTTAAGTGTCAAGAGGATACTTACACCTCCACTTGTCTCCGTCTTACAAATGTAAAAACGGTTTTTCGCGGGAAAGAATAATAATTTTAATACCTAACTAAAAAACGAAATTTTCAGCACATAAAAAAGAACTTGGGCTGTGAAATATAGTTTTTATTTTTTTGATATCGGAAATACAAAAAAAGTTACTAAAGTTTCAAAAACACAAAAATAATAGATTTTGTAACAATAAGAACTTTTTACGTACCTAAATACAGTGATAAGAAAAACGATATTTCACAGATTATGTTCTGAACTATATTGTATATCAATTTGAATTAATAACTATAGCCTGAGTGATTCTATCTCGCACCAAACAGTTTTGGTATGTTGTACATTTGTGACGGAGACAACACATACGGTTGTAGCGTCCTCTTAATAACAATATTGTTAAGTATACCAACTAGATCAAATTTTCTAATCACCCTCACGGTTGAAGATCAAAGCATTTTTTCTACTATTTATCGTGTATACGCTAACACAAAAAAAAACTCACACATTATTGTAAAATCAATACATTTGTCGCTCTGATCTGAATCTAAAAGATCGAGAGGTGAGATTTATCTCCCTTTCTCAACCTTCCCCCCAAATAGGTACGACATTGATACAAATTATATAAAATAAATGCTTGCCGAGTCGAGAATTTATTTATTTTTTATTTTCGGAGAATTATTAACTATCTATTATATATTATGTATAAATGGTATTACAATAGGATTATACCAAATTTTACTTTAGGCAGCATGTGCTTGAAATGGAAAATTTTCTGACCCGGAACACATTTTTTTTTCAAGGATGTATTTAATAAATTTAGTGGTCCGTTTTTTAAATTGTAATCTTTTTTTTCATTCTTTAATGGTTCTATTTGTGTGTGCGGGTTATTATGATGCACAACTCTAAAGGTCTGTTGAACTATCGAATAAAGGTCTGAAACTCTTTACTCTAAACGCACCGACTATATTCTGGATTCAAATCATCATACAACTTGGGCATAATATTATAATCGGACTTATCAGTTCATTAATATCTTATATTAAAATTTAAAGGTAACTCAATTATTCGTCTAATTATTATTACTGAGTTACAATTTCTTATTATCCTGTTTAGTGTTTACCACAAACTCTTGAAGTTTTCGAGATTCAGATTTTTTTCATTCCAATTACCATTGGTAGTTACTTACTTGATTAAAAACCATGAGAGTAAAAATACATTTTTCAATAATGTAAATACTTTTCGAGGTAGGTACCTACCAAACTAATGATAGTGCGTTCGCCGTTAAAATAGAACTTGTACCCCCTCGGCCCTCGCCGTTTAACCGTCGAGACATTTACGTAATTGCTGTACGCGATATGATACAAATTACGCTGATATTAATGACGTTATATTTATATTATTATTATTATTTTAACAGTTACGGTTGGGTAGACATCGCCGCCGCGGTACACGTCGTGTCACCGCAATCGCGCGTGGTCTGCTCCAGTAAAAAAAAAAACTATAGTAATATTAATAATATTATATTACATAGAAACACGAGCGTTCTGTGTGTGACTGTGCATTGAGTGTACACACAATATACTTTTACTGTGTATACGAGCTGTGTATAATATATATATTATTATAAACTGTAGCGCGAGTGGAGCCCCGGACATACAAGCGCGTATCGAATGGGCCCACCGACTTGTGAAATTACGTTTGGGATATATCGTATTAAAGGTACGTTATGTTATGATGGCGGGGCAATATATATAAATGCGGAATACATAATACACGTATTATAGGACACATATACTGGTCTCAAATTCTCAATATATAGGTATATTGTATTACATTGCTGCAGTTACGGCACCGGGCACTGGTTATGGGGCACTAGTTTATAATATAAACCGGGTGTGGTCCATTTTAACATAAGACGTTAACGTTCGTTATTATTTCAAAAATAATCCACGTTTTTGAAAATATTCATTTTTTTACATACCTAATTTGAAGTCGTTAAAAAACACCATTTAAAAAAAGTGTTTGCTTTTTTTATTCATTTTATTTTCTGACAACATGCATTTTTAATTCCTTATTCCAAAACAAAATATTTCCTGGAGTACTTTGATAAATAAAAATTTCGAATTTTATCCGAGTAGCTCATGAGCTATAACAATGAACGAGTATTTTAAGTTCGATGAGCTGAGTGAAAAGTTGCAGTGGTGCCACGCAAAATGTAGGCCCACTACTCCGCTCGTCTAAACTTTAAATACCTATTATATAAGGATTTTAACTAATAAACTTAAAACTACTCTTAGATACGATGTTCGATTTTATTCATAGAAATACTATGAATAATATTCTGCTTCGGAATATGAAACTAAAAACTTCGTTGAAATGAGTAAAAAACTTAAAAAAAATAATTATTTATTATTATAAATATAATTTTTTTCCCAAAAACGTTGTTCTGTAACTACCTACTTAAAATTAGGTAAAAGAAACATTTTTTAAAGTTTGTGTTTTTGAATAACTGAGTATCTTACGTTAAATGGATCACCCAGTATATATTTATAATAATATATATGTATAAGTAAGTGTTTATATATATAGTTACATAAAAGAGAAAACTGTCGGTTGACGGCCGTCAGTTCAATAACACTATGCAGTTCACTAGGTACATAATAATATTATAGTACTGTAAACTCTGACTTAACGGACACCTGTATATATAATGGTATACAGTTGTCTCCCGAAGCCTACCGAAGATTTTTATGGTAAATTTAACAGTAAAATTTGTTGATTGGTAAAATTTGTAAAAAAAATGTGCAGGTGTAATTTTATTATAGTTTTCAGATAAAACTTTCGTTCCAAATTTCTTACTTTCTCAAAACCATTTGATAAATAGTATAGATGTAGGTTGAATATATTATTTTCATTTTTTCTATCTACCAACCTATATCTAACCTATATTCTTCTACACGGCTATTATACGACTATACACCAAAATACAGTGTCTGCACTTACAGTCGTCTGGCTACCTAAATAAAAGTTATTACGCAAGAAAAAACATTGAAAATGAGCGGTTTAATCTATTTTATGAACGGTAAAATTTACGCTTACCCATAAAATTTTCTCGGTACATTTACTGAGCTCACATCTCTACTCCTTACTATATGATGCGAGTTGCCTCGCGTCGTACCCTAAATTTTATCGTAAACGAAAAAGGTTGAACTATTTTTACTACCAATTGGCAGGCAATAAATGTACCTATGTATTTGTATAAGTGGTTTCTAATTTCCTTAACGATTTAAATATATTTATATGTTTAAATTATATAAAAATTATAATGTTTACATGAATATATTATACATTTATAATTTTAATTATATTATCAAATGTCTTTTTACTGACCAATTATTATATTATCATTACTTTTAATAGTTGTATATATTATATTTATATATCAAATACCTACCCAAGACTGATATTATTTTGATTGTACCTACTACATAATTTTAAATTATAGATATCTAAAAACGTATTAAAATAAAATCACGATGTTTATTATTAAAACCCATCTATAATATAATATGACTATATGTCTATATAAGACTAATTTTAATCATTATTATGTAATATTATTACATTAATTTATATTTTATCAAAAATATTTCACTGTAAACTTAATTTTATAATTGGGTATTAATGGTATTATAACACAATATAATATGTATACATAAATTCATCTTAAATTGGTGGTATATTTTAGTAAAGAATCATTTTTTAATTCTATATTGGGGCCAACTATAATGTAAACATTTGTAGGTAACTCGTATATAATTATGAACTACCCGATGATCATCCAAGGCAATTGTAGTATATTATAATAACCTTCTTATTTACGATGAAAAGGTAATAATTCGTATATTTTGGAAGGCAACTAGTATCTGCCAGACACTTCTCTCAACTGACAAAATAATTAAATTCCGTCAAAAATATAGACATTATACTATCTATTTCGAACTGTCTATACGAACCCTTTCTATTACACGAACAGTGCAGTATTTCTCCCCACCGATACCTTGATAACGGAGAACAATCTCAATTTTTAATTCAAACTTCAAACCACGGTATATTATTATGCTATTATATACCGTGGTTCAAACTCAAATATAATATTTGCATACGTTCGTACGCAGGCGCAGATCTAAAGGGGTGGGGGCTAAGGGGAATCCACGTTGAAAATATTTTATATCATGTATTTATTTACTTGATAAATAGTTCAAGTCTAGTTAAAATCCATAACTATCAGAATATATAGGTTATTAATAAAAATGTTAAATTAAATCTTATCTATAATGTTACCTAACTGTTACCTGTATTATAATCTGTTATAATACAACAATGTTATATTAATTTGTATTTTTACTATTTTTTACAAAAGTATTAAAAAAAATTTCGATTTCTAGATCCACGCCTGTGTAATAAGTACCTACGTCATAATATGGATACTCCGCCACAGAGTCACCGTTCGCGTCAACGCGGTGCTCGCCATTACGTGTATATTAAAACATTGACGGTCAAGGCCACACTTATGACCAAATAACCCATTACATAATATTATGGTATATTAAACATATAATTATATACGTGCTTTTAATTAACCACGTATCCATAAACCATGCATGTGTGACCCTTATACGTGGTATGTATTAATATAATATTTAATTATTAGCTGTTTTTCATAAAAATAAAATATAATTTTTTTTTAGAGGCCGGGTTTTTTGCTCAAAAAATGCTTTACATGAAAAATTATCATGTCTCGTGGAAGATTCGACTTAGATAATTTTTTTATTTTTCGAATATAGAGAATGTATACTGTATACAGGGCACATATTATTGGACATCGATTTTAAAAATTCTATTTCTAAATCATAATATAAGTATTGTTAGTACTATAACTATAACTATTGTTAGTTTTTTTTAAGCAACCTTATCAAGAATCAAAGTCCCATTCACCCTGTAGAAAATCATTCTCAGACCACTCTAAATATGATACGAGCGAGTTTTTTTCTTATTAACCATGTTTTGAGCTAAAGTCACGTTTTTTCAATTTTGGTCGGCGATGCCGTTGACATGTTTGCGCCGTGCAGTGCAGCGAGTGCACTGTTAAATATTATTTACGACAACACTAAGGACACGTGATTTTTATATTGCCTAAGTATTGCCCCTTATTAAACAGACTTGGACAGTGCCCTCGGATAGAACTTATACGTACTTGACTAAAAAAAATGCTAAAGTATGTCTAAATTAAAAGACACCTGTCTGTAGTGGACATTTTTTATGGTCCCGTGGGCTGTGACTGACCGTCATATACTGCAGGTTTCACTGGACTGTAAATTGAATAATATAGATTATAGGTGGTAGGTACCCAATATAATATAATATTATGCATTTATGCACTCAACTATTGAATGTACAAAAAATAAAATTTTTATATTTCAGCACAGTGGGTAACTCGTATAAGATGTGCAAAAGTAAATAAATCGTTTATTGTTTTTAAAATGTCCAACCAATAGACTTCTTGGACTTCAAACCTTTAGTTTAAAATGCAGGACTCAACTGCAAAAAAACGTCGAGAAATAATAAGTGAAATAATGTAGGGACAATTATAGTAGTAACAACTAACAACATAATTTAAAAATCATTTCCAATCAAATATTAAATAATAACAGCTTGAATACAGACAGTAATTGTGTATTACTATAAATATTATTAACTGTTCATCGTTCATAATGTACCAAAAAAGGCATATAATAAAGACAAAATGCCTTATCACTCTGCAACAAAGGACTTTACACTCAACTTATCATGGTTTTACATGAAACTTTATGAACTATTAAGTAATATGGGTAATATTTAATTATACAAATGTATTATACATGTTTTCGAGGACACGTGGTATAGATATCAAGTATTTAAAAATAGGTTTTATTATTAAGCGCTTCCGCTCAAATTTACTTGTTTTTAATTAATTTATGCTTCATTTTTAATCGTTTTAATTGTGGTTGTATACTAATTGTATCCTTGGACTAAACAAACTAATAGTTCTCACAGAAACCATTTTTCGATATAAGAATTAAGAAGTTTTTTTTCGATGTACACTCCGTAAGTATGTCACAGGCACAATGCTGCCATTTTTTTTCAACAATATATTGGCAACATTTCCAAATGGAATATTGGGTCAACATAAGAGTTTTTGGTCTGTAAGTATGAATCTATTTTGCACACTTTTATAAATATTAGTAGGTACTTTCAAATGTATTTAAATATTCTTCCAAAACTGTACTGTATTTATTAGATTCTGAGGGGAATGATGAATGTATTGATTTTATTTGTTAGTTAAAAAAGCTTAAAAATTTAATAGAAGGCTCCTAGATTATTGTTTCAAAGGCAGATGAAAAAAATTAAAAATCTTTAGTCACAGTTTTTATTTATAAGCATTTAAAATTCAAATCTCGATATGAAAAAATCACGAAAATTATCAAATTATTTTGAGTAGAGAGTTCATAAAAATTTTCTTTTTAAATCTAAGATTTGAATACAAGATTATCCATAAGTTTGTCTACCTTTATCAATATAAAATTTTTAAGAGCGTTTGAAATTCATATTTTTACAACATTTGATATTCACTCGATTTCTTGTGTAACGAGTTTCTTATTTGATTGTAATTAAAAAACAAATGACTGTAGATACTTGAAAATTTTACTGAATGTTTTTATTCGCATTTTCTATATACGATAAAATTTTGAAAATAATTTGACTCTTTTTGAGCTGTTTACGGACATTGTCAGTTTTCAATTGTTATAGTTTTTTTTCTATAAATATCAATAAAATTTTATTTGTTGGGTAAAAAAACATGAAAATTGAATGCAAGGCTCCTGATATATTGTTACAATAGCAGTTGAAAAAAATTAAAAAAACATAGGAACAATTTTTTTTTATAAGCATTTTAAGTTCAAATGTTGACAACATTTATCAAAATTTATAATTTAATAATTATTTTGTAGTTAAAAATTTATAAAATGTTCAACTTTTATTGCTAATGATTGAAAATTTAAAACAGGTTCCACGTAAATAGGTAAATATATAAATTATTATTCACAATAATATCATCAAATATACTTGGTAATATTATAGTCTGACTGACCATTTTCGCTCAGAATCGTTTTTCTTATAAAATGATATTATATCATTGAATCCAAATTTAACACCATCCATTACAGTGAACCATTTGTAACCTACTGTACAGCAAAGTGACATCCACTTACCCACCTTTTTTTTATTAAGTATTCTTATTAATGCCTTACCATGAACATAATATTATTGTCATGGTATATGCTTACTTGTCACTGCCACGTAACGTTAACGCTCTATGTCAGTTAAATTTTTCAATATAAACTTTGGTGCAAAATTCAAACCAATATTTCTGTTTATTTGTATGTACGAAGTAGTGCAGTAACCAGTTGGAGGGGAAGTGCCCCAAAATCATTTTATTGACAATGGTGATAGTGTCATAAAATAACAAGTGATAAGTATTCTAATACTACAAAACTATAGACAAAATATGTTCTGATCACGGCATTGGAACAAAATATATTATATTTTATTTTGTTGTACCTAACTTCAAAGTTTAGGTACTGTACTCTATTTTGTTGTGAATTTGAATTTACCTATATAATATGTATTTATTTTAATGAATAATAGAAACAATATTTTTATGTATGCATTTTTTTGTTACAAAATGTGATGAAAGACACAAACTTTTGTTGTAAAACTTATAAATTCATCAGCACATAAAATATCTTAGAATTTGGAAATTAAAAAGTATAAAATTGTCACAATTATACAAAAATTTTAATTCAATAATATTGTTTATAGTAAAATTGTTGATATTAAATATAAAAATACATTCATCGCTCAGAATCTAATATTTATTTTTCTAATCCTATATTCCTATTGGAACAAAATTAATGCATATTGAAGTAAAATTAACATTCAAAATAAAGTAAAGTACAATTTTATAAAAAAAATATGAATTTTGTAGAAATTGAACGTCATTATTATAGAAACATGTTAAACAACAGTACAAGACATAATTATATATTAAATAATGCATAAGATATTTAGAGTTAACTGTTTAAATTTATTTTCATATTTTTCAAATAATATAATAATTATTCTGTAATCAGATAAACTAATACTTTGTTCAATTAATAAAGATTGCCAATTTTCAGAAAATTAACAATAACAACTATTTTTTAAACATTGGGTAAGCCGTTTAATTAAGTATTTGTTTAATGATACCAGTGACACAGGCAGACATAGTTCATATTATAGGTAACTTGAGGTTTAGTTGCTAAATAATATTATACACAAGGTAAATATTGTAATAATAATGAAATATTAAGTAGATTGTACATTAATAACAACAAAATATTGAGATAATAATATATAATGTATTATAAATAAAAAATAAGAACATTAAGTTAGCTGTTAGGTACAACTTTACAAGATGAAAAATAAAAATAATAATATATTTGAATACTAATTTCTCCATGTGGTTATAGTTATAAACTATCATAATAATCATAATAAGTATTAATGTTTATGATATGTAGGTATGTGATGTGTAAATAAAATTGTTAAAATTCAATAATATTAAGGTACATAATATTTAAAATGGTTTTAAGAAATATAATTAGGATTTTGAATTGAGTTGATATCAACAAATAGATCCAAGACGTTAGTAAAACAAAAGCGCATAGAAGATTGATAGGAAAACGTGAGAAGTCGACTGCTGGACAGACGTCGGTAGGTGAAAACCGAGACGATGACGACATTGATCCGGCAGTACTGTGCTTTTAACAATCTAGCCTCTGCTCCATCTAGAAGACAACTGCATGTACTGCAGCAACCACTTTTGGTAGGCTCCCGAGTCAACCGTAAAAACAGACATTCATCTTGGGCACCCCATCGAACAGTTTTTCACTGAAGAACACAATCTCACTCGATAACACGAGAAAAGATATGTCTTCATCGGGAGACTGCACAAATTCGTGGTTTCGGTACCCATGGGGCTGTGGATAGAGCATGTTGGCAAACCGCACACAGCTTTCTAATTCCAGCGCGTCACACGGCGCCAACAGCGAGTACGCCTTGATCGACCGACCGTTGCTGAGGGTGTTGCTGTACAACAGTTGGTCATCATACTTGTTTTCTGGGAGCGAAGCGTGCTCCTGGTACTCGGCCAACAGAGCTGCCGGGTCACGGCCAACCTCGAAAATGGCCCATTTGGCGTACTGGTCCATGGCACACCTGTTTAGCCCGAACATCTTGCAAAACTCCTCGTTCACTTTTGAGTGTGTCTCACCCAGCCTGGCTAATTCGGCCATGGAGTCGTCGTGCAACGAGGACAACTTCTTCGCTTCCCGCATGATGCGATCCACGCAATACTTAACCTGGGCCCGGTGGTTTACGGGCCTCTCCATTGCTTCCTTGCGCAAACCATCCAGCAGCTTTACAATGTGTGGGCCACACAGCACGTACTTCAATCTCTCATCTGCCGTGACGCCGTCCACAACGTACTGCAACAGGTCGCTGTTGTTCAGTGCAGCTATTTGTTTCTGGTAGATGTTCATCAGATGGTAGATCTTCTGCCATGCGAACAACAGATTGTCCAGCGTGAGTTTACCCAAGCGAAACATCTCTACTCGCTCTGCGAACACCTCAACGTGCATTTTGAAAAAGTAAACGGATTTCCAGAAGTGTTGACTTAGATAGTAAGGAAATGTCTCCATGGTTTTGAAAATCGGTAACCACACGGCTTCTGATGACATGCCCTAAAAAAATAATTCAACTAAAAATTAGAATGCCTGAATGTATATAATGTATACCCATATAGGCCATAATATTAATTTTCAAAATTACTATAAAATCAGTTAATGTTATTATTTTTTTTCCAAACAAATTCTTTATAAATATTCCAACTAATATGCTAATGAACTTTATGAAATATGAAGAGAAAATTTTCGTAATTAAGTACTTATAATTGATGGAAAGTATTTACAATTATTCTGGGTATCACATTAGCATGTAGGACTTAGATACTTGCAATGGGCGGAAAGTATTTAAAATAACATTTTAGTTTTATTAACTTTATTTTAAATTAACTATTTTTATTTTAACCAATGGAATTAATATTATAAGTTTTAACTAAAACTTTTAAATGGTATACTTTGATTTAGTATTCAAATTTATCAAAAAATTGTAAAATATTATTTTTATATTGAACATAATGATAATTTACATATTACTACCTATAATTTATAATAAATTATATGACTTTTAAAAAATTTAAATTTGTTTAAACACATGTAGCTACTTACAGTTATAATATTCTTAATATCTTTTATAGGAGCTAGTGATCCTGTAATAACGAATAAATCCAAACTGAGTGATAAGGCATCTTCCCATCTTAGTTTAGATTTTGTATCCATGATATTCAGGGTGGTATGGATGATTTCTAATGAATATCGGGTAATACTAACACCTTTTTGTAAAAGAGCCATAGACTTTTCCAGTTTTGATGCATTAGTTATCACTTTGACTTCTGTAGATACTGAAGCTATGGCCTTTACTGGTAATAATGCTGTTACTGCACCAGTTATAGTAAGCGATAATTTAACCCATTCTTTGCATAATTGTGATACTGATAAGCATTGTTTGTGTCGATAAATGTCCATAAGATTTTGAATCTCTCTTCCTGTTTCCCATATAGAAGAAGATCCAAGTGATGCTGCAGAAAAGATTACTAAAGGTGCAGTCATTGGATTTAACAAACCATAGATTAATGATAAACCGCCAACAGCATTTGCTAATCGCATGGATAGGTCAACATTTTTTAAAATTTTTTTGCTTTTTCTAGAAGCCGGTGTTGTATATGGTATTAAAGAATTTGTTTCATCATAAAACCCTGATTTTGGGTAGAATATATTTCCTTCAGGAAGTGTATTATTTTCCATATAATCATCCCAATTTTTGTATGTTCTCCCGGCTATAAAATCAACAAAAAAGACTTGACTATTTACCTTTATTCGGATTAATTTCCATTGATGTATAATATCCTTGTCAGGAGAAATACAACAGGCATTAGTAGTATCAAGCAATTTGCACTTTATTTTACAAATACTATACGTTATAGTTATTCCTACTTCAATACTACTACTTTGATCATTAGGTTGAATAAATTTCTCTATTTTCTTAACCATAATCAAGATACTTTTTTGAACTTCATTATTATATAACATAAATATATCATCAAGATTGTCACCATCAATATATTTTAAATCATTATTGTGTTCATCATTTAATGGATAGTCATAATATGTGTATGCCATAAACAGTTTTAGATCATTTTTTTTTATGGTTGTCCATTCTGGCCGACCGTCGAAAAAAGAATATTGCAAAAACTCCAAACGTCTAATTAATTGAAATGCTTTCTGAAAAAATAAAATTTTGGTAAATTACTTTTTAATAAATGAAATATCAATAGGTAAGTTAGGTAAGTTATATCGAATAAAATAAAAATATGTTGTAATTGTTTAATTATATAAAAAACATTGTTGAAAGCACAAGTGCTATCTTCTAAGCTAATCAATTGTTTTGTTTAATAATTTTAAATATAATGTAGAATGTTCAATAAATTGGGTAGGTATGTATGCTTACGATATATTATTAGAATAAATGATGAAAATATATGGTTTTTACATCTTTACAGTATAATAGAAACTATTATTTATGTTAAATAGCTGTAAATATAATAAATTAATAAATAATAATAATAATGAAGACTTAATTAATATATTTAACATTAATTGTATAGTATAGGTAATTTTTATTATTACCTATTATTAATTAACATTAAGTTATATTAATTAATGTATATTTACTTTAATGGTATTTTCCTGGTTTCCATCCATATTGAAAATCAATCAAATTCGGTCCCTATCCAACTGTTAGATATCCTTAAAAATATAAATAATTTTAAATATATTAATCTTAATATTAAATCATTTTACGAACACATAAACATTATATTTTCATTTAAGTTATAATATCACTATTGTATAAATAAAAAAGCTAAATAATAATTTATTGGACTTTGGGATAGGTTTAAAATAAAACCAAACAGAATGTCATTATTTAGTGTGGGAGTAAGGTTAATAAAAAACATAATGTTAAGCGGGAAAAAAATATTAAGAGGGTCACATTTTACATATTGTACTTTAAACTGGACAATCAATACAATTTATATAAGAGCACATTAGAGTATGTTTAGAGATAAAAAAGCCATAAGAAACAAAACAAACTTATCAATCTACAAAAATTAGGTTTTGTTAATCATATTATTAATTTTATAATAATTGAGGCATATTAATCTTATAAAAGATTTTTTTTTTTAACCCAAAAGTTAAGTATTAGAGTCTAGAATTTTAAGATTTTACATATCATTATTTTAAAGTTTTATAAGGTAAAAAATGTTAACAATTCATTCAAGACAATTTAGTTTTTCTCTAATAACGAGGAAAATACATAGCACGGTTTAGTTACCCAGACATGATGATTAAATAATATATAGTTTAGATTAATGAGATTGCATTTTTAGTTGATTAAGAAATTGTCTAATTCTAAAAGTAAAATATTAAAGGGCGGCCAATACATAATAAAAAGGAAACAACCAAATTATTATTTTTTAAATTATTGTACCATTATTTACATTTCATTATTAAAAGAATGTTACACCGACATTTGTTATCTCTGTTAAATAAAGTATTTTCCTAAAAGAAGAATATTATTAAACAATGTATTATTGTGCTACATGTAATAATATAAATTATATACCTAGGTACACAAATAGTGGTTGATTATCAGCAGGGCTTGAAACTTTATGCATTTGCATATTTCTCAGGAAGCTTGATATTTGATATCTGATTCAATATAAATTCATTTCATGAACCATACTATTGAAATATAAAAATTTATATTACATATTTTTGTATATTTTACTAAATTTATATAATTCTGCATATTAAAAGATTTTGAAAATATAAATGCATTTTAAATTAAAAACGTATTAGAAATCAACAATAAAACTTTCAAAAATTACACACCGGAGATCCCTTTACCTCTAGAACCAATCATTGGTTGGGATACCTGGATAAATGCTGTACTTTACTATTGTAAATACTATGAAAAAATGTATGATGTTGTAAATATGTTGGACTCCAATGATGCATTAAATATTAAAGTTTCATAAAAAAGTTTGGAAAAAGAACACGTTCAAAATAATTTAGTGTATATTACTTCAAATTTTAAAGTTCTTTCTGAATCAATTTTAAAACTGCTGAGTAAAAACATGCCTTTAGCCGAATCATTGACTTTGTGAACAATGTTCAAACACAATTAAAATCCGTTGAAGATGAATCAGGGAAAAAAGTCTACAAAAAAATGCATAACATTTTATCTAAAAATATCGGTTAAAAAACATTAAAACAAATCTCGTCAATAATTAGTGGATCTATCTCCACTATGGTTGGTCTTCCCGAAGATCTGACAAAAAATGACCTTATTTTCTACAAGTATGCACCAATTAAACATGGATGTCAGAAGATCATTTTCTGTTTACAAAAACCTTCTGAGCCACAACAGACGATCATTTAAACTCGAAAATATAAAAAAACATCTTATCATTCAGTGTAATTCAGGTAAATATAACAATTAATACCTAACATTATTTAATAGTTTATGTATTAGATAAATTCTATTTTTTTAAATTTAGGATTCTGGGAATCGATTCAGTATAACAGCTTCAAATCATCAAAAGAAAAATATAAATAAAATATTTATGATTCAAAAATAATTTTTTTTCGTAATTATACTTTAAAATATATCTTTTTATAAAATAATATATGCGTATTATATTGCATATTTGTGTTTTTTAGTGCATATGTATGCACATATTTCATTGTTTTTAGAGCATAAAGTTCCAAACCCTGATCATCAGATACTTAAAAAACTAAATTTAGCTTACTTGTTGTTAAGGGTTGGCCCTATTATAAATTGTAATTTGTAAGAAGCTACTAGTGCTACTACCTACTCAAATAATTTTTAAATTATAATACTAAAATTGTTATAAATAACTTAAACATATAACTATATTATTCTCATTATTGTATGATTTAATTTTTTTAAATTTTAAAATACATTAGTAATTACCTAGTATGGACAATGGCTTGATTAATGGAAAGACTAGGTGACCATGTGACAAGATGAATAATCATATATTCATACCACAATTTGTAACAAAATCATTTGTTAAATGTTTTCATGTTACTGCCAAATCAGTAATTTAATTCTCAAAGTATCTTTTCAAAATTGTGGCTTCAAATATTTATTAACTTAGAACATGATCAATATCATCCGGAAATAAAATCAAAGCAAATTAATATATTTCAGTCTAAGACCTAAGAAAATGATGATTTAACCATGATAAAATCATCTTGAGCTGCTTGATCTTAAACCAAAATTATAAAATTATATCAATAACATAAATTAGTAATTAGCGCATTAATTAAGTATAACTTATTAGTTATTACAATTAAGTGTGATTATTATTTTTAGTGTAAAATCAATTATTTTGGATTTGAACGGTTTATGAAAAATAATGAAAAAATATACCCACCTTATGTTCAAAAGATCTGAAAGAAGATGATGTATCTTGGATGCATAATCATTGTACAGACTAAGATTAATTTATAAAGCAGACTCGGAATACACTATCCACTATTATGATATAGGAACATAAAAAAATGAATTGCAGCCACAGATATAACTATATAATATTTGGGAAACTGATAAACAAAACGCACTTTGGTGAAAACATTTTGTACCTTCCGATTCGGGATGTATAGAATATACAATTTTATATTGGTTATTTTACTTTTTATAATAAATTAATTTTGGTATCGAAACTTCATACGCTTTTATAGCTGACTGTATACGTTGGTAGGTACAATTTCTACTAATATTATCAAATACATTCAAATACACTTCACTACACACAAATAAATGCGAAATGTCGGGAAAATACATACAATCTCCCGAGTCGAGTCCCGACACCACGTAGGGGGGAACCCGCCTAACCATCAGTACGAGTGTTAATCTGTCTTCCCAATAGTTATATCATAGACTTTAGTTAATAGGTCTATGAGTTATATAGCTGGTACCAGTTCGTGATAGGTACTTAAAAAATCTGTGATTGCAGCACTTTGCATTGATAATAATGTAAAATACTATCATAGAACAATATTGATACTATGTACCAAAATATTAAATAATATTACCACGGAATATAACAATAATATTATGTGGCGTAGGAAACTAGGTACAATAGGTAGGTCAATATTATGATTCATAATTTAGATGGATAAATACCTAATAAAGTTAATTAAAGAAATGGTCTGATAGTCGGTGAGTGAGGCCCCCGCCAAAATTGTTTGAAAGAGATAACATAGAAATAGAAAACGTCTTGAGCATAGACCTATAAACTTTATTAGTATTAGTTTATAGGTCTATGGTCTTGAGGTCCTATAATATTATTATCAAAGAATCACGATTGTCTATACTGAAACACTAAATTATTTATACTGTGCCGAGCAGAGAAAATTATCATTTTCTAAGGACCGTGGTGCCGAGTCTTCGCGTCGAAATAAAATAACACTACTTTTATAGGTAACTGATAACCACGAATTCAGATATACATTAATATTAGTTAATAACACTTCAGCCATAGAACTACAGCTGTGCCCCCCCCCCCCTCATGGCCCACCATGCGACAATTTCTGACAATATTTTGCGGTTATCAAAATCCAGTCTCGTTGGTCGTTATCAGTTATCAGTACTTATCATTTATGAGTAAAAGCGCACCGACCGCGACACACTGCCAGCCACCGGAAAATATAATATTATTATTCATAAAATTACAGTATTATACACATAGTAACAAGTGAGAAAGTAACAACATTAGCCATCATCGTTCATCGTCGTCGCAATTTTCTGTTATGAACGATCTGGCTGAATAATATTAAAAAAACAATCGTCGTAGTCGATCCACTCGGCTGTCGTGATAAATATTAGTGAGGCGTACCTAAGTACCGGTTATCGGACAATAGGCACAGTCGAGCTTTTTTTTAAACTTTTATCATAACGATTGGACCCGCTGCTAGACAGTCGGACGACTGCTGTCTGGACGATGGACGGCATTTTGTCGTGGAACAATTGTCGCAAAAATAACACTCATCATCCGCCGACGGCTGTGTAAAATGATCGGACCGTCGCCATATTCCGCCCAACGGGACATCGTCTGGCTCCAATGATACAGGTACAGTGGACTTTGTAAGCTACACATTTACACATTAAGGTATACCACAGCATTTGTCCTCACCGAGCCTACCCATACTTAAGGAATCTTAAAAACCATTTATGTATGACCACTGTGATAGGGTCAAATAAGTGCCTACAATCAGAGCTTTGTAATATGATTCAAAATTACTCAAAATACACACCTAAATTATAGTTATGTTATTTTACCTGTTGTTACTAACCCAACAATTTTACCGCTTTTACAATCAGACAGGGGTAAATTCTCGCCTTGCAAATGCTCAGACACCATTGAATTTAAGTTTCTTTCAAACACCTGTAAATTCATTTCAACCGGGAATAGGGACATTTTTGCCTAATTTTTTATTATTACATAACTATATTAATTACACAAATGTCGTAATAGTTCAAACTTAATATTATATAAGAACCTAATGGTTTGAAACTCATACGTTTTTAGATTTTCCTTTCTAAGATTAGCTATCAAAAGACAGTAAATACCTAATTCCTTACTTATTTATCTTTTAATATTTTAATGAATATATAGTATATAGTGTATAAGTAACTAACAATTTATTTTTAATTATAACCAACTCAGATTGCATTAAAATAGTATGATGTAAAGATGTTGTTTTATAGGTAGGTACTTATAGAATTATATTTTATAAGTACCGAATTGAATTATCTTATTTTTCTATGAATAATTAACTGATAATTTTATTGAATATATTTAAAACTGCAGTAGTTATTGCACATAAAATATAATTCTATAAGTACCTACCTATAAAACAACATCTTTACATCATACTGTTTTAATGAATGTGTAGTTAATTTTTTTATGCCCAATCAATTTTCATACTGACCTACTGAATAAGGTACTCAATTAATAATTTAAAAGATGATTAATACTAAAATAGCCATTAAATTGCAAAATATAATGTACTTATCTATAACATAAAGATTGCAATATAATTAGATAATATTTTCAAACTAACAATTTTATGAGATTATTATTTAATTTAATTGTTTTTTGCAGTTATTCATCATTCAATTGTTCAAATGATCATTAAACCAGTATGAGATTAAACATAAGAACTCTCTTTTTAGTTCTTTCTTCTTTAATTATAGTATGCACATTGTCTCTATGGTCCAATTGCTCAAATCAAACCTTTGATACATTTTCAAAGAATATTAAACCCAATTATGAAGTAAGTACAAATTACTATAATATTTATTAAATAAAATAACATTAATAATATAATCAGTATCTAGTGTATCAAAAATATTTGTTTTTTTTTTTAATCAATTTCCCACTTATTACTAATTTTGTATTAATTTTACAATGATGTGTTTTTTTTGTGTGTTCACGATAAGTAGTCGAAATAATGCTTCGATTTTCAACGTCAGTCTTTTTTCCAATGGGAAAGTGAATCTAATTACCATAGATACATGATATTTTCACTGAATGTTTATTTTAGCATTTTCTATACACCATTAAATTCCAAAATATTTTGAATCATACTGATCTATTTATAGACATATGAAATTTTTGATTATTATTAGTCAAAACACTTGAAAATTTAATACAAGCATTGGCTATTTCTATATTATAAAATCAATGCTTAAATGCATTATTTAATGATAAATGTATAATAGATGGTTTCAACTAGGATATTGTAAATCATAATATATAATATTTAAATGCTATATAAATTAATTAAATTTTAAAAATAAATCTTACTGTCTATTGTACTTACATTTTTTTTTCAGTCATTAGTTCAAAATATAAAACCAATAGACTGTCTCATTAATGGAAATAATGTTCATGTGGATTGCCTTATAAAAAACAACACAGTATTTATTCCATTTTCATTTCTAAAAAATTATTTTGAGGTTTGTACTTCTTTAATATTATTTTTTATCATTTGCATGAATGTATTGATAATTTATCAAACTATTTATGTTTTTAAATCATGTACTAATTCAAAGAAATCTGCACAAAACATTTAAGTCTATCAATTTGTATATTAAATTGCTAGTAAATAAAAACTACCTCTAATAAAATTTATTTTATTTTCTGTTAAGGTTTATGGAAAAATTATTGAAACTGATGAAAACAAAAAAAAATTTCATTGGTCGCATAGCTATTCCAAAATATATCATCAAAATGGAAAATATGACTCTCGAGGTGTGTTCACAAATTTCCAAAATTATAAAGTTGAAGAAAGAGATCGTGTAAAGTGTGTTAGTGCTTCTGAAGGCAAGTTTTAAGTTAAAATCAATTGTATATGAAATAAGTATTTAAGTATTTGAAATGTAGAAAAAATAATAATATTATATTTAATAATCATAGGAGTCCCAGTATCGACTCAGTGGAATCCTCATGGTTATTATTATCCAACACAAATAGCTCAATTTGGGTTATCTCATTATAGTAAAAATCTTACTTTACCATCACCAAAAGTAAGGGTCTTAGAAAATGGTCAGTTAAATCCTCTATGGAATGTTCCCAAAACTTCAAAAATACAAATAGCATTCAATGCTCAAGTCAATAGTAATGTTATTGATTTTTTCAGTACAGGTATATTTAATTAATGTAGCTTATGTTATAAATGTATAACATACTTTGTTAATTCAAACAACTTAATATACCTACTAATAAATCATTACAAATTATTTTATTTAGATAAACCAATTTCGTTAAAAATTGACAGCAAAGAAGATTTTTTCATTAGTTTTGATGTTGCTTTGTCTTTATCAACAAGTAGTAGCATTGTTATTAGTATAAAAGAAATAAAGGATCAAGAAGTATGGAATCTGCATTACATATGTTCTAGAACGTTTATATTTGCAAAGGTAAAATTAATAATTTTTTGTCTATAAAATAAAATGTATTCTTGTTAATATTATGACATATTAAAATATTTCCTAATAGCATTCTAATTTATAATTATTATCAAAAAAAAAATATTTAATTTACAATTATAATATTATAGGGTATCCGATATATAGCGCCGAATTAGAAAACTCAATATAACACATACTGTTTTTTTAATAGTTAGTTTTTTATTGTATAGTATGTCCCAGAAGTCCCGTGTCATCCTTAGTATCTCAGTGGAAAATCAATAAACCTATTTAAATGCAGTTTTTTTACAGTCATACTTATGGAAATTCTGATTGAATAGCATAATATAAGATTATTTTTTTTTCAAAACTTCAAAAAAATTTTTTAGGCAAATACATTTTTTAAATTTTCAAGATAGACATTTTTTTGATCGTATTTATTAAAACAGTTCAAGAAAAAATATTAAAATGTAATAAAAATTGCCGAAATAAGAGCTATTTATTATTTTAAATTTCTAAGAATAATAGTTATGATACCTATGCATACGGCATTAGCAAAATACGATTCGCATTTTAATTATTACAATCACACTGATTTTTGGCTAAAATTAAAAATAATAATTACCTCTAACTTGTGTGATTTTCATTAAATTTTAATATTTTTTTTTTTAAACTGTTTTAAAAAATACGATCAACAAAATGGCTATCTTGGAAATTTAAAAATGTTTGATCATTTTTGAATTTTTGAAGAAAAAAAATCGAATATTATGCTTTTCAATCAGAATTTCCATACTTATGACTGTAAAAAAAAACTGCATTTAAATATATTGATTTTCCACAATGATACGAGACTTCCGGGACATACTGTATAGTAGAACCTTGATTATAAAAAACCCTTTATTATGAACAAATTTGAAATTAAATTTACATATCTAACGTCTATAAACCATGAACCGCTTATACACGCAATCATGTACTTTTGTGTTTAAAAATTCACTATTATGAATAATAATAATATCAATATATCCCTGTCATAGTCATCGACTAAAAGCTAAAAATATCAATTTATTATATAATATTATGTATGTTTTTCTGTAATATGTATGGCCCGAATCTTAATGCTAAGCAGGGCTTAAAACCGATATTCGATACCGGTTAAAACCGTTAAAAACCGAAATCGAAAAAAACCAATACCATTAATCAAAACCGAAATCGAAATCGCAAAAAATAAATACCGATATCCGAAACCGAAAACGAAATCGGAAAAACTATTAATGGTACATAATATATTTTATTATAATAAATTTTTAATATTTATAATATATATATATATATGAAGATTGAAGGTATAGCTGCACTGCTGCAGTTGTAGTTGTCGTCTTCGGGCACCCCTATGTTTTCATAGGTAATTTCACGGGTATACAAAATATACATATATTTTAACTTTTTTGACACCCGCTTAACTCAAGTAATATTTAATAAATTTATTATTTCTAAATTTAAATAATTAAAATAATAATTATGACTTCTTATAAAATAACATCAATTAAGAAAATTAAAAGTAAAATTTTAATCATTAAAAATAATCAAATACATATTTTATTCTAAACCCTGGGTATTAAAAATGACTTACCAAATTCTTACCATAGCCAACATTTTATTTGCTCTTAGTTTTTTCATTTTCAGTTCTTGAAATAGTGTACTAGGTATTTTAACTAAAATGAAAAACACCTAGGTAGTAAATACAAATTTATACATTTGTATTTATATAATCGTAATTATTTCCGTCAATGCCATGGTTGGGTTTTCAAATTTATTTTTCAATCATATAAAATTCTTCGGCGGAGCGGCGCCCCTGTAAAGACATTGCGATTTGTAGCACACCAGGGTACTGGGGCGCACACTTAAGGAATCGCTGATCTAGATTCTAAGGCATCTATAGTCTTTTTATTATATTTTAATATTAAAGCGAGTTATGAGTATAATTATTTTAAAATTGCAAATTGTAGATTTTAAAATACTCATAACTCGTTTTAAAATTAAAATATAATAAAAAGCCTATAAGATGACCTAAATAATAATCTAGGCTTAAAAATGTATAAGATATCAATTCACTCTAATCTTAAAACTTAAACGTGATCTGCTGAGCGTAAAATATGCTATTTTACGCACTTGTAAGACAGAGACAACAAATGTCCATGTAAAGTCCTCTTAATGACTATTTCAATCTCTCTTTAACTCTGGTATTCTTCAAGGTTTGTATACGTACACATTTGGCTTTAGAAATCCCCAAAAAAGAAATCGCACTCAATGAGATTACATACTTATCTGATCCATTATGGAAATAATCAAAATCAAAAAAAACCACTATAATTAAAATCAGAATAACAATAGATTCTAAAAATAATAAAGTCCATGCCATCCATTCGTTGTGAAAACAAATGTTTCCATTTACCATATATTTTTTTATTTTTTATAATAGTATTTATTTTATAGGTATGCAGTTATAATAGTTCAAACATAGATTATAAATGTGAATTTATGATAAATTATGCCAAGATATAACATTTATTGTAGTACCTAAATACCATAATTATTTATGATTGCTTTTTTTTTTTTTATAGGGTCATAATATTTATCATGGAATGCATTGTGGTAGAGAATTTGGTTGGAAAAAATTGACAAGAAATGTATTAGTTGACTTACAAAAGGGCTTACATGTATTAAAAAAAACAACAGCAAAAATGTTTCGTTCAAAATATAAGGTAGTGTAGTTTTCCTTCATTATCAAAATACATATTTTTTTATGGGAAGAATTTAATATTAATCATGTATTATATTTTTAACAATGATTTTATTTAGTTATGTGATTTTAAACTGTATGGAGTTGGATTCTTAGACAACCTAACACTCAGTTCTAGTGATCATATTAGTCAATTTTATGCTGCAGCACATTGGTTCAATAAACATCAAGATAAAGAGTCTGGAGGTTGGATTAATCCAGTTACTCGTAAAATATCTCCTGTTATTAAACCATTAAAGCCAGGATGGTAAGTTTACTAAAGTGTTGCTAATCATAAAATAAATGTACATAGAATCAGAGTGTAACAGCCATAACAGACAAATGAAATCAACTATGTAATATATATATATGAATGTATATATTTTATCTTAAAAGCCCATTTACTAAACTCCATTTGGCTAGAGAATGCAAGTGGGTGCCGACCAAAACTTGTCTATTGCTGCGCATTTACACCACTTTACCAGTGCGAGCACCACATGTCAAACGCAGCTGTCGTCACTAAACTTCCAGCAGTGCTGTTTTATACACGTTTAGGTACCCGGTGGTGTGAAATTTAGACCTTGAGACGGTGGAGCACATTCATTTGGATGCGCAAGCTATTTGCATTATCTTGCTGAACAGAGTATAGGTAAAGCTAGGATATACTGTTTGTACTCAGTAAATATTTAAAATCATAATTTTATTCAGGCTTTTACTAAACACCTTGTGTATATCATAGGATGTACAAATTGAGTTAGTAAAAGCTATGATTAAAGCAAATAAAAATTATAATTATCAATTATATATTATGAAAACAAATTACTGATTTTATACAAAAAAAATTTATTTCATTCTTTGTAAAAAAAAGTATTTCTTTGTACACAATATTCTATTATGGCTCTAACTGTTACATAATTGCAAAAAGTATACTGAATATACTCAAATATACTATGTAACCGTTATCAGCTTTGACTAACTCAATTTGTAATCCTAGGATATACACAACGTGTTTAGTAAAAGTCCGAATAAGATTATTATTTTTAGCATTTACTGAGTACAAACAGTAAATCTTAGCATTAACTAGTAAAGCCTAGCTTTACCTAGTAATCGGGCTTTTACAGTAACATATATATATTTTTAATATATTAATTTATCTGTGGTCGGGATGCTGCAGACTCTGGTTTTTGAAGCACACCAACTCTACAGCTACTCTCTCAAGTAACTCGCTATCACTACTTTTACGCTACATTTTTTTAAAACGTTTGAATTAAAAATTAGTAGTTTATTGTACACCAAATAGGTTGGAGGTAGCGACAAAATAATGGTAATTTATGCTACGCTAAACAAAAATTTCTATCATTTTAAAGTGTTTCCTTACATTAGAAGTATTGTAGCAAAGCTTTGTCAATTTCTACAAATTAAGTAGCGTACTACTCCCGACCACTGATAATTAATATAATCATAATAATTAAATTTTAAAAATTGATTAGAAAAAAAGTTATTACATAATATTACTGATGACAATTTTATTGTAAAACCTAAGTTTTACTCAGGCACTAGTATATTAAAAAATGTTTTATACTTTGTAAGCTGTCAATGATCTGTTAATGATTTGCACAGTAATTGAAAAAATAATATTATTAATAATTAAATTAATAATTACTTATAGGTTATCTGCTATGGGTCAGGGCCAAGCAATATCATTGCTCTCCAGGGCATTTTTCCATTCTGGTGGCAATGAAATGTATTTAAAAACAGCTCATACCGCTCTAAAGCCCTTTAAAATTCCAACTAAAAATGGTGGCGTTTTGTCTGAATTTATGAATTTACACCCATGGTATGATGAATATCCTACAGTTCCACCAATATTCATTTTAAATGGTTTTATGTACTCCTTGATTGGATTATATGATTTGTTTTCATTAGCTCCCAATGGTTCAGAGGTAATTTAAAATGTGTACTTTTTATAATTCTATATTTCATACAACACAATAATTTTAGGTTTCGCAAGAAGCTCATTCATTGTGGAAGCAAGGTATGACATCATTGAAAAATCTGTTACCATTGTTTGACATGGGATCAAGATCAGCCTATGATCTCAGACATGTAACACTTGATATAGCGCCAAATATTGCTCGATGGGATTACCATGCTACACATATCAACCAACTATTGTTGTTAGCAACACTGGACAACGCAACAGTTATACAAACTACAGCCAAAAGATGGATTGGTTATATGAATGGTGCTCGTGCATCGCACAATTAAGTTATTAAGACACTAAGAGTATTGAATATAAATTTAGTAAAATATATTTAAGATAATGTTGGGAAAAAAGTATGGCTGTGACAATTTTTTTTTCCTAAATATGTTGCATTTTTAATTTATTTTATACTTTTAGGGGAATGTGCATTAATAAAATACTAAATTTTTAATTTTTATGAAAACCTGTAATTTAAATATTAAAACTATGAGTTCACTGCAAGTATAACATTTAGTTTCAGTAAAGGGTTTTTTTGTTTTAGATATGAAATCTATAATGCTTAACTCTGTAATATCAATAAGTCATGTTGGATTTGTCACCAAAAATATTAAATATTCAATAATTAAATAATTAAATACTGACCTAAGTTTAATCTTATAGCTTAATGATTTAAAACAAATACTTTGTTTAAATTTGATTTGATTGGTTAAAATTATTGTTTATACATTAGAAAATCAAATTATTGATTTTCATCTAATCAGTATTAAAATAACATAATATAAGAAAATTTATGAAATACTAGATAGGTTTTTATACAATAACTATTAATTTGAATTAATATTTTCTTAGTATGAAATGTTTCGAAATAATTTAAATTTGGTTACAAAAGTTTTTAAATATAATTATTCTAATGGATTTATTATAGAAACATGACATATTATTGTTACAAGATAAATATTTAAAAATGGTTTCATTCCTATTTTAATTAAGTTTATCATCATATATCGTACTTTTAAATATTAACATGGAATTATTTCATGTTTACAAAATATCAGGGTTCCTCTGTATATTACAAATTGCACAAAATATTCCTGTTACAGCTAAATCTTCTGATTTAATTTTTATAAAGATAAACTATCAGATAATATTTTGTTATTTTGTCATTAATAAACATTTAATTATAATATTAACATCTTAACAAATCATATTTTGCCAAAAAACAAAAAAATTATATAATACAGTCCGTATCATCTATAACGACGGTCAAGGGACCGTAAAATATACATCGTTATAACCAGATGTCGTTACAACCAAATTTGATTTTTTTATTTATACATTATACACTTGTATTCTACTAGTACAATTAATTTTTAAACTATGTACACAAGTACATATATTAATATAATTTACATACATACATAAATAACAGCCAATATGCATACATATTATTTTATTATCAATTTAAATTAAAAATATGTATTGTTTAAATAAATATGTAATTTTTTCAAACACGATTAATCTAATCAATAACAAAATTAAAAATTAGTACACAATTATTTTAAGAAGTCAGTAATTTTTAACTGTTTTGATTTATCATCTAATAGCATATTTTGTATAGTGAGTTTTAATGAATTAAAATTTTGATTCAAGTCAATATTATTTAGTAATGAAAAATTAACAATATTTTCTACTGATTTATACGCTTCGTCTACGGTTAAATTATCTTTATCTTCATCAGTTATTTCTTCTTCTTCTTCTTCTTCCTCGTTTGGTTTGGATATTGTACTCACTATGTCCTCGTCACTTAATATTCCTGTAATAGCTACCTCAGTGTCTATATCTACAAAATTTTCGAAGTTCGGGTATTCAAAATTGTTTTATCATTATCAATATCTTCATGATCACTACCACGTATTTTTTTAACGTTATATCTTTTGCACTCGAATTCTCATTTTTTTCATATTAGCCGATATTGTCGTTACGTCCAATGACGTTATAACCAGTTATTTTGTATGTATAAATAAACAGAATTTTGCCGGGACCATTAAATTAACGTTGGTATACCCCATATGTCGTTACGACCGGCGTCGTTATAGATGGTACCGACTGTATATAATAATAAATCAAACATTACATCATAATAGTATTACATTTTTGATCAAACTATAAGTAAATTAAAAAAAAAAATTTAGCACCCTCCAAGGAATATCTATAAATCATAAATATGTTTTAGGCACTGAACATTGTCTATGAACTATTTTTTAAAAATACCACTTACAAACTGACTTTTTTTCATATTATTTTGTAAACATTTGTCAACATACCTAGTTGTATATTTATATCGATATTATCACAATAACCATGGTAACAATAATAAATTTTATAAAAGTTACGAAAATCAGTCAAAAAAAATGTGTAGCCTGCCCAAGACATATTTATATCAAAAATCATAAAAAGTTATATCATATGATTATTGTTTAATTTATATACAAATAACTAAATTAGAAAGTTAATAGAAAAATAAAAATACTCCTTATATTGAAATCATATCTACTTAATCAACAAATTGAATATGTATAAATAAAAATGTTTAAAATAGTTACAATTAGAAATAATATTAAATAATATTATTATAAATGAAAAAAAAAATAGTTTAGTTAATTAAAAATATATATATTATTTAGCATGTTTTAATTTAACTATTAAAAGAAAAAGTATTGTTGTTAAAAAGTATTTAGATTCGTATTATTTTTTTTAAACAGTTATATTTTAGTTTTAATTTACTTCCAATGAAAAATATGTTATTTTATGTAGTCTACCTATATTATATTACTCATGAAACTGTTCTGTTTTTTTTTTTTTTAATCTGGCTGTTATATGTTTGTTTGTTATATGATAATCATATAGTGTTACAATTTACAAACAGAACCATTGCAAGTAAATTTATGAATTCACTCCATTAGAATTATAGCGACAATCAAAAGTTATAATATCGCCTTATTTTTATACAGTTTATACTATACACTATAACTATACACTATATGATTCCCATTGCTCTTAACTTGCCTATAACTGCACTAGTGATCTCATAAGTTATTATAAAATCTACTATGTATAAGGATAGTATTACAATATTGTTAATTATAGAAATTATTATAATATGCTCCATAACTATATTATAAAATACATAAACATATATATTTGATTTAAATATAAATATAAAGATTCCTCATAAGCATGTCTACCATTATTAAATAAAAATTGTCTAAAATTGTTATGAGCATTCAAAGTTCAAATTTTTACAATATTGGATACTCACTTGATTTCTCATGTACAGATTTTCTTATTTTGTTATTATTCAAAAAGGAATAACTATAGATACTTGAAATTTGAAATTTGAAATTATTTTTTTTTTCTATAAATGTCAATAAAATTTTATTTATTGGGTCAAAACTGGATAAATATAATACGAGGCTTCTGATATATTGATACATTATCGATTGAAAAATATTAAAAATACATAGGCACACATTTTTTTAATAATTATTTTGTAGTTAAAAAATTTATAACATTTTCAACTTGACATAACCCCTAAAAGTCTGTCAAGTCCCTCCTTTTTTAGTTTTGTAGGATCGAAACCCCTGCTCACATTAATGTTAGCCACTCCTGAAATTTCAATAGATTCCCGCCTGTGATTGTTGCATAAATCCTTACATTACCTTAGCCGTGATCGATGAACGCAGTGGAGTGACAAAAATAGTAATTAAATATTTAAATATTTATGCTATTATTAATAAGTATTAAATCATGTTATTGATAATGTTTATTATAATATGTTCAAGTATTTATTATTATTCCACAGTGAATAGTATTATTATTAAATTAAGTTGACTATTTAAAAGTATTTTTTAATAGTTGTGGGTAATCTTTTTTTAGTACCAACTTCATAGATAGCTTTACAAGTATGGTATTTGTAATACCTATGTTATACCTTAAAGTGTGTTACAGTAAGTTCCTGTAAGTACCGAATTCAATTCAGTCATAAGATTGCGATCAAACTTTAAAAATTTGAATGCAGCTAAGTCGTTTTTCAGTTGATATTCATTATCTTATAACAGTTTCTTATTTTGCATTATGGGGTGAAGTAAATCCAAAATATAAAGTTCTAATTTGAATAAAAAATAAAAGCATGTAATACTATATTGGTAGATATGTTCAACACATTGTTCTCATTACAGTCAGTAAGTATATCACATAATTATAAAACAAACTATTTTGGAGTCCAAATCGAACCAATATTCTAATGCGTTTCGACTGGATTTTATTTATATTTCAATAATTAGTGACCATTAGTATTCATTTCATCAAACTAACTATATTATCAGAAGGGTTTTGTATAGGAAAATTCAATGAATTTATAGTATTTATCAAAAATTTACAAAATAAAAATTATTTTAAATTATTTTTTAGTAAAATAAAGGAACAAAAAACACTATTACCATTATACAGTTGACTTCAAATAATGAACATATACTATTATGAGTTTGTAAAACAATCTACTATTTAATGCTCTAGATTTAATAATTATTTACAGATTCACTAAGAACTTTATTTAATTTACATTTTTTTTTAACACAAGTGCCTCTGTGAAGCATACAATGAGACCATTCGGCATCTGGCCATCTGGGGCCTTAAATAATATAAAAATTACTAAAAATATATTGATATCCAATGTAAAATCGATATCATACATTCTACAATACTAGTTGGACTTCACATTAATATTATACAACATATAGGTATCAATTTACGGCTAAAATAACCGTAATCGTAACTGCAAGTCGCGACCCATCAAAAAAATTTCGCGACCTAGGGTTTGGGAAACGCTAGAATATGTAGTCTTCAATTTTCAAACCAAAAATTACAATTTTGAACATTATAAATTTGTACACGTTTTGTTTTTTTAAGCGTGTTCTGAGCAAAATACGCTCTTTTCATTGTTTGGCTCTTGCCCGTTGACATGTTCGTGCGCCTGCGTAATAGATAGTGTTGTAAAATTACCGGTAATATTACTTTTTTATGGTAATATTTGGAAATTAATTTTTCAATACCCAAGTACATTATATGAAATATGATTAATAAAATAAAATACCCGTAAAGTGGCAAAGTAATTTATATTAATCACTTAACCGATAAATTAATTTATAATACTTTACCAAAGTTATATTACCAACTTACATAACTACTCGGTACTCACACGTCTTGTTAGATCATAATAATATACTATGTATGGTGCATAGACATGTTAATAATAACATATTAGACATATTAATATTATTATAGACGTATTAATATGTTAATGGTATGGAGTTAATACTCGTCGCACATTTATCTTAATAACTGCATTCTCTCTGAGAATTTATGAGTGATAACTAGTGATACATGTGATAACGAGTGATAAATATGTAACGAGTATACTCGCGTATGCGCAGTTATTTCGTCAGACTCGTCGCTAATATATATATATATATGATCTAACTCTAAGCACGTCTCCTCTTGTTGATTATCTAATAATTATATTTAATTTATATTTTATATTTATATTATATTATATTTACATCGCATTATATTTACATCTAACGCAAAGGTCACGGTCGGCGACCGCGGCTTGCACAGTATTATTAGATACCTAAACATTGCCCCTTAGTGGATAGACACGAGGATGGCTCTTAATCCAGATTTGGTATAATCTCAAATCTCAATAGTCAATAATAATCATAATTATTATTTGTCCGTCTTGAACTTGAATCTTGAATAATAGTAATAACTTATATGTTATTTAGTTTTTAATTTTTAACGCGTTGACGGACATGACGGGTAATTACTGTAATTTGGTAGTCACTCTAATTGGGCATAATCCATAGATTTTTTTAAATTTTTTAGAATATTTGATTTTTTTTTTTTTTGCCCGGATTGTTAGTAAGTCACAATAGGATACAAGATAATTTCCAATGTGGTGAAGCCATAAGAAACGCAACTGCTCTAGCAGTCATGTCACTTTACGACTGTTTATATACAACTGCTATACCCTGCAGTGGCGTCCGCACGGGGGGGGGGAGGCAACGGGCTGAAGCCCCCCTATTGCCCGTATAATATTACTTAAAAAAAAAATATATTTATAAAGTTTCTACTGTCAACTATAGTAAGCAAGACGTAAATTTCATATACACCTGACCAGAATGAATTCATTTTGAAAAAACATTGTATTTGCATACCAATTTTCCTAAAATTATCTGTAAATCGGTAAAAGTATGAACTATTTGTATGAAAGACCTTGTATTAAATTGTCTAGCCACACAAATTAACTGTGGTTGTGACGAAATTTGAACTTTAAATGCTTATAAAAAATAAACATGATGCCTATGTATCGTTAGTATTTTACCTATTATAAAAACTTACGCATTACATTTTTGACATTTATTGAAAAAAAATTTAAACTTATCAAATACAATCCAAGTGAGGATGGTATAACCAAGCTGGTTACCAACAAATTTAAATAAATTTTCATTTTTTTTCTCCAATTATTTTAAAAATCACTGAGCATTTTTAATTTCGACCTGCTAAAAGTACCAACTAGATCCAATTCGCTTCCAAAAACATAGATTGGTCATCGAAGTTTATGATCAGGGCATTTTTTCTACCAGAAAAGTTGAAAAGTTACAGACATTTTAAAATACCTCGAATAAATGTCTGAAATTATTATACTGGACAAAACAAAAATAAATTTGTAACTAATTTCAAGACCCCTCCCCCCCCCCATTGAAAAATCCTGTGTACGCCACTGGCTATACCAGTCATATTACGACTTAAATTAGTATAACTACTAATTACTATAGCAGTTACTGTCCGTCAATGTGTCAATTTTTTTATATAACTAATTTTATTTGCTTGCTCATATTATAAATTATAATGTAGAAATGTACAATAATATATTATACCATACGACGGTGGCATAATTATAAATTTGGGTCCCCGGGGCAGTATCAAGTGTAGGCGCCCATATATTTATATTACCAAAATTAAAAAAAAAAAAAACAGACATTACTTATTATAAATATAGTTTATTTACGTTATATGTACAAAACTACAAAGGAGCTATTCAAATTTTTTTTCTAGCTTTCATCTTACAGGGTGTTACCACTGGGTATCTTCCCTAATCTAACTATTCATATCATTTTTTTTTATTTTCTCTTTCCTTTCATATATCAAACCTACTTATTGTACAAAAAACATGTATAGATTGTAGATTTCTTCAAATAAATAAAAAAAAAAAAAGCTTTCATCTTAGAAAATGTTTTTGTCAGTTCTTTAGCGTCCATTTGTTTTGCTTCGTTGGCTTCTATGGCTAAGATTGCTAAATCACTGAGGCGTTCTTGTTCTTGGATGCTTCTTGAGTCATTTTTTATTAATTTTAACTTTGAGAATGATCGTTCGGCATTGGCTAATGTTACTGGTAATGTTAAAAATAATATTAAAGCGGTTGCTACTTCTGTAGCACTTGAAGTTAGTAACGGTTGTTTTATTAAGAACTCTAAAACTTCTTTTATTGAGTTTAACTTTTGGGTAACTCTTCTTTTAAACTAGCAAAACTAATTGTAGGGGAAGTCAGCTGATAAATCGTTACTATATTTTAATTGTATATTTTGTGAATATTCCATTATATCTTTTTCTGGAAGAGAAATTTGCGACGATTGTTATTTTTATCGCATAATGATTATTGATTCAGGATTCTATACACCCATCGCGATATTAATATAAACATCGTCTGTTTTTTAGTAATATGATAGATATGTTTTGGCTGTTTTGTACTTTTTTCTGTCTCAATAGCATTACCTGTCTCGTCAGTTTTAAAATGAAATTCAAATGTTTGTATATAATTTTTGTATAATACAAATTGTATTTACGAGGGTCGAGGACCCCAAGTCCAGGGGCATTGCCGTGCCTTGCCATCCCGTAGTTACGCCACTGCCATACGATAATAACTATAGCAAGGTGATAATGTATAATTTAGTAGAAGTGTATAACCCCCTTTGAGATGTGTATAGGCAATTGAATATGCAGTGTTGCGATTATCGCCTTATCAGAAGTGATAAGTGGCAAACGTACGGTAGTGCTTATCTTCACCAGCCTGCCTTATTCACGTATTTCACGCCCGCGGTGCCTAATAAATAATATTAATTAATTGTACCGACTGCTGGAAGAGTTCCTTATCATTATTCGTCGAAGGTCGAACAACTATCTATATTGTGACAGATCCACAAAAAACCGGGCCCATTGCTCGTAAGTTGCCGAGGTTTATTCTATTTCTATAATATTATTATTTATTAACTTACTGTGGCTGGGAATGCTGGGACTCGTGTCTCTCTCGGGAGTCCAGTCGGAAGTCACTCGCGTTGACCATGTGGCCGTATTCGGCCGTGATTTGACGGATTTATTCATCCGTCGATGTTATTGTTGATGATCGTCGTCGCCGAGTACTTACCACCGCTATGTGATGTGTCGAAGACGATAGTCGATTATAAAATACTTTGCTCCCAACCATAATATTGCCGTTTGATGGTATGTTTTTCCGAGTATCAGTCGATTACACGCCATGTGCGTTCCAGAGTTTTGAGCACAAATTCGATTCGTATTTTGAGACGGGTACATAGTTACCATCGGCGCATACTAATTGGATCCCAGATTCAAATGTTGCAAGTGATCCATAAATACCGGGCCCATTGCTCGTAAGTTGCTGAGATTTATTCTATTTCTATGTACCTACTACCCACTTAATCTGTTACTCTAGCTGTGACTTGTTTCATCTCTGGATGATCAGGGTCCATCGTCTTCAGCCATAGTTTAATAGACGTTTATTCACTAACCAATATTATTGTTGTTTGATATGGTTTTCTAAATAATTGTCGATTACACTCTATGCTTGTTTCATAGTACAGTCGAGTCTCAATAACTCGAATGTCAAGGGAGATAGAAATTAATTTGACTTATGTATTTTTCGAGTTACAAATATTGCATTGAGTATATAGGAATTTCCTAGGGACAAAAAAAAAATTTGAGTTATCGAGACTCGACTGTAATAATCCATGAAGTTTTGCAATTGTTTGACATCTGGATGAATACCTACTTACAAAATTCTTTGTGAAACATTTTTCAATTTCACTTGGGTGTAAAAATGTAAGAATGAAAGTCCAAAAAATATTTTAGGTAATTACCTAACTGATTTTTTTCTATGATCACCATTTAGTCCTTAATAAGATTAAATAATTTTATATGGACCCAATTAGAACACATAACTTTAAATACCTAGACCCAATTAGGAAAAAATATTTTATTTAGCTGTCGCTAACACTTAAACCTATTAAAATACTAATTATGATTTAATTTATATTTTCATTAGGCGTACAAATTTAATATCCTTACCAATTCTCATGGAGTGTTGACCTCTACCACCGTGTGACCACTATTGTTTATATTACCTATGTAACTTGATGACTGTTTGGTTCGACTATTTAAATACTAAAAAAGAAATAAAAAATTCATTATAATTTATGTATTTGTACTTGATTAATTATTTTTGGAAGGTACCTGCATGTTTTAAAAAATTATTACTTTTAGTTGTTTGTACTAAAGGACCTCATTGATGACGTTAGATATTAGCAATGACGAAAAAAAAACAACATGGTTATTACATAGCACGGCTGGCGCGTGTAGTGGAGCTTTTACACGCTTGGTCTGTCAACCATTTGATGTACTCAAAATACGATTTCAGGTAAATTTAGGAGTATTTATATTTATTTAATATATTTTATTATATTGACTACTAGTCTTATAAAAAATAAATAGTTAACTATTAGTTATTATTTTTAGCTAAGAGTGTCTAATAAATATATGAGTAAATTATAATTCATAGTTATAGTTTGACTATGATTTTTGCTTGTGAGAATGTTTTTTTTTTATATATTTTAGTTTCATAATGCGTAAATATTGTTTTTAGTTGCAAGTTGAGCCATTATCAAGAAATTCAAATAACTCCAAGTACAAATCTATTCACCAATCAATTAATCTTATATACAAAGAAGAAGGTTTTAAGGCATTATGGAAAGGCCTTTTACCGGGACAGTTCTTATCAACTACCTACGGATTAACACAAGTAATTAGTTCTTTTCCATTTAAAGTTCAATTTTTTTACACTTAGTTTTTTTGTATTAAGTATGTTTTTTCGTTACACTGTTTTTATTTACTATATACATCTATGTATTAAGTAATACTAGAACTAGGTAGGTTATATTTTACTAGATATTTTATTTGGTAGTTTAGTTCTTCTTATTTACTAAATAATTTAATATTAAAGTACTTAACAAGACTAATATCATTCCACGGTCAAGTTTTGTATAAGTGGCTGGTTGTTATTCTGTGAATGAGTAGGTTCAATATAGTCATAATGAATAATTAAATTAATTTATTAAAAAACAAAATGACTATACCATAATTAAATATTTTTTTACTTTTCTATTTCTATAATATTTTTAACAAAAGAAGTTCTCACTTTAAATATTCAATATTGTAATAATATGCAAAGTTATAAAACACAAATAATTAATTCTATTTTCTCTTATTTTTGGTTAGGTTAAAATATCTCCTAAGAGTCTTGCTACTATAATAATAATAGGTTAGAATTCATAGTAAATAGTATTTTTTTTTAAATGTTTAACTTTGATACATACCCGTTACAAATAATGTTGATGTAAAACAAGATTGGACAAAACTGAATTCAAACTTGTAGCGTTGATAATTAATACACTTATTAATAGTTGTAGGTAGTTAATTCAAAGCCAGATAAATGTATTTATTTCTTCTTCATAAAATATATGAAGATAACCTTTGTTTAATAATACATTTATTTAGATTTATTTACAAATTGTAACATTTTGTATTGTAAATATAACTATACAAAATAATATAATATAATTTTAGGTTATATACCTAATACATAATATATTTGTTATTTTTGATGAGACTTCCATTTAATAATAATCAACTAAGATGATATTTTTTTATCATCGATTATTAGATGACAGTTTTTTTTACCCAAGATATGAATAGTTTTAGGTACCTGCATAGCTTAAAGTTATGGATATAACGTTAAACAGTGTCTGTATTATTATTTTTCATCTTAAAGTAACAATAAATATTTTTAATATACTCATAAAAGATTATTCGCAAAAGTTTAAAGGACGTTAAAAACAATTATTCACTATGTAAATTAACACTAAATAAAACACTGTAAAGCCTAATGAGTTTGTAGTCTCTATTATTAAGAAATTGTCAGCACAATATATTTTCTGTCAGATACATGTGCAAAATACATAAACCGCATTCACCTAAAATTGGGTTTTATGATTTTTGAGTAATCTTAGAGTAAAATCATCTTCACAAAAATTATAGAGGGTTATATTTTTGAGTTTATTATTTTTTATAATTTTTTTAATGTATGATTACTCTTAGAATACCTAAAAAGATAAAAAAAAAATGATTTTGTGTGAATACATTTTGATGATGGCATATATATATATATATTATATTCCTATACTCTTAAATCAGGAATTCATAATTTGTTACATAATTTAGTATAGTAGAACCACATTAACTCAAATTTCCCCTATTGATTTGAGTAATCAAGGTTCCACTGTATTTATAAATACTTAGAAGTATAATATAATATCACCTACTATCTATAATCCTAAGTTATATTGTATAAAGTATATTTAATTAATGGTTTTAGTTTTTAGTCTTTCAAAAAACTCTGGCATTACTATCAATAACTGAGAAAGAATTGAATCAGACCTCAAGTGTTCATTTTCTATGTGGTGTTTCGTCTGCCGCTGCTGCTACTTTAGTGTCATATCCATTCGATGTTGTACGCACTCGTCTAGTAGCTCAAAAATCTAATCAAGTAATGTAAATATATGAATAATTTAATACATGATTTTTAACAAAAATTCAAATAAGATACAATTGAAAATTTAAAATATTAAAAAAAAAAATATCAAATTATTAAAATTAAACAGATTGCCTATTTAGCTTAACATATAATGATTTATATTTGACCAAGTTTTGATTTTACCACAAAAGAACCAAATAGAGTATTTACCATATTATGCATAGGGACTATACACATTTATTAATCAAATAATAACATGTATTTTAAAGAAGGAAAATAATCCTAAAACAAATTTTGTATTTATGTTGTAGATTTATGCAATATGAGAAGTGTGGCCATATCCATGTATAGGACAGAAGGTATATCTGCATACTACAGAGGGTTTTTTCCTACCATACTGCAAAATGCTTTGCAAGGTGGTTTCTTGTTTATGTTTTATAACACATTTTCAAAGTTTTCCTCAACGAATACTAGTACTAATACGAGTATGTGATCTGATCAATGCTAATAATGATAGATAAAAAAAATGTATGCATTTAACTTTATTTATTTTCATTATAGCTATTCATGACAACCACATGAACAGTGTTAAACAATTCAGCTCTGGATTCATGGCAGGTGTAGCAGCAAAAACAATTGTGTACCCACTAGATGTAGCAAAAAAACGAATACAATTACAAGATTTTATTCACTCTAGGGATGGTTTTGGCAAGGTAAACTAATCGTGTTTTATTATTTTATTGTTTATTCCTTTATTTAAATGTGGTGATTTCACATCCTGTTGTACCTTGTACTGACATCTAAAAAAACGTTTCTACAAACTGAAAAATTAACATTTCGATTAAAACTTGTTTAATTCAATGTCAATTTTTTTTTAGAAATTTATGTGCAATGGATTATTGGACTGTATCTATGTTACACTTCGAGAAGAATCTATTACTGGTCTATTTAAAGGACTGTCTCCATCATTGATTAAAGCTGGGTTCACGACTGCATTACATCTAACCCTTTACGAACAAACCTTAAAGTTGCTTCAACCTTTAGTCTACAATTATTAGTCGTAATAGCTATAAACCAATTTGATTACCATTTTATTTTAGAAATTTAGCTTGGAAATAAATTACTAAATAATGTACAATTTTTTTTAATGTTTATTTTTCTGGTTTTTCAATACAATTGCCAATTAAAGACCCATATAATTACATAATGTATAGTATTTATAATTGTAATTTGGCGGAGTCCCTAGACATCCGTACAAATCGTTTATTTTCAAGCAGTCCGTTTTGCTCATCATTTTTCTCTGCCCGATCGTTTTACCTTCCAACTTTGGAACAATGGTTTGCTTTCCTTTGCCAATGCTGCAATAAAAAATAGTGTTAAAAGTTACAATAGTTAATGTATTTGATTAAATTGTTGCAAATATAATAATTTAACTGTGATAGTTTTGTAGTCCCCCCCCCCTCTCGCCACTGAACATTAATCTCAATCATTAAAAATGATAATATATAAATTATAAGATATATTTCTGTAACTGTGTTAACCCAGTATAAGTTTACAAAATATTGTTAGACAAATTATATTTTTATTAAGATTCTTCAACTTATATAATATGTAATATTATATATTACTATGAACAATATAATTTAAAAAATTTTAACATTTCAAATTTGGCATTTTCAGAAAGTTTTGTCTTCTAAAAATAATTTTTTAATAAAAATCAATGTTATTAGATTCTCTGATAGAAGATGTTATATTATATGAATATAAAATTTTAACATTGATTTCAATACATCAAAATTCTTGAATAGTAGAATAACTTCAAGAATAGAAAATATCAGATTTGGTTTTGCATACTCGTTATAAATCATTGTATAGGTATGAAATGAGCTATAATTTTGTTTAAGGATCGAATAATGCTAAATATAAACTATTTTAAATTAGCATATTGTATTATAATGCATATTTAATCATTTATTACAGTTGTATGCAGTTTTTATAACAGTTTAGTATAGATTTTTCGTAAAATGTATACCAAATTAACTACTTCAATTAATATTAATAGGATGTCAGTTCACAGTTTGTTTTCTATCTTTGGCCCAAGCCCAACATGGACAAAACAAATTTACATAGAATCATTTTTTTTATGTTTTTGTGTAAGATTAGAGTAAAAATCACCCATTGCAAAAACAATAGAGAACAATATTTTTAAAGGTATGACATTGATTTGTCTAAATATTGTCTCAAAAAATATATTATATAAATATTTATTTAAAAATAAAATTTTATAAGTCTAATACAAAGTCAAATAATAAGAAAATATAAATCCAATTTGTCATATCCTTAAAAATATTATTTTTTATAATTTTCGTAATACGTAATTTTATTCTGCTTTACTCAAAAATCATAAAAACTATTTTTGGTGAAAACATTTTATCTATGTTTTGCATGGGTTAGTGGGAGAAAACATATATTGCTCTAACATCTATAATCCAAGATGTATGTAATAAAGCTGATATTGTTTTCAATATGAACTCCTATCTCGTTTGTACAATATTATACATATTCTGTTGTGTTGCATAAGCAATCTCTAAATATTTAATGAATAAATAATTAAATATGATTAAGAAGCCCATGATCATTAATTCATTAAATTTTATTGATGCCTACAATTTGGTAATTGGTTCCTGGATTGTCTACAAGTAATATACAAATCGGTCAAGATTTTGATGAGCTTTCATAATGATAATAAAACTATACTAAATTAAATTTTTTTTTCCAACTCTTGAATATTTAACCAACATCAATTTCCTTCTCATTTTATACAGACTCAGGACTGTCTAGAGCAGTGTTTCTCTAAATATTTTTTGTGGTCGCTGTCGTAAACTTATAACAATAAGAAACTAAAAAAATAATATATATATTATTCATTATTCAACAGATTTAAATATTCATTATTTTTTTATTCAATATTGCATTATATTATAATATAATAAAATAATATAAATATTATTATTATAATTATTAATAAAATAATAAAAACGATAGCATACCTGATTTTTTGATTTTTAGTAGAGGGTCACCAACCCAAAAAAAAAATAAATTTGTGGGTCACCATACCAAAAATATTGGGAAATTCTGGTCTAGAGTAGGTACTTTGATATTATACTTAAAAGAGTTGTTAGTTACTAGTTAGTCTATATACAAGTAAAACTCATACTAATTCTTTACAAACAATAAGCATA
Organism: Sitobion miscanthi; assembly: GCA_008086715.1. NCBI lineage: Eukaryota > Metazoa > Arthropoda > Insecta > Hemiptera > Aphididae > Sitobion > Sitobion miscanthi. Next base: position 28,312,112 of record CM017803.1, read on the forward strand.
TTTGTCAATGCTAATAATAATAAAATAGGTAAATACGAAATAATAATATTTGTACACAATATTAAACAGGTAAGTAACTCGGTTGATTAAAATATATAATATTTAAAAAAAATTAGTATAAATGTATGTAAATATGTGTACAATATCCATTTTTATGAATTGTAAACTCGAAATTTAACAATCATTCAATTTTTAATATTTTCAGCAATTTTGAATGAACAAAACTTTAGCTAATAAAGACTGACTACAGGAAAAAATATAACTAATATATTAGTTGTAAAATTGTTATATGATATGAGAACTTTCCCAGTTATCGAAAACCTAATAAAAATATTATGAGCTTACAGATTTGTATGAGAATCAATTCTAACAGTTGGTATGAGTAATTTTTATCTAGAACCAATTCGAACACTTTATTTTTACTCGAGAACCAATTCCGTAGTTTATGGATTTTAGTGAATCATTAAATTAATGAATTGTTTGACTTACCTGAAAAAGTTTTTGCCATAGTGCATGACACTGTCGTAATCATATTCAAACTGATAAGTGGTGTTTTTCAAACTCTGTTTATCAAAATTAGAACGGTATTCTAGAAAACAGTAATAATTATTGTTAGATAAGTATTTAAGGTCTGAGATTAAGGGGATCGCAGCACACGTATTTTTCATACGTTTTAGATCAATAAGAAATGGTAAATTACACATACTTCCAGAATGTCTGATTTTAAATTTGTATACATGTATGAACTCTTTGACAAAATATCTAGGCTTTTTAGGAAGTCGATTTTCAATTTTAAAGGACCTTAAAATTAAGATTTTTTTTCAAAATCTCATCAAATAATTACATTACACTAATTGTATTTATTTTGGCACATCTGATTTTAAATCAAAAATGATTCCTAAAGAGCGTAGTCTAATGTAATATTAATTGCCTAAATATTACTCCTTAAAACATGATACGCTGGAGCCCCTTAACAAATTAATAATACTTTCTTAATTACGTACGTGGTATGACGTTTTCGAAATTAATCTTAACAAATTTATCACGGTCAGATCTGGATTGTTCGTGGAAAACGCCTAGAGCATGTAATAATTCGTGAATAGGTCGTCCGTCGGTACCTAAGCAATTGGCTCCAGTTTCGTCCGGTGGCTGCAGAGACACAATTTGCGGTCCCCCGTAACGGCCCACGTACGACCAACACCTGTATTGTTAAAATACCAAAAGCAGTCATATCAATATTTGTCAACGGTGTGTCGCTATGTTAAAATATTATATTCATTGAACGAAAATTAGCTTGAAACAATATTAAGATGAATTTATTGTAACATTTTAGTAGATTGCCTTTAAATTATAATTTTACGATTGCCGAGTATAATATATTTGTTTTTAGTACCTACCTACCAGATATATTATTTTATTGGCACATTATTTTATATGATTTATTTGGTAGATAGCATACGACACGTATGCGTAGATTTTTGTGGATATGATTTTCTTGGTAGATAGCACGACACGTGTGCCATTTTATTTTTCTTATATTATATTTAATATAATAAGTCAGCATAATATACTATTCCGATTTTCGAGTATAGGAATGTACATTATTATACAAGATTGATAATTTTAGTTGGTACATCTCTTAGGTATGGATTACACAACACAAAAAATGTTTTCTTCAAATTATTATTTTAAAATATTTGTTAAAATTTTTAGCTATATATTTAATATAATTCAAGATGATTTTAGAGTATATCTATTGAATCTAGGAAAAAAATCCCAAAGTTATACATGTGTACTATGTACAGCTGTCAAAAATAATAATTAATAATAATAAAAGTATATAAAATTTGAATAATAATTATTATATTATTTTAATATTGATAAATAGGTACATATTATACTATATGATATTACTATATAAATATTTATTTATTTATTAATATAGTGTTTATATACCCTTTAGTAATAAAAATTAAAAGTACAGTAAGTTGAATTTCAATTTGAAAAATATTATAAATGAGTTAATATTTTTAATATTAATAGTATTCTTGTTAATGAATCCTAACATCTTAAATGATTTTTTAACTAAAGTATTAATATGTAATAACTCCAATTATCAATTTTATAATAAAAGTCATAAGTTATACCTAACTAATAACATTATCTAGACGAAAAAAGTAATAACATCTATATTTAGTGGGAGGTAATTTCGACGACTATATTAGTAACACATTTGTTTAGATTTTACTGTAAAATTAATGTATCATTTAATAGTCAATCATATATTTATTTTATATGATATAGCATTAATGCCCACCACAAAAATTATTTCTATAAACGCTACTGGAGGGAATTGAATGTTAAACTTATGCAACATTTTTCTTGGAATTGTACATTCTTTCAAACCAATAAAAGGTGGGCAGTGGGTCCGCTTTGCTGTACAGTAGTTGTCAAGAAAATTGTAATAGATCAGTGGCGTACCCCGGTTTTTTTATAAGGGGGAGGGGAGCGGGGTCAAATTTTTTAATATGTAAAATGTATACTATTAGTGGTTTTCACCTAAAAAATTTTAAATTCTGTCAATAAATTAGGGGGGTGGAGATCCAGACTCGAAAACCCCCCTCGGGGACGTCCTTGTAATAGATTTGTTATATTTGAATTCAATGATAAATCATTGTATACGAAAACGATTTTGAGCGGAAACGTTGTATCATACTTGTATGAAATAATATAAATAATAATATATAAATAATACATGGTATAAAATATAATCAAATTAATAATAAACAATTTTTATAAAAATTTAAAATATCTTTTGGCTATGAATAGTTTAATTATCCAGTGAACTTTTCTTTTTGATAGAGGTATAAAAACTTGTTAGGAATCTTTTATTACATATCTTATGTTAGCTGTGAAGTTTGAAAAAAATATTATGGCTATAAATAGCTCAAAAAGAATCAAAATAGTTTAAACATTTTACCATGAAATTACCAATATAAATGTTTAGTAAACATTTGCAGAAGAGTCTACAGTTATTCGTTTTGACATAAAAATTTGTTAGTTTACCGATTAAAATCAAATACCGTAAACATTTAAAATTTAAACACTCATAAAAGTTAAAGTTACTTTCCGGTAAACTTTTTATTTGGTTTAAGTAAGAACATTTGTAGAAAGTCTTTTATCAACATTTCTAATGTTGGATATGAAAGGAAAAACACTTATAAATTTCTAAATGAAAAATAGTTGGAAAATTTTGAAAATTTTGATGGATTTTTTCAAAATTTTACCTTGCATATAAAAAATAATTGTGCCTATGTATTTCTAATATTTTTAACTTACATTAACAAAACGTATGGAACCTTGTATTAAATTTTCAAGCTTTTTTGCTAAGTGAAAAAATTTTTATCGAGAATAATTTTAAAAAGAATTATAAATTTCTGAAAATTTCTCAAGGCTATAACTAGCTCGAAAAGCTCGAAATTATTTTAAAATTATTACCACTCATAGAAAATGATAATATAAATATTTTGTTTAAATTTCAAAGGTTTGAATTTCACCAAAAAAATAAAATCGATTTTTTAAAAAATTAATACTCTATCTAAAACTACTTGGAATTTTTAATTTTGACCTCCCAAAAGAACTAATAATATTCACTTTTCTATCAGAAAAGATGCTTATCTCGTTTATCGGAGCATTTTTACTATCCAAAATGTTGTAGATCTACAGAAAAAAAACACTTATCATTCGTGTACACAATTGATGCATTTTTACTGCCTCAAAAAGTGATGACAGACGCATAAAAAAATAAACCATACATTGTAAAATCAATACATTCATTGCTCCGTTCAGAATCTAAAATGAATAAATGTTTGTAGCCTATCTATGTAGGTACCTACCCAAAACTATTCTATCGATTTTAAGGAAAATTTCAGAAATTGTTCTTAGCGATATCAGTGAAATTTAGAGAGTATAGTTTCAACCAAGTTCAAAAATAAACAAAGTCGACAAAGTGGATTGCCCATCACAGTCGAATTAGTTTACAAAGCGAGGTTCACCGACGCCGAATAGTCCATGACCTGAGGTAAACTATAACCGAGATACTGATTAGCACCTATTATAGCACAGTATTTTATATTTGTTTAATTTTTTCCTCGGGTTATAGAGCTAGTACATATTATATTTATATTATGTAAGATAAAGTTCGTGTGGAAATATTAGGTACTCGACATCGTTATTATATTAAATAAGTAATGAAATTAACGCCATAAAGCCGATAAATTTATTTATTTTTTTAAATATTTAAAATCATCAAAACTTCGTCAATTTTTGTACCTAACTGTATGCAATTTTCTAGGTTTTATCTCTATACGATACTATTATAGGTATTATTCGTAGATCACATAATATTTCATATAACATATTATAATTATACATAAAATCATTATTCACCCAGAAGGATATTTCACCGGCCATATCAGCAAATAGTCCTTTTCTTTACCGGTCCACGGCACGAATTTGATGCAAGTCAGAAAGTTGATCGTCCTGATGGCTTGGTATATCAGAATCCGGTGTTCGGTTTCTGCAACGGTAAGACAAAAGACTATTATCGCGATATCAAAATAAGAACGGCTTCGATAATTCGACCGATCATGTAATCGCATAAATCGCGTACCTACGTTGCGGTCAGTTTATAATAATGAATCCTAACATTATATAATCTATATAATAACAATGCAAATAAATAGATATGAGGATTGTTAAAATAATAATTTCATGCATACCGTAAAGCGGGCTGATCAAATACGGCACGGTGCGGTTGAGCCAAAGTTTCTCCGGGAAAATGTCCCATCGTAGGCCGACCCGCCAATAATCAAAAATCTGTAAACTCAAGTACAATATTATACGTTAAATGTTAAACGAAGTAATATCCGATGAAACCGCATCCAAGACTAGTCGAGCGGTGCAATACTTTACCGGTGCAGTGGGCTTACCTCGTTGTTCATTGCCATGTCCCCTTGAAATAGGCCAGGTCTTACCTCCGGATCCATGTCCTCCTCAGACTGGAGACCATCCACATCATCTCCTCTTATATTATATCCGGCTGTAAATCATAATTTTACAAACACATTATCGTAAGCCGTAAAGTATACTATTTATAGTATATCTTATTTTATAAGAAAATATCGGCATTTTTTTGGTATTGGATTGTGTTATTCAATGGCATATCCATTGTCGGGAGAGGGGGGATCAAATCCCTTTTTGTAGACTCCCCTACACATGTCCGGAGATAAATATATAAACTAGGATACTTTTATAATATGATACATAGTAATAGAGTATTATACTACTCTCTATATTTTTTTCTATTAGACTATTCTGGGTTAGAAAACATGTAAGTTTTATGTATATTGGTATAAATTATAAATACACACATGCATACGTGCATGGTAGTAGTTACGGTACGTCGGTTGTCGGTACACACATAATAAATATTGCTTTGATAATATTCATAATATTTCGGTATTCCCAAGACCGCGTTAACACAGATTTGGATTCGGTTTCGACACTGTATTGTACATACTATCATATGTCATGTTCCGTATATTAATGCCGAGTTGCATGAAAAATGTATTAATTTAATGGTTCAATACAATTTAATGAGCCATCACTATTAATTCGCTAAATGTTTAGTGATTATTCATGCACTCTGGCATGGAAACCTGCAGGTTACAGCCTACTAGCGTCAAGCGTCAAGCGCCTTGTTTAACTATATTGTTTATTGATTTTATGGTAAAGCATATTATGGTATAGCGGTACCACTAAAGACTAGTGTTTGAACTTTTGAAATATGAAATATTTCATGAATTATGAACTACATATTATGGTGAAATATTTCACAAAAACGTGAAACATTGAAATTGTATTTAATATTACTATTAGTATTAAATATATTAATGATGGTTATTTTATTTTATTTTATTTTTTTTTATTGATCGAAAGACATCGGCGACAATGGCCATTAGTCGTAAACGTTATATTATAAATTACATTTTTTTTTTTTGGGGTATCTTACATATAATAATTTAAAATAAGTCGTACAATTCATGTTTTCTTAAAAAAGACAATATTTGGAGTGTGTAGTCTGCATTTGGACCGAGGACTGCGTCTAAGGTGGTTGGGATGTTCGACTGATCGAGTGCCTCTGTGTATTGTCGGCATTCTGTGAGGATATGATGAACTGTTAGTTCGGTACCACATGTTGTGCAGATAGGTTTTTCGTCTTTTGACATGAGGTAACCGTGGGTTAGTCGAGTATGCCCGATGCGAAGTCTGTTAATGATTATTCTTTCTCTTCGTTTCGTGAGGAAATTGGGCCAACTGAATATGGTGTTTTTGATGGTTATTTTATTATTTATCAATTATTAACCATATAGTCCAATAGTACCTACTAGGTATTATCATTGATATTAATGAAATATAATTGCTGTGGTTGACATATTACTGTAGTAGGTATATATTATGTATAATATTGTATATTTGAACATTTAAACATATTTTAAACATATTCGTGTGTTTTTTTTACCAATATAAAAATGTTGAATACCATACAACTGTATAACACCAAAGGTTAGGTAAATATTTTATTTTTATTTATCTTTCAATACACGTTGAGTAACACGGACGACACGTAGTCGACAAATGTTACACGGTCTCCAGGACCGCAGTCGACACGTAGGTAGTTGACAATTTGTATTGGCATCTTTATGGCTTTATAATTTACTCGATTATCAGAACAATGCTTCTGCTTTTATTCGTGGTTATTCAGTGAAATGTCTATTTTTCAACGGAGTACTCGGATTTTATTTTGATGTATTTTTAGCGAAGTAGTGGTTATTTTTCACAGGAAATAGTCGATAGCGACTACGTCGCCGCGACATTGCTTATGTTTACAGTTATATAGTTATTAATGTTATAATTTATATAATTTTCGTAATTAATTTACTTATACATAAATGAAAATAATACAAGGAACTATTACATCATAATATTATTTCGTATAAATCGTTTAATATATATTATTATTCGTTGCTACAGCCTACAGGTATAAGGTAACTATTAATACATTTTGTTATTCTATATTAACCATTCAAACACTAAATAGTAAATAATAATAACAAGTTGGTATGTTGTATGTATAGAAAAAAGTAAAAACAATCACATTGCACTGGAGGTCGACGTTAATACGCAGATGGCTGACGTAATTGCGGGCCCGATTCTTGGACAGCGCGCCAAAACTACGTGGCACTCAACATGTTAATTATAGCTCAACAGTTAAGTATTAGAGAGAAAATCATCGTAAGTAAAAATTTTGTATGGTAAATATACCATAAAATTATGAAGGTCATAAATGACAATTATATGTAAATATAAAAATAATTTAAAAAAAAACAAATGAAACCAAAAAAAAAATCAAAACCGAAACCGAATAAAATTGAAAACCGGTATTAGCTTTAAAACCGAGACCGAAAAAAATTGGATATCGGTATTGATTTCAATACCGAAACTGAAAAAAATTGGATGCTGCAGGTATAATAATTTAAAATTTTTTTGAAATCTTTTTATCTTACTATTTTGGAAAGTTTTCTTTACACAACAGACGATTCAAACGCTCGATCCATAGCGATTCAAAAAATGAATAAACTAGGAATGCACGTAAATAGTACAGACCTTGAAACCGATTTTAGAAACCGGTACCTATGTTCCGTTTAAAAACTGAAACCGAAAACAAAATCGGAAAAATTTGGAAACCGGTGTACAAAATTGAAACCAAAACTGACATTTTTTTAATCGGTTGTAAAAGTGATAACCTAAAATGTATATTTTCCCCTTATTGCATTTATATTTCCACTAATTTAGAGAACTCTTTTATTTTACCATTACCACTCCATTTATTCCTAATAAAAAAGTCAACTTTTATAATCAAATCCAATTTTAGATTTAAGCCTTATTTTATGACAATATAATTACAATATAATATAAAATACATGATATAGAAATATGTATATAAATGCAAAAAATATTATAAGAAAGATACAGGTTATCGCTTATCAGTTATCACTAATATAATTTCTCAACAAATCCAATAAAATAAAAAAAATTTTTTTTTGTTATATTACCGACGCGCTTTTGAGGACTCAGATTTTGGCGCCCCGGGGCAATTTCCCCCCTTTCGCTCCTCTAAATACGCCAGTGTAACAAGTGCATAACATAGCAAATGTACACTCAGCAGATCACGTTTAGCTCCGTTAGTTTAAAAATTAGAGTGAAACGATCTATTATGATAAACTTGATGGTAAGAACATTAAGAACATTATCTGTGTTCGTATGTTGGTTTTTACGTTTACCTATTCAGTTTTTAAGTGAGTTATGAGCATTTTTAATTTACGCTAGGTATATTATATACATTATACGCATAACTTGCTAAAAAAATTTAACCATCATAAAAAAACAAACATACGAACACAAATATAGTTTTTACCATCAAGTTTAATAATAGGTTGATTCACTCTGATTTTTAAACTAACGGAGCTAAATGTGATCTGCTGAACCAGGAGCCTACATTTGGTTATCAGTTTCCGCTCAGAATCGTTTTCCGTATATTCTTATATTATATCATTGAATTAAACTTTAACACCATCCATACAGTGATCCACTTTTAACCTACTGTACAGCAGAGCGCTATACATATTTTTTCATTTTTTTAATTATTTATTTTCTGTTTTCAACGTTTTTGAACAAATATAAAATGCACCTAACGAAGGGAAAAATTGTAAATTCCATTCAATACATTTCAAGTATACATTTCTATGTAGTAAATTACACCCAATACATTTCAAGTAGGTATACATTTCTACAAAGTAATAATAAATTGCGCTCAGTAGCGATAATTAATTTAACTCATAAGTAATATTATTTGTACGATAGCCATTTATCTATAGGATACACCGTGGAAGTGACTATCTCTGTCCACCAAAAATAATTTACTAATAAATTAGTAAAAATGGAAAGTTAAATTTAAAAAAAATTATAATAAGGAAAGTTGTTCAACATTTTTTTTGCTTGTTTAATTATATTAGTAAATAATAATAAAAATAAATTGTTGAGCGATGAATTAGCTAACCCTAACTTTATCGTAATATATTAGATGAAATATCAATCTTCCCTATAATTTGTGACCTATCATATGAAGAAAACGTTAATTAATGAATAATATAAAGTTTTTAAAGTGTGGTCGTTAAATTCTCGATAGTTACGTTTCAAGGAACCAAACATTTGTATGGTTTTGTTGCAAATGAGTAACATATTATTTAATAATTATTTTATTTTTTAAAAACGTTGTTTTACAATAAGCTAAAAATAATGCATGTTTCTGCAAATTCACTACCTTACTCATAATAGTACATATTATAGTTGTATATGTAATTACCTAGTTAATATTATTTTTTTTTATACTGTTTACAATAATATTATACTATAGTATCTACTGCCTACATTTTAGGTATTAACAGTTAGTATAGGTATAATTTTAAATAGAACATTATGTGAACTGCAATACGTTTTATGGTATTTATCGAGAAGAAAAAAATTTGTCGATATACTTTTTGCCCATGACATAAACAGTAAGTAAGTAGGTACCTATGTATAATTTTAAATCTTAATATTTTCAAAGTTTGATAATGCACTGGAAACTTTAAATTATTTTAAAGTACAAAAGTACAAAACACCTCATAGATCTTTACATAGGTAAATAATAAAGGACGTAATGGTATAAATAATAAATTATATACATAGGTAGATATACAAATTACAAGCTACCCACAAATAACGAACAACTTTATAATAAGTGTTAGACGCTAGTATTAGCACGGTATTTGGGTCTTCATTGCCGCCGGGACCAAATTATATTACTAGCAAGTACCAACTAAAACTACAAACATTTTGAACAACAATGAAAAAAAATATTAATTTCCTCAAATTAATACATTGCAGTACATTACTTGGAGTGTTGTATAAGAAATTTCCAATAGATAATAGGTTTTAGCCACCATTATCATAAATTAATTATGTCCCCCCGGGTGTAGTTTCCCACTTTTCCCTAGACATTCACATAATTCAAATGAAATACAAAAATCCGTATACATTATAGTATTTTACGGTACCTACATGAAATTTGATAAATTTACCATTTGCTTTGCTTATATTATTTTTGTTGATTGGTTGTATTTGTATAACTTGTACTTTTGTAGTGAACCTTAGTCATAATGTGTTGTAGAAGTTATATTTTTATTTTTTTTAGTACCTAATTAAATGGCATTACACCTTTCAAAATGTTGACTAAATTATTGTTGCGTTACTTCTTTTTTATTTGGTCAAGTCACATTACTTATTGAGTTAAAAAAGTTACTTAATCACAATTAAAGTTAAGAACTTCTTATTTTTTATTTTCAAAAATATCACTAGAGTTTAATAACTACCTTTGTTATCCATACATGATACATTAACTAATAGTAATGAATTGAATTTTAGTTTATGACAATCAACAAAATTAAATTACATAAAACGTTTATTTCAGAAGAAAAAGACAATACAATTTTTTGATGAATTATATTCTTTATATTTAAATTTATTTTAAATCCCAATGCATTTTCCAAACTACTAATTTTTTAATTATTAAACTTCTTAAAAATTAAACTTTATTTTCCAATAGCTATAACTGCCTATAACAAAAATGTTATTGCCAGAAAATCATATTTATATGATATATTTTAATATTTACACAATTACACATATTATCAATATTGGTTCTTAAAATGTGGGTATGGTATAAAATAAAATGACGAGTAATTTAGTAAATTTAGTACAAAAAAATACTTTAATAACGTATAAATTAGGTACTTAAAAAGTAATTTCATTAGAGTAACTTCTAACTTGAGTTAATTGTTACCGCCCAACACGACAACACTGATAATATACTATGAGTTATGAGTTATGACTAATGAGTAATGACTAATGAACAATGACTATATTATAGTAAATACATATAGGTATATACTAAATAATATGAATTAAAATTCAATAATCATATCTTAAACAGTGCATTTTGTGTTTTTTTTAATTACGTTATGGTAGGCCATAAGGTAATATTATACTAGCATTTTGTGCCAGTCAAAACCTTGATAAATATTTTGTGTTAGTGATCGCCATTTACGGGGATTAAAATATATATTTCTACTTCCATAATATTATTATTCTGCGATTTGCACTAAAAGACCTAACCTATACGCAGTTTGTACGTCATTTAACCCCACTATGGTTTCCACTTTTTACAAACTATTTTTTAAATATTACATAAAATATTTTTTGAACTTCATTTTTCTTTTGGAAACTAATAGCTATCAATGTAAGTAAGAATCTACCAAATACTAAAAACAACTTAATAAAATACATTATTTGTATTAAAAGGACGTCACACCCATCTGTTGTCTCCGTCTCACACACGTACCTACCTACGATAACAAAACGCGTTTATGCAGGCTGAGGCTCTGAGTATAAATCGCTCAATTTTGGTTCTAGAAAAAAAAATACCTATCATAAAATTGAATTGTGACAATATTTCTGAGGGCAAGTAATTGCGTTTTTTCCATTATACCCTGCAATATAACGTTCATTATATCGTTTAGAAATAGCAAAAATGTCAACATTTTTAAAATACCTTTACTTTTAAAAATTAAAATGTTTGAAAAAAAACCCAACGTCTTGCCCTCCAAAATATTGTCATCTTTTAATTTTGTAATAAGTGTTTTTATTGTAACGTCAAAATCGAGAGAGTTCTCTCAGACTGCATAAACCGCGTTTTGTCTATGTCGTACGTGTGTAAGACGGAGACAACACATGCGGGTGTGACGTCCTCTTAAGTTGTTAAGTTATCATAGTATTTATAATAGGATTTAATACTATATAAATGGATCGGCCTTGTTATCATGCCACCAAGAAGAAGAAATATAAGTATATGAAGAAGTTATCTTTAAACTTTAAAGTGCCTTGCGCCTTTGCCATAAAAATGAATTTATACAGTTTACTATAATTTATTATGTTTATTATTGATATATGATTAAGTAATGTGGGACATGAAGAATTTAATTTTCCATGTCCCCTCCTCGCTAAAATCTTAAATACTCCACTGGTATATTGCCATTCATTGGGCATACCGCGTATCTCAAACGGTACTTGCACACCTACAGTTATTTTTATTCTAATATTATTTTATTTAGTAGGTATGCCTAAAACTAAATACTTAAATACGATGTGTCGATGTATTATACATAACATATTTCAATGCGTGATTGTGATTTTTCAGCTCTCGTTTAAAAAACTGCACTATAATATATTAAAACGCATTCGGCAGCATAATATTATATATTATAGCCAATTTTCACATTCCGAACCATTTTTGCAACGCGGTCAGTTGACTTTCTTTTGAGTTGTCACACTTTATTCACGTTGTGCTCGTGGTTTATTTTTTCTTGAGCTGACAGTTGGTTTCGCATTATATGATAACAACACCGATAACAAAATAAATATAGGGCGATTCAACAAGCATATTCACAACCATTTTTTATTTTTTCATTTAATTATGAATTTATTCAAATTTTAATTTTTGGAATAATATTTAAATACACTTAAAGACCTTATTATTATTAAATTCTTTAAATTGTATACACTATTTAAGGAGTGTCCTATGATGATACAAACTTCTATTTTTAAAATGATAACGGGGTTTTTTACTGTAGAAATAATTTAGTGGATAATTTTTCTGAAAATGTTGATGTACCTAATCCGAAATTCAAACGAGTATTATAGTATTATAGTTACTCCGTATTTATTTAAATGTTTATATACTAAGGTTAATATAATCTTTAAAAATTGTTATACTAAAATAGATAAAATATTGGATCTAGTATTTATTATACTTAAAATACAAAACCATTCATATAAAGTATTAATGTCGATAGATTAATACTAATCACTCAATGTTATGTCCATGTATAGGTATTAATTGTTTCATATCACCAATAAATTATAATCTATAACACATCTGCGGTGTGCACTGCAATCATAATAATTTTAAAAATTTTCTTAATTTTTAAAATGTTGGAACTAGTTGTCTTGGGGGGGTACCTAAATTAAACTAGGAATGTTTTGCTCCCTTCAAAAACTTCTCTAAGTTTGCCAATGTATAAAGTAAGTATTATATCATTACGTACATGACGTATTCATAAATTTAGTGTTTAGGTATAGCATGATTCGCCAAGCATGCTCACTCTCTTTTTTCCTTCAATAATGCAGTTGTTCGAAATCTAATTTTTGTAGTTTTTAAATACCTATACTTTAAGACCGTATATTTTAAAATTATTGAGATTTTTTTCGTTGGACCCACTTACTTAAGGAGTGTACCGTGAAAATATTTAAGCATGAACTTCTGTTTTTCAATTGAGAACCTTATTTTTAACTGCAAATTATTTGGCAGATATTTTTTTCTAAAAATTCTGAGATATTAAAATAAAAACTCGAACGGGTAGTCAAACGAGAGGACACCACACCCTCATCCTCGTGTGTTGTCTCCTTCTTACAAACGTCTATAGTAAGTTATGAGCATTTGAAAACTGTAAATCTTTTAAAAATTTAAAAAAGATCATAACTTGATTTAAAATTAAAATATCAATAAAAGCCTACGAAATGACATATATAATAACCTTACATTTAAATTTTATAATACGTTGACTAACTCTAATTTTTAAAAGTTGGTATAGTAGGTGTCTAAATAGAGGGATCGCTGTAATGGATATTATCTTAAATTTGAATTCAATGATAATTCAGTGCATACAAAAAACCAATCTGAGTGAAGACGGTTATTGTCGGACTATATTACTAACTATTATGTATATTTTATAATATTATTGTTATTGAAGTAATTTATTTTAGATATAATAATATACTTTAAAAGTAGCAAGTACCCACGAATAATATTTTTAAATTAAAACAAACTAACCAAAATCGTTATTCTTCGTTTAAATATCTAATTTCATCCAAATTTGAATTAAAATATTTATAAAAATGTACGGTGAATATTCAAATTTAACAAGATATGAACTTTAAACAATTATAAAAAAATAATTTGACCTTCCAAGTTACAACAAACTTTTTTTTTGTTATAGCTATGGAAAAATGTATTATGAATCTTGTACTACATTTTAGATTCTGAGCGAAGCGATGAATGTATTGATTTTATAATGATGTGTGTTTTTTTTTTTTTTTTTTTTTTTTGTATCTGTCATCATCTTTTAGGACAGTAAAAATGCTTGGATTTTCTTCAAAAGTAACTTTTCTGATAGGAAAGTGAATCTAGTTGGTACTTTGGGGGGTCAAAAGTAAACATTCCTCAGTGGTTTTCAAAAGCGACGTGAAAAACAAAAGAAAAATTAAGGGAAAATGGGAATTTTTACGCAAAATCTGTTTTCAAGAAAATTGATTTTGGTGTTTGGTGCAACTCTAAAACAAATGACCGTAGGTACATGACATTTTGACTGAATGTTTATATTAGCATTTTCTATACACCATATATTTTCCAAATATTTTGAGCTATTTACGGACATTTTCAGTTTCCATTTTTTTTAGTTTTTTTTTCTATAAATATCAATAAAATTTTATTTGTTTGGTAAAAAAGCGTGAAAATTTTATATAAGGCTACTGATATATCGTTCTAATAGCAGTTGAAAAATATTAAACATATATCGGCACAATTTTTTTTTATAAGCATTGAGAGTTTAAATTTTGATAAAATTTATCAAATTTAAAATTTAATAATTATTTTGTTGTTTAAAATTTATAAAATGTTCACCTTTTATAGCTAAGGATTTAAAATTTAAAACAAGGTTTCATGTAAATAGGTTATATATAAATTACTTTATTCACAATAATAAATATCAAATAAATAATAAATCACAATAATCAAATATACTTGGTAATATCATATAGCTGTTTTCGCTCAGAATCGTTTTTCTTATACAATGATATTATATCACTGAATTCAAATTTAACACCATCCATTACAGTGACCCACTCGTCACCTACTGTACATCAGAGCGACACCCACTTACCCACCTTTTTAAATCTTATAGATATAAATAGAACCATTTTTTTGTATTTCTAACTCAAAATAATTTGCAAATTTTAGTAATTTTGATGAATTTTGTCAAGTTTTAATTTCAGACGCTCATAGAAAATGATTGTAGAATTGTTTCCCATTTTTTTTTTAATTTCCTTTAACAACTTATAAAAATCTAGGTATTGTAGCTTTATATAGGCCTATATAAGTTTACCTAAATTAAATTTTCAAGTTTTTTGACTGATCGAAATTATTTTTATCGACAATTATCTTATAAAAAAACTTATAGAAATTGAACTTTAGAGTCAAAATATTTTGAAATTGTATTCATAAAAAAGCATTCGGTGAAAATATCATGTAGCTATACGGTTTATTTTTTTTTAATTTACAACAAAAAACAAAAAGGGATGTTTCAAAAACTTTTTGTTTTTTTGAAAATAGTATTTGGTTTTTCCAGTAGTTTTTTAAACTACAGGGAATTTTCAATCTTGACATCTTAAAAGTATCAACAAGATTCACTTTCCCAGTTTCCCACCAGAAAAGATATTTAAGTTGAAAATCCAAGCATATTATTTCTACTAGAAAAATGTTTACAGACAGAAGAAAAAACACACACTATTGTACCTACAATCAACACTTTCATCAACTCATTCATAATCTAAAATGAGGGTGGCATTCTTGGCAAACAACCTGTATAATACTATACGTTGTTGATACTTGATGCAGATATTAGCGGTTGTTCTGCCGAAAAATTCGACGCGACGCGTAACTAAATATATACAACTGCGGCAGTTTGGCACATATATTATGCATACATTATATATTATACACTTTTGGCATATTTCAAAAATTTGCGGATTTATATACTATACATATAAAACATATACATCCTCGAAACCACCTTTCCCTCGATTTACACCGGACCACTCTTATTATAATTTGCTAAATGCGCTTTCTCCGAGTTCAATATAATATTATATATTATAATCATAATCATAAATTACACAAATAACTACAATTCAAAACTTCATTAGACGAGATGTATAGTCTAATAAATTGTACCAGATATAATCGGTTTTCATTTGTCACACTCGTGTTCAAACAATTTTTTTTTCTCCACCATTTATTAGGCGGAGTAAACAGAAAAATGTGGTACACCAAAAACAATGATATGTATTTTTTTTGTTTGAGAAAACCTTTTTGCTAGTAAAACAATTAATGCTTCAATAATCAACTTTGATGAAGGTTTCTGGTAAAAAATTGAATACATAAAATAGTATTTACTTTGATAAGAAATTTCTCAGTTTTTTTTTTAAATAATCGGAGAAAAAATACGACCATTTATTAACATTTTTAGGTATATCAATTATAATTAAAATAATAGTTTGGTAACCACATAGACATAGTAACCAAAAAATTAGACCTCCGATAGTCCGCTTCGAATCATTTTAATCGTATACAATATTATACGAATTATTGAATTAAAATTTAACACATCCATTTCAGTGACCTAGTCAATGGGAGGTACCTAGTACCTACATTTAACACCTACAATTGTACAGCACTACAGCAGAGTGGTTATAATTTATTACCTACTTAACGGCTTATTTTAGATACTTTGTCCACTAGCTACACGTTTTTAATAAGGTTACTTTTATACTTCAACGGGAATGGTTAAGAAAAAATCAGTAAAAGTGTATAAAGTTAAATAGTAAATTGTAAATACTTGTATAGTAATATAGTATAAAATATATTTACTGTTTCTAGGGCAATGTGCAAAAAATGCAAAACCACATTTTCTTAAAAAAAAAAAAACGTTAGATTCATAAATATTAAGTATGAACACATTATAATAATTATAATATTTATTCTCATATTATCAGCATACATTTAACTCTGTTATACAGGTTATATACTTATATTTCATATAATGCATACAATATTTACTTGTTATTTATAGCTACCTATTTATTTTATACGCAATATTTCCACAAACCTAACCTTCAAGTTCAATTACGAAGACGGTCGAATATTTAAAAAAGTTATCATGCTTTCTTTTCAGAAAATACTTATATAATTATATCGTAGCTGTCTATTTTTCGTTAAAATGTAATATATAATAACTGCTAAACCGTTAAACCGTTTGCGAATAACAATAATTAATTATTATCAATATCAATATTTTGAGAGGACGTCATACACACGCATCCATGCACGTCTGTCGTATAATATGTTGTTCTCACTTCTCCGCGTCTTGCAAACGTACCTAAGCTTACCGTAACGCACATCAAATTTACGTTCAGCTGAACCAATTTTGTGTCGTTAGCTTTAAATTTTAATATTAGAGTGAATTGAGGTAATCCTTACGGGTCTGAATATCGTACTTTGTAGATAAGTTGGTTTTAACGATATTTTAATTTTGAAGCTATGATAGGTATATGAAATATTACAATTTACAATTTAAAAATGCTCATTGCTCACTTTAAAATGGAAATATCAACAAAATCTTATGACTTATGAGATTTTTTAGATTATCCTATCTTATCTGTACATTTGATGATAGGTCAACAAATTCACTGCATTATTAAAGTTAGGTAACAATAAAAATTTGGTCCTGCAGGTTAATGTTGTCCTCTGACCTCGGTATTGAAAATCAAAAATAACGATAACGTAAAAATTGAATAGTAATAGCGATCGTTTCCCACACAGCATTTGGGAAATGATAATATTTTGTGAATATTTTAATGTGCTTGAATAATGAATATTTGCCTAATAATATTTTCTTCTCAAGTTAAAAATAATATTGTACAATATGATTGCACAAAAATGTTGACTTAATATTTTTATAAAGTTTCCGTAAAATGTTTTTTGAAAATATTATATGGTTAAAATGTTTTGTAAATGTTTTTTAAAAAATATTTTCAAAAATATGAACTTCTTGGCCAAAGAATAAAGAATTATAGAATATAAGATTTAGGAAATATTTTTCTGCTGTGAGGGTTACCGTATACACATGGTAACCATTAACCACCCTCTTACCGCACTGGTACCTAGTAGTCAGGGGGTTATGAGCGAAAAAATAAACAAAACGTACTTACTAACTATTTTTGTTTCGTTCGCTTCGAAAACCACGCGTATATATAGCACACACGAATAAGTATCATATAATTATGGGTACTTATCAGTCATCGTACTTCAAAGTTTTTAAGTAGTTACATATTAGTTAAAAACGTATTTATTTCGACATAAAGGTATGTAGGAAAATCACAAAATATTTAATTGGAACAAACACTAATAAAATATTTCACGTTTATGGTTTATCATTATTATGGCGATCGACTAATACGAGCGGAATAAATTAACTCTCAGGTACTCATCGGTCTATAATATACCGTTAGATTTTACCCATGTGAATTCTTCTGACTTCAAAAAAATACAAGTTGGTACTACTTAACTTTTTATTTACTCAAATAATAAATGACTTTAACTTGCCACAAGTCTTCTTTATACATCAATTTGTACCATAGCTATAAATGTTTGCAGTTTTACATTCATATTATAATATTATATACGTATTTATTCTGCGTTAAAGTTTATTTATTATAGCCGATTAAGAAGTACATAGGTACCTAACAACTATATGCACCGTATGTCTGTGATATTGAATCGAGTCCATGCTAATTTTATGTGTTTGAATTGTGTCCATAATATAGACTCTTTATACTTATTATTACACTTAAAAAAAAACATTGCAAACAATCAGACACATTTTTTGGGAGATTACTCTGCCAACCTCCACGTGGTGTGTCCTGGATAACGCTAATAGGCTGAAGAGACTCAACTCGAACAACCTAAAAATATTGGTCGGACTCAGCTCAATTCAACGTTATTTCAATGTCACCCCTTATGTGCGTTCGTAAATAACAAATATTACCTTAAATAAATACACTAAACTGCAAGTTGGAGTTACCTATAGGCTATAACCAATGTACCTACGGCAACCGGGTCGAGATTTCCGCCGGTAGCCGATCGGCCGCTTGAGGTACCCACGATATACTAATTAATAGGAAAAGTACAATGATAATATTGTGTGTGGACACGAAATAACAAGAAATGATTTTTAAAAAAACTGACCTTGAGAGGACGGAACCGGAGGGTGTAGGACGTCCGGTACGCTGGGCAATATCAGATTGATGTTCCTGCACTGGACGACTATTTCGGTCGACTGGAGCAGCGTTCCCAACAACAGTAGCCGCCACATATTATATAATTATACGAATGTCGTCGTCGTCTTCGTCTTCGTCTTCCCTACATGCAATCACTGGTATATAGGTAATAACCTATATTGTGCAGGTAGGTACTTATTCGCAAATAATTGTCGCGGGTCTTCGGTGCGGCTCTACCGTCGTCTCTGCAGGGCGGCGCGGGGCGGTCCGGCGCGGCCGTGCAGCATCACTGCGGCGGACGGTAGTAAACGCGGTAGCAATAATATAATGATGTTATATACCTGCCTATACCGTTACCGCTGTATATCGTTGTACGATATATTGTTATAACAATATCGTGTATAATACGCGAGCTGCGGCGGCGGTAACGGGCCGGGCGTGCAGTGAATATACGCGCGCGAGACGGAACGGTCGGGAGACGGAAGACTACTGACGGCTCGTTAGAGGTTTAACGATTGATATATAAACGCGGACGCTCGCGCGTGTCTACCTATATAATATAATATGTGGTGCGCGCGTACCTAGTGCGATCGAATCGACCAGGATGTGCGTGTCGATTTCGACGTACACACACATGATACATGTGTATACAGGGTGATTCACCGTGCACGATCACCCCCGTTTTCCCCTTCGACATAAAGCATTTATTCGAATCGATATTTTTCTGCTGTGTAGTGATGGGAGTTATGTGCCGCAAAAAAAATGTTTGGTACATTTACGGTTGAATTGTACGGACATTTGTTATTTTAACTATGTTCCTATTAGTTAATAAGTTTTTTTTTATAATAGGTAACAGGCACGCCCGGGGGGTATGTACCACCTGAGAACTTTAATAATTTGGATTTTTCAAACAAAAAATAAAATGTAAAAATTCCTTCTCTGTTAATTTATAATTTTTATACTTGATTATGCCCAATATAGTAAATACCTATTCTAAGAAACCGTCGTTTGTCGAACTCTAGTATAGGGTATAGTGATGAAAGAACGGCAATACCACGCGTGTCTTATAACATTTAATTTGGTCACAGATTATATTGTCAATAAAAGTATTTTGCACCTAGTGAGCTACTTATCTACGGGCGTGCCTGATAGGTAAGTTCATTATGAACTCAATAATATTTGTATCATTAGTCATATCGATTAATTGTAATAGATATTAATATAATATTTTTATTGCTATTATAAATATATTACCACACTCATGATTATAGAATTATCATAATTTCCCTTTATAATAATATTTTGTCACACCGTCCTGTACTCGTGAACCAAATATTAATAAAATAATTATTATGTTATTCTGCACATGAAAATAATATTATTGCAATGAGAAGTCACTCAATTTGATGAACTGTAAAAATATCTGTGTAATGTACGTACCAATGTAAAATGTACCAATACATACCAGTCCAGTTTTTGTTTTTGAAAATGTTGTCGAATCTAAATAATTTTAATCTGAGTTTAAACCATTTGAATCGGAGTCATTGCTGAGTCATAAACTATTTACGAAGGATAATAGTCCTATAAAAATAATGGGTTTATTAAAATATAAAATTAATTTAATTTTTGTAGGTATATTTATCAATTATTAGTTACGCTCGGACAGTTTTTACCGTTTGTTAATTTGTATCTAAATATAAGATAATAATAATAATAATTTTCAAATCATCATTCAAGTATCTTAAAACTTTTTATCGTGAGCTATAGTATAAACTATAAAGTTTAATAATTCAAAAACTACTAATTTCGGTTAATATAATACATCTAAAATTTAAAAAAAAACACAAAAATGTACAGTAAAAAAGGCTGATTTTTATTTGTAAAAAAATAAGTTTTCGTCTACACAGTGCTGCAGAACATTTCTAGAGTAGCATCAGAGTGTTTGTAAATATATATGAACACATGGTTTTTGAGTATAATAACAGGTATAGGTACTTAAAATTAAAAATTAAAAATTTGAACTAATTTATTATGATGAAAAAATTGGACTGACTATACTTGGTGAATCACTCTGTATATAGCACGTTTTGGCCTGTCTGTCATCGACTGCATCGATTTATAATAACATAATATATCTTTATTATTATTTATTATACACGCTGCTGCCGTAGCCGTCATCGACATGATCCCAGTGGTTAGCAAAAACTATTTTGATTTAATACGTCGTCGATCGCCGCCGACGACGACCGATTTCGTATATTTGTAAATGAAAGTTCGCGAGTGTACCTATATATAGCTTCTATCGATCATTTTGTTTTGTAGAATTAGGTACGGCTTCTTCATTGTATCGATATATTCATATAGGTACACATGATGACAGTATACAGGGTGATACACCAAGCATGCTCACCCCCATTTACTCCTAAAGTCGTGCATTTATTCAAATTATAAATCCTGAAAATTATAGGTAGGCATTTACTTATTACTTAATGACAGTATTTTAAGATACTTAGATTTTTAGATTACTCAAAAACGGTCAGTGGAGATACAAACTTCTATTTTTTCAAATGATAAACGATTTTTTTTTTTACTGCAATTTATGAAGCAAATAATTTTTTAAAACTTTCATGTACGTATCTAAATCATAATTTGAATGATGAGTAGTTTCTGAATAGTTAAAATATATAGGTACCTGCAAGGATAAAATATATGTGATATACCTATATATATTATTGGATCTAATCGTGATATTTCTATAAATATAAGTACAAGTACTTGGACAACTTTTACGAAATATAAAATGTTGATTGCTATAATTTTCAAATTATCATATTCTCCGATGTCTTCATATTCACCAATCATTATAAGTTATAACATAGGAAGTTAAATAACTTAAAAACTAAATTTTTCAAAAAAATAATCTACTCGACAGTTTACAGGGACAAATGATGATTCTCGTTTAAAATAAAGAAGTTGGTATCACCATAGGGGACAACTAGCCTTGAATGGTATGAATGAAAAATCTAAATATTTGAGAGGAAGGTTTAACTGTACGGCTGTACTTAAAAATTCCAAAAATGATAGTTTGAATGAATTCATTATTAAAGGAAAGCATGGGGATGAGCACATTCCACATATTATGCTTGGCGAACCACACTGTATAATAGAAATGTGTACACGGGTACCTATAGTAAATAATATATATATTATTTTATGTTGATAAAATGATAAATATATATAGTATAGAACGCGCGTGCCATGCCTAATGTACCTACCTGTACGATGTACCTATTGCGCGTATATTATCTTGCAGTCAGATCAGCCGCCGAGCGCCTCGGCGGCGATTAGATACTTTTTGCAAACGGTTCCATGACGTTTCACGATGTAGGTATAGCCGGTATAGCCGTATATGATAAAGGAGGTACCTATATTAGTGTATCAGTGTATCACGTCTGAAAGCCAAGTACGTACCGGTAGGTATATCATAGGCTAAAATATGCTCAGAAAAAATATAAATTCCCTCTAAATAAATGTCCACACCGTCACCTTAAAAATACTTATTATTATTAATGCTTCTTATTATAAAACAATAGGAACAATGGATTCAACATTTTTCCTATTATGTAGAAAAATAAAAAAAATAATTTTTGTAAAGTTGTTAATTCAAAAAGGATATAAATTGTTCTTGTTGCATATAATTAAGCCGCAAACTGTAAACATCGATCGTACCTACCTACTATATAAGTATAGTTATACCTATATACATATTTTGTTATGCTTTTCTTCTAAAAAGTGTTATTTTGGGACTTGTTTATATTATATTATTATCCTCTCTAAAAAAAAGTAACAGCAACTCTCAGCTCATGAAAGAAAATATAAAATTAAATTATTAGATATGATACATATGAGACTTCACGAGCAAGGGCGTCCATTAGGGAGGCAAGGGGGTTACATGTCCCCCTAGCTTTTCCGTGTCTATTATATGTTTATACATAATAATATAATATAACTGATAACTGGTATTTAATAAAGAAAATTGATAATCATAGTGTTCGTTACTGACTTATTGTTCTATAATCATAGAAATTAATTTTATCCATTATCGATAATTTATTATATTAATGTAAAACAAATATGTCGATGAGTTTAACGTATATGTTAGTTACCTCAATAATTTGAACACCATTGTATACGAGGTGAGGTGACTGGTGATATGAGGTGAGGTTAGTCACGCGTCTCGTAATATATTACATATTATATATTTATATATATTCATTACGATTTGATGGATTTAGGTTCAGCCGGTTCAGGGGTTCTTAAAAACGTCTTAAATAATATATTATTTATTAATTTATTTGGAGGAAATTTGAATATAACTTCTGGTGGAAAACCGGCATGTGATGATGATGATCGAGGATCACTTCGGTGGAAAACTATGATGCCCCTATAGTGGCATATTTAGGCCGGGGCCATCGGGGCCCCAAGGTATGTCTAAGTTGGGGGACTACAGAACTTTAATCATTACATTAAAAAAAAATACTGAACATTTTTTTAAAATTAAAATTATACCTATATTTATGTTGAATATAATTTGATTTGAAAAACGATACAAAATGTACAGTGGTGGCGTTTATTATCTAATTATATATGTCATTGGTTTTTCAAACTGTTATAAAATTAATAATTTAGGTATATTATAAAATCAATGCTTGTACGCGGTAATTGCAGCACAGCTATTCTAAGAATATTATTTCTAAGGTAGCCACCATCATGTTGGCTTCGCAGCTCTGTAATCTATTGATGAAAATATTATTTTGTACATCGTACGTTGTCGTCGTCTCCTTACGATCCTTGAGCCAGCCATACACGTTCCGGTTTTCCGGAAAGGCCGGACTGCGCAGTTTAACCCGCACAGTTTTACCCAATTTCCGATTACAAGGACGCGTATCCGTCTTACACGCTCCGCGGGTTTATCGCAGATTGGGCAGTTTTGCCGCGATATCTGCTAAACCCGCTAGACGCACAGACTATGGCACACACGCTCCGGTGTTATGACTGCACAGACCAAAAGAATCGTTTTCCCATAGACCGTATTATTATTTATTGTGGAAAAAATTGCATTGGCACCGGGCGCCTTAAAGAGGACCTCTGTCTCTTATGGCCCTAGGCCACCAAGTTTCCCGCCGCGCCACTGGTCCTGCCGGGTACCTATATGCAGACGCATACTCTAGAATCCCTTTGCGCATGCCTATGACCGATATCATGATAGTTCGACCTTTGAAAATGCCATTGAATACGTAGGTAGATACGTGAACCAGTTCATCTCTGCAAAGATAGGACTGCGTGAAAAAGAAAACGTTAAGAATATTGTCACTCACCTCTTAATTTAAATATGATATTGAAGAAGTGAAGTAGAATATTGTTCCATAATATATTTATTTACATAGATAAACATAAAAATATACGAAATAAACTTAAATTAAGAACCATTGAGATAACAATTATAATTTGGGGTTGGAGGAGCTACAGCCCAATGCTGGGCGTGCCACTAGGAATGATTCTATATCGGTTAAATATATTTTATTATATTGTTGTATTCAAAATAAAATGACCGTAGGTACAATTACAATTTTTATCAAATGTTTATAATAGCATTTTACATCGTATTATGTAAAGTCATATTTACTATGCGTATTGCACATGCTTATAGGTAGATGGTATTTTAAAAATAGTTTTACTCGTCTTAAGCAATTTTCAGACATAGAAATTTTATAAGGCCCTTCCAAACAAAAATCATAAGTTTGTTTTAAACACTCCGCTCAGTATTTAAAATTAATACAATATGATTTTAATATTTTGAGGAAAACAGACATGACTAAAGTTCAGAAAAATATGTCATTTCAGAAGGAAAACAGTATCTCAGTTTTAGAAAGAAATGGTTCCACCCTGCAAATGATACCTCCGGACGTATCATGTATATAATAATGAACAAAATATAATACTATTAGATTTAAATTTCGCTTTTCCCGAAGAATTTAGGCCAGCGGTCCCCACTACGTGGCCCTCATGCGGTCCTTTAATACATTTTGTAGGGTAAAACTGAATTTTGCATACTAAAAACCATCATTCTACACTTGAGTAAATAAAATAATATTTTTTAACTTTTATGACTTATAATTACTGTCATTCCAAATACTCGTATATCTAGGAACCAGGAATCTTTACACCCGGGTTCCGGGTAAAAGAATATGCCTTCGGTCAATATTATGCACAAATATAAATTACTGCATGCGGCCCCCAAGTAATTTTCAAAAAAAATATTTGGCCCTTTACAAAATCCTAGATGGGACTGCTAATTTAGACTTATACGGATACGTCATCATCCCCGCTACACATTAATAGACAGATATACCGATCTAACGATATTGGATTTATACGTCGGCTTTTTTAAACAATAATTGAATCCGTCTCCGATTTTTTAAGTTAACATCGAAAATATGAACAGAATCAAGAAGTGGGAAAACATAAAATCAACCGTTGCAATTGAGTTTGTATATTATTTATTTCGACTTGCTTCAGTTAAAACGGAAAACGATAGAAAGGTAAATTAATTTTAACCTGAGCGAAGTCTGGTATTACCGGCTACAGCTCGTACCTATTATATTCATCTAAATTAAAATGATGCAATATGATGGGTCATGGTTGCACGTCGTACACTGAATGTGTAAACCTAATTTTTTATTTCATCACTGTTTTTGAACAGATGAGTTCAACCCGGTGCACACGATGATAGTTGCTCCCGGTAGGGAGCAGCCGGCGAATTGCGCCTAGAGGGTTATTCTACTAAAAATTATGTGTTCCTAAACTTGTAAATTGCAGTCTTTGTAAGTCCCTATACCGAAATAAAATGAACATTATTCATTAGGTATTTAAGAGTATAAAAATGTACCTACTTTGTTATAAATTTACACAGGCATAATAATTTATTAAACGTTATTATTATAATAATTAATAATTATAGGTACACAATAAAAATATAAACATTAATAACTATTAATATTTATATTCGATACGTCATTTAACAATAAATTAAATTTTATACTTGCCAGCTAATATAGGTAAGTGTGTTTGCACGTTGCATTGTTGAAATAATATTATAATGATCTTCAAATTGTTTGATTGACGTAAAATACAATATTTTCATCCCCCCCCCCCTTATTTTATATTTGTTGTCTTGTTGAACCGAAGTATTGCGACGTCTACGACTTCTATTATATATAAGTAAAATGAAAGTAAATATATAATTATCGATTCATTTTGGTTTCTGTTTTTACTCTGATAACATTATATAGCTATTCGAACTATTTGTTAAGTATATGTAATATATTGGCAACTGGAGAGTACCCATTTTTATTTATACTGTAGGTCTGACCTAAATCTAACCTTTAGTAAATCCTTGCTTACATAAAGCATACTACCCAGGGCACGGGGGACCTTCGTCAATGGCACATTTAGGGGAGTGGGTGACTTAGGTGAATACCTAACATTTTAGGGGCGGGAAAAATTAAATATCTATCTAGTGATCCAAATATATCAGTGATGCAGCAATTATGTAGGTATACCTAAAAAAATTTTTGTTGAGGCAACTTATTGATCACACAGGTACTATTAACACTAAGCATTATCGATACATGTAATTATAAATATGAATTTTATCTCGGATAACCATATTGTTAGGTAAGTACTGGATTATATTTCAAGGTAGTAATATACAGCTAACAGGTCACATATTTTACCTAGGTATACCAAACAAAATTTTATAGTAAAAAAAATATACTTAAACGGTTTTCATACATAGGTACTTACTTTTTTGAAGGTACCTACCTATAATATTGTGGCTCGGCATTTCAGAAATTCCAAAAAATAAATTCATAAACTACAACCAAAAAATAACATTTAAAAAACCTAAGCACTCGCTTTGTTGTATAGCATAGATTTTGAGTGTACTTTGTCATTGATTAGTCACTGACAGTGTTAAATATGAATTCAATGAAAATAACTAAAATTGTTATAAATAAAAAATCGTTTATCCTTCTTTAATTAATATCAAATTAGGTAGGTACGTCGAAATTTGAACATCAAATGCCAATAAAAAAATTTTAAAATTGCTGTAAGAGGAATCTTTTATTTTACTTCCTACATCAAACATGCACCTATATACAATAGTTAATGTTTAAAGATTAGAATTATTGTAAATGTAGGTTTATCACCTATTGGCTATCATTCTGTCTATAATAGAAGTTCGTAATTCCAATCCCTCCCATAAGCGAAGGGGGGAGGGGGCTGTAAAATGTTTCCTCGGGGCGCATATAGTGCCTAAATGTGCTACTGCCTGTCGTCGATGCGCCGCAAGTTTAGTAGACACTTGTTGACGGCGGCTGTTGCCGTCGCGTATACGTCACACGACCTCGGAGACGGCTCACGATCAAGATCAAGAGATCTTGGATCGCGCCACACTGAACCAGTACCTTCAACTTGACCTGCTCACCGAACGGGTGACCCACTTATCGTGTCGTTAGCACGTAGAAAACAAATTTACTCGTCTGGAATTCCGATTGTGGTCCGCCTGCTGGTTGAATTGTGTATGTGTGTGTCATATGTTATATAGGTACTCAACAGACTATTTAGTATTTACACACACATTCATATACGCTATATATATATATATATATATGAATGCAATATACATGTTTCGTTTGTGTCTACAATTTTTGTCTAATATATATATATGAGCAGGTCCACGCAAATCGTTATTATTTATTTAAGTAAATATACCGCCTAGCTGTAGTTGCATTGTTATTTTTACAAAGAAAACGGTTTCGTTCAGCTGATGACCGCAGGTTTTTTAAAATGTTTTATAAAGTCCGCAACGAAAAATAAATGCAAAAACAGGACAAAAATTACTGATATTGAATCTCGATGTGCGAGTCTAACATTTGATTTATAAAATAGTAAAATTTTCCTATTTTGATTTTAAGAAATAACCCACCCTGCATCGTTTTTATATTTAATGAAGACCATTTGTCAAATAACATATTAAGTACGACTTCGAGAACGAGCGACATTAAAAAAAAAAAATTAGTAAATAATATAAATAATAATATATTCATAACTAGTTGTTATCGGTGCAACTATGTAAAAATATATAGGTATATTATATTATTATTATGACATTATATATTATGTTATAACTTTAAAGTATGAAATATTTCACAAAAACATGAACCATTGCAATTTTTTTTAATACAAATATTAATTATGGTTATTTTATTATTTATCAATTATTAATTATATAGTCCAAGAGTATTAGGTATAATCATTGATATTAATGGAATATGAGTGCTGTGGACTGTGGTTGACATATTACTACAGTAGGTATATAATATGTATATTGTATAATATTGTACAGGTATTAGAACATTTAAACATTTTTTAAACATTTGTGTATGTTTTTTTGCCAATATAAACATTTTGAATACCTACCATTTTAAATGTATAATACCAAAGGTTAGGTATATATTTTATTTATCTTTCAATACACGTTGAATTGTTACACGGGCGGTCCTCGCCCCTCAGTCGACACGTAGATTGTGGGTGGTCGATAATTTGTGTAGGCATCTTTATATCTTTGTATTTATGGCTTTATAATTTACTCGGTTATCATGCCAATGCTTCTGTTTTTATTTGTGGTTATTCAGTAAAATGTCTATTTTTCAACGGTGTATTCGGATTTTATTTTCGTTAATTTTTAGCAAAGTACTAATGGTTATTTTTCCCAAAAATAGTCGATACGACGGCCCGCGACGATTGTTCGTTTATAACAATAGTTTTATTGTATTTATACATTATTCTTGTAATATACAGTTATATAATTATATAATGTTATTATTTATATAATTTTCGTAATTAATTTACTTATATATAAACGAAAACAACACAAGGAACTTGCACCATAATATTATTTCGTATTAATTCGTATATATATTATTCATTCCTACAGGTATAAGATATTTATTATAATACATTTTATTACTGTATAATATTAATCACTCAAATACTAAATCATAATTACAGGTAAGTTTGTAGCAAAAAACAACCACATTGCACTGGAGGACGACGTAATTGCGGGACCAATTTCGCGTGGATTCTCGGGCAACGCGCGCCAAATACGTACTACGTGGCACGCAACGTGTTAAATTATTATAGCTAAACAGTTAGGTATTAGAGAGAAAAAACATAAGTGGAAAAAAAGTTAGGTTAAATATACCATAAAATTATGGAGGTCATGTATGACAATTATATGTAAATATAAAACTTATTAAAACAAAAACAAAATGTATTAAGATACTGAAATATTTCACGTATTTCATGAAATTTTCAAACACTAGTTAAGGGGTTAGGTTTTTAAAATTTTCCGCAACTCCATAAAATTTGAAAATTATATTTTATATCTTAGTTGCCACTTTAATTATAATACTTTCCCACTAATCTTCTGTCTGGTACTTATTTAGGAGGAATTGACATTGGCGAATTATAACGAAAAAAATGACTTCACAGGAATAATTCTCAGGGCTCGTAGAATGGTCAGGTTTTGATAAATATTTTTTTATTAGAAAAAAGAAGACTTCAGACTACAGTCCACATTGAACTCCGATTTTTATTTTTTTTTTAAATTATGGTATAGTATAATTTGTAAAAAAAGCTTAAAATTGTATTATTTTTGAAGACATATAAAGTTTGAGAAAAAAATATTGATAATGGAGTTTAATGTGGACTGTTATATTACCCTATATTAGATAAAAAAAAATTACAACGTTTGGTTTATTTTACAGAACAGGATCATTATTCCCGTAGAGCGTATTTTTGTGGACAAAATTACATTGGCATCGGGTGTCTTAATTCCTACTTTTGGACTGTCATGAGCGCAACGCATTTAACATTATGTATTTATGTGGTATGAAATTATGTATAATTATTTTACAATACTTTTAGTCCGGTATAAATTGTTTTGTTGGGCGCATATACTGTCATACACTCCCTGCACGACCTGGAGGGATTCGAGGTACCTAGTGATGATACAATGCCGACAAAGAAAAAAAATAATTAGCAGAAACTTTTTGAAATTTAAAATTTCATGACGAAACGGAAACCCGGCTAGTTAGTCGATCTTATCTTATCGGGTACAACTAGGGTTGGGATTTTTTTTTTAACTCGCGGGACACACAATTTTTGTGGTCTCGTGTTGAGTTGTGTACAGACGGCATAATAATGCACGTTGTAATATGTATAATATAAATGTCACTTAATTATTTTACGGACACGCCGCGCGACGGTCATTAGACATTAGGTACAGGTATCTATAATATTATGAAATTGTGTTCGTACTGCAGGTCTCAGGTGTCTAAATAAGTAATAGCTATAATAAAAATTATATATTTTATAAGTATATTATATTATTATTATTATATTGGCTGAAAATTCGACTGATCGAAGAAACGATAATAGTAATAAACAAATAAAAATACGCGGGTGCGAGGTAAAGTAAATCTTGCAATATTCGATTTATTTTATCGGTAGTTTTCTGCGGGCAATTGCGTTCCTTTTCGTATGCTGTCCCAAAACCATTGTGCGCACACGGCGGTAGCGTTCAAACTCTTCTTCTTCTTCTCCTCCTCTTCCATCATAGGTTTCTGTTTTAACACACGAGAAATTGTTCAGTATAATACGGTTCGGATACAAGGGTTTAAGTTTAGGGACGCAGGTGGACTCGGTCCCCCTACCTCCGATTGCACTAATATAAGGCGTCCCATTTAACTAATTCTTCAAACGGTACACTGGTATGCTGTATGTATATATTTTTTAGTAAAATAAAAAAAACATTGATAAAAATGATGAGCTTCGCAACTTATTAATTATTATATATTGATCACATTTTGTGGTGAAATAAAACAATATAAGTACCTATGGTCTCAAAAGAAACATAATTTTTATTCCAATCGATATTGTATTGTTATATTTAATTTTGTTAATTTATAATATGTAAGTGTTAAAAAACTATTTTGTCTTAAGAAGTCTTAAGAATAAAAAAACCCTAAATATCCCTTAATATGTTTGTATTTGTATTTGATTTGATGTATACCTACAGGCATTACGATTCTATATAATACATTAATACCTATGGTCTATGCCCTATGGATATTTTTGCAACCTACCCATTAACAAAAGAAATTTGTCTTTTGGTCCAGTAAATTAATGAATTGTAGTACGGGAAAACATTACCATCAAAGCTCAAAATAAAATATGAATCACAGCGCAGGTACCCTTTGCTATTTTGTGGCACTTTAACTCCTGCAAGTCGAATGCAGTTTATCGAGTACTCTGTTTACAGCATATGGACCACATAAATATTATAATGAAATGATGTAGATATTACACAAATTGTGAAACGGCCCTGCATAGGCGCAACTGACCTCTATAACGTGGGGTGCTATATTTCATATATTAAAAACATAAAATTGATGGTATTTCACTATAACAATGATAGTTAAGCCTAGTGCTGGGTAAATTACTTTTAAAAAGTAATGAAATTACGTTACTCGTTACTAAAAATATTTTTATTTAAATTACATTTACGTTACCTAAAATTATTTTTATCACGTTACATTACTTAAGTAGTGCGTTCAAATTACGACGTTCAAAATAAGACAATAAGATACTGTACAATTATCATGCTAACACGTTTAACTTATTAAATATGTGCGGTTTTAACCTACCGAAAGTGTGCTGTTATATCCTATATTTTATCACAAGTGTAGGGTTTTTGGAATTAAGAGTCCTACTGTATAGCTACAGGTATACGAAACTAATGAAAAGACGAAAAGCTTTATAAATACTTGGGCACCCAATGTACAAAAATGACACTAAATTTGAATTTAATTTTAATTTTCGCCTTTAAATTTAAACCTGGATTATAGGTATAATACTGCAGCAGTACTTTGGATTAAATTCTATTTTAACCTGATCAAAAAGATCAGTTCATGTAATGTTTGTAGGTCTAAATGCTAAATCTGTAAATATTTTTTTCCATTTTTGTAGCATAAACTGTCTATATAAAAATACGAACTTATTGATATTTTTTACAAGTTATCCTTTTAATGGGTATTTAAAACCATTACATTTACATACATAGTATTTGTAATATTATAGAATTGAGAAAATTAAAATGTATTAATGACTATACTATGTTTTCGACTGTCTTTAATTTATCGAAAACCGTACCTATAAGATGCATTAATTTTTTTATTTGTGCATACAAATATTTTGTATTTCTTTTAAATTGAAACTGTTTATTTTTTATGGGTTATTTTGTTTTTAATATTTAAAAATATCTTGGTATCAGAAATACATGAATTTTAAAACTGATTATGTACCTATTACGTATTAATATACTTACTTCAGATGATCGATTGTGCTCTTTTTTTTGAACTATAACATGTGTAGGTGCTAATTCATCTGTTGAATTTAAAGGTGTACCTCCATAGCTAAATGTTTGTATTAAGGTAAATCAAATTTAAGCAAAATATTTTTATTATTATTATTTTTTTTTTTTAACAAAAAATATCTACATATTCTATTATAATGATCTGTTGATCACATATCAAACGTTAATGGTTTGTGATTAGAGCATTACAACATAAACATATTTCAATAATAATATTGTTGAACTATGTAATACCTATGTGGATACATATTCTATATAGTAGTAACCTCAAGATTTTGTACTAGGTATATAAAATTAATACTGTAAATTTCAATCTAAAAGTTATAATAGTTTATAACATAATACTTTTTGTTATATAACTAGTGAATATTGATAGTAATTAAAAAATTAAAAATGTCGTTAAAAATAAAAAGTTGCCTACAATATTGTTTAAGTTAAAAAACTCATATTTACTATACGATACGTCCGCAAATATTAATATGTCGATTGTAGGTACTGGATATGTATACTACCTAATAATGTAAAACAATAATGTATACAGTGTGATCCGGGGAAGTGACCGGTCGACGTCATCTGAAAGTACCTATACCAAAAATGATCAAAAAATACCCTTCAAAGAGGAGGTTTTAATATTTTTATTTTTTAAGTTATGGGGCAATTTATCTTTTTTTTAACATAATCAACACTACACCACGCATTTTGTTATGTATCTTCAAAACTATTCATTATTTTAACGTCATTTTTTTTTTATTTTAAAACTATTTAATTATCCTATCAACTATCATATGTAATTAAAACAGAAATTTACTTTTATTTAATTGAAAAAAGTAAACATTTTTATCAAAAATTATAGGATTTTTAAAATTAAATTGCGTATTACTCCAAATAATTTACTACGAGTTACTTTTTTCAATTTAATAAAAATAATTTGCATATTTTTGTTTTAATTGTATATGTTGGTTGATAGGATAGTTATTAAGTAATAGCATTAAAAAAAAAATTACGTTAAGATGTTGAAAAGTTTTGAAGATACATAACAAAATGTGCGGTATATGTTTGGTTATGTTAAAAAAAGGTAAATTGCCTATAACTTAAAAAGAAAAAACTTATAGACCCCTTACTTTTAAGGGTATTTCTTCATCATTGTTGGTATACTTTCATTAAGCTATTAAGACGTCGGCTGATCACTCCCCTCCCCCCACGAAACACATTTTATAATAATAGTAATAAATAATAAATAATACACCTAAACATTTTTATGACATAAAACATATATCTTGGTAATTGAACGGGGTAGGTAATTCAATTTCAAAAAGAAAGATCTACAACAGATATAGATATGGAACTGGAGAAATTTTGCTAAGATGCGTGGAGACTGGAGAAGAATTGTTTTGGAAGCCGAGAGCCATTATGGCCTGTAAAGTGTAGAGCTTAAAGCAGTAGTAGTAGTAAGTAATAGATAATTCAATTTAACTAGGCACACACAGTGATGTAAAGGGGAGAAATTACATGGTGTTAACCAGTTTCCCTTACCGACTATTTCCGGCATTTTAAAAATGTGCCAGTTGCCCTCATATATGATAATAATATAATATACACGATTACAATAATAACCGTAAAAAAATAACAACAACTACCTATTAAAAAAATATTAAAATGTATTAAGTTTAGTTTTTATTGTATTTTATATACACTTTATTTATTAACATTTTACGTAAATATTATAGTTATATTAATATTTTAACACACAACAGCGATACAATCGTTATATAATTATATCAGGTAAGTTTTTGTTGTATCATAACTTATAAGATATTATATTATGTTAATATTATCGTCGTTGTACATGTTATACAAATCAAATTTTGAAATAGTCAAACATTGAAATATGGAAAATAAAGTTAAGTTTATCACTTCGGAAAAAGAAACATCACTAGTATAACTGAATCTCCATAATTAATACCGACTTATAGCACTTTTTAACTTATCTGTGTAGCCGTGTAGATATGTGTAAATGGTTTATCCTGCTTTGCATATATATTAGATTCGTTATTGAACAAATGTATATTACCTGAAATTTCTCGTTGTTATCATGTTGTGCCTGGTCGATTCATTATCAATGGCACATTAATACATTAATATTGCTAAGCAAAAACCGATATTGAACATACAATTTATAAATATAATAAAAAATAAAAAATGGCGAAATTGCACAGAAAATCATACATAATAATCGTGTTGTTTTTGGGGTCATTTTGATAACCCATGGTTTGGTTAAAATCGAACGGAATCGTGTTCCCCAAAAGGCAAAACGTACGGAATCGGTTAAATCCTACGATAATTGCGTCCGACAGAAAATCCGTAAAAATAACATATAGTAATATACGAATATACCTATTAGCTATAATGTTTTTATTTATGAAGCAAGTCGTAATAACGATATAAGTATATAACTTATTACCTAACTAATAATAAATAAGTTAATAATTTAAAGTTGGGACAGACAAATTAAACAGCTAGGGCTTAGTACCGATAAAAGTAAGCAATTTAAATAATAATTATTAATTAATATATTAATATAACATGACGTAGTTATATATAGTTTATTTTTATTATTTTTAATTATGAAGTTTAAATAAAAAAAAATATTTTTAACCATACCAATATTATGAGTTTATGACAGTAATGTTGTCAGTCTGATACAAATATACAATGGGAAGGAAAATATTAACTGGGAATTGGTAACATATCGTACATTTTAATATAAAAAATACATAGACGCAATTTACATCAAAAAGGTATATTATTGGGATGTAACTTACTATTACCTATACGGCTATACCATAGCCTATAGGTTACCTAGGGCGGTATATTCTCAAGAACACCACGGCCACCGTGGTCACTTTCGTCGTATGTCGGATTGACGAGTGTATATACTTGAGTTTAAAATATATACAAACATTTTTTAATTAACTGTAGAATAATAATATGAAATTAATTTGTCAAATAGAAATGTTTTCGTAAATAACCTAACGTTTATTTAGTGAAAATTTTATTGTACCATAAAAAAAAATCGTTATGTAGAGAGTTTCGGCTGTATTTAGAAAACTTAATTTTATGAACGTCTGTAATGAATATTGTATTTATTATAAATAATAATAATTATTATTATTATAAATCTACATACATTAGGTATATTCTATATGCAAACTGGTTTTTATATTCAAATGATAAATTCCCAAGTCTCTGGGAGTGGTTCTTCGTCGGAACTACAATTGTTTGTTTACAATAATTTTAAGTACCAAAGACAAAAATAGACACAATTGTATGAATAAAAACTCAAATTCAATTAATCTTATTCACGCTCGTAACTCAATTAGTTCATTATGTACTCAGAAACACGTTTTGAGATCTTTATTCAGGGTGAATAAAATTATAAAAGTGACTATTTATAACTTTATATCTACTAAATGTACACACTGTGGTCGTTACACAAAACGTATAATGAGGATTTTTGTAGTTCCGGATACTGACATGCTGTGGGACGTAGTTACACAGAGAACCTCGTATATTATATACCTATACATCTTACATATTAAATTATCCAGTAATCTTTATATTGTATACCTACGTACGAGATAAATGTAACAGGTACCTATAATAAGTAGGTAACGGTTTAAAAAGGATACGCAATAAAATATCGTAAAAACGTATTTTTAGAAATCGAATCTGGCACAACAACACGGATTCCAGTAAATAAATCAGGCAAATGCTAAAAAATAAAAATAATAAAATATAAACGTTCACTAGTATTGTAAACCGTGTATAGGTTAAAGTCCAGTGGCACACATTCGAAAATAAATAAGGGTAGCATCATGCTACTGCCTACTAGAATGTTGAATGGGAAATATATCACCCACAAATTGTTTTCAAAAACACTCACAGGGTCTTCGCCAAACACGGAAACACCACACCCCATTAACATCATTCTTCTAAGCATTATTAATTATTATTATTATAGTGTTTATTTACTATAATATATTAAATTTAAAACTAAATTGTAAAAAGGCCTCAGCCCGTTTAATAATATTTATTTATTTACTTTTTTTTTAGTTTCCAATTTATATTCTCAACTTAAAATATTTATTTATTTATTTTTTATTTATTTAAAAAGCATATTTACAATCTATACAATTTGTACAATAAGTAAATTTGATAACATAGGTAATATAATATAACTTGAATGTCTTGTGGGGGGAAAACCGTCCATCAACAGTTCCTCCTATTCAAATTCTTAACTTAAAATATTTTTTTTTGGTTTCTACCATAAAATAATAATAAAAAGTAAGAAATATTAAAATATTGAATGTACATTTGTGTCAGTGTGTGCCACTGGTGTTAAACATTTTGATGATTTAAATTATTTAATTACAATTTACCAAAATGTACTTTAATATATAATTATTACACAAATTAATATTTTGGTGATAAAATATAAAATTTTAAACAAATGAGAAATCTTACCCTCCGCCGATCATCAGAAAGTTTAGCTCTTTTAACAGGAATTTCAGTATTCATTTTTAATGGAGAAGATTCTGTAACAGCTGTTTCCAGAGTTCTCTAGAATAAAAAGAAAACTATTAGCTTTTGTTCTACAAATACATTTTTTTTTGTTTTACAAGAGTTTTTTAACTATGGTTTATACAATAAACATAATATACTTTAATGTAATGCATAATTATAACTTTGTATACTTATTTAACTAAAATTGTTTACAAAATCGATATTATACTAATAACATTATATAATGTATTCCTAGTACTCATAGAAAAACTGAAAAAATTAAAAGGTTTCGTGCAATATGCTGTTTCACTATAAATAATATATATATATCATATTTTTTATTTTTTGTTTATGATTGTATTTATTATATATAAAAATAAACAACTATAATGCATACCTACTATGCTAAACTGATGCTTTTCTAACCGACAACGATAATTTCAAATATAATATAAATTGTTAATATGATATAATGTACTACATTGTATATATTATATATTTAATGTAAGTGATAACTATTTTATTTAATTAATAATTAGTAATTTTCTGTACCTTCATTTTATTTCTTTTTTCAGGTGATGACTGTAAGTCATTGTCAGAACTAGTGTTCTTTTCCGGGCTTAGGTTCGAAAAAATACTTAAATTGTTAGTTTCTTTGGATGCTTCATATAAATTCTAAAAATAAATTATATACAGTCAAATAAATAGTTAAAACACTCAAATTATAAAAAGTACCTAATAGTGTACTTCAACTTACTTGCAATTCAGTTAATGATGTTGCAGTTTTCCAATCTTTGTCATTCCTAATTTTAGTTACTCTAGGGAATCTAATTGATATACCATTAGCAGTATGCACTTCAGCTTGAGAAAATTCTGCTCCTGAAATTTCCCAAACTGGCATTTTCTACAAATAATATGAAGAGTTAAAAGAGTTATGTTTTTATAATTAAAAAATAAATTAATATATTTGTACGTAGAAACATGATCAGAGTCTTAGGTTTGCCGCTTCAAGCTTCCCATTAACAATTTGGCAAAATACTGAATTAACTAAAATAAATTAATTTGTTTTTGTAAACAGTTATTAATTTATGTATAATATTAACGTCTGCAACAATAATTATGAATTAAAAATATAATAGCAAAAATTGCTAAATTTATTTTGACTTTGCCAAAATTTATCAAATAGCATTATAATTGTTCTTGTTGTTGTTATCCCAACAAAATATTTCACTATACTCCGTGTAAAAAAAACGCTAAGTATAAAAAAAAACTGCTCTAAAAGTTGCGATATTATTCTATAGGTAGCAGATTATTTTAATATAAATTATATCTATAGTTTGAAGACTTAGCTACCTATAAAATTATATCACAACTTTTAGTGCTGTTTTTAGATTTGGCGTTTTTTTTTTACACTGAGTATGGCAGAGTGTTTTTGTTGGGATTTTATTCATTTTTTGTTGATAGCTTATTAATTTAACAATGATGTTTTTTTTATTTTTTTTTTTTTACAAATTATAATAGTTATATTTGAAATTAATATTATTATTATTTTTTTGTTTATTGGTTGCCATAGGTGTTGAATGTAACGCGGGGAATATTATCTAATAAAATGTTAAAAATACGCTACAATAATTTCTAGTTTAATTGGCTATAACTCTGTTGATATTGTTCAAAATGATTTGAAAACTACACCATGCTCTTCTATGTAAGATTTCCAATTAGATTAATGTCTTTTCAAACTTCATTATTTAACTATAAATTTGCTATGTTTCCTCAAGTAATTTTTTCGAGAATCATGCTGCTTCTTTCGTGTTTATTTTGCCTATATAACAGAAATACCTCTGAAATGCAAAATGATTTTTTAACATATAACACACATTATTCCAAAAATTATTAACACTTATAAACATAATTTTTTTAAAAATAACATTATCCAAAAACAATTATATTTTTATATTTTATATCATTATTATATTTTAATTTTCTTACTATTAAAAATGTGTGTTGTAATATAATAGTATAATATTTATAAATATATATTTTATAATATTATTTCCTATATGCTTAAGAATAAATTTCATAATTTATACAATCACCAACCAGAGGAAATAAATTTGAACGCCATCAATTTATAACATTTTTTAAGTCATTTAACAAAACAATTCACAACAATACCTAATCAATTATAATAAAAGTTCAAATTTCTAAAAATATTAAAATCCAAAACCTTCAATTAAAAAACCTTAAAAAGACAATGACAAACATCATTGATTATTTGATACCTAGGTCATGGATGTGTAAAATAAAAACACTTAAATTTGAACTCAATGATACATCATTGCATTTGAAAAATGATTCTGATTGGATATGATATGAGGTTCTCTACTTCTAAGGATATTTAATAATTAATTTATATTACTCAAAGTAACACAGTAGGTTGAACTAATTTTTGCCGAAAACATCACATATAAACGTTACAGTGAAATCTCAAAATACACTGAAATTTTAAACACTATTCCGAGATGTCTGCTATTCAGAGGTATCTGTTAGTGGAGGTTTCACTGTATTATAAAATATAACATAATAATAAATCATATATTATAGGTATTATTATTGTTACCTTATAAGTCAATATCAATGCATAAATAAGAGTAAATCGGTTTGTGGTATCAATAATTTAAAATTAGTATTAAATCTTTTTAAAATTGCATTATGTATAGAAAATAAAAATAAAGGTAAACATTATGTCAAAAACTAAAAAGTTTTGAGCTCTTACGATAAATAATTATTGAATTAAAATAAAATAACTTGAGGCTTAAACCATTAAACAAAAGATTGATAGTTTTCATTTAATATCCAATTTCTTTTAAATTAAAACATAAATTATAATTTATTTTTAATATTTTAATAATATTTGCTGTAAGAGCAACTTAAGAGGAATCTTATACTACATTTTCAAGCTTTTTGACAGAGTGACCATTTTTATCAACATATATCAAAACAATGAATTAAAAGAATTCAAAAATTTGAAATGCCTATAAATAACTTAAAATTAGTCTAAATATTTAGACATTTTTATTGTGTATTGAAAATGATAATTTTAGTAATGGTGTAGTATACTTATAGGGTAAGTCTCTAAAGTAGATAGTACGAAAAAAACAAGAAATATTTGAAAATATCAAAACATTTTTTCCTAAATTAATAAAATACTAAAATTTTCAAAGTTTTTTTTTCATACATACTTTAGGATCTTCAGCTACAAAATCCGGAATCATAGTTTTAGTGCATTTTAACCACTCTGGAACTTTTTCTGGATCTTTACTAATTTTGATCATTTTTAATTCACCCTAAGATAATTAAGAACTTATATTATATTTAACAATACACAAGTAATCATTTATAATAATCAATTTATCAACAATATAATAAAAATATAATTGAATCGATTTATCATAATATTTAAATAGAGATGTGGGTAAAAGTAAATTTATGTACATTTTATTAATTGAAATTGAATGAACCTCCCGTTTAAATATTTTTATTAGTGTATTAGCTTTTATTTGAGCTGTTCATTTATAATTTTTAGTACTATTTAGTCTATAAATGTTATGAAAATAATAGAAACGGACATACATCCAGCATTGTATTATATTTGAAAATATCAATAAAATAAAATAATACCTAAAAAAATTTAGAATCACTGAATATTTGGTACATTTATGTAACTTTTTATTTAATATTTTTTTTAGGTAAATTATACATCTTTATAAAAACTCATACAAATTAATACAATAATAAATGTAATACCATTATTACCATAAACTATGAGTAGGATGATTCTAATATGATTCTAGGAGCATGTCAAAAATTACAAAATCCATTAGTATTAA
The DNA here is from genome assembly GCA_008086715.1 of Sitobion miscanthi. Taxonomy (NCBI): domain Eukaryota; kingdom Metazoa; phylum Arthropoda; class Insecta; order Hemiptera; family Aphididae; genus Sitobion; species Sitobion miscanthi. Next base: position 28,353,518 of record CM017803.1, read on the forward strand.
CTTAATTTGTTTAAATTTAGTCAAAAAAAAAAAAAGTTTGTAGTAATTCATTAATTTTTTTTGTAATAATAATATATAATATTAGTATCTCAATCTAGCTTCAAACCAATAATAATATACTAAAATATTTAAGTGGTTATTCTGAAACTATATGTGAAATATTTAAAATTGATTCCGACCACAATTAATTTTGCAAAACAATAGGTAAATATTTAAAATTTGAAATTTAAATAAAATTCTTCTTTACCTGTAATCTTTCTAGTGTTTTATCATCGTGACCACCATGTACTTTTGTCACCGTACACCATTTTTTTTTAGCTTCATTATAGCAACCCATTAAAAATATGGACATCATACCACCTGTTAATTCAATACACACTATATATCTCAATGCTTCAATTTACAATTTGTGTCATAATATATACCTTTATTCCCAGTACCAAACCAAGCACCAAGAACAACAAGATCAGCGCTATCGGCCATGGATCCATCAAATAGGTAGTCTTTTTTTATTTTTTGCCAATGTCGCTTTCCAGGCTCATAAACTCCCTGAAATTAAAATAAATGTATAAAATATATACAAAACAAATACATATTAATACATTGTTTATGATATAGTTTATGAACTATACTTCGTTCTAGGAGAGAAGGTACACGTTTTTTTGTTGGTTGATGCGCAACTCTCACCACTTTTGTCATTTGGTTACAATCATCAAATGTTCGGCAGTTCGACTTTTTGACCAGCAATGACTCACTCACTATTGGTGGTAAGGAGTGGGAAAAATTGCCATCAGTTGGATCCGCGAAACGTGTATTTTCTCTCGTGGAACGGAGTATAAATACTTAGATATTATGGTATGTTAAAAGACCTTAATTTTGAGAAGTTTAAAACACTATTTATTTTTTAATTGTTAAGAGTCTAGAGAGCATGAATATCATCCACTTAAAAGTTCTTAGGTACTAAAAAAAAATTAGACATAGTAAAATTAAATTGATAAAAATAGGATTTAAATTAAAAACTAATAAAATGTTTTTTATTGTTGTTATTGACTTGTATTTGTATTTTAATGTCTTAAAATAATAATATCTATTTTTAATAAAAGATAAATAATGATAATAGTCAATTTTATATAACATTCAAAAAATATTATTGAATTCTCAATGAAATTTAAGTATGAGATTTAGGTAATACTATCCACAAAATAGTTCATTATAAAATTAACAGTAAATTCATCACGAAAAAAGGATTTGAGTTTTTAAATTTTATTTTACAAGGATTATTTATATAATAAAAATGTATAGAATGCAATGATTTATCATTGATCCCTGGTAATCATATATCAACTGATAGTTTTCGCTTCTTGAGTTCTTTAAATATTCTATTCTATATACTTGAATGTTAAAGTTAATGTTTATACCAAATCAAAAAGAAAAATCTGACCTTTAATTAATAATAAATTATAATTTAATTTGAGTCATTAATACACTTACTGTTAGATCCTTTAATACTAATCCTTCTAGGCCTTGTTTCAATACATGTTCTACCATTAACTTAAGTTCTTTAGTGTTCTGAAATAAATGTTGAAAATATTATAGTTTAAGTTATTATTTTACACAATTGTGCATTTTTAAATATTATACTGACGTGCAATTCTTTAACTTCTGAAAACATGATATGTCCCTTGATTGGAGTCATATTCTGCATCAGAATTTTTCTTCGTTCTACAATTGTTCTGAAATGCATTAATTTGTTCTATATTATAATAGATGACAAAAGTACAATAGTACATATTATGTAAACCCCCCCCCCCACCTCCCACCAATCACATAATCAAATATTACTTTAATACTATTTTGTATTCATTACTATAAGATCATATTATACAATATTATGTTACTAACAATCGTGGACAAAACAACCGAACCTCAGAATTGTCCTAAATTGTTTTTTAGAAACAAGAAATTATAGCAAATTGACGGTGAAGTAAATAATGATAAATATTATTAACATATTCATCACTTCTTAAATAAACTAGTAATCAATTTTTAGTTTAGTTAAAAACCAAGTGCTGAATGATTTAAATATATTTTAAGTAATATTTTTAACATCAGAAATGTTAAATTAAAAATACTCAAAAGTACAAATATACAATTTAATACAATTTAACATTTTGGATGATATAACACTAAAGTATATTGGTTAAGGCTGATAGTGATGGTTTTGTTTGTTTCAAATAAACGTTATCTCCCCTAGTTAACATTCACACTTTTCAAATGTACTTCAGATAAGTACATGTATCGACAAATCATTTGTAGGATAATATTATTATAAGGGAAAATAATTAAATGTAAACATTAATTTCAAATGTATTAGTATTTGTAATCTCTTACCTATCTAATAATGATACACCATTGTAATACATGCAGTCAAAAACAAACAGGCAAGGATTAGCATCTTCAAATTTACTTTTCTATGAAAACAAATTATAACTGTATTAGTTAAACTTATAAATGTTGCCCTTATAAGAGAAAAATACCTTGTGAATGCCTAAGGTACCAAATGGTAAAGGTTTATTAGTTTTGTGGTCATACATTAGTACTTCACAATCTAAAATAATCTCTTTTCCATGCTGAAAAGCTTTAGGGATGTACTGTTTAAATAGATCAACCTAAAATTGAAATTTATATTTAACAATATTCAATATTTAAAATGTTGACAAACAAAATTAATATACAGAATAATAAATGTATATTATATAATATTAAGTCTAATGTCTATATAATAAAGATTTTTTTAATACATTTATATGTGAAGATATTTACTTTATGTCCCAAGACAGGTTTTAGACTTCTTGAAAAAAATTTAAATTGTCTTTCACTTTTATGCAGTTGAACACGTTCACCGTCATATTTAATTTCTGAGTATATACCATTAGGACACTTTTTAAAAAAGTCGTCCAAATTTTTGCATGGTTCAGCCTAAAACAATGAAATATGTGAATGGTAAAAGTTAACAAAAGTAAAAGCTTACAAGTTCAATGGAAAACAACTTACCAACATTGGTAAAATCGGTGTTAACAAAGATAATTTAATGTTCATTTTTCCATTGCTAGTTACCTTAGACGAATCACATGAACATGCGTTCTGTACAACAGATTTTAAATCATGTGAAGTTTGATATGCTTCATATGCATCAGAATGAAGTGCCCCTAAACTGAAAATAAAATATAATTACAATTAATGTGGGTCTAAATAAATATATTACCTACAAGTATATGCTAATTATACACAATACACATTGCACATTTGTTTAAGAATTATTTTAATTATTATTATTATTTATTCATCTATTTTATAGTGATACTGTTAGTGTCTTACTGTAGTTGTTTTTGAGGACATTGAGGTTTAGTAAAATATTGTCAGATATATAAAAATGTATAACATATATAAACATGTATAAATATTAAATATACCTAACCAGACTGAATTGACTTTAAATAAAAAAAATATTTTGATTGTGTTTGTGTATAGTAAGATCAATAACTAAAACCAAGGTAATTAGGAATCTACTATCAAGGTCAAAAAACAGCTAACCTACTACCTAGGTCTTAAAAACTCTTTTTGACTGTCATTAACAAAACATAACATACAAATATAAAAAGTTTTTTGTCCAACTATAATGAAAGAATAACATTTGAATAAGTCATTTAATTGGTTTACATAATGAAATCATTATTTACACGGTGCAATAATTATGAATTATTTTAGCGTTACTTACATATGTATTTTACATTTCTACCAAAATTTTTAAATGGAAACATTTTCTATACGTATATTTAGATAAGATACAGAGTATAGTATGCAGTATAGCAGTTTATAAGTCTAAGCTAAAATATTTTCGTAAATATTATATTTAGACACATGTCTACAATATCATCGATTTATAGAGCGACATTTGCGACTGAATTAACTTTTGACATAAGCGCCCTTGAGTATACAATTTATGCCACCATGATAAAGAGATTTTTACTTTATCATTTTATAAATACTTGTTTAGTTTAAAAATAAAAAATAAAACAGAAAAGAGGAGGTAGTAAATTTTTATACATGGTTTTTTTTGTGATATTTTATTACAAGTAATTTAAATTATTTAAAAATTAAGAATTTTTAACAAATATTTATGATATTACAATAATCTAATTTAGTACTTTTTGAAAAATATAACAAGAAAACTTGCTTTGAAATATTCAAAATCGTCATAAATAAGCCCCCAATTTTTCATGACTTAATTCAGAGCAATGATTAATTTAGAGCATTTTACTATAGATTATTATAGATTTTTAATTATGAGACGCATATATTTTTCATATCATATAAGATCTCTAGTAGTATAAGTGTTAAGTGTATAGGTAATTTCATCGCGTGACACGTATGTAGGTATACTTGGTGATTATTACAATTTTTTAATATAAATAATATCATTGATTGTAAATACTATTTATAATCAATAATAATATGCATCATATTAAAAACTTCGTAAATAAAAAATAAAAAATGGGCTTAAATAGAAACATTAATCTAGTGGCAGTGTCTAGAATTGTATTCATAACCAACAACATATTGGTATATAGTATATACTTCGAAATCAATAAAGCTGTATTTATCTTTTTAAATACATTGTACCTATTATAATTTGTTTCTAGTTTCGAACCCTATTATCCACCAGATAAAATTATAAAATAATATTTGTACTTTTACATTAATCTTAATACCTACATTTTTCAAAAGTAATTTTACTTGAATATTTTTTGCCGTAGCCGGAAATTTGCACACCACTCCCACACCCCTGCCATAGTTTCGGCGACACTAACAAATTATTAAGTTGGGATAAACCAATAATAATCGATTAACTGGAACAACAATACAGATTACGTCCAACTAAAGTCACGTCCATAAATTATAATATAATATTCATCATTTCAAGACAACATTATAAACCTTTAACTAAAATTTTTTTTTAAAACTAGAACTTCAACAAAGTTTTTTCTTTTGAGTCGAAAAAAATGTATCGATTTACTACAGAGGGATATGATTAGACATAGACATTAGACCTATATATCATATAGACCTTTTACTGCAAATGAAAACATACAATGACTTATTCATATATTATTCTCGGAATCTCGTACGTGATATAGCTAAATCCACTAGGTTAGGATATTATAAAATACAACATATTTTGATCTATCGTTTCAATAAAAGCCGTAACAAAAGTTACTATCGAGTATCGATAACATAGGTAATATCAGAACCGATATATAAATTATTAACTCTACACATGTAGAGTCCTTTAACCTGTCTGACATGAGAAGATAAACGGCTTGAATCTACTTATCCACACGGCGTAATGAATTACAACCGATCGAATTCACGAACCAAATTCACATTACAATAATAATGTATAAAAGCGAAAGAAATCTATATTATAATATTATGTTTTTTTCACCATTTTCGATTAGGTGGAATGTATTTTTATACATAGTTGTAAACATTAATCCATAGGCGGTCTGTTGTGTTTATTTGTCATTAGTTGTCAAGAATGAGTAAAGTTTAATGGAAAATATATAATGAATATAATATTATATACAATATGTTATACAATATTTAGACTTTAGTATTAATTCATAAATCATAACAAAGGTCAACGAATTTTCTAAGCATAAAAATTATAACTAATTCGTGCGGTAGCGTACGTAGGATTTTTGTTCGGTTAGGGTTTCACCTAAGTAAATAATTAACATAATTTTTTTCCAAACAGTTTTTAATTTTTATATAACAAACTATAGTTAGTTTAGTATATAGATTTACAGTGTTTAACCGGGTCATCTACATAGCCTCCTCAGGCCGTAATAAACGTAGTAATAATCGATAGACAATGATACACCATCTATTTATGGCAGACATTTAGGAATGTTCTAAATTAGCCAAAAAAAAACTGAAACTATGATTATCGACTTTGTCATATTCAACAATTCATTTTATATATCTTAAAAATGACCAACAATTGATCTGTATATATAAAAATAGTGGTACGTAAATAAGATTTTTTTGTAGAAAAAAGAAATTTCAGGGGAGGGAGGGTCGGAACCTTAGAACCTCGACATACACCACTGAATTCGTAAATTCGTTACAATGTCATATAGATCACAAGGTGATCAAATTAAGTCAGATGAGTATAACTTATAAACAAAAAAAATCTAAGCCGAGTTTCAACTATAGGTACGTATTATTCAACGACGACTGTAGAAACTTGTCCGGTCAGATGTTTTTTTAGTTTTCTACACATTTAACCAGTAGAAAATGACGATTTTATACCGCTTACATCATGAACCAATAAAGTATGCATATACTTGGTAGAAAAAGGCGATAATATTCATTTGCGTAGACTATGCAGATATGTAAATGCAATATGAAATAAAAATGTATGCTTTGTTAAGTAAACCTCAAACAAAGTTATGAAAAAAAAATTTGTTTTGTAATATCTTCAGTTATTTAAAAAAATATTTTCAAAAAGTTAAAACAAAATTGTGTTAATTATTAAAATAATCTTGGAGAATTATTAGAAATAAAAACTTGAATTTATTAAAAACCTCAATCCATCATAAATATAAAATTTAAAGATTGGTTGTTGAATTCGTTATACGTGGTGGTTAACAGCTGTGACCACCTATTGAATCCATACCACCTATAAGGCTATAAATACACACTAATACATTATTGTACCTATATCTACTATTTGGTATATAGACCCAATTACCTACCTAACGAACAGATTTTCTAGTGGAAAGTTACACAAACCACCATAAAATAAACAAAAATATTAAGTGGTCAGTCACTGTCTACAAAGAGATTTGCATATTATATATTATAATATACTCGAATATATTGTATACCTACTGTAGGTCTAGGATAATTATACTTGTAAGCCATATAAGCATATATGATACAGCAAACTACAGTAGGTTTTCTAGATGTTTTAAATGTCAATGTAATTTATAGGTACACATTAAAAAGTATTTAACTTTTATCAAATTATTATGAAAACTCACATAAATTTTGGGCCGCAATTAATTCTGAGATCGTGCATCACTAGCCGAATTATCATTTTCAAATCATTCCCAGTACATCTACAAAATAAATTATTTGTTTTAAATCTAAAATTTAATTTATTCTAACCTTGATGGTGTGATGGGCAGGTTAACTTACAATGTGGCGATTGATTTGAAAAGGGCCGTTTGTGCGACTTCTGTAGTTTCATTTGATAATTTATCGAGAAAACTGTTTACTTTAGCTAATGTCAAAGTTGATTTTGATGCTGGTTTTACATCGACATTGTTACTTTTTTCAAAAAATATTCTTATCGTTTCAGCAACATCTCCTTTTTCCAAATCTTCCAGCATTAAGTTTACATTTTGTTTAAACAACTTAAAACAATTAAAATATATTACGGAATTGAATAAAAATAATTTTACGTAGATAGTATTGCTGCTCATCAAATATATGTGTAAATTTGTTTTTTTAAAGAAGTTGAGTAATCATTATAATAATAATGTATTTATGAAGTAATGAATAAAATAAAATAATTTTTTTACTTGACTATACAGTTTAATAAGTTGTTTTGATTGTAGATTGTAAATTCTTTTTTCTGAATTAGGCAACAACATTTTACACCATAAAAACATACTTTCTGCACGGGTCTCATTTGAATGTTCTATTTAAACACAATTAGTACTTTATCAAAAATTTAAAAAAAAAACAGATATACAGTTATCTTATCTAAACCGGTATTAATCACAATCATAATAGAGTTAAATATCATTCAATTTTAAAGTATATGCGATGAAATATTTCCATTTTAAGTAGATATTATAATATTAACTCTAAGGTATATTTTAATTAGGTAACTGTCAAAATATAGAATTTAAATTTATAATACGCTCGAAGTTCTAATTAATTGAGTATATTATATAATATCAAATACCTTACGCTGTTAACATTTTTAATAATATTGTATAATTAAATAATTAGGTAATGAAATACAAGCTAATTTGCTTTTTACGAGTTCACCTGAATATAAAAACAAAGATGAACTCTGAAATGCCTACAACAAATTTTTAAGAGAAAAAATACATATTGAAATATAAAAGTACCTAATAACGAAAAAATATATAAAAGCATAAAGTAATTGTGTATATTTATATTATTTATTATCTTAAACATCTATAAATATATTGCAATTTATAGAACATACCTTTGGATAAAATTTTATCGATAAATTCTTTAAAAATAGCAGTTTTTTGAAGGTGGCTATTTTCCTGCGAGAGACTCAAACACAGTTTTCGAAAGTCTTTAAAATAGTAATCTTGCGTTTGTGGCAAGGACGGCACAGGTTTTGCTTTCGGTTTCTTTTTATTTGGTGTGTCTTTTTTGTCAGGCTCTTCGTCATCGTGTGTTTTAAGTTTCTCTTTAGGAACTAATACATAAAACAATTTAAAGATACTCACATTTATAAACTCTTGAAACTGATTCATACATTTTTAATAATTAATTATTTTTATATCTTACTATTGGGGAAAGTTGTCAATATTTCGTTTTGGTGTTCCATAGACAGTCCGTCCCAGCCACCTATATCGTCCACACAGGTAATTTTCGCCGTTGACGCTCTCTGCTTAGAAAATACAGTTACTAAACACTGCGGATGATGCCAAGCCATCATTTTCCCATCACCAAATGGATTCGCAACAACTTTGGCGATCCTCAACGATCCTTGATTTAAGACTTCTTTACACTTTTTACATTTTGCCCTGTTGCTCTTAGATTTTTCGGCGACGAAAAGCTTGTCCTCGGACGATTCTTCCATGTTGTCAAGCTATAAAATAAATAACTAAATTGAATTGGAATAATTTAATTTGAGCAAATGAAAATATAAAGGGAAAATAACCATGCTAATGTAAGGAAATAAAGTTAACCTATATATCGACTATACCGTTCAGCGAAATTAAATTAGTTAAGCAGTCACCAAAGAGATTTCATTGGTTTAAGTCTGACAAATAAAAATCCAATAAAAAAAATCCAGACACGATACGGAGACGGGCACTTGTCTCACTTCACATTATAGTTATAACAAAAAAAAAACCGTCAGAGTTTGAACAGTCTTAAAATAATATTTTTAGCAATAGGTACAACGAAATAAACAAAATAATATACCGTTTTCGTTCAATTCACGTGTTAGTCGTAAATTACATCACTCTAGTTTTCTGTATTTTCCGTAATTTTATCAAAACCTATTAGACCATTTCATTTAAATGATGTTCTGTTTACCATACCGATGATCAATTGGAAAGTTGTTTTGTAAAGCTATTTGTTCAATGCACGTGGTTTTCCGTGAATGAAACTAAAATGAACTATCTATATAGTAATGTACCTAACTAATAAACATATAAAGAATTAATATTCTTGCACATTTTAGTTTCCTATAAAACAATATATATGTTTATTTGTGTATTTTTCAATAAGCTAATTAGTTATAATTAAATTGAAGTAAGTAATAGTGTAATGTTATAGAATAAAATAGAAGTATAAACAATTACCCAAGACAAGTATTAAAATTATAGTTATATAATTTGTACCTTGTTTAATTTAATTTAATTTAATGATTTTTGTAATATGCATAATATGAAATGTTCATTAATAATAATAATAATAATAATAATATTTTATCAACGGAATAAAATTACAATTTACAATAGTATCCTAATGACAGTACATGCGTGAGTTATGATAAAAATGTATACAAATAATAGAAAAAAAATATATATATAATATATACTTGATAGAAATTAAGAATTTGATAATTTATTAAACAATAATTTTGACTTAATTAAAAAAATCTAAAAATAGCAATTTAAAAAATGTACAGTCATATTGAACAGGTCCAAGTTATCGAAAAAGTTTTCACATGACATTAATATAATAGCAGGGTAGTATGACATGTAGTTATTTTTAATAAATGATAAATAAAAAGGATGTTTATTTCTTGAATTATTTACATTTACTTTGAAGTTAATACCTACGTTCTAAACTTTCTAGGCAATCAATAAAATTATGTAGTAGTTTAAAAATAAATTTTAAATTTAACATTTTAAATATACTGTTTAAGGGAGCAATATTCAAAAAATACTAATATTAATATACCCTAAATGAGGTCGTCTTTCAAAATTACATTTAAAAGATAAATATCTCAAAAATTATTTTGTATACTAGATAGACTCTGGTTTTGATAAATACTATCTGAGTGCCAAATTAAAGAGACATAGTCAATATGGGAGCGTACTAGGGAATAATATAATATTTTTAAAGCTTAACTATCGTTGAAATCGCTACACATACGTTTTAATAATCCCAGCTTCATAAAAGCTTAATTACGAATAAAATCCACATGATTGCTAAAAGATAATTTCAAATGAAATTCCTAGGTCTTTAATAATATATTTACGTGTTAGATTTGATAAAACATAATTAAAAAAGATAGTATTTTTTTAAAAAAAGTACGATATAACGGAGCTTCCATTATTGATGCACCATTTACATAAATTATCTGAGTCGGCTTGAAGTTCCAATGAATCATCAATACACTTGATTTTTTTAAATATTTTAGTGTTATTAGTAAATAATAGACATTTTGAGCAATTTAAAACTTTATTAATATCGTTAATGAAAAATGAAAAAAGTAATGAGATAAGTGATCTCCTTGGGGAACACCTGATAACACATTTATTGAGTAAGATATAAAATTTTCGTATTTAACAACTTGGATACGATTTGTTAGAAATGAGCTAAACCAAGAAAGTAAAGGATCTCTAAACCCATATAATTTTAGTTTGTAAATTTATAATGAATGGTTAACCCTATCGAATGCCTCTCCAAAATCTGTATAAACTACATCTATTTGAGCTTTATCTACAAATGAATCTAAAATTGATTGTCTAAATATACATAAATTAGTAATTGTTGAATGCTTAGGACGAAAGCCATGTTGTTCATTAATAAGAATATGATCACAAAGGGGGAAAATAGTTTCGTCAACAAGTTTAGACAAATTTTTAGAAATTATAGAAAATCTAAGAGATTGGTCGATAATTTGTGACTTGAAATTTGTCTCCTTTTTTAAATATATGTGAGATGAAAGAATACTTCCATGTATTGGGAAATATACCTGTTTGTATTGACTTATTAAATAAAAAGGTTATAATTGGTGACAAAATAAATGCAGTTTCTTTAAGAAAATTTGGGAGAAATACTATCAGGACCTGTGGAGTAATTAGATTTTATGAACAATAATTCATTAAACGCCTTCTGCATAAGAGGAATATTTATTGAATTCATAGAAAGTTAAGAGTTTTCAGAAATATTATAATTACATCAAATAAATACATAATTGCTAAAACAGCACCACTAAGGACGGTTTATAAAATGCGACAAAAATAATTAATTGAAAATAATAACACATGAGCTCAAGTGACCAATCAAAACAGTCACAATACCCTCACCACTTAACATGCGTAAATTACCATTATTTTATTATTTTATTTCATTCACTTTTAATCGATTAATTCAATAACAACAAATTTCATAATAACACTAAAATAAACAATGTTTCACAAAATATTTATTTACACCTCAACTAGTATTGTAAATAGGTACCTAGTATAGGGTGTATTTTTTCAACATAAATATCAAAATGTAATACCAATCGTCCAATAACTAAAATATGATAATTTTTCTTATATAAAACCTATATCGTACTTACATTTATTATTACATATATATTATATTATTATTTATATTGATATTATGAAAACAAATCTTCAGGGAAATTTAAACTCAATATCTTCGACTAGCATGCGGACTGAATGATTTATGTTACAACTCAACTATGCGTCTATGCAACATTATTTATACAAAATAAGTATAACAAATTATATAATATAGAGTATACAGTATACACATAGGTAAAATTACATATTTCTAAGAACTAAGTAATATTTTGTATATTTGATAGGTTTTTTTTATATCATATTTAAAATTTCATGGTGGCGAGTACTACGAATATTAGTACAGTTATGTACGCGCGTATCATTATTTTTATAACAACAATTTTTTGAAAACTATATATAGCAAAGAAAAGTTTACTATTTCTAACTCACAGGAAAAATAATACTTAAAAACATCACATTATACTCTAAAAATCGAATGAGTGCCTATAATACGACGGTCAACGGAGATGATCATATTGAAATTATCTCCTAATGAGCCAAGGTCAAATCATAATCAATTAACATATTTACTTTCTTTAAAATTTAAAATTTACCACTTTAGTCTTAACAAGAGTCTCTTGGGCCGCAAATCCACATAATATTACCTCTATACAATTACAAATATATAACTTTGTATGTTGTATCGTATATAAAAATTCGTTTATACTGCACATTTAACATGATTTAATAATGTAATGGTTATAAAGGCTATTCGCATTTCACATAAAAGTAGTATAGGTACGAATAAGGCCACGGGTTTAACATTGGCTAGTTACTCACAACTTGAGTGAATACAATTTTCCTACGTAAATAAGACACAGTTTAAGGATTCCTTTTTTTCTGGTGATGTCAGGAAGTATATGATTACAATTTTTATACCAATAATAATATTGTACCTATAAATTGTAAGGAAGTTGTAACTTACAAGCATAGTTTATGTTCTTATATTATTAATAGTATAAACTATAAATACACTGCGATAATTATTATAATTGCACTTGAGGTAGGTATAGTTATAGGTTAAATATAGTAACCAATATTTGAAAAAAAAAACAATTAAATTATTTTATTTTATCTTCCTTGCAAATTAAATGCTAATTTATATATACCTAACTAAAAATAATTAGATCAAACAAATATCGTTCGTTGTTTACTATAATCAAGCAAATACATACTTAAAATACTAAAATATCCAAAATACCAAAATATACTTTTCAAGCCCGTTCAAAAATACTTATATTTTATTTATGTTATTTATTTCCTCGTTTTTTTAAACATATGAACATGCTTTATACTTCACAGAAACGTTGTAAAAATATTAGAATATAGGTACTTTATAAAAATAAAACTTTTTTAAGTTCCAAAAACAATATGATACTATTTCTATTTCTGATTATAAACCACGTGCAATGTCCCTGAATAATTTCATATGTTCGTGACTTATATAATAATATCTACGTGCGCAGCACTCACTAAGCCGTCGATATATGCACATCTTCAGAGGTAATTATAAACGTATACAATATAATATATATATACATATATGTACAGTGTAGGTATGCAATAATATACTATATATGTGATCTCGAAAACTTTAAACTACGTTCTCCGATGCGGCAGCATAGCCATAGTCATGCGTCGGAGAGTAGCCACCAACTCCCGAACAAGCACCCCCACACAACTAAACATCACAACGAACCGACAAACCACCACTAATACCACCTCACACACGCCGGTGTTAAGAGTGTTATGTATAATTGAACACCGTAGTCGTGGCGTTAACAACAAAGGCGCATACGTCATTAATTTAAGGCTAGGGACTTATAGGAGTTAGTATGTTTTCTAATATTCATTAAAAACATAATTTACAGACTATAGGTAGTGATTATATAAATTCGTTTCATAACACCAGGAGACTAAAGAATTTTTTTGTGTATTTTAACTAGATTTCACGAGTGTTGGTGCATATTTTGTTATTTTAAGTGCTTATTTCACATATATTTTTTTTAAATTAGTATTTAATTCTTCTTCAAATTGGTAAAAAAAAAAAATATAAGCACACGTCATGAAAGAATATTAAATTTATATCCATTTTTAGTTTAAATTATTAACCACCGATATTATCTTATATTTACACATGCAGACTCCATGCCTGCATTGTATGTTTTGGGCGTTATTCATTGGGGCCCTAATAACCCAAAATTTACCTGAGTAGAGCATACATAATTTGGATAAATTTACCTATAACTTTGTATTGGAAAAACGATTTTGAGCGAAGGCGGTCTGTCAGCCTATAATATTACTGCAAAGTAGGTATATTTGATGATATTATTGTGTTTAAAGTAATTTATTTTACTATTATGCATTAGTACAAAAGTAGGTTAAATTCATTTTTGCTAAAAAAATTACATTTTAAAATTTCATTGTGTATATAAAATATAATAATATACTCTAAAAGTGACATATACCCATTAATAATATTTTTAAATTACAACAAAATAACAGTGTTTATATAATTGTTAGATATTTTGGTTACAGTATGAACTATTTATAAGAATCCATATTTTACATTTTCAATTCTTAGCTATAAAAGTTGAACATTTTATAAATGTTTAACTATAGGTACAAAGTAATTTGTAAATTTTAAATTTGATAAATGTTGTTAACATTTGAACTTTGAATACTTATAGAAAAAAATCGTGCATATGGATCTTTATTATTTCTCAACTTCTATTATAACTACTTATTAGGAACCTTGTATTAAATTTTTATGTATTAGGTATACAAAGACATTTTTTTATGAATATCTGACAACAAAATAATTTGCATATTGTCGAGATTATGATGAATTTCATAAAAATTTAAACTAAATGCCTATAAAAACAAATTGTGCCTATATATTTTTAATATTTTTCAACTGCAATTATATAAACTTATGAGGAACTTTGTATTAAATTTTCAACTTTTTAATCCAACGAATATATATAATATTTCCAACGAATTTAAATTTATAGAATAAAAATATTTCAAATTTCAAATGTCTATAAATTACTCAAAACGAGTCAAAATATTTCAAAAAATGTATCATGTTTAGAAAATGATACAATAAAAATTTGATGAAAATCCAATGTCTATCTCCAAACTCTCGTAAAAAATTAATTTTACTTTCCAGTAAACCTATTTTTTTGTTAAATGTATAAAAAATTAATGGGAATCTTGTATGAAAATTTCAAATCTTAGATATACCTACATGGCCAATTTTTTATGAATTTCTAATTTGAAATAATTTGCCAATTTTCGTGACTTTGATGAATTTTGTCAACATTTTAACTTCGAACGCTTATAAAAAATTAGTGTGGATTCACGCTCAACTTTTTTTTTAATTTTCACTAACGACAATTTGAGGATCGTTGTATTACATTTAAAGTTGTTTGACTGAGCAAAAATTTTTTTATCGACATCAATTTAAAGAAAACTAGTAAAACTCGAAATTTCTTATGCTTATAAATTGCTCAAAAATAGTTGCAATATTTTGATATTAATGATACATAAAAATTGCTTATATAAATATTCAGTAAAAGTGTCATGGATCTACGGTAATTTTTTTAGTTACACTAAATAATAAAATAAAATGCATACATTTTACGATATAATTTAATCAATTAATGTTAGTTCGGTACCTATTGCTGTACGTTCTAGTTTCCCCCTTTTGTGCAATCTTTAAATTTTAGATTCGTATTTTATTTTATTTTATAATAATTAATGGGTTTGAAACCTTTTTGAAAATGTTTACAAATTACATAATTATAATAACATTCATAACAGAATATCTACGGATATGGAGATATAATTTATCCATATACACGCACTACATGTATAATTATATATACATAATATAATATGTATAATATTAGTATACGGTATACTTAAATCTGTCATTGTTAGTTCATCTTATGTGATTCGTTGTTTTTTTTGAGAAAAATACCTTAAGTCCTTAAGTATAAAACATATATTCATCTAAATATGCATACTATGTTTCAAAGTTCGAAAAATCAGTGTTTTTAATTGATTAGTTAGAATTATTTTAAGGACAACATGAAGTTAAATGTTGTGCCGAAAAAGTTATCATCTCAAAATATCTAAAAGCCTTTTAAATTTGAATGCATATTGATGTGTTTTATCATAATGACTTATTAGTTATCATACAATAATATAATAGTATACTGACAACCACCTACAACATGTAGTTAATTCCAGATACTTGATTATATTAATATAGATCCATAGCCAAAATCTTGTGTTACAAAAGGTTGACCTTGTCTGCAGACAAAAAAGTACGTGAGGCAATTACATTCACAGATGCTATTATTATTCTAACCGACTTTCCCCAACACAACGCTAAAGAGAAAGGAGTCTTAATTGGAGTTCAAGGCGAGTTAAGCAGACGAGTCAATCCAATTCAAACTAGGAAATTGATTTGGGAGACAGCAGTTCAATTCGACTTCACGTATTACACGGGGGCAGTTACGAATCATCGTTGGAAGATAAGTCACCTTTCAACAACTCCAAAGACAACGAATTTACAACTTTAAGACAGGCAAGGCAGACACATAAATCAAGTAACAAGTACTAGAAATATGTAAGTTATGGATTAGTTAAGTTTTAATTTTTAAGTTTACTATATACACTCATACATATATTATATGAGACAAGAAGTAGGAATTTCCAGTATAATAATAATAAAATAAAACGGAACCCTGACCACCTACAACAGTTGATCATCTTCCTAAATATCTTAAAATTAGGTAAATAATTGTAAGCCAATACAACTCACCCAAGTTCATATAGCCACCTGGCGACCATTAAAGTTGTCCATTATGGTTTAAAAATAACAAGGGTAAGCAAATGTAAATACTACTAAAAATGTATTTTTGAAGGCGACATGTTTTCCCAATCAATAAAATTAATATATATTATGGAACTTGTAAGCGACACTGACGTAAGAATACGGGCCTAAAATCCCTGATTTGTTTAGACATGTGACGTAACAGAGTGTCTAGATGAACTGATCGGGTTATAATTTAAAGTATTTTTAAAAAGCTTTAAAGCTATCGTTACAGAAGCTAAATAAATAGATAAAAAATAAAAATATATGGCCCGGCAGGGTCGAGCTAAGTATAAAAAGAACAGGGCGACTTAAAATGCACACGATAACTGCTGGACAATAATTATAGGAAGCAACGCGATTCACGAAAAATATTTCTTGAGAAAGCATAGCAAATTTGTAGTTAAATATGAAGCTTGAAAGTAAAATCATCTAATTGAAAAATGTAGGTAGAAGTGCATGCTGTATTTTCAAGTCATTTTGAATAATATTGACAGAGGTATAACCAATTTAACTAGAAATTACTGTAGTATATTTTCATCATTTTTATTAGATAATATTCCCCGCGGCTCGCATTACAATGCAGTGTCTAGCTGTCTGACACCAATGGCGACCAATAAACAAAAAAAAATACTAATTTATATTATTGCTATTGTAACCTGCAATCATTTTTAAACATATAAACTTATTTTATAAAATAATTTTTAAAATAAAGAAAAAACATCGTTGTTAAAAAATATGTTCCCGAAATAATATGGTATCAACAAAAATTAATGATATCCCAACTAAAACACTCCGCCAAACTCCATGTAAAAAAAAAGCCAAGTACCTCTATAAAAATTAGGCTTTAAAATTTGTGATAACATTTTATAGCTAAGTCTTTGAGCTATAGATATAATTTATGCTAGAATAGTCTGCTAAATAATTGAACTTAACTTGGTGACTTAAGATAAAAATTTAAAAATATTATATCATAATGATTATTCTTACATAACAATTAATTTTTTTTACACTGAGTTTGGCAGAGTGTTTTTGTTAGGATAAATACTACACCTTATAAGATTATTGCATGCGAAACGACCAATATCGCGGTATAATATACCTATATAATATTAAGTACCTATATACGATTGGTAAATATTATTCCTTGGAGAACGTAAGCGGCATGTAAGTGCCTTCTGTAATATTATATTAATACTAGGTCTGTAGTAGTGATATTAATATTATATTGCCGCCGCCGTCGTCGCGTGCGTTTTAACCGAAAACCTATTTGGCGGGGATCGAGGATAATAATACAGTTGTCGGCAACAGGTAGGCGGTAATCGCCGGGATGAGGGTCGTGAATCGAGGGAAGTCCGGCGGGAATAGAGCCAACTTTTAATGCTCGCCGCCGCCGCCACCGACGCGGCCTCTGCGTGACAATTGTTTTTAACGGTACGACGGGCCACAGCTACCGTGCTATAAAAGCTAGGGCCGCGGCATTTCCAGCGGACATTTTCTCTTTGACCGTCCAATCCTCCCCAAATTTTACAATAGTTCATAATAATATCATAATAATATATGGTAATTTAATAATACCATCTTTATAAACTTATAATTTATCGTCGTGATTGACGTTATTGGAACGCTTGTTTAGCGATTACATTTTTCCCCTTTTTTCTTTTGCTTCACTCACGAATATATATTATATACTCTCGAATATTATAGAATAATTATACGCGCTTTAGAATATATTGTAACAACATTATAACAATTAGCAATATACATCCCGTGACGAGTGCAGTCAAGCCAGTACATTCCGACAGACGTACACTGAGGTAAATATATTATATTATATAGGTATACACGATTTCCGATTAATACAAGTATTTTAATTTTAAGAAGCAAATAAAGATCTGTGCTGTATGATTTCATATTTTTTTAAGACAATTATTTGATTTCATAACTGTTTTTAACATTATATTAATATTATCTAATATCCTAATTGATTTCCGGTTTTATAAAAAAAAAAAAATTAAATGAATACATTTTGAGCAAGTATTATGTCATTAATAATACAGATAAGAAATATTGACAAACATTATTTTAAAATAGTCGAGTGAAAATATAAATTTTTAAGAATGGAATATAAATATAATTTAAAAATGTGATATTAAAATTAATGCGTATTTTGTTAGTAGATACCAACTTATCAGCTGAAAAAGAAAAAAAAATTTCCGATAATTTCATAAACTCTGTCTAAACACCATTGTTATTAAGAAATTCCCATCACTCTGCATATAGTTTACTGATAAATTGTCCAAACATTTTCTTTAAGTCGTTTAAATTTTAAGTTTAGACAACTTGTAAGAGGTGCATTAGTGACTTGAACCTATCATTATTTAGGGGTATCAATTTTCATCAAAACTCCAGCTAGAGACAAAATAAACTTATTATTATTATAAACAAAATATTATTATATATATTTAAATAGAAGAAAAGGTGTGAAAGTGGGTGTTGCCCAGCTGTACAGTAGGTTACAAGTGGGTCACTGTAATGGATGGTGTTAAATTTTAATTCAATGATATAATACCATTGTATAAGAATAACAATTCTGAGCGAAGACGGTCAGTCAGCCTATGATATTACAAAGTATATTTGATGATATTATTGTGAAGTAATTTATATATGACCTATTTACGTGGGATCTTGTTTTACATTTTCAATCCTTAGCTATAAAAGTTCAACATTTTATACATTTTTAACTACAAAATAATTATTACATTTTGTTAAAATTCAAAATTTAATAGCTTATAAAATAAGTTGTGCCTTTGTATTTTTAATATTTCTTAACTGCTATTGTAACAATATATCAAAAGCCTTGTGTTAAATTTTCACGCTATATTACCGAAGAAATACAATTATAGAAAAAAATTTAAAAACATTGAAAACTGAAAAAGTTCCTAAACAGTTCAAAACAAATCAAAATATTTTGATGTGTATAATAATATTTCATGTACATAACGTATTTCATGTGTATACGTTCATTTGTTTTAGAGCTACACCAAAAACCAAAATCGACTTAATCAAAAACCAATTTTGCGTAAAAATTCCCGTTTTTCCTTGATTTTTATGTTGATTTTCCTAACGCTTTGAAAACTATTGAGAATTTTAAAATTTGACCTTTTGAATGCAACAACTAGATTCACTTTCCCATCGAACAAGATACTGCTGAAGAAAATCGAAGCAGTTTTACTGCCCCAAACGGTAATGACACGATGCACAAATTAAAAAATTAAAAAATATAAAACAAACACACATCGTTGTAAAATTATACATTCATCGATCAGCTCAGAATCTAAAATAATATTATACTGTTAAATTGTTTTGACAAAATATTTAATATTCTATATAATATGACTTATTGAATGCAAGATTAATAAAACTAATATTACTATATTTTAGTATTATATATATATATTATAATATATTATAATAACATTTATATGCCTGTTTCAAAAATGTTCACCTACAATTTCTTTTTACACGTCCCAAACGTTTGGAAATCTTAATCTTAATATAACACTATTATAAGAATTGCATAATATATTAAGCTGATCTTCACTATATATAATCGTCTTAGATTAGGTTAAGAAAAGAATAGAATAATATTATCACATTCAATTTTATTTTCCCTATTATACATTTACATAGTGTTTACCATTCCCTAAAACCTGCATCTAATAATTTACTGTTTCTAATTAATTGTTAATAATGATATTATGCGGTTTTTACTTTCTATAATATGGTTCATTTAAAGAAGATTATAAAACTTTAAATTTCAAGAATCATAGTTATACTAGAAAGAAGTAAATATTTCGAATATATTAGTAAACATTATATATATATATCGCATAGTAAACACCATAAATTAGGTTTATTTATAAAAAAAAATCATTCAACGGACCAAACCGTTACACAACCCCGAATTATAGTGAAGCATACCATAACTTATACGAAAAATACTAACAACAGGTTTTCTATAATACGAATATGTGTTATACATACTAGGTACTGACGTAAATGTTGTAATGTCACTTTGTTAATTTTCCGAGTCTATTTCAAAAATATATATTTTTTATTAATCTATAACCATATAAATAGTTTAGTAATGTAACAATAATGACAATAACATTAATAATTATTTGATATAATTTTATAAATATTACTGCCGTAAATTGGTAGGTACATTGTATATCAATTATTTTTGAACTTATGGCGAATATAATATTGATAATCCAATATAATTATTATTTTGTATATGATAATCACACGTTATTATAGCAAAACTTTTATCTCTTGAACTATTGATACGATGATAATCTACAATTGTTAAATATACCTAGTAGAGTTAATTAAATCATTATCGAATTTTAATATTAAAATGTTATAGGTATTGATTTTAATTTGATTTTTAGAAACTAATCAGAAATATATTATATAATGTTATTTTTTGCAAATGACAAATTTAGTCATGTACGACAGACATAATTAACTGATAATTTAGTGGAAATCCTTTAAAAGATTTCAAATTAACCATCAATATAAAATATACATAGTAAACTAAAATGCATACTCATTCTAAACAATATAAATTTTACAATGTGTTATTATTTTGTTTATATGTTCTGTTGTTAAGTATCAAAATAAATTATAATTTCATCTCATAATTGGTACACGATTGTTTTAAATGGATAATTGGGCAATGTTATTCAACTGAATAGAGGTAGGTGGTGGGTCCGATGGTATCAAGGGACTCGTCCCCTCCACCCAATCACAAACGGTCAAACACTACCAAATAATATCAATGTTAATAATTTTAATAAAATAATAATTTTTACAGTATTTACTCAATGTTATCAATTAGTTATTTAAAGCAAAAAATTATTTATTTCTTTAAGGCTCTTAATCTGATCGCACCCTAATATTATTCATTAGTCAACTATTATATAAAAGTGACAGGTAATAGCTAATATATACATTAAACAAATTAAATGTAATTAAATAGTATAATAGATCGTAGACAATTTTACTAATTTACAGCATAGGTACAATTATGTAGAATACATTAAAAAAAGGTACATAGGTAGTACTTGCCATATATCAAAGTGTTTTTTTTTTAAAGATAATTTTAACAATTAACGCGACTGTAAATCAGTAGGTATTGATACTTTTTTCCAACAAAAACGTACAGTCAATTTGGTTTTCATGAATTGGTTTTACGATGACACAATTTTTTGTGTCAGTCATCTACATTTAAATCAGAATACATGCTTCAATCTTCAATTTTGGGAAAGATTCCTGGTAGAAAATTTGATGTAGTTGGTACTTAGAGGAGTCGAAAACAAGAAATTGTCAGTACTTTTTTAATAATTGATAAAAACTTATAAAAAATGACGAGAAACGGGAATATTTACTCTAACATTAGTTTTTGGACAAAATTTAATTTGTTTTAATTCAGAAAGGAATACATTACGGTTGTAGACTTGAAATTTTAACAAAACACTTATACTAGCATTTTCTAGCAATGATTTAATTTTCAAAATCTTTTAGAATTTTTTAAAATTTATAGATAGGTATTAGGTACCTATTTGAAATTATGTTGATAAATTGTTAGTTTCTAGGTTAAACACATTAACCATTTAATACAAAATTTATCAAAAGTTTTCTACAGAAATTTAAAAATATCAAAAAAATTATGGCCGTTTTTTTAAAGTACAAATTCAAGAAAATATAAATCAGATATGACGTTTTACCATTATATACATATATTATTGTTTTCTATAGAAAATGCTGTTTTCAAAATGTATTTTTTCACCTATTCATAGGTTTCTGCGGACTATGGTACGTTAGTATTTAATAATAAGATTGGCGATATCTTTAGCAGAATATAGTTCAACTAACCAAATTGAGAAAATAATAATAATAATATAAATATGATATAGGTATAAGCGGGTGAATAGTGACTATTACAGTGGTTAGTTGTCACAAATTCTATAATTTAACTTAATATAAGTGTTTGATTTTTTTATATGATATTTTTGTAGGTATTTTAATTAAATGTGACAAATGCCAAAAAAAAAAAACAATTGTTTAAAAAAAGATGGAATAATAAAAACTGTGAGAACTAGCACGGTTACCCCTATGTACAATAGATTAGGTTTAGAAATAGATTTTGATATATTTCATCCGCTTAGAATCGTTTTTTTCGTACATCTAAAATGATTTCAGTGTCCTACTCAAAAGCGAGGTATACTCGAAACCCACTGTACAGCAGAACAAATTTCCCGATTTTTTTTCGATATTATTTAGGCATAGACAAAATTAAGTTTTCCGTTTAAACCTCTTAACAAATGTGCGAAAAAACAATAGCATATAGTAATTATCTAAGATATATTATAGATTCTGAGTGGAACGGTGAATGTATTGATTTTACAATAATTGTGTTTTATTATTTTTATTTTTGTGTCTGTCATCGCCTTTTAGGACAGTAAAAGTGCTTGGATTTTCTTCAACAGTATCTCTTCTGAAAGGAAAGTGAATCTAGTTGGTACTTTGGGGGGTCAAAAGTAAAATGTTTTTAGTAGTTTTCAAAAGCGCCGTGAAAAACAAGAAAAATTAAGGAAATACGGGAATTTTTACACAAAATTTGAATTTTGTTTTTGGTGCAACTCTTAAACAAATGTCCGCAGGTACATGAAATTATGACTGAATGCACAATGACTATAAATACTTAAAAATTTCACTTAATGTTTATATTAGCATTTTCTATATACGGTAAAATTTTGAAAATAATTTGACTCTTTTTGAGTTGTTTACGAACATTGTCAGTTTTCAATTTTTTTTAGTTTTTTTTTTCTATAAATATCAATAAAATTGTATTTGTTGGGTAAAAAAGCATGAAAATTTAATGCAAGGCTCCTGATATAATGTTACAATAGTATGAAAAATATTAAAAATACATAGGCACATTATTTTGTAGTTAAACATTTGTAAAACTTTTATAGCTAAGGATTGAAAATTTAAAACAAGGTTCCACGTAAATAGGTTATATATAAATTACTTTCTTCACAATAATATCATCAAATATACTTGGTAATATCATAGGCTGACTGGCCGTTTTCGCTCAGAATCGTTTTTCTCATACAATGATATTATATCATTAAATTCAAATTTAACACCATCCATTACAGTGACCCACTTGTAACCTACTGTACAGCAGAGCGACATCCACTTGCCCACCTTATTGCTTTTTTAATAAAATACAATTGAATGCAATATCTACAAATTATAAATATTAACTCTAAAGCACGGCATTTTAACACAAATTATTTAGTAAATAAAACACAGCATTTGTTTTTAGTAAAAATAATGCCATACTTTCTAGTTAAGACAAAACTATTATAAGTTATAATAATGCATTTTCTTATATTTACTTAACTTGTTAAGTTGCAATTGACATACAGTTTAGTATTTACAAGTTACCTTCACTAAAACCATTTGAATCCTAGTAAATGTATTCAAACTGAATAAACAAGAAATTTAAATTTAAAATTACAAATTGTTTTGTATAAGCTATTCAACGATACTTTTAAAATAAAAAATTACGCACCACTCATGCGGAAAATAGAACGAGTATATAAGGCTTGGCTTGGCCAGGTGCTTGTTTCGTACTGTAAATGCCAGTTTGCAATTGCGATTTTTTTTAATGGTAAAAATGTACCTACAAGTAAGATACTTGGCATTTTATGTGAAATCGAGTAAAAAAATAATTGGTTATTTGGCGCCATCGCAGGATTGGGACCACTTTTCATTCGAATTTCGAACACCTCAACGCTAAGTGATTGTCCATCGCTTCTCGGATAATTTGTTTTCTCCAGTTCCATTTAAACAATGTTATGTACCTATCCAGTTTTGAGAATAAGACGTAATGTTACACCTTTGGACACATTGATTGAATAGCGTAACATTGAACTAACGTTATTCTATTCAAAACTCGATTTTGTTAAAATGAATTAAAAATTTAATGTTATGCACAACGACGTAACAATTTTATTTTTTCAAACAAACCATAGAATAATGTACATAAAATATATATAGGCAGCAAAATGAATTTAAAAACTTCATTACTTATCTTAGTTAGTTGCTATACTAGGTAATACCTACACATTTCTATACTCAGGATTTTACCACAAACTCCTCTTATTGACCAATAATAACCTAACCAAATTTTCAACGAATGTTTTATAATAGAATTTTTTTAAATATTATCGCTAGGTCAAAACCCTTGAAAATTTTGGTAAAGCACGATTGAGCATATACCTTTTTAGCAACACGATTGGGCATAGAATATTTTATGCGATGTTGCCACATTCACGTGGCCGAAATTTTGTAATTTATTATTCAAGAAGTTAGAATATTAATAAAGTTCATCAAAATCACGAAAATTTACAAATTATTTTGAGTAAAAATTCATAGAAAAATCTATATTTACATCTAAGATTTTAAAGTATAATACAAGATTCTTCATAAGTTGTCCTAACTTTAGTTTAAACTATAATTAGATGTGTTAAATTTGAATCCAATAATTAATCATTCCATACTAAAAACAATTCCGAGTGGAGAAGGGTTTCAGCGTATATTTTATTTATGTTATTTTAGGCAGGTTGAACAAATTTATGTTATAATAGTTATACTACAATTGGTTTATTAATATGATGTAATAGTTATTAAAATATTATTGTATTCTATATTATTGTTATTACCTTATAAGGTAACACCGATGCTCATCATTAGAACAGTGTAAATAGTAATTTGTCTTAGATGATTTAAAATGTCATTATGTATAGAAAATAAAATAAATAAATATACTGATTTCGATATTTTTAAATTGCTGTAGAACAACATATATGAGGAACAACGTATTAAACTAAAAACTATAAAGCCAAAAATCCAAATGTCTATAAATAACACAAAATAAGACAAAATATTTTGAAACAAATATCATATCTAATAGTAATATAAAATATTTGATAAAAAATTTAAGTATCTAAAGTTATCAATTTTGTTAAAAACTTGGTTTTGCCCTTTTTTCAGTAATTTAGGTTTTTGTTTTTCCTAACCAATGATTCTAAAAGTACCAACTAGATCAAAATTTGCTAGCATAAACTAACCTCAAAGTTTAAGATTAAATCATTATCACTGTACCCAAAGTAGACATTAGAGAAAAAAAACACACACATCGTAACACCAAAAAATACATTCATGGATCCTTTCCGAATTAAAAAAAGTAATACGAGTAGTTGAAATAATCCTAGAAATTTTTTATAAACCCATAAAAATTATAAATTATGCGTAAATAAAACATCAACAATTCAAACAAAAATACGATAGACACTTTTTAAGTTAAATAATTAGAAAAACTGTCCTTTTAATAAAACAAATATTTAATAAATACTGTAGTTATACATAATAAATAGCCAAACTTAACTTAATAAAATTAAGAAGGCACTGAATATTATTATTTTAATAACCTTTCATTGTATACAAACCAAGTTATATAAACTACCTATTTGTGTATTTCAGACGAAACTTGTTATTCTTCTTCACATTTTTGTAATAAGCCTACATATATTTTATATACCTACCTACCAACAAAAAAACATTCCTTATAATAAGTTCCTACAGTAGCAATTTAAGGAGATTTAATTTTTAACAATTTCCGTAGTTACATAATAAAAAAACAATAAACTCTAAATTAATATCCTTATTTAATTTTTTGACAGAGCAGGATTAGAATAAAAATAACAAGCAGGATGAAAATATAATTAAATAATCATCCAACGTATTTCAATTCAATTGTTTACAAAAATTAAAATTATATCATACTTAGATTTTTTTTTATATTTTGAATAAATTGGTATTTAAAATTAATTTTATAAACCTAAGACAATTAAAAATAATACAAATAAAAAAGCAGTTTTACATTATAAAACACTAACCAAAATAGAAGCAAACAGTATAATAGAATATACAAGTATGTTAAAGTCATACACCGACAATGTGACCATGTCTCCTCCAAATAGAAGCATAAATAAAAAAATTTAAACCAAGATTAAAAAATAATATTACATTGCCAGCAAAGTATTTTATTTAGACAATATAAAGAATCTTTAATCCACAAAAATATCTAGTCAATTTTTAAAAAATGTATTATTTATTTTAGTGGCTTACCAATTTTACTACCTAGATAATTCAAGTTATGTTAGATTAATTGTTTGAGTATAATTATTGAATACATTCAAGATTGAAGCGTTTTAAAATAATGAATTCAATATTATTATTTATTTATTTATCTAAGTTAAATTTTAACATTGTTAGCTGTAAGCATATTGATATATTAGATATTCAGATTCAGATCCTTTGAAAAAATAAATTTTTATTTTAAACTATAGTTATAACTTGTTAAAAATTATTTTTAAGTTTTTATTTGTAATTAAAATACATAGTTAACCTCAAGATGAAATGATACAAATCAAACAATCAAAAATTTCAAATTATATAATAATTAACAGTGGCAGTCAGTATTTTTTTTCTTGTGGGTGATAATGTGTTTACACAGAATTGGTTTAACTAAAAAAAACCACTCCCAAAAGCCAACTGAAAAAATGTAGAATTGAAATATAGGGATAAAAGGTTATATTAAACTTTTATAATACTCTCTCTACTAAAAAAAATAATAACCAAAACTACAGATATCTACACCATGTATATAACAATGATTAAAACTACTAACTAAAAAAGCAGATAATCGTACATTTCAGTGCACTTTAATCAAAAATCATAATCTTAAATATTAAAGGGACGCAAACATTTTTGTTCTTTAAGACTTAAATGCTGAATAACGTATTGAGGACAATTAGATGACAATATCTTACTAACCTTCCATCAACTCACTCGAACACTAATTTAAATACAATTTAGGTACATCTAACATTTAAAAAGCATTAAATATATAAAACTAGGTATTAACTACTGTTTCTACCATTTGATTATATTCATAAATGATAATGGACAAAAATAAGTCCTCGGGTGGACAAGATTAAAACTATTGTAAGGAAAAAATAAGTAAGTCATTAAAAAAAAACAAATTAACTATTCAAGGTTATTAAATGTATGCCATAAATCATACATAACCAGCAGTCACATAGATGTATTTAACTAAATCTATAGCTAAAATGTACTATGATAACTGATTAACTTATAAATATGCAAAATTTGTTAATATTTGAAATAATAATGTGTGATTATTGCTTGAGTGCATATGCACATTTACTTTTAAAATTATTGTCTATAAATATCATTTGAAAGCCCATTCAAACTATAAAAGAAGACATAAACTGAAAAACTAAAATAATGAGAACAAGATTAAAGATAAAGTTTTTGCAATCTATTTTATTTAACTTTGTCATAACTATAAAAACATCTTAAAACAAAATTGTTTTAATACTTCATGAAAATGAAATAATAAAATATACCTACAAAAGTAATTGAAAATGCATAATACCAAATTTTTTTTTAATCGATAAAATAATTTTATACAATAGTTAATAACAACATATTAATAGTATAAAAGTATCGATTTTAAAATTTAAACAAAGAACAAATAATCATATTCTATACAGAGTAATGAAAGTAAAATTATCAATTGATTTGTTTAGTCTTTTGTTTTTAGCGCTAAAATATTTATACCGTTTCAAAAAAATAATCCATAAACAATAAAAGTCTAATATTAATCACTCAAAAATTGTTATATCTGTTGTAAGTATATGATTTACAATATACACAATGGTGGTTCATCTAAAAGATGGTCCATGTGCAAAAGTAAAAAAAGCCCTCTTCCCTTTTTAATTAATAATGTGTATAAATCTATGTAAATATAGGTACATACATTCTAATTTATTGTAAATATTTATATTCTAAAATAGTAAAATCATTTGCAAATCAGCAAGTATTATCCATTTTTATTGAAATTGAAATTACATTCAAAATAGGATAGAATTGCACACAAATAAGTAATAATATAATATTCAATTGAAATTTTGTTGACGTGCTTTTATTTGGCATAATTATTAAATATTTTTGTTAAATTTGACTAAAGACATCAATCGTTTTCAATAGATGGAATTCCAAGTCCACTTAATCTTTCTTCACACATAGTGCTTCATAAATATTTTTTTATTAATTTTAATCTTGAAAATTAATGTTCCGCTGTTATTACTGTTACATTGAATGTCAAAAATAGCATACACACTGTACATATTTCAAAAAATGTTGTTGTCAATGTTGGGATCTCTATGACAAGTAATTCAGTAACTGCTTTTACCGTTGTTTGTCTTATAAATTCTTCTTTAAAACTTAACCTGAACGATAAGATTTGACCAGAAAGAGCAGTAAAATATAATTCATAATCATAATATTCTACCAATTTATTAGGGGAAATAAGTAAAGAAACTGTTGTGCTTCAGACTGAAGAACTTTGATACAAAATGTACAGTTTCCAGAATTTAACCAATGAAAATTACACTAAACATATATTGAAAATCTATCAAATTAATTTTTGAACAATTTGCTTTGAATGCTTCATCTTTATTTTTGACTCAGAACAACGACTCAAGAGACTACGAAGAGTCACAAAATAATACAACTAACTGAAATAAATAATATGTAGCGATAGTATTTTAGATATGTAGATTTGTATATATCTATAGCATACATATTATAAATAATAATATAGACATATGTGTGTAGAAAGGCCAATAAGCAATAAGGCGATGACAAAAAACCACGGAAAATGGATTGCTATTATATGTTTAGGGTCGTCATAAATTTTTGTTTCGCAGAAGTAATGATAATATAATTTGATACAGTATTTATAACAATGATATTATTGATATCAGATTGAGAACCATGTGAACAATTTTTTTTTTTGTACATAATTGCAGTTATTTTTTTTTTGGAACATGGGCCCTCCATCCAAGGAACTGAGGTATTTCAACACATCATAAGTTTGTAAGACATGCCACTGACTATACAGTAAATTTGTATTCCAAACAATCCAAACACAATTATAAAAATGTAGGATTGTACATTTTATTATTCTCTTTCATCAAGTTAGTTTAATTGGATATAATTAATATAGTTAAAGCTAAAATTGATTATACTTATCATTTATTTTAAATGTGACATGCTCATCTAAAACTAATTAATTATATTATTTATTACAATGGGTAACCTAGGCATCAATAATTATAATAATATTTAATATTAATGACTATCTTAATTAATTTGAATACTAGGTTCAAATTATTATACATATAACTATAGTTTATTGTATCAATATATACAATTAAGAAAGACAAATTAATAATAATACTTAAAAAAAATGTATATTTACAGACGATAAGAATATGGCAACAAATTGGTGGAAAATAATGGTCTCGCAAATATTGATAACTACTGTTATCTGTTCAACTGGATTGGAGATTAGTGATGATTCAAAATTGTCAAAAGAAAATATGATTTCATTTTTTAAACAGTTTTTAGAGGTAACACTGAGTAATGAAATTAAAATAAACTATACCTAATAAATTATACCTGCTACTTTTTATTTATTTGTTAAATTATTATTAATAGGATATAAATAACCAACATGCAGTCAAAGAGAATGATAAAGTAGAGAAAATAAAAGATTTTTATCAACCGGCATTAACATCATTAAATGGCAAATATTTTGACAAATTCACAGAGAATGAATTAAAAAATGAGGAGTTACAACAATCGATATTTGATAACCTCCAAAATATAAAAAGTATTGATCATTTTAACAAGAAAAGCGGTAAGAAAAATCATAAATTGTGTTATGAATTTTAATACAGTATCAGGTGCATCATTTGAGGAGATCAGGGGGGTGTGCATTGGCATCTATTTTTTCTGGAACTCTTTCTTCTACCTGTCCAAAGTAAAACAGAAGTGCCAATATGTATTTTAAATTTAATATTGAGTCAGTATTTGTATTAAAAAGTTTGTAAATTTTTTTAATTTTCAAATACATTTTTGCAGTGGTCCAACAATTGACCAACAACCAAGGCAAAATGTATAACAGCAATATATTATATTATAAAGACAAATAATAATAAAAAAGATAAATTATAGATGGCACAATGTAATTGTTTGTAGAAATTACAACTATAAGACATAAAAAAAATGTCCTAATCGTTAAACAATGTTAAAAATAAATCACGAACATTTATAATTTCCTTTCAAAATGTAAAAATGTCAAAAACAAGTCTTAAAATTACATCCTATATTTTGTGCCAGGAGAGAACATTACCGTTTAGCGCATGCAGACTGACGGTAGTGACCAGTCCGAGGCATTATTTCCCCCACTTTGTGCCACAACAGTATAAGTTGTATATATATATTGTAGTGTCAAGTGTTGCAGAACGTTTTCAAACATTAACTTACCACTGTCGTTGAGTAGGGAATGGTTTGGATTCAGACGAGTTTAGGTTGGGTCGTGGAAATTTTCTCTCCTGGTTACAGAGTATAGTAGTTGTTATTTAATATAAAAAGTATACAAAAAGGTATATACAAAGCTATAGGCCTGGAAATTATTTAAAAATGGCATACAAACATTTTGGCATTATACCTGAAAACTGAAATGATACGCTTATATTGAATTAAAGTATGAGTATACCATGTATTTATTGATTTATATTATACTTAATACGTAATTCACTTTTACAGATAAATCAAATTTATGTTATTTTAAGATTTGCAACAAAAAGAAATCTGTAGACGACTATGACAAATTCATCCGTTATGTGACAAAAAGATATTATAATCCACAGCAGTTTTAAATTATCAATTTTTGATTTTATTGGAAAATAATTAATTTTAAGTAAATGTATTATTCCAATAAAATAATAACATTAATAATAAATAGTTTGATAGTGTGAAGATTCACTTATCATAATTCATTAATTATATTATTATTATTCATACTTATATACAAATAATTAAAACATAGTAAATATTTAATGTATTAGTCATTTAGATATTTAGATATTACGAGTGTCATTGATGGACAGAATTAAAGATATCTAATAAAGTTTAAATAGTTTTTACTACAATAGTATTATATTCCAATTTTCATTATTTTAATCAGTATGCTTGAAATAAAAGAAACAAAATTATTAATTTATTAATTAATGTAAAATATACTAGAATATATCGTGGACCGTGGTACAAATGGAGATGTTCTTATTTTAATATTTTATTTTCAGATAATTTTAGTAGTTGGTGTTTTTAATACTTGAGTTTAAGAAGGAACATAATATAGATAATAATATTGAGTATCTCTTATTGTTTTCACTATAAATTATGGATACTATGTAAATAAAACCATATCAAAACTAAGTAGGTACCTACCTACCTATTTCTTTATCATTTTTGAAATGATGACTCCTCGGGGAGACTTCTGCATTACTTCTATAACATTTCCATACCTACCTACCTATTTAAACTATGTGACAATAACAAATAAGCAATTCAATTATTGTACCTATTTTTCATCATTAAATCATTTCTGTTACTAACTTACAATAACAGAAAACCAGTAATTAACATGTGTAAGAACCTAATTTTACATGAGATAATGGGTTGTGAAGAGCAAAATGTATCTAACATTTTAATAATATGATTTCATATATTTGGTACCTATTATGTTATTTAATATTTGTGTTGAATTGTTTATGTGAAATTATTGAGCTATAATTGTATTCCTAATGCAGAAAGATATTTAAAATTAAAATAAAAGATTGTACAGACGTAGGCTGAGTAGGTATATATTAAACCTATAAATTATAATAAAAGCAGTAAGTGTGTTAATTTTACCTATTCGTGCTTCTCATATAATATAAAATTGAAAGTGCAACACAATTATTGAAGTTTGAGGTATAGCACACAGGTCCACTGGTCCACTGTCACGAATGGATGGAATTTTTTAAAAACGTGTTCGAAATTTCGAATATTGAAGGTTGAAAACGATTAAAAACTAATGAATAAACAAGAAAATTCGAAAAAAAACAACTAAACGTGCTACACAGTAAGTACTCACCAGTCACCGTCACCGGCAAGTATCCACTATCCAGTAGGTTACTCATTTATCAATATTATGGTACTCACTACAGACTACGACAACTGTTACAGACTACACGCCGCAGTTATCACCTATTGACATTAATCTTATCAATCTATGAATTATAATAAATTGATAAAGTTAACAGACCAAAAAATAAAAAACATTAAGGCGCCAATGTAATTTTGTCCACAAAAATACGCTCTACAGTCTACGGCAATAATGATCTGGTCCTCTCAGGCACGCCCGCAGACAAGTATCTCACTAGGTGTAAAATAATTTTAGTGATAATATAAGCCGAATATATAAATTACTTTATTCACAATAATATCATCAAATGTACTTAGTAATATCATAGGCTGACTGACCGTTTTCGCTCAGAATCGTTTTTCTTATACAATGATATTATATCATTGAATTCAAATTTAACACCATCCATTACAGTAACCCTCTTGTAACCTATTGTACAGCAGAGTGACACCTACTTGGCCACCTTTTTAAATTTATATTCACAATGTATGTTAATTAATTATTATTGTGCCAATTAAATTATGATATAGTCACATTGTCTCATATTAATGTCATAAAAAATAATCAATCTAATCAATAAGTTGAGATGAACATTTCAGGGAAACTTTTAAAATTAAAAATAAAACGATGACATAAGCCAAGGGGGGGGGGGGTCCACCCCCTGGGTTCGCCACTGTTAAGTGACACAAAGTAATTAGTACCTACTCAAAATACGCGAATGGAAATAATTAAAGTATAAAACACACTGTTCGTTCAAAGAAAGTCTTCTTGTGGCTTACAGAATTCGGTATTAGGTAGTTGTTACTGAGGTCTGAGATGACCGATACGGTGACATGCACTGGTAAAAGGATGGCACTGTTATGCCTTAATTCTTATGCTGACTAATGAGTTGCAGACGGCAGATGGCTTTATCAGGCGTATTTACAGGGGGGGGGATATAGTGGATACATCCTCCCTTGACGCTTTTTTTTTGTAAAGTTAATTTTTCTTATTTTCTGTATTTCTCAATATGACATTACTTTTAAGTATTTCCGTTTTCTAAATGTTCTAGCCGAGGTAATTTTACCGCTCTGATATACTATGCGCCACTAGTCGTTCACGGCATATATATGTGACAATTGGACAACAAAAACATATACCTCTATGGTAGTAGATATGGTGTACTGTATTTTTTAATTTTCTGCGAATTATTTTTCATGCATGAGTGTTTATAAACCCAATAAATAGTTAGTAAATAAAACAAAATTGCCACAAAGACTATAGATTTACCATAGGTCGTGGGTTTATTTTTAGTGACTGAAGTGTAGTTAGTGACTGAATTTGTATTCACCTCTGGGTGTATACCTATTATTATATATTTCATCCCCTCACTAGCAAAATTCCTAAATACGCCACTGGGCTTTATCAAAGACTTTCTGCGCTTCCAAGAACTAATTTTCTCTTCAGCTACATAGACCATTTAGGACTATGCCTATATTCTTTGACTCTGGCAGCATATAAAAAGCCACATGCTTTTCGTTTTACTGTAACAATTAACAAATACGTGTTCATTTCTTAATCCGTGATCGTTTAATATGGATCGTATTATCGTAATATTGATTTAAGTTATGTAGTGAAATGTTGTTGATAATGATTTTATTGGGTTGTCTACTTGTTTGATTCCTACGTGCTACAATCTCGCCATTATTTATTAATCTGTTAAATATTTTAGTTTAATTTGTTATAATTGTGTGATATGATTGTGAGCATAATATCAATATATCATTGACGTAGGTATCAATCAATATACATTATATGCACAGATAATTAGGTATTAAATTGCTTTTTTCGGCTATCAAACGATTGAAAACGTTATACCTTTTTGGCCCGAACGATTGAGAACACTTAAAAATAACAAAAAACTTTCCGCTGACCCAAATAAGCCCAAAAGAGAATACGATTGAGAACGAATTTACGTGCAACGTTGCCATATCATTTACTTGGCTACCTATTGAAAAATTCGTGTTCCGTATGCATAAAATAATTAATATTCTTGAAAAAAGTCATTAATTAATCATTGTTAAAACAATTAAAATATTCATACTAAGGATAATAACCCTTAAATATGGTTTTACAAAAATATAAACAATATGTAATATTAGAATCACGGACATTTCCCCCCTTCTCCTGGACATTTTCCCTCTGACTGTTTTCGGTGGAGTAGGACATTTTCCCCACGATATATTTCTGATGTGGACATTCCCCCCTCCCCCGTTTATTAAAAAGTTTACTATTTAATAATATAATATTATTATTTAATATGAAATTAATTTATGCCTATTGTCTAATATTTTCATAAATATGATAAATTATAAATGTATATTTTTGATCAACTGAACTATTTGAATCAAACTCACAAGCAATTATAAAATTCTTAAATATTCAAACTGGTACAGTTGTAACAAAAAAAAAAAATAAAAATATGAACAAAGGCTAAAAAATGTAAGTTAAAAGAAATAACAAAATAGAATCAGAATTCAAATGTTTTTTACAATCATTAATCAAATCATTTATGTCGGAATTTTCAACCATTTGTATTAATTATTAATTATATTTTACTTCATATTACCTATTTATTTATTTTTTTATTTATTGTTTCTAGTAAGTAGTTCAGTTAATTAAACATGTACATTTATAATTTATTTATATATTTATGAAAATAAAAACTATTTTATATATTTTATATTTTAAAAATAAATTATATTAAATAATAAATAATATTATATTATTAAATTTAATATTATTAGTTAATATACTTAACTTTTTAAAAAAAGAGAGGGAAATGTCCTACTAGACAAAAAACAGTTGGGGGGAAATGTCTGTTTACCGTAATATTAGATGTAGGTAGTATATTCGTTATACTTCAATCATTTTTGCAAATTATTTATTTAAGTCCTTATGCTAACAAAACAAAAAGTTTACTGCAGAGTCAAATTAATTTTTAGTGAGCGTTTGAAGTTAGACATTGGATTATTCACCAAGAATTAACAAATTCCCGTAGAATGATTTTCTTATTTTGTTATAATACAAAAGCTAATAACCGTAGGTACTTGAAATTTTCACCAAATGTTTATTTCATTATTTTCTGTAGGTACACGATAACATTTTCAAAATATTTCAACTTGTTTTGAACTAATTACAGCAATTTTTTCTATAAATATCAACACAATTTTTCGTTTGGTCGAAATGCTTGAAAATGTAATACAGGGTTTCCTGCTTAAGTTGTTATTACTTATAATAGCAATTGAGAAATATTAAAAATACATAGGCACGTTTTTTTTTAATAAGTATTTAAACTTTAAAATTCAAATATTAGCAAAATTCATCAAAATTTGCAAATTATTTCGAAGTTAAAAATGTATAAAATGTTCAATTTGTAAAGTTAAGGATCGAACATGTATAACAAAAGTTCTCATAAATATTCCATACTGTAACCAAAAAATCTAAAAAATATATAAACGTAGTTTTATTTATATATATTTTAAGTTCAAATTTTGACAAAATTAGATATTTAAACAAAGAACACAATCATATAGGTTTGATTAGGTTTGCATTTATATTATGTACCATATGATCATATATGTACAATGATTTTATACGCCAAATTTAAATGCTTATAAAAAAAATGTGTGCCTATGTATTTTTATATTTTTAAACTGTTATTGAAAAAAGTATACCAGGAGCCTTGTATCAAATTTTCATATTTTCTGACCCAACAAATAAAAATTATTAATATTTAAAGAAAAAAAACTAAAATTTCGTGAAATGTTTGCAATTGTTGTCCATTTCGTGAACCGTACACAACGCGATATGGATGCGACATATATATACCTGTATAAATACAATTACGTCTTTATATCAGCTATCCCCAGCGATTATCAGATGAGGTATTGAGGTGTACTGCACATGGTGTATAACAAATTAGTGGGACTCAAACAAATAATATCTTATTTATTGATGTGTTAGAGATACATCACGCCTTAATTTATTTCCAGTACTTACCAATACGTTACCACCTATTTTATTTTTATTGTGCGTGCTCAACTTTGTTGTTTTAATTTTTCATTATTGGCAGTTTAGTTAAGTCAGTTAAGATGAATATGTGTTAAGATTCCCGAAAGTTAAACCGTTTTTTTCCTATCGCTTGCGTAGTTTCGCGCATATAAAAACAATTTTGGTCGTATTTTAAAGGAATTATTGCGTTGAAAAAGCGTGTGTTAGGCCAATTTTGGTTATTGTAATAGTTGTTCACATAAACTGCATTTAATTTTTCAGCATCATTGTTACATTCAATAGGTAAATGGTATAAGTTTCAAAGATAATGTAGATACCTAACCACCATTTGGCATTCTTTTTTTGAATGATTCAAAATTCTATAACGGTAAAAGAAATAGATGAAAGTACAATATATTATTTGTAATAAACCTTGAAGACTGTAGTCATACTTTGTGTAATAGTATCAAGAACTATATTCTATCTTTCAACTTTAAATTGTTTTGCAGTATTAATTATCGTCTTCCTTTTCATAAACAGACTTCCTTTTTTTCTCCTAACACGTTTATCTTCAAACTGTTCTTAAATATTACATATTTCTAAAGCTTTCTTAATTTTTTCTATTGTACTAATGTGAGTATATATATACTTGCGCATATTCGGGCTACGGCAAATTAATATCGAATGGCCATCGCTTTTCAGAATTCAACTTATCAAAAATATAATAATATGATAATATAAAAATGAATATTAATTAAATTGTTTATATGATTTCGTTTTTGTATATAGATAATTATAATACCCACGCATTACTTTACATTATTTTCATGTTTTTTTCTGTCTATACTTCAGGCCAACAAGCCATTAGCTTCCAGGCCACCGGGATTTTTAACGTTAATCCGGTTAGCCATTCCACTCCTTGTACTGAGCTATAAATAGCCTTTATAATTATGAGGTAGATTGTAGATAAAACATCCAACTTGTAAGACACTATTAGACTACACTAATCAAATAATATTCAAATTCAAAATATTCACCTACATTTTTGTTAGCAAGCTATTGTCGTTGAATAATAATTTAATTCTGTAATAATCACGTTTAAATTAAAATGAAATATAGATATACAAGGTGGACAAGTAAGTATACCGCTCTGCTGTACAGTATAATAATGTATATAGTTGTCGTCTGTCGAGTATGTCGATGTAATACGGATGTGTTAAATTTGAATACAATTTGATAAATCATTGTTACACGAAAAACGATTACTAAAAATTATTATTAAAAACAATATGGTCATATTAACATTTGGTAAAAATTGTAAGTAATTAAGGTTATTAGTTTTTGAGTTAGGTACCTACATAAAAAATATAAAACCAATTTTAATATCATTCTTTTTTTGTTATTCCCTTCGCTTTCGAAAACTACTGGAAATATAAACTTTGCAGACCTCTCAAAATTACCAAATAAGATTCACTTTTCTATAAGAAAATATATGGAAATTT
This sequence comes from Sitobion miscanthi, assembly GCA_008086715.1. NCBI lineage: Eukaryota > Metazoa > Arthropoda > Insecta > Hemiptera > Aphididae > Sitobion > Sitobion miscanthi. The sequence continues at coordinate 28,392,083 of CM017803.1, forward strand.
TAAATCAGAGTTTTTATTTTACTTCCAATTTTGATGTAAAAAAACACACACACGCATCAATATAAAACTAATACATTCATCTATCTACGTTCAGAATCTAACATTTGATCATTTACTAATATATTTATGCAATTTTATGAAAAATTATAAATATAAAAGTCTCATTTTTTATAAAGTATATTTAAATACGTTTGTTGGTTTCTAATGACTAATACCTAATGAAATATTAAACACAAAAAACGAAATGCTTTCTATTTACTGCTCACGTAAAACTATGAATTTAATTAAAGGCTCTCTAGTCTTAACCAAATACTATATACGATAATACAGAACACAGGCATGTAAAAACTCGCGAATTATTTTTTATCTTTTCCCCCAGAGATCGTTAAAGTAGTTGCCTATTTTACTCCTTGAAATTTTCATGAAAACAAATTAATTTGTAACATCGATTAATACTACCGTAGTGGTAGTATCGTCTATCAACGACTATAGTTTTTAGTTAGAAATATTAAATAATTAAGATTTTAGATTATATTATAGTACTTGCATATTTGCATAATTGCACATATAGGTACTTCAAATCTTCATAAGTTCATAAATCCTATTGCCAAATACAATAAAAAACTACAAAATAATGTTAAATGTAGGTTCGTTTTATAATAGGTACCTATTAATTAATTGTAAATCAAAACATAATATTACTTATATTATATTATTTAACTTTTTCATAATAATTATACAACACAAATTAAAATGTGATATTATAACATAAATGCTCAAAACAAATAATAATAATTTATCATTTTTAATAAACATTGTACTCAAGTATGAACTACTTTTTCAACTTATTATTTTTTGAACATTTATACTGGTTGAATGAATCATGGCACTTCTTCACATAGCAATTAAATAATTAATACTTACGTTAAAAAATGTATTTAAACATTTTGTATTGAATATACTTAGTAGAAACATAGCTTATTACTATAGTTTGAGATCCTTTCTCAGAATAAGGTTTTCATTGTTTGCATGAAAGAGTGCAGAAACATGTTTAGTAAGCTCCAATGTTTTGACAAGAGGATAAAGTAAACTACAGCCTCATATTCTTGTATACCAATGTGTGTGTTGTTGGTAGGCCGTAATTGTCCTGAAAGATAAAATCACGGAAAATTAAAATTCCGGAACGTAATAATCCGGAATGTAAAATTCTTGATCGTAATATTACGGAATGTAAGAGCCCGGAATGGTTGAAGTAAGGAAAATAAATAATCCGGAACGTAATAATCCGGATAATCCGAATAAAATCTTATCGATACATATTAAATTTCAGTGAATAATATTAAATATAATAATTATATTATAATACATATATTATAATATATGTCAATTTTTTTTTTTGGAGTGTGTGTTTATGTGGTGGGAGGGGGTGTTCCGGATGCGTATTTACATATGTCACTTGAATCGAGCACCATAGTAATTTAGGAACGGGTTGGAAACTAATAAATCATATGCATTCCCTACTGATATTCAGCACTCATCCATATTAATATTATATTACACTATATTCTGTCTAACTATTTAAAGATATTTATAATATAATAAGACAATTAATCTATAACCATTAAGGTAACTAACTCAAAATCGTATCCATTAAGTCCATGGGTCCCGTAAAGACATACTACTTTTCTTTGTCAAAATTTTTGTAGCAAGTGCATTTGACCAGGGTCCATTATAATTAAACAAAAATCATTCACTTCTAATTTTCCAGTTACATCGAGAACTCCTAAAATTGAAAATTAGTTTTTTAATGCATTAACTACATTTAAATTAGCAAAATATATGTTGGTAATTTGAACTTTTCTTAATTTCTAAATTTATAAGTACTTATTAAGTAAAAATTAAATTACACATTAAAATAATGTTATACCTACCTAACTACATCTAAAATAAAATAATTTTTGTTGTAAAATTTACCTTGTTTTTTATAATATTGAACTGGATTATTATCACCTTGCTCTTTCATTTGTTCAACCCAAATATCCGCACTTGTGGAATCATCTTTATGCAATTGACCATCCTGAATTGTTATATTATACTTATGCTTGATGTTATGAAGATCAACTCGAGTAATTAGGTCTTCTCTTTTCAAATTGTTTCCAATGTTATCCCTAAAATCATCCAATATTCTACCAATTGTCACACCTTGTGACAACTTTGCAGCAACTTCATGTTTTGTTGTAACTGGTAAACCAATGTGTTGCAGTTCATTTTCTTCATGTCCATAAGGTTCTTTATAAAATATTATATTACAATTGTTTTGGTTTAAGGGCTCGAATAATATTATATGACTTGTACAATTTGAGTTAATTTTTTTAGTTCCTTAAGACTTGATTAACTTTTTTGAATTTTCTTTTTCTTTATAGGTGCCAGATCGACTACATTCATAATAAGTTCTACAACCATCATTGCATTTTTTTTTTCTGGTCTGGTGTGAATATTGATAGTTATGTTTTAGTTCATAACTGTTTAACCAATTTTGAAACTCTAGAATTTAATTTAGGATATTTTAAGTACATATTTTAATTAATAAATAAACATTATACTATGTTATGGTGGTACCTGATACACTAGAAAAGTGCATTATTTCTTTTTTTATACACATTCTGTGTTGTGTATTTAAATGTTCAATAAGCAATTTTTTTTTGAAAATGTTTTGTCCTTACGAGATATATATTTGGATAACATTTTTTTTTGTTTCACTAGTTACATTATGTTTATTTAAAAGATGTCTTATCAATGAAGACTTGGTCGAAAATTCTTTTTTGCACATATCACAATTAATCGCCATTTTGAACATAAAGTTTAAATAAAATAGGAATCTCTATTTTTTGTTTATTACTATACTGTTTACTTGATCAAAGTTGCCTACCATTATGATATGATTGTATCATTCATGTAATTATATATAGCTCTTTATAAAACTTTTATTAGGAAAATTTTAGTACTGGAAGTAAAAGATAAATACAAGATCCAATAAAAATATTGTTTGTATTAATTTCCACAATTGTATATTTGTATTAATACTATTCATTTTTTTTTTTATGTAGGTAAACAGTGATAATATGTTTTATGAAAAATAATAAAAAAATTGCCTTATTTTTATTCATAATTTAAATATATTTTTTTTATTCTTTGATTATCTAGAAAGGAAATAAAAGGTCAAGAAAATACGAAATATAAATCTTACATAAAATAATTAAATATTTTATTACGCGCTTTACTTAAAATATTTTACTAATATATAATTTATTCTAATAACAAAAACAATTCTGTATTTGAAGATTCATTATTTAAGCAATTATAAAACTAATAGTACATAAATATATAGATTGACAATTTTTCGGATCCATAGCTCTAAGAGCAGACAGCGTCCAATCATCCATTGCATGTTATCTTGAATATCATTGTTGATGTTGAAATTAATTGCTCCAATTGACATTGAGTTTGGCTGCCATATTACACTATTCTAAAGAAAAATTATACAATTATACATTATCTATTATCCAAACATCAATACACATTTTTATTGAAGAAGATTTCGCTACAACAGTATTACATTATACAAAATTAACATTATAACAAAAAGAGTTGGGCACCTCCAAGCCAATGGCTGTGCGAAGAAGAGTTTTAATAAACTTTAATAAATACCTTTCTAAATCTTAACTAGTGTCGACTTAATCAATAAATTATAATATGTACTCTACTTACATTGTATTACATCAATTTATGTATCCAAATGCTCTGCTACCACATGAGTTTAAAATGTATTATATTATTACTTTTGTAAAATCAATTATTATTTATTTGTAAACATATTCGTATTAATTTTTATAACATCAAGCATAAGTTTAATATATTAATATAACTATTCAGGATGGTCAAATGCATAAAGATGCCGAATGGGCAAAATGGGTATTGCAATTGAATATTTAACATAATTAAACGATTATTAACTTGTACAGATAACCTGATAACATGTTAACAGATAAGAGATTTCAGTTTCAGTTTCAGTAAAACTAGCGCATGCGTAGAACGGTCACGGTTCAGTTCTGTGTTCTTATGCTTATGAATGAATCGTGATCTACGATGTTTATTATAATATATCAACTGCTGTGTCTACGATCGTAGATGATTACAGAAGTTACATTTTAGCATAGAACATTTTAGCTTACATTTTAATATTTTATCTCATTTATATTTTATTTTTTATAACGTTGTTACTGTTAATATGTATTGCCAATTGTGTGTAGTGTGTACCAAGAAAATATTAATTATTAATGTATTGAGTATTTAAGTATTTTATTATGTATCGCGGATAACCTAAGATTGAATTTTCTAAGTTATTTCATACCACGGGCTAAGATATCTTGGCCTGTGCTTTATAATCAGTTCTCATATACCTTACACAAGAATAAACACTAGACAGTACATACTAAATACAAGTTGGTGTATTCTACATTTAATTTCATGCAGTTGCAGTGTTTCCTATTAATAATATAATTATTTGATAATTTTATATTACTCATCGATTTGTTGATATGCTCGGGATTTGTTAGAATACCTTTAATCACTTAGTCTACAATATTGTCCAATGTACTGTAAGTATCTATAATTTTATTTCCTTATGAATTTTTTTGATACATTCATCCCTCCCCTCAGAATCTAAAATTTAGTTTGGTTAAATGGCTTGGAAATTCCTTATAAGTTGTTGTTAAATCTATTTAAAAATATTATAGATATATACGCACGGTTTTTTTAAATGGATTTTAAGTTCAAATGTTCACAATTTCACATTATTTGTCAAAATCACAAAAATATTCCAATTATTTTCTAGTTAAACATTTATAAAATGTTAAATTTTTATAGCTAAGGAGTAAGGCTAGGTGATGGTACAAGGTTTCTCATATATGGTTTATTCTGAAACCCAAGTGAAAATAAAATACAAAGGAATTTTTACATTATATCATTATATCAATAGCATAGTCAGTGTTTAAAACCCATTATAATTCGTAATGATTCTTATCTGTGGTGTTTTGGAGGGTATACGTGGGTATACGACGTATACCCTATCACCAGTTTACTGATTTAGCGTATATGTAAAATTACTTGTGATACGCAAGTATACCCACGTATGCCTTCAAAATTAATCAAAAACTTAAGTAAAATAAAATATTAATCGCTTTCAAAAAAAATATTTTTATCTTTATTTTTCAACGATAGAAAATTATCAAATTTTTTCTAATGATAGTCGATTAAACAGAAAAACTGTATAGCTTCTTTTAAAATTTAGTAACTTATATGAAGAGCTATAAAAATAAACCTGTATACAATATTGTTGATAATTTTTACAAAATATCAATTCTGTATTTCTGTCGCGGCGGTTTATTTATACAGTTTATTAATTATATGAGTTAAAACTATTACTAAATGTCTAAATAACAATGTGTTATGTTTAAAATTTTAAAATTAAAATAATTATAGTATAAACATGTAAGATGTTCCTATGTTTTTTATTTTATTTTACTTCACATTAAAAAGGAACGAGAAAGGAACTAGTTCCTTTCTTCAAGACAGGAACGGTAAAGGATTTAGTTCCTTTTTAACAAGAGGAACCTTCCAAGCACTGTTCTAAACTTTTAACTCCATCTGATCCTGATGCATGGCGTAAATATGTCTAAAATCATTTTTCTGGGGGGGAGGGCTAGACAAATAAATTGACATATATAGGCGCGGTGTTATACTCCACAACCTACTTTAAGTTAATTTTAGGTTTGGTTGAAAATTTATTTTAGAACTTATGTGCTAAGACCCTAGAAAAAAATTACCAATACATCACTGATTATTATAATGGTATGTCTTAATTGTAATCAAATAAAAATGTTGAAAACAGATTGTAATATATGCTACAGAACACGTTTTAATCTAAATTACTCAACAGAATACAATCACATTATTTGAAAAATATAAAACATAATACTATAATCTTTTAAAATAGAATACCTATTTACCTTATCATATTATGCGCAAAGAATTTAAATTTATTTGAAAAATATTTATTGGCCTTAGTGTGTAGCAACTAGTAAGGTAAGGTCTAACAATAATAATGATTTTGATCCCCATTTACTTTTATTAGGTATTTATTTCAGTTAACTTGAAACTTGTACTTAACTTTTTGCAAGTTATGTCTCCCTCAATCATAACTTATTTACATATATCATATATTTTTTAGATCGCAACATTTTATACCAAATATAAATAAATACATAGTTATTAATATGAAACATTAAATTTAAAACTATTTTAAGTTACTTGGGCAAAAAATGTTGTCATTAATTACATTTTGTTAATGCAAAATTCCTCCCATTCAAAACCATTTATTACCTACTTTATTTTAAATATAAATTAATTTTAAATCTTGCAAAATGTCCACACATCCTATACTTTCTAGTTTTCATTTTTCCCACATTTTTAATACAACTTGTATTTAAGTGTTTTAATGTTAATATAATTACCTACCATTTAATATTAAGATTAATAACATTCATATTATTTTTAAAAATTATTCAGGAAATAAACTTGTGGTTGGTGAAAATATTTGATTGATTTTCAATATGGATAAAAATCTCGACCAAAATTACGAAGAAAACCTTAAAGTAAATATAAAATAATTAATATAAATTTATAATATTCACTTATTTAATCATATTTTTATCATGTTTAATTAATAGATTATTGAAGAAAATAAGTTTTGAAGTTTCCTATTTGATATCTAACGAGTTAACTCATAAAGTCATACTTAACTGTCATTGTACTATACTATTTTTATTTAATAATTTATTTGCCAAATAGCCAACTGGCGTTTACTTTCATTAAAACTAAAAAATATTAAATCAATTTAATATTATCTTTATTTTAAAAATGTTTAAAGAACTGAAGTACTTATTACATTATTTTTTCAATTGCAACATTTTAAAATATTTGAAAAAGACAAATTTAATCTATTTATCCACATATATTTATTTAGCTATTTGTATTATTATTTACAAATGTATTTATTTTTTTTTAGAAAGGACAAGCATTATTAAATCATTTAGAAGAAATCCAATATTCTTATTTCTATGGACGTCCAGAGTGGATATCCTTACAAAAGAATGATCTGAAATTATATATAGCACAAATATATTATGGCTATCCGTCTCCTAGTAATGCAATTGTTGAAAACAATTATAAAGATGAGATGAGTTCTGAAGAATTATTTAATTTATATGAAAATGAAACTAAAAAGAAAATTTTAGATGAATATGAACTAATAGAGAAAAAATATATTAATCTTAGTTTTATTAGTAATATTGAAGTGGGTATAACTATGACACATAGTATTTGCAAAAAAAAGTGCGATATCTGCCATCATTTTCCTAAAAAAGATATACACAAATGGTTATTACTAAGATTAAAATTGATCAGCAATAAATTCATTTTTATTGATTTTCAAAACAGCAGAATATACACTGGCTGGGATGATTATGTGGAGAATAATAATCTTCCTGAAGGATATATGTTCTATCCTAAATCAGGGTTTTATGATGATTCAAAAACATTGTATCAAACTATAACACCAACTTCCAAACCAATTGAAACAATTTTAAGAGTAGCTGACATAGCTACATGCGTATCAAATTATGTTGGTATAACATTGTCCTGTGGTTCTATATTTCTTATAGGAACACCTATTGGTATGGGATTAACATTAGGGGGGTCTGTATTATTAACAGTTGCTTCTTCTTTTCAATTTGGTAGATATGTTCAGCAACTAGTTGACTTGTTTAGACATGATATTAATAAATTTGGCCCAAAAACCTGGAAAAAATTGATTGGTTTATCGATTGCCGCAATTGGTGTCATAGCAGCACCAATTAATGCAATATCTGCAATAGCATCCGAGGTGAATTCAACTATTCAATCAACTGGAAAGACTCTTACTATTTTTCGAAAAAGTGCTTGTATTACTCAATGTACATTGGAAGTCTTCCGCGCTACTCTGGATTTCATAGATAACGATTTTAAAATAACATTGGAAAGTGTGTTACAACTACGTTTAGATGTGTTCATTGTTACTGGATTATTAATGGCTCCAAGTTACATATCAGATATTTTAAAGGTAAATATTGACATGTGTTCTATCAAAGTAATCTACATTTTTAAATAGAGCCCAAAATCATATAAATTTGTATGTTTATAAATACATTTGCGAAGAGATGAATGTATTTTATAATAATGTGTCTTTTTTTATGTCTAAACATTTTTTCTAGTAGAAAGAAGTGTTTTTATATTTATATTTAAGATTTGAAAAATCAATACAAGATCCCAAATAAGTTTTCCTACCTTAAAAAAAAAAGTTGTTCTGGAAAGTCAAATTAATTTTTTATGATAGTTTGAAGTTTAAACATTGGATATTCACCTGTAAATTAACGAATTATCATCAAACGATTTTTGTTGTATTTCAAAAACAAATAACTATAGATACTTGAAATTTTCACTAAATGTTTATTTATCATTTTCTATATTATATTATGATATAACTTTTAAAATATTTTGTCTTGTTTTGAGCTATTTGTAGACATTTTTTTATAAACATTCAAAGTTCAAATTTTTATTTTTATCAAAATCAGAAATTTGGAAATTATTTAGTTGTTAAAAATGTATCAAATGTTAAATTTTTAAAGCTTAAGATAGAAAATTGAGAACTGTTTCTCGTTAGTAGTTGATACTAATTTCTCTGAGTTCTGACTGTTGTTTGACTAGTGGGTTTAATATTTTATTTTTTAAATCCTTTAATTTGAGTTTTGATGTCTGATTAAAAGCGATGTTTAAAAGCTGTAAGTTGTGGATTTATGTGGAATTATTATTATCATTGTGTATTATATAATACATGTATAGATGGTGCTTTTACCCCTAATTGTACCTTACGGCGGCTTTCAAAACATTTGAGGACCACTGATAAGGTAGTCGATACCAGTCCAGTATATCTTAGTATGTGGTTTTATCTAAAGTGTAACTAAACTATATTTTTTTTTTTTTTTTTACATAGTATTGGTTACATATTTTGTGTTCAAAATTTAATTGACTCAAATTATTATTTTTTAATTGACTTACCTTTAAATACTGACTTCAATTTGTATAGTATCTACTCTTTATAGTTTTTATTGTCAAATTTCAATAAATATTATGATGGATATAATCGAATAATTTTTTTAGGTATTAAGTATGCAAATCGCGTGGGTACCGATTTACAAAACTATTGAACAAATTCCTTACTGTTTGGGCCGAAACATATGGAACTCCGTTTACTTCTTCAAAAATCACTTCGCTATTTTCGTGGAAAGTGTCGTGAAGTTTTTTGCGGAAAACCTCACAGCGACCAATCTGTTGTTCGCGTGGAAAAATATTCGTTTATTGTTTGACGGCTACCAAAAACAAACTTCCAAACTAGACGTCGGTGACCTGTTAAAGCACTTGGTGGACGGCATCGCTATGCACGAAAGTGTGAAGTACGTTTTGCGCGGCCAGGACATGGTGAATCTGCTGGACAATCTGCGCGTACACGCGCCGAATAAACGGATCAGCCGGGCCCTGATTGAGTATTGCGTGGACCACGTCCTGGGGAAGGCGAAGAAGCTGTCGGCGATGCGAGATGATTGTGCGGCTGAAATAGCCAGGCACGGCGAGACGCACGCGTGGAAGGTGGACGAGGAGTTTTGTAAGTGTTACGGGCTCGAGAGGTGCGCCATGGACCAGTACGTGCTGAGGGCTATCAGCCAGGTGAATGCGGCCACTCTGATGGCCGAGTATGAGAAGCACGCGTCCCGTCCGGAAAACATGTTCGACGACGAAATGGTTGTCAACAAGCGTGACAGCGCAGGTTGGTCGGCCAAGGGGTACTCGTTTGTGGCGCCGTGCGGCGTCCTGGACTTGGAAATGTGTTTGCAGTTCGCAGATAAGGTCAATCCGCAGCCACATCATTACCTCGATCACAAACTCGTGCAGCCCCAACCCGCCGTGTCCCTGTTGTTCGGAGTTTCCGCTTATTCGGTCAATATCGTGTTCTTCGGCATCGACCTGGTCAACGGCGTACCGAAGATGAACATCTGCTTCTTCGAGCAAGAACGTGATTCGGGCTCCTCCATGGACAGCCACGGAGGTTTCAAGAAGTTGCTAGCGGCTTAAGTTATTACTTTTTAGGAGGGCTCACTCTTGGTCGACGACGTCATCATCGCTGCCACATTTTTTAGATCTGCCAAATTTAGCTGTGCCCTCGCTCTCTTCTCTTGGCCATTCATTAGTCTTGCCGTTTTACTGGCTCTACCTGCTCGATTAAAACTTATCAAACACATAATTTAATTTTTAGAAACTATATACTTTAAATGTAATTTTTCAGTGTTAAATATTTTTTTAATCTAATTGATCTTCAATTTTTTTTTTTTTCATAAATATTATAAATTAATGGGTGCTTTACATTTTAATTTGTTGGGAACATAATAAATTTATATACATATTTTTTTAACACACAATATTTTATTTTACAATAACATTTATTATGTTGTTTTATTTGTCATGGATGTATGATATAATCATTTTTTATACTGATGGAAAAATTATAATCTCAATCGTTGATGTTTTATTTTTATCAACAGTATCTGTATAACAGAGCCATTATCATAATATATTGTACAATAATTATCTAATGATTTATTATATTTTTTTAAAAATATGAAATTAAATATTAGTAATAAATAATACATAGAATGTATTTAAAATACGGTTGTATCCATTATCATTTATAGCTGTAAAAAATGTTTCCAATAATTGATTGTTTATTAACCTATTGTAATTTTATTTTTTTAAATGTTAACATGTAACTGAACATTGGAGTAGAATATTGACTCTATTGTTCAGCATATAACTACTAGTGATATTATTGTTCTTAATATTTAAACGATTTGTAAACAATATTATTTTCGGTTATTATCTATTCTTGACATGAGTCAGACAAACATATGTTTATAATATTATGATCTGATGATCAACTAAAATTTTATATTAAAATTTGTTGTTATAGCTTTTTTTATAAGATAATCATTTTTATTAATTACGTATATTTAAGTTAAAACAAACTGCAAAATATTTGGTACCTACTTATTAGCAAGGTGCTGCTAATAATAAGTTCATTATAACTAATAACTATATTAATTAAGAGAACGTTGTACTCGCATGTATTGTTCCGTCTTACTATTGGAAAACAGCAACATTTATGTTTAATAGTTCCATTTTTATGTTGACAGCTTAAATATTTTAATGATTTGACTATAAGTAATTTTTTATTACAGTGATCTAAAACATTCTCTTGTTTAGCAATATTTTATTTTTTAAGTGAGGTATGACTGTGTGAGTATGCAAGTTATAATCATTAAAAATTCTCACAATTTCCTTAAAATTACCAAAGAAAGGCCTCAGATAATTTTCTTAACTTTAAGTTTAAAAATGTATTTTATTCACTCTATTATGAAATCAAACATCCAATTGGAACTGCCAACCCTAAATTTGCAATGTTATCCATTTGTAAGGCTGAGAAAATACTAATTGTGACTGTGGTATCAATCTTATAGATCTTTTATGGTATTTGCTCCTACTCTTCTTAATTTATGGTTATCGCGAATTTAAAAATCATGTTCTCAGATTTAATTGATATTTAACCTAAATGTGTAAGTTTCCCCTATATAGGTACCTAAGACCAAACTGTTTTGGTAATTTGGGTGGACAGGAAATATGTTGAATTTAAACTAGGCAAAACCGCGGGACACTGCAGGCTATATAATATCAGTGGCGCCGAAGTCCATGTTTATGTATGGCAGATGCCATACATATAAACATTTAGCTGGGGGGTGGGTTCATAGGAGAATACAATTATGAAAATTAATAGGAATATGATCACAAATTATTAAGTAATATTGTCCATCGAGAGTAATAACAATATTAATATTGCATACATAATATTATAATATAATATAAAAGGTTGCATTTTGTTTATATTTTTGTATTTTATACTATCTTTACAGCCGTTGCAGGTAATTAATTATTATTTTAATATTGTTACATACGTATTGGTTGAAAAAAGAAGAGAAATCTGATCAAAAATAAATCAAAAGTGGATGGAAAATTGTTTGTGAGTGTTTCAAATTTTTTTAATGGGTTTTGTGGGGTGGGTGGTTGTCGGAGATCCTTGCCATACATTTAATTTTGTACTTCGGCGCCGCTGTATGATATAATTGTATTATGTATTATATACATGGGCGTAGTTTGGTAGAATTATCTGTGGGGTTCAAAAATTTGAACTATTTAAATATATTTAAAAAAAAAATTCTCCTTTATAGTTGAATTAAAAATGATTTAGTGATTTATAACTTAAAAATTATAGGTTAGGTTACTGTGCCAAGTCTTAAGCGAACATGGATATGTTTGAGGATATTATGGTTAGTGAGACAAGGGGTAAATATAGAGAGATTCAAAACGGAAGGGCGGCAAATTTGGATTTTGCTTGTGTATACATTTTGTCTAAGGCCGTCCCTAAAAAGGCATTTTAGATTCTGAGCGGAGCAATTGATTTAACAATGATATGTGTTTTTTAAAATTTTTTTTTTGTGTTTTTCATCACCTTTTAGGACAGTAAAAATGCTTAGATTTTCTTCAACAGTATCTTTTCTGATAGGAAAGTGAATCTAGTTGGTACTTTGGGGGGGTAAAAAGTAAAAATTTCCCTGTAATTTTCAAAAGCGATGTGAAAAACAAAAAAAAAATTAAGGAAAAACGGGAATTTTCACGCAAATTATGTTTTCGAGAAAATCGATTTTGGTTTTTGGTGCAACTCTAAAACAAATGACCGTAGATACTTGACAATTTCACTGAATGTTTATATTAGCATTTTCTATACACGATAAAATTTTGAAAATAATTTGACTCTTTTTGAACAGTTTACGGACATTGTTAGTTTTCAATTTTTTTAGTTTTTTTTTCTATAACTATCAAAAAAATTTTATTTGTTAGGTAAAAAAGCGTGAAAATTTAATAAAAGGCTCCTGATATATTGTTACAATAGCAGTTGAAAAATATTAAAAATACATACCTATAGGCACCATTTATATATATACAAGTATTTAGTTAAAGTTCAAATTTTGACAAAAATTATCATATTTAAAATTTAATAATTATTTTGTAGTTAAAAATGTATAAAATGTTCAACTTTTATAGCTAAGGATTGAAAATTTAAAACAAGGTTCCACGAATTTCACAAATTTAAAAGAAAAGTACTAAATATAATAAAAATATTGATGAAATTAAATACATTTTAAATACGTGCTTGTAAAAATATTGAATAATAAAAATAGGCAAGTCTCTTCATGGTACTACATTTTTATTTAACATTTATTTTATATATATATGATTGATGTTTTAATCAAATCGAATATACGGCAATTAAAATAATTTGTTATTTGTTTACTAAATAAATTAAACATTACAATTTGGTACCTAACGGCTTGAATGAATTTTTTTACTTAGTGAATTATTTATTCTTTTTTAAGTTGGTTACATTTGTCGCACTTTTAGGCTTGGCGATTGACAACCCACTGTCGCAGTTGCTGTTGGTAGACTAAAGTTTTCAAATACAACGATCCAAAGAGGAACGCCAGGCTCGTATTATTATCTTTATTAATTTGTGACCGATCGCTATCGATCGCCTAGACTGAACAAAGGAAGTCCTTGGATTGAAAGTAGACTGAAAAAATTCTTGCTATGGTATATTGAATAGGTACAAAAAAAAATCGGGTAAGTGGGCGGCGTGGTTCAATGTATTATGTAATGGATGATGTTAAATTTGAATTCGATGATAAAATCATATCACCGCATGTAGGCATACAAAAAAACGTATTCTGAGTGGAGACGGTTTATCAGCTAAGGATATTTTATACTATCTTTATATTGTTATTATTAATACGGAAGCCGGTACCTATAAGTTGTATTAATATTATTTGCATAATATCATATTTGTATAATATGTATACTACCTATTATACTTAATGATATACTTTAGTGGCCTGGTGTGGCGCGGGGGGGGGGGGCAGCCTCAGTTAGAAACGTGTTCTGAGATCAAACATCAACCATTGTCGCTAGTTCCCGGATGGGTGACCACCCTGGTTTTAGTAACAAATACTCGTCACATATACACGTATTCTAACCAACCGTACCATACCCCACAGTTAAAAAATCTACTAAATAACCTTCAGGCCAATAGCTAATGATCATAGATATTGAAGCCTTACTCAATAAAACCATAAGGATATACTTTAGAAGTTTCAAGTACCCATGAAAAATATTTTTAAATTACAACATAAAACTGAAATCGTTATTTCTTCATTTAAATATTTAAATACGTCAACATTTGAACTTAAAATAACTAAAATAAAAAACTGCGCTTATATATTTTTTAGATATGTTGGTTACAATGTGAAGTAGGTAATAAACCTTTTTTTAAATTTCCAATCTTTAGCTACCTTTACAATTTTTGATTTTAATTAATTCATTTTTAATTGTTGTCGATGCAAAATGTTTTCGCTGTGTCTATAATTTTGAAAATCAGGCTTTGATATGATCTGCAAAATGTTTTCTCTTTTAAATAAAAAAAAAATGACGAAATCCGACTAATTTACAGGTGTGAGAGTTTTTCCTGTAAGACATGTTTTTGTACTAAAAAACGCACCGGCTCCGATACGCCCCTAAGTTATTTACCGTGTTTTCCATAGTAGATATCGTTTATCGGATCCATCCACAGAATATAATAATATTGGTTAAATAATAGAATTAAAAATTAGCAATAAATTACTATAATAACATTTAGATCTATCTAGAATATAGTTGATAGTATAAAGTGATTTTTTTATACATTTACGATTTCAAACCGACGGTCACAATTATACCCTAAATGTTGTAATTTGTTTTAGTAAAAATATTTTTCATTTTAGTAATAGGTAAGTAGATGCGTATTACTATAATATTATAATATTATGTTAAAATATGTAGGAATATGGGTGAGAAAATAAATTATAAATATAGAAAAAAATTAGGTAAGTAATGTATTTTAAAGGTATTTTAATATACAGGGGTGTGGGTGGAGAATAGTGACGTAGGTATCACAAGTAAAAGTTGGACAGTGACCCGGGGCCCTTTCTCATCTAGCTACACCAGTGGCCCCCACGGGTCTGTTTCAATCAAATATGTAAAGCCCCTACAAGTCGAAAACAGAAAATGCGCCTATAGTTATAAATTATAATATGTAGGGCTTGGATTTATATGCACTATCTATCTAATATTTTATATATTATGCACCAAAAATGATAAATATGCTTGTAAAAACCACGTTTTATATAAAAAAAGTATGCTTTTGAATTTTTTTTTTATTACAATAGTGTGCAAATATGAAAGGTGAAAGTATGGAAAATAAATGAAAATGATAAGTTAAGCCGTTAAGATATCCAAAAGGATAAAAATTAATTGTTATTAATTTAGTGCCAAGAAAGCCGAATTTACCAAACTCGGACCAAAATAAATAATATTGCCATTTTGATATAGGTATCATAATGTGTTTATTTCTGACTAGTAGGTACCTATACGTAAATATTGTATGCATAATACATATAATATTATGATATATAAAAGTATATAATTTAGCCAGAGGTGTAAATAATAGTAATAGTCCTTGGACTATTATTAATGATACCTACTAATAAATTCATAATTGTAAAAAATACTTTTTACAAGTACCTTCAACTTTCAAGTACAGTTAGAGAGATTCAGAGATACAGATACTGAAATTGAAAAGTTGGTACCTAGTAAAACGAAGTATTTAACATTAATTGTATTCGTCATTTGAGTAGGTAGGTACTTAAAAAGTATTCGAATACTTTTATTCATGTTGGTACCTTTACAAGACTGACTATATATAGTATAATATATATTTACGTACCCATATATATATAATATATTATACTAAAATATTTTAAACCATGGTATACAGATGTACATAGGCGAGTGCTAACCTGACTTTCAGGTATACCAAGTGCATACAATACTTTTTGTACTTTTTCTTAATTTGGGCCTTTCTTAATAAGTCAATTAACTTAAATAAATTATTTTAGATGGAGAAATATTATTTTAATTTTTGTTATTTTATATTATTATTATATTTAGATGCAAGTATACAACAATCCACTAATTATTATTTATTATAAATACATAATTACCTATAATGACATGCCTATGCCTTTTACTTACATTATTAAACTCGTTATATCTAAATCAACATAAATACATAATATTATTATGAACTTATTTATTTTTTCAATAATAATTAATCATATGTTTCCTCTAGTGATGGGCCAAACTATGATTTTAAATTGAACCGAACTTTAAATTATTTTTTCGAACCCGAACCGAACCGAACCGAATCATGAATCATTTAAGTAGAACTCGAACTCGAATTCAACAATTATATTTTGAGTTTTCGTACTACCTATTATAGAAGTATAGAATGTACATTTTAAACATGTTTCTAATTTGTTATCAACTACACAGCCGAGGGACAAATATTTGAAGTTTGATTTTTGAACAGTAAAAGATGCTTAATAGTTAGGTTCGAGTTTTTTTCATTCGGAGTTCGAGATTTGAACAGTTCTGCCCATCACTAGTTTTCTCTTTTTATAGTACCTACCTACTTGGGCTGTAAAAATATAATATTATTCCAACTGTTTTTACTTAATTACTTATTAGAATAATAAAATATGATCAGAAAATATATATATCCTAAGATATAGATATAAATTGACTTCATTTAAATTAAATCAGTATTTTAATAAACCAAATTGTAACCTATATAATATTATACAATTGTTTAGTGGAAAAATTAACGAACGGTAACTTTTGTCGTAATTGTTAGAATATACAATTTTATTAAATTATTATTTTTAATTTACACTTAAACTTAGTATAAGAACTTAAAAGAAAAAAAAGGCGGGCAAATACAGCCTCTGATTTTCCATTAAACAAGATACTGAAGTTGAAATTTGAAGCATTATTTCGACTATCGACTTATCGTGTACATAGACACAAAAAAAAACACATATCATTGTAAAATAAATACATTCATCGGTCCGCTCACAATTTAAAATGTTAAACCAATTAGTATATTGTACGAAGGTTGAAGGTTGATAGTAAAAAATTTAAATTGAAAAAATATTCAAAGTGGATTCCCAACATTTTATTTTTGTTGTTGTTGTAGTATTTATAGTTCATTTATACATATACAAATTTTATAACACCATCAATTTTAATACTAGCAATTTATTCTGGGTAGAATAAATCAAAAGATCCTATTTTTTTTTTATCAGCATCTTTTGAATATAGTTTGAGATCTGATTTTAGGTGACTTGATTTTAATTTAAAAAAGTATAACAATGCTAGTGCAGTAGTCGTGATAATGATATCTAAACAGTCATATAATAATTTCATGTTTATAACACAATAGATACGTTAAATTAAAAAATCTTATAAAATTGGATTTCATGATTTAAAATCCTTTGGATTTTCAAAATCAATCAAAAAAGTTTTTTTTATTTTGAAAATCATATTTACAAAGAGTTTTGATTTGATTTTGAAAAACCCTTTTTTTTTTTATCTTTTTTTTCCAGTGGTATCGAGATCTGGAGGAGAACCGCGTGAGCATTACTTTCCTCCAAAGGAAAACCCTTGTAATGATTTTTATTTTTAAGCAATCTGCTGTTAGCTGATAAAAAAAATGTGATAAAAGTTGGCAGCTAGGTGCCAACAGCCGGTTACCAACGTAACGTGGTATCATGGTTAAAGTTAAATGTGTACCCATTCATTTTATTATTACTTAAGGGGATTCCATACCGTGATTTTCTGTTTTTGTCTAACACACACGCGACATGGGATTTTAGAGGGATTCTTTGCCAAACACTCCAATTGATATATTGAAGCGATAAGAATTCTGAAAACAGATTTGAATTTGTCGTCAAGTCTACTTGAAATCGACTTTCCCACATTTTTTATAGTATTCCCCAAATTCCAGAAAACGTCGTATTAAAAAAGAGTATTTAAACATTTTTGTACTCATCAAATTTTTTAGAAGCTAAAATCAAAAAATCAAAATTGTGGGAAAGTCGATTTCAAGTAGACTTGATTACAAATTCAAATCTATTTTCAGAATTCTTATCACTTCATTAGATCAATTGATATGTTTGGCAAAGAATCCGTCTAAAATCCCATGTCGCGCGTGTGTTAGACAAAAACAGAAAATCACGGTATGGAATCCCCTTAATTCGTAGTTATAATTCAAAATAAACTTTAAAAACAATAGTCACTACAATGATATTCAATAGCTATTCTAGACTAGAATTTCTAGTTATATTCTAAATATATTTGTATAACAGCCTATTTATATTAATTTGATTATTATAATATTAAAACATTTGAATCCCTTTTCAGAAAAAAAAATGGTAGGTACATTAATAAGAAGAATAAATATAGGTAATAAAAAATTTGATTGATTAAAATGACTAAAAAAAATACTTTTTTCGATAAATGGTCCAAATTTTATAATGTTTAGGGAAGACACACTTTTAACCTTATAATGATTTTGAATATTCGGATTTTTAAATCATTAATTTTAAGTTTTTGGATATTAAAAATATTTTTTTTGAATGCAATGATTTTGTATTTGGATATTAAAAATCAACTTTTTAAGGTATTTGCCCAGCTCTGATATGATACCCATTACGGGCTTTGTGTGATTTTGTGGCTGTATATTGTATAAATTATATGAAACTAAAGGTAAAGGATCGAAAAAGTTTTACCTACCTTGCAAACAAAAAGGTTGCCAAAAAATACAGTCAGTCCGCAAAAGATGAAAATAATATAGATAAACGTTGAGCAAAATGGTGACGCCAAGGTTAGGTTTTTCATAATGTGGCTAAATAGTTTATTTTTTTGTAATATTCTTTTAATTATTCAAATATATGATTGTCATAAAATGTTCACTAAAATTATCAAAAGTCAATTTCTATGACTTTTTTTTTGAATGTTGAGAAATAAAACAGTAAAAAGTCGATCAAACCTATCAATGCAATAATTAGTATTATTAAATGATTAATGTATTATGTTCTAGTTAAAAAGTGATTGTCCACATACGAGTAGACTGGGAGGCGTTCAAAATCCCGACAATTATAATCCCGACTGGTCAAAAGCTCAACAAATCGAAATCTTGATAGTTTAAAACGCTGGCAATTTAAAAAACTTATTTTATTAAGTATTATTGATTTTTATTTTATTATATTGTAGGTATTATTTTTATAAAATATACCTTTTTGTTACCTATGTATGAAACATTTTAAATAAGTACCTACCAACTTTTATCGCAATATTAATTAAAACAATCACTAATGACCAAAATTCAACTTACTAAACAAAAAAACAAGCAATACAATTTTAATGAAATATTTAAATGTTAAAATATTTCATTAAATGTTCAAACTCATAAATTTTTTATGTAATGTCCATGTGTTAAGTATACGGCATGTCCGGCAACGCCTAATTTTGAGTCTGTGCATTTTATAATTATTGTTATTATCTCATTTCATTGCTTATAATTTATATGAATTATTACATATTTTTTAAGTGCGCGAACGGGTGCATTGCTCATTCCACACGGTCAACGTCCAAGGTCATTGTCACCTCGACTGACCGCTTACCTGTGTTGAGCACTCTCCACCCGGTATAATGTGTTTAATAATATATTAATACCTATTATAATATATGCGCGATCCGGATTTCGTCCTTTCGAACGGGCAACGCCCTAGCTGTATACGTAGACGCCGGAACACCCACCCTAAGACAGTAAGGTATGGGTACCGTCGACTGTAAATATATAAGGACCACGGTACCAGTCATCGGCACCGCACTACATCATACATCAAGTATACACAACGACCACAGGTTGAAGTTTGCAGATTCGTTGTACATATAGACAACGCAAGAAGAAATCATATCAAACACGAAATGGCTTCTTTCAAGTATCTGGTGAGTCGCTTTAACAATACAAAATTACGGCGCATGTGTCTGCACTTGTACGGCCATTAAATTATTATTATTATTTTTTTTTTTGGTGGCTATACAGAATATATTATTAATCATTATGTACGACCTAATGGTTTTATATTGGTTCTTATAACCGTATATGAATGTAAAATATTCTCGTTTCAGTTATGCGCCGATGTAATATTTTTTCAAAAGATCTTGACCCTCGAAACATTGAAACAATATTAGGTACATATTATTAATATGTCGCATCTACTTAGTATAATAGTATTATTCATTAAATAGAAATTCTTATTTTACACTTAGCATAACATTTTTAAATGATTAAAACATATAGATAACTTTTCGTGAAATTGAAATAATAACATCGTCTTATGCCTATCTTATTTTATTTTATTTTTTTAAATAAACCATTTATTAAATATGATATAAATGCAAGTACAAGTATACTGAAAAAACAATTTGGTTTACCTTCTTTAAGTGAAGTTTTAGTTTAAGGAAGCGAGTTATTTTCTTAGAGATTACACAGCATATACAATTTATAGCAAAAATAACAAGCAATAAATCTTATTATACAAGTATATTTTTTGTTTATTTTATTATTGGTTTGCGTAGGTAGTAGTGCAAGATAAAAAATTATGAACAGAGATTAAATTAAATTAAATTTTTGAACAATGCAATATAATATTATTTATTAATTATTATTAAAATTGATATCTTTTTTATTAGGTAGGTACTATTTATTATTACAAAAAGTAATTATTTAGGCATTGTTATTATGCGTGATTATCACAAATTTATCCATACTATGATGTAATTATATAATTAAAAAAATTAAACACAATGTAAAATAAGCGACCATTTCATACAATATTTTTGTTTTTCCGTTTATTTTGAAAACTACAGCTATTTTCACTTTTACCTTTTCCCCTCTCAAATTACCAACTAGATCAAATTTGCTGCCAAAAAGCATCCCCAAAATGGAAAATCGTAGCATTTTTACTGCCCCGAAATGTAATTATGACAGACAGAAAAAAACACAAAACACATAATTGTCATAATTATTATAAAATTAATACATTCATCGCTTTACTCAGAATGTAAAATAAAATAATAATAAATTACAAAATGCATATCGCATACTGATTCGTGGTCGAAATTCTGCACCGCAGTATTTTCTCATGATATCAAATTCGAATTGTTTGCAATTATTATTATTACTATTTACTATAATACAGTCTATATTATTATTGTTACTTATACAACCTACTCTTTACAGATATTCATCGCCTTGGCCGTATACTCTGTTGTCGCTGAAGAAGGAGTAAGAGCCAAAAAACACGCCTACGTCGCTGCTGTCCCAGCTCGTGAGTATATACATACACCGATAATATAAATTATAAGACGATAACACACTTTTCTTTTTAAGTAGGTAATTATACACTTATATAGTCCTGGATTAACGTACAGGCAAAGTAGGCACGCCCCTATAGCGGAACATAGAGCAAAACAATCGGGGGAGCTATTTCTTTTTAGCTATTTGTGGATAATGGTAATCGGAAATTAAAATGTCTTACACAAAACAAAAGTGCGAATCACTTATCAATAATTAATTTTGTATTCAGATATTAAATTCTTTATGTAGGTTTATTATATTAGTTATGATAAGTTCCATAAACACTATGGTATATATTATTATATTTTATTCCAACGTTTAAATAGTACCAGTAGTATTGTAGTACAATATTTTCGCAATGTTTACCTGTCTTAAAAAAATAGCTGGATAGTTCTTTTCCAAATCTTATAATAGTTGTAGGCAGATACTTAAAGTGACAGTAAATGGTGCTAGTTAATGTCACGGCAGTAACTGTCATGAAATCGTCATCGTGATAAATAATTCGATAGTATAGCTGTCGTGGTAGTATGACTGTACTATCACACTATCTAGCCGCGCTAACATAGTTGACATTTACTATGACGGTAGTGTTACCACGACAGTACAACTGTCATCGTGTAAAAGGGGCCTTAAGATTTTTTTCTTATTACCTAGTTAATTGTACTGGGTAACATTAATTTTCAGTTTTAAAACGTGTTCAAAATGCATGCGTTCCACAGGTCCACTAAGACAGAATAAAGATCGAACGCTTTAGCATTATTATGCCATTATTGGCAATTGACAATGATGTTGAATACAATAATGGTTTAAATAAAATTATAAATTACTTCTCAAAAGCTTTGAAAAGCTATCTTACCTATCTTGTACCTAACCTAATAAAATACTCAAGTTTGTTAACATTTATACTTAAGTAATCACAAAAATTTGTATTTTGTGCTGGGTCTTGGGTTCTGTAAACAAAACAATAAACGTTAAAAATCTATGAACAATTTTTTCCAAAATGAATTCATATATATCTACCTTATAATGGAATATTAAAAAAATGTGCCCAGGGCCAATTCTCAATCCAGCCCTGTACCTATATGAAATCTCGTCTAAATTTGAAATGGTTCCTAAGTAAATCCAATCTAGTGACATTAATCAATTATTTTTTTTCCACAGCGGTTTTGGGTTACTCTGCCTTAGCCCCAGGATCATTCTCGTATGGATTCTCTGATTACACCACCTACCCGGTAGCAGGAGCATACCACGTACCAGCCGCCTACCCGGCAGCGTACCCAGCAGCATACCCAGCAGCGTACCCAGCAACGGCTTATGCCGCCCACGAAGACGATGGCCAATACTATCCCGGCAAATACGAAAAGGCTTCCATCCCAGCAGCGTACCCAGCAATAGCTTATGCCTCCCACGAAGACGACGGTCAATACTATCCCGGCAAATACGAAAAGGCTCCCATCCCAGCAGCAATCCCAGCAGCATACCCAGCAACCGCTTATGCCGCCCACGAAGACGACGGTCAATACTATCCCGGCAAATACGAAAAGGCTCCCATCCCAGCAGCAATCCCAGCAGCAATCCCAGCAGCATACCCAGCAACCGCTTATGCCGCCCACGAAGACGACGGTCAATACTATCCAGGCAAATACGAAAAGGCTACCATCCCAGCACCCTATGTGATCGGACACCCGAGCCACGAAGACGACGGTCAATACTTTCCCGGCAAATACGAAAAGGCCTCCGTCCCAGCAGCGAACCCAGCAACGGCTTATGCCGCCCATGAAGACGACGGCCAATACTATCCCGGCAAATACGAAAAGCCTGAACCCCACTACTGAACACTCTTACACAACAATGATTCTCATCCTTCCGTAGTCTTTTCATTTGACTTTTAATAATAAAAACGTGATCTTAATTTTTCAACAATTGATTTTGTAGTTATTTTTCCTCTCTCTCTCCAGGTTTTGACGTACAATATTAAAATATTAAATTAATATTGCACTTATTATTCGGTTTATGTTTGTAAACACTTAAACCGCTTCCTCAAAATTTTAAAAATCCCCCTCAAATGTCCTAGATACGCAAGCTATATAATTTCATATATGGGTACAAAAAGTATTTAATCATACATAATACGTTTTTATTGAATTTCTCCTACATGGTTTACTTATAAGAAGTATTGGAGGACTGATCCTAGCCTGAGAATTTTGGCTATGGAGGGCTACAAGTTCATATACCATACAGTAAATCTCCTAAAAGGTTCATAGATCCGAATACACGAATAATATTCAATGTAAGTATAAGTGTTGAAAGGCTTTCATAACTTAAGTGAACAATCTCTTCCATATACCTACTAAGAAATAAGATAAACAAAAAGATAAATGGATAATTTGATCAAATTGATAATAATTAGTAAATAGCTATTCGTGTACAATAATTTTTTTTTAATTGAACATTTACAGATAAGTAGATGTAGTAGTAATGATAATGACAGTGTATAACATAAAATGTATTGGCACAATAGTATAATAATAATTATAGTCTACTCAAAATGAAATAATGTGATCATAATAATATATAATTTGTTTGCTTAATTCTTCCAACGTAACAATAATGGCCAATGAAAAATAATAGCTTATACTTATATACGTAATACGTATGCTATAGCCGTATAGGTATACTACTCATGCATTTCATCGCAATTTCCTCGCAGTTTCTAGTGCGACCAAGTCACATGTGTGCGTATCAGTAGTGCCCGAATCCGGTTGAACTTCATAGTGCGCGTCTTCACTACATTCCTTAACTGTGGGCACATTATTAAATATTCTTGTAGCTATTTCAAATACCTGCCTATACTTATTTATTTGTACTATACTTATTTATAAATAAATATACGGGTGGGTTCCAAAAAAAAAAATAGTTTGGCAAAGACCTAACCAAGCTTACCAAACATTTTAAACAAATTTAAATTTATTTATTTTTCTGATTATTTTAAAAAGAAGGTACTGAGAATTTTTAATTTCGATATCCCTAAAGAATCAACTTTGGATCCAATTTACTTCTAAAAACCTCCGTAGAAGTTGATCAGAGCATTTTTTCTACTAGAAAAGTTGTACAAACATTTTCAATTACCTCACCTAAACATTTGAAATTATTAGACTTGTCAAAATAAAATAAAATTGTAATTCATTCAAATAGTCCAAATAGTAGGCCCTCATGCCATACTCGGTCGAAGGCCTGAGACTAAATAATATTTATAAACAAAATGTAATATCGTAATTAAGCTAAGCAATTAAATAACCATACAAATTAAATATTAATGTCAATATAAATATAATTGTAGGATAATTACCTAGCTGTTGAAGCCTTTATACCTAATAAAAAAATAATAATTCGATATTTTCAATAAAAGCACTTCTATCGATTTCATTAAAATTTAATATTTAATATATTCTGCCACTATGAATTATAATAATATGGTGTTTCTGTGATTGCGTACCAATACGAGATAAGATTTTATTAATAATATCGTACAAAATCGCCAAAATCCCAGATACCAATGTGCTAGTGTGCTTCATTCCATAATATATTAAATTTCGAAATACCTAGGACTTACCTACATAATAATAATATGATATCGTTCAAAAACGCCAAACGTATATGGCAGATATTATTCTTGAGAAGATGTGGTACCCGGATGTGTAGTTATCTCCGTCTTACAAGTAAGTAACATAGGTAGTACATTTTAGGCTCAGCAGATCACGTTTGGCTCTGTTAGTTTAAAAATTAGAGTGAATTGACCTCTTATAAAATGTAAAAGTAAGATTATTACCTAGGCAACCTCTTATTCTTTTTATTATATTTTAATTTTAAAGCGAGTTATAAGTATTTTAAAACTGTAAATAATCGTTTGTACATTTATATTCATTATTTACAGGTAGATTGATTTAAATAAAAACATTTAAAATAATGTACCGTCATCTAAGTACACATCACAATATTCAGTAGGTAATCATCTCGAATCCGATACATTTTTTTATATGTTACAATACCAATTTCATCTGCTTTGTAAACAGGTGTCATATTTTCATTTGGGTGGGATAAGAATGTTACAATTATTTTAAACAAAATTTAGTGTTTCTACCAAACTTTTTGGTTAACTTGGTAAAATACTAAAATAGTTGTTGAAGTTCGTAATACGCCTGCAGGTTTGTAGATTAAAATTATTGTGTAGTTTTAACACACACCACGTTTGTGGTTTTTTGATATATACCTACCTAAACCGAACCGATAAGTGTGCGATTTTTGGCTATTGACCATTTGGGAGTCGAAATCATAAGTGTACGGTTTTTGGATGCAGCCGTACCTGTAAAGTGTTAAGTGTACAATATATTGTATTATAGTTAGTCTGTATTATAATAGGGTAGAGCCTATTAGAGATCAAGACATTATTTGGAAATAAAAATTAACTATTTTGTAAGGTATAGGAGGCACATATTTTATAATTAACTATTTATACACATGAATACATGACAATACTATTATGGGCACCTAAGTAACCTAACTTAAGTATACCGAGGAACTGCAGTGCGTACGGTACACAGTTCACCGGTACTGCACGTGGATCGTCGTACACATAAAGGTGCCTATAGGTATTATTTAGACGCGATGGCTGTTGTATACTATTTTAATGATTCATATCGGCAAAATAAAGAATATAAATGAAACGACTGTTCGCTGTATGCCTATTACCTAGTCTACCTGTACTCATATAATAAAATTATATAAAATATAAACGTCAAACGACTATCTTTCTACCTATAATAATATAACGACGAGAATCGGATAAGTAGGTTCATTATATTTTAATTATAAGATAACGCATAAAATATAATATAATAGGATCACTGATCGTTGGACTGCTGCCATTCATCACTATATTATTATTATTATTATTATTATTTATTGTTGTAAGTACCAACTTTTTTTTTACCGATAAGCTCTGCGTATGACGTCGTCTGTACGGTTTTCCACATTATATTATATTATATAATAATAAATGATTCTATTGTGCGTACCTATATATGCATAGGTAAAACGCCAACTATAAAGACGAGAAACGCCGTGTTAAAAATGTGCTAACAATATTACAATATATTATAACATTTATTAAACCTATACTGTTCCGTGTTCGATTTCTATAAATTATTATGATTGCGAATGATATAATATTATGATGGATATAGTCGGTACCTATACGTTGTATTTACAAACACCGCTTTAGGTATATCGATTTAATGTCTACATGAATAATTTTTTGTTTGCACAGTTCATTTGCCGTGCATGCTCCATTTTATTATAAAATTAAAACCGACTATTTAATGTTTATTATATTATACCCATCGCATTCACATATGTATGACGTATATGGATTATAAGTTAATATAATAATTATATGTATTCCTCCTCCAATAATCGTTGCCTGCTATATTAATGTTTTTGAATATCATTATGTTTTATAATCGGTCGTGTATATACAATTTATTCTGTCGTAGATAAATAAGCGGTTAAAGCTTACATAAATACTAATAGTAGGTACTATAAGTACTAGCTTATAAATAAAATATAAAAAATAGTTTTAGATACATATGATGTAAAGTCAATGATTGGAATAATTATATTATGCACACATAAGATTAAAATTATACCTACTGTACAATAGCAATATACGAGATAATGTCGACTAAATATTGTACTAAGTAGGTATAAAAAAATGTTCACTCATTTTTTGATTATAAATTCATACATAATTGTAAAATTTATTATATAAATTTATATAAATTTAATATTCATGAGTACCTAATGAAAAAGACCGAACCACCTACATGCCGCTCTAACAATACTTCCTTTACAATCAAACACATCATCATCCACTGTCAAATATTCACGGAAGCCAGAAAAGAATGCGAAATACCAGACAATCTATATGAAGCCATAGAACCCCTATGCTGACATACAAAAAATTATCACTTTTTTAAAAAAAATTCAAATGTACAACTTAATTTAACTTATAATTTTTTGTCAAATAATCATACTGTAAGCTAATAACCATGATGTTGATAAAAAAACAATAAAATATATATATATATATTGTATTATTATTATGTAGTATAATACTACATATGTATATTAGATTCTGACCGGAGCAAACAGCGAAGAATGTATTGATTTTACAATGATGTGTGTGTTTTTTTTTGTGCCTGGAGACACATTTTCTAGTACACAAATTTTTCTGATCATCAACTTCGAAGAAGTATTCTTTTAGCAAATTGGGTTACTTTTAGGAGGGTCATAAATAAAAATTCTCAGCACTTTTTTAAAATATTCGGGAAAAACTACAAAAAAAATAGGTTGACCAGTAGGACATGCTGTATATTAATATTGTCGAGCTTGTCATTGAAATGGACTTGTTAGATTTTAATTCAATGATACATCGCTGCACACGAAAAATGATTCTGAGCAAAGACGAAGTATCATCCTAGCATACGTTAATACGCGTCATGACGTATGACCAATCAAACATAATAATTAGAAACCGTTGAATATCAAAGAAAAATTTTAAATCAACGCTCAAGAAAATTATTTTACTATGTGTGAAAACTGCTAATACTATATATATTTAGTGAACATTAATTCAAGTATCTACAAATATTAGTTTTTGAATTACAACAAAATATTAAAAATCGATTAATTGGAATACAATAATTAACCGCTGAATATCAAATATCGTAAAAAAAATTTCAAACGATCATAAAAAAATGTAATGTTACGTTTCACTAAACTTTTTTGTTTGTTAAAGGTAGAAAAACTTGTTGCAAATCTTCTACTAAAATGTTCTAATATAAGCTATAAAAAGATGTTGATGTTAAAAATTGTAGCATTTTAATTACCTAATATTATTTATTGAAAAGATATTAATTCGGTCTCTTTGTGTAAGACATGGTGGGTAAATGGCTGACATTAAAACCGGGACTATTTCGTCGATCAACTGAATTGTATTGTTTTAATAATACCTAATAAATTGTTATTTATTTAATAATGGGCTTATAAATTTGATTGTGTGAGACGTACCAAGATGTCCGCGCAGTGAATTAATTACCAAGCTAATATTTATCAACACATCCAAAATTAAAATTAATTGTTGATCAATTATATTGCTATGTTATAGCGTAGCTATAATGAACTATATTATTATACACCGTCAATTTCGGTAAAATTGGAAATTAAAAAAAAAAATGTGTTTAAGTAGATGTCGCTCAGCTGTACAGTAGGTTACAATAGTGGGTCACTATAATATAATAGATGGTAATAAATTTGAATTGAATAATATAATATCATTGTAAGTATATGAAAAAACGATTCTGAGGGGAGACAGTTTGTCAATGTTGATATTTTATATTTTATCTATTTATTATTAATACGGTAGCCGGTAATTTCAATTAATATTATAAAATTACAACAAAATAACTAAAATCGTTATTCTTGGTTATTTTATTTGCAATTTCGTCCAAATTTGAACATAAAATAACTATAAAAAAAACTGTGTTTTATATTTTTGAGATTTTTGGTTACAGAATAACCTATTTACGTGGAATCTTGTTATACATTTTCAATCCTTAGCTATAAAATATGAACATTTTATACATTTTTAACTATACAAAATTATTTTTAAATTTTAAATTTGATAAATGTTGTCAAAAGTCGTACTTTAAATGCTTATAAAAAAAAATTGTGATTATATATTTTTAATATTTTTCAACTACTATTGTAACAATATATCAGAAGCCTTGTATTACATTTTCAAGCTTTTTGGCTCTTTAAATAATATTAAATTTATATTTATAGAAAAAAAAAACTAAATAATTGAAAATTGAAAATGTCCGTTAACAGTTAAAATGAGTCAAAATAATTTGAAAATTTCATCAAGTAAAGGAATTGATATAGTAAACATATGGTGTAAAGTGTAAACTTCAAGTATCCACGGTTATTCCTTTTTGAAACACAGCAAAATAAGAAAATCGCTACATGAACAATCGAGTAAATATCCAATCTTGTAAAAAGTTGAGCTTCAAACATTAATAAAAATTGAATAAGACTTTCAGATCGACTTTTTTTTTTTTGATAAAGGCAGACGAACTTATGGGTATCTTGAATTATATTTTCAAAGACTTAAAAAGAAAATTTTTTTTGTATTTCTAATTCAAAATATTTTGCACATTTCGGTTTTTTTACGTATTTTGTCAAAATTCAAAATTCAAACCTTATAAAAAAAAATTGTTACAATGTATTTTAAATATTTTTAAACTATCATTGTAACAATATATTAGAAGCCTTTTTCAAATTTCAACCTTTTTGACCCAACGAATAAAATTGTATTGACATATATAAAAAAAAATCCTTAAAAATTGAAAACTGAAAATGTACGTAAACGCTCCAAACTAGTCAAAATATTTTGAAAATTGTATGGTGTATGAAAAATGATAACATATACATTCAGTGAAAATCTCATTTGTCTTAGATTTACATCAAAAACAAAAATCGATTTTGTCAAAAACCAATTTTGCGTAATTATTCCCGTTTTTCCTTTATTTGAATTTTTTCCCTGCACTTTTGAAATCTATTGGGAATATTAATTTTGATCTACCGAATGTACCAATTAGATTCACTTTCCCATCGAACGAAAGAAGATTTATTTTTATAGCTGTTTTATTGCTCCAAACGGTAAATACAGGCACAAAAATTAAAAATAAATTTAAAAAAACACATATTATTGTAAAATCAATACATTCATCGCTCTGCTCAGAATCTAAAATTTAATACAAGATTCCTCATTCGTTTTTTTACCCATAGACTATAATAAACAAATAACTTTACCGGTAATTCACATTTTTTAATTTTCATAACATTGGATATTCATCCGTAAAAATGTAAAATTAATATTTTCCTCTATCAGTTTTTGATATTTTGTTGTAATTTAAAAACGAATACGGAATAACTGACGTTATTTGAAATTTTTACGAAATGTTTTTTTTATAATTTTTACACTGTAAAAAGCTATACAATTTTTTTTAAATATTTGATAAATTAATAAAAAATATAATAATAAAAATAAATTACTTTAATAGCAATATCAAAAAACATAATATCATGAAATATACCTACTATTGATATAGACAGACAAACCGTCCCCGCTCAGAATCGTTTTTCGTATTTGCATTTTACAGTAATATATTATCATTGAATTCAAATTTAACACATCCATTACGGTGTCCCACACGACACCTACAATTACTGTACATTGTACAACACAAAACTATCCACTTGCCCACCTTTTTGATTCGAGTTCCTATAAAAACCTAATTTCTATATAGAAATAAATGTGATCTCTGATTAGCGATTAGCAAGTTATTTCGGCTTAGACACGTGGTCTGCAGTTTTTATACGATAGGTACCATAATTTTATTCTTGTGGAATTTAAATAACATTATGTTAACCAGTTGTTGGTACATAATAAAAATCGCTCGACGAATGGGCTTATTAAATTGAGTATAACATTAAACATTCCGTAATTCTCAAAATAATACCTACTAATAATTATAATAATCATTGCCCGAGTATAATTATTAAACTATTATAACTATCTTAATGTCAAATAATTCGCGTACAACGAGCACAATACACAGTGTGACACTGTGGAACTGTATCACCCACTGCATGTCTGTATAGCAATATTATTATAACAGAGGGGCCTTCGGCCTTCGACCTTTACACAGTAGGTATATATTGTATAATTGTGTCATAATATCGTTTGTCGCTATGTGTAAATAGTAAATACTATACGTTGTAGAGTTAAGCCTTAGGTAGCCGTAAGCCGGCAAGCCGTTACCAATAAGTTGAATACTTGTATAGTTGTATATATTATATTTTAACATTTAACTAGAAATGCACGAAGCACTGTGAAATCTGTATAAATTGTAATACTATCATACGCCAGAGGTTGCCAAACTCTTTACCTTATATACTCAAAATACTGCAATACATTGCGTGACGATTTTAATATTATAGACTTGCGATAGTCGAGAAATAGATTAGGTTACCTATACATTATATTAACGCCCGTAAGCAGTCGCAGTCTTGGAAAATATTTGGATAAATGTATTTATATAACTTATTACTTTTGTAGTATTTAGGTATACATTTTAAATAGGTCTTATTATAAATTATATTTACTTGAAGAGTATTTTAAATACTGTCTTGGCCATATATATATATAAGTGTTTTTGAAACTCAAATATCTAATTGTTTAATGTTTATATAATATAGATAGTAAATACATTTCAAAGATTAAAAATATCATTCATCAAATTTCAGATTGTTTTTTAATAATAGTTATATTATTTTATTTATATGATTAAAACTAAATGTTTAAACATTTATTTGAATTTTTTTACTCTCTACGTTAACGGTTTCTTGTTGAATTAATATTATTTAAATATTTTAGAATTAAAATAGGTATTACACATTTTATTTAGTTTAATTTTTCAGTAAAAAATGAATTAGGTACCGATTTATGATAAAAGTTCTGATGATAATTAAATGTGACATTACCATTTTAAATTAGCAATAAATAATTAATTGTCCAATATAGTTCACGTTATTAATAGTCCATGTTATTCATTCACGTTATATTTGCTTTGGCACATATGTATACATAATTTATCAAATGAATAATTCCAATAATTTAAATAGTTTAAAGTGTGCCATAGATTGTATAATATGCTATCTCGTTCTCTGTCGTTTCTTTCAGATTACTAAAATTAATATTTAGATGTGGAGCAATTTACATGTTGTTTTTTTATATTTTGCCGCATATTACATACGTACTTCAATGTACCAATTGTTGACACAAATTTCAACTATCCAATAAAGTTGGGGAAAAATACCATTGACTACTCCTCTACCCCCCCCCCCCCCTAAAGAATGTCAAAAACAAGTGAGCCCCCTTTTCCGTGTGAAAATTAGGCCCTTTGTTATAAACGGAAAAAACATAACTTTATTATCGAATCAATTGGGCCTTTGAGACTTTGGGAGTATATATTTTTAGAACTGAACACCCAAAATATTGTTTAGTGAAAATCTGCAATTATTGGTAGGCACAATAAAATAAGAATTTTATTTAAAAATTGAGAAAATAATTTATCATTATCAAGAATCACAATAATAATTCACGATTGTATAATGTGAAAATTTTTAAAATAATATCTTATTACTACATGTTATTAAAATGTAATTTACAAACTAACCTAATGAGGCAGGCAAAAAGAAAAAATAATTATATATTTGATAAAAATAATGTAAATTGTAAATCAGTAAATAATAGTACTGATTAGAGAGGGCAGTTTTTCAATAACTTGTATTGGTAGTTCAATTTAAAATACATAAAATATAAAATACTTTATAAAGTCGTATACAGACATTATATTATAGTAATTATTTTTTAAATTGTATTAATTATTTTATAACTCTTATTAATTTTATACAATTATACATCGGTTATTAGTTTATAACCCATTTTAATTTAGGTGGCATATATACTAGGCATTGGCACAAATTATCAGAATAAATTAATCTAAAAAAACTAAAATCTAATTTTTTTGAACACAAATAATACTTATATATACTTGAGTATTATCTATAATAGAGGGTATTTTACAACCATTAAGTTGTAATACTAAAATATTACATATTGTATTATCAATAATAATTATTATAATATTATAATATTTTTGCACGAACGATTATTAGGTATTTTATTTCTGGTGATAGCTGATTATCAGCGGCCGGTATTCGGTTTACCGCGACGACGTGATGTAAATAGTTCATATTATAGGTAACACCTATAACCTATATTATAACATTTTGGGTACCTACATGGCTATATACCTAGTAGTTAGTACATATACATTGAATCAAATAATAAAATTTAGATAGTATTATAGTCGAATATACGCCGACACTTTGCACTCTGTACCCGCGACGGCTCCAAAAACAAACACAAACCATTGTGATTATAATCGATACCTACTCGTGAGTCATCATGACTTCCTGAGTTGTAACGGATACACAAAGATACGAAACTGGCAATTGATAATATTATAAATTATAATACCTACTATAGGTATTATTATTATTTGAAACGACAGTAACGCGTATTTTGGTACCTATGCATTTTAATGTAAAAATCTTGTTTCCGATAGGCGGTAGCTAATTGGAAGTGGATTCTATTTCAGATATAATTTTTTTGCCATCGTTAACATAATGTAATAAAGAAGAACAGCTCCAATATAATGCAACACACCTATTTTTCATGAAATTAAAATTTTTTTATAATTCGAAAAAACGTCAGGCCAGGGACTTGAAACTCTTGCTAATTATTACGATGTATAACTACAATATTAGAGAATTATATTTTGAAAAAAAAGGTTGTGAATTTTTCTAACTTTGCAGAGTAGGATTTTGAATATGGAATAATTCTAAATTTTGGAAATGTTTCCTTAGGTATTTTTTAGTAAATTATTGAATATACGATTGAGTATGTTTATAAACTAGGCACCCTAAACTTTATTACTAACAGAAAGATAAGACTATCTTGAGGAAATCTGAAAAATACGTTACTTGTGGCTTGTAAGTTGTAGTATACGCATATTATTACTAGGTATTTGATTTGAGAGATCATAGAGAACTGAGAAACACGAGTTATATATTATTATAAAACGTACTTATACTGCAAAATTTGTTAAAAATAACGCTGGGTAATGGGTATAGTAAAATACATATTTTTGCGTTTCATTAAGCACTATTCTGGAGATCTAGGAAAAAAAATCCCCAAAGCTATACCTGTTGGATACAGCCGTCAAAAATATAATTAATAAAAGTAAAAAAGTATAAAATTTGAATGATAATTATTATATAATATTATATGATATGATATTGTTATATAAATATTTATTTATTAATGGGTAGGTAGTAGGTACCCTTTAGTAATAATAGTACAGTAATAAATAGAATCTCAATTTGGCAAATATAACAGTAAAGTTAAATAATATGATGTTTTAAATGAGTAAATATTTTAAAATTAATCGTTTTCCTATTTATGAGTCCCAATATCTTAAATGATTTTTTAACTAAAGTAATATATAATATGTAATATACTACAATTATCAATATTATAATAATAAATAATAACATTATCCAGACAAGAAAAAGTAATAACACTACAATAATTAATTATATTTAGTGGGAAGGTAATTTTGACGACTCTAAGTCACAAATTGTCTACATTTTGCAGTAAAATTAATAAATTGGATACAATATAGTCAAACATATATAATATTTATTTATTATAATATAACTTTGATACATGATCGGAAACAAATTAACTATTAGTGTACAAAATCGATCTATTCAAGAAAAGTTGTCCATTTTATGAAGTGGAAACGAAAAATAATATACTGTGTGCCAACAAAAACACAGTAATATATTATATAAATATTTAATTAATTTTAAATATAAAATACAAAAAATATTTATTTAAAAAAACAAAAATGTTACGCTCAGCAGATCACGTTAGTTTAAAAATTGGAGTGAATTTAAAGGTAAGATTATTATCTAGATAATATCATAGGCTTTTTATCATATATTTTAATTTTAAAGCTAGTTATAAGATGTACAATTATATATATAAATGTATTTGCTTTGGGGATTTTTTTTCCGATTACCTATTCTGCAATAATTATTGTTGTATTCTAAAACGCTATTTCGTCATAATTAAACTAATAAAAATCGAAATTTTCTTATATCTATATTTTGAATTTATTTTATTATTATATTTTTCCTAACGCTTTTGAAAACTATGGGGAATTTTAGATTCTGAGCGGAGCAATGAATTGATGTATTGATTTTACAATGGTGTGTGTTTTTTTTTTAAATTTTTTTTTGTGTCTATCATCACCTTTTAGGACAGTAAAGTGCTTGGATTTTCTTCAATAGTAACTTTTCTGATAGGAAAGTGAATCTAGTTGGTACTTTGGGGGGTCAAAAGTAAAAATTTTCCCATTAGTTTCCAAAATGCCGTGAAAAACAAAAGAAAAATTAAGGAAAAACGGGAATTTTTACGCAAAATCTATTAGTTTAAAATTGTATTTTATACAATAGAAAATTAATAATAATATATAGCAAAGTTGCTCACTTCGAGTATTCCTTGACCACGAGCTAACTATTCAAATAGGGGGCTTCGCGGTATAGATGTATAGTCATCATGACCGGAAACTTTCAAAAAAAGTTATCGTTCTCTATGTCAACTATTATACTACACACAGCTTTCATAAAATCACATCGTTCAATACCACACAACTGCAGTTTGCAGAAATGTATCATTGTATCAATAGCGTATACATTTATCTAAAATACGACAAAGCCACCGTTCAGTTCACCATTATTATAGGTACTATCGTAAATAGGTACTAAGTAAATAAGGATGAAAAATAAAGAAGTGTACATTTTAAATGTACCTATAATATGATCGATAATCGTACGATTTTCATTGTAATGATTTTCAATAGTAGACAAAATGTGTGTGGTATTGAACGGTGTAAAATGTGCGGTTATGACTTATGAACGGTAAGTGCAGTGCCAGTGGGCAGTGCGTGGTTTTGAATGACGCCCGGAATTCGGAAACAACCAGTTCTTTAGTTGAAATTGCTCTTGTCGTAATATGGCAATAATTATATCGTGCAAATTTAATACTAATTCCTAATTATTAAAGTTGAAGTGATGAATAGATGATAGTTGACCATTTGATGACACCATGATGGATATCATTAGTTTAGTATTGACTATAACTATATTATATTGATAATCTTGCAGGGCTAGGGACTTTATACATTTGCATATTAATTAGGAAAATAATAATATGCATATTATATAATAATCAACTACATTCATAAGTTATAACCCTCTAGGTAGGTATACCCACACAAAGGAAAGGTATGGCAACTCAACTAATCAGGCTTCAATTAACAACGTAAATATGCTAAAAGCTGTGTAATAGCTCATTATTTTATTTAAAAAAAATAATTAAACTTAAATCACAAGTACCAAACCAGGAAAATATGGACCCGGTTGAACACCAAAATAGGAAACTGGTCGTATAGAATGCCAGTTGTAATGAGTATTATTACAAGTCTTGCAAGTACTTGTATACAATCATTTTTTCAT
Source organism: Sitobion miscanthi (assembly GCA_008086715.1). Lineage (NCBI taxonomy): Eukaryota > Metazoa > Arthropoda > Insecta > Hemiptera > Aphididae > Sitobion > Sitobion miscanthi. The sequence continues at coordinate 28,429,089 of CM017803.1, forward strand.
AAAACAGTAGTACCTATTATATTATGAAGTCCATTGTCCATCAAAGAAGCTTGTCAGACTGCTAGCCGCTTGGTACCTATTATGAAACTAGGTCGAAATATCCAAACCAAAATATTTAATGTTTGAAATATGCATGGAGTAAATATCCAAATTTAAAAAGGTGGGTAAGTGTATGTCGCTCTGCTGTACAGTAGGTTACAAGTAGGTCACTGTAATGGATGGTGTTAAATTTGAATTCAATCATATTATAAAAATCATTGTATAAGAAAAACGATGTTGAGCGAAAACGGTCAGCCAGCCTATGATATTACCAAGTATATTTTATGATATTATTGTGAATAAAGTAATTTATATATAACCTATTTGCGCGAAACCTTGTTTTACATTTGTAATCCTTAGATATAAAAGTTGTACGTTTTATACATTTTTAACTATAAAATAATTATTAAATATTTAAATTGATAAAATTTGTCAAAATTTGAACTTAAAATGTTTATAAAAAAAAAAATGTGCCTATGTATTTTTAATATTTTTCAACTGCTATTAGTATGATATATCAGGAGCCTTCTATTAAAATTTCACGCTTTATTTCCCAACAAATAAAATTTTATTGATATTTACAGAAAAAAAAAAAACTAAAATAATTGAAAACTGACAATGTCCGTAAACAGCTCAAAAAGAGTCAAATTATTTTCAAAATGTTATCGTGTATAGAAAAAGCTAATACAAACATTCAGTGAAATTTTCAAGTATCTACAGCCATATGTTTTTAAATTACAACAAAATAAGAAAGTTGTTACATGAGATATCGAGTGTAAATCAAATGTTGTAAAAATATGAATTTCAAACGCTCATAAAAATTTAATTAGACTTTCTTGTAGACATTTTTTTTTTTTTTGATAAAGGTAGACAAACTTATGGATAATCTTGTATTACACTTTCAAATCTTAGATTTAAAAAAAAAATTTTTATGAATTCTCAACTCAAAATAATTTGCTAATTTTCGTGATTTTTCCGTATTTTGTCAAGATTTGAACTTTAAATGCTTATAAATAAAAACTGTGAATAAGGATTTTTAATTTTTTTCATCTGTCTTTAAAACAATAACCTAGGAGCCTTCTATTAAATTTTCAAGCTTTGTTACTTAACAGATAAAATTTTATTGATATTTATAGAAAAATAACTAAAAAAAATGGAAACTGACAATGTCTGTAAACAGCTCAAAATAAGTCAAAATATTTGGAAAATGTTATGGTGTATAGAAAATGAAAATATAAACAACCAGTGAAAATTTCATGTATCTACGGTCATTTGTTTTAAAGTTACAACAAAAACCAAATTAAATTTTGTGAAAAATCGATTTTGCGTAAAAATTCCCGTTTTTCCTTAATTTTTCTTTTGTTTTTCTTGGTGCTTTTGAAAATTACTGGAAATTTAAAGTTCTGACTTCCTCAATGCACCAACGATATTCACTTTCCAATCGAAAAAGATACTGAAGTTGAAAATCGAAGCATTATTTCGACTACTTATCGTTTACACAGACACAAAAAAAAATAAAAATAAATATAAAAAAATTAAAAAAAAAAAAATACACACATCATTGTAAAATCAATATATTCATCGTTCTACCCAGAATCTAAAATGTAGAAAAACGTTTATATAAATAAACACAGACGTATTAAAACGTTGTTATATACCCAAATAATATAAAATAAAATACAAGTTAAAATGTATAATAATTAAATTCGTAGACTAGTCTCTATATATAGAGAATAGTAGATAACACTATATTTTCTAATAATATTAACTCAAATAAAACTCCAAGCACAGAAAAAGTTTTTTAGGAAATAAAAAGGTATAAGTTCATAGATTTTGCGTGCTTATTTTGTTCATGTAGTAAGCTATAGAAGTTTTTAACCAGTATCGATTCAGTCTGGTTCGTGATTGGGCTCCCAATAAAAATTTTTATGTGCCTCAACGTCTGATAAAAAAATCGAACAGCCATTAAATTACAGAAAAATATTTTAATTTATAATTTAAAAAAAATGTAATTCCTACTTTAAAATTATTTTATATTATAATTGTATAAAAAGCGAATAAGTGAATGTCGCTCTGCTGTACAGTAGGTTACAAGTGGGTCAATGTATAATGGATTGTATAAACTTGAATTTAATGATATAATATCATTGTTTAAGAAAACGATTCTGAGCGGAGACGATTTGTCAGTCTTGATATTGTATATTGTTATTATTTATTATAGCCTGTAAGTTTAATTAATATTATAACATTATTATTAGATTCTAAGTGGAGCGAGGAAGCTAGTGGTTTTACAATGGTGTTTATTTTTTTTTTATATCCTGTATACAAGTTTTCTACCGGAAGGAGTGCTTTGATTTCAACATATTGTACCCTATCTTTTAGCAAATTGGATCAAGATGGTTATTTAATGCCACGGGAAAAGCTACTGATCAATTACGAAAAACCACTTAAAATGGGATTTTAATTTCTAACGATTTGTTTATCACCGTAGTAACGAATAAAAAATAATAATATTATAATATTAATTCAACTTAAGGGCTATAATAAATAATAAAAATTTAAAAATTCCAGACTGATAAACCGTCTTCGCTCAGAATCATTTTTCTTATACAATGATATTATATCATTGAATTCAAGTTTAATACAATCCATTATACATTGACCCACTTGTAACCTGCTGTACAGCAGAGCGACATCCACCTTCCCGCTTTTTTTTATTCGTTTCTGTGGTGATCAACAAAGCGTTAGCAATTTAAATCCCGTTTTTAGCGGTTTTTCATAATTTGTCGATGGTTTTTCCCGTGGCATTAAATAACTATTGAGAAAATCAAAAAATTACCTCACTAAAGTACCATCTTGATCCAATTTTCTAAAAGATAAGATACTTTATTATGTTGAAATCAAAGTACTCCTTCTGATAGACATTTTGTATATACAGGATAAAAAAAACATTATTGTAATCCGCTCAGAATCTAAAAAAATTACGACCCAGGGTGATTTTTTTTTATATTTTGTAGTTTTATACACTTAAAAATTGAAAATAGAAAAAAAATTGAATAAACATAAATAACATAAATTAATAAATTATATATTATTATAAAAGTATGATACCTATAGCCGGTATAGGTAGTTTTTAATTTATGGAAGATCCTAAAATATTTTATATATTAATTATTTCAAATTTGTTTATTAGTTGAATGATGTTTTTTTAAGACAAAATAAAGGATCCTGGTTATTATGACGTATTATTGAATTATATGTATATTATACTAATTAGGGTATTAATTTAATAATTTGTACAATTATTTATTTGCATTGTATATTATTGTTTAATAAACAATAATAATAATTAAATAATTAAATAAACTTTACATTTTTTGTCCGGTGGGGACATTGTCATGTTCGGGAAGGAAACGTCCTAGAATCATTATATAGTGGATACTGGGTGTTATAGTTATACATTTCAGGGTTTGTTCGTAACACCTCTCACCATCATAAATAGTGACTTACAAGTTACAGAATAGTATTATCGTAATTTTGTTTAAAAGTATTAATTTAATAAAGATAGGTGCGAGCCGCGAGGTGCCTATATTTTTACTGGAAGAACTATAGTGTTCAAATTTTAATTTTAATTATATTTAATATTATATTGTAAACTCTTCTTGTACTATATCTATGTTTAAATAATATGTAATCACTATTCACTTAACTAAATATTCATCATATTATGTTTTGTTATACTGTACACTATAGTCTATATTATATATTACTATTCCGTAAATAAATAAATAAAAAAATTTTCATATTTTATACGTGTTTACATTCAAGATACAACGATCAGTTGGCAGTTAACAATAATTTAGGAAAAATCTGATTCGATATCGATACAGATTTGTTTTGAGAAGTATTTGTTTCGGAATGGTTTAAATTTTTAAAGCGCATATTTTTGCATATTTGTATGTCATGATGACTAAACACCAGATGGCAATAATCGATTATTCATTGATTTTCATGAATTAAGATAAGATTATAATATCTATTCGTGGTATTTAGGTAGGTACACAGAATGGACATTGGTAATATAAAGATATACATTCTTATAGTATTAAATTATACATATGTGTATAGAGTTATTAACATTTAATGGGTATATATATAATTCTATAATATATTCATTATCTACATTATCTTTAGACTTTAATAATATCATTTATTGTCTGTGCCTATATCTATTTACGACTTTACCACGTCGTGTACGTACTGCCAGTGGCGACGTCACGAACATATTTTTTTGGGCCAATTGCCCAAGACAATTTTAGGTGGATAGTTAATTTTGTTTGGGTGTACAAATATTTTTATACTTAATTATCATTATTGAATAAGTAATGTGTTGATCAGTGTGATTAATAAAAAATAATACAATAGGTATATTGTATATTTTACTGATTTACTCTAAGAATTAGCAACTGGGAAGAAATATTATGCGTAGACAGTGTTGCGGGAGGTAACTTACCAAGTTACAAGTTACTGTAAAGAAATTACTTTTTAAGATATTTGATGGTAATTTAATTAGATTTTATTGTACATTTTTGAGTACCTACCTAATTTATAACTTTATAACGGTAATCTAAATTACTTTTTGGTAGCAAAATTACTGAATTACTCTTTACTTAAAAAGTTTAATTGGTAGATAAATAAGTAGATATATAATATAAATACAATTTTCTGAAATTATCAATTTTGTTATAAGAAAAAAATTGTATTTGACAAAAAAATTTTATTTTTAATAAGTTGTAATTTGGAGAATGCATTGTTATTTAAAATAAAAAATGATGTGTTTAACAAATATCTATTATTATCAACTTTGGCTCTTATATAAAGTCATAAAGTTTATATAATTTCGTATTGTTAAGACCTACTTGTCACTTGATTGTCATTACTTATAGTTTATGTATCGACAACATAAGTAAACATAAATATCTATTGTTCTAGTAGGTATGCTTCTATAGTAGATACCTGCATATTTAAATAGTTTATGTTTTATGAATCAATAGTAACTCGGACATTTCAAATTTTTTTTTGAACAAATTTACTAATGACAATAAGTCTAGTTTATTCAACGCATTGTGCATAACATTTAAATTCGTTCTTATACACTTCCATACGCATAAGTTAAGTGTAATGAGTAGTGAGTACCTATTTTAAAATCCAAACTTATATTTTTAATAAGCCAACAATATCCTCAAACTTGTTTGTTTATTGAAGATCGTTAAATGAATAAACAAAGATGCGATTATTGATATGTTAGAAATTTAGAATCTTCCTGTAATGAATTAAAAAAAATACCATTTTAATAATATCTAGCCATCAAGGTAGGTACCACTTAACTTTATAATTTGTTATCGTTTTTTTAAATAAGGTATATTTTATGTGTATTTTTGTGAAAAAAGTATGTAGGCGTGTACCTAATGAATTATTTTTTAATTAAAAATAAAATAATTTCATTAAAATAGGTACCTATTTAGGTGGTACGCAGTTAAATTTTTTTTAAGTTTGCACTGGGCGTCGGGAGAAATTAAAAATCATTGGGCCAGGGGCACTGCCTTTATGGATAAATTAATGTTCGGGACGCCACTGCGTAGGTACAAGGTATAACTCGCGGTAAAATATATCACTTTGAACGAGTGTTGGATTGTAACAGACACACAGTCATCGTGAGGCATATTCGTTATCCGATTATTTGTTTTGTTTTTTTCTCAGTTATCACTTATCAGCATTCAGTCGCCGTCGATTAAATTGTCATAGTCATCGTCGCGTCGCGGTTGTTGTCGTTTACTCTATGGCCTATCGGTGGTGGGTGGGCCGGTGGAGGCGGTGGTTGTCGTCGGCCGTCGGCGGGGACACGGTCAGCTCGCTTCTCGCACTACGCTCACTATAGCGTCCAGCGCGCAACGGCGCCACATTGTAGTCACTCCGCGTCGTCGCAATAACGACACAACAATATTAACAATAATAATATTATATTTTATTTATTATATTGTGATTTTTTTTTTCGTAAATCCCGTTGCAATCGCCGAGTCCGTTTTCCTGTTTCCGCCGACGTATTACCAACCCGCAGCGGCGATCCACACGGCGGCAGTCGATCTTTTTTCCCTTCTCGAGTCTCGTTCGATTCCTCCACACCCCCCTTGTCATCATCGTCATCGGCTCAATTCGCGCGCTGTTTGTTGGAGGAGCATCGGAGGTGGTCCACGCGGAAAACACTTATTTTTTTGATGGACAATTCCCGTCCGTCGATGTGCCGTTACTGTCGTGTCGGTTGATATTTAATAATTAATTATCTGTCACCAGTGCGACCGTATACCTAACCAACAGCGCGAAAGTATTTCGCCTTACGACATTCGCATAGCGTTCGAGTGAGTATACCTACTTTTTTTTTTATACCTATCTACCTTTCATATTCTTTTTGTCTTTTCAAATCCATTCGATTTCGCTTTTAACGACCGCAGACACTTGGTAACGTTGTTTTACATTTTTTTTCTCACTTCATGTTTAAATTTACTCGCGAACACATTAAATCGGGTGTATAAAATATGTACCTACATTCCTACCTATCGCGTTACGAATATAACGAATTTAACGAATACTGCTCGAAAACTAGGTATCTAATACCTATCCAAAACACATTTATAATAATACCAGAGTTTTTGGACACAGTATTTCACATAGGTACCTACTGTTGCCTGTCTGAAAACAAATGTATTACTATTTACTGCCATGTAACCTTTTGTCTGGTTATCAAACAATAACCCCTGGTGTCTTGAATTATTGTAGTATTTTCATAGGTACGAAACGATTGATTTACACATTGACTTTTTTCAAGGTGTCACAACAACATATCAATATTACTCACAGCGGACACAGATAAAAGATGGACATCAAGTTCAATGGTTATGAATACCATATGATCAGGAAGTTTACTTCCATGTGCTATGGTAGTAGATGTAATCTCATTGACAGGATCAAAATACGCAACAAGATTAGTGTATGGCATGAAATATTGACATACTTACTATCGCCTGATGGCGTCCTCAAAATTTATAAGGTTGAATGTTCACCGGGTGAGAATAATAATCTTGTGACATCTGACTCGCACCCAAATTATGTGGTAAGACCCTTTAATTTATTTTATACTAACCTAACGTTACCAGAGGTTCTTGAACTTTTTTTTCACATACCACGGATAAATTACATGTCACTAATGACTGAAAAAAACACTATTTAAAATGACAGTACATGTATAAAAAAATTCTAAGATAATAGAAAATTACAATATGAGTTTTAAATGAATTATCAACGTATCCATGTGTGAGGCGTGTGTTGACGATTACCATTTAGTGACATGTTTTTGCAAAAATCGCTTGGGAGCTAAACTAGAATTGTTCCTTTTTGTGATTTGAGATAGTAATAAATTGAAAAAATGTTTGTATTATTAATTGTTTTAGTATTTTATATAGATACCTAGTTAAAATTTTTATTAAGAGGACACCACACCCGCATGTGTTGTCTCTGTCTTACAAATGTGTAACATACTAAATTTACTCTCAGAAATTCAAGTTTTATGATGTTAGCTTAAAAATCAAAGTGAATCGACCTATTATAAAACTTGATTGTTAGAACATTATCTGTGTTTTGTTGGATGTATTTTTACAATAATTCAGTTTTTAAGTGAGTTATGAGCATTTTTGATTTACATTTATTATACACGCTATAACTCACTTAAAAACTGAATTATTGTAAAAATAGTTCCAACAAAACACAGATAATGTTCTTACAATCAAGTTTCATAATAGGTCGATTCACTCTAATTTTTAAGCTAACGGTATAAAACTTGAATTTCTGAGTGTAAATTTAGTATGTTATGTGTTTGTAAGACGGAGACAACACATGCGGGTGTGGCGTCTATTTAACAATTTTTTATTTTAAATTTTTATATAGGTTTTCATCAGTTTGTACTCCTAAATTACACTAAAAAAACATTTATGACTATTTTTCTTTCAAAATTAGGTTGGCTTTCATTGATTTTATACATAGCAGTTCGGAATAAATTAATTTTTGAATCAAATATATAATAAGTACCTTTACTTCTATAAAATATGGTAATGATTTTTTTTTAAGTTAGGTAGGTAGTTATAAATAAAATAACAAATATTAGGTACGTGCATTGAGTAAGCAAATCATTAAATACCTCAACAATTAAGATTTTAAAATAGTATGTTTTAAAATTTAAAGACGTGTTCACAAATAATTAGGTAATACCTATTTATAAATTTTGTACAATAAGTAACGAAATGTGCTTTTTTTCAGATAAAACGGAAATTAAAGACTGTGATGCGTGGTAATGAGGGTCATGCAGTGAGGGCAAATATTTCATTAGATGTAAGTAATGCTGTGATAATTAAAAATTGATCACAGAAACTATTTTCTGATGATATTTTAGTAACAAAAAATATATATTTTTTAATGATTAATTTAAAAACACCATTTTGAATTTGTTTTTGTTAAGTAATTTAGTATTTCTTTAAATAATGAATTCAATAAATTTAATTTTATATAAATTGTCTATAGTTAGGTAATCCATTACAAGATGATCCAAGTTACATCGAAGAAGCAATAGAAAATTATCCATTGCGTTTACTAACGTTTTTGAAAATTGAATTAAATCAGTATCGCCGATCATTAAATATTCCTTATTCCACGCCATTGTCAAGGTATCTACAACGATATAATATTGTTGAAATGCATTTGGACAATATTTTAAAAAGTGTAGATGACAGCAAGCTTCCATTTGAGGTAATTTCATTGTTTAAAATATATATTTCTTCAATGTATTAATGTTTTCATAATGTATACATTTTATTTTACATATATTTTTTTTAGATTTTCCAATGTCCAAATGTTAAAATTTTATCTCTCAAACATAATCACCTACGTCAAATACCTAGTGCAATTGGTCGACTAACAAAGCTTGAAGTGCTCATACTCACTGACAATTTATTAACTGTACAATCAATTCCTTTTAGTCTAAAGTTTTGTGTGAATCTAAAAGAACTATATGTTGACGATAACCAGCTTGAAGCATTGCCTGGATTTTTAACGAGCATGAAACATTTAGAATTGGTTTATAGATTGGGTAATCGTAATTACTTCAAGTCATTTTTTTTATGGTATCATACTGATTATGATCATAGGTAATTATAGTTTTAAGAAAAATTTTTGCTATCTTAATATTACAATATTGCATATTTATTTTTAACTTACTGTAGAGCTCGTAAAGAGATTTGGAAAAATTATTGGATAAGAGGAGAAGCAGGTTCAAGACCAGCTGTATCATCTCTCTTGGACATTAGCGTTGAAAAAATATTTTCAAGTGGAATTAATTTTTTTAATGAAGAAATCCCGGAATCCTTAAAACATTATATGTCCTTGACTTATCTTAATTACAATATATGCAACTTCTGTAATGTTGCAACTGACTGTTCAAAACCAGGTTATTATAAATAAATATTTTTAAATGAATAATGAAATACTAAATGTTCTGTTTTTAATTACAGGTTATAGTACGGTAACGTTTCTAACTCCTTATCTAGGAAATACCTGTGTTCCATTTCAACATTGGGCGTGTTCAAAAGAGTGTGTTCTTGCAATTGAAGGACCAGCAAAAAAGTTGCAGCTTGAAGGAGCAGAGAGACTAGACCACGAGTATTCTCATTATATAGCGACTTCTAATAAAACTGCTGAAAAGTCCAATATGAAACTAAAACGTAATAATTGTTGCATAAGTTAAATTACTTAGTTATTCGACATGTTTATAAATAACAAATATGTACTTTGTTAATCATTTGTATGAGACTGATTTATATTTTAAATATTTTAATTGTGATAAAGTGGCCATTTCGGTTTCCAACTATTTAAAATATAATCCATTAAATAAATTTAATTGTAAATATTTGTTAGAAAAGAAATCAAATTTGATATTTTTAAAGTTACTTAGTAGATTGATTTTACTGATTTCATAAAATAAATTGTATTATAACAAACATGGATTTAGTAAAAAACAATTAAAATAAAGATGCTAATAAAAATTATTGATTTTATGTTTTCTTTATCGCATTTTTTACTAAAAACTTGTATGCATATTTAAAAAGACAACATTTTAGCTTAAATTGAATATTATAATTTTCTATATTTTGTAATAATATTGGACGCTTATTATAAAACAATTCTGACTGTTTATTATTTATTTTTTAATTGCAATAAAAACTACTATAAAGGACTTTTGTAGTAAATTTTCAAGGTTTTTAACTTTAAAAATGTTATCAATTATTATGAAATAATCAATTAAAAAAAAGAGCCAAACAATTTACATAATCTATAAAAAGCCAATATACTTTGAAAATGTTATCATGGCTTGTAAATGCCCATATGAATATTTTGTATTCAGTTATAGTTACAAATAATTTTGGTATATAAGCAAACAATTATCAGAAACATGTTCAGTACATAATTTTGATTTAAATAATACATAATTGATATTTTTGTAATAATACTAAGTATATTATATTATTATATTTTGCACAGGCACTCAAATATTATTTCGTTTAGTATTTGAATATGTCTCATTACACTACTTATTTATTTAAACAGCAAACTGTTAACACTTCAAGGTTTACAAACAAAGATTTATTTTTAATTCTTGTTTTCTTTCCCAATCAACAAAATATATCCGATTTAAAAAAGAAATGTTTTGATTTAATTTGGTGTCTCATTTAAATGATCGATGATGAGGAACGTTAACCATGTTTGGTCTAATTTACTTCTGTAAAATAAATATCTAATAAATAAGAATTAATAAAAATATGAGTATAAACATTAAATTTTTTTATTAAAATAGTAAAAATTTGTTAACTTTACATTTTTAATTTTAACTTACTAACTTATTCAGTTAAAATATTTATTTTTGTGTATTAACTTTTTATAGTTAACATTATAAGTTAGTTTATCATTACTGTGCAGTTAATTTTCTTTTTGTGTCATGCGTAACCATCAATAAAATTATAGAAAAAAAAACTAAAACAATTTAAAACTAACATGTCTGTAAATAGCTCAATAAGAGTCATAATATTTTGAAAATGATATGGCGTACAGAAAATGAAAATATAAACATTCAGTGAAATTTCATATATCTACAGTTATTTGTTTTTGAATTATAACAAAATAACCATATTACTACATGAGAAATCAAGTGAATATCCAATCTTGTATAAATATGAACTTCAAACGCTCATAAAAATTAAATTTGATTTGCTTGTAGACATTTTTATTTGGTAAAGGTTCACAAACTTATAAGGAATATTATATTACATTTTAAAATATTAGATTTAAATAGAAAATTTTTTATGAAATTCTAACTCAAAATAATTTGCACATTTTAGTGAATTTTACGTATTTTGTCAATATTTGAATTTTAAATGCTTATAAAATAAATTGTGACCCTAAATTTTAATATTTTTCATCTGTCTTTGAAACAATATATTTTGAGCCTTATATCTGAACTTTTTATGTATTAATGTATTATAATACATACTTATTAGTTATTATGATAAACTTATACCTAAATAAAATTATAAACACATTAACTTTATTATCTATGCCAAAATCAAAATTCTAACCATGGTTGTAGAAATACAACTGTATTATTAACTAAGAAATTTTTCTTATCACCAAATACCATAATTTATAATGAGTTGATGAAATAATTAAAAAAAAAAAAATGTCTACGAATTTGGCTTTTTACTGTAACAAACTTTTTATTCGTTATAGAAATCGGGAAAATTTTTTCAAAATTTTAAAAAACCTCAAATTTGTTCACATTTAAAAAAATATTATTTCATCAACTCGTTATGAATTATGCTTTTTAGTGATGAGTAAAATAGCTTGCTGCCAAAAACTGCCTGGTTAAAATTAAAGAAAATTTTAATTTTGATGATATTAAAAAAAGAGTTACTAAAGATGTGTACCTAAATTTGTATAAATTGTGTAGCTACAAGTAGCTTTTACTATAGCTGCTAGTGGCGCAACCTTTAATGTTCATTTTCTTCAATGCGGCGATTAAAAGTTTGTCAGAAAACAACAATGAGACAAGAACAATTTTCAAATTTATTAATAATGAATACCGAAAGAGATGTAACTAATAGTCTTGAGTCTTGACACAAAAACAATTATTGATACATTTTCAGCAACTAATAGAAAATTAGTATTGTTTTAAATATTTAATATTATTTTATATGATTGATATTACTTTGTATTATGTACAATTTGTATTTGAGTAAAAGTTGAATTAAAAATGTGTCGTAAATAATTACTTATAAATTTAATTAAATTTTTTTAATTCACTACCTAGTTTTATATGAATTTATTTGTGTATTGTTTGTAGCCAGCCGGTATAATATCTCAAAAGTTAGTAATTAAATTGAAAATGTTTATTCTTAAAACCTTACCAATAAGTTCTTATGAATTAATTATTTTAATCATAATTTTAAATTTGTTGTTATTTAGCTTTTGGTGAAACAATTTGTAGAATATTTTAAAAACATCGGGTGAAGTTGGCCCTTTTAAAAAACAAGGAAGATACAGGAAAAATTTAACACTGGGAAATTACATTATATAATATATACAAAATGACTTCTGTTTCTTTTATATTAAATCTTCACTTTAATTTTTTTAAACATTTTAAAACATTTCTTTTTCAATCTAGATAATTTATATCATAAATATTTTATTTGAATATGATCCTTGTTTGCTTGCTGTATTTGTGTGAGCCTCGTAATACAAATTTGTACGTTGTGCACTCAAAACTTCTTTAATTTTCTTTCTGAAATTTACATAAAAAAATATTTATAACGATGTATTAATTTAAATTTCAATAATAATAAAATCAAAATTAAAATGAAACAGATTGTTGAAATGTATTGACTAGGCAATGTAGGTAGTTGTAGGTTTTTAATCATTAATTTCTAAAACAGAAAATGCATTATACTAAGAAATTTGAAATTGGAACCAAATTTAAATTTTAACTTTATTCATAAAAACTTAAGCGATTAATAAACTACCTATTGATTTATTGTTTATATTAATTATTAAATATGGGATTATATGGGATTATATGATATCCCAAAATCCACCAAATAAAAAATTAAATCTAGGGATTTTGCTATTAAAAAATTTGATTAATATTGATTTTATTATAAGAAAAATAAAGCTTTAATCTTTAGCTTTGAAAGTGGTTTATGGTAGCAAATCAGATCTAGCTAGTGATACTTTGTGAAGTTGAGATTAGATACATATTTCAAAGTACTTATCAAAATAATAAAAAAGTGAATTTTTATGCAAAACTAGTTTTACCTAAAAAATTAATATCTGTAGACTTGAATTTTTTACAAAATATCTATATTAACATCTTCTAGTTATGATGTAAATTAAAAAACATTCTAAATTTTGTGTTATTTAAACATTTGAATTTTTTTTTATTTATATCGATATTACTATTTGTGAGTAAATGGGCTTCTCATTTTAAACCAAAGGATTTAAAAAATTTAACACAAAATGCTTTATAAGTACTAGAAACCTAAAAAAAAAAAGTTAGTATAAAGTCACAAACATTGTTACGAGCTATTGAAATTCAAATGTTGACAAAAATGAATATTCATGCGTAGAATTACAATAATATTATATAACATTAATACCTATACTAAATTATTTCAAAAAATGTTTGTTTAATTGCTGTAGTTCAAATGTATTCACCATAGAAACTTGAAACATTATATTACTTGAATTATCATATTGTATACACACAATCAAATTTTAAAAATATAAATATTTTTGTAACAACTTATATAATCTAAATAATTCAATAAGTAATATAATAGATAGGTACCTATAAAAATTAAATAAATAAATGTTGTTATTTTTACTTTTTAGTTTATATTATAGATCATGTCTTAAGATTAATTAGGTTATATAAGTTTATATTATAATTATTCGAGATATAGTATTTTACACTGTCACCATATTCCGTGTTTAGAATTTCCTTGTTATTCACTGAATTAAATAATATTGTGTAGGTAAATTGATCCTTCTAAGACCTAGTAATTCATAACGCCTGTGTGATTTAAATAATCACACAAAAATGATCAAGCTAGAACCTATAATATCCTAACATAGTACATTTTATTACTAGGTAACTAAATTGTTTATTCATTAAATTTTGTGGTTTAATGTACAATAATCAGTAGATTGCTAAATTATTTTTTGTTACATACCCAATAGCCATAATGTTATTCCCATTGTTTTTGGATGCATTGCTTGTCCATACTGATATTTTAGTTCCTATGCTTCTAACACTAACTACAGCACCATTAATTTCAGAACTCTCGTATACTTCACCAATTATACTCATTATCTAAAAGTAAAAGTTGTTACAAATTTAAATTAATTAGAAAAAAAATGTATTCCTCACTATTTGTTTCCAATATTCATCTACAAGAGTGCATTTTCTTAAAGGTGGTAACTGCAATAACCAACGTCCACCAGCACTATTTTTTTCATCATCCCAATTAGGTTTGATTCCATACTTAAAATAGCTGTACTGACTATGCCATGAAAGTTGACTTGGGCGTTTAATGTGATTGAATAAGCTAAAATGTTTATAATTAGTATTACTATTTTTTTTTTTTAAAAACAAAGATTTATTTTTAAACTAAAAAAGTAAAAAATCTCTACTTAGTTATAGTTCCAAAATAAAATGATGGTACTTTAAAAGTGTAGGAGTATACTTATAATTCATAAACCTATTATTTATAAACAGTATTAATCTTAAGAGGATGTCACACCCGCATGTGTTGTCTCCGTCTTACAAATGTACAACATAGCAAAAACTGTTTTGCGCGGGACAACTTTTCTCTCATATTTGCTGTAAAACTACTAAATTTTCACAACACGTAAAGAAGAAATTTATCCGTGCAACAGCGTGCTTTTTTTATAGCACTATCCAATAATTTTGTATGCTTAAATTTTTTTTATTAATGAAGAAAACTTACCACCAAAAATCTTCAACAGTATCAAAACTAGATATTTCCTGTATATCTTCTTCCCAAATTTTACTCTTTGTTTCAGAGAACCAAAGTGTCCATTTATTCGCTAAATAATGTTTATCGTCTAATCGCATCATTGCAACAGCTTCTTCAGTTTCATTTAGTTGTCTGTTTTCAACTTTTGGAAATTCATCTGATTGATGAACAGCCTCTACCTAAGAGTACATAACATATATTTGAAAAAAAACAAAAGTAATTATAAATAATATAAATAAAATTGTATTTGATAATCCTAAAGACCTCATTTCAAATACATTTTAGAACTTATAAGACAAGAGTTATATTACTCTGTTCAGAATAAGTACGCACCGCTCTTGCACATACAGTAGAGAACGCGGAGTAAACAGCCAGTATCAGATATAGGCGGGAGGGGGGCATTCCAAGGCCCATGCCCCTGGCGCTAATTTCAAATTTTAAACACATAAAGCATAATATAGCATAGGGGCGCTAATATTATGTTGTGGGTTACATAATTTGTAGATCCTGTTCTGTAAACAGCAATAGTCCGTGGAAAAGGGAATGGATCCGCGAATAATGACGTGTTGTTCTTGTTCTGAATAGAGTATGTACATGGTTGGGCATGTCATAGTTACATGTATCTAAGTTATGTAACTCGGTTACTTTTGTAATTTGTAACAAGTTAATCATTTTCAATTTAACTTGTAACTTGTAACTAGTTAAAAATGTCCCTGTAACTTAATATGAAAGTTTCAAGTTACAATTAAAAGTTACATTGTGCTTTTTGTGTAGTATATAGCTCATATGTGGATCTGCAAAAGCAACAAAAAAATATGTATAATTCGTTCATTTTAGTTTTCATAATTAATCTGGCCAGGGGATATTCAGTGGTTGTACGATTATGGTTGGTATATCTTTTTAATTCCTAACACAGCGACTGTAACGTTATTTTACCTAGTCTCTGGCCGGTCAATAATTCTTTAAACATTTACCAATGTAACTTTTAACTGTAACTTGTATATAGTTACTCAAGATAAAAGTGTCTATTAACTTGTAACTAGTTACAATAAATTGAGTAACTTGCCCAACCTAGAGTATGCAATGGTTAGAACAATATCTAAATATTAGAAATTTCTAATAATAAATAACAATGTTACAATCTTGTGTATTAGCTACCACTCACTCACTTTCAGCGGTGCCGTGTCAAAGTAGTTAAATTCAGGCAAACAAGCAAAATAATGTTACCCACTAAATATCCCTAAAAACTTCAAGTAGACTAAGCCCCTTCCTACACCACCTTTTTTACTACTCCAAAACTAATTATTATTGACACCATTAAAATTAAATCTTTTTTCTTATATTAATTCAGTATTTATTTTGTTTAACAAATGATGGCCTAGTGTCTAAATACAAATTGAAACAATTTCAAATAAAAGTAAATAATTAATATAAATAATAATAAAATAAACCTAATGGATTTTGATACATATTTTTAATGATACCTGTGCCATAGTTTCATCACCATGAATAATCTGAGATATTACCCAAGGTATCACTCAAACACGAACATAAATAATAAAGGATGAGACGAAATTGGTTATTTATATTAAAATCTTAATTGAACATCATTTATATTAAGAAATGTATGATTTCCAGATTAGAAATTATAAAGGCATCCTTTGGAATGGAGTTGGATTTCATTGATTCTTTTAATAGAAAGCAAAGCCAATTTTTTTCATAACCTCTAATTTAGATGTAGATATTTATAACAACCCCTTATATTAGCGTTTCATACACTGACTCACTAAGTATATTATCAATTAAAATTGTACTGTTTAAAAATAGTATCAAAACATTCAAAGACCAGAACAGTCCGGCCCACATGAATTGCGTACCATGTCAGGTACACAAACATTTAAAAATAAATTGCGTTCTGGACGCAATTAATGTTATTTTTTCATCTACCTGCAGTTAAAATGTGCTACTGCCATAATATAGGTAGGCCAGGCAAAACATAATATCATAATATAAATCATAAATCATAATCACATATTTATAAAAAAAAAATTGAAATTATATAAACATAATATCATAAATTAAATCATATTATTGTAAAAAGTTCACTATTCTAAGTTTTAATTTATTCTGTCTTTATATATTTATTAGCTAATTTATTTACAAAACCTTTAATTATGATTTAGCTGATTTATTTATTTTCTATAAATAGTATTCTTTCTCATATTAATTTTATGGGTACTCAAAGTTTTTCTAGACTTCTTATCAATATTATAGTATTGGTTTGCATATTTTTAAAAGCTCCTACATATTTTTATGTTTGGTTGAGGCGAATCAAAAAAACATTAAATATTGATGCATTTTTAATTTATTATTATAATATTTGTTAAAAAAAAAAATTTAAATAAATGTTGAAACCACTTGGAACTATTAAAAAAAATATGTAAGTGAAAAAGTTCAAAAAGGTTCATTTACCTGTTTTGGTACGCAATTTGTGTGCACCTGAACAAAGAATGTGAAATAAACTTAAATTCTTTATAGTTTTTTCTAACACTGATCCTAACTCCTAATAAAACCTAATACCACTCTACGAGTAGTATGTAATAAAGTGGAAAAAAGTTTAATTTTCTGTAGAGATAAAATGTGTTGTAAATTTAGACAACACCCAAACTATTGAATGCCTATAGAAAAGGTATGTCTTTATTATTTTTGGGACAACTGAATGAAATGAGAGGATCTTTTTACCCAAACAAGCAAACTATATTCGACAAATTCTTAAGAAGGATGCTTTTATAATATAAAGTATAATAATCACAATATGACAATTTAGGATGAATAAGAATTAAAGGTGAAACAGGGTAAATGGAAGGGGTTGCAAGGTGCCAACTAGTTTTTGCCGGTCGACTAGGCAATATTATTTAGAATGTTGTTTTAAAGAAGGCATTAAAGATAAAACAGATTCATTAGTTTATATCTTCATTGATGTAATTACATGAGTAGTATATGGTTAATAAGATATATATAAACTATGCATGCATTTTTCTTGTGAGAAAACACATATACTATTCAGCTATATTTACTTAATAGTATCATATAAAGAATATAGATTTAATATCTATTTACACTAATATGTATTATATAGTATTAGTAATTAAGGCTGTAATATTTCTACTAATTAGAATTACCCTGTACCCATACTGACTATACTACCAACCAACTCCATCACACACACACACCGACCAAAAAAATTAGTAATTCACTTGGCATGTGCCATGTGTTAACACTACCGCTCACATCTCTTCAAGTTTCCTAAATATATTGATTTTAATACCTAGGTAAAAAGTTATACCTATATTAGATTTACAATTGTCAAAATTGATTTCATTTTAATTTATTTTAAAAATACCAGAAGTTTGAGATATTTTAGGAGATAATTATTTAAGTTTATATTACATTCATATTATGTAAAATTGACCAATTAATTAATAATTTTACTTAATATACGTATTTAAATTATAACCACAACTTTAACCATAATGTACATTAGCTATAGGCACCTGTGGAATTTGGCAAATCACACAATGCCTAAAAGTAAAATTGTATTTACTTAAGTATAAGTATTTATGTTAAAAATTATATTTATTTTCATAACTGTGTATACCTAAGCATAATATTTAAATAGTTATATAACTTAGGTATAGAAGTAGGTAATAAAATGCGTTATTGTTAATGGTGTAGAAAACTCAAAATACAGTTTATAAAATATTATTTCGATATATAACTGTAGATATTATTAAAATTAAAAACTATACATTTTGTATAGGTATGTCTAAACTAAATACTCAATTCTAATATTAAGCAGTACCTACTTAAGGTTAAATATATCGTTTACACTGATGGGTGCATGGTCGGTGGAACTTACCTGGGTACTTAATATTGGAATGATAATAATAATTAATATGTAAATAAGTAATATTATTAATATCATGCCACCATACATCATTGCTAGGGCTCAATGACTCTTATTAATATAAGTAGAGCAGCGAGGATTTTTCAGAAGACAGTTACAGTTCTAGACTGACTTATTTACCTGATGTAAGACTAATGTTCGTCGTGGACTTTTACACAGTCACACATGGCTTAGTCTTTCCTAGTCTTAGAGCTTATATAAATATGTAGCATACAGCTATTTTGTATATAATTAAATATCTATTCTTTTTTTGTTTTATTTGAAATCAGCGTATTGTGTTTAATTTATTATAAACAAATGTACCTTGCTCACAAACATCTAAAAGTTACTTAGTTTTGATATGGATCAGTTTAATATGCCAATATCATCCACAGAGATCAGTACAATGGTAAAAACATACACTCTTAAAATTGTATAGCTAAGAGATTTCAAGTTAAAAAAAGTATTTCTTACCTCAGTCATGTTCATGAGTGTATTTTTCCTTTGAAGTGTGATTTTTGAAATTAAAATACGAACGTGCCAAGTGGCTAGTATAAGCACACAATTAATGAAATTCTGTGGTAGCCACTAGCAGCCCGGTAGGTAAAAAACGTCAACAAATCTACTACTACTACGGGAATGTATTCTGGAAATACCTAAATAACGTTATACACTCAAACCTATTTGTGTGAAACTGTGAATTGTATCGCCAGACGCCAGTAGTTGCCACTCGGCACTCGCCGATTGATAGATCTAAATATATTAAACCATGAGGTAACCAAACGTAAACCACGATATTAAATTATTGTCTTAAATATTGGGATAAACAGTACAGATAAAAGATAATATTAATATTAATTTTGTATATTTCAAATTCCGTGTAAACCGTGTGGTTAACAAGTTGTTAAACATATTCAAGTTACTAGTTACTGTCTACTCCACCATGGTCGTGTACTATCACAGCACTATAATTGTATTCCTTAGATCTTATACAATGGATGGAGCTACTTTAATCATTTGCCGTGTCGAAAATTATAGTGATTTTTGGCGAAACGCATGCGTAATAACTCGTTCTACCTTGAAATCAAATGGGTGGTGGGGATGGAATGTAAAGCGGCATAGGCACAACGCATGCGCAATAACTCGTTGTACCTTGAAATTAAATGGGTAGTGGGAGGTTATGTTGGACACAACTCGGTATACGAGAAATACAAACATAGCTCCATCCATTGTATATGATTTAAGTAGTATTCCCTCTATTACAGTCGTTGCCAGATAAATTGAGGCGGCGGCACTTTTCAGTAAGTGTAGCCAAAACTAGTCGCTGGCAGTGTAGTACAAAGGACATACAGATGGCTACGACGCGCGCAGTCACCAGTTCGAACCCGGCTCAGTGCAAACAATTTTATTTATTATTATTATTAATTAATTAATATTATTTCACAATTTTTACTTTTTGTTCTGCAATAAAAGATTATTATCAGAATATTTTAAATTTTAAATTAATATCGTAAAACAATTTTGGTGACAATTTTTGGTTTATTGATGTATTTTCGGTAATAATATTCAAATACGGAGAACCACTGGTTTTCTGTTATCGCGCCGCCGCCGCCGTCTCAATTTATCTGGTAACGACTGTACGACTGGTCTAACTGTTGTAGTGATCGCCGTGCAGGACACGTTGAACACTAATACAATAATTATTTAACGACGTTGCACGTTCGTCGTTGTCTTGAGTCGTGGTTGAGAAAGATAGGTGATAATTATAAACACTTTTAGACTTTTTAAATATAACAATAATTTAACACTTTATTATTATAAATTCAAATACACAATAATTATAAGCACTGTCGTAAGCTTGTTAGACCTACGACGAGGGCTGACTATCTTCTAAGTAATGGTAGGCGCTCTACCCGTATTTATGCGGGTTCTAACAATGACGTACTAGTGGCGTGATAGATAATATATTCTAATATTACTTCCCTAGTAATGTCGAATTGCATTATTGTGGAAATAGGTAAAACAACTTGTTGTTTTCACCTCTGATCTAGGCTTCCTGTTATATGCCTACATTACCTATTATAAATTATACAAAATGTATAATTTATTCTACATGATATTATTTAATATCATATTATAGCTGTGGGTATTAATAAATCCCTAATATTGCTGAATCTCATTAATATGTGATTAGCTATAACAATTTGTTGTTTTCGCCTTTGGCCTACGTTTTTACGCTTACTTTATATTCCGTATTAATACCTACATTACTACAAATAAATTATACTGTATGTATAATTTATTTATTCTATATTATTTTATTTAAAACAATACTATAGCTTTTGGGTTTACTACATCCCTCCCCTCTAAGATGAAAGTCTCTGACTTTCCAAAAAAAATAAAATATAGATATCCCCCTTTTATTTTAGGTTGAATTTTAATTTGGGATATATTAGGTTGGACACTACGCTCACTTCCTCTGGAACGACTTCTAATGTTGGTGGCGTTGTACTTGTAACTTCCGTTGTTGACTCTGGTATTGAAGTTTGTGTCCATTTGTCTTCCATTTTGACAGGGCACACACAAGGCCGTGCCTGTGGTGTTTTCGCTGTTTCCTGTCTAATGAACCAAATTATTATAATGTTTATTGTTATAATAATTGTCATTGAGGCCCCTCCAGTAACAACATATATATATATTTTCGTCTCTAGTTGCTCGTACCGGTCCTCTTGCTGAAGTTGGTTCGTAATTTGTTCTTTGGTATATGTTATTTCGTTCATGTCGTGCATTTGGTTCGTTTTGACGTGATGTGCCTCCATTGTTTTGGCATTTTGGTTTTGATGATTGTCGTCTTCTGCATCTCTGATGACTGATGTAGGGATGAAATCGGTGTATTGTGATTTTCCCGCAATGCGACCTGGGATGAGAACGTCCCGATTCGCGTAACCACGACATGTTTCGTTTAATGAAATTATCCCGGCTCCTTCCAGAATGTGGTTTTTAGATTCTTGGTCTCCATCACAGGTGACGAATAATGAATCATTGTTCGTAACATATAACCACTCATTTTTTTGTCTGAGTTTGTGGAACACTGTTGTTGCCATCTCGATATGACGTATCTCACAGTTTTCTGGTACCTCTCTTGGTTCCTGCATTAGAAGTATTTCACACACAGGTCTCATACTCCTAGAATGTAAAGGATTGGTTTAGGGGCATACCAAAAATTCGTGGACAGGTTTACAAAGGCTGGGGTTAAAATCGTCATAAGTCGAGTAGAGCTCCTTAGATTTAGTTACAGCTAAATAATCGTGCTTAGGTTTAATATACATACATTTCTTTTTGTTTTCTGTAATACACACTGGAAATGGTATTAAATTATACAAACTTAAAACATGTTGATACACTAGTGGAATACTTAAAATAAAAACAATGTTATTATTATTAGAATATACCGTCAAATCTGCAAGTTTTACTAAATCGTAAACATTGCTGTATTGTACCTCGAGTGGCATATTGGTCCCACTAGGTAAAATAAGTTTAATGTTTTTAGACTGTTCTAATAACTCTCTCGTACTTATCAAACTTGGATGTAATTAAAAGGTCCTGACCTTGCACTTTGTCGTATTTCGACAAATGTATTTACCCGTATCATTTGTATTAGCATTAACTGATTAATCATTATAAATTGTTTATTAGATTTAATTTCAGGATAAGTGACATTGATAAAACTAACTACGACTACTAATATATTACTATTCTTATGGATATATTTGCTAATTTATGTCATAGCTCGGTTTCGTAAAACAATTTAACATTGTTTATGTGTATACGATAACCCTTACGACCTTTATTAATAGTAATATTTTCATTATCATGTACCGCGAGTACTTCGTACGGACCCGTCCAATTCCTACTTAACGTGTTACGTTTGTTATGTTTTTTTATTAGGACTTTGTCCCCTACCTGTATTTTAATCGCGTGTGTGTTTTTAACGTAATAGTGCTTATTGGTTTCTTTCTTTTCTATTAGATTGGCGCGTGCCAGTTTATGCGCTTCCTGCATAATATGTTTTAAATCGAGCACGTAATTATCATAATTATATTGCGCTTCGGGTTCCCTATGGAATGATGACGGAATGCTCGTGGTTAATTCATCGATAATAAACGGTTGCTCTGATATGTTAATAATATTACTTACAATCTTATTGTTGAGCACCGGACTTAAACTGTTTGCTATTATTACATCGTCGTTTATAGCGTAATTTTTAATCGCTACTAGTTCAGAATGTATTATCTCATCGGCTTTGACCTGTAATACGCGATTACTACGCGCAGGTGTTATAATAGATTCGACTTGGTTTTCTGTCGGTTCGGGTATAATTAGTACTCCCTTATCCCAATCCATTATAGCTTTATTTTTTTTTAGAAATGCTATACCTAAAATGCCTGCTTCCGGTATAGGAAAATCGTCATAGACAATATCGAATTTTGTGTTTAACTTTTTGTCTTTAATAACCACGTCGACTACTACAGTTCCTATAGTTAATATGGTGGTCGCGCTTATGCCTTTTATAAAACGTTTTTCTACTTCGTTAACAACGATATGTTCTTTTAACATTGATAATTTAATAATATTCATGTCCGCGCCGCTATCAATTAGAAATTTTCCTTCGCTAGGTATAAAGTCCCTAGACCTACATAAAATGTGTTCGGCGTTAATTGGCGTGATAACTCGTACATTATTCTTTATATCGCCTATTGTTTGCGGAGTAGAATTACTTGAACTTCCTGAAGGCTCCCCCTCGGGATTTTTTCGATCTCTTATCTTTCGACATTCACTGATGTCGTGATTTTTTAATTTACAATATTTGCAATATCTTACCTGCCCCGTATATTCTTTCTTAATCTCGGGTCTTTTTATAATATTTTGTTCTAAAGTCCTACACTCATTAGCGTAATGACCTATTTGATCGCATCGAAAACATTTGATTGCGCTTTTATCGACATTCGGTCGATCTCCCGTTTTCTTAAAATTGCTTTTGAAATTGTTCCGCGTATTATTTCGGAAATTATTTGTATACTCAGGTTTAGCGGACGTTGTTGCTTTCGCAAAAACGGACTCCTGTTCTATCGCAAGTAAAACGGCTTCCTCAAAACTACTAACATTTCGTGATAGTAAAATTATTTTAATAGGTTCCTGTACTGCACCTATAAATACGCTTAGTGCATGCTCCTGTACCGACTGTGCGTGTATTTTGGCTTCTGCCGTGCTTTTCCCTTTTGTTAATGCGCGCGTTAATTCGTGATATGCTTTTTCAATGCGCTGCGCAAAACCTTTTATTGATTCAGACTGACCTAACTTCATCGTATTCAGTTGCCCACGTAAGTATTGTAATGAATGGGACGTACTAAATATTGTTTCTAAATGCGATTTTAGCTCCTCCCAACTATTAATTTCCCGGTACCTAATCGCGTCAAAGGCGTTACCCTTTAACTTAGTGAGTACGGCATGTAAAATATCAGATGTCATTGTATCCGGTATTTTGGAAAACACAAATTCGCATTGCGAAATAAAAGATGCTAGGTCGGTCTCGCTTCCCCCTGAGAAGTCGGGAAGTGTCCTTATAGCTGTAATGAAGTCTAACTGGTTAACCATGGTGTTTGATGTTTCTAATAGATTACCGCGTATAGTTTGATTTAAGTCTACTAACGGACTTGTATTGACTGTACTGTCTCCTGTACTATCCGAATCTATTGTATTCGTTAAAACTGAATCTGCTTCAGATTCCTGTAGAGCTGGATCGTTTTCACTTGGTCCTTTACTCCTTGTATACATCTACCGTATAGTCTCTTAACTCACACCAGATTTGACTAAGTATATTTTAATATTAATAACTTACGCTTGATCCATTCTGTTGGAGGTGAAAGAATGCGTCCCTTGAAAGCTGCTTGGCTTGGTTTGGATTTCCTCCTTGAACTGCACTCCGTGAACAAGCACTGCTGGCTTGGTATGTTCCGTGGACGTTGTCCCTTGAACTGACCGTTTCGGCTGGATTGATTGTTGAAACCAAATTGTTTATACAACTTGGCGTGGAAACTCTTGATGACGGTTGAACGTGGTTCGTCGGTGGGTCTCGAATTACTTATATTGAAAAATCAATTTTTTTTCATTCGATATCAGACCCCACACCTGACGCCAAATTTGTGTAGTGATCGCCGTGCAGGACACGTTGAACACTAATACAATAATTATTTAACGACGTCGCACGTTCGTCGTTGTCTTGAGTCGTGGTTGAGAAAGATAGGTGATAATTATAAACACTTTTAGACTTTTTAAATATAACAATAATTTAACACTTTATTATTATAAATTCAAATACACAATAATTATAAGCACTGTCGTAAGCTTGTTAGACCTACGACGAGGGCTGACTATCTTCTAAGTAATGGTAGGCGCTCTACCCGTATTTATGCGGGTTCTAACAATGACGTACTAGTGGCGTGATAGATAATATATTCTAATATTACTTCCCTAGTAATGTCGAATTGCATTATTGTGGAAATAGGTAAAACAACTTGTTGTTTTCACCTCTGATCTAGGCTTCCTGTTATATGCCTACATTACCTATTATAAATTATACAAAATGTATAATTATTCTACATGATATTATTTAATATCATATTATAGCTGTGGGTATTAATAAATCCCTAATATTGCTGAATCTCATTAATATGTGATTAGCTATAACAATTTGTTGTTTTCGCCTTTGGCCTACGTTTTTACGCTTACTTTATATTCCGTATTAATACCTACATTACTACAAATAAATTATACTGTATGTATAATTTATTTATTCTATATTATTTTATTTAAAACAATACTATAGCTTTTGGGTTTACTACACTGTTAACATGACTAAATAAGAAACAGGCATGATCACTAAATAACCAATTTTTCCTTCCACTGCGCATTTTCCCCAGACTTGACAGAAACAGTAAAATTCCTATATAATTGTAGTGGGAATAACATTTTTGTCTATGATATTTGTTTTTCTTCAAGTCTGGGGAAGTATAAAATATACGTGCATTAATCTAGTGATCATGTCTGTTTATTTAGTCATGACTGTTAATAGCGTTTTCGATCTGACGCACTTTTAGCACTAAATGCAAAAACGTATTCGATTTGACCAATATTCAGTGAACTGGTGCAAGGTTTTTTATTCGATTTATTGCACTGAGCCACTAACAATAATCGTGTGCACTCGGTGTGCACTGCACATTTCTTGCACTGCAGATTTTTGGTTTTTTTCTTATTCGATAAATAGAAATCTAGTTCAACACTCGCGTAGACGCGTAGTGCTAGTGGAATTTCAGTGCAAACTTTTGTCAAATCAAAAACCCATGTGATCTGCGGTGATTTAAATGTGGTTATTAATGATTAATGAAATCATTTTAGTATTTTACCTACGGTCTTAAAAGATAAGATCAGACAACTTCCCACCCTCCCGCCTATTACAATATGTCCTCTTAATGATGCAAAAAACATTTCCCAAGTTAACGCAAAAGCGCTATAGGTTAGACTTATATTGAGGTTAAGAACAATATTTATATGACAATCGAGATTATTTTTATGAACTATATTATTATATTATTTTCTTCGACAATATAAACCAGTTGGTTTATATGGACAAAGGTTATTTTAAAATTGTATAATACTATAATGCCATAACCTCAAAAAAAGTCTGCAGGGCAGCGTTCAATTGTACAGCGGCCAAATTTTGAAATGGATTTGCCTCACTAAGCGGAATGCTAATAATGTATAGTTTTCGACCTTATCTTCTAAGACCGTGATTTTACCAAGGCTGGGTATTAACGAGTTAAAAAGTTAAAGTTAAGTTAAAAAGTTAATTTTATCTTAACTTTTTAACTTAACTAGTTACTTTTGGATATTCATTAACTTAACGATCAACTTATTAAATTTTTTTTAACTAACGTGAAATTAACGAGTTGATTTTCATTTTACGGAATAAGTTAAGTTAATTTTTAAAAATTTTATATTTTTCCAATTACTCTGTACACTAAAGGAACATCCTGTATAGTGTATACGTCAGAAAATATTTTATAATAAAAGGTTTTATATTATTAAATTAATTATATCAAGAAACAATAATAATATAGACATGATATTAAATATAGTCCCTTTATGACTATATGGCATTATGGCTATACCTATCATGGGTATATTATTGTTATCGACGACCGAAGTCGTCATTTCGGGAAAAAAATAAATCCAACAAGTCTAAAAATAAACAAAAACCAATTATCGATATTTTGATTTTGTGTGATGTGGGCCTAACATTTTATCAGTATTCAGTTGTGAACTTTTGGCTTATACACGAACGACATAAACAGTATGCACGTTTATAATTAAAATATAATAATTAAAAATACTTACTCATCAAATTCAACAATTTAAATCAATATAAGGACATTTGCATAAGGTAATTAACAGCTAATATTGAACTGGAAATAGATATTTAATTATTTTGAATTGTAGGTATCTTATTATTTAATGTCTTTCAGCATTAAGATTTTCGTCATGACTGAAACGGAAATAACATTACGATGGCCATTCTTAAACGATTACTTTGAACAATTATCAAGCAAAGATGATGGACCAAATGTATATTTCAAATGAATTTTATACAAACTAAAAAATAGAAAGATTTCTACTTCCAAAACATCCAACTCAAATTTAAGAACACATATTGAAGTACGTTAAGTATTCATAAATTATAAAAATATTTAATTGTTAAATAATCATTAATTATAGGTACTCAAATTGAATAAGTGTATATGAATTTATAAGAATAGGATAATTACATTTAAATTTGTTTATCTAGTTATAAAAAGAAATAATAATTTTTCATTTTTGTTTAAGTATTGTTATAATAGATGAAATTTAATAGAACACATGGAAAAATTGTAGATACATTTAGAGCTAAAATTAAAACTAAAATAAAATATGCTAACAGGACATTTAAATATTACTAATGAATAATAAATAATATATTTTCCAGCTTGTACATCACAATCATTTAAAGGCATTCAATATTTGGACCAAAAAAAGATCGAATGAAGATTTTTCTGTTCAAGAATCAAAAACGCAGTTAAAACTTTGAGAAGTAGGCAAAGTTCGTTCAAAAAATTTAAGTCAAGCTGAATTTTACAATGCTAATTTACAGCTCATAATTAGTACTGTATTCCCGTATTCTTTAATTGAATATCCAGCTTTTATTAAATATTGTCAAATAACATTAAACAATGTTCCAGTCTCGAGAAGAACCTTAATGCGCAATGTGGAGTTCATGTATAACCAGATGATACAGCGAATGAAGGATGATTTTATAAATATTAATTATGTTTGTATAACTGTAGACTGTTGGAGTATATTTCATAGGTATATTTAATTATGAATTAAATTATATTATTGAGCGCATAATATTAACATGTAATGATTTTAATATTATTATTTTTATTTATTTTCTGGTCATAGATCATAATATATTGGCTTTACTAGCGCGGTCTTAGTGGTTACTTATGGAACTAGAAATTTGAATGATGTGTTCTAGTTCCATAAGTATCCCTAATAAGTATCTATAAGTATTTTAATTCAGAATAACGATAAACGTAGAAGTTGAATAACGTTTTAATTCTAAATAACGATAAACGCAAAAAATTGTGTTACGTGTCAATTGCAAATAGTATAAAACGGAATTTTTTTTCAAATGCAAGCCCTGTTATTAACGACAATATATGTACATTTTTACACAAAGAATTTCTAAGTTTTAAGGTAGGGCTTCGGTAAGGTAAAGTCTATAGAGGTTAGATCCTAAATTTAGATCCTAAATATTTTGTTGCTTATCAACATTTTACCAATTTATGCAGATCAATATTACTCACTTTTCTAAATTTAATAGTTATTCAAATATATCACGCTGATCTATCCCGGAAGCTGGGGTTTGTCGTTAATTTTGTAATGTCTATTATAGAACCAATGGTATTGCTAAGAGTAATTTATTCTAGATGTAAATTAATAACAATAGGTAGTACAATCTGTAAATAAATGTCAATAGTAAAAGTAATATTTTTATTATAATATGTATCAATTACCTAGTTGATCATAAACACCGATATCGAAGAGCACTGGAATAAAACTCAATAAGAACGTCTGATTTACTTTATTTATTAAAATGTTATTTTGAATCGATTTATTTGATGTCACACAGAAGAGCAACGCCTCTGGATATCCAGTGGGCCTCTAACGTGCCCTTTGGTGATTTGAGCCGCAGTTCGCACACGTACGTCAGTCCCGTTCTTACTGGCTTTTTGTAAACGGGACATTCGTAGCCTGGCATCAGCTTATTTCCGACAGTGTTTATTGCAAATATGTGTATGACCGGCATTTCTGTAAACATGATTTTGTGGAGCGATTCCTGCAGTTCCTTTTCCTTCCTGTTCCAACTTGCCCCGTCTAAGAACAATCCGTACACATAGACCCCTTCCTGCGCATCGGACAATATAGAAAAATATTATCAATCGGTGGGCTGATTACTTTTTTTTGTCTTCGTCATAAACTTTTAGCGCGGAAAAAATGTAAAACATTTCGTAGAAAATATAGGAAAATATCAATAAAATACTAAAAATTAATAAAACTAACGAGTTGGTAACGGATATCATGCATGATGCATTCGTGGAGAACTCAGGCCGAATTCAGATTTCAAGTAGGAATAAACAGATAAGGGAAGACTGCAAGGTTATAAACCATGTTATCTTACACTCACCAGTGGTGATTTTTTGATGTCTTGTTTATGGTACACCGTTACTTCGTTCTCGAGCACAATGTTGTCAAGCGTCCAACCTTTGTGAGCCCTGGATATTTCCTGTTTCATAGCCGTCAAGAACCCCTGTGGGTTGAAGAAACCGGTCATCCAAAATTGAGCCGGCTTTTCTCTGAACACCCACGTTGTGATCTGGCTGTGACGGTTCAGCAACTCGTTGAACCAAAAACCTATTGCAGATGACGTCCAAGAGGCCCTCAGCCAGTGTGCCGGGATGCGGCCGTCGTACAAGTAATCCAATGTATCGGACAAAACCTTGCAATTAAGAATCGTTATATTATATAAAATACGTAAGTAATGGAAAAAACTGAGATTCGATAAAAAAAAAAACAATTTAAAAATGTAATTTGATGAAAATATTCTAGTTAAAATTTTAAGTACCTATTGAATAAATATATTCATTTAATATCGTTTATATTAAATTAGTGCTTAATAAATGATAATAATACGGTTTAACTGCATGGGTTTTATATAGGTATTTTCAAGAGTAAAAATATTATTGCAATAGTAGAATGTATAAATACGAGTGTACCTATTGGCTATTGTACTACATTACTACTCTCTTACGCGTAAATATTGTAATCGATTTACTTCGTTCATAATGATAATTCCGTCAATAGCTAATAAAAGGTCTTCCAAAGTAGTTTTCACTATTTCTGTAACCTTTTGGATGCGATCAATTTCTTGTCCTAAGAATATGTTCATAGGCTGCGTCGGACCCATCAACGTTAACCTATCATAATTTATAAATATTTCTGTGTGTTATATAAACAATTTTTTTTTTTAATGTTATAATTGCCATTATAATAATAACTTATAATTTATAATTACCTTTCTTTGATTGTAAACATGTTGAAAGCAAGTGGCAGCTTTTCCAACAAATCCGAACTCGTAACGTAAACTTTTTCTTCGCGTGTCACTTCACTACCGCCACCAGAACCTTTTGGCTGAATCATTAATATAGTGTTGAACATCTCTTGAACCATGTTAGTTTGGTATCTAAAATGGTATACTAGTTATTGCATAATATATGATATTATTTTATTCGATACCTATATGTTATTATATGTAATATATAATATTATGGGTAACATTTTATGCTCACGTAATATCGGTGTTTGGATGAAGTCCACACGCTTGTGGTGGATCTTTCAATGGCATTTCGTCTATCGCTGATAGATACTCAGCTAGCTTATTAAAAATCAACACGTTGTAACCTTCGTAGAAACAAAACTTTTCGCTAAACAGTTCATCGGTAAACCAAAGTTCGGTAAAATTGTTTAATAGCCGTCGGTCATAGTCATCAGTGACTCGGCCACCATAATGCACTTCGGCCAACATGTACCTTTAATGAATATTTAAGTAATCCCAAGAACATGTAAAATCACTTTACCGGTTTTACGAGTAAATCACTTATCAATATTAGTAGCAGTTAAAAAGCCTACGCCTTAAAAAAAATCACTAGAGCTTAGAAAGCGAGTATTTAAACATAAAATTGATTTTTTTCGTTCATTCTAGAACAGCTCATAGTACAGTTACATATCTAAACAGGCAAGTATAACATACGAATTACCTACCTAGTTAATTATATCTATCAAATTATCTCATCAAATAAGTTTAATATTTTATTTTACTATATTATTATTTATTAAGAGTGTAACTTATATGATCCCAGACCTAGTAGTTTACCTTAAAGCCACCCAGTTAACTTCAGAGGTCGGTTCCATCTCATCGACCATTTTTTGTAAGTATAAAGTCGATGAGTACCAATCTGAAGTATTGAATTCGTATGGTATATTCCAACCGACGGGCCCAAATTTTCTTCGCTCTTGGACGACCGAATGGAGGAAAGAAATCACATACAATATTGGTTTGTATTGCGGTATGCTGGAGTAGATCAATGTGTCATCACCCATATTGATAAAAGTTCTCATTAACCCGGCTCTTAATCCTAAATGTACAATGAAATACAATATAGTATATTACTGAATAACCCGAAGAGTAGCTACAGTGTTTAAATCGACTGATATAAGTACTCGAACTAAATGGTGAATTAGAAATAAAATTGATTAATTCTTCTGTTTGAATAAGTTGTTACAATTTTACTTGGTTGGTTATTTAGAAAATGTATATTTAATGTTTTTACCTTCTGGGGGCTCATACGTAAAATGTATAGATATTTGTAAAAGTGATATTGAGAATTTTGGATGAACTTCTGTGGTTATCCATATTCTAAAGTTTTCTTGACTAGATTTCGCCACACTTGTGTTTATATATGTAAACGTTTCTTGCATAAAACTCAAACACAAATGACAATTTTGAAGTAATACCCATCCTCCCTAAACAGATACATTATGAATATTCATTTAAGTGTTAAAAGTAATAAATATATTTTTCAGAAAAATGTTGTTTTTAACGACTGAAAATTATATTAAAATAATATTTCCAAAAATGTTAAAGGTTTTTGAAATAATGAGCAGTCTTACGTTAAATAGATCACTCAGTATATTGTGTTATATGTATTTATAAAATACTCACGTTGATTGCACATTCTTTCATTAACCTCTCGGCGTGTACTTCCTGACCTTGTCCCATCGACACAGAATTGAACGGTATTTCTAATTTTTTTGCTGTGTTCTCAATGAGATTACTTGGATCAGAACCCATATTTAGGAAACAAATCATCGGCGTAGTACTTCTGGATTCGAGGTACATCTCTTCGATGTCAAACATTACTGTTTCCACGAACTGAGGCCCTATTGATTCTTCGACGTAAGCAAATGCTTGGACCAACGTCCTGTCTGGACACCATGCCCTCACCATCAATAACCTTTCAAACACGTCGAGCTTGTCAAATCCATCTGGCATTTTTTCTTTTTCCGGATTACTCTTCTCGTACCATTTTTTCCACGAATTTCCGTTCGTTTCAACCGCGGTCAATATTGATTGGAACGGCGAAATGGTTTGCAATAAGCCTAAGTTCATCCAACAAATATCAGTCACCCAATCGAAGGGTTTAGGCTTTATAGAATTCATATCAACTGAAGCGCCACCCTTGATGAAATATTCAAACTGACTTCTAGTGATTTTCTCTCTGTCCAGATCTATTTTGAGCGTCATGAGTATCGTAAAAAGTATTTTGTGCACCTCGTACAATCCACGGCACTTGTATTTATATATGGCGTAAGTCAAATATTCAATAATGTTGCTTATTCTACGTTCGAGCATAACAGCTTTATCGGAGTTTGATAACGACATATCAAACTGTTCTAAGAACTGTTGTAATGAGTTCTGATACATGGGATTGACCATTCCCATTTCTACGATTAAAAAGTACAGAACTGAACCTCTAGTAGCAATCGGACGATACTGTTCACGCATCACGCTTATTGAAGCTTGTGTCACGTTTGCCACCTCTATTTTTTCACTGACATCGGTAGCCGTATCTTTGGTCTTATTCAACGTATATAAAACCGATTCATCGTCTACCAATGAGCCTTTTACGGTAGTTAGTTTTATTAGAAGGTCGTATTCTAATTTTTGCATTTTTCGTTTTTGAGAAGTCACTTCGGAAATTAATTCAATACGTTCTTGTTCTAATTCTTTTTTCTCGATTTCGATGACTCTACTTAACAATTGATCTTCCAATCCTTTAATAGTTACAGTAAAATCGATGATTATGCATCTGGCGTAGAGCTCTGGAGGAAACGATGGATTTCCAAGTTTTGAAGTGAGATATAGTCGAAAATCGTCGCTAACGTCAATTTCTTTATCTCCTAATAATACATTCACGATTTTACCTTTTACGTAATAATTCTTTTCCAGAACATTATTTATTATCGGATCGACATCTTGCAGTATATCGTGGATCAGTAATGGTTTTCCCAACGATATACTATCTTCAAGATAATTTCTGAAATATTTATCATCAAAAGAAGTAACAATCATGTTATTTACTGATTCTTTATTTTTAATCCAAGCTATTCCTTGACTCTGTGGATCAATCATAATTGGGTATTTTGAAGATTTTGTTACAATAATACCGTTTTGAATTGATAGATCATCATTTGGCAGTCCTTGGAGATTCCATTCGCTAATAGTTGGAGGGTCTGCCAATTTTTCAGTCACATTTAGATTAGGGGTATTTGGAATGTTCCTCTCATTTAATTGATCATACCACGATTGCATAATGTTCATTCTATATTCTTGGTTGAATGGCCCAGAATAATTTAAAAATGCCGTCAGTATTACGATATCTCCTAACGAATATTTGATTTCCAAATTAAAACCAGCCAACTGCTGTTTCCATCTCTTTCTTTCGCCTTCTAAGCCCTCAATAAGTGCTGTTGCCGACATCATTTTATTTTTGCATCTATTTGCTTCAGACTGAATTAATTGCTGTGAACTTAAAGCTATATTTAACTTTCGTTTTGCTTCTAACAACTCCTTGTTTTTTTCAAAAGCAATGGTCTCCGCGGCTTTTAATTGTTCTTTAGCTTGGATATGTTTTCCCTCTTGCTTAGCTAAGTTAGCTATCAATGGAAGCACTTCTTTGTTTACATTATAGAAATCTGACATAGCCAATGTCCAACTGAGAAGGCCGGCTACGTTTCCACATGCCAATTTCGCTTTTTCGAATGTATAGTCTTGATAATTGAAATATGGTTGTAATAGATCAATTGTTTCCCCATTGATCTGATTTTTGGGGAAATTTTGAAGATTGAATAGAAATCTGGTGTCGGACATTAACTAAAATAAAATAAACATATAAATATTAATTTTACCGTTATTATGATGTTGTGGCACAAAATTTACTTTTAAAGATTCCTTCCAATTGGGTTCTAAAAACAACTTGGTAGTATCTTTTATGACTTTCGGTAATTTTCGTTGAAAAAATATTAGTACGCAATCCATAATCAACGTAATTAGGTAAGGTGGTTTGCCCAATTTTCTTACGGTTGCTATATCAGTTGCTGTTAGTGTCTAGAAATTAAATTTGTTTTTTCGTTATAATAGAAATTAAATATTTTAATTGAGCTATTGATTTGTATATTTTATACATGGAAAATTAATACGTCTTAAGCTTTAAAACTTTTTACGTTATTTAACTAAGTGTAATTGTTAACTGTACCAATAAAGCTGCTTCGGCAGCATCTAAAGCGGGTTTAGCTTTAGCAAGTTTCACTTCGGCGATCTTTTTCTCTTTTGAAATGCTTTTTAATAACAATTCGGCTCGGTCTTTCACAACGGCGACTTCGGCTTTACTTATTTCTGCAGCTTTAACCACGACGTTCACTTTAGTAGTTACCTGTGAGCCGATTTATAAAATATAACGAATCGAAAATATTGCTTTACAGTATTTAGAACTCTACCTCTGTACTGGCTTCTGTTGCGATAACAATTTCCTTTTCTTTCTCTATCAGTTCTTCTTTTAACACTTCTACTTGTATTGAAGCGTCGGCAAGTTTCTCTAATCCTAATATTCTTTGCTTTTTCATCTGCTCAATTTCATATATATTCTTTGAGTATAAAATCTTATAGTCGTCCACAAACGAAAGGAATGACTTTGGCGTTACAAATATTTTTCGACGAAATCTTGTGAAAAAATTATATAAATAAACGGGTTGACGGATATTTCCACGTAATAATGTTGTTAATTGATATGTGTAATTTTTCATTTTAAAATTTTAATATATGATAACTTATAAAAATTAATTGTAGGCTTTCGAAAAGGAATGTTTATACTTTAAAGCTCGAAGAACAATAAATTTACAACTAGACGCTGTTTTTTTCACATTACCACACGTGAACTACCATGTGCCCGCAGGCGGCCATACGATATTATAGTATCGATACACTAAGTACATTTTTCCATGTCATTTCAAATTTGTAAATGCTATTGTATTCGAAAAAAACAAAAAACAACATATATGTATATTACATAAAAAAAATTATAATGATTCCCACTACTCCAATGCGCATTTTTTAGTACATTATTGTAGCACCATGGAAAAGTTGATAATATAAAACCATATTAATGTACAGGTGCCGTCGGTCATATGGCGTGGTAGGAATGATCAACTCTATGAATGCCAGTGGGCGTAATAGTATGGAAATTGAACATTGCAGTATGGCTGACCGAGAACTCATAGCGGTTAGCGTGTTAGATTATGTTTTCAGCTATTATGTACCAATATTGTATTATAAAAACAAATATCTAAAATACATTGAAATTTGACACGTACCTTTGGAAATAATTTATACAGTCATTTGCAACGTTATCGTGTATGACGCCAAGTAATTGTATCAATGATGCCTTTTCGTCTGTTGTACCGACCACTGGGAAATTGTTTAGAAAATGATGAGATACCGCTAGAAGTGCATCCGAGGGCCACGCGGTATACCAATCGATAATGCACCCAGATATAATACCGGGAAACTTTAATGAACGCAAACGAAAACTGTCACCTATCTGTACAAAAAAAAAATGTGTACAGTTTAGTTAATTTTCTTCTCCTTAGACTATCACATATAAGAGGAGGTTACTTCAATTCATTCTAATTTTTTTTATGAACATAAACAATATAGACATGAATAAAATCTATTTTCAAGATGAAATCCTTGAAATAGTTTTCTTAAAACATTGGAAGTTAATGCATTCCAACATTAAACATTAGAACGAATTGTATCGTTTACGATAAATATTAATTAATTACCTATTTACAAATAGTAAAAAGAGTCCATGTGCAAAAACACTCCTTCATTAAGAGTATTTATTAGTTTATATAAACTTACCGGTGAAAAACATAAAACTAAATGTAAATTGTTCATAGCTTGCTTAATGAAAAATTGGTACAAGTTGTCCATAGATGGATTGCCTTTGGGTGATTTCTTTTTAAATAACGGAGTTATGCTATTCAACATTTCTTCAAGTTCATCTTTGGGGAACAAGTTAGCCACTTCTCCAGAACTTAATATATTGTTAATATACTCGAGAAAAGACTCTTCTTTAATGTCATTATCCGTGAACACGAATGTAGTTTTCATATCTTGAATTCCGGCGAATCTATAAAGTATTCTGATGTCGTCCAAGAAATTATTGATATTATATGACCTACAAGTTTCAAAATAAACAACCAGTTTTATAATTAAAATCCATTAAAACATTCAATGCTTATAGTTTTCTTAATAGTAATCATATGTTTTACCTCGTAAGAAATATTGAATGCTGTTTGTATTTAGCGATAAATGATGCCAAAGTGGTCACCGATCTCCTGCCTGAACCTCCAACACCCACAAGTAGACCGTTTCCACGAGGTATTCTCAGTATGCGTGCTATTATAATCAAATGGACCATACAGTCTCTAAAAAAGACTAAATCCACAACAGAACCACGAGTCGCGTCTTTCATTTGATCCATAAACATCAACATTCTATTTTTCAGTACTTCAAAACTGTAAAACGCACAATAAAAGTAAAATTAAAAAGCCAAAAAACATTTTAATCTAAAATATGTATTTATATATAAGAATACTATGTACTTACTCTTCGATGTTCTCGTAAATGTTCGGGGTCTCGGGTTCAAAGTCATCGGGCTCGTCGCCTGTCGGTTCGGCCATGTCCCGCATAAAGTCTACAAAAACTATCGTTTTCATGTCAGCCGGCATCATTGCGTAGTTCTCGTGGCCAAGGAACTTTTCAGCCGAGGATAAGACCGTCTCCACAAACCAGTCCTTGTCCTGAATGCTGGTCAGCTTGTCATAAATGACGCGCTGCAGTTCGTGACACCAAAGTCGCAATAGCATCCGTACGTCCTGGCATTCAGCAGAGCACACCTGCAGCATGCCTTCCCAGATGCGGGACAGGTCGCGCAGGTTGAATACATAATGGAAGTTGGCCGGGGTGGGTAGCAGCTTTTGTTTAGTCTTCTGCCACAAGATCCGAGTGAGCACCACCAGGCCAGGTAAGAACCGTACGACCTGCTCGTTGAACCGCTCCATGCAGAAGTACCCGCAGCCCAGTGCCCCGAATATTTTGTCCATGGAAGTGTCCGATGGTAGCGTGCAGTTGAATATACAAAACTGCCGCTTAAGTCGGGGTGGCACATCATTTCGGCCACCGCCTGGATGGATCATGGCGGCCAACATGTTCACACCCACGACGTTGATATAGTCACCGGGTTTGGTCAGTGAATAGAACCCTTTATTCTCCAGCAGCTGGCGTGTGATCTCGTTTGTCACCTGGCCGGATACAAGTAAAAAAAAATCACACATAGAACATACTCAGTTCAATATTTATTTTACGAATTTTGGTTCAACGTGAATAAACTAGGTTTTTGTTAAATTTTGCAATGAATGAAAAAACCTAACGCATAATGATGGATTAGGGCTGTAACGGTGGGTTATTCTATTAGCAAAGCATTTATAATGGAGCTTTGATGTGGGTATTTGAAATTTGAGTGAAGAGTATTATTTGGAACGTAGAATTAAGCTTTTGAAATAATGCGGATTGGAATAATTGAACATAGTTGGTAATGAAATTTAAGGCTGAGTCCTATAGTTTGATGCCATAAGACTAAATGGGTCTTAGTAGTAGCTTATACAAAAATACCTTTTTATAGGTAGTCTTTATTTGTTGAAGTAAATATCGGATGAAGAAAGTGGAGATAGTAACTTTATTTTTTATGTGAGGTAACAACGTAAGATGTAATTATTATCAATAAATATAATAAAGATTTTTATAGAAATATTATCGCAATACATGATCACAATCACAACCCAAGCTAAGTTTAAAATCATAATGATGTATTATATAGGTACTCATATTTTTATTTATTTATTTATTTTTTTGTTATATATTTTACCATAAATCATAAATCAATTAATATTTTATAATTACTTGATCTCCCCAGTCGTTAATGATTGGCATGTTTATATCATCAATAAATATTGTCATTTTTCGATTACCCGGAGGACCGTAAGTGGTACCAAATCTTTTCTCCATATATCCTTCGACGGTACTCTGATTGGAGGGATTAACGATGGATTTTTTTAATGGTTAAGGACTACTACTTTCGTATATAATTCGTGTTTTTCTTACTTGAAACATGTTCGGAGTGGTAGCCGAGGAAAAGTTGAGCATTTTGCTCGTTCTCACCTCGGGATCAAATTCTTGCATGTAACACTTGATCATTACCGTCTTAGCAGTACCTTGTTCACCGATTAACAAAACGTTTTTCTCTTGATTAGCGATTAAAGTTATCAGAAACATGGTACGCACGTTGTCCAAATTCGGCACCAGTATATCACCATACACTGGTATATAATCATTGGGGTACGTGTACGATTCTATCAACGTTTCCCAGTGTTTCCATTCACCGTCTCTTGAAATGGTGTAGTCGTAAATCGATTCTCCTTCCTATGAAAAATATGATATTCAACATTTGTAATGATTCATATCCACAAAAATGTCTCTTTGAATGAACGTACTTTAAGTTTTGGTATTTTAATTTTCCCTGCCAGGTCTTGTAAGATGAACTCTTCCAATAATCGTCTGTTATCCGACTCTAACACAGCAGCAATACTCCACATAATCGCAAACGTGTATAAACGTGATAATATTTTTACCGGTATATCTATTACAATTTATTACACAATATTTATTATTATTATTATTATTTATTAAATATTATAATTTGTATTATTTTATCCAGTGTTGTTCACCTGGCTCTTCAGGGAACATGCTTAAGAGTCCGTCGAGTATATCACATGTTTGATGAATGTAATGGGGTTCCATTAAAATCATCTTGGGTGAAAGCTTAGATTGAAGCATTTTTAATAATTCGTTGTAAGAGTTATCAAATATCTCTTGAAAGCAATTGGATACATGTGCAGATTTAGTTTTTCCCCATCCCTGAAATAGAAAGATTTATATGCTATTATGACGTATGTACAATAAAATATGCATTAAAATTGTTCGTAGAACAATTTAGTTCATTGGAAAAGTTTCAGACACCTTATACCTGAATAAGATGCAATAAAACACATGTATTTAGTTCAGACATGAATAGTAAAAATGAGCGCACAACAAACTTATATATATATATACAAAGAGATAACAGTGATCAGTTATTTTAATTTTAGATTGGAGGAATAGAACTACCTTGAAATGTCCAACTGCTTAGAAAAGTATTCTGCTTCAGATTAACAAAATAAAAATTATACATTTTTATTTAAAAAATCAAAACTTTACAGTGGTTTGATCAATGAATATAAAGGTTAAAAATACAAAATCATATAGTGTGTCTTTCGATAGTTATTTATTATACTTTTTAAAAAACATCATCCTGTTATGATAGAGTGATATTATACGACAATGTAATTATCGATTTATTTGAGGTGGTTAGCACTTTATTAGTTATAATTATTATGTCATTAGATCTAAAATAAAAACAGCAACGATATATTATATAGGTACTTACTCCAAATATCACTCTCCATGATAACACGGTGGACGAGAAATAAGTCATTCCCATCCTAGAAATGGTTGCTGGGGAAGCATTGTCCACGTTGTCTGGTTCAAAACAAAGTTTGGCGTTGGCGGCCATGACAATTCGATCACCGTTCGCCAAGGTAAGCGTTTTGTTGTCATCTAAGACGGAGTTTAAATTTTCTATCCAAACTGCATCCACAGGACCATCCAATACTATCCAACAGTATTCGTCTGGACTCAGCTGGGATTTAATTATTGTACGTGTATAATAAATTATAGTACGGTAACCACTAAGATAACAATAAATCGATACAATTTATCGTCTCAAAAAAATAAATATACCTTTAACGTTCTCCTCCAGAGTGTAGAAAATATACCATCAGTCCAATCGTTCGTGGCCACGTCCAATCTCCCAAACATCTGAGATGCCGTAATAGCTTTGGGATTCATTCGATACTCGAAGTGCGTCAATCCAGTTTTGGTTAAGGCCGATAGAAGACAGTGAATGGCAGTGGTCTTACCAGACCCGGTAGGTCCCAGTATCATCAGCCCGTGACGCACCAAAGACGTTTCGTATACCTTAAAAAACAAAATATATACAAGCCACCGTATACAGTAAATCATAACAATAATAATTTATATTGGGCCATTTGGTACGTATAGTACTTGAATGATTTTTAAATTCCACGAAGGATCGTTGACCAACTGTTTCTCTTCACACGAACTTAGTATGGCTGATTGTAAATCTTTGTATGCAGACGAAGTCGATTTCATGCCGACAAACAGATCTTCGATCAGAGACAAAAAAATAGTTTCGTCCTGATCGACTAACTTTGAAACGTTCATTCCCTTCAACACTCTCATGAGTATCGTTTCTTCAGGTTCAGTCGCGTTGCTTCTCCTCTGAGTGCCAAGCGTACGCAAAACTGCCAAGATATTACGCAGACCAAAATCATAGTGCACCTGTTTACTCAACTGTTCTTCACATAGCTGGTATAGTATGAAGAATTTTTTTGATAGGGGAAGGTTGTTTTTAAAACCACAAGCTGCCAATTTCACGCGTATTATTATCTAAAAACAACACACAACAACATATCATTAAATTATCTGTTTTTTATATTAGTTATTCAATTCAGGGTTGGATTAATAGATTTTTTTTAAACGGTTAGGTATTATCATCATAATATTATTATTATTCGTTTTATTTCTTTTAGTGTTAGATACTTGGTAGCTGGACCATAGGATCGTGGTTTATATATATATATTTTTTAATTACCTATCACATATTTTTCATATAATTTATCATAACTTAAGTATTGAACTTAAAATGATTTGTGCAGATTAATATTTTTGTTGAAAAATATCGCAAATTTTTGTATTCTACATAATATTATCCCCCACCCTTTGTATCTAATTACACTTTGCAAAATTACGTTTTAATGAAAATAATGACAAAAGAAGCTGCACATACCTGTCTCCAAACACACTAAAATCCACTCATTAAAAACCTGTCCACCCAAACCTTACCTGGCTATCCCAAAGCAATCCCCTAATGGCTGTATCCGAATTGCATACCAAAAGAAAATCTCTTAGCTGGGTCTACCCGCATTGCATGCTACCTCTTAAAAGGGTATGTCCAAATTGCATGCTATGTACCCACAAGTTTATTTATCATGCACTTATGTGTACAACTTAAACATTTTTTTTTTGGATTTTCCTAATTTAAAAAAAACGCTTGTATAGAAACGCTCTATATATGGTTGTTATAACTGATTAGTTTTTAGATTGAAGTATTTTAATATCTAAGTAAACATTTTTCCAAACTACCTATTGTAGGATTTTACTGACATACGTCTCCGTCGACGAACACTTAAGTGTTTGTAACTCAAATTTATAAGCATTATAATATTAGTCGATGCCTCAAAGTAAGTAAAATGTGATATATCAGTAAAAATGCGTAGTTCAAATTTAAATAATAGACGTCGGTAAGTATTAGAGAAAGAAAAATGCAAGGCTGGGCATTAACGAGTTAAAAAGTTAAAGTTAAGTTAAAAAGTTAAAATAAAATTAACTAGTTACTTTTGGCTTTTCATTAACTTAACTGTTAACTTACTAAATTTCTTTCTTAATTAACGTGAAATTAACGAGTTAATTTTTCATTTTAAAAAGTAAGTTAAGTTAATTTATTTTGTTTTTAATTTTATAATATTTCACTATTTTAGTCTACTTCGTTTTCATGTCAGAAAATATGTATCGTAAATTGTTTGAAGTTAAAAATGTATATCATTCGAATCTAACTTATCTGGAAATACTGTATGAAGTATATACACTATATCCTATAATTTAGTTTTGGGTTGGAAAAAAATTAAGCACACCAGCGTTGAATAAACAAATAAACTTTTTTTTAACTTAATAAAAAATTAACAAAAAGTGTGTATTAACTTTTAACTTAACTGAGATAACCTAAAGTTAAATTAACTTTTAACCTTTAACTTTTTGTTATTGGTACATATTAATTTAACTTAACTGAGTTAAAAAAAATCATTAACTTGCCCCCTCCCCTCTTGGAAAAATGTATAAGTTTAGTGATGACGGAATTTCAAAATAATGAAATTAATAGAATTATGTACGTAGAAAAGTTGGCAACAAAATAAATAAAGTGCTAAATTGTACAGATTGTGCATATATTTAAATTAAAAATTAAAAAAATTAGGTATATTATTAATATAAAATACGTATGCAATGTGTAGTTTTCACTTCAGTTTCGCTATTAGTTGTTCATAATTAATTATTGGATATTACATTTAAAATAACATAATTAATAATAATAATATGGAGATATTAAATTAATTTAGTTGATAAATAAATTACCAATCGGTCGGGGACCATCATGGCTACACTCCGAAAAAGAACTTTTAAATTTTCTGGTAGTTCTTGGCGTCCAGCATATCCAGGATTCATGGTCAGGAATATGGCAAATTCTTGGTTCATAGGAACCGTATCGCCATCGCTAGA
Source organism: Sitobion miscanthi (assembly GCA_008086715.1). NCBI lineage: Eukaryota > Metazoa > Arthropoda > Insecta > Hemiptera > Aphididae > Sitobion > Sitobion miscanthi. The sequence goes on from CM017803.1 coordinate 28,472,668, forward strand.
CAAAGAAAAATATCGTTAAAAATGACAGGTACCAACGACGGAGATCCAAAATTCTGTTGGTCAACTAATACCTGAAAATGAATGTTTCACAGTTGCTTTTGCGGGCCATAAACACGGTGTATACTTGCTGAGCGGCCACCGAAAGTACCGGAAGTTCGATTCTGTTGAACTCGTCAAAGCAACCCCACGTACCCGAGTGCACTAAGCCTTTGAAAATACGACCTAGTCCACGGTAGTCCATTTGATCCGAACAATTAAAAACAACTACGTATTTCCCGAGTGATTTTCCCATGTCTTTCGTCGTCTCCGTTTTCCCTGTTCCCGCTGGTCCCGCCGGTGCGCCGCCCATATTCATTCCTGTGCATTTCCGTCGGGTTTATATGTATAGATATATCAGATAAAGAGTGTGTATAGAAGTAATGCCCTATATTTCATGCAAATCGCGGACGCCTTGTCCCCGATGTTTCGTCCCGGTAAAAATATGAGTCCATGGACGTTTGATCGTGAATTATTAAGGTGGGATGTTTATTGTTTGGTGCCCCGGTATTTCAAATCATTGGTTTCATTTAAATCGATGTACTTTTTTTTTATTTTTTTAAATCTTTTTAAAAAATTTAAAATATCAGTATAATTATCAAATTTAAATGTATTACAATACAATTATTGTCATCAGTAAAATTTAAATAATATAAGTGAATTACATAAAAATACAATACATTTACAATAGAGTAGGTACAATGCAAATATTCTAAATAGTAGGTAACTATATTTTATGTTATTTTAAAAAATAAGTTATTTAATGTAAATAATTTATAGATATATGATATTGGCATTTCAAATATAAAAGAAAACATACGTAATTATGTAAATGTATTTGTATTGTAAATTTATTATATTTTTATATAATACATATTATTTAAAATTGAATGATGACAATTATACTGCAATGAATACAAATTTATTAATTATATTGACATTTTCCATTTTTTTTATAAGAATTGAAATTTTAATATAAAAAAAAGGTGGGTAAGTGGATGTCGCTCTGCTGTACAGTGGGTTACAAGTGGGTCACTGTAATGGATGGTGTTAAATTTGAATTCAATGATATAATATCATTGTATAAGAAAAACGATTCTGAGCGAAAACGGTCAGTTAGACTATGAAGTTACTACGTATATTTAATGATATTATTGTGCATAAAGTAATTTATATATAACCTATTTACGTGGAGCCTTGTTTTAAATTTTCAATCCTTAGCTATAAAAGTTGAACATTTTATAAATTTTTAACTACAAAATAATTATTTTATTATAAATTTGATAAATTTTGTCGAAATTTGAACTTTAAATGCTTATAAAAAAAAATTGTGCCTATGTATTTTTAATATTTTTCAACTGCTATTGTAACATTATATCAGGAGTTTTGTATTAAATTTACACGCTTTTTTTCCCAACAAATAAAATTTTATTGATATTTATAGAAAAAAAAACTAAAATAATTGAAAACTGACAATGTTCGTAAACAGCTCAAAAAGAGTCAAATTATTTTCAAAATTTTATCGTGTATAGAAAATGCTAATATAAACATTCAGTGAAATTTTCAAGTATCTACAGTCATTCATTTATTAATTACAATAAAATAAGAAAATCGTTACATGAAAAATCGAGTAAATATCAAATTATGTAAAAATATGAATTTCAAACGCTCATTAAAATTTTATTTGATATGCTTGTAGACATTTTTTTTTTTGATAAATGTAGACAAACTTATGGATAATCTTGTATTACACTTTCAAATCGTAGATTTAAAAAAAAAATTTTTATGAATTCTCAACTCAAAATAGTTTGCTAATTTTCGTGATTTTTCCGTATTTTGTCAAGATTTGAACTTTAAATGCTTATAAATAAAAACTCTGACTAAGGATTTTTAATTATTTCATGTGCCTTTGAAACAATAACCTAGCAGCCTTCTATTAAATTGTCAAGCTTTTTTACTCAACAAATAAAATTTTATTGACATTTATAGAAAAAAAAACTAAAAAAAATAGAAACTGATAATGTCCGTAAACAGCTCAAAATAAGTCAAAATATTTGGAAAATGTTATGGTGTATAGAAAATGAAAATATAAACAACCAGTGAAAATTTCATGTATCTACGGTCATTTGTTTTAAAGTTACAACAAAAACCAAATTAAATTTTGTGAAAAATCGATTTTGCGTAAAAATTCTCGTTTTTCCTTAATTTTTCTTTCGTTTTTCTTGGTGCTTTTGAAAATTACTGGGAATTTTAAAGTTTTGACCTCCTCAATGCACCAACGATATTCACTTTCCAATCGAAAAAGATACTGAAGTTGAAAATCGAAGCATTATTTCGACTACTTATCGTGTACACAGACACAAAAAAAAATAAAAATAAAATATAAAAACACACATCATTGTAAAATCAATAAATTCATCGTTCCACTCAGAATCTAAAAAATGGAGATTTCAATTTGAATGATTCAAATTACCGCGGAAGCAAACGTCCCATGGTCACGAATTGAGATAATATACAGAATACGAAACGAACGTATGATAAATGATACCAGCACCTTCTCACGCTGCCGCAAAACTACTAGCGCTAACCAAGTATACGTGTGTTATACGGCGTTAGTACCTTATTCTTCCAGTATCACAGAATAGTCCTATTTAAGTGCTACCAAGTTATCTTGATAATATGAGAAGGACAGAGACACAAAAATATTATTGATAAGGCAAATCGTTTTGTATCCTGTATATTAATCGTCCTTATGATAATGGTTAAATAACTTTCTATAACTCTCGTGGACCAAATTTCTTCCCTGGGACGAAACGACCGTTTGTAGTTTCATACAATGTGTTTGGGTGATTGAAAACAAAGATAGTGTGAAAAAAATATTATAATTTAATAATTATAACATTTATAGAAAATGGGTTATAAATATTTGATGAAAATGTCAATTCTTTACGGTTATATAAATTATAACATATTTTTATACTTAAACAAAACGGACTTTGTTAAAAACTGGTATCTTACCAACTGCTTGGGCTAAGGTAATGAAACATCGATCTGTGAGTGGCGTGATTACGAGCCTATCTGAACAGCCCAGGAACTCATTTTGGTACACAAACAACACGTCGGTTATTCGAACTTCGCATCGGTCCAATTCTTCTATGTAATAAAACCGTTCTTGTTTTAACCATTCAAAATCAAATAAGTTTGTGATCTTCTTTTGGTATAATGATTCGAAAATATCCCTAAAGTATACATGTAATATTTTATTTTCTGACACACAGTTATAATGTTCATGTATATTTTTGAAACCTCTGGTGGACGTGTATCGTAATCAAAGTCTCGTAGTTCAATCTTTCAATTTTGGTCAAATTCTTAGTAGTGGCGTCAATAAGTATATTTAGGAGCTTAATAAATTCTTGATTAGTGTCTTTCATAATTTTTTTCATGGTGATAGAGTTTTTAAGAGCATATTCTGTTCGAATTGTCCACAGCATTTGCAAACCGATGAGACCCATCTGTTAATATACAATCGAATAAATATTCTAAGTGTATAAATCTATGGTATCTATTTAAAATAATATTCGCACTTGAGCAGGAAATATTTCAACCATCGTTATAATTGAAAATGTCGGGTCTCTCATAATGTAATTATCCACATTCGCTATTAATTGATTCACAGAAAATTTCGATTCATTAAGCAAAACGTTTAACCAATTTTCCACTCCTCCAGTACATAATACGGGATGTTCCAATGCGATTTTTTCACCTTCTTTGGATACGATATCTCGCACTTTATCGTATTCGGACTCAAAGTATATCAGCTTTGCAGTATTATCAAAAAGACTCAGCAAATGAGGTTGAATGTTATGTGAGTTCGAAGCTTGACCCAGAATTTCCAAAAGCACTGGGTCTGATATAAAGTAAAACCTCGAAAATATGTTTCTTTTTTGGTCCAAGTACCTAATTGATCAACCATTATTATAAGTTCATAATATTTAATAGGCACTTGCCTCAAAGGCAGTCTAGCCATGCAAGAATTTTGTGAATTGCTACACTGCTATGAGACAATTTAGACAAAATTTAAATAATCAAATAAGTATAAATTTGATTGTAATAGGTTGTGATACCCCGCTAATGACTTTTGACACAACTCCAACTGTTCAAGCATGTATGGCAGTAAAATTTCCATAGACCCATCTCCGGTGCATATTTCAATGACGTTCTCGAGAAATCGTGCTTTGTTCATTAAAGTTACCCACAATTTATCTATAGCCTAAACGTAAGCTATGTAAATGCACTAATGATAAAAATATCGATAAAATAACTTACAGTGAAGCGTTTTGTTTCTAGTGGTAGTTGCTTAGATATATCCCCACCAATAAAAACGGCTTCTAAATACATCCAAAGGTTTTGCACGAGAATCCAATTTTCCAAGACTTGACTGGTCACTGCGAATTTCTTAACCCAATCCATTATTTCTGACTTGAACGCAATATTATACCTTCAAACAGTTCATAAGTATCATTATTTTTGTATATCACTACTCATATTTCATTATGCATTTCAATAGAAAAATTTATTAAATTTCTTCTCGTTTTACAACAACTAACCATTTTTATTAAAACAATAATCTTATAAATAATATATAAGAGAGTTTAAAAAAATTTTAGACCATTTATGACTCGAGAACGGCTGGACGATTTCAAAAATTCTTTCATCATTAGAATGCTACATTATCCCTGAGTACTGTATGCTTATTTAAAAAGAGAAAATTAAAATCCAGATAGGTGCTCAAACAGGGACTTGAGAACAGAGATTTACGATGAACATTTTTGCTTATAAATGATTGCTATAGTTGCTATTATGATAATAATTATTGGTCGCCACTGGATGATCGTTAATTAAATTAATATTATTATATTATGTTTAACAATATATATATATTAAAGATAATCGATGAAAATGTTAAAGTTTTTTTTTTTTTTATCTAAAGTAGAAGCACCTTTTGTATTTACTCACATATCTTAAAAAGTATTCAATGGATTTTCATACGGTTTTCACTAATAGATCGGTCGAGTCACTTAGAAAGATTCAATGTAAAATTTGTCTTGGAAAAATGAGTCGGGTGGATGAAAATAATAACAATATTAAATTATTGTTTGTCTGTATGGCATTTATGCATTTCTAAACGATTGGACCGATTTTGATGAATATTTTTTGTGTGTGTTTGAGTGGTTCCCGGGATGATTTAGATTCACAATTGGATCCGGTAGGTCCGACCCCGGAGAGGTGCTCAAACAGGGATTTTGATATTTACGATGGACATTTTTGTTTATAAAAATTTTGGTTATAGGAGAAATAACTAGTAGAAATTAGTATTTCATTTGTATATTGGTTGCCAATTATTAATCCAGATAAAGGACAAGCATGCATCAAATCTAATTTTCACACATTGTCTACTAATATGGCCGAGTTGCACTTACTGCAGTGAGTTATACCCAAAAGGAGTTGAACAATCACAATTTTTTAAGAGTTGTCATTTTGTTCGGTTGAAATGTGCGCGGGATCAGCTAGTTATGATATAATTTTAAAAAAAATTACACTAACATACACGTCTTACCTATTGGACGCTAATGAGCTCATAACCATTTGTGAATCTTCTAGTATGGCTACGACTTCCGCTATTTCTTGTCCTTTTACAAGTAATAATCCTCTGTTTTTAAAATTAGCCAATTCTATTTTTATAGTCGACCAATCGAGTATTATCTGACGCAATTTTGCTTCGATGTCGATCTCTTTGATAGCTGTCTGGCATATGTCTTCCAGCTCGTCTTTATATTTCAATAAAGGAGCAGACATAATATCTTTGAGTGCAAAATCGTGGTCGTTTACGGGGAATAGCGTACCAGTCGCATTTTCTATCATTTCCCAATGCCTCGGTTTTAGTGAATTCTTAAACATCATTTCTACTAGAATCATTTTATCCGACCATTCGTCAATGTTGTTTTTTAATTCTTCATATGTTGGCCATTCCTTTAGACCTTTAGGAAGTTTACGACACTTTTGCTGGTACTCTGCTAAACTATCGATAATATCATCTATTTTTAAACGGTTCCACAGTGTACTCGACCATGTTTGAATGGAACGATTAACTGCGCTATATAGATCATAAAGTTTTTTTAGTAAGTTGAAAACTCGTCTAGTTTCATTCAGCGTAGGATATAAAGTCACTGGCGTTTTGAATAAACGCTCACCATCCTGATAACGTTCCATCAACGAGACTAACTCGTCGAAACGATCTTGAAATAGTAAAACCCTAAGCATAGATTAAACGAAAGCAAGTTTAATAACCTTAAAAATACCTACCATATATGTTTATTTTTGTTTTACCTCTCAGCGGCTTCGGAAGGCATTAGGCCATCGACCATAGGGCCTCTTTCAATGAATTGTTTGTCAAAAACCACTATATCCGATTTAAGATTTACTATACCTTCCTGTAATTCCGTCCTCAAAGGGATGTATATATCTAACAGTCTTTGTGGTACGTTGCACATCTACAAAATTACGCAAATATTTAATGTTATTAGTACTAATGAGAATAGCGCTCTTTATATTAGTTTGTATATTATTATGATATATGAATGTCACCTCCAATTTGAGTTTTTTATAAGTTTCGGTGAGTATATTCAACTGTCGCTCATCATCAGGCTTAATCGGAACTTGGTATTCACTTAACAAATCGTACACGTCAACGGTAATTTCTATGTCATTGTCTAAATCTGTCAAATTGTTTTCTAGTTCTTCTAAACATATTATCACCTTTCTGGCATCGACCAAATCGTTGATCGGTGACGAAATTATACTATATTTCTCTGCTATGTATTTACACAAGTATTTCAGTTTGGAAGATTCTAATACACCGTTAGCAAATAATATTTGCCAATCTTTGATTTCATCGTGTAGAGACTCTTTGAATTCATCTAACAATACAAATAGTTTTAGAGAACAATGCTGCTTAAATAATAATAATATTATAATGTTAATAGAAATGTAAATCCTAATTTTAATAATCACCTAATTGGATTTCGACAGGTCCAATTTCTACACTCAGAGGTTCATCGTATATCATATTGATTGTATATTTCATATGGTCAAATACATATCGAATTGTGTCCAATTCAGTTTGTTTTTCTAACAACCAATTGATTTTTTCTATTTTTTGATGAAATTGTACCCAAATTTCTTGATATTTAATAGCGTATAGCTGAAAATAATATTTCACTTTAAAGCATATGTATCTTTATAATTGTTGACATATCGTTACGGATACGATGTTTTCTATTTCCATTTTTAATGGCCTTGTAGCATTTCCTACTTCTTTGGCAGCAGCAAGCACGTCCTTATTCTTCGATAAAGTTTTCTTGTAGCAATAATCGTTTCTCTGCGTATCATAAATCATAATACTTTAATATAATATTTACATTAGAAGATAGAAATTAATGGAGAGCAATATTATAATCTCAATGACTGCAAACAGGTGCAGACAGAGAGAGCTCTCTCGGAGATTGAGAGAGATATTAGCTAGATATACTAGATGCAGTCTGATATAGATATTAATAAGTGTGCGTATACACAATATTTGAAATACTAAACATATTTCATTATTTATTTAGTCAAATTAGACCTTATATAATATTTTTAAAATAAACGCTATGGATATAATTGATTTTTTATAATTTTATCAAAAAGTTAACTCAAACCGTAAGTTAGATAACATTGCTTCAACACTATGTGCCATTAAATAAATTATTGATAATACTACAAAAGTATGTAATATAATGAAATTTGATTTACCTTTAAGTGATGAAAACCCAAACGTGTTAATGCTGTCGTCGCATTCAGTGCGTTTGAAGCCACATGCTTCAAAGTCGAGCTAATTATTCTCCACGATGGTTCAACTCCAATGTTGGAATCAGCCAGAGTTAATTTGATTTTCAACATAGGTGACCGATCCGAATTTATTAGACGTCTATGTTAATATAATAATAATATTATTATTATTATTATTGTTGAACAATTTGCTGCCGAAAATCAATCGGATACCCACTGATAACAAGACAACCCTTCTATCATATGATCGAACGTATTGCGCATCGTGTTTATCAGCGACTTAGTATAAAAAAAATTATAGAACCTAAAAACACTCATACACCAGTCATCAACTTGTCTACTTGTAGGATGGGCAGCAGCAGGGAACTTTTCGTCTGTATATAACAATATATTTCTTTACATAAAACGTGTGTAAAAAAAATGTAATAACAAGCAAGCGTCAAAATTGCGTTTATTTTATATGCTGATTTCGGATAAACTCGTACCGTTACGTTTAGCTTCTCCGTCCGTGTCTTTTATAACCTCCAATGCTTTATTCAAGTTGAAAAAATCATACATTGAGTCTTCGTCTTTGAAGGAATATTTATCGTTCACTCTGTAAATAATCAACTTGATCAAATAACTGAACACCTCTTCTATGAAAATCGTTTTGTCTGAAATTATTTTCATTGTATCCTCCAAATGGATCCGATTCAGTTCCTTAAATTCATGGGGCCATACCGGCTGTGCTGGCAACTTGATTAATAGATATTGAGCTATATTTTCGATTTCATTTCGTAAAATATAATTGAAGTCGGCGAGCTAAGTCAAAATGTGTATATTGATTACATGTGTATAAGACAAACTTGTATGAATTAAGTCGACGGTTTTAACAACAAAATAAATATATATACATATATTGGCAGGTTTACGCATACCGTTTTTATAAATGCCTCGCTGTAATTGAAATTCTTCATCACGTCGTGCATTATATTTGTGGCCCCGGTTGAAGACCATTTTACCGTATTAAGTAATGGAATAAGCAGCTTATCCATTTTCATCAGTTCAAAATTAATTAAATTATAGAATACATCTGGTACCATTTGTCTGTAGACGCGTGAACAACTTCAATTACATTGATTATCTTAATAATATTTATAGATAAGGTTGTTTTATACCTTAATTGGTTGTATCGTTTTATGATATCTTCAGCGTATAAATATCTTTGGTACATCATGTCTTTGCGCTGTACCTTTAACTGTAATCTCCGAGGTATGGGAAGTCTTTGGTACATCATGAGCTGAGCAATGTCAACTTTTTCAGTGATGAACTTCGAAAAATTGACGCTATACTTTCTCGTTGTCTGGTCTCTGATCAATAACGGGCCAGTCCTCGAAATATTATCCTTTTGAATTTTTGAACAAAATTAAATTGTCATATTTTTAAATTATTTTGTACAATAGTGTTACGTAATAAACGCAGGACTACTATTCAAACTGTGCTTACTTTTTCGGCAATTTGCTCGCACCAATCTGAGTGCAGAGTAAGTTCGTGATTTCTAAGCGCGGTACACAAAGCATTGTACGTATTCACATTTTCTCCCCATAGATTTTGGCTCTTACTCTGTAAAACGATAATTTGTAAATGTATAAATGCACGATGTGGTATTCAGTTTCGGAATACAATAAGCGTTAATTTTTACCAAAAAGAATTTCATCGGCGTTTCGATTTTGTCGTTTATCATCTTAATCCATATGATTTGACTAGAAATCGTAGGTAAGTGATATGTAAATGGTACGTTATCCCTGCACGTAGAGTACAAATTTCTGTAGTCTAAAATAAATATTTTTAGATTAACACTATATATGGATTAATCATTCGAAAGTAATAATTATCATGCTACGTCACTTACTAATGTTTATATTTTTTAATGTACTAATGTACACTATTTCGAGATCCAAATCCTCTATTTTTAGAGTTTCACATTTCCTCAACAGTTCAACTTTGTTTACGAAGTCTGGTGTTTCTTCGATCACGGTTTTCAGATGTTTTTTCAGCCGAATTTTGAATTCCTTGACATCCAAATCAAATTGGTCACTGTCTGCTTTAAACTTTCGATCTTCGATTAATTTTAATAGGTCTTCTCTTTTTTTCGTAAACGTTTTGAACTTTTCTTTTAGCTCAGAATAAAATTTACGAACCATTGGGATCGATGATTTTTTCAAACCTTTAAACGATTGATAGGTTTTTATCATATTTTTCATCTGAAAAATAAAATAACATTGGTGTTAATGCAAAGGTCAAAAAAAGTTAAAAATAAACACTAGGTGATTTGGGCAAGGGTCATAATAATTAGACATTTTAAAACTGAAATATTTTCTATGTTTCTCAACAGATTACATTTTCTTGACGAGTAACAAAATATATATTATTATTAGCAAATGTTATAGACAAAATATGCAATTCGTAAATATATACGTAATTTACCCAAAATATGTGAATGCGAAAAAAACATATTTTTAGACCTCTCTACCCTAATTCTTCTAGTTAATAAAATGAAGAATATTTGCTACCTATTAAATCTTATGCCTGAAATATTAATTAGAAAAAGTTATTGATTTTGGGGAGGACAGACAAACATACCTTGCATTAGGAATTTTCATTTAATATATTAGCTTTTGTAATTACATATTGGCTATTAGTGTTCTTACTTTCTCGAGTCGGTTGACAAATTCAACAAAGTTTCCAAACGACGTGATGAAAAGTACCCGAAATGGCTCCCGGTCTTCGATGTTTATTTTGTTAACCGATTTGTTATGACAATTGAACACGTGTTCCTTGAGTTCTATGCACCGTTCGAGTTTCTCGAGCAATAGGGTTTTGGGTTGGCTCCAAAAGACCACGGTCAAGTCGTCGGTCAGATAATTAACACTACTTATCACTGTTTGGTTCAAACACGTCAACAGCATCTTGGTCGTGAATCGTTTATCAAACGCGTATTTGGAGAATGACTGTGCAATCGGCATACCATCGAAAACGTTTTCGATCGCCGATCTCAAACGAGTGATGTCGGATTGGTACAGATCATCGAACATCCTCTCGAATGAATTCAGATAAATCACAGTTTCCCTTATTTTTCTGTAGAAATGCATCGTTCTCTGTTTCACGATAATCCACGACTACATGATAATACATGGCCAAACGTGTTATTAACGTCATATTTCGTTATAGTATAATATATTACGTGATATTAGGTATAATAAGTGATGTAAATAACTCGGAGTGAATTTTTGAGTGAGAGGTGACTACACTAAGATATATTTCACTTAATTCAATTATTATAAAAGTTACTACTTCGTTCCCTAAATTGGAGGTTCTCAAACTTTTCATGATGCTCATTTTGGACAAAATTTTAATTTTTAGTGATCTACAATAACTGACACAAACTTTTTTTTAATCATTAATTATTTCTTTGTTTATCACTAAAATGGCGGTAACTTTTAGTCTGTCAGTGTTGAGGTAATCGTCACTCGTATTCGTCATGGAGAACGATAACTGTAAAACCCGACTTTGTCACGGAAAAAAATGAAAAAATATAAAATAAAATGCTATAGGTAGCATAGGAGTATCTCAATTTGAATGTATTTCAATTGGTGTTCACGGGAAAATCGTCGTCAGTGAACCTAGCTTTGAGAAATAAATCGACCTAGATGGGCAATCGCAAGTAGCGTATTAGATTTTTCACTTGGTATATTTTTTGAACTACTTTATAAACTTTTCTGATACTCCAATAACAATATCTGAGATTTTGGTTAAAATAAATTGAGTTATTTTTTAGTATATAACTACAAATATACATATTTTGGTTTTAAGATGTAGTTTCTTTAATCGAGGCATTATAAAAGCGACGATTTTATGCATGATTTTACCACATTTTCCCAAGTAACCAAAGGCAACCATTAATAAACAAAAAAAGTTTTAATTACCATCGTGGATCTCAAAATCCTTGTTAGTCAGTCTGTCAGGACAAGTTATTTTATAAATTTAGATATAATATATGTTGTCATAGGTATTCACTTTTAGCAAGCTAGAATTAGTTCGCTCCATGGCCGTTTCGGCGAACTTCACAAAATTGCTCTTGAACAGGAAACACACCCGATTAAACTTAATGCACATTTTTCTCCAAAACTCAATTTCTTTGTGTGGCCCGAACCACGCTGGCTGTTTTTTTTCCAGTTTATACTGCTGAATCATCTGTACACCATACATTCCATTATATATTATACTTATTAGAGCTCATGACATTAGTATAATAATGTGTTATGAATATTTAATAGTAACTATTAATAATAAGTCTGTTGTACACATCACTATTAATCCAAATCTGATAGCTAGTTGCGGATTTAACGAAGAAAATATTGACATTCACAGACTGGGTCGTTGCCCCAGGATTCATCCCTAATATTTTTTGTTTTGATTTTATCAAAAGCAAAACGAAAAAGTGGGCAAATGGGTGTCACTCTGCTGTACAGAAGGTTACAAGTGGGTCACTGTAATGAATTGTATTAAATTTTAATTTAATGACATAATATCATTGTATAAGAAAAACGATTCTGAGCAAAGAAAATCAGTCAGCCTATGATATTACTAAGTATATTTGACGATATTATTGTGCATTAAGTAATTTATATACTATAACCTAGGTTAAACACTCAATGAAATTTGTATGCACCTATTTACAGTTATTAGTTTTTGAATTACAATAAAATAAGAAAATCGCTAATTGAGAAATCGACTGAATATCCAATGTAAAAATGAAAAAACCGCTCATAAAAATTTAATTTAACTTTCCCGTAGAAACTTTTTTTTGGTAAAAGTAGACAAACCTCTAAAAAATCTTGTATTCAATTTTCAAATCTTAAATTTAAAAAGAAAGATTTTTATGAATTTCTAACTCAAAATAATTTGCACATTTTCGTCATTTTTTCGTATTTTGTCAAGTTTAAACTTTTAAAAAAAAAATGAGACTATAGATTTTAATATTTTTCAAATATCGTTGTAACAATATATTAGGAGTCTTGTATTCAATTTTCAAGCTTTTTTACCCAATTAATACATTGTTATTGACATTCATAGATAAAAATATGAAACTGTAAATGTCCGTAACAAATGAAAATTTTTTGAAAATTGTATCAAGTATAGAAAATGCTAATATAAAAAAATTGCATGTATCTGCGTTCATTTGTTTTAGAGTTACACCAAAAACCAAAATCGATTTTGTCAAAAACCGATTTTGCATAAAAATTCCCATTTAGTGTTTTTCACGGCGTTTTTGAAAATTATTTAGAATTTTTTACTTTGACTCCTCCAAAGTACCGACTGGATTCACTTTCCTATCAGAAAACATAATGTTGAAGAAAACCTAAGCATTTTTACTGTTCGAATCGTTTGTTTATGAATCGTGTTTTTTGAATACAAAAAAAACACACATCATTGTAAAATCAATACATTCGCTCCGCTCGGAATCTAAAATAATTCCAGAAATTATGTGTCATATGAATTCACACAGAATTGACTGTGAAAATAACTAATAAGTCATATTTATACGTTTGCCTACAGGCCTACCTACTCATAATAATTGACAAACTACAATCATGCATTTATTTTTAGTGTTTAGTGTGTCGTCAACGATCGTTAAAATATTACAAAGTAATGACTAATGAGGAATGGCAAATAACTAACAACAAGAACAGGTTAATGTAGACTTCTGAAAACTTGAATTCACGAATTTTAAATTATTAATCATGCAATAATTGTATTATCCTACATCTTTCATAAATAATATATTCGGCTCACCTTCCGGAAACTATACATCCAGCTTCGGATCATATCTTCAGATTTCAAAACCAAATCTTTGGTTTTCGTCAATACATTATAATCGTCGGAGTCGATTATCACGTCATCGTAAAAATTCAGCGGTGATTCGAATTCGATATCCTTGACGATATTCTCGGTTGTTTCTGTGCGTACGAAAAATAGTAAAGTATAATAGGTATAAATCAGTTTATAAAATATTAAAGACGATACTATATGACGTTTAATTCACAAAATAGACTCAAATAATATAGGTCTTTAGTTTTTTGATAGCATTGAGAGTTCAAATTATTCCAACGAAACAATTCATAATATTATGGAATATGGATGCATAATAATATTGTAATACAGATAAATGTTCCTGTACCAGGGTGACCATATTATTTAAAAAAATAAAAAATAGAACAAAAGTAAGAACCATAATATTTTTAAATTGGGCTGTTTACAGACATTTTCAGTTTCCAATTTCCAATTTCTTCAGATATTTTTTCCATAGATGTCAATAGGTACAATTTTTGTTGGGTTAAAAAGTTTGAAAATTTGATACAAGATTTCTTATATATTGTTACAGTGGCAGTTGAAAAATATTTAAAATACAGTCCCAATTTTTTTTTTATATAAGCATTTAAAATTTGAATTTTGTCAAAATACATAAAAATGACAAAAATGTGCAAATTATTTTGAGTTAGAAATTCATAAAAATTTTTTTTTTTAAATCTATGAACGAGATTAATAAAATGAAATACGGGACAAAAATTGTTCTGAAAGATGTTTGTCAGGACAACAAGAAACAAAGCTGAAATAAAGGACACTGATTGTATAGAACAGGACGTATGGTCACCTTAACCTTGTAACTAACTTATTTTATCCGACCACCCGAGTTAACTACTAATAATAGATTTACTCGGTGGATATAAATTGTGATTTGAATATTCTCTAACATAAATCCATATACCTATCTTTATATATAAAAATGGATCCCTGTTTCCCTTGGTCATCGCATTACGCGTGAACGATTTGACCAATTTGACTGATTCTTTTTTTTTGTGTTCGTAATTGTCATGACAAGGTTCTAATGAAAGAAATTTTTAGGAAAATTCACCAGAAAAGAAGAAAATTTGGATGTCAAAAAATACAACAATGGCACCATCTGTCCAGGAAAATAAACTAAATAATAAAAAAATTAGTTGCAGATTAAAATAATAATAGTGTATCGTGTTTAGACCATATATTTATAAAATATAATAATTGCATCGATAATAGGATTGAAGCAGGTGTTATCCAAACAAATATTTCCGATCATTACTCGGTAATTATGGCATTAGAATTGAAGAACAAACTTTTATCTCATAATAACAATGTATATAAAACAATTAATTATAACAAGTTAAATGAACTGTTAAAATTAGAATCCTGGTCGGAATTATACTATAATATAAATGTTAATAAATGTTTTGATATTTTTATTCATACAATTTTGCATGCGATTAACTCATCTACGACATTTAAAAAGGCCAATGCGAAAAATAAGCATATACAAGAGTGGATGACAATGGGTCTGCTATGTTCAGTGCGTAAAAAACAGGCTTTATCTTTAAAAGTAAAAAAACACCCCAATAATGATAAACTACGTTCATATTATGTTAAATACAAAAATATTTTCACTTCAATTTTAAGAATTACTAAAAACAATTTTTATAAAAAAAAATTTAATGATATCTCTTACAGTCCAAAATTAACTTGGAAATTAATAACAGAGCTCACTTTATCAAAAAATAAAAATAGTAATCACATTAAATCATTAATGCACAATAATGAACATATAATTCCTTCAGAGGATCCAGTCAGAGCATCAAATGTTTTTAATATGTTTTTTACAAATATTGGTATTAACCTTGCAAATAAAATAAAAAATTCTAATCAACATTTTGTTGAAACTAATACAGATGTAGATTTTGATATGTATTTTAATGAGGAAATTAACAAGCCTGAAATTATAAAAATTATAAATAATTTAAAAGATGACACTGCAGCAGGTTTTGACGGAATATCGGTGAAAACAATAAAGTCTATAGCTGTGAATATTATTGAACCATTAATATATATTTATAACTTAAGTATTTCCAATGTACTTTTCCAGACAAACTTAAAATAGCAATTATTAACCACTATTCAAACACGGAGATGCTACTAATATAAATAATTATAGGCCGATTTCTATGATAAGCAATTTTGCAAAATACTAGAAAAAATAATAAAGTTGAGATTGGTAGTTTACTTAGAAAAAAATAAATTGTTGTCTAAAAACCAGTTTGGTTTTAGACCTGGGTTGAGCACTGAAAATGCTTTGTATAGTGCCAGTAATTTTATTTATAATGCACTTGACAGTAGTAAAAAAACAATGGCTATATTTTTAGACTTAGCGAAAGCATTTGATACTGTTAATCATAATGAGCTTTGCAACATCTTACCAAGTTTTGGTCTAAAGAATAACAGTTTTAAATGGTTTAAAAATTATTTAGAAAACAGAAAACAATTAGTTCAAATCAATGACAGTAAAGGCGATGAAATGAAAATACAATGTGGTGTACCGCAAGGTAGCGTCTTAGGCCCTATACTGTTCATATTATACATAAACTCTATATGTGATTTAAAAATAGATGGACAGATTGTGACTTATGCTGATGATACTTGTCTTCTGTTTTTGGGTGATTCATGGGATGAAGTTCGCTCAATAGCAACAAAAGAATTTAAAAAAGTAATTAAGTATCTCAATCATAGGCAACTCTCTATAATTATCAAAAAACAAATTATATAAACTTTTCAATTAATAAAGATCAGAACCATTATGATGAATTAAAAATCTGTTTCTGTGAGAATGAAGATAGTTGTAATACAACTTTTTGCCAAACAATATATAAGGTCTCTAGTATCAGGTATTTGGGTATAACTTTTGACAAACACATGAAATGGAAATTACACGCCAATAATATTATAATGCGTATGCGTACTTTAACTTTTAGTTTTTCCAAGCTACGGAACTATTTACCTGTGCAAACTATGCGTATAATTTATTTATCTTTATTCCAATCAATATTCCAATATGGTTTATTGGTCTGGGGAGGTCTGAATGAGTGTGCGGTTAGACCTTTAAAAATTTTACAAAGAAAGATTATTAGGATCTGTTTATGCAAAAATAACTTAGTAGGATCTACGGGAGAAAATTTTAAACTGTTTAGAGTGCTACCATTCGAGAGTGTGTATAAGAAGGTAACTATTCTATATGTAATACAAAATTATGAAACATTTGTAGATATGGAAATTATAGGGAAAAAAAAGAGAAGTAAGAGCTTTTGATGTGAATATAATTTACTACAAAAAAGCATTTGGACAAAAATTTATTAATTATTTAGGTCCGAAATATTTTAATTTAATGCCACTAAATTTAAAAAAACTCATTTTCACTAATACTGGAATCTTAAAATAGCAAGTATAAAAGAGCAAATTGACTTATGGTTATTTTCTTTATTAAGTGTATAAAGACTAAAATGCAACATTTATTTTATCAAATCTATTTCTCATACTTTTCTTGTTCAAAATATATCAATCTTAGTTTTAATGTAAACATTTATAGTGTACCTATATTTATTGTGTCTATAATGTAACTCTCTACCTCCATCACAAGCATATGCTTAAAGGAGGTAGATAATTTATTGTAAAATGTAATCTTACTGTTATTATTTATTTGTATTATAAATGTTTTCTTTACAATAAAATAAAAAAAAAAAAAAAAAAAAAAAAAAAAAAAAAAAAAAATTGTATATTGCTTCCTATTGGTTACGGGCATGTTTCATTAATATTTTTTGTCAATATATAAGTATAGATATAAATGAATCTTTGTGTGTAGAATAGACCTCTGGGAAGAAGATAGGTTAATTTAAAAAGGGTTGAATTTGGTTTTTTTATCCATTGGATTTTAGTACGATGAGAATAGGATTTCGTAAAAACGATAAACTTCGTATAACTTTGATACTTTAGAGTTATTAAATCATACACTTATGTATAAACGGCACGGGGTCCACGATCTACCGTAGGTAGATTGCCTACCTGATAATATACTGCTGCGAATCAGAATTTTTATTTCGGGCAACGGAAAAGTTAAAATAAGTTTTGAACACCATACACCGAATATTAAACAACGAATTAAACAAAGTTTGAGTCCTATAGAGTTGGTGCATTTAACGGGCAACAAAGTGCACGGGATTAGCTAGTATATTATATAGTGCGATGTATTTATACTATATAGGTAATAATTGTATGCCCCTACTGTCAGCACTTCACCCAGCTCGTTTGATCACATCTAATATAAACATTAAACATCATGAGTTATACGGTTTGAAGAAAAAAATGCACTCTGCTAATAAAAACAAAATTATTATGTATTATGTAACCGTAAACGATAAACACGCTGTATAGTCGCGCAAGTGTGCAGCAACTTACCGTCCATAAATGTTGCTATATCTTGTACGTGTTTTACACGATGCCGACGTTCCGTGTTTGGTAGTTGCATCGTGACGTTCGATTTTTTCACCGCCAACGTATACACGTCAAGTATTTTACTAAGTTGGACGAAGTCCGCCATGATGGTGATTGGTTCGGGTCCTGCGTACACGTTACAATATTCTCAAATCAAAACAATGACCGGCAAAAGTGGTGCATCTTAATTATTATTTAGAGAATGTGAAGCCCCGGCGCTATCATTACGTAAACTTTATTAATTACATGAATAAAATTAATATAACTTGTAAAATATTTTCACGTATATATATTATGGGTATATAGGTTAGATTTGATTAATTAATTAATGAAAATATAGTTTATGGACAATATTATAAGTAGGTATGCAACATGCGTATATTTCAATTTCCCATATTCATAATAAAAACACTGCGAGTAAGCACCCTCTAGTAACGCTCAACTAGTATGGCTAATTGGCAAAATGATAATATTTCTCTGAATTTTAAAAAACATATTATTATTTCCAAAATGCAGTCTACCCTCTCATCTGGTAATTACTGCAATAGTGCGATGAAAATATGGTCGTGATTACAAAACTACCTTTGAGTGATGAAATACCTACATACGAATTTCACATAATAATATTGTTGTTCATATTCACCCAGTGGTGGTTGAATTTTTTTTTCATGGAGGAAGGAAGTGGCCAATTTTTTAACATGCACTATAGCAATATTTTGATCTTTAAAAATATCATTTATAATTATAAGATCTTAAATATTGAAAAAAGAGGTAATGGGGAATCTATCAGTCTCATCCAGAGGGTGGCGAAAAATGCTCCGTTTGACAGCCACTATTTACACCATTGTTAATCAATATATCAAAAGTTATTACAATTTATAGGAAATAATTACTATTTCATACCTGATTTACGAATCCGGTAAGTTTCTTTGAAGTTTGATTACTAAGGCTTACACAGTCTTACGAAAAAGGAATCATGTAGTATATCTATGTGATTGTGATTGTGGAGGTTGTTTTATACAACAGACAACAATAATCACTGACTATAATGACGTATTAAAAATGTATCTTTATAAATGATATTATATTAATGTCGATAAAATAAACACACATACACACATGAAATAATGATTTCATAATGTAAATATCAACGTTTTTTAATAGGTTTACAATTTACGGTCTCTAAGCAATAACATATTTTTTAACGCAGTTAGTTTTTATTTTTCGTTATTATACAAACATTTGGAGTACTAATTAACCTGATTTCTAAACCAATAATATTTTAGATTTCAGTACATACACTTAATATTGTTTTAGCTTACGATTATAGTTACCTACCTATGATGACATATTAGATTAAGGAAAATTAAGATTCATTGAATAAACATACAAATTGCATAATATTAAAAACGAAAACAGTTAGGCTTTTTAATATGTAGGTATACTTATCTAGTATAAATTAAAATAGAAGAATGTGTTGCCGCTGTCAGCTCTTATTTTTAGAAAATAAGGAGTACCTTCACGACTGACGATTGTGTTATATAATATATGCGTGTAACTTTAAATTAAATAAATAAATAAATTGCCAGGTAAGCTTATAATAAATGAATATCATATAATAATATAATGTAGCCTCTTGGCTTTAAAATAATAATAATATAATAGTGTTATAGCAAATAATAATACAAATTTATGACTAGATTGTGAATAATATAATATGGTAAAAAAAATGCTTGATTAGCACATTAAACTAATAGAATGAATATGAATATGGTTTGAATAATAACTATATGCAGCTCGTCAGCTGTTTACCTGTGGAACTTATGTCTGTTAGCGGCTTCAAACCAAAACGCTACCGTCTCAGGATGCATACATTTGAACAATAAGTATTTACAATATTATATTGTTTTAAAATAAAATTAATAATTGTTATGTAAACTTTATTATAAGACTAAGACACTTTTATACATAATAAGAATAATTTGTTTTACATGACACCATGGTCTACGTGACTGTGTAACGTTAAAAAAAAAACTTTATAAGAACTCATACAATAAATATAATAACATAACCTATAAATAAAAGAATTGTGTCTAACTTCAACACTCCCCTTCAATTCCTGCATTAAACAATAAAAAAAATTTAATAATATAATATAAACAACAGACATATTAAACACGTAATCCAATTTTTAACAAATCATTCTTAAATTTACTTGTAGACAGGGACTTTATCGATACACTGAGATTTATGGCCACTAGTTTATCAACACTTTCAAAAAATGTAATTACACCTGGATTTGAAAAGTTTAGAGACAGTGCAAAACATTTTTCTACGCAGAATTTACCACTAGTTACCTGTAAGGGGGTATACCCGTACGACTATACAGATGATTGGGATAAGATTGAATAAACCAGTTTACCGGTAAAAAAAGATTTTTACAGCTCGTTGAAAGAATCACATATAAAAAATGAGGATTTTGAGCATGCAAACACAGTTTGGAACCATTTCAGCTGTCAAACACTCGGGGAATACTCTGATCTTTATTTAAAAATCGACGTGCTGCTGTTGACTGATGTATTTGAAAATTTCCGAGACCTCTGTATAACCACTTACCATCTGGACCCATCATTTTACTACACGGCACCGGGATTTAGTTTTGACTGTATGCTCAAATACACGTTTTAACAACTTGAACTGATTTCGGATTATGATATTTTGTTAATGTTCGAGAAAAGTGAGGCTAGCTTATTTATTAAAAAAAAAAAAAAAAATGTGATAAAATATTTGTTTTTATTCTAGGAATTCGTGGCGGTTTAACTCAAGCGAGCATGAGATATGCAAAGGCGAATAATGAAAAGAAACCAGATTATGATCCTACACAACTAAAATCATGGCTTGCTTATCAGGATTGTGAGTATAATTTTTTTATATTTAATTTAATATTTAATTTATTACATTACTTAAATTGCAGGCAATAACTTGTATGGTTACGCAATTCCACAGTTCATGCCATATGGAGGATTTAAGTGGGTCGAGCCCAAGCTAGATGGGCTAAATGCTTTAGACCAGTGGTGGGCAAAGTACGGCCCGCGGGCCAACTCCGGCCCGCGAAAGAATTTAATCCGGCCCGCCGAGGGTCCATCGACACGGATAGTATATGGCCCGTATAGTATAAAAAAATTCCCAAAATATTCTGAAAATGATCGAAGAAAATAGTTTTAAATATATAAATGGATTGGCGTGGACTGTGCGCGGTCATACCCTCATAGCGTGGTGTAAGTAGATAGTAAGTACTATGATAATAGGTATATAATTTCTATTTTTGTTCATATTAATATATTTCCCGGATCTCGGTTTGGTGCGTCCTTATCGTAGTTATCGTATAATAATATGTATGATGTACTTACGTATATAAGTAAATTGATATAATGTTATTGTGTAGGTTTAACACATAATGTATTTTTTCTATAATTCTGGCCCTCCTCTAGAATTTCTTACACAATGTGGCCCCCCATTAAAAAAGTTTGCCCTCCACTGCTTTAGACGATAGTTCACTAATCGGTCGGATGTATAAGGTTGACATTTCATACCCAAAAGAACTTCACGACAAGCATAATGATCTACCATTCCTACCGAAAAATAGTATTCCACCTGGTTCAAAAGTTATAAAACTTATGGCGACTTTAGAATCAAAGAAAAACTATGTGATCCATTATCGGAACCTGCAGCAGGCTATAGCCAACGGACTCGTTGTGGAAAAAGTAGCATATTTATTTTATTTATTTTATTTATTACACAACTTGTTTTATTTTAGGTTCACAGAGTTGTACAGTTTAATCAGTCGGACTGGCTTAAAAAATACATAGAATTAAACACCGAGATGCGGAAAAAAGCGAGGAATGACTTTGAAAAAGACTTTTTTAACTTTTAAACAACGTTGTTTTCGGTATATTTATATTTATTATTTTTTCAATTCTTTTACTGACATTTTCTACAACGTTAAAGGGAAGAGGATGGAGAATTTAAGGCGTAGAATTGAAATGGAGCTTGTTTGTAGTGAATAACGGTTGCAAAAATTTATAAATCTTACAACATCCAAACACTGTACTACGTATGACGAGACTCTCAACGCCATATCATTAGAAAATAAAATTATTAAGTTTTGCAAGCCAATATATATAGGTAAATATATAACTAATTTACTATTATCAACCATATTTTAATATTTTTTTCATCAGGTTTTGCAGTGTTGGAAATTTTTAAGACTGTCATGTATGATTATCATTACAACGTTATGCAGGCTCATTAGAAGTATAAAATTGAGCTCATGTATACCGATACAGGTAAATGTTTTCAAACTAAACTAATTTTCATATGTTAATTTATATTGTAATTTTAGATGCACTGGTAAACTATATCCAAACCGATGATTTTTACAAAGACCTAGAGAATAATTCCAATTTACTCGATCGAATGAATACATCAGACTTGCCGCAAGATTATCCATGTTACATTGAATGAAAGAAAATCCCAGGTTTATTTTCCGATGAGATAAATTCAGAGGTTATGACACATTTTTGTGGACTCAGAGCAAAGTCTTATGCATCTAAGATAAACGGCAAGGAGAAGATTAAGACGAAAGGAATCCGCGGACATGTAGTAAAAAACCACATGAACTTCAACGATCATATCGCTGTTTGTTTGGAGATGCAGCCTTGGATGTGAAGACGGAGAATGTCTCTATCCGTTTGTTCAAACATCAATTGAAGACCATTAAATCAAACAAATTAACTTATAATAGTTTCGATGACAAGAGGGTTATACTCGAGGATAAAATACACACCTTGGCTCACTTGGTTCTACTGTATAGAGTGAGTTAGAAATAATTATATATTTTAATTTATCGTATAATAAATATTTCTAAATTTTATAGGGAAACCAGAACACTGGAACAAGCAGAAGCCGAAATAATGCAACTTCCAGAAGCCGAACTAGACAGATAGTTTTTTTAAATGAATTGTTTTTATATTGTAAAATATCACTGTAGATATTATTATTATTTTTTTTTTGTTTTGTAAAATATCCATGTAAATATTAAATTTTTGTAAAGTATCTCTGTGGATATTATATTTATTACTATTGAATTGATTATAGTTAAGATAGGATAGAATAAAGAAATAACTCATTGGTATAAAAAAAATAAATAGATATTTATTTTTACAAATTATTTACAAACCATTTTCTTAGACTGAATACTTTATAAAATGAACATTGTTTAGGATTGGAATCCATATCAAAAATATAGCATGGCAAGGTTTCTTCGTCGCACATTTGTTCTAGTGGAGGGCATCCCATGTCGTCAATATTGATGATCCCGATGTGAGGAATATACTCTAAAAGAAGTTGTTTTTTCTGATCGCCTTTGACGTATATGAAACTGAACTTTAACGAATTCAATACTCTATTTAGTTCTTCATACTCGACATCTCCATATTCCAAAGATAGTTTGTGATAATTGCGTTCCAGCCAGTTGTTAATTTTCCGACTCTTGTTATCCTGTATTGATTTTGAATTTTTAAAAATCCAATGTTGGGTAGCCCATGTTTCTACATCTACTATAGACATTTTTTTTATCATGTATTTATTATCCTTCCCGAGAATGCAATGAAAATCAATGATGGCAGTACACATTATTATTATTTGGATGATAGTACTTCAGGAATTTTTATCGACTTGTCTGTATTTTCTTTGATATTTTGTAACAATGCTTAGATTTTTATAAGGTGCTCTTGTATATCATCACACGTAAATTGAAGTGTTTCAATTTGTTCTTCTAGTTTTTGAATGGGTTTATGATTTTCCTCGAGTAAATATCCGAATTTATCTAGTTTTGTACAATATGATTTGACGATTTGTTCAAGATTTGTTACAAATTTTTTTGTTTCCCCAGCCTGTGAACATCCGAACACGTTCATGTCTAGAGCTCGACTGATACTATTTTCTAATGTCACTTGTATTTATCCAAGTATTGTGTGTATTATCAAACCCTAATCATTTTACAAACATCTGCTTCCCCTTCTTACGAATAATTTTCTCGACTAAATAACCGTTTGAGAGATTGGTTCTTTGAATTTTCTCACAGTAGAAACAACCTAAAATCGGGTTTATTATATAATCTTTTAGTTGATATGTAGTGGGAAATGTTTTATTTATTTTGGTTATTTTAAATATTTCTGTGGACCAGCTCGGCAAATAACCTTTTGTAAATACCCCTTTATATTTACTGACACGGACGTTGTTTTTAATTTTTCCATTAACAATTGGGCGTTGCTTTAATTTCACTGAAGAAGGATTGTTATCAGCCTGTTTGGGTGTCATAGATATTGTTCTGTGTTTTGAATTATTATATTCGTTAATCAAAGATTGTAAAATAGAAACTCATTCATGTGTTCCTCGTGCAGTGAACTCCCTATACATTTTTCCCTTTATTGATCTGTTCAGGCGTTCAACGATACAGGCCTTCGTTGTGCTATACGTAGAATATTTATGTATATTGTGTTTCTTCATCAACGTATCGAATGTTGCATTGTAAAATTCTTTACCGTTATCGACCTGTAATAGTTTTGATGAGCGCTTGAGTAGTATTTCTGACATTGCATTTGAAACTTCTTTGGCCGTTTTCGATTTTAAAGGTATAGCGAAAGAGTATTTTGTGTGACAATCTATGATAGTTAGAAAATATTTATAGCCTTTATTCTTTTTAGAGTAAAGTATCATTTCCACCAAGTCTGCCTGCCATAGGTCGTTTTTACCATACACATTAACTCTTCGCCTTGTATAATTTTTTCGTTCGCTATTTCACGTTTAGACATTTGGAATTCGTTTTATTAAACCCGTTTTATGCAATTCTTCGTAAACTGAAAGTATTTCGTTGGAAAGCCCTGTATTACCAGCAGCTTGTGAGGCTAGAAGAAGACGTAACCTATCAACCAACTCGTTTGGATCATTCCAATATACTAAATTATGTGTTTGTAATTTCACACCCGAGCCCGAGGTGAATAGCTTGCTAATAATTTGCTCATACTTTGTACCACCCTTCCTAATTTTTGTTCCGTCCTGTGCTAAATTTGCTGAAGTACGAATCAGTATTTCTTTATATGTAATTAAATCATTAGCGGTGTATTGCATTGGATATCTGGAACACAATAACTCGCCAAGCCCCTGTGTCAGTGGATAAGAGTTTTTTTCACAATTATTGTGCCGTTTTTAAATTGTATTACTTCTGTACCTAATTTGATAATGGCTTGAGAATTTTTTTTGGACCATATACTTTATCTTTCTCCTGGTCTTCCAACTTACGAAAATTTGTAAACCGGCTGTCGGATGCGTTGGAAACCGTATCATCATCGACTTTAGAAGTCTGTAATTTGTTCAGAGGTTCGATTATTATAAAATTTGCATTATCACGCAAAAGTTGTTTTGGTACTTTTGAATAACTTTGAGCTAAATAGAAAACATCTACTAAATTATGTCGGCCTCTGGAAAAGTAAGTCCTTGCAATCTTCTGGTTTTCAATTATAATATCATCGAAAATAAACACAGAGTTTGGTAAAGCTTTTTCAGGTTCGATAACTTGCTCGTTCTCATAGAACGTAAATAATTGTATTCCATTAATGTCTGATAAAATATTACTCAATAATTTATACTTTGGTTGATCCAATGTTTTTGAATATATGTAGACGTTGTGAAATCGTACACCGTTTATATGTGTTAATAATGTGAATATTAAATTAGGTTTCCCCAGCCTGAAGGACCCGTGATAAGTGCTCTAATCGTATTAGGTAGAAGCACACCATGTCTTTGTTTTTTATACGAAGTAGGCGGGTCCACGTTTTCAACTGTGAGTTGTATATCTTGTTTAATGAATTTCATGTTTAAATAAATATTCCCGTAACACTGAGAACGTGATCAGTACACGATGTCATCGCTCGAAGAAAGACCATTAGAGCTTCACGTTCCTGGTGAGAGTTAATACACCTATATTAGTGTGGTAATAGTAATAATAATAATAATAATAATATTTCTTTATAGGTTATCAGTATTGTGGACCTGGACAAATTTAAAAAAACGATTAGCTCGCGGATATAAAGGGGTAAATCCTTTAGACGCTGCGTGTAGAGAACACGATATTGCGTACGACTATAGTAACTCTATCACAGATTGCAACAAGGCGGATTATATATTAGAGCATCGAGCCTGGGATAGGTTCAAGTCTAAAGATTCGAGTTTAAAAGAAAAAGCTGTAGCTTGGGGCGTGACTACCGCCATGAAAGTAAAACGTAAAATCGTAAGTGGATGTAGGTTTAAAGCAGCCATCAAAGTAGCTAAAAACGTTATAAAGAAAAATGTCGGTGAAAAAAACCTGATGAAATTAAGTAAAAAATGTATAGCCGTCGCACGAAAAACATTCAAAAATAAAAAGACAAAATTTCCAAGGAATTTCCAAAAAGGGTAGGGTGTTGCCGTTAATCCCGATTTTCACCGGTTTATCAGCACTAGGAGCACTGAGTGGTGGTGTCGCCAACGTTGTCAAGGTTGCAAATGAATTTAAAAGAAATACGCAATCTCATTTGGGCGGCGGATTATACATTGCACCGTATAAAGGCAACTCGTATAAAATCGGACCAAGTCTATATCTCGCGCCATATAAAAATGGTGGGGATCTGAAAACGATAAAAACTAAAAAAAATAAAAAAACTAATAACTACGTTACCCAGAAAAGCACTGTACGATTTCGAACTTATAAAATTTGCCCGTTTGAATAAAATGCCTCATTTCATCGGTGTGTTTACTCGAGATAGGTTACCCGTACGTCGTAAACGAGTAGAATCAGCGATTGTTAATTTGGATACGGAAAACGGTGCAGGTACTCACTGGGTAGCGTATAAAAAAATTGAAAATCAAGTTGAATATTATGACAGTTTTGGAAATTTACCACCTCCATTAGAAGTTCAACAATATTTTCACGGATGCGACATCAATTTCAATTACAGCAGAGAGCAGAAATATAATACTACAAACTTGTGTTTAAAATTTTTATCATGTATACGATAACATTAAACAGGGACTCGAGTGAATTATCATGTGACATTTTTCCACCGCTGGAAGTAGAAAGCACAGCACAAATATGTCTTTTGAGCCTGCAGACCAATAATTCGATACCAAACATTGAACCCAGCTGCAATACTATCGGTTTCCGTAATATGATTGAACAAAGAGAGGACGTTATTATATCCACAGGATCGTATGAGTTTGATAATTTAGAGGCTGTTATACAAAAAAATATGCCCAAATATATCGAGTGGTTTGAATTAAAAGCAAACAATACCACATTAGAATGTATAGTCTCGTATAGTCATGACATAGACTTATCAGCTGAGAATAGCATAGCGAGATTATTGGGTTTTAGAAATTATTTATACACTTCTGGTATTAATCATGAATCTGAAAGTACAGTTAAGATAATGAAAATCAATAGTATAAAAGTAGAGTGCAACTTGATTACTGGTTCATTTTGTGACGGAACACCGGGTCAGATCATACACGAACTCTATCCAACTGTCCCACCAGGTTATAAAATCGTCGAAGTACCTAGACATCCAGTTTTTTATGCTCTGAACACGAGTTTAATATCTAGAGTACACATCGTGCTAAAAGATCAGAACGATTGTCTAATAAATCTGCGCGGTGAACCACAAACAACGTGTGGAAATGGCACTAAAGTTTAATATAAAAAGATTTACAATCAAAAAACCGATCAGTTTACTGACTGCCGTTAAGAAGTCAAAATCTAAACCGAAAAAAGGCGAGATAAAGCTCACGAAAAATAATTTAAATTTTCTCCGTTCGTTGCAAGTGTGAAAAAAAAATGGACGACTCGTATTTAGACGTTGGGGTCGACTATGTCGGTGAGTGTAAAATAACGCAAAAGCATTATCATTTGTTCACTCCGTACTCAAACATGTCTTTATCAAATAACGAAGAAATTAGGATAAATGTTTTAAATATGGATGCATATACTTTACCATGTGAAAGCTACATTTACATAGAGGGGAGAGTAAATAAACCTGCCGATGCTGTGGGCGAAGTACGTTTTTCAAATAATGGATTGGCGTTTTTATTCTCCGAAATGCGTTATGAAATAAACGGAATAGAAATACAAAAGTTAAAAACACCTGGAGTTGCATCTTGCTTGAAAGCATACTGTTCATAATAACTTCATATACTCCAAACGATTTGAATATGTTGAAGAACGCTGCTTGGGACTCGGCTATGGATGGTGAAGATAATAAAAACTGTAAGAGCAACAATGTATTTACCGGGTGTATCCCTCTAAAACATTTATTCGGATTTTGTGAAGACTATAAAAAAATATTACTTAATTGTAATCAACAACTGATTTTAAATCGTACATCTACCGACCTGGATGCGATACACGTTGTGGGCGAGGGCGCAACCAAAGCAGTTTCAAAAGATAGAAAAATTACAATTGAACTTACTAAGGTGGTTTGGACGATGCCTATTATCAGAGTTAGCGATAAAGAAAAATTAAGGTTGATAAAAGAGGTAGATTCATGTAAAAAAACACTATCGTGTGCGTTCAGAACCTGGGATCTCTGCGAATATCCTATTCTTCCTAGAAATACTTCACATTCGTGGGCGGTAAAGTCCAGCAACTTGTTAGAAAAACCGAGGTTTGTGTTGTTTGAATTACAAACAGATCGAAAAAAAAATATTGAAACAGACGCTGGACGCTTTGATCACTGTCAACTAAAAAATCTTAAGGTTCACTTAAATTCTGAAGTGTATCCATATGAAGACTTTCATGCTGATTTTAAAAATAATACAACTAGTATACTGTATAAGGCCTATACAGACTTTCAAAAATCATATTATGAGAAAGAGTATAGCGAGCCATTATTATCAAAACATATTTTTCAAAACTATTCACCAATCATCGTTGTTGATTTATCGTGTCAAAACGACAATGTGAAATCGTCAACCGTAGACCTACGTATTGAATTTGAAACGATACAGTTATTCCAGAAAAAACTACAGCGTATTGCTTAATATTACATGACCAAATTATAACTTATAGCCCGTTTAGTGGCGAAGTTAGAAAATTGTAAAATGTTTTTTTTTCTTCTTTTTATATAGAATATTGTAACCTTATTAATGAATAAAAAAATTTGTTTTTAAATATCAAGCTTGTTATTTTATTTTACACAAAAAAAAATAATAGTACAGAAAATTAATTATATTGTGGTCCAAATGGTCCATCATTTTCCGAACAGCTTTCCCGTTTGTTTTCGAAGTAGCTTTCTTGTGCCGGTGGAGACAAGGTGGAGATTGACGACAGATTTCCCTGTAAATATTTTTAGAGTTAAAATATGTTTTTTTTTTTTTTTGTATGTTGGATTTAAAAATGTTTATTACCTGCGGATATAAACTGAAGCACGATTGTGAAGAAAAAGCTGTGGAATACACGTTATTGTATCTCTGTAAAAAAATAGTTTATTAACATAACATAATATAAGCTATGAAGAATAAAATTGTTAGTACCTCATATTTTTTCACATTTTCCGTCCATTTTTGAATGATGGAATCAGTTGCGTATAATTTTAGTTGATTTGTAAATATGTAGTTGTCCTCGCCAATAACGTTTATTGAAAGATAATCATTGTTGATGTTCCTCACACGAGTTCTCATTTCGGGCATAGAATTTTGTGGCGTTGCGTTTGATTTTAGGAATGAAGCGATTAAATAAATTTGCTGTATTACAATCGGTTTAATTACAGTAGATTTTCTATTGATAATCTCAAAAATAGTGTATTCTAAATCTTGTAAGACCAAACGATCTGTACGATTTAACAGAACACGACATCCGTCATGAGTTTTTGATTCTAAAACAAGTGTGTTCTCCGATTGATATATTTTACTAGACATTGAAATTGATCCGGTTTCCAAAAATAAATTTCGTTTGTATTTTTCTGGACGGTCAAGTATGAATGATAGAATGTTTCCCATAAGTCGGAATATACTTTGTAAAAAATCGATAGGAATATTTACATACCGCGAAGATGTTATAACATGAATCACAGTTTTGAATTCATCGCTAGGATCGATCCCAATGTTTACAAATTTACGAGCTGTGAAATCGATGGTTAAATTACTGCAATCGATGAGATTGGTTGGTGGCGACGGTGTAGTATATTTAAAAGTTTTCTTGTAAATATTAGTCATATTTTCGATTGGACCAGCCATTTTAATTTTAAACACTGAAAAATAATTATGATTTATACGCTGAATACGAGACGAGCACACGGGTAGAGTAGACACTCGGAATAACGATGAAGACACTTGGAACGATGTATAGCGACTGATTTTATGTAGTGTAGCTGTGTTCTTAAAAGAGCATATTAAATATTAATTGGTGCGGGATATTGAATAGTCCCTACAGGTTTATCAGGGTAATGCATGCAGCTACAGGTCTGTATATTATCGATATTGTTGAAAATCGAAACAGTGTTGGGTAGTAACGTAACGCAAATTACAAATTACTGTAACGTAATTACTTTTTCAGTAACGCAGCTGTAATTTCATTACTTTTTACTTAAAGTAACGCAACTGTAACAAAATTATTTTCGGAAAGTACTTTCTATGAAATAACGCGTTATTTTCCACGTTATTAAAATAATAGTTTTGAAAGTATTACAAAAACAAGCCAATAGCTATATCCCAAAAAAATTAAAAATTTATTATATATATTTTTGATTCCGATTATAGTTAACAATATTACTAAACATTCAAATTTCCAGGAATAAATGTTATCATTTCTTAGAAAAAAGAAAAGATTTTGGTTTAAAAATAAAATTTTATAAATATTAATTATGATTTATGACTTATGACTATATAGTCAATAGTCATACATGATATAGGTAAGATCATTGTACATTTATACATACTACTATAAGAGGCCTATAATTGTAAAATATACACTTAATAATTGAATTGTATGAATTGAATATAGTTAAAAAAAATATAATTAAAAAAAGTAACGTTATTTGTAACGCACTACTTTATTAATGAAAAATGAATGTAACGTGGTAAAAATAATTTTAGTTAATGCAAATGTAATTTAAATAAAAATATTTGAAGTAACGAGTAACATTATTTCATTACTTATTAAAAGTATTTCACCCAACACTGATTATAAACATAAACATATTATGTTCCTTTACAAAATTCATTGCAACAGCTAATAAATAGACTATCATGCTTATTCATTATTACAAAATTAATTGTAAAGTTGTCAAAAGGTAATTTTTGATTGCAGTAGTTATTGTCACATCAATATTGGTAAAATAAGAAAATTGGTTTTTTCTTTTTTAAAGTTACCAATATAAGTAATAATTTGTGTAAATTATTTTTAAGAATTTGAATAATAGAATAATGACCAAATGTGTGTATATAGTTTTTTAATTCAGAAACAGATAAAAAAATGTATGTATTTGGGTTTTTTCTTTTGTTGAAAAACACGGTTTGATTAACACTTGGTAACTTTGTAACTTGCTTTGAGGAGGTCAAAGTTTAAAATTTCCAAAAGTTGTATAAAGCGCAAGGAAAAACAACATAAGAATTAAGGAAAAACGGGAATTTTTACGCAAAATCGGTTTTCCACAAAATCGATTTTGATTTTTGGAATAACTCGAAAACAAATAAACGTATACACATAATTTTCACTGGTCATTTATATTAGCATTTTCTATACACGATAAAATTTTAAAAATATTTTGATTTGTTTTGAACTAATAAGAAACATTTTCAGTTTCCAATTTTATTAGTCTTTTTTTCTAGTGATGTCAATAACACTTTATTTGTTGGGTAAAAAAGTAAACTATATTGTTACAATGACATTTGAAAAATATTAAAAATCCTTAGTTATAGTTTTTTTTTTTATAAGGATTTAAAGTTTAAAAAATGACAAAATATGGAAAAATCACGAAAATTAGCAAATTATTTTGAGTTAAGAATTCATAAAAATTTTTCTTTTTAAATCTAAGATTTTAAAATGTATTACAAGATTCTTCCTTATAAGATTATCTACCTTTATCAAAAAAAAAAAAAATGTCTATAAGAAAGTCAAATTAAATTTTTACGAGCGTTTGAAGTTCATATTTTCACAATATTGGATATTCACTCGATTTCTCATGTAGCGGTTTTGTTATTTTGTTGTTATTCAAAAACGAATAAATGTAGATACATGAAAATTTTAAAAATATTTTGACTTTTTTGAGCTGCTTATGGATGTTGTCAGTTTTAAATTTTTTTAGTTTTTTTTCCTATAAATATCAATAACATTTTATTTGTTGGGAAAAAAGCGTGAAAATTTAATACCAGGCTCCTGATATATTTTTACAATAGCAGTTGAAAAATATTAAAAATATATAGGCACATTTTTTTTTTATAAGCATTTAAAGTTCAAATCTTGACAAAATACGGAAAAATCACGAAAATTAGCAAATTATTTTGAGTTGAGAATTCATAAAAAATTTTTTTTTAAATCTAAGATTTGAAAGTGTAATACAAGATTATCCATATGTTTGTCTACCTTTATCAAAAAAAAAAAAAAATGTCTACAAGAAAGTCTAATTAAATTTTTATGAGCGTTTAAAATTCATATTTTTACAACATTTGATATTCACTCGATATCTCATGTAACAGCTTTCTTATTTTGTTGTAATTTAAAAACATATGGCTGTAGATACTTGAAAATTTCACTGAATGTTTGTATTAGCTTTTTATATACACGATAACATTTTGAAAATAATTTGACTCTTTTTGAGCTGTTTACGGACATTGTCAGTTTTCAATTATTTTAGTTTTTTTTTTCTGTAAATATCAATAAAATTTTATTTGTTGGGAAATAAAGCGTGAAATTTTAATAGAAGGCTCCTGATATATCGTACTAATAGCAGTTGAAAAATATTAAAAATACATAAGCACATTTTTTTTTTATAAACATTTTAAGTTCAAATTTTGACTAATTTTATCAATTTTAATATTTAATTATTATTTTATAGTTAAAAATGTATAAAACGTACAACTTTTATATCTAAGGATTACAAATGTAAAGCAAGGTTTCGCGTAAATAGATTATATATAAATTACTTAATTCACAATAATATCATCAAATATACTTGGTAATATCATAGGCTGGCTGACCGTTTTCGCTCAGAATCGTTTTTCTTATACAATGATTCTTATAATATGATTGAATTCAAAAACACCATCCATTACAGTGACCTACTTGTAACCTACTGTACAGCAGAGCGACATACACTTACCCACCTTTTTAAATTTGGATATTTACTCCATGCATATTTCGAACATTAAATATTTTGGTTTGGATATTTCGACCTAGTTTCATAATAGATACCAAGCGGTTAGCAGTCTGACAAGCTTCTTTGATGGACAATGGACTTCATAATATAATAGGTACTACTGTTTTATGAAAAAATGATTGTATACAAGTACTTGCAAGACTTGTAATAATACTCATTACAACTGGCATTCTATACGACCAGTTTCCCATTTTGGTGTTCAACCGGGTCCATATTTTCCTGGTTTGGTACTTGTGATTTAAGTTTAATTATTTTATTAAAATAAAATAATGAGCTATTACACTGCTTTTAGCATATTTACGTTGTTAATTGAAGCCTGATTAGTTGAGTTGCCATACCTTTCCTTTGTGTGGGTATACCTACCTAGAGGGTTATAACTTATGAATGTAGTTGATTATTATATAATATGCATATTATTATTTTCCTAATTAATATGCAAATGTATAAAGTCCCTAGCCCTGCAAGATTATCAATATAATATAGTTATAGTCAATACTAAACTAATGATATCCATCATGGTGTCATCAAATGGTCAACTATCATCTATTCATCACTTCAACTTTAATAATTAGGAATTAGTATTAAATTTGCACGATATAATTATTGCTATATTACGACAAGAGCAATTTCAACTAAAGAACTGGTTGTTTCCGAATTCCGGGCGTCATTCAAAACCACGCACTGCCCACTGGCACTGCACTTACCGTTCATAAGTCATAACCGCACATTTTACACCGTTCAATACCACACACATTTTGTCTACTATTGAAAATCATTGCAATGAAAATCGTTGATTATCGATCATATTATAGGTATATTTAAAATGTACACTTCTTTATTTTTCATCCTTATTTACTTAGTACCTATTTACGATAGTACCTATAATAATGGTGAACTGAACGGTGGCTTTGTGGTATTTTAGATAAATGTATACGCTATTGATACAATGATACATTTCTGCAAACTGCAGTTGTGTGGTATTGAACGATGTGATTTTATGAAAGCTGTGTGTAGTATAATAGTTGACATAGAGAACGATAACTTTTTTTGAAAGTTTCCGGTCATGATGACTATACATCTATACCGCGAAGCCCCCTATTTGAATAGTTAGCTCGTGGTCGATGAATACTCGAAGTGAGCAACTTTGCTATATATTATAATTAATTTTCTATTGTATAAAATAAGAACTAATTGATCACGAATGGAAAAAAATATGAGGATAAAGATTTCAAAAAATCCATGGTGTTTTGTCCCGGAATTTTCAGAGTTTAGGACTTTGACCATTGGTTTTTTAAATCATTATTTTTATGTATTTCTTCAGTAACATTTAATCGGAAAAAAATGATATATTAAGTTTAAAAATCAATTAAATAATAATAATTTGATTCAAGAATAAAAAGGTGGGTAAGTGGATGTCGCTCAGCTGTACAGTAGGTTACAAGTGGGTCACTGTAACGGATGGTGTTAAATTTAAATTCAATCATATTATAAAAATCATTGTATAAGAAAAACGATTCTGAGCGAAGATGATCAGTCAGCCTTTGATATTACTTAGAATATTAGATAATATTATTGTGAATTAAGTAATTTATATATAATCTATTTACGCGGAACCTTGCTTTACATTTGTAATCCTTAGATAAAAAAGTTGTACGTTTTATACATTTTTAACTATAAAATAATAATTAAATATTAAAATTGATAAAATTAGTCAAAATTTGAACTTAAAATCCTTATAAAAAAAAAAATGTGCCTATGTATTTTTAATATTTTTCAACTGCTATTAGTACGATATATCAGGAGCATTCTATTAAAATTTCACGCTTTATTTCCCAATAAATAAAATTTTATTGATATTTACAGAAAAAAAAACTAAAAAAATTGAAAACTGACAATGCCCGTAATCAGCTCAAAAAGAGTCAAATTATTTTCAAAATGTTATCATATATAGAAAAAGCTAATACAAACAT
Organism: Sitobion miscanthi; assembly: GCA_008086715.1. NCBI lineage: Eukaryota > Metazoa > Arthropoda > Insecta > Hemiptera > Aphididae > Sitobion > Sitobion miscanthi. The sequence goes on from CM017803.1 coordinate 28,508,417, forward strand.
TCAGTGAAATTTTTAAGTATCTACAGCCATATGTTTTTAAATTAAAACAAAACAAGAAAGTCGTTACATTTATTCACTCAGAATTGTTTTTCTTATATAATGATATTATATCATTGAATTCAAATTTAACACCATCCATTACAGTTACCCACTTGTAACCTACTGTATAGAAGAGCGACATCCACTTACCCACCTTTTTTTTCACTAATTTTGCTAAAATAAGCATTACTTTTATAATATTAAATAAGCTTAAAACAAAATGTAGGAAATGTTTGGGGGGCTTAGCCCCCCCCCCCAGGCCCACCCTATTTGCGCCTATGGAAATATGCCTATTTCAGTTGTATTTATGATGGCATTAACAAGAGAGAATGGTGAAAATCATATTATGTAAAAAATAAATGTAGGTAATGTGGCAATTTTGTCGTACAATTTAAATATTATAACGATATGGTAAGGTATAGATTTTAGATTGTAGATTTTTTAATATTGTATTTAGGTTTTTTAGTTTTGGACTGTTCTTTAACCACGTAGATTGTGTCTAGTATGTCAACTTTATGTTGTAAGTAAATAAAAATTCATATCTGCAGGCGAAAAACTCGCCTAGCGTGTAACCTTCAGGATGCAGGTGTCGTGAGAACTGTATGGAATGTTATAATACACATCTTGTCCGCTTCTACTGCAGTTGAGAAACTATGTGCTGTGTACTGTATTGTGTATATAAGTTTTATTGAAACAATAATGAGTTTACTCAGTTGTTCATATACTCAACTCGCTCATATTTACAGTGACACTAAACTGAAAAATGTATAAGCATTAAGTTTCTTCTATCATTACAACTTTGATTTTCAATGACGATTGTTATTAAAAAAATTAACGATGCCCATTATAACTAACTTTTTAGTAATTTCTATGGTCATTTTAACAATTTTTGTTAAAATGGTCCCTGCTCTAAAGTTATAAAGAAAAACAAAATTATTGAATATGAATTTATAGTAACAACCTTGTTATCTAGTTGTTATATTAAAATACTTGCTCTAAGTGAAACTCGGGGGACGTTGGACTCCTTGAGAGTGTGTACAGATTTTGGAGTAAAAGTCAAGACAGTTGTAAAACGAAAATTTAGCATTTGTGAGAAGAATTAGTGATATGGATGGAGATAAGGCTTGACGTTTTGGCGGGAATGTTTAAAATTAGAGTGTCTAGCAAACCGTCACAAACGTTGTAAATGGATAGGCTGGATACGATCTCCTGTTGTTAAGAAGTGTAGAGTCTATAGGTGTATTCGATTATCTAGCGAACAGTCATCAAATCACATAGGTAGGCAATCTGACTGCGTCGAATCGCGGACATATACAGAATCGTATATCATCAGGTATGCAATCCACCTGTGGTGGATTGCCGACCACGTTGGTAGAGTAGGTAACTGAAGAATGGAAAATGTGGACAACTCCCCTTCCCCGCGTTAGTTGTAAGTGAGTACCGATTTTGGAGACACAGTCGAATTATAAATGTCGCACTTATGAGGAAGGTGTTTTTGGTAATCGGAGGTGATTTTGTGATAAGGATTTCTGATAATTTGGCAGTCTCATCTCGAAGGCGGGAACGTTTGAAAGTCGAGTTTCAGTGTCTAGAAATCTTCTATGGCCATGAAAACCGACAATTTAATGATACTATCACCCAGCGTATGTCCGGTGCTTTTTGTAAGTGTAAAAAATGTAAATTCGAAAACCTGCGTTTTAGAGTGTCTAGCAAGTCAGTCATCACCCGTTTAAGACGGAACCCAAAATAAGCAATCCGCCTGTGGAGGATAGAGTGGTATGTTCTGTCGTATGTCCGGTGCGTTTTCTTATGTAAAAAGTGTAAAGTCGAAAACCATGTTTGAGTATCTAGTAAGTCAGTAATTTCAAGTCAAAATTGATTAACTTTCAAGTTAGTCACCTAGGTAGGCAATCCGACTTCGTCAAATCGCGAACAAAGTGTACAGAAAATCAGGTAGGCAATCCACCTGCGGTGGATTGCAGATCCGACGTCAAGCGCCAATCTGCTATAAGTGAAAACCCTATCACATAACTTATGAAAAATACAAACTATATACATTATACAAACAAACAAATATAATATGTGTGGCTTGGCGTGGCGCGTTGGCTGCTACCAATCGCGGAATGCGACTGGGAGTAAGTAACGGCCACAGCTCCCGGATGAGTAACCACCCCGGTTCATAGTAGTTAAAAACCTTGCCACACATACACGAGTTTGCTACCTACCGTAAAAATCGTAAAATTAACCTACCGTACCAACCTTAACCCTACCACAGTTCATAACCCCTACAACAGCTAATGGCCTTAGTCGCCGGGCTTAAGTTCAATAAAAAAAAAAAAAATAAAAATATAATATGTATTTATTGTATGATATATACCAATGATCATTTTGAGAAATGTGCAATTGTAATTCCTAAAAAAAAACAACATATAGATACATAATAATATTATATTAACCAATATAATACATATAAACATGTACCTATAGTGTATATAATATTTATATATTTATAAAAAAAAAAATAAAAAATAACCTGCATGTTTAAGTCTCTAGCAAGTCAGTCATTTCAAGTCAAAATTTATTAACTTTCAATATACCTAGGTAGGCTATATGACTTTGTCGATTGACTTTGAATCAGACCCGACGTCTAGCGGCTATAGAAAGTGAAAAAATAATATTTTCCAAAAACCCAATCACACAACATTCGAAATAATTTACGAAAAATAAAACAAATATAATATGTATTTATTGTATGATATAATATAACAATATAAACGCGTCGACTTCGGCACATCCGGTCCGGGTTCGATTCCCGGCCATCGGGCGGCATTTTTCTCCGGGCAAGTCACGGTGTCCGGAGAACAAGTGCCGCCATCCCCCTCCCGGGCAATGGCAAATACCTACGGGTGCCCACTAAAAAATTCTGCCCACGTGTTCCAAACAAACAAACCTACAGTTCCACCCCCCACAGTACCAAAGGCTAATGACCTAAGTTGTCGAAGCCTCAAAACAAACAAAAAAAAAAAAAAAATATAACAATGACAATTAAGAGAAAATAATATGTGTTAAATTCCTAATAATTTAAATAACATATAGGTACATAATATATAATATACAGCCATATATAATGTAATATTAATCAATAAATATTAACATGTTCGTAAATATTGTATGTTATAATATTATGTATATGAAAAATAACGTGAAAATAAAATCGAAAGAACAATGCAAAAAAAATCATATTACGGGCGGCGACTGTGTTATATCATAGGGCACTAACAGTCGCCACCCGAAGAGCGTACTAACGGATTCGAACTAGGACCTATGTCTATAGGGATCAAAAAATTCGGGAAAATTTCGGAAAAAACTGTTTTTTTCCCAGAGCATCGGAAAACTCGGAAAAATTGGAGAATATTAAAATAATACATTTCTGAAAAAACGGAAGTTTTCGGAAAATTAAAAAAAAAACCGAATTTTCGGAAAATTAAAGAATTGTATTTACGCTTCAAAATTTAAATAATCTATACAAAAAAAAAACATTTTAAAAAATAGATAAAGAAACCTGTCATTGTCATTTCACATTTGCTAATACGGTTCTATAAATGTATTATTGTATTAAAATTTAAAACTTTTAAAAATATTAATATGGATATTTCAATATTTGTTCTAAAAAAAAACGTAGCTACATATCAAATTGGTATTTATGTGGAAGGGGGCATTTCCCCGAAAATAAATCACCTGTATTTTTAAATATTATATAATATATATTATTTGTAAGTTGAAGAAAATATATAGACAGCGCATGATTGACAAATGAGTAATGACAATATTAATTAATAGTTATTAGGAAAATATGTAACAACAAAACATCATTGGCGGAAATGCGGGATACGATAATATATTTTTATATTATTATAAATTATTTATTTTTATCTTTCAATTTTTCAGGTAAAAAACCAGTTTTTTTCGTCAAAACCTTTTTTTCCAGAAATTTTAAATGAAACCAAATTTTCCCAATTTTTCCGAAAAAAACGGTAAAATACCCGAGTTTTTTTCGGAAAACCTTTTTTTTTCGGAAATTTTGATCCCTAGACCTACCTAACAACCTACGTTTTGGGGGACCTTCGCCTAACCTACCGAGCCACAATTTGTGTTGCTAACAATAGTCTAAACTTCAACACTTAAGCTATGTGTCTACGGACCGACGTAAACAGATAAACTCGATATACATCGATGTAATCGTTACAATTCGATGTATCTGTTACACATACTTGATACACACTGTTTAAATGTTAACTGTAATTTATTAAAATCTGTTTTTGAGAAAATCGATTTTGGTTTTTGGTGTAAGTTTAAAACAAATGACCGTAGATACATGCAATTTTGACTGAATGTTTTTATTAGCATTTTCTATACACCATAACAATTTCCAAATATTTTGACTTATTTTGAGCTGTTTACGGACATTTTCAGTTTCAATTTATTTTAGTTTTTTTTTCTATAAATATCAATAAAATTGTATTTGTTGGGTAAAAAGCTTGGAAATGTTTAATACAAGGCTCCTACTATATTGTTACAATGACATTTGTAAAATATTTAAAATTCTTGGTTACAGTGTTTAATTATAAGCATTTAAAGTTCAAATATTGACAAAATACGAAAAAATCACGAAAATTAGCAACTTATTTTGGGTTGAGAATTCATAAAATTTTTTTTTTTCAATCTAAGATTTGAAAATGTAATAGAAGATTATCTATACGTTTATCTACCTTTATCAAAAAAAAAAATGTCTACAAGGAAGTCAAATTGGATTTTTATAAGTGTTTGAAATTCATATTTTTACAACATTTGATATTCACTTGATTTCTCGTGTAACGATTTTCTTATTTTGTTGAAATTAAAAACGTATGACTGTAAATATTTGAAAATTTCACTAAATGTTAATATAAGCATTTTTTATACTCGATAAAATTTAAAATTTTGAAAATAATTTGACTCTTTTTGAGCTGTTTACGGACATTGTCAGTTTTCAAATTTTTTAGTTTATTTTTCTATAAATATCAATTAAATTTTATTTGTTGGGTAGAAAAGCGTGAACATTTAATGCAAAGCTCCTGATATAATGTTACAATAGCTGTTGAAAAATATTGAAAATACATAGGGCACAATTTTTTTTTATACGCATTTTAAGTTCAAATTTTGACAAAATTTATCAAATTTAAAATTTAATATTTATTTTGTAGTTAAAAATTTATAAAATGTTCAAATTTTATAACTAAGGATTGAAAATTTAAAACAAGGTTCCACGTAAATAGGTTATATATAAATTACTTTATTCACAATAATATCATCAAATATACTTGGTAATATCATAGGCTGACTGACTGTATTTGCTCAGAATCATTTTTCTTATATAATGATATTATATCATTGAATTCAAATTTAACACCATCCATTACAGTTACCCACTTGTAACCTACTGTATAGAAGAGCGACATCCACTTACCCACCTTTTTTTTCACTAATTTTGCCAAAATAAGCATTACTTTTATAATATTAAATAAGCTTAAAACAAAATGTAGGAAATGTTTGGGGGGCTTAGCCCCCCCCCCCCCCAGGCCCACCCTATTTGCGCCTATGGAAATATGCCTATTTCAGTTGTATTTATGATGGCATTAACAAGAGAGAATGGTGAAAATCATATTATGTAAAAAATAAATGTAGGTAATGTGGCAATTTTGTCGTACAATTTAAATATTATAACGATATGGTAAGGTATAGATTTTAGATTGTAGATTTTTTAATATTGTATTTAGGTTTTTTAGTTTTGGACTGTTCTTTAACCACGTAGATTGTGTCTAGTATGTCAACTTTATGTTGTAAGTAAATAAAAATTCATATCTGCAGGCGAAAAACTCGCCTAGCGTGTAACCTGCAGGATGCAGGTGTCGTGAGAACTGTATGGAATGTTATAATACACACCTTGTCCGCTTCTACTGCAGTTGAGAAACTATGTGCTGTGTACTGTATTGTGTATATAAGTTTTATTGAAACAATAATGAGTTTACTCAGTTGTTCATATACTCAACTCGCTCATATTTACAGTGACACTAAACTGAAAATTGTATAAGCATTAAGTTTCTTCTATCATTACAACTTTGATTTTCAGTGACGATTGTTATTAAAAAAATTAACGATGCCCATTATAACTAACTTTTTAGTAATTTCTATGGTCATTTTAACAATTTTTGTTAAAATGGTCCCTGCTCCTGATGGTAAATATGTTTTTTTTTTAAATATTTATATTATTTTGAGAGTTTGAGACACACCTAAAGACTTGAACCTTAAAATAAATAATTTTAAGTAGGTAAAAGTAATTAAAAATGTACGAATATTAGGTATACAAATAATTCATCTTGGTTCCAATTGTGTATTAATACGTCACGTAGACTTAGAAGTCTCATAATATTGAAATGTTGATATTGAATTAAAAGTTTAACTATATGACGTATTTTTTTAATACCTAGTTTATATTACATTATATTAACCGGATACAATATTAGTGATTGAATATTTATATTGAGTTCCATGTGTATTATAATATTTTTTATTATTACAATGGTTAAGTAAAATGATTCTGGTAATTAATTATAATAATGTTTGTGTAGAATTAATGATATAAATATGTATGTAATGTAACGTAAATGTTTTGATAGATTAAGTTAATATATTTGTTTTCAGGTATAGACGAATCTATAAAAATAAATCATTATGGTAAATTTAATAAATTAAAATTATAAAATTAATATTATCATTAGACCTGTAGGTTTTTTGAAATTTTATAATATGTTTATTTTTTTATAATAAACACGCAGTTGGTTACTGCAACTGTTGTTGCTACAGTTACTTATCTAATTTATGAATGTACCGACTCAAAATAATAATGACAAGGAGAGCGACGAGTAATTCAACTAAAAATTTCAATAGAAAAATTAAATTACATTATTATAGGTACATGTAATACTATTATAATAACTTCTCAGCGATTCCAATATTATGATAACCTACCGTCATATAATAAATTATACCAGGGTTTAGGAAAAAAGTCAGATGGAACGATATATATATATATATATATATATAATCAATCCAAATATTATACCTAGTATACACCTAGTAGTTAATTATTTTTTGTTATTAAACAGTGGGTGTTTTCTTGAACAAGCTCATTCTGTTCTTGTTGGTGGTATCGTCTGTGGATATAGATTTTGCGATCCATGTACCATCTTATCGACCTCTTCTAGGTATATTATCTTATATATTGTATAAGAAAAGTGTCCTTTTTATTTATATCCGGCGTAATTTAAAAAACTGCTCATCCAATCGTCATGTGGTTTTTTCTTTTAAATGTTAGAGTATATCGCGGAGATGGTATTTCCTAATTTAAATTTTCCAAGTTAATAAACAATTGAGTTATTTATTATTATAAGTTATTGTATAATATGCGCCTCAGTCAACAGGTGGTCCTGCGATGCCAGCGACGAGGTGGCAGTGTTAGGCATTACTGCATTAGCAAATATTATAATATTATTTGGTCATACGGGACACTAGCATATTATTATAGAAACTGGTGAACCATTTCTTATCAAAATATCATTACAATAACATTTCCCCCCGAAATGCATATTTTACTCCTTAAGAATGACTTGAACGATAGAGCCAGACATGCCATTGCTCCCATCATGCTTTTAGGTAAGTACAGTCGTATATGATATTTGGTATCATTGGTGTTAGTTCAGTAGGTAAACGACAAACATCGACGACTGCGTTTTGTTGCTCACAGGGTTGGCATTAAATACTTACCTACTTGTTTGTCAGTCAACGCTAAAATATTATTTATTATTACCTATATTTAAGCGTTGATGATCTGCCGAAAATGAGGAAATTATACTCATCATATAATTATAATTTATTATTAATATATTATACTATAATGACAAAATTGTGATATAAATATCTTATTTTTGTCGTTCTTGGTTTTCCAATGAAGCAAGTATGAAATGTTAGCTAGGAATAATACTAAAATGAAATAGGTTGACAAAGAGATTTTTGTTCTCATTGCGATACCCATATTGATTGTAAGAATGATAAATTTGGTATGTTTGGGTTTAATGTCTAATGAATGTTAATTTTGATCTGCCTTAAAATGGAAGGAAGAGTCCAAGGGTCAATGGTCAAGGAAAAGTTTACTTAGAAGGCAAACCATGATTTGGGGAAAGAGTTTTCAAAATGTTGATTAATTTTCTTATATGTATCTTTAAAATGTATTTTACTTTTAGGCAGGGCTTAAAACCGGTAATCGGTTTGTAACGAAAACCGGTAAAAAACCGTAAAATTGAGAACCGAAAACCGATAACCGCTTTTAATTTTGGAATGCTGGAAGTGGTTATTGGTTATCTGTAATCAAGGGAAATATCTAAATATTAACAACAAAGCGGTTACCTCGTATTTTCAATCCCAGTTTTATAAACAAAACCTATTCCCGGCCAAAAAAATTAACGGTTTTTTCGTGGAATTTAATATTTGAATTATGTCATGAATCATGATTACACTATAGTTGAATTTAATTTTCCAGCTATTTTTAAATTTTTTTCCCCAATTAATTGCCGTCGAGTATTGCTTATCTGTTGTGAATATCATATATATATATATATATATATAGGTATAAGTGTTCAACTATATATTATAAATACCGTCATAAACGTCATCGTTCATGATTATTTTTTTATTGATCTTTGTTTCTTAGAAATAAAAACTTAGCATCTTAACACATTTAGTTGCCACCTATAGTGCCACAACTTACTATAGATAGGGGACCTTCCAATTTTAAGCAATTTGTTTCAAAATTTTTAGGTTTTTATCACATTATACTTTGTTTTGCATACATTTATAAATAGTTAAGTATGGTTCTGTCCTGGTTCTGCATTTGTTATTTGTAGTGTTTGCTCCAAGGGTCGGTTCGAAGGTTAGCGTAGAATGCTCGATCTGTAGACCTAGGTTTTGGGGTACTGTAATATATATGTTACGGTCAAAAGCCGAAATCGGGCAAACTTCAGAAATGCCCGGGCAAAACACGAACTGCCCACAATCCTTGGGCAAATTGTCATATTTCGGCTTTTGACCGGGCATACCTAGTTATGACCAACCTCATTTGGGCAAAATCCGTAGCGTCTTAAAAAACTTAATTAATATTAAATACAAATAAATAATAATCATAAAATATTGTACAGATATAATTGAATACACTTAAATAATAATAAAAATATAATGATATTAAGTACTCGTATAAAAATAAACATATAATAATATTAGGTACTCTTATAAAACCTCATTTGGGCAAAACCGTATACTGACTTTTATCGTAATGGCAAAACCGTAGTGTCAATAGTACAATTATATGTATCAGTGATTTACCGAATATCGAAATACCACTGAGGACTGCTAGTACTCAAAATTCATTAACTGCAGGAGGACAAGGGTTTATTTATTGTTCTTGCAAAACTAAGTGTACCTACTACGAGACGATGCAAATGTAAACAACAAAATATTTTGTGTAGTTCTAAATGCCATGGTTCTAATATGTGTAGCAACAAATAAACAAATATATTATTATTTTATATTATATTCAATTATTTATTTTAACATTAAAGAGTACCTATATTATTATATGTTTATTTTTATACGAGTACTTAATATCATTATATTTTATTATTATTTAAGTGTATTCAATTATATCTGTACAATATTTTATGATTATTATTTATTTGTATTTAATATTAGTTAAGTTATTTAAGACGCTACGGTTTTTGCCCAAATGAGGTTGGTCATAACTAGGTATGCCCGGTCAAAAGCCGAAATATGACAATTTGCCCAAGGATTGTGGGCAGTTCGCGTTTTGCCCGGGCATTTCTGAGGTTTGCCCGATTTCGGCTTTTGACCGTAACATATACAATACAACCAAAATGTTCCGTGTTAATGTATCACTCTAAGTGTCATTTTGGAAAGTTATTATATTTAATTTTGGTTTTTTACAGTTATCAATAAGAAAATTATAAAAATAACATTTTTTTATGCAATTTATTTTTTTGATTTATGAATATCGCCATTATCTTGATCATTTGTTTCAAACTTTAAAGTAGTTTGAAAAAATAAATAATAAATATTTAAATTGAGGGAAATCGACCAAATTAAAGCATATTAAGTTTTTGATTTTGTAATAATAATAGTTATGTTATTAACCCACGAATGGCCTGAATAAACTGTTTTAAAAATACGATTAAAAAATTGAAAAAAATTATTTTTAAAAACTGGTTTTAACCGGTAATCGATTACCAAAAAAACTTATCAACGGTTTTTAAACGATTAATGGTTATCATAGTGTTTGAAATATCTTTAAAGAAACGGTTAACGGTTACCAAAATATCAAAATTAAACGATAACCGGTTACCGGTTTTCAAAAATGTTATCAACTTTATTGATAACGGTTTTAAGCCCTGCTTTTAGGTAAACTTTTTGTTGACAACGTTTATTGTTAAATTTAGTAAAACTTATGGGAAATCTTGTATTCAATTTTCAAATCTTAGGTATAAATAGAACATTTTTAATAAATTTCTAATTCAATATAATTGGCAATTTTTTTATAATGACAATATAATTATAAAAAACTAATAAAAATAGAATTTTCTTATGCCTGTAAAAGTCTTGTTCTAACTTCTGACATCCAACACCAAACGAAGGCCAGACATATATAAAATAAACATATTAGGTACCTATTTAAAAAAGTAATAAGCTAGTACTAATCACAATAAATGGTGGATGTGTTGTACTGACCATCAAAATTAATGGAATGTACCTATTCATTTTCAGTTACTACTGCAAATTTAAATAAATTTAAGGACCTGTATCAAACTGGTAAATATTATTATTTTATTTAAATTATCTTTTAAATAAACAGTAAGTATCTAGGTAAATAACAACATACCAAGTTTACATTAAGAGTGAAAATATAACTATTACTAATCGTTAGTTTACTGGGCGTATATCAATTGCTCCGAAATTACATTTTTACCCGTAAGAAATTTATCAACTCTGCTGAACTTTTTTATATGTAGATTCCGACTCTGTCGAACTTATTTAGATATTGATTCCGCCGATTATAAATCCGCTGAATATTTGAAAATGATTTATTTTAATAATAATAAAATGTAAAAGGCTTACATTTACATTTATGTTAATGCTATTTTATCATATAAAAAATGTTTTATTTCATTAGTACTTCCACACTATAACTGTAATTAAATGATAATAATTTAAATAACAAAAAAATAATAGGTAACGAGTACGGAACAATAAAGTCCTCATAGGCACAACTATTTAGTTGCCCGGTAATGGTTCGGGGATTTTTACGCCCCAATTAAATAATTTCAAACTCTTAAAGAATAATAACAAAGTTTGATTAAAAATTAATAAATGATTAAATTGATTGTTTATTTTATACGTCTTATTTAAACATTTAGTGTATATTATAAATTTGTGTCCTTTTCATTACACGCTATAGAGCTTCCATTGAGGTTGAGTTATCCGTCAATTGCTACTTTTTATTCATGATATAATATACTTATCATATATGAGTAAAAGTACTCAAATAAGCAATAAGTGCTATGTACCAATATGAATTATCACTATTTTAAATGAATTTGACTTTTGTTTTCAGAAATCCAAGAATTTTGTACAAAACAAAAAACACCAACAAGTAAGTTTTTGAAAAAAATATGCATATAATATTTAAATATATTTATATAAGTTATCTAAATTGACGGGCAAAAAGCCTAATTCCAGGTTAACAAGACAAATAAAGTTTTTTAGTATAATAATAGTAAAATGCATCGTAACTGTAAAATAATAGTTTTTTTTTAAAAAAGTGTCCTCATTGGAAAGTAGTTATTAATAAACTGTTAACAGGTAAAGAGTGAATTATTAGACAGATCGTTAGAATAGCATAGATAAATTCAACAATGAGCCGTGGTTCTAGTGAACTGATTTGGAACCTTAATGCGGACTTCAGAAGTCAAGACAGGAGAATCTGAGAAATGGAGTCTTAAATGATCTTTGAAAGAAATATACGATTAGTTGCAAGGCAGCGATCAATTAGGCTAAGAAAACTAGGTTAACCACTGATTGGTATTAAGTTATGGTGTAATGGTGTAAGCATGGTATATTTAGTATAAAGGATGCAGATTGAAAACAAATTCTCTGAAAATGGTGAATCATAGGCCAGTCAGAAAAGGAATGCTGGTTACAACTCGCTAGGTAAAGATCCATATTTATGTGGTACTAGAATAAAAATCAGAGGAGAAAAACAACTAGAAAAAAATCAGTAAAAAGGTAGAAAGGTAGAAACACTCACTAAAATAATACCAGAAAGTAAGGTTGGGCAAGTTAATTATTTTTTTTTAACTCGTTAAATTAAGTTAATTTGAAAAAAATGTAAGTTAAGTTTAAAGTTAAAAGTTACATTTATTTACATACCTTTTTTTTACTCGGTCTTCTTAACCCAGACCTTTTTCTACTCTACCTCTAGCTTTCTATTTGCTTGCCTGTCTATTAAGTAAAAAGTAAAATACCTATACAGTTGCGCCGAGACAGCGCAGGTTGGCGGCGACCAAAACTCGTCGTAGTTCGCGCATCTCCTACCAACGTGACCCCCACCGTCGGATAATCGGCTCATATCGCGAATTCATTTGGATGCGCGGCCGACTTACACTCTCTCGGCGCAACTAGTATAGGTCTTGTTGGAGTTTTGTTTGAGCCCCCATTTTTTTAAATATCTGTTAAATTCTTCCAGATTTTCTTTTAAAATCTCTTTGCCTTGAGGAAAATCTTTGGATTGACATGCTATTGTCTTGAAATTGGAATTTCGTATCTTAAGTTTTAGGTAGATCATTTTTGTACAAGTTAAATAATCTCGGAGCAAGCACGGATTTATATGAGGAAGTCCATAATTCATTCTGAGACTTCGGATTTCCTTGTTTCTCATAGACTTGGAATTTTTGATTTTATAGCATTTTGTCTATGAGTTAAACTGTTCTCTTACAAGTTACTGTATTGGCTAGTTTTAATATAAGTTCATGTCTCCACGCAGTATTGTATGCAGCTAAAATGTTTATGAATGCCACGCTGATTTTTAACTAATTCTGGTAACTGGGTTATATAAAATATGTTGTACGTGCCATAACTTGTTTTACGTTTGTTGCCATAGTTTTCTGTAAACCCAGATTGTTCGACTGGTATTAATTTATTTATCACTGGCTATATCCGCTGTAATAACCCAGAACCCACTAAATTTATTTTATGAATTTCGATATACTTTACATATTATATTATACATTTAGTATAATTTATGATATGTATAATGTAGGTATTAATACAATAATAGTCAATACATAGTGTATGCAAAGCCTAAATAACAGGAAGACTAGATCAAAAGTGAATTCAATTTGTATTTTGTACCTATTCTTACGATCATGCAATTCGATATTAACTGGAAGTAATATTAGAATATAGGATATCACACCATACGTCATTTTTAGAACCCATTTACATGGGTAGAACATTTACGACTTACCATTAGGTACTTAGAAGATAGTTAGTACTAGTCTAAGGTCTAGTAAGCTTACGATGGTGCGCTTTATTATTTTGATGTTTGAATTTATACGAATATTTTATTCTATTTTATTTTAAAGTAACAAGTTAAGTGTTTAACTTATTTATTACCTATCTTTCTCAATACGTATCAAGATTTCAACGAACGTGCTACGTCGTTTAAATAATAATTGTGGCACAGATCGTCGTGTCCTTTGCAGCGATCACTACACCGCTCTAATAATAATCTCTCTAGTGTTTTTGGGGTTACACTTAATACTAAATAGTGATATTGGCTTAACTAGAGCAATACGTTTTTAAACAACATTAGAAGATTAAATGTGGTTTGTATGTCTGTGTACGTCCATAAAGATGCATATGAATTGTATGTATTAGATTTGTTGACATCTCATAATTCAAGGTTTTCAAAACATAATATATAAATATCAAAAGTATCTCAAGCCTGGGCATAAACGAGTTGAAAACTTAAAAAATAAGTTAGTTTTAACTTTTTCAATTTAATTTTCATTAACTTAATTTTTAGCTTAACTGGTTTTTATTGATATAAACTTAATAAATAACGAGTTAGTCTTCATCAAATCCAAGTTATATTAATTAATAAATGATTAAATGATAAATTTAATACAATTATTATTAATGATCCATATTGTTTGAACATTTACTTTTTATTATTTTAGACCATATTATTGACTATTTATAATATATTAAAAAATAAAAATAAATAACTTAACTTAACTTAAGAAGGTAATTGTAATTTTTATTATAACTTAAACTTAACTGAGTTAGGCGGAGGCGCGTAAAGTACATTTCATGTATATTTGTATGCCTTGGCCGGCTTTATATTAGTATATTCACAAATTGTGAGTATAGTATTATTATTGTATATATATATATTATTTTGGTGGTAATTGTCCGATCGTGTCCACAGGACCGACGGCCCCTTATGTGGTTCCCTAAAGAAAAAACTATTATTTATGATATCTATATTTATCACACTAGTAGTGTTGCGTGCTTATACCCATCTATGGTTTATCACGGAGTGACGTAAGCTCCCGTCAAAATTGTTTTTGTTTTTGTGTTAATTTTCTATTGTTGGAAATTTACGCCAGTGAGCTTTCTCCACTAAAATTAAATTAATCTCCCCAGTTATTTAAACTTAACTTTTTGTTTTTTTATTGTTTTACCTTTTTACCCAATTTTAAAAATCCTACGGCCTCCTTCACCAGCATGGTGTTTTACGGGTCATAACGTTACAGTATGTTACTGAGGTAACTTCTTGTCACTTCATAAGGTACTTCAGGACGTGTCTTCTGGCTAGTGCTCTTCAATTTTCGAAGCAAAAAGCCGGGTTAAAGACGATAGCTACGTCTAAAGCAACGAAGCCACATTTTTTCTAGCGGTAGTGTGGTCCTGTTGACATGGCATTCACCAACTACAAGGTTTTTGTTATTGTGTTATGGGGCTCCCCATAAGGAAATTAAACTGTCAGTAGTTCAGGCCACAAGTAACCTCCAGGTAGCTTTCCAACTGAGCATTTATTATCTTCTCGAATATCTTTTCGAACGAGCTTAACAGGCAGATTGGCCTGTATGGTGAGATCTGGTCGAGTTAATATCTTTACTAAGTAGAAATAACTTGGCTTTTTTCTAAATCTGTATTATGGTTTTGAGTAGCAGTTGATTCAAATAACCAAGAATAAGACGTCATCAATAAGGCAGTATTTGAAGAATTTTATCACAGTTAATGATTTCGTATCCACTGACTTCTTCACCAATATATTCAGCACCCCACCTGTGCCTGAATTTCTTCACTTTGGCAATTCCTCACTGTGAGTGGTGATTTCGCTGATAATAACTTCAGGTAAATCAATAGAAATCATAGAAATTGAGTTAATCACTTTCTGGGTTGAAATTAGTGTGTCGACAATGAGGCAATAACGACCAAGGTAGGCAAGTTTTAGGGATCGCTCTCCTAACAATAAGTTTATAGTTGGATAAGCTATTTGGGCGATTCCCAGGGATCGGTCTCCGCCAAGTAACATGACTTCATCCTGTTGCTACTTTTGATGAATCTAATTTCTATTTTTAGCTTCTTTCTTGCTCTTTTAAATACTTCACCAATCACCAGTGTTATTTACTTGATCTGGATTATATATAGCTTCATTTATGTCTACGACAGGAACTCCTGGACAAGGCTCCATTATTTCCACCGTTCATCAGTACGTGGGTTTCTTCCCATCTTTGAACGTGTCTTTTGGTATACAACTATAGCGAGCCTTCTACAAATATTCAGCTAGCAGGGTTTCAAAATAGCGGTAGTCATACCGGTTAAAATCGGTTAGTGATTATTTAAACCACTCGAAAATTGTTAAGAACCGATCATTGGTAATTAATTTATTATACCGATGAAAGTTAAGCGGTAACTAACAATTTGTAAACCAATAAAGTGATTACCGCATTTTCAAAAATTGTTGGGTCTTTTCTGAGCCAATTACTTCTACCCTTTTTTTTTACCATTTTCGCGTATAAAACTAGTAATTAAGATTTAAAAATGTTTGATTTTGATTCGTATTTGATTGAGTATACTCAGTAAGGTTTCGAAATATACGCAAACTCTGACGCATGCTAATTAATGGGTGAAAAAGATATTAAAAAAGTATGTTTTTGTCATCTTGATGCGGGGATGGGAAAATATTAATTTAAAATGTCATCATACTGTAACTTGCCAATTATTGTATAGTAAGAAAAAAACCTTTTATAAAAAAATTTTTTTACCTACCCGAATCCGTAGAAAATAATTGGAGTTTCCATTAAAAAAAGTAAATAAACCTACCGAAACGGTTAAGCGTTTGAGATTTATTTGATTTTTCATTTTTGGTATATGTCTTATCAATTCCTGAAAACCCCATTTCAATCCAAGGTCATCCAGATGAATTCTTAAGTGGTACTTTATACCGCGAAAACGCTGTATATAATATAAAGTGAAATATCCATAAAACAAATTTCCATTTAACGAAATATTTTTGATAACTATAATTTCTTAATTTGGTAGATTTTCTATATATTGTACCTTCATAATCATGAATCAGTATTTCCTAATTAGCAATTGCCTCAAGAGTATTAATACGCATCACTGCATCAGTTATATTTTATAGGTACCCTGTTTAACTATATTTTGTGGAATAGATACAGTCTTCATAAGTCGTTTCTATAACTACTCTCTTTGTAGTTAAACCTACAGTTAACATACGATAAACATTAATTTTGATTATTATAAAACAAAGAAAATATCAGACCGATAATTAATGGCGAATATATTGTAATCATAGGTCTTAATACATTACAATTAGTGTACAAATAGAAAAAAACAAAATGTTTTGCTTTGATGACAATATAGTTATAAATATACTTAATAGTTATTACATATTTTTATACAGTTTAAATATTTATGTTATAAAATAATTTTTTCAGACGAATACATTTGAAATTTATCACATAATATTATCATTACCAACTACCAAGTTTATTAACAAATTATAATCACACTTTTTAATATGTTTTAATTATTATAAATTCCAGATGATATGCCAGCTAAAGCTTTATTTTGTATGTTGTAATTTGATAAAATCATCTTAATTATTCTGTTAAAATTATATTTTAAATGTATATTTTTAGAATAGAAGAGTAAATTTATTAATAAATTAAATCAAATATCATTTACACCACTTAAAAGAGGGCAAATAGTGCGAATTTGTGAGTCATATAGACCGTTCTATAAATTGTCCACAATTTAAAATCGATTCAATTCTAAATATGTATAGGTTATATTGAATGATTAATGAAAAATATGTATAAAATGTTTTTAAATTATTTCTCTGTTTTATTTCCATTAATATGTTATTCAAAATTAATGTCTGCATGGCATCTTATTAATTATTCTCAAGCATCGGCTGTTATAACTTTACTATATAATATTATATAGATACTGTTTTGTTATGTCTCAACATAATGCTTGGGAACGTAAAGATTGGCAATTAAAGAAATTATTAACAGTTCAATTTAAGTTCACAAAATAATACTTTTCATAATGAAAAGTGTGTGTCAAAGTACTAATTTAAAAAACCAATTTTTTTACATTGTTTTGGTTGACCTTAAAAACACATTATATTGATATGTTATCAACACTCTGATAATAATAATAATAATAATAATAATAAATTGATAATAATAATATTACCACAGTTTTTATGTTTAATTAAATTAAATTATAATTGTTATAATTGTTATTTTTAGATTTAAAGAATAGTTTTGATGACTTTAGTCGAACAAGTAAGTAATTATACCTCTTTAAAATACTTAATCTACTGGCTATTACCCAAAATTAAAATAATATGATATTATGGCAAAGGTCGAACCCATGTATACAAAATATTATTTTAAAATAAACCAATACTTAACTGAAACTATATTGATTCTACTAAACTGATATTATACTCCGTTCCACGAGAGAAGTAGATCGGGTGGCGACCAAAACTTTGTCTTTCTCCGCGTATTCCACTACTTTACCAGCCAGAGCACGTGGTGACTCCGAGTGCGTGATTTACTGTGCTTGGGTCTAAACTGACTGTCACATAGTGGGGGAACGGCCGTTACCGTCAGTCAATATCCGCAAAACGGTATACTTCTCTTGTGAGTCGTGGAACGGAATATAGTTACCTAATTTTAGATAAGTTCATAAATCAAAACTGTTTTCCGACAGAATTGTTTTTTAAGTTATGGATTTATCTAGAAAAACCTAACTAGAAATAATGAAATGTCTATGGAGCATTTAATAATACAATTTATTAGTATTTTATTTAAAATCCATATTTATTCCTAGCCAACATTTGTAGATAATTCTAGAATAAAATATAATTACAAGTGTTACATAATAATATTATCCCATTATGTATTTATTTTGATTGACTTAAACTATTATTAAATACTATTTACATTTTGAAATTATATAAAAAATATATATATAAATATATAGGTACCTAACAACTATATTTGGTTTTGTCATAGACTGGTTTCTAGAAATTGGTTCAAATGTGTATGCTAATTTTTGTAAGTTGGTTTTGATAAATATAGTTAATTATTCTTATACATATTGTTATCGTTTTGCTCATGTACGTATGCATAACAGATATCTACAAGTTAAGTAGATATATATACATATATAGATTTACACTTTCAAAATATTATAGACTTTTTTAGATGGCTTATGGAACCATGTGAAATTTAAAAAGTACTTTATTTTTTATTATATAATAAAGAAATGGATACAAGTATAGGCGTGTGGGCGGGGTGCTTCGATTCTACAAAACTAAAAAAGGGGGGTGGGCTTGACGGACTTTGGGGGGACTCTTGGGGCGATTCTTATCAATGACTATTTGGTAAGTGCAGATTTACCTGGCGCGACTACACTTACACAAATGCGATTCTGACTTCTCGCTAGGATACGTGGTTTAAATAACAGAGAAAACAAAATTCGAGTCTGACGTGTAAACAATTTATTAAGACAATTAAAATAATGAATAATTAAAGTATGGACAAATGGCGCATATTAAACACGCGGGGCGGGGCGGGATTATCTTTTGTTGTATATTTTAATATATTGTCTTTTGGTTTCTCGTACGCCGCGAATTGTATACAAAGTATTATATTTTTGTTCACTAGTAAAATTCACCGATGGGTCACCTTTTTTTTCTACTACTCAATACACCGCGAGTCGTTGCCGACAACCGCCATACTCGTAGGATCGGCAGCGGCGCAGAGAGGATGTCCGGTAAAACATAAATATACCACTTATTTACCACTCATTTTTAACTTAGCGCTGGGCGCGACGGTAAAGTACGGTGTTATGCGTATGCATATGCGTATAAATACGTAAAATCTTTGGAAGAATATAACTTCCAAAATAATGATTTCCACAATTTATTCTTGCACAATCGTTCCTAACTCATTAAAATACGTATGTTTCAAAAAAAAAAAAAAAAATATTGTGAATTCATGCCATATTAAATAGTGTTGTTTTTAAAGTTGAAATGTTAAGCTCATTAATTTTGAGGACGAAAAAAAGTCTTGCCATCAGTATATATGGAGAATACAGAATACGAGACCTTTAATTTAGCATCCCCCATAAAAAAATCCTAGATCCGACACTGCATGGAGCATTGTTGGAGTACTTCTGGCATCGCACCGTTTGTCAAATCGCTCGCTTGAGATCCATTCTCCCCCGTGTAACGTACTATTTTTATAAAATTTAAATTGTTCTGGTGTTATGTTGTGTATTAAAACTTTTAATTAATAAAAAAATGATCAAAATATTACCTAAAATCTATTTTTTCTTTTTTATTTATCTCATTTCGCTCTTCGAGCTGCCACAGAGTCAGAGGGTGTAAACGACAAGTTATCCCTGTTACTAATAAGTTGTCACCTATTTCAACTAATGCTCTGAATGTATATTACTTATGTACAGTCAGTAAAATATTATTACTTCATTACTTGGATTTTCAAAATAATGATCATAAAGGTGGTAAAAACAAAATTATAATAACCATGGTAAAATTCAAATGTTTCAATTAAAAACTATGGATTCCAGTTTTGATTCAAATTATTTGAATATATTTAAATATGGTTCCAGTTAGGTCCTGATTCCCAATATTTTATGAGTATTTTAGATTCAGAACCAGTTTTCTTTGATTTGGTTCCAGTCCTTGGTGTATATATATATTATAATATAATATATGCTTTCAAATTAGTATAATATAATATAATGTAGGTAATATATTATAAGATTAATGTTTAGTAAAATAGAAGTATTGTATGTATTTTTTATTTGACTCCTAGTGTTTATATTTTATTCATATCAGAGTTTTAATGTATTTTTAGTGATATTGAGGAAAGAAACAGCAAGTAAAGGACCATTAGATCAATTATATACAGCTGACAATTTGAAAAATTTTAAAGAAGTCACAATAACAGGTAATCGATCACTTAATTTACAAACGTGTAGAATATAATATATATTATAATACAATTTGAGTTTAAAACAAATGCAATTTATTGGGAAAAAAATGAAATTGATTTCGTAATTCGTATACATAAACATTTTAGAACTGATAACAATATATGAAAGTGCAACTTTTTGCTCCCTACGTAAGTACTAAAAATCTAAAAGGTATCGATTTGCTATTTTTTTATTCAATGGAATATTATTAAGTAATATGTATCTGAATTATATAAAAGCTAAGTACTGCAAAAATATTTTTATTCAAATTTAATTATTTGAATATTAATTGAATAATTTAATTTATAATTAGCAAATAATATCCAGGACAAAATTGTTTTTGGCGTAAGTTAATTTAATTAAATATTTTAAAACATTGTATTAATTACTAATTCAAAACGCACTTCTTAGATTTAATTACATATTTACATGGATATATATTTTTTTTATTAGGTGCTTTCACAGATATAGATACTAAATTAGATTTCTAACTTACTATACACTGACAAGGGGGCCGGATGACGCCTCTTTTTTCAACATATAGGTTGTAGCTATATTATTTTATCAATTTTTATCGTGATAATAGTTCACATATATACCTAGATATAATACAATAATAAATTTGGTTTATCAGGTGATGACACTATACATATCCCACAACCAACATAGAGTTTTTTTTGCGACGGCAGATATCACTAGTTAGCAATCTAGTTTATTATCTATATCTGTGGGTACTTCTAGATTCAAATAATCATCATAATCCATAATTAATAACTAATATCCCAAAAAATAGATGCATTAATATAATTCTAAAAAACGTTAACGATTGTAATATGGTACATTATACCATATGTTCAACTTCTGAAGTAATACCTATAATTAAAATCAACTGAATGACTTTGCATTTTATTTGGTATTTTTTTCCATTGGTTAAAGGATCTTAAAATACATAAAATGATTCGATATGTTGATCAACCTTTTTTATAGTGGACTGTAAATATTTTGTTTTTTGTATACGTTGATAGTGAATAGGTAGTTGTAGAAATGATTACATATATAACATATATGTACGTTATAGGTAGGTAATTAGCAAAATCTATTGAGGTATAACTTAAACTAGTTACAATATTGCTACTAACCAGTTCTTAAAATTATAGGAACAAAGAAGAGGAGCCAGTGAGACAATAATATTCAAACAAAATACAATAGATAATAATAAATATATATGTAAAAAAATAAAATGGTCTACACAGCATTAAGCCCAAGAACAAGTTTGGGGTCTCGGTGACGATACTTCCTCTTGGCGATGAAGGGTGGTGAGGGTGATGGTAGACGTGACATGATGGTAACGGGAAAACAAAACTAAAAAAAATTACACTGAAGTAACGCAGACTGGATGTACGCGCGAACTTACGTCTAACCAGTAAAAGTAGTCGAAGGTGTGTGGTGAGATAAGGCTAGTGGTAATTTTCCTTATCACCATTTGTAAGATATATATATATATATATATATGTCTGAATACTGAACATGGTATTTTTTTTGGCCTTTCGGGACAACAATTCATTTTTAACCCTGTTTTTACCTACGCATGAGCAGTAATAATGTAACATTAATTTTTATAGGTATAATTCTTACTAGTTTTCTTGATAAAAGTCATGCAAATTAGGTACTTACGTAAATTTCCATGTTATTTCAAGTAATTTATATAACTTAAGATCACCCTAAAATGTAATTTTTGAAGGTATAAAAAGAATTAAAAGTCAAAGTTGCTTAGAAAAAATAGAGAAATCTAAATTCAGTCCCAAAAATGGGAATATGTATTTAAAAAGATTCTATTTTACTTCACCTACTGATAAAAAAGGTTGAACAATAGTTTATGTATAAATGTATGAGTATATTTTAATATTTTAATACCTTTAGGTATAGAATATAAAATGTAAAAAATGTAAATTAAATGCAACATCATTGAGCCAAAATAATACATGTATTACTTTTAAAGCTGAAGGTATGGTATATCTTATATGCTTAACGCTTTTGCGATAAATTAAATTATAATTGCATATTGTTTCCTATATGACCACCATGGCACCATAAAGAGACAATAGTAAAAAAAAGGTTAAAAAAAATAATGTGTACCTAGGTACCTATCTAAAAAAAAATATTAATATCATATCAAAGTTAAGGAATATATTATGTATAATATATATTAATATCTCATACATCGCCTAACTAAGTTTTTTACTAATTAGGTTTCTCGACATAAACCTAATAATATTTTATTTTACTTGGCTGTCCTAAAAATAAATATCCTTTTCCTCATTATACATCGCTATTTTTTTACTATGAATTTAAAAACTATTTTATGATTATTTTTTATGTTTAGCCATAGACATACAATTTTCACTCTATTTTTGTACTGTATATTAGACTAAAAGTAATCTAAAAGGTTCTTGTTAATGGTATAAGTGACTCTGCCAATCAACATGGTATGAATGGCAAGCTTTTCACATCGATGAATGTAAGTTACACGAGACCTAGCAGGTAAAAAAAGTACGGAATATTATGTTACCTAGATCCTATACAGTGAAAAAAAAGGTATAAGTAAGCTCTTAAGAAAGTTAACGTATGTAATTTTTTACCTACTATTCTTATGTAAGGACTTACGTTTCTATTCACATCCTGTCTTTTTGCTAACATTACAATATGGTTACCCTTTTTCAAAGGATAAAAAAAGATAAAATTTTAATTTAATTAATATGTAAATGATTATTTTGATATTTTTTGTTGTATGTTTAAGAGGCTACATCCGAGTTCCGTCCCATGTATAAAAATTGAATTTAAAGATATACTAGTACCGTACAGGGTTTATTTTATTGGATATACCAATTCCGTCCCATGTCAAACCGAATTTAACAATATCACATTATTTAAAAATAAAGATAATATGACTTCAGTAATTGAACCAAATAAACTTTTCAGTCGTTATTTGTGAATATCCGCGCCATTTCATATATATATAAAGATAGTATCCTATATATGTACAGTGAAAAAGGTTAGGTTATTAATTAAAAATTTGTAAAAATCTATTTCTTTTGACTATAAATATTTTGACAGTTTGATTTTGACTATTTAGTATTTACTGAATTTTATATTATTTTAATATAATGTATATTATTACGATTAAATTAAGAAAATGTACTAATATTAGATACCTATATTTTTGGTATGCATTTTATAACAACAATTTATACAAATTATTACGATTAAATTATGAAAAATATTAGTAAAATATTAGAAATTAGTATATACCTTTTTTTTTAACTAGGACGGTATTGGTATAAAAGAAGGTTCTTGGGACGGAACTAGGATGCAGCCGTTTAAGATAACTAAACAATAACAGGTAGGTATATTATTTTAGAACTCTACTTTGTTCATGATATTGAAAATTCAATCCGTAAGTACAATTACTTCCTAGAAAATGTCTAAAAGTTAAAAAGGAACTTAAGCGAATATTAAAGTACTATTTAAGTTATATGACAAGAATTATAAACAGGTGTTCAAGTGGGTACCGCTTTTTTATACAGTAGATGTCTAGAGAGGTGGCTGATATAAAAACATTGCATACGAAAAACGACTCAGAGCGAAGACGGTTTATCAGACTATAATATTATTACGTACATTTTCTGATATTATTGTTACTTAAGTAATTTCTTTTTCTTTTAGATATTAGTGGCCAGGATTGTTATATTTAAAACACAATGTTTTGTTCATTGTTTAAAACAATGTTAAATCCAAGTTTATATTGTGCTTTTTTTTGTTTATTATTAATAATAAATAATAATAGACAATATCCTTCAGAAAAAAAGTTAAAGTATTAATAATAATTATATCTTTTCCCATCCTCCATTTTAATTTTTTTTTAATTTTACTGAATAAATTACCAAATTTAAAATGTTTTTACTTAATAATTAATAATTATAAACATAATATAATGTCCTCATAAAACATCTATTCAGAAAATATTTAAAATAAATTTTAAATACTTTTAAGATTTAAAATACATAATAAATAAACAGTGAAATATATACTAGTACACGGCATATTGACGTAAGAGTAAATTACATATTAAATAAAAATTAATTTAAAAAAAATTATTTTGAAAATGTCGTTGTGTATTTAACATTCGTATCTATACTTCAAGAGCTAGCTATAGCTAATTACAGAGAAGCATGGATAGATGTGGTAGTTGCAGCGGAGGGCTTAAATGGCTTATACTAAGCAAAAAAAAAGATAGATTAGGCCACAATTAACCTTTTTTCAAAAAGATATACGGTAATTGGGCCACTAAAATTTTACATTTTTAACAGGTAGACCCGGTGATTGGGCCACTGTTAAACTAATATATCATACTATTCATGGATATAAAGATAACTCTATACCTTACTAACTATATACCTTTAGTATTTTGTCTACTTCAAGACAAGCAAAAAGAAACTTATATAAAAACATTAAAATCAATTACTCTTTATTGCTCTGATCATGGTTTACAATTTAAGCCAACACAAGTAACTGTCGATTTTGAACAAGGACTCCAAGAAGGAATTAAGCATACATGGGCTGACATAACAATTGTAGGTTGTAGATTTCACCTAGCGCAATCATGGTGGCGAAAAATTCAATCAGTAGGCTTAAGTAAAGAATACAAAGATAAAATTTCTGAAATAGGTAAATGGCTAGGATATTTATTTGGAATTCCATTTTTAAATCCAGAAGAAGTAGGTAACTGCTTTGCAATGGATTTTATAAGTGAGATGCCACATAACGATAAATTAACAACATTTTCAGATTATATTTTTGACACTTATATTAGTGACGATGTTATTTTCCCTCCGCATATATGGGCGTTACGTTCTGAATCTGTAACTCGAACTACAAATGCCGTCGAGTTCTTTCATTCACATTTCAAAAACAATTTTTATATGTCACATCCAAATATTCATAATTTTTAAAATGTTTTATTGGGGGTTCAATCCGAAGTTTATATTAAAATTAGAAGCATAGGAACGATAAAAGCAAGAAAACGAACTTTGATTCGAAAAAAATATATTTTTAATGAAATTCAAAATTATGAAGAAGGGAAAAAGAATAGATTTGAATTTGTAAAATCAGTATCACATTATTTAAAAAAATAATTGTAATTTTATGTACTTATAAAAAAAAAAATATTCTTATTATATTATTATTTGACTAATTTTATCGACCTTATATATTGTATTAAATTTGTAAGATCTGCGTATGGCATTATAAAAAAAAAATTATTGTATTTCATGCATTATAAAAATAATTATTAGTTAATAAATTTGTATATTTTTATGCTGTACATTATGGCCCAATCTTCGGGTACATTTTAAAAAAATAGATTTAATTTGTGGCCCAATCTCCGGGTAGTAAAATGTAAACAAATATTTTATACGAAGCAGGTAGATAAAATGTGGCCCAATTACCGACCGCCCGATTAAGAAGCTAATTTAAAAAGGGTTAACTAGAAGTCCGACCCAAGAAGGTGCTCAAACAGGGATTTTGAGATTTACGATGGACGTTTTTGTTTGTAAATGCTATTGGTTTTAATAATAATAATTATTATTAAAGCGATAAATTTGTTGGCACAGTGGCACGTCCATGTATTTTTAGTACAGAATGTCTCAAATTGAATCATGGTTTCAGTGTACCATTTATATGTATTGTTTTTGTTCTTATTTTACCTTTTTATGTATGCATACGAATGTTTTTTTTTTATTCATCAGGTTTTAGTACGGTTAGGTTAGGTTAGGTTAGGATGTTGTATTAATTGATTGTATTAATCCACTGTAGGTTGAATTATAAGTAAAATCGTCAAACTTGGTATAACTTTGATTCTTTAGGGTTAAATTATACACTTACATATAAACCACACGGGCTCTGCGATCTACCGCAGATAGATTGTCTACCTGATAATCTTACCGCTGTGAATCTTATGGACAACGCCGGTCCAGATGGCTATACATTAAAATAAAATATCATTTGCACTCAAAAATAACTTACTTCATAGCGTGTTACACCCAAAAAGAGTTGAGCAATCAGCTTTTTTTCTGTCAACACCAGTAATTCTGTTAGTAATATAAATATATAGGTAATATAAAATATTCTAGGCTGACAATTCGGTTCAGTTCAGAATTGTTTATTTCTATTCAATGATAGGTATAATATCATTGAATTAAAATTTGACACCATTTATTACAGTGACCCACTTGTAACCTACTGTACATCAGAGCAACATCCACTTATCCGCTTTTTTTTTTTAACATTATTTGATATTACACTTGTGTGGAAAATGATTAATTTTTTTTTACATTATTTTGTAAATTTATTATGTGTCTAATTTGCATCCAAATAAAATAGACCTTTTTCAAAGTGATCTTCGTATTTTATCCAATTGTATGTAAATAAATGTAGTCCTCTATTTATAATGATTCATGAGTCTAGAATAAAAAGGTTCTAAGTCACATTTTTTTCAACAGCCACTTTTTAACAGAAATTGTTTTAGAATGCGAAGGCGACTCTTTTAAGCTAAAATTCATGATATTACGTACTGTAAATTTGTATAAAAGTAAAAGGATCTAAATCACTAAAAATTAAATAATGAACATAACAAAATAAAATTTAAAATGAAATTTCTAATAAAACGTTATTATGAAAAGGTTCCAAGTCGATTAATCACAACCAAGTTCAATATTTTTGTACGACAATATAATGATAAACATGGTTGGGATTTTATAGCATTTTCATATTTCTTATGAGATGCTTAAAAAATAGCAGAGTAAGCTAAAACTGTGTTTCATGATACAAAGAACTCAAATTAAACATTTTATTTTGCTTCTTTAGCATATTTTGCAATTTTTAGTTAGTAGTGCTTTTTTTGGACTTTTAGAGACTTTTTTGCATTTTTACCTGTTTTTGAATCAAAATTTGTCATATTTTATGAAATTATATTTTAGTAAAAGTGTTTTATTTTTTTTTTTCAATCGAATTATTTCAATAATTTCGTATTAGGTATTTGGTTCTAATTTTTGTTATCTGCTGATTTTGTGGAGTTTTTTTGTCGATTTCTACTACGATTATTAATCGTCGATTACAAACAAACGAGCGTTGAATACGTTGTAAAGTCAATTCATTTGGATTCTGATCAGAGTGCCTAAATTATTTCAAATGTTAAGTAACTACTTATAATAATTTGTAAGTGATTAAAAAATTATTAATTAATAAATTTCCTTTTTTTTTTCCATATTTTGTTGCTTTTATTTTATATTTTTAATGTATATTTAGCGATATTTAAAGTAATATTATAGCACGTATTTATGCAATTTTAAGTGCTATAAAATCGCAACCCTGATGATAAACATTAATTAATAATACTATAGTTTTATTTGTATCACGGGTACAAACACGGAGAGACCGTTTTTATATGTTACTAGCTGTTCCCCCCCCCCCGGTGTCGCCCGGGCATAAGTCACCTTTGTTACTTTCGTTAATGTGAATGTACAAACTATATATGACTCAAAGTTTGTTCAATGCCTTATTTAGTATTCGGTGTATGATGTCCCAGATTTATCTTAACTTTTCTGTTGCCCGGAATAAAAATTCTTATTCGCAGCAGCACTCAATTACGAATGTTTTATTAACACGTTGATATTACGATGTGCATGTGTTGAAAAATTAGTCTTGGGAATACGGGTTAGTGAAAACTAAGCTATATAGCTTCAAGTATAAAAATGTATTCATTATTCAATCATAACCAATATAACAACCTTACAATAAACAAAAATATATTATTATTTAGTTTCTGTTCTTACTTGACAGATGGCACCTACATCCAAATTTCCTACTTTTCCGGTGGATTTTCTTAAAATGATCTTACTTAAGAGTTAAGAACCTTCTCCTGACAATATTACGAACACAACAAAAAACGAATTAGCCAAATCGGTGCAGCCATTTACATGTGATGGAGCGTCCAAGGCAAATTTTTATATTGAGATAGATAGATGGATAGATTTAGCAATAGATAGATAATAGATTGTTGATAAAATACACACACAAAAAAAAGGTCAGGTTACAGGTAGCTGGAAACCCTGAGGCCGCCGTGTGGTACCGTATTTCCCATTATCTGCCGACTGCTATTGTTATAATATATGAATTTAGATATACAAATTACACGTAAAAATTCATTTTTACCGATTTCAACCCTTTAAAATCAAAATTTTGAAAATTGGGTGAAGTGGTGATACATAGGAAAGTATCTGGAACAACTCTGTGAAAAAAAATTTGAATCAAGTTTAATAGCGTCGTCACAAAATGGGAACATAAAAAAGGCCTGTTCTTTTATATATATAAGGATCATTAAAACAATAAATAAAGAAATAATAAATAAGAATGTAAGTGTACTAATTAAATTATTTTATTTTTGGATAAAAAGTTTCTAATATTTCAACAATTGATAATTTTTATTTTACTAGTTTTTATACCATCTAATAAAGTAAATTATTATAGTTTTGTGAATTAAACTATACTAGGTAGTTGCTTTATGCGTTAGAACTCCAAGCATATAAAAATGTTGTACAAGAAGTAAAATATTACTCTCCTGAACAATTTCAGAAAAACAATTTAGAACCTTTTCATTCTAGACTCACATTATTATAAATTATATTGTGACCATATAAATATATCATATACCTATGGGTCACGCAAAAAAAAAAAATTACATATGAAATAACTTAATAAATATATATAACTCATGAATTTAAAATATGTTTGATTTTAATTTTTACAGAAATTACTAAGGGTAAAGATCGAATTTCAGTGGAAGCATTAATTGAAAACTGTAAGCTATTTTTATTTTATTTTTGAAATTTTTTTAAACATTACTAGCTCATATTGAGTGGTGATTCTATCAAGGTGACAATTATTACTTCTTCCTTAAAAACATACACAATACATATTAATATATTATACATAAAAATAAATCATTTATTCTTATATAATAAAACGTGACAACTGTGGCCCGTCCCAGCGGCCGTTTTTGAACTAGAGTAGTGCACTACGAAGAGATTATAAGAGAAAATTATATAGAATCGTTTAACTGAAAATGCCATACTGAAATTTTGCTAAACATAATGTGCGTTATCTTGTTTTACCGATTTCAAACAAAAATCGTGATCAAAAAAATCTCGCCACCACCCTGACACAGCACAGCAGAAAACAGGGCCATGGAGGCGAAGACTGATGGCAAACTAGACGTTGGCTCGGATATACATGGTCAAAATACTGGACTAGGACTGTTTCCTCTTAAGACAGCTACTTCTGCTCCAAAGAGACATCAGAATGGTTGTCGGGGTCGTGCACGATTATATAGGAAAATAGGGGCGCTTTAGGGGCTAAGCCCTTCCAAGCATTTCCTACATTTTTTTAAGCGTATTCAATATCACTATAGAAGGGCTTCAATCCCTCAAATTCATTGACGTCGTATAAGGCGAAAGAAGCAAACCTGGTGGAGGACTTCAATCAGTGTTTTCAAGATGTCAACTGCGAACGGTGTAGGTACATCCACATGAAGGTGGTCGACAACGACAATCGTGACGCAGCAAAACTTTCTACTACAACGGACTATAGGTAACGGAAAAACCGACATCTCTGCGTCTATCATAGACGGTTACCATGTACTCGATTTTCGGACTGCTGTACGGTCTGTACGGTTCTACGGCTGACCGACGACTCACCATTCAGTCTCAGCGAGTGCAGAAGATACGTGAAATGGCACTTAAACTCGGTTTTTAGCTGTATAGCAGGTGGATTCCTCTGCCTGGCATCGTCTTACACCAGTGATGACTGACTTGCTAGAAACTCAAACACTGTTTTCAGATTTACGCTTTTCGTCTTTCATAAAAGAACAAGACTGGACCTTTCCAACCTTCCTTGGTTCAAAAAACACGTCATACCACCGAATCAGTGGTTGCAACCACTATCTCAATCACCAACGACCGTCAACGAACGTCAAACCGAGGGTTATAACAATAATAATAATACATTTTATAAAAGCAACAGATCAAAATCGATAACCAACTGCTTGACAATCAAATGTGGCATTCATATATTCATATTATTTATTTATGATTTTCGACATTCATAAGAGCACAGAAGACTGGACCATATCCGAGCGAGCGTGTGACTACGCCGTATCATGAATGACATCCTTTAATGGCTATTTGCAAAATACTATATTCACTTTCTGTCGTCCATCGTACCTAGTCTACAACAACCTGAATGGCACGTGAACTTTCGTGATATAATTTGATAACAATTGCAACGTTTAAAGTTTAAATATCAATATTTAAAACAAATAATTTTTTAATAATTTTATCGTTTATAGGTAAGTATTTAATTTATGAGAGTTAATTATTTATGAGTTCACCTGATAATGTATGATGCAGATTTATTAATCAATGCTTTATTAATCTAATAAAACTAATATTTGAGCAAGTTGTTTGAATTTTATGTTATGTTCATGAATGTCAAACAAGTTATAAAATGCAATCAAAACATTTTATATTTAACTGTTTGTTTGAAACACCTTAAACAACAATAAAAATTTAATAAATTATATCGAAACATAATATGAAACCATGATAGTACTATACATTTTTTTTTATTAATACAATCACAGCACAATTAAAACTCACGTCCATCTAACTTAGTATCTATGCACACATACTAAATTATACTGTATAAATAAATTATTATGTACCATCATCAATAGCTCAGATCAGCACCTCGCGTAGTAAAACACTGATTTAAGGGGTCAAAACATATTTGGTTAAAAATTCTAATTTTTCGGTTACAAACCATAAGAAATTGATTACTAATTATCTTGTTTGGTTTGTAGTTGATATTTTGAATTCGGGGGCCAGGCTGATTGACCTATTTGAACATGTACCAATAAAAATATATTCGTTGAATACGCGATATATTTTATGCACCAACATTTTCAAAGATATACTATAATTCAAACTGTAATATTAATAATATTGGTCGTCACATAAAAATATTCAATGATACTTTAAGTTAGGGATGTGCCAAGATGATGTAAATAGGGGAAGGAAGCGAACCTGAATCAACTCAATAATTGTACATTTTACATGTTTAACAGCTAAATCTATAGTGAATGTTAAAAATAATGTTATTTTATACGTCATGTATCTTTATTCTACATTTGTTATTGTAAGGATATTTTAGAATATAGTTCGAAAAATAATGTTTGTTAATAATATACCTAATGTACGACAATGCATATTTCATTTTATATTGAAAAATCGGCTATGAAAGGGGGTGACTGCTTCTTTTACTTCCTCGTCCACTTATTTAAAATTAACTTGTTTTACTATTATAATGTATATGAGATAATTGTCGGTTGAGTCACACGTTTCATCAACTACGATTTTTCGTAGTTCACTGATCATCAGTTGATTCAGTAGTGCAAATCCCATGCAGCAGTACAATTTAATTTGGTGGTAGGTATATGTCGTATGAGGATCAGAGTATATGAGGTGGATACTAGTAGCATATAGGCTCTATACTTATTTAATTATATTGTAAATGCAATATTTAATAATAAACTTAAATAGCAGTAAGTAAATAAGTTTTGAATTTTAGATAACTAATGATGGTTCAAGGTAGTTTGGTGCTAGCTGGTAAATGACTAGTTTAATCCGCAGTAAATAAAAATTATTTGTGACATTGAATAGATCTCACTCCTTGGGGCGCTTCTCAAAAGTTTAAAATGGTAACAGTGAATAAAACAATAACACATCAGCCAACTGTCCAGCTATTCTAATGCTCAATCTAATTAAAAATAACAATTTTGATTTAAAATGTTAAAATTATATATATTTTATTTTAAATAATCTTACAGCAAAATGTTTAAAAAGTTTAATATTTTTAATAATAAGTGCTATATAATATCATATGTTATATATGAGACATTCAATATTTTAAGTATATATATTCTCAATTTTTCACATTTCAAAGGTAAATTAATAAACTTAAGTTCAGTACCTATACAAATAGTTGGATTTTATAATTTATAAAATTAAGTAATATGATGTACTTATATCTAAATATTTATTTTTGAAACAGTTAAAAATGGTAAAGAATCCCAGGATGCAGGAGGTACCTATGAAAAAATATTGTTATTAATTTTTGTTTATATTTTTTTAATTTAATTAATATTTAATACGAAACAAAATAGGAAACTTTAGAATTATTTTATTTATATGATATTTAGTACCTAATTATGTTCACACTTCATATATAATACTTTACGTAATATTTTATTAATGACATACCAGCATAAATTATAATGTAGATACCTAGAATCATTATAATATTGAAATTTTAACTGACTTAGATATCGTCTGAAACATTCCCTGGAATACCCAAACTGTTACGTTTCAGAGAATTGACAATCTTATACTTTAAATCATGCACGTGTTTTCAAAAACACGGGGTTTGTTTTATTTATTTTATAAACAAATAAACTATTTAGTGACCGGATATTAAAATTTAGCCAAACAGGTATTTGTGATGAACTATGTTATTTGTTATAAAAAATACAAAACTATAACCTATCCTATTTGATTTTCAGTACCTTTGGATATTTATACACAATTCAAAGAAAATTGTAAGTAATTAATTTGATAAATATTTTGATTAATGAAATCTAGAATGATGACTTTAGAATAATATATGGTGGTGGAAAACAAGGAAAAAATGGAGTGGCATTGTTGTAAACAAAAACTACGGAACATGCGTAGGAAATAACTATCATATAAATGATAGAATACTAATAGTTAGGATGAAAATAGCTCCAATGAATACGACTATCATACAAGTATACTTTCCAATTTAAAATAGTGACGAAGAAGAAATAGAACACATATATAACGTTCCAGAATGACACATAGAAAACACAAATGATAAAAACAACCTAATTATAATAGGAGATTTTAATGCTGTGGTAGGGAATGAAACTAATAGTAATGGGTTAGAAAATTATGGACTAGGAGCAAGGAACGAGAGAGGGAATGGACTAGATAGCTTTTTTAAACAAAATAGCTTTGTAATTGCAAATACGTTTTTAAAGTACCATTAAGAAGACGATACACATGGACAGTCCCAGGAGACACGACACGCTATCAACTAAACTATATACTGGGAAAATCCCGCTAGTGAAATATAGTCATAGCTTTCCCAGAGCAGACATTGATAGAGACCATAGGTTAGTCATGTTGAAATGTCGGGTTTCACTCAAGAAGACTAAAAATTAGTCCAAATATAATATATGGAGTATCAAAAAACTCAAAACGGAAGAAACAAGGATAAGTTACGCATGTGAATTAGATAGAATAACAAAATAAATGAACACCTGCAGTATGTGGGAAGATATGATAGAAAATATCAGGAAAACTGTCGACAATCGATTGGATATCTAAAACCTACTCTGAGGAAACCACGGATAACAAATGAAATTATGGAGTTGAGAAAACAAAGAAATATTTTCAAGAAAAAATATAATAAGCTATGTACAGAATAATTCAAATAGAAATAAAGGAGAAATGGATGGATGGTATGTATTCAATATAATTTATCCTTATGTAATATAGAAAGAGCATAAAATACCATTAAGAAAAATTTCAAAGAACCAGAAAACAAAAAGCACAGTGGTTAAGAACAAAGGAGGAGACATTTTAATGGATGAAGAGGAAATACCAATGAGTTGGAAAGAATATTTAGAACACTTATACGAGTGAAGAAACTTGGCCCGTTAGCTCGTATTTATCGTCCTGCCCCGTTAATTAAACTATCTGTTTTATTTTTGAAACTTTTAGATTATAAGGAACACGTTTTTTGATTGATTGGTATAAAGTAAATTCAATATCTATTTCAATTTATAGAAAAATTTAATTTTAAAGTCAATTAGGTAAGAGTAAAATAGGAAAACAATAAGTCAATCCCTCAAAAATATTATTCTCTATAGTTTTTGTAATAAGAGATATTTTTCCTCTAACACCTAAGATTACTTAAAAACCTTAAAAAAGATTTTCCATTAACATGCTTTTTCCACATTGAGTGTGGTCAGAGAGAGAAAACAAATATTATGCTGACATGCCTACTCTTAGGTATACCTAATCTGATAGTTAATAATAATTATTATGGTAAATTATCACTAGTTATAATCAATATATACTATATTTATCAATAGTTATAAACAAGAAATCTGTTGAGAAAATTCAAAGATGACATGGTTGAAATACTAACTATATAGATTAATAGTACAAGAAACTTTTGAAGCACTCATCAACCTTGAACCGTGCCCACAATTACAAGAATAAAACACTAAAATTAACTGAACCTAGATTATGTGCTCATCTGATATCTTGGTAGTTAAAAATAGTGAAGCCTTTCCCATGTACGATGTGAAGTAGTCAATTATAATTAAAAATAAATAATACTTAAGCAATAACTTTACAATTCCATAAAAATATATGCCACGTGTCCACGTTATTTATTTTTTAAAAACTATAATTTGTTTTATCATAACTTATGACTTATCACATGTCATACAATTAAAATTTTAAATATAAAACCATAAAATCACACTTGTACCTAACCTAAAGGACAATATAATATTTCAGGGGAATTTTATGATTTTACTGAAGACATATTTAATCAGTACAACTGTGAGTATTATCTTCTTTATATTTATTAATATTGTTATGCAATTTTAAATATTTTCCAATTTTAATTTTTATTGCAAATATTGAAAAATTAGTCTAATTTATAAGAATTTATAAGAAAATATCCATAAGAATTATTATAATTTTATATTTGAATTAATAACTAATTATTATGTTTTAGAAAATAATAAATCTACAATTAATATGTTCATTTTAATTTAAAATGTTATGTATTTTTTGTATGTATAAATAATGTAGGTAATACTTATGCGTTTTCAGCAACTTTCAATAAAACTGTCCTTGAAGGTATTTTTAATACATAAATATTATTTTATACAATGAAGAGTACATATCACCTTAAATTTTCTTTTGTTCTTACCATTATTTAGTTTACTAGCTGATTCCGCGCACTTCGTTGCACGTAAAAAATGACCCCTCAAGCCATAAGTACTACTGTTGGGTAGTTCCTTAGAATCATGTCAACTCACGTTAAAATTATAAATACCGCATATATGCCTATTGTAAATAACCTTACAGATTGTATATTTTCAAATAAATGTTAAAAAAAAAAAAAAAAAAAAAAAAAAAAAAAAAAAAAAAATGACAAATCTCAAAAATATTGTGATTGTTCAACTCTTTTTCTGTCTAAATCGTTACAGTAAGTGAAACTTAGACACCCTGCTAGGCAATCCGACTATGTCAGATCACGGAGAATGTGTGACAGCATATCAAGTAGGCAATCGACCTGCGGTGGATTGCAGACACGCCGATCAGCGGGTATAAGTGCAACTCAGCCATATTTGTAGGCAATGTGTGAAAATTCGATTTGATGAATGCTTGTACCTGATTTGCCCGATAACCAATGGTAACCAATAAAATAATAAATACTAATTTCTACTATTTATTTTTCCTAAAACCAATAGCATCTATTTATAAACAAAAATTTTCAATGCCCATCTCAAAATTCCTATTTGAGCTCCGAGTTTGATAACCAGGTCAAATTGTGAATATAAACCATCCAGGGAACCACTCAAACACAAAAAATGTCATCAACATCGGCCCAGCTGTTCACAATTGATTAATTACTATACGTATTTCACACCATTTATATCTAAACTAATATATAAAATGATAGCGTTTGTTTGTATGTTCGGGAAAACTCCGAAACTACTTATTCAATCGTCGTGCTGTTTTTTTAAAATTAAAGGTTTTAGGTATAAATTTAGTCCGATAAAGTTAATAAATAATTATTTATTATTAATTAAAATAAACGTGTAAATTGTATACCTATATATATTATTATACATATTGTGCGGCACGGCGTAAATTATGTAAGCATCATCAACGTTCTTATGAAAGAACATTTTAGGAAAATCCACCAGAAAAGTAGGAAATATGGATGACAAAAATACAATAATGGCGCAATCTGTCCAGAAAAAAATAATTTAGCTTAATGTTGCAGATTAAAATAATAATAGTGTATTATATATTATATTGGTTGCTATTGGTTAATCGGGAATATATATTGATTTGTATTATTATTTTTCGTCAATATATATATTTAGGTATATATAAATTAATGTTTGTGTTTAGATTAGACCTCTGGGAAGAAGATAGATTACTTTAAAAAGGGTTAAATTTGGTTTTTTTTTATTCATCGAACTTCAGTACGGTTAGGTTACGTTAGGATTTTATATCAATCCACCCTAGGTGGAATCGAGTAAAAACGATTAACTTGGTATAACTTTGATACTCTAGAGCTAAATCATACACTTATATACAAACAGCATGGGGTCCGCAATCCACCAAAGGTAGATTGTCTACCTGATAATATACTGCTACGAATCAGAATTTTTATTCTGGGCACAACGGAAAAGTTAAGATAAGTTTTAAAAACCATACACCGAATATTAAATAATGAATTGAACAAAGTTTGAGTCATATAAAGTTGGTAAATTTAACGGGCAACGAAATGCACGGAATCGATTTTTTTATAATAAAAATATATTTATCATTAATATTGCTAGAAACATTTCAATACGTTTTCATTAACCGTTTTTTATGTTTACTTGCCGATCACATTAAACGATAAAATTTGAATAAGCAATTATACATATCATCGTTTGGAGGCACAATAAACAAACAACCACGGGTTAAGCTGTGACGGGTCGGCTAGTGTAATTATAAATAAAAATGTAATAGAATATTTTGTATTTTCAGACTTAATGTCTAAAATGAGTGCGGACTTTTTTTTGAACTTTTTGAGCGATAAACCGATTTTTAATGATATGTGTTTAATATTCGGGAGAGAAAACGTTTGCACAAAATGTTGGCTATTTCTCCTATCTACAGTTTTTTTTTTTAGTTTAGAATGACGGTAACCTAATGTTTGAAATGTAAAATTCATATTTTATAATTATATGGAGAGTAATAGACTGCAATCTTTGACTTTTGTAAGTGATTGATTTCTCGAAAGCACCCTGTAAGGAGGTTAACCTAATCTAACCTCACTCTAATTTAGTGGTAGGTAGTTACTGCTGTATTCGGTACAATGTAACGAGTACATTTATCGTTCCACGTTCGTTCCATCGGTACATTCAGTACAAAGTTATCAACTACCAAATGGTCCCCATCAGGGTATACCGACATCGAGTCTGTACCACGGTTATCTATTCAGGTTGGGAATCGGCGTATAATATTCTCTATGGTGAGTTTTGACCCACGTGGCGTGCATGCAAACTAACAGCGCTGCCCGTCACGGGACCATTGGTTAGTGAATACGTGATTACCACGGGCTAAGATATAATGGACTGGGTACGAGCAGCTTATGAGTGGCCTCGAAAGTATGTACGAGAGGCAAATGCGGGGGGTCGCAATCATAATTGAGAGTTTACAGCGCCATCTGTATAAAACACGAACCGAGATACAAAATGTGACGCTAAATAAAACCACTGGTAGCGCTGAAAACATTAAATTATAAGTGTTGATGATAACAGAGGAACTTTTTGCAGGCCATCTCTCGTCACCCGCCCACCTAGTCGTTTCCAGTCCATTATATTTTAGCCCGTGGTGATTACAAACACTTATTTATATAATGATTTTTACGTATTTGTTCGTATTAGTAACATTATTTTTATGGATTAATTACTATTAAATATTCTTGAGCTTTTGTTTAACTGTATATCAGTGTATAGGTAGTTATTTTATTTAATTTTAAAAGCTAAGTCATTTCATTAAAACATAAAAAATTAGTTATTTAGTATTTTAATCAGTAAGCAAAAGGATACTCTATGAACATGTTCAATTCCCAGAAATTTAAAATAGGGGGACAACCTTTTTTTTTTTAAATAAATGAAAAAAAGTGGGTAAGTGGAAGTCGCTCAACTGTACTGTAGGGTACAAGTGAGTGACTGTAAATTTGAATTAAATTATATATATCTTGTGTGCAAAAAACGGTCTGAGCAGAGACGGTTTGACAGCCTAGGATATTTTATATTATACTTATATTGTTATTATTAATATATATATTATAAAATGTATACATTTTTACCTACAAAATAGAAAATATTATAAGATAGTTAGATAAATTTTTTTATGAATTTCTAATTCAAAATAATTTGCACATTTTCGTGATTATTACGTAATTTGTCAATATTCGAATTAAATGCTTATAAAAAAAAAATTGTGACTGTATTTTTAATATTTTTCAACTGCCATTGTAAGAATATATTAGGAGCCTCGTATTAAATTTCAAGCTTGTTGACTCAACGATTAAAATTAATGACTCTTAACAGCTGTAATAACTAATAAGTGGTTTTCTATAGGTTATTTAAAAAAAGACAACTGGTTGGATATAACCCCTATCCCCCCTCCCTTCCCCTGATATCGAAGGAGAAGAAAATGAACTAAGTTTATTATAAGACAGAGTATAAATAATAGGAAAATTAAATTTTACAAACCGTGTGATGACATTATAATATTATAGTTTAATTTATGTATTTCCTTCTGGGAACTAACTATCATTGATTTGTAGATGAATGAAATTATTAAAATAAAGGTACTGACATTTTCTAATTGAGTAATTTAATGTATTTTGTTTGTATTTTGATCTTTAATCTTTATTTAGCCACTATAGAAAATAAATCAAAATCAATTAATAGTAAAATAAATACTATACTATTGTAATTTGGTTCTTTATACCTCACCACCACCATTATAAATAACTTCTAAAAACTATTATTTAATTTTTAATTTTTATCCATATAAATATTTTAGGCTTAGGCAAGTACCTAGATTAATTTGGAAGTTCCAGTTAATTAATTTTATTCTTATTTTTTTTTCGAATGTAAAGTGGCGTGTTTTTTTTTATATTTGTATTTTATAATTATTTCTGCTGAAAATAAATATGTTTTTTTTTAATCGGAAGTTTATTATAATTGTACCGATTGGAATAATATTAAAACGGTGGTAATTTTTGATTAATCATTTTAAATGTATATTGTATAATATATACAGTAAAATAGTGTTGTATAATGTACCTACGAAGCATATCCGTTCATAAATATTCATTGCAAGAACGAGTACCCATTTAAATATATGTATTTTGATCGTTCCACGTGGAACAATATGAATGTGAGTGCAAGTGCAACTAAATAAAGAATGTGCAGATTGTACCGATGTAACGAATAATTTGGAATAAGTAATTTATTGTAACTGTACCGATTGGAACGATTCACAAAAGGAACGTTATAAACCCCATGCATTTAGAAGAATTTTATATCAAAGTAATTTTGTTTAAAATTAAGTTAGGTACGTCTAGTGATAAAGGTTAGTTCACCCGTTGCGCCTCCTAATGGGTGTTTTTGATTATAAATATAAATGAATCAAGAGTTTAATATGTTTAGAATTAATTTAGACTTTGTGAGGTACCTTACACTACTTGAAAGTATCATATACATAGGTAATAAAAAGTTATGACCTTTCATCGTAAAATAGGAATGCTTAAGTTTGATTATCAACTTAGTTGGCAAGTGCCAATCAAGTCATCAAATAGATTTTACCACTAGCAAGTAGCAAAGCGCTTCGGGTTTTCAGCTATGTAATAAGACATTCTATAAACTTCGACAATCCACAATGCCTATCTACTCTCTATAATGTTTCAATAAGCTGAAATATAGAATATGGTTCAATAGTTCGGTCCCCTAATGGTCCCCTATTGGGTAAAATTCAGTGTCTCGATAGTGTACAAAATAAT
The DNA here is from genome assembly GCA_008086715.1 of Sitobion miscanthi. Taxonomy (NCBI): domain Eukaryota; kingdom Metazoa; phylum Arthropoda; class Insecta; order Hemiptera; family Aphididae; genus Sitobion; species Sitobion miscanthi. The sequence goes on from CM017803.1 coordinate 28,549,304, forward strand.
TTCCTGAGCTTTGCTGTGTTCCATCTCAATATTATTGCACATCAACTTCATGATTACACACCTAATAGTGAGTTACTCAACTTTAAATCGTTAACCAAGCGTTGCGACATCACTAGTAGTCGCATTTTTTTGGAATTTAATCAATAGTACAATTAATGCCCCCAGGTGATTCATTATTAAATATAAATTCTTAAAAGGTACTTGGTACAAACAAAAACTGTTCCTAGTTATTGTAATAATTACAGGCTTTTTTAAAATGAACCATTTTCAGAGATGTTGTTAATTGGTTTTCGGTACACAACTTAATAAACTTTTAATGATCGATTACCGATATAACAGCCCAATAAATCGGTCCAGCCTATGGTTATTACAATTTACAGTTTTTAACTGTTAACAAAAAAATCGGTTAATATATTTAAGCACTGAAAATGATATAATTGTTTATGTAACTTACAGATATTGGCACTGGTGGTGAAATTAGTTATAAGGACAATGGAGGTAAATAAACTAAACTTGATTTGTACTAGATTAACAAGTTATTACTTTAGTTTTTAGGGCTATTAATTGTTGTATTATAGTCAGTTTTAAGAAGGTACTTGTTGAAAAATATTGATTAAAAAAGGAACGAAAATCGGAACGAGTTCGTTTTTTAGAGGAACTGAATTTGGAGTAAATTTTTTTTTTAATAAGGAACTAGGTTCTGAAACAGGATTCTATTAAAAAGGAACTTTCCCAACACTGAATTCATAAATCGTATTAACTTTCATCAATTTATACCTAATACCTATTTGTTCAATGTTCAGAGCTCCTACACAAACAACCGGTTATAAAGACAACGACCCCCTCCCCACCCTACTACCCGGCAACGACCAATTGCCATGGTTGTTGTCATCGTTGTGCGTGTACAGTCGGTCACGTAACGATACCTATTGCTCGTGCGTATACGACATTCCGTTTTCCTTTTACCTTAAGTTTTTTTTTTCGCATACTACATGGGCCGAACCATTTATGTGGTAGTTTGTTTACCGTCACCTCAACCATCCACCGTACACTGTCAACCATCCACCATTCAACGTCCTACCATCCACCATTCAACGTCCAACCATCCACCATTCAACGTCCAACCACTCACTGTCAATCAAGAGGAAATCTCCATTTACGCCGTCGCTTATACGGTTTCTGTATACCTATATTATCGTTTATTATTTAATGTCATATTGTGAATTCTAATTAAAATATACCCGTTTAGTTGGGCAGCACCTATTGTACCCATTCCTATATATTGCTGTTAGATTTGTATCCAAAATAGTAGGCTGGAACCCCGGAAATTGTACAACAGATCGTGTTTATTTAGTATGCACTTAAGTACCTATCTAAAAGAATTTATTATACAGTCCATTTAAAACCGTATTAGCTGACACTATTAAAGAAAGTTGATCAAAGTGATATAAATCGTCTAAACTAAGCATTCCCAGGGGTCTAACAACAAAGTGATATAAGTATGTCAAACCCAGGGCCCTGAGCTCTGAATTATCTTTGATTGATTGGTTCAAACTGCTCGCTCCAGTTATGGGAGAATTGTGTCAGGCTAACAACTAGGACCCTTAATAAATCTCTGTGTTGTGAATAATCTAACCAATTCTCGGAACTAAGATAAAAACCAACTGGAAACAGGAACCGGAAACATTATGGAGACAAGAATAGGGACATGGGACATCAGAACTCTGTACGAACCTTGTGCACTGAAAAAAGTGACCGAAGAAATTAAAACTACAGCGAGAGACTCTGATCACTATTTAGTAATTGTGACGTTTGTACTGAGATAATCCAACAGTGGTGGTCTGCCCTCTTCCACTAATGGAAAATCATATGTGTTATCGAATGGTGCTAAACTTATGAGTCATAAAATAACATAATAAAAGCATATTTCCTTCCCTCCTCTGAAAAACAAAATCCTAGATCCACCACTGTTATCTGTGATATTTAGGAATAAAAAACAACTGAATAGTCTAGTTAAACTGGAAAAAGACAAGACTACAAACCCTTATGAGTAGGGCTCGGATTTTGTTGCACTAAAAATGTTATAAAATTGATTGCATTATTGCTGTGAAAAAAACCCAAAATTGCACTTAAAAATTGCAATAACAAAAAAATGTACCAAAAAACTTAAAAAAAAAAATATTAACAAATTATCTTATGAAATGGATTAAGTAATTTTATTAAGTAATATTATAAAGTTTTATTAGATAGGTTTTAAACGAGTAGATAGTAAAAAGATACAAAATCAAATTCTCGTCAGCTGTCATTAAAAATCTGGTAATTTGTCCGGTATTCTTATTTTTTCAGAAACCTACAGATAATTTTATCAAAATTTAAAACTTTTTATTTAAACTATTTTTGATTTGTTTTTTTAAAAAAAAAAGATATTTACCTTAAACATTTTTGCACTGTACTATAAATGACTTCTTCAGGTTCTTAAACTCGAAAGACCTTCGATTAGGAGACAGCAAATTCTTGTAGATGGAAATACTGCGCTCGACGTCAACCGAAATTATTGGTGCATATTTAAAATAAATGAACTCTTGAATAGATAATTCTTCTGGTAATCCATCTATTACAGTTGTTTCATCGATCAATATATTGGATATTTGTTGAATAAATTCAAAACGTTTATTTTTCGACAGGACGTTTTTAAACTTTTCATTAATTAACATGCTGGTGTTTCCTGATACTAAATTTAATGTGTCACTAACATTTCTGACTATTTCAATGCTTGTCGCTAATGAAAATCCTTGATTTTCCGATTTTTCTATTGTGTCAGGTAAATATCCAAAGTTTGTATGAATTTTAATTGAAATAGCATCGTTTGGATTGAGCTCTAGTACGATATTTTTTATTTCTTGAAAATAGGTACAGTAATTAGAGGCAGCTCTTAGCCATGTACCCCAACGACTAATAATAGGCTCAGGAGGTAATCGGGGCTCTATTTTAAAAAAAAAATACACGAGCCGGGTATTTCAAAAGTATTTGTTTTACCTTAGAAATTAATTTGTCAACTTTGGTAAATTGTCCTCTTATTTCTTCAGCAACACTATGTACACCATGTGCTAGACATGCAACATGGACCATCTTAGAATAAAGCGCTCCAATTGTTTTTCCTGCTTTGACCATGTACGGCGCCGCATCACTAAGAAATAACAATACATCATCGTGGTGTATACCATCAGGCCAAAGAAGAAACATCGATTGATCAAAGACTTTTGTGATTGTCGAATAGTTTGTCTTCTCGAGCACTTCTGAGTTTAAAAGATAAACTTGACCCGGTTTATTGACTTCCAATGTACCTATAATGACATTGGTTATGTATCTACCTTGTCGGTTGTTTCATCCACTGAAACTCATATTTTGTGTCCGACAATATTAGATCTGATTTTGTTCATAGTTTCTACATAAATACTATTCACGTAATTTTTACGCAAAGTGCTTTAATCTGGAATTTCTTTGTTGGTATATTTTTCCATAAACAAATGGAAATCCTTGTTGTTGACTTTATTTAAAGGAACATTTGAAGATAACAATGCCTTGCAAAAATCTTTCGAAAATGTACATTTTTTTGAATATAACGTTACTTGTTGCTGTATTTTTGAGGTTGTTACGTTTTGATGACGATTTACGGAACGGGTGTGTTTATCGGTTTTTAAATGTTATGTAACTATGTATCTTCTTTCAGCAGATACTCGAGTTTCATATAACTTGCAAAATAAAACTGAACCGTCACTCGAAAATATGTTTTCCCCAAACTCATCGACGTATTTTTTTAATACGTTCTTCATCGATGGCTAACTTTTCGGCATTTCGACGAACAAATTCGAAAAAAAAATACAAAATAGTGTGCACTGTGCAGTATTAACAAAATACAGTGCGATACTGAACCATTATAAATTGAAACATGCATTTTTCACAACATTTTACTATCGTATAACAATCAAGTCGTTATCTTGTTGGTATCTTGTTATTGATTGCAAGCTTAAAAATACTTCCCATAGTCATAATATAGCGTAATGACCACGCTCTACTAATTGCATGATTTTTCTAGTTACCACTGACGACTACGGTCAAATAAGCCGTCACGAGTCACAACTAACAAAGCCCGGCATAACCATAGATTATTCCTGTATAATCCAACAAAAAAATACATAAAATTGTATTGAAAATGACGACAATCAACAAAATTGCGATAAAATTGAAAAAAGGTCAAAAATTGAAAAAAGTTGCACTTAACATTTTTATATATTAATTGGTACTCGTTTAAAACAGTTTTACAACCTACTTAGCAACGAATCCGAACAATAGAAAAAAAGTTGCAAATACAATAACATCCGAACCCTACTTATGAGATTAGAGCGTACAGTAAAAATACGTCTAGTATGTATAATAGATATAAAATCAATGGTGAGAAAATATTAATATGGACATATATAAAAATGTGAGTGACCAAATCAGCAGAAATCTTTAGAATAGTGAAAAGCAACCGAAACAACCCATTGTCCATCAAAAAATGCCAGGATATGGTGGACAAACGCAAAGCAATAAGACGAATAATGATACGAAACCCAACCCAAGTCAATATAGACAACTACTCTAAAACAGACCAATGACCAACAAAAGAATCATAGACCAAAAAAGAGTCTCGGAAAAGGAAGGTCTAGAAGAAATGGAGATACATAAAAAAAACCAAGATTGTTTATCGAAAAGCTCAATTAAATTAAAGATAGTTTTAAAACACGTTCCTTACTAATGAAAGATGACGATAACAATTGGTATCGGAATCAGAACCGATTTTCAATAAATTCAAGATTTATTTTGAAAATCTACTGAATAACACAAATAATCAACATAGTCACTACTTTCCTTACAAACAAGTAAGAAGCGACACAGTAAAACCAGAAATCACAATGCTAAGTCTGGAATAAATTGAACTAATTGTAAATCCACAAAAAAATAATGAAATTACTGGTGAGGATAATATTAATTCAAAACTTTTAAAATTTGGAGGAAAAGAAATCTTAACAAATATACGCATTATAAAAATGTGAAGAAGTGAATTATTTGAGAATGACTAAATAATAGCTAATGAATGCTGAATCTTTAAAATATGACTCAGAAAAAAAGGAACGTTTAATGCATATTAATATATTAGACAATTTAAATTATCTGGACACTTAATTTTATTGTTTAATGAAATAATGATTTTTTTTGATAAAAATTGATTTATTTGCAAAAAAATATAATGATAAATGCAGATAATAAAATCTAAAAAAAATTGACCATTTGTTTTGTTTGGTTTTAAACATATTAACATTCAAAATTTATATGCAGTGGCAGTTCGGATGATGCCTTGTGAACTAATTGTGGCATACTTCGCATTGTTTTAAATTTAAAATCAGTATTAAAAGGTATGGAAAAAATCAAGTGAAATTAATAAGAATATTATCTAATTATCTGCAGAAAATTAGATAGCAGTTTTATTTACCTCGATAAGATAAATAGATAAATATTTTTATCTAGATAATTCACAACACTGGACGTGAAACATGGTCAAAGGGAGACAAAGAAAAACTGTTGACATTCGAAAGAAATATTCTGACAAGAATGTACGAATCTACAAGAAACCCAGATAACGGAGAAAATAAACGGAGGAAAAACTCAGATATTGGATAACTATTCGACTGACCAAACATCCAAAATATGCTTATATCTAAAAGAATTGAATGAACTGGACATGTATTGCGAATAAGAGCTAGATCTCATCAATAACATCTTAACCAATAAACCAGTTGAAATGATACCACAAAGAAGACTGAGACGAAGAAGTATGGATCGTATGAAGAATGATTCAATAAGGATTGATGAATTAGGAAGATGAGGATAGAAATCGTTGGAATGAAGTTGTTATAAGCTGTGAAACGTCTACAAAGAAAAAAGAAAACTAACCATTACATTCGATCTATACTTTATAATTATGAATTGTTTTTGATTACTTTATTGTTGATACAATTGTATATGAATTGTGTATATTTAATTATTAATGTATCTATACTCATATTACATACTAATTACTAATAATAAGTTAAATGGTTACATTTTAGTACATTTATATAATGTTATGTCTTAAAATGTGGTTAAAATTGTCTATCTATAACCTCTTAAAATACCGTTGCATTTGCCTATCGTACTGTCTCTAACTAACACACAGCATGGAAACTTGACCAACATTCAGAATAAACCATTTTGTTCTCTGTAATCTGTTTTCAATGTTAAAATAATTTTACCTGATATAAAATTGATTGGTAATAATATTATTTGGGGCTCTACGTAAACTTATATTAGATTTAAATTTTATTACTAGTTATAAGCATTTTATAATACGCATTACTTGCTTTTGTTATGCGTTAGTAAGAAGGAGACAATACATGGTAAACATCGTACCTGAAAAAAAATAAATTTACGATTTATACATCAAAAAAGAGTGGAAAACACATGTTTTGATAGTAATAGAAATAATTATTATAATAATCTCTAAGGAGATTAGAGACTAAATTCTAAAGTTGAAATAGCTCAGTTTCACTATATTATCAGTATTCACGTATTTATCACTCCTCAACATTTTTCTTTTTTGAGATATTATGCCGTATTAATCGCCCATCGATAAGTCATGCGGGTACAATGTCCTCTTAAAACGTATTTATAAAAATCAATTAAAAAATATAATATTCAAAGACTGAGTTTATGTTTACTTTTGTTTTCATCCCATCCCCTTTATTTTAATGTTACAAAGTATACATTTTTCTGTAAAGTTAATTGCATAAAAATCTAATTATGAATAATATTATATACCTATTTAATATTTATAGTTGATAAATTATTAGTGCTAAATGTTTTGATCAGCTTTGTAGAATTTCACAGGTGCAACTCGCTATTTGTTGATCTACTACTATATTATGTACACTCATAAAAACTGTTCTTAATACTTATAAGTAATAAGTTATATTTTACTATATAACTAATTAGTAATAACTAAAAACAAATTAACTACCTACCTATACGTAAAAAAAAACATAAATCTTAATATATTCATTATGTATGAAGGTAGATATATTATATACATAATAAAATACATTGAATGAAGTACCTATTGTTATTTGTTAGAGATTTAAAAAATAATTTTAATTTATTCTTTATAATAATAATGATAAATGTAAACCTAATGCATAATGGAATTAATATTTAAATGGTTTCAGTAACTAAAACTATGGGAATGTTGAACGCGTTTCTATATTTTTTCAAAGAAAGTAAGTAATAAGTACTTATAAATATTTTTTTTCATTTTATTATAATCGAAACATGATATAACGTTGAGACAAAATATTCAATATAATTTTATAAATTAAATCTACTTGGAAATTAACAATAAATACATAAATACAACAATATTCAAACTAACAAAACAATTATAGAATTATACATGAGTCACCATATTATAAACCAAAATTACCTAATAGAAAAATATAATTCAAATATGAAATAGATACCTATAAAATTTCATATTTGTAAAATCAGTTTTATTTTTGATAATTCTTTGTATAACAAACGAAGAATATAAAATTTGATTAAGGTTCTTCTTTTATAATTCAAATCCAAATAACTGGCTTATTATTATATAACTATATACTAGATACTTACATAACTTATATTGTATATCGCAGTGTTTCTCAACCTGAGGGTCATGACTCAATTGGGGGTCGCCAACTTATTATTTAGGGTCGCGTATGAATTAAAATTTAAATCAATATAAAAATTAAAACTCAAATAATAAAATAAAGTAATGAACAATAAAATCAATAAATATTACAATATTATATTAGGTATATGGTATGTTTCCGAATTTTTTTAACGTTGCAAAATATATTGACAAAAAATGAAATGTATATATGTTGACCCCACAAAAGACTTTCGTAAAAATTAAAATTGGGTAATAAATTCATTCATACAATCTGATCAAAATATATTATCATTCATAAATGAAGAAAAACTTATTGAATTGAGTTCATATGTGGGCTTACACGATATTTTTAAAAGTAACAAAAATATAGGCCAATTTTAGATAAAGGTCCAAAATAAATATCCTAGTTTGGCCGATACCACCATCACGATACCTACCTCGTATTATGTTATAATTTAATGTTGTCTCGCATTCTTAATTATTGATTTAACAAATAATATATTTATTTTTCATAATTTTTAAATTGTATTATGTATCTTAGGTTTGGATGACAATTATTACATGACTCTTCACATGGATACAAGTAAGTCACAAATAATATATTATAATATAATATTTATTTAAATTTATTATTATCGATTTATTTTGCAATATTTGTTAACTTGGTAATTGGATGATAAATATTATTCTAGAGATGATCGTAGGAAAGAATAAACTATCATTAATAAACTGGATAATGAGTAACAAGCTAAGATAGGAAATTTAATATGAATTTCAGTAGACTATATCCCAGGTTTTTATATAATTGTTTAACATTATTGAAAAAAGAAAGTCACAATGACATAAAAAAGTATTAAAATATACAAATATTTTATTTTAATAATAATAGGTTCACATGTTCTGCTATAACCCCAACATTACATAATATTAATATCCCTAGCATTGCATGAAAATGTCTGGTAGGTAATAGTAATTATAGATAATTTTAAAATTAAGATATTAATATTACTCAACGACTTGACGGACATTAAACAAAATTCTTAGAGTTTGAAAATAGTCTGTAATATAGGTAGTAGGTACCTATATAATATTAAAACATTTATTACCTTCTTACAATGTCAGAATTAATTAATAATATCAATACATTTTTCATAGTATGTTGTCTCCGTGTAAAAAATGTTTGACATTCTAAATTTCTGACTCACGTTCAACAGACCAAATTTGTATTGTTAGCCTTAACTCAAAGATAAGAAATAAGTGTTAAGATTATCTACGTATTACGTAGAAATTTCACGGTATTATAATATTTAAGCTAGTTATGAGTAGGTATTACAATGCATATTAAAATATATTTAATAATATGTATTAAAATATTACTATTAAAAAATACTCATAACTCACTAAAAGACTTAAAGTATTAATACCTATTGTGAAAAAAACACAAATAATTATTCTTATACTTTAAACTTTGATAATAAGTCAATTAAATCTAATATAAATGTTTAAGTTGTGTCATGGACAAACAAATTAAAACCAAACTAATTTTGTGTTTTCAAAAGCAATTTAAGAAGACCCGTCTGATAGGAAATTTAAGTTTTTCTTTACTAGTTTGCTATGTATGTACTGTGAACCCGGTATATCAATACAAAATTGCTTCTGCTGAATGTAGTGTATCTGTTGTACTTATGTACTTATGTATGATGGGCTGTAACCCATTGACGTTCCAGAGTATCCCATTTGTGCTCCGAGGGTTCTGAACATTTGCACCCAAAACAAAAAAAATTAACACCCTGATTTATAGATCCCATCTTTATTGAACTCATTTTGCATGCAATGTTGCCGTCAGTTATAGTTTAAGACAAATCAGAAAAAAATAAAAAATTTTCAAAATTAATGATAAATACTACACAGTACACATAATATTATGTATCAAATATTATTTATGTTGCATTAAATTATACATTTCAAATAGTTTTTTTTAATTCATTATATCACTAACACGACTTTACATTTATAAAAAACATAAAACAAAGAATGGAGGTTTTAAAATGTATAATTATGTCTAAAAAAATTCACGGTTCAAGATTATAATGTGTATATTTTACGGGTCCGGAACTGCAGGTTCCAACCGCGTGTCGTCGTAGTCCGGATTTAATGGTACCGTCTGGTGTCTAAATTAAATTTGTGAAAAGAGACAGCCGAAAGTTTTGATATGGATTGATTGTTGAGTGGACTTCTTGATTTATTTTATTTTTTTATATATTACACATTAGTTTGTTTGTCTGAGGTTGTATGTTGATACTGATGTGAGAACTATGACTATTGGGTGCGCCATGTCTCGTTACAACGTCCTGGTTTATTTTACATTTCTTGATCTCATTTATTTTCAAATATGATTCCACTTGTATAAGTTTGAAATTTTCAATAACGCTAGCTTATGGAGGATGTTGAATAAAATTAAGAATTAAATTGTTTGAGAAATGGTTCAGCGCAATTTTTAGCCCAAATTGATGGTGGATATAGGTAATGGACATCCTTCAATGATACCTATAGTTTCTTTAATATTCAATATGTAATCAAAAAATTTGAATAAATACGCCAAGTTAAAATCTGGAGTTAAGTTTTGTAAATAAAAAAAAAACCTCTTGCACTTCATTTTCCGGTAAAAATGGTAGCTGAACAAAAAATGTTAATCATTCAGAGATAATACATGACTGGTTCTTGTACAAATTTTTAAGGTCTGGAATACAAGTTATTTTTCGGTACCAAGATTGATCTAAATGAAATCTACAGGATTTTATTTTACTATATGGAAATACATTTAGAAATTCTTTATGTGCAGTGTTCAAAATCTAAATGGATTGATAATGTTGTTAAATTTGTTTGTATTTTAATTGTTTATTATTAGCAAATAAAAGTTTCCCATTGCTTGATAACATTTAAATGATCTCGATGACAAAAATGCAATAACTAATGGTACCTATATTATGATATCTATTTAATATATATGAATACCATACATTCGATAAAAATTTGAAGGTCTATAATATGTAAAAGTACAATCACAAAAAATGTCAGAATTGTTGAAATTGCATAAAAAATTTAATTCGCTTTGTATATAATCAAAATAATATTATTTACATTATCAAAGTATTTAAACTCTTCGTTTTTTTTTTTTTTGTTGAAATTATTAAGTTAGAAATTTATTCAATTACCTTATTGAGTGATTTAGGAACTGGGGGGTAATATTTTTTATATGTGCTATGATTTGGGGTGCAAACGGGATACGACGAATGGGTTGCACTGCGTTTGCACCAGCGGGATCATCTAAATAATAAAACTTACCTGTGTTTTTTTTTGTTTTATTATTAGAAGAGCTAGACAATTCACAAAAGACTTTTTATTATAATCAGAGTAAGTTTTAATCATCTTATAGTTAAATACTATTTTAAGTATAATATTTATTTAAAATGTCTACTCATTATTTAAATCATGTTCAACGAGACAACACACCAATTCTGCGCATTCGACACCGGTTCAACTATGACATGGTGTCAGGTGAGGATGCGCATATAAACATATTTTAGTTTGGCCATGTAATGTTCCTTCACTGAATAGATTTTAGTATAAAACTGGGGATAAATTTTAATTCAATGATAAGGTACTGCATGCAAACAATTTATTTTAGCGGAGACTTCTTCAAATTGTAAATAAATAAATAATTGTAAACTTGAACACAAGGTTGATATAAAGTTGAAAATTATAGTTTTTATTTCTGAGATTTCGAATAAGTGAGTATGTACACGCTTATGGAGAGTAGGGCTGGATCCATATGATGAAGCCTAAGCAGGCGGCCAGAATAACGGTAATCCCGAGGTGTCCCGAGGTGAGTCAATCTATTTTCAAGTTTCAGGAGTAGGTAATAGTGGTACCTTTGTGTATAATTTGTGTGGCCATTTTTGTATACAAATTATATATAATTTTGTAATCATACCAGTTTATATAACTGATGGTTTATTTAAAATGACTTTATAGTTTTAGAAGAAATTTTAATAACCACGGTTATAATATAATACAAGCATTATTTTAGAGTGAATCTAATAAATAATTTTTTGTCCAAGTTATGGGATATGGATTTGATTAACTCGTTCCGTGTGAGCCACCTGCTTCGTATCGTGTAATTTTTAATTTATTTCTTGTCACTTGAATACTGAGTAGTCTGTTAAAATTTTTAAAACATTTTTACATTTTGTTAATTTTAACATACATTTTGGGTAATTTTCATTGAGTAATTCATTGCCAACCACGGCATGATGGAAGGTGATTATGTATTAAAATTGTTATTAAAGCTTGAATGAAATGATTCACATGTATTCGTTATTAATATAAGACTTCAAGAGTTATATGCCCATAGTTTTTGTCGCAACACGCCTTAGTCCACTCGGCCCTATTATGTTATATGTCTTGCATTAATATATTTAAATTTGCTTTTATAATATAATAATATTATATGTATGTCATCATTTTCACAATAATTTTTTTTTTATTATTATTATTATATTTTTTAAAATGATTTTCACTTATATTATAGTATAAATAATATATTATAAAACCGTAATAATAAACCCAATCCTTTAAAAATAATAAAAACTGATGAACTAAAATTAACTAACCTAATTCAAAATTATGAGTGGTCTGAAATTTTTGAAATAACCGATATCAATACAGCTACACTCTATTTCACTGAAACAATAAATCACTAGTCTGAAAAAAAAGGCCTTGTCTGAAATATCATTTAATTCTAAAACTATGGATGCCCACTGCAGTATTTAACTCCATGAGGTTAAGCGACCGCCACCACCTATAAGTTAGAAAACATCCTTTTAATTTAAAATTAACAGATTTTTACCTAAAATTCAGGAACAAATTAACATAATTAATAAAAGAAGCCAAAATGAAAATACCTTATATTTATTGTAATGTGTGTTCGTATTGTGGCATAGTATTTATTGCCAATTGTGTTAATAAAACAGCTGCGCATAATTCCAAACGGGGAATTGACGTAGTTTTGAGAGGCATCACACGTGATTTTGTTGAAATTGCTATTCATTACTGTACAAAAATTCTATAGATATTTAATACCCCCCTTATGCTTAGTATTTATTATTAACCACTAAAAAATTATATCTAATACAATGAGTCGTGAATGACCAAGCCTCCTCTTGTGCGCACTACATTATGTATAGGAGATGTACACTTACTTTATTTTTCACTGGTTTTCTGTTACAGTTCTTGAATTTGAGCTTTTCTTCTCCTCTAAATCAACTTCACAGTTATGTCTACACAATTTTAATTTTGCTATTTTATCCGGTTAGGTTAGGACCATAAAATGTTTGATTGTTTTTGGTTTTTGGTGGACTGTATACATTTTTTAACTTTGGGCGTAATAGGTAATAATTGTATTTTATTAAATTAATTTTACATAATACGTTCATAATTACTCGGTGATTGTCAGCGAATTGTTTACTGCGTCGCCGTTGCCTGTCGATTAAAACCAACGAACTAACTTTAATACGCGGTGATTAGCGAAATAGACCTTTTCGCTAACCGCTCCCATTATCGATTCCTTCCAAACAGTGTTTGATTGTATAAGTTCAGTTGAAAATTCCTTCTGTACAATGATCTTAATTTTTTATCATGGTGTAATATTTGTATCTAATTTTAATAAAGGTAATATTTAAATCTTTTTATTTGAGTTTTATACATAAATAAATTATATTTTCAGTGTTAAGGGGTATGAAAAAAATCTACGATTTGTATTCTGTACAACATGGTAAGATCAAAATCAAATAAGTATAAAAGAAAAAACTTCATTTGTAAAGCATATGAATATAATATGATATAACATTAAAGGACTAAATACCTATTACAATTAGTTGATAAATATTGTATATTAAGTATTGAAAATACCTAAATAATAAGAAAAATAATAAAAAATAAGTTTTTTTTTTAAAACTATCATTATATTTTATGAACAAATACAATCTATACAATATATTATATGACAGTGCCTACCTACTCTATTTATACAATAAATTAACAATAGTAAAAACTCACGTTCAGAAATTCCATAATAATTGTATTCTATACGATAAAATATAGTCACTGTATGGTTCCCAAAATAAAACGTTGCCACGCCTACAGCCATCCGTTCGTATTTTTGTCATTCCCTCGGTAAAGAAGTTTCATCAAAAATTAGAAGTCTGAAAATAGTACCTCCATAGAAAATTTGCTCGGCACGAATTCCGATATCGACCTACCCCCAAGGTTGACCCCCAGTCCAACGCCCAAATTAGACTGTTAGTGACAAAAAAATTTTTGATGATTAGGAAAAATTTGAAAAAAAATAATAAACGTTGCGTGCGCTACCAACGCGCGTGTGATCAAATAGTACACAATACATTTTAAGTTAACAGTTCACGTTAGTTGTCGACGATGAACTAATGTGACGCTCTCGCCGGCAGCGTGTTCGAAGTCCGTGCTCGTTATGAAGCCACGTTTCCCAGCACACGAGTCGGCCTATCGTTGCGTAGCAGGTATACAATGCACATGCGCCTTATTAGCGTGTCGTTCGGGCGTTTAATTCTGATCAGTCGGTCACGTGACTAAATATTTTTGTCATACCCTCAGTAAAGAAATTTCACTTCAATAGGAAAAGATTGACATTTGTTATTTCAAATATTTCCCCCTGAAAAAATAATGTGCCAAATCAATTAATTGTTATATTTGTATTTTTTTTATCGTGCATTGTAAAATAAAGAAAAGAACCCCATCACCGCCAACCGATGTCTAAGCATATTTACGTAATTTTCGCCAATTATTCAGAAAAGTACTAAGATTTCCCTATCTTTGGCCCTATTAATTTGATCAAATTTCGACATAGAAATAACCCTCAATATTTTCTGCTCAAAAAAGTATTGTCAGATATTAAAATATTTTACTGTTTATAAAATACTAATCTAACATTTTACATTGAAGGAAAACCAAAAAGTAATTCTGGAACCGATTTTGTTCAAAAAAGTAAGATATATGATTTTTAATAAGTTTTCAATACAAATACCAACTCGTTTTCATAAGAATACCTAGTACTCCTTCAATATGATTGTGGAGGTTCTCGTGTTATCGCCTCCAACGTACGCCGTTTGACGGAGTGTGGTACACGTACGAAATGGTACAAGAAAGTTAACTCCTGGTTAAGGGGTAATTAATATATTTCATTTACACACGGATGAATTAGTTAATATACAGATTACTCGAGGTGAGTCGAGAGTGTGTACGAATGTACAAACTTTGACGGTCGGTCACGAGGAGGTTTTTATGTTAAACGGTTCGCAGTTCGAATAAATTTCCGGACGATGGCGAGAGCGAGAGCGTAGGGACGTGCGATACGTTACACCAGGGGTCGGCAATAGGCGGCCCGCGGGCCATGTCCGGCCCGCGGAAGGAAAAAATATGGACCGCCAAAAATTTTCTTAATTTTCCTATATATCCTATGCATCACTCCCCCCACCCTTCATAACAAAAATTAAACTAAAATTGAAATCGATTTCATGAGGCGCTGAGACAATAATAACGGTTAATCATTATCTGTGTTGTTGTTGAACGTGCCGCAGTCACGGCTGCGAGAATGTATTATTACTTAATAAATAATTAAATATTAAATACTGTGTCTAAAAATGTGATTTTAATACAAAAATAAATACATTGATCATTAATGATAAAATTATGTTTAAGATTTTTTTGGCCCTCGAAATTTTTTTTTTTTTAAATATCTGGCCCGCCATATAAATTAATTGCCGACCCTGCGTTACACTGTCACGGGCAAAGAGCGAGACCGGCAGCCGCCGAGTCACGGTAATCGCCGTCTGCCGGGCCAACCGTCTTACATAATAACCGACGCTGGGAGGCAGTTATATGGCGGCGGTTCGCCACATAATTTACTACATAACCTAAAAATATAGTTTTTATTAAATTATTTAAATTATTTTTTATTTTTATAGAAAACCATTTATACTTAAATGAGTTGAGAAAATTTTGATAATGATATCGGCATCACCGTAATTTAAATATTTAGCGATACATAATATAATGCATATATGTATAAAGCTATTTTTATACTATCTATTCAAATAATAATATATTATTTTAATACACTTGAAACATATTTATTCCCGATGATATAAAAATGAATTTAAAATCTTATTCCGTTAGCTTAATTTTGTACCAAGAAAACTGAATAGCATGAGAAGATTAATAAATTATAGTATGTATGTTATTTCTAACATTTAAATAAATTTATTTTTATTTTTAGTGGTCAATGTAGCTGAGGAAATAAAACAAAAATTAAATATCACCAAGGAAAGTAAGTTTAATATCAAATGAAATATCATTTCAAAATTGTCTCCTGAAGTTAGAAATGAGTTTCTAATTGTTATACGTCTTAACCTACGTTGGTTAATTGGATGGAAATAGATTAAAAATAAAAACGACTTAAGTACAAATAATAATATTGTGATTTTCTTTTGTTGATGAGAAGGCCTTTGTTGAAATGCTCGATCTGAGCCAAGAGCGTCTGAGTATTACAATGTTAGGTTAAAAATAATAATACTCTTATTGTTTATATTAAAGAATAGACATGACTTATCAGATATAAAACACTAATTGCAAAGCCATTGCCCTCTTGCAGTCACATTTTCTAAAAAAATAATAGTTTGGTGCACCTAATTCCCTTGCAATTTATTATTTCATTCTGTGTCATGCGCAGTTTTACCACTTTGAGTTCATATACCTCTATCCTGCCAAAACTATTTTAAACAGAGTTCATACATTAAAAGCCCAAAACATAAATCCTAGTCACAATGATCCAGATTAAAATCCTTAAGTCCAAAGTTCTGAGGTAAATTTATTGTTTGAGTCCTGAACGATATGTTTTCATGTTGTTGTGAACCCTAAGTTTAACCCCTAATAAGATCAGATTACTCTAACTGGCTTAAGTCAGGGTAAGGCACTGCAGCACGATAATAAAACCATTTTCCTGAATCCTGAAAATTAATTTCTTATGCATCAATATTCAATTTATGTTTATATTTCCTTCACAAATTGTAATGGATCGGACAGGAAGAAGCAATGAGTGTGTCACCATTTGTTTTACATGCGCAAAAAATGCACAAATCATATTAATATTGACGAAGCTCGTTTTGCTGTCCGAAGAAAGTACAATAGGGGTAGATTATTAGCTAAAGATACTCCTCCCTCCTTGATAGATATAAATGCGTAGGTAATTAATAACCGGAATCCTATACGGCCCCTGGATATTTGGTTTAGAAAATAGAAACAATTGCTCTTATTTTTATGTTCATCGACAAAAAACACTTCTACCGATAATAGAACGCGAATGAGAGGCAGGATCAGAGATTCATTCTGATACGTGTTTCACAGGTTTTGTATATAAGACGGTAAGACAGTAAATCTCATATGTAGATGCAAATTCAGGAGCCCAGTAGCCCACACTCAAAATATTGACGCAAAAATTAAATTATAAGGGGTGTTCTTCTTAATTATTTATAGTTCATTCTTCATCACTACTGCTGGTGGCTTTACCGTCTAGACAATCCTAATTTTTTCCTCGCCATATTAGAAGACATTCAGAATTTAAATCAGCATAAAATAATACGAAATCCACACAACTTATGTTGCGCACATACCACTTGCATATAGAGCGCATACCGAGTTGGTATCAAATCTTTTATAGATCATGTTTAAAATTTATTTTGATTTGGCGTAATACATAAGAAAATGCATATAATATTGTAATAAACCCATTTCATTATTAATATAAGTATTTGTAATATAAGCATTTCTTTGACATATATATGTAACCATATATCCGCCGCGGGAACGAGCATGGCCGGCGTATATGGGCATTTCGCTACATAGACACTTTTGACCCACAGCTGGGCGCTTGACCGCGCTCGTCCCCAAAGCGAGTCAGTCGTGTTGTCAGTCCAACAGAGCCTTCACAAATCCGTGTATTTTTGTATTAACGTAGTGTTCAAATAAAGTATAGTAGTTAACTAGCTCACTGCGTGTTTCATTTATTTAGTTGTATAGACATACATAACATTTTGGTGGCAGTGGTGGGATCACCTGTTGATTTAAGTACCATAAAGTAAATACGCGAGGTCGTCAAAAGCGTACACCTATATTTTTAAACTCAAAGTGTGTAATATTAAAAATTACGGAAAATCAATAACAACCAGAATTCAAGAGCATCAAGAAAATCATAGGAACTATCGGAAAATCCATCGTGAATCAATTTAATAAATTTAATTCAGAACATCGAGAGTGGCATTTCTGTAGCAAAAAATTGTTGTCATTGAGGAGCGAGCGCCGCGTACGAGGTACCGTCCAAAATATCGCAAATCAGCATATTCCAATACTCAGTATATAGACTGGTGTGGAATAGCACTGACATCACCGAGTGTCCACACCGCCGTGTACATAGTGCATCCTAAAACGGTTATAGCCGCTGCTGCACGTACGCGTATGCGCACGACAAATTTTGACATTAGCGCCGCTGTGAATATAGTGCCTCCCAAACCGGTAACAGCCGCTGCGCACGTACGCACAGATATAATACGCAAGGGCGACGCTGTCGTAGCGTTATATTATATACGAATATAATACGCGAGTATATCGCCGTCGCGCGTTGTCTTGTTATATATACGGATATAATATGCAAGAATGCTTCCACCATCGACGATATATAAAACAACTATTTTGATCATTATCACAGAAACCCACTAAAGGATAGTGGTCCCCGCGCCAGTAGTTTCGGGGCTAGCATACGTCGATTCTTCAAGAGCAGTCGAAGAGAAAAGTCGTCGACGATTTCTCGTTTATCCAGTGTCCAGTTAAGCTGAGTAGCAGTGCAAAGTAATCCAAGCATCCGTACAGAGCATCAAACGAAAATCCAAGTGAAAAAAAAATAGGAATCATGCACGCGATTTCTGTAGCTGTCGCGTGATTAATAAGAAGAGTTTTTTTATTTGTACCAATATATACGAATAGCTGTAACGCTAGTATTTAATTAGTTTTAAAAGGTATGGTATTAGTCGGAATATTTAATAACATTTAAGTGAGTTAAATTTCGTTCATGAGTGACCATAGCGACCTTTCAAAATCTCGAACCCCTACATCTGAGTTAGGTGATAGTACAGAAACTCTAGTAGAAACCACTATTACTAGTTTGCCCGTGACATTCTCTAACCCAGATCTACTCAAATCTGAAAAACTTTTGTTAGACCTAACATCGACTTTCTACTGTGCTCAACTACAGGAAACAAATAATCTTTTTAAGAACGTTAATCAGACTAACAGGGGTGTGGATAAAGTATTGACAAGTACGATCCACTCCCTTATAACTAACTTACTAAATCAGACTATCGTAAGAACAAACATGTTAGTGAATGATGAAAATGCTTAATCACCAAACGAAACACAAATCTCCCTCTCACGGGGAGGGAGGACTGCGGATTTACATGGTAGTCCCGAGGAACGACAGCAGAAAATCAAGGATTCATACGTAATGGTGAAGCAGGGTGTGCCACCGTACGTGCAATAGAACCAACCGACACCATAGAGTTAGAGGCAGCTTGTTATCAAGCTATTCAACGGAGAAAAACAAGAAGACACAGAAGTGACAAAGGAGTTCGCAATCTCATGTGCAAGTGAAACGGCACTAGCAAAACTACTACAAGGTATCATAGTGTAACTGACAGAGAAAGCATGTCTAGCAGTTAAATTTCGATCTTTCTCTTCATGGCATGAACTCAGAGAAGCATTAAAAACGGCGTTAGAACCACAAAGAACAACGACTCGTTTGTTCTTAGAATTGTATCATAGCCAATAAAAAAATGGAGAAGACGTCGCATTCAACCCGCATCGAATAATTATACAACTCAATCTTGGAAAAGGAAACTAGTGGTCAATCAGTGGGGTGTCGAAAGCACTAGAAGCTAGTCTAAAGGCCCAGACTGTCCAAGTGTTTATTTAAGGGTTGGGGGCATTAAAAGACTTCATAAAAGCCTGTAATTCTCCGACTCTCGAAAAGGCGATACAAAATGCTAGAGAAGAAGAAAGAGTCAGACGATCTAACACTGAATCAAAGAAACTCTACACTGGAACCCTGAAGGCAAGCAATTTCCCGTAAGCCAAGTTAACGTGTCTTAATTGTGGAAAAATTGGACATTCAGCTAAGGAATTTCGCAGCATTTAAGATCAAAAATCTTCAAAACTACTTAACGGACTATCTGAGAGTGGTAGTAGAAAAATGATCATATGCAATTATTGTAAGAAGCCTGAACACCTGCTCATAGAATGTAGGAAGCGGCAGTATGTAAATTAAAAAAAAAACAGAGAATCAGGGAAACCAGCAACAACCGGCAGTCAACGTGGACGTCTGATTGGCGAAATCCAAATAGCCATTCCAACCAAATTCTCTACTTCCAGTCAGAATTAGAACGAGACCATGTAACATGCCATATCGCTCAGACTATCCGTGGAACCTCATTGTTACTTCTAAACTCAGGGAGCGAACTAAACCTCAAAAAAATATCATCGTTAAAGGACCATCGTATTTGAAGAGACAGTATTCCAACTTAAAGGCATAATGACTCACTGGTGTATACAAGTGGACTCACCTATCTATATATTAAATAAGGAGAAAATATAATCGTCACAGATTTCCAAGAGGTACACTCCGATTTTCCAATACCACATGACGGTATTCTAGGACGGCCGTTCTTGGCATCAAATCGGATTATCATCAACTATAAAACGAAAAAGGTAACCATTCCTAATAAATCAGGCATAGTTCATAAGCCACGTACAGAAACATTGGTCAAAGTAAGGGCTGAAGATCGGTTAGAAGGTGAAGAAGTAGTAATATCAAACCAAAAATTAGCTGAATCAATCATTTGTAGCAACGTAGTTACTAAGATCCAAAACAAAGATGCTTGGTACTACTCATCAATCCAACGGAACAAGCTGTTAGATTACAAGTTCCAAGTCTCGAAAATCTCGAATACGAACCGTATCACGATGCGTTGATGCGCACAGTTCAGCCCCAACAGCAATGAGAATCTCAGATTAACGGGAATCGAATCTCCCTGTTGAACGAAACCCTTTGCACAACGCATTAAAATTCCAAAGAAAAGTTTTCATTGGAAGACGTCTGTCACGAATACTCAGACGTATTCTTCTTGGAAAGAGGCAAGGTCACAGCAACTTCAGCCATAGCCCACGAAATACGGACCCCAACGACGATTCCCCCAATTTATGTGAAACCATACCGGTTGACCCAACGGAATCGTCAAGAAATCACAGATCAAATGGAGGATCTTGCACATAGTGAATTGTCATGGAACGCGCCCCTACTGGTCGTCCCAAAGAAGCCAGGGACTTTCCAAAGACTAATGAATAAGGTCCTGACTGGTTTAAATGGACTCAGGGCCTTCGTCTATTTGGACGATATCATAATCTATGCAAAAGACCTCAAAGATAATTCTCAGAAACTCTCAGAAACCTTTAACAGACTTCGTCAGTATAATTTGAAAACACAACCACTTAAGTGCGAATTTCTTAAGAAAGAGGACACTTACTTAGGTCACAGAATTTCTGATGAAGAGGTTTAAACCAGATCCTCAAAAGGTTGAATGTGTTCAGTCCTTCCCAGTTTTAAAGAATGTCTTCCTTTAAAGGAAGTGAAGTCGTTCCTTGGACTATCAGGCTATTACAGACGATTTATACACAACTATGGACAACTTTCTAAACCATTAACGACGTAACTCAAGAAGGAAGTTTCTTATAGGTAGAGCAATTTATATCAGACATCGTTTGAAACATTGAAGAACCTCCTCACACAAGCTCCGATTCTACAACACCCAGACTTCTAAAAGCCATTTAATCTAACGTGTGATGCAAGCAACTACGCCATAGGCTGTATACTGTCTCGAGAACCTATTGGAAAGGATTTACCAAAAGCTTTCGCATCACGGACACTAAACAAAGCTGAAATCAATTACAATATACAATACTACGGAAAAAGAGTTGACCAATATTGAATGGGGAATATAATTATTTAGGCCGTACCTTTTTGGACAACATTTTGACACAATAACGGACCATCGTGCATTAGTTTGATTATTCAAAATTACCGATCCGGGATCACGTTTAACTCGATGGCGTTTGAAGTTGGAAGAGTACCAATGTACTTTTCTTTTCAAACCCGGAGTAAATAATACGAACGCAGATGCACTGAGCCGTAAATATGTTGTCTCTACTAGGGGGCATACCAAGTCATCAGAATTACCAGAAACTTAAGAACCATCAGATTTACCAGAACCTCAAGAACCTACGGATCCTCAAGAAAATCAAACACATCTAGAAAACAAAGAGTTTCCAGAAACTTACCCAGCATTTCTGAAAGCTGACAAAACACAGCTAGGACCACCGCCGAACGTCGTTGAGCTGATAGGAGACATATTTGAAACGGAGTTAGGAACTCCCTTAGCTCATTGTTGTCAGTTGACATGAAAATAAATAAGGGAATATCTTTGGTATTCAGTCGCAAATATTGACGACTCGATGAAGTCTGACTCCAAAACCATTCAGTCACGGAGATCGCTTCCATACGGGAAGGAAACAGGTAAATCTTCTATTTGTTGAATAAAGAATTTCAATGGCAAAGGCCATCATATGAAAACCTATTTAGAAGTCTTCAAAATCTCAAGGTACGTTGCAAAGAACTTCAAGTTACCAAACTCCCTTGTCCTCGTTTAGGCTGCGGCGTAGATAGACTTAAGTGGGAAACAGTACGAAAAATTATGAGATTCATCTTCCGTGATTCTTCTGGTTATATTCGAGTATACACCAAGGATGAGTTAACTGAAGACAACAAAGAGCAGATCATCAAAGAGTTTCATGAGAATCCTCTTGGACGACATCAAGGAAACACCCGTACTTACTACGGAATATCGCAACAGTACCAATGGCAAAACATGAAAGCTCATATCAGGCAGTTCACCCGAAAATATCCAACTTGCCAAGTAAATAAAACTCCCAAACGTACTATCAAGGAACCAATGGTTATAACGACCGCAGCGTCAAGGCCTTTTGAAAAGGTATTCATGGATATAATTGGACCACTACTTCAATTACCTTGACCTTCTTAGATGATTTCTCTAAGTTTGCATAGGCTTCATCTATGAAGGACCATGAAGCCAACACTGTGTTACAGCATTTTGTAACGCAATTCGTATGCCTGCATGAGCAACCACAGTCACTAGTAACAGACTGCGAAACGGAATTCCTCAGCAAACTTTTCAAAGAAGTTTGCAAACTTCTCAAAATCTCACAGACATTTACTACACCATATTACCCACAGATCAACGCAATTTTAGAACGTAGTCACCGAAATATAGATGAATATCTAAGAAACTACTCTAATAAAAATCCAAAGAATTGGGACACTTATTTTCCTTATGCCATGTTTTGCCACAACTCATCAGTACATTCGTCCACGGGATACCAGCCTCACGTAGTGGCTTATGGATACCCTCTCGCCGCTCCAAATTCTCTAACACGCTCCCCAGAACTTTAGTATAATTACCAAGATTATCAATTTTAAATGAAAAAACAGATGCAGGAAACTCATCAAATGGTAACCAAACAACAAATCGAATCGAAACTAAAGTCCAAAGACCGCTATGACCAGAAAATCACACCTCTGACGGTTAACGTAGGCGATAAAGTTCTCGTCCATGAAAAAGCTAGTAAAGGCAAATTAGCACCTAAATGACTAGGACCATATTCTGTGATAGAAGTCCATACGGATTCTCCTAATGTACCTATTCTCAAACGTAATAAGCAGACGCGATTACACAGGAACTTGTTAAGATTATTCCATGAGTAACTCTAACTATGTTTCAGGGTGTTAACCATAATCATATCCGGAAGATCAGAGAATATAGACGATCATGTATACGTAACGTCACTCAGAAATACTACTGGTCTTTATTTTGAATCAATAAGCCCAATCCTAATTTCTTACTCTAACTGGGACTTTGTGACATATGTCAACCTTACTATTCACGAAAGCGGGGTCTAATTAACGCAATAGGTAGGCTAACAAACGTTCTCTTCAGCATTTGTTCAGATGAAAACGCTGAATTCTTCTACTCAAAAATCCAAAATCTAAAAGAACCCAACCAAAAATCATTACATCTGGCAAAAAAGAAATTACGTATTGTGTCATCAGTTGTACAAGACGTGAACTTCACGACTCACGATTTAGTAATAGATTCTCTGAAAACAAAATCAAATATCCAAAAACTCTCGAAACAATCCACACGCATGTTAAACGCAATCGATATTTTAAACGCTAAAAATCTATTCGATGAGCATACTACTATATTAGTCATCCTGTTAAATCAGTTTGCGCGGTAAACTCAGAACCTCCAAACAATAGTTAATTTCAATTTAAATGGGTTGATGCACACTAGTGTTTATCCACACTCAGAACTTTATCACGAAATAAAGGAGATTCAACTCAAGTTAGCCCCAACTTTAGAACTCCCTGTTGTAGAATCACATTTAGACCTTCCTGAACTCTTTAGAGCATCTACTTTAAGTGTAGTGTATCTGCAACAGACCCTCATGTTTTTAGTAAGGATACCGTTATTTTCAAACATACCATTTAATCTCTATCATAATATCCCCTTGCCAATAACTATTCCGAACGGGAACATAGCTTTAATAAATCCAGATACATAATATTTAGCAGTAAGCTTAGATAATGAAGACCATTTTAGTCTTACAGAACATCATATTATAAGTGTAAATCACTGCTATCGTTTAAATTATGTATAGGACTAGAATCCATTTTTAGATGTACTAAGAAAGAAAATTGTGAGGTATCTTTGTACAATAATCCAGACAGTTAGTTAGACACATGTAACCTTAGATATTTGAGTTTGCAATCCACTTTATGGCATTAAATTCAGTATCGAAATTCGTGGCTAAATTATTACACTCATCAGGTGATAACAGTAGCCTATCGTCAAGTCCCATATAAAATAACACTTACTGTGGTAGGTAAAATAGACATTCTGGAGTATTGCGTGATCTATACGGATCACTCAATACTCACACCAATCAGGAATATCAAAACAAGAAATCATAAATATTTCGTACCCAAAAGTCCAAGTCTAAACTTACCATTATCCCTAAAGAAAATAACAGAATATCATAAACCTCAGAAATTCAGTAAACATACGCTTTATATACATTTTTACAAATTAGTTAGTTAAACAAACTCAAGGAATTGTACAAGGATACCACAGAAAATATTTTTGTAAAACCAGCACATTATTTGATATTGTTATATATAATTGTCATTACATTAGTTATTATAAATTTGTACTTAATTATTAAGTATCGATGTAGTATACCAAAATTATATTCACCTGAAATCGCAGAACCTCGCACAACCTACAAAAAATTGCACAGTCTCGCACCACCTAGGCCTGCAGTTTTTTTTATTCTTTACATAAAATATAACTCACTGCGTGTTTCATTTATTTAGTTGTGTAGACGTACATAACAATATAATGATATTTCTGTATAATCTATTCAAATCATAATATATATTTGAATAAAATTGAAACATATTAATTATTCTTTATTGGGTATTATTATTTGATTTCCAAAAATATTAAAATTGTATTTTATTCTATTCCGTCAGTTTAATTTTTCACCACTATTAATTTACAATAGCTGAAAAGCATGAAAAGATCAACTATAGTATGCACGTAATTTTTAACATTTAAATGAATTTCCTTTTATTTTCAGTAACTGATATAACTGGGCAAATAAATGAAGCTAGCAAGACGAGTGAGTTTAATATCAACTGAAATATCATTTACAAATTGTCCCCTGTAGTCTGAAGCTTGTTACTAATTCCAAAATCACTGCCCATTTAGCTTTATTTGTCACAACTCACATGTTTCAAAAAATAATTGTGTCGTGTAATACACTTGTCTTAAATATGTATTATTATATAATATTCTATCCCGTTTTCTGTAGTGTTACCACTATTAGTTCATATATCTCTGTTATGCTTAAATTACTGCCCCTAAAGCTTCAAGTTTAAACAATGTTTCTACACAGTCCCAAAACGTAAAGCCGAGCCCTGATTTTCAAAATTAAAATCCTTAAATCCAAAGGTTCCGAAGAAAATTGTTTGCCATACATTTGTCATACATCTCACACTTTTTGTGTTATTTAATATATTATTGAATACGTATTATTATTTATATATATTGGTCACCTATCTATTCCAAACGCGGGAACACCATTTTTTTCATTATTATTAGTTTCCCAGCTAAATGCCAGATAATAGCCGGCAACGCAACATGTATAATATTTATAAAATTTCTAGGAATATCTATTTTTTTGATTGATTTTTTCGTGCATAATTGGGTTGTAACATTTTGGTACTTCATATTAATATAAGTTCACTTATATTCCTACAAAATAAAAACGTTATCAATATCTATACTATAAAAGCAAATCCAGATTTTGTTTTACTGGTTGTCTCCGAAACGGCTTGACCAATTTGGCTGATTATTTTTTCGTTATGTTCTTAATAGTCAAGACAAGGTTCTTACGCAGAAACATTTTAGGAAAATCTATCGGAAAATTAGAAAATCTGAATGTAAAAATACAGTGGCCTGTCACTATCTGTACAGGAAAAAAATTAACTAAATAATAATATATTTTGGTTTATTGTAAGGTTGCTATTGGTTATGATTGTTGTAGTTTAAGTTGTTAATTTTGAAGAATTTCATTAAAATAAAAAGAGGAAATCAAACCTTAACCGCTTCACAAATGGTGTTAAGAGGAAAAATCGTCTATAAATATAATAGAAATTAATAAATTATAATTTAATGAATCGTTTGATTTTTTCAATCTTATGAAAAAATGTCAATAATAAATAGATAAAATATAACATACACACAAATAAATATAATTTGAATAAATTGGTTGATTTTTTCGATCTTATAAAAAATAAGATTATAAGATTATAAAATTTTTTACTCTTCACATATAAAAAATGTTGCTGGATAGATAGACAGGATTTTTAGAGACATGAATCAGCCCCTCAATTTGGAAACAACTATCGACGAGAGTAGATCACGTGGGTGATACCTAGCATTGTTATATAAATTCAACATAATTTGATTTTTTTTAAATTTTTGTTTCATTTCTAGAATAGAAACATTTAAATTGGTGGGTATAATATGAAAAAATTTGAATTTATTTTTTAGATGATGGCATTAAATTGATGAACCATCGTTATACATCATGTTATCGTTACAACAGATGTGGTAAGTTAAAATAATAAATTTAACATATAAACTGTGATTTGTAAATCAAAATATTTTTTCTAATAATTTCAATAAGTAATTGTTAAGTGTGTTATATGTAGTCATTATATTATTGAATAATTGAATGGTTCATTTATCTAGAAAAATAGTTTTATTACTTCACAAAAGACAAGACAGAGTAGACAACTCTGCTGTATAGTATTTGTCGAGTATGTTATACGACTAACTAATAAATTATGATAAATAATTTTAAACAATAAATGATTATGACCGGAGTCAGCGTGTCAGCCTGGCATACTTGAATGAATAATCAAATTCAATAATTAAAAAATAAATAAAAATCTAAAACTTTTCATTTCTATAAATAGCGTTACTTTTCGGTACACTTTTTTTTATATAGATATGAAAAACATATGAAGAATTTTTCAATATTAACAATGAAAAAAAAAATGTTTGAATTTCAATCGGAAAAATCATTTCCAAATGTTCACGATTTTGATGAATTTTGTCAAAACTCTACTTCAGACCATCATAATAATGTGTAGTAGATTTATGATCAACTTTTAGTTTTAGTTACACTTTTAACAACATAGGAGCCTTGACATACAATTTCAAACTTTTTGATAGACCTTAAAATTATTTCCTGACAATAATTGAAAACAAATTCCCATTACTATTACTTGAAAATAGAGTCGTAATATTAAATTGAATCATGTATAGAAAATGCTTGAATTATCTTTTAGTGAAAATATCTAGTATTTACGATTATCTGTTTTTAAATACAACGAAATAAGAAAATTGTGATTAATCATTAGCTTACGGGCAAATATCAAATATTATAATAATTTGAACTTCAAACGGTAATTAAAAATTAATTTGACTTTCCAGTAAACTTTTATTTTTATTAAAGGTGGACAAATTTATGAAACCATTTATTCAATTTTAAAATCTCATATATAATAACATAATGTTTTATGATTTTCTAACTCAAAATAATTTGCTAATTGTCATATTTTTACAAATTTTGTTTAAATGCTTACTTTTGAGTTCAGATGCTCATAAAAATGTAAAGTGGAATACGCTCAATTTTTTATTTTAATAACACTGATACAATATTAAAAACAGTTTGTGGAACTTTATTATTTCTTAAAAATACTTGATGAAAAATAACTAATAAAAGATGGGTGTAGTGGATGTCGCTTTGCTGTACAGTAGGTTACAAATGGGTCACTGTAATGGATGGTGTTAAATTTGAATTCAATGATATAATATCATTGTATAAGAAAAACGATTCTGAGCGAAACAGTCAGTCAGCCTAAGATATTACCAAGTATATTTGATGATATTATTGTGAATAAAGTAAATTACATATAACCTATTTACGTGGAAGACTACTGTGAAATTTTTACTTTCGACCTCTCAAAGTACTAACTAGATTCTTTTCCTACCAGAAAAGATACTGTTAAAGAAAATCCAAGCACTTTTACTGTCTTAAAAGGTGATAGACACAAAAAAATAAATAAAAAACACACATAAATGTAAAATCAATACATTTATTACTCAGAATCTAAAATCAAAAAGTTTTTATACCTATAAATAACTCAAAAACAGTTAAAAGTTTTTAGATATGTTCCTTGCATGTGAAATTATAATATAAACGTTTTGTGAACATTTCTACGGTTGTTAGTTTTTGTATTAATCAATAATCTAATAAACAAAATCCATTTTATCGAATACTAATTTCACGTAAAATTTACCTTTTTTACTTATTTTTTTCCCCTAGAATTTTCAATTTTAATCTCAAAAAGTCCAACTTAATTTTACTTTCCCGCCATAAAATGTATTCAAGTTGAAAATCAAAGAATTATTTCAATTACTTATCGTAAACACCGACACAATAAAAAAAAAATAAAAGAAAAGACTTATCATTGTAAAATCAATAAATTTATCGCTCCTCTCAAAAGTGATGGGTGAAGCTAGGAAAATCAGAAAGTAAATCTATAACAATTATATTAATTGAATAATAATTCAACATTAAACGTATTTTTTGCAAATTTAAAAAAAAAACTATCTTTTAATTTTTTAAGTCATAGCAGGTACTTATCAATTATTTGTAATAGGTACTTAATTCCTGTGTCTATTTTATAACAAAATATAGTACACTTAGTTTTATCATTAAATCAATCAAAATATAATGCGAACATGAAAATGTATTTTGCTTTCAGGCTTACCATCTAAAGTTTATTTTAAAGGTACTAATTATTATTACCAATTTTTTTTTATACTAGCATACTATATTTTAATCTATGTATAAATCTTTACTATTATATCAACTAGTAATAGTTGTTATTGCTTATCCCCGTTGACCGGGAAAGTCACAGTACAGATTTTTCTGAATTTTTGCACAGTAATTCCTGATTATCCCGGTCCCTTAAGGTTTTCGTACCAATTTTAGCTTTACATATTCCCTCTAGTGAAATATTCTTCCTATACAAACTTTTAAGTAAAATTAAAACTATTATTATTTTGTTTATAATATATATATATACTTTCCATTGGTTCAAGATAATAAAATAGTTATTATGATTGGATACAATTTTCTTTAGTGTACCTTTCTTATATTTTATCATTTAGGCTAATACAACTGTTCTATATAAATGTAAATCTGATTACTAGCTATTATATATTAGAGGCAAAGTATATGGTTGAGATAAATATTCTAAAAAAATGATTAACCTATTTTGAAAAAAAGAACTGACCATATTTTTACTAAAGTAAAACGCAAACGATATATTATAACTAAACGTGTAGATTTTAATAGATAGTCATCTATAATACAGATATTATTAATCTGGTTTTTTACATCTAAATTACGCATCAAATGCCATTTGGCATCAAATTTTGAACATATAATATAATATTGGTGGTGGTTAAACTTCCCCGATAGTATGGTAAACTCCCCTGGGTCAACATTATGTTTACATGAAGTATCTACATATGTAAACTCTCTCAAATCATTTTAAAATTATATCAAACAAATAGTCTCCTTAAGTATCTGACAACCAGAGTTTGTTATAAGTAGTTTTCAATGTCACTTCATACATTTAAAATTATCCTCACTAAAGCGCTATTAATTTTGAGAAAATCTCAATTTTTAGATTTTTCTCTTTGCTCTATAATAAGGTAGTTTTTAATGTGTCAAATTTCATGTATTTACCCACTTCCATGGGCTCAGATAAATTGTATCATTAGAGTGAGAAAAATAAAATTTACAACCACTAAAATATTTAAAAAGGAGCTGATTTTCACTTATACTGTCTAAGCTAATAAAAATTTGGATACTGGTTTACATCTGATTAATGATAAGTATTAAAAATCTGTATTTTATGAAAAATTTAAAAAATACTTCTCTACATGTTTTTAAGTGCCATTAATTGTGAGAAAATTGCAATTTGTAGGTTTTCCCTTAACTTGCCGCTACCTATAAGACTTAACTTTGTATAAAATTTCACGTTTTTACATATTATATGGGAAGTACCTTATAATTTCGATGGCGAGACATTCGGTAATAAAAATTCAAACTTTGAAGTTTTCACCTTTGAAAAAGCTTATTTGTTTACAATGTCCAAAGCTACTGAAGCCTAACCTATGTTTCAAATTTCAAGTATAAATATTAAAAAGAAGTGGATAAGTGAGAGTAAGAAAAACCAGTTTAAGCTATTCATGAAAATATATACTGGTAATTCTGGATTTTGGCCAGCCCACTACCGTGCACTCAGGTTATATTTTTAATGATCTCACAGAATTCTCCGTACAGCGAACATGTGGACTGTCATCGACTTCCCCTTCCTGAATCCACATTAGTAGTGCCCTTTCACGCTCTCCGGTATTTCTTGTATTCTTCTTAGGATAACAAAGTAATAAACTACCGTGTACCCCACATCTAAGAGAAATATACCTATATAGTTTTCCACTCGTTTTAGGCCACCTTTCTTCAGTATTGGAAAAATAACTTATGTTCCCTATTCCACCAAATTTTTTTCTCTATGCCATATCAAAGACCCTCGTTTAAATATCCCATTGGCTAAGCCAGTTCCTCTTCCTGGTTTAAAAAATTTTCCGTATCTTCAGTCTTCTTCTGCAGCTTTATTATTTTTAAGTGACTTAATTTAAGTTTCTAATCTTCTCGGAACGACTTTTTCGTTCTCCACACTGTGGTTAGCTTACTCAATATCGTCATTATCTTCACCTTGGATTCACTTTTTGACAGCTGATCAAAATATTCCTTGTAATTGTTTGCTATTTTCTTGATACTCGATAAGGCGATCCCCTTTTTTACTTACAAAAAATTACGTTATTAATTAATATCTATTTTTAGTGTTATACATAACCTAAAAAACTTCTTCGGGTTAAATCTGCATCTTTCCAATTTTTCTATCTTTTCTTTTTTCTGAACTGCCACTTTCTGTTGCTTCTTTCCTCCATATTGCATATTAATTATCACATCAATTATAGATTTAAGTGCACCGGTAACGTGTATCATAGTTTGTAAAATTCTAATAATTTATAAAAATAGAATTATTAAATAGATTTTAACTCATTATTTCAGAATTCAAAAATTTCTTTTATGTAATTTTTAAGTCATTACATAAACAACATTTTTATAAATAAATTAAATGGTTGCTATTATATGATAAGTAGCAATTATTTATATATTTTATATATTTTATGTTTTTTTAAAAAAAAACAACATGACATTTGTGTTAGTGATAAGTTTTAACAAAAATATTGTTTTTAACAACCTAAATATATAAATAAATAAAAAATATAAATATTTTGAAAAATGTTAATAGTATATGAAATAATGAGTGTCTTACCAATCACCCAGTTCGCGCATACTTGATTAATGACGTTGACATTTGTTCATTTTTTTAGATATTATACAATATCGTGAGTTTCTGTTATTTATACATTATACTAAACAGTACCCAAAAATATAGTTATTAGATAAATTAAAAAATTAAAATATGAAGTACTTCGGACAACTTAAATTGTGGTTTTTCGTTGTCCAGTCAAATTTGTTGTGTCAACACTGACACCAAAATAAATGAAAAATTTTACAGGCAATGTATATTAGATTCCATTATAAAAAACACTAATATGAGTTACACTATGTCACTCGTAAATGATTTGTGGTCGTTGGCTATCCATAAATCACCATTAATTTAAGCCACTTCCTTCGCATACAGCCTGCTGCGGTCCCCTGTACAATCACTCTCATGATAGGGTATGGATAGATGTTAAAATAAGTCGCGTTGCTAGTGTCCTGAAGTAGCGATTAGTAGGAGCGAACATCGGAAGTACGGTAAAGTTTCAAGAACTTTGTACTTGTAATTGCTGCGAACCACGTCATAAGCCACCATAGTCTTCATCTAGACATATATTGATAAAAATAATAACTAAATCACTACCACAAGAAGAGTTATAAGTTATAATGATTTGTAGAAATTAAAACACAAAAAAAGTTAGAAAGTGGTTATAACTCTGCTGTGCAGTATTTGTCGAGTGGGTTACTATAATGGATATGTTGACTTTGAATTCAATTATATAAAATCATTGTATACAAAAAATATTCAGTGTAGATGGTCTGATATTTTATATTTTTAATATTTCTATAAACGTAATTTATTTTACTAATAATATTACTGTAAATTGATTTAAATTTTCTTGAAAACATTGAATTTATTATATTATTCCTATTGAATTATTATAATAGTGTATATAATTTCTATCATAATACACAGGACAAATCCAAGCGTAGTAAAATATAGTATGATTAATTTAACATTATAGTTAAGAGTAAGACTAATATCCAACGACCCGGCAGGGTCATGCTAAGCACAAAAAGAAAAAAATGCCTTAAAATGTACAGACAGAAAAAACACACGTGAAAACTCCAAATTAAATAGGATGGAAATACATTATTTAAAATATCACTATTAGGTTAATAGTATGTAAATATCATATTTAATTGTAATATATTATTATATCATTTTTGACATGTTACCTATTATTAAAATTATTATAATTTTAGTTATTTTCCAAATCGGTGAGTCAGTTTATTTATATTAGTTGTAAGAATTCTGGTTTATTACCGCCAGAAAACTACCCACATGTCGAGGGGAACACTCGACACGTGACCTACGAGTCGCACCGTGAATAGTCTCTATAAGACCGAGTCGGTGGAACTCGTAGGTTTTAAACACGCATCAACAATTTAATGTTGAAGATTTATGTAAAGGGGGAAAAGGTTATATTCGTTAAAAAAAATGAAATAATAAGGGTGAAGTTTAGGGTATTCATGAGGTTTTCATATTTTACATAGAGTAAATAACAGTTATAATAATATGGGCAATCATAAATAAGAATAATTTGGCATTCACACATATGAATAATAAAGTTTGATTTGATTAATATAATATAATAATTTGGCACATGGCAGGTATGGGAAAAAGAATAATAATAATAATACGAAACCTGTCGCAAGACATCAAAATGTATATTAGTTCATCGGTAATAATAATAATAATAATAATTTGAATAACGAAGATCCATAATATTATAAAACATAATATTAAAATTTAGGCCCACGGGAGACCGCACGCCACATAACTCGTGGTATACTCTCATAGGGTTACCTGGTGTGTACATAATCGTATCTTTTTTGTTAAGTTTAAACATATTTTTGAAGTACGCCGGAGCATGGAGCTTGCGTAATTAACAGTTGTGCATTCAAATCACCAAATTTGTCGTTGAACAAATAATAATAACAGAACTATTTTTCAATTGTAATCCTAATTTTTTTCCTGTAATCTTAAAGTTATTGCAAATATTAATTACACTATCAGTCACAACAGCTACCGGAGAGAAGTATTTTTCTTTCTTGCGTCGACTTAAAAATTATCTAAGAAATACTACAAGTCAAATGAGACTAAATGGATTGACAGTTCTCAGTATACACCAGGATATTTATGTTGATCCATTGATAATAATTGACGAAATGGCTACATCTTCAAAACGAAGACTCAATATTAATCTATTAAAGTTTTTTGTTTGTTTTTTATTCATAATATTACGTGTTTTGTTTTATTTCTTGTGATATATGACAATAATAATTGAGAAATTTATACAGTGTATATATTAACATTATTTATGAAATATTATTAACCATGCAGGATTTTAGCTTATTATGTATATATATATTGTAATAATGTAACATTGTAACCCCCCCGAAATTTTTTTTTAGCTGCGCCAGTGATAGATAATAGAGAGGAAGCTCACATAGTACCAGCTATAACAAATTCGGATTAATATTTACGTATCATAGGTAAAGTAAATATTTTTTTATATGATTCATTATTATCAACCAAGCTTAAAAACAGAATATGAGTAAACTGCAAGGAGGGCATTAACGAATTAAAAGTTAAAATTAAGTTAAAATGGTAAGTTATTTTAATCATGTTAATAAACTCGTTATTTTTTTTCCAAATTAACTTTTAACTTAATAAATTACTTTTTTTCAAGATTAACGTGTTAATTTCAAGTTAATTGTATTTCAAAAGTATCTAAAGTAAGTTAATATTCATCCGAAGAATAATGCAAATTTTTAAATGGGTTAGCAAATTTTAACTTAACAATAAGTTAAGTTACTTTTTTTCAAAGTTAACTTTTAACTTAACGAGTAAACGAAAAAAAAATACGATTAACTTTTAACTTAACTTAAGTTTATTATTTTAAAATAGCTTAACTTAACGAGTTAAAAAAATGCGTTAATCTGCCCAGCCTTGGTAAACTGTACCTGCAATAAGACAACAACGTCGACAGTAGATACAACGCTTATTAGTTATTATAGATAGGTTCTCTGCACAACTATAAATGGGGTTTAGCTACATTCATGGGGAAAAATAAATGCAGATATTTGTATGAACTCTAAATACTTACGCCTATAGATGTAAAATGAAATAAAAAAAAAATTATGCGTTCATTGGATTGAAGGGTGCAAACTGCAAAGTATTTGTTTTGACGCGATCTTCTCCTTCAAACAGAATAAAGAAAAAGCTACTTGATACAATTTTATGAAATGTTGGATATAATTTTCTTTCTTTTTTATTAGTTATTAAGGAACGCGAAAAAATTTCATAATTGCTTCAAAAATGGCTTAAAAGTCTTCGTTATGCAAAATGAAAAATGGTGCATTTTAAATATATAACCAAAATTGTACAGTAACAGATTGATGATAGGAAGTGCAACTTAAATAATTGTTTCACAACACCAATAAATTAAATACTAGTCGTAATATCATATAATTATAACCACGGCTATAGATGGTTTGGTGTTTTCTACAAGAAGTTTATGACCCGACAATTTTCTCCCGAAATCGGCAGATTTTGCCTAAGATTCTGTAGATCTAACTATCAGCTTGTTTATAATCTTTACAGCTTTAATACTAATATAGGTACTATATGTACGGGCCGGATACGGACAATAATAGTCGGTGTCGCCCGGTCACCAAAATACCTTATTTATGCGCTGTTATACCACTACTCACCGACCGACCTGTGTTGCATGTGTGTATATGTGTATTTAGCTCTCAACAGGAATTGGACAGGTTCGCCGAGCAAAACCTGTGAGTGCTAGGGTGTGGTGGGTGTGTAGCTGTTTATATGTGTGTAGAATAATTGGACTTATAACAAAAAATTACAACGCGGTTTTAGGTAGGTATATAGTTGCTGTATAATGATTAATTCGAGATACCAACAGTATAAATAATAAATATAGGCAAGTATTACAGAAATATAATGATGTCAAATATAATACCAAACGGCCTCTTTTTAACAGAATAGAATAATAATATTATGTCAGCTATTTGAGCTGCTAAAGAATATAATAAAAAAAAAAGTAACCCACGTAACTTGACGGTGTGCTGCTGGCCAGCTGCTACACTATCCTAAACACCTTATTAGTCCACATTAGTGATTACAATAATACAATAATAAATAATAATACGATTTTCAACACACTCCACAATTTGAAATAATACAATTACTAGGTGTGCGAGTTAACAGTCGCGATTAGCGCATACGCACATAATTTAATACAATAACGGTGTACACGGGCGATATATGATAATATAAATAATAATAATAATATATAAGTGGTGATTCGCGCCCAAGATACAACAAATTTTATACATACTAAGGCGATTCGCACCCACAATATTATAAGTAAAAGTACGGGGATTCGCGCACGACAATATTTTTTTGATTCCGCGTTAACAGTAATTAACGGACTGGTGCTTGGCCGGTCGTGGTAAGACACGGGGGGCTATATTTTAGCCGAAAATATTAAATCCGATAGTATTTTAGCCGAAAAATATTACAGCCTACAGTATTTTATCCGACAAATATTACAGCCTACAGTATTTTAGCCGACAATTAATATTACGGCCGACAGTATTTTAGCCGACATTATTTCATCCGATAATATTTTAGCCGACAAATATTAGGGCCGATATTTTTTTCAGCTGACAGTTTTATTGTTAAATCTCTTATCACTTACATACAACTGCCTACCAGAACTACAACTGTGGTCCATTTTTAATTTTATTGATAAAACTACTTATTGATAAGTGATAACAATAATAATATTTATTTTAAACTTAGTACCTACCTACAGGCTATTTTAATCTTTATCAGTTTTTGAAATATTGTGGTGTACTGGTGTTTTTTGTTTGGTTGTTTAGATTCAATTTATTTAAAAAAATAAATAACTATTGATGAAGTTATTGTTAAACTGGCCACCAAAGAAAGAAAACTTGATTTTTTACTGTTTTAGATCTAATAAAAATAATCAATGCAATGTACTTATTTATCAAAAATAATGAGTAAGTGTGTTAGTTGGTATTCAATATAGAATGTCATGTATATATACCTATTATACAGCAGCTGTTCTCAAACTGTGTTAAAGTAAGGACACTCCATACATTTTTCATCAAAACCACCTAAACTTCTGACAAGGTACTTATAGTGGTTTGATTTAAAAAATGTAAAGATGTTTTAATTGGTAAACAAGTTTGCTTTGCATCGGTCGAAGTATAGGTATTTTTAATATTTTATTAAAAGTAGCATAGGTACCTACTTAATATTAAAAATCAGGTAACAAATTTGTAAAATTTTGAGCTTGGTGGTTTTCACGTATTTTTGGTGGAATCATATAATAAAATACTCACACGAAAGAAAGGTACTATAGTTTTAGGGAAAACTGGTCCATCTCGCCCACGCTGCACCAATTTCTCGGTTCAAGCGCGAAACATGCGTAACAATCAAACAACAATTACAGATATTTTTATAACATAATTTGATGGTACAAACTATTTATTATATGATTTTAGATCGATGATTAAATTTGGCGAAGAAGAATACGGTTTAAGAAGAAATAAATATTATATAATAAAATATAATTTGTTATTTTAATACTTGATAATAATTAGTTTACTGCACAATTTATATTTTTAGATTTATTAATATTTCACTTCCTGTAAGATATAAATATATTATTCGGTTAATTAATGTTTGAGCCTACTAAAAAGTTTGCATATAATATAAATGTTTACCTAATAATTTGATATAATTATTATAAATTATTTAACCATTATAATTAAATTGTAATAAATATATAGTATTATATTATAATATGGAATTTAATAATTTCTTGTAAATTAGGATATAATATTTGTAGCGACATGATAATGATCTCTTTAAATGACCTTGCTTTAAATTTTCAATCCTTAGCTATAAAAGTTGAATATTTCATAAATTTTCAATTACAAAATAATTATGACATTTAAAATTTGATAAATGTTGTCAAAATTCGAAATTTAAATGCTTATAAAAAAAAATTGTGCCAATGTATTTTTAATATTTTTCAACTGCTATTATAACAATATATCAGGAGCCTTGTATTAAATTGTCACGCTTTTTTCCTAACAAATACAATTTTATTGATTATTATAGAAAAAATAAATAAAAAAAATTGAAAACTGACAATATCCATAAACAGCTCAAAAAGAATCAAAATATTTTCAAAATGTTATGGTGTATAGAAAATAAGTATTCAGTAAAATTCGCATGTATATACAATTATTTGTTTTTGAATAACAATAATATAATAAAACCGCTACATGAGAAATCGAGTGAATATTAAATCTTGTAAAAATATGAACTTCAAACGCTCATAAAAATATAATTTGATTTGCTTGTAGACATTTGTTTTTATAAAGGTAGAAAACTTATGAATAATCTTATATTATATTTTCAAATCTTAGATTTAAAAAGAAAAAAATTTATGAACTCTCAACTTTTTTGTTCATTTTTGTGATTTTTTCGTATTTTGTCAAGATTTGAACTGTAAATGCTTAAAAAACAAGATGACTCAGGATTTTTAATATTTTTCAAATATCATTGTAACAATATAGTAGAAGCCTTGTCTTAAATTTTCAAGCTTTTTTAGCCAACAAATAAAGTTTTATTGACATTCATTGAAAAAAAGACAAATAAAATTGGAAACTGAAAATGCTCCTAAACAGTTCAAAACAAATCAAAATATTTAAAAAAATTTTTTTAGAGTTACACCAAAAACCAAAATCGATATAGTGAAAAACCGATATTGTGTAAAAATTCCCATTTTTCCTTAATTTTGATATTGTTTTTCCTGTTAAGGAAATACCAAAAAAAAAGCAATAGCTAAAATAGTTAATTAAGGGTTATGAGGATTTAGAAAAATTACAAGTGTCCTTCAATGTCTCTATTTTTAATATTTTTCGTTTCTATTGTATATTTATTTCAAATACTTTGTTACTTACTTAAAGTAATCTCGGATCCAACTATTGTAGTACCTGTAAATGAACAGAATCCAAATAGTGTAATACCTGTAAATAACCGGGACCCAACTAGTGTAGTACGTGCTATTAGACCCTAATACTTGGGACCCAAATCGGATGCGCCGAGCCACTCGACTTTCTGCTGGTTCTGTTAAATATTTACCATACGTCATTGTTGGAGACAAGGCTTTTAGATTGCACAAAAGTATTATGAAACTTTATAGTTGTACTCGAGCCAAAGAAGACTTTGAGAATACCATATTTAATTATTGTCTATATAAAGAAAGACGAGTGTCAGAAAATGCGTTTTGACTTGTAAGTCAATTTTTAGAGTATTTTTTACACTAATTTATTGCAATTAAATCTGAAACATGTGATTAATTTATTCAAACTACATGTTGTTTGAATAATCTAATATTGGATGTGTTGGTTTGAAGAACATTATCAGAAACATTTCAACCAAGAAGAGATACAGAACCATATGCAACCCTTAGCTGGACTTGGAGAATTTGGAAATTTAGAAAGTTTTGACGTGCGATATTCATTTTTATATTTTTTTAACGAAGAAGGTAAATTAAATCGGGAAAACCAAATAGTTACAAGAACATGATTCTAATTTTTTATTATATTATTCATATCTACAATAGCTTTTTTATCCTTTTTATATTATTATAATAACTCTTATTAGTCGTATTAATACAATTTTAGTTGTAAATCATCAATATTAGGTATAGGTTGGTCTATTTTTAATTGTTATGATTATTAAATTGAAGCTATTAATTAAAACTGTATTTTTATTTATAATAAAACCGTATTATGAATTTGAGTATCTAGGAGTTACAATTTTGTAAATTATATAATTTTTAGAATTTAATCGGAAAAAAAATTATTCAATATATATAAATACTACGCCGCAAGTTGAAAATATAAATGCATTTCTACAGCTCCAAAAGTTGATGACAGACACAAAAATAAAATAAACACATATCATTAAAAATCGGTTTATCGGTCAAAAAGTTGGACAAAAAGTCCGCACTCATTTTAGACATAAAGTCCGAAAATACAAAATATTCTATTACATTTTTATTTATAACTATATTAATAATTAATAATACTATATTATAATGTATAGGTGTACATATAATACATGTAATTAATATTTAATTAAAAAATGTAATTAATTTCCATATACAATATTAATAAATTATATTTGATTAATATTCCTTTTACTTATTATTCAAAATAATGGTCAATATAATAATAATTATTATTTTTTTAGAATAATTGATGCATGCATTGACTATTTTTTAAAACGTAACTTATTTTAAATACTATTGTTATTATTGTAGAGGGATCGATGTTTGCATTTGTAAAAGCTAAAAGGTTTATTTTTTTTTTACTTTTATAATGAACTATAATATTTGGAAACTGTGGGTAAGTATAATAGGATATTATATCATAATATAATATTAATATTGTATAAGAAAATTCATTACATTTTTAAATATTTAAAAAAATATCATATAATTTTTATATATTAATAGGTAGGTAGGTAGTAGAAACCTATGTAATATGTTATATAAGTATATAATTATTAATGAAATTATTATAATTTAATATTTTGCAATTTCGGACTTTTCGTCCGGGATTCGTAAAATTGATACATTCATCGCAGTATGTAAAGAGACTATGTACTATAACTTTTTATTATATTTCTTAGCATAATGTATCACATAGATTGAAATGTAACTTGCACACTCGTGGTGTTGATAATATATCTTTACCATTAACTTCAGATAGAACGTATTGATCCATTCTTTGCGAATATTTAGACTTTTTGGTAAAGTAAATAATGAACGTTTTTATTTTTTTCATTATGTGAAAGACAATTAATTACACAACACCTCACCATAATTGTATGTGTTTTAATATTAACAGAATAAAATTAAAATTATAAAAAATATTCATCGTGAACCTATCTTAAAAAGTTGAACATCAAGTCACCAAGTCAAGATCAAACATAGACACAATTTTTATGAATTATAGTTATAATATGTTAGGTAGGTATAAAATATAATAATATATTATAAATTATAATATTGTATAATTATATATTTTACGAAGCATGAAAAAGGCGGGAAATTAAGCACCTGTTAATGTTGATTAGCATACCGATTTATTAATTTCTTGTTTTGGATACTTAGATAGCGCAAGTGTTGACAAGAACTCGAAGCCCCCGTACCCCGCTCATTGTATACATTAAGGAGGATTTATCTCACACCCTCCAACCTTTTCATTTCCAATCCTGTATATCAGCTTAGTTCGTGATTTAAACGTTGATCGATCAACTGGCTCAAAATTACAATGATGTGATATAACGCTGTAAGCCTATAAAAAATGATCTGGGAAATTATCGAACATATAATATACGTAGTTTTATTTCGGGATGGCACTGAACGATTTTGCCACTCTTAAAGTCGTTCTCAATCGTTTGTTTATAAGGTAAAAAATATTGTTTTTTTGATCTGCCGCAATCGTTCTCAATCGTGTTATCAAAAAGGTACAACGTTCTCAATCCTTCTCTACCGTCTGCACTACCTGGCAAAGTGTCGAGGACGGGGATTTATAAAAAAAAATAGTAATTATGGTTTACTTGACACCAAATGAATTGTATTGTACAACCAAATTAACAATAAATAATATTATTATAATCAAATAGACCTAATAAAAGTCGCTCTAAAAAAACCTATCCGACCGCCATGGTATAGGTGCTCGGTTACAACTACAATAACAACAATAGTAGATAGTAATAACTAATAAAACAATCAGTATAAAAATGACTGGGTCTGCCCTGTCGGTACACAAATCATAAATCCACCGTTACCTCGATGTTGGAGGACGGTGGATGGTCTGTCAGGGATAGTTGGTAAAAAGGTGGAATCAGGTTGCGAGACCAGACAATGTAACACTTCGATTATGTGGTGACAAATAATTAATGTACACTCAGGGTAAATCCACTTTGTGTAGGGAACAACCTGATTATGGCGCTATTGTGGCCATCAGGTATTGCTCGCGCTCGAAACGCAGCCGTAAACTTATCCACGATGTTGATATTTGCTTGATCAGCAATCACCACTTGCATGGTGTTTGAAGTTGACATTGTCAAGTGTAATAAAGTATGATGTCGTTTCTGACAAATTCGACAGCTTGACTTTGAAGAACATTTATTTATCATATGCATCGTACTCAAGCACGAAAAACATAATTTGTTGGTAGATACAAAATCTCGACGCTTTTCGACGGTAATTTGCTGAAAAGCCACGCAACGATAAATAGTATGAGCTTCGTTACAGAACGCACATTTAAACTGTTTTTGATTAACCGATTTATCGTATGTAGTTGATATAAACGATTTTGAAGTTTGATGAGATTTACCGGTTGTAACATTCTTTTCGGCCCGTTCAACTTTCACGGGACCTTGTATGTTTTCGAGAACTTTACAGCGTTGTTGAACAAATTCTACTGATAATTCAAAATCAGGCATTTGATTCGGCGCTAAAATTGTTTAGAACGAACGGCGAGTGGCTGAATATAGTACCTTTGAAGCGAGGTGAAATAAAATGAAACTGACGAGGTCATTGACTCCCAGTTCCTTTACGGCAGCAATATTTTCCCGAAAAACGTTGAAAAACGCGTTCAAGGCAGATAATGACTCTTGCACTATTGGTTTAAAAGTAGTTTATCAACGTGGACGGTAGCTAATAATCGTTGATTATTGTAACGATTTAATAACGCTCCCCACGCTAATTTATAATTTGACGACGATAACGGAAACGTTTTAACGATGGTAAGTGCCAATCCCGTTACGCACATTAAAAGGTACTGAAAACGTAGTATATCACTTATATCCGGGTTCTCATGAACAGCATTCAAAAATGTATCTCGGAAAAGAGACCAGGACAAAATATCACCATTAAATTTGGGCAACTCGATTTTTGGGAACGCGCTTAGCGTTGGTGCGACTATCGTAGTCGATTGAGATTCTTTTTTTGATAAACGAGATATGATATGCTTTATTTTAAAATACATTTCTTCAACGGACTTAGAGACAGGCTCATCGGCTTTGTCGAATTCCTCGATATTGTCATTCATAATAAGTGTATCGACAACTGCCTCCTGTTCTAAACGAAATTTCGAAACAAATGTCTTAAGCGACTCAATACGTACGTCGAGCTCACACTTTTCGAGATCGCCTGACTCAACTTGCACCGCGAGTGTATGCATATCACGAATTGATTTAAAATGACGATCACGCATGAAACGTGACCGCGTAATAGCATGCTGATTTTGCACGCTTATTTTGCATGACAACTTTTACAACTATTTGTGCAAGCATACTGGCAAGTTACAATAATATGTTGTCCGGTCGTATTATAGGTTTTGTTAAGATAAGATAAAATATTACCGAAGAGTATAAGATTAGTAAGGGCCAGTTGCAGTAGGTCGGTCGGTGACAGATATATGCCCATATCTCGCTGTACGGTGAGGTGTGCATGCGGGGGCAATTCAATAAAATACTATTATATCTATAATAGGTAATAGAAAAATATAATATGATATCTCTATAGCTAACGACGCGGTGCGAACAAATACGATAACGAAACAATAAAAATAATATGGGGATAATGATTGTGCCTATAGGAAGATCACATTTAGTTTCAAAGTAGTAGTTTTCAGTCCATACAACGTTCAACATGGAAAACATCACGTCACAGTGAAATCGTGAAAAGTTTTATGAAAACGGATTTTTGTATATATTTGAAAAACTGTCTGCAGACGAAAAAACTGAGTTTTGGCGATGCGAACAAAAACGGCATTGTAAAGCGCGCGTGCATATAGTTAATCACGAAGTCGTAAAATCTATAAATATGCATAACCACGAACCATCTGCAGCTAAAGTGGCAGCAGAC
Organism: Sitobion miscanthi; assembly: GCA_008086715.1. Classification (NCBI taxonomy): domain Eukaryota; kingdom Metazoa; phylum Arthropoda; class Insecta; order Hemiptera; family Aphididae; genus Sitobion; species Sitobion miscanthi. The sequence goes on from CM017803.1 coordinate 28,593,503, forward strand.
AAAATCGTTACAAAAATTAAGAAAAGGGCTGTAGAAACACAAGAATCGACGTGCCAAGTAATCAACGAATGTACCCAAAATACTGATGTCGCTTGTCAAGGAGCTCCCAACCAACAAGCTTTGAAGAAGTTAATCAGGAGGAAACGCAATGAAATTAATCAAGCGCCGTCAAATCCTACAATATTATCATTATCTGATAACTTACCAAATTATGTGCAACCAATTTTAGACTGGTTTGAGGACAACTACGTCGGAAGAATGAACAGGAGAGGTAATGGACGAAGACAGCCTTTGTTTCCTCACGAAATGTGGAATGTCTATAACAGAACGTTAAACCAACAGGACAGAACTAATAACCATGCAGAAGCAGCTCATCGTCGCCTTCAGACGGAATTAGGTATGGATCATCCTACAACCTGGAAGCTTATAGACGGCTTACGAAAAGTGCAAGCCAATCGTGACTTCTACTATGAGCACCTTGTTGCTGGACACAACCTCCCAGTTAAATTAAAAAAGTACAGGGATGCCGATCAACGTATTTTAACAGTTGTTCGCGATTATAATAACAGAAGCACTGTCGAATATTTAAGAGGCATTGCATATAACTACCAAATGAATTTATAAAATACCTATAGAAAATAAATATAAGAGACCATTGACGAAAATAATGAAAATAATAATAATAATAATAATAAAAATAATAATAATAGTAATAATGTGCAGTATTAATTATTTAGTGCCCAGCTGTCCTGGCGTCCACTTGACTCGCGCCCAATTAGCCGCGGCCAGTCAGCCGCGCCCAGTCGGCGGCACCAAATCGTCCCATTCCGCACACGTCGACGAGGACAAAAGCAGTCGACGGACGGCAAGGCTCGGGAGCATGAGATGAACACGGCGGACCACACTGCACACACCGGGTGGGTGATAACAGTGGATTAGTAAATAACGAAATAAAACGGTGGTTTTGGCATGGGCGGCCACAAAACGCGGTTTGTGTGTGCAACGAGGGGCACGACACGAAACAGTTAGTACGGAACGAACATAACGTGGGGCAAAGTTGAACACCGGTTTCTCGTACCGAACACACTTTTTTCGAAAATGCACTTTTTCATATGAATTATTGTGTAGGAAAAAATTACATACATTTGGATGCAACAACCAGATAAATCCGATATATATAAACATAGTTTATAATGGAATTGGATTTATCTTGTTTTTGTTTTTGGTGCAACAATCAGATAAATCTGGATCTATCTTGTTATTGCTTCAATGTAGTCACACTGTATTTACCACATAATATCCGTATTAAATAGTTTATTATTTTACTAAAACATGATATTATGTTATCTTCAACTTTAAAATGTATTAATACATTTACCTATTTATTATAAATAATATAAATATTTTATTGTGAAAAATAAACAGGAAAAGAAATCCTGTGATACTATTATTATTCCTATTGACAAACATTAGATTTTGTTTTATTGTTATAATATTATTAGGTTAAAATGTAATGATTAATTTTATTTAAAAGTTTTTATGATACTTTTGTTATATATAAACATTATGTTCTAAGAAATAATAAAGAAAAGTAATCCTGTGACAGTGAATTTTACTAATTTACCAAACAAAAATGTTGTTTTGTTGTAAATGTAATGACTTTTATGCCACTTATTTTGTTATGACTCAATTTAAAACTTAAGGTACTGTTTTATTATATTTCAAAGTAATAAAATTTAAATTTAAAATTTTTGGGCATATTTTTTTTAAATTACTAGAGTATACCCTTCAAAAAACAATATTTTTGGCAAAATAACCAGAAAAATCCGTAGGCTTCATAACTTTGGACAACTTTTGTCTAAAGAAAAAAAAAGTTAACTAAATTCTAAGTCCAAACTATTATTTTTCATCATGTTAATAATAGAAAAATTTAACTGTAATAGTTTTAGTATCGATTAATCATGGAATGAAACAGTTTTTTGTCATCCCTGAAAAATTTCAAAAAGCGAATTTACTTGGTTGTTCCAAGCAACATGTTTAAATCATGTAGTTTTTCAATTTTCCCAATATTTTTAAATGATGGTATAATAAATTTAGCATCATACTGCTCTAAATTTTGTTCTAATTGTCTAATAACTGTTTCAATGACTCTCGCTTGTGATTTTATTATATTTAAAGCACTTTTTTTCAGATTGCCTTAATTGGAATACATTATTTGTGTTTGTTTCTACGCAATTATTTTCGCAAATTCCAAATATAAAATTTTTATACCCTACATTACTCACACCGTTAATGATACTTCTCCTACCCCTTTTAGAAGTATGTCAAAATGTTTGCTCTTTTATTTAATATTTTGTTGATAAGATCCGTGATTACTGTTTTGAAATGTTGACAAATAATGTTGCCCTTTGACAGAATTAATTTGTTTTCAACGCAATATTGTTTCATACTATCTAAATATGTGTTAACAATTTTCTCTCGTTCATTATAAATTGTTAAATTAACATATGTCAAAAATGTCCATTGTATGTTTATGATCTTTATGGATCCTTTATTTTCAAAATAAATTCCTGAGTGTTGTCCTGCAGTGATTGTTGTGTTCCGTGTGTTGGTGTGTGTATGACCGCTAGACATATGATAATCCTATAAAATTTTTATTTAAATTAGCGCCTGTGGTTTTCTTATTTTAACAAATTATTATTTATTTTACTGTGTTTTGTTTTTTACTATTATCTCTATATTCTATATATAAAACCGAAAATTGTAACCTTTGATGCTAATGTTTTCGGAAACTACTTGACCGATTGTCTTAATTTTTTTTTAATAAAAGATACTATCATGGAAAAAGTGCCTATTGTAATAGCATTTGTATGAGTTAATTAACATTTGAGTTATCTATTAATTAAATAAACGTATAAATTGTTTATCTATTTATATAAAATCCAAACACCACTGACTCACTGATAACTGTAACTCAAAAACTACTCAACGTAAGAACTTGAAATTTGCTATAGTGGTTCCTTTAATACTTAAACCGAGCAATAAGAAAGGATTTGACAAGAGGTGCTCAAACAGGGATCTCGAAGTTCAAGATGGAAATTGGAAATTGTATTATTTTATAAATAGTTGTCATCTAGTTACATTCTAGTCTACAGTAGAAATTAGTATTTATTTATTATTGGTATCCATTGGTTATTTGGGTAGATTAGGTACAAGATAGCACCAAATCAAATTATTAAACACTGCCTACCAGGGTGGCTGAGTTGCACTTACTTCAGCGAGTTACACCCAAAAGGAGTTGAACAATCATAATTTTTTTAAGAGTTGCAATTTTTTACGGAGTGCACGGGTCTAGCTAGTATACCTACTATATTTTCGACATTTTTATTTTTAATCGCTCGTTTTGTTAAGTAATTGGAAATGATTCATATATACTCTTATTATTTTATTTTTTTTCTCAATAGACACATTTACGGGTTCATGTATCTCAACGATTTCATATGAACCTATCCAATTCGATCCTAATTTATTTTTATTTTTTATATTTTGCATAAGCGTTTTATCTCCTATTTATAATTCTATTAGATTAATGTGTTTATCATAATTAGATTTCGATTTAATTATGCCTCAATTAGATGTTTTTTCGCCATTTGCCTTGCTTCCTGCATACGAGTTGTCAAATCACTTACGTAATCATTGTAATTATAACCTGACGTTGGTGGTTTCTAAAAACTCGATGGAATAACCGGTTGTATTCCAAATACTAATTCATACGGCATAAATTTATGTGCTGTGTGTGATGTTGTGTTATACATATACATTAAACATGACATAACTCAACATCTCACATTTTATTTATCTTTAATAATTTACACATTTGTTTAAACAGGGACGATAAAAAATTTGAACCCTGATCGCTTAAAATATTTGTAGGAATACCGAAATAACATAAAAATTTGTCTACAAAAGTCTTATCAATGGTTGCTGCGTCAGTTAATCAACTGATTATAAGGGAAAAGCCGCTGAAAATTTTGTAAATCGTCTTGTAGGGTTTAAATATTTATTTATTTATTTATTTATTTATTCATTAATACGGACAAAAGTCCAATTCACAATATATTTGTATAGATAACAATAATATAATATAATTTAAAATAATAAAATATAACATAATAATAAATGATACGATTAATATATAGAATAATAGGAATAATAATAATAATAATAATAAAATACATTCAATGTTTATTAAAATAATTTACTATTTCCCGAAGACATTAAAATATTTATGGGGTCGTATGACGTATACTTTTTAGATGAATGAGGAATATAAAATAAATGATTGTTGCAAGTGTAGTGGTTTTTGACTTTGAAATTTAATTGACTTAATAAAAATGAATCATCAATCTTGTTTGCAATTTGGTGAGAAAGGTGTTGTATGATAAGTGTCTACGTACATTTAAAGGTTCTAAGTTTAATAATTTTAAAATATTTGAGTGAGGAATTCTTTGAATATTACATTTATGACCAATAAATCTGAGAGCTTTATTTTGAACTTTTTCAAGTTGATCATTTTGTCCTACATTGTTGTGGTCCCAAATTAATGGAGCGTATTCTAATAAAGAGCGGACTAGTGAGGTATATAGACATTTTAAAGTAACTGGATCACAAAAATCGGAACAGTTTCTTTTTATCATACCAAATACGGCTAAAGCTTTATTTTTAATCGCTGATACATGAGCATTGAATAATAGCTTGGAATTAAATAAAATCCCTAAATCTTTAAACAATGACGAACGATGTAAGTTAATGTCACATATATGGTAATTAAAATGCAATTGATTGTGCTTTTTGGAGTAAGTAACAATTTGGCATTTTTCAATATTTAATGAAAGACTATTTGAAATGCACCATTCGTTAAATGAAGCTAAATTACTTTTTTATGTGTATAATAATGCATAGATTTTGTCAATGGTCCTACTATATCCAAAGCTACTCTTTCGAAAGCTCTCTTGCTCTCTTCCTTACTCTTACGTTTTTATTTATTCACTTGGCAGGGTATACAAATAAAGTATACATATTATTTATTAAATTATCTTACTTCTGTTTTCATGCCTTTCCACTGTACCCATTGTCGTGATCGTTTCACCGTTCTCGAAACCCCCTTATGTCCCTCTATACACGTCATGTGTTGTTCCGTGATTATTGCTGTCTTAACTTCATCTGCAGATATTTTATAATCGGTAAAGATTTTAATTTTTATGTTATTTCCTTTAAAAATGTATCATAATTTAAATCCGTCATCATTTTCGGAATTGCTAATTTGGTAATACATTCTTTCTCACACACAGTTTTAACATTAATTAGCGTTTCGTATACTGCCTATTATGTTGGACTTTGATTACATGATTCTTCCGTGACTGCATATAAATATTTTTTATTATTATCTTTCAGTACTACGACCTCTTTCGGCTTTCACCTTTGTGTTTCGTAGTACTTGATTTGGTAATCATATTGGTATATTATGTCCTAATTGTAATAAGTACTCCCGTAATATATTATATTTAAGTGTTAAATCTGCAGTTACAGTTATTAGTATATCATATTCATTCGGTATCTCACGAAATTTTTGCGCATTCTTCAATGAACCTCCTATATAATAACCCGTAAGTCCTAAAAATGCCTTAATATTTGTCGTATTTTTGGAATTTGTACATTTTTCACGCACTCAATTTTACCTTCAGGTTTTACTCCGTCGGCCGATAACCTATAAGCTAGATAGATGACTATTTCTTTTATTAAAAAATTATATTTTTGAGGCTGTAACTTAAAGTTGTTTTCCCTAAGTTTTACAAAAATTAGATGTAATTTTTTTTTTCATTGAATTGAGCGATTCTGCACTGATAACTATGACATCCAAGTATGCGTAACATATTAAGATCCTCACAACCTGACAGTAACGCATACATCAGTTCCAAAAAAGCTGCTGGTGCTGTTTTCATCCCGAAAGCCATTTTCAGCCATTACCAATGACCCGTTGAGGTCGAAAATGCTGTTTTATGGGTGTCCCCTGGATGTATAGAAATTTTGTGACATCCATTCGCAAAATCCAACGTAGAAAAATACTTAGAATGTCCTAACTTGTCAAGAATCTGAATATATGTGATTAAGGGCACTCAAGAGTTCCCTTCTGTAATTAAATTTAACTTTCTAAAATCTACGCACAAACGAAATTACTTTTTACCATCATCTCCCCTTTTTCGGTACCAAAATCAACGGATGATTCCACGGCGAGTTACTTTTTTTAATCACTTGTTTTTGAACTAAGTCCGCAACTTTTCTATTTATCTCTGGTTTTTGTTGTTCATGTAATCTATATTGTCGAGTATTAATGGGCGGGTGATTAGCTAGCGTTATTATTCTGTGTTACAAGGTCAGTTTCTATAACCTTATCGCCCTCTACTAAAAATATGTCTAAATATTCGTAACATAAATCAGATAATACTTTTAACTCTTCTTTATTAATATGATTCGTTTTTAACTTTTCTGCTATTATTTTAATCCTATCCAAAAAATTCAATGATTCTGTTTATTCACATTATTCGTTTCAATAAGTACATTACAGATTTATTATTTTCACTTTCGTTATCAAACATAGTTTCTGTTTCTTTATTCTCTACATACAAATCCCAATTATTAATTTCATTTTTTTTTAACTGTGTTAAAGTTACGTAGTTTTCTGAAATATTCATTACATTTCTCTAATTCTAAATAATTTTCGAGTGTAGATACCGAGTTCCCTAACCATACGGTATTAGTTAATTTTTTTTTTATTTATTACTACTTAATCACCATTATTTATATTGTCATCTGTAACTGAAATTGTTAGTATATTATTTTACCTTGGTGGTATGATGTTTATTACGTTTTCTATATTTTGTAGTTGATCGATTATCATCCCCCCCTTTTTTTAAATTGACAGCTACGTCGTTTTTACTAAAAAAATCGTATACCAAGAATTTCTGTCATTGAACCTGGAAACTTATCATGTATTACGTGAAGCACTGTATCACAATAATTATTACTATTAATCTTTCAATTAATTTTAATAATGCCCGATGTTGTAATAGAATTCTCGTTAATACCTACTAACGTTGTTGTTTTTTTTCAAAGGTACTTTATTTTTTACTGCTATTAATTTAATAATATTTAAATTCATGCCTGTTAAAAACATATTTTCCTTTTCTGTTAATGCTTCCAAATTAATTTTAATCTGATTATTTTTTAACCTAATTATTTCTTTATCTATTTCGTTTTTTACCATAAAAATTGTATTATTTTTTATATCACTTATAGTTTTTATTACTGCTGATGTCGATGAATCTTCTCCATTTTTAGCTTTTTGTTCGTTATTATGATTTAATTTACGACAATCTTTTACAATATACGCTGAATTTTTACAATAATTGCATAACAAAGAAATATATTCATTTCTATTATATTCTTTTTATATATTATTGATTCATTTTTATCACCAAAATTAGTATTATTTTTAGACTTTTTACATTCCCTATTTAAATGCCCATATCATCCGCAGTTAAAACATTTAGGTTTAGAAAATTTAGTCGTATTTTTATTGCTATATTTTGTTTTTAAATTGTATTACTCTGCTATAATAATTTTCTCCAAACTTTTTAATTTCATTGCCCTTAACACTGTTCTAATTTTGAAAAATAATGCGTCTACAAAAATAGTTTGAGTCTGTCTTGTTAATACGTTTGTAATGGTCTTATTTTCTTCGGTATTTTTGTCGTTGTCATCTCGTTTAATAATCTATATAAAACCAATTCTACTTTTGCTGCATAACCCTGCACTTTTTCAAATTTATTCCGTGTAATAGAGTTTAATTGTTTCGACAAATATGTTTCTAAATAATTATTTCCAAAATTCGATCTTGAAATTGTAATTAGTTCTTTATAATTCAGTATGGTTTTATGCTGAGTTATGCAAAAAGTTTTTCCGGACCAATTGCATAACAACGCTGCTATCATGTCATTAACAATCGTTTCCTCAATGTGCTTAAATACAAACACGCGTTTTTTTTCAACTAAATTTAAATCCTGAGACGATAAACCTGCGAATTGTGGTAACATCCTAATTGCATTATCAAAACTTAATTTACTTATTTTGTAAAGTTCTATTTGTCCCGTTAAAACTCCTAAATATGACAAGTAATTATCCCTTTGTTCACCCTTTGATACCCTATGAGCTAAATTGAAAAACCACTCTAATTCTATATCTAATACTGACATAAGAAAGTATTATATTGCCATACAAATTGCATGTTTTTCTTTTTGAACTTGATTTTGTTGTTGATTGTATTTGATGTTACGTTGCTTGTTGATTGAATTACGATTCCTGTGGATTGAAGTTAATTTATGTTGATTGAAGTTGAATGTTCTATTGATTGAAGTTGATTTATTGACTTGATTTTGAGATGTATTATATATTTTTTATATACATACTGCTGATACGTAATAATTGAGCCATATCTTCGGTTATAAATTTACTCTGCAACCCAGAGTCCAATAGTACATGACATATTATAACAGATAAACCGTTGCTATCGATAACGCATACTATATAGCTGTGGGCAATATTATTTGGTCATTATTATTATGATATGTGTGTGCTGTCACAGTCGTAATAGGTTCAATGTTTGTAGAAGAAACGTTCGTTCTTTTAATAAATGATTCATGAATAATTTTTACTAAATGGTTATAACGAGTTATGCAATTTATTGCATTTAAATCATTTTTTTAAATTTCCATTTTTTTGTCAGAGTGTATAGACAAAATTTACATAAATTTAAATCTGAAGCCTTTTGAATTAGTTGAGAAACTGACATACCCAAAAAACGTCAGACATTTAAATACGGTATACGATTATTTACAAACAAAACATTTTATATCGTCAGTGGCAAATCTGACATCGACGATGTGCTACGAATTTTATTTTGATTATTATTAATCGCTTTTTTGGCAGTATTATAGGAATGTGATCAACAACTCTATTGATGCTACATTGGTTTTGGGGACTTCCATTTCCTATTATTTAGTTTCGTGGTTATTGCATGTATCAGCAACGATCCCCACGACTTCGTATTTTTATCCAATGTTTCTAATGCATTCATATGAGCAATTACCGAATCGGTTAACTGACGTAATTCGATTGAAGACTCACTGGAAATCACTTCAAGGTCAAATAAATCCTTTGTATGCGCTTGTACTAAAACTTTTTTATCGCTGTAGGTTTCTTGCTGTCAATGTTGCCCATGCATAGTATCATAATTTTTAGCAGTTATCTTTTATGATTGTGTAATATTGGCAGCTGTACCGGCTATAGATGATAGAAAAACTTTTGAACTGGCAATAATACACATATCATTAAATGAAGACCAGTCTTAGTAATCGCACGAAAATACAGATATTATCCTATATTATATTGACATTAGTCGTTCCTCCGATTGATTTTGCAATACTGGTTGATATCTCCTTGGAGTGACTTTTGAACAGCACATCAGTGTTAGACACAGCTTTATGCTAATGCGAATGCTGAGACCGCTCTAGTTTTCATTACTTTGGTCCACACTAACATCCGGTCCAAATATCCAAAATGTTCGATAATTAGATGGATTGTAACTTAAAAGTGCTTTATTTCAATATACAAAAGTGAGCAGATAGGTGGTAGAACAGCGTTCGTACGACGACAACGGACGACTTAACAGCGAAAATATAATTATTGTCATCTAGATTTCTTGCCGTGTAAATGTTCTCACGGGTCGTGACTATTGTGATAAATAATATTTATTACAAAGCTATATATTAGTATATTACTTACAAAACAGTAGTATAAATAGGTTATAGTAGTACGTTGTAACAGTAAATGATATTGTCGTTGATATTTTACTATTATTATAAACTATAGTAAAGAATATTAACGTTTGTAATTAATGCATTTTAACACATAAAAAAGCTGATTTATCATACCATCGTTTTTAGTTTTGCTTCAGTTGAAATATAATATACCTAATATAATACAAAACATTATAAACACAACTACAATGGTTAATTTTACGACTTCTCACTTCTTGATTCTGTGCAAATATTTTTTGGAAAACAGATCATAGGACCGACTAAACAAATGTTCAAGTATTAAAATATAATATGAAAATTCGTTTTATTACTTTATAAATCTTGTTAAAGAATTACTGTAGTGTGGTTTTAATAATAATTTATTTTTATTTATTTTTATAATATTATGTAGGTCATATTACACTGGAAAAATGTCAACTTACCTCAACACCTGGGTAAGATAACGAATTTTGTTTTTTTATTTATTAGAATATAAATTGGTTTAAAAACAATTAATGATGTAGCCTTTGATATTTTTTACAACTTTTTAACGGGTTAAACTCTATATTGGTGCAATATGTGGGCTTTTATCATAAAAATTAGTGATTTGAGAATACTTCAAAATTTCAAACAGTTTAGACCTGATCTAGGTCTCGCCTATACCTACATAACACACCCAAACATACACGAATTTCACACACACGCTTTTAATGTTTACCTAATTTGCCTATCCTGAACTCCTTACAAACAATTTACGTTTATTATTTACGTCATTATATTATATGATTTCACTACTAACTAAAGCACTTTCAGTTGCCTTTAACGAACATTTTAAAATAATATCGGTATTTTACTATTTAACAGAAAAAACAGATATCAAATGTATCATTGCATATTTTAACCGATAGATGTCGTTGTTAGTACCTACCTACTGCACAAAGTTAAATGATTATTAGAGCTTATGGGGGCTCCAGCGTATCATATTTTAAGGAGTAATAGGTATTTAGGAAATTTATATGACATGAACATTTGGTCTTTTTTAACGTTCATAATAAAATACTATTTTATTATCTGAATTATCTAAATATAATCTGAACCAATGGCTACTCTATATATTATAAGTATATATATTAAATAGATAAAATGTAACAAAACCGGGAATTTACTGTTTTTATTTCGATATTTGGTAGTTTTTCCTACTTACACATTTATTGGTTATTTTTAGTCTGAAAATCGTAAAATGTTGTCACCAAAATTAAACAATAGTACTTATAGTAGGTAACCGGCTACTATTTGATAATTTAAACAGATCAAATTCAAAATGAAAACATGGTACAATGATACAGAGTTAACGGTCACCTCATTATGTACCTAACGATAATTTTTCTTGGTCCCAACAAGCGCGTTTTGAGAGGAAGACGGTTACTCAAAATAATGATCACTATATAATTGTGTTCAAAGTATAAAAATGTTAAATTATTTTCAATTGGGTATACTTGTAGTTAGGTACTACAGTTGATAGTTGCCGTATCGAAGTTGACTACCTTGTGTTAATAATAAAATGTGATACATATTAAACTTTAAAATTATTTCCAGAGCCACCAACCAAGGGGGTGGAAAATGGTTCCACGACAAAATATCCCGGTCAAAATATCCCCGACAAAATATCCCCGACAAAATATAATATAATAGCTGTTGCGATTAGAAGTAATAATCGCACTTTATCTAATCTAGTAATAGGTATTCGTTATTTTGATAATGGTATTATAGTGTCATTTTATATCATTACCCTACGTCCTACAGTGCGTGTCGTGAGCATTTAACAGTCTTAAATCAAAATTTTAAGCAACAATTTTTATTTAATTATAAAATGCTAGAATTTGTTAAAAGCCAAAAAGGCAATAATTTACTAATATTTGAAGGATATTTATTCAGTATACACCGAAAGAGTGAAGAAAAAATAATTTGGCGTTGCACTGAGTATAAAAGAAAAAAATGTTGACAAGATGTTACACAACCACAGACGACGAATCAGGTTTGTTGATTTATGATTAAATTTTAGGACGTGGATATAATAATATATATTATAATAAATATATAATAATAAAATATAAGAACTGTCGATACCATTGATCTTATAATATTATATGTGTAATCAACAAAAACCCTTCTTAAACCATGTGTAAAAATATATTACGGTTTTATCAGATTTTTAAGTAATATACAATTGATGACAATTGTAAAACGAATACTGCTCTTACGATTAATCTCAATAGGCCTGGATATAATAATATTATATTGTCATATATTGTCAAAATTTTTTCGTAGGGGAATTTCTTGGTAAGAGAGGAGATCATGAACACGCTCCAGATGCAGCCGGATTAGAATCAAAGAAGGTATAGAACGAATAAAAAAAAGCTAGTGATTCTAATCAGACAACAAGAAATATTATAAGCGAGGCATTTTCTCAGTCATCTATGCCAATTGCAGCTAGGTTACCTTCAACTGTTGCGCTTAGTCGAACAATTCAAACGTTCTCGAAATCGAAATAATGTACCTCCACCCAACCGTAACTGTTGATTCTTTAGTAATACCTAGCGAATACACATTAACTCTAAGTAATTTACCTTTTTTGCTATATGACAGTAAAAATAATGAAAATTGGGATATTAATAACAGAATATTGATATTCACAACAAATGAAAATTTAAAATACTGAATGACTCCGAAATATGGTTCGCAGATGGAACGTTTAAATCTGTACCCAATATATTTAACCAACTGTATACTATTCACGGTAATATTGACTGCACTGTATATCCACTTATATATATATTGTGTAGTAAAAACGAAAATAGTTATTCCGAAGTACTAAATCAAATTAATATACTCAAACCAAATTTACAACCAAAGGCTATTGTGATAGATTTCGAACAAGCATTTATAAAATCATTTAAAGAATTATACACTGATGTTAAAATACATGGATGTTTTTTCATTTTACCCAGTGCTTATGGCGAAAATTGCAATCGTGTGGATTAAAGAATAGGTATTCTACAGACGCAATATTTTCCCACGAAATAAAAAAATTATCGGCTCTCGCTTTTGTACCCGTTGATAATGTTATTTTTGCATTTGAAGAACTAATTAACTCCGACTACTACGTAGATAATGAAGAAGAATTACGAACAGTTGTTGATTATTTTGAAGACACGTGGATTGGGAGACCAACACGTGGTGGTAGGCGAAGAACGCCTACTTTCCAATTAAAATATGGAATATGTTTGATGCTGTAATGGAAGGCTCTCCCAGGACAAATAACTCAGTAGAAGGATGGCACAGAGCGTTAATTCTGCACTGGCAGCTAACCATGTAACAGTGTGGAAGTTCATAAATATGTAAAGCGAGAACAAGGTCTGCAGGAGGCCAAAATGGAGCAGCAAACAGCTGGTGCACCTCAACAAAAAAAAGGCGAAAATATAAAAATTTGGACGAGCGGTTAATTGCTGTTGTAAAAGGATATGAGGAAACTAATAACAATAAATATTTAAAATAATAGCACATAACTTAGTATTATAATAAGTAAAAGTATAATAATTTTTGACGGAAAACATACCATTTTCATATATTTTTAAAAATGTTTTAATTAATTTTTTATTAATTTGTATTCAGTAAATGTTATTTTAATTAATAAGTAATAATAACGCGGGATATTTTGTCAGGGATATTTTTACGCGGGATATTTTGTCATGGAATATTTTGTCGGGGATATTTTGGTTTAGGGATATTTTGTCGGGGATATTTTGACCGGGATATTTTTACCGGGATATTTTGACGTGTCACCGTGGAAAATGGGGCAGGTGCCATAAGGTGGCAAATGCTTAAATGCGTATGTTTAATAGGGGTGCCAAATATAAGCTGAGTATGATAGAATGATACTCAGATTTTATCAGGTTTCTAGCATGGAAAATCTCCTAGATATAAATAAAATAAATAAATAATCTCGATAATTTTTTGGGTATTGGGTTTTGTATAATATTAAGTGCAATAATCAGTGTTAATTTTCATTGGCAGCCCAGGACAAAAACATTTGCAGTGCTGAATAGTATTTTAACAAAATTACTTTTAAATGTAATTTCCATGAAGTAACGCACCAACGCAGTAATGCGTTTATAGGTACAAAGCCTAGTAAAAACGAAAAGCGACGATGATGTATACGAATGGTTGCTGGTTATGTGCAGCTCTACAAGTCATTAAATGCATTTTAAAATTTACAGGAACTCTATATATAAAGTGGTCATCTGGAATTAGTATACTATTCTGTACTTTCCTCGTTGAAATCCAAAAATAGTGCATTCGAAACTTTGCCAGCTTAAAATTTAATATTTTAAATAATATGTATAGGTACATATTATTATGACAAGTAATTATAAAATGTATTAATTACGATTGTTATTATTTTAATTTTTTCAATAGAATATTGAGTATAATATTAAATAATATATTTTAAATTTACAGCGGGTTAGTATTAGGAAAAAAAATTAACTTAACGTGACTATGGAATTTATTAATTACGTAACTCAATCAAAAGTAACTTTACTTTTTAACTGAATTTTAACTTTTTAGCCCTTCAGCCCTTTTAGCATTATCATCTCATCTGGCACGCGCGATCCCTACGAAGCGTAGTGGTTTAATTTGCGGTATTGTATTCGGACAGTTTTTTTATCTTTTGGCATATAGATAAGATACCTAAACTCTGAAATTATATCGATATAGATAGATAATAAACAAATTTAATAGGTAGGTAGGTACATCTAGATAGAAATGAAATATTTATATTCTTCACACTTTATTCTCAAAAAAACATAATTTAGTAACATACATTTTTTTGTTATAATATGTATATATATATATACCTATAGGTACCAGCTTATAGTATTTGTATAACAATATCACTAATAATATTATGAATAAACGTTAAATAATTTAAACGATCTTGCAAATTTATCTAAGTAACCATAATAATTTCTGTCTTGGATAGTTGTATATGGCAGTAAAAGATATACCAATTTTATTGCGTATCTATATAAGGTAAATATACGATGATTTTATTTAGATAATAGGTACCTATAAGGTATCCAGATAAATTATTTATCTAACTAAATATGACTATTTCATATCACTCCGCAAGGTGTGATACGACACGTTGGGCAAAGAATTTTAGAAATCTATTTATACAAAAAAAAAGCGTATCGGACGAGCCTATTCTCGTGACAGAGATAGTGTGATATTGTATTATAATATTATACGCACAAGCATCGCGATAATAACGCATTATAATATTTTGTAATAACAATAATAATAATAATAATAGTAACAATACGATATAATAATATTATTATATTAGGTAATATTGTTATGCAATATAATAATATGTACCTATACGGTACATACAACGGTGCCTCTTAAGTACCTGTACCCGGGTATATAATTTGTAATAATAATATATTGGGCGCCCGGATCGGCGTGCGCCTACGTCGCCGGCGCAGATGAGTGCGAACGATATGCTTAAACACATCCCGGTGCGCTTTATTAAGAAAAACGCGATCGTGACGAGATGGCGTCGTATTATTACACCAAAAATCATTGCTACACACGTTTTCGCCGCACAATATAAAGCGGACCGGTGTGCCGACGTGTATTATAATAATATCAGTCATAGATCACACGCGCGTACCTAAAGCTACAGGTTGGTATATATAATATCAATATATATGTATTGTATATTTTATGTAGAGGTACCGGGTGAACCGTTTCACGGAGGACTGCACCGTTCAAAAACCTGTATTAACTAAATATTGTGTTGTCTTTGAAAATATGTTTTGTTCTGCACAAGCCAAAAAAAAAACCCAAATTTTTACTTTTTTTTTAAATATTCTTTTACGCGTATGTATTATAGGTGTATAAAAATCAAATCTTGGACGAGTAGTTTACGAGTTATAATAGTTATTAGATATTATTCGATAAGTTATACGATGAGCATAGTGTTGTGATGCGGTGAGGGGTGCAAATGTGTCGTTCCACTACTCCGCTCATCTAAACTTAATAAATATTATTACAGCTATAGTGTTATAGTGGACTGTATATAGGTAATTGTTGGAAATTTGATTTTCGCATATCGAAAATAAGAAATATATTATTATAAATAACGTTCTGCACCGGAATATTAAACTAAAAACGTATGTCGTCATTCAAAAGGGTAAAATTAAAAACTTAAACGTATACTAAAACGTACATATTATTGTATCAATTATTATTTTCAAAAACTTTTTCTTAAAACACAACGATAGTGTCTTACGTTCAACGGAGCACCCCGTATGCATCGTTTCTGCCTATATATGATATTATAATTTATAATGTAACACGTGAATCTCGTTTGGACGATCGTGTCTACGCGGCGTGCCCCCGCGAGGTTCGAAAACACTCAAACACTCAACCGAGTCGGATCCGAATTAATTTTCAGCGATCGACGCGTTGTATGTATAATATGCATTATATCTAAGTAATAATAATAATATCTATATATACATATATATATACGTAAATTATATTATACGCCTCAGCGCGGGGCGCCTGTGTATATACTATGTAATATTATAGTATATATATATACCTAGGTACAATATATATATATATTCGTTCGCGGGTTATACGCGGCGTAAATAATAATATAATATATAGTTTTTAATTTAACGCAAATTGCCGGTTACACATTGCCGCCGATGCCGACATTCTCGCCTCGGCACCGAAACGTTTCCAAATCCGCCCTCTAATTATAATATATATATTATTGCTTTTGCTGTTGTAGTTGTTATTGATGCTGTTGTCTAGCCTTAGATATGGTTTTTTTTTTTCGTCCGTCGTGCCACACTCTCTCGCGGCGCGTATTGTACCTACATTACGGCGCGCGAGATCTCGATTAAACCGGACTTTCCCGATCGCGGGGGAGGAGGACACTTCATAATAATATTATACATGATTATGTAATAATAATAATAACATATATCGGTAGGTGTAGGTATAATATGACTATCGTGGTGTATTATATTATGTTATATACGTATAGTCGTGTGTGCGCCGCATATTATAATATAGGTGTCTGCGTTTCACACCCTAATCGCGAGATCGTTTTCATCGTGTGCCCACGACTGTGAAGCGCGGCCTTAATTGAAACCAATAACGCGTATATATACTATACATTCCGCTCTCACGTCATAGGACCAATATTATTATTATTATAAATCTAGCAGTGGAGTGTGCAGGAATCGCCGTATAACTATAGGAAGAGATGGGCAGGTGAGGCCCCCATATTGGCCTTTTTAGACCTTTACGTTTTTAACTAAATAAAGCCCCCCACCGGTTAAAATCCAAATCCTTGCATAAAAAACTGTCATGAGTTCAATGTTAAAATAATAAATTAAAATGATTATACTGATTATAATAGTTGTACCAGGTGATGATCCATTTAAGTATCTACATTCATTATTTCGAAAAGTTTCTACTTTTAAACGGCACTTCATATTGTTCGAACACCTCTAAATGGCCGGTATCGACAATGGTCCATTGCGGATGTGTTAAACTTTAATTCAATTATGAACCATTATATATATATAGAGGTATACGATAAAAATGGTTCTGAACGAAAAAAGTCTAATTATTTGAGGTTAACCTATCAAAGATACTGCTAAATTTACTAACTAAATCCAATTTTATCCTAGAAACCTCCTTCAATATGTATGATCAAATCATTTTTTTCCACTAGAAATAGTGTCTTTTTAGTTTTTACACAAAAAAATTAATTAAAAACACACATCATGGTAATATCAACACACTTTTCATTTCACTTAAAATGTTACGAACATTTAATAACATTTTAATGTTTGTATTACAAGTTCGACTGTCTCTGGTCAAAATTGTTTTTCGTATAAGATGTACGAGTTACCTCGTACCTATACAGCTATCGCTGTAACCTTAACAGGGCAGGCTCGGGCATGTTTTTTTCCGGCTTGTAAAACGAAAATAGCAAATACTCAAAATGACGTATCATATTGTAGCAAATTTTGGAAACGACGTAATAAATTGTAGCAAATTCGTAACAAAATATTGTTGCATATTTTTTGAGGTTGTATCGAATAAGTAAGCACTGATTAGGGATTGCACGTGTAAGAACTTTATTCGTATAGAAATAGAAAACACCATTTCGTTTACATATTATATGTAAGTACATTTTATGAATCATTTTCGGTTCAGAACTTGGGTTCAGTTAGTGTGGATATGCCTAATACATTATACATGTACCTACCTATATAGTGTATACCTATATCATTCGTGGGTAAATAAAACTATCGTAGAAAAAGTTTAATGTACCTAACTATATTCTACCTAGGTAGTTAAATTCTTAAAACGCTATCCTAATTTCATTAAATTATTTTAACTCATTGACAGAACTTACTTGTAAAGTTCTATCAAACTATCTTTTTTACCTACAGGCTATAATATACGTTCTCCGAATTGATGGTAATCCTTTTTTAGTTTTACATGTTATATAGTTTTTACTTTGAAAGTTTTAGTAATCAAAATCATTATCAAAATATAATCAATTAGTAATTACTAATTACAAATAAAGTTATGGTCATCTCTCATCACTATGCATTTTAATATTTGTAGTTAAGTCATCACTTATATCTTATTTCTTATTATAATTATTGTATTATTTGTGTTTATTGTACATAGGTACATCATAATATAACAATAAAACAATTGTTTGTTCCGCTTTTGAGCCGTTGTGCGAAAATACCGGAATACCACATAAGCATTACCTCCAATTTAATTGGAACAACTTTATTATAAGCCCGTAAATATTTTATATCTGGCTTTAAGGAATTATAATATAATTTATGGAGTTTTAAATGTATTATTATAATATTAGGACAAAAATTGGCTCGACAATAGTAATATATTTTACGAAAGATAACATAAAAATCGTATCCCTTAATCAATATAATAACTTAACAATACATTTTCAACTGGTCAATTCGACGATGGCCATCGTTGATGATATTATATGTAGTTGATTTTATACTTGGGTATAAACATACCTATGCGGAATATCTGTAAATTGTAATACACGACTGTTCGTTTTATATTCGTTCCATGCGAAGGATTGCCGCATTACGTTCGACCGTGTGTACGCATTTCAACCTACATTTGGTATAAAATGAGACTTACCACGGAGGCGGTGGCGGTCAATATGGGATGTGTAGATATAAAACGGTGTGTGTGTGTGTGTGTGTGAGAGAGAGAAACCGAAATGAAATCTACGCGCGCGTGGACGGGGAAAAAAACCTGTAGGTAAGGTAATACCTGAGGTGATTACACGCACCTCGGCCGCGGTCTATTTAGTATTAAATTAAAAGGTTGATACACACAAGTATATATTATAATATAGGTACATGTATATATATTGGGTACCGTGCATTAGGTATATACCCGTGTATATTATAATATTGTATGTTGTGCGGAGCCACACGTAGTTAATCAACCTGATTACGGCCGTGATTTATATCGGATATAACAACCGCAACTACAGCAACTACGCAGCAGCAACAACAACGAAAATATATTATAATAACACACTAGCACTCGATCCGACTGTATATAACTAATTGATCTACCATCGCACGATTCACCACATTATCTGCGGCCGTCGATTTTTTTTTCTCTTCCATCCGTATAATATTATTATAACTCTTACCGGAGATTGCTGCTACCTATACCTACACCGGCAATTAAAGTTATATATAATTTGTGTGTATGTGTGTGTGTGCTTGTTGTGGTAGGCCGTAATTGTCCGGAAAATAAACGTCCAGAAAGATAAAATCACGGAAAATTAAAATTCCGGAACGTAATAATCCGGAAGGTAAAATCTCGGATCGTAATAATCCGGAATTTAAGACCACGGAACGTAATAATCCGGAACGTATAATCCCGGAATTTAATATCCCGAACCGTAATATTCTGGAACATAAAATTCCGGAATGTAAGATCCCGAACGTAATATGCCGGAAAAGAATCAGTGACTCCTAAACTTCCACGCCCAATACCACCACGATGATTTTCATGACATGATGATATTGTGCATGATAATTAAAATATATTGATAACAGATTGATTTGTAATTATCGCTTTTTCAAATTTTTTGATAGGTTTATTATCAAAAATATTAAAGGCATCCACATTTAAACATTAATTTTCTAGTAAATCACCTTAATCTTCTTCTAATATATAAAAACATCATGGCACAATGTTAGTGTACGAACTCCTTTGTTACTGCTCTACCAAGTCGGATTTTTTTGTATATTTTATAGGTCGTAAAGTAATCTCCACCCTCCTACCACCACCCGTGTAGTTGCGTAAAAGGGGGTTTTGAGATTTCCGATGGACATTTTTGTTTTTAAATGGTTGCTATTGATTATAAGAAATAATTAGTAGAGATGAGTATTTATTTATTTATAATTTTTTTAATAGTTGCCATTTGTTACGGGCTTGTTGTCAAGTGCACGGGATCAGCTAGAATATTTTATGGAATATTAAATTTAAAACTTATACAATATTATATACTACTATAGCTGATATCGCGCACTTCGTATCCCATAAAAAATTACAACTTTTAAAAAAATTGGGATTGTTTAACTTCTTTTGGGTACCTTTTCAGCCTCTCTGGTAGGACAATGTGCGACAGTATTTTAAGTAGGCAATGTGCAAAAATTTGATTTGATACATGCTTGCGGCTTGATCTGCCCAATTAACCAATGTAACCAAATAATAAATTCTAATTTCTACTAATTTTTTCTCCTATAAGTTATAACCAATAGCAACCAGTTATAAACAAAAATGAGGTAAATGTCCACCGAAAATCTAAAAAAACCCATTAAGCACCTCCCCGAATGTTGGGTGAAAAGTACTTTACGATCTGTTCTAATACCTATGAAATATACAAAAATGTGATTTAGAAGTGAAGTTGGCGATTTATCAAATTTTATAAATATTTTTTAACGGTTATCTGCAGAGTGCTTTTTTAGTATGCAATGTACTGCTTCCGAACTTTTACCTCAAAATCTTATATTTAATGTCAGTGAATAATATTAAATATAATAATTATATTATAATACATATATTATACTATATGTCAATTTTTTTTTTTAAAGATACGCAAAAAGTTTATTAAATGGTATTTTACTAATGCATTTTTATTTGACGATTTCCTTTGTTTTTATTATTATTTATTTAACTCCCAATAACTAATTAATAATATATTTTATTAATACCTAAAAAGGACGCTACCCATGCATTTGTTGTCTCCGTCTTACACACGCATGACATAACAAATTGTCGTTCACTAATACTGTGCTGTTAGTTTTGATATTATAATGAATTGATGTGTTATTAACATTTTAGGTAAGAACATTATAACAGGTATACTTGTGCTTAGGCGTTAGCGATTTTTCGATATTTTCATTTTCAAGCAGGATAAAATAAAAATGCTCATAACTCGAAAATTAAAATACAGAATAAAAGCCAACGCTTAAGCACAGATAATATTCTTACCTAAAATGTTAATAACATGTCAATTCACTATAATATCAAAACTAACAGCTCATTATTGAAACTAATGAACGAAAATTTGCTATGTCGTACGTGTGTAAAACTATAAATGCATGGGTAGTAGCATCCTCTTATAAAAACAAAATTAAGGTTTGTATTTGAATTTAGTTTTATATCTCTTATATTAAATTGGTAGATCACCATCTCGTAGTAGATCACCTGCTTCAAGAATGCTACAATTTAGGCAGGAGCGTAGCATTTTTTAAGGAGTAATATTTAGGAAATTCATATGACATGTACATTTAGGCTGTGAGTAGTGTAAAATCTGTTATCTAGTATCCCGTCATTTACGTTTTCGTAGCCTTGTGCCTACACCCTATATAAATTCGTCACAGAAAATGAAGTATATTTTTTTCGCATACTTTTATTATAAAAGCGGTAGTAAATTAAACATACTTCCCGAAGATTTCGAAAAAAAAATATTGAATTCAGTTCTATTTAAAACCTTATGTGCCCAAAATAAATAAAAACGTAATGCAATTATTTCACGGAATTATAAAAGTTCTTAATTTTATAAGGTTCTTAATAATTAAAATTGAAAACTGACTTCCTAAAAAGCTTAGATATTTTTCAGTCGAATAATTCATACATTTAGATACATTAAAAATTAAAATCGGACATTTTGAAGTATGTTTAATTTACCACCACTTATTGGTTATTTGGTTGTATAATAAATACGTGTTCTTCGATCCCTCTAGCAGTGATGTTCTAGAACAATATTTGTCACCCGGGAGCCGGGGCTAACAACATTTTATGACCACCACCTTTTGATGAAAAAAATAATTTACCAACTTTCTTACTGTAATAGTAAACTACATATATATAGATATATAAATGTAGGTTACACTGTATACACAAAATAGGCATAAATTCACTTTAGCTACCCAGAATTTTATTTTTTTTATCTATTACAATACCTAATTTGGTAAAATCAAATGCTAAATACTACTAAATATTGATTTAATATTTTATTTGATTAAATTTATTCTTATATAATATAGTTTATAACCTACCTATAAATTAATAATGACTGAAAAACATACAATAATAGCACCTGGCTTATGTAGGTATAAGAATATGTCTATCTATATAATTATTACTAACTGATCCAAATCAGTCAAAACAACCCAAATAGTCATGTAAAAAATCTAATAAAACAATAATTGTCCATACATGACAATCTCAAAAAGTTGAAAATGTATAAAATGTTCAATTTTTATAATTAGGATTGAAAATTTAAAATTCATCAGTTTTTCATTAGCGGTTCATACTGTAACCAAAAGATCTTAAATATTTATTACACTTTTTATAAGTTCAAAATTGGATAAAATTAGGTATGTAAGAGAAGAATAACATTTTTGTTATGTTGTTGTGATTTAAAAATATTAGTAGGTAGTTGAAACTTTTATAGCATATTAACAAATTTTATACACAGTGACATTTTAGAATGCAATTTATTTGACAAAAATTAATTTACCCTACTGTATCGCTAATGTAAAATAAATTACTTTAATAGCAATAATATCATAAAATATGGTTTGTAATTTATTACAGGCTGCATATTGACTGTCTTCGTACAGAATCGTTTCTCATATTCAATCATTAGGTATATATGCACTAGCCATGGTATGAAGTGTGTGTTTATGTGGTGGGAGGGGGTGTTCCGGATGCGTATTTACATATGTCGCTTGAATCGAGCACCATAGTGCTAAATTCAGGTACAGTTTGGAAACTAATAAATCATATACATTCCCTACTGGTATTCAGCACTCATCCATATTGATATTATATTACACTATATTCTGTCTAACTATTTAAAGATATTTATAATATAATAAGACCATTAATATATAAGATTATCATATTTGGTAAAATATTATATTGTACCTAATATATACTGTCCAACTATCAATAATTGTCATATTTTATTTAAAAATACAACTATTAAATACTGAAATAAAGGTAAGTAATCTTTACATTCACTTTATTATAATATAATCTTAATATTATTAGGGATATTATAATCATAATATTTACTTAAATTTTACATTTTAAATATATCATATTTGGTAAATGATGAAATATTAATTCGAGTTAAGTTAATAAGTTGATAAGGATTAAATACTGACAAATTAAATATATTTAATGAGTTTTTGCGTTTGGTGTATTTTCATTAATATTTATTGCCAAGCATCTTTTCTTTTTCCTTTTAACTTGAAAGTTTGCTTCTATTTTTGAAGGACGACCAGCTTATATGCGTTTAGCACCACTTGAAATAGTAGACATGCGTCTAGAACGTGATGTAGGTTGTGTTCCAATAATTGTATGCCTCGGCATTATGTATTTTGTGACTACGTTCATATGAAATCTAAAAAATGATGTTGTAAAATATATTTGGTAAAATGGTATACAGTTGGCATCAATTGTTTAAAAATAACATGTATCATATCCCATATCATAATAATATAACTTATTGTTTAAAGGAAAATAGTTGGAAAGTTCATAATTAAATTAGAAGTTATCCTTAGATTAATTTTACTGAATAAGTTAAAACAATTTTAAATATTATGTTAAAATTAAATTGTGTATTAAATTAAATTTCCTAATATTTATTAGAAAAAATAAAAGTAAACTATTATAATTTAAATAATAAAACTTAATAATTCAATAAAAATTAATTTTGTTTGAATTTATTCATTTTAAACCATTTCTAGTTACGAATAATTAAAATAACAGTAGGTAATTAGATTACTAAAATGAAATCTAATAGTTATACATAAATATCACTAGAGAAGAAGAAAAAAATAATGTTTGGCAATCAAATTACTGTTGAAATATATAGGTATCTAAGTAAAAATTTGTAAACAAATATTGTTTTTTTTTTTAAATCAGACATTATTCTATAGTAGGAAACTAATTAAATATTTTTTAATATTTATATTAATATTTGTCAAACATAACTTACCTATATTTTAGGTTATGAAGTGAATGTAAGCATTGAAACTAATAGTGTAAGCATTGCACTTTAAAAACCAGAAAGCACATAGGTAACACATTGAAACTTACCTTTATTTCAGTATTTAATCCTTGTCTTATATATTTATCTGTTTTTCTTGTATCTGTAGTATCTTTTTTCACAACTATTTTAATGATAGCATTGAAATTCATATTTCTTAGTAGGGTTCTATTACTATTACTTAAATTCAATAGAGTTTTATTGCTTGAAGAGTGTTAACACAAATAGTCTTTGAGATACAAATATCCCTGTTTATTTGGATAAGTACAATCCTATTTGTTTTGGTTTCTAGAGAATATTTCTGAATCTATTCATTACATGATTCATGACTGTATTCCAGTTTGGTTTTCAAAAATATTTTAGAAATTGTTTTACTTATAACCTGACGGTAATTGTCAAATACATTGTCAATTTCAAATAAAATATGATAGTTGATAGTTAGACAGTATATGTATAGTATAATATAATATTTTACCAAATATGATATTCTTATATATTAATGGTCTTATTATACTATTAACATCTTTAAACAGTTAAACAGAATATAGTGTAATGTAATATTAATATGGACGAGTGTTGAATACCAGTAGGGAATGCATTTGATTTATTGGTTTCCAAACCGTACCTGAATTTAGAACTATAGTGCTCGATTCAAGTGACATGCGCGGTCCGGACCTGAATTTTATTACATTGGGTACCTACTAAATAATTATCATCCAGTGCGCCAGTGCCACAAATCACAATTAGGTACCTATGAAGTTAGGTAAAGGTAATAATCAGGGTACTGGTTGAACATTTTTAGATACATATTATGTATTTATAAAATTGTATTTTACTTTTATTTTTACACTCTAATATTTATTGGTTAAACTTAAAGAACTTTCAACTTTTAATTTTCATATGTTAAACTATATTAAAATGTTCACAAATTAATAAAGCAATTCTTTTTATAAATCATCACTTTTTATCTTTTATTAATCCTTTCTAAAAATAAGGCTACTCAAAGTTGGATGGTTATAGGAGGCTTTTTTGGTGTAGTAAGTATCGTCGAAACTCTGCAGCATCTTCAAGACTTTAAGTGTGAAAATATTCCAGGGGAACCATATATCTTTTATGTATGATGTCTAATGTATAAACAGTGATTGCGTAAGCATACTCATCTCACTTTTAACCCGACATAGTTAAAGGAATAATTTGTTAAAGGGGACACTTTTTAACTGCTGTCAGAGGTAGGAGATTACTCTCCCACTTTAACCCTAGTGCATCATAGGCAGGGGCACCCATAAAGGTTAGAAAATACTGCAACTGCATGTACTTTCGAGGGTAGTGGGTGTAAATAACTGGTATCACTGGGGAGTTTACAAATTTGTGTTATATTATGTAGGTACCTACCTATTTATAGCTACCTCGCTTGCGTTACTGCAATGGTCATCAATCATCAACAACACATATCTTATAATAATAATAATATTAGGGTCCGAATTTATATGCATTTGCATGTTTTTTTAACTGTAAAAAGTAGCTATATAAGCTACAAGTTTGAATTACAGTCAATAGATCCAGAATGCAAGTTTTAGTTTGCATAATTATGCATATTATGTCATTTTTTTTATGCCTACTTTTTTTTTCTGTGTTTTACAATTTTTCATTGTATATATAGGTAGATGGTTTTAAAATGTATATTTTTGCATATTTTGTCATTTTTTGAAATGTACCATTGCATATTTATATATTTTACGAATACAGAAGTGTTTCGTACCCATTTGTTATACTATTGTTCGTTAGTTTTTCAGAACTATTTCGGACGGGTCAACATTAAGGAAAAACTATTAATTTGATCTAAGTATATATACGAATAAATCATTGCCAAAAGACGCAATTTTGTTTCATATCAAAAAATATGAAGACAAATCGTATAATATAATACATCAACTATTACAACTAGATACCTACACGTATTTCAACTGCTTTTAATTTAATCTTTAATTAAAATGCATTTTGTTTGCATAATTTAAGCGCATATTTGAATAATAATCAGTGCATGAGCCATGAATGCATGCATATTTCGAACGTTTTTAGGGCACATAATTCCGGGCCCTATAAATAATAATAATAATATAACAAGCAGGGTTCATAATACTTATAACTGTAAAAAGGGAGGCCATAAGTGTAATAATACTCTCTTTAAAACATGTATATAAGCACTTAAGTCTTAAATATGCAAAAAATATTAAGAATATAAAAAAAATTGTTGAAACTCTTAGAATTTAAATAAACTGTTAGTAAGTTAACCAACAATTTAAAAATATTGCCGGTATGGTCATTTAGATACTGTAGGAATAGTATTGTGGAAGCCGGAAGGTATTATATTTATTGTAAAAGAATAATAATTATTATAATATCTATTTTAAAAGAAAAATAATAAAAGTTTTAAGCATAAATAGGTCGAATACTTGTATACATACTCTCGTCTCTTACAATCATTGACTTGTCATTTTATTTTCAGTTACAACGCCATTATCATGGTATGTGATTTGTTTTAATAAAATATAAAATGTAGTGTATAGTAGTATAAAATATATGTACCTATATAATATAAATGGTCGTAAGAGAAATCTGGACTAAAATTGTATTAGATATTATATTTTTATTAGAAATTGTTTATTTGGAAACGAATTTCAGGTATACTGTCGAGAATCAAAATATTATAAATACCTACACTGGCTACATTCTATATTGATACCCATGATATATACAAAAACAATCGAAAAACCACCTTACCTAATTACGTACAACTATATTATCCACTTACACCTTATTATTAACACATTGTACAAAGTTGTTGGAGATAATGTAATAATAACATATAATCATAATATTGTAAAAAATTTATAAGTATCCACTATAATATATTCGATTTTCTAAATACGATAGGTATCTTCGGCGTGTTTAAAAGGATTCCTCTGTAGGAACTACAACTATATCCACTCACATACTTATTAAAACATTGTAAAAAGTTGTTGGAGATAATATTATAATAATATGTAATCATAATAAATTGTAAAAAAAAACTATGCTTAAACAGTTAAACCTATATTCGATTTTTTAAATACGAAGTCTTCGGCGTGTTGAAAACGATTTCTCTGCGGCAGGGCTTGTGTGCAATATGGGTAGTTGTTTACCAATAGATATAGTACGGCAACTATACTATTATAGGTAACTAGGTATAATCTAGGCACCTATCGATTATGAATTGGAAATCTTATCATAAATGTATTTTATAAGTACAGTATTGGATGTGAGCAAAGTTTAATTATTAGATTTTTTTTTAAATTGTAATATTAAAATAATTCTAAGTTATTTTTTTTTATTTGGTAATAATCGTGCGTAATGTAACATTATTCTTGAGTTAAGACAGTAACTTGTACAATTAAAGTTACTTTTTAATTTTTCCTTTCAAAACTATTACTGGAGTCTGAAGCTAATTACTTATGTCAGTTATGTTATCAATACATTATAAATCTAATTAATTGATGACAATCAACAATATGAAATTATATAAAAATATGTTTATTTAAAAACCAATGAAGACAGTATAATATTGTTTAATACATTTTATTTTTTATTTTTTTAATGTATTTTAAATAACGGTGTATTTTCAAAATTATAACTCATTAAATATACATTTTTTTTGCCAAATAGCTATTGCAAAAATGTTGTTGGCAGTCTTATCATACTTATAATATTAAACATTTACATAATATATTATTATCAATTGATTTTAAATTAATGTATTAAACAATTTAAGTAACTACGAGTAATTATTTAGCAATTTTACAAAAAAAAAGATAACTTAAATAACGTATATATTAGCTACTTTCCAAAAAATTGAGTCACCATCAAATTTCTTAAGAAGCGAATTAACTATAGTAATTTCTAACTTAAGTTAAGTATTACTCATTGTATATTATGAAGCTATACCTACTAATGATATTGATCAATATAATATAGGTACATGTTTGTTAGTGTAACATTTCATTTTCGTTAATTTCCGGTAAACAATATAATACAATATAATAATTACATTTTGAAACTATAAAACGATTACAGTTACGCGTTTTTGTATGTGAGCACACAGTGTAATACATATTGTAAGAGTGGGTATTCGGTAACTATGGAAAAGTAAATAGGTAAACATATTATTACAAACAGTCTGCAGACACGACGGCGCCTGTACGCTGTATATAATGCCACAAAATACTGCACCAGGATTAGTTATATAATATTGACTATATAATATAGACAGAGTATACTTAAAACTATAGAGATAATATAATGTATAGGTATAACTGTATCTCCATGACGTATAAAGAAACCCAATATTTTTATTTCTATTAATTAATAGTTATTTTCAAATATTTATTTTAAAATTATTACTTTACCACTGTACATAGATAAAGTTGGTTGTGTAACCCAATAGTAGCAATTAATACATCGAAGGTCGAACGACGTCTTTAATATCGATACCGCTTAATGTTTAAAAATATATCTAGAATACCTACATGATATAATAGTGATACAAATGGACAGGATACCACATATATTTTTTTTTTTCAAAACAATGCTTTTTTGTCTGAAAAATTACAGTTTTCACGAATACAATTTAAATATGCCAAATCCAATTAAAAATATATTATAAAGACAAATCGTGATTTACATACCTAAGTAAACCCATGGTTTCACACCTAAAAATAATTTTTTTCTAAGACAAAGGAACAGTTGAATACGTAGAGTAACTATTTATGAATTTTAATATCAACTCACTTATCTAAGACTTCATATTCGACTGCTAATTTCCGTACTGCTGAGTGCTGACTAAGTATTTTAAGTATTTATAGTAATAATTTTGGTAATAGAAATTTTTTACAAAGATTAAATTTGATTTTAATCATATATTAACACATTGCGGTAGGATTAATATACTTTTAGGTAAAACAAATAAAAAAATTCTAAAATAAACAAATGAATAATAATAATAACACGTCAACTATGATCTACGGTAGGTACATGCATAAATTATTACAGATCATGCAATTTTGAAAAAATTTAAGTGTAGTAAAGCCATTGGTGTTTAGTGCAAATATTATAATTAGGGTCCGGATTTGCATGTTTATTTTAACAGTCCAAGCTAGATTAGCTACAAGTTTGACATATAGTCAATAGTACCAAAATACAAAGTTTTACTTTAAATAATATTGCATATATACTACACTATTATAAACTAACCATAACCAATAAGCAATAACCATTAACCATAGATGTCGAAACCTTACAATAATAAATAGGCGCAAACAATAATAACAGCAATATAAATTGTCCACATCCAAATACCACTTCGTCGGTATTATTATATTTTTTGCGTATTGGTATTAAATATTAGGTACTACAACACCTAGTTAAGTAAACTAATCTTTATGATTGTTAATGTCGACCGGCTGTATGATAACAATTAATAACATACGCTTAGGTATGCATACATGTAAACACCCAGTGATCCATTTAACGTAAGACACTTACCTATTATTTCAGAAAACACTAACGTTTTGGAAAATATGTCTTATATATACTTTTAGTCATTACAAAACAACAATTTAGGGGAAAAATTATATTCTTATCAATATAATTTTTTTTTTATGTTTTTTACTCTATTTTGAACGACAACATACCTACATTTTTTATTGCATATTCCGATCCAGAACTTCATTCGGAGTACTTTGATCTAGAAAAATCAAATTTCGGGCAAGTATAGTTTATTGGTTATAACTTTATAAGTTACAACTTATAAATATCTAAAAACCGCTCCACTCCATTCCACTCTTTAGAACCCTAACATTTTAAATATGTACTAATAATAGTTATTACTTATTAGTTCCAACTCTTAAATTCACAACTTTATTTTTATACATCGGAGTACTCCAAAAAAACATGCTGTTTGAGAATAATGAATAAATTAAAAATTCAAGTTGTCATTTAAAAAAAGTTTAAGGAAATAAAAAATGATGACGATAAAAAAAGTAAAAATATAATTTTTGTAGAAAAATGTGGTTTTTAACGACTCAATAGTATGTAAAAAAAAATATTTTTAAAAACGTTGGTAATTTGTTTTAATAATTATTGTGTTTTACGTTAAATGGATAATGGATTGCCCGGTATAGCTGCAGCCTGCAGATGACACAGAAAATATGTGCGCGTCAGATCTATAACAGTACCTATATTACACAATATATATTATTATAAACATTATGTTATACAATATATAATATTATAGGTACCGATGATGCACCGAAAGAATATAGATGATAAAAACATGTATAGGACATAAGCACATAACGTCTTATCAGTCGTGGTGAATGGTGATAAAATTATATTTTATGCCTATATAATATGGAGTATCGATTATTATCAATATTACATTTAAAATATTATTATATAATCATATTATCCACAAATGTAAACAAACGGCCTCAATTTGTTATCAGTTTACCACCGTGAAAATCAGGGCTGTGTTTACACGTTTGGCACCCTGGGTCAACATATTTATGCGCCCCCCACCAAAAAAAAAATTCGTTTTTGTTAGTTATGTTAAAAATGTTGTTAAAAACAAAGATAATTATGATAAATTATTTTAATTACCGTCAAAATGTAAAACAACATACAATATTGTTAACTATAAAAAAAATTACAATAATGAATAGTTATCATTGATTGACAAAATCATGCCATATGTCATTTGTATAATATACACCGGCGTCTCGCCACCCCCTAAATGTATCAAAAATTGGCTGCCCGGGGAAAATGTCACCGTGCCACCCCCACCCTTCTTAAATACGGCTCTGGTTAAATATGGTGGATTCAATTTTTTTTATTATCCATGTGAAGTAGCCAGTAGGTAGGTACTGCTGCAGCAGGATTGTTACACACGTCGTGTTGATTGTACAAACTATAAGCCATTTGTGAGGCTGGTGGTGTTTTGACGTGAAATTTTCCCACAAGGAATTTTTCGCAATTTTTGTCGCATTGAAATGTCATTGAAATGTTTTTTATACAATTCTGATCACCTATACTGCTTTTGTTTATAATTTCCACAGTTGTGGTGTATATTTTATTTTGCATATATTTTGGATAAAATGCATATTCTTGCAATTTTCAACCATAAGCACGTACAATATATGTTTGATGGGCTTATGGTGTATTTCAGCAGTGGTGGTTGGGAAGAGAAGAAAACAGAACATTCTTAACTTTCCAAAAATAAGCATGTAGCCATGTAGGTACTTATTTAATTGATTACTTTATAGTAGTGGCAATAGTGATTTCATTTTCATTTTATCTTTCGTATACTCGTACGACTGCAACAGTAGATTATGGATTTAATATTATTCTACAACTACATTATGTCACTACCTATATCTACAGTTAAATTATTAGAACGTGTTAGATAGTCATTGTCGCCACCGTCGTCGTCGTCGTCCTATAATATTGTCTTTCCTCGTTGTTTGCCATTCGTTTTGATTTTTTTCGTTTAAAATACCAAAATTACGAAGTACGAGCGCAACACTTCGACTGTATCTCGAAGAATTTTTCAGAAATCTTAAAGCCCGACCTGAAAAACACTATTTATTAGTATTATACTTGTGACCAAGTGACGTGTACCAAAGTGTCATATTATATGGTTTAGCAAATTTTTTAGTCGCATATTTTTAACAGACCACATGCATATTTTACCAATATTTTCATAACCCTACAATAATAATGTATACATCGTACGTTCTCGCTCACACGACACTGTCAGGTCATATAGGTACATGACATTATAATATACAGACGCGGTTTATTAGAGGACCGCTCTTTGGACGCGCTAGCTGTTTATGTGTACATTATTATGAATATTAAAATATTATACATACCTATATAAACGTTTGTATCGTCGTCGTATAATAATGTATACCTATAATATTATACGCGCGTACGATATTATAATATGCAGGCCCAGCCGGGTCTCGCGTCGCGCTATAATGTAGTGATATTATTATTATTATTATTAGGTATGTACGAAAGGGGAAATAAAAACGAAAATATAGTTTATTTAAGATGCCATGCGCGCGTTGCCCACATAATTTGTTTAGCGCTATCTCGTCCGGGCGATCTTCGAGTTCCTGAAAACCAGTTATATAATATTGTATATTATCCACGAAAATGAATAATAAAAAAATATATATATATATAATAACGATATAATGTTATTAATATTATTGTTTTAAAAAAATGTCGAACTATCCTGCGTATAATATGATGCCATATGATCATATATCGACACTAATCTAGATGGACGCGTGTATAGATGAATCGAAATCGTTATCCTTTCGTGCAGGCGTTGCAGGGTTAGCCTATATTAAACGAGGTGTGACTTTACACGACAAGTGAAATAACTTTTATTCCAATCAACAATTCGAAAGTTTTGTTTTTTCTTTTGCATACAATTATAGACACTTTTGCGCTACAATAGTACCCACCTACAGTTAAAAATATTAATTTTTATTTTAGATTCTGAACTGAGCAAAAGAATGTAATGGTTTTACAATGATGTTTGTTTTTTTTTCTGACTGTCAGCAACATTTTGGATAGTAAACTGCTTTGAATTTTGAGATCAGCGTATTTTCTGATAGAAAAGTGAACCTAGTCGGTACCTTAAGGAGGACAAAATTTAAAATTCCAAGAACTTTTAGAAAGCGTCGAGAAACACTACGGACAAATTACGAAAAACCGCCAAAAAAAGGATTTTAATTTCTAATGATTTGTTTATCACCATAGCAACGAATAAAAAATAATAATATTTTAACTTATAAGTACTACTCTAACCGCTCAGAATTGTTTTTCGTATACAATGGTTTATCATTGTATTCAAATATAACACATCCATTACAACTACTGTACAGCAGAGCCAGTGTCGGATCCAGACAGGGGGCAAAGGGGGCATTTGCATACCCAATCACCGTATTTTCTCTTTGTTTTACATTGAATTTAGCAAATTTTGTAGCCAATTTATTAGTACTTTTGCCCCCCCCCCCCCCTAAATTAAATTCTGGATCCACCACTGAGCAGAGCGGCACCCACTTGTCCACCTTTTTTAAAAATTTTAGATTCTGAGTGGAACGATGAATGTATTGATTTTACAATGATGTTTGTTTTTTTTTTTTTTTTATTTTTTCATTTTTTATTTTTTTTTTTGTGTCTGTCATCACCTTTTAGGACAGTAAAAATACTTGGATTTTCTTCAACAGTAACTTTTCTGATAGGAAAGTGAATCTAGTTGGTACTTTGGGGGGTCAAAAGTAAAAATTTCCTGGTAGTTTTTAAAAGCGCCCTGAAAAACAAAAGAAAAATTAAGGAAAAACGGGAATTTTTACGCAAAATCTGTTTTCGATGAAATCGATTTTGGATTTTGGTGCAACTCAAAAACAAATGACCGTAGATACTTGAAAATTTCACTGAATGTTTATATTAGCATTTTCTATACACGATAAAGTTTCGAAAATAATTTCACTCTTTTTGAGCTGTTTACGGACATTTTCAGTTTTCAATTTTTTTAATTTTTTTTTCTGTAAATATCAATAAAATGTTATTTGTTGGATAAAAAAACGTGAAAATGTAATATAAGGCTCCTGATATACCATTCTAATAGCAGTTGAAAAATATTAAAAATACATAGGCACAATTTTTTTTTATAAGCATTTAAAGTTCAAATGTTGACAAAATTTATCAAATTTAGAATTTAATAATTATTTTTAGTTAAAAATTTATAAAATGTTCAACTTTTATAGCTAAGGATTGAAAATTTAAAACAAAGTTCCACGTAAATAGGTTATATATAAATTACTTTATTCACAATAATATCATCAAATATACTTGGTAATATCATAGGCTGACTGACCGTTTTCGCTCAGAATCGTTTTTCTTATACAATGATATTATATCATTGAATTCAAATTTAACACCATCCATTACAGTGACCCACTTGTAACCTACTGTACAGCAGAGCGACATCCACTTACCCACCTTTTTTAATGCTGAAAGTATACAATTTGGAAATGTATTAATTTTTTTCTGAAAAATTCAAAATTACTAAAAATTCAAAATAGCCAATTTGTAAATCTAATCCTTAGAAAAAGAATGTTGATGATAAAAACGTTTATTTAGTTATCTTTTACAATTTGTTAAAATTTCAGTACTTCATGGATAGTAAATTAATTCTAGTCTTAAAGCTTTTTCAAAATATTTTTTCTAGGTATCATTATCCATTTTTCATTTTTCATTTTTCACTTGCAGTCTTTCTGCAGAACTGCAACAGTTACATCCTGCATACTATTGTTATACCTTTGACTTATAAGGCTATAACACGCACCTATCTGCTGCTGCACCTGCCTACGTATAAAATATAATGTACTTAATTTAGCTATTCCACGAGTTTGCAATTTTTTCCCTTCCCCATCATAATAATCCACATTTCTATTACGCACGCGCGCGCGCATATCATTATATATATTTATCCAACGGCACGATCGTTGAAACAACAACAATAATTATTATTGCCATTAATGTAATATATTATTTCGGTGATCTATATCGCCGCCTCTGCAGCAGCGTGATGATAATGTACTATCGTATCTCATAAAAAATATGTAGGTACCTATAATATTATTATCAGGTTTAGGTATATACTATATACGAGCACGATAACGCGTTGGAGCACCGATCGAGGCATATTATATGTGTGTGTGTGGCTACCACTGATAGCTGCTGCGATATACGAGGAGAGGATTAACGAAAAAAAAAATAGTAATAATAATAATAATAAATAAATAAAAAATAAACGCGTATTATACACGACGACGACGACGACGACGAACAACCGCGTGTTGCTATATTTAATAAACCCCCGGAGGAGAACTAGTTTTTCCTTAACTTGTTAATCTATTAAATTTTATTGTGCCCACACTTATGACAGACACGACGGTATTTTATTACATTTAAATAATGTGATAAAACGTTGTACAGGCGTATAATTATAATAGTGATCATTGTTGATTTATTTTAATGACCGGGTTCGTATTGCCGCGGGTCGTCTATTTCGGCTCCGCGCACTAGCCACAGTGTTCCCCCCTCCTCCGTTTTATTTCTCTCTATACATATTATCGTTCTCAAAGTGTTTATATAATATGTATTATAATATATTATATTATATTATATTATTATACTATTTGATAATCTCGTCGTTCCGTATAGGCGCACGCGTGTTCGAGTATCCACCTACCTTATATACCTATATATATAGGTATTTGTAGCGATATGCCTATTATTACAACGTTTCAAGAAGATTATTAATGCAGCACCTCGGCCGGACGCATTAACTGCTGCTCGGCGGCGTAGGTATACACGTGTTTATTGTGTTTTACAAATAAAAACACATACGCTTTGGAACGGCTTTTTAAGTACCAACAGCTATGTACCTACCTATCTAATTAGTAAATAATAATATATTTTTGTACAATTATATTACTATTATACACGTAGGTAATCGCGTGTACCCGCGCATGCTCCTACGATAGGGTGCAGAGAGCATTGACTATAACTATAAAAAGTCACCCAAGTTAATAAGTTTATATTACCCGAGTTAAAAAGTTTAATTTTTTACATTAACTATATATTATATTTCTAATTAACTCGAGTACTCACTGCGGTTAAAATAACCTAGATTTTTCAGATTTGAAAAAGAATCCATCAAGTTGACGTTTAAAATGTTTTTGAAGTGTTTGGTTTCATATGGACTATAGTATCATTCATTAATTATATAGGTACAGTGTAGACTTAAATCGTAATAATCTAATGCTATAAAATGTTAGTAATACTAATAATATTATAACTTCTGTTAGTATGTTACTTGATAAAATAACAATGTACCCGCATCTTTATAAATAGGCACGAGATATATTGTATATGATCCACGTAGGTACCAAATAAAAAAGTAGATTAACATTTTTAAACTGATTTAATATTTTTTTCCATATTAACTTTAAGCTTGCCGAGTTAAATTTATACTTTGTTAACTATCAACTTCTAATTTAACTATATTATGTTCACTTGACTCAATTTAATTATTTTCATGAACTTGCCAAACTTTGTCAACCTATTCTTTTGATTCTCATTACGTGTATTGAAATAATCAGAAAGTTTTATGGTCCGCAAGTAACATTGGTACCTTATTAGAAATTAGGCACTGAAACCTTTTGAATTTATCGGTGTCGGTTCTGGTATTGGTACTCCAAAAATAAAATAACTGTTCCGGTTCGGTTCTGGTTTTTTGATAAAAAAAAATAAAAAAATAAAGGTATCTGTTCCAAATAATTTCGATGCCGGTTCCAGATAATTTAGGTACCAAAAAGTATAATAATTTATAATTTTAAATACTCATCCGGAATGCGGGTTTAATTACTAGAATGAGAAATATTAGAAGACTCATATAATATGATCATACATAGTTTATACTTTATACCATAGTTTAAAGTTAGGACACAAAACAATAATACCATTAAATTATGATAAATAAAGTTATTTTATTTTTGAACTTAAAAGAACCTATTTAATTTAAAATTCCGGTTCAGTTCCAGTACTTTATTTATTAAAATAAAGGTTTTGGTCCCGGTACCGGACTTCCGGCTCTTTATATTTTAAAGGTTCTGGTTCCAGAATCGGTTCTTTTACGTTCGGTTCCAGTACCGGATTGAAATAGATATTTGAGATTGCTTACAATTACCATTATATTATATTATTAGGTGGTAGGTATAGTGTAGATTATAAGAATCGTGAAAATCACCACTTTTTTAAATACATTTAATTCTTATTTTTAATAGTGTTATCATATATTTTATACAATACTTCAGGTGTTTTATTGAGAAAACATTTCGGTAAAAAATTATAGATGTATTAGTGTATTACTCATACTATACAAGTGGTTCTCAACCGGATGAGGTACGGAAAACCCATTGGTGGTACACGTAGAAAATCTAGTTCTGAAAAAAACAATTTGATTAGTATTGACATTAAACATTATGTATTAAGAAGTGAATAGACGTACGTACAATAATCACTAAATTGATTGAGACTGATATGGCTACCAATATATTGGAATCCGACAATTAAGAAATTTGATTTTACTTATCGTTGAATTATGTACCTATTATGCTTATTACATATGTTTTCATAATTATTTAGTTCCCAATTAATGCTCCTAAACAAGAAAAGTAAATAACTATATGTATAAATATAAATAACTAATAATGTTATCAGTTATATGCTATGCTTGGCCGATTAGGCATTAACACCTCGACGCGTATAGGATATGAAATTCAGTTGTTCGACAACTTATCGCGTACTATTTTTCTATAATCAAGTTGAATTGATATACCATCCACCTCATGTTCAAGTTTTTATTCATTAAAAAGCATTTTTTGTTTGTTTTTCATATTAATATTATAGTTTAGATAACTACAATAAATGTTCGTATTAGGTATACAGTAAAATTAATTTACCATATAAATGGGTTTAATAATGTTGGAATGTATTTTCTTAGTTAATAAATAATTGTAAAAATCGCATCTTTTCCCTATCCATTAAGACTTCAACAGCGATGGTCATTACTTATTAGTCTACTTTTAGATTAGATACAGCTGGTTATAGTTAAACTTAAACAACATAATTTACAAGTTTTTAAGATTTTAACTAAAGTTTATATTATGGAAAAACAAATATATTGTTTCCGTGTTTTCTTCATTAATAAAGATTTTTCGTGCTTTGGTTTATTTTGGTCATTGGCGGTCGGAATGTGATTAATCGTAAGGATTTCTTTACTTTTTGGTGACATATATCATATTGCTAGGTAGTTTGTTGGATCATTTAAAAAAGTTTTTGCGTGTGATATACGATAAAATTTTGTAATGATTTAAAATAACGATTCGACGCTTCAAGTTCCAGTTCTATGTTTTTTTTTAAATTATCTTGTTATTGTACCTACACGTGTCACAAGACGTTTCAACCTGTTCACATTTCAACAAAGCCGTATGGACGAATAGTCTTGTGTGAGTTTTATGTGTTTGACATTCAATTGTATGGAGTGTGTGTGTGTGTGTGTGTGTGTATACCAATGTCATGTCGGCCAGTTGGAAATAATTTTAGACTGTATAATATAGGTAATAGCTTTTTGCAGTGCCTAGACAGCGTTATTGAAAAATTCCGTTAATATTTTCAACGTTTTCGAACAAGACAGCGCTGGTGGTAATTGTCGGTGTGTTGTTTTAACAGCAGTACACGCTAAAATTATGTATAACGGAATCTTCACACGCGCACTAAACAAATTACAATTTATAACAGTGGATATTGTATCTAATATACTGCAGGGCGACAGAAATGTCGCTCTGAGAAAACTTTTTGTCGCCTAGTAAATGATATATTTAATTACTATTAACATATCGATGTTTGAAATTATTATAAAATTGTATTTATTGATTGATTATTATGTTTAATTTTGTTATTCATTTATGACGTTTATCATTTCGTTTGACAAATAATTATTGAGAATAGAAAATCCATGTTATCGTTCACCGTAGACAGTACTTATCCATAGAATAATACAATCCAAAAAAGTGATTTATTTCACGCAGCACGCGACAATGCGACATGTCTTAACTGGTCCTAAGTAGTCCCGGCAAATATCTACAAATTAATTGTTTTTGATTTTATTTTAGTCCTTGTTCCTACAAGCTATTAGCTAAATAATTATTTCACTTTGAACCTTTAAACAGTTTAAACGTTTAAGTCTTCAAGGTAATACGTCATACGATATTACGACAACAGGACGACTTACGGTAAATATAAAATAATTTAAAATCTAATATTTTATACTTTAAACTAAATACAATACCTATTTTCAATAATTATAATAAATTACAAAATACAAAAATACTAAATGAAATATAAATATACTTTGATAATATGATACGAATAACTTAATAAATTACCATTGGTTATAAATACTAGTAAAAATAGTATTGGTGTAATATAATTAATCTTCTGTTGATTTCTGTAAATATTCAATATAATAACTATTATTACAAATTATTATTTATTAGGTAATTAATATAATATTTAATATTTTGGATTATTATTACTTTTTTTTTTAAATTCATTTTTACAATATGTAATATATTTTGATCTGTGGTTTAGGAATAAAATTAACTTAACGTGACAATAAAATAAAGTAACTAATAAGATACTAAATAACATGGAAAAAAATATAACTATCTTTATTTAAGTTAGTTAAAAGTAACAAAAGTTCTTTGAAAAAGTTTAAAAAAATAATATAATTTTAATTCTTATATCTATTTTTATAGTGTTATTTATTATACTCCTATGTTATGTATATTGTATATCATTGACAATATTGATTCCATTTTTTGTAATTAATAAGAATTAATTTACCTAACTCATAAATTATTTGTAATTATTTATGTGTTGTTAGTTTTGATGGTATTGTTAGATATAGGTAATATTTAATACTGAAAAGTTTTTTATAAGCTCATAATATTATGTTGATTTTGATAGTCAGCGTGAATTGTTTTTTTATGTCGCCCAGTCATAATTTCTTAAAATATCCACTGATTTATAAGTATAGTGTCCATAGACTATTATAATAGTAAAGTTTATAGTTTATATTATTATAATGTTATAGGCAGGTTGTGATTACGTATAGACCAGGTATTACATATCGTTACTATTTTAGAGACAACACGTTGTTGGCGAAGACCTATAACTGTACAATATAATATAGGTACTTGAGGTGTAACGCATATAATTTTGAGCACTCTAAGTATAAAGTGAGTTTGTGCGATTTCACTATAATTTCTATTGGGTATTATAGGTGTACAATATTCAAACGCGTTATATATTATAATATTATACGAGTAGACACTTAAGCATCTAACATTATAATATTGTATAATTCGTGTGACCGTATCGACGTGATGGTACTACAGCGTGTGTTCTAATAATAATATAATTATAAATCGTAATATATTATTATAATATATAAGTTATAATATTACCCAACTGCTAAGATATTATACACACTCTCTCACCTCAGCGTAATTATACTTTGCGTCGTATACGAAATCAACGCGGATATATTGTACATTTGTAGGTACTCGGATGATAAAAGGCTATTTATTGATGTGATCCGATCACCTCCAAAAGTATGCCAAAAAATAGCGAATAATTAGCAATCAATGGCAAGTTGGTTTTAAAAATGAGCTGCTATAGTAATACCTTGCTATATTTAGCAAATTAAATGTTACACCTGGTAGGCCAAATTCAATTATAGCCCACCCACTTTATCCGACCCACTCCAAAGGTATGCCAAAAAAAAGAACGAATAATAAGCAAACAATAGCAAGCATGTATTCTTATTTTACCAACTATACAAATATAATTTGCGTTATCTATAGTGATTTGAGGTGACTTTGCACACCACACACCTCAAAATAATTTATATTAAATTATGTATATTTTTTTTCTTAGATTTTTAAGATGGTTTGTGTTTTATACACGATAAGTAGTCGAAATAGTGTTTTGATTTTCAACTTTAGTATCTTTTCTAGTGGTTGAGTGAATCTAGTCGGTGCATAAGAGAAGTAAAAATTCTTAATAGTTTTCAAAAGTGACAGGAAAAATAAAAAAACAAATTATGAAAAACGGGAATTTTCACGCAAAATCGGTTTTTGACAAAATTGATTTTGGTTTTTGGTGTAACATAAAAAAATAATGACTGTAGGTGCATGGAATTTCCATGGAATTTTTATATCAGTATATTCTACACCATTAAATTTTCAATTTTTATTAGTTTTTTATTGCTCGGGTCAAAAATGTATAAATTTAATACACCATTCTTTTTTGCTAGTGGAAATTAAAAAAAAAAGTTGAGCGTAAATCCACAATATTTTTCATGAGGGTCTAAAGTAAGAATTTTGACAAAATTTGTCTAAATCATAAAAATTATTTTGAGTTGGAAATTCTTAAAAATGAAGTATTGAATCGTTTTTCGCATACAATGATGTTATATTATTGATTTTAAATTCAACACCATCCATTACAATAAGGCACTTTGAAAAGGTTTTTTGATGGTTTAATAATTATTAACCAATAATATATGAAATAAAATAAAATTGCATAATGCTCACAACTTGCTTTCACATTCAAATATCGAGAATACTTCTGTAGGTGCCCTATAGATAATATTCTTGCACGTCCCTCCCTGCACAATTGGCGTTATATTATGTGTAGCTACAAGGGTCAGGGTGTAGTACTAAATTTATATTTACTACCTATATAAAATTATCGATAGGCAAAATATTAAAAATGTAACAATAATGCGGGCAATGCCGCAGTGTATAATGGACCTGCGTGATGATCAGGTCTTTTCGTATCGTACTGCATCTCGCAAATAATATTATAGCCCGGACGAAAACGTTAATTTTTACGAGACAAAAAAATGTCCGGGAGTATCGTATAATAATATAATATGCAGTGCATGGTATATAATATAACGACAACAATAATAGTTTTATATAATATACAGCAACGGGGTAGATCATTTCCACGTTGTTTGTAATATCATTTAAATACGTATATATTATTATAATATTGTACAATATATTCATCGTGGTGATGTTTATACCGGAACACAAAATTATATTATGCAGGAAATTATGTACGCGCGGCGGCGGCTATTGTAGGAAACGCATCACGTGCTGCACCCCCCCCCCCCTTCCCGCACGTCTACATCGCGTAATAATGATAATAATAATAATAATAATAATAATAATATAACGGCGACGAATGAGCTGAGTACATACTATTACGTACATCTATATACGACGTGGGGTGTCGTGCGCGACAGGGTGCAGCGGAGGTTGTCCTCGGTGTGGGGGTGGCTTTTAATAACGACAGCCACGACGGCGGTGACGGTTTTTGTTTTGTTTCGTTTCGTTATATATTTTTATTTTTATTTTTTTTTCAATTTTTCCCGTAAAACCTTAAAAGTAAAGAGTCAACGCGTAGTTTTCGCCTGCGGGGCGGTGGCGTCGGCGGGGGCGGTGCGGTGCG
Source organism: Sitobion miscanthi (assembly GCA_008086715.1). Taxonomy (NCBI): domain Eukaryota; kingdom Metazoa; phylum Arthropoda; class Insecta; order Hemiptera; family Aphididae; genus Sitobion; species Sitobion miscanthi. Next base: position 28,636,424 of record CM017803.1, read on the forward strand.
CGTATATACAGTTTCGAATTACACAAACGTCCCCCGGGGCCATATAATGATGATAAAACCCGCGCGCGTGCGGTCGCGTGCAAGAGCTGTATAACAAAATCAATTACCGTTCCGCGGGCCGAGACACCCTACACATATAGCGCATCGGCCGCCCCACGCGCGGACCCATTTGATGTTGTTTTTCACCACCACCCCCACCGCCGACGCCGCCGCCGTCACTGTTATATTATGCTATAATATATAGCCGAAGAGTTCATTCCGTTCATTTTCAAACTCTCTCTCTCTCTCTCTCTCTCACTCGCGGTGCTTCAGTATCGTACAATAAAATATATAGCGATATATGTTTATTGTTTACGCATTAATATAATTGTTATTATAATCCGTCGAGCGAAACCCCTCACCACCAGAGGTTTATCATATTATTGTACTATTATAGTGTGCACATTATAATATAATATTGCATATCTTAATATAAGCGTTTTGAATGTATACAAAGTGTATTATACGATGGTACATTCCCTCGAATGTAATGCTACAATTATTGTTGTATATTTGAAATAGGCGAAAACGAGTGATATTTAAAATCTTGAATACTATGTAAGACACTGTCTACTTTTCTTTTTCCTCGATGTTATAATCCTAATTTTTAACTAATATTACCCAGTTCTCTATTTATTTTTCAAATGTCCTTAAAATGTGTGTGTTAGGCATAAAATTAGAAAGTGTATGAAAATAATGGTCCCCTATTTCATAATGAAAGTAATATAAAAAAAACGGATTTTTTAAAAATACGTAAAAGTTTCAAATAAGTAGGGTCCCCACAAAAATAGTTTTAAATTACAACAAAATAACTTAAATTCCTCTTCGTCTGAATATCGATATATTTGTCCAAATTTGAGCTTAAAATGTTAATAAATAATATGTATTATACCTATATAATATCTACATATTTTTAGATTTTTGAATTCTATATACATAGTTTTAAATACAAAATAATTTGCAAATTTAAGTTATTATGACTAATTTTGTTAAAATTTGAACTTCAAATGCATATAACAACATGCTCATGCTAATTTACCTTTGATATTTTTTAATGGCTATAATAGAAGGTAGAAACTCATGAAGAACCTATTGCATTAAATTTGCAAACTCTCTTACCGAAAACTGTCTGAATTTAGCCCAGTATATTACTCACTACTCAGTGTACATAATTCTGAAATATTTATATTGGTGTAAAGGTAATTTATTAGACTATTTAATGTAATACTTCAAGTTGAATTCATATTTGCCATTTTGAAATTTTTTTTTAAAAACTCGGATGAATACCAGGTATACTAAACTGTATACTTTGTTCCTCGCGCCCGCTGAACTCATTTTCTGGGGGTGCCCCTGCGGGGCGTCGTTATTGTCGGTATTATTGTTATAATTATTATGCACAGTGATACGTACCAATTATTATCATCGGAGTATATAATATTATTATTTTTATTACGATACACCCATACTAACTATACGGTGAATACGCAATATTATACATAGGCATACCAAACCGCTGGTATATGTACGACCAAAAACAGTTCTTAACGCGCACGCGACCATTTTCGGGTTACCAGCTATAGTACAAAACAAATAATATGCGGTCCATTGTTGCACGTCACATGGTATCATATAATATTATGTGTACACCTGAACGAGACGGTCCACCGTGGAGAGTTTGTCTGTCCGGCACGTGCAGGACCATCGCATCCTTCGGGGCGAGCGTAATCCGCGGCGGCCAGGACGACGGGGGCCGCGCGTGTCGCCGCAGCGTGCAACGACTCGCCATCGGTATAATGTTATAACAATAATATATATTATTATTATTATTATTATGATACCCTCAGACCTACCCTCAACGACTCACCACCCCCCCCCCCCGCCGCAGCCGACCTTCGCGGTACACACGCGCCGTTATAATATATCTCGCGCGAGTACACGGTTACTAAATATTGGTATATATTGTGCGGTTAGGTAATAGGTATACGCGTAAGTATATATATATATAACGCACGCCACGGCTAATGTCCCGCTCACGCGTTCGCCAGTCCTTTTACTTTGTATATAATAATATATTATACACGTCGATTATCGGACATCATTCACCCCCCCCCGACATAATAGCTGGTACTAATATCGTCTGGCTATCCGGAGAACTGATCACGCGCTTCTTTGTTGGTAGTATTTTTTCTTCCTTTTATATACTGGAAATGTATCCGAAAGCTTTATGTTCTTGTTGTACTATATAATAATCCAACCTATGATGTAATCGTATTCTATATGTGGGGGTGCTTGTGAAAATATTTCTTTTACATAATTTGAAGTCGTTGCAACAATGTTGGAAAAAAATTATATTTTTACTCTTTGTAATCACTATAATTGTTCAAGTTTCCTGTTGATTTGAATGACAACATACATTTTTTAATTTCATATTCCGAAGCATCAAATACTAAGCTGAATATTAATCGGAGTATTTCAAAATCAAATTGTAGACAGTTTGTTTATTGGTTACAAGTTTTTGAAAAAATAAATGGTTTTTTTTTACTAGGTACCTACTTAAAATTATGTAAATTTTTTTTTTTATATATTAATCATAGGTGTTTTAAATAATATGATGGGTGTCTATTGCGTTAACGCACTACATATTATTTAATTAAATAGGTCACCAGGTTTATTATATTATTCCAGTTTAGGTGTATATATAAAAAATATTATAGAATTCACTACTCAACTTCACGCGTTCTTTAACTGTATTATAATATACACGACGATTATCGGACGTCATACACCCTCGACGTATTTTAATATCCTATGGCTGTCCGCAGAACTGATCCCGTTTTTGTTAATATTTTTTTTATTCTGTATATACTGAGAATGCATCCGGCAGCTTTATGTTCTTATTGTATACATCCTATAATGTACCAAAAAATTGGTAACCAGAGTGGCGTATAAATATAGAAGATATAAATATGAATGTGGGGAGGGGGGTCTGATCCTTCCATGGCTTTTATTTTTTATTTTCGAGGGCATTATAAAAACCTGTAAACGGCTTTTTATGTACGTAAAAGTGATAGTATGTTTGGTTTTTCCTACAGATCGGATCCCCTCCCCCGACACACAAAAGTTATGTATATGCAACTACACGATGTGTTTCCAAGCAGCCAATGTACTTTGTCTGCCAAAACACACTACAAATGTGCAACGATATATTATATTTTTTTTCTAGAATTTACGTACGGTTTAATACAGTCGACCATGAAATGTTCCTATGTATAGTTACCAAAGTGAGAAAACTGCTAAAAAAAAAAATAAAAATAATATTTTATAAATGAAAGATATATTTTTACAATATTTCAGTTTTATTTATTTTTTTTGCTATCATTTATTGCCCGAGAGAATGCAAAATTTTGCAATTGTGGCCCACCGAAGAAAAAAAGTTGGGCATCATTGTATTAATTTTAACTCAAATTAAAATGGTTTATACCTAAAGCACTTTTAGAATCACATAATATACATGATGTGATTTTTGCTTGTAGAAGTGCTTCTAACACAAACTTGTATCAACGAGCATATTATTAAGGGGATTAAACACTCGTCTACGTATAACCGCATCAATCTATATCTCTGGACTCCGAGGCCACTGTTTTAAAATTAAACTTTAAATTTATACTGAGCTCTTTAATGAAACAGAACTTTTAAGAGCATATAATTGGGCACTATTACGCGTGGCACTTATAACGCCTTGCATGCACCGTCTATTATAAAAGATACTTTTTAAAAGTATTCAAATAATACAGATACATAGTATTTATAGATCCTTTAAAATTGTTTATAGATATTTTTGTTTATCTTGTGAATCAAGAAATCGACAAATTATATAGAGTATTTTACACCATATCAAGGTGTAACTATATAAAACACTCATCTGTTTTCTATTATACTATTATAAATTATCAGTATATTTTATGTTATTTAAGTGATTAAAAATAAAACAGATATTGTATAAACTAAAAAGAATAAGTATTTAAAAATTAGTATTTGATTCTAAATACAGATAATTTAAAAAAAATATTTAAAATACGTATTTGAGTAGGTACTTAAAAAGTATTTGGATACTTTCACACAAATACTTTAACTAAAATCTCAAGTTGGTATACCTACCTACTTTTCAAGAATGGCCCAGTTTAATATATTCTTATGCATGTATAATGCCTATATACTTCAGATTGAATATCGTCAGCGTCGTCGTTCATTAATAGTTTCTTAGACTAAAATTGAATAGGTATAGGTACCCACGAAATACCCGATAGATACTATGATTTATCTACCGAAAAAACAGTGTAAGCATACAACAGAATAGTATAGTGACGAAGACAGGAAGCACTACAGCCACATAACTTTAAAAAAAATAAAAAAAAAATGAATATAGGTATTATATAATAATATTACAAAACAATAAATTCGTACAAGCGAAACATGTTTTCTGAGAGTGCAAAATTAATCTAAACCGTATACTCGTGCCCTCGGTATTATTTAAACAACTTCCTAACATTTATTACTCCTGATTTATAAATTGCACACTAAATATACACCATACATGCACTATAGAAATAGAGTTGACCAACAAAAAATTGTATACCTATACACACTCTTTAGCTCCGTCCATATTATTAAATAATGAAATGGCGCGCGGAAATCATGAACAACATCATCAATCACCATCAACACTAGCGAACTAAAAGAAGGACAGCTGTTATTAACAGTCACCTTCTAATATTACGCAGTAATGAGTATGAGTATGAATTAAAATATTTTTATTATTTAAGTGTTGTAAACGTCCAAATGTTTTTTTTTTTTCATTGGTCTTAAGCCCGTCAACAGACGCCATTAGCTTAAACAATTGTGGAAAAACTTATCCTTTGATAGAAACATAAATCCTTCACCGGATAACTTTATAATTTCGAAATGAATTCCTCCCGACCCCTTTTTTGAATATATTATTACTTATTTAGGGAGATTGCGGGGTACTATTGTAACAATTTTTAAGAAATTATTTATTAGAAACAACATTAAAACATATTTGTTTGATTACATTTTTGATCAGTAGAGTTGTTATATGAGCATTGAGTTTTAACTTTCTCAAGTTGTTGAGTATATATATAAATTAAAAAACAAAAATTTTTTACAATTTTATTCAATACAGGGACAATTGTGACAGCGTTAGCGAAAAATGTAATTTATTATGTTTATTTTTGAATAGTTACCTAATAACATTGTTTAATTGTTTAAACCAGAACTTGCATTGAAAAAGAAACCATTGTACGTTATTTAAAATTAAAATGTTATACAATTTTCGGGTTTATCGTTATTTAGTATTAAAACGTTATCCAACTTTTGCGTTTATCGTTATTCAGAATTAAAACGTTATCCAAATTTTGCGTTTATCGTTATTAAAAACTCAAACATTATACAATTTTGGCGTTTGTCGTTATTTAGAATAGTGTTAATACCTAGGTATTCAATGTATTAATAATAACTAATGCGGTTAGGCAATGGCCCGGATACGGAATATAATTTAATCAATTATAATGTCCGTATGCATGAAATAAATATTCCCACAAAACCAACATAACTTTTAAATAATTTCGTTTTGCGTTATATTTCGTTCAATGAAATTCTATAAATTACGTTTTGCGTTATGTTTTGTTAATGATATATAATATATTTTGTTAACCGTTATGTTTTGTTTTGCGGTATTTAATTATTTTTGATTACCGCTTTCCGTTTTAATTACGTTTACAAATTTCAATCGTTTTTTTTGTCAAATATAGCATTATAATAATTAGTATAACGTTTGCGAGCCCTGGTTTAAACCTTTTTAACAAAAAATAATTTTACAACAATTAATCAAATAAACATAAATTATGAAATTATAAACAATATACTTTTAAATATTTAACATAATATTAACAAAAAGGCATTCATGTTAAAATAATAATGTTCATGCCTTGTACAATATTCCTTTATTAATGCGCATTATGTATATCCAAAGCTTTTTTCATTTGTTTATTGTCTGTTTCTCAGTTTGACGATATTTATAAATATTTAAATTCTCTTTAATTGAAGTAAAATACCTATTTGAAATACTTCTCGAAAATATTTTTAACAAGACGCTTAAGAACACATACCAACATAGGTGAATACACTTTCATCTGCACAGATCATATTATTGTACTGTTGGTATAATAATATAATATGGTCGACGACACTGAAAGCTCACAACTCACAAGATTACCTCGAGTAAAAAATAATGTGCATTCCATTCGTGTCACTATTATATAAGAATGAGAATTATAATATGGAAAAAGTTTGATAAATTGATAATAAAATTATAATATAATGGACATTCACTTGTCCTGTGTGGTCCTGGCGTACAGCAATATTGCCCACATGACACGCAGCAATCGCTTTTTTTGACGACACTTTTTACTTTGTGTATATATATATATATTATATATATATGTCACCTATAATATGCTTTAGTAGTTTAATGATACGTAATCCCAGTAGGCCTAAAAAGTGTAGACACTCATTAGTCTGATTTAATTTCAAAAAGAGAATCTTCCTACAACGTTTTCAGTATATTATTATACAGATAAGATCAACAGAATCATATTAATATTATACTATGAACAATATTCCGGGTAAATAGCCGACTCAATTGGTTTTAAAAAAATAATAGTACCTATAGGTATCTACATAATACAATATTATTACTATCTGAATGATAGACTGTACGATTTTAAAGAGTGAACACATTATATAATACTATGGTATACACTGTAAAGGTATATTATATATACATATAAACAGTGATGTATTTCGAAAAAAAATCATGGACATACGACTTTTTGAGGACGTAAAGGTGACAATGCCACAATGATAAAACCCGCCTTATAGTATTGTAAAAAAATAATATTAATATTTTGCTCCATATTTATGTTCTTCCTATACCATTAATTATAAGCGAAAATCAAGGAAAAGACAGTAAAGTGTGTACTTTAAGAATGTATTCTTTTAATATATTTTATTGGATATTGAAGTACATACTTTTTCCAAACAAAAAAACCATGAAAATTGTATTGTACATGCGCATTTACAGAACAAATTTTAATTATTTGATGCTAAAAAATGTACTTTAAAATTTTGACACATTATTATTTGTTAGATTGTATAAGCAGGATTTTTAATTCAATGAAATTATGAAAAATATTAATTTTTTTTCTTATAAATTCTAAATATGAATACCACGAGTCACAACTGAATGTCTAATAGGTAGTTGAACATTGAAAATAATTTTAGAACATTTTGTTTAGTTCACTGAAAATTTCAGACCGTATACCGTATATTATTGTATACTTTAATGAGACTTTTGAGAAACAAGAATACATCATGCCGTAAGATATACGATTCGACAAAGTTTCTCTCTATTATTTGTTGGGTACCTACGTTTTTACTGCTCATATTTAGGTATACCATGTTATGATACATATATATAGACTACTTATAAAGTATATTTTATTATAATATAGAGTGATCCATATTTAGCGTAATATCAGACACTTATTATTTCACAAAACACTAAAGTTTATGAGACTATTCATTTTACATAATTATAAGTCGTTACAATACTATATTTTTGGGAAAAAAAATTATAATTTTTATCGTTATCTTTTTTTTAAAATATTTTGAATTAAAACATATATTTTTATAATTTCATATTTCTAGCACAGAATATTATTTGGTAGTATTTTGATCAACAAAAAATTTCTGACAAGTTTCGTTTATTTGTTGTAAGTATTTAAAGTTTATAGTGGACCAACATTTTGCAGGGTCCTGCACGATCCAATCCACCAAACTAAACTTTAAATGGTTATAAACTTATAAACGTATAACTCATAAACTATATTCGTCAAAAATTCAATTTTTGTGAATACATCGAAGGAACTCAAAAAATATTTTGCTTTGGAATAACAAATTAAAAAAACACGTCGCCATTAATATGAAAAGAGTTAAGGAATTAAAAACCGATGACTATAGCTGCAAAAAGTATATATTGTATAATTAATTTTTATAAAAAGTCATGTTTTTTTTTAAATTATGCAAAAAAACAAAAATTTCAAAAACGTCAAAATAGTCCTGTAATAATTATTTTGGATTACGTTAAATGGATCACCCGGTATATTATTACGCGCGTGGACTGCAGCTATAACTTGCAGTATAGTGGTCGCAGTTTCACTATATAGGTATAATATCAATACGCATTAAAAAAAACAATAGGTGTTTTCGTTGTTTTCTTTTGACAAGACCGATATTAAATATTATTATTGATATGCTTTTGCCACGCCGTCGCGCGTTTTTTAAACGACCATAATAATAATACCGCGGCCACTATGCGATTATTATAATTATAATTATTACCAATTTTTTTTTTTTTTGTTGTTGTCGAAGAGTTCGCGGCGGCGGCGTGGTGTACGCGCGTATTATGTGAATTGGCGTTAAAAGCGATTATTAGGCACACCCCGGAAAAACTAAACGGACAATTATCGCATAAATCAACGCGATAATGGCCGGTCGTGCTGTTAAGTTTGACAATGGAACAAGCCGAGAATTGAAAATTATATCGCCACGGACCGTCTCGGGCGGAGACCTCCTAATGGTAGTCGTATAATACACATTATATAGGTATACACGGTACATAGGTAGGTACCTATATAATATAATATATATAAAACGCCGGTCAACACAAATAAATCACTGCAGCGCGGCACCGGTCGACAAATCAAAACCGCAGGTAATTGTATTTTTATAAGTTGCGTGCGTTATTTATATATATTGTTATTATCCATTTTTTTATTATTATTATTATAATAACTGTTTGTTCAGTAGTTTATCGCTTTTTTTTTCATTTTTTTAATATGCCTTCGTGTGCCACAGTCGTCGTTACTGGACGCTTATTTTTTTTCAATACGTATATTCTTTTTTATTATTATTCTTTATTATAACAACCGAATGGTTTATTTAATATTCATTTAAATTAATTCAGTACCTATAACGTGCGCGCGCGCGTGCAGCATTCGTCCGGAATTCCAAAACACTTTGGTGTTGTGATATACGCCGTCGTCGTCGTACGCAACACCCACAAGTGTCATTAGAATATTATCATATGCTCGATTATTATAATTATTATATAGTTATACAAACACCTTACACGTATCACTGACGTCCATTCGAATAAATCGTGTACACCGAATACTGTTTTAAGAACGGTAGTAGGTATATCATACTACCTATTAAATTATTCAAATATTTATCGTTCAGCTTGTTAATTCGTTACAATTATAATACACAGGTGCAGCAGAAGCGTCGATAAACAAATGGAAAAGACGACGAGCAACAGCGTGTTATTACACATTTCAAGAACGAACTGTTTTTTAGAATAAATAAAAAACGCATTCCCGTGCAGTAGATATTGGAATAGATTATAGTTGAGGATGAATAATATATGAGCCTGTAATGACACGAATCGTTGTTTTCGTGTATTATATTATTGTAAGGTTTTCAAACCATCGTAATATTATAATAGTATGTTTATAGTGTCATTGATGACAGTGGCGCAGTACTCCAAAATATCGTAGCTAACTAGGTAAGTACTCATCATTACTCATATTATTAATATGTACTTGGTACATCTAATTGTAATATTTGTCGAGACCTACAGCTACACAAAGATTACAAACTACGGACTGGAACCAAAAAACTACTGTGATTTAGACTTAGATTGGCCACATGTATATTATTAAGAACCAGTTTGGGTGGGGGCTCGTAAAGTCAGTGTAGACCCCCTCCTCTTGGACCCCTTGAGTTCACCTTTGAGTTATACGGATATAAATAAAAAAAATACGATTGAGGGTGATTTCTTATTTTTGATTAACTCTGTATTTGGGGGATGGGGGGTAGAAAATTAAAAATTACGCACTTTTTTTAACGATTGGAAAAATCTGAAACATTTGACGCAATACCAGTTTATTCAAAAAATTGATGTTATCATCAATAAATAAAATATGTTACCACCTTGGTAATAATATTTAACTATACCTATAAAAACAAAACAGCAATATTTATTGTAAGAATAAAACTATGTTATATATTATTAGATTAAACAAGCCTATTTCTATATACTTTTTATTTTTTACCTATATGCTAAAACTATTTTAACAGTAAGGCTATAGTGACTATAATGCATCATTAGACTTTCCAGAAAAATATTATCAATTTAACGAATTGGACCGGTCTACCCCGGCAAAATTGTTTGTACGACGTGTTTAGTTGTCTTGATACGATGCAAAGGGATTCATCAATTTATTATTGACTTAATGTAATATTATCAATGATTTACAGGTATTGCCCATGATATATTTAACTGTAAGTTTTTTTCAAATTTTATTTGACGTCATGATTGTTTTAATTTTTTAAATCTTGATGTTTTGACTTTTTATAAAATTTGTTTTTAAAATATAGCAGCGATTCAATATTTTATTTTTTAACCATATTTAATTGAGCTCGATAAACATTAATTTCCACTCAATCACATAATATAGTATTTGCAGAATACCTACACACTAATTTACATAGAATAAATTACATTTAAAAAAATATACACTTATAACTTTCTTATGATATCCACTGCTGTATAGATATTTACGATCCATTGTAGAATAATAAATAATAACACTTCTTTTCATGTTTAAAATAATTATCACACATACGCTCAATGGAATAATATAATAATAACCTACCTACATATGTTTGCGTTTGATAAATGGATTAATTAATTGAGTAGGATTTGAAAGTGTTGTACACATAGTTTTGAACAATATATTATATTATAGGTATTATAGGATCATTATAATGTTCCCTCGGGGGTTGAAACGATAGAGGTTGAAACCCAAAGCAGCTTTAACAATATTTCGCAAACGGTTTATAATGATACGCGCGCACATAATTTATAGCAATGTCAAATGTGTATGTGCAGGTACTCATATTGGTATCGTGATTGAAACAAATCGTCTGAAAAGCCAATAATAGATTTTTTTAATACCTTAGCTACTACTTCAAAAAAATTAACACGCCAGTACCTAACTAACAATAATAATAATAATAATGATGAATCTCTGCGGATTTCTATGATAATTATTAACCGTTCATTTGATTCAAACACTTTGTGTACATACTACCTGTAGAGTGTAGATGAATATCATTGCTACATCTAAAATTACAGTAATATTAAGTTGGACCAGTCCACCACTGCATGATATGTGTACCTGCGGTGGATTTAGTAATATTGTTTTGGTGCGATTCAAATTTCAGATGGATTTATTTATTGACGTTAAGGGTCTGATTTTATGTATAAAACTATCAAGGATTTCCAGGTACTGTCCATAAAATATCATTAAATCGATACCATGACTTTTTCATCTTGTAAATCTTATTACTGTGTGACTTTTAATTGAGATTGTTTTTAGATGTTTTCAATAGCGGTTTAATATTTTCCATTATTCAATCATAACTAATTGAGTTCGGTGAGCATTAATTTGCACTCAATCACGTAGGTATTCACATTCATATAGTATTTGCAGAATACCTACCGGTTATTTACAGAGCATAAATTACATTTTAATATATATTTATATATTCTTTCATATATTTTATAATATCCACAGCAGTAGGTATTTACGACCGATCACAGAATAATAAATAATAATATTTGTTTGTATATTTAAAATAATTATCATACACACACTCAATGGAATAATAATATAATAATAACCTACCTACATATGTTTGCGTTTGATAAACGGATTAATTAATTGAGTAGGATTTGAAAGTGTTGTACAAATAGTTTTGTATAATATATTGTATTATAGGATCATTATAATGTTCCCTCGGGAGTTGAAATGATAGGTTGAATGCCCAAACGGTTTTAACAATTTCGCAAACGGATTATCAAGATACGCTCGCACATTTGTGATTGAAACCAATCGCCTAAAAAACAAAAATATATTTTTTTTTTAATACCACGACTACTACATAAACATTTATTACGTATGACCACACATAAGCCATACCTATTATCTAAACAATAGTATTAATATGACGTAAACCCATTCGGCGTGACTTAGTATAATATAATTATATTGACGTGCAATCGATACAAACACTTTTTGTAAGTACATAGCCACAAAGGTATCTTATAAATGGATACTAAGGCTACAGTAATATATTCAATACATAATATCTAAAGGCTATAAAAGCTAAAACAAATTTACTCTCTCATTTCTGGTCGACAGTAAAGGTTGTAAGTATTCAAAAATTCTAGACATTTAGATTATTTTCAAATTAATTAGCAATACCACAAACTTATTCACACCGTATAATGACATTTTTAAATGCAAAAGTTTAATGACTTGTCAAGACGTGTTATGTGCGCACAAACAAATGGCTTATAGTTTCGACCCCCTCCCCCACAAGTGTTTTTACCCAGTTAGAGCACTGCGTCGTATAATATTATTATTATTGCAATATGATTGAAACGAATCGCCTAAAAAGCAATAATATGCCATAATGTTTTTTTTTGTTTAAATCCTCGGCTACTACATAAACACTAACACTAACACGTATATAGCCACGTATACCTAGACCATTCTCACGTATAGGTATATAATAATAATAATAATAATAATAATAGTGATAATAATACGCGTAAAGCCATTTGCCGTGACTTTGTATGATAATAATTATTAACCATTAATGTGCATTCGATACAAACACTTTATGTACATATAGATGAATATCATTACTACTATATTATGGTCTATACGGCGGTAATAATATATAGTACCCACAGCCATATAATAATAATATATAGGTATATGTGCGCCTCGAATAGCGTACCTATATATAGGTGTAAAAACTGTAAATCATAACCGCGGTCGGGCCTCCACAATGTAAATATTATAATGTGTGCGTATAATTTATAAACGTATTATGTTTAAGACCGGACCACCCCTGGGCTACGAATGAGTCGGCCCCGGTTGTCAAATAAATCTGTTTTTATAGCGAAATCATTTCCCCCCCCCCCGGACCATGCCCCGGCCTCCCCGTCGCTCATCGCGGCGGCGGCGGCGGCGGGCACAGGCGATGGTTTTTTTTTTCATTTTTTTAAGACACGGGCGCGCACCGGACTTATTTCATGCCACGCGGCGGCAACACGCTGAGAGGCGTATAGGTATGATATTAATAATATTACGTGCTAAAACATAACCGGCGAATCGGTGAAAAACCACACATTCCCTCCGTGAGGTATAGATAGAGGTAGGTACCTGCCTATATTATTATATACAGGGTGATTCGTCGCGGGACATCGTCGAGCTCACCCCCGTCTTTCTTCTATTCGACAGTGCTGCAGCGCCGCAGCATAGTCTCATTCGAAATTTGCTTTTTTATACATTGTCTTCGATTTCAAATTGAATTACATTTTCAAATCGTTAATACTTATTTGAAGACCGCATATTATTATTTTCTAATTACTGAGATAGATTTTTTTTCACATTCTACTCGAGGAGTGACACTATGTGGATACCACACAAATTTCTATCTATCAACACATGATCATCGCCTCCCTTTTTTTACTGTTGTTCTAAAAATGTTAACGCGCTAAAATAAAAATTCGAAAGATTACCTACCTAGTTTTGAGCTATTCAACTCTGTGCCCGCCAAGGATAATAGATTCACGATAAAGATGTTTGAAAAATATGGGGCTTTGGTTGATTTAAGTTTCTAAAAACCAATCATAATCAATACTATAGATCCAAAATTATATCTACTTTTTATTTTTGTAAAACCATTTTTAAGGACTATAATACTATTATCATTAGCATAGACCTATATATTTTTTATTTTAGAAACTACTCGTTCGAATTTTGAATTGGATACATCAAAATTATCCACTAAATGATTCAAATTGAAAAGGGGTATTTTACTTTGACGAGAAACAAAAGTAAGGACACTCCTCAACTGCAATAAAAAAATGTCGAGAATTTTACAATACGGTCTTTATAAGTATAGGTAATATTTATAAATTACAAAAATCAAAATTTTAAAAGTTCATTATCAGATGGACAAATGGGGGTGAGCATAATGTTCTCGTCGAAACCATCCTGTATACGATATTAATATTAATGTGAGTTTGCTCTCGACGATGTTGTTAATTTTCTAAATTGATATTAAACACTGCGCGTTTGGCAGGCACTCATTATATTATTATTATAATGTATTATATTTAAAGATATTATCATTTTTTCATACACAAATAAATTCGTGATTTCCACTTAATTGCAAACGTTTTAAAATATTATGTCTTTAATCCGCATAATATTATATCATCCAGTAGTGATCGTACCATAAAATATAATAATATTCACTTTGTCTCATAAAATAACTGCAGTGTAATGTGATTCAAATAACGTGCCACGTGGTATTAAAAAGCCAGGATATTTATTGACCTCTGAATTTACAATATGATGTAAACGAGAACCGTATATTATATTCGTACACATTATATCCCGATAGGTACTATACATTATGTACGCGTGTTGTAGGTATGAGATTTTATAATTTTTTTTATTTATTTATTTTTTTTTTTTTTGCTGTTTGTTTTGCGCAATCGAAACTCAATAATGGTAAACTACAGCTATAATATGTACGCATTAGCACAGACCGTATAGGTATACTTTATGCATCGCGTGAATTTTTTCCATAGCGAGAACACACGCGGCTGACAACAGCTGTTTCGAAGACGTCATCTATATAATATACTGTAATAAATAATAATATATTATGTATTTAAGAGGTATATTATTATAATACCTACGAGCATATTAGGTAGGTGCTTACCTGTTTAATCAGTTTTAAAATGTGTAATAGTACCCATGTGACGATAGATCTATTTTGGTCGGGCGACGAAGAGTTTTAATAAATCAAGCAAATATCCAGATATTTCCCATCTATTTTATACCGCTATAAATCACTTAATTTTGAACCTCATAGGTGTATGATATTATAATATATATTTGAACGTCATAATCATAATTTTAAAATCTAACTTAACCTCGTTGAATAGAGCTAGTATATACTGAGGCACTCTGCAGAGGAAAAATTCTGAACAAAGGCGGTCTAACTTTCTGTTAACCATAAAATAACTATTTTTATTAAAATCTTTTAAAAAGTCATGGTGCCAATATAATAATATATGAATATAATACCTATGGGCTATGATAAATTTAGATAATATTATAAATGTTGTATAGGTGTATTGCTAAAAATTACAAGTAAGATATCTATATAATACAGTACAACATTGTTTATTTATTTACTTTTAAGTTCTAACTATAAATAAGTAAAATACTACAGTATTACAGTTAAAGCTCTATAGATTTCATGGTTATATCAAAAAATATCTTAGTTTATGCTACCCAATCCCCCCACCCAAAAAAAAAAAGGGAAAAAGCGTGAACACTATACCAACTTCTAGACATTAAGATAACATATACAATTAAAAGAAATATTTTCATCTGATATCTATATTTAATCATAGGTATTAATGCTTAATAAACTCTTTAAAGAAGTCAAATCAATTATTGACAAAAAAACTATTTAAGTCTAAGTTAAACAAATTATATTTCATAAACGCAATTACTGATTATTATTATCAAAAATGTTTGTTTTTTTTTTTCGGTCTCCTATTTGTTAATACTCTAATTAATTGTAATGACTTGTCATGTTGTTATTCCTAGATTTCGTAGTATTTAGATAAACAAATCTGTTTCTGTTATAATATTTATGTAAGGAGAAGACCCCTTCTCACCACAAGCTTTCTTAAAGAGATGGCTAATCGGATCTTATGTATACTATTAGGTAAATTGTTATATTGTATGAACTTTGTTGAGTTGAAATAAATAAATAATTATACATGAGTAATTATTATTATTATTATTATTAAATACAAACACGTGTGTAATACTGGTGTATTATATATTCATACAGCACTCAATATCCAAAGCAGCCGCGTGTTTAATCAATAAAAAAAAAGTAGAAACTAGGTGAGTATTCGAAAGTTAAGTTTGGGTGAATAATACACGACTTATGCAGAAGAACGATCGACTGACATAGTGCATAATATACTATAACATATTACTATTATGGACACAACTTACCATAATATTTTGAATTTTAACCATATTATGCGACGCGTTAACTTTTCCGTCTTTCGACATTTTAGAACTACACAAACAAATAAAAATCTTGTATGTACTTAATATTTATTTCAAACTTGTATTTCCCAGTGATATTTTTGATTTGAGCTCAAATTTCAGCAGGGATGAGTGGCCACTGTCGAGTGTTATATCGGTGCGTCCGATCATGTTATATTACGTAACGCATAGGTAAAGGAACTAAGGCGAAATGTATTAAAATAATATACAACCAATATATTGTATACGTTCGCCCTAATTTATTTTCAATTAAAGTATACAGAGTGTAATAGAAAGACCCACAAATGAAATACCTAACTTTTGTTCTAATCAATATTTAAAAAAAAAAATAAAAAAATATTTTATATAATTTACAGACACAGCTTGAGTTACACGTAAATAATATACCTATAACATTTTTTATTTTCATTTTTAATACCAATTTGTAAATCTGGCTTTTAAAAAATGTTGATTGTAAAAACATTTATTTAAATCATGTAGTCAATGTTTTACGATTGCCAACCTTAGTTGATCATCATGAACAATATATCCGGAAAACTCTTTCCAACTTGACAGTTAAAATCGATAACTGTATGCAATTCCCGTGGATCTCTTATTATGCCCATCACGTGTAGGAGGGAATAATTTTGTTATTTCATTGTTTAATATTTAAATTGATATTATTATATTAATGATGATCCATGAACAGATGTAGGTACTATTATATAGTATTATTAAATAGGTTATAGGTACTTTTAAGTCAATCGATTTTTGGATTACTGTGGACTGTCTGTGACGGTGCAGTAAGTCGCAGTGTCGAAATTTGTCTTAAAATCTATACATATGCATTATACATTATACACATATCGTATAAAACAATTTATTATTTAATTTATAATATTAATATTAATAATAATTATTATTGTTTTTTGGACGCTTATTGTTTCTACATGGTTTTAAAGAATTTTAATTCACACAATAAATGTTTATTGTCTTTTTTTTAAAGAATACTGCAGTTTACACAAATTCATAGGTACCTACTATACAGGTATACTATTATAATACAACTTATACATATTATTTGTTTGTATCTACTTATTTATCTATACACATGTCACATATTTTAAATGTTTTTGTTTTCAAAATCAAATAGAGAAGCGCAGGTGTGCAAGAAAAAAACGTTTTCCCATACCACCCGGCAGTAATTTTAATTTCATTATTTCCACTCTATTGGAAATACATCGATAAACATACCTACACGATTATTTTTTTTAGAAAAACTGTAATTTTTTAATTCGGTTCATTCGTCCGGATAGGTACTTGTTAACGAAGAATATGATTATATTCTTTTTCGGCTTCATCGATCCCGAGCACGAGAATAAACCGTATTTCTGTTACCAAGGTAACCCGGGGCAACCCCTTTATAATATACACACACCTTTATCCGTTTGTATCGTGTTACAAAACAACCCTTAGATGCAAAAAAAGTCATAATAATAATGCAGGAACCAATATGATACATCAGCACAGTATTGTTATATAACGGTATTGGTATATTCCACAATTTAATAGATAGCCACTGACTCGGTGCTTTGCTTCACAGCGCATAATGTCGAAACATGTATCAAGCAATACAATACAATACAATTGGATAAATATTATTTTTATGCCCAATGAGTACAACGTAATCGCAGAGGTGTTTTGATACCATTATTGATCGGTCGATGTAAAGCAAATTGCAGCTAGCTATTGGTTCTGCTGCAAACGTGGTATATTGCTCGTCACAGTATATGAAACATTGAAACCAATTTTACAACAAACCGTGAACATATTGTAATAACATAACTATATCATTCACTGATTTTTAGCTGTTGCAGAGACAATAGATCGAATTTAGATGCCCCGTACATATAATATATAATATATATCGGTAATAAAAAAATATATTTTACTGAAACATCATTGTATATATAATATTGTTTAGTTTAATAAGCATTTAAACAAATCCGTGAGAATAAAACAATAACTTTAGTGGCAGTAATTTAATACAGACGAGAGTGTATAAGTTACGTGGCAAAATTGTTTAAAACTTATATAGGTAGACACAGATTAAAAAAAAAACAAAAATCGGAAACAATTTATTCAGTTTATTTTTTTTAGGATAATATTCCTACTATAGCTTTAATAGATTCAAATATGATCAAACACTTTCACAACATATCACATAATTATTTACTGCATAATACCGTTAGCTATTGAATATAGAAGCATACATATTATCTATACTCAATGATAATACTATTCAAATCGAGTACTCAACTATTTACGACCAGCAAGTCTGCAGTAGTTCTTGTATTATAAATTGTTATAATTATTTCTTAAATACTTCAATTGATATTATTGTGTATTATTTTAGTCGAAACGATGGACGTATTGATCAACCTAAATAATATCGGTACATTTCCGACGTGTTCAATAAAATAATAATAATTGTATGAGTATACCTACCTATCTCCAGCGAATAATTAACAACTTATGAAGAAATCATAAAATACAGTATAAACGTAACTATTTGTCATGACGTTTGGGGTGCAATTAATAATACTATACTCGTAATTAATATTAATATCTATGTGTAAAACAATGGGTTAATACATTGCGTATAAATACTTCTACACATTTTTCTCAAAGGATTTTACTGTACAAGTGATCAGTGATCGTAAATTTTTTATTTTCAACGAGCTCGATAAATCAAGTGCAATACAATGGTCAAGCATAGGTACACTTTTTCACGTTAGTACATTTCATTTAGACGTCATGCAAAACAGGTAATAATTTGCGTCGATGTCATATTGTAAGGAATACTTAAGCGTGTACGACCAGAGTAATACCAGTAGCTCTTGTATTATAAATTACAATTGTTAGTTCTTAAATATTTTTATTTATAATAATATTTATTATTTTACTATTGAAACGATGGACCTACCAAAACAATATACATTTCAAATGTTGAGTAAAATAATTGTAAGAGTATCTTAAATAAATAATATTATCAATTAATGTAGATATCACAAAAGTATAATACAAATGTAATTTGTTACGACGTTTGGGATTTAATTGTTAATATCATTATTTGATATACTCGTAATCAATAATAATACGTGTAAAACAATTTGTAAATACAATATGCATATGAATACTTCTAAACATTTTTTTTACAAAGGATTTTAGTATACAGGTGATCAATGATCGTGATGTTTTTTTTTTTTTAACGAGATCGATAAATCAAGTGAAATACAATGGTTAAACATACACTTTTTTTCACGTTTGTATATTTCATTTGGACATGCAAAACAGGTAATAATTAGCGTCGATGTCATATATATATTAGTAGCAGCTGGTAGCAGGTGAATATAACATTACATGTTTGTTTGGATTTATAACATATAAATACCATTTACGACATAATTATATGTGTAAGTTGATTAATTATTATTAACTCGTTTCAAATATATAGGTACGTTTATGTATATATATTAGTGATGTTATATTATAACTACCAGCTACTATTATTATAACTAATTTTACTAGCTAAACATATAATTTATTTTTACACCTAAGTGAAATAATTTAAAACGCATGGGTAATAGAATTTACACATTGATCCATTATTATAATATAACATTAGTAAATCCTCATAAAAATCCACAGTTGAATATATTATGTTAATATTTTTTACGATTTTATATCACATTATAATACTTTGTATTATCGAATACTAGTACCATTGATTTTAAATTATTATAAAGTATATTTTAAAATTAATGGGTGGTATCCCCTATACTTAATAATTGGAAATTTAAAAATATGTGTGACCTCTTTTTTATAAATACATACTTACACGAAATTTTATTTTTTTTATCTTATTTTGATGGAGATAAAAACAAATGTCATCGTTAAATGTGATCCAAAAATTATTCATCACACTGTTACAAATGATTTTTCCCATATTTTGTATTGAAATATAGTTATTCAGCTAGTTTTTAAAACTGATTTGGAATAATAATTTTAGTATAATTTTGTTTCTCATAATTATTGACAATGTATAAAGTAAAATTAAATAAAACTATCAATTATTGTTATTAAAGGTAATGTATTTTATCGCCTAATCAAAGTCGAATTGTTAAAATTAACATTACCAAAATGGTAAGCACGTGTAAACAAAATAATAATAATGATTGACTGCGGTAAAAAAAAATGTATACCTAGCAATAATTGTAGGCACTTGTATAATATCCAGTATAAAAGTAAAACATTTATTTAACTGAATGTAAAAACAATTTGTCAAAAATACCTACAATTATAAATTGCAAATGGAAACTATACCAATAAAAATATAATATATATTATATTGAAAATGTATAATTAAGATGAACACCAAGTACAGTGGATAATAAAATATGCGAAGTGATCAAATATAATGATAATCTAAATATACACGAATAGTAGCGATACTTTTAAAGGAAATTTCTAATTTTTTCGAAAATTATCTACGTTTTTGGAAATATTCTGTTTACATATTTTAGCTAATTTTAAATCGTGGGCACCCGACGTTTAAATAGGCGTACATATATATAATATATATGAATACACACCTATACCTAAGTGCCTAATTATTCACTATGTTCAATTTAGTTCAACCCCACTGTACTATATTAGGTATATAGGTTTTAAACATTTTATTTTTTACTCTCGATGATGTGCCTATCCCTAAATGATAAAAATATTGAAAATAATAATAATAATAATAATATGCTCTTTGGACTAAAACATATTAAAGGTTCCAATATTGCGGTCTCAAGGCAGCAGATGTTATTATTAAACGGTTTTTTTAGTGTACCTATTGTCTATGATAAAAAAAGCAATTTACCGGCAATATAATAATAATAATAATAATATTAATATAAAAATCAGCTGGTGTCATAATCACCATATTATATATTATCATATAATATAGGTATATATCGTATAAACGTCCGGCACCCATGTTCGGTTGTTATTAGTGTTAAAAATTAATGCGTTAAGGAAAAAAAAAACACTAAAACATTCATTATATAACCAGAAGCCAATATATAACATACTTCAATTAATAATAATAATGAATAAAAAATAATAATAATAATAATAATAAAACGATCACATAAACATACGCTATTTTATTATCGCGGTAAATATTGTAAATTATTTGTAAAGTGGTAAATTGAAAATAAATTCCAGACAATAATATGCGCGCATATTATGACTTACGCGTCTTGTATACATTATTATATGGTTCGTGCCGAATCGTGAGCTTCGAAACCGTTTGGATTGCATTTTTTGTTACCAATGCCAACACGCTGCAGCGCAGTATTATACACACATACAACACACGTTGGGCTAATTTTTCTTCGAAACGATCACGATAACGTGTAACACGATAAAAAAAGTAAAAAAAAAAACTCGACAAACGAGATAGGTATATACTGCAGTTGACAGGTGTGTGGTATAAATTTGAAACAAATCGTAGATTGTGATCTGACCACGCTGTTTAATCTATAACACATTGTATAACAACAAATTTATGATTTGACGATATAAACATATTATTATAATATCGTCGTCATCGCGTCATCGTGTGTCCGATGAAACTATGAACGTGCAAGCGTATAGGCGCGTTATATACCTATAAGCACCTAACCTATGGTACCTATGGTCACGGCACATCCGTTACCTTAATGATAATTACTGTGGGTAAACTATATAATATTGTGATGGCTGAAAAATGAAGACGAACCGTCCGTTCAATAGGTTCCGAAGGGTTATAAATTAAAATTCAGCTAAAAAAGGTCAAGTGTAGATATTATTATTATTATTACTATATTAACCGAGCCGAGAAACTTTTTTTTGGAATTAATTTTTCGCAGCAAACGAATTGCGTCCCAAGATCCCTTTTTTTTATACGAATTGCGTCCCGATAATATTTAACAACTATACTAATTGTGTCCGATGTGTAAACTGTTGAATGGAAGAGATTAACAAAGTAATCGGTAAAAAATTTATATTATTTTTTATACACTCTGAATTTAGATGAAGAGAAATGCTTTCTTGTAAGTTTCAAGATTTTTGTCAATTAATAAAAAAAAAACTAATGGTATATAATTTCCATTCGATAAACCGTGAATAGTGAGAAATCGTGTAAATAACTGGACAACTTTTAAAAGTTCCATCAACAAATATTGTGTCAACTTGACCTAAGAACTTAAAAATAATTATTGTTGAAAAAACTAATATATTATTTTCATAATCGTTAACTAATAGAAACTTTTCATATTGGTTAATTTTGATGTTTTCTTCTATCAATGAATTATGTAAATCTACTACATTATTTGGAAGCTTGGGAATTACAGATGCTCGGGCGTGGTGCATATTTTTGCGAATTAAAGTTAAATCATAAATGGTCAATGTCGATACGTCATTTGATAATTCCCTATGAATGAGTTTTGAGGGCTTATCATAGAGATCGGGACGCAATCAGTATGTCACAAATCGCAATTTTTATATCGAGGACGCAATTCATATGCAGCCTAATTTTGAATTAAATAAGTTACTTTTGTAACATCATATTATTTAACGTGTCAATATTTCAAATCAATGTTTTTATACTTCTGTATATTCCAATTTATATTGAAGTGCAATTTTTATTTTATATAAACCTTTTATTTATAACTATGTTGGTAGTTTGTTATTATTTTTTTTTTAATATTAAGTATCTATAGCACTGGTTCCCAAACTGGGGGGCGCGCCCCCCTTGGGGGGCGTGTACACATTGCTGGGGAGGCGCAAGCAGTTTTTACGAAAGACAATTTTTATTGATTACATTTTTTTTATTTTAAAACGTAGAGAAATAAAATTAGTAGACTGGTTCTCTTTATCCGTTCTCGGGTATCAATAATGGATAACCGATAATGAAGCTTTAAAAAGTCCTTGTACAATTTTCATCTACATATTTGTGCGAATCTGGTTCTCCAGCATGGCAGTTATAAAAACAAACATAGATATCGTTTAGATGTCGCATCTGACTTAAGGTGTTCATTATCAAATATTGAGCCGAACATAAAAAAACTGTCCAAGAAAAGTGTTGTCAGCATTAACATTATTTATTAATTTCATTATGTATTTTTTTATTTACCATTATTATTATTATTATTATTTTATTAACATCTAATTTCATTATGTATTTTTTTATTTACCATTATTATTATTATTATTAACATCAATAAAAAAGTAGTCATTCCGAATAATTTAAAGTTTATTTTTAAAGAACACAAAAAAATATGATCAATTTTTTTTCAATTTAAAAAAGGGGGGGCGCGAGATTTTTGAAAATATATAAAGGGGGCGTAGAATAGAATAGCTTGGGAACCACTGATCTATAGTCTACACTCTACACCATATGGACAATATGTCCTAGACCAACAGGAAATTCCTAAAATAATATAATTTATAATCATTACCAGTTTGATAGTTTGGTATATCCATGTCGGTCATCTTTTTGTAAATATAGTCAGTATTAAGTTAAATATATTATTCAATCAAATATAATATTAAAATGGCGAGTGATCATAAATAAAATAAATTGTTGTGCGGTTCATAAAAAAATTATACATAAGCATTAATTATCCTGACGTACAATAGGTTGTCTGTATGACATTTTAAAGAAAATTATTCTTTTATAGTTTATTTTAAAAAATCAGCGAATGGGTTAAATATTTAATATCATGACGTTCATATGAACGTTTACCTGTCATAATATTATGTGTTTAATGTTTAAATGTCTACTTGGATGTATAGTTATAAGATATCCCAAATATTTATGTGTAATAATTTGTACTCGTGTCACTTGTATTTAAACAAATTCCAAAATACAACATTTTTACATAACTTATTATTAATATTATATAAGAATTTAAAAAATGACTGGTCATTAACTCTAGGTAAAGTTGGCCGAAGTCAACTGCCCACACTATGTCCACCGGCAAATAGTAAATACTCCTATGGGTCCTAAATGGGCATATAACTCCAATAGTCTGATCTTGATAAAATATCCAAATTAATCCATTTTTAGGTATAAGTATGTTATTTTGTTTTTTAATTCATAGCATTTTAGCTTAGTTAATATTAATTTTTTAATCTGTTAATCTTTGACTCGACCAAGTTGTAAAAAATAGAAAAGTTAACTTCTAACTCGTGTTACTTTTTCTTACATCGACTTAACTAAAACAAATTCGTTAACTTATCCAGTCTTGCGTGCAGGTTTGATAAAGTGGGTGTACCTATATATAGATAGGTAGGTACCTATAATAATATGGTACGAGATCAATAATAATAATTATTATTGTTGTTAACAGCTGAGGTCATCGTTCCGAAACATCTCACTATACACATCAATCGCACATATAATTTTATAAGAAACGTGTTATTATAATATTATATCAAATTTATCGAATTCAAAAAGGTCAATCTTTCGGCACAATTTTTTTAAATCTTTCCATTTTGTTTTCGGGCTTCATGACGACGTTATAATTCCGTATAGACTTACAGAACACTCAGAACAACGGTTACGCCGCGTCGTAATAATATATAAACCACCGAAACAACAATATTATAATATTACCTACCTATTATATTATGATAATAATTATTATATGAAATGATATATACGTAGTAGGCGACGAGAAACGTCGGTTTCGTCGCCTTCGCGGGAGCAAAGCCCCGCCGCCGCGTGGTGTAAAAAGACACGGCGAGGAGGAAAAAAATAATATAAATTATTAAAAAACAATATTATTATCATTATTTATAGGTCGGCTTGGATGTGGTATGGTGTTGTAGTGCGCAACTGACAACGGCGCGCGCTCGTTACCTCATTACCACATTAACACAACATCGTTAACCAGAAACAATCGTATAAATCATATACCTACCTACCGGAGCCCCGGCGGAGATAGCGTGCGTTTTATGTACTTAAACTTGTCTCTTTCGTTTTAGTTTAATACGGTGAACGCTGTTCACGGTTTACACAGTGAGATTAATTATATCATATTATAATACACCGAGAGCATCGTGCTCGACCGACCGTTTTTTTTTTCACTTTAATAATATTAAGTGCAATGCATATTTTGTTCAAACTATCATGATTTTTCGATTACCCTCGAGTATATAGTATTGTTTAGGTATCACGTTTTCAATTATTAACAGCTACCCTTAGATGTTCTCCACCTGCAGGGGTCGGTGATCCGGCCTGCAGAGGGAAAGTAACGCTGGACAGCCAAAAACATGTATTTTTTTAATGCTGGCCTTTCGCGCATAATTATGGATATTTGATTTATTTCTATGATGCATTTGGATGTATTTTGGCGGCACATTCGTATGTGAAAATTCGTTCTCCGAAATGACGTTTACAAAAAATAAATATCGTTCAAGATTAACTGATCTCCATTCTCCAAGAGTAGGTACCAATAAATGGCCAAATTTTAAAAAACTGGCCAACATATTACACCTAACTATCATATTATCAAAAAATGTGCTCAAACTATATTTTTAACACAAAATTAATACATTAATTATTAAATACTGCCCATTCAAGTTTTTCCGGACCTCGACATTTTTTTTTCAAATTATCTGGACCGTCATTGAATTTAATTGCCGGCCCCTGTTCTATACTATTCAAGCCTTGAGGAGTGTCGTCAACAGCCGAAACAAATACTCTTGTTTTCTTCAAATGAGAACCACTCTATATTTTGTACTGTAAATTGTTTAGTGGATTAAATTTTTCGAAATATTGATATATTATGTATCTAAATTGAAATTCAAACGAGTAGTTCTCAATTGTTATTATATAATAACCTCAGTACTCAAATGGTATACTTAACAGTCATAGTCCGTGATGATGGCGGGGAGGATTCGATGATATAAAAATTGGACTACCTAATTATACTTACACTTTTATGACAAGTAAACAAAATCCGTGTGTATAGTAACTTATATGGTACTAGATTCAAATACATAATATTCCATCTCTTTTATATTTTTTGTAAAACTATTTTTAATGACTCGGAAACTATAGGTACTCTTACAAATTTTGTAAAAACACATCAATATTCTTATAAAAATTTGTCTGAGTACCTACTAACCAGCATAATATATCTCCAGAGGATCCACCACTACCCTTATGACATGAGATCAATTATATGTATGTATAAAAATATTTACTTTTGCGTAAACTTTAAATTTCAAATACAGATGCATTATCAAAAGGGAGAAGGCATGCTTGGCGAATCACCCTGTATATATTTTATTATTTTTTTCGTTTTCGCGTTCTGATTACGGTCCGCGTGCGATAAACGGTACAAATAATAATAATAAGCTGCGAATAACACGCACGTCAACGGCTGTATATAGGTATGAACCTAACATGTTTGTGTGTGTCTGTTTGTGTGTGTGCATAGGTGTGTCTGGGAGCCCTTCAACGACGGTTTCACGCCACGCTCGCCCAAACGATGATGATAATAATATGGTAGGTACAGCCAACAAGTAAATCGAAATTGCCGTGAAAAAAACGTGTTGGCGAAAATGACATCTCACCGCGACAATTGTACAATAATATGGTATATTATATATAAGTATATCTAATACTCGAACGCTTTTCATCTCTGTCGGCCGACTACGATGATTGTGACGACGACAATAACAATAATTACGCTCATATCGTTCGAGCAGCGGCGCGTCCTCCAGAGATATGTTTATTGACGTGCCGATTCCGAACGGACCGTTTTCAATCGCTTTCTTATGTACATAATAATAATAATAATAACAATATAATACTATCGCCAGCTGCACCTCCTCATCCCCCCTGTGGCTCCTGCAGTGGCATGCACGAGGCGTAACTGCAGCAGTGCAGGATTTATGGTATACACCGCAACCGTATTATTGTGGGTAGGTATATATTATATAGACGCATCGTACGACAATGCGTGAACGCTGCACCTTTTGGGCGTTTGTTATTGATTAATGATATTATAATAATAATAATATATGTTATTGAATTCGTATTATCTGGTAGGTGTCGGCTGCACTATATTATATTAAATGTAATCGACGCGCGCGATGTCGAGACCATTTTTTCATTCAACGTTCGTTCGAAAATGAGGATTGATTTTAATTTCTAACGCAACGAAAAATTAAAAAAAATTTCCAAGAAAACCTTGAAGAACGTGGTTTGGAAACTTTCTGAAAAATGGTTTTTGTAAATTTTTATGTCTGTAGTGGTAAATTATCTTGGGAATTCTGACTTTCCGGTTGTAATGAATTATTATAAAATGTATTTATTTTGTTTTTATAACAGCATTAGCTACTAGGTTATTAGTTAGCTGATATTGTTAGCTAACAACAAAATAATTATTTGCTCCATATAAATAAATACAATAGTTTTCTTATATTAAGTTGTACAAAACAATAAGTTTTATAAATGTGATGATTTTGTTCGTGTTGTCTTGGCTAAGAGATTGTCAGTCATTCCTGGGCTTTTTCTAGTTTCTATATGGCTTCACCAGTAGACAAGGAGGTGATTGACTGTAGCCTGTAAAGAAGTTCTCCGCATGTTTGTCACATTACAGGTTCTTCTCTGTGCATAACATGACCATGGGTAGTTATTTTTTAATTTGAATTTAATATTTTTAATATTACCCGAGTATTTACAATTTAGCAACTAGTGTTAATGTGTCCTTTAAATTTATCAAAATATATACTCATCTGTTATAGCAATCAATAATCATATATACCAGATACATAGGATCTATCTATCCATACGTTTTGGGGCTCTGGGAAAAAACTTGGGGTTTGCCCAAAATTTTAACCGAATTTTTCTGTGAATTTTCAGGCATATAATATATCAATCAATCATTCTACACGGTATACCCGTGAAATATAATATTATGTTTTCGCCTTGAAAAAGGTACGCGTGCTTTGATGTCGTCTGCGAGTTATCGAATGAAAAAGTAAACTAGAACGAATAATTGACGAACTCACTTATATATATATTATTATACCAACCATTTTTTTGTACGTGTACCTAACGAAATTCTGGAACAATAAAAAAATAAAAAATACACGAATACATAAAAAATAAATATAATAGCGTGGTAGGTATATGGACGCTCTGCGTGAACTTAATGATGGCAAAATAACATAAATAAGACGTGTCGTGCGTTCCATACCTATTTAAAATATGCATCGTTGCATTCGATTTAATAATATTAACGTTTGATGATATATTATTATGTTATTTTATTTATTACTATATACATTTCATTCGAGTCTTATTTGCTCAGACGTCGTAACTTTTAATACAGAAGAGAAAAATACACATTTCTTAACATTACGGAACGAAAGATAGCAATTTTTTTTTTACCATTTACAAATAAAGAAAACTATTGGTTAGGTACTCTGAAATGTAATAGTTAAAATTTAAAGTGCGTGTCAACAATTTATTTTAATGATACAGATTAGATAGGTATATATTTTATTTTCATATTATAATATATTAATACGATTGTGGTGACGTGCCAAACTATATAATTTATTATACACATATAGTGATATGCAGTGTAATAATAAAATAAAGATTGGTGTTTAGGTGTACCTAATACACCTGGAATAACTTACGGCGACGATGTACCTATAATTATAAGTATTTATTTTTTTTTTACGTTTTACGTTTTCTGACTTTATCGTGATAAAAATAATATTTATTTAGACATTATAGCTACCTCCTATACCTAATAATATAATTAATATTATGAAATTATATTTATAAAACATTTTTTTTTCGATAGGATGTTTCTAACAACAATAATTTACAATGAACCAGTTCAATTTATATTACATCATTGTACAATTTAAAAGCCATCGTGTACCCGTTTTAGATTCTGAGCGAAGCGATGAATGTATTGATTTTACAATGATGTGTGTTTTTTTAAATTTTTTTTTTTGTGTCTGTCAGCACCTTTGGGACAGTAAAAGTGCTTGGATTTTCTTTAGTAGTAACTTTTCTGAGAGGAAAGTGAATCTAGTTGGTATTTTGGGGGGTCAAAAGTAAAAATTTCCCGGTATTTTTCAAAAGCGACGTAAAAACAAAAGAAAAATTAAGGAAAAACGGGAATTTTTACGCAAAATCTGTTTTCGAGAAAATCGATTTTGGTTTTTGGTGCAACTCAAAAACAAATGACCGTAGATCCTTGAAAATTTCACTGAATGTTTATATTAGCATTTTCTATTCACGATAAAGTTTCGAAAATAATTTCACTCTTTTTGAGCTGTTTACGGACATTTTCAGTTTTCAATTTTTTTAGTTTTTTTTTCTGTAAATATCAATAAAATGTTATTTGTTGGATAAAAAAACGTGAAAATGTAATATAAGACTCCTGATATACCGTTCTAATAGCAGTTGAAAAATATTAAAAATACATAGGCACAACTTTTTTTTATAAGCATTTAAAGTTCAAATTTTGACAAAATTTATCAAATTTAGAATTTAATAATTATTTGTTAGTTAAAAATTTATAAAATGTTCAACTTTTATAGCTAAGGATTGAAAATTGAAAACAAAGTTCCACGTAAATAAGTTATATATAAATTACTTTATTCACAATAATATCATCAAATATACTTGGTAATATCATAGGCTGACTGACCGTTTTCGCTCAGAATCGTTTTTCTTATACAATGATATTATATCATTGAATTCAAATTTAACACCATCCATTACAGTGACCCACTTGTAACCTACTGTACAGCAGAGCGACATCCACTAACCCACCTTTTTTTTTTTTTTAACATATTAGGATTAATATGTTTTTAGTATGGTTACAAGTTATTTTTTCTGACCGACTTATTGAGACCAAATTTCGTAAAGTTATTTTTATTGCCATAGAAACGCAAATTATCAATAAAAAACAAAAATTAACATTAAGTGTCATCCGATATATAATCTGATTATTTTTCTGGATAGGCAACAAAATCAAATGTCAATAAATAGCTTCTATACTAAAT
Source organism: Sitobion miscanthi (assembly GCA_008086715.1). Classification (NCBI taxonomy): domain Eukaryota; kingdom Metazoa; phylum Arthropoda; class Insecta; order Hemiptera; family Aphididae; genus Sitobion; species Sitobion miscanthi. Next base: position 28,666,975 of record CM017803.1, read on the forward strand.
ATATCTAACTGCAATTAATTACGTCCCATATTTTTCTTATCATATAGACCGCTCTTATAAGTCATAAGTGTAACGATGCAAATTGTACAATAATTAAACAACAAATTCAATAAAAATGTACTATATATTTTAACCTTTTGTAATTGACATTTTTTTTATAAATAGTTTATAGTTCAGTGCCCTCCCCCCAAAAACATATTTATGATTCATAGATTTTCCTTAAAGAAAAGAAATATCAAAAAGTTAAAAAAATTTACGAAAAAATGTAGGTGATATTATACCTACTTACTATAATAACTTATTTACATTTATTAGGAAATTAATTTAAGAAATTATGATTGGTTTTCATACTCGTAAAATACGTTATTTCGGGCTAAATGAAATATATTATATTATATTTATACAATATACCTACCTAATAAACAATCTTAGTTTTTATTTTCGGTATACCTATCACCGTATAATCGTATTAACTATATTTACTGTTGAGCGTACAATTTATTGAAAAGATTTAGATAGCCGTAATAGTTACACCGATATTTTATTATACAGCTGATGCGATAATAATATGAAGCCTAGTTCGGAATCGATAAGTTTTAGAAAAATCCGGTTTAATTTGTTCAATATAAAAAATCAGATTGGATCTGAATCTGGAATACATGTTATGTTAATACTAAATATATTAACACTTTTGTTGTAGGTATATTTAACAATATTGTAGATAGTTTAGATAAATTATTTTAAATGTTTAAATAATATTAGTACCTATATTATAAATAGCTTAAAAGAGTAGGTACACGAAAAAGATAACATCACGGTTGAAGGGTTGTACTAAATAGTTATGAGATTATGAAAAAAATTCCAACTTGGATTAAGAGATTAAATATTTGTATAAACATTTTTAAGTATAAAGCAGTGTACCTTAGTTAGAAAAAAAACAAAACGTACGTACACGATAAGTTGGTATCGATTGAATTCAAAAACCCACGAATAATAAATTTACTAAATATTTAAATGTATTTGTATAGTTGTTATATTATACTATGTACCTGTGTTTGATGAAGCTTTGTCAATTAAAAATGTGAGTAGAATAATATGTATACACATTTTAGATATCTGAATAATATTATGTGATTATGTGATAACATTATGGAACAAGACACATTGGATTTTACTACTATTCGTAAATAAAAGTTTGAATAGCATTCTACGGTTTTTATTTTATTATTATAAGAAAACAAAGCATCGACTGTTTTCGTGTGGTATTTGTAAAGTAGGTGCAATTTATTATTTAAAAAAAATCATTTTTTTTTTTTTGCTTCGTTCTTTTGAAATGTTTTGATTATTTATACTTCTATAATATTTTAAATATTTTAGGCATCTCGTAACGATGAGTTTCGCGATACTCGTAGAATTTGAAAACCGTATAAGCTTGTGGTGTTTAAAAAGGTTAGGTATACCGATTTATCTTAAACGAAAAATAATCATATTGTACGTAGTAAACTATTTTACAATAATATTGTTTATATTTATCTATTTATTTGGATACTTTTACTGTTGTACATAATATTATTAATTATAAGCCAATATATAGTTTGTATTGAACATATTAATTATGCTTATGCGGATAATTACAAAACAATCTGAACAATCATTATTATTATACAATTTTAATAATAAGTCAAATACAATATTTAGTCGTGGTCGGTCATGGGCATATTTATTTTTATTATTTTTAATACCTACACGTGACTTGTATTGAGATATTTGTGGGATATTGAATTCGTATAATATTATATCAGTGGGGTTTACTTTTGAACACATTTTTTATTTAACATTATATTATTGTGTTCTGATGGGTAAGTCTACTGTTCTGTAAACATTCGAGAAATACCTTCGTGTAAACTACGTCTTGTCGATGAAATCGAAAATATATTCTATGCGTGTCAATCGTGTCATTTGTAATCTTATCAATATTCAATAGGGATGGTTTTTAATGTGAATAGACAGGTATTTTCAGACGTATTCCTATAACAAACAATTGATCATAATCGCCGTCGAACTGCTCCGAATACCTGAATCCCCAAAACGAGATTCTTTTATTTGTTATTTTTAACAATAGTTAGGTAGAATCCAAAAACAATTCAATATTTGTTGGACGTGATGTCAGCCGGCGCTGATGCCATTATTGAGTTGAAAGAATAAAAATAAAATATATTATATACGAGTAGATTCACAAACTTAATCGGTATGGAATTTTAAAAAATTACTAATTACAATATTATGATATTTTAATTTTAATAATTTATCAAATAATAATATTTAAATAGTTAACACCACCATAAAGTACAAATTATGGATTATCGTTATAATAATAACTATCTTAAATCTATATGCAACTACCTACTGTCCTACTGTGCAATTGTTTGTTCCGACAATGTGTCAATGTGAATATTACGTTAATTTGGGACAAGTATAACATTGCGTACCTTTTCCATAGATATTTGTTTCAGTGGCCGTCATACCGTGGGGCAAATGGGTGATGAGGGGGGGGGATAGATCCTACCACTAAACCATGAACCTTTTTTTTTCAATATTATTACAATAACAGCTTACACACGGGTATAAAACGGTAACCATAAATTATATTTTTAATAATCAAATAGTGTATGTTAAAAGATCAGCTATCTCCCACCCCCGCCACTATGACAGCATAATTTTACCACCACTGGCCAATTTTTTCTGTGATCGTATTAATACCGATACGATGAATCTATCACAAACCATCACTTTTCAACATCGTCAAAACAATTGTATACAACCATAATAATAGGCATAGTTATTAATTATATTCCTATGAATCATTAATCTATTATATTATATATATATCCCACTGTGCAATACTATGTCACATAAACGTTTCAGAGAAGTTTCAAATCGACATATTGTATTGATAACATCGTATCATCATCTCTGATATTATGTCATCAATAAGACTTCACGGAAACATCTATATCTTATTTTATTATTCAATAGATGTTACAATGTAATGTAGAGGTTATTATTTAACATAATATTAATATGAAACCGATTATTATAACAACGAGAAAAAATTATCATAGTTGTTAATCGCATATTAAAACATATTTTTTAACTTCAGACCAAAAATGGTTATAATTAATAATCAACAACTTATTTGATAACTCAAACTAAAATAAGTCTGAATAGTTTTTTTTTTCCAAAAAAGGTACCTATATGATTATCTGATCGTAGTATATAGCATATAGTTTTCCAAAAAACATGTTTTTCATTATTATTGTTATTATGTACCATTGTACCTATAAACTATAGCTATTATGATCTTAAATATTTAATTATTTAACGGAACCAATAATCATCGCAATGTGGATAGGTAGGGGTTTTAACCAAATAATTTACCTACATATTTTTATAACTATAGTTAAATATTGTTTACAATTAAAAATCACATGATTATTTTGACAGTAAATATTTTAAAAATCTTTCACTATAAATTATAATACATGCATTATACATATATTATTATCAATAATTATAATTTATAGGTAGTGATTTTCAAAACTGTTTATGTCCAAATAATCATGTAATTTTTAATTGTAAATAGTATGATATTAACTTTATTAATATGTAATTTATTTGGTTAAAATTGTTGTACCTATCCGCAAAGATGATTATTGTTCTTGTGTATAAATATTATAAATACGTATTACGTATATTACTCTGTTTAACGTATTGCGTGTATAGTATATAATGTATATAATATATATATTATATACATATTTATATTAGGACGTAAAATAGATACTATTCAAATAAATATAATAAACAGAATTTCAAAAAAAAAAATCTGTTCAAAATATTCGAATGGGTTTATTTGAATATGTTGACGGAAAAGTGTTGAAACCGGCACTCTATAAAATACCTATAGAAGAACCAAAAATGATTATGAAAAGTAGAAAATGAATAAAATGACTATAGACAGTCTATTGTCTATTTCAAATTGTATACATAATAAAGGAATTAAAAATGATTGTCGCCATTAACAAAAGTAAAAAAAAATAGTGGAAAATAATGTTTTTCAACAACTATAGAATCATGTAAAAAAACGACTTCAAAAATTCAATGTTTTTTTTGAAATTATGAACGTCTATTATGCGTTAAATGGATCACCCGGTATGGTTAGTGGTCAACCCCACATTTGTTACCCACATACTCTACTCCGTGTACGCAATACTTTAGTGGTGCAGCAGTGTAATATAATAATAACACACAATATGTGTACAATTGTGTATATATTATATGATGTAGCCTATATATAGAGCCAAGACGCAGTGGCGTCTTGTCACCTGCAGGATCGAGTAAATTAATTGCGACGATGTTGTAAAAATCGAGTATGCGCACAAGCTGCAGCGCACGCATCGTGGATACTTGCGCGTAGCAAGTCTTTATGTCACAGTTCTTAACACGGTATTTAGACTATTTTCCGAGTGATTTTTATTTAATTGGCCATTGCGTCGCGAGCTAAAAAGCGAACAAAAAAGTAAAAAGTTATAGTCATACGACGCGTATTTACCAACACATATATACCGTATTATACCATATTATATACCACATATATACATGTGTGTGTGTACTCGATTTCAAAGCCCTCTCGCATTATACTATTGACCTGCAGCACTGCTGTTCGACAAAAAAAAAAAAAAAAAAATAAAAAAAACCATTTAAACACGAATTGGCTTTTAACCAAACCACGGTATACAATATTATTTGTATTATGGACGCTGCGGACGTGAAAAGTTCTCCGGGTTATAAAATAGAAGAGCCCCCGCCGACCACAGAACACGTTATTATCCTGTCACTCCAGTTTACCTCGTACAAATCACACACGCAGCGGGGCCTGGCTGTATATACATATTATACATATATATATATACACCCAACAGTTTCTATATTATATACTACACGAGCACACACACACCACAATCACGGGCGTGCGACAATAGTAATTATTTTCCATCGAGATTCCTGCGAAGACCGCACACTTAAACTATATTACATTATATACGTGTACGACTCCCGTGGCACAGGCTCTCTGCACCATCGACGTGTTTAATTGGCTGCTGCCAATACGATTTATAGACATTGCCTAAAGAACGGACCGCGTGTCTAATATATAATAATAATTATAATATAATGTATACCTACCTAATATGGACGCAAACACAATATTCAGATCGATAATAATTCGAAAATAGGTTTCGAATTTTAATCGCTCGAGCTGTGGAGTAAAACTCGGAGCAGGATGAGGTGCCCACCCATATAGATAACCGATATCGAGGAGCCGAGAAAAACGACATTATCACGAGACCTGAAAACCGTCTGAAAAACAATTTCCGCCGACGGTTTTTGAATTTTCGTTTTTAACAAAAACGACGCGAAAGTAGATTTTTGAATTTGCACACGCTTCATTGTTGCAGGGGCTTAAAATATGCGTGAAAATCGAATAGGGGTGCCCCAAGGGAGCTTACTGATCGGTACCTCGAATTTTATAGTGCCATAACCACGGAATCCCGAATATAATATCGTGCACCAATTTCATAATAATATTATTGTAAAATGTTTTTTTCATAATATATATTATCGTCTTGAGTAATCATCGACTTTAGTCGAATATTTTTAGTTTAGGCCAACGTAACGATTTTTCATAACGAAAGCATTAGTTTTTTTTTTTAATGAAAATTTAAGTTCTATGAATTTCTATAACATTTTACTCCAACTCTTGATTTTCAACTCCACGTCATTGTACAAAATAATATTTCAAATGTCTGCAAACTCATAGTTTCTTTAACTTTCGAATTACCAGCTGTTACTTGCCCGTACAAGTCCACAACCCTATTGATATTTTCGACGATACGCACCTAAGGTCATCGGGTTTTTTTTCATTGTACACATTAATATAAACTTTGATAGTACAGTCTGTTCATACAGTGAAACCTTTATTTATGAATTCTATTTTATACCCCTAGGGTGTTCTTCGTATAAATAAGATGTTACCAAAAGTTTATGTTTTGTAAGAACCGTGGTACAGATTTCAGTGACTGGTTGTGCTGGGAATACGCGTGATATGCGTGCCCAGTATTTTTAGGGATTTCCACTTTACCGCTAGCTGGACGGAAAAAGGTTGCTTTCCATCACTTCAACCGGGTGTTGACCAGTTGCCCCCCACAGCTGTTATCGGGATTTTGAAAATATACCAGTTGCCCCCAACCGAATGTACCAACAGCCCTCACATGTTAATATATACACGATTATATATAGCTTGTAAAATAGGGGAGGAAAATATCGAAATAATAAATAAAATAGTATACAATTAAAGAAAAAAATTCATATGCTTATTTCGTATTTTTTAATAATTACCAACAAAATAATATGAATACAATAGTTAATAAAATAATAAATATTATTATTATGTGGCAATCAATGTAATAATTTGACAACAAAAAAATTGTGTTTGTATTCGATAACCGATTTTAAAAGCACCGTTTCATCTTCACTCACAAGCATCTTTGACGTACACGACTTTAATGTACGTCGCCATTTCACACTCGCTTGTGTAATGCGATATTTGTAAGAAGTATAATTATTTAAAACTAACAAAACCTTGCTCTTTTCACCATGCACTCGCGTAATATTTTCCATCGTGTTAACAACATCAGTGCTTTTCGTCTACTAAAATGTACCTGTCAAAGACGTAGGTATCAAATAATAATTTCTAACAACCATAAAAATACTAATTAAGATAGGTTTACAATAAACTATAATAACTAGCGTATTCCGATAAATAACTGTCGTTACTCGTTACCCACGTGATGAATCAGCTATCCAATTACACGCGACTAAATTTGGTAAAATCCTCGCTTTGCACCGAGTAGTAGTAGGCTATTATTATTAATACAATTTTCATTTTATCCAAAATATTTGTATACTATATTATATTTCTTATTTATTACAAAATACAATATCATATATAATTTCAAATATCAACATTTGATTCTATCATTTCATACTATTTTACATTATAATTTTATTTATTATTTGTATAATTACCTCCCCTATTTTACGGGCTATATATTTTAATCGTGTATATATTAACATATGAGGGCAACTGGTACATTCGGTTGGGGGCAACTGGTACATTTTGTTGAGGGCAACTGGTACAATTTTCTCTAGGTAGTTTGGGGTACATGCCCCTTCATCCGTCAATCTTTCGGTGCAGGTGCGACAAAAATCTTATTTTTGACAAAATTGATTTTTTTGTACCTCAGAAACAAATAACTGTAAATACATGAAGTTTCCAACAAATATTTGTATCATTATTTCTATACATGATAACATTTTAAAATTGTTTTGACTTTTTTTGAGTTATTAATATTATAATTTATAAACATTTTCGATAAACCATTTGATCGTTCGGTCAAAGTTATAATGTCAATTATTCGGTCAACGATTATAATATTTAAATCGGTTTTTAAAACCACTTATTTGGTTCAAAGTCAAAAAATAATATCTCAGAATTTCAGCGCGCGGTGTATACCTTCTACACGTGTAGTGATTTTCAATGGTTTTCAACGGAATACAAATATGTCTTCGCTACAACGAGGGACGACCATTCGCTTTATGAATCGATAAAAACATAATAGCAGGGAGTGCATTTGGTTTGATTCGACCACGTGTCTGGTGCCTATGTATATACAAACTATATACCTACACTCGTGCCGAACTACTGTGTGCGAAAAGGTGATGTAGACACAACAAAAGAAACATATATTATATTGACCACATCGACAGTATAATAATAATATGTAATAGGTATTGTATCAAATTGTATACGTCATTATTGTTGTATACTTGTATCGGTATAATATAATATGAGACTCAGGTTTAGCAGGAAAATACACAAAGTCTCGAGAGAATATTTTAAAATATAACTTAAACAAATTCGAAAAAATAGCGAACTGTTTCTTTATGAATGATAGCAATTATAACACTATAATAGGTACATTATATTATACTGAAAGTGGGGCAATAATGTAAAACGTTCCTATTATTTTTAAAACTGATAAAATTAAGTTTACCTATATCGATTCTATTGTAGAAAAAATTTCAGAGAATCGAATGTTTTCAACATATTTTATGTAAATGATCCTGCATTTAATCTTGTAAAAATCAATTTAAGTTTCGTCAAAAAGGACTATTTCCAAACTAAGTCACAAAAGTCTCGAGAGAATCAAATTTCAATAAACAACACTATTTTGAACAAATCCAAAAAAAAGTAGGTTAATGCCTCTTTAAAAATGATGTTAATAGCCAATAATTATGTACATTATTATATTGAAAGTGGGATGATAAGGCATAACTTGACAGATGTATGAGGTGTTTCAATCAAACATATCCACATCTATTTTTATCTATCTACTAACTTTATTCAAACTATGATTTTTGGAATTTTTAAATATACTCATAGGTAATAATATTTTATATTATTATTATACATTGCAAGTTATTTGCAAGTATTTGCAAGTCTATTTTTAGAATTTTCAAGTCCAAAATTTCACCGTGAAATCAAAAAATTTAAAATTGGGCCAACTTTACGTAACCCACCCACTTTGGTCCGGAACTTCGAAATCGGTTTTAAACAAAAGCTAATGATTATCAAGCATTTGCAAATCTGTATATAGAATTTTCAAGTTAGCTGAACAACCGCTATGAGTTTTGAAGTATTAAAGTTAGCCTACCTAAGTTGTCCCAGAACTTCCAAATCGGTATAAAACGAAAGCTAATGATTAGCAAGTATTTGCAACTTAAGTTTTAGAATTTGCAAGTAACTTGAGTCGCTATTAAGACCTGCCAAAGTTACGAAGTTAGCCTACCCAAGTTTTCTTAAAACTTTGTAAATGGCACCAAACGATAGCTTTTAATTTGCAAGTATTTTGAAGTCCCTACTTAAGATTTGCAAGTTATTTAGGTAGTCTCTATGAAGTGGCCTCCAACTATTGAAATTGTCGTGGTGTTTTTAACTGAAACTTCAAAGTGGGTATCAAACGAAAGCTAATGATTATCTGCAAGTTCATACTCTTTATAACTGGTATAAATTTATTTATAGATGACCAATATTTATAACCTAAAAATAATAAATTCATTCCCAAAATTTTAAATTAGCAATTTAAATTATCTTTAAATATAAAAAATTATTTTAAATACATCAATACATATTTATTCCAATAGCTCTATCTGTGAAGTCGACCCCCGACTTAACTCAATCCACTACAACCCGTGCCAATATTATGCAACTAAATTGCAACTATTTTCAACACGCTTTTTGAAATTTAAATATTTTCAAATAACATTTCATTTATTAAATGCAGTTTTATTTTATTTTACTTGACCATTTTTTATACAACTTGGCTTTTTTCATCCCAGTTATTAGCGTTATTAACATGCATATGAATGAAGTTGATCAATTTACCTTTTTTCCAACTTTTGGTTAATTTGCATCGCAGAAAAATGTCTTCATCACTTGTCGTACTGCGAATAATTAAACTTAATGTGCAGTTCTGACAAAATAGGTATATAATATAAAATATATTATACATAATATGATTAGTAACGGTTCCAAGGCTAATGAACGTGTACAACTTTCACTCGCCATTCACACTATAAAACTAGGGTGGACTAATATATCATGCTGACAAATTAATAATGGACTAAATATTGGCAACAACGAAATTCGTGGATAGTCGTAACTTGTAAGTCGCGGGGGCCAGGGTAACGTACGTGCTTGAGCATACTTGAAAACCATTGTCTTTTAATTGAAAACCAACTAAAATTTTCGATCGAAACGGTTAGGCCTAAATTTCAAGGTTCAAAACCTAATAGTAGCCGTTATAGTGACTTGAAAATATCTGCCATAATCATTAGCTTTCGTTTGATACCCACTTCAAAGTTTTAGGTTAAAACGTCACGACCACTTCAAAAGTTAGCTGCCACTTCATAGCGTCCACCTAAATGCCTTGCACATTTTAAGAAGGGACTTGAAAATATTTGCAAATTAGAAGCTATCGTTTAGTGCTATTTTCAAAGTTATAAGACAACTTGGGTGGGCTAACTTTCAAACTTTAATAGTTCCTACTTGCCACTATGTTACTAGAAAATTCTAAAAATGGACTTGCAAATACTTGCTTATTATTAACTTTCATATGATACGTATTTTCAAGTTCTGGGATACCTTTGACGGGTTAACTTCCAAACTTTATAAGCTCCTACTGGTCGCCGATTTACTTGTAAATTCTAAAAATGGACTTGCAAATAATTGCTAATCATTAGCTTTTGTTTGATACCTATTTGGAAGTTTTGGGACAACTTGGGTAGGCTAACTTCAAAACTTCAAAGCTCATAGTGGTCGTTCAGCTAACATTCAAATTTTAAATACAAACTTGCAAATTCTTGCTAATCATTAGCTTTCGTTTGGTGCTGATTTCAATGTTCCAGGTCAAACCAGGTGTCCCAACTTCACAAGTTCAAAAGTTTATAGCAGCCACACGAAGGAATTACAATTTACAAAAAGGGGCTTACAAATATTTGCTAATCATTAGCTTTGTTTGATACTAATTTCGAAGTTCTGGGTCAAAATGGTTGGACGCTCTGTAAAGTTTGCCCAACTTTTAGTTTTTTGGTTTCACGGTGAAAGTTTGGACTTGCAAATTCTAAAAATAGACTTTAAAATAGTTGCGAATAACTTGCACAATCATGGCAGAAACTTTTAAACACTTTCAGTATTTAGATGGGCCAACTTTACGAAAGTCAAAAGTTGGATTTTACGAATAGTTTGTAGGTATTAATTGGTAGTGGTGGCATACTTTAGTATCGGATTTTAAATTATAATATAATAAATATTCGGCAAATCAATGCGTTAAAATGACTTAACTTTAAGCGCTTAAAATATTCATTTTGTTATTAATACATTTATATCTACATTGAAATATAGTTAGGCAGGAAACTTGTATACATTTAAAAAAAGATATAAGAAAAAAATTAATCTCTGTAATTCAAAAATATAATTTCTAAGATATTATAATGTAAATAATATAATACATACAAAAAAAACATATCAGACTTGTGTATTGGAATAATTATTAGTTATATTCTATTTGATAATATTGTTATTATTTTTTATTATTATTATTAAATAAAAGTATCATTGTCAAGTATCATGTTTCATATCAATATAATTATTTTTATCGCTAATAGAAAAAAACATGTTTACAAAATATACAATGCGCGTATACATTGCAAAAACAGTAATTTATAGTTTAATAAAGACAAGAAAAGCATAAGGATTTATTGATAATTGGAAAACGCTATATCATAATATTATTAATTATTAGCTGGTACCTATTAATATTATTATTAAAATCTATTGTTTTTTTTCGTTATTTGACTTAACTGCCTACTATAGTGGATTAGTATTATAAGATGAACAAAAAAAGTATTTTGTATACTACCGCTCGATGATAACTAAACTTTATTTTTTTGTGATATTTCTTAAACTGTAAGCCTTAAATAATATGTACATAGTATATGAATATCCCGAGTACTCCTCCTGTTTTTAATTAAAATGTTTTTCATATAGCCCGAGTGCATCTTTAGTGAACAGCTGTAAGTACCTATATTTAAGATGAACTAATTGACTAATCACTTTCAGTTCAAATGTTTGAATGTAATTTAATCACTCACTCAGACTTTTAAAAATGGGTGTAAGCCAAAAATGTTTGGGGTGTATGTCAGTTTACCTCCTCTTGGTGGTGCACCCTGGGTAACTCAAAAATCTAAATTAATAGAAACATATTAAAAACGTAAACAATTTGACCTTTATTTTTCTAAAGCTGTACTCGGGAAACTCCCATATGTAGCTCTACAGGCACTCAAAACTCCTGTATCTACTGTTCTGATCAGCAGCCCAAGCTAGGATTGTGGATATTTGGCCGAGGATATACGAAGGATAATAATATCCTATATTTGGCATCTGCGCCAATTTTTACCTATTGTGATTACTGATTACTGATTGTTGGGTGTACCTACACAGTGTAATCGTTTAATAATTTATTTAGAAAAGTTATCTAAGCAATCAAAAGTGATATAAATCGGTTTAAAATTTAAAAAACAATAATGGAAATTTAAAATTTAACAATAGGCTACAATAGCTGATAGGTCTATATAATGTGTTTCATGTGAAGGTAATAATAAATAACTAATATTTCATTTTCTTAGGCCAGTTACGCAGCTACGCGAATGATGAGAGGTTTCTCGTAATTAAAAATCAGAATTGAAATCGCAAAATTAATATTTTAAATGAAAAATAAAAATAAAAATGATGTAAAAACCTTAATACAACTAAATCAAAAGTGTGCAACATATAAAAATTAATATATCAATATAATTTGTTTTTTATTGTTTAAGCATCAACTTCATAGTAGGTAGGTATCTTCATGGTTATTATAGCTTACAATATATTATTAAACAGTTGGACTTAGATTATTTAGATATATGTATGAGTGATATTCACATTAGATTTACATTATAATATTAAGTTGTAACAATTCAATTTACATAAATACCTATTATACCCATTTCTTTCAATTACAATATTATTTAATATGTATTATTATAGTAGTTATATAAGTTCTCTTTAATATGCATTACCTATACGTTATAATAATATGGTTTGATAAAATATTATTATATTATGATAGCGAAAATATTAATTTTTCTGTTATACTTAGGTACCTTTGGAGAAGGTTATCTAAATTAAAGACGACACGTCAAACATTTTATTACCATTGTGTACGATTATTGCAGCGGTTTTGTGTCGTTAAGAGTTTTATATTACCCATGCATTTGATAAATTTCTTCCATAAAAATTTCTCAATATCTGATTAACCGCGATATGTCTATAAGTCGTTGGCAAATTATTTACATACCAATCGTTCGTATTATGCAATATTATAAATTATATATTCTATACAGTCTATACGTGATCACAATTTGTATATAATTATCACATATTATTATAATATAATAAGACTTGGCCATTATTGACTGTATATATAAGGTACAACAAATATAATTATTATAGCGTCTGATCGCTGAACCGAGCGTGCGGTAAGTGGTAGTTGTTCGTAAAACGGTCTTATACAGTCGCATTATCGGCACAAATCTTGATTGAGTATCTCTTTATGATGCGATGAGACGTGTCTTATTAATGCTTGAACTCAGAGCGAGTACCTATAAAATGTTTATACAGTATTTGCTATGAGAAATAATAATTATACGGACGGATTGTGACAATGGACTCGTCTTGTGTATATACACAGTGAATCACTGGGAACGGTCACCCCTATCCTCCTTCTTCTCGATAACGCAGTTATTCAAAATCTGAATTTTGGAATTTTTAAGTACTTAAAGACCGCATATAGTTTAAAATTCTCGAGAGTTTTTGGTACCTACTACTTGCGCGTATCGGAGATACAAACTGCTGTTTTTCAAATGATAACCTCCCTTTTTATCTGTAAATTATTTATCCGATAATTTTTCTGAAAATATTAACGTAGACATCTTGAATAAAATTCAAACTAAATAGTAGTTTTTGAGTTATTTAACTTTGTGTACTAAGTATAATAATAAATTTATAGTTCAGTGATAATGATAATGGGTCTGATAGATATGGAGCTATTAGTAATTAATATTGATCCATCAATATTTATATTTATAGTTTATAAAAATGGTCCGAGTATAATAAATACTAGTTCCGATACTTCACCTATTTTATGTTTTTATAAAACCATTTTGAAAAACTTTAATCCTTATTATAGACATTTAAGCGACAAAAAAAACTACTACTCATTTGAATTTAGAGTCCTAAAATGTTTAAATCCTTATATTATTAAAAATTGTTTTCGTTTGAAAAACAAAAATTTGTATCACCACATGACACTATAACGTGGATATATCCTAATATAAATAGTATACATAATCTCGAGAATTTTAAAACTTGGTCTTTGAGTGAGTATAGTTTTAAAACTTCAAAAATCATAGTTTGAACAAATTCACTATCAAATAAAAAAAAAAAAAAGGTCGTACATGATCGATACGAATCTCCCTGTATTTACCTATACTATTATACGTGGTGACTTTAACGGAAATATCGATTGGCTCGAAAACAACTGACGTGAAAAAAAAAAAAACGCGCGAAACTATAACCGCATTATTAATCATTGGCACCACCGGACAACGACAAATCAACGCATTCGCGATCCACGTCCGTTATAATACGTCTTCGCCGTGAGAAGTTAACCGCCAGCACCGCGTAGCAGGACTTGCAGACTATAATTCGCCTTCGGTCGCAGGCGGTCAGCTGCAGCCGCCGTGATGTAACAAGTACCCACACACGCGCACCCACACACCCACACGCGTGAGCGCATAAAGTCACACAGGTATAATATGTGTGTGTGTGTGTGTGTGTGTGTGTGTGGGAATGTTGCGGTTGTGCAGCAGGTAGGCACTTGTTTTCGGCAACGTGTGTGTGTGTGTGTGTTGGCATGTAACACGATAAGTTCAGGAAGTACGGGTGGCTGGTCTGCGTGGACCCCTCTCCCTCCCCACCACACCCCGTCATGACACCCTTTCGCCGCCGAATGCACGAACGAATGTTCACACACACACGCACAGCACCTACAACCGGTAGCCGGGCCCGCGCGGAGGATCGTACACGGTATACGCCAACTGGCCGTGGCCTCCGATTGAATTACATTTCGTGTGCACTTATTTTTTTTCAACTACTCGTTTCCCCGCCACCCACCGACTGACGACGACCAGGCCAACCGCATATAACATCGTATTATTATATAGGTAGGTGGGTACTCGGAACCTATATGCTGTCGTTACATCGTCGCGGCAGTTGCAGTCACCGTCGGGCGCGTGACGTGTAAGTATATAATATGTAGGTACCTACTTAGGTGAGAATATTATTATCGTCATTGGCACGAAAAAATACCCCCCCCCCCAACTTGCTAAACTCAATTTTTCAAGACGCACCAAAAACGTTTAAAAAAAAATCGTCAAAGATCTACTGGAAAAAAATTAAAATTTTTAAACTACGACCTATATTAAATCCTATTTTGAAAATAATTGAAGTCGACATTAAATGTTCGTATAGGAAATATCGTATAAATTGTCAATGTCTCGCCACATCGGAGGTTTTATTAGTTTATGTTTTTACCGAGTTTACATAGAAGGTTTTTAATGTCACATATGAGGTTGGTTGAATATGACATTTTAATAATTGATGTCAAATTAAAAAATTTTAACACACAGAAAGTATAGTTTCATGAACGATATATTGTATCCCTTCTAATTATGTCCTAATCGGTAAAAAATGTATATGGGTATTCGGGTACGCAATTTTTTTTTCAGTCATTTGCATCTCACTTCAATTTTTTTCAATTCAAGCACTGCGGTTAACTTGACAACGATTAATATCTGGTAATGTCTGCAGTTATCTCGAATATTATTGTATACGATTTCTTGCAGCAGTCCAAAAACATTATTCTTCGCTCGCGGCGTGCAGGCGATAACTGCAGGCTTGCAGTATCCTTTATCCAGATAACAAGCCGAACACTGGTCGTAACATCATGCTGTGCAGTGATAATGCAGATCGAATCCCCGACTACGTCTAAAGCACCTACTGTATGGCTATAACACTACATCATGTATAGCTAATATACCAGTGCGGCGTTCAAAGAGACGATCTGAAACGCACAACAGAGGTGATAAACATATATCTCCTTCTATATAATAGTATATTTTTTATGTTCACGTCGGAGGGTGCGAGTATTAGCTGGAACCCGCATGCGTATATATAGATACGTGCGCCGGATTTCGGACCGAATTAACGAGACGTCGGCGTTAAGTAGTGGCGCAGTGGGTGCTCACGTGAATTTATTATTATTTTAATAATACCTATATACACATATTATATTGTATTATACGGTTACCTACCTATTATTATAACGTTCTTGAAAGGAGGGCAGCTGATGTCGCGTGTGCTACCGTCGCCGCCGCGACAGACGCCGAACCTATATATATATATAGCCGTCTTCGGCGGCGGCGTGGCGATAATAATATATAATATCGAAGACGTCACAGTCGTCCAGGTGAACTGGAGCGGCGTTTTTCCCCGTTCCAGTAAAATCAGTATAATCACAGCGGTCGATCCGCGTACAATACTATACAATGGCATGTACAAATAATAATAATATAAAACGTATATAATCTGCTCTTGAAACGAATAATATAATACAGGTACCCGTATACTATATAGGTATGTAACATACGCGCGCGGCGAACGGGGACGTGTTGAGCAGAAAATCAAACAATAATAATAAATATAGTACGTACAACCGTGATATTGTCCTTTATACCGAGCGGTGAGTGTTTTTTCGGTGACCGCGGTAACCACTGCACACAATACGGATACTGTATTGGTATATATTATTAATATTATATAGGCGTGTATGGCGTATATGGTTCAGCTTTCTCCCCTATCTTCACGTGGAGGAATGATCAACGGCCGAGTGTGAATATAACTTATCGTATATTTTATATTATACAGGACGATACACTGAGCTACGATACTCCAAATGTTTCCTCATAACGAGATAAATTTGTTCAAATTTTAACTATCAGAATTGTAATTATACTTACCTATACTAACCTACTCGAGAACCATATTTTCAAATACTCAGAGTTGTGTATACCACTCTATAAGAGTGTTCTGTGCGGCGATACCAAGTTATTTTTTCCAATCGAGAACCACCCTTTTTTCCTTATCTGTTTATCAGATAACTTTCTTGAAAATG
Organism: Sitobion miscanthi; assembly: GCA_008086715.1. Classification (NCBI taxonomy): domain Eukaryota; kingdom Metazoa; phylum Arthropoda; class Insecta; order Hemiptera; family Aphididae; genus Sitobion; species Sitobion miscanthi. Next base: position 28,683,987 of record CM017803.1, read on the forward strand.
TCGATGTATCTAGTTCAACACTCGAAAGGATAGTTTTTGAGAAATATAAGGAAGTAGGTAAGGATAACAGGTACACGATAGTGTTTTGTACGATATGAGGGCTGTATTGTATGTAATGATTTGAAAATTGTAGTAATTAATATTACAACGTTTTACAATTCATAAAAACTGTCCTAGAATAATAAATACTTCGTACAATATTACATTACTTATTCAATATTTAAAAAAAATCATCTGCCTAACAGTTTCAGCAAAAAAGCCGGTTTTCATTTGAAAAAAATTAGATTGTACCGCCACACGACACTCCTTTAAATGGTATAAGAAATCTAAATAATGAATCATGATAATATGATATTTTATAATTAGGTATTTACCTAGGTATACACCTACTTAAAAATTCCAAATATCATACTTTAAATCAATCCAACATCAAATGATAAATGCGGGTGAGTATGCTTGGTGCGAGTCACACTGTATATGATTCAGAACAGTGTGTGTGTGTGTGTGTATGTGTAAGTACAAGAGGCGTGTAAAATACCTATAATCGGCTATAGTCGTCGCATATAATATTATACTGTACATACTTATTACTTATGCGTTATACCATATTGTACAGCCGTATAGTATATACATGATCTTTTTCTTTTATTCCGCCGAAAAACGATGTCTTTTGTGCCCAGGAACCGTGGTAATATTAATCGTATTGTGTGCGGTGTCGTGGGTGAGGGGGGGTAGTGGCGAACTGCTGTGTAAATCTCGTCGGTATAGGAACCTATATATATAAATTATATTATAATACACAGGCACTTACTACTGAACGCTATACAAATATAATATAATATAATATATACACGATACACCCGCGGGGTGGACTATTAAACACGCGTATTTGGGGCTGAAATCAAGTCATCGTCGCCGTCGTTGTCCTCGCGCATTATTCGCTCTAAACGTCACCCCGTCAACAAGTGGCACTCGTCGACGCCGTCAATAACAAACGCCTCCTCCGCCTTTATAATATCCTCGTGGCGTCCCGCACCGACGACGCCTCTTGAACATAATATAATATCATCATTGTATATAATATACGCGTTATACATATTATATATTATAATATGGTCGTCGTTGAAAACGCTATTGTCGGATTCGGTCGGCGTCCAAATGCTTATAGGTATATTCAGTGTATTAAAATGATTATAATATACCTTTTATATAATATATCATTATTATGTTATCAATACAGTCGTGCGGGCATCATATAGGTTTAATACTGTATAGGTATTTGTTAGGTGTCTACACCGGGAGTTTACCGATTGCGCTTAAAACGATACTTTTCATATTATAGCAATCGCACAGTACGTTATTTTTAGCGAGGTTCATAGACCAATTATTTCGAACTTATAATTATTTTAAATTTAACGACTCACGGGAGGTGTCTGGTTGCTGTTCAAATATTTTATATTATATTATTGTTGTTTAAAAGTTTAAATTATGCAATAATTACGTAAGAACTAAATAGGTATGAAAAAACCGAGGTTGTAATTCCTAGAATATTATTTTATCATTTTTAAGCAGCAGAATTAGAAATCAAACTAACAAAACATGTACGGTAGTCGGTTTTATAAAAAAAATGACGTTATCAGTTGTTGCACTGTGCTCGGTTATTTTCAGGGATCATAGACCTATATTCCGATAGATAAAAGCCGTAATTGGTTATTTAAATGTGTATTTTAAAATATGTAAAAATAATATTTTTTTTATTCAGTACAACATTAAATTACTACCTACTTTACCCAAATAAAAAAAATATACAATAATTAAGACTTCGGTATTATAAATATAATAAAAATAAATGAGAATTATACATTTATACGTAAAAAAGTATCCATCTAATAGTATTTGGTTCATTGCGTCACCCCAAATTATAGGTAAAGTATAATAATTGTGCAACACAACGAATCGATTAGACCAATAAATAGCTTGTGAAAATTAAAACTTGATTTCGTATGGTATATAATATGGTATTAGGTATTAGATACTCAATTTCATACTTGTATATGTTACCTATGGTAACGTTTCAAAAAGTCCCGATGCTGTTATATAGAATATTGGCTTCGAATCAGCTACTTATTAATATTTTAAGTGTAAGAAAATTTTTTGTTTCAAAATAAAATAAAATATTTATCCATTCACTCGGTAATTAATTGACTAATGTAGTATACTTACTTAAGTTTTTAATTTTCAATTATTTCATATATTTTTTATATTTTTCTGGGATAACATGGAATAGATGAAATCGATTTGGTCGAAAACTGGTGTCTTCTGTAGTAATAATTCTCGTTTGTCTGTTGTTGTTTTTTGTATTTTGTTACAACTATAACATCATTGAGAAACTAATTGGAATTCTATGGGTATGAGTATAAAATATGTATCCTAATTGTTTCCCCGCAGTATATATTACGATAATCGCTATACTCTAGTTTTTTTCATGAAAATATTATTTTTAAATTTAAAAAAACAGCATAAAGTAAAGTAATACAATACTGTTTTATGTCGAGGTGAGCCATGCGAAATAAGTGGTTAGTGTTAGTGTGTGTGTAACCGGTCTACTTTTTGTGCAATGACTTTTCGGAGACAAACTAGGTATCTATATAGTGTTGTACAGATTATAGTTTTTGTGGCTTAGGATTTTGGATGCAAGTCACCTACTCATTAATTTAACGGTTTGATTGTCATTTGTCAACAATTATACTATAGTCAGCTATTATTGGTAATCAAATGAATGATGGTGCATTATCGCTTTAATAAAGTCAATAAAGATCAGTGCTTTATTTAAATTTATGTTTACTTACTGGAGACACATAATAATGTTATATAGTGTATAAATTAGTGTGTATCAACTGCAGTAATCATGATTCATCATGATAGTTTAGTCTACTTTTGGTGCAGTGACTTTTCGGAGAAAAACTTATAGTTCCGCGTTCCATATACTAACATTTGTTTTACATTTTGTTTATTCCTTAAATAAGTTTTAATTCATTTTCACAAGTTATTTTTATTTTTGGTTTAGGATTTCTGAGTGTAATTAAAAGACGAAAGTGTCATCAGTGGATGGCTTCTTCAATCAAAATTTCAATTTTTCCTGTTAATTAGCTCATACTCTTATTGTGCCGCTATGTACAGATTGTGTATATTATTAATAAAATATAAAAAAAAGGATTTCTGAGGCAAGTCATCTAATTAATAGTTGAATGATAGGTAATCAATAATGAATAATGGTTCATTATCGTTTAATTAAGTCAATAAAGATCAATAATAGTTAAATTAATTTGTTTACTATCAGTGCCACATAATATTATATCAACTATCATTATCATGAATGTGTCACGACGGTTTGGAAGTTTTGTGTGCATTTCCAATGTGTGAAAATACCAATGCGTCGTAATACGCGTTACAATAATGTAGGTACTTTAAATCTCTGTTGTGGCCGGAAAATATCATCTTCCATTGATAATTTATTCTGTGCTGTATAACGTCAGTGACGACGATCTGAAAACGTATACGCAGACATAATGAAAATCAGTGATATTGAAACACGTGCAGTTATAAGCAAAATAAAAACGGTTCATCCTCAAAGTCAGCGTTACATAATAATTGTATTTTTAAAGTCCAAAATTATCAATAATAATTTATATTAAAAACTATTGTTATAAGGATAATTTTGTGAATATCATCACGACGCACGGTAACATAGATATCGTTAATATTTCAATGACTGCAAATACTATCAAATCAATAATAATATATTATATAGATTATATTTATATAGATAATATATTATTACATTATTTATATAAAACGTCCTCGAAAGGCTTAGCAGAAATACGAGTATCTTAAAATGTATTACAAATATATAGTGAGGTAGGTATTTAAAGTCTGTTGTTTCCTGAAAATATGATTTTCCATCGTTAATTATGTATTCTGTGCTGCTGCAGTATAACTTCCTTGACGAAAAACTGAAAATGTATACGTTACAGATATTATAATGAAAATCAGTTATATTGAAACACCTACAATTGTAAAATAAGTACAAATTTTTCGTCTGAAAAGTTTATGAACTTATTCTAATATAATAATTTGTATTACACGATGAAATGTAGGTACCTAAGCAAAAAAATGTAGCAAGTTTTATGAATGCTTACCTTTATAATAAATATATAAATAATAGTAAATAAATTATTATAGGCATAATTTTTAAACACCATCAAAAACCGCAGTAACATCGTCAATATTTAAACGACACCGAAAATACTATCAAATAATCTAAAAAAGTCATCGAAAGACGATCAGAAATATTTTTAAATGAATTAAAAAAACATAATTTATTATACATAGTTTACTTCATTTAATATGCATTCGGTCGAAGTTCGAAAAAGTATGTATAATATTTGTCGATCATTTTCACTGGTTGTTTCTAAACCTATACAATATAAATACCTCAATGCGGTTTGTCTGTATTTTTGGAGTTGTTGAAAATTAATATTTTAACAGTGGAGATAAAAATGTCATGTCTGTAAATTATGAAAAAAATTACATCATATTGTTTTAACTTTTAATGTAAGAACAAAGAACTTGTGAGTCAATATTAATATAATACATTAGTAATGATGATAGAGCGTTTCGCTATATATAAATATATAATACGTTATTGCAATATTCATTTTCTATCAATTATTTCAGACAGAATGTCTCGCAAATCAATCTCACGAAATAGTTTATCATCGATACATAAACGCATGTGTACATAAATACTTATATATTTGTGCGTTGTTTGTGAAACTAAATAAAAAATGAATTACCAGCAGAAAAGTTCTGTTTTTTTTTTACGCACATTCGTAGAAATACAATGACAAACATTTATAGAAGATTAATGATCATCTGAATCGTATATATATGATATAATAATTATACATATAATTTATTATTATATTTACGCGATTGTCCCAAATAAATATAATAAAAATGATAGGGGAACCGCCATTAACGTCCGGAAACCATAACTTTTCCGCCATTTGTATTGTTACGGGTCAGTAAGTACAATCAAGTTTTGTTTGTTCAGCGGTTTCCAAAGACGATTTTTCTTTGGTCCACATAAAAAAAAACACTATGTAGAAAAACCACCACACCGTGAACGAAACCGTATAAAATAAATCTTCCCAATTTGTACAGCTTTTTTTCACTGGATGAAATTTTATTAATCGTGACCAAAGCGGTTTCTGTGCGTTTTATATAATATAATAAAACATGAATAATAATAATTTATCTGTTATTTTCTCCATCCCTAGCCAAAGTAATGTCTATAATGTAATAACGAACGATAATGGTTGTAAAATGTATCTCCACTGAGCATTGCAGATGTGATCGCCTGCAAAGGAAACGGCTTTCATAAAATATACAATAATATATATATTTATTTATTTATTTATTAATGGGCTTGGCACGCAATAGAACAGTATATAATACAATTTATTGTATGATAACAATACGTAAGTGAAAAATTTAAGTAGGCAAAAACAAATAGTATAAATCAATAATAATACAATGAGACAAATAAAAATAATATAACTAAAAAACTTTTAAACTTTAAGTGAAGCTTATACAGGTGCCTATTACGCATGCGCATCATACAAATGTGAATAGGATTATTTCTACCATAATTGGTGCTGTGAATATGAACAACAAAGAAGGAATTATACCTACCTATACCTATAGTTGAGCGAGAAGAAACTTTAAAATGTATAAGAGAAGGAAGAGAGCTAAAGATCATCTATCAATGAACTTGTACAAAAACACCAAACTTGCTTCATCATGATTCATGATATATATTTTATATATACGATGTTGGCGTTAATAATTATAATATTACCTATAACACCTACATAATAGGTATATAATTCGTACTTACCTACATTTGATTTTCACTTGAAATGTCACTTAAATGTTTTATTAATGTAATTATACCTAGGTGTAGGTATGTGCAAAAAGATATCAATGAATGAAATAACAATTGTATAAATATACTTTTTAATTTTTAATGAAAAATAAACAAGGATAACCCGAATGGATTTAAAATAAGCATATTGTCTAAGTATGGGTACACTACTATACTACTGTGAACAAGAAATATTCAAATAATATTGCAAATAGTTTATGATGTTAGCAAATAAAATGTGTGTTGTACAACAATTACCATAAAATTTAAATTAAATACCAGCTATTTATATTTAGTCGTTATTATTATGTTATAATATTATAAAACCAATTAAAAAACTAGTTGGGTTAAGCTGGTGAGTCTATAGGCTTACTATTTTATCTCGCACACACATCAATTGGCTATATTTTTATACTTAAATCGTCATAAATTATGATTTAGAAAATATCATATCAACGATGTTAGATTATATTTTTATTTGGATTGCCCAAATTATTTATTCCTATAATACCTATAGGATCCTAAGTTCAAAATTAAATGAATTACAACAATATTACAATCATTCAAATAAAAAAAAAAGTGTTTTTTTAAATGTTTAATTTACTTGTTAATGTATTATTACCATTATTTTTGCTATTTAATTTATTTATTTTTGGTTTATGTAATTAATTTTATTTTTCCCCATGACATTTTATAACATTTTAATGAAAAACTCTCCACACTTCATTTAGGACAATACATTATTTTTTTAATGTGTATAGTTAATTTCTGGACATCAAATTATGAAAAAAATTGTTAAATATTATTAAATACTTCATTTTTGTGCTTCTTATACAGCACTAATAAAAGAAATAGTAATAAAAAAATAGTCAATACTATAATAGTTATCATAATAATAACAATAATAGAAGTATAGTAGTATTAGTGATCAGTGATCACACGCTGTATAATATAATGCATGCATATAGAATTTCACTTCGATGAAGTTTATCACAATCCTTTATATACCTATCTATTATGTTATACCCATTTCGAGAATATTTTGCATAGTGCAATAATATTTATGATAGGTATAAGGAAAATAAAGTCTTGATAAAAAATTCTCTCCAACACATACATTTCCGGGCGATTTTTTCCTGAGTGACTTTTTAACCGGTTACCTTTTTTCAGCTCAAAAAAAGTCTTAAATAGTTTGTTGTCTAACCAAAAAATAATTAATACATATTATATTGTATTAAAATAACCCACTTTACTACTTCTACTAATTAAATATGCTCATATTACAATTAACAGGTACCTATACTCTTAAATTGTTTTTTTTTCTTCTAAAACTAATGAGCACGAATAAGGGCTTAAACATAATTAACGTACGGATATTAATATTTTTTAATTTAAATAAATTATTTAGGGTACCTACCTAGATTATACAATCTGATTAACTGAACATTGAACCATATTATAGACAATTATTATAATATAACTTATAGGTACATATATAATACTTTTTTTTTAATCGATCGGTACCTAAGAGATATCTCATCGTTTTGGATTATTAATAATTATTTTATTTATTAATCGCCCTAAAAAAATTAAAAGAAGTATTTTCTAAATAATAACGATCTTACACCTTTTTGTTGTTAATATTATTTTATTTAAAATATCAATACTATAGAGAATTTTTCTTATTTACCGATATTGTATACATTATTACAGGTAGTAACTAGTAGAACCAGAAGTTAACTATTACGAAATGTTTATAAATTATTATATTTTATTATTGTATATTTTCTCAAATATATATGTGTCTGGTATAAATTTTTATCGTTTTTAATAATATAATATAATTTGATACAGCTGTGATTGGTGATAATCAATGGGTAGATCGCTAAAGGAATCTTCGTCGGAATATCGTGTACTAAAAGGGTTAACAAAAACTACATTGGACGAAAAATCTAACTAAGAAATATACTATAAAAAAAATAGCCAGTTAAAAATAATAATAACACAGATATGTAGCATGCTACTATAATAGATATTTTTCTTCTACAAAGAAAATCGAAGAATCATAGATATGTTTTATGATGTACTGCAGTGGAAAAATATCTAGTATCATGCTACGTCGTTTTGTTAGAAATCTAATTTATTTATTTTTATTGTTGATTTGCGTTTCTATGGCAGTAGACTAAGCGATACGAAAATTGGTTAGAAAAAAAAGTTGTACCCTGTCTGAAAACATAATTATGTTAATTGTATTAGACTAACTAAGTAAGATTGTCAAATATTTAAAATATAATATAATTATTTTATGAAGTACTATTTCATATATTATAGTATTAGGTATATTATTTTTTTATTTATTATTGGCACTTGGCAATCATTGAAAAATTGAATTCTTGCTTAAATATATACCTTTAACTTGATTATTTTTCATAATCAGTTATTAATACTTCAAACAAATAATAATATTAGTATTGATAAGTATTATTTTTTTTTCAAACAGTCTATTTTCAATTTTTTTTTTTTTAATATGGATTAAAAATGCAAATCTATCGGTTTTTGACTTCTAAATGTTTTATGCGTTGGATATTTCGACTTGAATATTCAAATAAAGGATACTATTCCCCAACACTGCCACTGGGATGAGTGTTATTGACTGTTGAATGTTGAATGATATCATTTATGTTTTATGTTATTCTATACACAAATAACAATTATAATTTATATATGTAATTAATACCTAAATAATTAACGGTAATAATTAACGATAAGTTATTGAACTTGGCTTACCTGATGAGTTATTACTAATTAATAATTGTTTTTGACACTTACATTTCAGTACCACCTTGGAATGCTGGCTTTTTTTCAATTTTTTCTTATTGTTGAACATTTAAAAATGGTAACATGTATTCAAGACGTACTATGTAGGTAGGTACCTACCGGATATACCACCTATTTTTGCATAATTAATTTATGATTCCACTACTTATATCAATTTTATTGATTTGAATACAAGGTTATTCTTCTGATCGGGTAACGATATGTCAGTACCTATAGTATTTTATTATTCACGAATGAATTCGCAAGAAAAACACCGATCTGGCCACAGTCGTATAATTACGAATAAATGAACAATTATTTACTTTTACGACACATTATTTTTTCCAGTACATAATAACATACACTCATTACGTGCATATTAAATACGATCACAAACAGTCGCAATGTTTATGTGTCGTTTTATCGAGGAACTTGTTTCGATTTCCAGGAAGACGTTGTGGAGATATTTCTTCGTTGCAATTATTATAATATTGATACCGAAGGAATATTCCGCTACCGCGACCGGTATTAGCTCCAACCATAATATAATAGAGGGTGCCTCCGTTATTTTTAAACAGGTTTAGCACATGGGGTCAACTGTCCTATACATATAAGTAGGTAATATTGTAAAATAATGATATTCACTTTACATATTTCACTGCACATTGGAACACAATAAATTATGATTTTAGAATATTATTTGTTATAAAATGTATATGGCAACTGGCAAGTGCGGTAGATATTTCAACATAACTACCTATATCGACTCAGTTTTTTTCTCATAAACGGTATAGTCTATATATAGTTAGCTAAATTGTATAAGCTATTATTTATCGATGTTGTTGATACTAACTTGTTTGAAATACAGTACCTATTTGTCTGCAGCTTATTCCTATACTTGATTGGTTATTTGTTTGTTTGATGTCTATAAGTTATGCATACCTATACTCGTGGTGATATATCAATCTAATCGATAAGCAATTTACTATAAACGTTTTTTTTTTAATATCGATTTAATCGTTTACAATAGATGGGACTTTGTACTAAATTTAAATCAAACAACCAACCCAAAATATATAGTTATTATTTTTCCCGCGTACACTCATTATAAACTTTTTAAAACTTTATTTGTTTTGAAAACAAAAAATAGGTAGGTTTTGAATAGGTATGTCGGTCAACTATACTTCCTTCAGTGTTTTAAAATCTGACAATATCCGGCTTATAGGGTTCTGTTATAACAACCTCTACTAAGCCATCAGCGTCATCCATTTCGATCGTTTGATGCCTTCGATGCGTGCCCGTTTGTGGACGTCTGGTTCGAGCATGTGCCTTACGAGCCGTTTGGCCGACGAGGAAACCGTTCGCTTGTACATCGGTCGCAGGAGAACAATGTCGCCCGACACCTGTTGCGCGACGATCCGTTTAGTGCGGCCGTCGTCGAACGGCACCTGGCCGGTCAACATGTAATGCAGAACACCTCCTGTAACGCAGTAGCAGTACATCTCGTAGTCCTCTGGTCTTAATGGTGTGGCCAGGGGACTGCAAGTAGTATTATATATAATAGATAGGTCCCGGTATACGATATCGTTATAAAATATATTTATAAGAGTTTCGTATAATGGGTTATGATGAACGGTTCGGGGATGGTATAGTATAGATTAGTCGTTATAAGTTATAACCACGTCAGAACCTAACAGGAGTGTAAGTTTTACACTGTCGTTGTAAAATACTTAGTATTGGGGCATAAAGGTATTTTTCGTAAGGGCATAAATAATATATATAAAACGGCGAGCCTGAACTAGTTAAAAAGCAATTTTTTTTGTTTTCAAATTAACTAGTTAGTTAATTTTTTAATTGACTTTGTTTTTTTTCATCTGATTTAATAATGATTCATCAAGTTAATATTTAAAATGTTTTCGACATTTTTGTTTTTAATGGTTATTAATAATTATGAATACTAATTACTGCGTTTAACTTTTACCTTTACACGGTTTTAAAGCGCTGTCCATTAGTTGATAGATCTATGTCGACAACTAGGTACTAATTAAATCAGAGTAATTGTAGATACTCGAAATGATAAGAACAAAATTTAAAAAAAATGGCGGCCGATTTAAAAGTTTCACACTTTATGGGACACCCTATATCTACAAATAGGCACAAAATACGCTCTCTATGTGATCTTCGCACTAATTAAAATGTAGATTTACTGTTTTTAAGCTGAGTTAGGTAATTTTACTATAGAAAATAAGTTAATATTTGCTTTCTTTATTAACTTTTAACTTGGAAGGTCAAATTTATTATTTTTTATCTATTAACTTCTAACTTTACGATATTGCAGTGTTTACTTATCTCCTTAACTTTTGTTAATTATTGTTTACATTAACTTTCCCTCTTTAGTAAATATATTCCTACCATATTGAATGATGGGTGCATTTTATAAGTGTAAGTATAACGCCTACATTGAATGTCCTAAATTTATAAACGAATGAAGTTTAACATTTTTTTAAAACGGTTTTTTTTTATGCAATTGTGAGTAGTTACTTACAATACCTATACAGAGTTAGATATTATCATAAACTTACCTACTTTATTTGATAAAATTTATCTATATCATATTATTATTATTATTATTATAACTGATCTGGAAATAATTTTCATTTATACATCCCATCAAAGCTCCTAATTACTATACATAGTAGGTATATTAGACACGTAGATATAGTATAATATCAAATTCTACCCAATCGGGCATCGGCCGACAGTCTTATTAATATTTTATATATATATTATATATCATTAAATCGAATGAAAAATATTCCGAAATTGATAATCAAAATTGTATTTTTTCCCCGCGATTTATATAGGGTTTGTCTGTACAATCATTTTGACGTATAATCATTTGGGCGTTTATAACACAATGAAATCAATTGCACTGTGTTTGCGGTTGTCACACATATTAGATTCTAAATAAAGCGAGTGATGTATTCGATATGTACACACTTCTTGCGGATAAAAGTTTTTCAGAAATGTAATGTCATATCGTATCTAATGAGTTTATATTATTTGGTAGGCATATAGATATAGGTAGGTAGGCTCATTTTTTACTTTTACAATAGTAGCTGGTATATGGAAAAACTATAATTTAAAATAATCCTATTGAAATTTAGTGATTTAAAATACGTCATGTTGTGTCTCACCCATTGACCAAATATCGAAGAATTTGGCGTTATATCCGTTGTTTGGAGTCAATACTTCCGGTGGCATAAACATCCTTGTGCCACAGCGAGACAATTGTCGTTTATTGCTGGTCGAATCTCTACAAAAAACTGACAGCCCAAAATCGGCTACTTTCACTTCATTTCTATGGTTGAGTAATACGTTTTCTGGCTTAATGTCTCTGTGCGCTATGTCCAGGCCATGAAGGTACTCGATGGCTGCGACGATTTGAGAAAACAAAAATTGCGCATCACATTCGACGTAAGGACCGTAATTTTTAACTGTTCTACCCATGTCGCCATTTCTAAACGCAGAAGTAAGAATTTACATGATGCATTATTTGAAACATTACTAACCTATACATTATTATATTTAGGTAAGCCAGGTAGGTCAATAACCTATTGTGTTTAAAAACTATACATAAATAATAATTAATTATAGGTAGCTACTAAAATTGTATTTTGTTTATTTCAGATAATTAGATTATAAATAAGTACTTAATATTAGTTTTCTTGCACAGTACAAAACGTTATTTTTAAGTGTAAGTATTTAGTACAATCATTGCATATCATATTTGAATTGTGCGTTTACATATTTAGTTATATATATAAATGAAAAATGCTTTTGAAATAATGGATTGGAGACTATATACATTAAGTATTGACTTTAACTGTTTATAAAATATATAAATATATAGGTTTAAGTAGTATTAAGTATTTTTAAATTTTTTTTTTTTTAAACATTTTATTTACAATCTATACAATACAATTAGTACAATAGGTAAATTGTATACAAGGTTGGTACCGGGAGGTAGCTTTATGGGCAGGCTTTCAGTAGTGCCACGGCCACCCGTCCAGATACTTTTTCGGTATTACCAATTGTTGTTTTTCATTTTGTTTTATTTGAGTAGGTCTCTAGAACACTGTCTTTGGAGTCTTCTACGTACATTAGGTACCAGAAAGTGAGATGGACGATAGTTGTTTGATTAACATGTTACTATGAGAGTTAAATTTATTATGGAATTTAATGTAATTTTACTAATTGATTAAGGGTATACATTTTTAGGTCATTGAGAAAATTATTGTTTGTGAAATACCAAGGAGAAGACGTTACTAGTCGTAATCAGATGAATTGAAATGCTTGAAGTGTTTTGGTATTGGATGGCTTTGCAGAACCCCATAACTGAATACTGTATGTCCAAACTGATCGAATTATTGACTTGTATATGGTAAGTTTATTGGATAGTGAGTGCTTGGATTCCAAAAGTGGCCTTAGGAGGTGAAGTCAAGAGTTAACAGTTTTACGGTTAAGTTTTATGTGTGGGATTCAAGTAAGGCGTTTATCTAAGGTAAGCCCAAGATATTTGATTTAATTTTTCGTTGGAATTGTTTGATTATTTAACGTAACCGCCGGTGAATCGAGATTTTTAAGTGATAAAGTTAATTTAACAGATTTAGAATTGTTTATTTAGATATTTGACCTGTTTGCCCACAATAGCTAATCATGTTATTAAATATTTAAAAATATCGATAGGGTCCGTTAGTGCTATGTTATAACTATCACTTAATTAGCGAGATAGCAGTAAGATGGTATACTTGCAGTATTCCATGTACATGTAGATATAATTAGGATGTATGATAATTTTAATGAACTTTATTAGGCTTGGATGATTGACTTTTTTCGAAATGATAATTTCACGGTTCATCGCCGATTTGTTGCATTGATATACTGATGACTTTTTATCGATAATTTTTACTGCAAAGCCAATGGTTTCGTTATTTACGTTTGCCACACAATACTTGACTTGCCCAAATGTGCCTTTTCCAATGGTTTTTTCAAAAAACACCTTTATTTTTGATTTATGTGATGCCGTTTTTCTGTTTGGTTCATTAGAGGCTGTTTCCATTATAATGGTGTATTTTTTTAAAAACGACAATTCATAAAATGTTAACGTGACGTGACTTCAAATAAAAACAAATCAAACAACTAAACCAAATAACGTTCTGTGAAAATGCATTAAAAATATACGGTTTAATGGAAACAACAGAAATCCGGTAACCATGACGAGAATTGCTAGTCCCTCCACCCTTCCAACCACATTTCTTAGTGTCATCTTTGCAGGTCTGAAGTAATTGTTTTTAATGATTGAATGCAAGAATATTAAGGCCGTGAGCCAATTCATAAAATCGATGTCAAGTTTTTTTTTAAATATTCTATTAATATGATAGATATATCTGATTAATACTAGGAATTAAATATTGAAATATAAAAAGCTATAATTAATGGTTATGAGCCCACTTTATAAGTACAAATATGTCACGCAATATAGTGCAGTGTGATTCAAAAGGATTATTATTATTATTTCGATTTACCGCAATAAAATCAATACCTACGATAAAAAATAGGTATCATAATTAGTAATTTATATCTAAAGCCATAATTTTGCACACAATTCATTTAAAATAACTAATAACAAATTTTACAGCACACATTTCATTTTATAGAAATATTAAATTAAGAAAAGTTGACTTTTTACCTAATTGCTTACCATTTATATGTTTTTTAAAGCTATTAAAAAAAAAAATAACCTTGAAAAGTGGGTACACTCTATAAGTCAGTTGCCTACGTTATTCAGTACTCTATATATACTTTAGAATTCTGCCTATGGGAGATAGTAAAGTTGCATGTCCCGCAAACAAAATTCAGAAATATGTAAAGGGTAATGAGAAATTTGGTTAATTTAATTATACAGTGTACCTTATTTTCATGGACACACGGTATACATGTTACTGGAAGCATTTCCATCATGTTCATTTAGTCAATGACTAGTCAATAATGATAACGCCTGATTTAGTAAGGAATTAACGTCAATAACTAGTAATTGATGACAATTTCTAATAAAAGAAGGCATTGATGATAGAATTAAAAATCAAAAAATATAATATACCTACCTAATACTTATTATTTAGAATAAATTATAATCTTAAATATTCTTTACTTTGATTTTTTTTTTTTTTGAAACCATTATTATTTCCTTTATCAGACTCGAGTATTTTAATTTAAGTTCAGACATCTAGGTCTCGGCCTCCATGACCGACTTCTATACCTATGTGTAGAATGAGTGTATCAAACATTACTCTTTATTTTATACGTAATAAACTAATAAGTAATAACGCTCACCTTCTGTCGCATTGGTTATGGTTTTAATAAGACCATTCTTTATTGGTGTAGCTAGAATATCGTACTTACGAATATTCCTATAATCTTTCGTACACTTTTTTTCCAGACGTGGATAGTGTGATTTTGGATTGTTTTATTTCTTCGATTCGTTCACAATATTCATCATTATTGGAAAAAAGTTATTGGCATTACGTTGATATTCAATTAATTGGGTTGGTATCAAATTTTAAGCGCATTGAATTTAAATCCAGTACAGTAATGTATCGAACCGGAAGGGTCCATAACGATACGTATAGTACAATAATTTTACATTTGACAATTTTTTTATAAGTTATAAACAATAAATACGAATAACGATAACATAAAACCGAGTTGACCATACCTACTATGTTCCACAATCAGACCGATAAAGGTGTTTATATTTGTTTTAATACAAATTTATAACATTGCCAAACATAATAAGGTGAAATGTAATATGTTGATAAAACTAAGAAATATCCGACATTGCCTATCCTTTTCAGCATTATCAACAATGACTAGGTAATCACGACAATTCCTAAATTATCATCATTCTCGCGGGTAATCTAATGTGTATGCTATTATACAAAATACAAATTTCTTTCTAAACTGATTTATTCATATTTTCCTATTATAGATATTCAGTAGTAATAATAATGTTTTTAATAGGTACCAAAAATGAACTAATCGAATTTCTTATATATCTAGCAGTATTATAAAAATTGAATTATATATTAGTACCTAATGCCTATATAATTCCTGTAAGGAATAAAAAGTGACATTTACCAGTAAGTTTTAAGTTATACATCATAAAATATTATATTTAACTAATATACTATACATAGGTGTAGTAATGTATAAACTAAACTAGATACAGTAAACTTCATAACTTCTCGATAAAGTAGCCATATAAATAACTAATAGGTATAGTAAGTAATAAGTAATAACTATAAGGTTTCTATTAAAAATATATTTTAGACATAGGTACATTAATTTTTTAAGTGAAAAATTATAGTTTATAGTCTATATAGGTATGTACCGATATAATGTTTAATAATATAAACGGACACCACGCTGTGGTATTAAATTGCAGCGTCTATAATAATATATACCTACGAAAATCTCATCTATAGCCATATTGGTTATCTTTATAATAATTTACATAGTCCATTATTGAAAACAAACTATGTATTGACATAAACAAGATTCTAAGACAACATGTTTATATAATTGAAACTATTATTTTATTTATTATGCGCCACTGAATTAGTTATTGGTGGAATAAAATAAATACTCATAAGTCATAACCCATAGGTACCTACTACAATCTAAATGTAACCGGTTAACCTTGGTATACGCATCCCGGTCACAGGTATTGAGAAAATATTACATATTATTGGGTCGTAGGTATTTACCGATTCCTCCGTTCTGCATTCCGACTAAAAGTCATCCTGAATGATGAATAAAACGTACGACTATACTTATACCTACTGCTGTTCCTACTTCCAAAACTTATTCAATAATTATGTGTTTAATACTTAAATCTGTGGTCCATGACATATTATGATAATTAATAAACCTTTATAGTATATATACCTATACCTTTAAATAGGTCGCAATATGTAAAAATAAGTTATAAGTATAAAAGTACATAAATAATTATGGCCATAGCAAACAAGTTAAATCTTGAACAATAAAAATAAGTGTTATTATTTATAATGAAGGAAAACAATATTGGTATATTTACCAGGTATATAGTAGGTATTTGTATCATTTTTGACATATTATTATCTGAAACCGGATGTTTTAACGTAACTTTAAAATGTTAAGAACCGAAACTGGAACCGAAATCTTTATTTTAATAAATAAAGTACCGGAGCTGAACTGGAATTTATAAATTAAATAGGTACTTTTAGGTTCAAAAATAAAATAATTTTATTTATCATAGTTAAAAGGTATTACTGTTTTATATGTAATATAATCTATGTATGATCAAATTATGAGTTTTCTAATATTTCTCATACTATTAATAAAACCCGCATTCCAGATAGGTATTTAAAATTATTATACTTTTCGGTACCAAAATTATCTGGAACAGATACCATTATTTTTTTTATCAAAAAACTAGAATCGAACTGGAACAGTTATTCTATTTTTGGTGAACCGGTACCGAAACCGATATGAATAAATTCAAAAGGTTCCAGTCCCTGCTGTAAACATTATTTTTTATTTTTTTATGGATACAATATGTACATACAGCTTAAAATAGCTACCCACATAGTATAATAATATGGTGATACTTAAAGAACAAAAGTATTTAAAATTTGTTTTTAGTTTGCGTTTTTTAAGTCTTCTATGGTTGCAACTTGCAGCTAAGGTTTCCAGGCAATATTAAAGGATTATGAGTTAGAACGGAAGACGACGGCGAAACCTTTTGTAAAGGTTAGAGGCTACTTCAGTAAGAGTGTTGGTGTGCCGGTCTGAATGGAGGATTTCGTTATATTTTATAAAGGCGTCGTATTTATAGGCAACACTGGTACACATAGGTACAATGTTTATTTGGCGAATAATTAAGAATGTCAAAGCTAATCTGAATTATTATTATTATTATTTTAACAGTTATTGTCTCATTGATATTATATAGGGTCTGCGAATAGTTTTTTAAAAGTCTTAAAATAGACGTGTACCTACTTGAATATTATTTAAATTATAATGCTTTAATAAATTGCAGTGATGTTAATTATAATTTGGACGAAGAGATTCCACAGGTACCTATAGTGGCTAGTATGGTAATAAGTAATAACCATTATGTACCTACGCCTACTTTATCAACTTTCCAATGAGACTTATTATCTGTATATAGGCTATACCTACAGGTGTTGTATTCAATTCAACGAATTGAAATTACAGGCAAGTCGAAATTGTAGAAAACTTTATTCGACGAAAGATCTGTTCGTTTGCAATTCACCCGCAGTTAAAATCATATTTTCTCCAAATCTAAAATATTAACCGACCCAGGCATTTAATATAAACATACACGCATAACAGAATACCTACACATTATCTATTTTTATACGCACGTTTATATTTACACCTATCTATTAATTTTACCGCGGAAATTTCAAAAAATAGGAAGAACCATTTCACACGATTATTATATTTTCGTTAAATACCTATAATTGCATAGTAACGTTATATTATATAGGTGTGGGTACATAATATAATGCGGTGTCGTTCCGTCATGTACAATAATATATTCTCACGATTAATTCGGTCGAAAAAAATAATAATATTCGGACGTTGAAATACATAGTAGGTATAATTAATATTAACCACGAGTCCGTGGACCATGCGACCGAAGACGCGCGCAAATATGCATGTCCACCAGCGGTGGCAGCGGCAACACTAAAGCGCGCACCACCTCCCAGAGACCGCGCCCATCGCGGGGGGGACCGCCTACCCGTTCGGCCGAAGTGGTCGCGCACGGCCCTGGCGGCAGTGGTTACCACGGTAACCGGGCCTCGGCGGCGGCGATGTCGGTGGTGGGGTGCGTGTGTGTCGAGTCGTCTGGCTGGCTGGCCCGGGAGTCGTCGTCGTCGCGTTAGTCGGCCGCAAAGCCTATACGTTGTACACACGCACAGCAGAACGCGCGATCGTCGGGAGAAAATAATATAATATTATACAGTGATAATAGTAATAATAATAATAGCAATATAGTTTTGTCATACCACACAAACATAATAATATTATTATTATCGTAGCATACGGATGTTTCTCGCGTCGATTATTGTGTCCTCGTCGTTCTGTCCGTTCGGTTCCGCGTACACGGCTCAGTAATATTTTATATTATTGTATAATTCCGCTCGGTATTATCTATAGTATAGTATACCTACTCACTACGGTTTTCGACGTTTGATTAAATTCCGCCGTCGTTCGCTATCGATATCTTTAATTTTTTTTTTTATTTTGCAATCGCACCGTACAATCGCACCTACCTACTTACCTACTTGTCTTATATTATAATCAGCCGTCTGCACTATAAAATTATACATACCTACGCGTCCAGTCGTGTCATGCCGTCGTTGAGTCGTTGAGTCGAGTGGATGCACAGCAGTGATGTTGATCGGCAGCGGTACTGCAGGCAACTTCGGGAGTTTCAACGTGGACCATCCGGGCGGGCCCAGCATCATCAGCGGGATACAAGGATCGCCACACCACGCGAGCACTGCCAGCCAGCCCCAACAGCATTCGCCCGGTTCGTCGTCGGGCGGCGGTGGCGGCGGCAGCGGTGGTGCCGGAGGAGGTAGCGCAATGACGCCGCTGTTGCCATCGTTCGGGTTCACCCAGGAACAGGTGGCTTGCGTGTGCGAGGTGCTCCAGCAGTCCGGCAACATCGAGCGGCTTGGCAGGTTCCTGTGGTCGCTGCCCAGTTGCGACAAGCTGCACAAGCACGAGAGTGTGCTCAAGGCAAAGGCCATCGTGGCGTTCCACCGCGGTAACTTCAAGGAGCTGTACCGATTGTTGGAGAGCAACCAGTTCTCCGCGCACAACCACCCCAAGCTGCAGGCGCTCTGGCTCAAGGCGCACTACGTGGAGGCAGAGAAGCTCAGAGGTCGTCCGCTGGGTGCCGTCGGCAAGTACCGGGTACGCCGCAAGTTCCCGCTACCCCGGACCATATGGGACGGCGAGGAGACCAGCTACTGTTTCAAGGAAAAGTCCCGGATGGTGTTGCGTGAATGGTACGCCAGCAACCCGTATCCGAGCCCCAGGGAGAAAAGGGAATTGGCCGAGGCCACAGGATTGACCACGACCCAGGTATCCAACTGGTTCAAAAACCGAAGGCAAAGGGATCGGGCGGCTGAACAGAAAGATGGGTGAGTGACGTTTTTTTTACTAATATTATTACATACAACATACTACCTATATAACCTATTGATAACATCATATTACCCTCTACGTAGCTCTATAAAATATTATAATATTTTATTAAATAACCTACTCCGTTACAACGCCCCGGATGCCTTCGACTTAGTGCAATTGTAAACCAGCTTTTGTTGTGACAATATTATAATGTTTAAATATTACCGTGTAACAATATTGTGTGACGAGCGCACCCGGAGGACGAGTGTTACTGGAAAATTAACTCGGCCCGGTAATGCTCCCTGAACGCAACCGAGATACACTTCCTAATAAGTTTGATACACATGAACACATTATAACAAAATATTTTCATCATCTCCACACATAACTCATTATATTATATACGTATATGCAACAAAAATAAAAATAGTTCACTCAATATTCAATATTGTAGTACCTACTTAAAATGAATTCACAAATATTACAGATTTGAAATAAATCAGCCTGATGCAATCACTTTTTATACTTTACACTGAATATTCGATAAATTCGCTCATAGATTAGACACGTGTTGTATAAATAGTTTTATTTAAAACAGCGAATTTTATTGTTAAAAATCAGATCACTCATATAATGTAGGGTCGAATGTAGGTATAAGCTATATATTTGTGTATTACTAATTAGGTGTTATCAAGCTTCAACTTAACCCATGAGATAAAAATAAATGATTTCAATACAAAATTACTATAATAATATAGTCCATGAAAAAAAAAATTGACCATAATTTTCTTAGTAGGTAGGTATTATTCGTAGGTTATATGGTAATTATAAAAATTGATTCTCAGAAACAAAATACTGTAGTTGTATTTTAAGCACATGATTCACTTAACTTAAATATGAGTTCAACATATTAAATAAGATTACTAGGACAAAAAAAAATGTATATAAAATTAATTTAAAGAATGATTAAAAATAAAATAAATCATTTATACCTACATAACTTGATATTAATACAATAAATAAAATGTAGGAGTATAATATGCAAATAAAATATTAAGTTCTCTTGATGTTTATAAGTTTCCATTTATTTTACACTAAAAAGATAATAATAATGATTTAATTTCACTTTATTTAAAAACAGAATGGTAAATATAAATAATATTAGCTACTATTTATTACACATTTAATTTGACTTACAAGTTGAAAAGTAGTAACAAAAAAAAATGCTTATTTTCTTATGTATAGATAATAATGATATCTATAACTTAAAATGTTTATCAAAAAATCAATAATCTATACAAATACAAGAATTTAAATTTCAGATATCATTAAGTATTTATACATTTTAACTTGCTTTTGAAGTTAGTAGAAAAACAGACTATAAAATTCCATAAAATCGTTGCTCTATAATAATATGATTGTGATTTGTATTTACAACTAATTTTATAGTGTTAAGTTTACTAAAAACTGGTTTACTTTAAAAACCATTCAAATTGAAAAATAACAATATATATTTTAATATTCGAAATAATAAAACACAGTTTTAAATATAGTTTAACAAATATTGAAATATCGTAACGATTGCGACACATTAAGGTCAAGTAATAAAAAATATAAATAAATGCTATTTTGAAATAAGGGGCAATAGTTAAATTAATCTTTTCATTTGTAAATTATAAATATTAATTTATCTGTATATAATGTTATAATATATTAATAATATAAGAAATTTAAAGTTTCAAAATAATTTTTTTGAATTTTGCTTTATATCCTATAAGTAGGAACTGTCGTAACTACTAGTACACTTCTTCAATTTAATGAAATCAAAAATTAAAATACGATAAACGTAATGTATTTTATGTTCAAGTTTGTGTAGGTATGAAAAATGTATTGTTATCAATATGACCTCATCATTTACTCTCTTAAAGAAGTAATTTCTGCAAAATCTCACATTGGTGACCGGAAGCGTATTGTAGTTGACCCTGAGAAAAAATGATTAGTGAATGACCCTAATCAAAATGTAGTGTTTTTTTAATTTTTTTTTTTTACAACCCATCACAATAGAGCTCTCTGTGAAGTTTTATAAACAGGTACTTTCTATAGGTTTATTGCGTAGACTGCCGCAGACGTTAATTCGCCGATAATGACAAAAAACCATATTGCCGCGACAAAGCGATAACTCAGCTACAATATTGTAACAAGGCGCGTAAGCCAAGCGGGCTACAACGACCTCCGGATGATAACGAATTCATTAATACGGATGTTGATCGTTTAAGTACATAAAAAAGTGAATGAAACGATTATACATTACACATGTTGGATTATTACTATGTGCATGTATATATATATATATAATATATATTCTGCATGTGTGGTTATGGTATATTATATACAATATGCCGTCTTATAGCGCACCCCACTGGGCACAGCGAACTACCCTGTTTATCTCTCTCATCCTCTCTCTCCCAAGGGGCTAAATAACAAGAATTAGTACGATAAATCACATTTCATCATGTGCTTCGGGCACAACGGGGTACGCTCGTAATATATGTTATTCGCGTCGTATATGTTCTCCAGATGATATCGGGATTTTCGGACACACATATTTTACGAGTCTTTTATATTATATTATTATGTCATTATCTATTATATGTTATGTTTTTCATTTAAATTCCACACATGTGGAGACTCTTTTTCAAGATAAAATATCGAGGCAATATATTTTTCAGCTTAACGAAAAATGATTTTATCACTGAAATGAGCTCTTAATATACAGGCTTTGTCAAACATAATATTATATACGTTGTATTAGGTATATGAAAAATAAAAATATAAAAATCTACATATTATGTGACTTTTATAAATATTGGCAATATAATGTTATAGTCTATAAATAATATCAAGCATTATTTATAATATTAATTTAATTTAAAAATTCACATTTTATTAACAATTAATATAGTATAAGTAGGTGTTCAAATAACAATATTTACTATTGTTATGATAAATAAATCTTGTACTTTGTAGACTATATAATATATTGTTATCTACATAATTAATATATAATATGATACCCTCCAGTGTACAAATAATACAATTTTAGGTATGTATAAATGATTTTTGGAAATACTTTTAGAATTTCATTTATAATAGTCGAGATAATAGTTAATATACAAATTATTGTGTAGGTATAGGTGTTATATTTAATATCAACGATAAATCATTGTACTAAATTAATAATTAATTGCTATAAATTACTCAAATTCACAAAAATAATTAAATTAGTTTCAGTATTCAATTAGGTAAATTATAAAAATATTAAAACATCCATTTTATTATTAAATATTTTCAAGGAGTAATAAACATTTAAAACCCTACATTTTAGGTAGAGCCAAAAAATGTCCAGAATAAATACGATAAAAAATACAACTCTGTAACATTGCCAAGTAATAAATACTGACATAAAATAGTCTTATATTTTTACTTTGGTACTTAAGAAAAATATGTCATCATTAAAATTAAACTCATTCTGTGCACTAAAATATTTCAAAAGCTTTAATGGTAATAATTTACTTATTTTCATTGTAATGGTTCAATTAATTTTATTTATGCTTGCGATGATTAATAGTACAGTAGGTACCTATATTTGTCAACAGACAATTTATTTTTGATTGAGTTTTTCAAATGAAATAAACAAAAAATGTATTAATTATTTCATTAAAACTATAATATCATTAATTGTACCTGTTATACTTACCTACATAATATTATATTATGAGTACTTAAACGATTGTGCAATGTGCATATTATAGTAAACGTCTTCGACTTTCGGAACGGTTTTAATTTTAGCACATATATATAGGTACCTACGTTTTAAAAATAACAAATATTGATTATTTTCCAACAAAATTTGGGTGACCTATGACATACCCGTCTGTTTCGTGTATTATTTGTTTATGTTTACACATAGCGCTCGTCTGCTGGTGAATACCGGAGACGACGATATGAAAACGTTTATTATTGAATTTTGCAAACATAACGTACCCAAGACAATACTATACATAGCGAATTCCCATCACAGTATTCTCACTACCGCGCAGTCGAGAAATGTGTTTGTTTAGGATGCCCAGATGCCCGAAAACATATTGTAAAACAAATACAAACCAATAATGTGAAGAATTTCTTTAGTTTCAGTCGATACGTGAACTGTGTTGTAGTCTGTGTTTATAAATATAATATAATACGTACAATGTATACAATATATGTACAATATTATATTATTCCACATAAAAAGTGTGGCTTAATTGAATATATACCTATATTAAATAGTTATTTAACGTTGGTACATTATTAAATACTTCATTTTTTTTATTTTGGAATATTAACGTCTGACGGTAATTTCAAGTAACACAAATATAGGAATACAGTATAATAGTATCGAAAATTTGTATACAATTTATAATATTATTGATAAACTAGGTAGGCGCATGATAATAAAAAAATGAATATCATGTTGATGAGGCATTATTAAGGGTGTGAATAGTGTTCTATGGATTGGACGGTTATGACTTATGAGTTGTTTATGATCATAATTTAAGTGGAATGAGATATTATTGCACGTCCCTTGTAACTACCTAAACTCATAATATTATATTACAAATATGCACTTTTATCGTTGATTATTTTTAATGTATTATATTGTGTAACTATGTTATAATATTTGGCTTCCATGTAGTTTGAAAATTAGCAGATTTTCTAATTTTCTAAAGCTTAGCTAAATAAAATTGTTTGTGATTTTTATTCCATATAAGTTAGTAGGTAACTATATTGTTTAAACTATTATTATTTCATATTTTGGTGCCTACCTAATGTTCCGTAATAAATAAGCCCCTATATTATATTATTATTTATTATTACATGTACTATATGTATAAATATAGTTATTGGAGATGAATCAAATATTTTTTATCATCAGCAATAAGAACAATATGATGTAAGAACACATATTTATTAACGCGCGTGCCCCACGAATAAGATACGATAGAATATTATATTCAAATTTTTTTTTAAACTTCTTTTGTTTCATACGTTGTTTATTGTTAAGTAAATATTTAAAAAATAACGTATTTAAGAGTACGTCACCATCCGCGTATAGTGTCTCCGCCTTACAAAACAGCTATACAACGTATGGTAATAACATATAGGTCCCTAACTATATTCATTTCAAGCACAACCAATTTTGTGTTTTCAGTTTTAGTATTTAGTGTGAACTGTGACCTATTTCAGTCGATTTTAGTTTTATAGATACGACATATCTACCACTAATTAAATTTAGGTACCTACCTATGAATAAATAATATAATTATTAATAAATCAATAATATATAAAGTATTTAAACTTGTTGGACACTAATACAATACCGAACAACTTCACGACTTCCTTGGCCCGGTGAAGATATTATAAAAAAAGTGAACAAAATTCACCAAACATATAATATTAAGATGTACAAATTAGATTAAGTTTGATAAAATACCAAGTAAAATACCTATTAATTATACATAAAATCATATAATTATTTTAAAATAAAATAATAATAAACCACAAGCCAATGCAGGTCCTGCTACCAAAGCTTTAACACTATTATAGTAATAATACAATACTTGTAGGCTGTGGGTATAATGGATATTAATAAAAGTAAAAATATAATTTTACTTTTAAAGTTCATTCGAGTTATTTCAATAAAATAATACAATAATAATAATTATTATTATCATCGACAGTATAGGTACCAGCTATACCTATAGGTATAATAATTGGTGTTGGAACAATATTTATCTGTTCGCACTGTTTCGCGCTTCGCCGCCGATGAATATCGCAGACTTTAAGGTAAAAAAAAACGTAATAATAATATTGATTTATTTTCTCGAAACGGATCTAATATCTCGGTAAATAACAATATGCGCGATAAGCTGATAACAATATAAGCGAACATCGTCTTCACGAATGTAATCCGATATTTTATTTTGCCGCAATATACAATATATACCTACGTGAATGCGTAAATGGCGAGAATTACGTTCCGAGGAGAAATTATTCACAAATGAAGTACAATTTACCTACACGCGTATTTGTGCGCCTATATATAGGTACACAATAATATAATATATAATAATATTATATTATACATACGAATAAAATATGTAACCAATTTTTTTCTGTAAAAGTTTTTTTTATGTCAATTCTCAGTATAATATGTATTAACTACTTATTTTTTTTTTAAACTGTTGAAAATGTAAATTTATAACATATTATACTTGAAAACCATAATACTGTATATATAGGTAACGCGCAGGGTATTTTACACCTATAGGTATGTTTGAAAGCAGAATAAAGTATAGGTATATTTATGGTAGGTATTCGTGGTATATGGTATATGTACGTATTGCCGTATGTAATACTTGAATACAGTATATTCAACCAAATTCTAGTATATATATATATTATATTGATGTGTGTGTGTGTGTGAGTACGTACACAGTGAAAAGAGAGAACCGTTTTTTGCTGTTTTGACAATATCGCTCTCGATATAATATTATTGACTTTGAGGACATTATACCGTATTATATGTGAGGGGCTATATTGTTGCCGAAAGACATACATACGTACATATATATGATGAGAACAGTTACTAAAACATATTATATTATATGTCGAGTCACTTTACCGAGGCCGTTCCCATAACAATATAGTTCAATATATAGAATATAGATACTATATATTGTTATAAGACGATTTAGAGTGGTATCATTGTTTAACCTAGACTAACCTAACATAAGTAAAGCCTCCGCTTCCCAGATGCCCAAGCCAATTCGACAAATATTTGCATGTATATTATGTATTTTTCAGAGTCCTTATAATACATGATTATTTTCTACAGATTATAAATAAAACACCAGTAGTGTCCATTATTGGTCGGTTTTTCGACTACTGCTATAGCAGTATTATTCAAAAGTGTGCCCTGGCCCTAACAACGCAAAAATCCTGCAATAACAATACTTATACCTATTCTTGCGACTGGGTCTGTCAATGCATTAAAATTAATTTAATTTTATGTTTTTTTTAATTGACTTTTGTAGCGATTCAAGCCATTATAAAACATTTAAGCGGTTCGACTATAACTTAAAATAGAAACTATAGAATAGAAAGGTATTTAAAAAACATTATCAAAATTATTTACTAACTATTCATTTTTTATACTTCAACCCGGCAGTGACGAGTTATTCTGCAGCTTTAGTATAATATAATTAATATTAATATAAGTTTGCGTATCTATATTCTTATTATAATATTATATAATATGTCTATTAAATAACGCAAGAACTTGCACAGGAAGATAAGGTTTTACATTAGACGTGATAAAAACAAAATAATAATAATAACTGTTTAGGAATGTTTAAATCCAAATTACTTAGGTACCAGATAATTAAATCCACACAATAGTGTAAGATATGCAGCACTACCTTAAATGTAGGAATCACTCTGTATAATAGTAAAATATGCACGTACTTTATTATTCGCTATTTGCTCGTGTCCCTCGCCTACAACACCGTTGTCGTGGTGTACTGGTTTTGGTATTACTATTATTATATTATTTTTTTCTTCAATTTTTTATATTAAAACGTGTTCTAATTCTTTGTGGTGCATGCTAAAAATGTATATAAAACTTTTATTATTTCTAACAACGGGTGCAGGTGGCGTGAACTTCGTGTCAAGGACTACGTGATGTTAAACATAAACAATTAGAAATGCTTAATCCGATGAAATCCGTAACGATTTTATTATTATTATTTTTTTTTTAAGACTTGAGCACACACACGCACGTTTAAATGCATATTGTTGTAAACTACACTATACGCATACTATAGTGTTAGTACCTATTAATGCATGTATTTAAATAATATACTTAGCGTCGTAATAAATTTGAGAAAACATGCGCGAAAAATAATCACCTTTTGGAAAGCTTAATACAAAATATAAATCAATACCTTTATAACAACATGCAGGTGGAAAATAAATTATAATATTCCAGTATAATAATACACGGGTGCTGAAAAGTTACGGCTCTCCAAATTATAACTAAAAATAATACACGTAAAACAGTTAAAAATTTAAGAATATTAAATTTGTAAAAATAAAATAATACAGCACGGTGGTGATGACATTAAGTTAACACGAACTGCAGTTTTTACAGTTTATTAAAATACCTACGTTTCAATCGTTTTAACAATAATTAAAGTATTCAAATGTTTTAAGACCCAAAGTAAATATTCAAATATTAATTAACTTAGGTATATACAGAATATATTATACATAAGGTACCTATGTATATCCCAATTTAGTTTTCTTATACAATAAGTGGTAAATTCATACCTCCGTTACCTAAAACTGATTATTCAAGATATACCTATATTCCTTTGTTTTTGTACGTCAAGTACTCAAGTTCGATATAATGTACTTACCTATATATAGTGTATAGTTATTTTTTTTGTTTTTAATCTTTTTAGCATGGACGAGTAATTATATAACAATGTAAATTGTTTGAATAATCCGTTTGTTAACGAATGGTGAAACAATAATAATATTAATAATAATAATATTTCTCCCAAGTAAAAAATATTATTAATAGGTAAATAGGTACAATAATAATATTTTATAAATTACATTGAAAAAAAAAATGAGAGTAATTTGATACGAAAATTTAGTTATTTGAAACGCTCAGAGCACGTGCTGGCACACACGTGATAATGATAAACGAAAAAAAAAATAAGACTGGCGACTGTAAAATAACATTCATGATGTGAGGGCAACACCATATTATTATAATTATTATTGTTATTTAACAATATTTAATAGCAAACATGACGTGAACTCACGAAATCGCGATATCGTTCGGATCCGATTGTGTTATGACATTCGTAGGTGCGAAGTATTTACTGCAGAACATTAAACTATATAATAATATTATATAATATTAAATGTTGAAAACTGTATACAAATAATCAAACGTAGGTACTTAATATAATTTATGTTGGTATATTGTCCTATGGAACGTGTTAACCTCATATAAACATGATAAATATTATTATTGCTTTATTTTAATATCATAACCGATTTAATTTGTATAATAATAATTTATACACAAATGTATACTTTAACTAGACATAGTTAAACAGTTTAAGTTGAGTAAAAAATTAATATTTTGATTTAAAAATAATCCACTAAATTAAAAAAAATTTTAAAATTTTTGGTTCTTATGGTTTTATACATTAACTACTTATATTGTTATATTATATTGTTGTATACATGTTTTTAATAAAACATAATCTAATATAATACTCTCACGATAGTAATAAGGTTACAATTTCTGTTAGTTTCATGATAAAATAATATTTTCTAAGATAGGCACACTATTTATGTGATATACGTAGTAATTAAAAAAGTGGATTCAATTTTTAAAAACCCAACTGTGTCAATTTAAATTATTTTTTTTATTAACTTATTTAATTTTAAACTTAGCTGCGAGTTAAATTTATTCGGTACTGTACTATTATGAACTTATAACTTAACGACTTCACTTAATTACTTGACTTAATTTTAGTTTTCAAATATGTTCATTAACTTTCCAAACTTACGCTATATTACCTACAGGCACACGTCTAAATGATATCCAAATCGACGAAATTTAACAAATCAATCGCGAAAGACGAAATCATCTACACGTACCTACGCCTATATATACATAGGTACATTATTATTTATTTCCGGTGTATGCGGTCGGGTACCTACACATGCCATATATATATATAGCACATTTGAAAAATATATGTTAGAAGAGGCTGCTGTGGGTCCTGAAAGTATATTGACGTTTTGCAATCGCCTTAATGTTTGCTCTCGAAATGTACACAAATGGCACGTTATCCATTTTACCATTGTGCGTCTACATTAAGTCGCGTATACAGACGCTTTTTCCAAAGCTATTATTTACTGTTCATATATATAGGTATACACTGTAAACCTATTTTAATGGGGTAGCAAACATTTAGATTCGGTATGTAGTGGTTTGAACCGAGGAAGGTAGTTGGTACGTACATATATAATATTATATTATATAGTGTGTGGGGCAGCTATCGAATCAACACCTGCGCGCGCGTGTATTTTGGACGCTTTTCTATATTATGTTGTATAATATAATATGATATAAATAAATTTAAAAATTAATCAAAGTCGTATAAAACTTCTAAAATTCGCCTAACTTAGGTCGGCAATGCCGTAAGTCTGCAGAAACATTCCTCAACTAAATCAATATTGAACGTAGGCAATTTATTTTGAAAAGTTATTGCTTTAGATTTTAGCTAAGGTACCATAATAATATATTAATTATAATTGACAATAATTTATTATAATATATAGGTAAAAATGTGCAATTAATGTTTCTGATTTCAATAATATGCTAAGACTCGGTTTTAGGACTGCTGTGTGTATATATTTTTTAAATTATTATCAATATAATTAAAAAAATCATTACTTCCAACGTTGCTATGCATATAAACCAAGTTGCTAAAAATGAAAAAATTATAGGTGTTATTATACTGATGACCAATGTAAAAAGTAAGATAATATTATTTTATTCAAAAATGTTTTATCATATTTTTGTTTTTATTCCATTGCAATTAAATGTATATGGAAAAATATAGTATCATTCTATGATGCATTCAATATTGTGTTATGATTTTAAGAAAATTGAAAAACCCATTTTCCTGAAAAATTTTTTCTAGCGACTTACAGAATTTTAACTTACGAGGCTATAAATCTAGGTATAACTTTAATGTTTACTTTTTTGTATAACTAAATAAATACCATAGAAAGAATGATTCTATTTATTATTTTGGAGAATCGTTTAAATATTTTGTTGTATATTACACATTTACACCTATGATAATTGCAGTATACTGTACTCAAGTATACTACTTACCTAAGTAACGGTGTAATTTAAATGCGTTTATATAGGTAAGGCAGGTATATTATAAATAAATAATTGTTTTAATTATTTTTCGTGTGAAGAGAAATTGTTTGAGAAAACCCGTTGCGAGTAACCGCGGCGAAACGACTGACTGAATAATTATAATTATATCGCGTGTACCTACCTATATATATATAATATATACGTGTTTTTGAATACGAAAATAATCGAACTCATAGGTGAATGAAAATATTCAATTTGTTCGGTCGTCGTGTAAAAAAATGGTGTGTTCGTCGTGTGAATTTCAAAACATGATCTTGTCTCGTACACGTATACTTATATACATATATATTATATAGGTGTAACACCTCCTATATAGGTACATTTGAACGAGTATCGGTGTAGGCAATATAATATAATACGAAGGTTCGAGTTGTTTTATAAATAAACCCGCTTTTCGCGGGCATGCGACACCTGTTGTAGTATAGGTAGTAGGTACGACAACGATGACAACGACGACGTAATATATTTTACACGGGGCAGGCTCACACATTGTATTGTGTCTCTCTCGGAAATAAAAAACCTCCGTCCGCGTGCAGTCGAATATCATACAGACTTATTACAAAATAATAATATCATGTGTGATACGATATTATTATTATTATTATTATAGGCAGGTAAAGTTTTGTAAGAAAAAACAATCGGCGGCGTGCCCGCGCGTGCGGTGTGACGCGCACGCGCGACACAACCACGGTTGTAATATAGATATATACGGTGCGAAATGCTGCAATATCAGAAAACTATTTTCGGACATAGGTCTCGAGCAAACGGCAGCCACATCGCTTTCATCCGAGCCCCGAGCGACCGATATATTAGCCGACTATACGATATAATGATACAATACAATATATATAAATAATATAAACCGACGGGACACTCGTAGTAGTGTTACGCGGCGAACAATAATAATATGTGGCTTATTATACATCAGTGGCGTCATTTTCAGTGGCGTTCACTGGTGATTTTTTTTCCTCTCCTCACTCTCGACCACCGAACCACACGCCCGCGCACCACCACTATCATCGATTCCCTCGACAAACACACCTTTGGCTACCCACGGCCGTTCGTTTCGGTTTTAATGCGATTATTGTAAGCTCGGCACGAGGAAAAAAAGTATCCAAAAGGTCCATATTATTGTGTATACGCCCCCGATAATTTTCAGGTAAAAATATTAGATATAGACATGCAGTACACGGCTCGAATAAATGAAAAAAAAGGGCCCGGATCTTATTTTTGCTAACCATTTGTCCGTTTAGCATTGCCCAGAGGACCTAACCCCCCGAGAAGCGATTCTCCAAAAGTTCTTTCGTAAAATCGGCGATAATATTGATGTTACGGTTATGCAAACAATACAAGACTTCGTTTCAAAATGCCAATAGGAAAATTAATATAATAATGAGTTATAGTACTTAAGTACACTATAGCCGTATAGGTATACCATGTACGGGGTTCTGAAATCCCAGATCTGGAATCATATATTTATGCAGCTGATTCACGCATAATTATAAATTATATAGCCTATAATAATTAAGTCTAGTTTTTTTAGCAATCGATGTTCAAACCATATTTTTTTACTTACCTTTAGGTTTCTACTAACGGTCCCAATTCTGTAAAATGAAAAGGAAAACGTTTTTCTGAAATCAATAAATTAGGTTATTTTTCGGACCTAAAATGTGTGTAATTTTTGGTCCGTGAAACTCGTCTGTAATACATTCAAAAGTATGTATACCATATACTGCTCAAATTTTCTGCCAAATAATATATCTGCACGATGATTTTGAATACTGACATTTATTATGATTTTTTACTTTTATACAATATTTTTACGTCGTCAGTCGTAGTGGATATCGACTGCAGCTATCGGTATGATAAGAATAATTGTCCTCGTTTTGGAGCTAGCTGTATATCATTATTCTGTATACTATCGGAATAAACTATTTTGGTAACGCTGTTTAATAATAATATTATATTCTGCTGGTATAAGCTGCAGGCATATAATATAAAGTCCCGTCTGCCTTTTGTGCCTTTGCATGGTGCGCCGAAGAGGCATTAAACTGGATATACCTTCTTCACCAACGCACCACAATATACACTATATTATAAGCCTATTATTCGGCCTACCTACCGCAGATCACATTATTGTGTCTTATATGTAGTATATAGGAAACGGATTGTCGGGTATAAGAACTGCTGCACTCGGTGACAGTACTCGCCGGAAATCTGACCGGAGAAAATCCGAACGATATTTTATAAAACACACATTTTATAATGTTTATTAGGTATATTAAAAAAAAAAAAATGTAAATAATGCCGTTGCAATGCAATATAGGCGTTTATCATGGATAATGGATTTATTCTTTTTAAATACCTACCGCGCGCAAAAAAACTCGCAGACGATTGTTTGTTTGTTGGTCAGGATTTAATTGCCCGACAGCCAGATGGATATAATGTACACGGTGTATAAAAGAGCTGGCCGTTATTTTGGGAACACGAGGGGACGACGCGGGCAACTCGCCAGTCGCCAGTAACATGAACCCACCGTTTTGGCTCATCTTCTACACACACACACACACACACACACACACACACACACACACACACACACACACACACACACACACACACATACACACACACGAGAGCTCTGTGGCTATAGAGAGCCTCCCCTCTGATCGCTCCTTGTCCCGCCGTCACCTCCGCACGCCACGCGACTGGCCGGCCCGGGTCCTTAAACACACTCGCGCGCGTGCGCGTACTCGAACTGTTGTAACCGGCCGCATGTAGTACCTCGGTATAGCTGCTCGTCGTCCCTGAAATATATTACTTTACAGTTAATATTGTCACTATTATTAATTGTAATACCTATACCTACGGCATTATGCAGGTCGACGATATTTGTTTTACCGGGATAATTTTAAAAAGTGTCAAGTTAATGGGTAGTTTATTAACTTGGTTGCTTAGCTAAGCAGCTGTGTTATATATTTTAATATTAATATATAAATAGTTTGCAGTAGGTAGTTCAAAACTAATGCATGTGTAGGTATGGTATGAAAAATATGTAGGTAATAACAATTTTATTTTGGCTTACAAAAAGGAGTTAATTTAATACAGTAGAAATCGTTTATAATGACGTTTGAAGGATGAAAGAAAATAGGTCGTAATAACCGATAGTCATAACTACCGTTAAAGTTTTACATAATATAAAACTTACCCATGCATTTTTCGGGCCATTTACTTTAGAGTCATAAAACCCGATATGTCACTACAACTAGTGTCATTATAAACGATCTCTACTGTAATTACGTTTTTAATTTATCATCATATGTATCATCGATAATTTTTTTATTATACCGATTATTCATAAATAAACGTAACTTTGATTTGATCGAAATTTATATTATAAAATCGATATATTATTTTATTTAGTTGATATCGATAAAAAGAAATCTATTTAAAAGTTAAGTTGATAAAATGAATAGAAAAGAGTCAAGTTAAAAAATTAAAATGAACTTGATTGTTTTCATCAAACTTAAACTTCTCAACTCAGCTCAGCATTGGTAATGAGTATAATTTATGTATATTATGGTATATATAGGTAGGCACGAACGCGATAAGATTTTTTATGATATTTGCGTCACGCGCCGTTAGAATTTAAATTTTGCGACCATTACGCGCGTTTTAAGTACTTTACATAATTAAGTACATATTTTAATATACCTACTACTAAGATAATATAATATTATGAGCCCGTGTACCTACCTCCTACGTATTAGATCGATATCGTTGATTATTTCTGTTGCAGCAGTGCATATTATGTACCTATATAATTATTAATAAGACGTAACGATCTCGAGTATACTATCTAGCGATCGCGATTAAAAAATCTGCTTACCTCACGTACGAAAAAAACTCGTCAATCTCGATATTGTTGGTACAATTAGGTATATGGGTAGTATTTTAGTATGAACCTAAAAATAATGGTACCATTTAAACGCGTGTCGCACTTATATCCGCGAGTTTTGAGATGTTGCGAACTATAACTAGTTGTAAGGTGGTAAGTTTGGTAACCCATGTAAGGTGGCAGTTATTTACTAACTCGTTCGAAACACACGTGCCGATGGTCTCAGTTCTCTCGTCATATTATTTACATATTTTAGACGCGATCGGTTACAATAAATTAGGATCTTAAAAGCAACACGTTGGCACGTCACGATCCACCATAATAATATAGGTACGATTTAAAACCTATTATTATCGAAAATAAACGGCGGTGATGATGTTTTTTTGAAATAGGATCAATCGGCAATATATTGGTAATATTTTGTTCATAATTTATTATGTTTTTATTTTATAACATCAGCAGATGCTTTATAGTACAACCACGATATATTTGTAAAATCAATATACTATAGGTATAATATAATGTAACATAATATTAGGTATTTTATATTTTATACATTTCACACATAGAAAACGTAACTTTTAGTCGTCAGGGCTTTATTCAGGGTTTAGTCAGGGCTTCTGAACGTTATAAAAATGTTATATTTGACAAAAAACGATTGAAATTTGTAAACGTAATTATAACGAAAAGCGATAATCAAAAATAATTAAATACCGCAAAATAAAACATAACGATTAACAAAATATATTATATATCACTAAATATAACATAACGTAAAACGAATTTCATTGAACAAAAAATAACGCAAAACGAAATAATTTAAAATCTATTTATTTAAAAGTTATATTGGTTTTGTAGAAATATTTATTTCATGCATACGGACATTAGAATTGATTATATTATATTCCGTATCTGGGCCATTACCTGCCCGCATTAGTTATTATTAATACATTTAATAGGTATTAACACTATTCTAAAAAAGGATAAACACAAAACTTGTAAAACGTTTTAATTATAAATAACGATAAAAACAAAACTTGTATAACGTTTTAATTCTGAATAACGATAAACGCAAAAATTGTAAATAACATAAAAAGAAATTTCAAATTTCTTCAAGTTCAATCCTTGGTCGTGACATACTGAATTGAATATAATATTACTTAAAAATTACAACTGCGTTTTCAATTAGTTTTCAAAATGGACGATATCGCAAGATGAATACGATTCGATAATCGATGTGTGCGGACCATAGAAGTTGATCGAAAATCTAGGAGTACAACGAAGTACTTACTTATATTAGTAGACGGCAATATATTTCACGTATACGGAGAATTTCGATCCACATATAGAAGTCCCGCCACAGTGGATAATGGAATCCTACAAAATATTCATGTCATTAATAATATAATATGTCGTCGTGTTTGTCTCAGGGCTTTGCACTAGAATTAATCTCAACTATGTACATACCCGATATTTTTGAGGGGCTTTTGGTAATATCTATTTGGATGATGATGATAATATGCAATAAATTTCGTTCTCGTGGAAATTCTCATCATGACGTATCTGATATTATTTTTAATATTTTTTTACCTTTTTACGGACTTATACTAGACACTCGTATTAACCCAAATAATATTGTGGTTATTTATATCCAAACTTTAGCTTAAATTCTTTATTCGGAACACCTGCAGAATACATCCAGCACCCATCGACACCTGATACCCGAATAAATTACTTCTACAAAGCCCTGAGTATTGCTGCAATATAGAGCGAGCGTAAATATCGCACACGATATACCTAATATAAAAAATGAAAATGACCAACAATATTATAATATTATCGGCTGGACAATAATATATAAAATTCGCTGTAGAGCAGGGTCGCGGATTACCATAATAATGATAATAATAATAATATAATATAATACCATAATATACAAAACGTGATAAAAAATAATATTCTTAATATATTATCGTTATTATACGATGACGATGTCGTCGTCGACGTATAACCTATATAGGTAATACCTAGCTATTATTATAATATACGGCGGAAAAAAGTTGACAGCGAAATCGACGAAAGATTATTGAGCTCATACGATATTAATATATTATTTTACATCATTTTGCGGCTCGGAGGGAGGCTCGAACGCACGTCTTGGACGAAATATTATTGCATACCAAGTCTATTATATTATGGTATTATTATTATACACGCGAAGTACACACCTGATGAATATCTCACACATACATATGAATACGACAAATACGTATATTATTATTATATAGGTACGGGGACACACACGCCTCGGAATCATATGATTATAATATTATTTTATATATCTTCGATCTTTGTTTCACGAATATATTACTATAAAATAATGTATTATATTATTATGCGGCGACATATATTATTATATTGTAACGGGCCACACGCGGCTCATTGCCCAGTCGTACGGACGTAGGTATATAACACGTATTTTTATATTATTATTATTATTATACATCGGTGATTGTTTTACAATAGTAAAAAAAAAATATATATATATATATATATATAAGTAAGCTAACGTATTCGTTCGATTTTTTTCCAATCGATCCGAATATGCGTATTCCTTATAGGTGCCTAGGTATAACGACTATAACGTAATAATAATATAGTATTATAATAGGTATATAGCTGTGCGTATAGTATAATGTAGTCGGTACCTATATAATATATAATATAAAAATATATACCGGGTGATCCATTTAGCTTGTAACACACTCAATAACTATTAACGTATATTTTGAAATTATTTTTTTTACATAATTTTAAGTCGTTAGAAAACAAAATTTTTCTAAAAAAAAAAACAATTTATTGTTTATTGTTTATTGTAATACATTTTTAAACTGTATACTTTACATAAAGACTGCAACATGCATTTTTAATTCCTTATTGCGGAATATTTTCTAGTGTACCTACTGTTTGGACGAGTAATATATTTTATGAGTTGAAAGTATTTAAAGTTTAGATGAGCGAATTGGTGTATAAAGTATTGTACCCCTCAAAATATTAGACCGCTAATCCGCTCATTTAAAATTTAAATACTTATCACGACACGTGTCTGAAATTTGATTTTGAAAGATCAAAATACCCCGAATAATATTCTGTTTCTTAATATGAAATAAACGATGTATATGATTTCGTTCAAACAGTAAAACAAATGGTGAAAAATATAATTTTTTTCAAAAATGTTCTGTTGTAGCAGCTTGAAATTATAGTGCGACTGTGCGTAAAAATATTTTCATAAACGTCAATATCTTCTGAATATTAAAGAGCGTCTTATGTTAAATAGATCACCCTGTACATACACGCACGCACACACATGTCAGAAAGTTGTAAAATTCATAAGATAATCGGCTCAGCTGTGCCCGCGGTACTATTTTTTTCCTCGTCTCGGTCGATTCGAACGGATCCGATGAGATCGTTAATATTAATAGTAATAATAAAATATGTGTTCTGCACATATTATACATATACAATCATAATGGGTGTTGGAGCGTGGAATCGAACCATATGCGGAATTCATTCGTCAACCCGAATACGTCGTATACACACGATTCAATATAAAAATATACATAAATGGATGAAATTATTATTATTATGTAGTTATATTGTATATTATAATATAATGTATTATAAACGCGATGTTTACTAACGCAAATTCGATATCATTTCAACGACGTATAAAATATGCCTTTTATTATAATCGTGATGCCAATAATCATCATTGGCTTACTGCAGTGTGAATCACCAAGCATTGAGGAATTTATTCGAATTCTGTTTTTTGGAATTTTTAAACATAGTCAGGTACTTAAGAAGATATTTTAATGTTCTCGCGATTTTTTTACTAGTGTTATGATGGCGATGCAAACTTCTGTTTTTCAAATGACAATCCTCCTTTTCCTTAACCATAAACTTTAACAGCTCCAAATGACTCGTTCGAATTTTGATTTTGATACCTAAGTTAACATTTTCAGATTCTCGTCCACTAAATAATTTATAGATACCGATTTACAGAAGTCTGTATCTCCACAGAACACTCCGCTATAAGTATTTACTTATAGTGCCTACAATAGTTTGAAAATATGGTCTTTAAGCAAATATTACTTAAAATTCCAAAAATCATATTTTGAATAAGTGCATTATTAAAGATGAAGTACAACGAGGTGTGCATACTTGGTGAATCACTCCGTATAATATGAGAATCGTTTTTCGTATGACTCTCCGCACGAAAATCAAAGATATAGGCTAACATTGTAATAATATTATTGTTGATTGCCACCATGCATAATATTATAATATTGTAATAATAAAAATAATAAATAAACGTCCTCGCGTCTCGTGGTTATTTATCAAATTATATTTAATATTAATGAACTGCTGCATTTTATGGTTTAATCATCGATTACCATTGACGAGGGCAGAATGGGAATTGAAAAAAAAAAGAATATTATCCATACAGTCTCGATACAAGGCAAGAGATTGTGAACGCCTATGGATATTTGTGTTATTATTATTATTTTTTGTCAAATACGCACACCGCGCACGCACAATATAATTATAATATAATAACATCATATAAAGACGACACTATACACATTTGTTGAAAACGTGGTGCGACCAGGACGACCGGCAGCACACGTGTTTTCGTATTTTCGGTCATAAACATAATATATATGTATATACCCACTGCAGGACCGCAGGGTTGTTCAGATATATACACATACGGACGATGACGAGTGCATTATTATTATTGTAATATATTAATGTGCACGAGTAGTGGTGCGTGTATTTGATATAAAATAAACCTGCTGCACGTCTAACCGTCTCCCGCAAAGCGATAACGCGCGGCGACCCGTCGCACCACGACGAGGCGAAAATTCATGGGCACAACCGCACCATGTGTGCAGTTCAGTACGACGCCAGGGCACTGTGTGTATATATATATATTATTGTACACTATTATACGTCTGTACACGAACGACGAGAACAGATTATTATGTATACATTGCCGGCCGTGTGCGTGTGTGTGTGTGTGTGTCAAGGCTGGGCAAGTACTAAAGATATTTTTTACCCGAGTTAAGTATTATAAGCTGATGGATAAGATTTAAAATAGTATACTCATTTAATGTTAATATAGTTTGCTAATTTTATTTTTAAGCTCAATACGGTTAACAACAATCAACTTTACTAACTTAAGCCGTATAGGTACATTTTTTAAAAAATATATAGGTACATAGCTAGTTTGAAATTAAT
Source organism: Sitobion miscanthi (assembly GCA_008086715.1). Classification (NCBI taxonomy): domain Eukaryota; kingdom Metazoa; phylum Arthropoda; class Insecta; order Hemiptera; family Aphididae; genus Sitobion; species Sitobion miscanthi. The sequence goes on from CM017803.1 coordinate 28,724,349, forward strand.
GCCAGATGGTATAGAAAATATGTTATTTTAATTGAACAATTGTAGACAAATAGATAGATGGATAAATGGATATTTCATTTTGAATATAAACAACATTTTCATGGTAAAATGTCGATGATAAGTATCCAAAATCTATGACGAAGTGGAGTCGTCCTATAAGTTCTTAAGTGGTTTAGATGTTTGCATACGTTTAAAACAAAACATTTGATACATTAAAATATCCTGATATTATTATACTAATACCAATACAAATAGTTTATTTAGTTCTAATACCAATAAAAATCAATTAAATCAAAGAGTTCAAATTAACTCAACTTAAAAATTGTAAATGATTAATGCTCAACAATGGTGTATGTGTGTGTGCGTTGTCATTACGCCTCCGTAGAACTCTCTGATGAAAATAATATAAAATCTGAAATCCACGCAGTTAATATTGTCTATTGTTAAACATAAATTCGGCGGTGATGGACGGGAATGGTAGTTTATTAAATACCAGGGAGATAGAACGAAGATTGTGTGACGAATATTGGCATTGCTATTGTATAAGTAGGAATTAGAGATGAATTTTCGAGGCGGACCACTGTATAGAGGTCCCACCCCTAGGAATACCCGTTGGGCCTTTTTTATATACAAAGTATACTCAAAAGATGATGGGGGACATTGAAACACTAAAGCCAAGTCAAAATGACACAGACGCGTATGATATTATCTAAACCACTACGTAACCATAGCGTGCAATAAAAAGGAAAGATTTAGTATAGAGGATACATTTTTAACAAAACATCTGATGGAGTTAACAGAAATTTTTTTTTATCCACATATTAACTGAAAATTGTTAAATATTACGTTTGCATTGTTAACTATATTAACTTATATTACCTGTATAGAGCGTTAACTTTACCTCGACGTTCTATTATACCTACTTAACTCAACAAACTCGAGTACATTTTTTTTTTATTTACTATAACCCGTCTTTGATAATTATTGTTATAATATATTATGTCGGTAAGTGCGTCCGGGCGTTATACTCGTGTCAATATAATAATATTATAATTAATATGCGTGATAATATAGGTAGGTATTATATTATGGAACATAAAACGAACCGTAGACCATTGGATATTATTATCGTTTAGCGTTATCACGAGTGAATATTGTTATTGTTATATAATGGCAATAATCATTATTATAATAACTGTCGGTAGTCGCAATAATAATATTATGTCGTCAGCTAATCCGTGCGGGCAGTGCTGCGTAATACAGTTATATATTATAATATATACATATACATCAATAATTATATAATATTATTGTGCACATAATAAATACGCCCACGCCTCCGACGTATATAAGAAATAAAACGTTGACGCGACATTTAAGATTTCGATGCGTCTGCAAAAACCGGCAGCAATCCAAGGACTCCGTTTTCATTCATGTATTCATGTAGGATATTGTATAGGGCGATTGACAACGAGCACGCTTTTTCCTTTTATTGTTAAAAATTCCGATTTTTGGAACTTTTAAAATATGTAAACAAATACCGTATTTTAAAATTCTTGAGTTTTTTTTTTTTTACTCCTTAAATATATTATAATATAGTGTGGCGGTACAAACTTCTATTTTCAAATGACAATACCCATTGTTCTACTGCAGACTGCAAATTATCTATTAAGCGTATAATTTTTCTGAAAATGTAGAAGTACCCGATTTAAAATTCGAACGGGTATAATCTCTCAGTTATCATAATGTATATAATATAACAATATGGATAATACCTATAGTAATTAAAAATGGTTTTATAATAATCATAAATCTAGTGTTTATTATGTTAGGACCATTTTAACAAAAACTATAAATGTTGATAGCTTACTATGATTTTCAAATCATCATAATAGCTTCACATCTTCTAAACCCATCATCATGAATTTATATATTTTATCCTTAGTAGGTACACAAAGTTAAATAACTTAAAAATTACTCGTTTGAAATTTTGAATTTTGATTTTGATTCGTTAACATTTTCAGAAAATATATCTGAAAAATGGTGTTAGAAGGAGTCATTCGAAAAAAAAAACAGAAGTTTATATCTATATCTACAAGACACTTTTTGAGTATGCTATACAACATTTAAAAAATTGGAAAATATGGTCTTTATTGTTATACGTATTATGCTATTTAGGCACCTATAGCTATATTTAAAAATTCTAAAAATAAGATTTTGACTAACTGCGATTAAAAAGTGGGATAAGCATGCTTGGTGAATCATCCTTTATATACCTATAATATTTATCTATATAACAACTCTATTTCTATAAATATTGCTTTCCAATATTTATGCTTCCTATAGATATATATATATACATATTATGAATGGTGTATTGGTGCGTGTATATATACATATATTTATGTTATGTGATGTAAAGGTACACTATACATATATTACGGTGAAATTCAATATCCATTAATTATGTCCGACGGCCATCACATCAACACTGGGCGCGCTGGTACATCTATATAACTCATATATACATAGTATATTATACGTGCATAGGTATGCGACTTCGCGACTTCAGAAGTACTTACCTTCGGCCAAGAAATCGGATTAAGTACTGTTTTATACGTTATATTATATTGTAATGACGCTCGACCATGTGTTTGTATATTTTATATTATGTATGGTTGATTTGCATTATATTATTGACAATTTTTTTTTTTCAACACAGGTACGTTTTCATTCATCATAATATAATATGATGGTGGCTTGGCTTGGCGCGTTGGTTGCTACTAGTCGCATAATGAGACTGAGAGTAAACATCGCCCGCTGCTACTAGTTCCCGGATGGGTGACCACCCGGGTTTGTAGTAGTAAAAACCTTGCCACACATACACGTACACCTACCATAGTTCATAACCCCTACAACAGCTTAGTCTCCGGGCTTAAGATCAATAAAAAAATATATATATATGTGTTATTTTTTTACGATCGGTAATTTTTCACTCATCGTAAAGTTATATACTTATATGTATTATGATAATTTCTTTTAAGTCAAGTATATACATTCGTAAGAATATATACCATATTTATATAATATATACATTAGGTATATACTCGTGTACCTATATAAATGTATATGTATGTATTTTTTTTTTCACCGCCGACCTGCCAAATCCGTTTATACATATTATACGAAAGACCACCGCCATGCAAATGCACATAATATGATATATTATTATTATTATACGTGTGCAGCGGATTAAACACCCTTCTCGCGGGTCGTTTATCCGTCGAGGGCCGACCCGCGAGCGTTTATGCATAGGGGAGCAATTTTCTATTGTTGTCATATTATTACATTAACTACCAATCGCGTATAAATTCTCATCATAAAACAGTTCAACCATATTGTTACATTTTTTTTTCGCCGTCGGCCTGAAATCAGATTACCGGTTTTATTACAGTCAGAATGTTATATGCTATCTATGTGCGCGAGTTTGTATTGTAACGCCTAAAAAGCTTGCAGGGCCGTGGACGATAATATGTCGATGTGCCACCCTTATTCCTAATATATATATATATAGGTATATGTAGGTACCTATAAAATAAAAACTGGACCTACGCTGAAAACGTCTGTTTTGACGTCGAATAATGAGTTTTTCGATTCATCGTCGAATACTCACTCACAAATTATACCTATAATATAACTATTATTTTAAAATGTAAAGTAAGTATTATTGTGATTTGTCATAAATATTACTACTATAATAGTAGTTAACATTTTTTTCACCTTTACAATTCGGTAGTCCCGCGACGATTTTCCCATTAAGATATCTCCCGAGATTATGAATTTATCATAAATTTGTTTTATTTTATTAGATTCACAGAGACAATGACTGCTTATATTTTATTTTTTAATTTTTAAATTTTTGAAACAATTGAAGATAGCCATATTTTATAGAGTTTAATTTTCTGAAAATGTTGACCTTTCAACATTTTATTTTCATTAATCTCATGATTTTGAATCATTTTTTTAGTTTATGAAAACCTGTTTTTATTCCCCTCTACGGCTAATGGGTATATTCTCACGGGACTGCACTCTGTATAATTCAGAAACTTTGTGTTAAAAAAGGATGTGGATATTACACCATATAACTTAGTTTTAATGTAATCAGACTTTTTAATCATACCATTATATGAATGATAATTATAATATTATAACACAAACAATAACTTTTAATACAATAGGTCCACAGGATACAGCTATAATATACCATATCAATAATATCGGTTAAAAAATAATTATCTGGTAGTTAAAGACCGCTGAAGGTGATATCGTTCGAGTCTTTGTTTTTTCGTGTAACGTCCGCACAAACATATTTTAGTGTGACGAATTTATAAATGCCGTCGCCCATCGGATACAATAATAATATTATAATAATTACCATTATAATATAGGTATGTATATGAAATTGTAAAGCGAAGGTAAGAATTTTAATTGCATATATCTAAATTAATTGCCTACGTTGCTTTTTATATGTTATATACGAGTCGGGAGGAATTTTAGGAATTTCAGTGTCATTAAGACGACATTATAATGCGCCTTAACGTTTACATTAATTTTTAAAGAGTTTTTATCAAAGTACGATACTGAAATAGATTTCACCCGTCTATAACTTCACTCGTTTGTACCATAATTTGATCGACTTATGTATTAGGGTCATATGAAAAGTAAAAAACGTAAAAAGTGTACTTACGTATACCTACATAAAAAAAAATTTAGAAATGAATTCGTAGGTTGTTCGCGAGATATTCATAAGACTATAAGAGTATGTTTTGGAGTATGCAATTAAAATCCAATGTTGTTACCTACTTATTCAATAAATAAAAATTATAATGATTTAAAATATGATTTCTTCAAAAACGCTGTTTTATTTGTTTTATTACTTACTCGTAAGTCTTAAAAGTATGTAGAAAAAATATTTCTATAAAATATGTTAATACTTTTGGAGATAATATGAGTAGGTAAGTTTATAGTATAGTAAAAGAATCACCCTGAATCTGTATAAATATATAATACACATAAATTAGTAAAAAAAAAAAACGGGCAATGCAATTAAATTGTAAAAATTTATTTTTATAACTCGAACAGTGAACCCCCGGATAGTTTGCGCTATTAAATTCTGAAAGTTTTTTTTTTTTTTTTGAGAATACGGCCTGGGTAAAGTCAAATAAAACGGGTTTATTGGACTTGCAGCCAGCGGTTCATCAACGTTTTTAGCTAGTGTTTATCGAGCGTTAAACATAATATTTATAATGCGCACAAAATACATTATATTATTATATAGCTACGTATTCTGTTCCATTTAGATACTCCCACTGATTTCGCATATGCGTGTGCGTCATAATGTCAAATGTTATACATAATTATGTTTATATAATATTTATTATTATTATTATTATTATTCGTGTCGTGTAATCTTTAAAATCGTATTTGTACTAGATCAGACGATTTTGATAAGACGCAGAGGATAATACATAAATTATACGCCGATGACCGCCTATGGTGATGTAGTAATATTATTAGTTTATTACAATGTCGTTTCGTGTTGTTTCCTCTCCTCTTGCGTCTCAATAAGTGTCTATCTATCATACTTTCTTCGATGACGGCTAATTTTTTCTTTTAAATCTTCTAATCGCTATCCGTCGCCATTGAATAATATATTTAACGCTGAACTATTTTTTCCAGTAGGTAATTTCCATAAAAATGTCGAATATAAAAACATTTTATAATCTATCTATATATAGAGTCTATACTGTGTATAATAATTATGAACTATATATATGTATTTACTATACGTATAAAGGCAGGCACCTAGCTTTACTCGAAATTAACGAGCAATTTTAGTAGTAGATTACATAATTTATGTTAAATATACCTACAGTGAACAAAAAAAAAAAAAAAATAAAAGTGTTCTTGTTTACAATTCTCACTAACTTTTAAGTGCATTAACGTGTCATCACGGCGGCGGTGTACTTTACTAAAATTCTCCCCCAATCAGAGCTTAAAGACGATGTATATAAGCGTTGACATTGATTCGCGTTATTTATATAGTATATATATTTGAAACGAAAATCGTGTGTGTGTGTGTACGTGTACATACAGAGTGATTCACCAAGCATGTTCATCCCTATTTTTCATTCAACAATAAATACATTTAAAATATTTTAAATTTTGATATTTGGAACTTTTAAATTACTAAAAAACTAAAATTTAAAACTCGAACGAGTATTTTCAGTTAATAAAATGTTTATGTTATGGATAATAGCTCTTATAACTCCGTAACTCGGCAGGACACTTCTTAGCTGGTACGAAAAATCTCAGATTTTCAATACCTGGCTGTAGCATGCTTGGTGAATCACTCTGTATATCCATTCCATACCATTTTAATATTACATTGTTTGTACAAGATATTACTGTAAAACCGTCAATTTAATCAAATTCCCAGCAATAGTTCTATTCACGCCGCATGTTTACTGCACCAGTGCAGTGTTATACTTTGTCGTGTGTCACACGATACACAACTATAACGATACTACTGTACACAACTATTTTTAAAATAAAATAATTTTTTAAACCTACCTACCTATATGCAGTGACAGTGGTATATAACAGCAATTTATTTATTAATTATCAGATTTAATTTAAAGCTGTGGAATATAATACAGTAAACCGCGTATACCGTGCCCGGGACAGGACAAATTTATCGGACATTCGACGTCAAATATTCACTGAAGCAAAAACATTTTACAGTGGCCTGCGGTGATTACATATTGTACGATAATCAATAATAAACAAAGTAAACACGTATTTAATTGAAAAAATATCGAAAAAAGTGGTGCAAAGTTTGAAGTTCTCGACCCCAATATGTATAATAATAAATAGTATATACGTAGACATACAAATTTAAACGAAATGTAAAGTGTCAGTATAAAAGACGACAAAAGCTCCATTAATTACACTGCACTGGTGTAGTGTTCCGTATGCTTCCGATATGAGATTCGGAATAAGCACAGTGCAGGGTATCATGTTCACGAGTAGTTGAATACATATTATTAAAATGTTATAAATCTGTTTAATTATACGCATATTGAGCCTGTTGATAAAATGCTATATTTTCAAAAGAATATAAGATATTAAAACGCGAACGACGAACTCTATTCGATATGCGCTACTATAATAATTAAATAATATATTTAAATATAGTATACCCAATTCCAGGTGTGCCTATATGTAGTATGCGCGTAAGTGAAATCCAATCACAATTAAGATTTATACATTTGGTTACCGTATAAAACAGATATATATTACAATTACCTGAACTGCAAGTTATCTTAGCATAATAATATTATAATAACACATTGCAATTACACGCGGTTCATTTGAACTCTAATGGAAACTTTGATCTCTGACCAATGTTTGTGGAAAGTGATCGTGTGATAACACAAGAGAATAGCGTTTCGACTTTCACAATTTTATTTCTATAATATTAATAACAATATTCAAACTCAATTTGTACACGATCGTAATTTATTATAAATAGGTAGGTACCTCCTCTTATATATTGTGGTACTTAATAAACACATAATATTATAATATATGTGGCAATAGATTATTTTTCTAAACGAAATTTTTAATTCAACGCTTACCTATGTATAAATGTCTAACACGAATTACCCAAATTAAACTTCATGTTTTACTACCCTCGAGACTGAAGTCCAAACTTGAATCGAGTTTTACTATACACATTTAACAACCAATACTATACGATAGCCTATAATAGGTATATATAGGTACTGTATTTTATGGTTTTAGGAATAGTATTACATATAAGGCGTAAAAAATATATACCTATGTATTATATTATAATTATCATTATTTTTTATAGAATAATTCGTTTAAAAACAAAGGTGATTAGTGTATATAGATTATTATTGTTAACACGATAAATGTATATACCTTGTACTCTGCAAAACATTTGTGCTGAGCATATTTATAATAATATGTTATATATACTTACACAAGCAGTTCAATAAATCACTGACATCATACATATTATATTATATTACCTATTTATGGTAACCACCTGTATATTATTAACTGTAGTAGTTGTTGCATAATATTATAAATTATGTGCGTATATAAAGCACGTTTTAAATTAAATCCTCGCCCTATTCACCTAAACGAATTTTATTTTGTGCGTAAAGGCACCTTATATAATATATTATTATAATATGAATTATGTGTGCAATATAATCTGTGAAATTTGTGTTCAATTATTGTGTCCGTGATTTCGTGAAGTGTGGTCCAGTTGCATATGGCGTGTCTAGATAATTTTTGAAAGTACTGCAACTGCACTTTATTTTCACACTGCAGAGTTGCACGAATAAAAGAAAATAACTATAGATCATTGTATATAAGTTAAACATTTAAAAACTATGAAAAATTCGAAATCTTAAATATTTATATAAATATAAAACAAAACGTGCGACGTGTAATACATAATAAAAATATGAGACTGCAGCGCATTTACAATGCATTTTAGTGCACTCGTGAGTTTACACCTAGAGACGTATAACAATATACCTGTAGGATAATCGAAATATACCTAATATACATACTATAGGGGGAAAATAAAATCTCAAGTTAATTCGAAATTTCGACTTTTGTTTGGAAACACGAGCAGCAAAGTATAGCACCTATAATATAGATTGATACATATAAAATGTCTTTAGTAATAAAACTCGACGTTCATATTTTATGTTAATATAATTTTATGGACTCCATCTATTTAGTATTTCAATTCGAACTTTTATATTTTACTTATTAATATGTAGGTATTATGATAAATTATGATATCCGCATTACGCGAAATAGCCGAGTTTATTTTTAATATAATTACAAAAACCCGTGTATATATATTTTATTTGTATTTGGCACTGATAACGACACCGCAATATGGCAAGTTAATTGATAATTAGTGGTTATACATATTGTAATCGGTTGTACATTTACCGTTGCTGCTGTTTTTGCGGTGTAATGTATATAAATAAATAGACCATCGATTGCCAAATAGAGAAGCAAAAAAAAAAAAACGGATGAGGTCGTCTCTAAACCTAATATACATCACTATACCTATAAATATTTATTTTTATTCCCCGATTGTGCCCGGTCGGATGTTCTCATGTAAAGGTGTATATATAATAGTCGAGAATATGTATTTATATATCTCATTGTCGCTGAGAAACGATTCGCAAAGGTTAGCGTGCAGACGATGATGAAACATATTAAATAGTTTTTTTTTTGTTATGTTATATTCTCTATCGTTGTGTCTTAGGCATAGGCAATATGTTTTTATTTTATATAAAAAGATCATAGCAACTAGCTAACGCGTCTTCAGTATTTTACATTTTACACGACTCTAACTACGGCGTCTGCAGAACTTTAATATAACCTCGTAAATTCCAATAGGCTGGTCGACAGTTAGAGTTCGAAAATCGAACCTAGTTTTAAAAATACCGGACCAAACCGAGCTTGAACAAAAAGTTTGGCATTCTATATAATCAATCGCCAAAATTGTTTAAATTCCAACGAAAATTTGTACGAACCCCAAAAAAAATTCAACCACATCTCTAACGTTTCAATTGAAAAATGTTTCCTATTTTCATTTTTTATTTTATCGACAACAATTAATACGTCCGTATTTTATCTTTTTCAATAAACCGATTAGTAGGTAGTAAAGTGCATATTTAAGTAAGAGTAGACAAAACTCAAATAAAAATGGTTACATACTAAAATAAAACATCCAAAAAATCGCAATTAAATTTTTATATTAAAGATGATCAAATATTTGGCAGTAATGACAAAGTCCAGTGGCAGTGTAATAATGGTTATTGTTTGTATAAATACATAATGGGTATGTACATGTACTTCGGGAAAAAATAATTAATTTTAAATACAAATATAACTTACGTACTTTGAACAATATTACACTTAATCGTTGTACAATGCCTACGTATCCATTAGTTTTAATTTTAATTAAAACATATTTTTAATTTGCGTTCATTGTACATTTTTAATCATTGATTGATTATCCATACTAATCGATAATGTTAATACGATTAAAGTTCTCTGAATAAAAAATTAATCCGCGTTGGGATAAACTATGAGTTCGTAGGTTATTAATCATTACCTACCTTTTACCCACATATGTAGGAGTATATATTACACGTATTATCATTTATTTAGGTCTCGGGGAACATATTATTATGTTCAATGTTAACGGCCTCATTTATCGTCGATAAAGGGTAGCACACTGCATACATGCACGCATGGTGTTTGATAGAAACAAGACCTGTGTGTATATAATATAATATTATATAATATGATAAAATATATGAATATTCGCATTTTTGAGAGTGTGGTCTTAAGTATGTATATTGTACAATATGGCTTTCCTACCCTTCAGCTGGGGTCCGTCAAAACACGCATTTTAGTATTGTTTAGCATTGTATAATATTGCGTGTATATGTGTATATAAATATACCTCTATATAAACTTTTTTTTTTTTAATAACAATATTATATTAATAATACATTTTTTTTTATGGAAACTTCAGCATCTAAATCCCCAATTCTTAACTCATTTTTATAAAACTACGTCTAAATACATAAATATAAATTTTTTTTTAAAAACTTAGGAGTACATCAGAGTAGAATATTAATATTTTAATTATTAGATTTGTTTGTCAAGTCCGTAGTTTCTCTGATTAAGGAAATGAGGTCGTTTAAGCTGACTGAGCCTATGGCTTCATGTTATATAGGCCTGAGTTGATTGATTCTTGATTTTTCATGAGATCGGCAGTCTGTGAAGAAATTGTGTTTGTAGACCGCGTTATTATCACTCCATATAAATGAAGTGTAGGTTGTGAACAATAAATTGTATGCGGAAAAGAGCGTACGTTATAAATTATAATTCTGCAGGAAGTCGTCGTCACTACTACATGATGTATATAAATCTATATATGCCTAAGCCATCATGACGTATAATATAATATAAGTGTTCACCCCGCCAAGTTGACATGAAACATATGGCGCTTAAATAATATAATCGTCTGAAGAAACGGGCGACGGAAAAATATAACATTTATTATTTTATAGCGGACAATAATATTCATTCTCATTTAAATTAATAATATTATAAAACAACCGGACTGCACTTGCAGCTCTCGACGATTTCGGGTTTTTATTTCGCGCTGCGGTACGACGACGTATACAGTATACTTACGTAATAACAATACAAAGGTGCTTACGTATAATGCATGATGATATTAAGTTTCGGTCGATGATGACGAATTTCGCAAAAACAAATCAGTAATATAATATCGGGGGCTAATCGAGGGCATCCGACTCTGCCTATATTATAATATTATATAATAAATAATAATATAAGTAGGTATTTTACCTACTTACCTGTGTCGTAAATGTGGAGAAGAATGAACATCATGAATCTATATACGATTTGCGGAATATCATCTGCAGACCGAACGCGGAAGAGAGCAAATCGTCTGTGAGTGGGCGTCAGAGGTGACGACAGTAATTATTATTTATCCCTTCTACGTAGGTACCTATACGTACACATTATACGTTATGATATAATAATATATAATACCAGCAATGTAGGCGCGTGTGACAGACTGCATATCCGACTCACGATATTTAAAGAATAAAAACCCCTCTATACCAATATATACATGTATTATATCATATTGTATTGTACCTAGTTGTAAAGATCACAGCCGTACTGGGTTCGAATGTAAAATAAGAACACACAACTCGTTGCATAATATTATACAATAATTATAATAGTGATTAAAATATATTTGGCATACCAATTGCATTATACACTGCAATTAAAATGTAATGATATCAGCGACATTTTATTAAAATTAGATCATTTACAACAGCTTGTGTGATGGAGTCTTCATTACTTGAGTTCTGTTCAATGCTAATTTTAAAGAATACCATATAAACTAAATTATACATTTATTCGGTTTAAAATATAGCTTTAATATTTTTAGGATTTTCATTTTCATTTCTACCTATGAGCCCGATACGTGTAGGATCTTCGTGAAACGGTCCTATGAAAACGAAATTATCAACCGATGAATAATATAGATATTATTGACTCGTTGGCCATTGTTGAATTTCAAATTTGAATTACATTTTTCTTTAAATTCTAAATCAATTGGTACATACAAATTATAGAACGATTATGTTATTTTGATTTAAATTTTTTTCAATAAGGTCGATACAAATCTTTTTGAATGTTATTAAAAGAAAAATCGATTTCGATACTACTTATGATATCATAAAGATTTGTAACGATTTGTACCGATGTTAAAAATTGATTTTTACCCCTATGCTATAAAAGTATATATTATACACGTCGAGGAACGCGTTGTATATCTATATAATAATGTACACTTTTTTTTCGGTTGGTGTTTACGACATTATAATATTATTCCTCCACTCATCGTTTCGAGCTACTTCGACCACCGTTCGTGATATATGACACACTTTATGTTTATTAAGTTTATTTATTTATATTAGACGCCGTTCACGCGATATGTTAAAATATCATATGGTTTTCGAAGACTCTCGCCGGCTGCAGCGCTAAATTATTGAAATAATGATGTACCTATACCTATGCCGTATATTGTATAGTGTGGCACAATATTATATTATACACGTAAAGTATATGACTATATAACGGTAAACAATGACGTCACGAAATAAAATGAAGAGTACCTATATGGGTAGTGCATGGGGTTAACTGCAGGAGGGTAGCTGAAAAAAAGGGTAAGCGAATGAGAAAAAAACTGAAACCGATTAATGGTTGGAGGGGAGGGATGATGATGACGCTATGACGGTGACGACAATAATAATAATAATAATAATGTATACGATGACGAGTACTGCTGCCGTTGGGTGTCCTACGCGCGCGCTAGAGAGCTGAGAGAATGAGAAAGAGTGATTGCAGAGAGCGAGAGAGAGCACGGTGAGTGAGAGAGCGAGAGTGAGAGAGAGTACCTATCTTTAATATTATATATTATATTATATTTGTTTGCGCCGGCGGCGGCGGCGGTAACTCGACACTGCGGCTACCGCATATACCGTGGTCGGCGGCGGCTTTTAACCGGAGCCCAACCCCCTCGTCGACCGCGGTCACCGCGCGCGCGTTGACCGCGGCGATCCACTCGCCACCGCCGCCGCGCCAGCACGCTTCACCCACCCCTCATCTCATCCCCGGTCCACCGATCGACCACCCCACGTATGTATGTACGATATCGCTCGCTCGCTCGCTCTCTGTAGCTGGCCGGCTCGCTCGTTCCGTTTCACTCTCTCGCTCGCGTCGAGTGTGTGCGCGTATGCGTGACGCGGTGTGGTCAACAAACAATCGGCCGCCACGTCGTCGTTCCATTTAAAACCGCCTGTACGTACCACGGCGACGCCGTTCATTATATGTGCGACGTGTGCGCCATTTACGCCCCTTAGCTTACCCTCACCTCCCCATCACTATATGCGGCCTGCTGCTGCGAGCCTCGATGTGCCAGTGGACTGCGCAGTACGCGTCTTTTCGACTTTCGCGCCGCGTTGCCTGCCGCGGGGTGCAAAGTGCCCCGAAGTGCATTTTCCGCGACTGCGATTTTCTTTTCGTCTACATTTTTTGTTCTAAGTATTCCATTTCATCGATATTATAATAGATCATAGTACGTTTGGATTTAGATTCAATATGATATTATATGGTAAATTCCGCGCGTTGAGACGAGAGATCAGTCACGTCTCGGACGAATATATTAAATTATTATCGCTAAAAAATACTGTTCGTGGACTACTTATTGTTGCAAACCGTTGATGTTTGTTTTCTATTTTTGTTTTCAAACCATTCTTGCAGTCGACATAGAGTTTGGTATTACTACGCGTGCGTCACAATACGCCTACACAACAATAATAATATTATTATAATTAAAACACTCATTTTTTGAAAATTTTTTCTCGCACTCTATGTACATTATATTATCATTATTAAACGCCGCATAACCCTCTCGTATAATTACGTATATATTATGATGGGTTCTTTCCGTACCTGCATCGTACAATATATAATACCTTATAATTTCAAAACGTCGGAGTATAATAAAACAAAAATCACTCCCCTATATGCAACGGTTTTCCTTTTGACATACTCACACCCGCTCGCGCTATACATAATATAATGTAATGTTATGCGCATCGTGTTATTATATTATTATATATCATATAATCGTGTCTTATCCATTATACGCATTACATGCAGATATAAATATATATATATATATGTGTGGAAATGTATACACACAGTACAATATAAATTATAATGTATGCACTTATGATATATATTATACACCTAGTAATATACCGTTTAGTCGTGATAAATAACCGTCTATTGATAATTGCGTCGTCAAGTTATTGGCTTGTGCGATTTCGTGTATTATGTATAATAATAATTACAAATGAATTAAACTCGGAAAGAAATGAGAGAAAAGAAAAAAACACGTTACTATATAATATTATTATAATATGTGACATATTGTATATATACATAGGTATAAGTACCTACTTAATAATATATTATGTGCATGATATTTTGCTCAAACTTCGGGTGTAGGTATATTCTATATTATATTATATTATATATAGTTATCACTGCATTAACCATAATATTATTATGCATTGATAACATAATAACATTTTTTTTTAGGTGTATTATAATATTAAACTTATATATCTTATATAAATCTACAGGCTGAAACTGACCAGCCATATTGCTACAGAAGTCTAGTCGTAGATCGTTTTAAACATTGCAGTCTATACATTATATTACTAAATTCTCTCTGTTTGAAGGATTAATTATCGTCTTTGACTTTTTCACTTGTCAAATTATATTGCGGGGTATTGAAAATATAGAAAATAAACTTCTTTTCGGTATTTGCATTATTGTAGCTTATTTGCATGAACTTTTGATGATAATTAAGTGCGGCAAATATCTTATTATACATAGTGGCCATTGTTTTTTTCCGAGTTTGGTTTACGGGGGATAAAAAGACCGCCCATAGGTCGCGTGTAAAAGGCGAAAAGCGGGTTTTCACTGCGAAATTAATGGATTGCCGAAGTGGGTGGCAACGGGCTGCACCCTCCCTCGAATCGCACTCCCACTTTATGTACACATATATATTATATGTTACGAATCTCTACGGACAAATCACGTTTTCGCGATCAAAAACACCTTTTATATACTTTCATACACCCCCAAACGATATTTAAACACATTTGAATATTTCGAAAAGTATACGATAATATATTTATTATTTACGTATACGGTAACAGTTTTAATGCCTAGATGGGTACCTACATGATATCATTATAATGTATAAAGTGGTTATCGTCGATCATATTATTATCGTATACCTTTATATACGTAGGTAATCATTGACGATTTATAATTATCGTGGAAAATAAAAAACATTCTTCTTCTTGCGTTTGCGTCATATAAATCTAATCTGTTAAATAAAAACCGCGCGCAAAGAATTCGATTCGTACAAGAAACTTATGCGATATCCGTATACACACATGTTACGTCATATAATATATCATATTGTTATATCACAACATTATCCGTCGATCTTATATGCACTGATACATTTTTACAATATTTTGTATACGATATATTGTGTTTGGATAGGGTTGGAGGGAGATGGGATGAAAAAAAATGTCCGCATCGAAATTTATTTTGGTTTAATACTGTAATAATATGTTCATGCCATATCTGATATGTCTTAGCTCCCCCCTAGCGAAAGCCAAACGAAAAACCTGATAGGCAGTGCATATTACACTACTTACCTATATTATAATATACTATTATATACTACGTTATATTGTTGTATACCTATACTGTACATATAGGTATCGTAAATAATTACCGACATTGCGTAGTTTGCAGATCTTAACGACGAGGGAAGTTACCCATTCGAAAATTGAATAATCTAACGACGGTGATCGATTCGGTACATAATATAATACGACACGTCATCGTCTCAGTGTGCTCATTATATACATACTTCATAGAACATGATGTGCGCTATAGTGTTGTAAGGCTATTATAATCTCTCGCGGAGAGGTTTCGTCACGAGGTTCGGCAAAGACTTTCGTCTAAGAATGTCCGCGTTAAGGCGTTGTTCCGTATAGTATTATATGGTATATATATATACCATATACCGTATAACATATACCTACGCGGTGTTGATATCTGATATCCTCATTATGACGATGTAGACGATTCAAGGCAGCCGCAATAGATAGACAGCCGAACGCGCTTCGCAAATCGTATATCGTAAAGGAATCGCCCGTGGTCGTTAATTTGATCGGCTTCGGTCGTGTGTAAGTTATCTTCTTTAGCCCGACGCGTGGGTGTGTGTTGCGGGTATTGTGGGTTATTTCGAATCAGGAAATTGTTCGTCCGTCCTCGTTTCACACGCGCGTGAGGTGAACCCGCTACGGCGTCCTTTCTATACAGACCCACTGTCGGTCTGGCTCGTGATCTGCCCCTGTAATATTTTCAATCGATCCCGACGCCTCGTACAAATTTAAAAAAAATTATTTCATTTATGATCGAAAGAATAAAATTATTTTAACTATTAATATTATTACAAATGAAAAAAAAATGTGGGCTCCGATTTCAAATATTGAAAAATATCCAATTCGGCAATCACCGGATAGGCGGGTGGTCCAGACGTGCGAAGGGGCCGGGCGTGCCCCACGACTGCAGCATTATCATCAGACTTCTGCGGCCAATCCTGACTTTGAACTGTACGGCCGCGTACGCTGAATAAATCAAGCATACCCATCTATATATTATTATACCAGGTATATGGGTACGCGCCTCGCCGGTATACCGCGTCATCATCGTGGTACGTGACCACAGGCAACGAACTCGTCGCTTACGCACTTTACAAACGTCATATCGCACACGACAATAAATTATTAAACGCAAAGGCGCGCGTGTCGTATAACGTCTTGTGGCGTAAAACGTAAAATACGTACCCGCAATGCCGCTAATAATATAATTCGAGATGTCGTGCGACGAGTGCGCACGCGTGCACTTGAGAAGAAAAATATGCATTTGCACGCTATTATAGTATTATTATTACATACGTTGCGGCGCGGCGTGCGCTGCATGTGCAGCCTATTATAATATACCTATGTGCACACGTCGCGTTTGGATTAGAGCCGACGACTGCTTGTGCGCGCGTGCGAGTGCGCGCGTCCACAGCGGCGTCGCTGCAGGAATCGCGCGCGCGGCCGTGGATTTATAGTACAATAATAATAGTAACATGCACGCCGGACGGACTTTGCCGCCGCGGCGCGCCCGCCGCCGCAAAGAGACGCGCGGCCTCGTGACGCGTCGTAAGCCGATTTATTTACGCAGATTATTCGATGGCGCGTGCTCGTGCGCGTGCGGGTAGATGAGCGCGTAATAAATCGGCCACACGGCCGCCGCCGCCGAAGACAACATCGGACGCGAAAATTATCGCCAGATAAAAACGAGTTCTCGGCCGGTCGGCAGCGCGCGCGCGCTCCATCCTTTCGTTTTATTTATTATATTATTTTATTATATATTTTATTTTCCTCTTTTCCCATTTTGTCGTCGTCGTCGTCGTTTGTTTTATTTGTTCCCCTCTATTGCACGTCGTACGTTTTCATACGTTCGCCTCCATCAGTCCCTATCCTGACGTGCGCGCGCATTATTGTACAAATGTACAATAATAATAATAAAATATTATCTTCGTATATATGTATACAGGATGCTTCACCGACCTGTAAACTCTAGTTTATTCCTTTAATAACGGTTTTTGGAATTTAAAAACATACACAATATTATATAGTCACAAATAGAGACCACGTTTTCAAATTCCAGAGATTTTTTATACTATAATACGTTTAAGGAACGGACACTTTGTTTTTCAAATGAAAAACCCCCTTTTTACTGTAAATTTATGGATACTTTTTTTGAACATCTCGACGTAGAGCTATATACCTACCTAATTGAAAATTCAAACGAGCAATTTCTAAGTTATTAAAATTGTTTTATGTTAATTGTTAATACTATAATGGTATGATATTCCTTAAAAATCGTTTGACAAAAATATGAAATAGATGTATAATAATCATAGATACGTCTTTAATTATTATACTTGGACTACAATAGTATAATATGTTCACAAATAATAATCTAAGAGAAAAAAAGGGGGAGGGGGGGTTCAAATTTAAAAAAAGAATATCGGATCGCTACAGAACGCTCCTTTAGTAAGACAATGAATCTCAAATATTTGGAAGTAAGGTTTTTATCAGTAGGTTTAAAAAATCCAAAAATCAAATTTTGAATAACTTTACTGTGGAAGAAACAAAGGGATGTTCTTTCTTGGTGAGTCGCTCTGTATATTTTATATGTACTATACATAGTTGTACTGTATATGAGCGTCGTTGTCAGTCGACTTAAATTTATACATATACCTTAGTGCAAGAATATATATATAACTGTGTGTGTGTGTGTGTGGTATATAGCGACATAGCGTTAGCGTATAGAAGTATTTAGTGAATATATATTATGTATATGAGTTTGACTTGAGCGCGTGAGTATATAATATATATTATTATAATAATAAATAAATTACGATTAAAAAAAAAAAAAAAACGGAACGAAACCGAACCATCGTGTACGGTCGCGTATGTATTTTATAATGTACATAATATATACACCTATATATATGGGCACCTTCATAATAAATTATGTATATAATGTATGTTACACGTATATATAAGTATGGGTGTTAGGTACGGCAAATACAATTAATAATCAATTTCGACCGACGTGCGTATTATAATAATATATCGACGCTATATATAGGTACCCAAGGGCGTCCGCAGAAATTGTTTAAGGGGGCAAACAATTTTCCACTGCACGTGATATATTATGTAGGTACTTACCTGTTTTTTAAATGTTATGATTTTATTTTTTTTAGTTAAACGTATAATCGTATTAAGCTAACGGAAAACAACTGAAAAATTATTCGAATTTCACTTGGATCGTTTATTATTATTAGGTAACTATAATATAATATACGCTGTCATGAGGGTTCACTGTCTGTACCGAATCTTGCCTAATTTTAACAAATTCGTGTATATAAATTGAACATCGATTTGGAAACTGTTTATGTCGTAGATCATAATAGGTACACCACAAATATGACTATTAGCCATCGAGGGGGGACTTCCTCCCCTATACTATTGCCTCGCCCTACACCAACTAGCCATGTTGTAATACCTAATATGCTCAGCGATTGTAATAAATAATAATAATATATACATAACAATCGCGATGAAAACGAAAAAGTTATGATGTATTTATATAATATTATTATGGCTTTTTATTGTCTGAGTAATACAAAATGAATTTAATAATTAAATATTTAGCGTTATACGAAATCATAAAGTGAATAACAAATAGGTATAATGACTGCAATAATTACTGTGATAGTTTTTATATTATATTGATAAAATAATATAACAAATATTGGCCCTAGGACTGTCGTTTCGTAAATATTACTATATCAATAAAATATTCAACGTTACCGTATAATGTACAGTTTTTATCCTGGAGGATGACGTTTTTCCGGGTATTGTAAGCGTTTTATGTGATCGGATATCACTCTTCCGGAAATACCTACACAAGTTGCAACAGTGAATTAATATCGTGCAGTATTCGGGTCGTCAAGTTTTCGGGTTTATGTTACGATGTAGAGACGATGATTATAATATTTTATGACAAATCGTGTCGCGCTTTCGATCACGACTCCTGCAGGTGTGTTGAGGTGTACCTACACGTCCATAATGGGTTCATCGATAGAGAGCACGAGTTTTATTAGATACATTTCGAGAATATCATACAACGCGCATAATAATATTTATAATAATAATAATAATATAATGTAGGTAAGTATCTATTTTAATATAGGCAGTAGGCTTGCGACACGCAATGCGCCAGAGTACCCATCTATCTATGTATTATGCCGCTTTTATTACGTGTTATTCGCATCGGTATTGAGTGGTGGATGATGACGATGACGAGGTCTGATCCCCCCTCCCCCCTTCGACCTCTTTTTGCCGTTTTTACACTGCAATTTTACCTATACATATATATATATATATGGTTGAAACGGTATCCACGGCAACGATTGTCACGGCCGTTGAACACACACGCAAGTACTTACCTACAGTTTTCCACGCGGCATATTATTGTACCCATATCATAAGTGTATACAGCAAAATACATTGAAACCCATTTCGTCGGCGCAAATCCTCGTTATATATATTATATACCCGACTAAAAGCCCCCCCCCCTAAAAAAAAACGTATCTGTCGCTCCGACGTTCTAAACTCGACGTATCCGCGTCTTTTCCGCATTTCGAAAATAGATAAACGGTTAATAAACGATGTTGTAAGTACGCAGTTTTGCAAATTTTCACCATACCGTTTACGACGTACGCCTACGAAATTTTGCATACGATGTGCTTGTAAAATTAAACTGTATTAATTAATACCTATGATAAAATGCCTATCGCTTAAAAAATTCAATACCATAATTCAGTAATGTATAGAGTTGCTGAATTGTGTACTGCAACAGTATAAGCAATACGCGCACCATGTAACTCAGTTTTTTGTAGTTTTATAACTTATAAGCGGGTCAATAAACTATAGTTAAACCATTAATAATATCGCTAAATCAAACAGTATATGCATATTATCTAGCTTTATATTTTGTTTAAAAAAACAAAAGCTTTTAGTTTTATATTAATTAGAGTGGTTATGTTTTTTTTTTTAAATGAGATACATATAGTATTCTAAAATAATGTTATTGAGGTGAGCTGTTTTAAGGCATTGTATATCAAAACCTACCCATTACTCATATCATATAATTTAATATATATAGTATAGTTAGTAAGTATAGGCAGTTGCCACCCTTTATTGTCTTTTCGGTGGTATAAAATTAAAAACTAAAATATTTAATATCAGGTTATATTTGCAGTGTGCGAATGTGCGATATTGCGATTACAAACATGTTTACCGAGATAAAGCCACCACTCGTCCTCATCCCTCGCGAAAAGGCCTTCGGAGTATACTTTGCGCATTTCAATATTGAATAATTGGCCTGGTGTGGCACGGTGCAGGTTATCTTCAGTCACATAACCTGTTCTGAGTGCAAGCACCAGCCGGTGTCGCTAGATCCCGGATGGGTGACCACCCGGGTTTTAGAGACAAATCTTTGCCACACATGATACACGTGTTCGAACCAACCGTACCCTACACCCACAGTAAAAACAGGCCTATGTTACCGCGAGTTAATTAATAATAAAAATAATATTGAATAATACCTATTACCTATATTATATATATATAATAATATATAGAACGCGCGTACACAAAATATCTTATTATAATTATAATTTTGGTGGTCGTGACTTTATAGCGAACTTACATAATAATATTATTATTATTACGGTATGTTAACCCAAAACTGTCAAGCGTCAAGATGAATTCTATGCCAAGAGATTCTGCGTATTAAGTAACACAAAAGGGTAAATGGGTGTCGACCGACATCCCTATAAAATAAGCAGCGGCGGTGGCGGTGATGACCGCGACATACTTATATTGTATTGTTATAATTTACAGTCATTACAGGGGATAGTATCTGTTATATGGCGAAAATATTGTATGCCCAGTGTAACCTCCCCTAACGGACATCTTTTAAACAGCGATCACCTGAAAATAGCTTCTACGTTTTTTTTGGATGTTTTAATATTTTTTCTATAGGTAAATCTCTAAATAATGGACACTTTTTCGAATAATTATGCAATGTAAAATTAATTTAAATTGCTTAAATAAAATAGTTTACAAAATCATACCCATGGCTAAATATATAGGTATGATCGCATTGAGACGCATTTTCGTTATGAGCTACGCACGTACAATTATTGCATGTTTTAGCATGGAAAAGTACCTCAGCTGGCAGTGATTTTTGGATTTATTTAGCCAAGAAATTAATAATGTGTATGGTTTTGTTAGCAAATAAATCGAAGTGATAATATTCACTGCCAGTGGCGGCCATGACACCTGCGTATCACAGAGTTGCGATCATACCAATATATTTAGCCATGATCATCGATTGGTGTTGGAAATAAAAGATCTAACTGTCGACTTATAAATATATATAATGAATGACTGTTCCGGGATTTTTAAATGCCTACGTAAATGTAATTTACCTAAAGTCATATATTTTAACAAAATACCTCCACTCTGTTATTCGTACTGCTGATTGAACTCCCTCCGAAAAGCGGACAAAATTTCAGCCACGACCAAGAGTCTCCTTTATAGAAGACGTATTTATTGGAGGTTTCTCCGCGCAATTAAAAATGAAAATAAGGAGAAAGGGGCGGTGAAATCGCGATACGGTCTGCATATAGATATTCGCTTAAATATTTTATATTTATAGATCGCGCACTTATGATGAGTGTCCCGCGGACTATCCCGACTTAGAAATTACTATTGTTTATATTACCCATATTATTACGACGAGCGTGCAACGGAGTGTTATACGCATAATATCGTATAATGTACGACACAATATAATAATAATAGTATAATATACGAACGACATTTTCGCTCGGAGATATAAATTGCGTCCTCCATCGTATAATACATAACAAGAGGTACGCGAGCGTTGTACAAATCTTGCACGTCATATTATCATTATCATACATATATAGGTGTTGGTACTCGCGGACATAAGTGCCCGACGCGAATAGGGCGCGATCTCCCACGACTCGCAGGTATTCGCAAAGTCCCGTATATATTATATGTATATATATTTTGTCGTTGTCGTTGTCGTTGTTGTAGTCGGCGACCAGGGAATGTGTGTGGTGGCCGAATTTACTAGAGCGCGACCGGTAGCTGAGTGAGAATAATAATAATAACAATATATAAGCTCGCGAAGAAACGCGACACCGGACGACGAAAAACTATACGAGCAAGACGACGAGCGCAACTGCTAATACGCCGCTCTTGCGCGTCACACTGTACGCTGCGTGCAATACGCGTGTATTTATTATTATTATTATTATATTCAGTGCGTGTCTGTGTGGGGGTGGGGAGGGGAGGCTAATGACGTAGGGGAAGCGTTTCCAATCGAATTAACGTCAACTCCGCCGACCACATATATATAGGTGTATAGCCCACCCCCACGAGACGCCCCCCTCCACCGCTACCCCTCTCGTAACACCCTTTCACACTATTGTTGTTATCGTCGTCATCATAACGCCCCTGCGGCGTACGCGACAATAATGATATTACTGTACGATTTACTTAACGTCACAACCCACCGCGGGTATACCTATACACAGAAGTGCGTCGAATAATAATTGCGTTGCTGTTCCGTATGTCGATGCGTGTATATATCATATTTAATTGTTTATCAACGACGCCCGCGCGTATTATTGTTGTACGGCGAAACCTCCCCTAAGGGACACCACCTCTAAACACAGGAAACCTCCGAGAGTGTTCCGCTGCGGTATAATTATTTAGAGGTTCCGCTGTAATGTAATCATCGCGATATTTTATTGTACGCCGCGACGACAACGCGAATCCTGGCCCGATTTAAACCGTAAAGTCCCCGGGGCAGAGGAGGTTTCGGAGCTAAAATTGCAAACTGGTCCTTTTGCAGGCTTATCGGGTACATAGTAAAATACCGAATGACGGTCTTAAATTGTGATAAATTTTAGTACACACATTTGGAACTGATAAGCGAATGCGATCCGCAGTTTACTGCGATTAATGATATATAGGTACACGAAAATCGATAACGGTGCGAATATAACTCGCAAACGAACGATCATTATTGTTATTTATCGCGAAGCACTGTGTACGATTTTATGATTTTTTCCAATTCAACGTTTTTATTTTAAAACATCAATATTTTTTTTCCTTTAAACAAACGCGTCAAAGACCCGAATTATAGAATTTCTCATATTTTGAGCTCGTTAGACGCTCATAAAAAATACGTGTGGCCCCGAGAAGGTGTCCTCAATGCCCTCGATCAAATCCGACCATGATGTGAATAATTTGCGGTTGAAACAAAACACATAAAGTCCGCGAGGTAAATGTACCTGTGTATTATAAGCAGACATAAGCGTGCGCGATTAGAAAATATTATGACCGATTATAATATATATTATTATTTCACATAGGTACCTAATAGTTAAGGGGCGAAGGATCTCGATTAAACGAAACCTAATTAGGTAGCCTGCATAATATGGGTTGGGTGCCTATGGTGCGGATGAGACGTGTGAATTATCGCAATCGAAGTATCGTGCAGTTATTAGTTATCTACGTGTTATAATCATTACTATGCACATTAATGCTATAATTTAATCTCTTTCGATTGCCATACTAATATTATATCTCGTCTGGAAATAATGCGTTGATAACCGTCGATTTTCGGCGCGGTAATCGCTTTAAAAATATAATATTTATACGTGGTCATCGGACGACTCTCGACGGTTGAAGATTAACGTAATACTGTTATGCTCTCAGTGATGCAATACAATTACATTTTATCATTTTTATAATCATGCGATAATATCATATTGTTATAACACAACCGCGATGCAGTTACCGTGGTTATCGTTGGAGCCGTCGTATCGTCTCGCGTTATAATAACTGCACTGCAGTTCGTGTGACACACCGATTTAATGCACATTGCACATCATAAGAATGTCATTTAAAGTCATCGTGATACAATGGTCACCATATGCGGTCGAGCGATATTCGATGGCTAAGGCGAATCGTTTATTAATAATATATATTATTATATAGTGTTGCCAAACTCGTCGAGGGATAATACGCTTATTATCATGCAGTTTATATTATATATATTTATAGGCTGTGGTTCATTGCACTCGTTTGCAGCTGTCATCCGCGAAACGTTTTTTAGATATTCTAATAATTAATTAATTATATATATTATACACACACGATTTTCGTTGGACTTTTCCGTTTTCTCAAACCCCTATTATAGAAACCACAGTGGTGGAAAATGCCTGCATTGAATCTGCAGTGTTGCGCAGCTATAAGCCGTGAATGGACTTGAGATATGAATTTGAAAAATCTCTCAATACTCACAAAGTAGTAATTATACAAAATCCAATAACTGTCTAGATTTCCTTTAAAATTAAACCATATTTTATTCAGTACATAACTATACCGCGGCTCTTGTTTTTGTCAATCCGAGAATATTTGTTTTCTATTCTGCAGCCCGACCACACGCTATCCCTCCACTATTTTTGGGGGATTTGGGCACTTATTTACTCTGTAAAAAGCCCAAAACAACATTACCGTCGTACTTTAGTCGCGTATTTTTAAACGCGTTTGAGTACCTCTAAAACACATTAATATCCAAATGATACGCAATAAACAGCCATAGGTACAAAACAATATTGGCTCAATCCGGTCCGTCGCGGTTATCAAATTCTCCGAACGATTGTGTATGCATATAATACGTAACGAATTTGTATACATCACGAATCCACGGATCACAGGCGCGTAGCCAGGAGAATTTTTTTTAGGATGGGAGGGGGGTGGTTGTTTAGTTTCATATTTAAAAATATAAATTGTGCGGGGGCCTAATAGCTAATAAATTGTGTATAGCTCCGAGCTATACACGGTACACACTAAATTGTAGTCATCAATATCATATCAATATATGAAATAGAACCATACTATAATAATATGACAAACAACATAATGTTATGCAGACATCTGAAGCATATTCCAACAAATAACAACTATAATTTTTTATAGTATTATATTTTACATAAAATATACAATTGAGGGGTTTCAACGCCCAAAACAGCTACGCCACTGTCTCGACAGTATCATAATAATATGTACTTATAAGTACCTACTGACAATGGTTTTGACGTGTTAACGCAATTATTATAGCTACAGTGTTTAACGTCGGCTATCGGTTTAAACGAAAAATAAACATTATCTCAAGCCTATTATATACCACACGATACAATAATAATAATATGTGCAGCAGAATGCGTAATCGACAATAACAATAATAATAATAATATATTTAAGTGCTGTAGTGAACACTGTTATTGTACAATCAATATATTATTATATACATTGACGTTTGACTAATAATTATTAACAGCTGCACGATTCCGCCAATCTGCAGTGAATTGTGATAACATATATGTAATAACTGGATCGGTCGAACGGGCTAAAAATATATACGTAAATGATGTTTACCTCTAAACGATTTTATTTTTTTTTTAGTCCCACGTCGCGAACAGTCTGTGCGATTTCATTTTCATTTTTTTTTTCGCGTTTTATATACGTCTCGCAAACGGCGTTTAACGGTCGTACGAATCGTAAAAAATTGTACAAAAAGAAAATACGAACAAACATAATTTATAATAATAATATCTAAGCGTACCTATAATGTATACTTAGCTGGACAAGCGCATAACGCTGACGTGTTGTTGGCCATTATTGCCACCTCTATGTATATTATTATTACGAGATTTAAGAATCGCACGAAAATATTAACAATGAATGGCTTGGTTTTGGATTCGTGAATAAAAACTGGTTTTCATGTTTTTTTTTCGACTTCGTCCACACGCTCTAAACGACGACCCACAATATTATTATAATGATAATGAATATTATACACATATACACTCGCGCGTTATAATGACCGGTTATTGCGGGCTATACGATAATAATATTATACCAGATACCGGTACCTGTGCGTGTGTTATGTACTAGTATAGCTGTGTGCGAGTAATATCCTTTTTACTTGCTCTGGTGTTTAATGTACCCGCTACTACAATATTTCAATGACTATAATATATATAGTCGTCTATTTTAGAGGGGGTGAAAACGGGGCTCTAAAAAATAATAATATGAACTTTTAAAATAATAAATACTACCTGCACGATATTAACAGCTAATTACCTATAGACATTATAAAATAGATTGTTTTTCTTGATCCCTATCGGATGTGAAATAAGCATTAAAATAACATTCATTTAGCTTGCTTTGAGACATTTTTACCTATGTGTCTATATCTATATGACCGTCCTCCGATTCAGCACCATGAAATATGATGAACTATACTATAATTTACCAATAAGTCTTAGTCGATGGTGTCATTTAGTCATTTAGTATTTAAAATTTTTTTTAGTACCTGAAGATAAAATATTTTTGACGAAATTTGGCCATTTTGGTTGTAATATACAGGTATATTATGTATTTATGAAATACATTGACTAAATTAACATTTTCGTTTAATTTTTTTGGCAAATTTTATCATGGTTATTTCATTGTGTAACTAAAAAACTTGTAAATACTAAATAGCTACATATTGTGATATTATGTAAAAACATTATAAATAAAAAAATATAATTTTTTTATAGTTATAATTTATTGCGCTTAGTCAATAATGAATTGTAAATTATACTATAAACAACTTAAAATACAGTTGCGTGAAATTAATATAAAAAAAAAAACACAAACCCTTGTGCAAGCTAGTGTCTTGATAAATTCACATATTATATATATTGTAGACAAAATGAATCACCATCACATAATATTATTATGGTTTTGTATACGTTTCAATTCGCACATTTTGCTAGGTTAACGATTCAACCCCCTCTTCCCTAAAGTGACCAACCAATAGGCACCTTCCTAGAAAAGTCGCCATTACATAAAACTTACCATTTCAATATAATAATAATTTTGTTGTAATTTTTATACACGTCCTATATCATATAGTTACACGCATCACACTACATCCCCACGTTTGATCGGCGTCGTATTTTATATGTTTTTTTGCTCTTCATTTGCAGTATGTCCGGTAGCCGGAGTCCCACGGGAATGGGTGACGGATGCGAGAAGATGGTCGGCGGCCCACCGTCCAACTTGGACTCAAGTTCGTCCGAATCCATCGACGGGGACAACATGAAGTCCCACATACACATGCTGCACAAACCCAGCGCGATATCGTTCGGACACTCGATGATCACAGGCCAGGTAAGATCGCACGACTAAGTACAATATTATAATACTAATATAATATATATATAAGCAGTAAATGTATAAATGATGATGATATGAATATAATTAACATATTGCCCCTATACATCGAGATGGATAAGAATACTTGTCTATATAATATAATATACTGTATCTATAATACTTGTCCATCTCAATGGTATGATATTTTATCATGTGGTATTACCTATATTGGCAGTCGGTTAAACAAAATACCATGCGGAAATAAAAGCCTATGAGTGACCCACTCGAAGTTAGCATTACGATGTTAGCAGAACTTTTAAAAAAAACCTTCCAACAATGTTCGAATAGACTTGTTGGACATGTTGGACCCTCCACACTTTTTAACTATCACATGGTACATTTTGTACTGCCAACTTCACATCTAGCATTACAGTTTTTCCTTGAATTTTTTTACGCATTCCACACAATAGACACCTATACTGCAGCGTGGTTATTTTTCAATGAAACTTTTCAAACGGGTAAAAATATTTTAACTACCTGTCGCCGTCGTCGTGACGGCCACCATAAAAAAATTAAGACGCTCCATGCATTTAATGTTTTCATAATTCCATAGGTTATTATTATTTCGTTTCGCTGTAGATATATAATATTTTGTCATGTTATAATGATCACTATGTAAATATTGTAAATGACACAACGCCGGCCGTGCCGTGTCGGATCGGCGTAAAAATAAAATATGATTAAAACAATAATGCGATGACGGTGCAGCCGATGGTAAAAATAAGAAGAAAAAAATCATGACCGGAAACCGTTGTGTTGGACGCTGCGCAGCTGTTTCCTTTTTGGCAAATACAATCGGTTTGAACGATTGCCAATTATTGTAAATACGAATCGGCCGCGTGTGGCCTACAATTATTGTAATATACAACACTCGACGGCGATGATAATAATTATTTTAACGATAATATACATAATAATAATAATAATAGTAATATAATGTTGTATTATTATATTCGGCAAACAATCAAAACCCGGCGCTGTGCATCACTCTATATTATTATTATTATTATTATTATCATCATCATCGTGTTGGCCGAGCCTATACGTTTTCCGGAGCAGCCGACGCGAATCGTACTTTAAAGTTTCAGTGGTTTCACGATCTCAATCTATTTGCGAGCGCGTAGACCGTAGCCTGCCATATAATATTATAATATAATAGAAACCAAATGGGAAAACATAATATTATTGTGATATTGTGTGCACGCGAAATACGAGTCGAACGAAATTTTTATTAAATTTTTTTTCTCCATCATGCTCCTTGTGTAAATTGTTTCGCACGTGTTATTATCATGTCGAAATAGTTTTTTTTCTAAAAGCGAACAATCACTTGCTCGATGAAATCCAACCCAGCCCAACTCAATCAAAATTTTGATTTAAAAATAATCCGTCAAGTTAATATGAATAAACTTTTTTTTGAACTGAATAAAGTTAACGCTTATTTTTAAATATTAACTTTAAACTTAACGGGTTAATTGTATTATTTGTGATTTATCTATGTACAACTTACATCTAACTTTACGATTTTGTGTTAACTTCACTTGATCCGAGTTCATTATTTTCACTAACATTCCCACATTCGAACCTTTTAACTTATATGACTCGTTTGATGTGTTTAAGCCGTTGTGTATAATTTACACCGACGATCGTTGAATCGTGTACTTACACACTTGTCGATCGCGTATAGTTCTAAATTTAAAATTAATTGAACATTTAAACGTATATGCCTGCTGGAAGGTATGCGAATATGAAATCAAGCCAAAAGTTTACACCATTTATCTGTCGTCTAGTGTAATCATTACTAAAGGTCAATTCGATTTCGAAAGAGTTTTGTTATAAATGTGCAGCATTGTATAAATGTATATAATATTATTATTATGGGTAAGTACCGTCGCGGTCGTCGTACGAAACATACCTTTGGCTTTCATTCAGTATAACTCCCCGATAGAATAACTCACTTGTTAAATTTTTTTTTCCGCAATAGATTCCACATTACAATATATTGTAGTGTTGCCAATTTATTTTAGTCTTAGTTGAAATACTTTTCAATATATTAAGTAGTAAATAGTAATCGGAATTATTTTCAAAGTAATAAATTTGAAAAATTATCACAATAAAATGTATTCTATGTTTTGAATACTTTGTGATATTGTTATACAGTATCAGTTGAAATAATAGAATAAATTATTTTAATAATATAACAATACATCTAAAATTATAGTTTTAACAAATTTTTCAAACAATAATTTCTGAGCCAATGTTAATTTTTTGAATATATTATATTTTGTTCGACATGAATACCCAAAGACCATAACAAAAATTTATTATCAAATCAAAAAAACAATAATACCTGATCATATATGATTAAACGATAACGAGATAAATTAAAACAGTTAAACATAATGTTAATGTTTTATTAGAGTATATTTGTTGTTTTTGTATATTATATTATATGTTTGTCACTTGCAGTAATTATTAATTATAAAAATTATATAACTAAAGTTATTAATATAACAACTTACGGGTATTTAGGCGGTAACAAAAATAAGGGTATTTTTATGTTATTTTATCATTATAGAATATATTATAATTTGAATCGTTTTTGTAGCTACCGAAATTGGAAATTCGATTAGATTACACATTTTTCGATTAATGTTAGATAAATATAAAAGTTCATCATTACTTGTTGTAAAATAAAAACAATTCTCTTGTGTTATTAAGGTATTTGCAAAAAATTATAATATTACCGATATTATTATAGGTATACCTACCTAGTAATCGCAAAAAAATAATAATTATATACATAGGTATTTATAAATTCAAAAAAAATATAGCCTTTAAAAATTGGAACCGGACTGAATGCAATAAATCACCTGGGTCGAAAAACATAACTATTGCTTAAGTAGTAAGTACCTATACGTTATTAAAACGGTACATTTTAGAGGACAACTCGCACGCGTTGCATGCGGCCCAAAAGAGTTTGCAAGTGGCACAGCCAACGTGTATAATGTATGCTTCGTAGGCCCGGGACCACCGATGTTTCGTTTAAAAATAACTTTTTCAAACATTTATGTTTTATACATAAAAATATCAACGGTTTGCACTGCAAAGCATGACATCGCCGAAAAACGTTTGTGCGTTAACGGCGTTTTGGCATACGAATACTTAATATTGATACAATACCATATTATTATTATTTTTTTCTTTTATTTTTATCATCATTACCAACGCATAATATAATATTCATAGCGTGCGGAATCGACGGAATTGCCTCGACGGGTTGATAACGTGCGTAGTCTCAATGGTACATATCGCCATATTATGCATTATTATTATACTGCCATAGAAACGCTCCACGCAGTCGAGAACTCAAATCTAATATCTACTATGGCAGCTGATCTCGATAAATATTAGGATGGCGTGAGTTTGTATAAAGTACAAGATATTTTTATTGAATGCAGATTTGATCTTCATTTTGAAAAAAAATACGATCGGGCGTTTCATAAGACGCCCCGAATAAAATTAAACGTACTCATTGTTCAACGCATATTTTGATATAAATGCATTTTTTTAGATATTTTTCCAATAAGTAAGTAACTTATACCCGCAAATTTTGTTGAATATTTCGTATTTTTATAGTTACGAGCTGCTCACAGACACATTATAATTATTTTGAGAGAAATATTATAATAATATCTTAAGATAATGAATAGGGAATTGGTTTTCGAGTTCGCCATATCTATTATACTCTAGTGACTAGTTGATATCGTTCGTCTATCCATTTCTTTAGTACTTTTCTTTTTGTATGATTCAAATATTAAAAACGAATGTTGGATAAAAACTTAAATAATACACGTTTTTTAAGAAATATTTTGCTGTTAATATTTTGTTTTATTTGCCGTCGCCGTTCTTAGTATTAATTTTGACGCCATTCAAATCTGTTCGAAAAATCACGATTGATAAATAGTAATATCCGATTAAAACATTAGGTTCATATTTTGTATTTGTTATATATTTACATAAAAAACACTGTTAGCATGTTACTTTTTTAAGTAAAAATAAAATCTTAAAAAAAACCAGATTTTAGTCTTAAATGCCATAAAATCCCTAAAATGATCTAAAATAATTGACCTTCAAATCAAAAACTTTCAACAATCTCAATATAAAAAATTTCTTGTTCTGATTAAAAAAGTACATAAAACGTATATTTTATAAAACAATAGCATCGCCTAACTTCAGAAAACAATGAATATTATATCGAAACACTTGTCCTATAGACTCCTAAGTTATAACTTATAAGTCCAAGGCTTGCAAACATTATAATAACGTTATTATTGTAACGTTATATTTGACAAACAACGTTTGAAATTTGTAAACGTAATTATAACGGAAAGCGATAATAAAAAATAATTAAATACCGCAAAACAAAACATAACGATTAACAAAATATATTATATATCATTAAACAAGACAAAACGTAATTTATAGAATATCATTGAACGAAAAATAACGCAAAACGAAATATTTTAAAATTTATTTATTTAAAAGGTCTATTGGTTTCGTAGAAACATTTATTTCATGCAAACAATCTAAGAATTGATTATATTATATTCCGTATCCGGCCCATTATACC
This sequence comes from Sitobion miscanthi, assembly GCA_008086715.1. Classification (NCBI taxonomy): domain Eukaryota; kingdom Metazoa; phylum Arthropoda; class Insecta; order Hemiptera; family Aphididae; genus Sitobion; species Sitobion miscanthi. The sequence continues at coordinate 28,757,328 of CM017803.1, forward strand.
TATACACGCATTAGTTATTATTTTTAAATGTAATAGGTATTAACACTATTTTAAACAACGACGAACGTAACACTTTTATAACATTTTAGTTCTAGATAACGATAAACGCAAAAGTTGAATAACGTTTTAATTCTAAATAACAATAAACGCAAAAATCGTGTAACGTTTTAATTATTGTAAATAACATAAAACGGAAATTTTTTTCAAACACAAGCCTTGCTTGTGACTATAAGCAATTAACGTATTATTTTTTCAACATTTAACTCGTTATAACCTATAATATAGGTACATCGTTGGCGATCTGCAAATAATAGAACCAAACAATATTATGTGATCAACACAATAATATTTTATTGTATTACTTATTTTTAGTCAGTTTATAAATTATTGTTGACAAATATACCGGTAAGCAACCCTTCTTCCCCAATTTCAATTATTTTTCGTCGTTCGTCTGCGGAAATAATAACAATAACAATCAATCAATATCGCGATAATCAAACACGCATTGTTAATATAATACGTATTAATCATCGTCTGACTTGGTCGACCGTTATTTCATAATATAAATTCTCATTGTTTCAGGACCACTTGTCCAGTCACGAGATGATGTTCGGAGGCGGAGGCGACCTCAAGTCGTCGATGTCCAGCGTCGGCGCGGGCGGCATGTCCATGATGGCCAACTCGGCGGCCGCGGCCGCGGCGTACCACCACCAGACGCAGCTGATCGGCGGCGGTATAGGAGGCGGTGGCGGTGGCGGTAGCATCGTCGGCGGGTTCGGGTCTCCCATCGGGAGTCGCCCGTTGATCGCTACCGGCGTCGGCGGCGGCGTCGGCAACGGCGACCACCACAGTCACTTGCAGCAGATCGCCGCCGGCCACCCCGCCGATCCGTCGCTACTGCACGACTACCATTCCTTATGACAGTGGGTGTCTGGCTACAACGGTGGCCAGCAATGAAGTCGCAACGGATACGCACTCGCACCCACACGCCGATCGCACCCGCACAGCACCCACACACGAGCATCGCTCTACATTACATAATATTATCGTATAATTATTGTAAAAATAATAACAATTTTAACGCACACCACTCGTCGGCGGCGGCGGCCCTACTGCGCGTAGTTTCGGACGAAACAGATTCACATGGCAAACGAGTAATCTTGCACTTACCCGCGAGGTATATGCACGTGATTATAATGTTAGTTTGTACAATAATGTCACATTGTACGAAATTTTATTATTATTTTTATTATTATTGTATATCGTTGTGCGACGGACGTGACGAAAACGCCGCCACTACCCGCGTGTCGTCGGCATCGAAATAATATGTTTTCGGCACAAAATACGTACTTAAATGCATACACATACATATAGGCAGTACAACGTTGTACATGATATTATATAAATCTAATATATATGTATAATAATTTTATTATTAATTGTCTAGCGTGAGTATAATGTATGATAATGATATATATTGTTTTACAACAATACGACTATTGTGCACTACGCTGCGGTACGATAATAATATACATAGTGTGTGATATGTTACGATAATATATATAATATATTGTGGTGTGGGTGGGTGGGTGGTTGCCCGGGACGCATATTTCGGCACTCGACTGCAGTGCGCATAGCTATGATATAACGCATGCATATTAATATAAATCAAATATAATAAAACTATGAAATCAATAACAATACAATACTTATAATATAAGATTGCATGCGGTCCATCTCCTAAAAAACGCGTATCGACTTTCGGTCCTATACACACATAGGTTACCACTGGCCGGCCCCGACTGAAATCGTTTCGCACGAATCGCGTCGATAGTCGACAATAATAATAATAATATGTAATATTATTGTTACATCTGCAGCTACAGCACGTGCGGACGACGGACGTCGAAACAACAACCTGTTGTGGGTACCTTGATAACAAAAAAATAAGATTTACTCAGGAGCAACCGCTAAAAATCTTGATATACGTCACGCGAGATAAACATATTTGCGTGCTTAAAATCCAAAACTATTGTGATTATATAGGCCCAGCCTCATATCCCAGTTTTATCCGCTTCCAAAAGTCCTCTGCTGCTTCAAAAATCGATAGATCATACAATATATTATAGGTATGCCTACAGCGCCATGCAAATGTATATGTTATAATATTGTTATATATTAAATTTAATTAATATGCGACCCGTTTACGTTTTGTTTTGTAAATACCATAATAATTATTATATTACATTTTGTTCTTCGCATTAAATACCCTTACTCCTATTAAATAGGTAATGCAGGGCGTAACAGAAATACCTGACAGATATCAGTATAGGCATAATGTAAACAATTTTTATTCTAATCATTTTTTTTTTAAATTTAATTATTATGATTAATGTTAATTAATTATATGTACAAAAAATATTCATATTAATTACAAAAACAAAAGTTATTTCTTAGTTTGTTAAAATTAAATTTGTCAGTTATTTCTGTTACCCCTTGTATAATAATAATATAGTATAATATATTTTATAGTCACTATTCGTTGTTAATATAGAAATAGTTGTATGGTTATAGTACACTTATTAGATTATTTGGTTTACATTATTACAATTATTTTACGTGTATTTGGTAGGTAGGTACTTACGCATAAACAGTATTTCAGCAGAAAAATCTTTGAAACAATTTTCCAAAATACATTGTATTATATATATTCTAGTTCGTATATCGTTTTTTAAAAGTTATATAAACCTGTATAATATCAAAGCTTTATAAATAATTATTGTGTTCGGATGTTCGGATGGATTTTTTAAAACCATTTTATTATTCAAAAGTATTTCACATCTTAGTACCAGCTAATCATATTATTATGTTCCTCGGATATAACTCTAATTTATTATTTTCATATATTTTTTTTTACTTCTTTACAAGGACAGATTTCATTAAATTCTTAATTCTGAACGCAAATTTACGACGTGACAAACCGTTTTATTTAGAATATTTTTTTAAATTTTTAAAATTAAATTTAAAAAACAACGATAACTAAAACGAGATTGTAGTCGTTCAAACGGTTATATATGGTTTGAAGGGACGACGATAGAATTAATGAGATGCCCCGTAAGCATCGTTTGTACATAATATTTTTTATAGTAATTATTATTTGTTTACCAAACCATCTTATTCTCGAGTTTTCCATACTAATTTTAAACCTGTCGAGAGACCAAGAACAGAAAGTTATCCCAAACGATACATTTTGCCTGTCGCGTTTAAAAAACTAAAAGCGCTCTGCGGTCGGCTATAATCCGCCACTGCAGCAGTCGTCCATCGGCCGGATTTGTCGGAAACCGTAATGACAATGTTTAATATCTACCAAAGCGAATCGGGTGTATTTAAATAATACTAAAAACAAAAAAAAAAAAACCGTCTTTTCGACTTTACGGTCGGTGTCATCGTCGCGTCGTGGCCGTCGTTCCGTCTAGACTAGATCGAGCTCGCTGCAAACTGGTTTATCCGTTGGTAGGTACTGTAATATTTCGTCAATGAGATTTAAGACTATTCGAAAATGGCATCAAAAAAAAAATAAAAAAATAAAAAAAAACCAGTCGGAACGTTACAAGCGAAAGATTTTAATAATACATATTAAATAAATGGCATAGGTATTTTCGCCGTCGTTTAGTATTGTTCCTGCGCAGCTGTCATAATTTGTGTTTCTACGTTTCATTTTTTTTCTCCTGTCCGTTCCGCGCAAAATCCTTGATGACAATTAGCGCGCAGGATATTCGGTGTCATACATTACGGCAAACATGTTTACAGAAACACAATCTCCCAAGGACATCGCAAGTTTTCTATAACAGTGTACATAAATATATGTGTGTGCGCATTGCATTATGGATATAATATGTAGGCACTCCGCGTTCAAATTAAATAATTTTTAATCACTTAACGACTTGTCACTCTTCGCGGTAGGTACCTATACACGCCTCCGCGTTCGTATCATATTTTTTATTTGATTGAAAATGAATATTTATTCATTTTTTTTTATCAAAAACACAATATCAGGCACCTGTTTTCGTCCGACTTTGCAATACAATCGTTTTACTTGAGTACCGCGCCTGCTTGGCGGTCCTAATCCTATAAAAAAAGCCAACGATTCATCAAATTCCGCTATTAAATTTAATTAAGCTCCGGTATCATACTATTATTATGGGCAATCGTAATCTCTCGTCGTTCGACTTTTCGTGAAAAGCGTACAGTGAATCTATAAAAAAAAAAGAAAAAAAAAACGTCGTTATTCATTGCCAGGCAAAACGCTTAAGACTAAAGACGGTCCGTGGGCCACCGATCAACCGAAATTTTAATCGGTCAACCGATCAATATTCATACAACGAATCGAAATGGCAATAATCACTCTGATTTGAAAGAATAACACTTTTGCTCACAACAATAGTTGCATATTTCTTATAATACAGATTATAACCTACAGATCAAAAGTCGTGTCCAGGGGTGCGGACGTATTGATGACATTTTTCCGGCCGAGAAATATAAATTTAAGCGGCCCACAGTAATATTCTTACTCACAATAATCAAAGAGTTTACTTTTAAAACATCCGACACTTACAGCTTCTGGGAAGCGGGAAGCGACGATAAAATATATAATAGTAATAATAATTTGAAGAAAAAAATTGTCGTAAAAATATTATATTAACCGAGTGTGGGCCATCGATTTCCGATTTCCCAATCCGTACGAAGTCCTCCCAAGTTCAGTGTAAGTAGGTACACTATGCGGTCCAGATTGCAGGTCGCCTTGTCCAGGTATTTCACACTATATTATTCACCGTGGTAGGTGTTGTGCCTCGTTTGTAAATTATGATAGACTTTAATATAATATTATTCGATTCACCCAAAGCGCGACCGTAGACTTGACACACACACACATACACACATACACACACACACACACACACACACACACACACACACACACACACACACACACACACACACATATGTGGCTAATACAAACTTGTGTACCTACAGCGACGATCAGCGCCGATCCGAGTGACGTAGGTATAGAATATTATAATAATATTTTAGATAATCCGCGACGTGACATTTGAAAACATATTTACTTAAACTGCAGTTCTACAGTTCCTATGTATATATATACATTATTATATCCACACAATATGTTTCTTATATATATATATATAATATTTTAAAATGAGAAAAAAACAAAAAAAAAAAACGTATTTTTACACTCAAAGCGAATAATAAATATTATTATTATTATTTCAACGCACACGAAAATCTTTTAACGTTTTCTTCTAACTATTTGTAAAATATATTATATCGTAATTATTTGTATTACACGTTTGTATTATATTATTTTATAATGTAATAATTTTCCTCGTCGACATCGCGATTTTAGGAGGGGAAAATTATTATTATTATTATCATTATCATTTTTAATAAATACGTCGTTCTCAACGCGCGTATGTACTATTATTAAATATATATTATTTCTATACGTCTGTGATTCTATATATTTTTTTAAGTTATTAAAACGTTCGCTATCTGTATTATATTATTATTATTATTAATTATTACTTAACTGTATATTATTATTATTATTATTATTATTATATAAAATTATAGTTGCTGACTACGTACCACATTTTAGATGATACTATAATACAATATTATTATTATATCTTTACATTATATTATTATTTTATCGTATACATACTTTGTAAATATTATTAGCTAAAACCAAAGTGTTATGTGGTAGAACATCACTGTTTTCTATATAATATATTATTATTATTATTATTATTACTATTATTGTGACAGTAATCTCTTGATTGTAAATGTATAAAAATATGGTGTTTTAATATTTATTATGTTGATTTTAAAGATAAAAAAATAAATAAAAGAAACAAAAATATATAACGTTATAAAAATTTTTTACCAAACATTATCACAACATCATCTCCTTTGCGCGTGTACGCACCATATTATAATATACGAAATATAATGGCTGCATCCGAATTGGTTCCCGATAACGACTTTCGAATTGAAATCTATTATACCATTAAACTATGAAGTACAGACAAACAACTGAACCGTAAGTCTAAAAGTAAAGAAATAGGTAAATTATAGTATGAAAACAGAAATATGATATAATATTATCGGTATTAATCGTCCGATAATCGTGTGTTGTTAATTCGTCTTTCGCACAACTGCAGCTGTTCATGTGTTATTATCATTATATTATTATCCTGTCACTGCCACTGATCGCGTGTATACAGGGCGATTCACCGAACACGTGTAAGGTAGCTGCAAGGTGTAACGGTTCAAGGATGTGTGACACGGTGAAAAATTATAGAAACATAACAGTTAAGTAGCAAGGAATGGTGCTTACCAGGACACATTATTTTTGTCATTCGTGTTCACGCATATACCTACGTCATGTGCTTAAGTTAATACGATATTAAATTGTACAAGTAGAGACACATCATGTCAAGTACAATATAATACCATTGTTATGGCCCAACGGTAACTAAGGAACTCCGCAGGACCACACTAACACTCGCAAGTCTTTCGTTGTATTATATAATTTTACATTATCAGGATTCAGGGGTGGCCAAACTTGTTTCGAACTTTTATGATAATATAATATTATTATTATTCCCTCGAGGATCGACTTACGTAAAAATGGTTTTTTTGTTTTCCAGTCACACTATATATTATTATAATAATTATAGGTAAGTACCTACTTATAAAAATAATTCAATTAAAGTTTAAAGTTTATCCATAGTAAATTAGTGTTTCACGTGATTAAATTTCAAAATAAATTACCACATTATACTGTAGGTGTAGAAGAGTGTGTTATTGGCCATATCGCTTAGGAAAATAGTGGCTAACTGCTGAACGAAAACGCTGCTCTAAGATGTAGAGTCTAAATGATCATCAGAAAGCGCGTAGATCAGCTTTTATGCAACTTGCAAGTGAGAAAGTTCCATTTCACATTTTCAAGATCAAATTTTGAATAGCTACTGCATTATCGAGCGGGGAAGGGGGCGAGCATGCTCGACGAATCACCTTTTACTGCAAATCGTACCCACAACGCGATGTAGACTTTCAAACGTTTTAAATATTATGTTCAGGTGCATCTATGCTCGTGTCTCGTGCAGTCACACCGCAGATTTTAAGCAAAAAACTGCAGCTGATGCCTAAAACAGAAATAGTTTGTACGTCTGTTCGTAATGATTCACCGTCGTCGGCCTTGCAACGGCTGTCGATAAATACGAATCAATACTACCTAATAAAATGAAAGAATATTATTACTATCGACGACGCTATTGACGACGCGCTGGACACGACCGATCTGTCAACCGAATATAATCGTGTGTTAACGTACCTGCACACACTAATCCCCACGTGATGTCCTCGTCTTGTATTATATTGTAATGTTCGGTCTTTTGTTCCGTGCGACCATAATGTCGCGCGGCAAGTTGTGTCAAAAAAAAAAAAAAAAATTTAATAAAGTAAAAACAGAAACGAAGTCTAATAAGCGAACACCATTCATTACGGCAGAGGTGAAAAAACTAGTTTTTTCCCCTCTAAATAGAAGCCTCTTAACTTGTTTTCGTCCGCCGCTCCGATGTAGTCGACGATAAACGAGCTTCGTGGGCGATCGTTGGCATCCCTTGTGTGAATATGGTAACATGAGAAGTTCCGGACGACATGATGTAATCCGTTTTATTGTATCTCACCAGAGGGTCTTTATTATTATTATTAGTGAACACTTTTTTTTACATTTTTATCATCGTGTTATTATATTATTATTATTACGCTATTATAGATTATAGATAAAAGTAAAAAAAAAAAATAATAACTTTAGCGAACCGCAAAAATTATGTGCGAACAAACTGCTGCAGCCGGAAATTGTACCTAACCAGGTACTGACAATTATATTGTTATTTAAGTGACACGTTTTTGTTTGTACCACTTATACCTACATACATTTTAATTTATGAGTATAGGTATAGTTATGAGCTTATGACTTTATAGTATATGTTATTATTGTGTTACTCATCATCATCCGATGATGGTGACTCTGTCACTCGACGAACTCGATGTCATCTGCAAATTCAGATCTATAGTTCATTATCATGTCGAGCGTCGGTTATTTGGAATTTTTCGTTGTCTCAAACTCAATTGAAATACCCTTGAAGTAATATCAACATTAACACTCAATAATATCTCCAACTTTGTTGCTGTTTCACGCGAGTTTCGACATAACGAGAGTTAACTGAATTATATGTAATCGTCAAAATATTTATGACGTGTGTGGTCGTATGCCAATTTATAACTAATTATTATCGTTTCGTCAAAAAAATTGCACAAACGTATAAGAGGCGGTGACGACAGTGCATCGCTGCAATCTGCAATATGCACCCCTGCCGGCTGCCGTGCATTTTATTGTTCGAATTCAATCATTGTGAACCGTTCCAAAGTCCTAGTTCCTTTTGAGAGTGGATCGAATCCATCCAAAATATTTTACAATATTTATTTACTGCAGAACCGCAGCTAATATTGGAGTTCAAAATAATGACTGTAGTATATGGTGTGATGTAGTAAAAACGTAACCTATTGAAATTAGCAAGTTTAACTATGACATTGTGGAGTTCGTATTTATTTTTCAATAAACCTTATTTATTGTTTAATAAATATACATTTACTATAGGTACGCAGTGTGACTATAGTTGAGAAATACTATATTATATTATGTTTACAACGATTAAAGACAATATTGCGATGGAACAGCGTATATTATATACGAGTCTATCAGAACCAAGTGAATGAACTATACCTGAGGTTAGGTTTGAGTAAATCATTTTTTGCGCAGTGTACCACCATTATATTTTAAGGGAAGGGGGTTTGTTGAATATTCGCTGCAGACCACAGCTAATACCTATCTATTTACTTTTAATTTTCCACAAACTAACCATTTACGACCAACGACAATTGTTGTGGTCGAAATCAATTAAGTTACCAATATATTTTACTGTTATTTACTCTTATGAAATGGGTGGATGAGACGTGGGTGTCTAACTTGAATTGAATTGAATTTATTGAAATTTCTAAACAACATAATACCAACTAAACAAATTTTATATATTTACAAAATTTGCACACTTTCTATATTGTACTGAAGGGGTTGACATCAATGATTTCGCACCATTTCGCACTTTCAAACCCCCTCTGCGTTCTATAGCAACACTAAATAATTTGAACTTTTAAAGAAGTCTAACATTTCTATGCTCATTGCATTAACAAAGAACCACACAGTTCCACGACGAGAATTTATTAATTTCGACTGTTTTTAGTGGTTGAGTATTGGAATTTTGACACTGTCTAGCGCTCCCAATGTTTAGAATATATTCTACGATAACTGTATAACATAATCTTCCTATACCTGTTATGTATTAAATTAAACACCAGTTTATGTTTAATAAATTCATTTAATTGTAACAACACATTAATTTATGTATGACACAACGTAAACGGATTAACATTGTTAATCTGTTTTATCATATTATATAAACATTGACAACATGGACATTGACTGGGATAATATATGATAATATTTGTTTAATATTTGTCTCATCACATCATCCCATCTTATCACATTCAATATCTGTTTTATAATATAGTACAATACCTACCTATCTATAGTAATGTATAATATTGTATTTATTATTTGTAATTAGTGCGTATTATTGTTATGCTTTGCACCATTTAATATAATATGTCACTTTCAAACCCCCTCTGCGTTCTACTGCAACGCTAATTAGTTTGAACTTTTGAAGACGTCCAACATATCTATATGCTCATTGCGTAAACCGTATTGTATACACATAACGATAAGATATTCACATGTATTTATACGTTTTGCGTGCTTGAGTATTGGTGTTTCGACTCTATTGTCTAGTACCTACCCACTTCCAATGTTCCATAGTGAAATCAATTTGCAGAAAAACTACACCCCTCTGTACACAATAATACACAATATAATATATTACGTATTTTACATTTATACCCATCGCGATGTCTCAAATATTATATCCCGGTAATTGGAAATAAATCCATTAGAAAAACGTGTTATGGGAGTATTATGTAGGTACATTGCAGCATTATATAAACAGAGACAATAAGGGAAAAAAATAGCCAATTCATACATATAATATTAACAAAGCGCGGAATAGACAGAGAAGGCAGTGTTAATACTTTTTATGCGTGTGAAAAAAGTCATTGAAACTGTTTGCACCGTTAGAAGTTTGGCATAAATGTCGAAACGGACCTCCAAAGAAATTAATTGGTGAGGTAGTGCTCTACTTGATAATATATTTTGGGATCGAGTCTTTTGAAAAATTTTCCGGAACATCGTTTGTGCGCAAATATATAAAATTGTTCTATGGTAGGTATGCCATAAATTGATGACCTATACCTATACCTACCCATAATAATGTCGTGTAATTATATTGAATAATGGTTATAGATTTTCTATTTAATATTACTCGGGTAGAACAATCGCAACGATCAAGTGTATTTTTATGTCATTATATATCCGCGATTTTCACAATCAAAAACAGCTTGCAACTTTATAATACATCGGGTACAATCAGGACATAATTATCGATGTATAGCTTTGGTCCTGTACACACTATAATATTATATTATCATTACATAATATATACAACTATATGCATATACATATTATATTATATTACTATGTATTTGAACATAACATATATATATATATATATAATATACAATGTTGAGCGTACGCACGGTCTTTGTCTCTCTTAATGTTATACAATACCAGTTGCACTAGATATATAATAACATATATATAGGTACAGGTACCCGCGCTTAACCATATAATAATAATGTAATACACCACAAATCCGTTATGATAATCGTTCTTTTCTTTTCCTCATTAGTTTCCACTAGAACGGCCACAGCCAATGAAACGACGGCCGTACCATTCCCTCCCATATAATATACGTACATAATAATATAACCCACGTATATAATGTAGTGAACGTCCTCCGTTCGCAGTGAATGGGTCTAGCCGCAGACGGTTGTATCGTTATTATATTTTATTATTATTATTATTACTATACACGTCGACGCTGCCGGCCAGTGGCGCGTTTATCGTGTCTCCTGCTCGCGGGGCAAAAAAAGTTTGTTGTCTTTTAAAACCATCGTCCACCCCTCCCCCACCGACCCATCATCCCCCCCTCCCCTGCCCACCACACACACCCCCTTTAAACGTCGGCCCGTCGACCCTCCGCCCTGCGCCCTCTGTAGCTGTTCGTTGTCGTCGTCGTCGACGGTCGTTCAATGCCTACAACACGCTACAATAATATATCATTTTATATTATTTATTATTATTTTATGCTCACGATACACGCGTACCCGTATAGCTATATCGGTACTGTAAAATATATTATGTAGCGATCCAATCGCGTGCCTGTAAGTCAAAAATCACAATGACCGTTTCGATAAAAGTGAGACTTAAAAACAAACTTATATGCGTGTTTTTTGCTCAAAGGCGGTTCCTTTTTTTTTTTTATTTATTTATTCGGTTTTTATATTATTCATCAGAGGCAGGCATAGGCGGTGTGTTATTTAAGTACTCCGCAGGTACTCGTCGTGAATACAATACAGGTATATACAATATACGTTTTAAAAATATAATAATTTTTTACTTTTCATCGGTCATTAGTGGTTTACTTACAACTTACTTGCTTATGCGACGTATAATATGATATAATTATATTTTTAAAAACTTTATACAAGTTTAATGGCGCACACAAGTTAGTTTTCACCAAATCATTATTATATACCCACACAATAATAAATTGATGATGTAGATATAAATTTAAAAATAGCATAATATTAAGTAGGTAAATACTATACTTTATGCGTGTATGAACCTATATTATAACATGCATGGTATATTTTACTAATCTTATCGCATCGAAAATCAAACTAATTTATTACCAATAATCTACTAAGCATATTTAAATATACATATTTAAGTTTAAGATCTGAATTTTTAATAATACACAAAACATATTATAGGTAGTCGTAGAAGGAACATGCATTGAGTAAATTGATAAACTAGGTACGCCAACACAATAATAATTCTCATACCTACAAATCGCTCGTTAACATATCGAGAAAAAAAACTGGCTTTCGATCATTGCACAATACCATGTAGATTGAGTTATCTACTCTATATTTTTCATAATTAGTGATTTTATACCTAAGTAGTTTCTGCGATATGTTGAAAAGACGGAGGCGGTAAATCTCGACTTAGCATTCTCATAATAATTATTTCAAATCAAATAATGAGTACCATAAACTTTTTCACTATTCAACTGCACCGCTTTGACCGATGAATTCTAAAATTATGAAAATATAACTTACACATCTGCGAGTATCTATGTAGCGAGTGGTTTACATAACAATCGACAACACTATATATCGATATACCCAGGTATCTATGTATATATTATGAAATAAATAGCAATTAATTAACACAAAGTAGACAATCTGCAATATAATATTATTACCGTATAAGTAATACTTATATTGACAAAATAATATAATATCATATAACTAGGTACCTCATTTATTTATTTGGGTAAACGCCCATACGGTCTTAAGTATAACAGTATCAATATATATCTAAAATCAGTTCACTAGCTATAACATAATACAAAACACATAATCACTAAGTAATTGGTATATCAGTATAGTTATTTCGATTAAATAACAAAATAATAGAAATAAAAGTTACAAAATAAAATTATAAGATAATATAGGTGATATTAGCAATGTTCATTACTTATAATAATCATTTTATCATATATATATGCATGTAAAGGTAAGAGAGTATAGGTAACCTATATTGGGGAACAGTAAGTTCCTACACGAGAGTTTAGATAAAAAATTACATACGTTAATTCCAACAAATGAGATGTGTACATTTCTACACCAATAAAAAAATTGGTTGTGTAAGTAACTAGATGGTAAAAAAGGTACATTTATAATATTATGCTCCTACTTCCCACAGGAATGAAAAATATTTTGATTATTTTTTCTCAAAAATTTTTCTCAGTTTGATTGCATATAAATAAATAATATTTTTTTTTACAAATTATTATTAGTCTGACACTCTGATTGCATATTTTAATATATATAATAAAAAAAATTGAATTTAAATAGGCAATTTAATCATATGTATTATTTATTATAAAAATAATAATATTAACATTTTTACAGATTCGTCCAACGTCCATAACTATCTTAAGTAACTTGCATCCGAGTACCCTAGCAATTAAAATAAGTAACATCATTGCAAAGCTAGCAAGGTCATACGGATTGTCGTACCTGCAGGCCATTGAGGAATTGATGACAATGAGAAAGCTGACAAATTAGCTCGACAAACAGTAAATAATTCTATGACGAAAATACGCGCCTACTCCTCACTCATTGACATCCATAGTTAGCACCTATTTCACCTATTTATTGGAATCCATAGTGGCGTACACTAAATATAACATAGGTACACGGAGAAATCAAAAATATTACCACAAATGTACTTGTATAAATCAAAAATACTACCAAATACTAGGCTATAAACTTCATTCATTCAATCGCATAGATGCAGTAGGTAATTATAAACAGTCTTCGTACCTATAGGTCAATCAAAGGTGCCCCGTGGTCATCTTATGCGAATAGAGAAGAACCAATAACACTGTGTCAAACATGACGTAGAAAATAAATAAATAAATATAAACGCCTAATTCATAAAACTATCATACTCCAATAATAACAGATAAACGATTTGTGTAAGATCGAACATTAGTGATTTTTTTTTACCACCTATAGTTCATAGGAACTGTCATTATATTTTGTATTTTTTTTAACTGCTAATTCCCGTGTAGCTGTGTAGGAACTTACATTCACCCTCTATGTTCAGTCTAAAGTATTCAAATACTTAAAAATACTTCTTCTCCGTATTTTTATTCGGAAATAAAATATTTTTTTTCATATTACCGTTGTTTTCAATGAAACCAATTTTTCGAATTAAAATAATTACAAATTAGTTAAAGTTGCGATTAACGTAGGTGCTTACACATGTATTGAACTAAACAACAAATTATTTGTCTTTATATTCAAATACATTCGAAAGAAACTAGAAAGTATCGAATACTTTAAAATTTAATTTAATACGTATTCCAAATACAAAATATGACACTATATCCATAAGCCGTACGTTACATAACAAATAATAATTATTTACACAAGTATCTACCTATGCAATATACTTAAGTATATGCAATATAGGTATTAAGTATCATAATCGCGATTATAAGTAATATAATGAAAACATATATCATAACTACCTTATAATTATTATTTTACCACATTATAATATATCTGTACAGGTAAGGAAATACCTACATTCTTCAGTCTTGATGATACGTATTCAAATTATGGCATTCATATTTTTTTAAATACGTTTAATTATATTTTCGAGTTCAACAGTTTTACAGTTTTTTTCTAAAAGAATATTTTTTTAGTGGCTCTAAGAAAGTATACAATGAGATTTAATCAAACAGTTATTATAATAGCTAAAAATATATAATATAATATGCGTCTAAAATTCTAACTCATTGCTGAAGTTTTATCTGACGTGATTAACTATTTATTTAATTACTATATTATTATAATAGGTGCCATCTGTAATTATCATCAAAGTATAAGTACCGTGTATTAACTATTTACTTTAGATATTTATAAATAAGTCAAGCTATCTTTTCGTGATCAACGTACAAATATACCTATTCAACTAAACAAAAAAGCATTTGAATTTGTATTCAAATACGTATTCCATACACTAAACATTTAAATAGATATTCTGAACACATTTGGAAAGTATTCTCTCGACAAGACTGCCTATAGGTACATTATAATTTTATAGTAAAAACTGTTCTATCCAATAAATTACGAAAGACGGTTGGCACTATTATAATATAATATCAATATCATATAATTATGATTATGTTAACAAACTTAATGTAAACAATTATGGTAAACGGAAAACTGGTACAGTAATTGTTATGAGCATGGAATGCTGAGACGATCCTCAACAATCAAAGTTTCCCAGAGTTTAAAATAAAGTGCACCCAAATACACATGTTGTCAATGATCCGAAACAACATAAAACTTGTTCTTCTATCATAAAGGGACCGGGTGCATTGGAGTTTTTTACTGAAAATTTGAATAATTTATCCAAAAATAGTATGCACTATTCGTATCGCAATTTTTACCCTTGTTTTCGACATAATTTAGTTTACCTATCATTTTATACACGTACGCTTGTTTTTATTTAGATATAGCGTTTTTGATCAATTGTCACTATAAGAATAAATTGTTAAAATTGTAAAAAAATAGCTTTTACCTATAATGGCTTTAAACGTTCTCGTGGGCTAAAAATTATTTTTAATGTGCACCCTCAGAAAGTCAGAACCAAGAGTCTGCGCACGCCTATGATTATAATATTAATATTGTATCATATCTTGTGTGCGCAGTATTGATTTAGAGTTAGATGGCAGGTACCTATATACTCAACCCGACAGTTGCACAAACGATTAAAAAAATAATAATATTTCTCTCGGGAACGCATATTGTTGTAGCAGTATACCTACGCGTATTTTTTACCGTAGTTACGCGAACAAAAATCTCCTTATCGATCCAACAAACACACTCGTGCATGTATACAGTAATAATATGTATATAGGTAAATATTATGTATATTTTAGTGCGTCATCGTCGGAATCGCACGCGTATCCTTCGACGAACAATATAATAATAATATATTATGAACGTGTATGCGGCGTTTAAGGTGTACCTAATAATAATTTTTTTATTATAGGGGCGAACGGCTTCTCTGCCTGCGCATACAACCGTCGCATTTAGGTACTTATACGCACATAATATTAGACGATATGCAAGACTTGGCCAAGTTGCAACCGATATTTATTTTTATTTTTCGAACACTTCTCTGTAGGGTAGATATTATAGTCAAAAGTTTTCAAATTGTTTTTTTAACTATAGTTATCGACTTATTGTAGGTATACTTACAATATACATAGGTATTACATAGGTTGTAACTTGTAATATACAAATTATGAATACAAAACTGAAATCGTACACTTTTTTTTATAATCAGTGACATTAACAACAAAAATCTGAATAATATTTGCACGTTAATAATAATTATTTAAGTCTTAAGCAATATCAGCCTGCAAGTATGTAGGAGAAAAATATCGTGGCACTCGACACCACGGCGTGTGTGGAAATATATTTTAATAGTATATATTCAACTCGATTTGAAGGCACACGTTTTATTTTTAGTTATAATATTAAGAAATCAACGAGAAAAAGTAACTAACAATCATCAAGTTGAAACATCAACGATAAAATTTAATGTAGGGACCTTAAATTTAAGGAATTTAATTTTTAACACCCAGCCTCACATATTGTAATATAATAATATTAATAATACACATACGGTGATTCATTTAACGTAAGTCACTCGTTTTTCAAAAAATATTCCATTTATGTAAGTAATTTAAAACCGTTACAATACAACATTTTAAATATACTAACTTATAACTCATAAACTTTCGGAAATTCGATAAGTAATCCAAAGAATATTCTTTTTAGAATAAGGAATTAAAAATGCATGTTGCCGTTTTAGAAACAATAATAGTTTTTCGGAATACTGAGTGTGTTACGTTAAATTAACCTAACCGCTTATAAGTCTCATTTTGAGGCAAAATGTGAGTGTTATAACCAAATGAACGGTTATATAGACTAATTGAGAAAAAACGAAAAAAATATTTTAAATAATTTATACAATTATTAACTTTATTTCTTGCTATTTTGCTTTTACATAATATTATTTATTAAAAATGTATTTTTTATTACGTTCAACCACTATTCGTACTTGTATAGTTTATTAAAACGAGTTGATATGAAAATAGGAAATACGTTAACGATTATTGTTGTATAGTTTACTTAGTACCTAATGTACACATACGTAAGGCAGAAATTGAAATTTGAAACCACTACAACATCACGACCATGCACCTTGCAGTTCGAAACAAATTTATTTTGAAATTTTAAAAAAAAGTTTACATTTTCTACCAATTTTTTGAGAAATTGGAATGGAAGGTCATCCTGGAGCAATATTTGAGTCTTATACTGAATACTTTTTAGCGTATAGTCGGATACGTCCATTATTATATGTGACTATACGTCCAATGAACCATCATGTGTCTCGATTCGTTCTAAAAGTTTTTATTGGGACTCGAATCGTATGCGGCCACACAAACACACACACAGACACATTTAGACGTAGCTGAATTGACACCCACGGGGAGGATTCGCCGGCCATTATTGCTGCTGTGGCGGCGGCGGCGGTGCGTGTCGCCCCCCGAGCAGAAGAGCGGCGAAAAAAACAACAAATAATAATAATAATAATAAGGGAAAGGATGTGGGCAATTCGGTCAATGAGCGCACACCCCTATACGTACCGTATAAACCGTATAATAATAATAATAATATATTATGTATATATAGTCTGTTGCTGTAGTGCAGTTGTGCGACGCGTCGTGTGAGACAAGTATTATACGCGCGTCGATCGGCCGATCTGGTGCACAGTATAATAGGTACTAACATTATTGTTATTATTATTATTATTATAATAATAAAATAAAGTAGTTCGAATGGTAATGGTGTGATGGTGGTGCAGGGGGTGCAGGGGGTGACCGCGATATACATCGCGATTCAGGACGCCCTTTTTTTAAGCCCGACATTTGCGCACGTAGATTCGTATATGATATATGTCATATACTGCAGTGCACCGCGCATTATTGTTTAACGTTTTATGCGGCAGACACGCGGGATAAACGGTCCCTCGGGTACAATGTATATTATATACATACGATTCATTATATCATCATTGTCGTGTGTATATATAATAATAATATAATTGTGTCATTCCCCTTAGTCGTCGTCGTCGTCGTCGTCGCTGCCGCTGTCGCCGCCGCCGCCGCCCTAATCAATTTAAACCCAATTGTGCGGGGCCTATGACGCTTATTATATTATATTATAATGTATAAAATAGGTACCGGAGAGGACAATTCAAAAAAAAAAAAAAAAAAATTGGAAAATGGATTTGTACGCGTTATCATTGTCGTGTATAATATTATGTACGCTTTTATTTTTTGTTTTTGCAATAGGGACGGAATTCGTTACACATCTAAACATCTTATAACATACCGAACGATCATAACGACGACGTTCGACGACGATAATAACGTTTTGACTAGGTACCTCGTCTCATTTTGTATCTAATTATACAAGGTATACCTTATATGTGGACAAAGATCGAAATGTCAATGAAAATTAACCAACCAATTAAGTTAAAAAAATTTAAAACAATAAACTAGTCAATTTCCACCTTCTTAGTAAACGCTAATAATCATTATTATTGCAGTGTTCCTATGAATATATGAGTACATCGGAGAAGACACGATTCCGATGAGAGGTAAACCGTTAACGGATTTAATGGAATGATTATATAATTTGTCGACAACTGCAAACTGAATCGTCGTTATTTTTAGTGTTTTTTTTTTTTTAATCCACCTGTTTTATTATAAATTTAGAATAAAGCGAGAAGGGGACCAATAACAGCGGCTAATTAAAAATAATAATTTTAGACGATCGGTCAATCAGTATAATTTTATACTCTGTTACTCTGACTACAGTAGCTAAGTTAAGTCTGACGGACGACAGGGTGTAATAGACTGGAAATAACTAATAAGTATATTATATAGATATTGTACCGTGTATCCAGGAAAACAGGATAAACCAACACTCTAATAATAGTAATAATATTTATTGCATTACAAGAAACATATACGAATAACATTCAAATAAATTATATAAATTATCGTCTCCAAAAGCCCTTGCGGAGGAGACAACAGTTCTTATTTAGTATAGGAGAGATTATAAAAAAAAAATAAGATAATACATTATTATATTCTTATTTAATCAATAAGTAATAACAGATAATAATATTTGAATATATAGTTAAATATATATATATAATAATAGATTATATAGATATAGTTCAACACCTATAACTCAGCTACTTATATTGTTCGGTACCCTATACCAGAGACTGGAACCTTTTGAATTTATCGGTATCGGTTCCAGTAATGGTTCTCCAAAAATAAAATAACTGTTCCGATTTGGTTCTGGTTTTTTGATAAAAAAAAAAAAACAAAGGTATTGGTACCTTAAGGTAATTTTGGTACCGAAAAGTATAATAATTTTAAATACCTATCCGGAATGCGGGTTTAAAAAGATAAAATGAGAAAAAGAAAAATAAATATTAGAAAACTCATATGATTATACATAGTTTATACAAAAACAGTAATACTGTTAAATTATGATAAATACAATAATTGTATTATTTTTAAACCTAAAAAACCTATTTAATTTAGAAATTCCGTTTCGGTTCCGGTACTTTATTTATTAAAATAAAGGTTCCGGAACCGGTTCTTTTAGGTTCTGTTCCAGTCTCTGCACTGTACATACTTTTTTTGAATTCTGTTTGCGGGATATGGGACTATTGGATCATAAATTCTTAAGATTTACAAAATATGTTTAACTATTGTATTTGGCGAATGCGCAACAACTTCACTTTTTCTTTGTACCCTGTTTTCGTGGATACACGTGGCATATATTTTATATGCATGTGTCGCTGCAGGCCAATGACTTAAAACATTAAAACAACTGTTGTTGTATATAGGTAGCAAATTGAATTATTGATAATAATTGTCGGTCCGTATTGATGTTTTATAATATTAATAGATTCATTATATTTACCGAGAGTGAAAATAAGAAAATAATACACAATTTATAACCCATATAAAAAATACACAAAATTCTATAAGTACTCTTCTAAAAGTTCTATAATATAATAAGTCTAAAAAACCAATACTTTTATTCCTTATACACAATAACTGATCACATTCGTAATAGTTTTTGAATTTTGTTCAAGCAGTTTTTATCATCTCCGAATCATTTTGTTGTTATTGTATTTATTTCGTCAATGAAACAATGACAATATAATATACACATAAGATGAGATAAGTTTGAAGTATAACTTAATAGCCAGTTGCAATAAAATAGCTCCAGTTTGATTTTGAGACATCACATAAGGGTCTTAAATTGTGTAAGTAAATTGTATGTTGATATATTAAAATTAATGTAAAGTATACACTATCCATGTATTGGGATTTAGGCCATTACTTGTTGAATGGCCTACATAATATATACTATTATGGTACTTACGCGCAATCCGCTGCACTATATTATGTCTATATAATATGCGCATCTGCAGCCACAAATAGTTTTATATTATATTTTATAAAAAATGTAATATTATTATTTATTATAATACCCGCGATTCATATTATATTATTATTATATTCAGCGACGAAGACCGTTGACCGTGTCACGTGAGTGCATAACGCGTGTGCTAATAAAAAATATTATTTTATGAATTGGCTGGTACCGTCGGATTACGGAGGAAAAAACACGTTCATTGTGACTTCGGGAATATTATGAACAGATTTAGCGGTATTATTTCTGTTGAATAGTGTATACACACACATGCATTTAATATTTAATATAAATCTGAGTTTATACGTGTGTATGTGTGTACAACTTAAACAACTCAGTTCAAGTATGAAATGAGTTTGCGAAAAAAAATTGTTTGTATAACAAATTATACAAGGTTCAAATTTGTAGAAAAATGAAGTTTGTGTTACCGCCATTTATCACAGAATACTCTAAACGGCATACAACAGCCTATAAGTGCGTATATATCATCGTATGATCACCAAGTGGTTGTAAATTCAAAATTGTAGTTGAGATTAATAACTAATATAATTTTAGGGGAACATGTGGGTGAGTAAAATTGGTATGAATTATATATACCATATATTTATATATTATGGTACGTGCAATACGCGGTTCTTTATCCAATACATTAATACTTATGTATTTAAAAAAATATGTATACCTATGTAGATATGTAAGTTTGTATCATACGAGCTATATTGTGCACATGGTATAAAACTATTTCAATTATTGTACACAGATTGTACCTATAAACAAAATAAATATCAGTTAATATTATTAGAAAATGAATATGATACTTAAGAGTATATAGTTTGCCATGAATCGTAACCACATTTTTTTAAATTATATTATTTCTAGTCACTATAGGTATTGGTTAGGTATTGGTAGCATGACATTAAAATAATATATTAATTTACTCTAAAATAATTCTTGTATCGTTGTGGTGTTTTAAAATATGTTTTCTGACGTTATCAAGCCATTTTAATATCGGTCGTAGTATACAATAATTTTATAATCTGTGTTCAATTTTCGATAACTAATAAGGTACTGCAAGGTTCTATACGGTATAATACTGGTACACTACCGGTATAATATGGTATAAATCGAAAAAATATATTATACCGTATCTCTACGTATATACGTATCTGCAGCCACACATAACGTTATATATTGTATAAAGGTAATATTATTTATATAAAACGCGCGCGGTATAATCGTATATTATTAAAATATTCTGCAGTGTGACGTAGACCGTTGACGGTGTCACGTGAGTGCATAACGCGTGTGCTAATGATAAATTAATATATTATTATATTTTATTTTTATGAATTAGCTGGTACCGTCAGATTACGGAGGAAAAAACACGTTCATTGTAACTGCGGGAATTATGAACAGCATTACATCTAGCGGAATTACTTCTGTGGCACACACGCACATAAATATAATATAAATGCGAGTTTATGCGTGTGTGTACAAGTATGAAATGAGAAGGAAAAAAAGGAACACTCTCCAAGTTTGAAATCAAGTCTTTACTACGATGGCTTGTGTGAGTGTGTGTGTGTGTGTGTATACGCATAGTATGTATATATATATACACTATAAGCTTGTTTGTGGGTTTAGTAGACAGGAGCAACAGACCGTGCTTACTGGTTGATTTTTTTTTCGGGCAACCGCCTGCCAAACATCAAACCCTATGAACGCTTGCCGCTCGTTCGAGTGGAAATCCACCCAAGGTGGACTCTTCACTTTGTTGGTCTCTTCGATTTTTTTTTCTGTTTTTATTATTATTATTTATTATTATATATATATATTTTTTTTACACCCATATATATATATACACCTCAATATACTATATATATATATATATATTATACGGTTTTTTTCTTAGAGTTTTCGTTTTTACATTATATAAGTATAGGTAGGTAGGTAGGTACCTACACGCGCGCACGCGGGACAAAACCGTGACGATAAATCGATAAGACTAAAATAACCGTTTACACTAGCAACAATAGGGGGAATCGAGATCTTTTATGATGCGGTGTGTGAGTGTGTCTGCGTGTATATATGATGACGATGATGATGTTGATGACGACGACGATGATGATACCGAGGTATATACCTATTGTCGAGGAACGAAAACCGAAAACCGACAAAAATCCATAGGTATAGGGTATATAGGTGCGCTCAACCATTTCGTATCGTGTCGGTTTGAACGAATGTGAAATCAAAATGGCACTGGCGTGAGTATTATTATTATATTGTAGGATATGTATGGGTACCTGAACGTCGAACCCTTTATTTTGAACGACGGCAAATATGCACGGGGGTGGGGGGCGTGGTGTTGTGCGTGTAGAAATTAAAACAGTATAATATGAAAGTTCCAACGCGCAATAGCCAGATAACTCCCAACTCCGTTTTCATGAATTTTTCTGGAAATAAAAACTTATTAGAATAATATTGTATTTGTATACCGTTAATTTAAAATAATAAATAGTTATTTGATCATGATGTGGAATTTTAAAATAATCTCGAAGCTGTTTCCTCAATCCCTAAATATAATTTAAAAGTTAATGCACTGGAGTTTGTCGGGTTGTTGCACAAAATATCTCATGCTATTTAAAAGGTTATCGTTAAAACGATAATATGCATTCACTAAAGACACGTGCAAAAATGAATCCCGGAAAAAAAGTCAAAGGTAAAAAGTACAACAGAAATAAAACACAAAATTAAAAATAAATTGAGAAAACTTAAAAAAAAAATATGGCGGTTAAAATATGCAAAAATATATTTTTTAAATATTCGCGGTCACTTACTGGTATGGCACTAATTTCAATTTTGATGTAATGTGTCACTTCTTCTACTATAGTAGTAACTTACAAAACAACGAAATGGGGCATTACTATTTACACAGTAATATTTTTAATGGTATTATAAATGAAACTGGACATGTGACTGACCTGTTATGTTCCCCCATATGTTTTGGCACAGATAAATATAAAATTCTATTTCTGTTAGTACTTTATTAATTTGAGTAATAACCAATTTTATATAATTAGTTTTTTTTATGATGCTAAATGATTTATAATATAATTAAGATTTTATTATTTTTAAATTGTTCTTCTTTTATCATTGGTCTTTTTTACCGATTACTTGTCAAAACATATGAGAAAGATATCCCTACATCAAAGCTGCAAAACTTCCGTCGTTATAAAATCATTATAAAAAAAAAATTAAATAAACAACATAGCACGCTACTCAATATTTATCCTCTTCAAGGAAAATCTATGAATCACAAATATCGTTTTGTTAATAGTACCCATGACAACGAAAACCTTACAAAAAATCGGTCAGAAACAAAAAAAAAAACGAGTATCCAGCCCAAAACATATTTTTTTTAAAAAAAAATGTGAGTTATACTTCAGCAGAATTTAGATAGATACCAGTTTGATAATTATGTCTTTCAATATATTGCTTGTTAAAAAAAATATTTTATAATAATTAATTATTACGTTTTAGACAATTTAATATAATATAATGTTTGTTTTTCTTTTCCATCGGATTTTTTTCGGATTATAATTAGTTTTGTTAGTTATAAATTAGACTTATTACTGCAGTGACAGACTATGCAGAAGTATGTTTTTGCGCAGTTGTTATATATTTTTTAAATATTACTTTAAAAAAAACGGCTTACGGAAGATCATTAAATTATAATATAGTAATTTATAATGTTATATTTCGTTTTCCTAACGCACTTATTTTCGCACATAATTTGGCAATAAAAAGTTTTAAAAAAACAAAACATAGGTACCTAGGATTCTGTTTTATAGAAATAACGAGCGTTATTATTCATTTTGAAAATGTCTCTTTTTAATAGGTAACAACAATGACATTATCATGATAACTGCAGTTAATTGAAATGTTAACATTTTTAAATGTCACCTCGTAAAACAACATAAATGCAGCAGGTACCTGACTAATATTTCATTTAAAAAATGTAGACTTGTCAGTAGTTGTTGTCGCTCTTATAGAATATTGTTTCACAACAAAACATTAGGTAGGTATGGGTAGGTATAGTACCTAGTGACACGGAATATTTTTTCATGTAAAAATAAAATAGTTGTTTTATTCATATATTCTTACGATGAATTAAACACTTTCGTATATTTCTCAATTTCAACTGTGTACCTGTTTTATTCGTTTACGACGAAAATATTATTTCATTCAATCGATACATAGTTTTTCTTTTCAGGTCATAAACCCTCATAATATAAAGCATTTATACGTGTCCTTTGTCCTGATGCATACACAGCACACACATTATAAGTTAATATACCTTCCGTATTGTATACTACGCAGGTACAAGTAGGTTAGTACATGTACAATTATTATTTTACATTTGCTATTTATTACAAAAGTCATATTATTATATTATTTTGGTATACCGTGTGTCCGCAAAAATAGAGTATACACTCTTTAACCCGGTTAAACAAAAGTTTACAAAGTATGCCATATACATTATACATATATATTTGAATTTGGTTTGCGGGACAAGGGACTTAACTATTGGACCGCGAACTCCTGTAACTTACAATTTTTCAACTCTTGTATTTTGCGCACGCGCGTCAACTTGGCTTTTTCTGCGTACCCTGTTTCCGTGGACACACGGTGTATACAGTTGATACACATATATTACGGCGTGTTAGAAGACCGTATAATAATAATACGATTCGGGTGTACGGAAAAAGAGTGTTCTTTAATGTACCTATTTAAAAAAGAAATTAAAGTCTACACCGTGTAATGGTATTTTAAATAACTTCCGGTTGTACTCGTATTAATAACAACACTGTGAACAGAATAGGCGTAGAAATCCGTTGCGGGGAACCTGCACATACGCCCCCATTAAGCAACGGTCATATTACGGTCTACTCGGTTAAGTTTTTTTATTTTTTTTTTTATTCTATCATTATTATATTATAATATATATTATATTATTATTATTATTAAAAAATATACGCCTATACATAACATGATGTCGTATATTAACCTTGTATTTTCAGCAAGTCAACGCGCATCAGAACAACCTAAATTAATAGGTATTACACGGCGGACTAGTGATGAAAATTAATTTCCGGTATCCAATGCAGGAGTTTTCGTTTTTAGTACAACCATAATACCTGAAACTATAGGTATATGTACCTATTCGGTTACCGCCGCCGCAGACTTCAAGCGTTTTACAAATAATTAAAAATGTTTTTCACACCGCTTTTCACCGCGGTGAAAACGTACCTATACCTGCGACCAATTTTAATTATTATAAAACTGTTCGGCACGGAGAAGGAATACAAAGTCAGCTCACCGTGTCACAGCAACACGCTCATTTCTGCGGAGATGATATTTTGAGTGGGCTTGGGGTAGAATTATATATGTTGTAAAAAATTATTAAGACTAACGCGGTCACCCTACAATTAGTGTACACGTATACATAAAACTAGGTAGGTACTTGTATATTTTCAAAAAAAAATCCATAAACTTTTATTTCGTTAACAGTCCCAGTTTAATAGCAAAATAAAAAATTTTCTGGTTTAAAAATATGTATTATATATGTATCTATATTATTATGATTTAATATATAATTTATGACAATTTACGCGATTGTCTGTAGTGAATCACATCAATTATCTATCCAAATATTAATAGGTATACATTATTAATAGTTATAATAAAAAAAAAAATAAAGTTTACAAAAGTTACAAACTTACCCTATAACCAATAATAAGCTTGAATTCGGATAAGTTCAATTAAAATGTACTAAATCAATATTATCTATACATTGAACAAGACATCATAACAAAATAATATGTTAAATATTATATAACAACAACAAAAAAAAAACATTAAATGTAAGTATGGCTATTATTAGAGAAAAATGTAACTAAAAAAGTTAAGTTATTGTTGACATTTTGTCTGCAATAGCCAATATTATGTCTTAAATTGGAAAATTGCTCATATTTTAGCAAAAGTAATACCTACTTTTGACCATAGTTCAAAAATACAGTCTCATAATAAAATTACGCTATTTATGTTTCCTATTCTGATTTTATTATTATGTAGGTACTAGGTATTATTATTATGCTTTGGATTTATCGCGGATTGCGTCTTATTTAATAGTAGGTACCTATAAACACAGGTACGTATTACCCTTGCCTTGAGATTTTTTAAAAATTGTTTTCATAAACATTGAGAATGAAATTTGTATGAATTTGTGTGATGTAAATCAGAATTTGTACGAATTAGGAAAAGAGTGTGACGATACGTTTCATCATCTCTCCCACCAAAAAAAAAACAATTTTTCTAAAATATGGTTTGGGGGAGAAACGTACGTAGTATAAAACAAGCAATTATATGATATGTGATTAGATTAGCAAATTTATCTCCTCTGAAAAAATATCGTTTTACAAGAAGAATGTTAGTTTAGGTTCTGGGTAGAACTATATGTTGAAAAAAATTCATATTCGTTAGTCGTTGCTAAGGCCAACGCGATCACCGTAAAATGTACGCTTATAAAAAACCAGGTAAGTACTAAAATACAGTTTTTTTTTTTAAAACCTTACACTTTTATTTTATCCATAGTCTCAATCTTGAAAATCGAAAAATTACACAAAACATAATAACATTATAATATGATTTATGACAAATTTTTTTGTTTGTGACCTAATAACATAATTTTCACGTTTGAATACAATTTGTATTATTATGATAGGGACATTTTATGGGAATAAAATAATGCACTTGTTTTATATATTATCTATCAGAATATTATAGTTTGTTGTAATTTCGTATTTAATAGCTAATAATATTTTGTCTTAAATTGCTCATAATTTTAGCGGAAGTTATTCCTACTTTTGACAATGGATCAAAAATACAATCACATCACGCTATTTACATTTCTCATTATGAATTTATTATTACTATTATTTTATCACTTTCGATTCATCCTCAATCGCGTCGCATTTAATAGTAAATATATAGTGATCAATTATATTCTAGGTGGTCTGCTATAATCCGTTGTATGATGGGTCTTAATATTCTCGAATTTAAATCGTGTTACTATAGTTTTTAAGACATCAGATTAATTTGTTTACGTTCAAATAATTTTCACTTGCTGGCTTGCTGCAGAACTCAATTTTTATTAAGTATACATATAATTTAATCATATTTATACTGTGCCCACTTAATATATATTTTATATTGGTCATAATAGTTTATTTAGAAGTGAAGTATAAATATAAATAAAAATATCAGAATTTCAAAAATTAATTCCAAACTTGATATTGTGTGCGATTTATGTTACATCGATTGGTAGTTTTTACATTTAATACGGTGAAACTTTCTTAATATTTTACAGTCTCGTGAGCAAAAAAAAATCGTGTTAAATAGAATTTCGTTAAACAGAATTAAATAAATTTGGTTCTCAAAAATATTTCGCTAAACAGAAAATGAGTTGTGATGTATTATATTATAATAAGAGTTAACTCTCAGGAGAGAGCTCTCTTGAGCTATATAGAGATGTAGGTTAAAGGTATTTGGACCTGGGTCATGTAATATATTATCGGACAGTTATATGCAGAATATCCTACAGAAGTCTGAAATGAATAACTATTTGCTGGTACTGCCTGGTAGACAATACTCTTTGCTTACCACCTCTTCTAAAAGCTTTTCTGCCTCCTTAGTCCTTAGATCTTCCGTCGAATGTAAGTTGGTATTTACTGTTGTTAATAATATTTTTAAAACACTAAAAATATAATATAGTATTATTAAATAGGTAGATATACATTTTTTTATTGTTAGTTTATGATATTATCGTTAAATATCTTATTATTAAAAAGTACTTGTTGAAAACTATTATTATGCTTAACACAATTATAATAACCGTAAATAGATCAAAATACTATAAAATCATATACTTGAAGATGTTGAAAATCATTTCTTGCGTTTTTTATGTATCTATAGTAAATGCGATATTCCTAGACAACCCTATTCTTCTTATGAACCTTTCTTCGTTTTTTAAATGAGAAGTCTGAAATAGTGAAATTAGACGTATAAAATAATATTATCAGTCAGTTGTAATCATTATACAATACTACAGTGGAGTACCCAGGATTTTTTTTCGGCGGGGGCTGATCAACTTTTATACTTTTACACATTAAATACGTACTAGCACAGATAGACAGCTGAAAAGTGTTAATACTTATGGTGCATTTTTAAATATTTTAAATACAATTTAAGACTTTTTTAGCTACTATCATAGACCATTAAAATAATTTAACATTTCGGGGGAGGGGGGCAGCCCCCTTAGCCCCTCCCCTGGCTACGCCACTGTAATATTATAAATAATATACTATAGATACCTGTAAAAAAAAAAACTGCTGTAATAAATTTTATTGCCACCTCTCCTGTAAGATTTTCTGCTTCCTGTCAAATCTAGGTTAGGTATTTACTATTTTTTAATAATATTTGTAAAACACTAAAAACATAATATCGTATTATTAAATAAGTAATTATACATTTTTTCTGACGATAAGACAGCTACATCTGTGGTTGCAAGTTTGTCCTGTGAGTCTGTGACTTAGTACCAATTATGCATACAGTGTCCAACTCGCATACTCAGTAACCTCAAAGTGTCAAACCAGTCAAATGCACTCAAATATGATAATGGAATTTGAGTGCCAGATTAATGTTGTTATTATGTTTTCTTATTTTATTGTTATTTAAAGGAATTATCATTAACAATGTTATTATTATTGTTGAAAACTGTAGTGGTTAGTGTAGGTTCAACATATAATCGTAAATAGATCAAAATATTATATTACCATGCTTGATGGTGTTGAAATTCAGTTATTGGGTTTTTTATTCAATAAACGCCATATTCCCTAAGAACTCCCACATCCTTTGTATGAAAAATTACTCCATTATTTATCTTGTACAGTTGTATCTATCTCTTAAAAGGAGAAGACAGAAATTAGACTTATATTTTCTATACATAAAGTATTGTTGCGTATGTGTCCAGACTTCCTTCAAAAACTATTCTCCCTGTTTCTGATTAAAATCACTCGGTCTACTAATAGATATACCTTTTATATTCCATAATATATTCTCTCAATTTATCAATTTTATAGATAATGCGTAACATTGACATATTTTAAGTGGATTCATTCATTTTGGTTGACCACAATAATTTTGATAATAATAATAATATGTTCAATAACTATTAAAAATAATATTTTACTAAGTCGATTGTCATTATTATTTTGTAAATTGTATTTAAATTAATATTACTTTGATTTGTTGTATAATATATCATTATTTAAAATATTATTATTGGATATTATCCAGTATATCACTAAATAAATAAATAATAGTTCATAGTTAATAATAGTAAATATAGTTTAATGTAACCATCGCGCGTCTATCATGTTGATTTCGTGTGAGGATTAATTTCAAAGATCGTTGTCTCGTCTCAAGGCCGTAGCTGGAAACAAATACTGATGGGGAGGGGGGGGGGTTCTCCGCACTTCCGGACCCCTCCCACTCATCACTTGTTAAAGTCTTGTCACCCCTGACAAGAGGTCCTTTGCACGCTCATAAAGTTCAAATAATAACATCAACACTCATGTACGTACCTATTTATTATATTAGGACCTACCTACTCATCGCGGCCAACCACCGACCGGATAAATCAGTCTATGCTCGTCTTGAAGATCTTCGCATGTAATTATATTATATAGGTACCTATGCTAAATCGCTATGGTTAAAATCGTTTCAAATAATTTATGGAACAGCCACACGCCGTACCTAGTTATTACCTATGTATTATTATAATATACACATCACGCAAATTACGAGATTCGCCACGCAATATATGATTATTGTTCTCACAAGATTTCCACGCACGAAATTATTTCATCTCTGTCGAAACAACAATTACCGTAGTTCGGTGAAAGCTTTTACACCTACACTTCGTTTTCACTATATAATATAATATAGACTATATAGGTACAGCGGTCGAAGACGAAGCAATAATGATTTAATAATGGCGTGACTTATGGCACGCGCAGCTTTCTTTCGCGCGATATAATTCAATATATAATTATACAGTACTTATAATATATATATATATATATATTTAAAATTGATTCTTTCGTCGAGCCGATTCGATATAATAATGATAGTATATGGTAATCGAAATTTTGAATTTTGTGGAGTTCGTCTCGATGAATATCGACTTGGGGAAATGAGTTACCTTCAATAGTTTGCTATACATAATGAATAACTCTATATCAAGTCTACATTTCATACAAGTAGCTCGTATTTTTAGTCAAGTTTATTGAATACAAATTACTATTGTTGCATTTTAACACGGGTATTTAAATGGCTACTTACAAACCACGTCCCAATAAAACCTTTCAGAAAGAATTGCGTCCATGTTCAAATGCTAGTAACTGAGTTCAAATCAAACTTAAAAAAAAAAAATCATATTTGTTCCCACTTTTACAGTCAAAATCAACCTCGTGGGGGACCTCTTCGATGACGCCACAAGTGCCCCGTATTATACGTGTCGAACGACCTGTGCTCGCTCGCGGTGCAGTAACAAAAGATAAATTCGATTCCGCCGAGTGGTGTGCACCGTATAGATAGGTAAGCTATAGCGCACCCACGGTGATAATCCTCGACATCATACGGCGGCGGTGGTTACTGAGCACCGACACTTCAAAGGGCGTCCCCTGCAACAATCTGCGACGAATCTCCTCCACTCGAGAAAACATACCCACAGTGTGGGCCCTTCAAACTCCACGCGCGCGCGCGTCAACCCGACTCCTCTGAGACGCGCCACAACAATGATCCCTTCAGACCTTTGTCGCGGTTCGTTCCCACCATCATCATCGTTTCTATCCCAAACACCCCTGAGGCACCGAGGGCTACACCATTCGCCCCGGTTCCGCCGACAAATCGTCGTTATATTATATTTAGGAGAATTATATCGAATAAATAAAATCGAAATTCCCTAGTCCTACACAGTGCAGTTATATGCAGTTATAGGAAATGTTCATTGGCTGCAGGTTTGCTCGATGCACTACAGTGTGCAGTTTTCAAAATAAAGCAACAATGAAAAAATGCATAAAGGAAAAATATATCGGTAAGTATAAACTCCTTTGGTAATCTATAGGTATGCAATGAAATCGGTCATTCACAACCAATGGCGGATTTAGGATTTTGGGTTTCTTTTTTTTGGGGGGGAGGGGTCAACATTTTTCAAAAATTATACTAAACACGTACTTATAAAAAAAAAAAACACTATAATTGTATTAGTTAGTGAATTTTGTTTTAATTTTGTTACTCGTCATTTTTACGATACAACTATAATATACACAGCTAAAATAGTTCAATGAACCACGGAGGGCTGGCCTCTCTGGCCACCCTGAAATCTAAAACTGTCCACAACACTATACAAGCTGATTGGCCGTTCTTTAAGAGATACAGAATCCAACGTGATCGTCTCCACGATGTTTCAAACTAACTCTTTCTACCTTACTTGTTATTTAAAAATAAAAATAAGAAATAAAATAAATATTTAAAAAAATTGTTTTATGACAATAATTTATTGTAATCTGTACATATTAAAATCTTCTGGTCGGACTAGGTATATACCTAGTAACATATAACCATTTCCCTCTATCTGATGTACCTACAAACGATAACAATTGTAAATGTACATAGGTAAGTAGATACCTATCATTTTTATCAAATACAAGTCGAGAAAACTTTTTATAATAACAATGTTGTAGGTATAATATCGGCTTTTGCGGAACGCGACAATATGCGATGACTATGGCGACGTCGCGATGATCGATTTCGATGCAAAATATTATTATTTTATACGATGAGCGCACACCCGCGGATCGTGTCCACGACTTTTCGATTTCGTATCGCATTTATTCCAATACTGTATTATATAACTCAAATGGTCGGAAATGTTTGTACTTTATTCACTCGTTTGTAAACAATTTAATGCTGAGGATATTATATTATTATATTGTGTGTTGCAAATAACAACGAAGCGATAATTCCAAGCACTGATTTTAAGCTGTTAATTAGCTTAAAATATCATTTCCCAACCATACCAACCACAAGGTATACCACTAATACAATAAATGTATAAATAACGGCTATAATAGCCAATAGATACCTAGTTCCTCAAAATGAAATTGTTTTTTTTTATCATCAGGTGGTTTGCCATTCACCAAAAATCTAATCATATCAAGGAGATTCACTTAATTAATTTACACTTTACCGACTTATAATAAAACTATTGCCAACGTAAAATAATATGTTTTATTATATATTATGGTCAATATATGTGGTGTCGAAAAAATAATAATACAAATCAACATTTATACGTCAGAATGGCGATATGTAATGTAATATTTCAAATACGTTTAAATATAGTTATACCTACCAAGTTGCACGTTGTATGGGTAAGTACTTATAAACAAGTTACACGATAAAACGTCTGATGATGACTTACAATTAAAAAAAAAAAAAAACGATAATCGCTAGGATATAGTCTAGGATTAATATAAAACAAGTCGTATTACTGCGATGGATTAAATATATTAAGTACACAGTGATGAAATAATGTACTTACGTACAACCAGTGGGTACCTTCTTAAAAATTTTTAATAATATAATATGAAAAGTCATTATAAAATATTCTTGATGAATAAAACGTTGTAATAATATAAGTTTAGGTATGAAAACCACTATGCACGTAACGATTTGCAAACAAATTGTCCAATATTGACATACACATGTATACTAAAATGAGGGGAAAAATAGGCATTTCAAAACGACCTAGATAAGAATCAATAAAACCATTAGTACTTACATGAAAAAATAATTTTAGGTGATACTCAAGTCCACCGAAATCCACTTTATCCATTACCTACTGATATCGCATGCACGTTCGATTGTGTGATATCGCAGTCGACACCATCACAGAGACTATAATACATCGTAATAATTGTGTTATTGTCTGCACGGTGACACTTGAGACAGTCTCTAAACCTGAATTGTTTGCCAACCTGTAGGGGAGGGGGGCACAAGTCATCAGGGATTACAATTTTTATTTGCTAAATTGTATTTACAATAAATATTAAATGTACATAAACAGTGGAAGAAACGAAAAGTTATTAATGATGAGCGGTTAACACGCTCATATCTCCGCCGGGGTACTTACATTTTCTTATTACCCAAATGAATCATACACAAATTTTGTAGATATTTCAATTTTCCCATCAAAAATAAATAGTTAAGAATTCAAACAATTATTTGATATTCCGACATTGTAAATTTAGTATATTTTTATGAAAATATCATTAACTTCAACATAAGGAAGTCGGGGAACTTAGATTGTGGTGGAAGTATAATATAATATTATGTAAGCTAATAATGAATGGAAATCTTAAAAATGCTCGTTCAGCTCTACATAATAATTATGTGATGAAAAAATATTTCCTATTGTACTTCTTCTTGTTATTGTTTCTTTACTAATGACAACGGCCACCCCAAAAGAACTTTTTCGCCGTCTTAAGACCTATTTATGAAATACAACAAGAGGATCTCGCCTAAAAGAATTAGCGACGCTAAAAATATTCATCGGAATATTACAATTTCAACAGACGCTAATAGAAAATCAAAAGTATCAAGAAGACTGAAGAACTAATATTGAGTTGTAATTTTTCTGAAGCATTGTTGGTTCGTTAAAATATATAGGTACATTATTTTTAAATTTAATTGTATATTGACTTTACAAATTGACCTTGTGTTTAAAACTGTAATATAATTAAAGCATTATAAAGAATTTATTATTGTTATATTATGGTATATTATTGTATTACCTATATAACTACATTTTTTACGAATACCTACGAACAACAAAGTTATAGTTTTTCCTAAAAAACATTATTTCGGGATACCATAGTATAGGTACTTATTTTGTTTGTTATTTGTTTGATAGTTTCCAGAATTTGTTCAACGTTCCTATAAGACTTCTTCTATCGTTTTATTATAGTAATGATTATCCAGCCTGCCACGAGGGTCAAAAAAAATTGTAATTTTTTTCGCCATCATTTAGAACGCTACCTATATTGTTTTAATTTGTTTAATGACCTCCAGAATTGTTACAAAACTTATTAAAAAAACGAATAGGTTATAATATAACACAATATGCAACTGGTAGATCTCTGACACTTACGCCTTCTTCGCTTATGTACGCCACTGACATCGTCACACCTATAGAGTGGAAGGTATTATAAATTTATAATAATATAATATAGCTACCGTTATGAGTTTACTGCGTGGAATCGGAGGAGGAGCGCAGTCACCGATTGTGCGAGAGCAGGATATATAATATAGGTCGTGTGCATGTATATTGTATATTATACATAGTGCGTAGTGTAATATTATTATTGTGTACAATAACATTATAATAATTCATCACACGATATTCTAATAATATTATATTTATATTTATACGACGTGATGGTTTGTTGGACGTGTCGGTTTTTCTTGTTTCGTTACAGCAGCCTCAGCACCAGCAACACCGACAAATCTCTAATTACATTTTTGTCCTCAGCAGACTGGATGGCGTCGACAGTCGTGGTCTCGTGACGGCTATATTATCTTCTGTATATATATATATATATATATATATATATACAGGACGCGATCGCTTCCTCAAGTATATGGTGTGTATATATACATTATACATACATAGGTACAAGTGTCGTCGTGGCCTCTAAATTTAACATTACCTATACAACTATAGTTACATAAAAATACGCATCAGTCCTGCAAGCCAACCGGATACTTTGATATTTGTTCGAAAAATCAAACGTAAAAAATGTAAGACGCGCGGTCGGGCTTACGTACACGCACGCACGCACACCCACACACCCACACACATATATATATCTGTAGATATGTGTTATATATACATCTATATATAGTTATAAACCTATCATTATTATATACATGTAAATCTGTTATACATACATATCTATAGTAGTTTTAAACCTATCTCTCTATATATATTATGTGTGTGTGTGTGTGTGTGTGTGTGTGTTGTGTGTGTGTGTGTGTGTGTGTGTACCGCACACGCGTGTACGCATGTTGTTCTCGGTGTATATAACTGAAATCGATATCCCGCACACCGAAGATACCCGTGAAGTGGCACAGTTGTACGTACTTGCCGTTCACCTTTGGTGTTTTTTTTTTCATTTATCTCTTTTATTTATTTATTTTATCAACCGGAGGTTTCATTGTGCGTTTCGTTTTTTATTTTTATTTTTTTATTGTATCACGTCGCCAAGTACACGCACACCTATACGGCAAGTACATATAATAGTATAATATACGCCTATGTGCGTGCACGCGGTATGTACATATTATATTATATGTATTTACAAATAAATACGAAAACCGTAAACAAAAGTCGAACTCTTAGCATGCGGATCACATTTACAATAATATTGAATTATAATGATATACGTATAGGTACATAATAATAATGTTTAGGTTTGGTATCAACCAAGACACGGTAGGTACCTACATATGCCGATGAGTCATCCATTCTGTTTGACATTGTATAAATATTGTAGTGCAATATACCTAATAATATACCAAGTGACCCATTTTTTAAACGTACGACACTCATCGTTTCAAAAACTATTAACGTTTTCGAATATAGTTTTTACTATTCTTTTCAAAAAAGTAAATGATGATTAGGTACGTGATTACCTACACTATGTATACTACACTGTGATGAAAATCATTAACTATTGAGAGGAATATTCCAAACCAGTAGGTGGTTTTTTTTATGTATATAATGATACAAAATGATAATTATTATATTATTGTTAGAAAACGACAAATCCGTGTTGTAATAATAATTATTTTAAAATTCAAAGGCAAAGCTCAAAATGTTTGCATTGTGGTTTGTCAAAAACTTGTAACTCGTTGTCACCTTTTTTTCACCTGTTGGATCATCTGTGAATTTCGATATTCTGTGATAGTTTGCGTTGAAAATAAAGTTAGGTAATCAACAAACTAATTAGAAACTATAACGGAAATAAAATAGATATAAATAAACAAATAAATCCAATAACTAATGACTAAAGGCTGTACCTATTTAAGATAAGCTAATCGGCTTAAGCTTTTAAGATACAGGTCTGACGGTCGACTATGTTACAGGGACTGAAACCTTGCCGAAAAGAACCGGTTTTGGAACAGGAATCCTTTGAATATTGGGAACCGAAATCTCACCTGAACCCTTATTTAAGTTACTTTAAAAATCGGAACCTTACCGGAACCGATACTTTTAATTTAGAAATTATAATATATACCAATAAAGGTTTTGTGAATACTTAATTCCACACATACGCGTGTTAGTGCATAACACATTAACACGTAAAGAAAACTGGCCATCACTTACATAGTAACATGATGGAACGAAACTTACCATCTGCTATTTATAATATTATACAAGTACTTAAGTTATAATCACACATAATTGTTTTGAACATTTTTGCCTGTGGTTCGGATCTTTCATGAATTGCGTTGCGTTGTTTAAAATGTATTTTCAGCGTATTTTATCCTTGAGGCGATTCGTGTACATAAAATATTTGTGTGAAATCGTTCCGACGGACTGATTTTTGCCGGTGAAACAAATTACCAACTAAATCGTATACAATGTTTTGAAAAAATAAAACGTGATATTTAAAATGTGGTAGTATAATGGTCGGTGTGAAGTCAAGTATTTATTTATGAACGAACCGATAACCATTAAAACCTAAAATCCGTATGATTGAAAACCATGATTCAAATTACGCGCAGTAGACAGGCAGGTATATTTGGTACATTGTGCACATAAATAAGGTATTATGTAAAGCTGCTACGATAAATAATCATTACGTTTAGTTTATTGTTAGCCGATTGAATATTTTTATAAACTTGTTTAAAAAATGAAGGTCTCCGAAAACATTAATTATAATAGCCAAACAGACGGGAAGCTTGGCTTTTGAACTAGTCAAACGATAATATGATAACATTAGTAGGCGGTTGTTCACATGATTTTCGTACCGAAAAAATTAAATAGTAACCTAACACAGTTATATTGTTATATTAGCTCTATACAAGCATAGAAGATAAAATGATTCAATCTTTAACTTTGAGGATGATTTCTGATATAAAAATTGGATCTATTTGGTACTTTTGGTAAGTAAAAATAGAATATTTCCGGTACCTTTCAAAAAAAAAATAATATTCGGGAAAATATAAAAAAAAAATTTGGTAAATACCGGAATTTTTACGAAAAGCCGTAAAAAGGTAGGATTTTTTCACGCATGTGTGTGGTATGTAAGTATTTAACTCGGTAAGTGAAAGCATGACAAACAATAGCCTATACCAGCTCCGGTTGAATAACTCGAAGTCCTAGTGACGTCTTACAAATTTTGTAACTAAATTTACCAGGAGAGTATAATTTATTTTTTATAAATGGCCGGCATATGCTTACAGATTTACCGTGCCGAATTTATACCCCAAATCTCAATTCGTCGCTGAGTACATCAGTCACAGTTTCACCCCAACCACACTGCAGGTTGCAGTCCGTTTGTTTTTCTGAGCCTTTTGTGCGGGTTTGTAGTAAGCTCACGTGGTTCGAATATAATAATATATAATAGTATATTATATTATTGTTATTATTATTGAAATACAATAATAACAGGACATCGGTCGACCGCAACCGCTGTATATACCTACGTACTTATGGTATAATAATACCTTACAATCCTTTCGTTCGCTGACAACCTCGCACAGCAGATGTATATATAGATGGGTTGTCGTCGCACAGATCGTCAGATCCGTATCTCCGCAGTTCCGACGCGAGCGGCACTTATTATTATTATTTATTAGTATTATTATTTATTACTATTATTTATTATATGCTTATTATTTGTCCGCGGGACGATTTAAAGGCGCTACATTTCACTGTCGTCGGACGTGTTAATTTATACAGCGTGATTCACCGAGTTTGATGACCAACCCGCTATTTATTTATTTTTAAATTGAATGTAACTTATGTGAGTATAATTTATTAAATTATAGTGAGTATTTAACAATTTTTGTAACTACCTTCTACCTACTTTGTATTTTTTGATACATTTTGGGTATTAGTTGACCTTCTGAAGTTAGGCTTTATTTTTTAATGTTATTTTTTATACTTACACTAAGTTGTTTACACACTGTTAATGTATTATTATTTTGATTTTCCTTCTATAAATATTTTACGTACGTGATGTATACATCGCACTTCATTAATAATATCTTTATTTTGAAAGAGTTTTATAATAATTATAATTAGGATAAGGAACATCCAACAGGTATAATATGTGTATTGCTATACGATGCATAAACATCATTAGAATTTAAAACTAGGTTAAGAAAACATTTATGTTGAACAAAATTTATAAATTAAGTACTTAGTCAGTAAGTCTTAGTAGGCTTAAAACAAATTATGTATCAACAGAGAAAACTAGGTTAAATTTGACATATAAAACTATAAGAGATAGCTATAAAGTAGATAACGGAAGGGGTTCTTCGGCGGCCACTATAATATAGAACAATATATGTATAACAGTATATGTTAACAACGAGTGATTAGTGATTACATTTTAATATTATGTGTGTTTTATTGCATACGTTTTTACAGTAAACGTTGAAATTAATCAGCGAATGCGAAGACTTTTGAGGTTAGGTATTTTTTTAAATATAATTTAAATTAGTTTTGTCCTATATAAATCAAATAACGAACGAGTTGTTTCTTTGTTAATACTTAAATGAATAATTGGCTATTTCATTTGTCACAGAAGAGTCCACCTACGATAATATGTTAATTGAAAATACGATATCGGTCCTATGGTAATTTGAAAATTGCACAGTAATTACAATTTTATAATAGTATAATATATAATAATATATTGAACTAGGGTACTTACTACACTAATATTTATTAGCATACACCTATTTTGTATTTTACCAAGTATGAATAATTTTAACAATTTATTGTAAGTAAAAAGTGTCATAGTTCTAATTTGAAAATAACAGTAGGTAGTTTGAATAATTATTTGAAAAAACTTTCTCGCATGAAGAATGGCAAAATCAACATAAATTTGTAAACTATGAATAACTATATGTTACAAAACAAATTTGATTGAATAGATAACTCCCCGTGGATTATAACAAAAGCACAGTAAATACAATTTCTGTATTTATTACAATTAGTTTTTTTTTTGGTATAATTTATCTTCAATCTCGCGATATCGTCACTTGAATGAACTGCTATTATTTTGTTTTTATTCATTAACAATGTCTAATTCACTTTAAAGCAATGGTCGCCAACCTTTTTGACCTCTAGGACTACTAAATCCATAATTCCAAATTCTACGGACCACTATAAATAGTATTAGTGTACATACTACAACTACAACTTAAATTACTAACAAAAATTTGAAAATATTTTATGGCTATTAATAGCGTAACTTTCCGATAAACTTATTTTTTTGTTAAATGCAGATAAACTTATAGGGAGTCATCTATTCAAATTTCTTATCTAGGTATGAAAATAAAATTATTTATGAATTTCTAGCTGAAAAATAATTTGCAAATTTTCGGAATTTTGATGAATTTCGTCACAATTTGAAATTTAAATGCATTAAAAAAAAAACTGCTATCTTTAATATTTGTGAACTACTATCAAAAAAACTTATTAGAAACCTTGCATTCAATTTTCAAGCTTTTTACTGAGTGAAAGATTTTTAGTGAAAATTTCAAGTGTCTATGATACTCATTAGTTTTTAAGTTTCAGCAAAAAAATAATTCCCATTTTTCTTGAATTTTTTTTTGTTTTTTCCGATGTTTTCGAAAACTACTGGACATTTTTTAATTATGACCTCCCAAATCCACAAACTTGATTCTCTTTTCTATCAGAAAAAATGCAAAAATTGTAAATCGGAGCATTTTATTATTTAAGAATAATAAAACTATTCTTATTTACTGTTTGCCAAACTGAACTTACACACACAGCAGCATAACGTAATAATTTTGTAGTTTCGTACATATAATGATTCTACAACACAGCCCACTAGAAGGTTAATAAAACACAACTTCGAATAATGATCAATTTTTTTGCAACCACAACATTAACTCTCGGACCACCAAAATGCTATCTAAAAAAAAAATACTATTTTGTGCTTTGGATATGTATAATAATACGTGTGCTTCAATATACGGTGATAAAATGGCTATATAATTTATACAGGGTGATTCACCGAGCGTGCCACCCCTAATATTTTAAAATATACTTACTTAAAAACCATATTTTCAAACACTTGAGTTTTTTGCACTACTCAAGCCTTATTGAGTGTCCTATACTCGTGCAGCAAACGAATTTCTGTTCTCCAAAAAAATCCAACTTTTAATAAATTCATTATTAAATAAAAAAATTGGGGTTGAAAAATACTATTAGTGACTGACGGTCGTATAACGGTATGCAGACTATTATTTAATTAGCTATATACGCTCCTAAGCTTGGTGATTTTTTTTTCAAAAAGTGAAACCCCCACATCAAGCAGTAATATTACGCCATTCGTTTATTTAAAAAAAATATATATATATATAGAACGACTAAGATGGTTTCTCATTTGAATAACAAAAGTTTGTATCTCCACAGGACATGCTATCTCTATACTAAGAAATACAAAAAAAATGTCAAGAATTTGAAAATATTTTGGTCTCTGAATAGGTATATTTAAAATTCCAAAAATCAGAATTTTAATAAATTCATTATTAAACAGAGAAATAGGGTTGAGCATATTATATAGGTACTCGATGAATCACTCTGTACCTACACATATGTCATAGATATGAGTATATTGTATATAAATACTCGTGATTTAGGTACACCGCGGCAGTTCGGCGGGGGCTTCATATAATATAATAATAATAGTACACATAATATATAGGTACGCGGAGGTGCACAATAGCCGCAGCCAACAGCATTGCCGAGAAACTGTCATCTCTAACCCCTTGACGGCGTGGCGTGCTGCTGCAGGTATATTATATTGTTAGGAGGAGAAATCGGAAGATTCCGACCGAGTCTCGACGGTGCTGCGTTGTATATAATATATTATGTGATTATTATATTATTGTATTAGACGCATTAGTATATTATAGAGAGAGAGAGAGAGAGACGTGCACGGAAAGAATGAGGGAAAAAAAGGCGCCCGAAATAATAGCGTCACGCCCCGCGAGTATAATATATTATTATAATAAAAATAATAATAATATATACCTACGTATACAATATGTATATAGGCGCTTACACGAGGGGCCTTCGAGTTTGGCGAGTGTGTTCCCGCCGCCTGTTAATATAATAATAATAATACGTCGGCGGAACATCTATCCGCTCGCGCGAGCATTGTACTTGTATTTCGCGAAAACGTCTAGTACAATACAATGAATAATAATAATAATATTATTATTATGTTAGTTAGTATAGGCCAACAAAAGACACAAAAGACGTCATCATCTCGACTCGGCCGTTTACGGTTTTTATTATGTATTATACTATATTATTATTGTCGGGCCGTACGCGATTTATTGTTTCATAATATTATATATATATATTTATTTTTGTTTTTTATTCTTCGGTGTTGTTCGTTATCTTTAGATATTCATATTTTTATTTTTATCTCATCTATATGAAAATAATTTAAAGCAACTTTTTATCCGTCTATTCAAATAAAACGGTT
This sequence comes from Sitobion miscanthi, assembly GCA_008086715.1. Taxonomy (NCBI): domain Eukaryota; kingdom Metazoa; phylum Arthropoda; class Insecta; order Hemiptera; family Aphididae; genus Sitobion; species Sitobion miscanthi. The sequence goes on from CM017803.1 coordinate 28,799,837, forward strand.
GTCCAGAATAAATTATCTGGAACATTTGTTGTCACTATATTTTTAATATTATATTTTCATTTATTTATCTATTGTTAATTCTTTTGGGGGAGGAGGGGGGAGGTGACATGGTACACGGTCCGGTAAGCTCGGTTAAACATTTCGGTAAACCAGAAGAATACCGCGCTAACCATCCAATCACAGGACAGGAAGACACATGCACGTTCCAGCAGTGGGAAACCCACCTTAAGGGGACACTACACCCGCATCATGTGTTGTCACTGCCTTATACGCAGTGTTGGGAATCGTCTAGATAATTTTATCTAGAAAATTGATCCAGACAAAATTATTTCTTTAATTATCTTATCTAGATAAATGTAATGGTTATCTATGGTAATTTATCTAGATAAATAATATAATAATAAGAATATTTTTAAATACTGAAATAGCCAATAATTTACGAGAACCGAGTAGTGATTCCAAGTTCCAATATTATTATAGTTAAAAAAAGAAATATTTACTGAAATATTGTCAGTTTTATTTTGTTATTTTATTTTTAATTGCATTAAAAATTTAAATTGTTTATTATTTTAGTTGAGAAATGACATTAAGGCTTTATTAATAAATAAATATTATCTAATTAGTAATTACTAATAAACTACATTACTTATAATATAATTTTAAAAAAATTATCTATTTTTTTATCTAGATAAATGTATGTGATCTTTATCTAGATAAAAAAAAATGATGTTATATTTTAACTTCCCAAGATAAATTTTGAATGAATTATCTATTATCTTATCCAGATGATTTTTTGGTTATCTTTTCCCAACACTGCTTATACGCACACGCGTAACATATGTGGCAACCGACAAACTGAATTCTTACTATGGTTTTTTTTATTGTTAATATCAGAGAAAATGCACATAATATTATCGAATTAGTAGAGAAAATAAAAAACGTGCTCGAGTGAAGAAGTTTTTCATATTTTCATTTAAAATTGAACTATAATTTATTTTACCTATACCATACTACAACTATTATACGATTATAGTACATGACTACTTAAATAATTTTCGAATTCACTTCATTTTAAAATAAATATTATACAAAAACAATTTTGCTCGGGCCACAGTTATTCATGTTCTTTTCTATATAAATTCAATAATACGCGTACATTTTCTCTAAAATTAACTATGCAATATAAATGAACTGTGTAGTTGTAAGAAGACCTTTAACACCACAAGGATTTACGCAAATCACCCACCTCCCCATCCGACTCTTCTTTCACCGTTAGTTAATAATTTTTAATACTAATATAATAATAGGTACGAGCGTCACCGTTTTCGGCCAAAACTTACCGTGCCCTTTTCGGCCAGTACCTACAGTTTTCTTTAAAATTTACAACTATAACAACCGTCCTTATTAATGAAGTTCAAACAGATATTATATAAGTACATACAAATTAAAAGTATCAACATTTCAAAAACCATCGTGATGCAAAAAATGTGGAATGGCAAAGATTAAATGAAGCTTACATTGAAGACTTCAAAAATTCTAAAATATGTCGTTATAAATTTGTCAAACAAATATCATACAATTATAAAAAATAAAAATTAACCTTAATTTTTGACATATTCATTTTACTATCATATTTATTATTGTATATTATGTATTATAAGGCTGTATTAATTTATATTCGATTAATAAAATGTGCTATAACAGTTTATTGCCAATAGTTTTATTTTTTTTTCCACACAATTGTAGGTAATAATGTTAATAAAAAAAAATCACATATTTAATCATATTTCAGTCATATTTAAAATATTTAAAATAATTCTTAAGTTCAGTTGTTATAATTGTAAATTTTAAAGAAAACTGTAATTACTAGCCGAAAATGACACTGGCCGAAAAGGGGGCCGCCCATAGGTACTAAATAAATATAAAAAATAAAAATAATTATAATCGTATCACTATTATAAATTATAAAGTAATCGCCTAATAATTGTATGTCGCCAAGAACAACAGATGAGTACTTACTTAACTTACTTACGTCAACTAAAGAAAAAGTGATTTTTTCTGCAAAATATTTGGCTCCAAAAATATCCGTTCTAATGAGGTGTATGGCGGTTGGACAAATTTAAATCTAAGTACTTATGATGTATTTAAAAATATATATAATTTGTAGTTAGTTGGTTGTATTTTTAGTTATTTGTAGCGAAATCGCTGACGTTTTGAACAAAATAAAAGTTGTGGAGATTTAGTATTTTACAAAACTAATTTAGGTATAACTTGTAAAATACGATCGAAATGAATAAACTTTAACTCATATCATAATATTATTAAGCGTTATTACTATGTGAAACCGTATTTAATATTTTTGAGTGTAATTTATAAATACAACTAAATTAATTCTCTGGATGACATTTTTCATTAACTGAATTATAGAAAAACGTTTTTAGAAAAATTTCTTTCTATTCAGTTATAAAAAAAACAATCTAAAATTAGGTACTATAGGTAGGTACGTAATTGTATTATTGTACGTAAGTGTATTATTTCGTACAATTTATTTTTTATCATGCATTTTATTCAATCAAGTTTATAAGTCCAGATTTCCGCAAACGATTCGTTCGAATAATCTATAATAAATACTTATTTGTAGACTTATAGACTATAATGTGTTACCTCATTTCGTTATTTTTATTTCAAAGGTTTAGTGTAATACGGTAATACGGTTATAGGTTACTGTTGAATACTAACTTGCTGTTATACGGCGGTGTATGATGTAAGGGTTCAGTCAATAGGTCGTATAAAATTAGTTGCGGTAAAATTGGCCACCTGAATTGGTAATTTGGTGAATTGACAAATCAATTGGCCACCAGAAATTGTCATCCATCAAATAAAAAAAAAACAGAAATAGTACAATATACCTGTTTGACATATTTTGTATTAATTTTTTAAAATGAGCAAAAATCAATAAATACATCCAACAATTATTCAAGTTTTCAAATTATAATGAATAATGAAAATTTAATATAAAAATAAAATCGTTATGTAAATTCATCAAATTATTATGAAAAAAATGTGTATATTTGTATATATTTATAAACTTTAAATCAAAAGGTAGCGTGCTACCACTGCAAGGTCCGGGAGGCTTCATACCTCACGTTTTTATGTAAATAACTTATATAACCTTATTGTGCCCTAGGGAACAGATTGTATATTTCTTTAAAAAATGATTGTAATAATTAAAAACGTATAAATAGCTGTATAATATCATTCCGAATTTGAACAAATGAATACATTCGGCACTAATTTATCGGTTTTAGTGTACATCTGTTTACTGGATAATCGGCATCGATGTACCTCACTTTGCAAACTAATTTGACTGAAATGATCAATCCACCGTGGCTGATAAGATAATACAAGAATATAGCACTTGGAAAATATATTTTAAGGTAGTTTAACTACTAATTTGCCTGATAATTCTAAGATCAATCACTTCTAAACTTTTTCCTTGGAATCGTTAGAATTGTGCTGGGTTTACTTACCCTCAACACATTTTATGGATCGAAACTGATTATTAATTATATATGTATGTTTTGTAGGTTCAGAAACGGTGACGCGGATGTTGAAATTATATTTCCAGAGCGAAACGGACCGCTCCCGGGAAGGTCTGATGGTCGGTCGCCGGCGTACAGGAACCACCTGCTGAGACAGATTCGAAGACATAAAACAGGCGGTGCTTTGTGCTGCGTATATTTTTGTTTTTCTAGCGAGCCGATAAGCCTTTTCGTGCGGACGACGATATTTTACATTTGACAGTTTCGCACTGTATACTTGAACTATATTCCTCGTGATTGGCCATCGCCATTGTACCGCGTTTTCATATATTATATTAAATGGGCCTTAAGGGTTGTTTGAAGTCGTCGAACAAAAGCAATGTGAAAACGATTAACCATTATAGTATATAGAGATTCTGACATTATGTGACCGAACCGAGTATAATAATTTATTAGTTGAACGACGCTGCAGCACACGTGTTGTGTTCTTTAAGGGCGGATATTAGCCTTTAGGTCTGGTTATCACGTTTTGCAAACATATTATAAAAATATATAATGATATTAACGAAATTGAGTTTATAGCTATTCAACGTCAAACTCCAGGAATTTTAAATACTGCTGTGTCAGGCGAAAAAAAAATCCAAGATAAAAGTATATACAAACGTTGTTCATTGAATTGGTCGATACATATATAATATATATTATGATAGATAAATGAAAAAATTATAATTTTAAAATACATTTTATAATATAAATAAAGATACCTAAATAAAATTAATCATGACAGCCGATGATTGAATTTTTACCATGCAGAGTAATGAATACCTACCTGTGAATAATCATCACTATACCTAACCAATTTTAAATATTTTAATAAGCTTTGTAGTCATCGGCGAGTTTATAAAGTGGTTTTTGCCAAACACTACTTTAGATCATTTATTCCAATTATTTATTATTATTTATTAATGAATATATTATTATAGTCTATATATAGACGTTAATGATTTTAACCACATCTGTTGGGCTAAATGAAGTGTTTGAAAAATGAAAAGTTCACTTAACAACTGAACTCGTTCGGGTTCACATTCATTATTTTTGTCAAATCAACACGTTCTCGTTCATTGAAAAAATGAATGCGTTGGGTCGTTCGCATTTCGTTAGTTATTTAAAAATGAATCACTATATCTACAGAAATGAGACACCATGCACAGTGCACACAGTGTACACAAATTATAAAAAACAACACGATAAAAAAGTATCATTCAATTTTTTTTAAATTTTAAATTAGTATGGGCATGTCGGACGTCGGTGCAGTTATAATTATTCTCCTGATAAAAAAAATTTATTTAAACGGCCTGTACCTATCTACAACGTACGAGTTCTCTAAAAACATAAACTTTGTTCACATATTATTCACACTCTGTTTATAAAAAACCGAGTAACGTTCACGTGTCGTTCACTAATTAATATGAGCGTGAACGCAATAATTAACGCGTCATTCCAAACACTGGCTAAATGTAGAATTTTAAAAGAAAAAAACGTATTTTTCTTTATTGTCAATTCTTTTCAAACGTTTAAGTAGTCTCATCGAAACCGTTCGGTTCGAAGTAAGAGTACGTGAAGTAATATCAAAATATATTATTACTATGCGTATAATATTAATATTATGGTATATTTTTTTTTTTAGCGGTCCAGACCACGTAGTCGAGCATCGATGAACGATGACAGTCTTCAGAACCGGCTTGAGTTAGGGAACGGTGCGCACCGGGTCACAATAGCACACTTCCTGTTACCTGGTGCAACAGCTATATTATAATATATACATATAGGTGCATCCATGATAATAATATATTACTATATGTATGTACGAGGCATTTGACGACGAATTCTTGTGGTTTCCTCGCTGGATCGAGTGTCCGACGAGCGATGACACGATGTAATAACATTAAAATAAAATATACGCGCACCTCGATACAACGCACGCTCTATATATTATAATACCTACCGACCATAAAATATTCAGTTCATTTTATTACTGTTTTCCACGGAGATGATAATATAAGTATAGGTGAAATAATAGAATAATGACCGAACTGTGTAATCGTACTGCTCAGCGCGTGTGATACGATCCCTCACTCGCATCTATATTATATTCGAGTTTGTATTATATTACTAGGTAGGTATAGGTGGTAATTTTCATCAAACTCGTTTTGTTTTGAGGCGTTTAATTACCCCGCAGCAGTCGAGAAGCCCGGATCATGGGGGAAGGAAGTGGTGCAATGGAGCATGGCCTCGAGGCCCCAAACTGCAACTTATCTTTCTGTTATTTAGTAAAACTAGAAGCAATAAAATAATGTTTGTACCCTGAGTTCTGGGACCATAGTCCCTTACTGTGGGGGTCTATAGTTGGTACCAAAATAAAGTTATTTAGGTAATTTGAACCACTGTATAAATATCCGAAAACAGTGTTTGTAATTTGCACCTTTGTGGGTAACCGAAATACTTTTTGTAAATTGCACCAAAATAAGTATGTAATCTATATGTATTACATTATTGAGTAACTACCATATTCGATTATTTTGTCATTAGCTATCATAACAAGCTCACAGTGAAATATAATCGACGACTCGAATAATAAATGACAATAAAAACTTTTTTTCTTAAATCAACCACTATGTAATATTAATTATTGTAGTTTATTTTGTTGTTGATTTTTTATACTGTGATACGAACGTAATAATTTACTGTCTATAAATTTAATATTTTTTTTTCATAAGTGAGAAACATCGAGTAAATATATTTTGTAACAATACAGAATGAGTTAAGTTTTAATTTGAGAATATTCTGTGTTGGTACCTAGACCTACTCAGATATCTTAATATCTCATACTCTACTATCCAAACATATACGTAGGATCAAAAGAATAATCGATTTAAATTTTGGGGCTAATTACAAATCACACTATGATTTTCTAATTAAGTACATAATATTATCTTTATTTTGGTGCAAATTATAAGCGAATTTCAAAAATGTTGGTATTTATTAAATAGCATGTCTTTATTTTGGGTAAATTTTGGTGAAAATCCACTATGCCCCTTACTGCTACCCCTTAATCCAGACTTGACTACTACAGTGTAATTTACGCCTCAAAACTAAACAATTTTGATGAATATTACTATTTAAGAGCTCCGGATCTTACCAAATATTATTTTATAGTAGCCAAATAAATTTAAGTATTAAATCCATAATCCATATGAAAAATATTAAAAAGACTTTTGTTACTATAGAAAATATATTTACATATCAAAAGAGCGGTGAAGCCAGCAGGGGGTGTTTTTGGGTGTTGAAACATATGCACTAAATGATTCAGATTTCTACAAAACATGTTGCCATATGGTTTTATTTCATATTTGATATTAATAATATGAAGATTGGCGACCATTAAATGTAGAGTGTGTAAAGCCACCCACATGGTCACATGTTGCATTGAAATATAAAATTAAAATTCTTCTTTAAAACAAAAATCCTCAGTGCGCAACTGTCTGAAAAATTATGATTTTTTGATAAATAACGAAGACAGTTAAAAAATGTTCAAATGCAAAAGCAATAAAATGAATTTTAATATATATATATAATTTTTGTATATACCAGATACCTGTATAATATAGGTGGTTAAAATAATAATTAATCAACCCTTTTAGCGTTTCCGTTTTTTTTTTATGAGATGTCTCGAAAAGTTATGCCCTCTCTATGGTTCATCCACACTTTCCGACAATATAATATATATGATGGAACTTGGAAATCAGAAGTAAGTAGCAGAAATAAAATATTTCAAAAATAAAAAAATGCAAATTGAAAAAACTGGCATCAATAAAACAAAATCGCATTGAAATATAATATAGATATATTATTCGTTTTTCTCTTGCCCCCTCCTCACATACCGTTTTCTGGTATTATGGGGAGCGGAAGAATTAATAATAATACCCGAGGACAATGCACCCCCATACGGCTATACTACCCCTTGAATTCCTACTACGGGACACGAATACACTTGCAGGGGCCAATCTTCTGTATTGAGATTTTGTGTGGCCTCTGGTCTCTCTATGTAAAAAAACTGCCTGTTGGCCTGTAAGCCAACCGATCCGCCTCTGGCGCATGTGTAGGTGTCGATATCGTACGAAAGGCGAGAGCATTGTAATATTATTATAATAACGTAAATGGTTGGCCTACAGCGAAAAACATTTCAATCACCGTCACCTCGATTTTTCAACATATCGTATAGATATAGGAAGTACCCTCTGCCTATATTATTATAATTTTTTATTTGTTGTACATAATTTGTTTCGGTTGTTTACAGCGCGATGTTCGCTATTATAATATATAAACACATGCCGCCGATCGTTCATTATCACACGGGCAGTATAATATAGTATAACAAAGTTTATTATAGGTATACGTACCTGTATATAATATAATACTATACGACCGCGTGTATAGGTATATTATTTCTGTGCCTAGAAAACCGCGTCGGTAATTTATTACCCGTGTTAATCTAGCCTACTGACAGTAAACGTTTACATTACATAATGACACCTTAAATACGATAAATTTCTCCATTAATGTTCTTTTTATACAATAAATACGCTGTGTAAATATACAATATATATATACATACACATATACGATATGCATATGCGATCGCACTGCACGCCGCCTAATATACTCTACATAAATTATTCAAATACATATAATAACCTGTCTAATTTGCCTTTTTATGTGTATAAAATAAAGCATAATATTATACGACACGTAAACATAGTGCGACACGTCGATACGTTCAATATTTGATCAGTACTTATATTATTCGTGTATAGTGTATACCTCAACTGGACCTACCACTTTGATCGGCATAGTTTTCGTAAGATTTTAGTACTATTATGGTATGATGCGCACCAGCATATATGATGCGCAGTCGCGATCTTGAAACTGCGATGATTTGTGATAATTATGTATAAATATATACATTTAATAGATAATAATGACGTATTATATCTTCATTTATAAGGACTGCATCACTAACAGTTTTATAAACATCAAATCAATCATGATTTACTCGAGTAATAATTTACATCACGGAAATGTTGTTAAATCGACATCATTAGATGTTTAAGATATATTATACGTTTGTCGTTTATTATATTTTCATTTATAACAAGTAGGACAGCAGTTGAGCAGTATAATTACAGCTTTAAGGGCATCAAATCAATCAATCTGCAGTGCCTTATATAAATTCAACTGTGTGTTAACACACATTAAAAAAAAATTGATGCACGCGTTTAACTGCATTCAAGCTGAAAATAGTTAATACTAAATAAAGTTACCTACCTGAAAGATCTTCGATAACAAAATCGAAAGAAAAGTAGGTGAAAAAGTGTTCACTTGGTACTTAAAATAGTAAATATTATTGTTTATTAATATAAATAACATACAATAATACATTTTCTCTTTAAAACTTCTGTGGGTGCATTGTACCCTCTAGCCACCACCTGTTTTATTTACCTACTAGCAGTATAACATATTCGGCGATATCCATTTAGGGCATTTTTCAAGAGGACGTAACACTGGCATTTGTTGTCTACTTCTTACAAGTGCGTAACATAGCAAATTTATGGTTAGCAGATCACGTTTAGATTCGTTAGTTTAAAAATTTGAGTGAATCAACCTTTTATGAAACTTGATGGCAAGTACATTATCTGTGTTTATATGTAAGTTTTTTACGATAGTTAGGTTTTTAAGTGAGTTATGAGCAATTTTAATTTACACTATATTATATACGCAAAACTTACTAAAAATTTGCCAGTGTCACGTCCAAGGCCTGGAACCGATCCTAAAAGAACCGGTTCTGGGATCGGAACCTTAAAAATATTGAGAACCGAAACCTTAATTTAGTGTACTGGAACTGAACAGTTGTTTTTAAATTAAATAGGTTCTTCTAGATTCAAAAATAAAACTATTTTATTTATCATGATTTAATGGTATTACTGTTTTATATATAAACTATGTATGATCATATGAGTATTCTAATTTTTCTCATACTGCCTATTGATTAAAGCCGCATTTCGGATAGGTATTAAAAATTATTATACTTTTCGGTATCTAAATTATTTGGAACCGATACCATTTTTTTTTTATCAAAAAACTAGAACCAAACCGGAACAGTTATTTTATTTTTGAAGAACCTGTATTGGAACCGATGCCTATAAATTCAAAAGGTTCCAGTCCCTGATTACGTTCTCTTAATGCAGCTTTTTTTTAATATTATTTGAAATATTCTTGAAAAAGTGTATGCACTTCAATTGGGTAATAGAGACCTCCATGATATTATCAATACATTCATATAAAATTATCCAAAACCAATAGTTGGCCATCACGCTTAGAATTCATTATAAACTGTGAGGTTTTAAATTTAATATTATTTAACAGTAAACAATGATGCAATTATTAAGGTTAACCTCAATTATTAAACTATCGTAAAATAATATTATCAGGTGGTGCGCTTAGTTTTATCAACATTTTGATTTTACATCGTACAATATTCTAGATATTTCCACATAAGAATTACTTTTGAATTTTGTGAAACTACGAGTAGTCGGTGAATCGGAACCTTTTCCATTTTTACCGGAGACCGGCGTTGAAACGAGTAAAGTCCGCGGCTAATTGGGTGTCGGTCGGCGAATCAGTGCTGAATCGCGTAAATTACGCGTGTCGTATCAATCGTAACACCGTGCCCACCTATCGGTTACTTGGCTACCCGTACAATTATATAACAATAATGTATAATATGAGACGTCGTCGGCTCGGAATATAAGACGCGCCGGGCGGGCGATGAATATAATAATAATAATAATAATGTGCTACTCCCCCATTATATAATAATAATATATATTATTATTATTACTATTATATTATTATGCGTTTGCGACACCCCCGCGGACCGTCCAAAAAAAAGAAAAAAAACACTCGCGCGCGAGTCAAGTGCTTCTGTACTTAACGGAGTACTTACGTAGGTATAATAAATTACACTCGACGACGCGGCGATAGCATAATAGAATCTGTGGTCCCTTTGAACTCGACACGTTGAGATGTTTTTTTTTTATCCGCGCGCGGCATAATGTGCGCATTATCGATAAGTGTTCCACTCGCGCGCAAGGGGTATTATATTATTATTTTTGAAATGTTTTTTTCCCTCCTCGCCCCGTCCACATACACCTAAAGGTACCTACCTATACATAGGTATTATATTATCTGTAGTATTTTTTTATGTAAGTATATAAGTACTCAAGTAGGCGTAATGAATGACCGCGCTCGATCCCCATTGTCAACTGCTGCTGCGCCGGTATATATATGTATATATATATATATAGTTACCAAACTGTTATACTGTTGTTATATTATGTTATTATATACGTTTTAAACCCCGAAAGCCGAAGATCGATGACACCCCTGCAGCGGATTGTAGGTATATAATATTATCATTGCCTCGGTCGGCGACGTTGACGATGACGATGATAATAACAATATTATATAATGCTAGTGATATGTATATTGATATATCAAGGGTTTGTTATTTTTTATACATTTTTTTTTTTTATTACAAGCCCCCCCTCCCCACCCGATTAACAGTCGGCGCTCCGCGGGGACGTATCGCGTACATGATGACATCTATAAAAGGCTGTCGAACAATTTTCAGTGACGTTTTAGATAATGTGAAACAATGTCGGTTTTGTTAAAACGATTTGTTTACAACCGCCATTTAATAATAATTTAATATAACAACATAATCTATGTTATTAATACAATTTAATTATGTAAGTTGATATAGCGTTATTATACATTATGAGCTCGAGTGACCTACACTTAAGTGATTTCTCTTGTAAAACAAATGAACGACAACAACAACGATAATAAACAATACACATCGCGATAGTAATCGATAATGAACTACCACAGAAGCTATATTGTATTAGGTATAATGTAGTAGACTAGTATAGTATGCTAACGTTTAAAATGATTAATTTAAAAGGGTGAGTCCTGTCCTGGATGTAATCTTGTTAAGTTAGTATAGGTTCATAAAAAAAACACAAACACACAAATATCGGTAGAGCATAAAAATTGTCTCGTTTACGTTATGGCGTTAATTGGGTTATATTATATTTCTTAATTCAATTAATTAAAAAAAATGTCATTGACGTAGGTACACCTAGCTAGAACACAATAATGAAAAATATTTGGAAAACGACATCCTCACCTTAATACAGTTATAACTATACCTATATAATATTAGATAGATCATAAACTTTAGAGACTTACAGTTATGAATTAAAGCTGTGTATATTATATACCTAGCTCTGGTTTGAATCGTTGACGAAACTCGTGATTCCATGACTTACCATTGCTCCCGGATTTACGTCGATAAAATCACATTGCAGAAGTCTCGGCGCTGTAGTATTTTACAAAGTCGAACGATAAATTTATCCACCACCAAAAAAGTGTATTTCGAGTGCTTCATACTATTGTGAGCTTCATAGTATTTAACGACGCTCGTTGACCGGAATCCGCGTGAAATCGTTTCCGTGATTACGCCGGTTGTCTACAGAGCCGTGCCAAGAGGGTGGAAAATGGGATAAGTGTCCTAGGGCGGCAAAAGTTATAACATTTTACAGGGTGGAAAATGTTTAAATATGTATAGTTTAATAGGGGTGCCGAATATTATTGGCATTGATACCCAAGTAAATTATAAGGGTCGTAAAGATACCTATGGGAGCAGTGTTACAGGTGCCGACGTGAATCTCAACGAAACGTTGAGCAAAACACCCGCGGCTGATAGTCTTTGAGAAATCAATGCTTTCTAGATGTCTTAACCATCATCGTGTGATATCCACAAGTTTTCAAAACTGTATTCGATTTTATAGGTTCCCAAACATAAGTTTAGAACACCTTATATCCCCGTTGTGTCTGTCGTTACAGTGTTCGTCCGTCGGTTAGTTTATAGTTACCATTCATACATGCGGTTACGGTTGAATAAATAAATTATTTTATTATATTTTAAATATATACATACAAAAAATCAAAATATGAGTATTGAGCATTTAATAAACTAACTCATACTCAATACTCATTCATACTAACCAATTTAAAAAAAAGTTAGGTATCAAAAACCAAACTGATATAAAGTTTACCAAATCCATTTTAAATCAAGTATGGAATTATTTTCCATATAGTCTTTTGTGTTGTATTGAAATACTTTTTAAACTCACGAGAATTTAGCACGCTCGTAGACTGAGCTTTCCTAACTTGGTTTTTGTTATTTCACAGCCGCGTACAATAATTATAATACAAATATAATATTTGAAAAAAACACATAAGCATAAACTAATTAGTAATATTACGTGCACGTAACTATAGTGTAAAATATGTATATTAATATATTATATTATTAAAGTTGGTATATACTTATCATTATACTTAAATACTTAATACAGAGCGCCTGTAGGACGTGATATATCAATATGAGGGTTGTTGCGCGAATTCCGCCCTACACAATATATTACATAGGTACATACGACTTACGTGTGAATGGGAAAAAAATCGAATAAAAATAATATAAATACCCATACGCTACGCGAACAAATATATATATTACGTATATTACGTATATATATATATAGGTACATCGGAGTAGAAAAGAAAAGAGAAACGAACATCAGTAAATAATATCATCATTATTGTATAAGGTTACAGCTTACGTCGTCGCGTAGTCGCTGTGGCTTGGCAGGAGGCTCCGCGTTACAATGGCTAAAAAAGATAAGGGTGAGCTGCGTATGTGTGTGTATGATGTGTATATAAAAAAAACAAACAAATAATGAAGAAAAAAGTAGGTGAAAAAAAATAGATCGAAAGATCTCGATAAGAAAACATTACAAAACGATGAAAGGCGCGTAATATAATCCGGGATCTTATCTCGTACAATGAGCTAGTCACCGAGCTGCCGCGGGAGAATAAAAAATAATAATAATAATAATAATAATATAAAAATAATAATAACACACGCGCGCGGTCCGTCCATCGTCGTACAATATATTATTTTATACGTGGACCTAGCGTCGAGTGGGGAGGGGAGGGATACATGGGGGGGAGGAGAAGAGAAGAGAGAGTAAAAAAAAAACCGACCCTTATTCAGGTGTTCGGCGAGCCAAAATCTTGACATCTACAGCAGCAGCCAGTATATAGTCTATTAAGACCTTGATACGGTCGTTAAGCATTATATTGTTGCACAATGCGCGTCTTAAATACACTCACACACACACACACTCTAGACCGGTATAGGGTTGATTGTTTCGCATTTCGTCCCATAATATATTATTTATATATATAAGTAGACAGTGTACAGGCCATTACCCGCGTGCGCTGTGTCCACTTTTCTTTTTTAAACATTTCGTTGTCGGTAATAGCAGCCACTGTGCACAAAAGCCGCGACGAGATAACGGTAATCGCGGCGCTCAGTCGTGCCAGTCAGTCTGATTGTTCGTTTGCTTTTTACAGGTATATAATAACATAATATTATATGGGCAACCCTAACATTATCTGCACCGTGCACCAGAAACATAAAATTCGACGAGCACCTTTTACTGCAGCGATATTTGGTTAGTTCTGCAGTATATATACCTAGGTAGGTATTGGTATACTCGTGACATACGGAGTGATCCATATTTAACGCAAGACAAGAGAGCTTGCAAGTGAAAAAAAAAACATCCGTTTTAAGTTATTTAGCATTAAGACGTTGCACAATTTTTGCGTTTATCGTTACATAGAAGTAAAACGTTATACAAGTTTTGCGTTTATCGTTACTTAGAATAGTGTTAATGCCTATTAAATGTATTAATAATAACTAATGCGGGCAGGTAATGGCCCGGATATGAAATATAATATAATCAATTCTGATGTCCGTATGGCATGAAATAAATATTTCTACGAAATCAATATAACTTTTAAATAAATGGATTTTAAATTATTTCGTTTTGCGTTATTTATCGTTCAATGATATTCTATAAATTACGTTTTGCGTTATGTTTTGCTTAATGATATATCATATATTTTGTTAATTGTTATGTTTTGTTTTGCGTTACTTAATTATTTTTGATTATAGCATTCCGTTATAATTACGTTTACAAATTTCAATCGTTTTTTTTGTCAGATATAACGTTATAATCATAACAGTATTATAATGTTTGCAGGCCCTGCAAGACACTATTATTATTTCGAAAAACACTAATGTTTTTGACAATAATACCTATTTTACATGATTTTAATTTTTAATTCCTTTTTTAATGTCACATTATTAATTCCTTATTCTAAGGCAGAACATTTTTTGGGATCCTTCGATGCATAAAAGTTGAAGTTGTTTAGACGGATAGTCGATGAGTTAAAACCTATGGTGGAGTGAAATGGTACAGTGGTACCCCTCAAAAAGTTAGTCCACTAGTTCGATCGTATTAATTTTAAATACTTGTTAATTTAAACTAATAAACAGCTTTACTGAAATTTGATTTTTATAGCAAATAGTAAATACTCTAAATAATATTCTGTTTTAGAATATAGAGTTATAAATATATTATGTTGCCATTCAGAAGAGTAAGGAACTTAAAAAATAATAACAAAAATAGTAAAAAATATTTTATAAAAATGTTGTTTTTAACGAATTAAACTTACATGAAAAAAGTGTTTTCAAAAATGTTAATAGCTTTTGAAAAAATAAGTGTCTTACATTAAATGGATCATCCCGTATATACTGTATATATTACCATTAAGTACCATATATTAGAACAATATATAGTTAACATTTTACATTTTCAACCCTTTTCGGTACATTCGGCATGCGTAGAACAACTTTTTTTTTTATGGTATCGCCAATATTTTTACAGATTTAGATACGTTATGTTTTATAAAATAATTTCTGGATAAAAGTTTTTTTTTTTCAACGCCTAGTTGCAAAGTTAAATTAAAAAATTTAAATTTACGAATAATTGCTGTTTTTGTTGAAAAAATTGTCGTTGTAAATTGTAACGAGCGTGCGTGTACCGAATAAGATTAAAAATGTTGATATTTTCTGGTGTATTTTTCAGATTTGACGTGAATTAGGAATGGAAGATGAATTTATTCACATTCGAAGCGTGTGCATTTTCATCAAACCATTCAACGATCGGTGTTCAGATCTTTTTCTCGAAATCTTTTCCTATAATACTTTAATCGTTTAATTGGCACCGCACACTTTTTTCCGGGAAACGAGAGGCTTAAAAATACGTCTCTCTCCCTTGTCAATCCTCGACGGGCGCCTGTTGTAGCCGGCGAACAAATATTTTATATTCTATATAGGTAATATGTGTCACGAGTTTAGATAATATTATTATAAGACGAATTATTGTTCTCACGCGATAAAGATTTCAACAGATCGGCTGAGTAACGCGCTTCGTTTTATAATCATATAATATTATAAGACCTTGCCAACCACGTATAGAAATATATATATAGGGTCATTCCGAAACTCGAAAGAGAAATGATTATAGATTCATTCATTTTCCAACTCTGAAAATTGTTATTGCTCCACTCAAACGATTATCGATATAAGGAATACATATTTAGGACTTATTACCCTTGCCCCGTACATAAATTTAGAGAAAATTGTTTGGTATTGATAGTCAGCATTCGGCATTAGCAGCCAGCGCAGTAGATACCTATGCATGATGTTATATTCGGTAATAAAAACTCACAAGGTACAATTTTATGTCAGTATTCCTGCTGATAAACATAATTTAGAAATTGTTATTGGATGATCATGGACCATTTTGGGGAATTTAACACTAAATATTGGTTTTTATTAAATTTTGTTTTAAGATTCTTACTTAAAAAAGTAACTTTGTAACGTGCTAACAATATAGGAGTGCGCAATAATATTTTGGTATTTTGCTAAATAATACACATCAACATATAGGTACCTACGTCTTATTGATGAATTATCAGTTTAAAAATAGAATATTATAAAAAAGATAGTTTTATATATTTTTATATTACACATTTTGCACTCAATCAATATATGTAAGTAAATCAAAAATTGAAAGTAGGTAGGCAGCATATTTGCAGGGATACAGATGCTTACCTCGCAACTCCATGATGATTATGGGGCACGCCTATGTAATATAATATATATATATGTATAATACGAGTATACACGGAAGTGTTGCGGCATTAAAATATAATCGTCAAGTTTAAAACAATCAAATTATAATAAGTGAATTCGTGCCAACCTATTATACCTCATTATAGTTCGTAGAGATACACACGTCTTCATTGTAAAACGAGTATATTATTTTCAAGTTCACGATAATAATAATTGCATCCGAAATGCGCGCGCTTAACCGTTCTAGTTTATATTATTATTATTAAATAGTATTATGATTGGTGCGTTTATAATAATAATGATAATAATACGGTACACGCGTGTGATCGCCGAGTATTATAATTCGAGATATAATTTCGTGGCGTTTTTATAATAGGTTTTTTGGAAACCATATACATTCGTTCGGAAAACATATGGTTGATTTCATTATAACCGGTTTTTTCAGGCGTTATAGTGTGGCCAAAAAAATACTGATAAATCGAATCAAATTACCGATATAGATGGAGCGTATGAAAAAGAAAAGAACACCATTAATAACAAGTTTGAAGTAATTGGACTGCGAATTAGAAACGTCGTCCACCAACAACACTGTAGCTGGTGAATAGGAACGTTCTTCAAAGTTGTATGGATACGTGCCTAGGAAAACGAGTGCACTAACACGTTGTGTACCTACTAAAGTCGCAGTGTTCGCCAATAGTTGGACTTTGAGTAAAATAATAATGATTAATGACTGTAACTTTTACTGCAGTCTTGACAATATTCATATTATCTGTTTTATTTTATTAATGTAGAAGCCACCAATACAGACCGAGAAATAAATAATGATATTTAAACTTTAAAAGTATTTTATAATGACATTTTGTTAAATCAGTATTTAAGTCATTTTAAAAGTCTCCATAATATGTAATATACCAACTACCTTTTTCACTATAGGAACCTAGGTTCTAATTTAAAATAAATAGCACTTTGTCAAGATAGTAGTCCAGGAGCTACTGACGGTTTGATCTTACTCATTTTAGGTCAGTTAATTTTTTCATAGTAAATTGAATCGTACTATAATACAAATCGGAAGAAATGTAGTCGGGGAAGAGGACGGGGGGCACCAACACCAAATTATTCTAGAATCTATATTATTTTATGATGTTATAAACAATTCTTACTCAAACATATACGTAAAACATTTTTTAAGTTTATAAAAAAATTGTTTAAAAACATTAGGTACCTAACCTATACTTGTATATTGTATAATATGTATTGACAACAAATTACAAATATACACAAATGAATCCTCTATTACTGTGCAGTGTACCTATATGCAGTACTTATATTATAACAAATATTAATCGCATTACGATGACTTATCGATGGCCAATAAGAACCGGAAGCGTGCGGTATGTACGGTATAGGTGTGGTCCCCATTAGTCACATATTTTTAGATCAATTATTGATGCCGGGACTTTATAAATAAATAAATAACGATTATCGACACATTATAATAATATACAAATCGATTGGCTAATGTTGGCACTCTTGTCAACTGATGCCCTCGGCCGAGCGTAGGTACTATTATAAAACTTATTTCAAAAATTACACAATTTGTATACCTTACACATGTCCTGTTAACTAACGAAAATACTTTCACGGTCAAACGCGCGGGTGCCGGCTATGACTTCGATATCGTTTGTTTAATACTAATTAATGTTAATTTGTTTGTCTCGAAACGGTCTAGACAATTTTTAATAATTAAACGACCAACTATGTCGAAAACATCAAGCATGTCATGACGCATTCAACATTCTATCCTCCGTCGTCAAAGTGACCCGAGACCTGATTTCAATTCTGATAAAAATTAATTTAACGATCAATCATAAATTAAAGAATATCTGTGCCCATACTTCAGTGTTGTTTTACTCGCACGTATGGTTTTTAAAAAATATACCCAATCTAAAAGATCTCAAATTCGAACATTATCAGTTGTCACTAGGGTACTATACCTATTCAAAAACACACTCAATTTAAACGTTTTGATACAAACCCGACAGGAAACAGCTTTTTTTAAACAGCAGGTACATGTTTATATACCTAGGTACTTACCTATCTCTATTTTTGTTTATTTTATAGGAAATTTCAAACCGTATTAACGTCTAATGCCATATTCAGTGATAGGGAAGTTTATTTTGAAAATTTACAAAAAAAACCGGGTAAGTGGATGTGACTCTGCTGTACAGTAAGTTACAAGTGGGTCACTCTTATACATGTACAATGGATGGTATTAAATTTGAATTCAATAATATAATTCATAACATCATATGTATACGAAAAACAGTTTTGAGCGGAGACGGGTTGTCAGTGTGGATATTTTATACTACCTATATTTATATTGTTATTACCTACTTATTATTAATACGGTAGCCGGTCAGTTGAATTAATATTATAAAATAACAACAAAAAAACTAAAATCATTATTCTTGGTTATTTAATAATTTCGTCGAAATTGATCATAAAATATAACCATAAATAAAACTGTGTAGACAAAGTAGTCAAACTTGAGCGCTTCAAGTATCATTGTTGCTCACAAGTCACAACATTGTAAAACCAATAAATTCCACTCAGAATCTAAAATCGCAGCTAGAGTTGTCCATTCATTATAGAGAGTCATTTATTATCATAATTTATTAGGAATGTCGTTCACCCGATTTATATAAATAAACTCTGATTGACATCACGCGTACGCATCCACATGATTTTTTCAGATGTAAAAATGTATTTGAATAATGCTGCGGCGAAAGGGGTCGGACACTCGGAGTTCGGACCTGTCTCTTTTTTTCGAAGGGTCGCGGGTCGGTTATAAGTTATAACCGACATGTTTGTTTCAACGAACACGGTTGTTCAATGTTTATTGATGGTTGAATATATTAAACTATAATTTAATATACGAAATTCTATCGGACAAAAAATACTACCTGTTTGATTCATATCTCAAATTATTATCATGTTTGTTTTAAAATGTGTATTTTTTTATCAATTTGTTGTAAAAGTATAAATTATCGAGTGGTTAACCATAATATTATTTTGTGTCAATTTTCATGATTCCTTATTATTCAACTATATATAATGGATGGGATGGCAAACTTAGATTCCAAAAATTACCTGATCAGTTTCATTTTTTTCCCACGTGCCATTAAATTAATTATATATAAATAAGGCCTTATTATTATATTTTATTATAATTTATAAATATTATATTAATTATTAAAATTAAAATTAAATAAATACCTAGTAAATACCTTTAATTAGTGATAAATATATTTTCTAATTGTTTTTTTTATGTAATCCATCAGTAATAATTTAGTAGCAATATATGCATATCAGGAAACATTTCTTCGTATGGTATATGTATATAGTGCAATTTCCTTCTTGTTCTAACCGGTCGGTGGTAGTCAACCGCTGTCTATACCGTTGATAAAACAAAATGTACCTCATAGATAACTAATCATCGGGTACTATGAGTAGTATTACCTATTATAGTATGTTTGTATCCACAAATTATATTATATTAACATCGATCAATAAAATTCAATACTTCATGATTTTCCGAAAAAGGTTTCTAACTGCAATTTACAGTTTATATAACTCGATATATTGTATAAGCGATACGTATCATAAGTTAATTTCGAGTGTAATGGTAGCCAATGGGTGATAATTATTGGGGGGGGGGGATTTAAATGCTAATTGTATTTTCGGTTTTGAATGTCCCTAAACATATTGATTTCCAAACACAACATTCGTTTCATTCATAAAAAAACTTAAAAATGAAACTTTTTATTTTAGAGAAATTTTTGGCTTTTTTCAAAGTATTTACATTTTTTGCATATTTTAAATAAAATATGAATACTATTTGATAAAAATTCACCATATACTACACAACTAAAAGGAAAAATAAATAAATAAATATGTGTTACTTATTTTTATACGTATGTAGGTAATAACTAAGTAGTAATAACAGACAAAATAAATGCAGCGGTGGCTTTAAAATGGTCTGACAAACAAAATTTTTGTCACGTGCAGACAGATTAGAGAGTATAATATTATATTGATAGACCGTATTATTTGCTACTTGTGTATCAACCACGATAACGCCAAATTGCGTAAATTTAATTGATACAAATAGATTTTTGTTTAATCTTGAAGCTAAACGTAATCTGTGAGGGCAATTTTTAAAGTGTTGCAATATTATTAGTGTATTGAGTTGTATTTTTGCTCGTTTTTTAGGACATTGAAATCCTAAATTGTCCTCGTAATAATATTACGGTCGTCGGTTTGTAGAATTAGCTATAGTACAATAATATATTATTATTACACGGGTGGTATAGTTGGTACGTACAGAAATACAATTATAATTATGACGATACTATCTCTGCATAAAATATGTTATAATAAATGCATAATGGAGTAAGGGACGAAATAGGTGTGTGCATATTATATATTTTTAAAATATATAACGTGTTTCCTATGTATATACTCCGATTATTTTTATAGGCGTACATCTACTATATATTATTATATTTTAAATATGAAATATGCGTGTGTGCGGGTACTATAATATAATATATATATATAGTATACTGCGCGGCGATGGCAAAAAGAGAAAAGATAAAAAAAATATATAAATACATATATATATATAAATGTGAAAAAAAAAACAGTAGAAAAGGAGCATTGTGGTTGAACAAACACAAACACTGCATATTATAAACGAACCCGAAATTTCCATCCACTCTGCACCGGGGTCCCCTCGTCGTTTTTTTTTCCTCACCACCGCCGCCGCCGCCGACGTTTGTTTGTTTAACAGAGAGACTACCATGGTATATGCACACACACACACACACTCGTCACTCGGGCGCGCGCGGTTTACTCTGTCCCTCTCTCTGTCTTTCTCGATCCTCTCTATCGATTTCCCCGCTCGATCATTCGTCTCTCCATTATCCCTCTCACTCTCTCTCTCTCTCTTTCCGTATATATACACACACGCACACAAATGAGGGATCCTGGCGCCTGTCTATATGTGCCCCCGTGTACGCACACCCACACACCCACACACATAAGTATATTGTACAAGTATATATTCGGCTTGTGTGTGTGTGTGTGCCTACTACGTACGCGCGAGCGCCGCAGACAACCCATCAGACGCCCGATTGTTGTATATTATGTGTGTATTCTCTCCCGGCCGAATGGGGTGGCGTGCACGCATTTGTGCTGTGTGTACCTATACCGTCGTGTGGGGGGGGGGATGGCGTTTTGAGGGGTAAGCGCGGGGGCGGGGGTTTCCTTTTATTTCAGCCAACGTCGCGTCGTCGGTCTACATAATATTATTATTATTATTATATCTTATAATATATATTATTGTACAGTGTGCAGTGTATAGGACATAATGTGCGCGTTCGCTAGTATATACATATAACCTATACGCACAATATTTTTTATGTATATAATGCACGAGCTAGCTGCTATATATAGGACCTGTACCTCGCGCGCATACCGATGCCCTCGTTCTTGTTTAATATAATATGGTATATCGCGTATATATTATAGTTTTTATATAGATCGTATGCATGTAATAAACTAATAACGTATAGCTGATACCTAATAACAAAATATATGTTTGATTACTCTATAATATATAGGTATTAACTATTAGTGTATTACTATGGGTAATAAATGGTTTTTTCGTATGATATTATATTATAGTACATTAACCCCGTCCGATATATTATCACTGTATTCCGGATTAAACATTTTTAAACTTCTATAGAAGCTATCTACTCAACAATATAATATAATATGTTATGACTAAGTTATCTTTCGTTTTTTTGACGTCGTCAATTTTATGCAATAATTATTGTTGCTCGTGACATGGTTCGTTTATAATATAGTTCTATACACTTCGGAAATAATATTAAAACAATTCAATGACCTATTGACACAGAATTGTTTTTAGAATTGCCTGTGTGTTTGATTACGTTTACAGTTTTTGTAGTTCATGAGTTCATGACTCTTGTACGATGTGCCTGCATTCTGTAGCCTCTAAATTGCATCATGATAATATGTAGTACAGTATACCTAAATAATACATATAGAATGTTAATTGTAATGGTAAAATAATGTGTCGACATAATGCATTACATACTACGTACATATGTGATCATTTTTATTTACAAACACATTTCTCGAACACATTGGATTTTCATTGCAGTGAAATATTTTGCATATTATATGTTTCAAAAGATGTGCTTACTCAGAGTATTAAGTGTTGTGCAGTAATGTTATTTGTATACGCATGCTACCAACGTTCCAATAAGATATTGCTGAAATGTCATATAGATACAACAATTCATTGTAACTGGGGCCACCACCGAGATAAAGAATAAACTGGAACGAATTATACTTCTTGTCGCACCAATAAAAACAAAACAGTCGATCTATTTTGTCATTACTTTACGTCCGTTTCACCAATTCCCCACACTAAAATCCAAGACTATTTTTGCACCAAAAATTAGCATGAATTGGCAAGACTATTATCAAAATTAGCATTATACTGTTTTATGGCAAAGAATCAAAAAACTTTGGGAAGGAGCAGCCCCCTCCCAGATTAAAAAAAAAATGATTTTACGATTTTTTAGCTATATTAATTAGCTTGCAATTAGCAGGCATACGCCCGAAATTCGCACTCCAATATATTCACTACCAAGCAATCAATATTTTCTTATTTAGACTGTTTGACTAGCCCCCCTAGATTAAAAAAATTAAATTTCCACACTGTGCGAAAAAAATTGAATGTCCCTGAATTGAAGATTTGCACATTGCTTTGAATTCGGTATCAAAATGTTTGTCTTGTTGTGGATTTAAAGTGTATATCTACCAAAATGTAGATTTTCCACATTTTTTAATTACGTAATATTTAAATGAAAATTTGTCCACATAGGCGAAGGTGATAAGTGATAACACGGCTCGTCGAGTCCACGTTCTGGTAATTTCTATACCTCCGCTGGTGGCTGCATATCTGTATGGTTTGTATAGTTGAGGTAATTGATAGATAATTGATTCCTGAGATACATCATCAGCTGTATTAATTTTTTTGTAAAACAAACAAATATTTATGTATTTGCTAGGAGTATTATATAAATTGATTATGAACTCCCAGAAAAAATTAGTCTGCAGAGAATATGCGACGGCTTCAATGTGTGTTGTACACAAATTGTGTACCTAATACGCTGTGTACATTATATTATAATATGTCTACTATGCCATAATAATAGGTATTATGGCAAAGAAGCATACACGTTTTACGTCAATTTTTCTCAAAATCATGTTATAAGTTCATTGGATTAATCTGAGTTGTCTTTTTCATTCAGCAAGACATTGTAAGCGAATATCGCATAGTTAAAATATGTAAATAATTATTATAAGATAGGTTTTTTTTACAAAAGTGCAATCATTGAAGAGAAAAAAAATAGTACCTGTTTGTTCAGCCGACGACAAAATATTATTGGAATATTCACCGTGTCATTATCAATTCGCGTGTAATATAATAATCGGGTACCCGAATACACCCACGTGGGATATGAATACAAATTCCAAGTACAGTCGTCGAATGCCGCCCGGACACGTGTGAATTCGTGACGAACGTTAATATTATTATGGTGTGTCAATCATAATATAATACACGTGCAGCGTCAAAAAAAATAAATAAAAAAAATAGGATCAAAAACAAAAGAGGTTCGTACAAATCAATAATCGTTCTCTACTGTACATAATATCATATTTTTTGTTACCTATATGGCTATATAGTTATACATATTATAATATTATGATTATAATAACCATTGCGCGGAGATATTATATCGCTTTGTATATTATTCGGTCTGTCTGTACGCCTGGCGAAAACCGTAGGTACAATTTATAAGTCAAATTCCGGTTGCATAACGATCACTAAACATTATTAACGAATCAATACAGTGATAACTATATACACCTAATGCAGGTCACTTAAATACGATTCAGTGGCCCATGATTGATCTATTCAATTTATTGAACATGAATCAATTATTCATGCGACCCGGCAACATAAGACTATAGGAACTCATTGTAGAATGTGCATGACTTATAATATTCATTTAAAACGTACCTTAGTGATATAGAATTAATGTGTTTCATAAAACTAAGAGTCAAAGGTAATAATATATTTTTTTCCGTACCAATTCAACTGTTTTTCACCAATATTAATGCATATTTTATAATATTCGCATTTTAAGTGCATGTTCCACATAGGGACTAGAACCGAACCTAAAAAACAGGTTCTAGAACCAGAACTTTAAAAATATTAAGAACCGAAACCTTTATTTTAATAAATTAAGTACCGGAACCGAACAGAAATTTTAAATTCAATAGGATCTTTGAGGTTCAAAAATAAAATATTATATTTATCATGATTTAATAGTATTATACTGTTTTGTGTATAAACTATGTATGATCATATGAGTTTTCTAATATTTCTCATACTATTAATTAAAGCCACATTCCGGATAGGCATTTAAAATTATTATACTTTTCGGTACCTATAAATTATCTGGAACCGGAACAGTTATTTTATTTTTGGAGAACCAGTACCGGAACCGATACCGATAAATTCAAAAGGTTTCAGTCCCTGGACTTTCACATTGTATTTTTAAATTTGTATTTCATTTTTCTTGAATTTAAAAAAATTAAAAGGAATTCAATGAAATTCTATGTGGGTTGTGTACTTTCCTTGTCTGCACGAACATTTATAGTCGACATTTTAAGAGATGTTCTCGAGGATATTATTTTATCTACACACAGAATCCATACACAAAATTAAGTTCTTAAACTAGTCACGGGATACTTTGATCAATCGGTTTTAGTTTGTCAATGATTTTCTTCTTTAGTCTTTGAAATCTATGGTTATTGCTGTATAGGTGCATTCTAGTCTTCCCCGTTTCCCCGGTTTTTAGGGCACATTTAGTGATTTTTTAGGGCATAAATAAATGCCCGTTTCGATGTTCTTAAGGCATCAAGTCCCTATAGCCTTATAATATAGTATAACATTATATTATTATGCTGTGTATTATTTTTATTTTATAATGATATGTACGCGATCGGCTGCAGCAGTGGTGACGAGGAGGAGGACGACAACGACGACGACCGGGTTTCGTGTCGGCAAAACAGAAACGAAATATTTAAAAAAAATATATATAAATAAAACATTATTAATTATTATATACACATTACACATACGTACAATATACAGACAGGGGAGGCCGAGAGGACTCGAGATCTTATAATATGCGCGTATTATATTATTATTATATACACATTTATTATAATATATGTATAAGCATATCGTCCGTGATCGATAGTGACGTCGTACTTCGTCCGGTCTTTAAACGGTTTTTTTGTGTTCTTATTTTTTTTTCTCCATTCCATTATACACCATTATGCCTAACCCGTAGGTACTGTCGCCGACCGTCATAATATAAATACGTTATAATAGGTATGCTGTAATATTAATATGTAACACTGCATGCACACTCGCGGCGATCATATACGAAGTCACTGTATAATATGTATAAAGTACTGTGGTGTATTTGAGGAGGGAGGGAGGAGGGAAGAACATTGCTGATATATAAAAGTCGAGCATATTCTAAAAAAACTTCTGAGTTCATCTGGACCAAAAGTATAATATTATTTGTGACTGCAGGGCTTTTTATAGTATGATAGTGGACCTGGTTCTGATGATCAATGATGGCTTTGAACGATAGTTTACGTTATATCATTGATGAAAATGATTGGTTTTGTGAATGAAATTTTTTTTTCTCAGAACATTTATTATAATTACATATATATTATATATGTTATAATATTAAAAAACAGACGTATACATATTATTTTTAACTACTGTTTATTATTAAAAATAATGATAGTTTTTTCTTGTTTATACTCAGTAAATTTACGTAGATATAGGTACACAGGTATAATAGAATTTTGAATTCTCAGATGGTAGGTATACATCATAGACAGGGGTGGACTGGCAGATCGGGAGATCGGGAAATTTCCCGATGGGCCGGTCGAATAATCGAATTATGGGGCCGGCCGGCTAGGGCCGAACAATTTGGTTGCACAAGTAACTTATTACAATTTTTAGATTATAAGAGTTTATCAGTTTTTGGTTAATTTAAAATCTATAGAATGTAACATAAATAATTCGTCAATACGATAATAATTAATAATCGTACCTAAAATTATATTTTGCTTTTCTAAGAAACATACGAAACAGTAGGTATTTAAATAGAAATTACGCTGGCGCCGCGCCGTCGCCGTGTTATCTATAAATATATATTATATTATTAATTCGATGTATTATTATTGTTATATTATTTAAAAATATACTGTTTTCGTCCGCGACTAACAACACTGTCGTCTGTAATATTATATAAAATATAAATATTAGTTCATTAATTGTATTTTGTATTGTCAAGTGGAAAGATTACTTTCGAAGCAATGTTTACGATCATAACCTCAGCTTTTTAGGTAAGTCAAATCAATTTTTAAATAATTTATTATTATTTATTGCAAAGACAGTAAAGTTATTGTTATAAGGCCTATACATTTTAATCTATAATCATTATTAAAAATTGGTTAAATGGTTTAAAATCCCCTATTAGCTATTTGAATTTTGAATCCCACCGTGTGTTGTTTCCACAAATAAATTTTCCTAATTTCCTGAATAATATTTTTTCGTTTTTAAATTGAATTCTTCTTAATTCATATTTTTATATTTCTCTATGATCACGTTATATTTTATATTTTTCTATAGTATTTGATTAAAAATGCTGATAAAAACCAAGGGATTTGCATCCAAACGTAACATTTTTGGATTATTATTAATAAATAATAATTTAACTCTACCTTTTGTTATAACTATAATATAAAATATAATTTTATTTACATGATAAATTACTATTGAGTTATATTATATATTGAGATTCTTCAGTAATAAAAAGAGGAAAACTTTAAAGTTTATATAGAAAATGTCAAATATTTTTTACTCTTAAGTGTTTTATTTAAAATTATGGATAACTAAACATTATAAATAGTAAATATTTAATATTGTTTTATTGAACCCTAAAAAAGTAAAAAGAATTATGATACCTATGTAGCTTTTTAGTATTTGTACGCCACAGAAGGAAAATATACTTTTGTACTGGTTGACGATTGTCGATTAATAATATAAAAGAAATATACCTATTGATAGCACATAGGGTGGACATCAAAGTTACAAAATTTTTCATTTACATTTGTTTCTATTCCCCCTATTTTATGGTATTTCACTATCGTTAATTAGGTATTAGAAATAACTATATAGAAAAATATAATAGTGGCAGTTTTTGAAAATTCATATAACATTCAATTTTAATAATTAAGGCTTGAAAATTGAGTAGAAAGTTTTAGTGTTTTTCTGTATTTTATTAATCCTCATTTAACTTTTGGTTACATCAAACAGCCCTAATTGTTATATTTTGTAAAACTTTTAGAACCAAATATCTACCCTGGAAATTAAAAAATTAAAAAAATTATTTTAAGAGAGCAATCATGAATATTGATGAAACAAAAAAACGTAAAGGAGGTGCGGAAAAACAAAGGGACCCCCTGGTTGAGAAACACTGCCTTAGAAAATATGTCAATATAATGCTTAAGCAGTTTCAGCAACGCCGTCGATGTCACAAAAAAAAAGACCTTAGACAATAGTTTATGGGCGATGGGCCGCTTGAAAAAAAATCCGCGGACCGCTCTGGATCAGGTCGCCCCTGATCATAGAGATGATTATATCGAAAAATAATTCTGGAAAAGTACTTTGGGTAATTCACAAAAACAACTTTCTGTAAGTAAAAACTATAGATTATTAGATTACTAAATTATTATCTAGCCACTTCACTCATTTGATTTTAAAGACCCGATTCCTGTTGGTACACCCGGGGCCCACCACAAGTAGGTCAGCTCGTTATCGTCTACACCACGGCCTAAGATATAATGGAATGGAAACGAGCACCTTATCAGTAACACAAAATGTGCCCAAGAGTCAAGTAAGGGAGGTCACAACGGGTGTAGACATTTTTTTTGGTATATAATAAGAATTAAGATAGGTATATTTATATAAATGTGACGCCAAATAAAATCACCAGTAACACTGAAAACATTCAATACCCAGTGTTGATGATAACAGAGGAATCCGCATTTGCGGTCTCCTAATCACTCGTTCACCATGTAATTTCCATTCCATTATAATAATCTTAGTTTGTCTTCTAAACAAAAATTTTTTATGGTATATATTTTTACATTTAAAGTCTTGATAATCTTCACGTTCCTAAAGTCACTGATACAGCCATGCTTTATTACAAAAAATTTAGAGATCGTCTCCAAAATCACACCAATCCCCATATGAAAAAGCTACTATCCATTTCCATCCCAGGAAATCCTCCCAGAAGACTCAAACGACAATGGCCCCGTGACCTTATAAAGTAAACATAACTATGATACCTATAATACCCAAATAATGTAAATTCATGGCTTATTGTACTGTGTTAGTATAGATTGTATAATACTCTAGTTTAAAAAAAAAAAAGTCTTGATAAAGTTATGATTTCGATTTGATTTCTATATTTTCTGATATTTGTGTAGTTCATAAATCATAATAGGTATAGGTAGGTACATAATCTAGTCGCTCTCGACGCTGCATAACTGTACTGCCAACACACGTAGGACACTGCTGAACAGACAATTTTTGATTGTACGTTCTGGGATCCACTCCGGATGACAGTGAAGGCATTCGTAGGCTTCAGAAACATCACCCCGAGTGACGTTCAAGATTTGCTGTGGCGGCCCCACCGATGTCCCGTCTCACGAAAATGACCAACCTAACCACAGGAGCAAAAAAAGAGGATAGCTGAGACTAAAGCTAATCTATACAGGGTAGTCGCCTAGACAGGCTTAGCCCTCCCTGGAGTCCGGATAAACAAAGTCCAGTAGAATGCGGCACAGGCCTAGAACAGGATCAGCAAACGAGACTCTAGACTGACAGACTATACTTTATATATTATTATCCATGGATGTATATGCATATAGGTAATTTGGCAAGGCATTGAAGCACAATCTGTAATCATTCGATGTGTATTATGTATGTATTATTACTGTCGGTTAATCAGGGAAAAAATGTATATAATCTAGAAATAGCTAAACGTAGTTCATGTTAAGCACCCAAAAGTCCTAAAACCCTCAACTCTGGAGCGCTTTAATCCATGTGCCGAGAAAATTCTACATTTTTTATTCATTCAGAATTATATTTCATAATTTATTAGCTGAATGCCTAAATGTCTACATTAAGCGAACGTGATGTGTTGAATAGGTGGTCGTTTAATCTTGCGTGAAGAATCCGTTCATTGATGGAGGTTCGTAAAATCCAACATAAAATTAAATAATATATACGTAACAATTTACCTCACTATAATATACTTATAGTCATATACTTGTAATCATTTTAAATAACTTTTGGA
Source organism: Sitobion miscanthi (assembly GCA_008086715.1). Classification (NCBI taxonomy): domain Eukaryota; kingdom Metazoa; phylum Arthropoda; class Insecta; order Hemiptera; family Aphididae; genus Sitobion; species Sitobion miscanthi. The sequence goes on from CM017803.1 coordinate 28,830,238, forward strand.
TATGCATCACTTATATCACATTATATCGACGTAAACGAAATTTAATTATTTTAAAATAACATAAGCAAGTACACTGTACTATAACCTATAGAATTATATTTTATAAGTACAATGAGTAATTAATTATTAATAACTTTATTATTTCCGTATCACGCGGACATCCTTCTGTACCGATAAATTATACATATATATATGTATGTATTGACGCGTATAGTGAAAGGTGCGCGTTTCGAGGAAAAAAAACAAAAGGACGTCATGTCCGAACAGTACTTCAACACTTCAAAACACGCCAATTATTATTGTTGTAGACACCACCCCTAAATATACTTACACGCCGCTCGACGGGGCCATTATTTGATTACCTGCTATTGTATTATACACAGGCGCTGCAACTAGGTATGTAATTTTTTACCAAACGTCTTCATGATCGGCTCAAGATGGTATACATATTATAATACGACACGCACCAGTAATTACTAAAACGATGTGTTCATCGATAACCCCGTCCGAACCGTTGTAAGACAACACCGTCCCGACCGGCGTATTTCGTCGTCACGAGTATATTATATTGTGTACACTATCCGAGTATTATATTATTATTATGTATACTCGATTTCAACACGTCGTTGTCGTATTTAAAAAAAATATTATACCTATTAATACTTGTATAAACACCCATAGTTACGGCGGCGAAGATATGGGTGGTGATGGTGGTGGTGGTGGTGGTGATTGGGGTTGGTCGGTGTGTGTGTGTGTTATTAATGCTGTAGGTCGGTTTGAAATAATAAAGGAACGAATATAATACTTTTTAATCACCGCCGTGAGCGAAACAAACACACGGTTTTAATATTAGTAATATTATTATCATTGGTATTGTTGTATAATACGCAAACGACTACTACTACGCCGCTTGTGATGTGGTTAAACCGACGACGCGTCGTCGACGATTCAAATCACACCAATTCTATTGACCGGATATTATTCATTCGCATTTTAATCGACGTTGTACGCGTATTGTGGAGGTACCCACATTATAATATCATTATAATATTATTGAGTGTTGGCACTGCAACACGCCCATGAATTTTACACACGACTCTGCGCAATACAACGATAATAATAATGATATCGTGTGCACGCTACCAGGTCGACGAGTATCGCGGCTGCTGAACGGCCGGTGGATGGCTCTGCGAATCGTCGGACGCACCTGCACGCATCGTCACTTCGTAAAAACACGCGTTGGTAAACCAAATGAAATTGAATACAATATGATAATACGTAAATATAGTATATGATGCGACGGGGTAATTATTATAAATTTGCCGTGTAATTAACGTTCGACGGCAAAGACGGAAAACGGTTGCGGTCGATATTTTTTAATAATAATAATAATTATTATTATTATTATCGATTAACCGCGGTGAACAGCTGCAGTGAACTGTTGCCGAATTTTCAATGTGTATAATATTATTATAATCATATAAAGGCGCATGCGTTATTTTAAAAAGTAGTTAAAGAACATTTTTAATCGAATTATATACAGGACGATTCGCCGGGCACGCTAACCCGTCTATTACGTTGAATCAAATTATTTATTTTTTTGGAATTTTGAAGTAGGAATAAGGACCATATTATGTTTTCAAACACCTACTTAGGCTTTAGGCCTAAATGTATGCTATTTTTTTTTAGTGTGTTCAGGATATTAAGAGTTATAAAAACTTTTTTTATTAAACTAAAATCAACTTTTCTTGCTGTAGGTACCTAGGTATATTGTTAAGATGTTAAGAATATGATTATTTAAAAATTAGGATGTACCTTAGTACACCTTAGACTATATAAATTGAAATTGAGAAGAGAAGTTCCTGAATTATTACACTTCAAGTACTAACAGGATAAAAAAAAGTCATAATATTATAGGTTTAAAAAATAATGGGAGTTAAGATAAATTATAATTTTTTTTATTATTATTTAAATATAGGTGTTCAATCTGTTTACAAAATAAAAACAATAAGTAATAAGGATAACATAGAAAAATATATATAAACATGAATCACGTGAAGAGAAGGCCGTACATTAACAGAACCTCAGAGAGATTTATAATTTATAATAATTAATGTTAATTTGCAAAGATTGTTACCTAATAAACTAAATAATATTATATAAGTTACCTACACATGTATAATGAATTTTATATTGTAGATAAATATTTATGTAAAAGTAACACGTCACTAACACCGTTATTAAGGACTAATTTATTATCCTTAGGTACTCTTCGTATTAGTAAGTACCTATAGGTGCATTTAATCCAATAACACAATATTTTGAAGTGCTAACATTTTCAAAAAAAACCATCTGTTTAACAATTTACAATAAGAAAGGGTGATTTTAATTTGGAAAAAAGAAGTTTTGTTTTACAATAGGATACTTTCAGGCTCTACTCCTTATCCAAACAATGTACACATTAATGATAAATATTTGAAAATTTGGTCTCTAAAGTTTAAGTATACTCTAGAATTCCAAAAATTATAATTTGAATAAAATATTCATTATTAAAGCATCTAAGAGCACCCCTAGGTGAATCACCCTGTATAAGTTTAAATTAAACATTAATTTTATTTCTTGTCTCATAATTACTTTATTGATTTATTAGGTAACGAATATATCTATCGATCTGCGTTGCCTAATATAACCTGTCATGTGAATAAAGAAATCCACGCAAAGATACTATGCTTGAATTTTATTATCATCTGCAACGATCAATTGCAGATCAAACAGGTGCAGATATCCTTATTAATAATACCATCGTAAACTATTGCAGCGCCGATATTATATCTATCATACGATGCCTCGTCGCCTCGATATGAGAAAATAGTAATTATAAAAATATTTTTTAATTTTTAATTTTTTAAATAAATAATTTACAATTTATATCAATTTACTCAATAAGAATTTATGCTAAGAGTAAAAAAAACATGAGTAAATTTGAAGGAAGAAGACTCCCAATGGTGACATTTTCAATTGAGCAGCTTAATGTGTATGTTAGTTACATAAAAGATCTTGACACCACTTAGCTTAAGTCACCTTGGATGATTGATATAATTACCTTTATGGCTATATGGCTTAATATTGTGTTTATGAAGGCTCAATAATATATTATTCTAATTTGAGTGATTAATATACGATTGAAATTAATACGATATATATTATTTTGAAAACCCAAAAAAATTTTTAAAATTTGTTTTTACTTTTTAATAAAGACCTATTTTGTTAAAAATATCAAAACAAGAATATTTTTGTTTGAAATAGGGACTAGGGGGGTGCTTTTTTACAACTTAATATATAAACAACTCTAAATTATTTATTTACTTATTTACATTTATGGTGTGTAAATCGTAAATTATAATAATAATATATTATGGTAAATGTAGCCAAAAAAAGTAGATCATGCTGGGTGTTGAGTTGAATGGTAAAACGTTACACTGAGAATAAAAATTTAAATTATTAACAACACAATAAAATTGTTTTTATTTTGTTAGATAGTTGTAGGAAGTTTTTAGTACATTCTTGTGGTGTTGACGTGTTGACAGGTAATTTTATTATACCTATTTATATTAGCATCGTTATATAATTGATCCTACCAATGTAGGTAACGATACCGATCGTATTATATCGTTACTGCTTAAAAATAATAGTAGGAATGTAGACTTAGACTTTTAGTTTTTTATAACAGTTTCTTCCTATCTTTACTTGCATATTATAATATTGATAAAATTTAATTTATTGTTGTCGACTATAACCGAACCACACGTATTAAGAATTATCTCGTCTCTTCTCGTTCTATATAATTATGTAGTTAATATAGTTATGTTTTTGATTAAAGTTAGCATAAATAGTTAGCGATGCTTTTCAAAATTCTGAGATCTAACAAATAGTGGGACCTTTCCAACAATGTCCAACGAACAATTTTGGATTGTTTTTTAAAGCACGTCGCAGTGAAGTCACAAAATAAGTGCATATTTTACACAATAAGTAGTTGACAAAAAGGAAGCTCAACCGTAAAATTGACGACTGTCATAATATGCAAAAATCACATATTATGGAAGAATCGATGACGCTCTTTTCGAAGATCAAGAAAGGAGCTATGTATAGTATTGTATATAATATCAAAATTCAAAAATTTATGTTTAATTGTGTTTTATATGTACCTACATTGTTCGTAGCTTTTTAAGCTCATGTAAAGTTTTATATATTATATTATGATTCAAATATAAGCTAAATATTAGAAAATTAATTAGACAACTCACACCTAGATAGGTATTTTAATATAACTTTTTGACATGTGTCCTTTTACGTTTTTAATTAAAACAAATAATCTTAAAACAATACATCTTAAAGTAGGCTTTGTTAGATCCTAATACCAAGAAACCGACAAATTTTTTCCTCGTCGATATGACGGTAAAATTAACTTAGAATGTTAATAATTTAATATTATATTATTGTTTACATCATCCGACACTTTTATCCTAAAGATATTTCTTAAGATTTTTCTTTATTGGTCAAAGTATAGGATGTGGGCGTCTGATCAGTCACCTCGTGATGGAATGAGATGTTGATGGGGATGAAGCGGAGGTGATTTTTATCATCAATAAATATATATTATGTTATGATATTATTATATGATGAAATTAATCTACGAAAACGTAGAAATTGAAAATAGATTACTGAGTATGTTTATTGTTATTCTCACCGTCCATATATTAATCGATTCAACTGGACTTTAGTATTTGCTGTTGGCTATGCACCTGATTTTGATTCTGCTTGTCTGCCGCCCAACGCCCGATAAAGTAACTCTTGGTCTATATGCCCCTAGACTCAGTGGCGGCGAAAAGGTAATTTTTTGAGGCACGGTCGTATTACGGGTCTCGAGGTTTAGTAGGGTAGGGTACCTATATAATAGATATGCTATGGAGTTTCCCGAGTGCGTCCGAAATAACGTATCACCCAAGAGCGTCACAAGAAAAAAGTCATATTTTTAACATAGGCCGAGTGCGTTCCAGTTCATTTAGAGTTACCCAGGGTACACCACGACGATGTGATGAGGTGAACAGGGTGGTTTACACTCCAAAAATATTTTATTATTATTATTTATTTTATCATTTTGGATCACAGCCATTGTCAAAAGTTGGATGAGTGTACTAAATCATTTTTTACATATTTTGAACTATCTATCATAGTTGATTGTCGGAAATGTTTCTTAAAGTTCTTAGTCGATTAATTTACCTTAAATATCTACAGCTGTGGACTGAGGATGCATTCGTGATATATTCAATTTAATATTTCAATACAATTGGGACACACATAGGACACACTAAGGCTATGGAAAAGGTAAACATTAAAAATGGGACGCAATATGGATATACCCTGTGCCCATTCTCCCCACATCAAATTTTAGGCCCCTGTACTAAATGGTTTGCGAGTCCTATACAAAACTTCCAAAACAATACGTCCCATTAAAAGCGATATGAGTGTCCCATACACGATTTATAGGTAATAAATGGTTAACCAACAGCTTAAAATAATAAAATTACTATAAAATAATCCTATCAAAATTTCAAAAATTACAAATACATTTCAACGGGCTCCTGTTGTACTCCAGGTCCAACGGGTTTTGGAGCCTTACCTGTGCCATATAGATCAGAGGTGGCCAACTTTGATAGACCTGCAATCGACCTCCGAGTTTTTGTAGGTGGTCGCGATCGACCAAAAAAAAAAAAAAGGTTGTCAATAAACAAAAAATATATTATGTGTACAGGCGTGTTACACTTATTTTATTACTTTTTATTTACAATATAAATTCACAGTTTAACACTATAACACTACACGTATTTTAATATATTTGATTACAAATTATTATTTTTAACTTATTACTATTTACTACTATAACTATACTACTACTTTTATTATTATTACTATTATTATGTTTATTTAATCATTCAATGAGATGTTTGTGCTTGCATTTGATTTGATAATTTCACAAACTCTGGGGTGTATGATAATGCTAATCTCAAGCTATCTTCAGAATGCATATCAGTCAAACGTGATCGGGCCTTACTTTTGGTTTGAAGCAGTACGAAAAGGCCGATTCACATAGATATGTCGACCCAAAGCAGGAATATACTGACTCAGCACATTGTCTTAAATTGGGAAATTTTTCCTTGCTCACCAAGTGCCAAAAGTTATTTTCTGACGATCTAGCTTTTAAGTAGACGTTGCATCGCATATTGATCATCTCATCCTCAAGAGATACTTCGTCAATTTGAAACAACTGTGCTACTTTTTTGGCAGTCATCTGGGTATTTAAGTCCTCTTTAAATGGAAAACTGATAAATGGGATCACATCTTCAAGTTTCTTGAAATCATTAAATCTTACATCAAAATCATCAATAAAAGCTTTGATTTCTATCACATACTTTTTCGAATCGAAAACAACGTTGAGATATTTTCGAGTATGGTCTTCTAAGTTTGAAAATCGTTGTAAATTTTTTTTCTCAAGATCTCTAATAAGAATCAATGCATTTGCCTTGAATGCCGAAATACAGTTTATTAAATAAATGGTTGTTATATTTTTCCTTGTAACTTCAAATTTAAATCACTTAAGTGTCCAGCGAAATCTGCTAAAAACGCTAAATCACAAAGCCAATTAACATCACGCATTTGAGGAAAACTATCACCTCTATCTTCCAAAAATTGAACAATATCATCTAATAAATCACGAAATCTTAGAAGAAGTCTTCTTCTACTTAGCCATCTTACATTCGTGTGCAAAATTAAATCTACTTCCTTGTTTTCATTTTGCATTTTAAATAGACGTCTTTGAAGAGGTTTTCCTCGGATAGAATTTACTATTTTGAAGATCGTATCCATCACGTCTTTTGTATTGAGCCTCTTGCTGGCTAAAACTTGCTGATGAATAATACAATGGTAGCTCAGAAAGTCAGGAAAATCATCATCTTGTTTACATAAAGCAATGAACCCGTTGTTGCGTCCTGTCATTGCTGCTGCTCCATCGGAAGTTATCGACACCAATTTGAAAAGTGGCAATTTCATCAAAGTGACTCTCTCCTTAAAACTGTTAAAAATATCAAGACCTCTGGTTCTTCCTTTTAACGAAATCATGCAAAGTAATTCCTCTTTTGATGTAAAATCATTCATTAACATTCTTATAAAAACAATTAGTTGAGCTGTGTCAGATACGTCAGTGCTTTCATCAATTTGTAATAAAAATGTAACACACCGATCAATATCGATTTGTAACTGCTCTGTTACGTTTAGGCTCGATTTTTCAATTCGTCGCATTACAGTGTTTCGAGATAGTAGTAAATCAAGGATTGCTTTTTTTATTTCTACCTTATTCTTGAAATTTTCAAACAAAGGATCTGCTATTTCTTCCAAGAAACTTTTTATGAATTCACCGTCTGAAAAAAGTTTACATTTTACCACTATTTTATGACTTACAATAAAGGAAGCGATAGTTGCAGATCTTGATTGATTTTGTGGTTTTAAAAATATATTACGCTGAGCAATTAGGCCACATTTCAGTTCTTGCAATTTTTGCTTTCTCTCGGTGGAATTAAATCATTTTCGTACTTGCCATGCATTGTGTTGAAATGCCTTTCTAAATTTCCTTTCTTTGGCATTGCAACAGAAGTATTGCAAATTAAACAACAACATTTTTCACTCACCATAGTAAAGAAGTAGTCTATTTCCCACTTTTCGTTAAAGTGATATGTTTTGGCTCTTTTCCTCATGTTGATACGATTGTATTAGAAAATAATTCTATGTGCGCACTTGATATATACAATTCACACACACGATACACGAGTCACGAATGCGATACTACGAACAACTGATCGTAGAATTAAACTAAAATTTGTTATAACTTGAAGCGCAATACTAGAATAAGATAATATTAATTTATACTAGGCATATATGTGTATATTTATTATATTTATTGTAACTGTCATTGCAGACTGGTTCGATTTATCAGTTTATACGAACGCGATAAAGGCCATTATAGGAAGTAATGCGGCTATCCATCCTATAATACGATAGTTAATAGATATCAGTGTATAATTTTGTTTTTCATAGTTATTTATTGTCTTTTTCTAAATCTAATTTTTATATTCGTGGGATATACAAAGATTCACAAATTGTTCAAAAATTTAAGAAAATGTGAAAGGGTGTCGCGATCGACTTGAATTCATCTCGCGATCGACTGGTTGGCCACCCCTGATATAGATTACCAGAAAGACGAAAGTCGGTAGTAAAATGTTCGTTATTAATTGTACAACGTACGTATAATCAGCCACTTACCTTTTTTTTAATATTTTTAGTCTGACATGGGAGGAGGCCGGTTGGGTGTTAATAACAATATCGATTATCGCGACTTAAATAATTATAATAAAATAGTTCTCGTCACCTCTGCTCCCTACTATACCGAATGTGTAATTTCGAACTTAACATACCCATATATACGACGTGTCCACGAAAACAGGGTAAACATAAAACCCGAAGTCGTCGCATGTGCGTGAAATATATGAGTTAAAAAATGTTAAGTCTTAGGAATATATGATCCAATAGTTTAGTTTCATGTCCCGCAAGCAGAACTTATAAATATGTATAGGGTACTCAATAATAAAATAGTAACTAAGTTATGTACCTACTGAGTGTACCCTGTTTTTGTGGACACACGGTATATATAGGACATATTCATCAATGTTGTTGTTACCACGTGCGCGTTTTACTATATATGGTAAGTATACCTATTATATACAGGAACGTGCTAGCCACGGTCGTATAATAATTGACACTATATTTGTTTTACATTATCGTCACTTTTATTATTATTATTATTTTATATTTTATGGTCGATTAATAGATGTCGTCGGGCTCTCTGGCACACGAGCGGTTTCGAGATAAATATCGCATGGTTAACGACTGTGTGTCCGAAACAAATTTACCAGTCCTACCGACTTGTCATATTGAATTATCTGCTAACCTGTCCGACGCACCACTTCATTAATATGCCAAGCTATTATTCCGTGGAGAAATAATAAAAAGGTAAAACGATAATTTACGGGCACATGTAGCTCCAACGAGTGTGCGCGCGCGTATGTGTGTTGGACAGGTTTTTCAACGGTATATTATTATTATATATACCTTTGTGCACCGTCGTCGTCGTCGTGTTTATAATAATATTCGACTTTTCTCCTTGTTTTATTTTTTGTTCATCTTTCGATCTCCGGACCGCCAGTCCGCATCTCCCTAGTCGATGATCGTACATAATATTATGATCGTGATACAAGTGCGTATTCTATTCGGACAGATTTCAAATGTTCGGTCCAACGACGACAGTATATTATTATTATTGTGTTGCACAGGAATAACAATGACAATGACAGTTTAAAAAAAATAAACAATAGTTAGCTATACAAAATGCTCATTTGTATACATCGGTGTGAGTGGAGTTACAGATGTTTCGGTTTTCTTATCTATACTACGCACTATACCCATATAATATAGTTACAAGAGTTATTTTTCAGGATTTCTAACTACCCACCGCTCTATCCATAGGTAGTTATTAGAAAGTTTAACATCCAATCAGGCACGGGGGTGGATTAAGATGCTTTAATCGCATCCTCCTTGGAAATTTTACATTTTATGTATTTATTTAAATACCACTAGCGGAAGTAGGTGTACGAATGTTAGAAAATACTTTAGAAGTACATGCAAACATGGAAGTAGGTACACATAGTTAAAAATCTGGTGTACAAAAATTGACAGGTGGTTCACCCCGCTTTTAGTAATAAAATAAATAGTTCATACTTCATAGTCTCAAAAATATAAATTGAATTATAATATTGTTATCAAATCTTATCATAGTAACATCATTTGGTAATATTTATAATCTATTGTGTACTAAAATTATAATTTTTCGTTCGAAAAGTTGCAATGTACCTATTACCTACCTATTAAATAAAGTCTCCAATATTTATAGTTTCAATAACATGTTAGATGGAAACTTATATAAGCTTAACGACATAAGTGTTTACATTTCTGTTTAAAAGCTAACGCGAGTTAAGTATAATATTATCTTTGCATTGTATACAATATCAGTGGACAGTGATTTTCAATCACAAAATATTGAACATTTAAGTTATTATTATTAGTATTTTTTTTTTTTACCCATATAATATTAAAAAAAATAAGCTAATTGTTAAAAACCCTGCATTGATTTATGTGTGTAAAAATGGGTAAATTTTTAATTAATTTAGTATTATTATTATTACTTTATGCTCATATTTTCGTTTTATAATTATTAAAATTACATCGCAACTCAATTCATCATCTCGCACGATCCAAAAATGGATCGCGACCCACCGGTTGAATACCACTACTGTAAGTAGCGTATATCCATCATTTTTAAAAAAATGTAAAACGGACTAAAATGTTAATGTTATAAAACACATAGAAAACATCACTGTTAATATAATATAATATAATATTATTATAACCTCAATCACTCGACGCATTTAAAATAATGAAATATATTATATACCTATAATATTGTTATACAATCTCGGAAAATATCTTATTTCATTTCTAGCACCACAGTTAACTGTTCGCCTGGCAACTGTGTATTATTTGACGTAACTTGGTCTTCAGTTCGCATTTGGCAATGCTTTGGGTGCACTTCCATTCAAATCTGTCCTATATTTTTTTTAGATCTTATGTACTACGCGTATACCAGATAGAATACGTGGCGACGTACAATATTTCGGGTTTTATAAATAGATGTTAGAATGTAATCCGACCGTGCTCATCAGTCCCCCCCACGCATACCAAAAATTGGCTCTCATATTCGACACAAACAAATTGTTTCGTTCAAATTTTGTCTAACAATATACTATAATGCTATATATATTGATTGTGCGGAAATCGGAAGCACGTACTTTTATTATTATATTGTATTAACCGTATAAACATATTAAAAAAAGCAAACAATCGGTTTACACTTTACACCAATATAATATTATGTTTATCGTGCGTTTTAGTGTCCTTATTCGCGTATGAACGACCGGCTGACAAAAAATAAAACTAAAACGATTTATTTATATTCCATAAAACCTTTTATCCGCAGCCCCATACAGGTATATTGATTCGTATTTAATGACACCATTGATGTGAAACAATTATAATATTAAATATTATTATCATGATATTATAATATAAGTATTTTAGTTAACCTATATAATATTTATAAACCGTATTGTTATTTTTAATTGTCCAAATACATAATATTATATAAATTATATAGTATTATACTGTTTGGAATTCATACCATAAGAATTTTAATGCTGTAACTTAATATCTGTTGCAAAAATATTTTTGTACATTAAATGTCAATTGTGTATTATATTTTTTGATAAATATGTTTTATGCTTACGCTTAATATTTTTACATTAGTTTTGTTTTTGCCAAATATTTATAACAGTTGTTTTTGTTTGCAAACATAATTCTGAATTTCGTGTTTTTATCAGTTCACCTTAGACACTAAGTACATTTATAATAATATATTATTAGCTGGTAGGTATACTTAATGAAATGCGAATAAGACTGCAAATTAATTTACATTATTTCTTCTAATAAAAAATCAATGATTATGATGGAATTTTAATATTTATTTAACTTAATTTCAAATTTCGAAATATCTCTAAATACCTACACCTATTATATTATACAGTACCTACTTAGATAATAATAATACGATGTCGTTAAGACGGTTTTAGATCCACGGATATAGGTAGGTACTTGCATAATTATATAGCTACTGAAGAAAACTACTTAAATTACTACCAGTAAGAAAACAAATAATGAATGTATCCGTAGATTTCATATCCTTTTAACACCATAATATAATCGTAGATACTTCTATATATAGAGTGTTTATTTCGTCCAATAATGAATGATATTGCCGCATTGATATAATTATTTTTTTAACCGCGATTAAAATTTCTTTTCGTTTCTTTTATAATATTCTAAGTATTAACATAATATCTTTAATACATGTTTATAGTATACGATGCTAATGATAGAATAATACTCACAACTTACAGTCTAATATATAGGTAGACAATTTTGACTGAAAAAATAATAGGTTTTCTTAAGTACTTTCCTATAATACGCGTGTTACTTATAACATAATATTAATTATACAACTAAGTAAACAAATAAGTAATAAATTACAACAACACTGTTGTACGAGTATACGCGTATATAGGTTATGAAATATTATAATATTTTATGAATAAAATTCATTAGACTGCACCCTGAAATTAGCAGAACAAGTGAATCATTATACTTACTTATACATAATGTTATATTAAAGAGCACGCGCAATAATTTACGAAATTTTTATTTGTAAGTTCGATATGTTACGATTTATATACAGTTAACTCATTGTCACAATAATATCAACTTTGCTTATAATTTATACCTTGTCATGATATAGATAAAACTTCGTCATAGCGATTTATTATAATTTTGTAACGTACATACCTATAGGTATCGTCTAATCGCACATTACGTTATAATGATAAAAAATTGATTAAAAGTATAATGCGTTCATTTCAGAATACTTGACAAACAGTAAATAATATATATAGGTAATATATTAAAATAATTCTTTTAAGCGGATCGGTGGTGGACAGTTTTTAAGGAGTTAAAATTAGGCAATTTTCAAATTGCATGCATGCGGGTCTTGTAAATGTGTGCGTAGTAAGTTTTCATTAGTGTGTGTGACTGTGTGTGAAAGGAAAAGCGGAGCGTAATAAAATTGGGAAAAGTGAACTGGCCGATCTCAATTAGACATAATAACGAATTCAAAAGAGTTTTAAAAAGTATTATCGCATTACTAGGTCAATCAGTATGATGAAATAAAGATTCATATGTTTTGGCTAACTGTCCGCCACCGATCCAGTAATCCGCTAATTATTTAGGAAACATTGAACGTTTTTGAAAGCATTTTTGTACCTAATTATAGTTCAATAAAAAACAATTAATTATTTTTCGTCGTAAAAATGTTTTAAGTTTTTACGTATTTAAATGGCAAATATATATTATAATAATAGTAATATACAAATATATTATGAACTTTAAATTTATTGACTATTTATAACGATATAATATTATATATAATTTTATTTTTGTGTCCGTTATGACTCATCAGCAATTTTCATCATCGAGAGTGATTTATGAATTATGATATAGAAAGTTGGATCTAGCTGATACTCGGAATAGGGGAGGGTTAAAAGTAAAAAACTCCCAGTACTTTTCAAAATAATACTGTGGGAATTTTTACACAAAACCAGTTTTTGGCTAGTTATTAATTGATATTGTTGCAATTCATAATTAAATTATTATAGAGACTTGAATTCTCACCAAATATTTATATCAGTATTTTTTAGACTACCTACAAGTTTAGTGTAATGCCAAGAGTGATTTTTGAGTGATTAAAGTTCAAATTTTGACGACAATTGGATAATCAAACGTTTATAATATAATAGCAATTCATTCTCAAACAATTTTTATCAATATTCTAAAATATTAGTCTTGAAGAAACTTAAAAGGTTCCACTTTTACTTCAAGCTATCATTTTCCATACTTATCACTGGCGTTTTCTTAATATTATTAACGTTCATTTTAAGTTATATTAACTGCAGGGTGGCATTTGATATTATTTTAATTTAATTTTCTATAAATATGTGATAGTACTTTTATGCTCAGTCGCAAATCTTAAAAAAGTAATAAGTCGTACATATAGCGATTATAATGTTTATTATATTGGATATTTAAGCAAAAAAAAAGAAGCTATTTTTGTTATTTTGTTGTAATTCAAAATGTATTATTTGTAGTGAATTGAAACTTTTTGAATATAATATATGGTTATAAAACGTTTATTTTTTTTATGTGTGAAAATATTACCAGAAAAAAATGCTTCAATGTTAAAGCGGAAAATTAGGTCTTATTTTTACTTTTGGGGGTCAAAGTTCATCATTGAAAAAAACAAAAAAAAATATTATCGGGTATAATCGGAAATATTTTCAAAACTATTTCTTACGAAATAAATTTTATTTTATCGTCGTAATTCATAAAGAAATATTTGTAGATAATAATATAATATTGTAATTACACCAAACATTTATATTAGAATTTTTAAGAAATTATATACAATAATTCAATCTTTTGGATATATTGAGCTTTTATATTAGATAGGTATTATTTATCTTTTTCCATAAACGTTGATAAGCAATTTTCAAAAGTTTAAAAGTTTAAAAATATAAAACAAGGCTCCTCATAAGTCAAAATTATAATGGTTTAAAAGCATCAAAAATATAGGCACAATTTTTTTTCATAAACTTTTAAATTTTTTTAAAACTAATCCTCTTTAACAATTCCTGGTGATTCTACTAGACGTCTGAAGAGTAAATATAATCCCTTATTAAACCATAAATAACGATTCATATGCATACCAAAATACTAATAGAAATTAGAAAGTGTCATCATTGGGTGACTTATTCTTTCATCATAAGTATTTTTTCCTGTCATGCTTTTTTATTCTTATCACATATATTATATATTATTGTGTCAATTTGATATACATTGTATACTTATAAATAAATTAAAAATGTTTTTTTCTATTCTGGTATGATATAATTTCAAGCAGTCGGTAACCACCTGCGCCCTTTAACACAAACTTTCACCGAATACCAACGAAATATGTACAGATTAGCGATAAGCCATCAGATAAAAAAAGGCATCAACTAGTTGTTCTCAACAAATCACATTATAGTTTGACCAACCAAACCGGGAAATATTCACTTCAAAATATGAAATTAATATAGTATATTGCCATTCAAAATAAGAAAAAAACCTTAATATATTATAATTTATAACAATAATTAATTTTATAGTCAAATCAATTTTTTAAATGTTGTTATGAGATGAATTCAAATCATGTAAAAAATGATATTTTAAAAACGTTAAAATAGTTCTTGAAATAATTAGTTATTTACGTCGATACTCAAAGATACTTTACATATTATATTATATTAGGTACCTAAATATATTTTTAATTTAAAATATTATTATACACTGAAATATATTATAAACTCGCGTAGTTGAAACTATAAAAATATTAGATAGGTATCTAACTTATCTTTCCACGTTTATTCGAATAAGACTATGTACTAATACCAATTTAATAAAATTATATAAAATAAAATGTCTTTAATTTTCCATTGACTTGTACATACGGAATTAAAATTAGAAAATATTTTTTTTTAATTGTCTGATATACCTAGGTAGGTAGGTACCATAATACACCTGTTTTAGCGCATACAGTACCCCCAGGGACATCTCGCTATCTTACATATATTTTAAATATTATGAATAACGATTAATTAATAATTACTAACTATAAAATAAAGCGGGCGCATAGGCGTGTGCTAATGCACTCCACCTGTGGTTTTAATTTTGTCTTGGAAAATAATTTCAATGGCCAAATATCACATAGTATATTATAATTTATAATATAATTCATCCCAAACCACTAAAAAATAAATTACAGTATATGAAAATCATTTATTTTTATCATCAAGAAAACTGGAAGATACCTTCGCTGTTCTTAGAGCTAATTGTCTACGCACACGCCTATGAGAGCAGGCGTTTGATTAACCGATAATAAAAGTTATAAGCGTCTTATTTATAGTTAGAAATTCATACATTTCAATGAATTTACAGTCATTTATAATATTAGCGATGGCCAATTATAGGTATACACAGGTCAAAACTAATAAAAATATACTAATATAACGTATAATAGCATAAAATATATTATCAGTTAATAAATATTAAGCTAAATAAAATTAATCATGGACAATGATCGCATTTTGATTCATAGAGTAAGTATATTATAATATAATTTCTTTAGTTAATATTTATTTATTAATTTATGGTCCAATTGTATTTTAATTAACTATTTTATCATCAATATTATACACAATCTCAGTAGGTACCAGATACCTACTGACAAATTTAATGAACATTTTGAAATTCAATAGTTTTAAATAACTATGATAGATGCGTAAGCTTAAAAGTTATTTGACTTAATATGTCATCGAGATATTTTGCCCAAAACTCGTGTTAGTTTGTAGTAGACCAGTCAAATTATCATAATCCGTTCTTGCAACATGACACTGTGCGAATATGTCCGACTGCTTGCACTTATAAATTATAATACAATAATAATAATATAACTGTATACATTTATTACAATACCCTCCAGTAGTTATGGGTGACCGTGGTCAGAGGCGCAATTAAGGGACGATGGGCAAGTGGGACTCATGCCCCGGTTGACAAATTTTAGGGGTGGTGAACATTTAATATTAAGGGTAGCATGGGGCTACATGATTCACTTTTGATCTTATTGTATTTTACATAAAACTGGTGCAGTAAAATATTTCTAAATGTTTAATTTTCATTAATAGATATACATGTAATGATTATGATTGATATAATGATGATAACTAGTAAAAAAAAATATATCGGTAAGTTAAAAACTTCTTTAGAACAAACAAATAATTCGTAACACATTACCCCCAAGACAGGGCAATATGGCACATAGGTGGGATAAAATTATACAAATTAGTCGATATACATTTTGATATAATGTTAAACCTAGCTACCCTTGTCCAATCATTAGTTATAATAGATACTAAATTAATCCATATTGAAGATGAATATTTAGCTAAAATGTACAATGTATACATAATGTTATCTACTGCTGTTCATAAGATGTACACACTGTATTTATCAGATAGTGACCTTAGTCATCTAAACCTAATTTAAATTTATACAAAATAGTTTAAAAAAAAAACTTTGAATAAAAACAGGTAGTCTAGTCTAGCTTTAAACAAAGAAAAATGGAGGCTTGGCCGTGAAACGGGATGGTCCTAAGAGTCCAATAAACCTCAAAAAAATAAAAAAATATATAGTATATATATATAATATAATATTAAATGTATACAAACACTAAAAGAATTTTAAAAAATATGATAAGTTTAAGTTAGTATTATCGAACATTGTAAACGTTTACTCCGTAACAGTTGACCCCATCTTTAACGATTTTAGTTATAACGTAATGATTATTTTGTTTAAAAAGATAATTCCGAAGAAATATTATTCTGAACAAACTAGACTAGGGCTGGCGGTATTATCGGTATACTGGTAACTACCGGTATTTAAAAAATGCCAAATCCGGCATTTTCGGTATTTTAGAGTACCGGTATACCGTGAATAGGTGATTACCGTTGTTACCGAAAATACCGTACATCTACTTTTATTATTTATTATTTTTATATAATCGTTATGAAATAATATAATAGCCCTATCCTAGGTTGGAAACTTAGAAATACTAAACATTTTTCCGAGGTATGGTATTTTTGATAATTACCTAATAGATACGATATTTTCGATAATTACCAAAAATACCTTATAACCGGTAATATATTAGATACCGGTAATAAATAAATACCGGATACCAGAATAAAAATTTGAAATACCGCCAGCCCTGAGATAGACAATATTATAATGAAATAAAAATAATTCCTTTAAAGAAAAACTTGATCGATATAACAAGTTTTTTTTTCAGTGCATTTTACTTTTTTCAAATTATTTATTAAAATACGTTTGATATTAAACCAGCTTATCAGCGATAGAATGCACAAGGTTGAAGCTGATAATTTCACGCAATTATTTTGGTGTTAGTAACTGCGTATTACAAATATTTGTTACCGTAACATTTTGCCCTGTGTATAATTCCTGAGCCTCTGATGTCCCATGCTCCGCTACCTAGTAATCAAAATACCTATCTATATCGGTGACGGGGTAGGCCCATGTATAATTGCTACTTGTTAAATTTAAATTTAATCATAAATCATCTGTACCCTATGAAAAATTATTCTGTGCGGAGATTGCGTGCAGTCAACTTTCATTTCTATCCAAGAATATTTTATAACATGTATTTAGGTATATTATCAAAGGTAATTTTTTTTTCTATATTTATAATATTATGTTAAGTTGAATTTTAATTATAGTTGTTGACAAAATTGCCGAACATAATATAATATTATTAATGATCATAGTATCATACTATTATATTATCATCTTTTTCATAATATTGTTATTAAATTGTAACTTATCAGTTAATGACCATGTACCGTGGAATAGTGTAAATAGGTTAGTGGTAAAATAAATAGTTTCAAGTTAATTTGAGTCTAAATGTAATGAAACGTTCACTTTGTATTGAAAATAATAATTAATGGCGAAACGTTTGTGTATTGTCTATATGATTAGGTAATATTGTTTTGAAATTGCAACTAAATAACTGTAATCGTTAAGTTTAAAAATCGTCAATATGAACTTTAAATAACATAAAAAAATGCATTTTCTATATTTTCAATTTTTCGCAAGAGCAACTTAAGAGGACCCTTTTATTTTACTTTCTATAATACATCATACATTCAATAGATTTTGTTTAAATTCAATATTTGAGTTATTGTGGAATATGTAGGACGTAGGTATTACTATATTTTATACACTTTACAAAATGTGTTCGATATTACGTCATTGAATAAGGATCAGTGTTATAGAAGTGCAATCGTCGAGGGTGTGGGAGCGTCAGCCAAATTTTTCCCAAGAGAGCACAATGCATAAATGTCGTCTCCGTCGAGAGGCGCATGACAATCCGGCACACAGACACGGAACACACGGAAACACACACCAAAACTCGCGCTATCATCCAGACGTGTGTAATAATAATAATAATGATAATAACAATATTAATAATAATAATAATTGGACGTTAATTTAGCCCGTGCCAAGGCTGCGACGGCGGGACCAGACCAGAAATGCCAGGAATGTTGAACCTCGTTGACCCGTGACCTGGCGAGCGCGCGCGCGCGCGCGCAACACCATTGTGTCCGTCGTCGTCCTTACTCCTTTTACGGCTGATGCGTGCGGTGGTCGCGTCTTCGTCGTGATGATAATAATAAACGCTTTTTATTTTCACGTAACGGATAACAGGTTTCCGGGTGGGGTGGAGGGGTGATGGGAGGCTGGGGAGGCCGCCGTTATATATATATAGTCTTTATACCGCGGGTGACCGTGGTAACCGGGAACGGGTAGTGGTGGTAGTGTGAAGGGGGACCGCGTTTGAGGAACTCTATGGATCAGATAAGCGCCGCACAGGATCGGATTGTGTGTGTGTGCAGACGAAGGCACCTACACTTCACTGCCAGCTCTTTGAGTCATGTCCCCCGCGGGGGTTCGACGCGCGCGCGTCACGTATCGCTGTTGTATAATATTGTTGTGGTGTGGTGTCATCGTCGTCGTTATTAATTTACTATTGCATCGATAGCATTATAATAATTTTATCGTACGGTAACGCGCCGTCGAAACCGCGAGACCTGCAAAATAAAACGAACGCATTAGTCGCGATCCTGCGGGCAAATATTATGGTGGGGGGGGGAGCTTGAATATTCGACGGCGTATAGTGCCGCGGGATCGTAGCTTGCAAGCTGCCAAAGGATTTACCCGCAGTACAAACATTTTTAACAGGAACACTATATTATAAACCTATTATATATGGGTACAGTAGAAACTCGACTAACCGTCACTGTCGGGACCGGGACTATGACAATTAACCGACTAGGACGTTTAACGGAAAACCAGTCATAAACGTATATATTTTCATACAAAAATAATACAGATATAATAATCCGTAACCCCCTTTTGTTTCATCGAGACTTGAGCTTTTTGAGCGGCAAGGTTCCGTTTTTTATGGAGAAGAAAGACCTGCGTTGCATATAATATTATGTCGTTTTTTTGGAAGATGGCGGATAATCGAGTTTCTACTGTACTTAGTAATTATTTATTACAACAGTTATAATAAAATACATAGTTTATAGTCAGCTTACTTTTTATTATCATGTTGAGACGTGATTCGGAAGCAGAGAGAGGGGCTATGGAATTGAATGTAGGACGTAGGTTGTAGAAAAGAGAGGGAGAGAAAGACCGAAAAAGAGATAGAGGACAGAGCCCTATAATGGTGCTATGTAGGGCAAAGATGGTCGACCTCAATTAATTGTGAGCGAGTGATGAGGAAAAATAATAAAAATATATTGTTCATTATAAAGTATATATGTTTTTTTTTTTTTTATTAATTATCAAAGGCATCGAGTACTAGGTTATTATAAAGTATAATATTATTATTTTTGTAGTTTTTACAGATGCATATGTGCAGTTTCAAAGTTTTCCCCGAAAGTTTATCAAATTGTTAGTGTTTTATACCAGACTACATAATTGCAAGTTACAAGTACTTTATCAATTGTAAGTCAGATAATCTGTTGTCCTGTATAAATTATACAAATTGATGTGGTGAACTTGAGATATCGATTGCAGTAATGCATTACATTCGTAACGTTATACTAACTACCCCCAACACTGGAAGTACGTAGGTACATAGGTTAGGTTTTATTATGTGTTTTAGCTACCATTCTATACTTAGATGTCGCTTTTATGTCGGTAAATCTTGTCGCACGCTTACACCATACTGCTATAATAGGTATTGGTTTTTGGGGCTCGTAAGTATTATAATATTATGCTTGAATTTGCTCATCGATATTGCCAAGGCGTAATTAGTATTTTAATTTTTTAGCTATTATAGCGAGTGGAGGTTTATAGAACTACGTTTCGAAATATAAGCTTGCGAATATCGTACGACACGATTAAATGTTTGAAATGTTATTTCATTCGTTTTTACATTAATGTAATATTATAATATAATATTAGCGCCAATGTGCGCTATCGTCACCATTAATCTGTTATAGCGACGAATTTTTGTTTTTGACGGTTTAGGTATTCATTAAAATTAGGTATAGCTGGTACCTTATACCTACCGCTTCTGTATTCAAGGTATTAAATACAAATTAAGTATCCAATATTACTACATAGTTAGTGGGTAGCAATAATACTATATAATTTATTTTATGTCTCTCCATAGTATAATATTAAGTATAAATAAGCACAGATTACTCTTTGGGTTATCCACGTACTAATTAAAAACTCAGATTAACTTTTTTTAAACTTAGACAAGTTTTTTTCTCCATATTAACCTTAAACTCAGCAAGTTAAATGTATTATTTGTCAAGTGCCTATTTGATTTCTAACTTAACGATCTTGTGTTCACCTAACTGAACATAACTTGCGTTAATTATTTTCATTAACTTGCCCACGTTTGGTATTGAGTATTATTATACCCATCTATATAGGAACTCAATGTCGTTACGATTAAGTATATGCTAATACAGTTTAAATGTAAATAATATGCAAATGTAAAAATCGCAGCTACGAGATCTGAAATCTTCTCATATAAAAGTACCCGTATCATGTGATTAATTATTATCGTTGTAGCCGCGATGATATTATAGTCACGGAATGCCATTGGCAATAGATACCTACGTATTATTATAACGTTAATGGACACAAATTTGACACGTTATGAGCTCACGTTGTTTGCAGGTATACACTATATAATTATCATAATCGAATACGATGATTTATTCAACGGTTTACTACCGACTTACGAACTGTGGCCAATTTTTTTCAACAGTAATTCAATTATTCTAATCTATATAATACTATAACAGCATATTATCAATATCATTTTTAAAAAAATGTCTGCAATCGTTTTCAAGCAATCTGTAAATAGAAATATATTATGATGGTTTCCACATATACAGTGAAATATTTAGACCTGAACTTTATGAATTGGCTGTGAAATTTTTAGAAAAAAAGTCATTTCAGAAAAAATGATCAGAGCCGAAAAATTGAATGCACTAATCAGAGAAATATTGCCCTTCTTGTAGTCATTAAATAAATAAATAAAAGTATGACTAGAAGAATAAGCGTTTTTTGTTTTTGGTTGACAACGGGGTAGGTACATCTTTTTTTTTAGTCTCATTTATCAGCTGCGTGCAACACTCATTTCGTGTGGTGGGTGTATAACATATTATAATATCTTATACTATTATGCATTATAATAATATTACAGTATTAAAGTGTTTTCGTTTTTCACATAATCTCGATATGTATTTGCATATTATAGGTACGTAGGTACAATATATTATTTATATATATATAATATATAGTTTTCCTGCAGTGCGCCACGGACGAGGAACCGTATAAAACTCGAGGTACCCCTCGGGCGTGATTGTTATTCGTAGTTTATATGTATCGTGGACATGTGTACATTAGATTATCGTCATGGTCCTGTAAATAACTGTAATCGTTAAAAATAATACCACTCAAATATTATAAGTGTCTCGCGTGAATATAACGCGATGTTTCGATTACAATCTGCTGCTATATACATATATGCCTTCCTCTACCACGGTATAATAATATGATATTATATAGGTATAGTAGATAGGTACACCTATATAATATTATTATGTTTGAAAACCGATTTTGTCGTATAAAAACGAGCCGGTAATCAAAATGAGCGTACGAAAAAACAACAACTCATACGCGCGCGTATATAATTAGGTATAATATTATTATATTCGTTTGAAATTTAAATCTCACGTACCGTACGTATCGCTGTCGTAAACCAATTTCCAAAACATATAACACTCCAAACCATCTTTATTTAATAAGAACGATAAATAATATTCATAATAATATTATAATATAAACCACGGATATGCGAATATTATCGGACACACTCGAATTGTCTCTCATCTGATCCTCGAATAATTTCCTCCCGTGATTTTTGTTTTTTCAAGAATCGCCTGCCGATTTCAAAAACTTCATTCACTCAAATTTCCTCCTGTCTTAGGTAGTGAACTTCTTGTACTGTAATCGCCTTCGCGATAGACATATTAATTAATCTACTATGAAACTAATTGATAGATTTCTAGTATTAATCTGAAACATAGTTTTTTGAAAATTAAAAACAATTATGAACCACGCGATAGTTAAACCAAAAGAATAAATCTTAGACTATAGGAAAAAAATAATTTATTGAACAATTTTAATAACAAGTTAGGTGAAAAACAATAGTGATGGTGTAGGTAATTAGTAATAATTTAGTATAAGTCTATATACTACGTACATTTGTATATAAATATTATTACAATAATGAATAAATAAATGCTGAACTGTCTAAAATTTAAGTCAATAAATAATCATTTATAGTTAAATTATAATTAAATGTTTATAAATATTATTTATATTTTAAAATGGCAGTAATCATTTTTAAAAATATATTAAATATAACTTAGATAGTAATAATAATATTAAGCCTATTCCCGACAATCGTTATAATAAATAATAATATTACAATTTAAAAAAAAAACACAAATCGGATTTAACTGAGAAAAGCAACTGGTAAAAAAATATATTGATAAAAATTAATATGCTTGGACATTACAGAAATCGTTATAATAATCGATAATAAATATGTTATTGATATCTTAATTATCAAATCTAGATACATACTAAGGGATGCAATCGTAGTGAAAAAAAGACATCTATCTAGATTTGAGAGGCCACTCGTCTGAGCCCTAATCTAATAATATGATATGATAAGTATTTTATAAAAATGATATACCTGTGATTCTCGTCTTATAACCGTAATGAAGTCGACGTTGTTCTGCGAGTCATCACTCATCGTAGACATTTTATTCGAAGTGATTGACAAAGAAGCGATGTGGCTCGGAAACGTGAGTTTTGATAGATCGTAAAAGGGTTTAGCAAGCATATCAGCTAGTAGCGGGTGTATGTATATGCTTTATGGGAATACCGAAAATACTTTTTGGTAAAACTAATTTACATACCAAGCACATCGACTATAAATAGGGTAGTTGGTTTTTATGGTGGGGAGGGGGTCCTTGGTAGATATTAAGCCCCCCCCCCCCCCATTATCTACCAATGTAGGTGTTCAAATTATTTTGCCGATGTCCTGCTGATATTAAACATATTAGCTACCTAATTAAAATAACACGATATGGTTAAAGTCCGTTACACTGACAGTGAGTGTTATTCGTAAATCCAAAAGCACTAAATTTTCTAAATTTTCCGTTAAAAAAATGTTAGGATTCGAGCTATATTATACAAAGTGTATGCCCTAGTTGATTTAATTCGCCATTTGCGACTAAGAGTACCTATATTATATATAACTATTACAATTATAGGTATAGCAAATTAAAAATGTGTAAAATTATACTTATATAATGTCACATTCTAACCCAACATATAATATGTCAATATTGTATAAGTTATTCAATGATAATTTTTTTTAATACCACGCGAAGTGTAATAATTTTTCTTTAATTGAGACAAAAAAAAAACACCACGTTTGAACAGTTAGTTTTTTCTTTTTCTCAAAGCCATATAGGTATAGGTATAAGGTGTATATAGCACGTAGGTACATTAGGTATAACGTGGTCCGGTATATAATAATAATAATAATATATACGCTGCACTACTGCAGCATTATTATAAGAAATTTGAGACATTTTAGCCGCCGCTGCAGATATATACCTAACAAATTACACAAACACACACACCACACACGTGCAGCACACACATTACACGTATACAAACAAATTAAAATATATATTATATCGTACAAGCACATAAAAAACACACACACACATATATTATATATTATTATTCTCGCACAAGTATGTAGGTATATATATTGTGTGTGTGTGTGTGTGTGGTACTGTGGTATACATTATGGGTACATCATCACCACCGCCGCCGCCTAAGTCACAGCCTCCGGCACGCACACACACTCTCTCACACGCCGCTGTTGCAGGTAATTTGTCCGATGAGTTTTTTTTATTTTTTGTTAAGTTTTTTATCCGATCGATCTAGACACACGGACGGGCGCGTGCTATACCTATACGTATATATATATATACCGCTTGGGTCCTAGGCACGTTTAATATATTATATATATGTAGATAATATAATATATATATATTTGTATATACCACACGCACGACGTCCGATTTTACGGCGATACAGTCCTATTTCGAAAAAAATAAGAATAATAATATATATATTTCACATGGAGGTACGTACGGGAATGTTCACGCCGCCGCAGCAGTGACAAACACACGAGCGCGTGCAAGGCGACGTATATAGGAGAAAAACGTACATAATATATAATATTATTTAAATGGGTGACGGTTGTATATTTTCGTATATAATAATAATATTATGTGCTGACGAAGACTGAAATGAAAATAATATTAACAAACACGCGTATAAAAACTTACACATGACGCCGTGCAGAGGATGTACGTTATAATAATAATATCTTATTATACGATGCACGAGACGACGAGAGGAGGGCACGCGTTATTTTTTCTTATTTTTTCTCTTAAGAGCGACATCGCTCGTGGTGCATTGCAGTCTATTATGATAGTTCATAATGCAATATATTATAATATGTAAATACAGTGGAAATCGATTATAACATAGTTTAATAACGACATCGGGCAATTACGTATAGTCGGCACAATATCGGCACTGATAAAGCTACTGTGGAAATACGTCAATACCGAATATTTCCGACACTCACTATTAATTTAACATTAAATCGCATTATATACGCTATTATAATAATATATACTGCTGCCTACCAATAAGTCAAAACCCCGCCGCCATCATAATATCTACAGTCACCGGAGAACGTTTTTGAGAAAAACATAACTTTGCACCTTGTACATATTTTTTTCGATATTAATTATATTTAATAATAGTGACGACCACGAGGACAGGAGTTATAGGTATAAGGTATTAGGAATTGTATATTATAGGCACGTAGACTATAATATTGAAAGACAAATGTAACGAATTCTTTAACTCGGGACTTATCGAGAAAAAATCAAAATCGGATAAAATATGTATTCATATTGTAACGTAAAACTCTATAAATGGGGCTAATTAGACCAAAATAATTACGATTACCTGCTAATCGCGGAAAAAATAGGTGATTTGGGTGTCTAGTGTTGATTATAATTATTTGAGTACGACACTATGATATATGTTTTCCTTTATCATTTCACCTGACGAATGCAACATGAAATTATATAATAAATGATATTATGGTTAAATTGAACAACATAATATGTTAAAAGTAAGATAATATTATTATCTTACTGTTTACGTTGATCAATGGTACATTGGTACCTAATGGTAAAATGGTTATTGGTACTTGGTTACTTGGTTCATATGCAAGAATGCCGTGTAAGTAATAATTTCTGATAGAATAAAATAATTTATAAATTTTACAATACACCTACAAATTATATTGTGGAGTACAATATTATATTTGAAAACAGTTTATTATTATAGGTAGTTTTTATAATTTACAATTATTTTAAAATAACAAATTTACAAATTCTTTCAAAAAATACTGACCACGTTGGAGTCAAAACCAGTCTGGGCTACTATATGAAAAAATTCCTCACATAATAATTTTCAGCCCATACTATAAGATCAAATTCCGTATTATCAACTAAACACTTACGACGATTTTGCTTCATTTGGTTGTTTTTACGGAGTATTTTAACAATTTAAGTTGCCTATATTATTTTTGTAAGGCAATATTTCAGACTTCAGGCATACACAAACTGAATTTTATAATTATTTTTTTAGTTTTAAGTGCTTTTACCTAATTTTAAAATTAATTTTTTTTTTGGACTTTTGGCGTTTTAGTTTATGAGGACTGAAATTGAGAACGTTTTTACACAACGACAAAACTGATTTAACGACTGGGATTATTATGGCACAATAATATAATTATTATTGTTGTTTCGTGATCGCGTACAACGTTAGTACTAAGTAGGTACCTATATATAATTTATCGGTAATCCAATACCTAGGTATAATTTTATCATGTATAGGTAATAATAATAATTATTAAGATAATGTGGTAAATTTATCTGCAGCCTATACCGCTTATTCGTATTTTGTTTAAGTTTAGGTTAGTCTGAAGTTGGTAAACATTAAATTGTACAAGAAAATTTCCCGTTATTATTGTATAGTGTAGGTATATATTTTCCTACATAAATTTGATATTGATTATTATTAATATTCATTACGTCATGTAAACATATAACTTTCAAAATAAATGTTAATGGGACCAAAATATTAATCTATATGATTTCAAAACTAGGTAGTTACTTTTATTATACGTCCTACCACCTACAACGACAAATTTTCCTGGTCCCTTGAAAGTTGTTATAACCGATTTACACTGACACTGTACACAATAGTCATAATATATTATAAGCACCTTTATAAAGGTTATACTTTTATAATATATGGTTTTTATTTAGATAATAATACATAGGGACTTAATTTAGGGGAAGGGGAGCAACCGTCTCCTTTACGGACAACACATACCATCAATTTTGCAGGGACAGAAATTCTTAAGTAGCACTATATACATAATATTATCGGATTATTAACTGAACTTCGTTCGTCAACAATATTTAAGTTTTATAGTTATAAAAATTTAAAAATGTATCTATTTCTAACATACAACCATTTGCTGTATAATGTGTAAGAATATAAATTAATTAATCAACAATGTAGTATGTAGTATATTATAATAATGTCAGTCCAATGGCCACGACTGCCGCGAACTTTGTTTAATAATAATGAAAAAAAAAAATGTCTAAGAATATATTATTTTTATCGTTATTATAACATTTTATAAAGGTATGTAGACATCTACGTATTCCGTTGTTTATTTAAATTGTTATTTTTGGCATACCTGTAAGGTTGTATACGCGATAAAAAAAATTGTAAATATTTTTCGAGGCGGATGTCTTGATTTTGAATTGTGCATTTTATTTAATGAACAAACGTATTACTTTTTGATTTTTAGGACTACTTATATACATTACACACAATGAATTATTGACGATTTATAGTATATTTAAATACATAAAAAAAATTATAGGTATTGGCGCAAATGATATTATGTATTTGTTGTATTGTTGATGCTTTTATATCCACCATATAACCTATTCTCATTTGCAGTTACCATCTTATATTTCATCAAAAATGAGAATCTTCAAATCAATATTGTAATATAATATAATTTAGTCATACCTACTTATTGTATCTCACTTAATTAATAGGTAATATAAATAAGTAATAATTATATAAGTTCAAATATTAGAATTTAATACTGTAATAAGTATGAGAAGTATAGGTAGGTAATATCAATCTCTTAAAAAGTGAACATGTAATAACTAATGACAATAATTTTATCACTCATAGTTTTGTCCACTATTATAAAGGCCGAGCTTTTTAAAACATTCCTGCAAACTTGTGTAGGATATACATTATATTACATTATTTATTACCTACATTATAAAGTATAAATGTATAATACACATTATATTGTTTGGTCGTGCGTAAAAAGTTCCATTATGTATATGGATACAGGAGATTACGCAAATCTTTTATTTTCAGGTAAAAAGGTTATTCTGGTAGTAGTATACATAATTCGGCCCAATATATTATATTATTATTATATTAAATTAGAATTCGGTGCCAAGTTTTCCAGCCATTTTCGCGGGTTGCGCGATCTGCACCTCGCATACAATAATGTTAATGTGTAATATTTAAATTTAAGACGTGTACAATATATTACATTAAATACGCTCGAGATGACAACATTAAAATATCCACATACTATTTTCGTAGTCACACCTTACTTAAAAAAAAAAATTCATGCAGATACGCCATGGGACAGAGGTTATTTTCGCATGCACTATCTCTACACACATTGTGACGTGCAGGTGTACATTTTATGTGGCATATATAATTGCAATATACGAGCGAAGCGTATACGGCAACCTCCGTGACCATTTACCTATCCATTTTGAAACGTCACCCAAATCCGAAGGCCCTTAAATAATAATATCAACACAGCGGTATACTTAAATATATGGCCAGAGCGAAGACGTCACTATACGGTGTAATGTAGGTAAAATATAAATATAGGAAGAGCCTCGGTAATAAATGTATTTAATACAATAGCTGCATTACCCGACTTCCCCCGGGTTAAAATTATTCTGCCTATACCTATATCGTTAAACGTTTTGTTTCAGTTCAATATTTAATATTATTATACAATGATTGATTTTATAATTTTCCACTTCTCACTATTCTGGACGCATATTTTTTGTAAACACGAAAAACTGCAGCTGACCGATTTAATAAATACTTATATAGGTATGGCATTTAATCCAAGCTATAGACACCATCCGAGTCTCAAGGAATCTATTGATGTAACTTTTATCGAAAATATTGTCCAGTTGTTTTTGTTTCTATATAGAGGACAAACAAACAAACATTTATTTGTACCTATATACAAAACAATTTACATAAATATAATAGATTATAGATAGATCATGAAGATATTGTTTGTTAGTTGCTACAGTTTGTTTGAGTAACAAATTGTTTATTCTAGGTAGGTAATAATTATAATAAAGAGTGTGTGCATTAAAAAAAGTTGTGAATATAACAAACAATTTGTTGATTCAGGTAAAAATTCTATTCACTGTTCTGACCAAAGGTTTGTAATCCTATTATTGTAATTTTGTAATTCTACTTAAAAATTAGTTTTTTTGTAGTTTTTTGTTCAGCGGATACCACTGTGGCTTATGTACCTATATATATGCCAACCCTCGACAAGTTGTGCAATGGCGGTTTTAGGTTCGAAGGCAGTTCAAAATGATTCTGTGCCTTTAAAGTTTAAACGAACGTAAAATACGATACTTGCTTGGCTATACAATTTTATCAATTTTACGTCTGTTTATGCAAACCTTGGTCGTAAGGCAGCTCTAATGACATGGTTAGAGGGGGGGGGGGAAGTCATAATTTTCTGGCAATTTCGATGATGATTTTTTTTTTATAATTTTATTTTTAACAATATAAAATTGTTTAGAAATACAGCTTGGGGGCGGCCCCCCTGGAGCCGCCCCTATCGTAAGCACGCGTGCGTTATACCGCGATATACGTTGACCGAATAAAATCATCGTTGATTTTTTATTAATATGTAACAATAATAGTCGTCGATTGTCGATGCTATACATAATAATATGTATAAAAGGAAATTAATATACATTTCAATAATATTTTATATTAATGTGTGTTGAAAAAATCGTCTCTTTTCGCAGATGTGCTCAAGACGTATATTGTTGTTCTCGGTAAACTGGTTTTTTAACGTTTACGAATTATCGTTGTGTTCAACAAGTTTTTTTTTAATGAGTATAATAATTAAAAATTTATATTATTTATACACATTTTTTATTACGTTGTTTTGAGACGTATTCGACGTTTTTGCATTAAATAGGTATAGGTATGTATTATATTATATAGATATGCCTCATGTGTTCTTATATACTATATAGCCATATTGCAGTTTAGTAAAAAAAACATTTTGGTGAATATTCATGTTCCTGAATAACAATTCCTTGATTATTCAAACCCAAAGTATACACATACATTATGATGTACACGCGCGCACACACACATATACAATATACATACTTACATATCGCTATATATGTATAACATTTGCATATATTATTTATGTATACCTACAATATATTATATAATATTCGTTAAAATACAAATTGTATTTAATTTCTCACGAAAAGGCTTAACCAGAGAGATAAATAAAACTTAAAAGTAGGTACCATAAAGTGTATACCTAAACATAACACATACACACACACACACACACACATATGCATATAAATAATATTTAAAAAAATAATTTTAAAATATGGTACTTATATATTCAAAACGAAAGTTTATCCATTATTGTAAAGTATACCTACCACGCCAGTTCTTTTAAAATTTTAAACGACATTACGACTAGGTACATCGTAAAATATAATCTAATTGTAAATCGTAATACATAATATATTATACTTATAGGTAGGTGAAAACAAAATTATTAATTTAAAAACTAATCCATAATAATTCATTCTTTGGAAAACAAATTTTTACTACCTATTCTAATATTTGTCTAGTACTGTATTAAAGATTGAACCATCGAATCCAAAAAATGCAATTTTTAAATAAAAAACAGGAATAAACCATATTATAAGCACTTTCGTTAGGTTAAAACAACACTTTTTTTATTGTTGTTCTATCCAAAAATCACTCACTTTATAGCGAGTTTAAAATTATATACTTACCTAAAAATGTATTATTTACTGACTATATTTATTTAAATGAAACCTAAGTTAGTACTCATCACTGCAGTAATTACCTTGAAGTTCAATATTTGTTTACATGTTATAAAATATAGCGACTTCATCATCATTTTTGTAAACATAAATCATTTTTTTCATTTTAGGTGGAAAGATTGTCGTATGTATCACAACTTAATAAACTAAACTTAGTTCTTCTTCAAAACTTTTTGTAAAACTACTGAGTAAAAATTGTTGACGTTAATATAATAGATCTGCAAGTCTGTACTTTGGCGGCAATCAGGAGGAAGGCTTGAGGGGGCTAACTCTCTCTCCTCCCCCCAAAAAAAAGTCCGCAAAGCCCCTCCTTTTTTAGGATCGAAGCCCCTGCTCACATTAATGTTATTAATGTTAGCCCCCCTTAAATTTAAATGGATTTCCACCTATGGGTCTGTAGATTAAAAATAGTGTGAAATTTTAACCCACATTCAGTATGGCGTGCGCGGTATTTCGCTATACAATATATGAGCACAATAAAGTGTGCGATTTTCGCCCATCGAATTTTTTGTAGTCGAAATCATAATAATATAAGAGTGCAGTTTTTGGATACTACCTTATTAAACATTACCCTGTTTGTTTTACATTTCTAAAAATAAGTTTAGAACACCTTATATACCCATTGTGTCACGTCCGTCCGTCCAGCGGCGTAATTACGGGGGGGATTTGGGTGTCGTATACCCCCCCATGACTTTATTTTTTAAACTGGCAAACCATATTATGTACCTACTTATTTAATTATATAAATATTAATATTTATAGATACTATTGTACCTATTGATATAGTATATTTTATAGAAACAACAAATAAAAACACTCATCACTATTGCAATATTGCACAAATATATTGAAATAATGCAGTTTAGATCGATTTTTGGGAATTTTTTCGGGAACTTATAGGTATATTTCAACGAGTCAAGTAGAATGGTACAATCAGAATTTTTCACCCAGACTTGGTTCCAAGATTATAACCTTTGAATTTTTGAATTTTGAGTACTTCACGTCTACGCAGATTATTCCCTGACTCTACTCGAAAAAGTACATTTTAAAACTTTATTAAATAGTATGTAGTACGTACCTAATTACATTTTAGTATTATACAGATAACAGATCACAATGGTTGGACTGAGAGGTTTTTATGATATAAATAAAAAACGTTTTTTTGATACGTGGTCCAGGTGGGGTGTAAATGTTTCAATCCCCCTTCCCTCACAAACATGACAGCGTCCGTCCGTTAGTTACCTACCAGTACATGATATTTATAGTTGGGTACGATTGTTGATAAATATTGTGTTCTTTTTAAGTTGTGTGATAATAATATGGAATTATTATATGGTTTATTGGGTTGTATTAAAATACTTTTAGAAACCGGAAATTTAGCACGATGGTAGAATGAGCTTTCTTAACTTGTTTATATTAATTTATAGTTGAATACTTTAATGTGCTTAGGAATATAATTAAGAATAGTTTATGCGTCGTGTGGAGGTAGATGTAGGTATGCCAATTCACTGCACCAGCTAACACGGTATAGTTATGTTTAAGTGTGTAGTTGTGTACTCGTGTGTATAGGTACCTACTGTATACCATAATATATTATAAGCGTTATAAATTACACTGCACATTTCACCACGTCCTGCAGAAGTTGTACGAAATAACTGCACGTCGTACAACACTAATTATAGCGCACTGCGGAATTTGATGAACAATTATTAGAAAAACGCAATTATTATTGTACTTAATAATTTATAATATTATGTGGTGGTACTTATACCTATACTTGTTTGTTACCGCCCCACCACTGACCCATATACAATATTTATCACCCTGGAACCAGGTGACCTTACGTCTGCAGCTGCAGTCTCTAATCTAAAATCTAAAATGTCGACACTCATGTTCGATATTTCACTGTATCTCTATAATAATATCTAACACATAGGTTAGTCTAATATGTGGTCTATTTATGGAAAAAATCTAAAATATACTTTTTATAATATTAGAAATTGTATTTTAATATATTTTAATCGTGATAGCTGTCCGCTTGTCACTATTGTAAATGTTATTTAATGTTCATTAAAAAGCAAATGGAAAAAAGTAAGTAAAAAGTATTTGAAAGTATCTATTTGAAAAAAAATTGACGAATTACCATTAAAATTTTAAAAAAATACATCAAATATAGGTATACATAATTATTGGTTGTGTAAATAATATATTTAAAATTACGTTATTAAACTATAACACATAAAACCAATAAGCTACATTTCACAAACATTTTATTTAAATCGTATATTATAAGCTACACTGTTATAGCGTTTAAAAATTCATCAATATTATAATTTTCATTGTATCGAGAGTAGAATTAAAATAAATTTTCCTGCATTCTTTTATTTTTTTTTTTTGGTTGAAAATTGCATAAATCATATTGTGCTAATTTTTTTCGCATCAAAATCTATCAAGCTAATTTTTTTAATATAAGTGATTAAATTGAAAAGTGATAATAACTCACAAGTTTGGAAAGTCGATAGTTAAATTCCTTTGTTTCGTTGTAGGTTCCTTTTAAATTATGAATATAAATTTAGTGTACATTCATGTAACGGGGGAAACTTTGGGAGTAGATATCGAAAAGTGGTTTGTTTACCAGGCCGGGAAATTTCTATAGGTCTATTAATACCATACACATAGGTTTCATATGAGCGGTCGATCGTTACAACGTTATACCTAATTTTCAGTTTTCATAATAATTTTCGTTTCTTTTCGTTTGCTTTTTTTTACTTGCTTTTTTTCCGAACCAGATTTAAAGTGTCAAACGGCATGGCATTTGCTTATTTTAAAATATTGTTATAAATCAGTTTTAAAACAAAAATCAAATAATGACGACTAACATTTAAGAAGGATCTTTATAGAAAAAACTGTCTTATTTTTTCCATGTAATTATGCAAAGTATTATTAATAATTGTAAAAAAAGTATGTATTATTTGAAAGTTGTGTAACGGTATATAAAAAACATCATAGTACAACCACGTTTGTCATCCGGTGGTGCGGGCGTGGTGATACATTTTATATGGCTTGGTGGCGGAAGCTAAAAAACAAAATACCTTTTATGTTATTACTTATTATTATATAATATAACGTTATAATAAAAATACCACAATACAATTTTTATTTTATAGTCATATACTCATATCTAGTATTGGGTACGTTCACTAAAAAAGTAAACGCGTTCACGTCCACATTCGTTAAAAAAATGATTTTTCCCTTGAGTTTAACATTAACTAAGCACTTTGCACTTAGCATTTGAGACACTTCAATATCTGTGATTTTTATCTTCAATACGTGAACTAGTTTTCAAGATAAACTATACTATCCATCGATAGATAAAATATTTTATTTTCAAGTGAGGTGGTATCAATGAATTGTGAATTTCAATAGATATAATATTTATTATTTTTAGGTATGACAATATTATTATGATTTTCGTATTTTTATTATCAAATGAAATAAATGAAACAAAGTCGTTCACGTTCGTATTATTTGAACGCATTCTTTTCAAACACTGGTCATATTGATGTATCCTAATTGGTTTTGAATTATTTTAAAAGCATTTTCAATTTTCAAGGTACCAAAAAAAAAATATCATTTAATAAAAAATTAGAACACTATCACTCCAACATAAAATATGTAAAACTGGGTGTAAGCCAAAATAATAAAATAAATACTAATAACCACTTCGTGATGCGCCCTATGTATCTTAAATGAACTGGGACATTAAATAAGGGTTATTTCAGAATTTTTTTCTTTTAATTTGTCATTCCTTTGTCAACCTATAAAATCGAAAATTATGTGCAGTTCAAAACGTCTACACGCCGTACATCACGGTACTTTAGTAGTTAAGTTTAATATTATGTTAAATTAAATGAAACGACAACGTTAAAAAAAAGTTATTCTATTAAAATAGTTAGTTATTAAATGATTTTTGTCCTAGGGGAAAAGGGTGGTTGATTTTTTTGAATATGCGCTGTATAAAAATATAATTTATATTATTATAAATATTGAAAAAGGGTCATTTTGGGAACCACCCCCCTCCATAATTTGATTTCCACTGCAATTATAGAGCAATATTTATTATAATACACTATGCATCGTTATTGAAATTAAAAGACAAGTGGATACACAGGCGTTAGTTTCAGGTGCAGCACGCGAGATAAAACTACCCCATTTCCTATATTTTTTCCTGAAATAACAATTAACCCAAAACCACCTTTTACACTTTATTTCAGGCCCCGCAACAAAAACGAAATCATGTATACAATATAAAAATGATTAGTTAAAAAAATCTAATTTATACGAAATATTATAATTGAAAGTTATTATTATTTTATAGTTAATTATCAACGAAAATTACATAAGAGCACAACAAAATATAACTCTATATATAATAGCAACAATAACAATAATAATTAATAACTAGCTGGTATTGTAGTTATACGAGATAATATTTTATGTTCAATCGATATATTGTCAATTTTTTCCACTTATGCATTTGAAATACTGACGATTATACTTGAACAGGTATTAAGATTGAATATTTTAATACTTAATGACAAAATAGGTATGTATTTCTTAAGTATACTCTGCGCAAACGTATACCTAATGCGCTTTTAAAATGCATAATTAAATATAGTAAATAAATCGTTGGTAAATTATGTAAATATCGTCAAAATCAAATTCAATAACGTTTAAATGTATTTAAATTCTATACGAGTAAAATATATATTAAATTATTGTATGTATTATCAAAAATAATAACTTTTATCTTCATATTGAGTCATATCTATTTAAGTGCGTGTATTTCTGTTTGAACTAATTCTACTTGTTTTATATTTTATACTACTGTATAATAATAACTAGGAAAAACTAAAATAAGGTTATAATAATTATTAATATTATTAACAACAAAATATTTTGCGTATTGCGTAATTTTTAAAAGCGTTACGTAATGTTTTATTGCAATACCTACCTATAATAAAACACTTATCCCATTTATTTAAATTATATAATAATATTTATACTAACAATATCTAAGAATCTAACCGATATCAAACATTATTAGATTCTAAACGGAGCGTAGGATGGTTTTAATTGATTTTACTACGATGTGTCTTTTTAGATTCTGAGCGAAGCGATGAATGTGTTGATTTTAAAATGATGAGTGTTTTTTATATTTTAATTTTTTAATTTTTTGGTTTATGTATCTGTCACCACCGTTTGGGGCAGTAAAACTGCTTCGATTTTCTTCGACAGTATCGATGGGAAAGTGAATCTAGTTGTCTAATATGACAATGAAAAACGGAAAATCGAAAATGTCCGTTAACAGCTCAAAACAAATCAAATATTTTGAAAATGTTATCTAGTATAGGAATTGATAAAATAAACATATGGTGTAAATTTCAAGTATCCACAGTTATTCGTATTTAAATTACAGCAAAATAAGAACATAATTACATGAGAAATCAGAAATCAAGTATGAATATCCAATCTTGTAAAAATTTGACCTTCAGGCGTTCAAACAAATTTAATTTGATTTTCAAATGGACATTTTTTTTTCGATAAAGATAGATGAACTTATGAGGAATCTTGAATTAAATTTTCAAGTCTTAGATTTAAAAAGAAAAATGTTTATGAATTTCAAACTCGAAATAACTTACATATTTTCGTGATTTTTACGTATTTTGTCATAATTTGAACTTTAAATGCTTATACAAAAAAAAACTGTGATTATGTATTTTTAATATTTTTCAACTGTCAATTGTAATCGTAACAATGTATTAGGACTTAAGAGCCTTGTATTAAATTTTCAAGCTTTTTTACTAAACAAATAAAATTTTATCGACATGTTGACGAAATTCGATATTCCTGCCTAAAATAAAAAACGATTTCTCATCAAATAATTTTTTTAAAGGCTGACGTTCTGTCTTTGTTCATTATCGTTTTTCATATACCTGTACAATTATTTATTGTTGAATTCAAATTCAACACAATAGAGGTACATTAAACTATAAATTATTAGAGTGACTTAATCAATGACGAGGTAAACTCGACACCTGATATATTATTGGCTACTGTACCTATATCAGAGCAGATAACTACTATACAAAATCTAGCGCAGTGCTATGTAAATTAATGCCATTTAATACTATTTTTACTACGATTTAAAATATGAAAATATTAGAAAGTGTTTATTTTTTCTCATTTGGTTGATTTCTTTACAGATTCTAACTAATATTTACCGGTTTTTATTTTTAGGAGTGACCATAGACAAATAAAATAAAGGAAGTGACTAGATTTCAGCGCCTGACGCGTATCAACCAGATATTTTCTCGTCCTATGCAATGACTGGTCCAAATATTGATAACATTTTGTTGGTTATACTAATTATAAATTAAGAGATGAAAAGATATATACTAAAATCAAATAAAAACGTATAAAAATTATAATACGATCTTGATTCTTTTTAAATTTGTAGGTGTTGTTAGTTGTTAATCTTGTTGTTGTTTTTAGTTACATCACTCCAAGCATTAATCATAATATAGTTAATATACTGCAGTTTACTTTACATACTAGGTAGGTGGTATACCGCACAGGAATATAGAAAAGATATAGGTACTTCACTATTCAGTCGTTAATAATATTGTGTCACATAATACAATATGTCTACTGATGGTTAATACCGTATAATATAATAATATATAAATAGTTGTTCATTTAATCATCATTCACAAGACAGCTGTTTATTGTTTAGAGTTATTGCTAAACCATAGTTTTTTTTTTTTTAGTGTTAATTTGACAGAGGATTGCGTCAGCACTCGGCACATTATTTGTTCTCTCTCTTTCTCTCTCTCTTTCTGATCCACCCGCGACATGGAAAACTGTCTTTCAGCAGAACCAACCTATTGTGTGGTTTAGTATTTAGTATTCAAACTGAAAGTTAATAATATCATCTGTGTTCGGACGTTGATTTATTTTTCTTAAGATATTTAAATGTTTTTGCTATACATTATGAAGATTTTTAAATAATATAATAATTTACACGGTTGCTCAGAATAATATATAAAGAGTATTCACGTGAATCGTGTTCGTGACAAACGTAGTTATCAATCCGCTGTTAAAGTTTCACTTTTAAAATTTTTATCACGGCTACGGTGTTCTTTATGACAACGATTTACGATTATGAACCTAACTGGGCCAACATACTGGCATTCTAAGATTAGTCAACTCCAAAATTTTTCAAAAACATCAAAAAGGAAAAGGTGCTAGAGTTTTCAAAGGCGTCAAGAGAAACCAAAAAAAAAACATGAGGAAAAACAGGAATTTTTAAAAATATTCCGTTTTTTATAAAATTGATCATGTTTTTTGGTGGAACTCAAAAATGAATATAGATACTTGACTTTTTCACCGAATGTCTATTTTAACATTGTCAATACCCCCTATAATATTTTGGATATTTGTGAGCTAATTATAGGCATACGGAACAATTGTATAGCTTTTTTTGATTTTTGTTGATAACATTTTTACCCTCGGTAAAAAAAAATTTAACACAAGATTTCTCAAAGGTTTTTGTTAATGGAAATTTAAAAAAATTGAGCACGAATCTACAATAATTTTTTACGAGCATCTGAAGTTAGGATATTGATAAAATTCGTCAAAATTACAAAAATATTCAAAATTATTTTAAGTTAGAAATTTAAAAAATAATGTCTATATTTATACCTAAGATTTGAAAATGTATTAAAAGATTTTAGACCCTTCATAAGTTTTCTTTGTATATTTTCTACTTTGAATCGACGCAGACGACAAAATTAAACGATTTTTATACTCTTGGAAAAATACAATCAGCACAGGCCTGTAGATGCTTATATTATATAATAGGTACTATCTTAAAACAAAAAGGAAAATCATTAACATTTTTGAGAAGATTCTCTATTTTTTTTTATTTTTTATTTAGTTTGATGGTGTGGGATAGGCATTAACGAGATACGCTTATTTTAATATTATTTAAAAACACACTATTGTTTAATAACGATAAGTACAAAAAATTACAAGATATATTACTTATAATGGAATTTTTAAATGCCTCTTTAAGCTCTCATTCTGATGGATTTAAGTGCTTTAAGTGATTCTTCATTATTGTTCAGCGCTTATCTATAGATATAGGGCTATGATTCGTATGATGTGTTTGTTTTTGCTGTGTCCTATTACATGTTTAATTATTAGGTATAATGTCCACCGAACTGGGTCATATTTATACAAATTTTTGTTTAACCCAAAAAGTATTGAAATTATTTGAAATTTTCCACTGTTAGATTAAGTATTATAATTTTCTATACCTACTCGATGAAATGATCAAAATATTAAGACTAATTTTAAGCGTTTATATTTTAGTAATTAAAAATTGTCTAGTTTTTAATTTTTTTTTAAATGATGATAAAAATAATATTATACCTATTGGTCCAAAAATACATGCATTTAGTCCGCTAATGAACACATCAAAATAATAAATGACATAATAAGATGACTATAATAATACATTATTATTTGGTCAATGTTTGTAATGAGGATTTTTTTTTCATTGGCATTATTTTTTTTTTTTACATAATATCCAAACTTTGCTGCCGAGTAACAATCTGCTTTTTGTGAAAATAATTTAAATTTACGTAGGCAAAAATGTAGCCACCCCTTAAAATCAGTCAGTTGTCAAAAAATTACTGAGTGCAGTAATTGCTGCGTGCGCTGCCGCCGTGCGCAGCATGACTTCGGGGTAGATTTCGCGAACTACTCGAATTTGAAAACCGATTTCGTGGATTTCGTTTGACATCATCATTGAAGTAATGCCAATTTACATCCCATTTTGGTAAAGACGTCCTCTCCTATTATTTCTTATTAAAAATGTACTATTTATCAGTTATTGTCGACGTTGGGCATTAATGAGTTAAAAATAAAAATTTTAATTACTTTTTAAACGAAGTGACATAACAGGTTACTGTTCTTTTTCAAAAAAGTAACTTCTAACTCAACAGTCAACGGGTAAATATTTGTCAAATATTATACTCAGCTAATACATTTTCAGTCACGTTAAATCAATCGTTTTCCTAATATGAAATCCACATATTATAGTTTTGTACAAACTATAATATTTTATACATAAAAATAAATCTTAAATACTATTTATAAGTATGGTTATGTATGTTAATTATTATTATACTAAAATGTATACTGCTGAAATGCAATACTAATTCTAAATTTCAATATTGATCAAAATAACCTACCTATAACAACTTTATATACAATTACAGTCTCGCCTGAACACATTAATTTAAAATCTTTCAACGATAACATTACCCGATAAAACAGTTCAAAGTTAGTTCCTAGAGGTATTGGCATATTTTATCCCGTAGACGAGAAGAAGAAGAAGTTCAAAGTTTAAGCAGATGTTATTAAACATCAATAATTGATCCTATAATAAATATTAATAACATAATCTTTGTTAGTCATTGTAAGTAATTTATTTTAATGTTCCTCCATTTTTCTTATTTTGTCTGTTGATAGTTTGATATTACCTATTCTTAAAATATGTACCTAATATTTGTACTACCGATATTATAGTTATTGTACTACGTAACATGGGAGGTATCAATATTAAGTTTAAAAAAAATGTTACTGATTTTTATCTAAGAAAAATTATTATTTATCTTTTGGAGCAGTAAAAATTCTTTGATCTTCATCTTTGGGGATGATTTCTGGTAGCAAATTGTATCTAGTTACTAATTAATACACTTTGGGTGGTCAAGAGTAAAAAGTACCCAGTACTTTTAATATAAACTGGAAAAACAATCAAAATTAAAAAATTATAGTAAGCCAGTAAACCAATTTTCAAAAGTCGAATTTTTTTGTTGTTGTAGGTAGCTCAAAATGTAATAACTATATTATATAGTTAACAATCTCATTGAATTTTCATATTATTAGAATTTATTAAACACAAAGAAATGTTTATAATATCTCGACTCTTTTTGTGATATTTATAGATATTTTAAGTTTTACATTTTTTTTTTCTATTTATTTATGATACAATAATTATTTTTGGGTAACAATGCATGATAACTAAATACTAGGTTCCTCACTTCCTCATGTTGTTCATATACCAAACAAAAACCGAAAATACATTATCAAAATAATTTTATTATATGCATCTAGGTATAGTTTAAATTCTTACAAAATTCATTGAATTAACCAACATTTTGCAAATTATTTTGTAGTTTTATACCTATTGTTATGTCCATCATCACCGTTTTGGGGCAGTAAAACTGCTTCGATATACTTCAAAAGTATCTTGTTCGATGGGAAAGTTAATCTAGTTGGTGCATTCGGGAATCGGGAGGTAAAAATTTAAAACCCCAATAGTTTTCACTATTTAATAGCGCCGGGAAAAACCATAATAAAATAATAATAAAAATAATAATAATAATAATAAAAAAATTATGGAAAAACGGGAATTTTTACGCAAAATCGGTTTTTGACAAAATTAATTTTTGTTTTTGGTGTAACTCTAAAACAACAAATTAACATATATACATTACATTTGTATTGGTCTTTTATATTTGAATTTTCTATACACGATAAAATTTTCAAAATATTTTGATTTGTTTTGAACTGTTAAGGGACATTTTCAGTTTCCAATTTTATTAGTCTTTTTTCCATGAATGTTAATAAAATTTTATTTGTTGGTTAAAAAAGCTTAAAAATTTAATAGACGGCAGCTACTCTATCGTTACAACGACAGTTGAAAAAAATTAGAAATTCTTAAGTACCGTATTTTTATAAGCATTTAAAGTTCAAATCTTGATAAAACACGGAAAAATCACGAAAATTATGTATCAAATATATCAATAAAATGTTATTTGTTGGTAAAAAAGCTTGAAAATTTAATAGAAGGCTCCTTGTATATTGTTTCAATAGCAGATGAAAAAAATTAAAAATCCAGTCACAATTTATTTTTATAAACATTTAAAGTTAAAATATTGATAAAATACATAAAATTCACGAAAATGTGCAGATTATTTTGAGTTGAAATTCATTAAAATGTTTGTTTTTAAATCAAAAATTTGAA
This sequence comes from Sitobion miscanthi, assembly GCA_008086715.1. Classification (NCBI taxonomy): domain Eukaryota; kingdom Metazoa; phylum Arthropoda; class Insecta; order Hemiptera; family Aphididae; genus Sitobion; species Sitobion miscanthi. The sequence goes on from CM017803.1 coordinate 28,872,871, forward strand.
AATTTAATACAAGATTATACATAAGTTTATCTACCTTTATCAAAAAAAAAAATGTCTACAAACAAATCAAATTAAATTTATATGAGCGTATAAAATTCAAATTTTTTCTACATTGGATATTTACTCAATTTCTCGTTTAGCGATTTTGTTAGTTTGTTGTAATTCAAAAACAAATAACTGTAGATACACGAAAATTTCACTGAATGTTTATATTCTCATTTTATATACACCGTCAAATTTTAAAAATATTTTGACTCTTTTTGAGTTGTTTACAGACATTGTCATAGTTTTTTTTTTCTATAAATATCATTAAAATTGTATTTGTTGGGTAAAAAAGCGTGTTAATTTAATACAAGGCTCCTGTTTTGTTACAATAGCAGTTCAAAAATACTACACATACATAAGCATACATTTTTTTATAAGTATTTAAAGTTAGAACTTTGACAAAATTTATCAAATTTAAAATTTAACAATTATTTTGTAGTTAAAAATGTATAAAATGTTCAACTTTTATAGCTAAGGATTAAAAATTTAAAACAAGGTTCCACGTAAATAGGTTATATATATTATAAATTACTTTATTTACAATAATATCATCAAATATACTCAGTGATATCATAGGCCGACTGGCCGTCTTCGTTCAGAATCGTTATTCTTATACAATGATATCCAGTTATATACAGTGTCCAGATAATTTAAAATGCTCAATATATTAATATGCGTTAAACATTCCTATTATTTTTATTCAAATGTATTAATTTAATCTATACATATTGTATTAAAATATAAAATTATAGGTAAATATGTAAAAACATTATAAATTAATTTATAAAGTCTTGAGAAACCTAAAACCTGCATAGTTATCTGTTTTTACATAGTTCTTATATTCTAATTTGAGTGAACTATAATTTACATATTATGTTTCTCGCCAAATATCTAATAAATTGTTATTTTATTAAATATATATACTCATGATAAGTTTCATTGATTTAAAAGACTTAATGACAACATAGTTTGGAATGAATAGGTTAATTTTTGCGAGGCATTAAATTAAAAATAATATTCCATCTAGTACTAAGATTATTTATTTTATTTAAATTCTAAAAAAAAAATATTATTTTCTATTATTTGAAAATAATATGTGAACTGAACAAATTATTGTCATATTTTCAAAAAAAAATTCACAGTGTTCAATTGCATTTGCTAGTCAGGGACACTTATGAGCTTCTTCATTATATAAACTCTCACTTAAATAATAAACATGTGAGCTGTAACATCTAATAGCATAGTCTTAAAAACAGGTCAATTTAAGAACTCTGGAATTCTTCATAATATAGTTACAGTTTACATTTATATTATATGTATGTATAAATATATATATATACAAAGTGTAACAGAAAGACCTGACGAAAAATAAAAATAATAATGCTACTTAAATATATGACAAAAATCGTTAAAACTATATGATTAGTAAAAAATTTAAGAATATATACATGAGTCAGCAAATTCTTAAAAAAAAATGTTTTGAAAAAAGTTTATGTTTCAAATTCATTTAACCAAAAAAATAAATATTCTAAAAAATAAAGTACCTAACTTAGATAAATGTTTTTACTATCAAAATTATTCTTATAATAAGATTCACAAATTGGCTATTTTCAACATATCTAAAAAAATTTTAATCAAATTTAAAATTTTTTATTTTTAGTGTTGAAAAATAAAAATAATATTTTGTATAATATTTGTGTAGCACAAGTGATTATAAATTATATATAAAAAAGTTTTAAATATTGATTAAAACAAAAGTTATTTCACAAGTCAGTTCTATCTGTTACATCCTGTATATACTGTTACAAAGTATGATAAGTGTAAGATAAATCACAAGTATATTATAATATATTGTAGCTTTCATAAAAATACTGTAAATAAAATAACTAAGGTAATACTTTTACAATCACCAATCACTATACAACAAGTATATTACTTACATTATTACAACAAATTAATAAAAATATAAGCCATTTTGTGAAATACTTTTAAACAATTAATTAGAGGTCTATTAATATGGTGGAATTAAAAATCCTTAACATTAAAACACAGCCCAACACTCCAACCGGATAAAATGGACAAATGTTAAATTACTAATTCTATATAAATAAGTAATAACCTTTTTTTTTTTTAAATGTTACTACATCAGTTCTTAAATCTTAAAAATGATTTTGAAGAACAACTGTATCTTTCATATTGACGAGTTCCACAGAAGACAGCTTAATTAGACAACTTAAGATGTTGGATTTGCAACTATCACATACAGTTAATTCATAGGTTTTAGACATTCCAATAACCTGTAAGATGATAGAATCTTACACATCTGATCATTATTGCTTCTGGATTCGATAATGCTTGATTTTAGCCTGCTGAACTCCTGTATACTTCAGAACATGATCAGTGTTTTTAATATTGAAAGTGGAAATTGCAACAACACTGAAACACAAAATATTTAAAGTTATTATCAAATTAGGTCTACCTAATAGTAAATACCATATTATAACTTTTAGTAGGAAGCATTTTCCTCTCTCTAAATGGCTCACCACTTAAAATGCAGAATCCTACGTCTCCAAAACTCCCTTTAACTTTATTATTTAATTTACTATACCATAAACATTTTATCCACTACTTATGTTTTATTCGCTACATTCACACTATAGTTTTTAATTTATATGTAAAACCTGTTTTTTAAAAAAAAATTTCTTTCTTGCATAATTACTTATTAGTTGTTTATTTATACTGTACATCCATTCACATTACAATTATGTAACTTGTTAATATTACCTACTATTGTAATTGCCATCTGGTATTAATTAATTGAATAAATAAATAAATTATATTGTAGTATTAAGAAATATTATTTTATGGTAGGTATAGGAAATATAATACATAATTATGAATTTTACTACTAATACTAATGTTTTTGTTATTTATGGCATTTGTAATAGCAGTTTCCAAGCAGTATATTATATTCATGTGACATTCTGATGCACTGGGCAAATGTCCTCAATTACTTTGCTTTCATATTCATAAGTTCTTGAACTTCTGCATCAAATGACTTCTACTTCTAAGGTCATCTGAACTTGTAATTAGAAAATTAAAACAATCACTGCAAGTTTTTGATAATGAATATTTTTTGAAATTTCGAGCAACATAATCAAGAATGTATGTTAGAGCCTTAGAGCAGGTATGTCTATATAAGATGTAATTTGATCTTCACAATATTAATTAATTATTAATTAGAATAACTAATAAGTACTAAGTAGATAACATTAAAAATAATTTTTAAATATTTTAAATACGATATGGATATTATAGTACAACTTACGATAGCTTGCAAAATTATGGTATAATATTGGCAAAATAGAAACAATATCGATACACAAAATTATATTGTTTGTTGCCCATCACTAATAATAACAAAAGAACTTGAATGAATTGTTTTGGATCTGGTTTCTGATTGGAACCAACCACATGTTTGTCGTAAACAGCCAAATAAATGCTAATGAAAGTCGTATTACATATTTATTAGTACTTATTAAAACAAAATAAATGTTTTTACAATACATACCTCTAATGGATCTTGATTAATTCTCTCAGTTATGAGGTAAGAATATTCTTTTTTTTTGTTTGACTAGTAAACAAAAAATGTTGATCTAGAATATCTGATTTCCACTTTTTAAATAGTCAATAAAATCCACAATAGGTAGTCTAAAAAAACAAAGTATAACAAAAATATTAAATAGGTAATTAATATAATTTCTTTAGAACAACATTTATTATGTAATAATACTAAATAAAATACAAATAAGTAATAACAATAATGTAATTTTTTACTTTATTGCTTTATGATAATACATGTCTGCATGCAAGCTATATTTTTTAGCGTTAGAATTCATACTATCAATTGAATCATTTATTTTCCGAATAAAACTAATAATTGAACCAGTCTCTAAATATATCACATCTTTGGTTCTTGCACACAGTCAGCTAATGTTTTACTAAATAACTATAAAATATGATATAAATAGACAATGTGTTATATATATTTAAGTATTATTTCATTTTAACACTATACCTATTTTAACATTAAATTTTTGAAAATGTGTGGATACAAAATATGATCTTCATAATTTTATGTGATTAGAATCATTGTATTCAACTAAATATTTCCTATGTTAAAATTTAACAATCCTGTCAGGTCACTTTATAACCATAGACGTGTGCAAGATTAAATTTCTGGTCAAGTCTGGAATGCTCGCCATGTGCCCACATATATAGATACCTGTTGTATGAACTATTAAAAATTTAATAACCTACTAATTTTGAAAATAAAATTTTTTTAAATAATTCAAATTAAAACCTTTTTAGAAAGTCTTCTTGTTTGCTGTGCTTGCTTATACTTAAATTTAATTTTTTAAAGTTGTTTTATTTTTAAGTATTCACTAAGATGTTGAATGTTTTTACACCTATCACATTTATGTTCTGCATATAACATACATTTTGAAGACCATTGATTTGTTTTTGTCAAATTATTAAAAGAACAAATGTTTAACAAATCAATTTTACTCAACAGGTTTTCAATATCATTACGTTTTTCAATATATTTTTCAATTATAGTTTCTTTCTCTCTAATATATATCAATATCCAAGGCTGGGCATTAACGTGTTAAAAAGTAAAAGTTAAGTTAAAAAGTTTATTTTATTTTAACTTTTTAACTTAACGGGTTACTTTTGGCTTTTCTTTAACTTAACTGTTAACTAACTAAATTCCTTTTTTAATTAACGCGAAATCAACTAATTAATTTTTCATTTTAAGAAATAAGTTAAGTTAGGTAATTTATTTTGTTTTTAATTTTATTATATTTTACTATTTCAGTCTATTTCGTTTACATGTCAAAAAATATTTACCATGAATTGTTTAAAGTTAAAAATGTATATCATTCGAATCTAACTTATATGAAAATACTGTACAAAGTATAAACACTAGTATATAATTTAGTTTTGAATTGAAAAAAATTAAGTACGCTATATCTAGCATTGTATTAACAAATCAACTTTTTTTTAACTTAATAAAAAGTGTGTATTAACTTTTAACTTAACTGAGTTAACCCATAGTTAAATTAACTTTTTGTTATTGGTGCATATTAACTTAACTTAACTAAGTTAAAAAAAATCATTAATTGCCCAGCCTTACCTATATCATTAAACTTATGACCATAGATAAATATTGAATGTGATGAATTTACTCTTTTAACTGTAAAATACTTACCTTAGCTATGCTGGGAACAATAATCATAATATATTTACCACTAAGAAATTCCTCTGATATTATGAGTAACAAGTACATTGGTAACCCACATTGAACCTGGTAGTTTAATATTATTTGCATCAGTATGAAAATTATATCTAAATGGTTCAATTTTATAATTTTCTGTTATTCCAGTGGCTCACAATTGCTTTATTCAGTCTGTAAAAATGTAATAAATAATATTTAAATTAATAAAGGAATGTGTTATTGAATTGTATAATGCCTTACATTTATGTCACTGGGTTTATTCTTCTTAAAATTATTTGGACTTGTTGACTTTTTTGTTGTAAGTCTTCCTTTTTTAATACTTCTGTTGAAAGAAGAAAGTAATTTAGAGAAAATACAAGGTATAGGTATAGGTATAGCATTTTGGTTTAAAATAACCTTCTTAAGCTTATATTGTATTTCATTTCCTGCTGTATCCTCAACAACTCTAAATAAAATAATACCTTCAGAAACAAAATGCAGTACACATACTCCATTTATTTTTGTTAACAATCTATCAACTCTTTAAATTTTTGAATTCCAATCCAAGTATCAACCATTTTCTAAAAAGAAAAAAAGTAATGAATTATTTACCTAATATGAATTTCTTGTTGAATACATAAAAATAATAAATACATTTTTTTTCTACAATTTTAGAACTAAATTTTAACATTAATGATCTCTAGTTTCACATAATAAATTTTAATATCATAAACATAATTTAAGCAAATATTGTACCTCGGGAGGATGAAATACCAAAGGCCATTTCATCGCCTGCTGTTGATATATTTTATTTTGTTTGGTTGAACCTGAATTGCACCCAGTCACAAAACACTTAAGATGCATACTAGATAAGTAAAAAAATCACAAAAACAATAATAAATATTTCAAACCACTTTTGTACAAAATAGTTTGTAGTGTACCTATTATGATTTATGGGTTATTATTACTATTATTATTATTATAATGGGTACCTATTTGAATAACAATTAAGAAGTCTGCAAGAGAGTACAATTAGGAGAAATTTGAAATACTCATAAAAATATTGAATTGTGAAATGTGTAATTTGAATACTGTTATTATTATCTACGTAGTTTAAAACCAACGATAAGAGGACGGTACACAACATGGCGCTACACCGAAACTCGAAGGCGAAACGTATTGTACAACGTCTGAGAGAGTGCGCAACATCGTTATCGTTACTTATCGTTATCGTGATTCGTGGACGAGAAACGATGAGTGATAACTGATAACTGAAATTCGAACCATCGTCCATTACTCCCATAATTAAATACCCATGTCGAATGCTTTAAAATATATTTTAAAATAGGCACTTTAACTTAATTTACCTGATGATTGCTCTATGAACCATTCAATTTGATCGCTGTAACTCGCAAGATACCTACCTACCTAGTCCTGCCTAGTAAGTACAAAACGACGTTGGATTCGTTCTAACTTCTAGTGCGCCGAAATCCTTCGGCTTCGATTATCCGTCGTGTTTACCGGACGCTGTGCTTGGACATGCGACTGTCGTAACCGCTTACGATTCCACCGTGTACAGTAAAAATGGGAAAGAAAAGAGTCTGCGTGGTGGTCTTGGGCGACATAGGACGGAGCCCAAGAATGCAGTATCATGCGCAGTCTTTGATCCGCCAAGGTTTCGACGTCGACATCGTCGGGTACACAGACAGCCCTGTGCTGGACGACCTGAAAGAGAACGCCACGATTATTGGTGTCCCGAAACCTTTTCCGTTCGACGAATGTGAGTATCTACGTCTAAAATTTAATCTATGCCGTTCGGTGTTCGCCCCATACTGGTATAAATATTCCGATTTTTCATAATCGATCAGTTGTTAAACTTCTTTTGCGAAAAATTGATTTAACTTACCACGTCTATCGTCGTTTACCACCTCACCCCTCGCATGTTCATAAACTGTAGTAACTTATTTTGGTGCTAGTCACATTTGATTGGCGACGCAACTTATGTTCTATTTTTATTCCACAGATGTTCCAAGGACTATAGCATTCCTGTTCAAAGTTGTATGGCAAACACTGACATTGTTTTGGGCCATATTGGTGAAACGCAAATCCGATATCGTTCTAGTTCAAAATCCACCAGCGATTCCTACACTTGCTGTTTGTTGGTTTTATTGTCTGCTCGTCAATGCAAAATTTATAATCGACTGGCATAATTATGCATACTCAATACTTGCCCTGACTTTGGGTTCCAATGCACCTCTGGTAAAACTCTCCTTATTCTATGAACGTCATTTTGGTAGACTGGCTGATTTTAATCTATGTGTTACCAAAGCAATGAAAGATGACCTGCATAAAAATTGGAATATCGAGTAAGTTTTTTTCATAACATTTTTTTTTTTTGAAATTGTCAACAAAATATCTATGTTATGTACTTATTTTAGAGCTACGACCCTATATGATCGCCCAGGACCACAATTTAAAAAAATCACATTATCTGAAAAACATTATTTACTAGAAAAAATGAATTTAAATGATTTCACTAAGCTATCAGAATCTGGAGAAGTGCAATTAAAACCTGACCGGCCTAGTCTTCTTGTGTCCAGTACTAGCTGGACCCCAGATGAAGATTTTTCGATTCTATTGAAGGCTCTACAAAGTATACACTCAATTACCTATATATATTACTGATCTATTATAATCAATTGAATGGATCGCTATGTTTAAATGTATTTGTTATTCTTAACTTTATCTCTTGTACTATGGAAGTAATTCTGGGTAATTGTTGAAGAATATTTTGTTATGTGTATGTTTAACTCTATATTTATTTTAAGAGTTAACTTGGTCACCACAATATAATGTACATTGTTTCAGAATACGATGAAAGTGATGATATCTACCCAAAACTCATTTGTGTTATCACCGGGCGAGGCCCATTAAAGTATCACTATCAACATAAGATTTTAAAATTGAAATGGAAAAAAGTTTCAATCATTACACCTTGGCTTGAAAATAATGACTATCCACTTCTTTTAGGTAAAATTACGGGATTATTTAAATAAGATAAATTATTTTTTTATAATATATTTATTGAATAATTTCAGCGTGTGCAGATCTTGGTGTGTGCTTACATGCCTCCTCGAGCGGTTTAGACTTGCCCATGAAAGTGATCGATATGTACGGTGTTGGCTTACCTGTCTGTGCATATGATTTCAAATGGTAATAATTATTTAATAGATACAGAATCCTTAATTTAATAAAAAATTTAAGATTTTAAGGAACATTTATTTGTTTCAGCTTAAATGAATTGGTTCGACACAATGAAAATGGTCTTGTATTCTCAAATGAAAATCAACTTGCATTGCACATTATGACATGGTTTAAAAACTTCCCTTCAGAGATCTGCGAGAAACAAAGTAGATTTTGCAAAGAAATTGATAATTTCCGGGCAGTAGATTGGCATACAAACTGGATGAATAATGCCTATCCAATTTTTTCGGACAATAATTAGTTTCCATTTATTTTCACTATTTATATTTAAAATCTTGAATACATTTTAATTCCATTATATAATATAATATTGTAGATATAATTAATATTTAATTAATTTAAATTATACATTCATATTTCATACAAAGAATTTATTACAAAATGTTATTTCTTCCAAGGCAGCATTTCTGTAATTATAATTTCCAAAATTTGTCTGTGATTTTAGAATAAAAAATAAAAATATGAAATATAACACATAAATAAATATATTATTTTGTACTCTAAATATTCTTTTAATTACAAATAAGTTGAAAGAAAATGAAAGTATCCAGTTCATGATATTATTTAATTGTTTTTAGCACAATATAATGTTATTACATACATATATAAATAAGATCTAATTATTAAGGTAAAATGTTTACTTCATAATATCAGCTAGAATTTGAATACCAAAATTAATTGAATATCTAATAGGGTGTATCAAATTGTTGTAGGATAAGTGATATAATATTTACTGGCTGATTAATTATTTAATATGTGTTTTGTTAATTATTTATTACATTATGTATTCAAAATTTCGTATTCTTTAAGTTATATAAACTGTTAATTTTAATTACTTTCTGTTGTCGTATATTGTATTCTTTAATTATTTGTAAAATGTAATGGCACCTTTGGGCATTGGGCCTTGTGCCCATTATATAAATGAATAAATAAATATACAAATAGTTTATATATTCAAACCAAACTTGTTTCATGATATACACATCTATAAGTTTAATATACAATTTTTAAATGTATGGGTATTATACTTTTATGGTATTTTCGGCTTTTACATATTATTTAACTTTTTAATGATATCTCATACTAGTTAATATACCTAATGTCTATTGATGTGATCATATTTTATATATTCATCAATAAAAATAAATAATACCTAATGAAAATACAAATTTTGTAATTTAGTAAACAGTTAAGATATACATTTAAGAGGATGTCATTGCAATGGTTGTTTTTTCACAAGCCTACACGCAACAAATAAACGCATTTATGTAAAATTGTATTTTTCTTTTATAGTTGTTGAGTTATCAATTATCATAGAATAAAATCACCCATTTAAAAATGGTAGTGGATATTATTATTCTGGGTATGACATATCGGTTTTATATTTAATTATTATTTGAGTTATCATCATTGTAAAATCAATACATTCATCGCTCATTTAGACTCTAAAATTATTTTCTGAGTTGTCCAGAGAGGAAACAATTAGTGCGTTGACATTCTCTGTCATTTGTTAACATAAATTTATTATTGAATAAATAAAACCATTTAGGATACAATTTATTTAATATTTTGATTAAAATTGTCGGTTGCTAACATTTTTATATCAGGTTATAAAGTTATTACGATTTTCTAAAAAAATGTATTGTCTTATATGCAAATTAATTTTAAGAATAGGGCTTTGATTGTTATTATCACAAATGATGTGTTCTAAAAAAAAACCACAAATACATAATTCTTTTTATCAGTTTCTGAATTAAAAATCTGTATATACACAAATTTATTTCATGAATCGCACATTTGGCCATCTATTATTCAAATTCTTAAAAATAATTTACACAATTACTTTATATTGATAACTTTAAAAAGAAAGAAACAATTTTTTTATTCTACCAAAATGTATGTGACAATAATCAATGCAATTAAAAATTAAATTTAGACAACTGTCAACTCTATAATTGTTTTTGAAATCTAATTAATTTTGTAATAATGGTTATTATTTGCGGTACCCTATTTACCTGTGAATTTTGTAAAGAAACGTTTGTATAACATAAATTATTATATTCAAGCCAAGTATTTAAAAAAAACCCCTTTTGAATTAATAATAAAATAAAAAAAAATATCAATTACTTATTACAAAGAACATACCTAGCTAGTAATATTATGATAAAATTATAAAATAAAATACATTTTTTGTTATTTAAATGAATGTTCTTAATTCTTATTAGCCTCATATTATACCAATATTATATGGTTTAATTAGTAATTTCACTTACTGAGATAACATACAAGCATACAACTACTATTTATTTTCTGTGCAATATTTTACTATTTTGTTATCATATTGTAACAGTAATTAATAATTACCTACATTTTAGGTTTTCCCCCGTGTTGTGGAAGTACGGAAAATTAATAAATTAATATTTTTTACTAATGTTTTAAACAGGTTTATATAATTTTATAATATATTGGAATATTTCCCTGTTTACTGTTATTTTATTTATTTTAATTAAAACAAAATAAATATAAATTGGTATAAATAATAGGTACTCGTATTATATGCTATCTACAAACAAAAATTTTCTTACTTTTATAATGCAATATTTCTACTTAGTACCTTTATTTGAAATACCCAATGCCAGTCTATGACATCACACAAATTTAAACCACTATATAACCTAACGTCCTAACACGGAAAAAAAATCAGTTACTTTAATCATAATTTATAGTTATATATGTGACAGCTATAAATATAGTTAAAATAACTTATTTTTTTTAGTAAGATAATTATTGTTATTTCAACTATAAAATTACTACTATTTATTAACTATAAACTTAAGTTGATTTAACTATTGTATTAAGTAATATAATGCTGTTAATCCAACTTAATGAATAGTTATCCTTATTATAAAAATTATAGTTGTTATTGATTTTAACATTGTAAAAAATAACTAAATTAATTGTTGTTTTTACCATATTTTTATAGTTGAAAATTTGATATAATACCTAATTAGGCCAGTGGGTTTGGCATTATGGGGAAGTTTTCCCCACTGAAACTTTTCTTATGAACTATGGCGTCATAAGAAAATACCTAGATGATAAGTATTGTATCGGTCTATAAAAATTACAGAAAAAAATTTAAGTGGCCCGCTGAAAAAATTGTCTGCTATAATATGGCACTATAATTAGGTACCTATTATTATACAATAGGTACAAAAGGTATTAAGGTAGGTACATGAAATAATAATTAATTCAAAAATATATTTAAAAATGTGTTATATTACAAAATTTTAATTGTTAAATATTTACATACATAACATTATAATAATCAAAATATGTGTATAAAATAATAAGGGGGTATACACTTTATAAAATAATAACTAAACATATTTATGCTTATATTTTTAATGGCATTAATATTAACCCATTAGAAATAGTACAAAGATGCGTAGGGTAAATGTTTTCTAAATTAGTTAAGGAAATACATATTAAATAAAAAGCTTGGAAATGTTCGTCAAAGTATTGAGTATTAAATTTTTTACAAATTGCAAATGGTTTATTTAGATTGGTAATGCAAATTGACTGTATTAAGCCAAAAGATGGTAACATATAATTATTTTCCTCACATATGTATTATGTGATATATATGCAATTTGATACTTTACAAATAAATTCAGATATAGCCTTTATATCATGATAAATATTAAGATGTATAACTAAGTGATTAACAACTTCAAAATTTGAATCACAAATAAAACGACTAAACATTTTTTTCTGAATAAAAATTAAAAAATAATAATAATTATAAACAATATTAATTAATTAACAATATTAACTATTAAGTAACTTAAAAATTATTATTTAAATATTTAATAACTATGAGACTTCTAAGTCTTAATATAAACTTTGAATGGATAAAAATTGTCTTCCTTTCTTCTTATCATAAATATCAAAAAAATAATGTTCAAAAAAATGCCATACTTGTTGTGCTTGGGGTGAGTATTATTATTCAGTTTAGTACATGAAACAGTTTAAAGCAGAGATCAATTGCTTTCAGTAAAGTTTCGAGTTGAAAATGAACGTCGTCAATTATTGTGTAATACTGCATAGAACTGTCCGCTTCATTAATGTTTCCAACATCAACAACATATGGCTGTACAGTTATACCCAAATTTAATGCTGAAGCTATCTTTTGTCTTTGCGTTGTTTTCAATTCATTAACATTCTGAAACATAAAATACAAATATTAATAATTAATAATTAAACATTACTTATTCATAATAATAAATTACCTGAATATTCACAATAAAAGCATGCAATTGTTCAATTTTTGATGGTCTGAGAATTTTTTTGTTGTTTAAAACAACATTAACTGGTGATAATAAAAATGGAATTAGTTGGAATGCAGCCAAATCATCATCTCTTGTTTTTAATTTGAAATGAAACATTAATCAATTTAAGACAACAAATCAGGTATTGATACACTTGCCAGCCTTTAAAGGAGTTTCAAGTATTTTGGAAAGTTCTACCCCTTATGAACCAATATTAATACAATTTTTACTGAGGTATAATTTTAACTTGTTTTTGAATGTATCAAATTTTTGAAAGAGGCACATTATTTTATCTGGATACAGATGAGCAAAATCTATATCAACCTATAAATATAGCCTTACATTGTAATTTAAGTATTTAATTTAATTTATTTTGGTTGGTTGGTACCAAGCTTAAAAACTAACTAACTTATAAATAATACTAACAAGACAATGACCAGTGGGTTTTCTCAAAGCTGGATATATGTTCATCATATTGTCATTTTTATGGAATTCAAGCCTATATACAGAGGTTTCAGTCCAAAGTTTATGAAGAACATTCTCAGGTTCAACTTGATTTTTTAACCAAATAAGAGAATCCTCATAATCTATTCAAATAAAAACATTAATCGCATAAAAATATGAAACTGATGGATGAATAGAATCAAATTTTAATAATAACTTTTAATTGTATAGTGATCTTTAAAAGATTTGAAAATATATTTAAAGACAACAATTTGTAACTAATAACTATTAATATGGTGTCTTGTTATTTCCTTTCCAAAGTATTATAAGATTTTATAGTTATTATAAGTGTTTCTATTCATCCAGTTTTATGGTACTAAGTATATTGTAAAATTGTAATTTATAACCTTCACAAGAATTTAACTGAGGTTCGTCATCAACATGTTTTCTTTTATTTGAAGCATTTATTTTGACAATTTGTCTTTTAATATTACAATATTTATCGAACAATTTGCCCCTATTTGGACTGACAATATTTCCCTCTTTAAAATAAGGTATAAAATAAGTTGATTGGTTTTCAGAAGGAAAAATTATTTGAATTCCTTTGAAATAATAGAAAAACAGTTAATATAGGCAGGTAATTAAATAGGTAGGTAATCTATCAATCAGTATATTGTAACTTATATGCAAGAAGCATACTTATATTTTTTTAGAAAATATGATTATAATAATATGTAACCTTTAGCTAAATTGGTAAACAGTAATTTGTTGATTTTTAAATAAGTTTGTTGTTGAAGCTCATGTTTAATTACAACAGAGCTCAATTTATTTTTCATAGTAAAACTCAAACATTTATTACAGTTATAACAATCAAGAACCATTTTTCCATCTTGGTACTTTATTAATATATCATTTATATATTCATCAAGCGAGCAATCACCTGAGTTCATAGCTAAATTATATTAACAAATTTAGAACTATTGAATGTAATCTATTATAATTTCATTAAATACTTGATTTAATATTAATTAAATCTATTTATTACTAATCTACACTTGTACCTTGCAAAAATATTTGTGATGAGGACGATTCATCAAGTGAAATATTTAAAGGTTAACCTGCACTTCTTATATTTACCATTAACATAAAAAAATATCTTTTTTTACGTATTGAATAAAATTAATATCATAAATATAATATGCCACTAAATTATTTTTTAGTATTCTTAGACTATTGATTCATGTTTAGTGGTAAATACTAAATTAGATACCTACCACAAATCCCTATAATTATTAATTACCTTGTGGCTTGTACCAATATACCATCTATAGCCATATAAGCAAATGTGCTGTAGAAATAGTATCTTTATTATTTTATAACATAATAGGTGTCTAAAATATGTTTAACTAACACCACAAAAGAGCATTGTTAAATCGATTTATTATCGCTACATATTTTATTTTTTTGTTTGTAAAAAGTAACTTGAATATAAGGTAGGTACTCAGCCCATTTTACTACAGTTGTGACTAATAAATTGGCCGAGTCTCTGGGAAGGTATTAAAATTATTTAATGTTTTAATGTATAATACGATCAAAGGGCTCCAGTGTATCATGTTTTAAGGAGTAATGTTTAGGCAATTCACGTGACATGAACATTTGATCTATGTCTGTGACGTGTAAGTTGTAAATAAACATTTTCCACAAATTCGCTAAACTGGACAGGTTTAAAATTATCCCGCACCGGGATGATGAATCATGTAAACGATATGGTCCAAACTTCCCGGTGCATTGTTTTTCACACCGGTTTAATCCAGCGAATTTGTAGATTGATTAGCGCAAGCGATAATATATGTGCTCGACGGACGACAATGTATGTAAGGAACTTCCCATGCAGCTTTTTCACTGATAAGTCTACGAACTCCACTTTTATTTCCCGACATGTTTGTAGCCCCATCAAAACCACGTGCAATAATATTTTGGTACGATAGATTGTGTTTTGTTGATTCAGCACTTATTTCATTTACGGTTGTTTGGGCTTTAGTATCTGCAGATAAATCTCTGATAGCAAGAAATTGTTCAACTAGTTGATTATTTTCAACAAAACAATTACATATAGATAATTCAGATTTATTGTTAAAATATGTGCTTTCATCGGCCATTTAAGACAATTTTTTTCCAATAACTTTATTATTCAATTTCTTATTTAATATATTTTTGATTCACAACATAAAAGTTCACTAGCTGTAGCTTTACTAATATATGTAGATCTATCACTATTTGTGACGATTCAAGTGAGTGATTCACTACTTTTCATAGTTAAATGCTTAACTAAAGGTTCATACTTGGTTGTGTGTGATATTTCTTCTTTAGAAAAAAAAATAATAAATTGAGCGAAAAAAAGAGCGAAAAGTTTTCTATTGATTTTACATTCTTCGGAACTTTGATTTAAAATTTGGCAATTAACGGGATTTTTCGAGAATACTTTAAAGTATGTATTACTTACTCTATAGGTACTGCAAATATGCGATGCAGAATTGTTGTGTTTATTTAATTTACCGTCTTTTCCCAGTGCTTTTTTATAATTATTAAATGGTGTTTTAATAAAAACTCCTCTTGTGCTTGTTAATAGTACGGAATCATTTACAGCATGTTTTTCACATAATTTGCAAAAACCATTACGTTGAACATCAAAATAAAGCCATGGAAAATCATTTTCCCATTTTTTATTATAAAATATTTTTTCTTGTAGAGGTAAGCTTAGGCAATTCATCTAAATCCGTGTCATGATGAGAATCTTGGGGCTCTGAAGTTTTTGTTTTTTTATCTTGTGAAAAAAAATCTTTTAGAAATTTTTGTTACGAAATAACACGCAGATGCAAACAACTAGGCAGAACTGATTAAACTTATCATTTGAGTCTCCACAGTCTCCACAGTCTCCACTGCCCCCAGCCGTAAGACATATGCATGTAAAAAAAATCGCACCTCTCAATTGCAATGACTGGTTTGCAGTATGGACCACAATATTATCGTAAAAATGTTTCACGAAACACTCTACCGTAATTTTTCTACCTCAATAAATGTACCTATTAATAATTTGTTGTGCTAAACAGAAAAAACACAGGTACCTAATTCAATGTAAGAACCATATTGAGGTCCAAAAAATAACAATACACAATATATTACAATAAAAATTTGTTGACAATTTTTTTACAATCAATCGATTTAGATACTACTCTGCAACAAATTCGTATTATTAAAGCACTATCTTACAAATAAAACGCTCGAACGATATAATAAATACATTTCAATAAGAAAATGAGTATTTAAAAAAATTAATACAGAGTACGTTGCCATTAAAACATATTAAACGTCTTTGATATAAAATATAATTAAACGATTTTCGATCGTGATAATAACATAAAATATATAATATTATATTTAAAACTAGTCAATACAACCCATTAACATATTTCTTTGTTTTATACAGCATTGTATAAACCTTAAACATTACTCAAACTTTACTCGTTATTTATAGGTTATTATAACTACTTTAAGCTAAAATCAGTGAAGTACCTATATTTACATGTTCTTATAATAATAATTTCAAGTCAAGTAGGTATGCAACTCAGGGCTATTCTTACAATGCCCGGTTAAGTGTCCTTTAGTTTTAACGGCTCTTAATACCGTGGACAATATAAGGTAATATAATAATATTTACCTACTATAGATATTGTAGAGTAAGTTTTGTTAATATAATCGTCTATTCATCTAATAACTAAATTATTGATTATTTTGATTATCTACCCAATTGATATGTATATAACAATTAATAACTAAGCACCACTTATCAGTTCGTCACTATGAATCGGACTTCTTTGTTTAATAATGGTATCTATTTTTTAGCTTTACCCAAATACGTTTCTAAAACCCTTCTAGTATAAAAGCACCTAATAAATTACAGAAAAAACGATTATAAATCAGCGCCGGCTCATACCTGTAAGTTATTATTTGTTAGTATTTTTTACGCTTTAATATGTGCATCATAATAATTTACAACCCTAATAATATATGGGCAAATATTTTTAATTTCTCAATTAGGTTAGATTAGGTTAGGCAGTACAGTGAAACTTTTACACGCAACGGTAAACGGCTATCATAGGAACGAACAAAAGTGGAAAACAAATGTTACAAAACGTGTAATTATTAATTTAATTAATTGCTGTGTGATAAAATTAAACATATTATATTTATCAAGTATATATACCTACTCCAAAAAAATTAATGTATGTGCAGGGTCAATGATGTATTATACTTCATGAGATTTAAAAAATATTTACACCTCGAGAGGATCTGATAAAAAATAATATCTTATAAAAAATTTCGATGTTTAAAAAATATTTTAAAACGACTATGGATACGGAAAACAAGCTACAGACATCTGAAACAGCGTCAAATTGTAAAAACAATTTGTTGGTACTCTGTTCGTAAGTACCTATAGTTGATAATAGTAGTAACCGTTTTATGATATATATTATTATTTTATGTCGTTCTCAATATTTTTGTAAAGTCAAAAAATAAATTGTTTTATGTACCTACATCGAGAAGTTAATAAAATCGGCGTAATATATTATATTATATCATAATACACTCAGTTGATATTAATTTGTAATCGTTATTATGTAGTGCACTTTGTTGTTGAATAAATAATACATGGCAACTATAGTAGTAAAGCAGAAAACTATATAATCGAAGTATTATTTAATTAAACTAAAAGTCCATTAAAGCAGTTAAAATGCGTTATTTTAATTTAAAATTATTTACATAATAATTATTCATAAAAAATAAATGTTTATAGGTATTTTATTTCGTTTATGGAAGTTGCATAGGTAGCTAATTTTATTTTAAAAAAACTTACAGGCAACAGCAGCGGTTGAAAATCCAAAAACTATTATAACTTTTTTTTTTTTAATTTCGTAACAAATAGTATCTAATTTTTCATCCTACACGCTTATCTATAAAAAAAAAAAATCAGAATCGACTTTCAGTTACTTTGGACTTGAGACTTTATTTACCAACCACTATTCAGAATTGAAAAATTTGAATTAACTTCAAACAACCCCCAGGTTAATAATAAGTTGTATAATAATTATGCTATTAGTTATAGCATTTACATAATATTATATATAAGAGTGATTTAAATAAATAAACAGTTTCGTCTGGGATGAACATTTAGCCCCCCCCCAAATTGGGCTTGCATACTAAAATCGAATGGTTGTTAATGTCATAATATAAAATTGTCATGTGGCGATGATCGCGGTCACAAGTGCATTCATTCATTTTTCTCACGATTTTTCGTCTTACACGTAAATAAAAAATATGAAGTACCGTAATCGACATTCGGTCATAATGATAGCGATTAAAAAAAATAAAATATGTTATTTCATGGCTTCTGTTATCCGTTCTGCTTCGAATAATCGCAGACTGCGAGAGCACGAATCAATGGCGAGAGGTCGTGGGGCCGTGCGCGAGGGCAACAGCTATAGCGGCATAGTTTCAACGGGGATGAACATAAAGCTATAGTATAAGGGGTGGAGGGGGACAGGTGGTTGTGCGCTAAAATTGAACGTTTTTTAATATAAAAATATAATATTATCATTGTTGTCGTGATAAGTATAGCCATACAGTATACAGCCAGAGAGCAGCATTGGCACCAGCGCGACCTAAGACGCCATCATGGCGGCGCGTCGGTTGGTGGCCGGCTTCTCCAGGTGGTCGGCGGTGAGTTGGTGCGGCGGCACTTCGTCCCGGGTCCGGTGGAACACTTTGGTGCCGAACTGGAGCGCCGCGCCGACCGGGAACTTGACGTTCAGCCACACGGAGAACCTCATGTTGTAGTTCAACAGCGGCCGGAACACGGCGGCCAGCCAGGCGCGGGTCAGCAGCACGGCGTGCGTGTACACCTGCACGTTGTACATCCACCTGCTGTACCGGGTGACCAGCGGCCGGCGGACCGGTACGCCGCACAGCTCGTGAGTGAACGCCATGAACGCCTCCGTGTCCAGCATGGGCGAGATGGGCTTCATGCCGCTCAGCAGCGCCTCCACCATGTGTTCAAACCTCGGCGGCGGGTTCAGCAGCCCCGGCGCGTACACGTCCCGCAGGATCAACGCGCACGTGCCGCGCACCTCTTCGAGCGAGCCACAGCACAGGTTGTACCTGCAACGATGTGTCATTAGGTATATATCATAATAGCCAATAAGGCTATATTTATTCGTTTATGACCTATATAATTTACGAGACGAGCCAAAACGTTGTAAAGAACGATGGTAGTGTGAGATCAAATTAACGTTAAGACTAGAACTGATGAGTAATTACTACTAGCCTAACTCGCTGTTGAGATAAATTTATAATTACACAATATAATAATGGAACGCGAAAGACGGTCCGTGGGTTTGCAGTGCGCACGAGCTGAGTAATCGAGGAGTTCGCAAAGAGATTAGTCGGCGAGGAGTTGTGATTTGGAAAGGGACAGATGTGAGGCGTGGGACAGGGAACTTTGAAGACGATTTAAGATAGGAGACTATCGGAGAATCAGTTTTTCTATGTAAGGATATCTGAAAGAAAAGAGAGGCGACTGTAAATAAAAGATTCGTGCTATACATCGTGCATGGACATATTACGTGTATTGAAATATTTAACTGTTTATACAACTACCACAACGAATATAATATTCAAAATGATTTTATCTTTAAAAATTCCGAACACTTTATAATATTACTAATTAACGTATTTATTGAAACAAAATTTGATACATTTACAACCTGTATTTACATGTTATACAATAAGTAAATTTGATGAGACATGATTAACGGGAAGAGAAAGTCGCCCGATGAAAATAATATGGCATATATTCAAAAATATTAATAGCAAGTAAAAAAAAATATAAAATATAAAAAGGTAAAAAATGCACAATCGTTTTATGTTTTTTGCTGGGAAAAAGGTAAAAACTTCAGAAAACATATAGGAAATCATTGTGAAGTTCACTTGAAAATGATTTTTAATTTTTTTGAAATTATTGACATCCTACATTTTTCAAAATTAGATTTTTTAATTTTTAATATTAAGGGGATCGCAGCACACCGTATTTTTCATACGTTTTAGACCACTAAACGGTGGTAAATTACACATACTTCAGAATGTCCGATTTTAATCTTTTTATCCATGTATGAATTTTTTGACAAAACATTATTGCTTTTTAGGAATTTGATTTTAAAGGACTTTAAAATATTTCAAAAAACTCATGAAATAATTGCATTGTATTTGTATTTATTTTGAGCACATCTAATTTATTAAATCAAAAAAGTGATTCCAAAAGAGCGTAGTCTATCCGCTTATAAATTTAACCGTATTTTCGAAATTACAATCGAACTTCAGCAAGTATGTTTAATTTACTACCACTTTCATAGAAGTTATGCAAATAACAAGTATATATCTCATTTTTAACGATTTAATGATATGTGCGTGCGCGTGCGAGAGTTGCATCTGGCGCCGCGCCAGTTACCCGACACAGCATTACTACAGTGATTCTCGAACAGTCAAACGAACTAATGTTCATTAACTATGAAACAGACATAGCCCAAATGTTCATGTCATGTGAATTGCCTAAATATTACTCCTTGAAACATGATACGCTGGAGCCCCCTTAAGAATTTTAATAACATTGGAGTGAACAAATTAATATAAATATGTAAGAAAATCGTATTCAAGTAAATTTCATGTGCAATATCCAACATATTTTCAGATAAATAGGTTAGTTAGAACCTACGATTGGCAAAAGATTGATACTTTTATCAACAAATAAACCCAATAATTAATATTCGTGTAATGCGTTATTGACATGTGAGTGCACGTGCTGGAAATCTCCGTTATTTATTTTACACACACTCACACCACACACTGATGATCACTTCCTACTCAAAAATATTTTAAAAAAGGTGGAAAAGTGGGTGCCGCTCTAGAGTACATAAGGTTACAAGTGAGTCACTGTAATTACATGATGTTAAATTTGTATTCAATGATATAATATCATTATACAAAAAAAAACGATTCTGAGCGAAGACGTTTAGTCAGCCTATGATATTACTGAGTATATTTGATGATATTATTGTGCGTAAAGTAATTTATATATAACCTATTTACGGGAACCTTGTTTAAATTTTCCATCCTTAGATATAAAAGTTGAATATTTTATAAATTTTTAACTACAGAATAATTATTAAATTTTAAATTTGATAAATTTTGTCAAAATTTGAACTTTAATGCTTATAAAAAAAAATTGTGCCTATGTATTTTTAATATTTTCAACTGCTATTGTAAAAATATATCAGGAGCCTTGTATTAAATTTTCACGCATTTTTACCCAACAAATGAAATTTTATTGACAATTATAGAAACAAGGAAATAATGTCCGTCAACAGCTCAAGACAAATCAAAATATTTTGAATATTTTATGGTGTATAGCAAATGCTAATATAAAAATTCAATGAAAATTTCATGTATCTACGGTCCTTTTTTTTAGAGTTACGCCAAAAACCAAAATCGATTTTGTCAAAAGCTGATTTTGCGTAAAATACCTGTTTTTCGTTAATTTTTATGTGGTTTTTCCTGGTGCTTTTGAAAACTATTGGGAATTTTAAATTTTATCCTACCAAATGCATCAACTTGACTCACTTTTCCACACAATATACCTACTAATAGTACTATTATTCTTGAACTTCGAAAACTACATATAATTTAATATTTTTTTTTCAATTACATAAGTACCTACTTATTCTGCAAACGGCATTTATTATAAATTGTTAAATGTCTGAAAAATTAAAAAAAAAAATTGATTACAATTCTAGAGTAACCTGATATATTATCTGGTTAGAGTAACATTATTTATTATATAGTAGGTCACATAAAATAATCCTATTAAAAAATATTATTTTCCCTAACCAGAATATAATAATATAAGGAGGACCTAAAAGAACATTGATTTTTTTAAATTATTTTAAACGTACGTAATTCTATACAAATAAGCTTGCTATAGGTACGATTGCACAACACTACGATACTTTAACCACGCCCAACAATATACAAAAAAAAGTTATTTGTGTTGGGGGTGATGAGTTCGTCACCCTCAGAATGTACAAAAGTCAATAATGTACAATACTAAGTACTACAATACCTATACTACAACCTACCTAACCGTTTAAGCTATGTTTGGAATAATTTAAATTTATCAAATACTATAAAAAATATTGTATAAGTATATATAGATTCGTAATAAATAAACTTATATAAGTAACTACTACCTATGTCCTACATAATATTTAATTCATAATGTTGTTCATTAGTGCATTAGTCAGTGCGCAATATATGGCGAATGCAAAATAATTAAAATATCTGATAAAAAACTACAAAATGATTTCGATTGGATAATTAATAAATATTTTATTCAATAATTACATTTTCCTATTTATGTGTTTTAAAATATGTCTTAGTAAACATTTAAAAAATAGATAAAATAACAATTCTGTTTCACTTGACACTCGTGTAGTTTATATATATTATAATGACTACGAGTTCGATCTAATAATATTATAGATAATACTACTCACTTGTCTTGAATTCCCAACATGAATCCAATAGTTCGCCAAAAATGCAGAATGGCCCTTTCATCTTCTTCGGTGCCTACAATAGCCAATTCTTTTTTTCTCAACAATAGTAAGCCCATGAATCCAAATTGAGTTAAAGCCATGTCTTTTTGAGTTACTCGCAGTCCGAGTCCAGATTTATTCGAAACTCGATTCGCAGCACAATGAAGTCCGTGTACAATGCCCACAGATATTTGAGATCTAAATATAACATAATTTAAAGTAAACTGGTTTTCATATTTAATTGACTGGATAATATTTATTGATTGTGATTGTACATAAATAGGAATATACTACAAATTCCTTAAATTTTTATAAGATTTTTGATATAGTCATTAAACTTATTATTTAGGGTCGCTAACCTATGATTTAATATACATACAAAAAAATTAAAAACCTCAAATAATAAAAAAAAGTAATAATAAGATCAATAAATCAATAAATATTATAATAATACCTACATAATACAAGTATATTATATATTTATATTATCACGAATAAGTTTAAATATGACTTAAAACGGAAAGCACACTATTAGCAATGTTACTGTTTGACGTTTATTAAATAAGAATCTATAATAAACTGCGAATATAGATCATCAACCATGATAAGGCCATACGCCGCAGCAGTGTGTGTAAATTAAGAAAACAATTTTGAATTTTCTAAATATTTCGAAAAAGCATTTTTTATTTTAAAAGCCTTCCGTAAAAGTTATAATTTATTAATAAACCTATCATATAATATGATATAATATGATATATATATTCACTTACTTTGACTTAACATTTGTCACGTCATATCTATACCACCTCAACATGTGCCTGATGGTATCAAGGTACCTCTTAAAAGCGGTATAAGGATCAGAAGATTTATTTGTAAACACTAATACATCCAATATTGTTGGAACTGTTAATACCAATATTAATCCAATCAAATTTGAAGCGAACATTGCATAGAAATTGGAATAAAAATACTTTTGTCCTCTGAAAATAAAATAAAACTTTCTATTATTATAATATATTTACATACATTCAATTGTTATTTCAATTTTAATATCTGAAGTTCTATAAGAAATATTTATTAATTTTATTTTTAGCTTTTTAATACAGGCCATTTAGGCCCCTTGCCGCAACTATAGTAGATATGTTTTAAGCGTTTATATATTTTATAGTGTAATAGTATAAACCATTTGTATAATAAGTTAAGAAATTCATTAATTACCTTTAAATTTATCTTAGTAGTTTTAACAAAATATTGTATTAGCAAGAAAAATAAATGATTTTGAAAATAATTTTATTCAGAAACCATAATTTATTATTGTAAGATAAAATTCAAATATAATTTACGATCATTTTAAATGAAAAGTTACTTTGTATTTTTACACGTGTTTGCATATTTTAGACGACATGGATAATTTAAATGTAGATTACCGTTTTTATTGCTTTTATTAGGAAAAATATTTTATATTATGTTAAGCATTTCATCATATTTTATTCCAACCAAATTACAAGATATAAGTCATGAATTATGAAGAAGTATTACTATTGTATATTTGTGCAAAATTTTAAATAAAATTTAAAATTTATATTAGGTCCAAATTTCGATTTTTTTTTCAAATATTCCATTAAGTATATAATTAAATTTTTTTTTGTATTTGACTGAAAACAAAGAAAATCTATTTTTTTAATTTATTTCTGATTATTATGTTTTTATTTTAATCACTGTTGAATTCAATATTCTAAAGTCTATAATTTTGCTTTTATAATATTTATGCTTGGTTAATAAGTAAAAAAATTAGCGTACAAATTTCAAGGACTTTTAAGTCATAATTAAATCCATAATAATGCTATATTTACAAATAATGACTTATTCATATGACGTTGATATATTTCATAGATATTGTTCAAAATATTATGATGTACCTATTCATCATAAAGTCAAAACGTAGTTATTAATAATTAAAGTAATGTAACAGTTAATATTTGTTATGACTTTTTTAAATACACACATCATTAAATTAGTTCAATACAAAACGTTATTTTCGAAGCGTTTAATATTATTTTTGGTTTCTGTAGGTAAAAATGTAAAATTATAAATAAAATTATATGAGGTTTTTTCTTAGTCTTTAACAAAACAATACAAATTAATGAATGCCAAGATATCCCGCTACAGTATGTTACCTATTAATTATTATTTTATCAAAAATCCTATTTTTACATTTTATTGCCAGAGTCAAACATAAATTATAATTAAAAGAAACTCAATTCCAACCAATTGGACAGAGCGATATTAAACTAAATAATTTTAAAACACAGTTTTGGGTAAATACTATTAGCTGAACGAATTCACAATAGTAAATCCCCACTTGTTTGACGAAACAAAAATCTCTCCAAGACTCGACCTCAAAACGACGTTGGGTATAGCTTACATTATTGTTGTATACACTACACAGTATTATATTATAAATAACCTATCTACATATTAGATGTATATATTGGAAAAATGTGATAGAATATTTAACCGATACCGACTGCAAACTTTTATTGTTATAATTTTTTGAAATTAGTAATAACATACTAGTTATGAGTTATGCTTATGACTTATAAATATAACGAAACATATGCATTACATTTGGCTATCGAAAGATTAAACACGTTTCTTTTCAGACGATTGAGCAGATTTAAAATATCACATGCGTAGCTCACTACCGACCTCAAAAAACCAATACTATTCAGCACGATATTACGAGCGACGTTGCCATATTATTTATTTAATAACGAAAGGTCACAAGTGACTTTTGAAACTATATCAGTTTATGGCAAATTTTTTCAATAAATTTTTTGATACGATCAGGCAGTTACCTACTTGATTAGTTAGCTGTAACTTGAAAACTTGTGATAGTTACAGATTATACAACAGTGGGTAGTCAGAGACTAAAAGTAAGTTACATTCAAAGTTATTAGGTACTAGAAGTTACCTAGGGGTCTCGTTAGTTTGGTTTATTTGTTCAAGAAGATAATCACACAAATAAATATTTATTTTTAGGTGTTAATGAGAAAAGTGTATTGTGTAAGTAAAATTTGTAAGTATTATTAACATTGAAATGTAGTAATATGCCAGAATAGTAAGAAGTATAAGAGCATATTATTACTATAATACCCTTACCATAAATAGTAACTAATACACAAATATTATCCTTTATATTAAAAAATAATTGGAACAGAAAATAAAAAGCGTGCTCAATCGTAATACTCAAAATATTTCTTCAAAAATGACATATGATCGTATTTTATTGGTACAATATAAAATGTTTTCTAAAATTACAAGTTGACAATTTTTTAAGTCAAGTAAAATATTAAAATATCAATCTACATAGGTACTTATATAGTGATTTTTACCGTTGCTGTTGACTGTTTAAGTTAATGAATCAGTTAATGGTACCTAAATACTTGTGTTGAACTATTACAAGTTAAAATTTAAGTTAACATCTAAATGTAGGTTAACACGTAACATCCTAACAAACACGTTATTATTTATATAATTTTCTGTCCCTATTTGGAACAAATAAACTACGGTGAATTATAACCCTAGGTAATATTTAATTTTTTATATTTGTTTGATTATATAAGTATATTTTATATTTTATTTAACAGATAAACATTTTAAATTTAATTGTTATAATGTTTATGAACAATTAATATAATAAAAATATAAATGCACGTTTATAATAATATAATATGTCTTAGAATAGGTAATATTTTATTTTAAACTAAACCTATTTAATATCCATAGTTTATTAAAAATTAGATTTTTTTACAAACTTTAGGCAAGATATTTATTAGATAAAATAAATTAAGTTGTTTAAAAATACATTATAATTTATGTTATTAGGAATAATAAATAAACTGTAGGTGGTAGGCACGGTAATTTGTCAGTGGGGTTCAATCGTTGAAATACTACAAATTGTCAATTTGTAAAAATAATTATACAAAGATAATCATAGACCTATTTTATTACTTAAGTAGTTAAAAGTTATAATAAATGTATTTAGTATTTAACATTTAGTATTTTAGTTTACAAAGGCTAAAAGGCTATATAGTAAAAGTACGAAACGACGACAGCTACAACAATGAATGATTAAAACATCGACAGGGATAAAATAAAGTACCTATACCAATCAATTATTATCATAGGTCAAAAGGCTGAATGCTGACATACAAAAATACGTAAAAATAAAATAACATACATAAATAATGATATTATATATGATATTTATGAGTTATGACGGTCAGGCGGTATGCACTGACTCAGACAAAAACCACAAATTGTCTTTGCAACGGGAGATAAGATAAAATACCTGGCTCCGCTAAAACACGACAGTCTATATGAGAAGAGAGGTATACTGCCGACTTTTAATACAAAACAAATCATTAATTAACTATGAAAAAATAAAACATCAAACCCTAATAATACCAAAATAAATAAGAAGACTAATTATAAGTTAAAGATGTGAATATATAATATGTAGAAATAATTGTACGATAAAATTTAAAATATTGATAGGTACAGTAAATAGAAATAATCTAGGACAATATTAGATAGTACCTATTGGATTTACAGTATTGTGTCTTTTAGATTTTATTTTTTTTTGTCTGTCATCACCCTTTGGGACAGTAAAAATGCTTAGATTTTCTTCAACAGTATCTTTTCTGATAGGAAAGTGAATCTAGTTGGTACTCTGAGGGGGTCAAAAGTAAAATTTCGCAGTAGTTTTCAAAAGCGCCGTGAAAAACAAAAGAAAAATTAAGGAAATACGGGAATTTTTACGCAAAATCTGTTTTTGAGAAAATCGATTTTGGTATTTGGTGCAACTCTGAAACAAATGATTGTAGGTACATAAAATTTTGACTGAATGTTTATATTAGCATTTCCTATACACAATAACATTTTCCAAATATTTTGACTTATTTTGAGCTGTTTATGGACATTTTCAGTTTCCATTTTTTTTAGTTTTTTTTTCTATAAATATCAATAAAATTGTATTTGTTGGTTAAAAAAGCTTGAAAATTTAATAGAAGGCTCCTAGGTTATTGTTTCAAAGGCAGATGAAAAAAATTGAAAATCCTTAGTTAGGGTTTTTATTTATAAACATTTAAAGTTCAAATCTTTGCAAAATACGGAAAAATTACGAAAATTAGCAAATTATTTTGAGTTGAGAATTCATAAAAATTTTTCTCTTTAAATCTAAGATTTGAAAATGTAATACAAGATTACCCATAAGTTTGTCTACCTTTATCAAAAAAAAAAAGAGGTGGGTAAGTGAATGTTGCTCTGCTGTACAGTAGGTTACAAGTGGATCACTGTAATGGTGTTAAATTTGAATTCAATGATATTTATTAATATCAGTGTATAAGAAAAACGATTCTGAGCGAAAACGGTCAGTCAGCCTATTATATTACTAAGTATATTTGATGATATTATTGTGAATAAAGTAATTTATATATTTACCTATTTACGCGGACCCTTGTTTTAAATTTTCAATCCTTAGCTATAAAAGTTGAACATTTTATACATTTTTAACTACAAAATAATTATTAAATTATAAATTAATAAATTTTGTCAAAATTTGAACTTTAAATGCTTATACAAAAAAATTGTGCTTATGTATTTTTAATATTTTTCAATTGCTATTGTAAAAATATATTAGGAACTTTGCATTAAATTTTCACGCTTTTTTACGCAACAAATAAAATTTCATTGATATTTATAGAAAAAAAAACTAAAAAAATTGAAAACTGACAGTGTTCGTAAACAGCTCAAAAAGAGTCAAATTATTTTTAAAATTTTATCGTGTATAGAAAATGCTTATATAAACATTCAGAGAAATTTT
This sequence comes from Sitobion miscanthi, assembly GCA_008086715.1. Taxonomy (NCBI): domain Eukaryota; kingdom Metazoa; phylum Arthropoda; class Insecta; order Hemiptera; family Aphididae; genus Sitobion; species Sitobion miscanthi. The sequence continues at coordinate 28,901,818 of CM017803.1, forward strand.
CAAGTATCTTCAGTTATTCGTTTTTTAATTACAATAAAATAAGAAAATCGTTACATGAGAAATCAAGTGAATATCAAATGTTGTAAAAATATGAATTTCAAACGCTCATAAAAATTTAATTTGACTTTCTTGTAGACATTTTTTTTTTTGAGAAAGGTAGATCAACTTATGGATAATCTTGTATTACATTTTCAAATCTTAGATTTAAAAAGAAAAATTTTTATGATTTCTTAACTCAAAATAATTTGCTAATTTTCGTGATTTTTCCGTATTTTGTCAAGATTTGAACTTTAAATGCTTATAAATAAAAACTGTGACTAAGGATTTTTAATTTTTTTAATTTTCCTTTGAAATAATAACCCAGAAGCCTTCTATTAAATTTTCAAGCTTTTTTAACCAACAAATAAAATTTTATTGATATTTATAGAAAAAAAACTAAAAAAATTGAAAACTGACAATGTCGGGAATTGAAGCATTTTTAATGCTCCAAAAGGTGATGTTAAGATATCAAGGAAATCAATAGATACATCTGTTTAGTATCTTAAATAAGAGAAGCACTATTGGTCATTTGACTTGTTTTATATTAAGTAAAATAATATCATATATACATATCATGAAAATACGTCTTTTATGAATGTTATTGTAATATTGTAATGTTATGATGGTTAATCGATTGTTTGCTTTGTTATATAATTTTATGTCTTATGATTTGTATATGTTTTTTTTTTGTAATTGAATTATTAAATTAGAATTTATGATTTTAAAATCAGTAATCATTAGTAATTTCCTATTATTTATATTAACGTTTAAATTTAACATTGTAACCTGTCGATAATTTATAGTGTTTCATGTTTTTCGACGTTCCGCACCTATAATATATCATATAGGTAATTAATTATATATATTATAAAAGTAATTGAGTATATTTTATTTTAATTAAATTATTGTACCGCATTTATTCGTAATGAAATAAAGTAATTTTGATAAAACGTATGAATATAATATAAACTGGCTAACCGCATTATACATAAAAAAATATTTTTGCTCAATGTTTAGATTTTTACGATCAAGTGTAATTAATGTATTCTGTGATTTGAATGATAATAATTTTATTTTCAAGTACCAACAATTTATATGCATTTCGATATTCCATTCTAATATCTAATTAATATTTCACGCGTGCAATCAGAAATGTTAAAAATATACTTTATTGTGAAATTTTATTTGCGTGTACGAATATACTATTATGATAGTGGTATGCAAGTATGACACATGCAATTAACCGGGTATTCTATTATACCTTAATTAACACATATTATTAATAGTTATTACTTATTATAACTCACATGGTCACATTATATGTTCGTTAGGTATTCGGGTAGTGTAATTTCAAGATTGGTATTGCAACAATAAATTAGGAATACTGAAAACTACGTTGTGTAGGAATTAATATTTATCGTGTCATTATAACTGCATAACGATGTATTGCATTTTTTTTTATGGGTGCAGTCTGCATAATAGGTATACAACCGAAACAGAAACCAACAAATTTATTCCAACGTTTATAGCTCGAGCTGTAACTATCGTCACAATAATATTAGATATATACGTATATAAAACATAGGTTAGGTATACCTATAAAAAATATATTTGACATTTATTGAACGACTTCGGTTAGCTCATTTGTCACTAAAATAGTTTTACTGTTATCTCGTGTATTATTAATGTAAGGTAGGTATGTATAGTCCACGGATATGATGACGACGTTATTGAAAGAGTGGATTTTTAAAATGTTTGTTTTTTTTTCTTAGCATTGCCGCGTCATTTATTTCAAATACTTAGGTACCCAGAAAAATCTCACTACATCGATAATAGCGTTAGTTGTAAAGTATCAGTAGTGAGATGGTTTTACCTGGCGAACAATTCCGCGTCGAACCATTCCGGAACGTCTTTTGGCCGTACGGTGTCGACCGGCACGTTGCTACCGTCTTCTACGATGGTCTTGAATTTCTGCTTCGCCAGGGCATCGACAGTTTCCGTCGAGTACGACACTGCGTCAATCGATAAAATAACACAATATTATTGTATGTATAACATGGCAAACGCGCATCGTCTGCGCCGCGGAGAAAAATTACGAAAATCAATAATTATAATAATTCAGTGTTACATAATAAAATCATTCATAATTTTTGATCCTTTTCGTCGAGTCTTACTTGTAAAGTAGGTATTTCGGTGTGTACGGCGATGACACGAAGGTACAAAATATACCGCGACCGGGTCGTCGTCGTTTCGTTCGATTACGGAACGCCGAGCTAGTCGTAAAATATTCTTAAATCAAAATATTGCAAGAAAATTCCTACCGAACCGGACGTCCGTCGACTTCGTGGGCTACGCGACGCGAGGCGGGCAAACGACTGCGCAACGTTCACGTCGGTGCGCGCTCACCGTGTGTGTGCAGACTACACCATCCGACCAGGATGGCTCGACGGTAGAAAGTGATGGCTAAACCGGTATTATCGTTAATGTGTAGTTACGATACGACGACCGCCACCGTCACGGCCACCTGTCATAGCTGCCGCGGACGATTGCTGTTGCCGAATAGAGCTCACTATTGTGGTAGTACGTCCTAACAGTGGAAATAATAATAATACAATGATAGTGATAATGATAATAATGAACAACGATAGTAAAATACAAAAAATTAAAATTAATAACAACATGGGTAATTGACGCCAGCTGTAGAGTGTGCGTGCGTGCGTGCGTGTCCCGAAAGGTTGTTTTTGCACCAACGCTTCGTCACGATACACAAAAGCACGCAGGACACGTGCACTCGTCGATATTATAACAATATACGATCCGGACTACCGCGTTTGGTCAGGAAACGTTAGGTAGGTACCTATAATATATTTACGTACATTTCGTACGAACTTCAAAGTCACACAATATCACACTAAGGTATCCCTAGAATAGCCATATACCTATTATACGTTCTTTATAATAATTTTATAATATAATTCATACCAACATTATCTTACGATTGATATAATAGTAGAATACTAATTCATTAACGTTGACAGCTACATTTTCATCAATGTTTAATATAATATGATACATTTGTGAGACGCAGTTGCTCCACAGTCCATACATGGGTCAGTGTTTTAGACGGCGCGTCGACGAAAAGCTTATCCTTTCTACACACGTTTCGGATTTACATGTAAATGTAAATGAGTACTTGTAACAACGCATACGGCATACATAATAATATTTTTGATAAAAACGTCGTATACTAAAAAAGTAAAAACATCACACGAAATAGAGAAACAGCTCATTTTTCATATTATTTTTAGTGTTCTATTACTGTGGTGCTGATGCTGAAGTACGCACAACCTCCCCCCCCCCCTAGGCCCTAGTTTGTGCCTATGTCAATATACACGATGCATGTATATTGTATATTATACTTTACTAATATTTTGTTTGCCAGTTACCAAACAGTTTTTATACGAACCCATTGGACATTATATACATTTATGATCGGGTAGCCAAAATAATTATCAGAATAATATGTATAAAATAAAAATATAAAATATATGTCATGGATTTCGAAATGTACATTCCAAGGTAATTTAAACTGTAAACAGTTGTAAAAATAAAATAGTTTGAGCCAACTTTTTGATTCTTTTTTAAATTAATAAATAGTTGGAATAATATATTGTGAATTTATTATATTTTATTGCTTATATAAATGTACCTAGGTATAATAGAAAAAAACTCATCGTTGTCAATCTAATAATTAGATTCTAATGTACCTACTCATACTCCTTGAATTGCTTGGAATCTACCGTTTAACTAATAATAACTGCAAATATTGTTTTTAAGTTACAACATATTATTATAAGTTCCTATTAAGCCTATACATACACATTTACCTCCATTTAAACTATATATTAGGTATTCATAGTTTGTGTTACTGAATACTGATATTAGTGGTTCCAAGCAATACACGACTATGCAGAAATGGTGAAAGTGAACAAGACAAAACGTAGGTGAAAGTAGTCAAAATCATTTATTCGACAACCATAATATGATATTCTTGCAGTTCAGAATAAAATAAAAAAAATCTCCCAATAAATAAATAATAATATAAGCTCATTATAATACTTAATGTCAGTGTTACTTAAGACCTTAACAGTTTAAACTTTAAACAATATGTTATATTATATAACTGAATTAAACATTATTCTATATGATATCTATGTTTCTAAGATTCCGAGTGATGACTGATGATGTGTTTATATTGTGTGTGTGTGTGTATGTGTGTGTGTGTGTGTGTGTGTGTGTGTGTGTGTGATATACTAAAATCACCTTTTAGAGTTTCTATTAGGAAATTGTATCTAATTGGTACGTACTACCTATAGGCTATAGCCTTTAGTTAATAGCCAATAGGTATTAGGTGGTCCTAATCCCAGAGCTATTGCCTATTTCTAAACGAGATATAATTTTCAAAAAATTTTACCACTTTTTGAGCTATTTATAAAAATATCAAATTTTATACTATTTTTCGATTACGTTGATAACATTTTCGTTTTTCGGTAAAAAAAACTCGTATATGCAATTCAAGGTTCCTAATAAGTTGTTTTTACCGAAATAAAAAATATTAAAAAATAATAAGCCTTTACGTATATTATTATTTAAAAATATTTAGACTAATTTTAAGCTATTTATACGGCATGAACATTATACTACATTATACTACGCAGTACGTCAATATTGACTTATAAGTAAATAATAATGAATAATATATTATGCGATTTTTATGAGATAAATTAGTTTATCATATACCTAATATAACTATTACAAAAATAAATTACTTATAAGTTGTACAAAAAATTATGAAATATATACCTAAATAGAAATAAAGACTGACGCAACGTTTCCGTTCATAATCGCTTTTCCTGTTTACAATTATTAATCGTTGAATTTAAATTTAACACATTGGTTCACTAGTAATTTATTACAGTGACCTAGGTAGGTAATCAATTACGATGAGGTACATTTAAAACAGACAAAACCTGCAGCATAATAACATTTAACTGATATTAGACAATAGATACAGTTTCCCGGTGTTCAAACTTTTGTAAATATCTTTTACTTAAGGGGAATCTGGAAAGTAGTATGTCGTCACTCGTCAGTGTATTATGTGTTTTCTTCCTCTGTCCCACGCGCAACATGGACAACACGAATTTACGCAGAATCATTTTTTATTTTGCTTTTGAGTAATCAAGAGTAAAATCACTCATTACAAAAACAATAGAGAATAATTTTATGGAGGGTATGACATATCGCGAGACGTCTAAATATTGTCTCAAAAACAATTTGAAAGAACAGTTAAATTTACAATCTTTTTTATATTTTGGAAGAAGAATGCAATGTCATATAATCATAAAATATAAAACCGATATGTCTACCCTCAAATTTATTATTCTCTTTAATTTTTTTAATAGGTGATTACTGATTTTACACTAAGATAATTAAAAAATCATAATTAACGATGTTAGGTGAAAGCGTTTTATCTATGTTGTGCGTGGGTCTGAAAGAGAAAACAAATATCGCGCTGACATCCTCTGAACCAAAATTGTTTTATTTTTCATGTTTTTGAGTACGTAATCTTAAAGTAAAATTATTACATATTGCAAAACGTATTGAGAATAATATTTCTGAGGATTCTTGGGCATAAACATTTTTCTTAATTTTATTTCAAATCAATTTAAGGACCATTTAAATGTACACAATTTATTTTCTTATTTTTAAAGTTAAATAATAATAAAAGATAAAACTGATATGTCAACCCTAAAAAATATTATTATGTGTAGTAGTTTTAATAAGTAGAATTTTACTCTAAGATTACTCAAAAGTCAGGTTATTCAATAGTCATATGAAAAATACGATTTTACGTCAATGAGTTTTTTCTATGTTGTGCGGTAGTCTAAGAGATGGAATGAATAAAGAGTAAGAGAGAGTAATCAAATATATCGCTGGCATCCTCTTAACCTATTATTATAACACATAAACACAGTATGTAGTATGTGCACATATATTTATACAAGGAATTCTAACAGGATTTCTATAGTTTTAAGTGTTACCTATGCTACTTGTATTAGTAAGCTTTTAACCATAATAATTTGTTTATTTGCAATAAGTTTAGTTAAAATTAAAATACTCTCTTCGTATTTTTCACACTCAAACCGAACTTATAAGCAAGGCAAAAATTAAACGGTAGGTACTAAATACATATTATTGGTCTTGTGAAAAATATAATACTATGAGTTCTTTGTATACACGTTTAATGGAATACAAATATGTGTGGTTTCGTTTTTTTTTCCTAATCACTTTTTATCAAAATGTAGTGATTAATTATTTATTGTGATGGAGTGATCTTTGAAATACATGAATTTAACTTTATGCTACTACCAACTTGACCAGTGGTATATTTACAGAAGAAACGGACCACACAATTTATATTCAATACAATAATATTAAATACTTAAATACTATATTTTTACATGATAATAGTAATTACAAAAAATATATATATACATATATTTACAAACATGAAAGTCGCATGAACTATAGATAATAAAGAAATGAAAAGTGTACATATGGGCGGATAGATCTGGAAACCCGAAACGAGTGGGGGGGGGGGGGGCTGCATTTTTTCAGAAAAAATAAAATTATATAATTTAAGTAATTAATAGATATTCGATTATATACAGGGTATTCACCAAGCATTTTTGATCCCTTTTTATATTTAACAATGCAGTTTTTCAAAATCTGATATTTGGAATTTTTGAATATATTATGCTTAAAGATCATATTTTAAAATGGTTGGAATATTGTGTACTGAGTGTTCTGTGGTGGTACAAATTTCTATTTTCTATTTATTTATTAATTTGTCTATATTTAATAATTACCTACTGTCAGTGGGAAGTAAGCTATTTAAGTCGCGGTCAACGCCCAAGACTGAAATTGCCTTCCCGCTTGAGCCACGCATACTATTTTTTTGTCACGCCTCAGCGTTTATCGATTACAGCAAAGGTAGTGCACTATGCAATAATCAGACTATTCTACGCAAAAAATTTCTTGAAAGAAAAAAATTAATGTTTTTGTCACGCCTACACCGAAAATTTAGTTTTCGATGACGGTTAAAGCATTGGCACTTTTCCGTCCATCGGGTGGTAAAGTGGTAAAGTGGGAATCCGGGCGCACATATTGCCATATTGGTAGGTATCACACGTATAGATTATGGTTAGGTGCAGGGGGCACAACTATACACTGAAATCTATACCACGGTCCTTACAAAACATGAGCTTTTGTTACATCTTATATTCATATTATAACCTCCTTGCATAACGCGTAAACATTTTTCTTTCGTTAAATTTTTTTGTAGAATAATCTGGTTGTTGCATTACATTTGTCCATGATTACATTTTTTGTTCTTATTTTATTTTAATATAATAATTATTATTTATACCGAAGTCTATACCGCGATGATTTCAAAACATAAACTTTTGGTTACAGCTCATATTTATATTATAACTTCCATGACGCTTAAAACAAATAAAACCAAATCGTTTCTTTCGTGAAACCATTTTCGTAGAACAGTTTGGTTGTTGCATGGATCCCTGCATTGCCTTTGCCGTGATCGATGAACGCAGAGATAAATAGTATGTGTGATGGCTCATGTGGGGAGGCAATTTCAGTCTTGGGCGAAATGCGGGCCTCGTCTGCGACTTGTGCCGCACACGTTGTCCGCGACTGAAATAGCTCACTTGCCGCCCTCGCCACACGTTCACACAATATACTATTACGCGTCATGCAGGGAGGTAATAATAATATGAATATAAATTATAAGATCGTATTAAGAAGTAATCCAAAGTTTATGTTTTGTAAGGACCGTAGTATAGATTTCAGCGTCTGTTCATGCAGAGGATACGTCCTGCACAATTGAGGATTTCTATTTTACCACCTGACGCTATGAGGATTCCCACTTCACCGCACGCTGGACGGAAAAAGGTCGCTTTCAAACGTTTCAACCGTCATTGAAAACTAGGACACACGGGAATTGAGTACCAAAACAGGTGAACAAACCTTTATCTTTTCACTTATACATTTTTTTAATGGTTCCAAGGGATTTCAAAATGTATTAATAATTTTATTCTATTTTATAATAATAGTATATTAAAAATGTATCAATAACATATTATATAAAATCTTGTTTTTAGTGGTGTGTAGATATTTTTAATAAAAATACTACAGACATCCTAATTGATAAGTAACAGTTACTTAGTAGTTGGTCCATAGCTATACTATGGATTACAGGTGAGGCACTATATAAGAAAATCATGTTAATACCATAGGGATTAGGTGTATAATTATAGTGACCAATATTATTATTAATATAGATAATTCACTTTTCAGACATAACTGATAAAATTAGTGGAAACCAGAATTTTCTAACATTTGGTACTTATACATTATTTCGGTGTGATCTGGTCATATTTACTATTTAATATTATAATATTTTAGTTATTTAGTGGATACATATATAAATGAAAAATAAATATTTTCTCCGAAGTTATGGGCAAAAAAATGTTCAAGCACACAAAGGATCAGTAATCACCAACTTTTGCTAATCTTTTCATTCGTAATTTTATAGTTTTTTTGATTTTATTCACCCAAACATATACAAATATTTAGGAGCTTTTAAAAATATTCAAGCTGATACTATAATATTGATAAGCAGTCTAGAAAAACGTCGAGTACCCAGTGAACCTAATATGAGAAATACTATTTATAGAAAATAAATAAATCAACTAAACAATAATCAAACCACAATAATAAAAGGTTATCTAAAAATTCACTATACTAAGTTCTAATATATTTGATTTATGATATTTTATATTACGATATTATATTTTTACAATTTCAATTTTTTTTTATAAATGTGATTAGGTTAGCTTTATGAGTTATCATATGATGATATTATGTTTTGCCTGACGCCCTGGCCTACCTATATTATGGCAATATCACATTAGGAACTTATAATAGTTAACTGCAGATGAAAAAGTAGTTTGAATTCGTTCAAAAAGGTTCGTTTACCAGACATAGTACTCAATTCATGTGCACCGGAAAACTAAGCTTTCTGTGCAGGCGTGAAAAAAACTTTTACACATTTTATGAATTATTGTTTAACTGTCGTATTATTAATAATATAATACATGTTATGTACGCAGGTTGTGCTTAGTTAATAATATCTTTGGTTTAAAATATTATAAATTTTAGATTCAGAGCGGAGCGTAAATGACATTTTTACCAAATACTTATATTAACATTTTCCACAAATGGTAATGTTTTTGAAATATTTTAACTCTTTTTGAACTACCTAAAGCATTGAAAGATTTTTTTATACTATTTTCGATGAAAACTCCGTCACTTAGTAAAAAAGTTTGAAAATGTAATGCTATATTTCTTATAAGCTTCATTCATATAAGTTCGAAAATATTTAAGATACATAGGTACGGTTATTTTTTAAAAAATTTAAAAACTATTTTTCAGTTAAAAATGTATAAAAGTATTTCCTTTCATTGCCTCCACTAGAAATTTTGATTGAAGACTCTCCACAAATGTTCCTACCTTAAACAAAAACAAAAAATTTTCTGGAAAGTACCTATAATATTAATTTTTATGAGCGTTTGATATTAACATTTTCACAATATTGGATTTTCATCGGTAAATTAACGAATTCTGATCTATCAATTTTTGAATGCTATAAATAGCTTGAAAAGAGTAAAAATATTTCGAATTATTATCATTCGTGGGAAATGCTAACATAAATAACTGCTGAAAATGTCAATAGTTAACGGTTATTAGATTTTGAGTTAAACCATCTAAAAAGTATTTTGTTTTTGTATTTTCAATACCCTATTTTATGTAAATTGTACTTTGTATTTGAAATGCATGATGCCATGTATTTTTATCATCCCTGCCTATAAATTTGTAAGTATAATGTGTAGATATACCTTGTTACCCACAACCTACTTATTATTATATTTTATTATTGTTATAAGTTATAACAAAAACCAATTAAATAATATTTAACAACTATATTATAGTAAATAACATAAATAATTAATTCAACACCTACATCATAATATATATACAAAAAAATAACAGTAATTATATTAAAATTGTTTAATTATATACTAACTTGATATTATTACGCACACGAATTCCCTTTTTGACGTTAGGACAATTATTCGTTATTAATATTTTGGTCGATATTAAACATTTGACATGAATATAATTTTACAGATTTAAGTTAATTATTTTAAAGTATAATTAATTCGATATTTCATAAATCTGAATATGAAAATTTGCGTTGTTAACAATTTGCTGTATTTTTAATTTTAAAGAAATATTTTAGTTCGTTCTTTTTTTTGTATAAACTGCTCAATCGTCTATTCTGTGATCACATATAGTTCGTTGGCGTTGGTCCAAAAATCATTTGAGTAAATTTAGATTATAATATAACCATGCTGAACATAAATAAAAAAAGTACAAACCGGGCATAAGGAGTAGTTTTAGTAATTTTATTGTTGCTATTGTGAAATGTATAATATAGTATCATATTATTTAAAGTTTGATAACAATAATCAATGCATTCAAACAAACATTTTAAGCACGAAACAGTGAAAGTCTTTCTAAATTTGAAGAAGGAAAGTGAATCAAATTGGTATTTGGGGAGGGGAGGAATATGAGAATAAAAATTTTCAATATTTTTAAAAACGTCAGGAACACCAAAAAAAAAGAGGAAAAACTGACATTTTTACGTAAAGCCAGTTTTGACAAATTTGATTTTGATTGTAAATTTAAAAAAAGTTATAATAATTACGTGAAATATTTACCAGATGTTTATATCAGCATTGTTTATACACTATACAACTTTAAAGTTATTTCGGCTATTTTTAAGCTAACTGTAGGCGATTTTTACTTTTATTAATTTTTTTTAAATTATTGCCGATAGAAATTTTTTTTCTGCTGTACATTATATGATATAATATTGTTGTACAAGAAAAACTATTCTGAGCGAAGATAGTCAGTAAACCTATGATATTACTATAAGTATATTTGATGATATTATTGTAAATAAAGTAATTTATATATTACCTATTTACGCGGAACCTTGTTTTAAATTTTCAATTCTTATAGTTATAAAAGTTGAACATTTTATACATTTTTAACTATAAAATAATTTTTAAATTTTAAATTTGATACATTTTGTGAAAATAAAAAAATTTTGCCCATGTATTTTTAAACTGCTATTGCAGTAATATATCAGGAGCTTTGTATTAATTTTCACGCATTTTCAGCCAACAAATAAAATTTTATTGACAATTATAGAAAAAAAAACTTAAAAATAGTGAAAACTGACAATTTCCATAAACAGCTCAAAAAGAGTCAAAATTTTTTTGAAAATTTTATTAAGTATAGGAATTGATTAAATGAAAATTCAGTGAAATTTTCATTTATCTACAGTTTTTCGTTTTTGAATTACGACAAAATAACAAAATCGCTACACGAGAAATCTAATGTTGAAAAAAATTGAATTTTAAACGCTCATATAAATTTAATTTGATTTGCTTGTATACATTTTTTTTTGATAAAGGTAGGCAAACTTACGAGGAATCAGATATTACATTTTCAAATCTTAGATTGAAAAATAAAATTTTTTATGAATTTCTAATTCATAATAATTTGCACATTTTCGTGAATTTTACGTATTTTGTCAATATTTGAACTTCAAATACTTATAAAAAAAAATTGTGACAATGGATTTTTAATATTTTTCATCTGTATTTGAAACATTATATAAGGAGTCTTCTACTACATTTTAAAACTCTTTTACCCAACAAATAACATTTTATTGATATTTATAGAATAAAAAAACTAAAAAATTGGAAATTGAAAACGTACTTAAACAGCTCAAAATATTTTGAAAATTCTAATGTAAATATTCAGTAAAAATATCATGTACCTATGGTCATATCTTTAGAGTTGCACCAAAAACCAAAATCGAATTTCTCGAAAACTATATTCCCGTTTTTCCTTAATTTTTCTTTTGACTCCCGAAAGTACTAGATTCACTTTCCTATCAGAAAATATGTTGAAAAAAATCCAAGCATTTTTACTGACCTAAAAGGTGATGACAGACACAAAAATAAAAATTAAAAAAAAACACACATCATTGTAAAATCAATACATAATTATACATACAAAATTAATTTGACTTTCGGCAAACTTTTTTTTGTTAAAGGTAGGAATACTGATGGGTATTTCATATTAAATTTTCAAATCCTTAGATATAAACAGAACATTTTTAATAAATTTCTAACTTACAATAATTTACAAATTCTCGTGATTTTTAAGAGTTTTGTCAAAATTTGTACTACAGACGCTTATAACAAAATATTGTGGATTTACGCTAAAATTGTTTTTGAAATTCCGTTAGCAGCACCTTGAGTTAAATTTCCAAGTTTTTGAAGCAAAAAATGTATATTATATATAACTTATATAATACCAACTAGTCCCAATTTGTTACCATGAATTATTACCCTATAAGTAGATGATTGATAGGCATATTTATTTCGTAAAAGGTGATGGGGGGCAAAAAATCCTATTGGAAAACTTATAAGTATCTATATTTTGCTCAGAATCAAATGTATAAATTTTGATGTTAACACAAAAATTAACATCGTAAAACGTATATATTCAATTATCGAAATAAATTATTAAACTAATAAAAATAATAATTTGTTATAATAATTAAATAATGCCTAATAACTCCTTCGCCTGGGGCCCTCACTACGTAGTTGCGACATAGATGAGCAACCTGTAATAAAATGTTGGTAATTAAAATTTCATGACTTAAATACCAGAATCTTTAAATTCTATTAAAGAAAATCTAAAAATAATATCATCGTAAAATTGAGAAATAGTTTCAGTAGGTTTAATAGTAATAGATATGTACGAGTTATACCTACATGCGTATTACTGACTAACCGCATATTATCTTTAAATTATTTTTTTTGTTTATTACTTGTCTTCCATAGTTCCATTACATTTTCATTTGTTTATCACTGGATTATGGCCAAATGTATAATAAAAATAGTTAGAATACATCAAACGATTAAGTGCATGCCTACATTTCTTATGAAATACAACAATTGATTTCCAAATTTAAACTACCTATTTTTTAATTATATATATAAATTAATATTTAACAAAAAAAAACATTAATGTTCTATTAAACTTTAATGATGACTTACGAATTCAGAATTAATAAAATAAGTTCTACACTAAAAAATACATTTCATAATCAAAATAATCATAACTACCATCATAATATAAGTATTATATTGTTATTATATAACTCCAATTTATTATTCATTAGTATTTTCATAATATTATTATAATTCAATTATACCATTTTACCTATATTTTTAAATGGATCCGTCGCGTCACGTCGTTGTGTTGTCTATACATACGTTTTCGGGCGCTCTTTTTTTAAAGGTTATTTGTAAATATGTACTTTCATTGTTTTAATTACAGATAAATCTATTTGTATTATTTTGCACTTTTATTCTTAACTTCCTTAGTAAATTAAAAATTAACTATCGATAACTGACATTAACAATATAATGGGTTTGAAATTAAAATGAGTCGATATCTATTAGGTAGGTAGTTGATGTTATGTCATATATGGTTATTGGGCTTATATGAAGATAATAATTCTACAGTCGCACCAGTCCCCACTTAAAAAAGACCAAGCCTCATAATGTGGATTATGGAACACTCAATAAAATTTACGAGTGTAAAATTATTAGCGAGGCGACTGAAATAATGTTTATAATATATATATTATAATAATAGCACTCATCAAAATTCGGGGTCAATTCTATTAAGATAAAAATATATTTAGATCAATTGTAATTACACTTAATCTAATCCTGACTGATTGTATACATAAACACATTTTGGTGGGACTTTCACAGCCAAGCAGTGTGACCCTGCTACACGTAGCTGTACCTATATTAATGAATAATGAGTTCATAGTGTGCGTTAAAATAATTTCTAATAACAATTATATTAGTTGGTGATTATGACATTGATCCATAGTTAAACAGGTGATATAAGTCATTGTTGGTATGAGTGCCATTACATATAATTACAACGGAAATAATAAACTTTATCTTGCTTTTATATTTTAACATTTTTTACATAAAATAATCGTGAACCAAGAGTAGGTAAATTAAATACCACGGTAACTTACTGCTACATGGTCTACACCAGGCATGTCAAACACGCGGTCCACGGCTCATTTTTAAGTGACCCTCGGCTACCAATATTAATGGAAAAAATATTTATTTATTTTTAATAATATTATTTGTGTCACGACTGGTCGGAATGTCAGAATGGTTTTATTTTAATTATTATACTGTCTTATCTTCTGATAAACTATTATCGAATAGGGATTATTGATGGTTTATATATACCTATTTATATCTATGTACATAATAGATTAATAATTTATAGCAAAATATTTCATTAACACGAAATACGATTGCTGAAATAATAATTAAACTAGCTTGCAATTTGAGTAATCAAATTAAAATTAAAATACCTACATTTGAGTATTTTTCAATCGCTTGTGATGAAAGTACCGATATTGGTGGCACAGCTCAGTTAGTTGTGTTTTTTCGTGCTTGCGATATGGAATTTAATATTTTTGAAGAGTTATTGGAAATTATACCTATGTTTGATACTACTACAGGAGAGGATGTATTCGTTTCTGTTGTTGAACTCTTGAAAAAATATGAGTTATGTTTATTTAATTATATCATATTTTTATTTGTATAAGTATTTTACTTTAAACGAATTGTAATATCGTTGAACTCCGTATACCAGACACGAGCTTCTAGCTCAGTTGGTATTCGTATCAGCTATTATTAATTTGTTTTATTGTATTTATTTAATTTTTAATTGTTTTGGCTAAATAAATAAAAAAAAATATATATACCTACAGCACCAATAGTTCAGGTAACAAACTAAATAGTTTAAGACGCTACTCAGAACATAATACAGTCCTATAACATTGGAAACAATATACCTAAATTAACAAAAACTAGCTGAGGCCGCTATAGTGGCGGACTGGGCAGGCGGGATACAGGAGTTTCTCGGTGGGCCGCTTGTACTCGTTGGGACATTTCTTTTTTAGGTTTATCGGTTAAGGCTCATCCTGTCGATAGACATAGACGCATTTTCTAATGCGATTGTATTAGAAAACGATTTAGAGTTAAGGAAATTCCTCAAAATAGATATGAAAAAATTTATAAATTGTCAATAATGGATGCTTGTGTGTTGTGTCTTAGTTAATCGGTAATCCCTAGCTTATCATAACGTACGTCTGCTCCGCCTAAAATGTGCGACAATTATCATCACACAAACTCACACCTATTCCGGTGTCGCCATAGTGGCTGAACTAAGGTAGAATAATGTGATCGATGGACACAATTTCGCAAAAGAGCTCAAACCTTAACAAATTGTTTTATATGTACTAATGTGTATTCTGGAGTCTAAATATATGTATTTTAAATACAAATGATAAAATTACTTTGCACTAACCAATTTTTAATTTTTTTAATTTTTAATAATGATATTAAGTGCTCAAATTCTCAAAATAATATACAAAAATCATACATTTTATATGAAAATATATTATGTCTTTTTACGGTTTTTTTATAGATATACCAAAGTCAGCCGATTTGTATTTTCCCGGTAGAAATTGTTGACCCAGTCCGGCCCTGGCGGTAGCCAGCGTAGAGTTGCCTACTCCACATTTATAATGCTTTTGTACACACGTGAAAACGTTTAATAACTGGATATAGACAATACAACATTCATTATTGAATGCACATTGAACATAATAAAAATTATCTCACACTTTTATGAGAAAAATTGTGTAAAGTAAATGTTTTTCAAAAATTATATTAATGAGTGTTGGTATTGTACAGAATGTTTTATCAAGCTCACTCCCTTTTAATGTACCTATTGGTTTTACAATAGTGTGTTTTTTCTATTAGTAAACAAGTAGAAAAAATGCTTCTATTTTCAACTTATCAGTATCTATTTTAAGCAGAAAAGTGAATCTAATTGGTACTCTGGAGGTCAAAGTTGAAAATTCTCAGTAGTTTTCAAAAACGCTGGGGAAAACAACAAAAAATTAACAAAATAATCCAGGTTTTGAAAAAAACCAATTTTGGTGTAACCAAATGTTTATATTAGTATTTTATATGCTAATATTCACCATGAAATTTTCAAATTATTTTGTCTCGTTTTGAGCAATTTATAAGAATAAGAAAATTTTTATTTGTATTAGTTTTTTTTAAATTACTGTCAATAAAAATGTTTTTGCTAGGTCAAAAAACTTTAAAATTGAATACATGCAAGGTATGGAGGGGAGTCTAGACCCAGCCTTATATTCCACGTGCCTAGTAATCCGGGTCATTTTTTTTATATTACTTTAAAGATAGATGAGAAACCGTGCAATGAAACAAAATGTTTGATTATAACTGTTGTCATATGATACATATCACAATAATATTATTATGTTATAGCGAATAATGTATACCAACCTGTGCAAATTGCAGTCCAAATACTACATATTTCATTCGGAAAACGATTTTCTATATCAGTGGCGTAGCCAGGATTTTTTTTTGAGGGGGGGCTGATAATGTGTTTATGTACACCGAATTGGTTTAACTATAGGGTCTCCGATAAGTTTATCATAGGCACTGATGCCGAAGTTTTATTTTAAATTTCGATTCCTGTACGAGTGTACGACTATATGTATACAAATTTGTATTTGTAACTTTCAGACCATAGAAATAATTTTTTTGTTTTATTTAGGTTTCGCGAGCTACAACAATACAGCCCCCCTCTGATTACGCCACTGATCTGTGACGTGTTCGATTAAACTGTTAAGAGAACAAAAACGTATTGACATACGCTCGAAAGATATCGTGTTTAATTATATATTATATATTATTTTCATAACGAATGCTTACCTACTTAAATTTTTTCAGCGGTCTTCACTCTTCACAATATTCATTAAAAATATTAAATCAACTGGATAAATTCTAAAATTGATTCATCCAACGTAACATAACTGTTTGAAGTTTGATATCTATAATCTATTGAAACTTAAATAAGTTGACGCTTGTATTGTAATTCGTAATAATTAATAAACTAAATCCTTATACAACTAACACTACACACGGTTTGTTTAACTTGAAGATTCTATTATATAATATGATTTACCAATAATCGATATACCATTATAGTATAATACTATTAATAAGCCGTAACTATTATGCAAAATATTATATTAAATGTATATATTTTTTAACTATATATTTATAGCTTATATTATAAGCCTTATATAGTTATACCTAGTATAATTATAGATGATAAGTGATTAGGTAGGTACCTATTATTATAACCAAAAATAAAACGGTACACCTAAGCCTGTTAGAAATATAGAGATAACATTTTGTTTTATTAAAAATGGATTTATCTAATATTTTTTATTAACACCTAGTACCTACCTACTGTCAGATAGATACCTACTCGTAAAGTATAGGTATAATAAAATAAAATTAATAGGTTGAGCAAAAGTAATTTCGAATAAAAAAAAAAAGGAGAGAAGGTACCTGTGCTCTGCTGTACAGTTGTAGAAGTCGATTAAATAAAAAATGTATCTATACAAAATGTCTATAAGAAAATTGTGACTATAATATAATATATATACATAATAATAGATTTGGGTTTCAGTAAGAACTAATTATGCCTTATGAGGAACCTTCTATTACATTTTTAAGCCTGATACTAATCTTTGAGCCATAAAAATTAAATATATTATAATAATTTTAATTCAAACAGAATCAGAACTGTTTCAGAATAATTACATGGTCAATGAAATTACAAAAAATAAATATATCAAATCTGTTATAGAAAAAAGTGAACATTCGCACGCATTCTAATAACATGATCGATGAAATCAGTAACAATATTAATGATTTATAGCCTTGTAGGTAATTTGAAGTAAATAAAAATGATTTATAGTAGTTGTATATGCCTATATATAATATTAGTATTAATAATAATAATATTTAATAATGATCTACAAAAAAAAAGCTGGTAAGCGTGGTAAGCTCTGCTGTACACTGTACAGTAGGTTACAAGTGGATCACTGTTTTGGATGGTGTTAAATTTGAACTCATCAATGATATAAAATCATTGTATACGAAATACGATTCTGAGCGTAATTCTGAAAATTATTTTAATTTAATTTTTAATCCTGTAAGCCTATAATATTACTTAGTATATTTGATGATATTATTGTGATAAGATTAATTTATTTTACTAGTAGGCCGACATAATACAACTGCAGTAAGTTAAATTAATTTTTGCCAAAGAAATTTTAAAATTTTAAAATTTCATTGTGTGTATAAAATATAATAATATGCTCTAAAAGTCTCGAGTACCTACGAATAATATTTTTATATCACAAAAAAATAAGGAAAATTGTTATTCTTGGTTTTAATAAGTAATTTCGTCCAAATTTGAACTAAAATTTAGTCTAAAAAATAACTGTGATAATTATATTTACTAGATTTTTTGGTTATAGTATGAACTATTTATGAGAATCCTTGTTTTAAATTTTCAACCCTTTTTAACTACAGTAAATTTGAAAATTTTGATTCTGTCAAAACTTTAACTTTAAATGCTTATTAAAAAAAAAACCGTGCATATGGATCTTTAATATTTATCAACTGCTATATTAAAACAACTTATAATAAACCTAGTTGTATTAAATGTTCAAGGTTTTTGACCTAACAAATACAATTTTATTGAAATTTATAAAAAATTTATAAAAAATTTTTCAAATTCAAGCCCTGCAACTTAGTAGTACTTATTGATTGTGATTCGGTGATAGTAAAATATTGCCAACACCTAGCTTACAACACTTTAACTGTGATCTACATTAATTTTGGTTTAATATAACTTAACCCTTATATATCTTTATTGTGGGATATACCGATACCATTTTGATAATTGAGTATAGTTATAGGTAGATAATATTATTATCATTGCAACAGTTCTAAATTTATATACTCACATACCCGCAAATTACATAAATACATAGTTAATAGGTAGGCCGTAGTTCTACTTCGTAGACTTGTATTAGTCGTATGTAGTAGGTACTTAGTGTTCGAATGTCTGTGTTATAGGTATTTTAGTGTTATTTTGTAGGCAAGTTTTCTTATTTGTGAATTTTTCAATTTTGTTTCAAAATGATAAACACCATAGACTATTTTTATAGAAAGAAGAAAAATAATTTTTAGTGAAAAATGCTCAAAAATGTACACATACGAGTGTACGACTATAAATCATCAAAAATATTTCGTCGACACGGTTTTGCAGGCAAATATACAGACTATTGAACAATATTACTGTGACGATTTACAAAACAAAAATAAATTGTGGTATAAAGTTAAATGTGGCATCTAACTCATTACCTAGACAACTTCAGGACTTAGGAGTTATGGCCTTCTATCCATATCAACGATGAAATTATGCTAGAAGATTATCTTCAAGAGTTCAATACTTCAATATCAAGGCCTAAAGGCTAAAATAAACTTATTATGTTTCAAAAGAGAACAAGTAAGGTTAGTAACAAGGCTTAAACCGATATTCGATACCGGTTTTGAATACCGGTTAAAACCGTTAAAAACCGATATTGATACCGAAATCGAAAAAAACCAACACCGGTAATCAAAACCGAAATCGAAATCGGAAAAAATCAATACCGGTATCCGAAACCGAAACCGAAATCGGAAAAAAACAATACCGATATCAGAAACCGAAACCGAAATCGGAAAAAATCAATACCGATATCTGAAACCGAAACCGAAATCGGAAAAAATAAATACCGATAACCAAAACTGAAACCGAAATCGAAAAAAATATTTTCGGTTTCAAGCCCTGGACTTAGTAAATCATTATAATAAATTTCATAGATCACAAAATCGCATATTGTAAATATCACTACGATCAAATATTAGATACTAGGTACCACGAATTAAGATATACTTGATTATATATCTTAGTTCTTGCTTAGTACCTTCCTATATTATGTAACTATACGGTCTATGAAGTATATTATAGTATAATACTATCATGATATAATTAAATTTGATAATTTGTGATATAATAACACTCACGAGTAGCTATGGTAGTAGGTACCTATGTAATGTTATAAAATTAAAAATATTAAAATACATAGCCGACAGCCCTAAAATATAAGTACGCGGTATTATTATTTTAAATTTATAATTAGAACTTTCCGAGCTCCTACCGCTTACGTCGTCTACAACCACGCGCGGCCATCCAGTGGTTACTGTTTTGTTATTGTTGTTGTAAGTACTATTTTTAATTTTTTCAATTATACCGTTAATTGATATGTATCTTATCTAAGTTGGCTTTTTTTTATACAATACGTATAGTAGTATACAATCGTGGTTTTAATACATTACAAATTACAATAGAAAATATTGCCTCGATTTAATATTGTAATTTGTAATAACTGATGGCGCGACACTAGTGTGTTGTACTGTTATGCGGTTGTACTTCGATGCTCCATTAATTACGTTTTATTTTAGGTACTCGGGGAATAATAATCCCCGGGAAAAAAAACCCGGTAAAAGAAAAAAGACCGAGGAAAAAAAGAACACAGAAAAAAGATCAATTTTTAAAAATTTAAAATATACCTACTTATAATAATTGATTATCACAAGAAAAAACTATTGATTTTAAATTATTGTTATCATTAATCACCGGTAACACTGCAAACTGCAAAAAAGCTAATAAGCCAAATCATTTGACATAGGTACCTACCCACATTTAAATATAATAAAATAGTTACAAAAAACTAAGTAATGATAATCTAACTATCTAAGTTAAATCGAAGTATGTTACTAAATGTCTAAATTTATGGCATCATCACACATCACACTTTTGAAATAATCCATGCCCGCTCTAAACCTAACTCTTGAATCTTACGGTGTACAGACTTAATAAGATGCCAAAAACAAATCATTGATTATTATACCTATGATCTATTGATCTCCTAAAACAATTTTGATTGCTAGAATCATGGCCCTTTCAAAATCCACATGTACAAATACTGGATCTGGAAACAAATTATTTTCTTTTATTTTTATAATTTATTGATTCATGTAGGTTGATATGCTTTTTCTTTGTAATACATTTTTAAGGAGTTCAATATAGGCAATGTGTGCGTAGTATAATACGTGATCAGTGATCACTTTACACACTTGACACACAAATTACAAATATGAATTTTAGTGAAAAATTGAAACTTAGTTTCATATTTCCAATAATATGCTTACACGAGTTACATAGTATGGACACTATTGTTGAAGAGAAGAAGTTTATTGAGACGTATATGAGTCTTATTTTCGATATTTTATTTTCAATGTCCAATATTTAGCTCTAAAATTTGTAATATTTTACTCATTGAGTTTAGTAATTAAAAGATCGAAAATTTACTTTTATACAGGCACAGCTTAAATTCTCTTCTACAATATTTTTAATAGGTGTTTTACTCTCAAACCGCTCAATAAACCATATTATTGGAAATACAAAAATTAATTTTCATAGCATTTTCCCATACTATTGGGATTTGATACCCCCTTAATATATTTTTAATTTTTTAAGATTTTTTTTTTTCTTGGTCTTTTTTCTGCGATTCCCAATGAACAACCCCGAAAAAATCACCGACCCTAGAAATAAGAAATCCTCAAACTACTATATTATTTACAAACTAATGAATTGTATAGATGTATTCATATAGTAATATAAAACAAAATATTAATGTTATAATGTTGAAAATTATGTACTATAAATGTATTAATTTTTTAATGATAAGTATACTTTTACTATATTTGTAATTAAATATTAATAATGTGGTAATTATATTAACTATTAGAGTTAAAATATAACCACAAATTGATATATCTATGGATTCTAAATTTCTAATGAATTAAGGCCCTTCTGCCCTTAAGAGTTAGGACATAATAGTACCTAGCTACTTAACATATTACATATACTTTCCTAATTTAAATAATTTAAAGAAGTTCTATTTCAATGGGCACTGGAAAAACAGTTTAGCATGGGCCTTGCATACCTACCTATTGGTTTTACAATAATGTGTTTTTAGTTTGTCATCTCGCTTTGGAGCTGAACAAATAAATATGTTATATTATGAGCGAATCAGTAGGTAAACAACAAATTTGGTATGGTTCTAAATTAAATATTATGACCGTGTATTTTTTAACTTTGTACTTTTTTTCCTAGATTACCTAGCCACCCAAATATCCCATACATGAGTCTATGTCTATTCCATATTCGGCATATCTCCTCTTTAATTATATATGTTTATACATATATATTTGTATATATATATTATTATATATATATTTTACATTTTTAATAAATTTTAACTTTTGTTAAATCTTTATGCTTTGGGCCTCAGGTCTGTTATTTGAATAAACATGTATAAATAAACTTAGTATTTTCATTTAAACTAGTTTTTATAGCATAAATTTCAATGCTTATTGCTTGATTACTGCTTACTATTAAAAAGTGATAATAGTTGTAACTAATAATTGAATTTTGCATATTATGATGTTCATTTTCCACATCAATTATACACTGTCATCCAATTTCATATGAATAGGAATTTAAATTATTAACAAAATTGTTTTACCTTCTCATCGTTTTGCATAATATTTGGTCTAACACCCAAGCATATATCTACATTATTAAAATGCATTTTAATTCATAATTAATAATTTTTTGTCTAATGTATAATTTAATTTAATTAATATAATTTAATCTCTAAAAATTATCAATTTGTGCCTACCTATATTTAATCTATCTGCAGAATTAATAGATTTTTATACATACATTGCAGTCTGCAATAATAATTTTATCTTATTTAACCTACCTACCTACCTGATTTATTGAACAGACACTTAATTTAAAACTGAGTCTAATCATTATTAAATAAACATTGTTTTTATTTTTATAATTTTTAAGTATATTATTTATATTAAATACATATTGGACATTTTTAAACTTATTACTTATTACAAACTGATAAACAAACTTTAACAGCCATTTACTAGTAGACAATGTTCAAATAGACTAAAATTAGTAAAAACGTAGGTCAGCTTTAAATCATTTGTATCAAGATGAAATCTGTAAATATTTATAATATAAAAATGTGATGCAATTATTCAAGGCGTGGGACCTTTTACTCTCACCAATGATATTTTCCATAAGAGTCAAAGAGAGACAAAGGTAGAGTCTAGAATGAATTTTATACAAATTTCTGTCTTCCAAACAAACTACACAAAAAAAAAAAAAAGGTTGGGTTAGGTAAAACAACACAGTATTTTCACAGCTATATTAAATTGAAAAAACTGTAGCCATTGTGATTATAATATATCACTATCGCAGCGCTTATTTATTTATAATATTTACTTATAGGTTGTCATTTTATTCTAAAACAAACAACAATTTACTTTAAGGTTCTATAGGTACTAATGTTATAACTTATAATATAATAAAATTATAATAATCGATAGAATAGTATTATGTATTTACCTTTATAACAAAATATACTATTTTAATGTTTAAACAAATTTCTTAAAATAAATTACATATGTAATTGCTACGATACCTGAGTACCTGACCACAATATTTGTTCATAGATGTTTGAAGTTGAATAAGATAATTCTATTATTATATAAAATATTATGTCTATAAATGGAAAAAACTTCAAATGTCCATATACAAACAAAATACAATTTTTGAAAAAGTGTTAAACTTAAGTGCAGATGTACTGAAAGAAAACTTTTATTTTGTAAAATATGTAAATTTAAAATTAATTCTTATGAAAAATCAAACGCTCAATATAAGTAGCAATTAATTATACAATAAAAAGAATATCATTGACATTTAGATAAAACTGAAATTTTTTAAATTTAAATACCTAGTTAAAATAATATTGATTAATCGTTTTTATCATATACTAAATGTCTAAATAGTAGGTACCTACTTAAAAAGAATTAGAAAGTAGAAAGAAAAGTATGTATCTGAAAATAAAATATTCTATATTTATACAGTAAAATACTAAAATAGTATTTAAAATGTATTCAAATAAAAGTTGATAGATAGTATTTAATACTTGATTCTCATAAAATTTAAATTCAACACATCCATTACAATACCTACTCAATGACGAGTAACACTCGACACCTACTCTATAGCAGTGCGGTTTACAATTTTTTTTATATGAACTGTCCACTAATCATCATATTTAAAATTAATTAATTTAATAAATTATTTTATTGTTAATTAATGATAAGTATGTGCAGTTTAGGTTTAATTTATTTATCTGGAGTTAAGTTGACTTTCATATACCAACTACATAGCCCACTTAGAAAGGAACTTACCTACTAAAAGAAAATTAGCATTTGTTACACAAAAATACTTCTTATCTATACACAACACGTTATACACCAGTTATTGTGATTAATAGTCGTAAGATATATATTATTTATTTGAATTTGGAAAACATATTAAAATAACTATTTTAAAGATTGTATAGATAAAAACTTATTACGAGGGAATATATGAATTTGTACGTAAATAGATATTTTTATTGAATATAGATCTCTCAATTTTGATTAAAAATGAGCTTGTTTCATAACAACCTAAATAAATTATAACGTGTGGTACGTGATGCTACTCATCGATAAATATTTTTGAATATTTTGATATTAATGCATTTTACGAATAAAAAATACCTGCATAATATATCCTGTTTTTATATTTACCTACTCACAACTCACAGACTTTATTCATGATAATCAATGTGTTTTGGTATATTTACATTATTAAAATTATCTTTAAATCATACGCGGTCAATAATCGTAATTTTATAAATAATAATATGATCGCTTGAAAACAATAAATTGTGGTCATTCGCCCAGACTCGCTTGTGTACGTCGATAGCGTTGTCACAATCGTCACATAGGTACCACAGATAATAATATTATATAGGTACTACTATAGTATTATAGTATATACCTGTGGTAGGTACTTCGTATATTGATTATAAATACTATATAGTATTTACTAAAGTATTTATAGTATTATAGTATTTTTTTGATCGATGGTGTCAAATTTAATTTTTAAAAACCATAAAACCATTATTATCATTATAAATAATGTATGAAAACGCGTATTCGCGTCGCCGACCGCCGTCATTCCGAGAACATTTTGTAAGGTTAGGCGCGTCGGAATCGGGGAAATCAAATTCGCGTTCGTTTATAACGATCGTATTACCGTAGGCAGTAGGTACAGCAGGCTGCACATCACACTCATGACAAAATAAAGTCAAGATTACACTATTATTATTATAGCCAACAATATATAAAACAATTTAAATGTTTACGGGACACGGGTAGGTACATAAAAATATTAAACACAATATACATAGTAATATGTCAATATGGCTTACGATGTATGAATCGGCAATAGAAAAAAAGGCAACGGGAAAATAGGACAAATATTTTTGGTAGTGTTACTACATGCATGCAACCTTCGTTATTTTTATTGGAGCTAATAATTTATATTGTGAAAAATACTACAAATAATCTATAACACATTAACACCGAACTACTGAAACACTGGAGAGTGAAGATACATTTGTGAGGCTGGATGAATTTTTTTTATAACAGTTTAATATATTTTACATTATAAAGTTTTGAAGGAAATTTTCCCTGAACAATGCCAACAGATTTATACTACGAACTTTTAGAGTATTTCTATTACGTTAATCCGTGATTCAAATATTCATTATTCATACATTTGTATACCTACATCAGATAAATGGAATTGAAGATAAATATTATTCTAATAATTTCTATTGATTATTATTTTAATTATTTTGTTGTGCATGGAGGTAACCATTACCCAGTACCCACGGTTAAGTTACCGCGTAGCCAGCTGTTGTGGTGGTAAGGACTCCGGTACGGCGTACTATGTCGGACATATTTTGTAAACAGTTACCAGCATGGTTATAATAAATTTGTTCGGATCAAAAAATGAAGAAAAAAGAATTACAGTTATTATTCGTAAACGACATAAAGTAATCTGTAGATTAGTTAATTATTAATATTACAGTGGTGGACGGCATTAAATTTAAGAATACGCGTAAATAAAATGGAACGGTAAACAAGCGTTGGAGGTAAACGGTACCGTGGTTCATGGCGTCGCCGCCATGTTACGCTGTGTACCGTGATTACAACAACGACCATTCGGCTGTTTTCATTTGAAATTTGACGTTTGAATTGGCGGTCGTTGGTGATGCAACTTAATCAGTCGCGTTCGATGTTCATTGTTTGGAGTCCATAATTCTGTTATTTGAACGAAGAACGATTATTATTACTGTAAACCGACGTCAATTGTCCGTGTTTTTTTATTTCGTTCGTCTCAGACAAACGGTGTTGTTGTGTTGCATTATTATCTCGACGCGTACCGCTGTTCTCGTATCATCGACAACATAAATATTGTGGATCGGTTTTTAAAGATGGCGAACCAAAGGACAGCGTCGAGCTCAACATTTCAACAGCAACAGATGGCACAACCGCCCATCGAAACGCTACTATTCAATGATATTATTGAAGAGAAGAGTGTACAGTTGCGAGATATAATGGATCAATTTTTGCAAGTACATTCTTTCAGTAAATTTGAATCCGAATTCAATTTATTCATAAGGCGCATTAAACACATTGCCAAAGATGGACAGCGCAATGGTGCAAACCTCACACGTCACACAATGCAGATGCCTTCCGATAATGGCACACAACAGTCGAGTAAACCAACGGAAGATGGCGGGTCGCAGGTAAACAACACAGGTGAACCCGCAAATGCATTTAAACGACCATCTGTACCTGAATATAAACCTAAAACAACGTTGACACGTAATAGCCAGTCGAACAATATTCTTAATAAAACAATGAACTTTTGTGACACAATTATTGAAGAAAGCTTAATCAATGACACTGCTCAAGAAGATACTCAACAACCAGAATTTCTTCCACCAACTGCGCCAAAACCTGTGTCATCACAAAATGATAATGCACCTTCCACCTTCAACAATGGAAATGATGACGACACAATGGAATTTGATTCAGAATTAGTTGAGTCTGTTCAGATACCAAATAGTAGTGACAATACCAGCGGATCTCAACTTAATCAAGAACAGTCTAATGGTTCAGTAAGAAGTTTGGAAAAAAGTAAAGTGAAGTACTTAACCAATTGGTCATTAAATACAAAGCAAATTAAATCAAACAAGGGCAATTCGAAGTCAGTCATCACATTAACAGGTAATTGAACATTTTTATTTTATTGATATGTAGGACATGACTTGTTGAGTGTTGAGGTCTTAGGGATAAAATGATTTTATGACTAGGTACACAAAAACAATTTGTTCTAGCCATATAAAAATTAATAAAATAAAATAATTAAATGGATAAATTTTTACTGACCATTTATTATTTATAATTATCACAATTTTAAAATAAAATTTTTAATTAGGTATTAAGCATGAAACAATAGTATATAAGTAAAGAAAAGTGTTATACATTGGTCTAATGTTTATTTTTTCTTTAAGAGGACGATACACACATTTGTTGTTTCCGTCTTACAAGTGCGTAACATGTAAAATTTACACTCAGCAGATCATGTTTAGCTTTGTTAGTTAAAAAAATAGAGTAAATTGACTTATTATGATAATTTTTTAATTGAACCCACTTAACTAAGTATAATAATAATAATAATATAAAACTAAAAGGTACATAGGTATATAATTTTATTGGTTAAAATGTGATTTACTTAAAGTTTTTATTTATTTTATTTTATAGATAATTTAATTGGCAATACAGTCTGTATTAATAATACTCTATAGCTTAGATTCAAAAAATGTATTAACTTTTTTTTTATTTTGGCCCAAATGTTAAATGAATATACTGCATATAGGAGCATATTTTGTGATTTTGGTCATGTATATTTGCACCATATTTAGCACCTTTTTAGTGCATATAATTCCGGTCTCTATTTATTTCCTTTTAAATTAGCACGAGAATTAGCATTAGTTATTGAAGTGTGAAGAGTGAAAAAAAAACATTATTTTACAATACCTTCCAAATTATACTATATTTTTTAAAATATAAGTTGTCATATTTTCAAAATTTAACTGATTTAAAAATTGTTTTTTTCTTCATATCATAAATAAATAACTCTACAAAACAACTTAACAACTTTTATGAAATTTTTTTCTTAGTCCATGCTATATAAATATTATTATTACATGGCCTACAGTATTAGTCATGCATTAAATTAAAAAAAACTGCACTCGAATATCTGCATCAGGTTTAAAATTAGAGTTACTGACTTTTCAATTATTTAATGAACATACGTATTGTATAATATACAATTCACTCATTCATTTTTAAATTGACAAACAAAACAATAAAATATTAAAAACAGATTATTTTTCAATATTTGGTTGGTATTGAATTGTTAGTAAGTTGGTAACAAATTTTGAAAACTGTTGTACCTTAACTGTTTTTGCTTACAAACTGGTATATCAAAGTCTAATCATTTAAGAGAATGTCAGCGCACTTTCTCTCTTTGACCTATGCGCAGCATACCAAATTCACATTAAGCAGAACCAACTCTATGTTGTTATTTTTAGTATTAGAGTGAATTCACTTATAAGGTATCAAACTTTAAGTTAAAAACATTACTTACCTATGTTGCTTTGTTATCAACTTTATGATATTTTTATTTTTATGTAAATTAGTAAAATTTAAAACTGCTTAAAATATAAATTATAATATTTTAATGGGTATTTTAATTAAACCAGGGTTGGTAATATACGCGTATAAAACGTAAAATATGTTTTGTTTATGAATTTATTAATTAATTCATAAATAATTAAAAATAGTAAATACACTTCCTATTTCAGATATTAGGATAGGTTTTTAATTTTTATAATTTGTAAAAAATAGAAGTATAAAATATTATATTAGGTAGGTAGTAGGTAATAATGGTAATTTAAAAATAAATAAATTAATATGAATATTTGTACTTACTATTTTAGTATTTTATAATAAACAAAATAAAATTATTTTTCTATTTCCTTTGGTATATTTATTTTTTATTAAATAATACATAATACATATTAAGAAAAAACAAAATTATTAACTTTGTACAATGACTTAAAAGTTAAAAGTTAAAACTTCAACTGAAATACCAACATTATGAACTAGGTACTAAATAATAACAAATAATTTATAATTAATATTTAATATTCATTTGATGAACTTTGAGTTTTTTCGTTTAATTTAAGTGAATAGTAAGTACTCAATAGTTTTCTGGAACGTTCTGGATTCAAACGGTTCCGGAGAGAATTGTGGATGTATGACCAGTTAGAAAACACTCTTTCTAACTGGGCAGTTGACGCTGGTAAATTCAGTAACTTATTTGCTAATTCTGGATGCTTATTTTTTGCAAAAGACCAAAATGCAGTTGTTGATAATGTTTGCTTTTCAAATAATATTTTAAAAAGCCCATTTTTTTCTTTATACTCAATAAAACTATTTAAGCCTTCAGATCCAATTTCAGCAGAATTTAAAATAAAATCTTCAATAATATCTTTATGTTCAGGTTTCATTTTTTTTCCGTGATATTTTGGATGAAGAAAATTTGCTGTTAATAAATATTTATTCAGTGCATAATCTTGTCGTTTTTTAAGTTTTTTTATTATTGATTCAAATCCATCGTTGTCGCTTGAAATTTTATTTGGTAAATCCAACCATGCTTCAGCTGTATCAGCAATTGATGAGGTGGATTTTTGACATATATTAATAAGTTCACATATTGGGTTAAATAACTCAATTGAATCAGATATTTGTTTTAAAAAAATTTCATCAAATAAATATTGATGAACTGATTCGTCAAAACGGATAGTGCTTGTTACCAATACTTTCTTCATTGGTGTAACATTATTTAATAAATTATTAAATGAATCTCTATATGTACACCATCTAGTATCGCAGGGCATTTGAATACGCCGACCTCCTTGCTTTAACATTTCTTTTTCAGCATCAGGTCCATGAAATGCTTTTAATAAAACTTTGGCTTTCTCTACTAATGGTTTTAATACAAGATCCTTCGCAAGCAAATTGGCGGTATGACTATTGCAGGTCAAATGCCAAATTGTAGTAAGTTTGCCCATTTTTATCATATTTGCTGCATTATCACTAATTACTGCATAAATATTGGTATTGTGTTTCTCTAAGGCTAAAGATATGCATTTTTCTACTATATAACAAAGTTCTGATGCAGTTTCTTTAGTACCTGTCAAATCAAATGATTCTAAGAAAAGTGCTTCACCATTAGAACTATGCAATAAACAAGCAACATTTTTCGTATTAGCTGCCTCATTTTTCCAACCATCTATTAGTAAAGCTGACTTTGAATGAAACTTTATAGCAGCACAAAAACTATCGTGAACTTTATTTAAAACACTTGTTGATAGAGTAGTTCTAGATCAGGGGTGTCCAACTTGCAAGGGCTCAAGGGCCAAAACTTAAACCTCTGATCTGGTTGCGGGCCATACACTAATTTTGTTAAAGTAACAACAAAATAATGAGAGGTATAAAAATAATTAAAACAAAAAAGTTGTGTTATTTCTTTTATTGCTCAACATCTAAATTTTTTATACATACAGAAAATGTAGAGGTAGTTTTTTAAAGAACTAAGACAAACATTGTAATAATAATGAAAATATATCTAATGTGAAGACTGTGGTCTATTCCGTCAGTCAAAACAAAACAATTGTTATCAGTCAAAAGTCAAAACTAGTTGGATCAGTTGGATGCCGTAATCGTTGCAAAACAGTTGTTCGTTATAATATTTTAATATAATTAATAATTATTAAACTGTTTTTTGTATATTATATTTTATACCTATAAGTATATATATTCGTATATACCTATAAATATTTTTATTATGCATTTTGTGTTTTTCTTTTATAACATCTTTTTTTACAATGGTAGCATTTAAAGAAAATATATGATTTCCGTAAAACCTTACGCGGGCCACAGTTAATAGCATCGCGGGCCGCCAGTTGGACAACCCTGTTCTAGATGGTGGCTTATATGCGGGTCTTAATGATTGGCAAAACTCTTTAAAATGTGCAGATTCGACTACAGAAAATGGAATATTGCATCCAAAAAACAGTTTTCCCAATTTAAAGTTAACCAAATCAATTTCAGCATTTGTTATTTTATCGTGGTAACGTTGAATAGTACCCTGTTGATTATTTTTATTTTTTACTGTAACGAATGTATTAGAGCTTTTTGAAGTAAAAGTAAAACTATCATTATTATCAGATATTTGTAATTGTTTTTCACGTGAAGAATTTGCGAGTAGAACATCATTGTCAGTTTCAAATGGAAGTGGTGAGGATATTATAGTGGAAGTATTTAAAGTTAAATTTGGCATAGATATAGATGAATTTGAATTATAAAATGGATCATCTAGATCTGAATCCGATTCAAATATATTTATATGTTTACGTTTACCTTGAGTTAGAGTATCAGATGTTGAACTTGATGCTATTGGTGAGATAGGTGAAGATGCTCTTCCCATTATTTCTAACACTGGTGGTTCTGCGTTATGGATATTTTGAGTAGTTTTATTAATTCCTGTTGTTACTGTTTTATTTAATTTCGAAGTATTGCAAGTATTGCGATGCATCAATAAGCGAGATTTACTGGTATTTGACAACATTTTTGAACAAAGCAAACATTTTGCTAATTGTTTACCTAAGAATAATTAATTCATAATGAAATTAATTATGATAGTATGTATTTTAAATTTATTTTAAAACAAATTAAGTAATTACTAATTAGTAATCACTAGATATATTAATTCACGTTTTTTACCTTTGCCACGGTCCATGTGCCGAATATAATTAACATCCCATCCACTGTGTGTAGGACGACCAGTCATTTTTGTTTGTTCAATTTAAATTTTTTGTAACAAATTAAATTTTGAAATATTCAAAATATTCTGTTTGTATATTTCCGATTTCGTATGAACGCGACGAGAACAAGACACACACTAATGAACTATAATATTAAATAATATACTATACCTTCTTACTTAATGTCTTTTGATAAATTTAAACAATTAATAGAACAAAAATAATAAATATTCCAAGTACAATGAATTTAATATTTATTAATTTTATTATTAGTAGTAGATTAAATAGTAAATACGTTACCGACAAGATAATTAAAATCGTCAATAATAGATTAATAGTAGGTACTAGAATATTGTCTATTTATAATTTATTTTTCTTTATTATTTTATTGTTAGTTTAAATTATAAATGTATATTAAATATTATATAATATATATTATTTAATAGGGATTTTATTTTTATACGGTATAAAACATAATAATTATCTGCTTTATACTGTACGTTTTATACGTTTTATACGTACGTATAATACGTGTTTTATACTGTACTGTATTATACGTTCCAACCCTGAATTAAATCCAACGCATACAGGAAATGTTCTGAACTTAAAGTTTGATAATAGATGATTTTATTCAAATATTTAAAGTAACAACACAGGGTAGGTTCTGCTAAACATTAATTTACTATGTTTGCGAGTGGATCAAAGAGAGAAAACATTTAATGGTGTGCTGACATCCTCATAATATCAAAATATTACAACCCATATGTTATATGGAAACATAGTTTGTTCCTGTTTAGCACACACAAACCAAATTACATTAATACCAATCAAAGGGTTAATTGACAACTATTAAGAGGACTTTACACCCGCATGTGTTGTTTCCGTCTTACACACGTACGGCTTGGCAAATTTTTGTTAGTTAATTTTAAGGTGTTGTCATTTTTGATATTAGAATGAATTGACCTATTAACAAACTTTTAGGTAACACCATTATCTGTGTTCTCTCGTTGGTTTTCTACGATATTTTAATTTTTAAGTGAGTTATATGAGTTATAAGTATGTAAAATATTAAGATTTGAAAATGCTCATAACTCACTTAAAAATTAAAATATTGTAAAAAACCATCAAGAGAACACAGATAATTTTGTTACCTAAAAGTTTGTTGATAGGTGAATTCACAATTATAAAATATCAAAATTGACAGCACCCTATTGAAACAAGCAAACAAAAATTTCCTATGTCGTATGAGTGAAAGAAGGAGACAACACATGCAGGTGCGACGTCCTCTTAACCAAGTCATATAATATTTTAAAAAATAATAACTTATTAACTATAAAATAATTTTGATGCAACAATTCAGCTTCCACATCAAAATAGTGAACAAAAATTTTTATATTCTACCTAATTTCCATGATATATTTTATCTTGCATTTTATTAGTTTCTATAATTTCAAGATTTTATGTAACATAATTAAAGAAATATAAAATAAAAATGTCTATAATATCTTTTATTTTACTTTATCTGTATCTTGAATACCTAGTGTATTTTTTTGTTAGTTCATATATTTATAATTTTATTTTTGTATTTCTAGGTACTTTATTAGCAGGAGATCAAACCACAGAATTGAAGAAAGTTCATAAAGCTGGTATTTTGGTAGTTCGTAAGACTAAACAGATTGTCAAAACAGATAATGGATTATACCATTTAATTGGTCCAATCGCTGAAGGATGTCCAGTTAATTTGTTTCGTGCATGTGTAGAAACAAATGGTATTCCAAAAACCTGGAGAAATATTTTAACAAATTTGTCAACGGAATTAGATCTCAATGAGAGTATGACTAGAAAAGGCACAATCTATAACAAGGAAAAAAAAACTGGTCATAACTCTTCTGCACCAAAAGCCAATTTTGGACGTGATTTAATCAATGATACAGAATTTCGTCAACAATTGACAGAATTGTCAACATCTAGAACAATAAAACCATTTGCAGTATGTCATACTCCAACTCAACTTTTGAAGCACAAATTTCATCGGAAGTATGTCAAAGCTTGCTTGATCATTGGAAGTCAATGCAAAACCGAAACAGGTATATACTAATTTATTTATTTATTAATTAATCTTTTTAAAGCCTGTTAGTTATTGGAAAACATATTACTTACTTAGAATGTTGAAATTAATATTTATTTATTTTTTTGCATTGACGATCTGCATAGTTTTATATGTTTAGATATTTTAATATATTTTTTTATAGATAATATTATATGGGATTTTAAAACTTAAGAGGACGTGTTGTCTCCGTCTTAAACACGTATGCCATAAAACAATTTTAGTCGTTAGTTTCAATAGGGTGCTGTTGGTTTTTTACGATATTTTAATTTTTAAGTGAGTTATGAGCATTTTCAAATACTAATATTTTACAAACTGATAACTCACTTAAAAATTAAAATATTGTAAAAAACTAACGAGAGAACACAGATAATATTGTTACCTAAAAGTTTTCACTCTTAATATCAAAAATGACGGCTACCTATTGAAACTAGCAAATGAAAATTTTCTTAGTCGTACATGTGTAAGACGGAGACAACATATATGGGTGCAACGTCTTTCTAAAGTTAGTTTGTCAGATAGTAAATGTTTATTTTTCATATTAGGTTTGACCAATAAAAAAAATTGTTTATGTACTATTCAAGAACATTTTATATGTTTTGTCCTTATAAATAAGAAAAATGTTAGATTAAGTTTCTTATTTCATTAACATTGAATTGATAATAAAACTATTATTACTACAATAAACTAAGAAATATTTTAAAGCAACCAACTAAGATTTAAACAATCTAAAAAAAAAATTTACTTTTCAGCATATTAATCCAATTCTATAATCCTACACTAAAATTTATATTTTAATTTTAAAATAAATCATGTTATTATCTACTATTTTCTTTCAGCGCTAAATAAATCTATTACAACAATAGTGAATAATTAATAATTTTGAATGTTTTATTTACAGACGAGGAGATGGATGAATAGTTTCAACAGCATAAAGCAAAACTAAGAAATCAAAACAACAGAAATTTATACGGTGCCTTAACTAATAAAAAAAAAAAAAAAATTGGACAATTTAAAGATGTACATAGTGAAGTTTAACTTTTAAGATGACACCAAAAGAATTTTGTCCTTATATTATATTTCTGTTAACTTATTTTTATTTTTGTTTTCATTTTTTCTTAAAACAAAAACTTGTTATAATATTTGTATTCCTATTAGTTTCATAATTAATGATTTTGTTATATTTAAATAATATTAATAAAAGTATTGTTAAACAATTACACAATATTTGAAAACTTACTTAATATTTCAAAGATTTTTTTTCTTTTTGAATTTGATTTATGAATCAATTTTTTTTTTGTATACAAACCTGCTTAAAGATATTTAAAAATTATCTTGACTCAACAGTAAATGTATTGAAATTATTTTGTAATATTTTTAAAATTATTTTTATGACTTATCTCATTTTAATAATGTTTTTTTTTTTTGTGGTTTATTTTATTATATTTAATTATAAGTAACTATAGAATTTAAGTCCATTTGTCATTACATTATCATTATCAACATATTTGAACTGTTGGTTTTCTTATGTTTTTTTTTTTATTGTTTAACTCTAAAGAATAAAAAAAGTCTTTAAATTAAATGCCAACCTGTTAATATTATTTTTACTGACAATATAGTACTATGATGTAATTATTTCATGGATAATAAATTAAAAATTATTAACCAAAATAAAAAGTCAAAAAACGATTTATTCATTAAAAAGATGTCAGTGCACTATTTGTTTTCTCTCTCCGACCCACTCGCAACTTCAAATTTCACGTTCACAATAAGGTCTTTTCACTCTAATCTTAGAAATTATTATGGTTATAATCATTAATGTGAACTTGAAATTTGATATGTTGTGCGTGGGACAGATAGAGAAAACAAATATTGCACTGATATCCTCTTATCTGTAAATAAACATTGCTAATTATTATCTAGAATATCATAACCAGTGATTATTTAAATTGTTTTGTGCTTTGATGGTAATTGACAGCTTAAGCATTTAAAATTAATTTAGTGGTGTTAAAAAATTAAATCAAAAAAATATGGATAATATTTGTGTGAGTGAATTGTAAGACATTTATAGTTTATACACAATATACTGAAAACTGAAATTTAGATATTTATAATTCATAATAATTTAGTTATTGCTGCTGTAAATATGAAATATACCCCCCATCTTTGTAAAATACAATGTAATTTTTTTAAATATTATCGACTGGTGTTAGACTTGCAAAGGGATCCGATTGGTTAGAATGCACAAACTTCATCAATGTTGAATATGTCAAAAATATTGCATCAATATATCAACTTATTTTCATTTTTTGCACATTCCTTGTATTTTGCATGATATTGTTTTCTAATAATAAATTAAAAAAAATCTTTAGGAAATTCAATATATTTTGAAGTATGATTTGTTAATCATGATAACGGTATACCCTGATACTTTTAAGTTGAAGTCGCTTTACAATTTTAGGTACCTAGTTCTTGGAACATTCTGAGTTTCTAAAAAACTATATACTCCATAGTATAAAAAATAAATATACTATCCTTTTTGTATAGTTGGTAGATGAATACACTACAAGAAGTATTATGTCTAGAATATGTATATTTTCTAATACTATAATTAAAGAAATTATTGATTGAAGTATAAATCATAAAAAATAATTTCTTATAGTTTAAATATTATGTAGGTACTTGTTTCTTGTTAATTGTAATAACTGTCTACGACAATTAAAATATTAATTGTAAGATGGCTTTGAATTAAAATGCCATCTATTTTCAATGCTTTCAGCATTATGTTGAAAGTGAAATAATCGATTTTTTAAATGTTTTTTATTCTTTTTTAAAAAATATTTAGTGCGAGAATTTCAAATTTAAATCGAATAGTAACATGAGCCGCTCATGATGAGCGTTTTCTAGAAATGTTAATTTTCAAGAAATCTTAAATTTTTGAATTATTCATTTACACATTTAAAATTTTTGTATATATTTTGGTTTTTTTTTCAGTATCTATTAGTTGATAATATTTTCTCAATTGATAAAAATGCTAGAAAATTTAATACAAGGTTTCTCATAATTTGTAATATAATATCAAAGAAAAATTAGTAATTTTTTTTTTTTAAGAACTTAAAGTTCAAATGTTGACAAAATTCATCAAAATTTTGATAAATTTTGAAAATGTTGTAGTTAAAAATGTATAAAATGTTCAACTTTTATAGCTAAGGATTTAACATTTAAAACAAGTTTTCTCATAAGTCATTGTAGTTCTTAAAAAGACGCCACCATTATGAAACTTGATGTCTTG
Source organism: Sitobion miscanthi (assembly GCA_008086715.1). NCBI lineage: Eukaryota > Metazoa > Arthropoda > Insecta > Hemiptera > Aphididae > Sitobion > Sitobion miscanthi. The sequence goes on from CM017803.1 coordinate 28,939,546, forward strand.
AACATTATCTGCGTTTTGTTGGAAGTTTTTTTACGATAATTCAGTTTTTAAGTGAGTTATGCGTGTATAATATATGTAAATTAAAAATGCTCATAACTCACTTAAAAGTGAATCCATTAGAGTGATCCACACAATGCCTAATATACAGAACAATTTATTGAAAATAGAACTGTGTAAAACTTAGATGAAATAACTGTGTAAGAACATTTTAGATAAATTCAATTATTATCTGGACGTCACAGGTGCAAGTCGTTATTAACTCGTCATTTTACGACAGTGCGTTATAGGCGTTTTAAATTATATTACCTTTCCGTTCAACAATGACTAAATATTGTGCAACATTTCTTGAAAAACTTACACATAATGAGGATATGGCCCAGTGTTCGACGTGTGACAGTTTTTCCCACTTTTATTGAGCGGTATTTTCTGAGCAATGTTTTAAAAAAATATCAAATAACACTAAAGCTAGTTCAAACCTGCTTAAACTGCCAAACTTCTGTACATAAATCGCCAAATTCTAACAACAACGTTATTACATCACAATCTGGAAAATCAATGGAAAAAAATATCGAAAAAATTACAAAATCTGTAGCTTTTATGAGCATACAGTTTGATATTTACATTTAATGAAAAAATTGATAGTGTAATGGGAGAGTTGAAAATATTATAATCGAATACCTATGAAAATATACGTTTATCAAATAAAGTTTTGAATTTAAAATCGAAAATTTATGATATCGAACAACAAATTCTAAGAATTACAGTGGATATAATAGGTATACCTACTACTACAAATGAAAATTGTATTTTCATCGTTGAAAAAATCAGTACGAAAACTAGGTAATTAATAAATATACCGGACGTTTACAGAGTTAACCACTTAGGATTAAAACAAAGTGTAATAGTAGCGAGACTTGCGGCACATGACATGAGGAAAAATTTAATCCGAAATGTTAAAATAGCGAAGTTAACCGCAGATATTTTGAGTAATAATTGGCCATAATAAAATATATTTATTAATGAATGTGTTATAAGACTCAAAAGAACCCTTTTTCACAAATCAAATCAAGTGCAAAAGAAAAAAATTATAAATTTGTCTGGTTGTCAAACGTTGATATATTAGTAAGAAAAAACGAAAATTCCAAAATCAAAAAAATGAAATCGTTTCAAGACATCGAACAGTTATAGTTAGTATTTTATGTATTAGTTATTTTATTATTTCGATTACTTATAATGTGCACAGACACAAATTTAAAAAAGGTGGGTAAGTGGATGTCACTCTGCTGTACAGTAAGTTATAAGTGGGTCACTGTAATGGATGGTGTTAAATTTAAATTCAATGATATAATAATATCATTGTATAAGAAAAACAATTCTGAGCGAAAACGGTCAGTCAGCCTATTATATTACTAAGTATATTTGATGATATTATTGTGAATAAAGTAATTTATATATTTACCTATTTACGCGGACCCTTGTTTTAAATTTTCAATCCTTAGCTATTGTTGGGTAATCGATGATTGACTATTCGATAGATTGAACTTGTTGTGATTGTATCTACCGAAAAGATTGAAGGAGTCGCGGATAGGCAACCAAAATTGCATGCACGATTAACGTTTCAGAAGCGACAGTATGACAACGCCTACTTCTAAGATATAGGCAATTCAACACACAGCCCAACGATGTGACGGTGGGTAGCAATGACGCGACGATGGACAACAAGGAATCGAAACGTCTCGAAAACGCGAAGGTGGAAGGATACAAGTTATACAATGGGAAAGAGGATTATGCGGTTTAAGTTTATGGAGGGGTTTTTCTCTGTGATCGGATCGGTATGGTGCAATGACCACAGAGTTCACAACAATTGGATATAATCTTACAACTAACTTATGCTACGGCAGTATGTCCAGTTGTCACGATATCCATTGAACGATCCATTAGTGACTGAGGTGGAGGTATATATGGTTGGCCGATCCACAGCGTATAACACCTGGACGACCTGGGCCACTCACACAACGCACAATGGTTGCTGGCGGACTTACGCTAATTAAGAATGATGCCAACGCAGATGATATTGCAATGATCAGCGTACGCTCAATTATTCTTATTGACTATAGTCAATTTTCGTGATTTTTCCGTATATTGTCAAGTTTTGAACTTTAAATGCTTATAAATAAAAACTGTGACTAAGGATTTTTAATATTTTTCAAATATCATTGTAATAATATAGTAGGAGCCTTATATTACATTTTCAAGCTTTTTTACCGAACAAATAAAGTTTTATTGACATCCATAGAAAATAATACTAATAAAATTGGAAACTGTAAATGTTCCTAAACAGCTTAAAATAAGTCAAAATATTTTCAAAATTTTATCGTGTATAGAAAATGCAAATATAAGCAACCAGTGAAAATTTCATGTATGTACGTTCATTTGTTTTAGAGTTACACCAAAAACCAAAATCAATTTTCTCGAAAACAGATTTTGCGTAAAAATTCCGGTTTTTCCTTAATTTTTCTTTTGTTTTTCAAGTCGCTTTTGAAAACTACTAAGAAATTTTTACTTTTGACCCGCCAAAGTACCAACTAGATTCACTTTCCTATCAAAAAAGTAACTGTTGAAGAAAATCCAAGCATTTTTACTGTCCTAAAAGGTGATGACAGACACAAAAAAATAAAAAATAAAAAAAAACACACATCATTGTAAAATAAATACATTTATCGTTCCATTCAGAATCTAAAATTGAGTGTAAATCTACAGTGATTTTTTATGAGCGACTGAAGTTAAAATGTTGTTTGTTTACTGGTAAGTCAAATTTAATGAGCAAATGTACACATTTTTTTTTACATTAAATATACACCTGTAAACTAGGTAAAGAATTATCATTGAACGATTTTATTGTTTTGTTTTAATTCAAATACGAATATTCGTTTAAATATTTTGAAACTTTTTGATACATTTATAGTCTATCTTGTGTCGGTACAAATATCTGTTTTTCAAATGAGAACCTTCCCTCTTTTACAGTTAATTATTTAGCGCAAAAAGACTGCTGTCAATTGTCAATAATATAGTATTACCATTGAATATAAATACCAAAGATTGCTCACTGGACGATTTTTCAGAGTCACAAAATATTTACTTCCGGTAGATGGCGAGGTGACGTGACTACTAGCAATTACAACGTTATTCGACTCATTAACATTAACCCATTAACACCCGGTTTAGTCAGATTGGATAACGTTGTAATCGCTAGTAGTCATATACTGCCTAGCCATCTACTAGGGGTAAATATTTTGTGACCCCGAAAAACCGGCCAGTGAGCTATCTATAGTATTTTTAATAAATGGTATTACACTATTACCTACTCTGCAAATAAATAAACTTTATTTTCACTCGAATATTTAGTGAAATTATTTAGAAAATATGTGGATGATTTATTCAGAAGTTTCCTAAGAGATAATATAAAAGTCGACTAATATTATTAAAAACCATTTTATTCAAACATTCACAAAATCAAAAATGTATAAAATACTTAACATGTGTTCATGTGTTATAAATTAATATAAATATAATATACAACGACCAACAATGAAACCATGTATAAGCTAATCATTTCTCAAATTTGATGGCAAATTAATGACTAGTGCACCATAAATTCCTGTTACAACTGTTGGAAATGATTCCATAGTCCACGTGATGTTGTTGGGGTCGTATATTTCCACAGAATCCAATGAGTAGATCTATCAAATCCGCCAATAATATACAACAAACCATTAAATGTGTCAACTTCTATATTAAAAATGCAATTTACAACAATTATGAATTTTAGTATACATACTTTTTCTTCAAATGGAACATTAATGTCATCACGGAAGATTAGATAAATCGCTTCTTCGAAGTTAGAGGTAGGAATTCATCGTTTCAACCATTTTCTGAAAATCATGATCATAATATTTATAAATAATATTCACTGACAGTTATAATAAATCTTACAAAAAATATGTTTTTATGTATTCTTTAGAACTTGGCGATAACTCCAAATAGTTATAAATAGCAGCTGGATACCAAACCTTAACAAATAAACAATAATAATTAATTTAAATAATTTTGATTATAATCTAAAATAGGGTTATCAAGTTTTAAATATTCCATGTGGATGGAACATTTTTATTTTACCTAATGCAACATTTGCAACTTTGAAATATTTTATTGAATATTTGTATAAAGCTTAAATATAAATAAAATCATTACTATCATCTTTCAGGGCGTTTTATTTTTAGATACATGAAGTACTGGTAAATCATTTACTATTGTTTATGTCATTAAAATTGTTTTTGGTCGACTTTAAGAAGATAATGAACAGTTTGCTAACAACAGCAGGGCACTTAACATCATATCACTGATAAATTACCATTCAATTAACGTTTTCTTAACTGGTTACCATGTTCTAACTACTAAATCTTTAAATATTTTGACTCTCCTAAAAGTTTCCATTTATTGATGCAAATTATCAACTTAAAGTTTGGATTTATAAACATAAGTTTGGTCATTAGAACCTTATATCCCCGTTGTGTCTGTCCGTCCATTAGTTACCAGTAGTTACATATGACTATATGATTGTTAATAAATAAAAATATATTCTTTTAAAATATATAATATGAAACTTATTCTAATTAAAATATATTTACATTTAGAAACCGGATGCTTAGCTTACCTAACTTGTTGATAAAAATAAAAATAAATAAATATACAACATTTGATTAATTAAACATATACTTTAGATTTTGAGTGGAGCAATGAATATTTTGATTTTACAATAAAGTGTTCATTATTTTTCATTTTTTGTGTCTTTCATCGCATTACTTTAACATCTTTTCTGGTAGGAAAATTAATTTTAACGGTATTTCGAAGGATAATTAGTAAAAATTCCGCTTTTAAAAGTGTCCAGAAAATCAAAATAAAATTAAGGAATGTGAATTTTTACGCGAAACCAGTTGTCAACTTATAACTCAAAACCAATACCCGTAGGAAATTTAAATTTTCATCAAATGTTTATTCAACAATTGTCAATACTTGATGAAATTATTAAAATATTTGACTCTTAGAATATGTTTACAGTTTTATTTCAATTATAGTCGATAAATAATTTTTTGCTTTGTCAAATAACTTGAAAATGTAACACAATAGGTTTCTTATAATTTGTAATTAGTATATCCCCATTTAGTATCTTCTTGATAATCCCTTTTTAATGAGTTATCAACCAACTTTCTAGCTATCATAGTTTAGGACAAGAGTTGAAAAAATAGAAATTTTGGTACTGTTCGCGCCGACGTTTTAATGGATTCAAGTGGTTTTACCGCTCTGGTGTGATATAAACTCTGTCTCATTAATATTTTATAATACCTAAATTGCTAAATTTGCTAAATTACCTACCTACTCATCATAACTGAGTTACATTTTTATTATTTTTCTATTTAACACAAATTCTTGAAGTTTTCAAAATTCAGACTTTTCATTTCAATTACCATACTTACTTGATTAAAAATCAAGAAAGTAAAATGAACACTAACTATTACTATAAGAATTCGTAAATACCACTGACAAAAATTCCAAAAATGTGAAAAGAAAAATATGCAATTGCATAGAAGTTTGCGTTCTAGTAATGATAATAACATTAGCACAGACTTAATGCTACAAATAAAAAAACCAAGTAAGATAGTTAGTAATTACTATTATAACTGTGGATAACATTCTTTATAGTAATACATAAATAATTTTAAAACACTTTTAAATTGTTTTTAAGTTAATTCATCATTCTCAATGTCTAGAGACAGTATAATACATTCATATTTATAAATGATTAAGTATTAATAATAATATAATTAGGTGTTCTTAAATATTTATACAATATCATCAAAAAAAATAATTTTGCTAACTTGATCAAATTGTATTTGTATCGTAACACCACAATCATAATATTGTTTAGAGATAGTATAAAGTATATTATAAATTTTTACATTACTTATAAATGTGCTTGTGTCGTTTTCTACCTTCCGCTGCGTTGTTGGTTTAGTACAGTATATAGTATAATAAACACTTAAGGCCTACCAAGAAATTGTTAACTAACGATAAATATGACATATTCTTATGAATGAATTTTTATTATATTTTATTAAAGGAAAGTACCTGCGACTTGTGTCGTTACGATTAATAACATTAACATATTTGATGTCATAGAAAACTACATATAAATAATAGATACCTACATCACAGAACAGATTAAATTTAATCTATTCTGTGCCTAGTGCCTACTTACCATATTATTTGATTACGTGTAAATAATTTATCCACCAAGACAACGATACATAAATAACTTACTTTTTTGAGATGACGCAAAAACGACGACATGGTAAATAGATATATACTTATGTATACAACAATATATTATACACTTTTTAAAATACTAAAAAATGATGATCATTTGCAATAGATATTAGATTAAGTGAGTTTTAGTTTAATAAACTGTATTTGGTTAGTAGCTAGAATACACCGTTTTTGGTAGACAAAAAACATGTGTACAGTGTACAGTGGTAAGTTAACCTAACACGAGAAAAAATCCGGAAAAAACTTCAAGTCCATATCAGTATGGTAATACTATTGCTATAGACAAGTATACAAATCGGAATGCATATGGCGGCTCCCGTATGGTCTTATATATATATATATATGAGAATTATACATAATACGCATTCCATGTATTTTGTTCAGTTGGCTGGAGACAGTGGCGGCATGGGGAGTTTCCCTTATCAGTGTAGCCAACATACGGTTAATTAAGTAACAGGAAAATAAGAATATCAACGGAGGTCTAACAAGAGACGTACGATTAAGTAATAACATTGATTATACATAGTGTGTATAATCAATGGTTATAACTACTAAGTATACACTTATTATACTGTAGACTATAGTACTTGTGTACGATAAAACTCTTTTATTTTCTAAGTCAAAAATATCGCTGTCATTCGCTGATCAATTATTCTAAGTACAAAATAATATTTTAAAAATGGGACTGACGGAAGGTCCTCTGTTTTTCGAAACCACTCGGAAAGATACACTTATGATTATAGATAATAATTTCGATTTTCCAATTGCTTTTCACGGACGACCATAAGGTTTTGGGTCTAGGAAAAAATTTCAAAATATCGAAAAACGCCTAAAAGGTTTTTTATTTTGTAAATAGTCCGTGGTTGGATTTTCTTATTTTCGATTTTCCGACCGATTTTCACATACATGCTATTGGATTTTGGGTCTGGAAAAAAATGTCAAAATGTTGAAAGACGTCTAAGAGGTTTATAACAAAACGGTTTTGGTTTTTGGTGTAACTTTAAGACAAATTACCATATATACATGAAAACATTTTCAAACAATTTTGTTTTCTTTTGAACTATAGTATTTTGGATTCTAAGTAAAGCGATGAATGTATTGATTTTACATTGATGTGTGTTTTTTTTTATTTTTTTTTTGTGTCTGTCATCACCTTTTAAGACAGTAAAAGTGGTTGGATTTTCTTCAACAGTAACTTTTCTGATAGGTATGTGAATCTAGTTGGTACTTTATTTTAAAATAAAGTAAATTATTAAATTAATTTTAATAGTATTCAAAAGCGCCGCGAAAAATAACATAAAAGTTAAGGAAAAAGGGGAGTTTTTACACAATTCGGTTTTGGTTTTTGGTGTAATATCAAAACAAATAAACGTATATACATGACAATTTCACTGATTGTTTATATTTGCATTTTCCATACACAAATTTCTCAGTAGTTTTCAAAATTGACGTGAAAAACAAAAGAAAAATTAAGGAAATACAGGAATTGTTACGCAAAATCTGTTTTCGAGAAAATCGATTTTGGTTTTTGGTGCAACTCTAAATCAAATGACCGTAGCTGGTACATGAGAATTTTCACTGGTTGTTTAAATTTTCATTTTCTATACACCATAACATTTCCCAAATATTTTGTCTTATTTTGAGCTGTTTACGGACATTGTCAGTTTCCATTTTTTTTAGTTTTTTTTCTGTAAATATTAATAAAATTTTATTTGTTGGGTAAAAAAGCGTGAAAATTTAATATAAGGCTCCTGATATATCGTTCTAATAGCAGTTGAAAAATATTAAAAAATACATAAGCACAATTTTTTTTTATAAGCATTTTAAGTTAAAATTTTGACAAAATTTATCAAATTTATAATTTAATAATTATTTTGTAGTTAAAAATTTATAAAATGTTCAACTTCTATAGCTAAAGATTGAAAATTTAAAACAAGGTTCCATGTAAAAAGGTTATATAAAAATTACTTTATTCACAATAATATCATAAAATATACCGTTTTCGCTCAGAATCGTTTTTCTCATACAATGATATTATATCTTTGAATTAAAATTTAACACCCACTTGTAACCTATTGTACAGTAGAGCGACATCCATTTACCCATCTTTTTTTTTACATAATTGTATATAATATCTATACTCATATGAGCAGGTCACGCACCACTATCTTTTTTTATCTCTTTTGGAGATTAGCTGTTACGGGTATAGATACGAAAGTAATTGAAGCATTTGTAATGTAGTTTGGCTAATTCTGTGACTGTAGATATTTTTAAAATAAAGAAGTGGACAGAAATGAAAGAAGCTGGAATTAATATGCGTATTATTAGTTTATTAGTGCTGAAAATAAAAAATTCAATGCTGTTGAAGGCTCTGAGACAGTCTATAATTTCAAATAAAAAAAGGTGGGTAAGGGGATATCGGTCTGCTGTACAGTAGGTATACAAGTGTGTCACTGTAATAGATGGTGTTAAATTTGAGTTCAATAATAAAATATCATTATATGAGAAAAACGATTCTGAGCGAAAACGGTCAGTCAGCCTATGATATTACAAAGTATATTTGATGATATTATTGTGAATAAAGTAATTTTTATATAACCTTTTTACATGGAACCTTGTTTTAAATTTTTATCTTTAGCTATAGAAGTTGAACATTTTATAAATTTTTAACTACAAAATAATTATTAAACTTTAAATTTGATACATTTTGTCAAAATTTGAACTTGAAATGCTTATAAAAAAAAAAAAACTGTGACTAATAATTTTTAATATTTTTCAAATGTCATTGTAACAATATAGTAGGAGCCTTGTATTAAATGTTCAAATGTTCAAGCTTTTTTACCCAACAAATAAAATTTTATTGATATTTGTAGAAAAATAAGTCAAAATATTTGGAAAATGTTATGGTGTATAGATGTACCTACGGTCATTTGTTTTAGAGTTACACCAAAAACCAAAATCGATTTTCTCGAAAACAGATTTTGCGTAAAAATTCCCGTTTTCCTTAATTTTTCTTTTGTTTTTCATGTCGTTTTTGTAAACTTCTGGGAAATTTTTACTTTTGACCCCCCAAAATACCAACTAGGTTCACATTCCTATCAGAAAAGTTACTGTTGAAGAAAATCCAAGCACTTTTACTGTCCTAAACGATGTTGACAGACACCAAAAAAAAAAAAAATAAATAAATAAAAAAAAAAAAACATACATTATTGTAAAATCAATACTTCATCGCTTCGCTCAGAATCTAAAAATGGTAAACGACGGACAAATTACTATTACTGTAATATTTATAAGGGTACAGTAGTTATATACATATAATAGGTATGGTTACCAATATGATGATGATCGAGTATGGGCTACCTAACAGTGCCAGTATAACACAATTTGAAATACTTTAATACTTTAATAATTTTTCGAATTATCGAGTGGCTACTGTATCTGAAATCCTAGTTAAAATATTAATAGCTGTCCCCAAGCACTCCGTTACTTATAAAAAAACGACACTTCTTATATTATTATTCACATTTTGTTCGATTCGTTATTCAATATTTGTTGAATGATGTAAAAAAAAAAAAGAAAATATCTAATTATTTAACTTTGATTTGTATTTTATTTCCAACACGCTAATTATATATATATATATATATATATACTACTATCTGATCCCGTGTACTTCGTTGCCCGTTAAATGTACCAAATCTATGACTCCAACTTTGTTCAATTCGTTATTTAATATTCGGTGTATGGTGTTCAAAATTTATTTTAACTTTTCCGTTGCCCGGGATAAAAACTCTGATTTGCAGAAGTATATTATCAGGTAGGCAATCTGCCTGTGGTAGATCGCGGACCCCGTGCTGTTTATACATAAGTGTATGATTTAACTTTAAAATATCAAAGTTATATCAAGTTTGCGTATTCCACTTATGGTGGATTAATATAATCAGTTAATACAAAATCCTAACCTAACCTAACCGTACTAATATCAGATAAATAAAAATACCAAATTTAACCATTTTTGAATTAGCCTGTCTTCTTCCCAGAGGTCTAATCTACACACAAACATTCATTTATATATAGGTATATACATGTATATTGACAAAAAATAATAATACAAATCAACAAATATGTCCGATTAACCAATAGCAACCAATATATAATATACTGTTGCGTCATGTTGTATTTTTTACATCCAGATTTCTTACTTTTCCGGTAATTTTCCTAAAATTTTCTTCCGCAAAAACCTTCTCATGGCAATTACGAACATCTAAAAAAAAAATAGAGCCAAATCGGACCAGCCGTTCTCGATTGATGAGGTAACGTACATTTTCACGCTCTATTTTTATATATATAGATAATATTATATTTTGTACATTTTATCACACTTATTATTGCGTTTAACTAACATTGAAGTTGTTATTCATTTATTACACATATAAAAATATACCTATATGAAAAAATATAATGACAATATCACTTTTACAATATTATAATATATAGTAGCATAATATTAAAATAATAATAATCTACGCAGAAAATATATCGATAATATTGCGGTGTTTTGAAGAATTAAGTAGAATACAACATGAACTCGCTGGCTAGTAACATGCGGCGTCGTCAGGGAGATTTACGAATAACAATTATTCTTAATCGTGTCGGAAGATATACACATTTAGTTCATTTGAGCATTCATTGTGCAGACGTCTGCAATAACAGTATACACAACTTCAGCTGTAATATAAAGATCGACCAGGATCGACGAAAACGAATTTACTGTAATAAATGAGGTAAGTAATGTAGTAATGCTAACCTAACCCGAGTTGGGTCCTAAGTACTAGGTGCAAATCTCAGGTACTACACTAGTTGGTACCCTAAATTTGAGGGTAAGTACTGTATAAAGTGAAGTTTGACGAACTAATGACTTTAGTATTAATATAATAAGTAATAACACGGCAATATGCTTATAATATGTATTATTAAAAATAAGTATAATATATAAGTATAGTACAACTTGGACAATTATCTGTGATTATACACACCGCATGACGGTGGCCGTGTAAGTGAGTATTACATACATCAAAGGCCCTATATATATATATATATATGCACAATTTTGAAGTTATCCCGTATATAATATAGAAAGTGATAGTAAAAGTGTTGCACAGCTCTATCGTAACTGCATAAGTATCTAATAGAAAACAACAATGTACATGCATGTATGTTTACATGGTTTGAATACTAATATTAATTGTTATTTCAACATACTAACATTTTAGTAGACTCAGAAGTCTATTCAAACCAAATGTATGTTTAAAAATATTTTTTTACAGTTTGATTTGATTTATTACGCATTAATAGATTTAAGTAAGGTATAAGCACTTAATAACCTAATAACTTTTTATCAGCATCAACTATATTATTTATTTGATGCAATGCAGCAATTTCCAATGATTTGGTATATGGCATTGGAACATCTGCACCGGTTACACTTGTAACTGGTGCGTCTAAGTGATACAAAACCTTACCTGAAGTGAATAAACAATATTTTGTTCAAATAAATTTAAAAAAATATAAACATGATAATAGTAGTTTTATATCTTACTCTCCATAATTTGAGCAGATATCTCTGATCCAATACCAGCATATGGCCATCCTTGTTCAATAGATATAATATGATATGTTCGAACCACTGATTTAATAATTGTATTAATATCAATAGGTCTTAATGAACGTAAATTTATAACTTCTGCATCAATTCCAACTGAAGATAATTCTTTTGCTGCGTCCAAAGCTAATTCAACTCCTTTGGAGTGTGCCACAAATGTGAAATGGTTACCTTTAAATACAATTAAAACAAATAAAACTAATATTAATTCTGACCAAAAAATATAATAATTTAAGTTTTACCCTTTCTTTCAATCTTTGCTTTTCCAATAGGTTGTACGAAATCTTTGTCTAATACTTCATCGGTAATTGGATATTGATTACCATGTAATAATTCATTTTCTAAGAATACAACTGGATCTGAATTTCGGATTGCTGCCTTTAACAATCCTCTAGCATCCTAAGAACTGTATGGAGAGATAACCAAATATATATATAATAAAGTATTATATATATATGATGATGGTGTATATATATATATATATGCATATCAAATTACAATATACTACACAACCGATATACGAAAATTGTGTAAAAATCTCTAGAGCTACATATTCAAAAACGATTAGTGGTAAATATATTTGACGGGTAATCTTCCTACTTCGCCTTAGATAGCGGTGGAAATAGTAGAGAGAGTTTTGATGAGGTGGGAGCTTGACTCTTCAATGTAGCGAAAACCTATTCGGAAATCGCGGAAATGGACGCACCGGAATCCAACAATGCTGATGTAATTATTTGGAATATGTGAATTTCAACATAAAATTTTAAAAATATTTTGACTCTTTTTGAGCTATTAACGGACAATTTCAATTTTTTTAGTTTTTTTGTATAAAAATATCAATAAAATTGTATTTGTTGGGCTAAAAATCGTAAAAATGTAGTACAAAGCTCCCGATATATTGTTACAATATCAGTTAAAAAATATTAAAAATACATAGGCACAATTTTTTGAAGTAAAACTTTTTACACGTTGGTATAATTATTTATTTTGCAAGTCAGGCACGGCCGTGGCGGCGTGCACATTTATTTTTATTGTATAATTGATTTTTCTCACTCTCTCCTTAATTCACTTATAATTTCACGGACTCTAATACTTATGAAACAAGATTTACTTCCTCAGAGTGTAATGGTGGGCTCACACACTCCCGTTTTTAAATTTATTTACCGTGAACAGCCAGTTAAATAAGCTTTTCTTCTGCACAGCATTTAAGTATACGTTTGAGCTTACTGCAAACGACGGTTCGGCGCATAATGTTTGTATTTAGATTGCAGTTTATTTTTATAAGCAGTTAAAGTTCGAATTTTTATGAAATTTATGAAATTTAAAATTTGAAAATTATTCAGTACCTAGTTAAAAATGTATTAATTGTTTAGCTTTTATATCGAAGGATTGAATGCTTAAAAAAAGGTTCCACGTAAATAGGTATTATATATAAATTAATTTATTCACAATAATATCATAAAATATAGGTACTTAGTAATATCATAGGCCGACTGACCGTCTTTGATCAGAATCATTTTTCTTATACCTATTTCTAGACCTATGCTGTAACGCAAAGCGACACCCACTTGCCCACCTTTTTTTAATTTTAATTTGAGCCCGACAACTATTGCCATTAGCTATTGTAGGGATTATATTTGGTAGAGTTGGTACGTTTGGTAAAATTGGTGTGGTTGAAACGGCTGATTAGCAACAACTGTATGACGCATGTGGGGAAAGGTTTTTGACACTACAAACCCGGGTGGTCACCCATCCGGAAAATGTGTGTTAAATGTCGATACTCGCATCGCAACGAGACGTATTAATCGGAATGACAAGTGCGTATTTCGGGTACGTGGTCCAGCTACAATATTATTATTATAATCAACTTTTTACATATGATAACGTCTCGTTAAAATGACACAGTTCAAATAACGTTGAATTCGCGGCCCTCAGTTCCCAGCACCTACCGTTGGTTATTTTGAATACCAACATGTGAATACGCCATCACATATAATTTATGTAATATAATATTATATACTGTGGCTTGGTATTAGCATTCAGTCACGAAATGTGTTCTCAGTGTACGCACCGGCTGGTTTCACTAGTTCCCGGATGTGTACCTAACTACTCGGGTTTAAAGTGACAAATCTTTGCAACACATACGCGTGTCCCAACCAATCACACCCTCCCCCACATTAACAGGCTAATGACATCAATTGCCGAAGCCTTAATATTGAAAATAATATATATTATATAGATACCTACCATATTCTATAATCTTCCAAATGGCATTCATCAATCGCTTTGCTATTTACTAAATTTTTTTCGTTTGTCAAGACTCCCGTACAATTTGTTCGCGGTCCATAATAGTTGAATAGGTAATAACTAATAATAAATCAATTTCAGTTACCTATAGATAATTCATAAAACAAAACCAAATTTATTAGATTATATTTATTTATTAATTTATAACAATAAATTCAAAGAAATAATAAATTACCATTAAAAACCTACCTCGTCATATTTACACCTATTTTATGAAAAATATAATTTATAACACTCATAGTTTATTTAGAAAAACATCACACGAAGAACGTTAAACTTTTATAAGAACAATTGTGAGATAAGTTAATGTAGTTTCGTTATTTTTAATTGCTGTGAAAACAGTTTATTATAAGAAACATAGCTTCCAGCAATATCTGCTAATACCACTGTGACAGCGACTAAGATTTGGCCAATAGAGTCACCCACCTTGGCCGTCGTCCGAGCCTTGCGGACCAGAGTTTAGGTCTCCACGCCACGGAGGAAGCATACGTCCTTAGAAATGCCGAGGAAACCTTCCGTCTGCTGTACAAAATGGTGGAGTCCATCGTGTCTGATAAAGAAGCTGAAGAGAGAGTGAGGCAGATGGCTGAGGGAAGATGACGGGGACCTATCACAGACGTCCCCTCCTCTACCCATACGAGCATTCCAGGCTGACAGGCTTAGCTGGGTGGAGAATACGAATGGAGAACGGGAAACCGAGGGACTGTTGGGCGCTGAGCCAGGTCGCGAAGCATAGGCGCGATGAACGTGACTTCGAGAGGCCGGTGAGCCCGTTCGTGAAGAAGGAGGTACGTGTATTCGAGACCAGCTAGCTGGCTCCTTGGCAGACATATACCTACAACCTACTAGCACTTGTTAAGGAAAGTCTGCAAAGGACCAGGTCATGAGGGCGCGTCCATGTGACACTATTGTTGTTCATAATTGTTTTTTTTTGTCAAAAATAAACGATGGGGGTCGGAGGACTTGCCAACAGTAATCCCTCCGTCGGCTCTCAATTCCAAGTAAAAAAAAAGTATTATTTATATTCTTAATATTATTTAAATTTCATCACAATTAAAATGTAAATTTATGTACCTAGAATTACAGTAAGTAGAACGTCAGTAGAATTTTTCAAGTTTCTATTATTTTTGGAATTAATTACAATAAAATAGCAAAACTCTATTGACGAAAAATCGTTATTTTACGATAGAATCATAAACGAATGTCAAAATTTCAAATTCAAACAGTTTAACATGAATTACCTTAAAATCCAAGTGTTTATAAATAGTTAAAAATTAAAGCAAAATTAATTTTAAAATAATATTATCTCGTTTAGAAAATGGTTCTTTAAATATTTGGTTGAAATTTTAAGTATTACGGTTATTTGATTTTAATTTAAAACAAAAAGAAACATGTACATGATCTGGTTTTGCGTGTAAACTTCCCATTTTTCCGTTTCATAATTGTGTAATATATAATATTTCTATACTTAAATAAAAACACGAGAACATATATATGCATACATACGTGACGCATTCAACACTTAAATATAATATTTATTATTTAATACCTCTCTGATCAGACGTTTAGTAAAAACAACACAATCAATTATCAACGGCGCGAGACGATACTCACATTATAAAATCATGAACGCATTGTAATTAATTGTAACTCATATTAATCCAGCGCGACGGTAATGGCGCGAAGCTAAGTAAAAAAAAAAAATATCGGAGTAGCCACTAACGTATAGTAACAGGAGCTAGAGTTTTACTATTGAAAAACCGTCTTAATTTATGTCAATCCATTGTTTTAGCCTATTGTCTAACTCGATTTTATAAGAGGTCAATTCACTCTAATTTTTAAACTAACGGAGCTACACGTGTTCTGCTTTGCGTAAAATTTGATATGTTAAGCACTTGTAAGGTGGAGACAACATTTGCGGGTACCACGTCCTCTTAATTGTATTTATTTAAGTATACTTCTGCCTATTTTATCAATAAATATTGTCTTCAAAAATAAAATAAAATAAGATACATGTTTTCTAAAACTTTCCAAACTTATATTTATTAGTTAAACCACTATCAACTTTTAATTTTCAAATAACAACCAAACAACCTATGCTAAAGTTTTCATAAATGTATTATAGTTTTTTTAGCTATTGTCGATAGAAAAATTTTCGCTCTGTCAAAAAAGTTTAAAATGTACCTAATACAAGATTCCTAATAAGTTTTTGTTAGTGGAAACTAAAGAAAATTGAGTGTAAATCTACAGTGATTTTTTATGAGCGACTGAAGTTAAAATGTTGTTTACTGGTAAGTCAAATTTATTTTTAATGCGAGCACTGGAAGTACAAATTTTTTCGACATTAAATATACGCCCGTAAACTAGGTAAAGAATTATCATTGAACGATTTTATTGTTTTGTTTTAATTTAAATACGAATATTCGTAGATACTTGGCTTTTAAACAAATATTTATTTTATTATTTTCATACATGATACAATTTTCAAATATTTTGACACTTTTTGATACATTTATAGTCTATATTATGCATAATTAATTTTTCAATTTTTATTAGCTTTTTTTTAATTATTGACGATAGTACATTTTTTAATCAGTCATAACTCATAAGGCTTGAAAATTTAACACGATTTTCCTCATAAGTTGTTATAGTAGTAGTTAAAAAATTTTAAAGGTACGTGTCCATAATAATTGTTTATAAACATTTAAAGTTGAAATTGTGTATATAATCCAGCGCTTTACGGTAAACGGAATTTGTGAAATCGTAACCAGGCGCGATGGCAACGGTCCAGTTTACAAACAGGATTTGGTAGCACCATCTATCGTTCCGGCGCACGTCCTTAGTCCGATGATCGTTAAACTTAGTACAGACGTTTTCTGTTCTGCCTTATTTAGAATAGGGACCGAATGCTTTATATATATACAACTAGTAATCCACTAAATTATCGGAGGTCTGTTGTGTGATAAATGTCCCAAAAAGTCGTATGACAACTATAAGCCCCTTATACTGAGTCGAAACTCCGCCCGGCTGCCCACCGACCCAGGCACACCGGGCTCGAGTCCAAAATACAAGTCGTCAAAATAAATGCCAATAAAATTCGGTACTTTCCACAAATCTGTGATGTGTATCGAGGTCTCTTCACATTTGTCCACAAAAACTCGACCTCCACAAAATTTTTGGTATTTTATTTAACTATTAAATTTTCAAATCTCACCTGTAATTAATTTTTTTTATTCATGCAACGTAAATTAAAATTCCCAAACTATATGCGTTCCACTGATGAAAAAAAAAAAAATGTTTTATAAGTTAGAACCTTAAAAATATAAAAAAGCGGGTACATGGATGTCGCTCTGCTGTACAGTAGCCGGTAGGTCAGTGTTCGGAACGTTCACTAAAAAAATGAATTCGTTCACGTTCACGTTCAGTGCTTAAAAAAGGAACTATATTTCACGTTCAATTTCATATTTTTTTCAATTGAACACGTACACGTCCACGTTTTTTGAAAATATGAATGTGTTAATTTTGTCGTTCATTAAATTTATTTTATTTTTATGTATTGTTTAAATACGAATACAAAATCGTGGAAATCGTAATATTATGTCCAGGCGTGCCCATTGGAATTCCATGTATTTCATTTTTATAATTCGTATTATATTATATAATTTATATCATAATATTAGTACCAATCAATATTTATGAAATAATAAATAAATTTTAACGTCTTAAAAATCGTCCAAATTCATTAAATATATAAACATCGTTCACGTTCACATTCTTTTTAAAAAAATACACGAGTGACGTTCACGTATCGTTCAATCAATATGAACGTAAAAAATAGATGGTAGGAACAAGAACTAAAAAAAATCAAAAACAATCAATTTGTAGATAAATGTCGGTACGACTGATGACTAGAAGAAACATGTCGAATTTTTGCTGTGGGCAAAAAAACAGGTCACGCACTGGCCCCTTACAGGGATTTAAAGTTAATAGACTTAGTTTTTCGATTATTCCTTTGGAAAGTGATTTGAATTAAGAGGATGTCAGCGTACTATTCGTTTGCTCTCTCAGTCCCACGCGCAACATAAACAAATCGCATTTGCGATTCGTTTTTCCTATGTTTTTAAGTAATCTTAGAGTACAATCACCCATTATAAAAAAGATAGAGAATAATATTAAACATCATTTAAATTTACAACATTTTTTTTTTTTATTTTGAAACTCGAATACAAAGTCTAATAACAATAAAATATAAAATCGAAATGTCATTCAATCTAAAATATCTGTTTTGTAATGGGTGATTTTACTCTAAGATTACTTAAAAACATAGAAAAAACGATTCGCAAATGTGTTTTGTCTATGTTGCCGGTGGGTCAGAGAACGAAAACCAATAGAACGCTGACATCTTCTTAACAATGAACTTCTATGAATCCAAACGAATTATATTACTTTATTGTAATTTATAGGTACTACCATTGATTATAAATACTAGTATTTATGGTACTACGTAAGTTTTAACGATTAAATTGTGGGTCCAGGAGAACAAAGTAAAATATGTAATTGTATTATTATAACAGCATCAAACTACGGTACCACTTAACATAATTAATAAACATTAATGGAAGTTTAAAACTGTAATAACTAAATATTAAAATAAATAAATAATGAAAATTCAGTTTGAAAATTATATCAAATATGCGATTGTTTAAACATTTAACTACCTAGTTGAATAAAACAAAAACCTAGAATATTTATGCGAACACCATAATATATGGTATAACCATTGATTATAAATAGGTACTAGTATTTTGTATTTATAATCATTGCCTTATCAATGATATAAATACTTTAAACACAAAATACCTGATTTAAAATAAAAACAATAATACAATTATTATTTAATCAACAATGATGATTAATTGTCAATTATAGTATCTATTTTAACAGATATATTTAATATTTTGATCAATAATCGGTTTTTTTTACCGGATAGTATTATTAATTGAATCTATATTTTTGTTAAAATTATAGGTAATTTTCGTTCGATTGTAAATATCATAAGCTATTATATTATAGTTCAATAATTGTATAAAGCTATATCATAGGGTAGTAAAAATTGAAAAAAAAACGTGGATCTCATAACTTACTTGTACGTTGTGCCTACGTTTCTCTCTTACCGCTATAACAATCCTTTTCTCGATCGAATTCTCATTATGTGCCTCTGTATCGCCTTTTGGCATCTGCCATCGGATCTGGTTATAGCCACCGTTGTCGTCGTCTCCTCGTTCGTCATGCGTATTCCAGGTGTTGTACACAGGCCACTTAGAGTTGCCTACTCAGAGTGTTTAAGGCGCACCTGTTCAGCGGTATATCCAGTATTCCAATCTACTGTTAAGAACACGAACCCATTTTTCGTTTGTGGCATAGGTATGCGTGACGCCTTATTAATAATTGTGGATCACGTTGCGCGTTCAATTACTATTATATATTATTTTGTTTTATATTAATAATTTTTTTGCGATAATGCAAGACTATATAGGCGCAAGTAGGGTTCGAATTCTGGGGGGGCTAACAAAACTATTTATTTAAAATAACCTATAGGGGGCTTATATCTAAATCAATAAAGGATATTTGTGGGGGGGGGGGCTAAATCTTAGTCAGGGGACTAAGCCCCCCCTAGTTGCATCAACATGCAAGAGTTGTAGAGTCTAATATTAAATGGTATCAATAGATAATCTCATTTTATGATTACGTTTCTCTTAATAATTTATTACACAGTAATACTGTTGTAATATTTAGGTATTATCATTGATTATAAATATTATGATTATAATCAACAGTATTATGTATTATAATCGTGTAAACGAAGAAAAACATAACAAGGAATACCTATAAATCGGCATTCGGCGTACAGAGAGGTTTATTACACAATATCTTGGCCGAGTCGGTCGGCAAGCGCCATGCTACTGTGGTTGAGCATTTTATGTTTATTTAACTACCTATATGGCTATATATAAGTCTTAGCGCGTAGCAAGATAATTTTTTTTTTGTTATTTACTTGTAATAAGGCGTATACTGAATTAAGGGCGTCATATTTATGTTTGCTCCCCCATACGCATTATCCCTTAATACGACCTTGCATACAATTTTAAACTTTTATAGGTTAGGTCATTACACATTTTGCAAAAGCACAAGTTGCAGCGCTTGTTCTAGGATTTAGAAATATTACATTAAATAGTATATATAAAAAAAAAAAAAACAAATTCGGATAATTTATGACTTTGAAATACACTAAAATATATTTTATTCTAACATTGTGAAGGATCCAAATTAGATAAACCTTTCTTGAAATATGTAATCCAGGATGGATCAGTATCAGTACCAGTTGCTTGATATGTGAAATATTTAACCATGTATGTGTCAATATTCTCGTGAGTAGGTTGCGCAGTGTTATCTAAAGAAAAAAATTATGCTTTAATTATTGAAATAATAAACAAGGTTATTTAGCTTATAAATAAAATAGTATATTTAGAGATGTGAGTGCTGTACATTTTACCAATTTTTTTTTTTTTTACCTGTAAGTTATTTTTTCTTAAAAATATGTTGCGTAGCCCATCTAAGAAATGCAATCAAAAACACTTATCTCGAATTGCAAAGAGGGATATTTTTTATCAACTGATAATAAATACCAATACAATAATTATTATACTAATCATATTTTATATTTTCTCGAAATTGTATATAAGTAATAGGTAGTTAAAAGTAAATAAATATAAATGTTTTGACTTTTAAACATAAAAAATAAAGGAAATGCTCCGATAATTTTGATAATTTAATTTAAATTAGTTATTAATTGTATTATGAATATTCATAATATGTGCTTATACATATCTATTTATAGTTCTGTGTTGTCATTATTAGAAAGAACTTAATTTGTCAAAAATACAATAACAAAAATAACAATTGTATTTAATAATAAAAAAAATGGCTTTAAGAAATGTTTATTAACCTTAGATTCTATTTTACCATCTTTACTACTTTATTGGCAAATATACCGATATTTTTTTACTTAAATTATTGTATTATTATATTAATTAAAAAAAATTGTGCCAATGCATTTTTAATATATTTCAACTGCTATTAGAACGATATATCAGGAGCCTTATATTAAATTTTCACGCTTTTATACCCAACAAATAAAATTGTATTAATATTTATAGAAAAAAAAACTAAAAATATTGAAAATTGACGATGTCCGCAACAGCTCAAAAACAATCAAAATACTATTAAAATTTTATGGTGTATGGAAAATGAAAATATAAACATCCAGTAAAATTTCCATGTAAGTATCTACAGTTATTCGTTTCTGAATAAGAATAAAATAACAAAACCGCTACATGAGAAATCGAGTGAATATCCAATATTGTAAAAATATAAACTTCAAACGCTCATAAAAATTTAATTTGATTTGCTTGTAGACATTTTGTTTTTGATAAAGGTTGGCAAACTTATGGGGAATCTTGTATTACATTTTAAAATCTTAGATTTAAAAAGAAAAACTTTTATGAATTCTCAACTCAAAATAATTTGCTAATTGTTGGGATTTTTCTGTATTTTGTCAAGATTTGAATTTTAAGTGCTTATAAATAAAAACTGGGACTAAGGATTTTTAATATTTTTCAAATATCATTATAACAATATTTTAGAAGCCTTGTATTAAATTTTCAAGCTTTTTTACCCAACAAATAAAGTTTTAATGACATTCATAGAAAATAAGCCTAATAAAATTGGAAACAGAAAATGTTCCTAAACAGTTTAAAACAAATCAAAATATTTTGAAAATTTTATCGTCTATAGAAAATGCAAATATAAACGACCAGTGAAAATTTTATGTCCATACGTTCATTTTTTTTAGAGTTACACCAAAAATCAATATTGATTTTGTGGAAAACAGATTTTACGTAATAATTCTCGTTTTTCCTTAATTTTTATGTTGTTTTTCCCGGCGCTTTTGAAAACTATTGGGAATTTTAAAATTTGACCTCCCGAATGCACCAGCATTCACTTTCCAATCGATCAAGATACTATTGAAGAAATTCGAAACAGTTTTATCGCCCCAAACCGTGATGACAGACATAAAAAAAAATAAAAAATAAAAAAAAAACACACATTGTAAAATCAATACAACTATCATTCTTCCCAGAATCTAATACAATGGAATTAAGTTATTTGTTCCCATTTTAATAAAATGTACACATTTAAGTTAAATAATTAATGTACGGCTATATAGTCTGTAGATTGAGCCTCCTAAATACAATAAAAAAATCGTCCCGCCAGTATTCACTTCGACAATATTTTTGCCATTCAAAGCGAATGCATTCATAAATGTATGCATATATTGAGTTATTCCAGCATTCGGTATGATTGTCTAAATTAATTATCTCGTATCATCGGACAAATCCACCTTGTTAATTAGTCACTCATCAATCTATTTACCCCTTTTCAATATTAGGTTCCGTGACTATCATTGTATTGTAGGCCAGTTATAGTATTATTACACAGTTATATCATTATCATTATTGTCATAATCATAATTGTCTATTCAGTATATAATAAAAAGTGCTCATTAACATAAATTTCATTCAATTGGTGAATTGACTATTTGTACTCTTGATACGAATTTAGATAGTTTAAGAGCATATCTACAATAATAGTCACGACGTCCCAAATCAAAAATAACAAATTCTTATAATATTGGTGTTCGAATCACATCAATATCATATGTAGATCTCAGGAGAAAAATATCTCTTGATATACTAAGTGTTAAATATACAAATAAAAACATGAAGGGTCCTAACCTCATCGAGATAAAATATAGCTAGATTTTTGGGAAAGTGTAGCAGATTTCTGATGGTAAAAAAAATTTTAAATCGGTCAAGTAGATCTAGAAAACAATTTTTTTCTTTATATATTAGTATACAATAGTAACGAATAACGATATAATATTTTATGATGATAATATTAATGAACCTGGCAAAAATTTAAAATCGAGAAAGCGTGGAATATAGGTGTCGAGAATATAAAGGTATAGTATGAACATAGACGAGTAAGTACCCTTAGCCTTACCCTTAGGTAACAAATTACCCGTGTACGACTGTACGAGTATAACGTATTTGTAGTAAGGGCGTCGGTGCTGGTTTTTCTAATTTTCCAAAATTCTATAAAATTTGAAAATTATATTTTATATTTATTTACTATGTCTTAATTTATTATTATACTTTTCCACTAATCTACAGCTCAATGCCTATTTAGGGGGCGTTGATATATACACCATATCAACCAAAAATACTTCACCGAAAAAACTCTCACGCCCTCGGCTTTCGTTAATTTTTTTTATTTCAAAGGAAAGAATATTTTTCAGATCGGTTTAAAGACCGAATTTTTATTTTACTTTTAAGCGTTTAAAAAAGAACAAATATTGTACATTATTCAAATGCAAATTTTAGCTTTAATAATTATTATTTTGAAAATCAGGCTTTGATTCAACCTGCAAAATGTTCTCTAATTTCAAATAAAATAAAAATGAACAAGATCTGACACACCAGTTCAGACCGCGACGCCCTTTAGCTAAATTTTTCGCCTAGGAAATCACGGTTAGCTCTGTTAGTTTTAACATTATAGTGAATTGACCTTCTATAAGATTTGAAGGTAAGATTATCATCTAAATCTATATTTTACGTTTAAGGCAAATTATGATTATTTTAAAATTGTGAATTGATAGTGGATTTTAAAATACTCATAACTTGTTTTAATATTAAAATCTAAAAAAAACCTAAAAGGTTCGCTGGATAATAATCTTACCTTTAAATTGTATAAGAGGTCAATTCACTATAATTTTTAAACTAACAGAGCTAACCCCGATTTGCTGAGTGAAATATTTGGTGTGTTATGCGTTTGTAAGACAGAGAGGACGCATGGGGGTGTAGGACGCACGTGTCTTATGTGAAATACGTCTTTTTCAGAATAGACTGACGTGAGACCGCGGATGCCCTTCTCTAAATGGGAGTCGGCGGTACCAGGGTCGCACGTGATATCGTCGTGCTACTCGCTATTCTGTCTTGAAATCGTCAGCACGTTGCGGCGGCGATAGGAGTTACTCGTTCAACAACCATCACAATCACAACATACGTTCCTGTTCCTTCTGTAAGAGGGCATGCACGCATCGTGTCTTTCCACGTCGCCGACACCCCAATTCGCCGACTATTTATTTGCATGTTCCCAGTTTGCCGACACCCAATTCACCGACACCCCAGTTGATGATGTCGTCGTAGCCGACGGCGGCCGGTACTCGTTTCGCGCGACCCGCCTTCCCGTCCTGCCTTGTGCCTTTAAGGCGCGGTGGGAGAGTTGGCATTGTCGCGCTGTAGACCGTAGTGGTGGTTGACGAAGGTGTCGACCGGTCGCTGCGGTACCTATACTTTGTACTGGTGGCCGCTGCGTACCGTGTCAAAACTTTCTTCTTAAAATGTCTTCAATATATTTTGAAGTTTAAAAGAAGTTACGACCAAACGTTTCTTTTCCAGGAAACGTCCTTTTATGAACAAAAATTGGAATAAGTGCCTTTTGGAAAAAAAAAATCAATTTATATCCATCATAATTCCTGACATATATTTTCCTGTATTAATTGTTTCTGACAAAAATTAAGCGAAACCGAGGACTCCGGGCACGAGTCACCTACGAGTTGACATCGGAATTCAACGTGTTAAATAACAAATGGCTATGTAATACATATTATTATTTTTGGAAATACGTATAAGTAATTTATACATGTTTCATGTTCATGACTTTTTATATTTCAAAAACCTATGAACGCCTGAGCGCCTTGTACCAACAATACTCAGGGAAAAGGATACCCACCTAGTACTCACAGAACAAATATAAAATACAAAGAAAAACTCATACGATATAACAAAATTAGAAAAACATTAAATTAACAAATTCGAATTTATAAAAAAAATTCAAATAAGTTTTTACCAATGTCCTATTAGTACCTATATAGGTACCCAAATAAAACATGGGCCGCAATTCGCATGCACGTTTAAACAAAACGTTGCCCACAATTTAGTATGAAAAAATAATATAAAAATCTCGGTTTGACAACTAGTAGAGGAGAAGTAGAAATGTAGGATCTACATTGCAAAACGATTTATAGATACTCAGGATGTCCCAATATGTACATATAAAAAAAAAATGTTTACGCGGCTATAACAACAATAATAAATAATTAAAAGTTACAGCACGAGGCGTATTGGACCGATATCACAATGTCCGAAGGCCCGTCGACGTCCAACAATCGTGAAATGGGTTATGGGTACAATAATTATTGTTAAAACAGCGATTAAACTATTGCAGTTCTTTTACCACTTTAAATTTCTATGTTAACTGCTAAGGGTGGTAAATGAAAAAAGAAATACTAACGTATAATACTATATCACGTAGCTGACCAGTGGCTATCGAGTGTCAGTGCGAGAATGGGACGCACACAAGAGGGAAACAAACAAACCTGTTTCGCCTCAGCATGGAAGAAAATACCTATTGTATTGGTTTTGGAGAGACACCACCCCTTGTGATTAGCGTTGGTGTCGATCATTGCGTGTTCGTTGACGGACACTTGTTGAACAGTAGGCAGTGACCGTCGCGTTCGCAGTCCACGTTGGTGTCGGTTCTGTGTTCTGTCCGTGCTTGTTAAATTGTCCACGTGTTGTATCTTATATTTTTGTTGCGTCAAGTCCTATAATTTAATTATCTTTACAAAAAATATTACGAGTTTAATTCAACGGATAGTATTTCATAAAATGTATCTACAACCTGCAGGATCAATAAATTTTGGTGAAAGCTCATACGATGCGGCCACCTCATCATCAAATGTTAACAGACTCAAAAACAATTCTCACTTGACGAGTAATTTCAGTATTGGATCAAATCACTCGGCTAATTTGCCGCCTCCACCAAGTTACTATGGTCCACATTTGATAGAGCCTGTCAGACAAGCTGAACCAAAGTATTTATCTAATTGGTGTGTGAACGTCAAAAACATAAAATTAGAGCAGGGCGATTCAAGCTTGATCGCCGCATTAAGTGGTAAGTATTCAAATATATTTATATTAAAATGTTTAGCATCATGCCAAAAATATAATAAAAATAAGTGCATCAAATAAAATATTAAATTTAAAACAAGGATTCTCATAAATAGTTACTGTTACCAAAAAATATAAAAAATACATAAACACAATATTTTTTATAGAAATTTTAAGTTCAAATTTTGAAAAAATTATATATTTAAACGAAGAAAAACAATTTTAGTTATTTTGTTGTTATTTAATAATATTATTCATGGCTACTTAAAACTTTTAATATACCTACCTATATTGTTCTATTTTATAGGCATAATAACATTTTAAAAGCAATGTTTTCTATGATAAAGTATTTTAATAGCAAGACCCAGTGTACAGGAGAGCGGTACTCACTTGCACACCTTTTTTTATTTGCCAAGATGTTTTATTATTTGTCCTTCGTGGCTACAAATATACATTTTATGGTATAACAATATTTATTTAAGAGAATTTTATTACAAATTTAATTTTAGGATTTGTATAGGTTATTTTAAAAATTATTAATCGAATTCGGTTAATATTTGATAATTTGCTATCTGTATACTTCTTTAATTGAACAGTTTGGAGTGTTTGGACTAATACTATCAATATATATAATTTATTCATAATTCGGTTTATATATGTTTTTAGGAACTTTGTTGGAAAATGATCGTCAAACCATATCATGTGAAAGCTACGATGCTGGTAGATTAGTTTTTGTGATATCAAAAAATATTGTTAGAACTAATGATGGAGTATACCATCTGCTTGGACCAATCGCTCAAGGATATCCAAATAATTTGTATCGTGCATGTTTGGAAGCTGATGGTATTCCAAGGACCTGGAAATACGTTTTAACACAATTCTCTAGTAAACTTCCTGATGACAATCAGAGAATGATTTCTACAACTGATGATGCAGCTGTGACCAATTCCATCGGCATGGGAATACAGGAATTGATTAGAAGTTTTCGCATTCTTCGACATTTGGCGATGATATCAGATAAAAGATTCAAAGAACATAGCAATGCTCGGAAGTCTGTTAGTTTTGCGCGACACCAATTTAAACAAAAGTTGGTTTATTCATTGAGAGTCGTTAACAATCAAATCATAATGGTACGGTATAATGATTTAGAAATTATTATTTTACATTTTAAAAGTATAATATTATACTAGTAGATAGGTAGTCCTGATTCTTGATAATTCAAATTATAATCAGTATAATATAATATAGGTCATATACAAAATTCCATCTTAATTATTTTTGTTATTATAATATAGATAGGTTACCTATAAACTATGAGTATTCGGAATGTTTTTTACGTTACTCCTAATTGTCATAATTTCCGCCCCCCCTTGTCGTTCCAAATATGTCGCTATTGGACCGGTTATGGGCTATTTTTGGGGCTTCATATTGTAGCTAATATATATATATATTTAAGTATTCCTCTACATATTATGTATTAATTATTTATTCATTATTATCTCTCAAAAAAAAAATGGTTTATTTATGCCTATGATAGTAACCAGCAAGTATAAAACTATGTAAGAATGCTATTTGTATTGAGATAAAAATGTAATTGTCAGCGAGCGGTTTTTTTTCAGTTTTTCGATGGGCCAGTCAACAATGTTGCCACCCCTCTCAAAAATGACGCTACTGACATACTATCCAATAGGTACTATAAATTATAAATTATGTTTTTTAGTAATAGGTGCATATAGTAGGTATGTTATATATATTCTTTATATTACTCATTCAGCTGGATGAAATATATATATTACCTATGTATAGATACTCAAAATTGGAAAATTTCAGAGTTAAATATATTTTAGGTAGGTACTTAGTAGATTTTTACTTTTATCAGTTTTTTAAAAATAATAATCTAGCCATCTAAATATTGCTTTCATTCTGATATCAACTCAATATAAAATAACAAAAACACAATAGAACAATTTTATTATATTTTAGATTCTGAGCGGAGCAATAAATGTATTTATTTTATAATGTGGTGTGTTATTTTAATTTTTTAGATTCTGAGTGGAACGATGAATGTATTGATTTTACAATGATGTGTGTTTTTATATTTTTTTTTATTTTTTATTTTTTTTTGTGTCTATGTACACGATAAGTAGTTGAAATAATGCTTCGATTTTCAACTTCAGTATCTTTTTCGATTGGAAAGTGAATATCGTTGGTGCATTTAGGGTCAAAATTTAAAATTCCCAGTAATTTTCTAAAGTGCCAAGAAAAACAAAAGAAAAATTAAGAAAAAACGGGACTTTTTACGCAAAGTCGATTTTTCACAAAATTGAATTTGGTTTTTGTTGTAACTTTAAAACAAATGACCGTAGATACATGAAATTTTCACTGGTTGTTTATATTTTCATTTTCTATACACCATAACATTTTCCAAATATTTTGACTTACTTTGAGCTGTTTAAGGACATTTTTTTTCTATAAATATCCATAATATTTTATGTAAAAAAGCTTGAAAATTTAATAGAAGGCTCCTAGGTTATTGTTTCAAAGGCAGATGAAAAAAATTAAAAATCTTTAGTCATAGTTTTTATTAAGAAGCATTTAAAGTTCAAATCTTGACAAAATACGGAAAAATCACGAAAATTAGCAAATTATTTTGAGTTGAGAATTCATAAAAATTTTTCTTTTTAAATCTAAGATTTGAAAATGTAATACAAGATTACCCATAAGTTTGTCTACCTTTATCAAAAAAAAAAAAATGTCCATAAGCATATCAAATTAAATTTTTATGAGCGTTTGAAATTTATATTTTTACAAAATTTGATATTCACTCGATTTCTCATGTAACGATTTTCTTATTTTATTGTAATTAAAAAACGAATAACTGTAGATACATGAAAATTTCACTGAATGTTTTTATTAGCATTTTCTATACACGATAACATTTTGAAAATAATTTGACTCTTTTTGAGCTGTTTACGGACATTGTCAGTTTTCAATTTTTTTAGTTTTTTTTCTATAAATATCAATAAAATTTTATTTGTTGGGAAAAAAACGTGAAAATTTAATACAAGGCTCCTGATATATTTTTACAATAGTAGTTGAAAAATATTAAAAATGCATTTCACAATTTTTTTTTATAAGCATTTAAAGTTAAAATTTCGACAAAATTTATAAAATTTATAATTTAATAATTATTTTTTAGTTAAAAATTTATAAAATGTTCACCTTTTATAGCTAAGGATTGAAAATTGAAAACAAGGCTCCACGTCAATAGGTTATATATAAATTACTTTATACACAATAATATCATCAAATATACTTAGTAACATCATAGTCTGACCGACCGTTTTCGCTCAGAATCGTTTTTCTTATACAATGATATTATATCATTGAATTCAAATTTAATACCATCCATTACAGTGACCCACTTGTAACCTACTGTACAGCAGAGCGACATCCACTTACCCACCTTTTTTTTATTTGTGTTTGTATACATGATAAGTTAGTAATTGGAATAACGCTTCTGTTTTCAACTTCAGTATCTCGGCAGGTGGAAAAGTGAATCTAGTTGTTATTTCTGAGATTCCGAAATTGAAAATAGCGTCGGAGAAATTACATATTTAAACAAAGAATAACAATTTTAGTTGTTTTGTTATAATTTAAAAATATATTTCGTCGGTACTTGAAACTTTTAAAGTAGTTATATTTTTATATTGTATACAGATAATGACTTTTTAAAATGCAATGTTTTCGTCAAAAATTAATTGAACCTACAAATAGTGAAATAAATTTCGTTCATAGCAATAATTTCATAAAATATACTTGGACAGTAATATAAGCTGATCACTATGATACAGACTGTCTTCGCTCAGAATCGTTTTTCGTGTTCAATGATTTTATATCACTGAATTCAAAATTAACACATCCATTACAGTGACCCACTTTACATCTACGCTGTACAGCAGATCGGTGCCCACTTACCCACATTTTTTTATTTATTTTTACTTTTAAAGAAATACTTAATTTACTGTTAATGTTATTATTATTATGTTTTAAGGGAATGAAAAAACTACTTAAAAAAGATTGAAAAATACAAAAAGCTGAAGGTGAGAACAAATGTAAGTATAAGTTATCAAAAATGTTATTTTATGATTTTAACAGTTTTAAAAAAATTAATTAAAAATTAATATATGTATAAAAAAGATAATTGATAAACATGTATACAATTAGATTTAATTTAGTAAATTGTAAATCAAACATATTTATTAATTGTCTATACACTTCTTCAAGTAATTTTGGTTTATGGACCAAGTAGTTTTTTTTGATTATTTATTATAATAAAATATATAATAGTTTTAACAAAATAATTTAAACTTATCTATCATAGTTTTTAAAAGTTATATTGTTCTATTTTATTATACTTAATAGTTACAATAATTTTTGAAACATTATAATAATATATAATATAACCATTATCATTGTCAAAGGAACATATTTTTATTAATTTTCTATACTCTTCTTTAAGTAATTTTGGTTTATGGACCAAGTAATTTTTTTTAGTTTATATTATTGTAAAATATATAATAATTTTAATAAAATAATGTAAATTTATCTGTCATGGTTTTTAAAATTTATATATTTTTATTTTATTATACTTAATAGTTATAATAATTTTTGAAATGTATATAATAATAATACATTTAGATACATTATCATTGTCAAAATATTTTATTTTACTTTTGTATTATAATATTATTATGTCGCTGTCTACTAAATAAAAATGATTTTTGATTTTTAATTATTATGTAACTTAATCCTTATCACAATTTATATTGTTGAATGAAACATAAGTTTACTGAATTAGATATACCTATCTACGTTTGCCATATACCTATTGGCAATCATTTATTTTTGTAAGTAATATTTAAACATTATTGTCTATGGTTGTCAAATGTACTGGAATAGCCAAAACTAACCTAACCTGTTTCGGTTCTATTATTTTTATTTATAAATATTTGTGTCCCATAATCACTGAAATGGCCAAATATGTGCACGTGTACCTATCACCATTTTTGATATGAATAATATTATTAATATTTTATTGATTTTAGAGAAACTATTGTAGGTATACAAACAGCGGTGAATCATTTATAAACCCTATAAACCTCTCGTTGATGGATATTTTTTTTTTATTCAGACTAATTACCCAAAAAATCGATAAAACTAAAAATTAAAAAAAAATTTAGATTTTTTTCGGTTTTGTAGGTACAACGTAAAAGTTTGCAGGTACAGTGGCCAAAATCTTATTGCATCATAAAATTCATAGTAAAAATTGTATGTTTATAATTTTGAAACTAAATTCGTTGACAAACTCTGAATGTTGCCATCGTTCTTAACTTGGCCAAATACGTCCTAACCTACCAACAATTTTTTTCTCGAGGAGCGTGGTAAACTGAACTTAAGCCGAAATCTGTATGATACGTGTACCTAAGTATCCAATGTTGTCATAGTATTAATTATTATATAATTATTACACTATTCCAGGGCTTTATATTGATATTAAATATCGATAAAAATCGTTAAAAATCATTAGAAATCAAGTGATATCAGTATCAAATATTTTTTAACATAATTTTCATTGTAGAGCGTGGTTTATCATTATTATTAGGATCTTTATTATTAAATTCTAATTGATTTTCGTTGTTTTTACCCGACTATCGTTAGTGTTATTCTGACGTTAAGGACTTAGGTACAGAATGATATCAAAAAATCATTCGTTTATTATTTCCATTACCATTCGTTGTAGATATTATGATAACAATAAAAAAAATAACAGTAAAATCATTTTAAAACTTAGGTATTAACTGTGTGGTATAAGTGATCTGAACAGCAAAACAACAAAATTATGATATGTGTAGATGACGGTCAAAATGCCTTTTTTTTTTTGTGATCAACCGATAGCAGAGGAGGTTTCGTGTGAACAATAGGTACTACCTCTACTGACGCACCGCCAAAATACCTACAATAAGTAAAAATTATAATATAATATGATGACTAATGTTCTTAAAAGTTTGATAATTGGTCAATTCACTCTAATATAAAACTAATAGCGCACTATTGAAAACAGGTTTCTGTGTTGTACACGTCCACAAGGTGACGGTATAAGTTAAGATATGCCACGGTTGATACCAATATGATACGGATATCGGCTCGTGTAGTTTTCCCTCGACCGGACATTGTGCTGAAAGCTCCAGAAAGATAATATCAGGTCGGTTAGTGTGTGCTCGAGTGATAATTTAGATCCATACATGGCTTAGAATCATTTATAAAATAGCGGGGCCAAATCAAACACCGTTCCAAACACGGTATAATCAGTATTTTGCATATACCAGATATTTTAACATGGAGTGCAACGAGTGCACAGAATGTCATAATATTTTTTTAATTGAACTGGAAATGTTATTACCGATTATGGCTCAGGTACATTTTTCTTACCTATTTTGATGGGAAATTATAAATAGTTGGAATTCCATATTTATCATGATTTAACGTTTAGGACCGTTGTTGCGATTTGTACTAACAACAAAATATTCTGTCATCATCTACAAATTATAACTGGCTATGTATTTTACTGTATAATATAATATATAACTGTTGTACATTTTCACTTGGTAGATGGTCAAGTGTCAAACAACAGCTAGCCGAAATTTATTTGAAAAGTAAAAAATAAAAAATAATTTTTCCATGTCAGATTTTAAAGTTTCAAATATCTCCTCTATCGTTTTATTTGAGGCAGGCCAAGCCCAAAGAAAGCATTTTACAAAAAAACAAGTGTCACCACAATACCTTATGAGTGTATAACGTGCCTACTGCCTATTATAGGTCTGGTATTGTCATGGGTACATACACTTTTTCAAAATTTGTAGGTGTATTTGGATATAAAAATATCGACAACCACTGACATATATAATAAATATGTCATAATGAAAAATGTCCACGCCTCCCAAGGGTGGTGCGCCCTTCAGAAAGAGAATCATTGGTCTACTTGGATCAGTTAGATTTATAAGCTATTGCTATACTCTACGTATCTACAGTTTACCAGTATGCTCGGGTTAAGAATAATATAATTATTTACAGTGAGCTGCTGTCCCCAAAATACTCACAACTTATTGTATAATGAAAGTAACATATAAAAAGCATACGTAGTACAAGACTAAATAGTATTCTGACGTTTTGAGTTAAATGTTAAATAACAATTAACAGGTCAAATTGCTTATTAATAAAAGCATCAGAGTAAAATGGAATATTCCGAAGATAAGCTGAAAATTACTGTAATTATTATAAAATGGTACAACGTCGTGGATAGACAATCTTAAAAACATAATACGTGTTCGAATGTCGGTATTTTACGATAATTTAGTTTTTAAGTGAGTTATAAGCATGTTTAGAGTTTCTTGTCATATGCGGTCTACCACGTGGTTATTTATAAAACATTTGATTAAACTACCAATAAATACATAAATTTAGAAATAATAACAATAACATAGATAATATATATATATATACTTATTAAAATACTATCTAAGTAGTAAAACATTATTCAGTAATACAAAAACGTATAACCCGCACGCTGTTATCTAATTACCTACCTATTATACTAATTTTAAATACAGTAATTTATTTTTATAATTTTTTTAAATTATAAAAATTTGTATGTCATATAAAATATTATTATAATAATTTATAAAAAATAATTATAAAACAATATTTATTATGTTGTATTACGAAGTGGTTTGACGTCTCTTATAAAACATTTAAATGGGGTGGTCATTAAATCATTAAAAATGATCAGACGCCACCATTGTTCTGCAGCAAAGATTTATTTATGAAATCTTAAAGCCCGTCAACGAGTTAGTAGGAAAACGGCCCATCGGGGATTTCCCGATGGGCCAATTCCGTCCCTGCCTTTGATCACACTTGAATACATGTTGATAACATTAACAAATAAATTAAATAATTGTTCATATTATCCATAGGTATAGACAGAGACGTACCTACTTACACAAATTGGGACGAAATTAAATTTTCACCTGTAAGAAATCTGTCGATCACGCCGCGTTTCAACCCCTCTGACATTTTTTAGATGTTGATTCTTCCAACTATCAGTTGGAAATATTTGTAAATTTTTATTTTAATAATAAATCAACTACAAAGTTTGACGATTATTTAAATTGAAAAAAAATACATTTACTATTATAGTTAGCTGCGTATACCTATATAATATAACCTATACTATTGATTTAAAAAAAAAATCTATATAATATGATACGTCGGTTATTATTTAATAAATCGCAATCGGCGGAATCAATATATATATAAATATATCCAGGGGAATCGCTCATTCCCGTAGACAGTGGAGTATATAGGGGAAGGGGGTTTTGAACCACTGCCGTATATACCAGGAGTGGCCAACCTGAGGAACGTGTGCATTTTGCGGCACATTTGATGTTATTGAATGGCACACTAACGTCAAATAAAAGAAAATATAATTTTTAAGTATTTCTATAATTATGTTTTTCAATTTTAAATAAATCATAAAAGTCTTAAGTATTGTATTACTTAACAATATTATTGTGTCGAAATAACATTAATAATTCTAAGGTCGCCGGGTTAATTTTTTATGGTACATAATCAATTTTTTGGCACAATACAGAAAAAAGATTGTCTAACCCTGGAACAGACGTCAAGTATTTGCGGTATAGACTGCATACAACAAGAATAGGAACCCATTTTTAAATAGTGTTATTTTTTATACACAAAACTCGCTTAAAAATTGAACCATCGTAAAAAATCAACTAATTTTCTTACCATTAAGTTTCATAATAGGCCGACCATCACTCTAATTTTTTTAATAATGAAGCTAAAAGTTAACTGCTGAGCGTAAATTTGCCATGTTACGCACTTGTAAGACAAAGTCGTAACCAATCATATCTTGTTATCTATATGTCTATATAGCTGTCCCACCCGGCGTTGCCCGGGCAAAAATTACCTCAGGTGAAATAGTTGGCAATAGCCAATATAACTTATGTGCATAAGTTCAAGAACTGAAAAATGCATTAATTGTATATATATCATAGCTGATCCCGTTCATTGCGTTGCTCGTTAAAATATGTACCAACTCTATAGGATTCAAACTTTATTCAATTTGTTTATTTAAAATTCGGTGTATGATGTTCAAAACTTAAAAATTTTCATCGATCATCCTGTATATATTACCCGAGAGACACTACGCTTGTATGTATTGTATGCGTGAGACACGTAGTATGTTTTCAGGTAGGTAATCCACCTGCGGTGGATTGCAGACTCCTTGAAGTGCGTCCGTACGTAATTACAAATGTTTTCATCAACACGTTGATATTACGATGTGTATGTGTCGAAAAATTAGTCTTGGGATTAGCCGTTTTTACTAAGCTACATAGCAACAGGTCTAAAATTATATTCATTATCAATCATGACCATAGCAACCTTACAATAAACGAAAATATAATAGTTATTTAGTTTGTATTCTTACTGGACAGATGGCACTTACAACATCAAATTTTCTACTTTTCCGGTGGATTTTCTTAATTATCTTACTCGAGAGTTAAGAACCTTCTCCTGACAATATTGCGAACACACGAAAAAGGATTAGCCAAATCGGTGGCACCCCGTTTACGTGTGATGGAGCGTCCAAGGCAAATTTATATATTATAGAGATAGATAAGTGGATAGATATAGTAATATATAGATAAAAAAAATTTTTGATAAAATACACACACAAAAAAAAGGTCAGAGTCCAGGTAGATGGAAACCCTTGGGCCGCCGTGCCGTAGTACCGTATTTCCCGTTATCGGTCGACTGCTATGTTATTGTTATATGAATAGATATACAAATTACACGTAAAAATTTATTTTTGCCAATTTCAACCCTTTAAAATGAGAATTTCGAAAAATCCTTTCTTAGTATGCGCCTATACCTAGTAATAAGTACATATCCTGAAATTTTCAAATAAATCCGTACGGTAGTTTTGGCTGTACGTTGATTATTGGTAAAGTATACTTTCTCTTATATATAGAGATTATGTAAATAGGCAATTATTATTACTGCTGAAAGGTGTTGGTGATTAAAATCATAAATAAATGAATATATTTACTTATAGATATTATTAATGTTATCAGAAACAGTTCAGTTAGAAAAATTAACCATAAGACCTAATATTTTTTTTTCATGGTGACATGGAAAGGAGAGGCGACTGTTTTATATACATACTCGTGTACGATTTATATCTGTATAATATATTACAACTATATTATTGTATTTTTGAAACTTAGGTATTATAGGTTCTGCGAATCGACTTTCGCTCAGTAGGAATGCAAGACATTAATACCATAATAATTGTTGTAATCGTGTCCTCGTCTGGGCACATTAATATAATGACACATTATACAGACTTTATAGGGTATCAGGTATCGTACAATAATGGCATTATAAAGGCGTCAGTCGTATAAAATCCATTAAAACCGTACAACTATACAAATGTCTTCGAATTCCGCAAAAAACCCACAAATTTAATCTCCGTCTGACGAACAAAGCTGGCACCACACCTACACTCACGCACACCATATTATACACATTTATATATATATTATATACATAATGTCCATATTATTAACTTATCATTAGCCACGCCGTTTGAGGAAAAAAACGGTCTGACACTCTTATACGTACGAACCTTTAACTACAGTATAATATTATCGTGTATTATTATAATACTGCGGTGGCATTTTCGAAACCCAAATAAGTACCTCTAGACCGAATAGGATGAGTATAGATATATCTCTAGATGTATAGATACATCCATATTATCCATAAAGGTCCTCCACGTGCCTAGACAACAATGTTTACATTATAAAACGCGCATTCACATGATGGGTAAAACGCAGATACCTACCTAATTTATAGTTGTACAATACTATTATAATATGTTATTTCACGGTCTGAAACTCGCCGTTAAATGTATTGTAAATGCACACGACCAACAAGGTCGCATCAGCTTGCCAGTCATCATACGAGTATTTTGTACACATTGCTCCCCGGGAGGCATACGAAGACATTTTCTCTTACCGAGTATAAACCATCAGGCCGATTTTATTGTGTTCGTAAAGCCAAAAGAGGACACCCCACGGAACACGATACACACATAGGGTTTAATACACATATAATATCGTTTTAAACTACGGATACGGTGGCATTATATAATACTGTATAGTAAAAAATATAATATACTTCACTCGGGTCCAACAAATTTAATCATATACACATGCTCTTCAAATTCAAAGTAACTACACATTCAACTAAAACGTTTAAAACTACTAAAATTCTACATAAAAAAATAGGTAATGTTATTCAATCGCACTGAAGTACAAGAGTGATATGATACAACAATAATATTATTACTGTAAATTATTGGGAACTGACAAACATTATTTTGTGAACCGTCTTTTTTTTAAATTTATTAGTATCGTAGATATAATCAATCTTTTAACGATTGTTATTTTACGAAAAATAAACCTTTTTTCACAGACATTTTTTCCTGTTTAGAAAAACTATTAATTAAAACACGTGTGTATTCGATTGATTAGGTGTTTGACGTATGTTGTAAGGTCTCGGAGTGATTTTTATATTTAATCTAAAAGTTAAATGAATAATATTATTGTTATTTGTCAAAATTTCAATGTTGTAAACGTTGTGGTGAAAAAATGAGATATACAACGAGATGTTAAGGGTTGAAAAATAGTTGACCGACGGGCTATTGTTATAGTCGATCCCACGGCCGCCGCATCCCATGTCGTGATTCGTGGGTTTGAAACATTTACCCCAGCAACCACCTCCCATCAGCACCAAAACATTTTGGTTTATATCATAAAAACCACTTAGTCCAACCATGGGAATCCGTAATCTGTATAATGTAAGTAGGTGTATGTATAAATGCATACATACATTAAAACAAATAACAGCATACTATTTAATACATTTTTAGAATGTACTTTTTCGAGTAGGTTCGTAGAATAATCTGCGTGGACATAAAATACTCAACATTGTAAACTTCAAAAAGTTATAAGCTTGGTACTAAGTCCGATGGACGAATTCCGATCGCACCATTGTTATTGAATCGTTGAAATATATAGATATCTGAAAATAATTAGAAAAATCAAATGAGAGTTATACTGCATTTTCAGTGTAGGTTTGTAGAATAATCTGGGTATGCGTAGTATACACAAAATCCTGAAATTTAAAATGCTATAACCTTGGAACTTAGTCCGACAAGTGACAACGAATTATGTTTGGTGCGATGTACTTAACTCGTTGAAGTAAACGTATACCTACAGGTTTCCGGAGAAAATTCCTAAAAACGAGGTAAATTGCATTATTTCAATATATTTGTATATAATATTGCAATAGTGATAAGTGTTTATTGCGAAGCAACATTATCTTAGTAACAGCTACCATATGGGTTTTTATTTGTTGTTTCTATAAGATAAACTATATTAGTACTATAGAACCTATTAATAAAAATATTTATTTAATTAAATAAGAAAATAAATATGGTTCGGCAGTTTAAAAAGTCATGGGATGATACAACACCCAAATCACCTCCATCCGTAAACAATGGTGCTGACATCACAACACTCTTAAACTAAAAAATAGTTTTTATATATATATTGAACGTATAGCTATTATTTTACTCATATCACATGGAATACAATTTACATATATTATTTACTTTTAGTTCAACAGTTGTACACACAATAGATTTGTATTTTTATCAGTGTTCGGAAAGTTCCCTAAAAAAATGAACTCAATCACGTTCACGTTCAGCTCTTAAAAAAGGAACTTGTTCACGTTCACGTTCGTGTTTTTTTTCAAACGAACACGTTCATTGGGTCGTTCATTTAATTTTTTTTTTATGAATCGTTAGCCTGCAATCAATATAAAAATTAAAAACCCATAAACATTTACGACTCAACCAAAAAATAAAAATACTATTTAAACTTTAGAACATAAGCAATTTATAAAGTATCTGAATTTTAATATCTGTTATTTGAGTTACATTTTGATAATAATTTCCTAGTGATACAAAGCGAATACTATTATGATAAACCGATTAGGTTTATAATAAATTCGTGGCAATCATAATATTATTGTTGTTGTATATCTAGCCGGGGATATTATAATATAATTAATTAATATACTTTATACATATACGAGTAAAACGTATTAAATGGTAATAAATTGAACGTCTTAAAAATCG
Source organism: Sitobion miscanthi (assembly GCA_008086715.1). Classification (NCBI taxonomy): domain Eukaryota; kingdom Metazoa; phylum Arthropoda; class Insecta; order Hemiptera; family Aphididae; genus Sitobion; species Sitobion miscanthi. The sequence continues at coordinate 28,979,381 of CM017803.1, forward strand.
ATCGGATTCATTAAAAATATAAACGTCGTTCACGTTCACGTTCTATTTGTAAAAAAAGAGTGACGTTCACGTATCGTTCACTGTATATGCGCTCATGAACGACGTCTTTTCCAAACACATACAGGGAACTGCATTTGTACAATGTACAGGCCAGGTATACGAACAATAATAGGCCTATCCCAGAAATACTTCACCACGTACCTTAACACGCACCAACAGACCAGTGTATCTTATGTTTAACACTCACAGGAGGTTGACAAGTTCACCGAGCAAATTCTATGTGTGTGTGTGTGTGTGTGTGTGTGTGGTGTGTGTGTGTGTGTGTGTGTGTGTGTGTGTGTGTGTGTGTGTGTGTGTGTGTGTGTGTGTGTGTGTTGTGTGTGTGTGTGGTGTGTGTGTGTGTGTGTGTGTGGTGTGTTTGTGTGTGTGTTATATGTGTGTTGTGCGCTGCATGTATTGGTACTAATGATAAAAAAAATTAAGTAACTTGAAATAATAAATATTTATTTTCTACAAATAGTATAAGTTACATAATATTACGGCCCTATTGGTCCTACAGCTAAAAAGGTATGATAAAATAATAATTATCAATTGCCTGTTATTGACACAAATCAATTAACTAGTACTTATAATTACTCACAAAGGTAATTCGTAAGAGCACTGCTGGCCAGCTACTACACGCAGGACGAAATTTTATAATATAATACTCATCCTCATAAAATAAACAATAATAGGATTTACAAAGGAACCAATTAGCACACATTATAAAAAGCAAAATAATATTGTCGCGTTATACAAACGTTATTGGCAAAAAATTATGGAAATTTGAAATTTGAAATTTTTGTTTTCTATAAATATCGTTAAAACATTTTTCGCATATTCCGAGCATTCCACTTTTCCCAATAACGCGGCCACTTGACAAGTACCAACGTCCCATAGGCAACCGTTTTCTTTACAAAACTTCACGTGTCTTCATGCGTCATTCCACGGACAATTGTTTTGTCGTGCATAAGCTAAACAATGAAAGTGTCCATTTTTTGCGGCGTTGATACACGTTAGATCGTTCCACGGGCATCCATTTTCATGCAGATACACAAGACAGTCTAGATGACCGTTGTCCGCGGCATAGTTGCACGTGAACACGGACCACTGAGCCCCGTTCAAGTGCGCGTATTTCAGGCTTTCCAGATTTCCCGATTCCGCGGCCCGGTCGCACGCCGATTTCTGCGCCAACGTCGGAGAATACCATGGGACGCCGATCGCGCGAGCGAGCTTCATACATTCCACGTGTCCATGGAAAGCGGCCCTTTCACATATGTCTTTGATTACATAGTCATCGCTGAACTGTGATTGGACGAGGGGCTTCACTTTGGAGAACATGGATAACCGATCGCCGTGTGGGTTAAAACGCTCGACGTCCGAGTTGAGGCGAATAATCTTTAAGATGGATTGGCAGCATATCTTCAAGTCAGCGGACTGAACGGGCAGCTTGTCGTACCATTTCTGCTGTTCATCATTACATGCGTGGTAAGCAACTTTTAATAGACTGGGTAAGACATATGTTTTTTTCTCGTCGTTTGTAGCCATCCTGATTGTATTTTATAATAAATTGATGACCAGTCGAGGGTATAGCTCACGCCTACTGTAAACATAAAACCAAAACATTAACTAATAATAAATGTCAAAATTATATCCACATTGACGGGATAAATGCCAGATAAGTCAACCAGAGAGGGAAAACGCAAACGTTAGCGCATGAAAAACAAAACACAAGAGAGTACACAAGCGTCTAGCAGTAGGGTAGTAGGTACATAGAATGGCTGCAAGATGACTATAATTTAAATGTTTAACCAAATTATGTGAATATGCAAAATATTGCAATTTAAAAAATATGTATAACTATTATAAAGAGTAAGATGATCACATTGATGTAATTATTTTATTTTATATAGATTCTAATTCTATAATTTTGGTATAACCTAGTCTTGCGAAGCACAGTTACGTAATCGAAATACACATTGTGAAGATAACACACACACATACACGTGTAGAACTAAATCCTATAGCGGCTATAGTATAGCCCATAGGCAAACATTCGATAATTTTTTAATAAATAAGGCTAACGAGTTCGAGGTAGGTTCCATAAAAATAGTAACTACAACTAGTGAAAGTATTAAAAAATATTTAATATTTTAAAAATAGACCACTAAACAGTTGTATACTTGAATAAAAAAAAATGCGTACTGATTTATAACATTTTCCATTTTGAGTTTTTTTAGTTCATATTTTTCTAACAATTATAATATTGAAAATCAAGAATGTTTACATGCCAAACAGGTTTAGAAGAAAACAATTTTTTTAAAATGAAAACAAAAAAAAGTTCAAAACGTTTAAAACGTTTTACATTCTGAGTGTAAAAATCTAATAAATAGACGGCCAGAAGAGAGTAAAGATCACGCCTACTGTAAACATAAAACCAAAACACTAAATAATAATGAATGTCAATATTATACACATATTGACGGGATTAGACCTATAAATGTGAAGACAATACACACACATACACGTGTATATCAGAATTAACTACCATAGACAAACATTCGTTAATATTTTAATAAAAAGGACTAAAAAGTTCGATGTGATTTCCATAAGAATAGTACAACTAAAGTAAGTATTGAAAAATGGTTAGTATTTTTAAAAAAGGCCGCTAAAATATTGTATACTTAAAAAAAAATGGGTACCGATTTATAACATTTAACATATTATTCCATTTTGAGCGCTGCAAGTGTTTAAGTACAATTTGGTTTTATCCTATTGTAATGATATATATATACTACTATGCCTACATGATTGCTTAATATTTTTCCGACAGTTAAATTATTAAAAATCAAGAATGTGTACCTACATGCCGACCAAGGTTGGAAAAAAACACTTATCTTTAATAAAAAAAAAACAGCTTTTTAACGTTTTAGATTCTGAGCGGAGTGATGAATGTACTGAATTTACAATGATGTGTGTTTTATTTTAATTTTTTTAAATTTTAAATTTTATTTTTGTATCTATTATTACTGTTTACCGTTTGGAGCAGTAAAACTACTTCTTTCTTTAACAGTATCTCGTTCAATGGGAAAGTTAATCTTGTCGGTGTATTCGAAAAGTAAAAATTTAAAATTCCCAAGATAGATTTCTAAAGTGCCGGGAAAAATAACATAAAAATTAAGGAAAAACGGGAATTTTTACGCAAAATCGGTTTTTGACAAAATTTTGTTTTTTGGTGAAACCGGGAAACTCTAAAAAAAAGACCTTACATATATGAAATTTTCACTGATTGTTTATATGAGCATTTTCTATACGCCAAAATATTATTTACTTAAGTATTTTGACTTGTTTTGTGCTGTTAACGGACATTTTCTGTACCAATTTGTTTAGGTTTTTTTTCTATAGATGTAAATAAAATTTTATTTGTTGGATCAATAACCTTGAAAATTTAATACAAAACTGCTAATATAGTGTTACAATGGTAGTGGTAAAATATTAAAAATACATTGTCACAAATCACAATAATTTTTATAAGTATTTAAAATTCAAATTCTGACAAAATACGTAAAAATCATCTTATTTAATTGATATCAATAGCAAAAAAAAAAACCTAAAAAAATTAAACACACGTTTTTATTGTTGAAAACGTATTTTACACAGTGGCAGCTCGTGGCTTAGACGATAAGCGCTGCGCAACAATCGTGTGTTTGCGGGTACGTTTATTGTTTAAGCTGCGATGTTTTATACGGGTTTGGACGACCGGCAGCGTCGTCCATGCAGTAAAATATTTATATAATACTATATCGGGTAATTTATTTTTTTAATTAATTGCGTCGTCGGTTGCTAATCTCTACTATTATTATTATTTAAATTTTCATTTTCTGCTGTGACCTTTGACTAGTAAGATGTATAATTTCGTATATTTAAACTAACCGCTATTATATTTAAAATCGCACCCCAACCACCAGCACCCACGAGCCGCCACTGAATTTTTACACGTAACACCCCTGATGCCGATTTGTCTTGATGACTTAATTATATAATAATACATAATATGTTATCATTATAAACTATTGCTGCTTAAGTAATTACTAATATTGCTAATAATTTTTTTTGTATTCAAAAAATCTTAACGGCAAGCCAAATACCTGACGTGCCGGGCACGGGGTAGAACATACCAAGTATGTCCTATTATACACTTTAATATCACAACGATGTAACAACACAAATATAATAGTAATAAATAAATAAAATATGATATTTAATCACTTACCGATAGTAATTTAGATGTATTTACTGAATGTTGTTTTGAATCTCGTATGACTACACTGTCTAATTGGGTCTTGGAGAACAGCTGCAAAGACGTACATAAATAAATATGAGCACGAGTTTATTTTAGTTTGATAATTCCTGATGAAATATAATTGAATTAATTACTTACCGATAATAATTTTGATGTATTTACTGAATGTTATGTTGAAACTCGTCCGACGACACTGTTGCTTGGGTCTTGGAGAACAACTGGCTTAAAGGTTATGTTTACAGAGACTATCTCTGTCCCCCACCACACATCTTAAGTGAATAACGCATCCGGTTAGATATTATGATTATGTACGACATCGCAGCGTGCCCTATGCCCGATCCCATTTGTAAGATATGTGTTTAAATTTTACACGTATTAAAATATTTGATACGAGTTGAACTTTGGCCAGACGATCTATTACAAGAAGGCAAATTCTGTACATAAAATGTAATACATATTTTTTCCGTTTATATTGGTTTTGTGGAAATATTTATCCACGCTATTTATTTTAATATTAATAAATATGTTACCTACAATATAATATTCATCAGTCAGATTTAATTTTGAAATAACAAAAGTAATCTATATGAAAATATAATACATTTAATAACAATGCAAATGCGTTTAATAATAATTTTTATTTTGATATTTCAGTGACTTGGGACTAAGTATTTATTGTTTTATTAAAATTATTTACAGTAAAATTACTTATTATTTTACAAAAATATAAAATGACATTATAACTATTGAATGTAAATTCATTGTTTACAATTACACACACACAGATTTTATGTATATCTATTATACACTTTGTACCCCGGGCGTCAAATCGATACAATGTTATAGGATCTAGGACGTTTTGAACGTGTCCAAAAAGCAAAAAAAAAATCTCAAAACACGATCTACACAGAGTTTTACAAACATATTGTATGATTTTAAGCCGGATATGCTCGTATATATAGATAAAAATATAATACACTTCACAACAGTGAAAAAAAAAAATAAAACGTCTTATTGTCCATTCACACATTCCTTAAATTCGAAATAAATACATCCAACTAAAACATTTAAAATCGCTAATATATATATATATACATAATATACATCATATTAATTAATTAAATTAAAATAAAGTAAAACAAAAGTAGGTACAAGAGTGATAAAATTAATAACAGTAATTAGTACTGTGAATTATTATCATCTGAAAAGCATTTTATTCTTAAACTTTTTTATAGGAATACTTCTAATTCATCAGTAACGTAAGTGCAGTAAATACGAACTGCACTAAAATTTTTTTTTTACAATCTTTATTTTCAAATTAGAAAAGCTATTTCTGTAAAGCACTTGTAAGACGGAGACAACACATGCTGGTATCACGTCCTCTTAGTAGATAAAACCATTGACGAATTTTTGATTGAAATGAAAATAAGAAATAAAATAAAAGATGTATTATACAAAACGTATCGATATTACTTAGGTGGATTCCAGAACAAAATACAGGAACGGGTTTCCATTGCCTGTACGCACTTTCCATCCAAAAGACCGTTAAATTCACCACTATTATAAATTAAGGATAGGTATTTAATGTAACTATTGTAATTATTTATGTAAATGATATTTATTGTATGTCGATGACTTGAGTTGGGGAGTGTAGGGGCTACACCCCGCGTTTCACTAACACAATAATGTGATTTACGGCGGATTTAACCCTACCCAAAAAATGCGCGCCCTTTCCGCCAATAGTAGTCGATCTATATCATAATATGTTAATCTAATAGGCGTTCGATTTTTTTTCCACATAGTGGCATTCGAAACGTTGGTTAATTTTCTCTATGAATACGAAAATAGCGAACACCGGTATATGTACTTAAATAATATCAGTTCGGCAACAGGTTTTTGTGATGGCACACAGGCGTACAGCCGGAGAGTCCGTTTATGCGTGCGATAAAGGTGGACGTCGAAGGGGTTGTGTTCGCGGTGATGGTATTTTCAAGGACGGATGGCGGCGGCGTTGCTTTTATTCCCAACACGTCAAACAAAAAATATGTACCTGCTCGCACTCACCGCTATACGCATTAAGCGTGTATAGTATTGCACCCTATTGTTGAGGATGCTCTTAACACGTGCAAGTATTTTGTTGAATGGTTTATCCCGGCTCTGAACATAACACCATTGAGTATAGTTTGTAAAATAATATACCCAATGATAATATTATTATGTTTCCCAATAAATAAATATTACGTATTCTTAGTCTAAACATGGCTTTAGAATATAAACAGTGACGACAACTAATGGCGTATCGCTAATAATAATATTGTTAATCGAGAATATGTTAATCGTACCTACTACGTTAACGAAATAATTGATAATAATATTGTGTAAACTATACCAGAATATAATATTATTACAATCATAGCAATGATGATTAGACGTAAATGTGTAATGCACATAGCTTGTTAACTGTAATATTATCAGATGCAGACAACAAAATATACTCACCCTTGATAATATCTCTTCATTTACACACCACATACCTGGCGATCGTGTACATAATTTATAGTGTATATAATATTATTGTATATCCTACCGATTCTACGAAAATAAATAAAATAAATATATATATATTTTAAATTAATGTTATCGCTGCATATATGTGTAATATACAGGGCGTTCCGTGAGGATTACCCATTAGCCGTAGAAGGGGACTCCCCGCCCGAACAAAAACCTGTTTTGTGCTGTTTTACCTATAAACTAAAACAATTATTTAAAATCATGAGATTAAAAATATGTGTAGTCCTTGTCTTCACGAGTTTAACAAATAAAACAGATTTATGAAGAATTTATTATCTCAGGAGATGTCGCAATGGGTGAATCATCGCGGGGCACCTTGCATACATTGTGCCGACCCTTCTCTCTAATAGGTTATACCAACTATTACCGTTTGTATTGGATTCACCATGATCAAATAATATTCTATTGTCGGCCGCTCATCACTAATATAAACGGACTGAAAAATAAATTAAAACCGGTTAGATGCCTACATTCACGTGTGCAGGGGAGTGTATATTATAATCCAATATCGCTTTTTTTTATGCTACGTCGAGCTGCCACCGCCGAATACAACTCTCCCAAAAGCATGCACTTTGACAATACGTCGAGGAAAATAAATTATTTCTGATTGAAAAACTATATAAACCACTAAAATTGGTATAAAATTATACATACTTTTTTTAGGATAATTTAATAAATTATTGGTTAAACTTGTACATTTCTAGACTATAGGTATGTTAATCAAATCACTTTTTCTATTTAAAATATGACTACTCAAAATAAGTACAAAATATGTAAGTAAAGCAATTATTAGGTTTTTCACTGAATTTTAAAAATAATATCTTAACTTCAAGTTTCTTTAATATTTTTAATTTAAAACATACTTCATAAATAGCCTAGGTACTTTTTTAAAGAAACCATATATAGGTACATTAAAAACTACAATTAGACACTGAGAATTATGTGCCCAGTATGATTACCACCGCTTATTGATCTAAAACGTAAGCAAAATACGTTTGCTGCGATCTCCTTAATGGTGTGATCAGTAGTTTAAACAATCAAGTTGGACAAGTTTTACAGAATTAGTTATAATGCTGGGGATGCAGAAAGCGGAGTGCAGTTTTTTCCCGAATTTCACCGTCCTCCAATCTTAATCGATAATTGCTCCTATACGATCGTCATTGTTCAAATATATAGACATTATATAGGCGCCATGTAGGCGGTGGACACCTATATATATATAGGCGATATATAGAAGTATAGAAATACGATATACGATATATATATATATGTGTATACGAGGTCTGCAGCACAAAAAATGTAACTGAGTATTATATATTTTTTTTATTATCTCCATGGCTTTTGGATAAATACGACCGACGCCAAGTCGTTTCCGAATTCTTGTACGAACAATATAGCATATATATCTTATAACCAGTTCACCATGCGTTCATTGTTCACACGTTTCCAAGAAATCAAAAAGGTTTTGCACCCTATGATTTTGGCGACAGTATGTACCTTACTACTAGGATACCTATATGATATTGAATTATTATATAGTTATAAATTATTTCGTTTAAAATATTTATCATTAATACCTACTTATATTTGTTATACTCTTTCAAACGTGATAGGCAATTACTTTTATATTAAAAAGTCTACGTTTTATTATAATATAATGAAAACGTTTACCATACCTACTATACATCTAGTATTTATGTAATATATAATTGTTGTAAACATTATTATATTTTGCAGTTAACTACGAAACGATAACATAATATTGTACATATAAATAAAAATGTATTTATAAATATAATTTATAAAATGAGTTTTGTATCTAAGGCCCCGAGTTGAACGATGATTGTATTCATTTTACAATATTGTCGTATATTGTGAACAGTCGTCGGTAAATATTATTTAATATACATATAATATATGTGGGAATATTTCAAACTGTAAATTATTGACATAGGTCAGGCCAGTGAAGAAAAATGTGCTGAGGCAGCAATAATATTTTACTTTATAACATCGCCGTACGCGCAGGCACAGGCAGTCCCGTTGTCGCTGAGTGATTCGGCGAGGACGTAAGTACGACGATTGTATGTGTGAAGCGACAGTTGTAATATGGGCTAAGTGTTTTGAATAAGTGAATTATTTATGTTTGTTTTTACAATTTTAATGAAAGTGTTTCCGACCTGAAAAATTATATGTTTTGTTTGAGTAGTCACGCAATTTTACCGTACCTACTCCTTAAATCTGTTTGTAACCGGTTAATTTATGGTCTACACAATAAGGTAGCGATATCGATTTCTAGATATCCAAACAGTAAACGGTAAATTTATGGTATTTTGGTAAATCAAGTGTCGGTAGAGGTATATCACCGAAAGGTGCGTATGCGACACGATGTACTGTATGTCTGTATGACATACACATGCCGTTTTTTATCACTGAAATACTTCACCGAAAGACCAGTGTATTTTATGTTTAACACTCACAGGAGGTTGACAAGTTCACCGGGCAAATTCTGTGTGTGTGTGTTGTGCGCTGAATATATTGGTTCATTAAGACTTATATATAATGGTAGAAAAGGTAAGTAACTTGAAATAATAAATATGTGTGTTATACAAATAATATAAGTTACACCAATTACGGCCCTATTGGTCCTACAACTAAAAAAGGTATGATAAAATAATAATAATAATCAAATACCTGTTATAGACATAAATCAATTAACTAGTACTTTATTACTCACAAAGGTAATTCGTCAGAGCACCGCTGTCCAGCTACTACATGCAGGACGTAATTATATAATATAATGCTTACACTCATAAAATGAACAATAATAGAATTTACAAAGGTACCAATCAGCGCATATTATAAAAAGCAAAATAAAACTATAAACGTTATTGACAAAAAATTATTGAAATTTGGAATTTTTGTTTTCTATAAATGTCGATAAAACATTTTTCGTTTGGTCAAAATGCTTGAAACTTTAATGCAAGGTTACTTATGAGCTTTTATCATAGAAGTTTAAAAATATTAAAGATTCATATACACAATCTTTTTGTTATTTAAAAATATTATTCGTGGAAACTTTTAAAGTGTATTATTATATTTTACGCCCACAACATAGGCACAATGTTTTTATTAGCATTTTAAATTCAAATTTTGACAAATTTCGTAAAATTACGACAATTTGCATATAATTTTGTATTTATAACTTATAAATGTATAAAATGTTTAATTTTTATATCTAAGTATAGAAAACTTCACACAAAGTTTCTCATAAATAGGTCGTATTGCTACGAAAAAAACTAAAAAATATTATATACCTAAATACAGATTTTTTAAAGAATTTCAAATTTAGACGAAATTAGATATTCTAACGAGGAATAACAAATTTAGTTATTTCATTTTAATTTAAAAATAATATTCATGGAAACTTTTGGAAAGTATATTAATATATTTTACGGCCTAATGACATTTTTAAACTCAAAGATTTTGGAGAAAATCAATTCAACCCACTGTATTATTTATAGTAAAATAAATTATTTTAATATCAATAATATAATAAAATATACATACCTAGTAGGTGATATACTAGACTGCTAGGTGATATATCTTCTTCTCTCAGAATCGTTTTTCTTATACAACGATAAAATATCATAAAATTCAAATTTAACACATGTATTACAGCTGTGATTCACACGACACTTTATGTACAGCTAAGTGGTAATATCTAATTTTTATTATGTATTTATTATTTTTTTGTTTTATTTTACACATTGGTGCATTATTTTAACAGAAAACAACAAAAATTTCTTCTGTATACTTAATCTTGTTTAAACATAGCTTGTTTTAGCTAGATAGTTACAATATAGGTTATGAGAACTAACGTTGATTAGATAGGAAACAGAACGTTATGTGTTTATTCTTATATTTATCGGGTTAACACGAATGCTGTTGATACAAATATTAGGTAGGTGCCTAAGCGGCTATACTTATGTACGATAATGGTAGGTTCTATTGTACTAAAGTATCTCTGTATTTTTAATTCATAAACAAATATGTATATTTTTTAATACGAAATATCTTTTTTTCAATAATATTTGTTTCTAAATTTCAACGCATATTACTAAATATTATTAAATTGCTTATATTTACATCTAATTATATTTGAAAACAAATAACATATAATTAACAAATAAACAATTATGATAAATTATTAAAATATTTGTATTATTTTTGGACATACAATGGTCGGTTTAGAAGGGACCACGTCATTGTGTAAACTAAGTCCGTTCATCTTCTGTCCTCCTGTATCTCATTTTGCGCGCATATCTCAATGAGATCTCAAAATGAGACTATCTCAGCCCCCCCCTCCCACACACACACATTTGAAGAGACGGACCCTTCCGATTGAACACAATCACTATATACGACATTGCAACGTTCACTATGCCCGAATCCAACCTGTAAGATATGTTGTTAAATGTTACACGTATTAGAATATTTGATACGAGTTGGACGTTGAAATATTTTTTTAATTTAGTATTAATAAATATAACTTGTATAATTTTTAAACTTAAATTCAATGCTTACAATGACACACATACACACACACACACACACACACAGAATTTGCCCAGTGAACTTGTCAACCTCCTGTGAGTATTAAACATGCTGTCATACTATTAAACACTCTGTCGGTTTTAGTAATAAAAAACCACACGTGTATGTCATACTGTACATTGTGTCGCATACGCACTTTTCGGTAATATATGGGTCGTCTTTTTGATTCGGTAAAACATTATAAGTCAATATCATAATTAAAACATGTTTTATTTATACTTTAATTTTGTGTTTTTAGCGCAAGATTTTTTAGTGCACACATATAACAAGTAATAATTAATTAATGTGACATACAATAAATAGTTTAACATGATCTAAATATTAATATAATACGCACTTTTCGGTTATATACCTCTATCGACACTTGAGTTATCAAAAGACCATAAATCAACCGGTTACAGTTTGGCACTCTAGAAATCAGAATTTATGTTTATCTATTATACACTTTGTACCCCGGGAGTCAAATCGGTACAATGTTATCGGATCTAGAACATTTTGAACGTGTCCGTAAAGCCAAAAAAATAACAAAACACAATCCACACAAAATTTTACAAACATATCATGTGATTTTAAGCCGGATATGCTCGTATTATTTAGTTTAAAAAAATATATAATATAATTTAATATATTTCAGAACGGTGAAAAAAAATAAAAAATCTTATTTTACGTTCACACATTCCCCAAATTCGAAATAAAAACATCTAACTAAAAATTTTAAAATTGCTAAAATATTTATGTATATATAATATACATAATATATAATTTTATTAAAGCAGAATAAAGTAAAACGAAAGTAGGTACAAGAGTGATAAATAACAGTAATTAGTACTGTAAACTATCATCATCTGATAAGCATTTTTATCTTAAACATTTTTATAGGCATAATTCGACTTCTTTAGTAACGTAAGTTCAATAAATACGAATTGCAGTAAACAATTTTTTTACATACCTTATTTTTAGTTCAGTAAAGCTATTAATTAAACCATATTATATATTCAACTGATTTTTTCCTTCTGATAACAATTTTTTATTTTTATAATAATTAGTTTAATGAAAAATGTAATGTACTTATATTGTTGTTATAATGGTAAAATTTATAGTGAAATTCCAAAGTAAAAAAATTCAGAGTTTAAGGAGATATTTTGGTTTAAAAAATAAGTTAGTGATGACAGTGACGTCATCATAATTATACCCGATTTCAAAGCCACCCCACATGTCTACGTGCGGGCGCTACTGTAACCATCGCACAGTAAAAGGCAAAATTTGTTTTTAGATATTTTAAGCCTAGCTAAAGGATCAGACATAATATGATATTATAAAACGTATTAATATGATAATATTAATTAATTAAATATTAATTTTTCACTTACAAATTAATAACGTTCAACCACTTTACACTTTATTGAATGTAAGGGATGTTTCCAATGGAGTTGGAGGGAAAAAGTGGAAGTCCCCCCCTCCCCCTAGCGGTTTGTTACTTTTATACAAAATTGAAGCCCGTAATAATATCATCGACGTTATATATGGTGTGGTGGACGGTGTTGGTTAAGCAGGTGGAGGGGGGATTGGTGGGGGTATGTTTGCGACTAAAAAGAAAAAACTTGATTGCGCTTAATAAAATTAAAAATACTTAAAAATTATTGTTTGCACTCAGTAACATTACAAATCTATAAATTTGGCAATCCATTCCACATTTTACAGACTTTGCACTAACAGAATAATATAAATTATAATTATTCTGGTGTGGTTAAAAATTTGATTTTTCAAAGTTAGTAAAGCTGTGGTAATCAAAAACACCTATACACCTGGATATTTAAAAATTAATATTTTCATTACCAAATAACTTTATAAAAATCGTTAGTAGGTACAAATAGATATAATAAAGAAAGTATATTATAACAATTATAATAATAGGTACAATAGCAATTAATACTGGGAGCTGTAAATGATTTTAATTTATAATTCAAATGTCCAACCACATCAGGATAAATATATAAAATTTCACTCTGTAAGCTTAAAATCTGATAAAAAAAAGGAACGAAATATGTATTTGCATGCAATGTTTCCAAATTTATTGATTTTTAATGTTATTGGGTTCAAACATGTATTTTATTAACGTTATTTAATTTTAGCAAGCCTAATCGAGATATTCTATTTAGGCACAAACACTGTCAACCTGTTGCGACGCTCACCACTCCCCTTGTTCTACTAAAAAAAAATGATTTTTAAGTAATATAATAAAAATTTATATATGTACCATCTTTATGGGGACAGTCAGTACTTTTAACCACATTTTGCGAAAGTTAATTTGCATAATATTATGAGTTGTTTCAATTAATGTCTATAATTTATAGAAGTATCTAGAGATCGTAGTACCTACAATTTATGAAAAATATTGTATTGTTTATGAATTAAGTCAAAATGTAGTGGAGTTACTATTACTTCCTACAATTTTGATATTAAAGCCTATTAAAGTTTTTGAAACTAATTTTTTTTCGTGTATTTTTGATAAATTATATAACATATAAACACATTTAATAATTTAACACCACTAATAGTATGTGTGTTTATCTACTACTCCGTTGCCATAATAAATCAGTGGCGGATTATTTTTTGAAATGATAATGAGAAATAAAATAAAAGGTGTATTTTAAAAGGTATTCGGAAAAAAAAGCCCCGTACTAACTAAATACATAACGCATTATAGTGAACATTTTATTATTTAATATTTGTATATAGGTAACCTAACCTTTTTTGGACATAGGTATATTCTATAACCATGTATATATATATTGTATAGTATATAATTTTACATCATAAAAATATTTAATAAAATGATATACCAAATATTTATTAATTATAGATATAAATATACATTTGAAATATAAAAGATTAAAATATAGTGGGGTAATAAAAGTAATTGCAAGATAAAAGATTGCAGCTATACTTGCGTACTTTATAATAATTAATAAGTAATACATAATATATAATATGTTATTGAACTATTTATTATACATATTTTGATTTATGGTTTATGTTATATTATTTTTTAACTGTGATCTAATAAGTTATTGTTTAATGTCATATACTAGATGTAATTTTTTTATAGTTACCTTTTAATAAAATAATTATTTTGTATTGTCTAGTATAAAAAATATTAAATTAGATACATACTTAATAATAATTAATTTAATAATTAATGAAAAACAATTGTTACTAATCTAGTATTTTAGAATATTATATATTTTATGGTTATAGATATTATATTAAAGAATTGTTAGGTATATTGATAAATGCAATGATTATATTATGATTATAATTAAATATGTAAATCATAATAATAAAAAAGAATAATGTATTTAGTTGGTTAAATCGTTTTATAAGTCCATTGGGTTTATATGGGTCGTCTTTTTGATTCGGTAAAACATTATAAGTCAATATCATAATTAAAACATGTTTTATTTATACTTTAATTTTGTGTTTTTAGCGCAAGATTTTTTAGTGCACACATATAACAAGTAATAATTAATTAATGTGACATACAATAAATAGTTTAACATGATCTAAATATTAAGTGGACAAATAAAACAAGTCCGGACTTGTTACTTTTGTCAAAAACAAGTCATTCATTTTTGGACTTGTATTATTTAAGAAAATATCGTCCGGACGTGTTATTTTTTCGAAAAACTATTTTTAATGTAAGCCGTTTTAATCGCTGATGATACGTCATAATATTATTATCATTTGTGTGACAATCGTAGTGTCGTGTTGTGAATATATTATAGGTATACATAATTATAAGATTTATATTGTAAAACATTATTATTACATAAAACAATAAACAACACAATCAAAGAGCTAGATATAAACAAGAACACGAAAACTAAATAGCCAAGTCGAATTAGATGAAAATAATGCTTCAGTTCGGAAAAAATCCCATCAAGCTGAAATTTGACATACACCTTTATAACGTCGTCATAAACAATGTGATTATTTAAAAGGAACAGTATAATTACGTTGAAAAAAATTTTAAGACCTAAAATTAACAATTATTTATGTAATCTACAGAATATTTTACAAATAAATACATCGAAAAACAAAAATTTATAACACAAATTATTTGTTATAGAATAATTTAAAATCTTAAAACTACACTCCTGTAAAATTTAGTGTTTTTGTTTGTATATTATTATGGAAGTAATTTAAAATCTGTAGGGTTGTATCATACTATCATTTTAGAACACTATAAATATTTCACGATGGGTTCTTAAAAAGAATAGGTATGTACTTACTGACATCTGCATTGTTTAACATTTATAATAGAAAAAATATATTACTCAAAACCTACTATATTTCTAAATGTACGTGGTGAATATATTCTATACATAAATATAAGATTTATATTTAAAAAAATTATTATTAAATAAACAAGAAAACGAAAATTAAAACCAAATTTGTGGTTTCGATTTTGGTTTTGAAAACCAGGTTTTAATATAAGTCTAGGTTTAAGTTTTGGTTTAATAACCAGGTTATGAGTTACTAAGATACTGGTTAACCATTCATAGACAGGTTATTATTAAAAAAAAAAAAATTTATTTCATTACAATACCTTTGAATTATGGGTTCATAGATATTCTTCGATTATAACTCGGGAGGGGGTGTCATACAAATTCCAAATATGGCCATACAAATTCATACAAATTGAGTTACATAATATTGCAGTATAATATATATGAATACTTAATTATTTACACTATGGGGGGCTGGAGACATGTGTCGTCAGCCCCCCTTCAGTATTTCCGGTATTGCTCGAATACTGGTGTCGTACAAATTCTAAAACCCATCAAACAAATTCATACAAATGACATACAAAATATTTAAATAGAAATTTTTGAGAATTTCTTTGGTGGGGGGGTTGGAGACACGTACATTGGCATACGTAAAATAGGGAATGGTAAACAAGCCGACCCCGTGTCTTGGAACCGTTTTCATAATATTGATAACCATGGGTCTAACATCATGTTGGTGCGTGGAACCGTTTTCATATTTTTCATAGGTTCAGACCTCAGGTCATAGGTAACCAAAACCCCAATCAGCTGATCGTGTTATCCTTCTATATTGTTCTATGGTACAGCCAGAGAGTCCGTTTCTGTGTGCGGTGACGGACGTCGAAAGGGTTGTGTGCGCGGTGATGGTATTTTCAAGGACGCGCTGTGGCGGCGTTGTTTTTATTCTCAACACGTCAAACAAAAAATGTACCTTCACGCACTAAGCATGTATATGGTTGCACCCTTTTGTTGTGGATGCTCTGAACATGTGCAAGAATTGTTAAAGGTTTATCCCCGCTCTGAACGTAACACCATTGAATATAGATTGTAAAATAATGTACTTAACGATAATATTATTATGTTTCCAACAAAAATGCAATAGGTATAATAGGTATACCTGATATATATTATGTATTCTGGGTCTAGACGTGGCTTTATAATATAAACTGTGACTGCAACGGGCGTATCGCTTGTAATAATATCGTAAATCGAGAATAATATGTTAATCGTACAACGTTGAATTTCTCATGAAGTGATTTTCTTATTTTGTTGTAAATCCAAAACGAACAACTGTAGATGCATGAAATTTTCACTTATTCACCTTTTCATATTTTTACTTGTTTTGAGCCGTTTACGAACATATCAGTTTCCAATTTTTTTCATATTTTTAACGTGGCGACGCGGGCTCTGCATCAAATATACCATCAGACCCTCACATGTTAAATTTAGTACTCTTAAAAACTGTTTTCTATACGATGTAAATACGACTTGTTGATTCTTTTTACGAATTTATTACAATTTACAACTGTAAATTATAATAAATCAAAATAGATATACCATATACATTAAAATATAATATTTTTCGTAAATATAAAGTGCCGTTGGAAAAGAAATTCGTAAATTAAGTGTTAATTTTCCATTATTTTTTTATACGTATAATTTTTTAGAATAAATCCTTACAGAATTGTGTTGCCCTAGGCAGCTGCTCAAAATACCTTATGGGAAATCCACCTCTGTATTTAGAGCAAATGGTGCAACCGTACACCTTATTATACAGTAGAGCGCTGATTATCCGAGCTACCAAATTTCACAAATGTTTATAAAAATATACGTACATCTTTTACAAATATTACGACGTTTACTGTTGTCAAATAACAAAGAAAATGTCATAAGGTCTTATAAAAATTTAAATTTAGAAGATGCGTTATACGTTATACATACAGCACCTACAATACTTATTTTTTAATTACATATATAAAACATTTAAATTCATGTTCATTGTATATTTTTAATCATTTTTTGATTATCCAAAACACCACCCCCCCCCCCCACATTTTGGTTCTAATAAGTGCTCCGCTGTAATATAGATACTCATAGGGCGGTACTGTGAATTCAAGTCGGATCCATGAGATAGAGGGGGAGGGTTGTCAACTTCATGAACGTGGCCGCTGGTGGCAGAATAAACCATCGTGTGCGCCGCAATATCTTTAGGGGGGGGGGGCATCGCGCTGCTGATAAATTGTACCTATATGATCCAAAAATAAATTTGAAACCCCAACCATAGCGATGACGGAAAATAATTACGATTATGTAAATACAAATGTATAAAATATGTATAATTTAAATTAAATAAATATTTTCATATTCGCAATCACAATTTTTACTGGTTTTTAATTAATTTTTCTATTTTTTATGGTTAGTCGTGATATGTCTTGGGGAAGGGCACTCTGAGAAAACCTCAGTTCAAACATTGGCGCTAGGACGCATGGACTTTTCCCCCCCAAATGTCGGTCAAGTCCCCCCAGTTCAAAATCTAGTAATTAGTACTAATTTTTATATTCTGTGGTACTAAGCAATATGGCCTATATGGGAAAGGGGACTTGAGTCTCCCCAAAAAATTTAGTCAATTTGCGCCTATGGGTTAAAATAGGGCACCATGAACCAAAAAAGTTTGGGAACCCCTCTTATAAACTATAACATAATATCACGAATATATATTATTATTTAATATATAACTGAGTTTGTGCATCGGTCACTCAGTTACTTAATCGCATCCTCTATCTCAACTAGTGATGTGAGTCTACAAAAAAAAAATTTACAATTTATACAATTTACTTGGTAAATTATCAAAAAAAAATTTTACGTAAAATCCACATCTCTAATCTCAACGCATAATGTTGGGTGGGGATTGTCTATGAGTACCTACAACGCATATATAATCACGGCCAGTGAGCAATCTATACCTACTACGCATAATAGGTGATAAATTATGATAATATATTATTGCACATAAAATATACAATATAACTTTGTTGTATTGTGTTTTTATTTTATTATTTTATATTATTATGATTTAATATTAATAGTAGGTAGTGAAGATACCACGACCTTGTTTTGAAACTTAACACGGTGCACTTTAGTAACTGCCTATTACCTATCTTGTTGATCGCACTTGGAACCAGATGAATTCTCAATATTTTTTTCATGTATCTATAATATTATAGTATCTATGATTTATCGCTAGATTCCAAATCTCAAAAAGAATGTGATGACTGCTTAATCATATTGCGCTAAAAATGTTACTACTATAAGTACTACTCACAATCATATTTTACAGGTAATTTCGTATTATATTATTCGATCCATATTATATTATTTTGACGCATCATCCCCGCACGACTTTCCATCCTAAAACAAACCAACTGTACACCTCGCAAATCGTAGGCGAATCGGTTTTTTTATTTCGATTTTCTACAATTTAGCACTATTATTGCAATAGTTGCCTTCACATATTGACATATTTTAATATAATAATAATACTGTAGGTACACTTTTCAAACTATTTTATTTTGTGTATTGTATATTTTTTTTAATTTTGAATTAGGTAGTTCAGTGTATTGAATTCAAAATACGTGCCTTCGAATATTTTTGAAAGATAAAATACTTTTTGTGCCACTATGACCATGGGTATGAAAAAGAAATAATACGGTACAGATCTATTGTTAAAATAATATTATGGCTTGAGCCGAATTCGTCGTAATTTACAAACTATACCGTTTACCGACATATTGGCGCCGAAGCGAGCATAATACACCCCGTCGTGAGATTAATGGTTTCAGGGTTCGAATTGGTATAGTAAAATTGTCAAACCATATACACGTTCGTAAATGTACAACCACATTACAGTGGTAATTCTGATTGTGTATAGTCAGTGAACAGTATCGTATGTATTTTATTTTAACCTTTTTTTTCGTTAAATAAGAGAATGTTATATTAAAATACAATTCTATGAATCTTCGAAAGGGATCGAAATGGGACCAACAACTAACTATATCGCACTTATGGTTTTTAAACTTAGTGCATAAATAATCCTATACCCAAGAATGTACATCTCGAAGCAAAATATTAAAATTTTTAATTGAAAGAGAGGCCCATGCGGGATTTGATGGCTGATGAAAAACTATTATTTTTTTTGTTTGTGCTAAGGGTTGCCATTGGTTAGTGATTAAATAAAATAAAATAGTTATTATAATTATATATAACTTTAGACCTGTACTATACCTAACTTTGTAAAACCACCCAAATGTGTGTACTAATATGCGTAGCTTACATCAACGGAGTCCAACTAGTTCAATACAAGGTAAATCTACTACGGCATTTGTCGCTAGCAACATAATGTAGGCTATAATCAATAAATATATCTACGATATAAAATTAAATGCCAATAAAATTGCAGACAACTTTATGCAACTCCACTGTTTTCAACCGATTTTCAAATCATTTTCGTCAATAGATACGAGTGTCACAGGCTAATTTAAATTTTCAACCCATAAATGTTGAATAATATAATTGATTCACGAAAAAGTATAATTTTTTTATATATATATTATAGTTGCCAACCGTTACAGAAAATAAAGTAGTTAATATGTTTGGATATCATTTTAAATTTGTATTTAATGTTTAGTCAAAATAATCCAAATAACTGTGTCATAAATCTGTGTAGTTTACGAAGTTTAAAAAGTGGTAAATCTACGGTTTTTAATTTGTCACGGGCAACGCCGCTCCGTGCAAGATCAGCTAGTAATTTAATATAAGATACTTACTAATTTAATAATTGATAATAATATAATAACTTTATTTATTACTGTAAGTTTTATAAATAATTATAATGTATTTTTTTCTTTTTTAAACAGAATATCGTCATTATTATACTTGAAATAACAAATATATAACTATGCATAGAAAAAATATGAAATTATTTCTTACAAAATAAAAACATAACTAACTAATATTTATATTTATACAATAGAAATTATGTAAAACTGTCCGTACTTGCATATACGACGCTCTGATATAGTCTGATGTATCCTTATTACTTTTTCATTTCCTGAGGACGAATAATTGGAAAAAAACGTGTTTCAGACGGGTCGGGCGTTGAAGTCGTCGGAAAATGTGAATCATCAAATCATCATTTAAATCTATTGTTTCTAGGCTCCTTTCATCACTTACTAGTTACTTTTCAACGTTCAACCTATAAATGTTGAATATAACTGTAGGAACCTACTTATTGTTTTATCATTTATTATACACGTGCAAAATATTAATAATTAGTAAATGCACCTGTTGATCAAACGATGTGATACAAATTCTGTACACACATTTGAATTTTCGATGAAATCTACTTGTGGTTGACAATCTTTTTCGATTTTATCTCCACAAGTCACACCAATTAAATTTAATAAAATCCGTGAAACTCATTGTTATGTATAGACGTATACAATAGAGCCAAAGTCCATGCTAACGTCGGCAATAATTTTTATATTTTTTACTTAAATGGGTCATAGGACATACATAGGTGTTTAATAAATATTTTTGTGTGAATACTGAAAGCGAATACGCTTTGTTCGGAAAAGTCTGTAATTATAATTATCTAGCCTCATGTCACTCCTTGGTAGTGCCTACAATATATTATCATGGATTATATAATGTATACGAATGTGTATGAACCTTTTTTTTATTGGTTTTATTTTGCTGTTGTGTTTCAGAGAGACGGAGAGAGGGTGGCCAAAGAGAAATCGTCGTCAAATGGGTCCAGTGCGTCGTTTTTTTTTTCGTCTCGTAAGCAATAATACAATGTGTTTGTGTTATATTAACGGTGTGACCACTCATTTTCTGAATGGCAAATAATAATATCAAAAGCATAATAGTATCCCGGATTGACTGCGCTGACCATCCCGATAGAATATTATATAGCTTACCCTACCCTGTATCCCCCTACCCATGCAGAGACATCGTAATGTATTATAAATAATATCCAGTTGTTACCAAGAACTATAAAGACCACCCAATACCCATCATCTGACATTATGTGCTACCCTCGAGCGTGTCAATACGCGCAGGTCCATCGTTTTTACAAATATAGTAGATAATATATTGTATATAATACTGTCGTCTGACCGAAATGAATTATATTATTATTGTTAAATGTGTAGGTAGTAGATACCTACTTATAGCCAGTGGTGGGTGAACTGAAATTTTACAGAGGCAAGTTACAAATATCCCAAGTATTAATGCATAATAATGTATTAATATAATATAACTAATTATATATCATATCATTATATAATTGACTACCTATTGAGTATATCATATTACATTTACTAGGGGACCCACCAGCTACCTCCCACCACTAATAAAAATCCCGGAGGCAATTAATTCCTCTGAAATTACCGTTTGCCACGCAACCGCTCATGACTGTACAGAATAATAATATTTTGACTACATTGTTTGCTTCTAGGACATCGCTCCGTAGGTTGATATATATTTTGAAGAATACTTAAAATCCCAATTTTTGTTCATCCCATTGCAACTATAGATCAATTATATGAGGGGAGGGATTTCACTTTTGAATACCGCTTTGCTAAACTAAAACTTATAACCTATAAGCTTATATATATTTTAATCTATACGTTTGATGTTTGCATCAACGTTTTGTATAATAATCAGTGTAGTAAAAATTAACCAAAATGTATAAAATGTATTTATCTATTAGCAAAAACAAGACATCTCACGACTTATGGGGAGCGGTCACACCCTCTCGCTCTCTCTCAGGGACGCCCCTGCATTGCAGTGCCGATCTAACACTAATTGTCCACCCATTATGTGGTTAAAATAGTACAGTAAACACCTGAAATTGATCGTTTGGAAGATTGCATGTCAAATAAAAATATTACCAAATAAGTATATACCTATTCGTATTAATGTTATAAAATGAGCAACAATGTAAATTACTAAAATTTTTATAATATAGAGTATTAACAAATAAGACTTATAATTTTGGTCACTTTGTCAACAGGTTTGGTTAAAAATTGGTCACGGTACAAATGTGTTGTATACTTTAAGTCGATAAGTGTCAGACCTTTAAGATGATTGATTTAAGAATAGCCTTTACAAATTAACTGTTGTAATTAAATTATTATATTTATATATACATGTATTGCGTCATTGCAAAATCATTTTAGTTATTAAACAAACGACATTTTGATGAATATTAATTGTTTGGGCTAAGTATCTCATTTTCAAAGAAATTGATGAGAAACTTAACAAGTTTTACCTATTAGTTTCACCCATATTATTTTTTCTTTATAGGGATACAATTATAGGTACCTATCTAATAATTTTAAAACATTTTTAAATATTATGCTATAATTATTTATAAATTATGAATAGTAATTTTTAATCATTTAAAATCATGTTTTACACGATGTCAATAATAATATATATATGATGCAGGTTATAGTGAAACCATTAAGGAATTTTGATTATATATATAATATACTATATTATATTATTATTATATTATATTATATTATTATATTTTGATCATTTCGATTTTATAATCTGAAGCGGAATAAACAGTGTAAAACCACGATTGTCGAATATAAAACGATTGGTTTTTCTATTTATTAATTATAATTTAATTTGTCGACGTATGGCAAAAGTGCGTCACATTTAATTTATTTTTAATTAGTCGAACCACGACTTTATAATACCATACTAATGGCTAATAGGTACCTACTATTAAATTTCTGTATTCACCGGGACCGGGAGTACCTTTTCAGAATTTGTTTTCCTCATTAAATGCTACTGCAAAATATTGAACAAAGAGCTATAAATATTTCTGTAAAAGTTCGGTCAACGCATCCCTTAAGTTCGCCACTTAATCACATTGTATGGGTAAACATATGCAGTACCTATTCATTCTTCGATCACTTTTGTTGTGTTCATCGCTGCATAAACCACCGATAATATGACGTCTGCAGATGAATTCAGTACAGCTGAACGTTATAATTGGAAGAACGGGAAAAAACATTCTATACTATTATAATATTATTTTGATATATTAATCTATGACTATACGACTATACCTACGTCGACCTACGGCACATATACACACACATCGGTCAGCGAGTAGTAGTGTGACACCAAATACAAATTTTTATAGACCTCATAATTGAACATTTTAAACAAGGATTCTCTTAATAGGTATGAATACCGACCATTTCTAAGGAGTTCAATATAGGCAATTTTTTATTTATGTGCACGCGGGTCTATAGTAAATTTGTGCGTAGTAAGTGATCATTAGTGCGAGACATGAGTGACTGTGTATAAAATAAATAGCGGAACGCACCCTCCATGGCAATAACGCAGCATTTTACACACTAATTACGAATACGAATCTTGGTGAAACACTGAAATTTAATTTCGTATTTCCAATAATATAGGTAGCTTACTGAGTGACATTACAGTATGAACACCTTTTGTACAAATTTATTGAAGAGAATAAGTTTATCTAGGCTTTTATAGCAGTCGATTTTTGATATTTTATTTTCAATGTCCAATATTTAGCTCTAAAACTTTGGATATTATACTTTTTGAATTTTAGTTATTGAGTTTAGTAATTAAAATATCGAAAATTTACTTTTATACAGGCATAGATTAACTTCTCTTCTGCAATATTGATAATAGGTGTATTTACTCTCAAACCGCTCAATAAACCATATCATAGGAAATACAATAAAAATAAATTTTCATAGAATTGTTCAATACTATTCATACCCCTTAAATAGTTTATACTGCAACCAAAAAATCTAAAAAAAATATATTAACATAATTATTTTTTACAGATATTATAAGTTCAAATTTGGACAAAATTACATATTAAAACCAAGAATAACGATTTTAATTATTTTGTTGTTAATTTAAAAATATTATTAATGAGTATATGAAACTTTTAGAGTATATTATTATAGTTTATAAGTACAATGACATCATCAAATGTAATTTTTTGACAAACATTTTTTTAACCTACTGTTGTACTTTAATGCCTAATAATAAAATAATTTCTTTAATCACAAAAATAGCATCAATTAATATACTCTTATAAACATTATAGGTACCTAGACAGACCATCTTGTTCAGAATCGTTTTTGGTATAAATGATTTTATATCAATGAATTAAAATTTTACACCATCCATTACAGTGACCCACTTTTCACCAACTGTACAGCAGAGTGATTTCCACTTACCCGCTTTTTAATAATCAATTTATACATTTATGTAACAAAGTATTTTTATAAAGTGATTTATGTTTACTTGTAAAATAATCTTAAGTTTATAAATTATACATGGTTCATGTAATAATTGTAAAGTTGTACCCGACTCCCAGTTAAAGTTGAAAATTGGGAGATGAAGTCAAAACTCAAAAGTGAAAGTGCAAAAAAATAGACAGTAGGTATGATCTGAGACCCTGACCCGTATTTTTTCAACAAATAAATAAAATTATTTATCAAAATTTACCCACTATGTATAGCCCAGTGGTATGCATTTGGGTTCATTAAATAATTTTATAATAGTAATATAATATACATTTTATTATTTTAATGATACTAAAATCATAATAATAGTCTGTGGTAATTATGACATAATTATACTATAATTTTAAAATCTATGATTTATGTTGAAATACGTACTGTGATGTTTGATCGATATTATATTACTATATATTATATATAATATATCGATCCATATTATGTGATAAATATCTAGGTATAAAACTTTTTAAATTATTTTTTTTAAATTTGGTATTTTTGAGAGGACCTTTGAATAATTTGCCTCCTGGGCCCTTTAGATCTCATGCCGACACTGGTCATATTATAGAGTATTTGGTGACACTCATAGCAAATACTATAGATTAGAATACGGAAAGCTCTGTAGAAAACTACTGACGACATGGCGCTCATGTCATTAAATTTGCCTAAACAGTCCCTCACTGGTAATCTGCAAAAAACTAATACAAATAGTATGGCGCCAAAATTTGAATCCAATATCCACCATAGATATGCATAGAAATATAGAACTACACAGAATATAATATTAAAATTCTGAATTGTGTATAGGTAATATTATTTATTGTGTATTAGTGTATTGTGTATCATAATAGTATAATATAATATAATATCAGTGACAGCAAATACTATAGATTAATAATTGTTATTTATTAAATTCATTACTTGATACTTATCATAATTAATTATCTTTTCACAAAAATCAAAATACATAAAACAAAATAAGGGGATTGAGTAGGCAACCAATAGTGAAAAATTGAGCGCTATTATGTCCTCAGAAATCCCATAAGCTTCCCGTATTCTAATCATAGCCCTTAATGGATTAATCTATAAGTTAAAGGTCTATGGTGATACTATGCATTTCGGTGACCAGGCTCAAGGCCTAATAGAGTTCGCTCCCAGCCCTAACAACCTACAACTAAGATTGTCCTTGAGCATATTTTGCTGGCATAGTGGCATCAACAACAAAGTTCACATTATGGAGCAGTATCAGAGTTTAGAGCACGGTCTTAGAAGATATTATGTATATTAGATATTATATTATCTTCTAAGACCGTGGTTTAGGGCAAGGTGGATTAAATAAATCCACCTCGGTTTAGAACATCTAAGCCACTGGACTAAATACTGTATTTAGTTCAGTGATCTGAGCACGAATAAAATATATCCGTGGTATCTGAGTGATAAATAATTATGGTCCGGGTCACGAAAACTGGCGGCTGTTCGCAGCGCCCTCCAGTGGCGTTTTTTCGGTAGGGCTATAGTAATCAGATAGCCCTACTGAAAAAACGCCACTGGAGGGCGCTGCGAACAGCCGCCAGTTTTCGTGACCCGGACCATAATAACGAAAGCCTATGGCTGATATTACGGTCTTAGAAAATAAGGTTGGACAACTAGACATTATCAGCATTCCGCTAGTGAGGCAAATCCATTTCAAAATTTGGCCGCTATACAATTGAGCGCTACACTGCAGACTTTTTTTGAGTTTATGGCATTATAGTATTATACAAGTTTAAAATAACCTTCGACCATATAAACTAGCTAGTTTATTATAAACCAACTAGTTTATATGGTTGGAGAAAATAATATAATAATATAGTCCATAAAAATAACCCCGAATGCCATATAAATATTGTTCTTAACCTCGAAATAAGTCTAACCGGCAACTTGGGAAATATTTTTGCCTCATAAAGCGGAAATTTTGTAATAGGCGGGAGGGTGGGAAGTTGTCCAACCTTATCTTCTAAGACCGTGGCTGATATCATGGCAAATTAGATTAAAATCAGTAATACTTCTTTTTTGATTATTATTTACATTTCACTATAAGTACTTATTTTATTATCGACATTTTGAATTCAAAATCGCAACTCTCAAGTAAGATTTTTTTCATTCATTTATTCTCTGTCTTAATCAACTACCTATCTCAATGTTTTTCCTGGACACTGTATAGGTACGTATTACAACTAACATTCATGCTCGAGCAACCAATGGCAAGCATTTATAAACAACAAAAAAAGGTTTCAATTCCCACTGTGATTCTCAAAATCCTTGTTTGAGAACATTTTTAAAATACAAATTTTCGAAAATCCTTTCTTTGTGGGTCTATATAATAAAACAAAACTACTGGCCAAAATTCAAACTCATAGCTCCAGTGGTTCCGGCTAGGCGATGATAAATCAGTCAGTAGGTATGTAGGTATAGATTTCAACTCTATACTATCTATGATCTATTATTATTTAATCCTTTACTTTGTGTTAACATCATACATTCGTTTGTTGATCGTTTGGTACTCAACAGTAAAACTGTATAACTGTAATAAATTAGCTTGATATTATAATTTACATGTATAAATTTAGTAATTTTGTACTCAAGTGAAATTGTTTGCATAAATGTATTTACTGCATAATAAACTGAATAATGTACGTGACATTTTGTTGTACAATCTAATTGTGAAGCAACCAATTTTACCAATTTTACCAATTATTCAGTTTTTGTTTGAAATAAAATGAGATTGATTTCTCTAGTAGCATATTATATATTAGTGAAGGGGAGGAATAAAGCCCCTAGGATAAAAAAAATATCACTATTAAAATGTGAAGAATGAAATACACACACACATGAAAATTAAAATGTAATATGTATACATTTTTATGTAATCATGAAAATGTTAATATTTTACATCAATTTATTCGGTGTCTAAATGTCTAATAAATTATCTAAATAATGGGTATAACATGTTAATTTATTTATTTACAGTGTATCGGCTAGCCAAATTACAACACAATAATCTTCAATTTATTGAAAAATGATGGTATCAGATGTTTTTGAACTTTTACAAAATTGAACATTTTTTTGATCATGGGTAAGACATTTTTTTTAAAATCATACTATTGTGTATGACTGTATAATAAATTAACTTATTAACTGAATATTGTAAATGAAAAGCTTATCTGTATTTTACTTTAACAGTAGCCATAAAAAGCAAACAATAATATTCAGTGCTGGATCAATGGGATGGCAAGCGATGGTTGTTGGCACTAGGCGGTGCCGTGTTAAGGTGTAATTCAGCCTCATAACCCTACCTCCACTACAATACCTATCATAGCTAAAAAAAAGAAGAAAAAATCTGGCCGTTGAAAATGTAGGTACATCGTTGCATGGCTTTTTAGACAAAATATTGATGTTGAGATTGTATGTTATGTTGATTTATAAAATTTTTATTATTTATGTATAATTTAATTACATAATATAATATAATATAATCAATAATTAAATAAATCATATAAAATATAATAAAATTTATATTTTGTTTTATAAAAAACAAATTATAGTTTCAAAAATGTGTACAGTATAAAGTACCAAGTAGAGGAAATGTCTGATCTATTAATCTCTAAAGATTAAAAATTTGTTTATTCCATAAAGATATATAGGGATTTAATGTTAATTTGCATACCTAATAACATTATTCCTATAAAAATTATTCGTTTCAAATTTAATTATTCAAATATTAAATTGTTTGGCCGAATAATGTTGTTAGTATGAAACATTTTGAATACCGATTATTATAATATAATATATTAAGTTGTTTTTATCTCTTTAATAAAGAAAAATAATAGTATTTATAAATTAATGTAACTTGGATTTGATTAAAATTAATTCATTACTTATTAAGTTAAAATCAATAAAAAAGTGAATATAATTGGTATATGGGGGGGGGGGGGAAGTAAAATAAAACAGTTATTTTCAAAAGTGTCGACAAAAAAAAATTAATTAATTATAGTATAGACTTTGCATACCCAAAGTTGACGTATATCATAACAAGTAGATGCATAATTGTGTAACCTATATTAAAACATAAATAAGGTACTAGTAAGTAGTAAGGTATTGTGTACCACAATGTGTGACTTAAAATTATTTTTATTTTTATGTTGGAAGTTTTTATAACTCCATATTTTTTTCAGATACCTACCCAGAAATTGATAGCTATCATATTCAAAGACACCCAATTCAAGAAATTAGTTCATCAACATTTATTTCCTACATTTTAATGTAAGAAATTAAGAAATTGTTTTATTGTGACCAAATTACTTTGCAGTAGTTATTTATTATATGTTTTACTGTAATATTAGTGGCTTACCTTAACCTTTCTGGGCCTTATTCTGTAATAAGATAATGTTTGTATTTTTATTCATTTGTAGTATATTAATAAGTTATAATTAAATATGATATGAGTATTTAAATATATCAATATAGTTCTTTAAATTAACTGTTTACTTAATAATTAATACCAATAAGACATTTAAATTTAAGTAAAAATGTAATGACTAAAAAAAATATTATTTACAATCGACCACATTAATAATTAAAAATGACACTAAAAAAAAAAGTAATTTTATCAGCATTTGTACTTGCATGTTGAAATGCACGTAAAAAATGTATTTTTAGGTTTTTAAATTTCTCTAAGAACAATTTATAAAAAACTGTATTACAATATTATATCTAAAAATGTGTATAAGACACACGCACACAAAAAAAACATCATTATTTGTATTTCTACATATTTTATTGTTGCGCTTGACATCTAAAATGTTAATAATACTGAAATAAAATTTGTCTAAAAATCTGCAGCTATTTCAGTGGTTAAGTCAACCGATAACCTATTATATTTAAACATCATAAAATAGAACAAACAATTTATTTATATAACCAGCTTAACTAAATATTATTTTTAATAGGCAATAGTCCATGTCTTGTTCTATATTAATTGTTTAAGATATATTATTGTTAAGCTTGCAATTTATCATACACAGATGTTTGTTTTAGTTAACGGTAACATTTATTCATTAATAATTTTACATACAATTTTTATAAACAATAATGAACAACATTTATCTCGATGGATTAACATGAGTAAAAATATTTTTTTCTCCAGTAGTCTAGTGTTATAGAACAATCTGTAATTATTAACTTAATTTATTATAAACTATTGTATAATATACTATATACATATTATACTAAACAATTAAACTTAGTCGTACATGTATACATAACATAGTGCATAGAAGTTACAATAAAATAATTTTACATAATAATTGATTTTTATGTTTTAAAACATAATAATTATTACAACAATGTTAGGTACCTACCTATGCATATAATATATACAAGTTTATTTCTTATCGATCAAATGTCCTTTAAGTACTTTAAAAATGTATTAGCAATAATTGGTACATTCATTATTTTAAAACACTTTCATGTATAAGTGACTATTGTGATTATAATCAGAGAATTAAAATGTTGCTACCTACCTAGAATAGGTAGTGTTTACTTCTTTGCGTCTGATAAAATATTTTTTTTTTATAATATAATATCATAGTTTAAGACTTATAAATACTTACAATACTTAGTATTGTCCATGCATAAATATACAAATACATTTACTTCAATATATAGATAACCTTAAAACTTTATTTCATGAATTGTCCTTGTTTTATTATTTAATATGAATTCTTAATGCCTAACAAGTATAGATAAATCATTAACCTTGTTGGTACCAATATTTATTTTGTATAATATGATTCAATTTAACAATATACCAAATTGTATAACATAATTGGTAGTTGTAAAGAGTTGTTGGTAATTTGTTAAGATTTGAATATATTTCAAATCAAATAACGCAGACTTTTCTGATATTTAATCTTTTCTTAAACGTTTCAACATTTCGATATTCTCCATTAAACTAATATAATAATGCTTTCAAGCAATTAATAGGTACAAATTCTCATTTAATTATATCTAACAGTCCATGCTAATATTATATTATATGCATGTATAAGCTAAATATTAGCAACGTACATTCCATATATAGGCACAATACATGTATGCAAACATTTTCAGTGTGGTCCATTTTCTTGCTAGAGTATAAATAAAAAAAACATACATAGGTTAGGTACCTATTATTATATGCATTAATGATTAATAGTTTATACTTGGATAGATAATATTATAATATCTATCCAAATCCTAAATATATATATATTATATGTGTAGGTATGTACCTAATTATTTTTTTACCTACCTACCTAACATTGCACAGTATTTAACAGTATAAATTAAATTCTAATTCTTGAAATTTAATTGAATTTTTAAAAAATTCATGTAACAAGATTTTATTATTTACAATCTATACAGGCAATAAGCACCTATAAAACTTAAAACTAAATACAAATGTCAATTACGAATTATTAATCACATAATTTGTATCGTATAAAATTGTAATTTAAAACAATTCATTTTTACTAATTTACATTTAAAATATAATATATAATTTATACAAACATAAACATTAATAACTTACTAACCTAATATAATTGTGTAAATACGAGGTTTAAGGTTATATACTATTATTATTTATAAAATGTATAGTTTTAATAAATTAGTACCTATAACCTACCATTTAAAACTTTTTTAAAGTTTTTAAAATAAATTTAAAGAACAATACATTTCTAAAGACAATTAAACAAATTAACAATTTTAAATATCATTGTTAAGTATGATGAAAAATAATTTTAGAGTTATTTCAAATCATTTACACAGTCAATATATAAATATAGATTGATGAATTTGTTTGTTGGTTTGTTTTTTTTATATATTTTTCATATTAGTGTATGAGTAGGTAACAAAAAAATTAGATATTACTATATGTCTACATTATGTCTACTATTGTCTTTATTAATATAGCATATTTACACATTATCAATGTCCAATTAACAATAGTTTGAAATCTCAACATAAAATATTTGAATTTATAGTAAAATAATAAAATGCAATATTTTGCATTTGATGAGATACAATGCATTTTAAATGTATATAGGAAACCAATCAAAAATGCATTTATTATAGCCTATATTATGACCTGCATCAGGTCTCCAAATATTTTTTATGGCGGGCCAAATTTGAGTTACGCTTTGGTATTGTGGGCCAACATTTTTAGAGGAATAGTGAAGTTATAAAATTGAAGAATAAATAAGATTTATTTAGAAAAATTTATATTTATTTATACACATTTTTTATTTTATAACCGTTTTTTCTATTATTAGTTTGTGTAAGTATTTATGTATGACTGTTATAAGCTACTATGAATAACACCAAAAGAAAAAAATAATAAATTCACTTTATTTAATCAAGTTCCTAAAATTGAATAAATTAAAAACAAGGAAAACTAAATGAAAATAATATATTAAATATACATATTTTCAAAACATTAATTAGCTTTGCGGGCCGGTACAAAAACCTTGGCCAACCGGATCCAGCCTGTGGGCCATATGTTGTACAGAATGTAGAAGTGGTATAACTTAATAAATGCTTTATTAATTTAAAAAAAGGTACTTGTACTAAAGCAATTTTAGGATGGTTTTTTATAATACAAATTGATAATATTACGTATTATTTTATCATTTTAATACAGAGACTGGACCTTTATGATTTTTTAGTTTTAGTTTTGGTTCGATTACTAGAAGAACACAAATTTGGTCTCGGTTATTTAAAATATTCTTTCTGTTACAATAGTGAACCAATTATTGTACCTATAATTTACCTACACATAATTTAAAATAAATAAATGAAAAATACCCGTAAAAGATGATTTTAACATGGATAAATGCCTGAAGCCTTGAAGTGCTTACAAAATATCAGTCAAATCAACTTAAAAAAAATAACAAAATATATTGTGAAAAAGTACAATTGAAATATAGAAGTAAATTAAATTAAATGAAAAATTAATGAGAAATGGAAAATGTAATATTAATTTTTCGACGAATATCAATATAAATAAGTTACAAAATGTGATTTTATATTTTTGAATTAGAAATTTTTGCGATTGTCATCAAGGGCGTCTGCAGGGGGAGAAAGTAGGGGCAGTTGCCTTCCCTTGGCTTTTTAGGTTGATTATCATATATTATTATTGATGATTTTAATGTTCTAAAAAAGTAAAAAAAACTAAAAAATGCCCTAACAATTCTAGTTTACAGTTTACAGTTTAGTGCACTAAATTCTTTTTATTTTTAATATTAATGGTATAAATTCTAATATACATTTTAAAATTTTAAATGATAGTAGAAAAGTTTAACAGACAGAACTTATTATTTAAACTAGTTATTTAATCTGAAAATTAACTTTTTTTTCTGTACCTATAGGTTTAGACTTTAGATCACATATTTATTATAAAAATCATATAAAAACATGTGCAAATTTAAAAATACAATTTTAAATTTAAATTTAAATTTAGAAAAAACTTCAAAATGCTCTAAAAGTCTTTTGGTAAATGCAAAAAATGACCTTAAATTTAAAATCGTCAAAAAATTTGATGTAGGTAGGTATGTTATAGAACCAGAATCACGTAGATTTGGAAAACAATGCAAAGTGCATTATAATGCCAACATCAATCATTACCGTTGTAATATGAAATTTCGCAAAATAAACATTTTTTAAATTAAAAATAAAAATATTATTTTTTTTTACAGAGTGATTTATATTACATTCGATTCAGAGTCAGAAATAAGAATATTGCTTTTATAGATTATAAGATGTAGTGGTCATATTGCAGTGTCAACCAAGTTTTTACTTATTTCATAAAAAAATTAAATGTTCTTAGATAGCATTACTACAATAGCTACAACTTTTTAAGTTTGTAGTATCAATGACTGAATAAGCTAGAAATATTTAATTTTATAAATTACCTAAAATTATAAAACCTACAGTACGATTTTATCTCTTAAAAAATAATGAATTTGATAGTTTAAAATTACATAACAATTAATTAAAATTAATGCTGTAAGATTAAGTTATAACCAACTATGTACTCGTACGTATAATTCATAAATATTTTTACTTTCCTTGTCAATATGAAAGAAAATATGTCACAAAAATACTTTATAACTAATAGGATAGTGATACAAATATGTAAAAAGGAAAATATTTTGCCCTCTCCTTGACAAATTCCTGCGGACGCCCTTCAATGTCACATATATGCATCGATTTATACTTCTGGACAAGCGTGCTGCCTCTCACTTGCCTCGCACTCGCCTTGCCTTGTCGATGATCAGAGAGGGAAATTCAATTTAAAAAAAGGTGGGTAAGTGGATGTCGCTCTGCTGTACAGTAGGTTACAAGTGGGTCACTGTAATGGATGATGTTAAATTTGAATTCAATGATATAATATCATTGTATAAGAAAAACGATTCTGAGCGAAAACGGTCAGTCAGCCTATGATATTACCAAGTATATTTGATGATATTATTGTGAATAAATTAATTTATATATAAACTATTTACGTTGAACCTTGTTTTCAATTTTCAATCCTTAGCTATAAAAGTTGAACATTTTATAAATTTTTAACTACAAAATTATTATTAAATTTTAAATGTGATAAATTTTGACAAAATTTGAACTTGGTAAATGCTTATAAAAAATTGTGCCAATGTATTTTTAATATTTTTCAACTGCTATTGTAACAATATATCAGGAGCCTTGTATTAAATTTTTACACTTTTTGGCCCAACAGAAAAAACTTTATTGATATTTATAGAAAAAAAAACTAAAAAAATTGAAAACTGAAAATGCCCGTAAACAGCTCAAAAAGAGTCAAAATATTTTCAAAATTATATGGTGTATAGAAAATACTAGTATAAACATTCAGTGAAATTTTCATGTATCTACAGTAATTTCTTTTTAAATTACAACAAACTAAGGAAACCGCTACATGAGAAATCGAGTGAATATCAAATATTGTAAAAATATGAATTTCAAACGCTCATAAAAATTTAATTTGACTTTCTTATAGAAATTTTTTTTTGATAAAGGTAGATAATCTTATGAGAAATCTTGTATTACATTTTAAAATTTTAGATTTAAAAAGAAAAATGTTTACGAATTCTTAACTGAAAATAATTTGCTAATTTTCATGATTTTTCCATATTTTATCAATTTTTGAACTTTAAATGCTGATAAAAAAAAAACTGTGACTAAGGATTTTTAATATTTTTCATCTGCTTTTGAAACAATATACTAGGAGCCTTCTATTAAATGTTCAAGCTTTTTAACCAACAAATAAAATTGTTTTGATATTTTTAGAAAAAAAACTAAAAAAAATTGGAAAATGAAAATGTCCCTAAACAGTTCAAAATAAATCAAAATATTTTGAAAATTTTAACGTGTATAGAAAATGAAAATATAAACCACCAGTGAAAATTTCATGTATCTACGGTCATTTGTTTTAAAGTTACAACAAAAACCAAATTCAATTTTGTGAAAAATAGATTTTGCGTAAAAAGTCCCGTTTTTCCTTAATTTTTCTTTTGTTTTTCTTGGCGCTTTTGAAAATTACTGGGAATTTTTAATTTTGATCTCCCCAATGCACCAACGATATTCACTTTCCAATCGAAAAAGATACTGAAATTAAAAATCAAAGCAGTATTTCGACTACTTTCGTGTACACAGACACAAAAAAAAATAAAAACACACATCATTGTAAAATCAATACATTCATCGTTCCACTCAGAATCTAAAAATATATAAATTTTGTGAATCAAAGAAAAAAAATGTATTGACTATCTATAAAAATGCAACTTTGATTCAATTATGTAGAAAAATTCAATTTTTAGTCATTTTTACTCTAATACGCAAAAATATTCAAAACAAAATTTATCCAAATAATTTGCACATTAAAAAACGTCAACATTTCGAATCAAAATAAATCTTGGTGAATTGTAGAAGAATATGCATATGCATAAAAATCCGGTAAGATATGTCGGTATGTACGAATATATCAAACTTTGAGTAAAATTTAAAATATTTTATTTAATATATATATTATAAAATATGCACATTTTATATAATTATCCAGAAATATTCAATTATTATGCATTTTGATGCAATAATAATATTATATTATGCATATATGCAGAAATATGCAAAAAAAAATTTATAGCGGAATCTACGTATCTTACGAAACTTCAAGATATTTAATCAGAATTATTTAAGTAAAATGTAGAAGAATATGCATTTGCATAAAAGCCGGACCCTAATTATAATACAAACATTTCTGTTATTTTTCTTGATAAAATAATTGTGTGTATAGATATATTTTAGTACATTAGATAGGCATAATGATCTTAAAGCTTAAATTGCTTTTTGATATAAAAAATTTATATTATTTAAATTATTAATTGAAATGTGTATGGTTTGAATATTTGATAATCATGTAAATTAAAATAGGTAAGTATAATATACACTGACCGGACTGACACATTGTATACATTACCTATGATAAAAGTTTAGTAAAAATGTTTATTGTAATTTAGGAAATTAGAAATAACACAGTCACTATTTATGTTATCCTCATACTAATTAAATATTCGTTTAAGTTCGCTCGTGTTGAATGTTGAACTATATATTATAGTTCACAACAGACTGACGGCACTGCACGCACTATTTTAAAAAGTGGCCTGACAAAAAAAAAACTGGCTTGCTTAAATTTTGGCACCTCTGAATAAATCTATGTTCCTATATACAACATAAATTATTTTGAATGTATACCTATCACGACGCGCAACCGGATTCAAGTTACTTATAAATTCATAGACAAAAACAATGTTTAAAAGCTAATTGTTATGATGTTAATACATTGTATATTAGAGATATTAACCTCATAACTTATAGCATTGATTATACATAGTATTTATAATCAATACTTATAGGTAAGTCTTAACTTTTGGTGCGATACCAAAATAAGTACGAACAGTGCGGGCGAACCTACAATCCCAAAAATACGTTATCCAGCCTCTGCGACTTCAAAGTCCTAGTAATCTCTAGTCTTGGCAAACAACGCGTTTCCCAGTTCACTCCACCCGTGCGATACCGAAATAAGTACGAACAGTGCGGATGAAACTCAAGTGTACTAAATGTTTTTCCAGGTCCTATATAAAACCTCCAAAAAATAAGTGATATGGGTGTCCTATACACGATTTCTAAGTAATAAATGGTTAACCTACAGCTTAAAATAACTAAATTACTATAAAATACTTAAATATGTATGCCTATCAACATTTCAAAAATTACAAATATATTTCAACGGGCCCCTGTATTTCAGGTCCAATAGCCCCTTTGTGGGGGCCCTGGATGAACCTATAAAAGTAATAAATAAGAAATTTCAATAAAACCTGTAGAAAACTCAATATTCTCACAAATGTAAGATATAAAAGATTGGAATGGTTGGACAATTGAACCACGTGTGGAGAACGAAGATATCTTATAGCGTTTTTGATTTGACAAAATAGAGTGTACTGAAATTCCACTAGCTCTAGGCGAGTGTTGCACTAGTTTTCTATAGATCGAATAAGAAAAAAAACATAATCAGATATAAATTATAAATATATTTATAATGATAATAATATGATAAATAGGAAATTAGATGATAATGTGTCCCGTCCTAGAGAAAAACGGTTCATATTTATTTTATAAAATGCACCCATTGCACTGACAAAATCGGCGGTGCAAAAAGTGAGCACTGAGTGCACACGAGTATTGGTAATGCAATCAAATCGAATACAAAATACTGCACCAGTTCACTGAATTTTGGTCAAATCGAATACGTTTTAGCAGCCAGTGCAAAAGTGCGTCAAATCAAAAACGCTAGAGGGTTTTAAAAATAAATAAAAGACGGCCACTAGGTGGCCACTAGGCGACCAAGGACCAGATCAGACTAAGAAAATGCGTTGTTGAAAAATAAAAAGTGTGGAGTACAGTGTAAGCATAATTATTGATCTGTTGGTCAATTCTATAGTTTGTATTTAGTATGTAATTTATGTAATGAGCACAAATGTCAAACCATTTTTCGATACTTTAACTACGTGTATCTGTTAGTTGGTATGGAGATGATATGTTATATGTACCTACCTACCGAAATAAGTACGAACAGTGCGGATGAATCTACAAAAGAAATTAATAAGAAATTGCAGTAAGTACAACTTGTACAGAAAACTCAATATTCTCACAAATGTAAGATGTTAAAGATTGGAATAGTTGAGCCACGTGTAGTGAACGAATAGGGATGTCTTAAAGAGGATCAAGTTTTAACAAAAAAATAAATCCTGTAGGTAGTCTCAAAAGTACGAGCTTTTGCTTCCATGAATTTTAAATCCTATAGTAACGTCATGTCTTGACATGCGCGTTTCCCTCCCGTTGCTTTAGGTGCGATACCGAAATAAGTACGAACAGTGCGGATGAACCGATAAAATAAATAAATAAGAAATTGCAGTAAGTATACAACCTATATAGAAAACACAATATGGACAACATAATATATAAAAGGTTGTAATAGTTGGGCCGTGATGTAGCATGTGTAGTGAACGAATAGCCAATAAGGATGTCTTAAGATAGGTTTAACATAAAAATAAATAAGAGACGGCCACTAGGTAAACCAAGGACCATATCAGACTAAGAAAATGCGTTGTGTAAAGTGTAAAATGTGTAAGTATCATTGATTTAGGTCAACTCTATAGTCTGTATTTGTATCTAATTTATGTAACGAATACAATTTTATTAGATTTTATTTTTAGTCAAGGAAAATTGGCAAACAAATGCCACATTGTTCCTATAACCGAAATTGAACGGATCCATTTATTCGAAGAAATCGTACCGGATCATGAAGAATTTTTGGAAAATATAGCTGAGCTAGAGATGGACTGCTTGAGTCTGGGTTCGATTAACACGTAGAAGAAAATAAGTTTTATTTTGTGACTCAGGGCTTGAAATCGATATATTTGATACCGATTTTGAATACCGATTAAAACCGGGAGGCATTCTAGTGGTTGTTCAGACGAAAACTTAGAATAAAGTAAGTTTAAAATATTAAAATACAACCCCTCTCTATACTCTTTAGTCAAACTACTATTATAATAGTATAATACTACGAACTAAACATTGTTGTTATATTATCAATGGCGTAGATACGATTGTTTTCTGGGGGGGGGGGGGGTTAAAATATATTTATGATACAAATTACAAGTAATTAGTTTTTTACGTACGTTATTTTTATTTTGTTTCAAATTTGTATTAATTATAAATAGTTTTTATAGTTTTATATTAGTTTATTATAATACTAATACTTTTAATATGATAATTTAGTTTATCATGTTTAGTAAATGTTTCTGTAGCATGTTTCCAATTATCAAATTTGTTTAATACCAAAGCACCAAGTTTCTGGCCATTTATTCCACCTTCAGATTTTGAAAAAGCAACACAAAGTCTACAAAATGCACCATTTTCTTTTTCTGAGTATGCTAACCATCGCCATCTCAATAACCAATTAAATTGAAATTTGCTCGTTTGCCCTTTTTTAATTTTATCGAAGTTTTTATGTATAGGAAAATTAAACGTTATATCTGGTGTCCATATACTATTTATAACTGTATGAATTTCACTATGAGACAATACACGGTTAACAAAATATGTTATGTCATTAATTCTTACATCAACCGAAGTAAAAGATGAAGAAGGGTATACAGGTATCAAGAGTCTTAATATTTAGATCATTTTTAGGTGCTAATGAATTTTCTATAGTAGGATCTTTTGTTTTCGTTTTCTAAAATACAAAATTAATACTTTGATCAATTTGTATTTGTTAAGTAATATTAAAATATTTTAAAATATAAGAATATACTAATGTATGTAATAGAATCTAGCATTATGTAGTGAAAAATAAACATTAAATACTAAACAGTAACATCAACAAAAATAAATAATAAATACTAAAATTGTTAAATACACAATGATTAAATTATTATTTTATTAGAATAAATAAAATAATGTTTTCAGAGTTTAAGCTATGCGTAATTGAGTAATTAATTATATTAATGTACTAATATTGTACAAAAATAATGCAATATTGTTTAATATGCTTACCTTTATAACAAATTTATCCATAGTTAAATACTAAAATCTTAAATGATAGTTAATAGGAGTATCGTGCAACGATACTTAAGTTTCAAACTCCAACAAATCAAATGAAATATTATGACGGCCGACAGATCGTAATATCGTATTATCGACCGGCATGCTCGTGTTATTACGTATTGGACGTCGGAGGCCGTTATCGCTGTTTTCGTCGATTTTATAATTGGTTTTCTTAAAATAAAACTTAGAAGTGTAAACACTCGGATAATTTCTATAACTATATTAATATATATAGTAATAATAATTAATAATATTACACATGTTAATTTGTACTAGTATTATTTATCTATTATTTAAAATTCTAACCAATATATAAAAGATTTGTTTTTTTTTTGTGTAGGGGGGGTGGAAACCCCTTACACCCCCCCCCCCGTAACTACGCCACTGTATATTATAATAGTATATGCATTGTTGTACATTTGTACCTATTTATAATTAAATCACGAAAAAAAATATACTACCAAAAGTGAGTTAATAATCACTTTGAGTAATCGTTTAAAATTAATTTCGTGCCACAAAGATTTATATTAAAAAATTTGTATTCAATTTAAATTTCCACGTCAAATAAAACAACATATTAAGTTTGATAAGTTAAAGCAAACGCTAAGAACTAAGAAAATATTTGATAACGCTTTTGTTTTTAAGCAACCATAACAATGAAAAGAAAAATCGGTCAAAAACGAAAAATCTTGTATCCAACCCAAAAATATATTTATGGTAAAAAGAATCGATTTGTTGAAAAGTTTTATGTTCGGGATATAGGCTTATTACAACGGTTGGTATATCGCAATGATTTTATAAAATGTTTGTATCGTATTCGTTACACTATTTGTCACACACAGTTAGTAGGTAACCTATTTGACGCTTTAATCAAATACACGACCTTGACGATGCTTTGACGATAATATAGGTACACAACTACGAAAAGTCATAAATGTGTAAAGTGACATTGAAAATATTATAGAAATATATGTAGGTATGGACTTTAAACATTTTCTCGATACCCGTGTCGATAAAAAATAATTAGTGAACCCTCTAAATTATATACCAATATAGCTAGGTAGTTTGTTTGATTATATACCAATTACCTACCTCTATTGTGATTTATGGACATTAGACATAAATACATAAATACATAAATAAATAAATACCTACATATGTACATGTATTTTGAATGAAGTGGTTAATGGTCATATTATATGATATTATAGAAACGACTTGTGATGTTATTACCTACCTCTATTGTGATTTATGGACATTGGTCGCATAAATACATTTAATAACATATTTTGAATAAAGCAGTTAATGGTTATGATATAGAAATGGTTTGTGATGGCCGCCATTGCACGATAAATGTAAATCAAATTAATATAATATCGTAATACTATTATATTTTATTATATACACCAGCCATAGGAGACTTTTGAACATATTTTGAATATTTTAGATTGTGAGTGGAGCGAGGAAGCTAGTGGTTTTACAATGATGTTTATTTTTTTATCTTTTTATCAAATTTCTACCAGAAGGAGTGCTTCAATTTCAACATATAGTATCTTATCTTTTAGAAATTTGGATCAAGATTGTACTTTAGAGAGGTAATTTTTCGATTTTCTTCATAGTTTTTTAACGCCACGGGAATAACCACCGAAATTTAATTTTCTAACGCTTTGTATATCATATACAATAAATAAATGGTTACTTATTAATACATATTTATGATTCATAAATGTTCTTTCGTTCGCTCAGAATCGTTTTTTTATTGAATGCAATAATTGAATTCAAATAGAATTCTGTAATAATATACTAATATCCTGTCCGAGGACTGAAGGGATGACGATAGTGAAACTTCCACCAGCGCTGACCTACTCAACCCCGCTACACTTACCACTTTTTAGTATTTAAATTTATAATATTAGTTAACATTAAAATATCTTTATAGTGCTTGTGTACTATGCTACCAAACTGTTTCAACAATAATAAATTAACTTTAATAGGTATTTCGACTGAAAAAAATTTGAATTAAAAAATATAAAACTACTTAATATTTATGAATATACAAATTGAAAATAAATTAATAAAAACGGGTACTTAAATATTTTATCCAATAATTTATAAATTATTATCTTTCTCGGACTTGTTGAAAGAATATTATAATAAATTGGAGTTCATACTATTATGGCTATGGCTTTGAATATTGTATCGACACAATCATAATTATTGATAAGTATTAATAGAAATATTTACAAATATTACTGGTAAGGGCTCGGCCCACTTTTCTAATTTCATTAGCGGCCTTTAAAGACATATTTAGGCCAATTTTAGCATTTTATTTTATTCTTATGGTCCTATACATTTTTTGGTCAACATTTTCTTTTAAGTTCAAATTGTTGAAACATAAAATAATAATTAAGTTAAAAATTACCACGTCGAACAGTAAGTACTCATAAACCATAATGTATTATTTTGTTATACCTACCGGGCCAGTCCGTTACTGGATATAAGTGTATCTTTATGACATAAATTTTAATTCTCAAAGTCTACATTTCAAATTCAAGCCATATTTTCTATATAGTGATACATTAAAAAATGTTGAACATACGTTGATAATTTATAAATTAGTATTTATAGGTATTTGTATTTTGTATAAATCG
Organism: Sitobion miscanthi; assembly: GCA_008086715.1. Classification (NCBI taxonomy): domain Eukaryota; kingdom Metazoa; phylum Arthropoda; class Insecta; order Hemiptera; family Aphididae; genus Sitobion; species Sitobion miscanthi. The sequence continues at coordinate 29,022,522 of CM017803.1, forward strand.
AAGAAAAACTAAATAAATGTTATTTTACATAGGTATAGGTAAGTACAGTATTTTATCCGAAGAAGTGGGGCGTAGTCCAACAATATTTTCCCTATTTTTGATTACCTATGTAAATGTATATTCTTTGATATTTTTGTTAATAATTATATCTGACATATAACCATGATAAACGACCGACCGCGACACGGATAAACACGAAATTGACAAAATCAATTAGTGGCCTAATAACATAATAATAATAATTATGTTGTAGATAAAGATGAAAATATATCAATAATCGTTTACGGGACATACCACATTACGTATTACTGTATTACAGACGCATAGGTATTAGGTGCCTAGTACGAATTGAAAATATTAAAGTACGAGTACATAAATACGAACCCACCGGAAATTCAGCGGACCGTCAAAACATTATAGATTAATTTCAACATAGGAAATTTCTTATAGGTGATTTATATATAGAAATGTGGACTGTTCAACTGTTGTATTCAACTCGAATTCGAATTCTTTTTCTCATGAATACATATTTTTACGTATATTAAGCTGATGATACACACTTCACTTATTAATTATTAAGAAGTTCTCTTCAAACTTTTATGTATAAATATCTTACAACTTTTAAAGTTCAGTTGTTTTATTTTTATTAAAAAATAAAATAATATTAATTTATAGTAAATTCAAAAACAGTCCAAAATTAAAACAGAATGCGGAATTTTTCAGGATCGTGACCCCGGTCACACGCATTATTTTGAATTTATATAGGTACCTAAACCTATTACACCTAATTGCAGCTATATTATAATACAGATGTGTCGTGTGCGTATATTAGGTATACTACCGACTGGAAACGCAATATGAATCGAATAAAAATTAAATAATACAATACATAACTAGGGCTCGAATTTTATTGCTTTAAAAATAGATATAAATTAATAAGCAGTTAGGTAGGTATACTTAAAAAATCGGAAATATTGTAAATATGCACTTAAAACATAAAGTACAACATAATATTATTTTAGATCATCTAGTAGCCACATAAATTTTTGATTTTGATATAAAAAACATTTTGTTTAATAGGTATCAGTATTCAGTGTATCACGTATGTAATTATAAAATTATAAAATATTATAACACGCAGTTTAGTTAACTAGGTATAATATATGACAACTAGCAATAGCATTGAATTGGAAACTGTTATTATATCAAGTAGGTATCTGTTAAATATTATCTATAATACTATACAAAACTCATCAATCTTCTTATATATTACTGTGTTTTCCCCCACTATATTAATATACTTGTACATTTTACCTACAATAATTGTTACACCCATGTGAGAAGTGTGCTGGATTATTCACAGATACAGTATAGACATATATTACTTTTTCTTTCTGGGAAGGAGGGCATATATCACCACCAGCTAGTTACCTCCCGATTCAATTGAACATCAATCTGGTTATCAATACAAAATTATACAATAAAAATTGTCTAGATGGTTAACACCTAGTATACTAAAAACAAAAAAAAATACTAATGATAAAACTAAATTTAAACGTACAGTTGTTGAATTTATTATTATAGGGGTCACCAAATAGCTTTCAAGCTTTATCTGGCCTGGACGAGAAATTTACTTTTGTATTATTATTTTTGATGGTGAATTAAATGAGGTTTACATTAGTTTTTGATTTTACCTTTAACTTTTTTGGATAAATGTGTACGTTAAATTGCACGATGGCCCAAGACAATTTCCCGAAGTCCAACTCCTATAAAGTGTCCCTCCAAAAATATTAACTGGTAATCACTGATACCTATTATAAATATCTATCTAAGCAGTTTTTGGATGGCTTCACAATATACAGGTTTCGACACACGCCTATATATATATCCATGTTATATTATGCTATGAACATATAAATAATTTAACCTAAGTTCTCGTAATTACACAACTATTAACAATATAACAATTATTTATTCTTGAAACAGATGTCTTCAGGAGCACATTATTGGGAATAATAGAAAACTTTATTATTTCATCATCGTATTATTATTCGATCTGAGCGTTTGTTAATGCTTATTTGCATGGTGTAGTACGCATTCATAAAATTAAACGGTTAATATTTACTTCCAACCAATAGCTGATAGTTTCTTTTTTGCATTGTTCCATATTTTCCTTCGACTGAATACGATGACCAAAAAAATAATTGTTGACAACGGACGTAAAATATTACCTAAATAAATTAAAATAAATTAAAATTTATAAAAGTCCATTTAAAACTAAACGGTTAATTTACCTCCAATCAATAGCTGATATTTGCTTTTTGCATTTTTCCATATTTTCTGTTGACTGAATACGATGACCAAAAAAATGCCTTTAAACCAGCTTAAAAAAATACCTAAGTAAATAAAATAGATTAAATACATACCAATTCGTTTAAAATGAAACGGTTAATTTACCTCCAATCTATAGCTGCAGATATTTTATTTCACATTCTATAATACTTTCCGTCGACAGAATATGATGATCGAAAGAACAACGGGCGTAAAAAAATGCCTAAATAAATAAAAAATGTAATTAATACCCAAACTAGAAACTTTAAAACAACGTGTTTAATAATGTATAAATATCTATATTGTAATTTTATTTTTTGAAAATTCACAACGGAACTACGGAACGTCTAAGTTATACGTCATAATATATTATATTTGTTTTATTCACGATTTCACCAATTATACTATTCAATACAACAAAAAATGACTTACTGCTTGGATAAACGAAACTTGTGCTTATAGGTGACAAATTCAAATTTCACACGCGTCTCGTGTGGCCGCTACACCAAATCCGACGAAAATAATTGTTTCACTCTCGCGAACACTGTTATGGACATCGCTTACCGTATATCATGGTGTATAGGTAGGTTCCAATATATTATTGTCGTGTAGGTTCAGCTATCAATCATGAAAGTCGACGTTGACAAAGAATAATTAATAACATATTATATTATTATAATAATTAAATAATATTATTTTCCCTGTGTAGTTGAGACGGCGTCGATCACACCACCGGGGCAGCTGTGGAAGTAATGTTGCTTGTTCACTGTCGCACGATGATGGCGAATTGTGGATTTTTTTTTTTTTTTTTTTTACTACACAACATCGTTCACACCCATATATCAGATAACCCGAAGTTTCCGGTCGTTTATTGAGATATTTTGTTTATCTCCGGCCGCCCGTTGAATATCACACAATATAGGTAATATCATTTATCTTATGTTATGTACATCAGGGCTGCTTATTATATATATACATAAGTATAAATGTTTATAACGTTATATTATGTGCAGCGTTAGATGGCTGTGTAATCTGATGCATGTACAATATAATATGTTCTATATAGATATGTATACTACACACAACTATACTGATAATTGATAAATATTTGGTCATGTTATATATTATTATACCTATAGTTACATTCAGCACGCCGCCTGTATATCAATACAATTACAAATTAGGTATAACCTACGAAACATCGCATATCATGTTTTTCTTTGATTATTACCAAATACAGTCAACTCGCGATATAACGAATTTCAAGGGACCGAGAAAAAAATGCGTTATATCGAAAGTTCGTTACATCGAAATTCGTTATATCAAGAGAATATACCAATTGAATTCGTTATAACGAAAATAAAAATAAAAATTCAAAATTTTATTATTCGTATACATATGTATAAAATATATGAGTCATATAAGTATATATTTCGTTTTGAACTCATAATTGTAACTCGTAAAACGCGACGTATTTTCGAATGTACGGTCACGTTTAACACAACGAACAGAACTAAAACGGTACCGATATGTTACATAGTATGTTACGTACATTTTGCGTAGAGCCACTAATCGACATAAGTCGTATCTTAATTGCGATACTGTACTTGAGTGTACTATCGCATGATAATCATCAGAAAAACTTCGTAATCTATTATGTGGTAATAGCAACATACTTATTTTTATATATTTTTCATAGAGTTATACACTAGAGACATGTATCTTATCTTAATTAAAATTAAAAATTCGTAATAGAAAGCTCCAAAAATTCGTTACATCGCGAGAGTTTTGATCAAAAACGCTTCGCTACATCGAGGGGACCAAAATACATTACATTTGTTCGTTATACCGCGATATTTTCAAGGGACCGGTAGTTTTATTCGTTATATCAAGATTTTCGTTATATCGAATTTCGTTATATCGCGAGTTGACTGTATAACAAAATACTACCTATATACTATATGATATTACCAGTTTTATACACTGCAGTGAATTCTGAGTACCTATGTCAAAACTCAAAAGAAACAGATAACAGTTCAAATTTCGAAATAGTCGAGTTATCGAGTTCTTTATTGCAATGGTAATTATTTCTAAAGGATTTCAAACGAGTTCGAGATTACGTAAAATTCGAGACATCGACGATCATAAAAAATTCTACTAAATAAGTTCACCATCAACATTTGCAGAAGAAATTAGTTGAAAAAAAAATTTGGCATCTACTTAATTTTAATAAAATAAAAAAATAGTAAAAATTATTAATTTTAATACTACAGAAAAACTAACAAAAAAAATCGGAAAACAGGAATATTTATGCGACACCAGTATTCTGTTTCATAATATTAATTTAAAGAATAATGTTCGTAGAGATTTTAAAAAAAACCATATTACAATTATCTGAACATGATAACATGATATAATTTGTAAAATATTTTGGATTATTTTGAGCTATTTATAGCTATTTTAAATGTTTTTTTTTTTATTTATGTTGATCAAATAATTATTGTTGTTGATATAATACAAGATGGCAGCATGTCAAAAGAATTTTTTTAAATTGTGTTTCCTTAGACTATTATAATATATGCGTAAGGATTTATAATTAATACCTGCAGTTGTAAATTATTAAAGTTTCAATATCACTACATAATTTATTTTTCCTTATATGTATTTTGGTAGGTAATGTTTACAAAATCCGCAATTTACGCATGTGAGTCATTTTAATAACATTATTCATCAATCATAACTAGATAAACACCTGAATAATTTGCAACTAAAATGCCGAAATGTGCCAAATTACAGTATTGGTTTATTAGGTGGTAGGTATTACTCGTATTAGAGATTCTAATAGAGAAGAACAACAACATTTTTAAATAATTTTTCATTTAATTCATAATATTATAGGCAGTTAATATTTTGTAGGTACAGGTGTATAAATTGTAAATCATAATATATAATTTACTATCATGTACATTTGAACATTCCCAAGTTTATTACGGTATAGACCAGCGTTTCTCAAAGTGTGGGTCGCGACCCACTGGTGGGTTGTCAGTACATTTTTGGTGGGTCGCAAACATTTTTTTGACTATATAGATTTCAAGAAATTTATGTAAATTAATATTAAATATATTTTTATATTATACTTATATTATTATAGTTATATAGTACCAAAAATTACGTGGGCAATAATGATTACTAATAATTCGTCATATATTTATTTATTACGATGGGTATTAAAACGTCGTTATCGGAAGAATCCTGCGATAAAATACGATAAAGTAGCAGCTCGACAACGACGATTATCAGTCCAATATTAGTCATTAAGTTGTACCAGTGATGGCTGATTGTTATTTTATTTTCCGTTTGTGCAAGTTTATAATACGATTGTTTTGTACGTTCGTTTTGGTGCTATTTCTGCGAAAAATTTTCCACAAAAATTTAACGATGGTTGATGAATAAGCGAACATTTGAAACCAATAAAGATGAACCTTCAATTTTAAATTTAAAACGAAAAAGGTGGGCAATGGTGGGCATAAAAAACAGACATCAAAACAAGCTAAAGTTATCGAACTCATTACGCTTGAAAATAACTAAAATTGACGTCGATGTCAATACTGTTATTAATCATAACAGAAAACAAGCACACACCTCATTATTAAAAGTAAATTTGTAAAAATATATTAATTATAAACCTATAAAATACTAAATACCAAATAAAAATGTATACTTATATATATAATACCTACACATTTTGTTTTTTACTACCTACTTTTTGAAAAGTGAAACAATGTGGGTCGTGGAAGATTTTTCGGGGGAAATTTGGGTCGTGTTACTAAAAAGATTGAGAAACACTGGTATAGACTGAAGTACTTATACCTATTGGCTATTATATAATTGCCGTCCATATATCGGTCATATTCATGTATCATGGTGGGCGGTGGTCGTTTGGGCGAAGGTAATAATTTTTACCAAAAAATTAATAGTCTGTTTAATTAATATTTAATAGGCGAGTATCATTTATTCCATTTGGGCGAGTGAAATTATTTTTACCTTTTCGAGGTAAAAACCTAGATACGGATGATATTGTTGCTAATCATTATTAATCACTATTATTGAAAACAAGATTACAATTCAGACATGCTGTACAAGCTATATGTGAATGTGAACCTTATTATAATATTATACGACGCATTGACGTGTTATTTTAATCATTATTTTTCTACTGTAAATTACTATTTAATAATATAACTATATCTACCTATACGGCTATACCAATATATGAAGAATTATGTATATTACTACACAATATATAATTTATTTATTTATAAACCTATTAAATCTTATTCGCTCGAAGCTCCAAACGATAGTTTTAGTAGAATAAACCATCGCCCAAACGGTAGTTTTAGACTTTTAATTGAATAGACCCTCGCCCAAACGGTATAAATCTATTAACAAACGGACTATAATTTGGGTCGATTCGCCTAAACAGTCTACGCTCATCATGGTTGTCTTTGGTATCTAATCAAATTTTCAGTCAACTCAAACGATAACGATATACGGTAGGTATTATACGTAGTTAACTGCAAAATATAGATCATACACGGTCACCCGGAAACGATCCAACAGCGTGCATTCGTATGAAATATACAATTTAATATGTGTTCACTATTTACTCTGAAATGTTGTGCAAAATAAAACTCCATTTAAATTAATCTAGGTACTATTCACTTGATTCGAATTTATAACTTGTTTCTAAAGGATTTGGAACACACGACACAAAATTGCTGTTGAATCCAAAATCTGCATTCTTTAATACCTACTCAGTTTAAATCGCACTTATTTAGTAGGTGTATACTAGGTTAAACCACACACATTATAGTTACTTAAAAATGTAGATACATATTTTTAGATCTAAAATTCATGATAATGTATTACTTATATATTTATTTAAATAAGAAAATATAAAAGAAATAGCTATCAGTTTATCACAATAATTCGACATAATCGTCATATATACAAATCGTACATACGAATTCTGTATTAAAATAAATTACTTTTTTTTTAAATTACGTTTTCTCGACATTCGAAAATCGTTATCTCATCACATTGTCTGGACCTTCAGAGTTTGACGTATCAACCATATGGATTATGAATACATCGAGGAGTTCAGCTGGTACCTACCTCATAAAAAACATTTTATTTAGTAAATAATGTGTCAATAATATGCAATACTATTTAAAATTTGTCATTTCTGTTTTACACACTTACGTGCAACATTATAGTAGGTACGAGTTTTTCTTTATAATTTAAATTAAATTTAAATATTTTCAAATGTATAGATGATAATGTCTAATATTACCCAATGAATGACCAATGTAGTATTTTTTTTCTAAATTTCATAATGTATTTGGTATAATTATTTATAAATAATAATTAAATAATAATAAACAATCATATAATAAAATGTGTAACTATCTAATAACTTAAGATCTATGAAATATAATGATTTTAATAATGTAACCACCTAGGTATTTGTTTACTTATAGTGAGTAATATTGAGTTTTGGGATATCGCTCGTTAAATTTCTAAGTAACTAAATGATATTCACTGTTGTCTGTTAATGTAATTTTATAGATTTTGAATTATTTTAATTTAGGTACTTAGGTATTCATTAGATACTTTGGTACTCATTTCATTAGAAATAGGGAAAATATCAGACTTTAAATAGGTATAGATACAGTATAGTAAAGTAATAGAAAATATATAGGTATAATAAAATATTTTGGTCATACACTCATACAGTCATAAATGAAGCCCCACCCATTAGATTTTAGTTACTTAATACATTTCAAAGATTACCTTAAATTGTCTAAATTTAAACTTAAAATAGCACTAAAATAAAACTGTTTAAAAAATTTTTTAAGATTTTTTTGTGACAGCACGGACAACTTATGAGATACGTTGTTATGAGTTTTCAATTCTTAGCTATAAAAACTGAACATTTTATAAATTTGTTAATACAAAATAATTTGATGAATTTTGTTAAATTATCATTTAAAAAAATTATGCCTCTATGTATCTTTTATATTTTTTAACTGTTAATATAACAGCTTATGAGGAACTTTGTATTACATTATCAAACTTTTGATTTGACAAAAAAACATTTATTGACATTTATAGAAAAAAAAAACAATTTAAAATATCTATAAATCACTCTAAACGAGTCAAAATATTTTGAAAATAATAGAATAAACATATGGTGAACATTTTAAGTACCTACGGTTATTTGTTTTTTAGTTGTAACCAAATAAGAAAATAATTCGATAAGAATCTGTTAATTTAAAGCTGAAAATCCAATAATATCAAAAAACATTAAACTTCAAACGCTCATTAAAAATTAGTATGACTTCCGGTAAATTTTATTTTATGTTAAAAGTAGAAAAACTTATGAAGAATTTTTATTAAATTTTCAAATCTTAGGTATACAATTATGTAATACTATACAAAGAACAATTTGTATGCATTTCTTACTCAAAATAATTTGTAATTTGAAACAAATGTTCAGACAATCATAAAAAATTATTGTGGATTTAAGCTCAACTTTTTTTTATTTCCATTAAAAAAACTTACGAGAAACCTATTGGACATAATATTTTATTGAAAGAGTAATTATGGACAACACATGCTGGTGTGGCATGCCTCTTAATTATTATTTTTTTTTTTATAAGTATATAAAGTTCAAGTTTTGACAAAATTTATCAAAATCTTGAAAATTTGCAAATTATTTTGTAGTTTAAAATTATAAAATGTTCAATTTTTATAGCTAAGGATTGAAAATTTAAAACAAGGATTCTCATAAATAGTTCATACTGTTACTAAGAAATATAAAAATATTAATACCTACATTTCTTTTTTTACAGACATTTTAAGTTCAAATTTGGATGAAATTACATACTTAAACAAAGAATAACAATTTTAGTTATTTTGTTATAATTTAAAAATATTATTATATTTCATACACACAATGACATTTTTAAATGGAATTTTTTTGGCAAAAATGAATTTATTCTACTGTAGTACTAGCTAATAGTTAAATAAAATACAATATATTACAATAAGTCACAATCCAGAAAATATAATTTTAATATATTAATAATATATATATATTTCAAATTTGTATTCAGTATAATAAGGCATCTTTTTTTGTTGCTACAGAGCGGCTTATACAGTCCTGCTACCTGTATTGCTAAGTAATGACTGTGGTTGGTGCTTTTGAAGGGGAGGTGATAACTGGAAGAATTAAGTCTTGTTAGACCAACCAATTTGTCTTCTTTTGTAGGCTGAAAGTCTACCTGGAACAATGAAATATTTTTTTATTATTCTCTGCAGTCAACGGAAGTTGTTAGCTATCAAAATTAACCTGTCATAAACAATCATAAACATATCATAAACAACAATCATAAACTGTCAAAATTTGTTGATATACATTCACACCGATTTAATTACATGACAATACTAACAGTCAACACACCAAAGACATTACCAGGGATGGATTTTTTTCTTGCGGTATCGGCACATGGGGGATTTGCAGAATACTTACACCAGTGCAATGATTCAGATACCTAAGTAAATTCCTTTTTGGATATATTTTTGATAGTAATTGATTCCTATTTTTTTCTTATAGATTAACTGCCTACAAAACGCAGATATTTTAAAGTAAAGTATATATAGTACTCAATAGTAAAGTTCCATATTTTCAAATTTATTATTTTATTTAAATACTATTTTGCTAATTTTGAAATGCATATTTAAGATTTTTTAGAGCATATTTGGTTGATTTTTAATGCATACAAATCTACGCTTTATTCATAACTCATTGAATAATGTGAGTAGAATACTATTATTTTTAGAATTAAACATTTTTTCAAATCAAAAAACTTATTTGTTGTTTTTGTGCTCCAATGCTTCTTTAATAATAAATATTTTATATTGCCTTTTATAACAGACACTGAATAATAAGTAATACTTGTTGTAATTGTGAATGTTATGTAATAATTGTTATAATGCTCAAGAGATCTCAATTGTAACACTATTAAAACATAATAATATATGTATTTTGCATTTAGAGCTGGTATTTAAATTTATTTCAGAAGAAGTAAGTTAGCTTATGCATATTTTAATTAAATGTGAAATAATAAATAATATTATAATAGTAGTTTGGCTAGAGAGGGCTTATATTTTAAATTATTAACTAATGTTATGAATTATGACAAATACTTATAGTACAATTATTGTTGCCTATTATTATGTCTAGTGCCCGGACTAAGATATAATCAACTGGAAATGAGCAGCTTATCAGTAGCCACGAATGTATACACAAGAGACAAGTGGGGGGGAGGGTCGCTATGGCAATCGAGAGTTTACAACTCCTTCTGTATAAAACACAGAATAATATAAACAATGTGACGTCAAATAAAATATAATTGTTTTCCAAAAATAATGTTTTTTAACTATTCAATATTTTTTAAAAGAAATATTTTCAAAATCGTTAGTTTTCTGAAATAATGAAACTATGTACAGTATTTACCCAAAATATATTGGCCTCGTAGTAAGCCACGGATATTACACAAGATAAAACTTATTATCTTCAATGTTTTCATTGGACCCACTGCTTATACATCTCTAGCTCATTTATGTTTTCCAACAATTTTTCATGATTCGGTATAATTTCTTTGACTAAATGGATCAGTTTAATTTCAGTTATTGGAATTATGTGGCGTCTGTTTATCAATTTTTCTAGACTAAAATTAAGAATATAAATAACCATTAGTTAATTAGAGTTTTGAATTTGAGTACCTCTATGATTTCCCATAGCAACAAACTAACATAATCATCATTATTTGTTGTACCTTTTAAATGTGTACCACTTTAAACAATCTTCGTAGTATTCTGTTCTATATTGATGCTGCAAATGCATCCGCGTAGAATTCCTCCATATTCTACCATTAACAAAAGAATTTAAAGGTTTTATTTTATGTATCAACATTAATATTGAATATGACTAGTGGCTACTTAAATACTAATATTTTTTTTCACAAACAACAAATCAAAATACTTACCGTGATGAAATAATTGCTGCAGTTAAATCCTATTACAGACAGGACGTTGACTATAATGACGCAGCAGTCAGTATTTCTATAATTTAATAACAATAAAACATGGTAAGTCAAAAACGAAAAAATCAACAAAAATAATGTGGCTGAACGCTACATATGTGTATGTTACATGCATTTTGTCGATGTATTTGTACCAAAAATCGAAATCGCTGAGTTCAATTATTGTTCCATTGATCATAATCGTCAAAATATAATGCTGGTTGGACTATTGTTGATCGTCGAAACATCTACGGGTAACAAAAAAAATAATATTATTACAGGGAATTACTAGAAACTTGAAAGTTCTTACTTTGATACATTTTCGAGAAAAATGCACCTCCTGGGATTTATAACTAGGACTTATATTCTAGTTGCTAAATTCAAGTAATAAATAAAAATAATTATTATTCACAAGATGTTCAACGTTTGGACTTAGGGTAACTTTTTCTTTATATTGTTAAAACAAATTAGTTATGGAATATTGTAATGGATCAATGGATGTGTTATATTTGAATTCAATGATAAATTATTGCATATGGATGACGATTCTGAGTGGAAACATTGTGTCATCCTAGCATACTTATATATATAATCTAATTTAATAATTTAAAAAAAAATTAATAAAAATTGAAAATATCTCATGGAAATAAATAGCGTTACTTTCCAGTAAAGTATTTATTTGTTAAAGGTAGAAAAACTGATGGGGGACTCTTATATTCAAATGTCTAATAGTAATGTAAGGCATAACAAAAAAAATATCAAAATTTGATAGATTGAAGTTCGTTTAAATAGGAAGTACTTACAATTATTTTTCTTATTTAAAAAGACAAATACAACTTAATATATATAATATTTAATACATAATGAATAATCAACATTTTTTATACAAATAATGTTATTCATTCAAACAATTTATTATTCGAATCATTTTTATAGGAATAATGTTATTTAGTTGTACAAAATTAAGTTCTTATATCTCTTTCTGGAATAAATACAAATTTTATCAAACCCAGCTGAGTATTGTATTAATATAATGATGCATTGAGTTTTATTTATAAAATGCACAAGATATAGTGACTTCTGATATTTTAAGTCTCTAGTGTTCACATTTAATTGTGCATATTTTAATTATATTAAGTTCCTCAGTGTTTATTTAATACTTATTATTAGGATTTGAAGGCAAATGCCTATTTGTTATAATAATAGAAAAATAATTTTTAAATCAAAATGTGTTTCTTTTAATTTCTAAATTAATATTTTTTTTGCTTTTTCTATTTTTGCTATTTTTTAATTTTATTGTGTTTAATTTTCAATTGATAGTTTTACTAACGTATTAATGATACAAATTGATAAGAGCTCACGAAGACTACGTATTGTTGTTGTTTTGTTAAAAATTATTTGTAAATTATTATTATTTCTATTATTGGCAAATATATTTATCGATATTGCTAAAACTTTATCAAGTATTTGGTATAGCAAGTTAATTTAACGTTTATGAATACTACATATCTAACGAAAAAACATGTTAATTTAGTCGTTTTCCAAAAATGCTTTTTTTGCCATTTCTCATATTTTAAGAGCTTTTGTTTATATTACCTTCAAATTCAAACCCTACTTATTACCAAATAAATATTATAAATTGCTGTAACTTACATTTTGGTAAATTTTGATTATAAATTGTTATGGTTATTTTGTGAAACTGTTAATGAAGCAACAGTTTTTGATACCCTACTTACCTATTTCAGGGTAATAGAACCTTTAATAATATTAATGTGAATATTCGATTTTTTGGCTTACCCCTACTGTTATTTTAAGAGATACACACAGTACGCTTCATAATTTTGCATTTTTTATCAAAATGCGAGGGGTAGGTAATATTATAATATTTGTGTTATAGATTATTTCATGAGTGCCGCAGATCCATAAACTATTAATTTATTTACTTTTATTATCCTTTTCAGTTTGTCATTAGGTATTGATAACTATAGTATAGTAGGGACCTACAGTAATTGCCTGTCTTATAATATTAACTTATATTTTTTGTTTTTTTAGTTTATTATATTTAAATATTTTTTATATGATTTACAGATGGGTATTAGGAGGTGTGGGGGCATATCCCTCTTGGCTCAATAAATTTTAACAAGTGATGAGAAATTTTTTAAAAACGTATACAGAGTCCCTCTACTTTAATTTAGCCAAGTCGAGCACTGGAATCTAGTTAGTACTTTGAGGTTATATTATAGTATATTACAGTTATGGTATATAATTATTAATATGTATTAATTGTTATAAATGGTATACAATAAAAATTGTATTTTAACTTTCAGGTAAACTTTTTAACAGTAAATTATTTAATAGTTAAAATGCATTTAACTTCTTTCCAAAGAAATGGTGTAGGTATAACAGATATTTATTGTTTTTATTTTATTTTATTAAATAATTATTAATTGTTTTACATAATATAGCTGAGTTTAAATATTTAAGAAAAGAAATTATAAAAGTAGGTAAAATAGAATTTTGAGGTTTACAGTTCATCATCAAATTTGAGTATATTATAACATGGGATGCAATATTATTGGTAAATATATTGTGAAATTAAATGTAGGCATATACAAATATAGGTACAATACACATTTCTTATTGTAATTTGTGAACAATATTCTATAAATTATTTTAAATAAAAGAAATTATATTTTAAGCAAATTTTACATGTTGAAGGAATGTTTCATGGTTTTTTTTAGAGCATATAAACATCATATTCAAAGCTTTAAGAACCTAAAAATCTGCTATCTACTTATAACTCATTATTCATTATTTAGGTACTTGTCGATTATTTGATTTTTATACACCGAAGTACTTTAAAAAGTATTTTGCTTTGGAATAAGGAACTAAAAATGTATTCTGCCATTAAACATTTTTAAAATAGTAAAAATTATAATTGTTTTCCAGAAATGTTGTTTTGTAATGACTTATAATTTTTTAAAAGAAATATTTTCAAAAACAAAGTTTTCTAAAATAATGAAAATCTATCTGTATAGTATTTGCCTAAAATATACTGGCCTAATAGTGGGCTGCCAATATTTAATTTTCCCAGGCCAGTTCAAAATCCCAATCCATCTAAGGATGTTACACATGAGAAAACTTACGGAATTCTAAGTCTTGGTTAGAATCAACACTTGAGGATCCATATGAATAAACAGCACCATCCAACATATCAAGTGGGCCATGTGAAATTTCTGTTATCCAATATATCTTTTAGATTTTCGATTTAATATTGTTCAATTCCAATTTTCCTCGGCTAAAAATAAGAAAATAAAGATTTATTAGAGAGTGTTGAGTTTGAGTACCTCTATGATTTCTCATAATAACAAACTAACATAGTCTGCAATAGTGGTTGAGTTTTCAATTTGATCTATTGTTGTATTTAGTTGTAGAATACTATGGATGCGTTTTGTGATGACATATTTTACATAATATGTTGAAATTATTATGTTCTTAAAACTCGGATATTCTACCATAAACCAGAAAATAAAATGGTTTTAATTTCCATAAAAACATCAATATCAAATATGACTAGTGCGTTATAAAGAAAACTTACTATATGTTTAATCAATATCGAACTTATATTACCTATCTGAGTTGTTGCTGTATTCAAATAATAATAAATTATAAATGTTAAATTATACTATACTAAACAAGATGTTAAACTTTCGACTTTTTGTAACATTATACGTTTATATACTCAGACAAATTAATTATTTGTCGTGTACATAGTAGGCATATTATTCCAATTTCCATGACGTAAAACTAATACTAAATATACAAATACCACGGTCCACGGACGTTTCTGCGTTTGATATCAGTTGACGCGATATTGCGATAACGGCAGCGGTGTGCGAACGAATGGCATCAGGGCATCAAGGGGCAATCAAGGGGCATCGGACAGTCCCATAGACATAATAGAAATGGACTGCATTCCCTATACCTTAACATGTATTATACATTGGGGGGGGGGGAGGCATCATTCAGTCATAGAAATAATAACGTAAAATATTAAATATATATATATGATAATATAATATATTATATTATGTCTATGGGCAGTCTGGTCCGATCCCCCAAGATAACAGCCAGTTTTATCTCATGGAATACCAGGAATTGGTTAGTTAGCTATGTAGGTACGATGTACCAGGTTGTACCATACTACCATGTACGGAAAATGGTAATTTTAACATTAAGTGAAATTTTCGAGTGTCTACTATAATTCGATTTAGAATTACAACAAAATCGATGAAAATTCGTTAATTTACTGGTATAAATCCAATATCGTAAACATTTTAAATTCAAACGCCTATAAAAAATTAATCTTACTTTCTGGTAAACTTTTTTTTTGTTTGTGGAAGAAAAATTTGAGAGTAACTTACTTTTATATTTGTATTATAATTTTCAAAAAATAATATTAATAGTTTGTTTTATATTATGTATAATTCTGTAAAAATTAAATCCCCGAAATAAAATATTATGTTTCCTAGTAATAATTTTACGATAATGTACCTAAATATTAATAATAATCATTATTATTATTTGAAGTCGTTTTTACATGTTATTTAATATGCAATATTTAAAATATTATAAAATTTAAAATTAAAATATTTCAAATAATCGATACATCAGATTATAATACAAATAATTATCAAACAATAGTTAATGAATGTAGGTAGGTATCTCTTCTTTTAAAATAACCATTAATATATCATTATGTTGTTTCAAATCATGATATAAAACAAAATAATATTATTGTTAATGTTTAAAAATTATTTATTACATATTAATTTTCTAATGATAAGTATAGGTAGGTACGACCTATATTAGGTATAAATGTATAAGTATTTATGCACAGTCAAAGTAAGAGTAAGAATTATCATATACAGGGTGTATTTTATGTCATTGTACGCGGGGTTTTTTAACGATTATGGATCGATGATATAGAATTTCGTTAAAACGAAAAAAGACGTGTTTCTTTATTTTTAGCAGGCAATATTTTAATAGCAATTTCAAAATTTTTAAACACGTAGGTATACCAATAGCAAAATCAGCTTTATTTTTTCAAATGGTAACTACTATATTTTTTAATGGATTCTGGTAAAGCTATTTTTTCTGAAAATTTTGATAGCTAAATCATCACTTAAGTAGTTTAATCGGTAATCTAATGAGACTCTCTCTCTCAAAAAAAAAAACAAAATTGTTGGCAAACAGTTCATTATTTTTATTTTAACATACAATAATCAAAATCATTATTATTATTTTAATTTGTTATTATAGATAATCGTAATTAATTACTTCACACTGAAGTTATTTTTTTTACAATATCATACATTTGGGTTCCTTATTAGGTGGCTAAATGATTAATGGTAAATTGTATTCGATTGTTGATATTAATGTCTTAGATATGTATGGGTGTTAAAAAAAATTGTGTAATGTTTTGTAGTGCTTTTCTCGTAGTGGGATAAACTTGAAATTTGAACCATATAGGTTCCCTATATTGGTAGGTATCGCATGCAAAGTATGAATTTAAGAGTTGAAATACCTACATAACCCTTCATATTTTTTAGTTTTGGACTTATACATTTTTTTCTTACTTTTCCTATCATACTTTTCTTACAATAGCATTAATTTGGTTTCTTTATTAGGTGGACAAGGCAGGGCCGTTCAGAGGAAGGGGGGGGGGGGCAACGGGACCATTTTGCCCCAGGCCTCATTGTTGGAATATTTTTAGGGGCCCCTTCCCCTATAAAGTCTTGATGTATAATAATTAATAATTAATAATAAAGAACTATTACCGAACACAGTTATTGAGACAAAAATTATCTTTTTTACGTCATCCACATAATATTATAATGTAATACTTATACAGTCATACAATGCGCGCGTTGATGGCCAGTCGCGCAGTCAAAACAATTTCCTTCACCGTTTCTACTTAATAATTTAAAATATTAGTATTATGTGTATAGTATATGTGTGTTGACAGGTCTAGGTGTAATATAATGTGGATAGATTGCGATAATAATGACCGATTTACTACGATGGGTGACGGTGCATGCCGCACGCAATATTTTTAGACAAAAACTTATAATTGATACATTGTAGAATAGACTATTCTAATTTCTGAATAGTAAACCTCGGACCGCACCAGTCGGTTGCTTATCACGCGACAGTCGACGTATACCATAGTGTCACTGTATTTTTATAATTACTAGCATAGTAAATAGCGAATAGCAGTAACACCAATATTAGTAAGTAATAATTGATTAAAATATGTACATATTATTCTTTATTTTTAAAAATGATTAATTTTTAATATTTCTATTAGTCCTTAAAATAGTATATTTTCGTATTGAGGCATGAAGCTATAGTCTGTATCATTATATGTACCTGTATCATAGGCGTAACTAGGGGGGGGGGCTTGGAGGGGCTTCAGCTTCCCCAGAATTTCTTATAGCCCCTCCAAATTTTTTGGGTAAATGTATGTCAGTATGTGCCTAAAAACATTTTAGTATTAACTTTATTTTTTCCCGCAATGTCAAAAAATATAATGTAGGTATCATAAAAACGAATACACCAATATAAACAATGAATAATTATCTAATAAAAATAAAATGTATATAATATTGTGTTTATAAGGTATTATTATAATATATTATATTATTATCGCTAGACACTCGATAGTTATATCAATAACACTATCTAAGACCTGTATTTATGATTTGTTTTTAGAACAGTGGATTTACCTTATACATTTAAATCTATTTTTAAACTTAGGTACATTATTGAATGGACTCGTGTGTGATTATTTTGTCTTAGATTCTAGACATGATAATACTAGTTACACGACAACGTCGATAACATAGATATTGTTGTATTTATAAAGCTATAAAAATCAGGGAGAAATAATTTGTACATATTATTATTTTATATTTATAATGATTAACGAATAGTAGACAGTTGCAGTCAGAGTTAGCGGTACTGAAATAAAATAACGCAGAGTTCGGAATTAATATAACCAACTAACCGAGTACAATTATTATTCTTTATTACTAAAGATTTGAACAAATTGTTCGAGTTTACGAAATTAATTTAGTGGTTATAATTTCTCATTAAAAAGACAATAAATATAAAAATAAAGAAAACTTACAACTTAAAAATGGATTCTCAAGTGGATGATTTAGAAGATTTTATGCATTATTAATTATTCTAAATTTAAAGTTTTTTTAGATAATTCATACAAATTAAAACTTATATTTGTGTGGGCAATTATGTTTCCACAGGTACCTCAAAACTTTTGGAACTCCAGCCCCCCCTATTATAAAGGGCTAGTTACGCCTATGACCTGTACTTATAGAATAATACTAAAATTGTAATTATACCTAATAGGGTTATACCTATTTGCATACATAATTACATGTTAAATTTATTGAAGATATAAATGTTTTTAAATTTTTAATACTTGTTATCTAAATATTATATCGCATTTTCTACACACTATAAACTCTTCAACATATTTTGACTTCTTTTGAGCTGTTACAGACATTACAATTATTATCGTTATTTATTCTATACATGTCTATAAAATTATATTCTATGTTATCACAGTGATTTACCCCTGGTAAATTAATTAAAAATTGAATAAAATATATCTTATAATAATACCTATTATTTAAAAATATAAAAATGTATTTATTCATATGTCGACGCCTAAGTTCAAAACTGCAATAACTCAAAAATACTATTGTTGAAATATTATTATCTGTGGTTGAATTGTGCTCTTATCATTAATTATGACGTTAACAACTAATAAGTTGGCAAGTTGATAAAGTATAATTAGTATATATATTGTTTATAATTGTTAGTACTTGATGAAGTGCGATTGTTTTATACAAATAATTTAACTTAGTTTGGAGGTTACTCATAGACCATAGTATGTACTTACATTTTGTTATGGTAACATTATAAAAATACAAGGTTGGGATGTAAATATTCATGTAAGTCAGCGGTTCCCAAAGTATGCACCGCGGCGCCCTCGCGCTTTTCTCACTCATATATTTTGTTCTAGGTTTTCGGGATTCTTTTTGGAATATATGTAACAGGAACTTATGTTGTGATCGTGATGCCCGGTGAGCCGCCGCTGACGAAGTGGAAACTGATGAAAGACTACCGTCTACCGAGTAGCAACTAGACCATACGCCCCTGGTACTTGGGATTTCGTCCAGGCAACAAAAAAATTCTCAATGAGATGTACTGAAACTGTAATGTCTGAACAGATTTTTAAAATGTATTTTGTAATTTTATTTGCATTTAAAGTTTGAGAAAATTATATGAAATCGGCAAGAACAAATATCAAAATAATCTTTTATAGGAATGTTCAGTATAAATAACTCATGTTTGTTTTGATAGAAAACGATCGACTACTATTGGTCAAGAAAAGCATCTGTTTGGTAAAAAAAAATTATGAATTTACACCGCAGATAAATAAATTTGTTTATAAATCTATGATTTACACTTTACATATGTGTTTCATGCCAAAATAATAAAATCTGGTATACGGTATAGGTACTCACATACCAGATCCCAAGACTGGCCAAGTATGTGTGTGTTTTATGTTTGATATGTGTGTGCGCTGTACCGATCATAGTAAATAGCATTCGTTCGTTTACTTACAATATCATACATAATATTATTTGAATAAATTCCAAATACAATGTTAAGTCAATTAAATATAGGTACCTACGATTGTTATCTGGAACATCTAGGGCAATGCAGCCAGTACTGCCCCACGAAAATGTATTTAGGGCCTCCAGTGGCGCAACTTGATAATAAGGGGCCCATGTGATCATTTCTAGACCAGGGCCCTTACCTGCTAGCTCGGGATTTTCCGTATTTTGTCAAGATTTGGACTTTAAATTCGTATAAATAAAAACTGTGACTAAGGATTTTTAATTTTTTTCATCTGCCTTTGAAACAATATCCCAGGAGCCTTCTATTAAATTTTCAAGCTTTTTTACTCAACAGATAAAATTTTATTGATATTTATAGAAAAAAAACTAAAAAAAATGGAAACTGACAATGTCCGTAAACAGCTCAGAATAAGTCAAAATATTTGGAAAATGTTATGGTGTATAGAAAATGAAAATATAAACAACCAGTGAAAATTCTCATGTACCAGCTACGGTCATTTGTTTTAGAGTTGCGCCAAAAACCAAAATCGATTTTCTCGAAAACAGATTTTGCGTAATAATTCCTGTATTTCCTTAATTTTTCTTTTGTTTTTCACGTCAATTTTGAAAACTACTGAGAAATTTGTGTATAGAAAATGCAAGTATAAACAATCAGTGAAAATGTCATGTATATACGTTTATTTGTTTTGATATTACACCAAAAACCAAAACCGAATTGTGTAAAAACTCTCCTTTTTCCTTAACTTTTATGTTGTTTTTCGCGGCGCTTTTGAAAACTATTAAAATTAATTAAATAATTTACTATATTTTGGAATAAAGTACGAACTAGATTCACTTTCCTATCAGAAAAGTTACTGTTGAAGAAAATCCAACCACTTTTACTGTCTTAAAAGGTGATGACAGACACAAAAAAAAAATAAAAAAAAACACACATCCATGTAAAATCAATACATTCATCGCTTCACTCAGAATCTAAAAAACTATAGTTCAAAAGAAAACAAAATTGTTTGAAAATGTTTTCATGTATATATGGTAATTTGTTTTAAAGTTACACCAAAAACCAAAACCGTTTTGTCATAAACCTCTTAGACGTCTTTCAATATTTTGACATTTTTTTCCAGACCCAAAATCTAATAGCATGTATGTGAAAATTGGTCGGAAAATCGAAAATATAAAAAAATCCAACCACGGACTATTTGTCTACTCCGGTATACAAATAAAAAACCTTTTAGGCATTTTTCGATATTTTGAAATTTTTTCCTAGACCCAAAACCTTATGGTCGTCCGTGAAAAGCAATTGGAAAATCGAAATTATTATCTATAATCATAAGCAAGGCTCGGAACTTTAGGCATTTGCATATTTGTTTAGAAAGTGCATATTGAACTTCTGGTTCGATACAATTTTGATCCATGGTATGTACATTTCAAATACAAAAATTTTTAATGCATAATTTTGCATATTTCGTTACTTTTTGTACGAATTAGCATATTTTAGGTTTTAGAACATTTTTATGCATATTTCATAGATTTAACGAAAACAATTTTTTTCTTACATTTATACAATTTAATTATAGTTAACAAAATAAAATTAGATATTAACAAAATAAATTCATTGAAAAATACGTCATTAGATATTCTTATATTGCTCCCAATGCATTTAACAATAATATTATATAATCTCCAGTACTGAGAACTGGAAATAGTTACTGCCGACCGGCCGGCCCGTATTATTTTTATCCAAATTCAACACGGCATTTATATATTTTGAACCATGATATAAATAAATTGTATAATCCTAGGAAATTTGTAAACAATTATGTTTAACCATTAGGTCGTTATCAGTATTTATACACCATATTAATTCTGTTCGTTGTAAATTAGTATTAGTATTACAACTTGTAATACTACGGTCTAAGTGCGTACCGGTTTCACTCATTCACTGTACAGTGCGAACTTCGAGTGCACATTAGTCATTCGTCAGTATTAATTAATTAATTAATTTTAATTTTCAAACTTTGTGTATAAAATTTATTTTTTATCCAATAAATTGCATAGTTTTGCATATTTTCCAAATTTTTACTGCATATTTTACCGCATATTATGATGTTTTTTGACGCATATGTATGCGCATATTTGAGAACTTTTTAGCGCATAAAGTTCCGAGCCTTGATCATAAGTGTATCTTTCCGAGTGGTTTCGAAAAACAGAGGACCTTCACGTCAGTCCCATTTTTAAAATATTATTTTGTACTTAGAATAATTGATCAGCGAATGACAGCGATATTTTTGACTTAGAAAATAAAAGAGTTTTATCGTATACGAGTACTATAGTCTACAGTATAATAAGTGTATACTTAGTAGTTATAACCATTGATTATACACACTATGTATAATCAATGTTATTACTCAATCGTACGTCTCTTGTTAGACCTCCGTTGATATTCTTATTTTCCTGTTACTTAATTAACCGTATGTTGGCTACACTGATAAGGGAAACTCCCCATGCCGCCACTGACTCCAGCCAACTGAACAAAATACATGGAATGCGTATTATGTATAATTCTCATATATATATATATATATAAGACCATACGGGAGCCGCCATATGCATTCCGATTTGTATACTTGTCTATAGCGATAGTATTACCATACTGATATGGAATTGAAGTTTTTTCCGGATTTTTTCTCGTGTTAGGTTAACCTACCACTGTACACTGTACACATGTTTTTTGTCTACCAAAAACGGTGTATTCTAGCTACTAACCAAATACAGTTTATTAAACTAAAACTCACTTAATCTAATATCTATTGCTAATGATCATCATTTTTTAGTATTTTAAAAAGTGTATAATATATTGTTGTATACATAAGTATATATCTATTTACCATGTCGTCGTTTTTGAGTCATCTCAGAAAAGTAAGTCATTTAATTATCGTTGTCTTGGTGGATAAATTATTTACACGTAATCAAATAATATGGTAAGTAGGCACTAGGCACAGAATAGATTAAATTTAATCTGTTCTGTGATGTAGGTATCTATTATTTATATGTAGATTTCTATGACATCAAATATGTTAATGTTATTAATCGTAACGACACAAGTCGCAGGTACTTTCCTTTAATAAAATATAATAAAAATTCATTCATAAGAATATGTCATATTTATCGTTAGTTAACAATTTCTTGGTAGACCTTAAGTATTTATTATACTATATACTGTACTAAACCAACAACGCAGCGGAAGGTAGAAAACGACACTAGCACATTAATAAGTAATGTAAAAATTTATAATATACTTTATACTATCTCTAAACAATATTATAATTGTGGTGTTACGATACAAATACAATTTGATCAAGTTAGCAAAATTATTATTTTTTGATGATATTGTATAAATATTTCAAGAACACCTAATTATATTAATTATTAATACTTAATCATTTATAAATATGAATGTATTATACTGTCTCTAGACATTGACAATGATGAATTAACTTAAAAACAATTTTAAAAGTGTTTAAAAATATTATTTATGTAATTACTATAAAGAATGTTATCCACAGTTATAATAGTAATTACTAACTATCTTACTTGGTATTTTATTATTTGTAGCATTAAGTCTGTGCTAATGTTATTATCATTACTAGAACGCAAACTTCTATGCAATTGCATATTTTTCTTTTCACATTTTTGGAATTTTTGTCAGTGGTATTTACGAATTCTTATAGTAATAGTTAGTGTTCATTTTACTTTCTTGATTTTTAATCAAGTAAGTATGGTAATTGAAATGAAAAGTCTGAATTTTGAAAACTTCAAGAATTTGTGTTAAATAGAAAAATAATAAAATGTAACTCAGTTATGATGAGTAGGTGGGTAATTTAGCAAATTTAGCAATTTAGGTAATATAAAATATTAATGAGACAGAGTTTATATCACACCAGAGCGGAATAACCACTTGAATCCATAAAAACGTTAGCGCGAACAGTACCAAAATTTCTATTTTTTCAACTTTTCTCCTAAACTATGATAGCTAGAAAGTTGGTTGATAACTCTTTAAAAAGAGATTATCAAGAAGATGCTAAATGGGGATATACTAATTACAAATTATAAGAAACCTATTGTGTTACATTTTCAAGTTATTTGACAAAGCAAAAAATTATTTATCGACTATAATTGAAATAAAACTGTAAACATATTCTAAGAGTCAAATATTTTAATAATTTCATCAAGTATTGACAATTGTTGAATAAACATTTGATGAAAATTTAAATTACCTACGGGTATTGATTTTGAGTTATAAGTTGACAACTGGTTTCGCGTAAAAATTCACATTCCTTAATTTTATTTTGATTTTCTGGACACTTTTAAAAGCGGAATTTTTACTAATTACCCTTCGAAATACCGTTAAAATTAATTTTCCTACCAGAAAAGATGTTAAAGTAATGCGATGAAAGACACAAAAAATGAAAAATAATGAACACTTTATTGTAAAATCAAAATATTCATTGCTCCACTCAAAATCTAAAGTATATGTTTAATTAATCAAATGTTGTATATTTATTTATTTTTATTTTTATCAACAAGTTAGGTAAGCTAAGCATCCCGGTTTCTAAATGTAAATATATTTTAATTAGAATATAGTTTCATATTATATATTTTAAAAGAATATATTTTTATTTATTAACAATCATATAGTCATATGTAACTACTGGTAACTAATGGACGGACAGACACAACGGGGATATAAGGTTCTAATGACCAAACTTATGTTTATAAATCCAAACTTTAAGTTGATAATTTGCATCAATTAAATGGAAACTTTTAGGAGAGTCAAAATATTTAAAGATTTAGTTAGTTAAGACATGGTAACCAGTTAAGAAAACGTTAATTGAATGGTAAATTTATCAGTGATATGATGTTAAGTGCCCTGCTGTTGTTAGCAAACTGTTCATTATCTTCTTAAAGTCGACCAAAAACAATTTTAATGACATAAACAATAGTAAATGATTTACCAGTACTTCATGTATCTAAAAATAAAACGCCCTGAAAGATGATAGTAATGATTTTATTTATATTTAAGCTTTATACAAATATTCAATAAAATATTTCAAAGTTGCAAATGTTGCATTAGGTAAAATAAAAATGTTCCATCCACATGGAATATTTAAAACTTGATAACCCTATTTTAGATTATAATCAAAATTATTTAAATTAATTATTATTGTTTATTTGTTAAGGTTTGGTATCCAGCTGCTATTCTCCTACAATTGGATTATAATATAAAAAATGTATGTGTTGAGTTTTTACTCAAACAACTTAATACTTCAAATTGTCTTGGAATCAGATTTTATAACTGTTTGGAGTTATCGCCAAGTTCTAAAGAATACATAAAAACATATTTTTTGTAAGATTTATTATAACTGTCAGTGAATATTATTTATAAATATTATGATCATGATTTTCAGAAAAGTGGTTGAAACTGATGAATTCCTTCTCTAACTTCAGAAGAAGCGATTTATCTAATCTTCCGTGATGACATTAATGTTCCATTTGAAGAAAAAGTATGTATACTAAAATTCATAATTGTTGTAAATTGCATTTTTAATATAGAAGTTGACACATTTAATGGTTTGTTGTATATTATTGGCAGATTTGATAGATCTACTCATTTGGATTCTGTGGAAATATACGACCCCAACAACATCACGTGGACTATGGAATCATTTCCAACAAGTGTAACAGGAATTTATGGTGCACTAGTCATTAATTTGCCATCAAATTTGAGAAATGATTAGCTTATACATGGTTTCATTGTTGGTCGTTGTATATTATATTTATATTAGCTTATAACACATGAACACATGTTAAGTATTTTATACATTTTTGATTTTGTGAATGTTTGAATAAAATGGTTTTTAATAATATTAGTCGACTTTTATATTATCTCTCAGGAAACTTCTGAATAAATCATCCACATATTTTCTAAATAATTTCACTAAATATTCGAGTGAAAATAAAGTTTATTTATTTGCAGAGTAGGTAATAGTGTAATGCCATTTATTAAAAATACTATAGATAGCTCACTGCCCGGTTTTTCGGGGTCACAAAATATTTACCCCTAGTAGATGGCTAGGCAGTATATGACTATTAGCGATTACAACGTTATCCAATCTGACTAAACCGGGTGTTAATGAGTCGAATAACGTTGTAATTGCTAGTAGTCACGTCACCTCGCCATCTACCGGAAGTAAATATTTTGTGACTCTGAAAAATTGTCCAGTGAGCAATCTTTGGTATTTATATTCAATGGTAATACTATATTATTGACAATTGACAGCAGTCTTTTTGCGCTAAATAATTAACTGTAAAAGAGGGAAGGTTCTCATATGAAAAACAGATATTTGTACCGACACAAGATAGACTATAAATGTATCAAAAAGTGTCAAAATATTTAAACGAATATTCGTATTTGAATTAAAACAAAACAATAAAATCGTTCAATGATAATTCTTTACCTAGTTTACAGGTGTATATTTAATGTAAAAAAAAATGTGTACATTTGCTCATTAAATTTGACTTACCAGTAAACAAACAACATTTTAACTTCAGTCGCTCATAAAAAATCACTGTAGATTTACACTCAATTTTAGATTCTGAATGGAACGATAATTTATTTATTTTACAATGATGTGTGTTTTTTTTTTTATTTTTTATTCTTTTCATTTTTTATTTTTTTGTGTCTGTCATCACCTTTTAGGACAGTAAAAATGCTTGGATTTTCTTCAACAGTTACTTTTTTGATAGGAAAGTGAATCTAGTTGGTACTTTTGCGGGTCAAAAGTAAAAATTTCTTAGTAGTTTTCAAAAGCGACTTGAAAAACAAAAGAAAAATTAAGGAAAAACCGGAATTTTTACGCAAAATCTGTTTTCGAGAAAATTGATTTTGGTTTTTGGTGTAACTCTAAAACAAATGAACGTACATACATGAAATTTTCACTGGTTGCTTATATTTGCATTTTCTATACACGATAAAATTTTGAAAATATTTTGACTTATTTTAAGCTGTTTAGGAACATTTACAGTTTCCAATTTTATTAGTATTATTTTCTATGGATGTCAATAAAACTATATTTGTTCGGTAAAAAAGCTTGAAAATGTAATATAAGGCTCCTACTATATTATTACAATGATATTTGAAAAATATTAAAAATCCTTAGTCACAGTTTATACATAGCCACAATTTTTTTTTATAACCATTTAAAGTTCAAATTTTGACAAAATTTATCAAATTCAAAATTTAATAATTATTTTGTAGTTAAAAATGTATAAAATGTTCAACTTTTATAGCTGTCCATGCTGCTGTTGTCAGTATTTTCGTCACTACATCTGTAACGGTGACAATATAAAGCACGCGTAATGGACAACTCTTTTCTCCCCGCTTTTCACCGTCTCTTC
The DNA here is from genome assembly GCA_008086715.1 of Sitobion miscanthi. Taxonomy (NCBI): domain Eukaryota; kingdom Metazoa; phylum Arthropoda; class Insecta; order Hemiptera; family Aphididae; genus Sitobion; species Sitobion miscanthi. Next base: position 29,050,189 of record CM017803.1, read on the forward strand.
CTACGCATTACACTCATGATCCATTATAATATACAAACAAATTTCTAATGTCTTTGCTAAATCAATGTAAACACCGCCATGGTTTATACATAAATTTTCGTATATTATACTACTGTCGTGTTGCTGTAGTGTGTGTACTGGAGACGCTCGCTATTAAGACAGCTCCCAAGTTTCATTCGTATTCATTTTTATATACACGTTACATTTTTGTATCATTGTCATCATCAGTAAGATGATCATCTGCGTTGGCATCATTCTTAATTAGCGTAAGTCCGCCAGCAACCATTGTGCGTTGTGTGAGTGGCCCAGGTCGTCCAGGTGTTATACGCTGTGGATCGGCCAACCATATATACCTCCACCTCAGTCACTGATGGATCGTTCAATGGATATCGTGACAACTTGACATACTGCCGTAGCATAAGTTAGTTGTAAGATTATATCCAATTGTTGTGAACTCTGTGGTCATTGCACCATACCGATCCGATCACAGAGAAAAACCCCTCCATAAACTTAAACCGCATAATCCTCTTTCCCATTGTATAACTTGTATCCTTCCACCTTCGCGTTTTCGAGACGTTTCGATTCCTTGTTGTCCATCGTCGCGTCATTGCTACCCACCGTCACATCGTTGGGCTGTATGTTGAATTGCCTATATCTTAGAAGTAGGCGTTGTCATACTGTCGCTTCTGAAACGTTAATCGTGCATGCAATTTTGGTTGCCTATCCGCGACTCCTTCAATCTTTTCGGTAGATACAATCACAACAAGTTCAATCTATCGAATAGTCAATCATCGATTACCCAACAATAGCTAAGGATTTAAAATTTAAAACAAGGGTCCGCGTAAATAGGTAAATATATAAATTACTTTATTCACAATAATATCATCAATATACTTAGTAATATATAGGCTGACTGACCGTTTTCGCTCAGAATTGTTTTTCTTATACAATGATATTATTATATCATTGAATTTAAATTTAACACCATCCATTACAGTGACCCACTTATAACTTACTGTACAGCAGAGTAACATCCACTTACCCACCTTTTTTAAATTTGTGTCTGTGCACATTATAAGTAATCGAAATAATAAAATAACTAATACATAAAATACTAACTATAACTGTTCGATGTCTTGAAACGATTTCATTTTTTTGATTTTGGAATTTTCGTTTTTTCTTACTAATATATCAACGTTTGACAACCAGACAAATTTATAATTTTTTTCTTTTGCAGTTGATTTGATTTGTGAAAAAGGGTTCTTTTGAGTCTTGTAACACATTCATTAATAAATATATTTTATTATGGCCAATTATTACTCAAAACATCTGCGGTTAACTTCGCTATTTTAACATTTCGGGTTAAATTTTTCCTCATGTCATGTGCCACAAGTCTCGCTACTATTACACTTTGTTTTAATCCTAAGTGGTTAACTCTGTAAACGTCCGGTATATTTATTAATTACCTAGTTTTCGTACTGATTTTTTCAACGATGAAAATACAATTTTCATTCGTAGTAGTAGGTATACCTATTATATCCACTGTAATTCTTAGAATTTGTTGTTCGATATCATAAATTTTCGATTTTAAATTCAAAACTTTATTTGATAAACGTATATTTTCATAGGTATTTGATTATAATATTTTCAACTCTCCCATTACACTATCAATTTTTTCATTAAATGTAAATATCAAACTGTATGCTCATAAAAGCTACAGATTTTGTAATTTTTTCGATATTTTTTTCCATTGATTTTCCAGATTGTGATGTAATAACGTTGTTGTTAGAATTTGGCGATTTATGTACAGAAGTTTGGCAGTTTGAGCAGGTTTGAACTAGCTTTAGTGTTATTTGATATTTTTTTAAAACATTGCTCAGAAAATACCGCTCAACAAAAGTGGGAAAAACTGTCACATGTCGAACACTGGGCCATATCCTCATTATGTGTAAGTTTTTCAAGAAATGTTGCACAATATTTAGTCATTGTTGAACGGAAAGGTAATATAATTTAAAACGCCTATAACGCACTGTCGTAAAATGACGAGTTAATAACGACTTGCACCTGTGACGTCCAGATAATAATTGAATTTATCTAAAATGTTCTTACACAGTTATTTCATCTAAGTTTTACACAGTTCTATTTTCAATAAATTGTTCTGTATATTAGGCATTGTGTGGATCACTCTAATGGATTCACTTTTAAGTGAGTTATGAGCATTTTTAATTTACATATATTATACACGCATAAATCACTTAAAAACTGAATTATCGTAAAAAACTTCCAACAAAACGCAGATAATGTTCAAGACATCAAGTTTCATAATGGTGGCGTCTTCTTAAGAACTACAATGATTTATGAGAAAACTTGTGTTTAAAGTAAAATTTTAAAAATAGTATAGGTGGTGTGGGGGCTGTAGCCCCCCACAATTTCATTCAATTGCCTGATGTCTTGGCTTTCATATACATAATAAGCATCCCACAGTCCCAACAATCTATAATATCAATAGAAAAAATGTGCCATTGCTGAAAAAACATTTTTCTCTATATACATCAAAATATGAACATCTTTGTTGAATTTTGAACTAATTTTATTTAAATTTTTCTGGAGTAATTGGGCTTCTCTGCAGTGGGTTGAACCGGTTTGGAGTAGCAATTTAAATGTTAAAACTGTAAACAATTAGTCTTAATTATTTTATGGTAGTCATGGCAACTCTAGTAGATTGGCAAGAAATTTTTCGGTCCAAACATGTGTAAAATTACCCCTCATCAAGATACTATGTTCAGTGTTTTTTCGAGATTTGTTATGGCAAACAAATTTTTATCAGAAAATAAAAGTTGTATGTAACAGACATATTATGAAGAAATATGTTGTTCTGAGAATAGAGTAGATGCATTAGTGTTATATAGAGGTTAAAGCTAAGTACCTACCTATGTAAGATTATGTATAACCGGTAACTAAAATGGATAATTTTAACAAACGTTTGAATAAATACGTTTCATTTTATACCTACATAGAAAACATGAGCTTAGTCTTCGGTATTCAATTTGTATTTACATACTAAAATGTTGATATGATCTAAGGTCTACGATTAGATTTTAGTTTAAATTCCTACACAGAAAATATTGAGTTTGGTACTCAATTTGATTTACCAACTATAAACTATTGATATAATGCATAGACATATAAATAAATATTTATTAATATGTCTATGATATAATGATATGAGATACATTTATTACAACTTACAAGGTACTTACTGATCATTCACGTTGGATAATTTATTAGTTGATATTATTACCACAGTCCACAATACCATTTCCAAATTTCCAATAATCCGCACCAACACTAATAATTATTTTTTTTTCTACTTAAAGGCAAAACGTACAAACAAATTATCCTAACCTAATATTTAGCCATGTTAAAGTTGGCCTTATTTGGCAGCATATGGGCGTCGGGCGATGTATTATTTTATCAAGAGTGCTTCACGCACCGAACTGTTTACTATGGACCACGGTTGTGTGTATACCTTAAACCGTATATCTTAAACCGTGCTATGGACACGATGTAGAGAAGATAAGGTGATACCACTTCTAAATATTCCTGCTGCCAATTTCGACGGCAGTTTGATAGTACCGCCGGAGCGCAGTAGGTAGCGACACCATTCGCCCAGGGGCCTACTTTTTCTTTTTATTGCATGTCAAACACGAAAAGAGAGGATTTTCTTTGTAAAACAATAACTTTGTGAAGCTAAAACTTAACAAGTGTTAAATATACTTCAATATGTTCGTTGAATAAGAACTACTTTCAGTAATTAAAATAAAGGAATAGGTAGCTACTGTTTACATTTTACTAACATTTATTAATCAGTCAGTCAGGAGTCAGGATACATTCAATTATATTATATTACATTGTAGAGTTTAGTAATATTAAAATACATAAATAACTAATTAACTAGTAAAAAACCGTAAATGAAGTGGGAACAATTTAATCATCCGCCCTACAGTCCAGATTTGGCACCCAGTGATTTTCATCTTTTTTTACACATGAAATCATTTATGGGTGGCCAGAACTTCAACGAAGATGATGAGGTGAAAAAGGCTATGACTAAACCTATGGTTACAATCACAGGCGTCATCTTTCTATGATGAAGGGATACAAAAACTAGTACCTCGATATGATAAGAGCTTAAATAATGGTGGTAACTGTGTTGAAAAATAGAGTAATACATGTATTTGATATTCAAATAAAATTTATAATAAAATTTACACATTTACATGTTTTTATTGCCCAACGGAACTTACTTTCTGGACATACCTCGTATTACAATATTTATTTATTTTTTTTTATTTCATATTATTACTTACTTTGATGAAAACAGGGAAAGTGAATATTTTTGGTGCATTGACGAGGTTAAAATTCCCAGTAACTTTCAAAAGCACCGAGAAAAACAAAAAAAATTTAGGAAAACCGGGAATTTTTGCGCAAAATCGGTTTTTGATAAAATCGATTATGGTTTTTGGTGTAACTCTAAAACAAATGACCGTAGATATATGAAATTTTCACTGGTTATTTATATTAGTATTTTCTATACACGATATAATTTTTGGGCTGTTTACGGACATTGTCAGTTTTCTTTTTTTTTAGTTTTTATTTCTATGAATCTTGAAAATTCAATATAAAGCTCCTAATATGACATTAGTTACAATGACATTTGAAAAATACTAAAAATCCATCGTCACAATTTTTTTTATAATCATTGTAAGTACAAATATTGACAAAATACGTAAAAATTACGAATATATGCAAATTATTTGAGCTAGTAATTCCTAAAAATTTTTCTTTTTAAATCCAAGATTTTAAAGTGTTATACAAGATAACAAGTATGTTTATGAAAAAAAAATATCTACAAGGAAGTTAAATTACATTTTTATGAGCGTTTGACGTTCATATTTTTACAACATTGCATATTCACTCGATTTCTGATGTAGCGATTTTCTTGTTTTGTTGTAATTCAATAACGAATATTTATAGATACATGAAAATTTCACTGAATATTGTGTTATATGTTTATATTTTCATTTTCTATACACCATAAAATTTTGAAAATATTTTGACTCTTTTTGAACTGTTTATGGACATTGTCAGATTTCAATTTTAGATTCTCAGCGGAGCGAGGAGATAGTAGTTTTACAATAGAGTTAATTTTTTTTATTATTATTTATCCAGTATACAAAATTTTTACTAGAAAGAATGATTCAACATATATAGTATACCTTATATTTTAGCAAATTGGATCAAGATGGTACTTTAAAGGAGTCAATTTTTCGATTTTCTCAATTATTATTTAATGTCACTGGAAAAACCACCAAAAAATTACGAAAAAACCGCTAAAAATTGGATTTTAATTTCTAACGCTTTGTTCATCACCTTCGAAACGAATTAAAAATAATAATATTATGATATTAATATTCAACATACAAGATAATATAATAAATAATAACAATATAAAATATCCAGACTGACAAACCGTCTCCACTCAGAATCATTTTTCTTATACAATGATATTAGGTGTACCATTTAATTCAAATTTAATACCATCCATTATACAGTGACCCACTTGTAACTTTCTGTACAGCAGAGTGACATCCACTTACCCACCTTTTTATAATTCATTTTGTTTGATGTAAAAAAAATGTTGTCAAATCCCGAAAAAGGAAGTACAGATTACTAAATAACTTAATAATATAATTTGGAGAAATATTGTTTATACTTTTTAAAATTATTAGAATCTGAAATATACCCAAACACTATTTTGATACACCAAGGTAGATTTCCTCCTTGCGATAGACCTGACGTCCATTCTAAGATAGATACCTATACCTTGCTATACCATAGAACGCTATCCATGCATTTGTTGTCTCCGTTTTACACACGTATGGCATTGCAAACTTTCATTTATCCGTTATCTTAAGGGTATCTTATCTTACTAGTTACTGTGTCCGTATTCCGTGAAATTAATCCCTCACAGCGTTATCATAATATACCAAATTGCCAAGATAACATGGTATCGTAAACTATAGCTAGTGAAATCGTTTTACCTTTAGCAATATTATTTAACTAGCTAGCGAACAAGAAAATTCTGAATACGAACCACACGATTACGGGGATTACACTGGCAGTCCGTGATCCTTTGTTTTTACCATGAACATAATTATATACTAATTAGATAGGTACACAATTATAGTACATATTATATTATACTGGTCCTTTAATTTTATTATCATTGAGCACCTACATTGTATTGTAATACTATTTTTGTACTTATATTTTACAATATTATTAAGATTATATTACAATATTATACTCTATGATATTATTCTCAATAGGTTATCGGTGTACAAGACTACAAAGACACAAGCACGGTTATTAACAAGGGATTTTGGATTGGGTCGATCGGGGTACATTTCCCTAAAATTCTTAACAAAAAAAAGATGAGCTAACCGTTGTGAAGATAGGAATGTCGTATACGACACTGACCTAACCTCACCTTATTCTGCGTAAATACGTATATACGATCACTATAGTCATATTATTATCTACCTACATTCGCTATTTCGGCGATTTCATGTTGGTGTACAACTGTGTCTGGTGGATCCATGGTTTAAATATACAAGGTTATTTCAATAGTACCCCACTATATCATTTTATCACATTAAGGAATCAAAATGGCAGCGTAAGGGGACGACCTATACTAGCTATACAATGAAATATACTAAGATATGGACTGTACCCTTACGCTGCCATTTTATTTTTGTTTGATAACAATCTAGACCTTGTATATTTAAGCCATGGGTGGATCCATAGAGTAAATCTCCATGTGTGCATCCGCGTAAGCGACGTCCTCGCAGACAATAGATAACACGTACCACATTGTTAGTCATTACTGGTATTTCCAATATTCCGTTGTTTTACGAGTGCGTTAATTCTTAAGTACTTAAAACGTTTAGGTGTTTCACGATTAGCATTAACTCATTATTATCCGTTATTTTGAATTTTGTCAGTACGAGGAATGTCGCAAGCCGTTGGCCTGTTTGAATTCGCCTGTTTCTACGCTTAGTCTTTATAAGGAAAATAGCTCGATTAAGAACAATGATGAATAATAAAAACACTTGGTGTATGGACAAATCGGGTAGGTACTATTACACTTATAATTTAGTATTTTAATAATAGCTATATCGTATGTGCTATTGCGTACTTATTGTCTACGTTTAAATATTGCAGGTCAAGATAAGGAAATCAATAAAAAAGGCACGCCAAAAAATTATGTTGAAAGGAAAACGCGTAGAACTTATTTACGTGACAAAAGAGCTCCAAAACCGCCACATAGTGGTAATTAATTATAACAATTTGATGTGGTTAAAAAAGAATAAATTATTCAAGAGTATCAAAAAAAGATTCATTGTTTATGTCTATATTTACAGGATACATACGGTTTTTAAATGATAGACGTGTACAATTTTCATCTCAAAATCCCAATTTACCATTTTCTAAAATAACTAAAGTATTAGCTACTGAATGGAACCAAATGCCAGCAGAAAAAAAACAAGTAATCATTTCATTATATATTAACCATAATCTATAAATACAGATATTAAGTTTTTGGATACAATCTAACAATTATTAATTATTAAGGATTTTAATTATTCTTCTATAGAAATATTTTATTGTTTTTAGACATACCTTTCAGCCGCTGAACAAGAACGAGTAAAATATGATGAAGAATTAAAGGCTTATAAAAAGACTGATGCATATAGAAATTTTCAGGAGTTCAAATCGAACAGAAAGAAATATGATATCACTATCCAAAAAGTTAGTTGAAAAATTAAATTACATATATTATTTTTTTTAAAAGTTTATATATTAAAATTAATATAATATTTGTGACCTATAGTTGACAGTATACAAAATATTAATCTTATTATGTCTTAAAACGTTTTTTTTTTTTTTAATGTATAATATTACTAGCTGATCCCGAGCACTTCGTTGCCCGTTAAATGTATCAACTCTATATGACTCAAACTTTGTTCAATTCGTTATTTAATATTCGGTGTATGGTGTTCAAAATTTATCTTAACTTTTCCGCTGCCCGGAATAAAAATTCCGATTCACAGCAGTACATTATCAGGTAAGCAATCTACCTGCGGTAGATCGCGGACACCATGCTGTTTGTGCGTAAGTGTATGATTATAGTGTATAACTCTAAAGTATTAAGGTTATACCAAGCTTGTTTTTACTTAATTCCACCTACAGTGGATTAATATAATCAATTTATACAAAATCCTATTCTAACCTAACCATACTAAAATCCGATGAAAAAAAAAACAAATTTAACCCTTAGTAAATTAACCTATCTTCTTCCCAGAGGTCCAATCTACCCGCAAACATTAATTAATTTATATATATATATATATATATAACTATATAAATACACAGACAAAACTATAACTACTTATCAGATCGTCTTGTATATATTATAAATGTCTTGATTTTTTTTTTTAAACGAAAGAGCATTTCACGGAGAAGGTTTATATAAAAGAAAATTTTAGTAAAATCCGCCTGTGTATAATATATTGGTTGCTATCGGTTAATCAGGCATATTTGTTTATTTGTATTATTGTCTTTTGTCAATATACATATAAGATCTGATAAGTAGTTCCAGAGTTTAGTCTGTATAGTTATAGTCTATGTATTTATATAGTTAGTTGGTAGATTAGACCTCTGGGAAGAAGATAGGTTAATATTTACAAAGGGTTAAATTTGTTTTTTGTTTCATTCATCGGATTTTACTACGATTAGGTTAGGATAAGATTTTGTATAAATTGATTATATTAAGTAAAAACAACAAACTTGGTATAATTTTGATACTTTAGAGTTAAATCATACGTACAAACAGCATACATACATATCTGATAATGTACTGCTGCGTATCAGAATTTTTATTCCAGGAAACGGAAAAGTTAAGATAAATTTTGAATACTATTCACCGAATATTAAATAACAAATTGAACCAAAGTTTGAGTCATATAGAGTTGATACATTTAACGGGCAACAAAGTGCACGGGATCAGCTAGTCTATACTATTATATAAAGAGGAGTTGTTAGTTACCATTGTTGAGGATAATCTCTGCAACTACTGAACCAATTTTGAAAATTCTTTCACCAATAGAAAGCCACATTCTTTGTGAGTGTCATAGATTAATTTAAAAAAGGAATTGATCACCCCTGGTAGGTTCTCAAACAGGAATTTTGAGATTTATGATAGAAATTGTTTATTAATGGTTGCTATGGGTTATAGGAGTTGAGAATAATACTGATTTATTATTATTATTTATTATTACGTAACAGACCATTATTTATAATAATTCATAACTCCTTAGTTTATTAAGTTAGAGAATCGATCAAATGCCATAAACCTTCTGTGCAATGAGCTCTTCAATTTAAAAAAAAGATCATAGCGATCAGTTCAGTAGTTTCCGAGAACATAGACCTCAAAGCTTTTCATTTTCACATTTATATATAAAATTCAAGAAAGTCTTTATTCATTAATCTGTTGCATCAATTCTTTATTTTAAATAATAAATAGTAATTGAACTATACACCAATAATTTCACTATATCAAATTAAAAAAAAGTTATACTTTATTTATATTATAGCTTTATATAAAGATTGTTACATGAAAAATATATATTACAGATTAAGATTTTTATAAAATTACAAACTCGTTATTAATTATTTGTGTATTTATTTTATTTAGGAACAAAAATTGAATAAAAAAAAACCATCCAATACTGACAAATTTAAAAAGGTTATATTTTATTTATATTGGTTCTTTTAATAAATATAGTTGCATGAAAAATATATATTACTAATTAACATTTTCATATAATTACAAATTCATTGTTATTAATTATCTATATATTTATTGTATTTAGGATCAAGAAATAAAAAAAGAAAAACCATCTAATGATAACAAATTTAAAAAGGTTAGATTATTTTATATTGGAGTTTTTAATAAATATAGTTGTATGAAAAATATGTACAGTAGAAATCACTATTAGGAGCATCGTTTTGAAAAATCTCATGTAAGCCATCAGCAGTTAATACCGAATTGTGTTCTGATTGGCTCACTAAAGTTTGGCTATCCATCTGATCTAATTACTGTGATGATTTAAAAGTTACATCGAAAGCTCGTTATAACGTATATAATAAGTTACCAGTTACAACGAGAAAAACAAGTTGGCCCTTAAGACTTGTTATAACCGATTTCTACTGTATTACATATTAACATATTCATAAAATTACAAATTCATTGTTATTAATTATCTATGTATTTATTCTATTTAGGGTCAAGAAATAAAAAAAGAATACTCACATAAAGATAACAAATTTAAAAAGGTTATATTTTATTTATACTGTAGGTTTTAATCAAATATATAGTTGCATAATAATTATATATTACAAATTAACATTTTAATAAAATAACAAATTTATTAACTATCTATATATTTATTCTATTTAGGATCAAGAATTGGAAAAAAAGAAACCATCTACAACCAACAGTGGCGTAAGTATAATGCAAAAACCTCAAAGAGCCCCTTTTTAATGTAAAAATAAAACTAAGTGTATGTCCTTTTAATAATTTTCATTAAATAACTAAATATACTGTGTGTCCGCGAAAACTGGGTACACTCTATAAGTTATAACACAGTTACCTACAGTACTCAGTATCCTATACATATTATTTTAGAATTCTGTCTGTGGGAAGTGATGATCCAATAGTCTAGTTGCAAGTGTCCGCAAATAGAATTTAAAAATATGTATAGGCTACTGAGTAATATGGGTGATTTAATTATACAGTTTACCTGGTTTTTTCGAAGCCGCGGTATAGAGCTTTAAATAGTTGCATGAAAAATATATATTATAGAACAGATTAAGATTTTTTTAAAACTAAAAATTTATTGTTATTAATAATTATATGTATATTCAATTTAGGATCAAGAATTTATGAAAGAAAAACCATCTACATCTAGTGACAACAGTAATGACATACCTATATTTACTGAAGAATTCTTAAACTTTAATAAAGGTTGGTTTTTGTTTTATTTTTATTTATTTATATATTATTATTATTATTATTATTTATAGCTAGAGATAGTGAACTAAGGAACCTTCGTAAAAAGGTAACAGATCAAGAACAAGAAGTATGTGTCTTAGATAAACATATTGAAAACATGCAAAATATTAGTATCAAATTAGTGGCTAATAATGAACAACTCAATATTGAATGTTCAAAGTATGAACAGTATTTAGTTAAACTACGATCTCGACTTCTGGATGCTTTTGCTAATACTGCATTCCCGGGTAAATATTTTAAATTAATTTACTAGTTATCTGATAAATAATGATGAAATTAAATATGCCAATCTTTAGATCATTGAAGAATGACAAATTTCATCTAAATTCTTTTAGTTAGTCTTGTCATTTATGCAAAAATATTAATGATTGAGAGTCAAAAGATCGGCTGTCTAAAGTTCTAACTGCTTATAATACCTCTACAGTTTTGTATTTTTAAGTATCAAAATGTTGACCAATGTACCAATGTATTTATATTACCATCCCCATAATTAATAACAGTTGTGGAACAAATGCACATTACCCGGTCATTAACAAATAATATTTTAAAAATGACTGTGCAAATAAAATTTGCTGATATTATTAGTTTTAATTATTAATAAGACATTATTTAAATACACAACTTTACACATAGAAAATACACATGGGGCCCATTATTAACTTGAAATATAAATAAAATATAAATGTATTTTGAGTTGGAAAAAAGTATATCTAGTGGTTTGTACTTATCGTATCACTCTTCAGCGCTTCCGCTCCGCAAACTGAATACATCACTAGATTTGTACCCCAGAAAGGCTTAGTTTGCACGGTTAAAACCAATTTTTAAATTCAAAATATTCAGATAAATTTTAAGATATTTTTAGGCATTTTTTAAATTGTTGATAAAACATTTTAGGCTCGCTAAAAGACTTAAAAATTGTATACAAGATCCAATGTTTTTTTTTATGCAACTTAAAATGCTATATTAGCTATACAAAACACAGCAAATAAAACATATCCAAAATACTTAGTCATTATTTTTGTCTAAGTGTTTGAAGTTCAAATTTTGATAAAATTCATGAATATTTGCAAATTTAATAGTTAAAATATATAAAAGGTGGACAAGTGGATACGGTGCTACTGTATAATAGTTGTCGAGCATGTCGTTGTGATGGATGTGTTATATTTAAATTCAATGATAAATCATGGTATACGAAAATGATTCTGAGCGGGGACGTTGTGTCAGCCTAGCATACTTGTATTAATAATCAAATTTAATAGTTAAAAAAATAATTTATAAAAATCTAAAATATCTCATAAGTAAATAAACAACGTAACGTTCCGCTGAACATTTTGTTTTGATATAGGTAGTAAAACTTATTGAGAACCTTCTATTAAAATTTCTAATGATAAAAAAGCTTTTATGAATTTTTAACCGAAAATTAATTTACAAAATTTGAAAAATTTTCTCATTGCTATAAATACTTTATAAAGAGTCAACATTGTTTGATAATTTTACCATATATGGAAAATGCTAGTATAAATATTTGATAAACAATTCAAGAGCCTGGGGTTATTTGTTTTGGAAATAAAACAAAATCTCAAAAATTTATTATTGGGAATTCGATCATTTACTGCTGAATATCAAATATCATAAAAATTATAAGTTCAAACGCTCATAAAAAAATAATATCCCGCTTAACTATACTTTTTTTTTTTGTTATAAGTAGAAAAACTTATGCAAAATCTTCTATTAAAATTTGTAATGTAAGCTATGAAAGGAAAAACTTTTATGAATTTCTAACTGCAAAATAGATTGATCATTTCGAATGTTTGATGAATTGTCATCATTTTAACTTTAAATGTATACAAAAATAATTAGGCCAACGTATCATTAATATTTATGAACTTATATTAATGAAACTTATAAGGAACCTAGCATTAAATTTTCAAGCTTTTTTACTAAAAGAATAAGTTTTTATCAAGTATAATCAACATTTACAAAATTTGAAAAATTTCTCAAAGGTATAACTAGCTTAAAAAGAGTTAAAATATTTCGAAAATGTTAAAATGTATGAAAATGTTATTATAAATATCTGGTGAACATTTAAAGAGTTTACCCCAAAAATAGTAAAATTTATTTTTTCAAAAATTGGTTTTGTGTACAAATTTCTGCTTTTTTCATTTTTTTAAAATTTTACTACACTTTCTAAGACTACTAGAAATTTTGGATTTTGACCTTCCAAAAGTACCAACTAGGTTTACTTATCTATCAGAAAAGATGCTAATCTCGAAAATCCGAGAATTTTTACTACACAAAATGTTGCTGACAGAAAAAAAACACATTGTTAAATCAATACATTCTTTTGCTCCGCTCAGAATCTAAAATGTTCAATTTATACAATTTGATACAAGGTTCTTCATAAATATTTTAATACCATTTTTTTTATAGACAGTTTGAAATTGACAAGTTAAAATTTGGATGTAATTAGATATTTGAACTAAGAATTACGATTCTAGTTATTTTGTTGTACCTAATTAAAAAATTAATATATATAGCGACCACAATTTGAGAAATATTATTAGGTAAGAATGTAGTATATATGAAATAAAATAAAATAAATTGTATTTTAAGGTTTTAGAATTTACTGAAAATGTTTGTAATGTAGACTGTATAATGCATGCCACAATGATTAATATTTGTGGCCTGTTGGTGCCTCTATAATATTGCACATAGTCCACTCGGAGCGCTAGGTGCGCTAATGCCAGTTCCCTCAAGTAATTAAAATATAAAATTATAATTATTTTAATGATCTCTTCATTTTTATTGTTATTACTGCATTTTGTTTATAAGAAATTAATGCAATTTTTGACATCAACTTAACGATAATCTATAATTGTTGTAATTAGGCTATTTTATTTGTATTCCATAATTTAGTATTTATTTTAAGACAAATATGTTGCATTCTCACTGTTATCCAGCTGTCTTTTAAGGTGATTAAGTTATTCTACTAAAATAACTAAATTGTACTATTTTTATTTTTGGTTCTTAAGCAAAGTAAGGAAATGTATTGGTTTTATTATTTAATTATTTTTCTGTAAACATTTTTGGGTAACAGTAGTACAACAAAACAATATCATGTAGCTCTTTTAAATATAAGATAATTATAGGTACAGTCAAACAGCTAAATTTGGGGCAGTTTTGAAATTCTATTGTAAATAACTTTAAGATTAATTAATCTAGACGTTTTTTCAGTGTAACTTTTTTTTTTAGTTAAGCAAACCTTATTTTAATTTATTGATTTCTGTTGCATTTGAACCATACAAATTATTCCTTCTAAGGTTTTTTTTTATTTTATGTTGTACTAAATTTTGGCATTCATGTTTTTCTTATGAAAACCCTATTTTACCTATTACTTAAACTAACTTGGGACACTGTTAAATTTTTAAAAAATACCAGACAATTTTCTGAATTTAACAAATATTTTTTTTTACCTAGTGAGTATATATTAATAAAAAAAATAAAAACATTCTTGTTGACCAATTAAATAAGTATTATAATAATACAAAAAATAATAATAATAATAACAACAACATTCTTGTCAGGTATTTAATAATAGGTAGGTAACTTTCTTGTTTACCAATTAAATAAGTAAAACGCAATTTACAGAAATGAATGCAGGATTATAATAATTTATAATATAGAGTAGTAATATTTACACACATTCAAACATATTTTTTACTTTCAATTTTTATGTAAAACGTCTAATTCAATGGGTATTAGTGTAAGTTTTCGTACCTTTTCAAAACAATAGATATTAAACATAAATTAATATTATTTATTTATTTATTTATTTAATAAAAATTAATACTTACGTTTACAATGTGATGCTGCATACTACCAAAGTGATGTTAAAATCTATTAAGATATAACAGCAGAATATGATAGTACCATTTATTTCTCCATATAATATACAAGTTCCTATTACCTACTTAATTCTGTCTCTGGTTTTTTAAAAAATATTTTTTATTAATATTCTATTTTACTATTAAACTTTATTATTATTAACAGTCTATAAAAATGAGTATGTACCTTATATTTTAGATCATCAAAGAATAACAAATTGCATCTACATATTTAATAGTAAATTGGTAGATGTTGAAGGATCGGCTGTTAAAGTTTCTTACTGTTCATAGTACAGTACTTCCACAGCAACAAAATATAATAATATTATGTATAGTCATAAACCAACACGATCTTAGTGTTGGTATTTTTGAACATATAATGTTGAGGTTTTAATAGATTTAAAAAATAATTGTAAAGAGCCACGTAATATATTTAGAGATGGATAATTAAAGTAGTAAAAATGGTAAAATAGAATCTAAGGTTAATAATAACATTTCTTAAAGCCATTTTTTTATTAGTAAATACAATTGTTATTTTTGTTATTGTATTTTTGACAAATTAAGTTCTTTCTAATAATAACAACACAGAACTAAAAATGGATATGTATAAGTACATATTATGAATATTCATAATACAATTAATAATTAATTTAAATTAAATTATCAGAGCATTTCCTTTATTTTTTATGTTTAAAAGTCAAAACATTTATATTTATTTACTTTTAACTACCTATTACTTATATACAGTTTCAAGAAAATATGATTAGTATAATAATTATTGTATTGGTATTTATTATCAGTTGATAAAAAATATCTCTCTTTGCAATTCGAGATAAGTGTTTTTGATTGCATTTATTAGATGGACTACGCAACATATTTTTAAGTAAAAAATAACTTACAGGTAAAAAAAAAAAAATTGGTAAAATGCACAGCACTCACATCTCTAAATATACTATTTTATTTATAATCTAAATAACTTTGTTTATTATTTCAATAATTAAAGCATAATTTTTTCTTTAGATAACACTGCGCAACCTACTCACGAGAATATTGACTCATACATGGCTAAATATTTCACATATGAAGCAACTGGTACTGATACTGATCCATCCTGGATTACATATTTCAAGAAAGGTTTATCTAATTTGGATCCTTCACAATGTTAAAATAAAATATATTTTAGTGTATTTAACTATAAGTCATAAATCATCCGAATTTTTTTTTTTATATATATACTATTTAATGTTATATTTCTAAATCCTAGAACAAGCGTTGCAACTTGTGCTTTTGCAAAATGTATAATGAAAGTTTTGAAAAATAGCACGTACCTGTAATAATATGTTGATAGGTACTTACAAACATTATTAATCAGAGTGATTGATGTATTAAAAAAAATCGTTTTTTAAAACCAGATATTTATTTTATTATTTTTAATGTAACACAAGCAGCATTAACTTCATCCATAAATATATTTTTACCTATAAAAATTTAAAATTGTATGCAAGGTCGTATTAAGGGATAATGCGTATGGGGGAACAAACATAAATATGACGCCCTTAATTCAGTATACGCCTTTTTACAAGAAAATAACAAAAAAAAATTGTCTTGCTACGCGCTAAGACTTATATATAGCCATATAGGTAGTTAAATAAACATAAAATGCTCAACCACAGTAGCATGGTGCTTGCCGACCGAACTCGGTCAAGACATTGTATAATATAACTCTATACGCCGAATGCCGATTTATAGGTATTCCTTGTTATGTATTTCTTCGTTTACACGATTATAGTACATAATACTGTTGATTATAATCATAATATTTATAATCAATGATAATACCTAAATATTACGATAGTATTACTGTGTAATAAATTATTGAGAGAAACGTAATCATAAAATGAGATTGTCTGTTGATACCATTTAATATCAGACTCTACTACTCTTGCATATTGATGCAACTAGGGGGAGGGGCTTAGTCCCCTGACTAAGATTTAGCCCTCCCCCCCACAAATATCCCTTATTGATTTAGATATAAGCCCCCTATAGGTTATTTTAAATAAATAGTTTTGTTAGCCCCCCCCCCCCCCCAGAATTAGACCCTACTTGCGCCTATGCAGTCTTGCATTATCGCAAAAAAATTATTAATATAAAACAAAATAATATATAATAGTAATTGTACGCGCAACGTGATCCACAATTATTAATAAGGATCACGCATACCTATGCCTAGTGTTTGAAAATTTCATGAAATTTAAAAAAATGAAATTTCAGTATTTTAATAAATTTAGTATTTTTTAAATAAGTTTTATTTTTATGTATGTAGTTGTCATAATTTACTTTTATAATTTTATACTACTGAAACCAATCACTAATTACCCATTACCTACTCATTAGTGATGGTTCTTTTTGGTATTATACATTTAAAATAGTATTCAACATTTTTAAATTGATAAAAAAACATACAAAAATGTTTAAATGATACTATATGTCTATATTAAGTATACCGAATGCTTACATTAGTGTACCATACACTTCTATAAAATTAAATACTTATTATAGATTTATATATACAAATATAAATGTGGTATGCAGGTACATGGCCAAGTTTTTAATAGTAATACTAGTGATAACTAGTAGATAATTACTGAATATAGTTTAGTTTAGTAGATATACCTAAAGCCTAAAAGGAATTGATAAATTAATATAATATAATAATTTTTATAAATAAAAACTATAAACATAATATAATAGTTACGCTCTATGTCGATAAATGTTCGTACACTAATAATTATTATAAAAATTAAAAGATTATATGATAAGTATTAAAATGTCTATAGGTACACTATTGTCGTCAGACGTATATTCACCATAATAATAATAATTTTATGATAATAAACCATGCATATTTTTCTGGTTAGAAACTATATATAAGTTATAAGTTTATAACGTTAAGATTATGATTGCGATAGTAAATTATTGACTGTCAACTGTGTAATAAATATTATACTTATATAATATATTTAGTCACAATTCACAATAATAGAACCATCCTTGCATCGTTGTCGACGATAAGCCATTCCTGGGGAAAAAACCAATTTTTGCTATAAACAGCCGAAAACAAACCCTAATATAGTATAAATAGTATAATATGTCAACCACAGCACTCATTGCATTAATATTGTTAATATCAATGATTATACCAAGAACTCATGGACTGTACTATTAATAATTGATAAAAAACAATCATTATAATTTGTTTTCAAAAAAAAATACAATATTTCATGTTTTTGTGAAATATAAATATATTTTCACATGAAATATTTCATACTTCAAACACTACTTATGCCACAAACGAAAAATGGGTTCGTGTTCTTAACAGTAGATTGGAATACTGGATATACCGCTGAACAGGCGCGCCTTAAACACTCTGAGTAGGCAACTTTAAGTGGCCTGTGTGCAACACCCGGAATACGCATGACGAACGAGGAGACGACGACGACGGTGACTATAACCAGACCCGATGACAGATGCCAAAAGGCGATACAGAGGCACATAATGAGAATTCGATCGAGAAAAGGATTGTTATAGCGGTAAGAGAGAAACGTAGGCACAACGTACAAGTAAGTTATGAGATCCACGTTTTTTTTTCAATTTTTACTACCCTATGATATAGCTTTATACAATTATTGAACTATAATATAATAGCTTATGATATTTACAATCGAACGAAAATTAACTATAATTTTAACAAAAATATAGATTCAATTAATAATACTATCCGGTAAAAAAAACCGATTATTGATCAAAATATTAGATATATCTGTTAAAATAGATACTATAATTGACAATTAATCATCATTGTTGATTAAATAATAATTGTATTATTGTTTTTATTTTAAATCAGGTATTTTGTGTTTAAAGTATTTATATCATTGATAAGGCAATGATTATAAATACAAAATACTAGTACCTATTTATAATCAATGGTTATACCATATATTATGGTGTTCGCATAAATATTCTAAGTTTTTGTTTTATTCAACTAGGTAGTTAAATGTTTAAACAATCGCATATTTGATATAATTTTCAAACTGAATTTTCATTATTTATTTATTTTAACATTTGGTTATTACAGTTTTAAACTTCCATTAATGTTTATTAATTATGTTAAGTGGTACCGTAGTTTGATGCTGTTATAATAATACAATTACATATTTTACTTTGTTCTCTCGGATACACAATTTAATCGTTAAAACTTACGTAGTACCATAAATACTAGTATTTATAATCAATGGTAGTACCTATAAATTACAATAAAGTAATATAATTCGTTTTGATTCATAGAAGTTCATTGTTAAGAAGATGTCAGCGTTCTATTGGTTTTCGTTTTCTGACCCACGCGCAACATAGACATAACACATTTGCGAATCGTTTTTTCTATGTTTTTAAGTAATCTTAGAGTAAAATCACCCATAACAAAAAAGATAGATAATAATATTTTAGATTGAATGACATATCGATTTTATATTTTATTGTTATTAGACTTTGTATTCGAGTTTCAAAATAAAAAAAAAAAATGTTGTAAATTTAAATGATGTTTAAATTGTTTTGAAACAATATTTAGAGAAATCTATATATCATTCTCTCTAAAATATTATTCTCTATCTTTTTTGTAATGAGTGATTTTACTCTAAGATTACTTAAAAACATAGAAAAAACGATTCGCAAATGTGTTTTGTTTATGTTGCGCGTGGGCCTGGGAAAGAAAACAAATAGTACGCTGATATCCTCTTAATTCAAATCACTTTCCAAACGTATAATCGAATGTACGTTTCTCTGCCCCCCCATATTCAAAATATCAAAAAATTGTTATGCCATTATTTAGCATGCTATTAGCATGAATTTGCACGACTATTTTCGTAATTTGCACGTTTTTAGATTATACATAAAGTCTTAAAATATCCGTGGGGGGCTGGAGAAATATTTCTCCAGCCCCGCCAAATATAACTAAAGTCAAATCAGAATTAATTCCTGTGCCAATATTTAGCACGTAATTAACACGATTTCGCACGTCATTTCTCCGCCGTACAAGTCACATTTTCTTTTTTGCACATTTCCCCAGCCCCCTACAAAAATGAAATAATGCGATTTTCAAACTTTTTCCCGTGCCAATATTTATCATGTATCCTTAGTATTAATTTCCATGACCAAATCCGATACATTAAAATGTTATTTGTTGTCCTCACAATTGGTTATTCTATTTGGGCATGTTTTCTTGCATAATTTCAGTCAGATTCTCAATGAAGAATCTTATCTTATAAGTTATAGTTTATTGATTATAATCTAAGTCATTTTGTGTTGTAATTGAATCAAAATGAAATGAAAACTTGTTATTTGCTGTGCCTACCTACAAAAAAAGTTTTCAGAATCTCACAACTCTTCCATAGGAAGAAACTAATTTTCGTATTGTTGGTGAAATGTTTTCTTCAGTATTTATAATTTTTGGTTCTTCAATTTCAAAAAAAACTAAACTCAATAAATCAACTGAACAACATGTTAATGTGGAAAAAATTATTACGTTATGTATACCTTTAGAACCTTTCCTAATATGTTGTACATTCACCATTCTGTTATTTTAACGTTTATTTGGTTATTATGATAGTTTTTATCGGATCGAGTATTGCTATTGCCTCGGCTGTATATATTGAGCATGTGTTTGGTAACTTCAATAATACGTTTTTGTTCCTAAGTATTTTCGAGATTCCTGTGGTATCACATGTATAGTATAATACGCGGTAATACTTACTAAGCTTTACCCTCGTACTCTCTAGCTAATGACACTCTCTAAACTCAATTAGAATGGCACTGTTAACTCGTGAGGTACGATGGTATGCGCTTGCCGATTCTATGTCCGTCCCTTCTAATTTGGAATGACACAAAGATTACATAAGATTACTTTGGCACTTTTATTAAACTGAAATAAAACCTCATGGACACAATATCTCAGTACAGTTCCTATGAAAGGTAAGAACGTAAAATGACTGAAATAATATTCAACGTGGGTTTTTAGATCGGAAACACTTTTATTAAAATATAAATAAATCACTTATTTGAAACACTTAGCCCGTATTACGACTACCGCTTCACACGTACAATCATCGTACCTACTTCCTTGCCGAATAACTCAGCGACAAACTTACTGCCCGTGCCTGCGCGTACCTCCATGTTAGAAATATTCACCCAATTGGTTTGCTACTTCTTTGTTGCATGGTGAAATTACGTGCGAAAGCCGGGTCTTTACGTACAAATTCGTGCTAATTACGTGCTAAATATTGACACA
Organism: Sitobion miscanthi; assembly: GCA_008086715.1. Taxonomy (NCBI): domain Eukaryota; kingdom Metazoa; phylum Arthropoda; class Insecta; order Hemiptera; family Aphididae; genus Sitobion; species Sitobion miscanthi. The sequence continues at coordinate 29,071,610 of CM017803.1, forward strand.
GGAATTAATTCTGATTTGACTATATTGTAATTAATTCCAGAAATAATAGAAACTTGAAAAATTCTACTGACGTTCTACTTACTGTAATTCTAGGTACATACATTTACATTTTAATTGTAATAACATTTAAATAATATTAAGAATATAAATAATACTTTTTTTTGACTTGGAATTGAGAGCCGACGGAGGGATTACTGTTGGCAAGTCCTCCGACCCCCATCGTTTATTTTTGACAAAAAAAAAAACAATTATGACAACAATAGTGTCACATGGACGCGCCCTCATGACCTGGTCCTTATCAGATTTTCCTTAACAAGTGCTAGTAGGTTGTAGGTATATGTCTGCCAAGGAGCCAGCTAGCTGGTCTCGAATACACGCACCTCCTTCTTAACGAATGGGCTCACCGGCCTCTCGAAGTCACGTTCATCGCGCCTATGCTTCGCGACCTGGCTCAGCGCCCAACAGTCTCTCGGTTTCCCGTTCTCCATTCGTATTCTCCACCCAGCTAAGCCCGTCAGCCTGGAGTGCTCGTATGGGTAGAGGAGGGGACGTCTGTGATAGGTCCCCGTCATCTTCCCTCAGCCATCTGCCTCATTCTCTCTTCAGCTTCTTTATTAGACACGATTGACTCCATCATCTTGTACAGCAGACGGAAGGTTTCCTCTGCATTTCTAAGGACGCCTGCTTCCTCCGTGGCGTGGAGACCTAAACTCTGGTCCGCAAGACTCGGACGACGGCCAAGGTGGGTGACTCTATTGGCTAAATCTTAGTCGCTGTCACAGTGGTATTAGCAGATATTGCTGGAAGCTATGTTTCTTATAATAAACTGTTTTCACAGCAATTAAAAATAACGAAACTACATTAACTTATCTCACAATTGTTCTTATAAAAGTTTAACGTTTTTCATGTGATGTTTTTTCTAAATAAACTATGAGTGTTATAAATTATATTTTTCATAAAATAGGTGTAAATATGACGAGGTAATTTATTATTTCTTTGAATTTATTGTTATAAATTAATAAATAAATATAATCTAATAAATTTGGTTTTGTTTTATGAATTATCTATAGGTAACTGAAATTGATTTATTATTAGTTATTACCTATTCAACTATTATGGACCGCGAACAAATTGTACGGGAGTCTTGACAAACGAAAAAAATTTAGTAAATAGCAAAGCGATTGATGAATGCCATTTGGAAGATTATAGAATATGGTAGGTATCTATATAATATATATTATTTTCAATATTAAGGCTTCGGCAATTGATGTCATTAGCCTGTTAATGTGGGGGAGGGTGTGATTGGTTGGGACACGCGTATGTGTTGCAAAGATTTGTCACTTTAAACCCGAGTAGTTAGGTACACATCCGGGAACTAGTGAAACCAGCCGGTGCGTACACTGAGAACACATTTCGTGACTGAATGCTAATACCAAGCCACAGTATATAATATTATATTACATAAATTATATGTGATGGCGTATTCACATGTTGGTATTCAAAATAACCAACGGTAGGTGCTGGGAACTGAGGGCCGCGAATTCAACGTTATTTGAACTGTGTCATTTTAACGAGACGTTATCATATGTAAAAAGTTGATTATAATAATAATATTGTAGCTGGACCACGTACCCGAAATACGCACTTGTCATTCCGATTAATACGTCTCGTTGCGATGCGAGTATCGACATTTAACACACATTTTCCGGATGGGTGACCACCCGGGTTTGTAGTGTCAAAAACCTTTCCCCACATGCGTCATACAGTTGTTGCTAATCAGCCGTTTCAACCACACCAATTTTACCAAACGTACCAACTCTACCAAATATAATCCCTACAATAGCTAATGGCAATAGTTGTCGGGCTCAAATTAAAATTAAAAAAAGGTGGGCAAGTGGGTGTCGCTTTGCGTTACAGCATAGGTCTAGAAATAGGTATAAGAAAAATGATTCTGATCAAAGACGGTCAGTCGGCCTATGATATTACTAAGTACCTATATTTTATGATATTATTGTGAATAAATTAATTTATATATAATACCTATTTACGTGGAACCTTTTTTTAAGCATTCAATCCTTCGATATAAAAGTTAAACAATTAATACATTTTTAACTAGGTACTGAATAATTTTCAAATTTTAAATTTCATAAATTTCATAAAAATTCGAACTTTAACTGCTTATAAAAATAAACTGCAATCTAAATACAAACATTATGCGCCGAACCGTCGTTTGCAGTAAGCTCAAACGTATACTTAAATGCTGTGCAGAAGAAAAGCTTATTTAACTGGCTGTTCACGGTAAATAAATTTAAAAACGGGAGTGTGTGAGCCCACCATTACACTCTGAGGAAGTAAATCTTGTTTCATAAGTATTAGAGTCCGTGAAATTATAAGTGAATTAAGGAGAGAGTGAGAAAAATCAATTATACAATAAAAATAAATGTGCACGCCGCCACGGCCGTGCCTGACTTGCAAAATAAATAATTATACCAACGTGTAAAAAGTTTTACTTCAAAAAATTGTGCCTATGTATTTTTAATATTTTTTAACTGATATTGTAACAATATATCGGGAGCTTTGTACTACATTTTTACGATTTTTAGCCCAACAAATACAATTTTATTGATATTTTTATACAAAAAAACTAAAAAAATTGAAATTGTCCGTTAATAGCTCAAAAAGAGTCAAAATATTTTTAAAATTTTATGGTGAAATTCACATATTCCAAATAATTACATCAGCATTGTTGGATTCCGGTGCGTCCATTTCCGCGATTTCCGAATAGGTTTTCGCTACATTGAAGAGTCAAGCTCCCACCTCATCAAAACTCTCTCTACTATTTCCACCGCTATCTAAGGCGAAGTAGGAAGATTACCCGTCAAATATATTTACCACTAATCGTTTTTGAATATGTAGCTCTAGAGATTTTTACACAATTTTCGTATATCGGTTGTGTAGTATATTGTAATTTGATATGCATATATATATATATATACACCATCATCATATATATATAATACTTTATTATATATATATTTGGTTATCTCTCCATACAGTTCTTAGGATGCTAGAGGATTGTTAAAGGCAGCAATCCGAAATTCAGATCCAGTTGTATTCTTAGAAAATGAATTATTACATGGTAATCAATATCCAATTACCGATGAAGTATTAGACAAAGATTTCGTACAACCTATTGGAAAAGCAAAGATTGAAAGAAAGGGTAAAACTTAAATTATTATATTTTTTGGTCAGAATTAATATTAGTTTTATTTGTTTTAATTGTATTTAAAGGTAACCATTTCACATTTGTGGCACACTCCAAAGGAGTTGAATTAGCTTTGGACGCAGCAAAAGAATTATCTTCAGTTGGAATTGATGCAGAAGTTATAAATTTACGTTCATTAAGACCTATTGATATTAATACAATTATTAAATCAGTGGTTGGAACATATCATATTATATCTATAGAACAAGGATGTCCATATGTTGGTATTGGATCAGAGATATCTACTCAAATTACGGAGAGTAAGATATAAAGCCACTATTATCATGTTTATATTTGTTTTAAATTTATTTGAACAAAATATTGTTTATTCAATTCAGCCTTCAGGTAAGGTTTTGTATCACTTAAACGCACCAATTACAAGTGTAACCGGTGCAGATGTCCCAATGCAATATACCAAATCATTGGACATTTCTGCATTGCATCAAATAAATAATATAGTTGATGCTGATAAAAAGTTATTAGGTTATTAAGTGCTTATACCTTACTTAAATCTATTAATGCGTAATAAATCAAATCAAACTGTAAAAAAATATTTTTAAACATACATTTGGTTTGAATAGACTTCTGAGTCTACTAAAATGTTAGTATGTTGAAATAACAATTAATATTAGTATTCAAACCATGTAAACATACATGCATGTACATTGTTGTTTTCTATTAGATACTTATGCAGTTACGATAGAGCTGTGCAACACTTTTACTATCACTTTCTATATTATATACGGGATAACTTCAAAATTGTGCATATATATATATATATAGGGCCTTTGATGTATGTAATACTCACTTACACGGCCACCGTCATGCGGTGTGTATAGTCACAGATAATTGTCCAAGTTGTACTATACTTATATATTATACTTATTTTTAATAATACATATTATAAGCATATTGCCGTGTTATTACTTATTATATTAATACTAAAGTCATTAGTTCGTCAAACTTCACTTTATACAGTACTTACCCTCAAATTTAGGGTACCAACTAGTGTAGTACCTGAGATTTGCACCTAGTACTTAGGACCCAACTCGGGTTAGGTTAGCATTACTACATTACTTACCTCATTTATTACAGTAAATTCGTTTTCGTCGATCCTGGTCGATCTTTATATTACAGCTGAAGTTGTGTATACTGTTATTGCAGACGTCTGCACAATGAATGCTCAAATGAACTAAATGTGTATATCTTCCGACACGATTAAGAATAATTGTTATTCGTAAATCTCCCTGACGACGCCGCATGTTACTAGCCAGCGAGTTCATGTTGTATTCTACTTAATTCTTCAAAACACCGCAATATTATCGATATATTTTCTGCGTAGATTATTATTATTTTAATATTATGCTAATATATATAATAATATAGTAAAAGTGATATTGCCATTATATTTTTTCATATAGGTATATTTTTATATGTGTAATAAATGAATAACAACTTCAATGTTAGTTAAACGCAATAATAAGTGTGATAAAATGTACAAAATATAATATTATCTATATATATAAAAATAGAGCGTGAAAATGTACGTTACCTCATCAATCGAGAACGGCTGGTCCGATTTGGCTCTATTTTTTTTTTAGATGTTCGTAATTGCCATGAGAAGGTTTTTGCGGAAGAAAATTTTAGGAAAATTACCGGAAAAGTAAGAAATCTGGATGTAAAAAATACAACATGACGCAACAGTATATTATATATTGGTTGCTATTGGTTAATCGGACATATTTGTTGATTTGTATTATTATTTTTTGTCAATATACATGTATATACCTATATATAAATGAATGTTTGTGTGTAGATTAGACCTCTGGGAAGAAGACAGGCTAATTCAAAAATGGTTAAATTTGGTATTTTTATTTATCTGATATTAGTACGGTTAGGTTAGGTTAGGATTTTGTATTAACTGATTATATTAATCCACCATAAGTGGAATACGCAAACTTGATATAACTTTGATATTTTAAAGTTAAATCATACACTTATGTATAAACAGCACGGGGTCCGCGATCTACCACAGGCAGATTGCCTACCTGATAATATACTTCTGCAAATTAGAGTTTTTATCCCGGGCAACGGAAAAGTTAAAATAAATGTTGAACACCATACACCGAATATTAAATAACGAATTGAACAAAGTTGGAGTCATATAGAGTTGGTACATTTAACGGGCAACGAAGTACACGGGATCAGATAGTTATATATATATATATAATTAGCGTGTTGGAAATAAAATACAAATCAAAGTTAAATAATTAAATATTTTCTTTTTTTTTTTACATCATTCAACAAATATTGAATAACGAATCGACAAAATGTGAATAATATAAGAAGTGTCGTTTTTTATAAGTAACGGAGTGCTTGGGGACAGCTATTAATATTTTAACTAGGATTTCAGATACAGTAGCCACTTGATAATTCGAAAAATTATTAGAGTATTAAAGTATTTCAAATTGTGTTATACTGGCACTATTAGGTAGCCCATACTTGATCATCATCATATTGGTAACCATACCTATTATATGTATATAACTACTGTACCCTTATAAATATTACAGTTATAGTAATTTGTCCGTCGTTTACCATTTTTAGATACTGAGCGAAGCGATGAATGTATTGATTTTACAATAATGTATATTTTTTTTTTTATTTATTTATTTTTTTTTTTTGTGCCTGTCATCACCATTTAGGACAGTAAAAGTGCTTGGATTTTCTTCAACAGTAACTTTTCTGATAGGAAAGTGAACCTAGTTGGTATTTTGGGGGGTCAAAAGTAAAAATTTCCCAGAAGTTTTCAAAAGCGACATGAAAAACAAAAGAAAAATTAAGGAAAACGGGAATTTTTACGCAAAATCTGTTTTTGAGAAAATCGATTTTGGTTTTTGGTGTAACTCTAAAACAAATGACCGTAGGTACATCTATACACCATAACATTTTCCAAATATTTTGACTTATTTTTCTACAAATATCAATAAAATTTTATTTGTTGGGTAAAAAAGCTTGAAAATTTAATACAAGGCTCCTACTATATTGTTACAATGACATTTGAATAATATTAAAAATCCTTAGTCACAGTTTTTTCTTTATAAGCATTTCAAGTTCAAGTTTTGACAAAATTTATCAAATTTAAAATTTAATAATTATTTTGTAGTTAAAAATGTATAAAATGTTCAACTTTTGTAGCTAAGGATTGAAAATTTAAAACAAAGTTCCACGTAAATAAGTAAATATACAAATTACTTTATTCACGATAATATCATCAAATATACTTATAATATTATAGCTGACTGACAGTTTTCGCTCAGAATCATTTTTCTAATACAATGATATTTTATAATTGAATTCAAATTTAACACCATCTATTCCAGTGACACACTTGTAACCTACTGTACATTAGAGCGATATCCCCTTACGGCCTTACCCACCTTTTTTTATTTGAAATTATAGACTGTCTCAGAGCCTTCAGCAGCATATTGTACTCTTTTTATTTTCAGCACTAATAAACTAATTATACGCATATTAATTCCGGCTTCTTTAATTTCTGTCCACTTCCTTATTGTAAAAATATCTACAGTCACAGAATTAGCCAAACTACATTACAAACGCTTCAATTACTTTCGCATCCATACCCGTAACAGCTAATCTCCAAAAGAGATAAAAAAAGATAGTGGTGCATGACCTGCTCTTAGATGTTGAACATTTTATAAATTTTTAACTACAAAATAATTATTAAATTATAAATTTGATAAATTTTGTCAAAATTTTAACTTAAAATGCTTATAAAAAAAATTGTGCTTATGTATTTTTTAATATTTTTCAACTGCTATTAGAACGATATATCAGGAGCCTTATATTCAATTTTCACGCTTTTTTACCAAACAAATAAAATTTTATTAATATTTTCAGAAAAAAAAACTAAAAAAATTGAAAACTGACAATGTCCGTAAACAACTCAAAAAGAGTCAAATTATTTTCAAAATTTTATCGTGTATAGAAAATGCTAATTTAAGGGAAATTTTCAAGTATCTACAGTCATACGTTTTTGAATTACAACAAAATAAGAAAATCGTTACATAAGAAATCGAGTAAAAATGTTGTAAAAATATGAACTTCAAACGCAAATTTTATTTGACTTTCTTGTAGACATTTTTTTTTTGATAAAAGTAGACAAACTTATGGATAATCTTGCATTACATTTTAAAATCTTAGATTTAAAAAGATAAATTTTATGAATTCTCAACTCAAAATAATTTGCTAATTTTCGTGATTTTCCGTATTTTGTCAAGATTTGGACTTTAAATTATTATAAATAAAAACTGTGATTAAGGATTTTTAATTTTTTTCATCTGCCTTTGAAACAATATCCCAGGAGCCTTCTATTAAATTTTCAAGCTTTTTTACTCAACAGATAAAATTTTATTGATATTTATAGAAAAAAAACTAAAAAAAATGGAAACTGATAATGTCCGTAAACAGCTCAAAATAAGTCAAAATATTTGGGAAATGTTATGGTGTATAGAAAATGAAAATATAAACAACCAGTGAAAATTCTTATGTACCAGCTACGGTCATTTGTTTTAGAGTTGCGCCAAAAACCAAAATCGATTTTCTCGAAAACAGATTTTGCGTAATAATTCCTGTATTTCCTTAATTTTTCTTTTGTTTTTCACGTCAATTTTGAAAACTACTGAGAAATTTGTGTATAGAAAATGCAAGTATAAACAATCAGTGAAAATGTCATGTATATACGTTTATTTGTTTTGATATTACACCAAAAACCAAAACCGAATTGTGTAAAAACTCTCCTTTTTCCTTAACTTTTATGTTGTTTTTCGCGGCGCTTTTGAAAACTATTAAAATGAATTTAATTATTTACTATATTTTGAAATAAAGTACGAACTAGATTCACTTTCCTATCAGAAAAGTTACTGTTGAAGAAAATCCAACCACTTTTACTGTCTTAAAAGGTGTTGACAGACACAAAAAAAAATTAAAAAAAACACACATAATTGTAAAATCAATACATTCATCACTTCACTCAGAATCTAAAAAACTATAGTTCAAAAGAAAACAAAATTGTTTGAAAATGTTTTCATGTATATATGGTAATTTGTTTTAAAGTTACACCAATAACCAAAACCGTTTTGTTATAAACCTCTTAGACGTCTTTCAATATTTTGACATTTTTTTCCAGACCCAAAATCCAATAGCATGTATGTGAAAATCGGTCGGAAAATCGAAAATAAAAAAATCCAACCACGGACTATTTGTCTACTTCGGTATACAAATAAAAAACCTTTTAGGCGTTTTTCGATATTTTGAAATTTTTTCCTAGACCCAAAACCTTATGGTCGTCCGTGAAAAGCAATTGGAAAATCGAAATTATTATCTATAATCATAAGTGTATCTTTCCGAGTGGTTTCGAAAAACAGAGGACCTTCACGTCAGTCCCATTTTTAAAATATTATTTTGTACTTAGAATAATTGATCAGCGAATGACAGCGATATTTTTGACTTAGAAAATAAAAGAGTTTTATCGTACACGAGTACTATAGTCTACAGTATAATAAGTGTATACTTAGTAGTTATAACCATTGATTATACACACTATGTATAATATAATAAATAATATAATATAATATAATCAATGTCATTACTTAATCGTACGTCTCTTGTTTGACCTCCGTTGATATTCTTATTTTCCTGTTACTTAATTAACCGTATGTTGGCTACACTGATAAGGGAAACTCCCCATGCCGCCACTGTCTCCAGCCAACTGAACAAAATACATGGAATGCGTATTATGTATAATTCTCATATATATATATATATATAAGACCATACGGGAGCCGCCATATGCATTCCGATTTGTATACTTGTCTATAGCAATAGTATTACCATACTGATATGGACTTGAAGTTTTTTCCGGATTTTTTCTCGTGTTAGGTTAACCTACCACTGTACACTGTACACATGTTTTTTGTCTACCAAAAACGGTGTATTCTAGCTACTAACTAAATACAGTTTATTAAACTAAAACTCACTTAATCTAATATCTATTGCTAATGATCATCATTTTTTAGTATTTTAAAAAGTGTATAATATATTGTTGTATACATAAGTATATATCTATTTACCATGTCGTCGTTTTTGAGTCATCTCAGAAAAGTAAGTCATTTAATTATCGTTGTCTTGGTGGATAAATTATTTACACGTAATCAAATAATATGGAAAGTAGGCACTAGGCACAGAATAGATTAAATTTAATCTGTTCTGTGATGTAGGTATCTATTATTTATATGTAGTTTTCTATGACATCAAATATGTTAATGTTATTAATCGTAACGACACAAGTCGCAGGTACTTTCCTTTAATAAAATATAATAAAAATTCATTCAATAGAAATACATTCATAAGAAACTGTTCATTATCTTCTTAAAGTCGACCAAAAACAATTTTAATGACATAAACAATAGTAAATGATTTACCAGTACTTCATGTATCTAAAAATAAAACGCCCTGAAAGATGATAGTAATGATTTTATTTATATTTAAGCTTTATACAAATATTCGATAAAATATTTCAAAGTTGCAAATGTTGCATTAGGTAAAATAGAAATGTTCTATCCACATGGAATATTTAAAACTTGATAACCCTATTTTAGATTATAATCAAAATTATTTAAATTAATTATTATTGTTTATTTGTTAAGGTTTGGTATCCAGCTGCTATTCTCCTACAATTGGATTATAATATAAAAAATGTATGTGTTGAGTTTTTACTCAAACAACTTAATACTTCAAATTGTCTTGGAATCAAATTCTATAACTGTTTGGAGTTATCGCCAAGTTCTAAAGAATACATAAAAACATATTTTTCGTAAGATTTATTATAACTGTCAGTGAATATTATTTATAAATATTATGATCATGATTTTCAGAAAAGTGGTTGAAACCGATGAATTCCTATCTCTAACTTCAGAAGAAGCGATTTATCTAATCTTCCGTGATGACATTAATGTTCCATTTGAAGAAAAAGTATGTATACTAAAATTCATAATTGTTGTAAATTGCATTTTTAATATAGAAGTTGACACATTTAATGGTTTGTTGTATATTATTGGCGGATTTGATAGATCTACTCATTTGGATTCTGTGGAAATATACGACCCCAACAACATCACGTGGACTATGGAATCATTTCCAACAAGTGTAACAGGAATTTATGGTGCACTAGTCATTAATTTGCCATCAAATTTGAGAAATGATTAGCTTATACATGGTTTCATTGTTGGTCGTTGTATATTATATTTATATTAATTTATAACACATGAACACATGTTAAGTATTTTATACATTTTTGATTTTGTGAATGTTTGAATAAAATGGTTTTTAATAATATTAGTCGACTTTTATATTATCTCTCAGGAAACTTCTGAATAAATCATCCACATATTTTCTAAATAATTTCACTAAATATTCGAGTGAAAATAAAGTTTATTTATTTGCAGAGTAGTTAATAGTGTAATACCATTTATTAAAAATACTATAGATAGCTCACTGGCCGGTTTTTCGGGGTCACAAAATATTTACCCCTAGTAGATGGCTAGGCAGTATATGACTACTAGCGATTACAACGTTATCCAATCTGACTAAACCGGGTGTTAATGGGTTAATGTTAATGAGTCGAATAACGTTGTAATTGCTAGTAGTCACGTCACCTCGCCATCTACCGGAAGTAAATATTTTGTGACTCTGAAAAATCGTCCAGTGAGCAATCTTTGGTATTTATATTCAATGGTTATACTATATTATTGACAATTGACAGCAGTCTTTTTGCGCTAAATAATTAACTGTAAAAGAGGGAAGGTTCTCATTTGAAAAACAGATATTTGTATCGACACAAGATAATCCTTGCGTAGTACAAAAAAATATATGAATTTGAAATAATTTAGTTTAGCCAGTAGATGCTTTAGTATATACAAATAACCATAATGTATCGGAGGATAATAAGCAAGTGTTGTCTACATATGTTATGATAGAGCCATATATTTGCAAACCCCAAATTATGTTATATTATATAAACGTATATGTAATAGTTAGTATTATATTATAGTATGGGGGAGACCTCTCTAAATCCTTTATTACTTCAACAACGGCAGATAGTGCGCATATGTCTTCAATAAACAAATTATGTTGGATCAACTAGTCATAACTTTAAGGAGTTCAACATTTTATCAGTTTTTTACATGTAATTGCTATATTGTGGGTGGTTAATAACTTAGATCAGTGGGTTGATAAAAATGAAATTAATAATAAAAGAGCTTTTCCATCTTACGATGCTAAAATATCACTATTTAAAAAATCAATTGGTCAAAAATTTGTTAATTATCTTGGTTCTAAATATTACAATTCTATGCCTTTCTCTATAAAGAAGAATATTAATATTAATTGCGAACATAATAATGTTAAAAAAATAATTGTAGAATAGTTATTTGTTTCTTTAAATATAACTTAGGTTCACTTTATTTATTTTTGTTTTTGAAAATGTTCTTTTTCTTTCTTTTTTCTTTTTTCTCTCTTTCTGTATTGTATGATGACGTAACAATTGTATTTAATTTTAGTTTTTAAGTATAAGTATTAATTTTGTAATTCACTATCTTCGCCACTAGCACAGCTTACAGAAGATAGATAATTCAAGGTATAATCAGTGCTGTAATTACCCCTTAAATGGCTCCATTATCATATTTAGGGGGCCCTTTTCTGACACAAAGGATTTTAGATTTTAAAGTAATATTAACTTTTATTCACGTACGTTTGGCCAATATACTAGCTTATTTCCACTAGAATTGTGGGCAAAAAATCCTTCAATGAATTGAAGGTAAAATTAATTTTTTTTAATAAAAATAAAAATAAATTATAATTAAAATAGTTATTTATACATTTTATAGAACAACTAATGGTTCAGAAAGCTTTCATCACACATATAACAGCCAATTTTATCACCATCACCCACATATTTATTTAGTTATAAAAGTATTGATGGAATTTCAGTCAGAAACCGAAACTAAAATCAGATCAATTACTTTATATAATGATCTGAAAATTTTGTGAACGTGAAAGAAAAAGAACGTATGGAATTCACCATCAATGCATACTGTAAGTATTAAACAAATCAAATTTACATCATTCAATTTTGATCACAAATTGGTCCTCGGTATCAAGGGAAATAATTGTGATTAACTACTTATTTTAACTAATTTTACTATTTTTGTATTATTTTATTTTTACTATTCAGCAATAGAAGCGGGGGCGCCATTTCAGTTTTAAAATAGGGCTGCCATATTTTTCTACCACCAGGCCACAATAACTTAGAACAATGAAAATTTAAATGTAGCCATGTTGAAGTTATTTCTAACCTTACTATTAGGGATGAGAAATAATTAATATTTTAAGTGATAACACTGATAAAAGTATTATACCATTATTCATTAATATACATTTTCTTTCTATATCTTTAATATCCAAGTATATCTATGCATATCCCTTTATTTATAAATTATTTTTATCTTATATTAATTATTTCAATAAATTAAATTTAACTAATACATCGGGCATCGGCGCTAGGATAAAATTAAAGCAGGCCAATATAGTACGTCGAAAAGAAGGGCCGCCTATGTAAACCCTGCAATACCCCAAATGGCGCCCCTGCAATAGAGTATATTTATTTAATATTTAAGCATACAAATCAAACTACAATATTATTCACGATAGAATTGAAATACATTTTTCTATAAAATGTATTTTTAATTATTAATTGTTTTATTTAATATTATTATTATAATTATTTTTCGTCATAACTGGCAACGTCGCAACAATTTTTATGTGGAATTTGGGTTAAATAAATAAAAATCTTTTGTACTACGAAAATGTGAGGAATCGGGTAGGTATATTGTGCGGAATCGTGTGCTGCCCGACACTGAATACCTACCTACCTATACACAATACACATATTGTATACGTACATTAACAATCGTATCGGACAAGGTTATATCTCCCACCCCCTCCTGCTACTCGTGTACTGCAAGGTACACTGCCCGCGACGTTTGGTACTACATGTGGATTGTATACAGTGTATAATATACTACTACCACCCTGCATGCCTATAGTCTATACAAATCAGTCGGTCATCTTAGCTCAACGGTTCATGACGTCCCTGTCCGGTTTCTTAACAATTTCATTTTTAAACTCAGTGCTAATTAAATTTCCAAAAATGTTTAAATGTGTAACATGTGGGAAAGTGTATTTTTGTATAGACGATCTGCTCAAGCACGCTCACACCCATGACGCATCCCCTATTTCATGTGATATATGCTTCAAAATGTTTACACGTCGAAACAATCTATCCCGACATATTCGAAATGTTCACAGTAAGTACACAGATTATTTATATATAACTCAAGGTTATTAATTAAATTATTTAAAAAATAAATAGATTCCGCTAGTCATACTAGTCCATGCCACAACGCCACGCAAATGGATGTCCCACTCCTACCAATAGGTAAATCAATTTTTTCTCTTACAATATTATAATAATAACAACATTTTAATACTATTAATCCGTGTTAGGTCGCTCTACGGTTATACACTGGACACCCCCCGCTCCAACACCAGACGTCCAACAACCAGCTATACAGCCTTTGACGGTCGCTGCAACATGTCAAGTGCACACAACCCCCGCTTCCCTTGGTACTCCAGTACTCGTTCAGTCACCGGATATCACAACCACCTCTACTGCTACAGGTCATGGAGGGGCGCCATCTCTGATGCCACAGCGTTATTCCGAGAATTTGGTTGAAAATAATAAGATACAAAAGGACTGTATACAATCGCGTGGCTTCATCGAGAGCGATTCATCGATTCAACGCAAGACCGTATGGTATTTTAGAAAAAATGTTGACAATATCACTAATAATCACGCTTTTCTACACTCGATAAAGTCGGAATTGATTGAAAAATTACGTGAATGTGTGGGTATCCACCCAATTAAATACGATCTCAAATTGGAGGCCACCTATGTCATATCTGCAGAAGTGGACAATATCACCGAAAACCGCGCGTTCACCTCTCCAGCTAGACAATTATTTGTGTACAGTAACGTCGTGGGATTAGTCGATTGCGATTTTACTCTTCTTCTCACCAAAGAAAAAACTTTCGCTGTCAAGGATCGTAGGTTCGCCTTTATATCGTATATTGGTGGACTGACCTTAGGCGTGCACCAGTACAACCCACCGATAGGCAGTTGGTCATACTTAATGTTGCCTGAAAATATTATAAGTCGAAAGGCTGTCGTTAACCCACAAAACATTGATCAGCAGTGCTTCAAGTGGGCTATTCTGGCAAAACACGTATCAAAATACCGTAGTCGAGTAGGTACGAATTATTTTAACGAAGAGCACCGTTACGACTTTTCCGTGTTATCCGTCCCCACGACTGTATCGGAGATAACATTGTTCGAGCGAGCGAATCCAGGTACGTCCGTAAATGTATATGGTCTGAAATATAATGGAACATTGCCGACACAATTGATGGTGTACCCGCTGCGAGTGACCGACGAAGAGATGCCGAATCATTTTGACTTGTTGTTGATCACTGGCTCGGAAAACCAAAATCATTATACATACATTTCAAATTTCTCGCGGCTCGTTAGTTCACAAATAAATAAAAGCCAACGTCGTTTAATTTTTTGCAAAAAGTGTTTTAAAACTTTTAACTTCCAGCCTAGGAAGAATAAATTGTATGGTGCCGAAGCACTAGCACAGCATCGCTTGGTAGATAACTGTGTTTTCAATCCAATTACTGCATTAATGCCATTTTCACGTCATTCATGAGTCCTTTTACGTGTAGTCGTCTACATTTAAGACTTTTTACTTTGCAATTGTTATCCAAATGGTTATAATTTACTTATTAAAACATATATATAATGGAAAATCTATTCTTGTAATTGTGATTTTGATAATATTTAATTAAGCATAATAATAATTAAAATAATAAGTAATAACGATTTTGTGACTTTTTTTATTATAAAATAAAATATCATTACTACACATGCAATTGTATAGAAAAACATTTTTAAAGAAAAGATAAAACTTTATTTTGTATGGAATAAAAACATTCCTAACTAACTAAATAATTGTTTTTAATCATTATACCCAATGTAAAACTATTAGTAGGTACAATAATACATATATATATAGTGCATTGATTCTTAAAAATATTATCCTTATTCTTTTTTTATTTCCTTAGACTCTAAGGCTTAGAGGACAATTTAATTGACAGATGTGATTTGTATTGATATTGTATTATCATTTTTTGTTTTTGAAAAAAACTAAAGAAAATAAAATATTATAAAATGTAGGTACCTATAATAAAAAAATAATTGCATTCTAAGAGATGAGAGAGTTCCTTTATTCTTATAATGTTATATTTATTTATATATTTTACAGCAACCTAGATAATGTATAGACAGTTCACAGTTAGTATAGTATTATGTTAACTAAAAACAAAGTTAAAAGTATGAAATTAAATATTTAAATAATAATTGTTTTTTAAAACATCTGAAGTCATGGCAAACGTATCTATGGCTTCATGGTAATTGATTTCAATATCCTTTTCCATATATAAGCTTTCAAGTCGGTCTTGTCTAGTTGTGGAACATAGGCGAGTTCTAATCAATTTTACCTAAAACAAAATATTTGTAGTTCTAAAAATGTATTTGTTAATTGTTATTAACTTATATTTATACAAAATACATGTCTACTGTCCACATATATTTTCACATATTATATGTACAGTACAATATATATATATTAAATTATATACTAATAAATTAGAATTACCTTTGAAAAGCTACGTTCAGATGAAGGAGGTATTGTACCAAGTGACTTATAAGTTATAAGTTATAACCTATGTAAAAATTGGGAAATGCTGATATTAAGTTGTAACTCGACAAATTATAAAGAGTTCTTTCTACACCAACTTTTTTTTTCAACGCCTTGTATGTCATCTTCATAACTAGTGATACCAGTATACTAGTATCACTATATCATCAGAACTTTGTATACACTTAACATTATCATGAAGTTGTTTTAGTTAAAGCCCTACGACTAATTCATGCATACTATTACTAAAAGCAATAAATACTCTACTCTCAAATTGTGTAAATTGATACCATGTATCCAGTTTGCTAATCGGTCAAAAGCATCTTCAGGCAATTGTTTACTACACATTTTACAATCTAAGTCATTTTTACCAAAAACAAAATCATTATTGTAATTTTCTTTCATTGATATATTATTATTATCATACTGAACCTGAACTTCACAGCTAATGTACAGATTTGTTTCACCTTTCAAAAATAATTGCCTTTATAATCTTATAATTAAATTAGTTCCTTACTTATATTGACTAAATTAAATTACTTATTTACCTAAACCTTAAAAAAAAATCGAGAAGCGATTGCTTCTCAAAGACCACATTCGTTTTGCCACTGAAATAGGTACGAACCGTATATTTTCGCCAGTGTGGACGAATGCTCATCCGGAATATTGTCCGTATGAATAGGTACTGTAATGATATAATGCGCCTACACAGCTTAATGATTCAATATCATCATAATAATATTAAATATGTCATTACTAGAAAACCACAATAAATATCTGTATCTATGTACCCATTATATTACCCAAAATTATACACAACAACAACAGTCATACTCATTATAAAATCAAATTACTATACCTATGTACCCTGATATTAATCAAAATGTACAAAAACTATTAGTAAGTAATAACCATATATATATATATATGTTACGGTAAATTATTTTAAATAGAAATTAACGTTATTCGTCGGTTATTAACGTTATTTACCAAATACACAGGTAATTATCGTTATAAACCGGATAATCACGTTAATAACCATATACAAAGGTCATGAATCTCAAATACTACAATTTGAAAAAGCTGGGCAAGTCGGTGTCGCTCTGATGTACAGAAATTTACAAATGGGTCACCGTAATGGATGGTGTTAAATTTGAATTCAATGATATAATCATTGTATAAGAAAAACGATTCTGAGCGAAAACGGTCAGTCAGCCTATGATATTACCAAGTATATTTGATGATATTATTAAGTGGAGCCTTGTTTTAAATTTTCAATCCTTAGCTATAGAAGTTGAAAATTTTATAAATTTTAACTACAAAATATTAATTAATAAAATTTGATAAATGTTGTCAAAATATTAACATTAAATGCTTATAAAAAAAAAATTGTGCCTATGTAATTTTAATATTTTTCAACTACTATTAGAATGATATATCAGGAGCCTAATATTCAATTTTCACGCTTTTTTACCCAAAAAATAAATTTTTATTGATATTTATAGAAAAAAAAACTAAAAAAATTGAAAACTGACAATGTTCGTAAACAGCTCAAAAAGAGTCAAATTATTTTCAAAATTGTATGGTGTATAGAAAATGCTATTATAAACATTCAGTAAAATTTTTAAGTATCTACAGTCATACGTTTTTTTAATTACAACAAAATAAGAAAATCGTTACATGAGATATCGAGTGAATATCAAATGTTGTAAAAATATGAATTTCAAACGCTCATAAAAATTTAATTTGACTTTCATGTAGACATTTTTATTTTTTTGATAAAGGTAGACAAACTTATGAATAATCTTGTATTACATTTTCAAATCTAAGATTTAAAAAGAAACATTTTTATGAATTCTCAACTCAAAATAATTTGCTAATTTCCGTGATTTTTCCGTATTTTGTCAAGATTTTAACTTTAAATGCTTATAAATAAAAACTGTGACTAAGGATTTTTAATTAATTTCATCTGCTTTTGAAACAATAACCTAGGAGCCAAAAAAACTAAAAAAAATGGAAATTGAAAATGTCTATAAACAGCTCAAAATAAGTTGAAATATTTTGAAAATGTTATGATGTATATGAAATGCTAATATAACATTCGAAAACAGATTTGCGTAAAAATTCCCGTTTTTCCTTAATTTTTCTTTTGTTTTTTACGTTGCTTTCGAAAACTACTGGGAAATGTTTACTTTTGACACCTCCAAAGTACCAACTAGATTCACTTTCCTATCAGGAAGGTACTGTTGAAGAAAATCGCACTTTTATTGTCCTAAAACGTGATGACAGACACAAAAAAAATGTAGAACAACTTATGAGGAACGTTGTATTAAATTTTCACGTTTTGCGACGAATCGAAAAAAATCCATATACATTTATTGAAAATATTATATGAATATGTGTTTAAAAAGCCTTAAAGATTTTCAGCAAATCTGTTGTGTACAGAAAAAGCAAATATAAAAAAAAAAAACGCACATCATTGTAAAATCAATACATTTATCGCTCCGCTCAGAATCTAGAATGATGATTTTTAAAAATAGAAAAAATGCAAAATTATTTTTTATTTATTTTTACAAGCTGTACTCCCATGACATTTACATTTATCTATCGTTTTTGGATCGCAATATTGCAGGTGGCCCAAATAACGTAAAATATTGATGAGATTATAAGCGATTTCTTCAGCGCGTTTTTCAATATTACGTATTTAGTCAGATGATCCTGGTAATTCATTATGAAATGATGTGAGTTGAAAGTTAACTCTAAAATTGGTTTCGATACTAATCCTCTTCTTGGGTGCACTGCTTTTTGCTGGCATTAAACACATAATTTTAAGTAAACCATAACTGTTTCGATTGTTATACTGCAATGTTTATTTTTCAGTTGTACCATCATACAATTTTGTCCTCCCTGGCCTATGGCAGAATGTGTTTCGTGAAGATTATCAAACAATTCGTCAATTTTAACGTAATACAATAGTACCACAATTAGTTTAGCGATCACCTTATCATTGCTCGTTGATCATTATTTTATAATCAAATCAACATTTCCCAAATCATACGGTTATTAACGTTATTAACTAGAAATTAACGATAATTCCCACATTCGTTGGTAAATAACGTTAATAACCGGCGAATAACGTTAATTTCCGATATAACATCATTTACCGTAACATATACATGTACAAATGTCATAATCTTACGATAACATATTTTGATTATAGCCGTGTACCTATGCAAAATAAACAACAATAATTTAATATGGAACAACAAAGTATCAAAGGTCAATACTATAAGTAGAACCCCCATTTTGATATTCAGATCAGTCTGTTCACATTAGCCAATACTGCCTCATACAGTTTCATACGCACCATCTTATTTCGCTACCCAAATTATAAAGCGATTATTAACTTAACATACTCATTTCAAATCTTATAATATCTTGTTGTGAATTATTAAAATAAATTTTATTTTAAACAAAAAATTGTGCTTATATTATTTCAAGAAAACTAACATCGTCAATACTCTCTTTTCAAATTCTATCATCGTTCAAATCAAGCAGCATCAACCAGGTAAGAAGTTATAATAATATATATTCACTCAATTTCAATAATAAAATCATCATCAATGATAAGTTAATAAAGACACGTAGACTCAGGTGCATCATTAATCATTATAGCCTCCGTTTATAAATCTATACTCACGATCCCAATCTATCGTAATAAATTATTATGAACATACATTTTATTACTAATACATACGTGCTTTAAATTGATAATAAAAGATAGGATAAAAGAAGTCGCTATTCCAAATCCCTTTCATTATTATTAATTTAAAATAGCTAACTATACCAACTTAGTTAATATATTATTATAAGGTGAAGTTTTATCAATAGCAACGCGCATGCTTATTTTTAATTCATCACAGTACTAATACAAACAATCAATTTGGAATAATTGGAGATCATAACATATTGTTTGCGCCACAAACAAGGTGTGCGAAGTTGGCACCACAACATCGTCTGTTCGGTTCCAAATTGGTGTCATTAAAAAAAATACTATAGTTTGTTCGGCCGTAGCCATTTTCCTCCAAAAACGATATACCGTTTTCCTCCACTGTCCATTTTCCTCCAATAAATAATAAATAATTTATGCATACCAAAAAAAAAAAAAACAATGTTCTTTATTAGGCTTAATCGACAACTGATATACTAGATATAGCCGATACCAGAATGTATCAACCGAAAATATGATCCTAGCCAGGCTTGTATTTGAAAAAAATTCTGTTTATGTTATTTACAATTAAAACGTTACGCAGTTTTTGCGTTTATCGTTATTTTTAATTAAAACGTTATTCAACTTATTATGCGTTTATCGTTTTACAGAATTAAAACGTTATCCAAGTTTTGCGTTTATCGTTATTCAGACTTAAATGTTATACAAGTTTTGCGTTCATCGTTATTTAAAATAGTGTTAATACCTATACAACTTAAAAATAATAACTAATTTGGGTAGGTGATGGCCCGGATACGAAATATAATATAATCAATTCTTAGATTGTCGCATGAAATAAATGTTTCTATAAAACCAATAGACCTTTTAAAGTTTTTAATAAATAGATTTTAAAATATTTCGTTTTGCGTTATTTTTCGGTCAATGATATTCTATAAATTACGTTTTTCGTTATTTTTTGTTTAATGATATTCTATAAATTACGTTTTGCGTTATTTTTTGTTTAATGATATTCTATAAATTACGTTTTTCGTTATGTTTTGTTTAATGATGATATATAATATATTTTGTTAATAGTTACCTATGTTTTGTTTTGCGGTATTTAATTATTTTTGATTATCGTTTTCCGTTATAAGTACGTTTACAAATTTCAATCGTTTTTTGTCAAATATAACGTTATTATAACGTTTGCAATTCCTGGATCCTAGCCTTACTCTATCTTTATAATACGGAACGTAATACTACAACACTGGCTAAAATATTGGAGGAAAATACACATCATTTTACTATTTCAGTTTAAAATAATGTGGAGAAAAATGGAACCGCCCGATTAATCAATGGCTAGAAACCAAAACAAATTTTACGGTTTTGGTTTTGAAAACCAGTTATGAACTACTAAGGTTTTGGTTAACCACTCATATACAGGTTTTTATATGTAAAAAAAAATGTACAATACCTTTTTATTTGGGTTTATAGTAACTAAAAAATGTTTATATTAATTTCATAACCACTTACTATATTGTAATCTGGGCCAAAAGGAGAGCAGGGGTTTAACGGTTTAAGAGGTCGTGACGAACCCATCACTCATTGAATCATATTTTCAGTCGGCACATTTTCAAATATAAAAAAAGTTAATTAAATTAAATTAAATAGTCTATATATTCTAGTTAAGCTCTCAAACAACCGGCCCTGATTTTAATTCAATGAAATATCATAAAATATATACTTAGCCTGACTGTCCATCTTTGCTCAGAATCGTTGTTCATATAGGTACATTATAGTATTACAATGATTGAGCGTCACCTACTTGCCCATTTTTTTAAATAATGATTATTTTTGTAATATTTAACTATATATTTATATACAATACAAAAAAAACTACAATAATTACAAATGTCACAAGTGCCGGCCCATTGGATTTCGGGGCCCGGTGTAGAATTTTTCGGGGCCCCATATATAAATCTATATTTATCTATATTTATTTTAATTTCTAACGGACTTGATTTAATTATATTTATAAACTTTAAGGGCTTGTTAGAAATCTAAATTTGTATGTAAAACTAATAAAATCAAATTCGAATTTTTATACTAGACACAAAATGAGTAAGTACCTACTTAGGTACAAACAATATACGACATGATACAGAAATATACGATGAAGGTATAAAGTATAGTTTTTTTCAAATAAAAACCTGTAAAAAAAATATTACCTATCGGCTATCAGTTTTGTTTTTAAAATTCAGATAAAAATTATTTTAATGATTCTAACATAGAAAAAAATGTTGTAATCCATAGATAAATTTGAAATTTGGTTTGATACAAAATAATATTATTTTTTTTTTTAAAGTAAAGAGATTCGTTTAATTTATTGTAATGTGTATTGTGTGCGTTACATTATGCGTGTATTAGTATTACTATCGGGGACATACGGACGTATAATCAAGTCAAAATATCAAAATATCGTACGCATATTCTGTAATCCAAGTTCAAAAATATTTATTTTATGTAGGTAATTCAAATAGACAATAATTTATAACTGATTGTTATCGAAGCTAAAGTTAAACAAAATAATAATAATAGTTAATAATTGGGCTGTTATGTGTAGGTACATCATTAACACAGTGTCTCGTAGTAAGTTGCGCGCATTACCCATGTAGCCTTCTGTAGGCTGTATCAAGATTATTTAAGAGGCTCATTACAAAAAGAGTTAAATAATTCAATTAATTATGAAAGCAAACTAATATCTTTATACTATTCATACTATGTTATAGGCTATAGCTATTTTTGTACCGTCATCAGTCGTCGTTCCAAGCCCAAGCCATGCCCTCCCCCCAGGCTTTCAAAATTGTTTAATTTCTTAATACATATTATATTTGATATTTCTCCTTGTGAACATTAAATTATTATATTGGATTATTGAATTAGATATCTAACAATTTGAATTTGCCTGAAAATAACATAGTATGATATTAATATGTGATGTGTATCATGTAGGAACATGTCGCCAGACCCTAGACCGTGTACTAATTAGTAATTTGTGGAAAATCCGAAAATACCATTGTTGATCAATAATCATAAGTCATAACTCATAACAATGTAATTTGTAACATGTTAAATATTATTTTGTCGACAGACGGTTTACGTATATATCGACGTATCATGACAATGGTCGATGGCATATAGCATCATAACAACACTGTGACGAAACACGGAAAATTTATTTATAGCTAAATAAAATGCCCCCCCCCCCCAGGTAACTCTCTGAAGCCGAGCCGGGTTCCAAGTACATAATGATACTAACTAATGTTTCTTTTACTATGTAATTAAATTATGAATATAAAATATGTTGGAATATCTTCAAACCAATAACAATGTGTATAGATAATTCTAATTGGTACCGTTTTGATTTTCGTCAATAACAACCCGTTTCCTAAGAGAATATCACGTCCACACGGGTCGCAATTTGCGTAATATTACGACACCGCCGCTTGTCCACCCCTCCCCCCACCGCCACCACCAAGGGCCGGTACTGTTATGCAAATATGTTTTATATTTCTATAGTAACCATGAACAATATTTTACAAATAATTCTTTTCCACATTCTTTTTTCTATTATTTTAGAATTTCTTCATTCTTTATTTTGTGTGCTTGCATATTAATATTTTGAAAAAATGTTTTTCCATATTCAAATGTTGATACCATTATGGCACATGCAGGTGCTATTTTGCTTATCCGAGGAACTAAACCCCTAAAAATTCCACGTATTCCATTTGTTTGATATATTTCGATAATTTCTTTGACAGTCGATTTGGAAGCTATTTTAGGAGGTTCTGAAATAACTACTAAGTATTTATTTATTCAAAATATAATTTAATTATAATATCATCATCATTATTATTATTATTATTATTGTTATTATTATTGTTATTACTATTATTATTATTATTATTATTATTAACCTGTAATAATTTCTTTTTCAGTTAATTCGACTTGACGAATTGTTTTGACAACATCAAATGGCGTAGTTAATGATGCAGCCAACTAAAACATTTAACCTTAATTAAATTATTGAAAAATAGAAATTTTATTAGATTACAAATAAACAGTTCACTGATTTTGGAATGAATTATTTTATAGTTTCTGCTTTATTGAGTTTTTTAAATTTAATACAATTTGTTTGTTGTAAAATACGATACGCTTAGAACAAAAAAATATTTTTAATGTAGGGGATTTGTGCACTGGATAATTACTACATTAGCTAATAATTTAAACTAATATGTCAACCTGTTACACTATTAGTGATATAGATAGTAAAAATAAATTTTAATGAATACCTACCTACCTATTTAATATTAATACATAATTTGTATAGATAAATTAACAAGAAAAATCCCCATTACTTTTAATTGTATTGTAAAAGGTAAGACATGAGTTTCTTACACATTAATTTATTGAGATTATTAATATGAATTAGTACCCATAGGATACACTGTTTTATTTTTTTTTACTAATTCAACTTTTATTCAAGTAACAATTAAAATTAAATTAAACTTTATTACCGTTCCGGCTATGCTCCCTGCTATAAAGTTATACATAAATGATGTTGATTGGCCTGATATTTGTTTGATATATCCATACATCACCCAATATATACCTTCAAAAACATTACATAAGAAATAATTTACATTAATATTAATTATTTAATCAATAAAGTAGGTAGGTAGGTAATTTAATAAAATTAATAATTATTAATATTTTGGAATAGTAAACATTCAAATTTTTATTAGGTACCTTATTATTATCCTTTATAAGGACTTAAATAAAAACAAACGACAACATTATAAAACCAATTGTAACAACAACAAAAAAGTATACTCACCAGAAAAAGGAACATCTCTAAGTAAAGTAGAACCAAGACCTTTCCATAGACCTTTATAGCCATGATACTTTAATAAGCTTTGCATTGCTTGATGTACTTCTAAATAACTAAGTTTTTTTGATTGCATTTTAGTACGTATGAGTTCTAATGGACTGACTGTTGTAGCAGCTCCAAAACGAGCAACACATCCTGATATGCCAGAAATCCACAATGGTTGATTTTGATTACTGTTTGCATAATATGGTTTGGTTAAATCATGAATATGACATCGTAATTGTTCGTAAGATACAAAATAAACAATTGTGGCAGGTAATGCAAGTATTAATGTTGGACTCAACCCACTCCATAATGACAAAATTCCTTCATTTTTAGCAATTTGTTTAAACGCATCCTAAACAACAAAAATATTATTAAAATTTTTAAATCATTTCAATTAAATAAGTGTTTACAAGTGTTCCGTTAAATTTGATAGGCCTGTTGTACCATTGGACATTTTTATAATATGGCTTATCAGAGGTTTTCTTTTTTAATGTATTACTACATGGACAAATATGATCCATTAAACCATTGGAGTATACAAAACATTTATGTTTATTTGTTATCCTGGATTGTGCTTGCATGCGTACTTTTATTACATCCAATGGAGTAACTAAAAATGTGTAAATACATATAATTATGATTCAATTTTTAAACATATTTTTATACAAATAAATAACTAACCAAAAAAGGAAGTTATTAACGCTCCTGTACAAGCCGCAGCCATTTGTTGAACTGGTTTTATTCGAAACCGTGGATCATCAATCAATAATTTTTCATTTGAATTATATTTAGAATCCATGACTTTTCAAATAAGTTAAACCGAAAAAAATTGTTCATTAAAAATATCTATTACTTGTATTATTATATCTCTATTGAAAGCTCTTTTCGGCTATTGAAATTCGTCATCAAATTAATTAAATTTAATTAGGCCCTAGTTGACGTGTATGAGCCATAGACACTATAAAATACGCATAACAAATGTTACTTTGTAAATAGATTATTAGTAAATAATCTTGGTTACTAAGTGAAAATATAATAATGCATTTCGTCATCGATCTAATAGCCATTGGGTAGGGTACCACTGAACCAATAATAATATTATTATAAAGTCTTTGTTGTTTTTTTAATTTAGAAGAAAATAACCTACCGCAAACGGGAGTAATAGTATATTGTGTGGCGGGCGACGTGTGCGACACTGGTTAATATTCGGCGGTAGCTTGGAATCCGTCAGAATAGCCGCATGATCGATTATTATGTTAACTGTTTTATTTAATTATGTTGACATAAATATTGTGTTCAAAAAAGCATATAACTATTAAAATTGCAAATATCGTTTCGTTTATACAGTCCTTCATAACATGTACTAAACAATAGTACTTAAAAGAAAATCACACCTGAAATGTTGTTAACTAATATAATATTATATCACTACTTTTATAATACTCAAATATTACATAAAACGAACAGAATTTATCTCAAATTACCGCCAAAACTTCAACAAATGTCACGGACTATTAGTTCAATTAGTTCTATTTTTTGATATTTTAATGACTTAACCGCTATTGATCACAGGACGCTATCACCATTATTTAGTCGTTGGCGCAACTATAGGGGGCACTTAGGGTACTTAGTATCCCCCCCCCAAATGTTTTGATTACCTAATTAAGATTTAATAATAATTCGAGCATGAGATAATGAGATACAATAGCATGTGCATTATGCAATATGAATATAAGACTTAGAGAATTATTGTATCATAATTATCTAAAAGTCGATTGTATAAATATAAAATATTATATTTTATTTTGTAATACATAATTATTAATTAATAATAATATTTTTATCAAATGAATATTATGCGGGCATGCGGCGGTCACTATCCAATATTCCAACTGGCAACTTCCAGTATTTGAGTGCCGGTATTTCAGGATTCTCCACTAATGAATTGTATTTGTCATTGGTGTTTAAATTAAAAATTAATGCAAAAAGAATAGTAAAATAGTAAATTGTTTGTACATCTTAAAATACTCATAACTCGCTTTAAAATTAAAATGTAATAATAATCTTACCTTTAAATTTTATATGAGGTACATCCACTCTAATTTTTAAAATAACGTGATATGCTGAACGTAAAATTTGGTATGTTACGCACTTGAAAGACGGCGACAACACATACAGGTGCCACGTCCTCTTAAGTCTTAATAGAAAAAGATTTAACCAATACTATAGATATAGTATTACTGTATTAGAAATTTTTTTAGCTAACAATAAAAATAGAAGAACCAACGACCAGGCAGGGTCACGCTAAATGTAAAAAGAAAAGTGCGCCTTAAAATATTACGCAAATTACATGCAAAAACTGGCGGTCCATAATTACAGACAGCAACACGATTCACAAAAAAAAATTCTCGAGAAAGCATACCAAATTTGTAGTTAAATAATGAAGTTTGAAAATTCAATTATCTAATTGGAAATTGTGCATGGTGTAGTTTTCAAATCATTTTAAACAATATCAACAGAGCCAATTTAACAAGAAATTATTTTAGCGTATTTTCAACAATTTATTAGATAATATTCCCCGTAGCCCACATTTCAATGCACTATCCGACACCTATGGTTAATAAATAAAAAAACGAAAAACAAAAATACATCATAGTAAAACCGATATTTTCCCGAAATAATAAGGAATCAAATAAAAATTAGTGATACCCCAACAAACCACTTCACCATTCTCCGTGGAAAAAAAACGTCAAGTATAGAAAAAAACGGCTTAAACTAAAAGTTGTGATATCATTTTAAAGGTAGCTAAGTCTTTGAACAATAGATATTATTATGATATCTATAGTTCAAAGACTATAAACTACCTATAAAATGATATCTCAACTTTTAGAGCAGTTTTTATACTAACTTAGCGTTTTTTTACACGGAGTATGGCGGAGTGTTTTTGTGAAGTATATCTTAACCAGTAAATTATAATCCATACCATATTTTATGTACTAGCACATAATTCTTTAATATATTTTGCTTATAATGGTAATATCATAATAATGTACCTAATGCTTGTTTTTATTTGAAGTAATTATTTTATGGTGGGTGGTGGAAGACAAATCCTCTCGGCTCATATATTCGCTAAATTAATTTGTGTGGCTTCAGCCCCGCAGTGACAGCTCTACCGTATGTAATTTTTTTTACAAAAATAAGATGTTTTATCTTTTGCTAAATTATTATGATAATTTATAATTATATTATTACTATTACATTGGTGACAGACTGGTATAGTTACTATTCATCACTTATCAATGTCGTGGTAATGTCGTTTCAAGCGTTGATAGGTACTCACAAGAGTCAAGATTGGTGGGAGCTAAGATCATATACAATCATTGCATATTATCAATTGATCAAAGGGTGGAAGCAACGATGTAGGGAGTATAAGGTGATACCACGAAAGCTATTTCGATACGTCAGTTTGATAGTGCATTAGTGCCTCGGGATACACGCAGTCTAGTAAACGACACCTTTCGTTAATTTGGCCTGTTTTTTCTTTTTTTTTTTTGCATATAATATACGTTGAAAAGAAGATTTTCTTTGAAAAATAATATAAGATTGTGAAGTTTAAACATATACAAGTGATGTACTCAACGAATTCCCATTAATTGATTTTTGATATCTTGTTGTAATTCCAAAACAAATTATACCGTATGCACTTGCCATTTTCAATAAATATTTATACTTTATATTATAGTTTCCACATTATGGTAAAATTTTCTAACTATTTTGACTCGTTTCAAGCTATAAAAAGTTTTCAAATTTTGTAAATTATTTTACTGTTAGAAATTTAGAAATGTTTTTTTTTCCAGAGCTAACATTAGAAATTTTGATAAAAGATTCGCCACATTTTTTTTTACCCTTATTAATAAAAAAGTTTTGATGGCTTCCTCACACATGAGCATACAACATATAGAATATAGTTGCCCATGGGATAAATATGGATTTTCCAAGTCCAAGCCGCAAATGGATTATCCCCGGAGATCCCTTCCTCGTCCCTTCGGGATAAAAATTCATACTTGACGCTAATAAATACACGGGAAAATAGGGGCATAGCCAAAACCGCGAATGTCTAATTCCAAAAACGCCGGAGATAAGAAATAAAACTCAAGCGTTCAGGGTCTTCAATTCACTTAACTTAACGTAACCTGCACTTACTTTTCACTGAATAATACTGATGAATACGTCGTACCGAACTTCGCCTCTTATACCTTTGAAGGTTGAAATTTCTAGAATGAAGCATTTTATACGACGTCACTCACTATTTTCGAACATTGATGTTCTTTCTGGAAAATTCTATAACTTTTTTTTCACATTTATTGCAATAAAACAATATTAGGGCCTTAATCGAAATAAATACTATCCTATAGATTTTTATATTGAAGATAGCTGAATTACCTGGCGTTGCCCGGGAAAAAAATTTTCATTAATTAACTCCTTTTGGGTATAATTCGGTGTGCATAATATGGAAGCCAAATCATATTATATTTTAAAACCAGTTAATATATTCGAATGATTGAAATGTAGTTAGGTGCGTATTTAGTTATTTGTGCATATATGGCTGTATGATAAATATTCAAAATGACAATTGTATTGAAAAAAAAAATGTTTTATGTAAATGAAAATTGGATTGCGAGCGAAGCGAGGTTTTTTCTGGGCTAATCAAAACATTTACACATTTGCCTGTTGTGGGCTCTTTTTTTCCAATTCGCGGATCGGGCCTTTTCGAGCCAGTCCGACACTGTGCAGGACCCTAGTTGTTTCAGACAAAAAAATAAAACATCCACTGAGCAACATGTTTTAGGGCCGTTTCACATGGACCGCGTACCGTACAAGCACGTTTTTATTTATATTCGTTAAATTCATACGCGCCACGTATGCTAAAACGTGGACCTTGAAAAGCATTGTGTCTAGCATTCTAGAAAAATGATACAAATACCTCTAAATCCACGCCCTAGTATAATAGGCCCGATCGATTTTGCTATTTTTTTATGTTCATAATAGTTCGAATAAGTTTGTTAATGTTAATATCCCTATACGGAAATAAATGAATAAAGTTGAATTATTGGAAAATGTATGAAAAGCTGAAAGTGCTCTTTTAAGAAACTGCAGCAATTCTCACTTCATGACTGACTGTCTGACCAACGTAGAGTCTAAATTATGATAGCTGGAGACATGACATTTTCATAGTAAGGTTGTACTAAGAAAGGATTTTGAGATTTATGATAGACCTCAAAAAATGTTTACATTCTTTTTTATTTTTTTTCTTGGTTGAAACAAACTGAAATATAATAAATTCGATCTTACAATCAAAACAAAAACAATTCTTTCAAAAGACTGGTCGTTAGCCTAAACACCGCGGGAATCATAGTCTCGTCGACTGACGTTTCCGTCGCCTTATTATACACCTATATATAGTCATTGAAATTTGGTTGACACGGCATTTGTTGACTTCTGCTTCGTATGAAATAATAATTTGTGGGTAATATGATATATTATTTTTAAATCATTCATATTTTTTATAACAGTTAAATAATAGTGTGTACAACCTATAATAATATACTTTCAAAGTTTCAAGTACTTGATAATATTTTTAAATTACAACAAAATAACCAAAATATAGGTAGTTATTATTCGTTTGAATATTTAATTTCGTAAAAATGCGAACTTACTTCAAATTCAAAATTAAGCGTAACAAATATATCTACCTACTATAATAATTAAAATCAGATTTTATTTTAATATTAACCTTATGATAGTAGGTATATTATGATTTATGAAATAACAAAATATTATAAAAGCTTGACAAATGTTTAAAACTATAATATTTATTTATTATTTTTCACAAAGATTATAGCCATATTAAAATAAAAAAAACTTGTATTTATTATTTAATCTATAATTAATATAATATTTCTATATATATATATAACAAATACAATGGAGTCATGATAACTCAAAGTTGAAGGGAGATAAAAAATCACGTCGAAATAACTAACTAAAATTTATCCTAACCTAGTCCAATAACTTTAAGGGGAGTAAAATAAAAAAAAGCATGTAAGTGGGTGACGCTTTGCGTCATATAATTTTTTGAAATTTATTTTATAAAAAAACTGTTTTCTCTACGATATTTTTGTATGACAATATCCAATAGAATATTCGAATCTATACTTTTCAATGGTATTTTTGGATTCTTGTTTTAACTATAAATTATGCGGGTAGAAAATAAAATACTAATAATGTCATACATCACTGTCGACAACGTAAAACGTACATAATATTATTATTATTATATCGGTGTGTGGCAACGTCGTCGCCTAAGCAAGTACCACCCGCGTGCCACAGCCAGTTTGTTGTCAATTGTGTGCGTGTTGCAGATTATAATATCTACTTGTATTTTATAATATCAACAGTATTAAATATTTCTATTAAATTATAAATAATATTTATTATTAATATTGATACACGAGTGTGTAAGTAATAAACTGTTTTACTTGAGAAAATTTTAAAAAATGTATCCAACTTCTTATGAAAAATAACCAAAAAAATTCAAATTTAAAATTGGATAAAAATAATTTATTTGATGAATTCAGTCATGTAGAACAAGTTTTTAAATCGCAAATCCACAAATGGCAAAACAATTCAGCTTAAGTCGAAGTTAAGTGGTGTGAAATATTTGAGTACACTAAAGCTTATAAGTAGTTATAACATATTAACATTGAAACAATTAATATATGAGTAATCGTATAGTATTCTTTGGCAATGCCGGGTACAAATACGGTTGCTGTTGGATATACTATGGACAGACGAAAAAAATCGTTTTTTGGTTGAAATTATCAAATCAATTA
Source organism: Sitobion miscanthi (assembly GCA_008086715.1). Classification (NCBI taxonomy): domain Eukaryota; kingdom Metazoa; phylum Arthropoda; class Insecta; order Hemiptera; family Aphididae; genus Sitobion; species Sitobion miscanthi. Next base: position 29,103,369 of record CM017803.1, read on the forward strand.
TCATTGTGAAAACACATTTTGAAAACTTTTCTTGTAATGAGTTTTGTAATATATTATTAAAAGAATCTAAGTCACTGTTGGTTGTTACTCGAAGCAATTAGTTAAGCACAAAAGTAGTAGAAGAAGAAATTTACAAGCCATAATCATCAAAAAATTTTTTTTGTTTCTACTTTTGTGTACAAGTTGAACATTTATACATTTTTAACTTAGTAAAATAGTTTGCAAAATTTGAAATTTAAATGCTTATAAAAAAAAAATAGTACTTACCTATCAATGTATTTTTAATATTTTTCAACTGCTATTGTAACAATATATCAGGAGCCTTGTATAATTAATTTTTCAAGCTTTTTGATTAACCATAATTCTATACCTGATGACGTGACCCGGCTGTCGCAAATTGTCCGCTATCCGACAAAGTCGGATTGCCTACCCGGATAACTGAGGTGACTGACCTGCTAGACACCAAAAAAATCGCCGCGGCTATATGATTTTTTTACGGAATTTTGAATTACCGGCGGCATAACCCGGGCTACTACGTCGAACCGCGGTGGTCCTAACCATATCACAGTTCCTTATCACCAGATCTCCTTATAACACACCAACCGGCTCGAGATAGACGACCAGACCAAAAGACCACTGCAGCTTCCGACATCAGTTAAAACTCTTCGCCAACTCGGGGGGTTTGGAGGTCTCCCCCAGCGACGCTCGGAGAGCTAGTATATTATAAATGATAAATAATTGATGAATGCACTATGATATTGAGTATATTAATATATTTCGAGTCATGAAACTGCATATGCTTTATCTATAATATATTAGCTAATTAGCTATACCTAAATAATAATAAGCTCGTAGCTACTATAATAGTTTAATACCTAAAACGTCAGTAATATTCATGATTCGTACTGTTCAGTTTAGAAAAACTAATCAAACTAAGATACTGATTACTGAGTGAATAAAGAAATCTGTACTCATATAAATTGATGCCAGTGTAATATAGATTTTAGTCGATGACGGTATGTGTATTACTTATACATAAATATATTCGTAGTAGCGTGTGCTATACGATAATAATCGTATAATAATCAAAATCTTATAATTGATATTAATTGATTAGAAGCAATATAAAGTTAAGTATAGATGTAAATTGTAGATCACACGTATATGATGTGTACCCAAGCGTTCTCTGATTTACTAGTTATACAATTATAAAATACGTTTTATTCAATGGCTGTTTGTAACCAAACGTGTTGGCTTTTAGGCCAATGTGCTCAAACGTTTAGCGCCTGTATCGAGTATCTACTATTACAATATCTATCTATATGAGGAGTATCGCGATACTGATTTTTAAGTATCTTGTCCGTCCCCGATAATATTAGTAATTTATATTGCAAATATTATTTACTATAGTTAAACCTACAACTGTAAATTATTGGTAAACTGCCACTATTTGTACTGTCCATCGATAATAGCTTCATGACCTAGAACCATGATATAGGGACTCGCATTTTCCTTAATTTGTTAGTATAGGTACATTTTATAATTTTTAAATTGTAATGAATTTGAATATTTATCATAATAATCTGCAATACAATTTTTAAACTTTTATAGGACTCATAAGTGTTTGGCTTCTGAGAAACCGATGTAAGTATCTATATTAAAACTTAAAAGTAGTAGCTTTACGCAGCTTCACAAGTTAAGTTTGGAAAAATTCTTTATACTTACCTATTCAATACACACAATGATACATATACCTATTTATTTTTGATAAAAACTTTTAAAAATATCCAGATACTAAATATAATCAGTCGAGTGTATATCGAATTTAAAATTAAATTAAACAACAATTAAACAGAAAAGAAGTTTTCTCGTAAGAAAAATACATTTTAAAAACAAATACCTTTTACAAATTTTATTTTAATCAAATATACACATGAACACTTTTAAGAAACATACAGGTAAAATAAAATAGTTCTTAATTAATATTATAATTATTTTCTTTGTAACTAATTAATTTGTAATTGAGGTTTTTGAAAGTATAATCATATTAAAATAAAATTTCAGTTTGCATACATGGGAAAAACAATTATTAGATTAATTATTGTAAAAGGAGATCTTTTCAAAAAGAAAAGTAATTTTAATCAATTGACATTGGATCTATATGTGATGTTTGATTCACTTGTCTACGGCAAATCGGACAGTTATTTATATTTTTTTTGGTCATTTTTACAACGCACGCCGAACAAAATTTATGTTCACACGGTGAAAGCTTGACACAAACACATTTATCATAGCAAATAATGCAGCAGCATTCTCTAGATGAATCTCTTGCTCTGCAATTGTTAATGGCTGGTCTCTGGCCTAAAATTGAATTAAATAACATGTAATTTTATAAAATATATTATTAATCATTTATTTGTACTACTATATAATATGTTCATAGTAAAATAAGAAATTCAAAAAATATTCAAGTGGGTCCATACTTCTACCCTAGATTTTTTTTTTTAAATTGAAATTTTATCATTTTAGGAGAATATTTTTTAGAATTTCTTTACATGGGGTTATGCCCGAGGGGGGGACACTGAGTTCACTGCTATTATTCAAATTAGTATCTTGTTATATACCTTGGTTCATTTTTCTGCTACAACTACTTTTGTCTTCACTGCACACCGTGTTCTTCGATTTTTCCAGTTACTTTCTTGATTCTAGATTATCAAAAACAGAAAATATTTAAATTTGCAATAGACATAGTTCCAAATTTGTAATAATTAGGTATATTATACTGTATCAGTAAGGCATAACCATAATTCAATTTCGATGGGGGAGAGGGGGGTAGCAACTTTATATATATTACGTATAATTTGTAAACTTCATATTTCGGAGGGGGGAATAACTACCATTGGTTGTTCCACTATAATAGGAATGTATAGGTATGAAAGTATTAAATACATGATAAATTTCAAATTTTATGTGGAGTAACTATATCCTTGATTTTAATTCTGTCAAAGTAGAAATTGACGTATTCACTTTGACAACCGAAGATCAATTTGTCAATTAGGTAGCTAGTATAGTAACAAGCAAATTAACAAAATAAATATATATAAATTAATTGTTATTAAAATCCATCCCTTAAGACAAACACCAAATTGAACAATTTTTTTTTTAGTCTTATATATTGTTTACATTATGCGGGGTTACAGATAAAAATATTATTTAGGATATTTGGTGCGGTGCCGCAAAAAAAACAACCCATATGAACAATATATAGGTACTTATATAATAATTTTAGCTGAAGCATTTGCTGTCAGCCACAACTATAAGATTGAATATTTGAATTTTACGATATAGTTATAATATAATATGTTATAAATTATAATATACTACCTACCTATTTGAAAGATTTAGAGTGGGGTGAGTGATGAGAGAAAATAAATTATAGTGCACTAAGAGCACTCACAATAGAAACCTGTGCTTAGACGGACGACGATTCAAATACAGTTCAAATATGGTTCAAATACAAGTGTAATGTCTAAGATTTTAAATTATTGTTCACAACTACGTTCTACGCTTCACGACACTTGCTTGACGATTGAGACGTTTGCACGAAATAATAATGCTGACGCCCTGCATAATAATAATAGTCGACGATTACGCACGACTGGTGCGCACGATTCGCGTGGCCTTGTCAATGTGTTTGATCGTCAAAATAGGTCACCACCCCCAAACGGTCACCCTACAAGTCAATACCCAATAGCAACAGATGTTGCTTTTAGTATTATTTGTTGTTTTGGGATTTCATGTATAGGGTGAAGATGCGGCTTGATCATGCATTTTGTGGTTCACTGAACCACCAAAAATTCTGGGGAGGGTGTTATTTTAATAAGTTGGTACTTGGTCTTGGTAATCAATATCCGGTATAGACGTATACTGTATAGGTGATATAAAAATGGTTAATTTGATGGCCAATTCATTATTAGCAACAAATAGATACAATCACATACATTAACAATCAACTTATGAAGTTATAAACAGCTTTATGACCAAAAAGGTGGGTAAGTGGATGTCGCTCTTCTGTACAATAGGTTACAAGTGGGTCACTGTATAATGGATGGTATTAAATTTGAATTCAATGATATAATATCATTGTATACGAAATACGATTCTGAGCGGTGACGGTTTGTCAGTGTGGATATCTTATATTATATATTTTATATTGTTATTACTTATATTATTAATACAGTAGCCGGAAAGTTGAATTATTATTATAAAATTACTACAAAATAACTATAAAATAGTTATTCTTGGTTTTTTAATATGCAATTTCATCCAAATTTGAACTTAAAATAACTATAAAAAAAACTGTGTTTAAGTATTTTTTAGAGTTTTTGGTAACAGAAATAATTACTTACGTGGAACTTTGTTTTAAAGTTTTAATCCTTAGCTATAAAAGTTGAAAATTTTATACATTTTTAACTACTAAATAATTTGTAAATACACAATTTGATAAATTTCGTCAAAATTCGAAATGCTTATAAAAAAAATTATGCTATATATTTTTAATCTTATTCAACTGCTATTGTAACAATATAATATCAGGAACCTTGTATTACATTTTCACGCTTTTTGGCCCAACAAAATAATCTTTACTGGTATTTACATTTATTACATTTTATATAATTTATAAATACCTACTGTTATTGTGTTATGATGTATTGTGTGCTTACAAAATTTAAATTTATAATATTTTTTTTTAATTAATGAATTATTATTGTTAGTATATATTGAACTATTGAAAAATGGGTATATAAACTATAAAGCATAGTGCAAACAATTTTTATGTATCCAAATTGAATATATAGTATATACTATATAATTAATACTTAATTATATACAATTACCTATTACCTACTATAATTATTCGTATAAAACTATTCATTAAACAATGTTATATTAAGATATTTATTTAATAATTTAATAATTTATAGTAACACATAATTTCATTATTCATTAGTCATTACTTATTAGTAATTACATAGTAATTTCCGAACGCAAAGTTACTCATACGTACTAATTGTTCCTCTGTGTGTTTTTAACAAAAATACTTCGACATCATTCACGATAGTTGATAGTTTAATTACGATTTACATATGTATTTTTCTGCATCTAATACTATTATTGTTATCTAATTATCTTAACAACTATAGTATTATATATTATAATCACATAAAAACATTTATGAAATTATAAATATCTCGTCTCGACATGTTCTATAGAACACTTTCGAACTTTCTAGAAATTCGTATCTAAATCATAAATTGATCAGAGTTAACCTTCTGTCAAATTTTTTAGATTCTGAATGGAGCGATGAATAAATTGATTTTACAATGATGTGCATTTTTATTATTTTTTTTTTATCTATGTCTGTTTACAGTGTACACGATAAGTAATCAAAATAATTCTTAGATTTTCACTTCACTATCTTTTTCAGACTTTTCCGATATGAAAGCAAATCTAGTTGATGCATTGGGAAGGTCAAAATTAAGAATTCTCACACATTTCCAAAATCACCAGGAAAAAACAAAAAAAAATATAAGGAAAAACTGGAATTTTTACGCAAAATCGGTTTTTTACAAAATCGATTTTGGTTTTTTGGTATAACTCTAAAACAAATTACCGTAGATAAAATGTTTATATTAACATTTTCTATACACCATACAATTTTCAAAATATTTTCACTTATTTTGAGCTGTTAACAGACATTTTCAGTTTCCAATTTTTTTAGTTTTTTTTGTAAATAAATGTCAATAAAATTTTATTTGTTGGGTAAAAAGCTTGAAAATGTAATACAAGACTACGGATATATTGTTACAATAGCAGTTGAAAAATATATAATATATATAGGTATGCATAAAAGCATAATTTTTTTTATAAGCATTTAAAGTTTAAATTTGGACAAAATGTATCAAATTAAAAATTTATAAAATATTTAACTTTTATAGCTAAGGATTGAAAATTGATAACTAGCTTCCCAGTAAGTAGGTTATTCTGTAACCAGAAAATATAAAAATATAAAAACACAGTATTAATATAATATAATACAAACTGTCTCCGCTCAGAATCGTTTTTCGTATACATTTATATTACCTATTTCATTGAATTCAAACTTAACACCATCCATTACAGTTACCCACTTGTAACCTACTGTTCAGCAGAGTGACTTCCACTTATCTTTGTCCGTTTTATTTTCATTTTGTCTTTTGGATATTACTTTTAGAAACAATAATAGGTACATTTGTAATAAAAATATGTGATTTATATATATTTTACAATCATTTCGATAACTTTAAAAAAAAATTCTTATCTGAAAAACACAAATAGGTACCTTTAGTACCTATATACTAACACTGGTATCTACTCTGATCTGATATTGACAAGCGACATTTACATGCAATTCTTACGGATTTAAAAAAAAATATATTCGATATTATTTTGGACTTTTGTTGTAAGAAACTAGGTAGTAGATTTAAATCAGTTGCAAAATATTTGGCAAGAGTTTTATTCTTTAAAATAGTATTTGACCAAGAATTTATAGTAGGTACCTACATATAATAATTCATCTCCTAAAATAGTACTTATTTAGTATTTGTATATAAAAATAATAGCTTTTCGTTTAAATGGAAGTGGTATATTCTTTGGCAGTATCATGATGTAGGTACGTTTGGCTAAAATCACCGAGACTAAATCTTGAAATTGTTTATTCAATTTCTCGTGCATCATTATTTATTTTAAATTAATTACACCGTCTTATAAAATATACCTAGGGGGCGGAGTAGCCGAGCGGATTAAGGCGTCGGTTGTGACGCACACCGGCGCCGGTTCGAACCCGGCAGCGGGTGGCATTTTTCTTCGGGCAAGTCACGGTGTCCGGAGAGAAGTTCCGCCATCCCCCACCCGGGCATGGCAGATACCTACGGGTGCCCACTAAAAAATCTGCCAAACACAAACATTTACGTGAAAAAATTCACCGTTCCAAAACCTTTCACCACCACCACAATAAAACCATACAAAACAACTAATGGCCACATAGATGCAGGGCTTAAGGATCAATAATAAAAAATATATATATATACCTATACCTAATAAATTGATGGGCACAACATTTTTTCATAGTCATTAAATTTAAATTTGCTAAAATATTGATTTTTGAATTTTTCATATAATGATTTTTGCTGGTTATTATATACCTAGCAATTGTTATATTCAAACAATATTAAATTGAGAGACTAAACTTTTTGCCATTGTGTATTGTTATTTTACTACATTTTTATATGTTCCATATCGTACCTGGCAATAAATTTTCAACATATTTTTACTAATTTAAGCTATTTATATCACGAACCTATTCACACCATTCTACTCTGTACGCGATATTGACAATAATATAATAGGTAATAAGTATATTCTAGGTTTATGGCTAAATAAATTCAACATACCGAACCTGCAACAAATAATACATATCTAGTATAAATAAATTATAAAATATCCTAAGAAATAGAGTCTCCGCTCACAGCTGCTCAGAAAAGTTTTTTTGCAGCGACTTATTGTTAAATTAAAATTTAACACAATATCCTTTATAAAATCTATAGGTTGGTAGGTACTCAATGACGAGGTTCACTCAAAATCTACAACAAAGCAAAGAAACTTCTCCGGTATTTTAATATGTTACTCATATAATTTCTTTCAGACTTTTTAAATGCATTTAATTATATTTTAGATTCCGTACAATCATTAGTCATTAGGTATTGTCTATAGATACTATGAAAACATAGTAAATTGACAAGTTTTAGCTCACACTCAGGACTCAGGAACTCAGCAAAACATATTTTGGCAATAAACGATGAAGACGTTGATTTATATTGCATATATAATGATCGAGCTATATATAACAATAGGTACCTAATTAGTAATTTATTGGAACAAATTCACTTTAGCTACCCAGAGCGTTTTTGGAGTTTTTTTCGAAATATACGTATTTCGACGAGTTGAGAACAATGGTGAAAAAAAACAATTATTTTAGAAGTTATAGCCATCCAAAATTTGCGTTATTACGTTTATATACGTATGCACGACACACTACTTTAATGCCGAGCGCAGCGCCTATAATTAATTTTAAACAAAAAAAACAAAAATATGCCTCGATTTGTTGTGTAAAACCACCTTGGACAGGCCTCGGAATTAAAAAAAAGTTGTTAAAAAGCACAAAATCTGCTAGCGTTGCCACTCGCTCGTTGCGCTGCGCTCGGACAAAAAAATCGAAAATATCCCCAGATTTACTGTGTAAAACCACCTTGGGTAGGCCTCAGAATTAAACAAAGTTGTTATGGCCAGTCTATTAAAGTCACATAAGTATAATAATAGTAGCCCCCTTCGCCTACCGGCTCCGGTCGCCAAACTCATGGTCCTCCGCGCGGCATTAAGTAATGTTGCGCGCATTCGTATTAAACCTAAAATCTCAAACTTTGGATGCATCCATGGCTATAAATTCCAAAATAATGGTTTTAAGTTTTTGCACCATTGTTCTTAACTCGTTGAAATGCGTATATTTCGAAAAAAAATTCCAAAAATGTGCTGGGTAGCTAAAGTGAATTTATACCAATTTTTAAACGACAACTAAAAAAAAAACCAATAGGTGATTTTATCAAAGTTCAAAGTAATACATTATTACAATTTAATACCATTGACGTTATGTGTGTTTGTTTGTATTAGTAGGTATGTGCATTATTAGTCGCTTTAACTAAACCTTTTTTTTTTTATAGAGCTTAATTATTATTTTTTACTACTTTTTTAAAAACTTATTTCTGATTATGAAATATTATAATTTATAAACGTGTAAAATGTCCAAAAACATTATACTATTAATACAATTAGCCATGATATGAATATAGTAGGTATCTACGTCGTACGTGTAGTAATTCATGATTTATAGTTTAAACAAGGTTATAGATTGTATGTATAATTCAATTATTATCTATAGCCAAGATTTAAATACACCTTGTACAGATAACTTGTACATAGAGCCATGGAGGCACAGAACAAAATAATGTGCATCGTCTTCTATGCTAGAATATGACTGAAGCACAGTTTAAGGAGTAGGTACTCTTAAGTAGGTACCTCGTACCTGTATTTAGGAATAAACTGTGACTGAAGACACTTAAAATGTACATAGATAGCGAGAAAAAATACGCAGTGAAAAGTCCGGTCATCGACCGATCTATTGGTTATTCATCTCGATAAGTCCGGTTTCCGGTATACGGTTCACTACCACCCACACATATTATACCAAAGCTGCGTCGCGGTCGGTACACTTTTAAAATTCATTACAAAATCTGTTTATTTTCTTGTCGAATCGTGAGGTAGGTTAGCTAACCAAGTTATTGACATCTGACGTTTAAAATTCGAATTCATTGAACTTGTTGGCCTAACCTAGCGCGAGATAAGATTTATACATCAATCTGTATTCTAAATTATGACTTTAATATCCGTACGGTACGGGTGTGAAAATGTGACCTGCGAGAATCCGGCACCAAAAGCAATGGTAAGTAATTTCATGTCGTATATACCCATACCATTGATTAGATATATTATATTTTAATACTTTGATTGTATTTATATCAAAATGATAAGTATGATTATAAGTAGGTATCTAAAGCCTTGCAATGTCATGCCAAATGCCAATAACGTTATGTTTATCGTTGACGCTGAATATGTTTTTAAATATTATAGGTGACTAACTAGTAATAGTTGTGGTGGCTTATAAACAGTTAAACAATTAACACAAAATATAGTGTAGCTAATTAGGTTATTTGGGCTGCAGAGTGCAGATTGAAAATGTTGATGGAAAAATTAAAATACTCACCTATTAAGAAGACCCAGGTCTGTCTTCGAAGTTGATTAAAATCTGAATCTCTTAGTTTCAGGGGCGGGCCCAAAAGCTCAATTTTGACGCAGCCGCGTCAAATATTCAAATGGGTGGTGGCAGTAGGGCCTGAAGTCTATGCTAAGATCTGGGCTAAGGTCTTGGGCCACAACTCAACCTTTTTCAGCCTTATTGTATTTACATCATAGGTACCTAACTTTGTTATAAGTAAATAATGTATACAATGATAGTATTGTGAGGTTGTAGTAAATACTTAAATATGAAATCATGTCATTTAAAATGTAAGTCCGTCACTGCTCAGTTTTATATGCCTTTATATTTTGTAACCTATTAATATTATTTATTATAAATTGTAAAATTGTGTTACTGGTAATTAAATTAATTTATGAGTTAAATATTGAAAGAAACATATAAAAAGACGTCAAGAAGTATAGAAATTTAGTGGTTTAATTATTAAAAGACTATAAAAAGTTAATACATTTTCCAAATAAATTTTAATTATTGATACCTACACTATAAAAATATATGCATAAATAGATATGTTGAACCATTGAGTTTAGGTATAATAAAATTGTACAGGATGATCGATGATTCACCAAGCATGCTCATCACCTTTTTTCCTCAATAATGTCTTTAAGTACCTATATTTAAGAACTCTAAAAATCTAAATTATTCAAATTCATTATTAAAGAGGAACATGGGTCCATGGGGGTGAGCATGTCTGGTAAATCACCCTGTAATTAAGTTAACTTTTGATTGCATCCAATATTTACAAATCAATTTATTTTATTCAGTAACATTATTTTAAGAAGTATTAACACGTAGAACACTTCAGAATAATTTTCTTAAATATTTCGTTCTTAGGTATTCTATAATCCAAATTTATATTTATTTATTTTTTACTTATATAATATTAAATATGTTATCTATTCATAATTATATTATACATGCTGTTTAGGTTATATAGGTACTTTAGAATTACTAAATAATAATTAGAAAAAATGAATACCGGTGTTATGAAACTGAAGCTTAATTCAATATTCCCAGGAACAACAAACATTTTGGTGGTTGGGATTATTATAGCTAAACAAAATCCTAAAGTAATTGTATCAAAACAAGGTAAAATAATAACATTTTAGAGTAAACTATTGTTTGTTAACATAAAACGATTAACACAAATATAATGTTATTTCAAATTTGAATAAATGATTTATGTATAATTTTAGGTTTTAAATCATATTTAAATATATACCATTATCTTCCTAAAACTTAAACAATACACATATATTGAAACAATTGTTTTTCATTCATAATAATTAAATATTTGGTTTATAATTTAGAATTAAAACTATAAAAAATTATTCAGTATAAACATTGATTATAAATATCTATGTACTATTAATTATTATATAACTAATAAATAAATATTTAAGATAATTAAAACAAAAACTAAAAATATGAATGCGTACCTAATTATATATTTTTTAATAGATAATAAAGAAAAATCTGTCTTTTCATTTACTATACGTGACTCCCCAGAAGATGTGGTTAATATAAGTGTTTGGGGTTCTAATGCTTATACTACACGTTTGTATAATGATTTTAAAATTGGAGATGTTGGTAAATATAAAATAATATGCGATATATATAATATATTGTCTGTTAGTTTTTGAAATTATTTATTTATACTTATAGTTGACTTAGTTAATTCAAATGTTACTTATAACATGGGTATCAAAGAAAAATATATGCCCAAAAGTTCTAGGTAAATATAATATACTAATAAACTTAATGACTTAAATGGTTACTTAAATTGTATATTTGTATACCTACCCAGTACCCATCTAATTTCTTATTATTAAATATTTAGCCCATTCTATTTAACATTAAATGAAATGTCATCTCAAATGTTGCTACATGATGTTCATGATTCTTTGAAGTATAAATATCTCCTCAGAATTCCTACTTGTCCACGACACATGTTTATTAATATTGAGGATATTCATTCTAGTGGAAAAGAGATGAGTGGGAAATTGTGTTGTTTGTTGGCTGCAGTAAGATGTGTAAGTTATAATCAATTGACAACTTATCAAAAATTCAAAAGTGATACTTAACACCTAATTTAATATTAAGGTAAAGTTTACTAAATTAATAAAAACCAAAGTTGGCAAGGAAGCGTTCTTAAAAGAAATAATTGTCATGGACAAAACATACCCAACACTTGTAGTAAGAATTTGGGATAAGGAACTATCAGAAAGAGCTGCACAATGGATACCAAAAAAAACAAGTAATCAATTATAAAATTATACTGTTAGTCATGACTCATGAGTTAAATGAGAAAACATTTTCTTTTCATTAAATATGAAAGGTTTTTTTTTTATAGCATTGAAACATTAATAACAAATAACAATAAGATAAATTCAAATATATTAACTATTTTTACTAACAAATATATAGTATATATATTAATTTGATCTAGTGTAAAACTATCAAATAAGTTTTAAGTATATAATATCATCTTTTCATTGAAAGATCATTTGATAATATTTTTATTAAAAAATCTTCTTATACCAAAATAGTATAATACCACATACTTCAGTTAGATGGTGTAACTTTTTAAATAATTTCATTTAATTTAACTCAAAGTTATACTAATATAACCTGCTATAACTCTCAAGTCCCATTAATGTATATAAATTAACTAAGCATGTCATTAAGTTTAAATTAAAAAGAAAAACATAATTAATTGATTATATTTTTGTATTTTAGTCTTATCTTTCTCAAATTTATACTTGGAATGGAATGTTTTTAAAAGAAGCATGACAGCTGTTGTTTCCAATAAAACAATTATTACCGAAGATCCAATTACAAATGAAGCTAACGATTTAAAAAATTACGCAAATACACATTTGACTGGCCTGTCTACTAAATTAAACATTAATATTCCCAATTGTAATTAATACTTATGTTTATGGTTATAGTAACTATTAAGTGCTATAAGAGTTTTGAAGGAAAATATATGTGGTTCTATAATGTACATTGTACTATTGTTGATTTCTTATATATTTACTACATAACGAACATGCATAATATAGTTTTTCTTTTTATTATTTTTACACAATATAAATATTTTAAAATTTAATTATGTCACTCTATAATAGTTACCAATTACATCATATTAGAAATTTTATTTTATTTATCAAACACGCGAAACATAAAAATTTCATATTTAGGTTAGAATACTTTTCTGTCCAACTAATATTTTAAATGATTTTTAATGTTTTCAGTGTCAGCTATAACAGACATTATGACTTGTAAACGAGTTTTAGTCAAGTCTAATGAAATTAGTAGACAATTTACAGCTATCTTATATGCAATTGTGAGCAAATTCAATATTGATGGACTATCTCCATTGATTTTAACTAAGTGGCAAGTAATTTTATTATTCTAAATTGATATTGTAATAAAGAGTTCTTAAATATATGAAACACTTTGTGCAGTAATCTATGTGGTATGAGTGTAAACAGTACATACTTAATGTGTCTTAATCCAGAATGTACTTCTAATTTTGAAATGGAAACTGAATCATATGAATTGGAAAGTATATTAAATATTCGATTATCAATAACAGATTCTACAGGTACTCTAGAAAACTGTATATTGCATCATCAAGTTGCCACCAAAATATTAAACAAGGTCAGTAATATTGAAAAAGAGTAATAAGTTTAGTATTGACGCTCGTAAAATACAAATTTAGAAAGAATAATGAAACGCTTTATTCAATAGTGTAGCAACACTATCTTTAAACATTTATTAATATTTTATTTGACTAAAATAAAATAATTAACAATTATAGTAAATAAAACTTATCAGTCATAGTTAGTAATTACTAGTTATATAATATTTTTATCAGGTAAATTATTTTCAAAATTTGAGCTTGAACCAAAGGACAGAATTAAAATGGAAATATTTATTCACTAATTGTATGATCAAATTAGTGGTAACAGAAGCCCATCCTGATGAAAAGTTAACCATTTTAGTAGTAGATATAGAAAATGAAGGGCCAATATCTAAATTTATATCATGTATACCAATATATTAAACTTAATGCACAATTTAAGTCTCAAAAATGTATTCTTGTATTTAAAAAGTATGACTTCATAATTTGTAATTAAATATTTTAAATGTAAAAAATTAGTTTCACAAATCAGCATGTACATGTAAATACTAAAATTAAGCGGATACAGTTTAATCTACATTATAATTTATATCTAAACATATAATAGTTAATTGCTTCATGAAAGTATACCTAAATCATACCATTTTTTTTTAATTTTCATAAGATATACAGTTATTATACTTAATAAACAATTAAAAAAATTGTTTTTTAGCTCTAGACACCATCATAAATATTTAATTATTTATAACTTTTCCCCACAATATACAGCAATACAGTGCACACTCACCAGACAATTTGGAATAATAATGGTGACGTTTAAAACTCAATAAATGAGCAAATGTTTTTTTTTAAATAATTTTTATACATTTATTAGTTTACAATACTGAATACGTGCATATTGCATATAGTTTATTTCAATACAATTTGTTGAATTATAAATGATTAGTGATTACTGTTCAGAGAAACAAGTCTGGGAACCAATAACTGATTAACAACAGCCACGTTCCTTAAATAGTCATCTAGTTATTTGGGGAAGACTACAAAAAAAATTATTATATTTTTATACTGACAAAATATTAGGGGAGTTAATAATATTAAAATCAAATAAAAAATAAACTTAATTTTTATTACTTATAAATCCCACTAAAATTGTTATTAACTTAAAAATTAATTCTATACTTGAACAAATTTCTTTATTTTTCAAGTCCAAGTTGTAGCAGTTTTAAATTAAATATGATTTTTTTTTGTTCATTGAAAATGAATTCCTTCTTTATTAAATGCAAGTAGTAGTCTAAAACAATAAAAAAAAAATTAAGTGTATATTATATATTTATATACAACATAAATGTTCAATCAATTGATAGTTTTAAAATATAAAATTATTTTACTGGCCAAAAACAATTTCTCGTTCATTGAATTTAAAATGAATACAAAGGTTTACTTACTCAATGAATTCATCTATATCCATTTTTCTAGCTCTTTTGTTATATAAACCATTTTTGTTTAGAACATCATCCAGTTTTTGTTTAATATCAAAGTCGTCTCCTATTTCCTAATTTTAAAATAAATAAATAATTAATATATTTATAAAAAACATAGCAATATTAATAACACATTTTATTTTAACCAAATTTTTATTAAAGGACTATCCAAGAACAAATTTACAAAAGCTAAATCATTAGTATTTGGTATAACTAAAAACTAAATAGTCGAAAATATTATCTGTTATTTGATTTGATTAGCAGAGATATTTAAAAATGGTACATAATGTCATGGGTTTATCTGTTAGCTCCCCACAATACACACATTTCCTTGAAGTGTCTTCATTATTGTATTTATATATTAACACAAGCTTAGATATTTTCCTACAATTTGATATCAACATCCTATTGAAATAATAAATCTTAAAGGTAGAAAACATTTATTACATTCATAAATTATATATTTTTTTTATTAGTTCATAATATTTTACAAATAGACACATAAACATGTAGTGTATCCGGTATCGTGTATAAAACGATGGGTTAATTATCTCTGTCAATTTACAATTTTAAAATACTCATAACCAACTTTAAAATTAAAATATAATAAAAAGCCTATAAGATTCCCAGGATAATAATCTTACCTTTAAATTTCATAAGAAGTCAACTCACTCTTAATTTTTTAACTAACGGAGTCAGACGTGATCTGCTGAGCATACAATTTGCTATGTTACACACTTGTAAGACAAACGTGATGTCTGTGTATTGTCCTCTTAAAGGGCATAAAAACCTAACCTAATCTGAAGGGGGGTGGGGGGGGGTTCACTGCTGACTGTGTTTCTGAACTTGAACAGAATATAAATTAATACTACAAATTCAATCGTTAAATTTAACATTTTTATTTTATTTATATTTAATCTGATATAAATTTGTGTTTATGAGACTGGTGTAATTATAATTTTGATATACTTTCTAATTTGTTCTTAGTGTTTAAAACTATTAGAGTAAATATTGTTTATACCGTTGATGTATCACGTTAGCAGTATTTTTCAGTATATATTAATTATTAGGTAATAGTAGTATATATTACATTTTAAATCACATTTTTGAAGAAATGTGTGTATTGTAATGCCAATAAACGGGCGGCCAGCAGATGAAAGCCGTGACATCGTGCATCATTTTTAAATGATGCTTAAGATAAATTTAAATTCAAAATATTTTTCGGTAAATTCTTCATTAGATAGTACTAAAACTAAAAATAAAAATAATATTTTTAACTAACTTGATTTTTTAAAGAACAATAAACTCTATAATTTTTCTCTAATGTTACTGCAACAGCATTTTGTTTAAAAATTGCACCTAAAGTTTTATTTTTCCTGGAGAATGCAATTCTGGTTAAGCCATCCCATTCGTTGAAGTTAATGGCAGGTGGTGGATTACGAGGTTCTATACGCACCACATTGGACTCTACTTTTGGTGGAGGTCTAAAATTATTTTTTCCAACCTAAAACATTTGAAAAAATATACATTTTAGTAATAAATAAACATTTAAAAACTAAAAGAAATCTATAATTTACTTTCATTATAAGATCAACTCTAGCTAATAGCTGTGTGTTGATTGATAAACGGCAGTACAGTTTGTCACCAGGCTTGGCCACAAGACGATATGCGAATTCTCGTTGGAACATAAGTACAGCACACCGGAAAAAAGGCCTGTACAGAAATTTAAAGTTATAATTTGTTTTTGTTAAAAGTACCAATCAAGAATACAACATTATATTATTCTCTTTACATAAAGTAAATGACATCAATAACACTTGTTTAAGAACTATTTAAGTAAATTCATTTTTTTTTGTGTCAACTTAATAGAACACTTCATAATATTTTACCTGTGTGAAAGTAACTTGAAAACCAGAGGAGATGATATTTGATACGGAATATTAGCTACAACTACATTGAAAAATGGTAATTCAGATTTAAGGACATCTCCGACTCTTATTTGCAATTTATTTTGGTAAGGAGTGTTCATAACACGCTTTTTCAACTCGGCCACTAACCTAAGAATACAATAAATTGTAATAAATGTCCATGTTTCAATAAAAATATATTGATTCATTTTGATATAAATTTTGGTTAAATATTCATCAAATAGGTATTATATATTTAGAAAAAAATGAATACTTAATGATTTAACTATTTAACACCTAAACCAAAGATATTATTTCAAATAAATTTACCTAACATCAATTTCACAAGCTACCACTGTCTTAACACGTTCCAATAACTTAACAGTTAAGTTTCCTGTTCCAGGGCCAATTTCAAGTACAGTATCTGTAGGTAATAAAGCTGACTTCTCTACCATTCCTTGAATAATAAGCGGATTTTTCAATATATGTTGTCCAAAATCTTTTTTGAACATTATTCCTAAAAATTAACATAACATTAATATTGTGTATTTTATTGTTATAATATCCAGTATTCTTTCGCTATTTGCCCCTATTTAATAACAAAAAATATTGGACTATGTGTCTATATAATAATTAATTGATTAAAATAAATTTAATCAAGTGACAAACTACTAATATAATTTTATTTTCAATCTTTAACCCACCAAATATGTTGAATACGAAAAAAAGGATTTTTAGATTATTAGATATTATATTGAAAGTATTGGTGTATTATTTTGATTGTCCTGACTCCTGAGCATCTTCTTATTCGCTGAAACCAGTGGAGTTTTTGGTGGGAGAGGGGGGGGGGTCGTCCTCCATGTCTGGAAACCCCCCAACTTTAAAAAAAAAGTTCTAATTTATTGGACATTGGTGTTATCATTTATTTTATAGTATATTAGTATACTATTTTTATTTTATTATAAAATAAATGGTATTTTTCTATAAGCGGTAAAACTGAAATTAGTTTGATTAGATTCGACGACACAGAGACTTATCTACAATTTATCAGGGATATTCAGAAATTATTTGAATTTCATCGGATCATTACGATAATAAAAATACCCCCAGTGAAAATACAGTAACAACGAAAATATTGTGAATGTATGTAGTATATTTTAATCTAGTTTACAGTTTATCAGTATAGAGAATTATACATTTCATTATTAATAATACCCCATTGATGATACTATTATATTATTATGATATTATTTATTCAATTTGTCGTTCATTTTTTCGTCTACCATCGTGCTGTACATACCACTGTTCACCACTGTACCAGATGTAAATATGTTATTATTGGACTTCAAATCATTAATTTCAACAGATGAAAATAAAGCTCACTTCTTACGCCTGGCACAAAGTACATGGTTGACTTAAATGAATGTAAAGAATCTGTATTATTGGCTAAGTTCAAATTATGGCAAAGACGTTTAGAAAATATTAGATCATCAAATATACCAAGAAATTCCATGGAAGCAATAGTTTTATGCAATAGACAAGTTTATCAAAATGTATTTAATTTCTATGGATTTTTGCAACTTTACCAGTATCAACTGTATCTAGTGAGAAGTGGTTTTCAAATTTGAAAAGAATAAAGACATACTTGTGAAACACAATTTCACAAGTAAATCAACATTGGTTAATTTATTCTTTTTATTCTTTTATAATTAAATCTTTTTTTTTTAATATAGGGGCGGTTAAATAGTTCAGCTATGCTAGCTTTCCACAGAGACGTTGGAATTATTGTCAATGAAATGATCGACAAACTAAGTTTAAATAAGAGGCACTTAGATTTTTTAACTATAGATCTACTTTAGTTTAAAAACTTTATTTTAAAATAATGTTAATATTTGAAGGTAATTTTTAAGATCAATATTAGTAATCAGTATTAAGTAATAACCTACAACTTGTCTATTATACCATTTACATGAGTTTCAAATGTAAAACTTGTTGTCAATTTCCAACATAGTTATATGTTAAAAAGTAAGTTCTATGTTTTTTTACATCAGTTAATAACTCTAAGAATGTTGATTGGCAGAATTGACAGCTCGGTATAAATGCAGTTTAGTTCCCCCTCGCCAATTTGAATTCTTTTATCGAAACTTAAGTAACTCTACAAGTTATAACCTAATGGAATTAAGGATTTTGCAATTTTTTATATGTGCTAAGCGTATTTTCCCACCACACAGGTTAGGCTAACCAAGAAATCCTTCCCTCGGATTTTTATATTTTTACACATCTTTACTGAGAGTATGCAGCTCTCAGATAAATAAGCTTTCTCGACGATTCATTTACCTATGAACTAATATACAAAAAGAATATTTTGTGTAAAAAACATGTTTTAGGAATATATAGAACCCAGTATGTTTAAATTTGAATATTTTATAAAAATCTAATAGATATCTAGTAAAATTTTTTTATTTTTATTTTCTACCAGAAGGAGTGCTTTGGTTTCAACATATTATAGTACCTTATCTTTTAGCAAATTGGAAAAAGATGGTACTTTAGAGAGGTCATTTTTCGATTTTCTCAATAATTATTTAATGCCACAAGAAAAACTACTGACAAATTACGAAAAATCGCTTAAAATGTGATTTTAATTTCTAACGCGTTTTTTATCACCATAGCAACGAATAAAAAAATTATAATATTATAATATCAATTCAACTTATGGGCTATAATAAATAATAAAAATGTAAAAATTCCTGACTGATAAACCGTTTCCACTAAGAATTGTTTTTCTTATACAATGATATTATATCATTGAATTCAAGTTTAATACAATCCATTATACATTGACTCATTTGTAACCTACTATACAGCAGAGCGACATCCACTTACCCGCTTTTTTTATTTTTATTATTATTATTTTTTTATTCATAAGTCTGAATTATTTAGGTTTGAGTTTGAATACATAATACTATTCTGTTAATGAACTATATGCAATTATTTTTTATTTTATTATTATTATTTTTTGAATTCATAAGTTTGTGCTACAACAGTTAAATATAGGTACACCAGTATGGCAGTACATCACCATATTATAGATTAAATATAACTGTTTATTTTTATAAACTGTTACCTACTTTTATTTGTTTTTTCAGTGTTAAATACATTTTTATGAAAAAGAATATTTTTGCATATAAAAGATTATTTTGATGAAATTATAGAGCATAGAAGCATCTTATTTTCAAGATTTTAAACGCATATAAATACGGTCTCTAATTATATAGTATAATACATAGTTTTATTTTAACGTAATTTTTCCATTTATAATTAATTAGGTTAAATACGTTTTTAATTATCGTTATATTTGTATACTTTAAATATAAAATGTTGGTACCCAATAAAATATTGTATTTTTATAGTATCATCGTATATTTCTGTTAGCAAAAAAACGGTTTTAAGCTGGATATTTGGTAAAATTCATGTTTTGTTTTTAACATGATTCACTACTAATTCACTCCAGGCCTGTGTGGTGAAAATACAACTTTTTCTAGCCAATAAACGGAGCCCAGAGGTGAGTAAATAGCATCAAGGCTAATTGTAATATTATGAATAGTAGTAATAGTGATGAATTATCGGAAAACATTACTAAAATTCAAACGAATTACGAAAACCATTTTTAACCACCAAGAAGCAAGATAATGAAGTAAAAATGTATCTAAATATTTTGTAATATTACCTTGTCTGCCATAGTCACTAGGACCTTTTTCCTTTTTCACTTTGGGCATATTGAGCAGATAATATTATTTTGTTTATTAGTATACCTTAATTCTTGAATGTTCAAAAACACTAGGTAGTCTTAAAATATAATACTTCAGCATTTAGCGATGTAGCACCTCACACATGTGCTGTTATTTATCACGAGACTTTTAATCAAATTGTTGCCTTATCATTATTATTACCAGTTATGAAGGTAAGCAAGTAATCCAGGATCCTGGTCCTGGTACTTATTTAATATTCACGTCGCGTATTTCTTTAGAAAAGTTGATAAGTGATAACACGTTTCTTGATTTTCTATAGGTTATACTGTAAACAGACTAGGTAATAGGTATATATTATTTTTATTATTATATTTTACATAACATTATTAAATAAAATTAAACTAATTAAGGTACAATCACATATTTATGTTGTATTTACTTAGTTAAGGAAGGATCTTTCCACATTGGGCACTAGGCAATTGAAAACAATGCTGTATTGTATTTAAACATTTTAAATATTTATAATAATCCCAGTTATATGTTTTCATAAATATTAGCCATATTATACTGTACAGCGTACATCGCCAGTTAGTAAGCTATCGGCTGATAGAGTTTTAGGATTTCTAATGTTTGATTGCGACTAATGTATAATTTAATAATAACATTAAATTATATTTTCTACCAATGTTTGTACTAATTTTGCATCATCAACCTAAAATAAAGTTATGGCCAAACACTCGTGACCGGCCTATTGAGATTTTCTCGGTAGCTTAGAGTCTGGGCCTGTCTCTGTAACAATGTTACATGTCATGTAAGTAAACATTATAATTTGTTAACCATTTGACATTACTTAATTTATCTAATGAAATTGCAGACAAAGCATAAAAACCATTACCAAACGGCAAACTATGATCAATCGACAATCATTAGGTTTTAGATTTAGAAATTGAATAATACCTTATGACTTTATTGTTGACCACTACTTACCTAAAATAATAATTTTGGATCAATTGCGTCGTCTTAAGAGAGTAAAAGAGTAATAGTCTTAAGAGAATGCTACAAAGTATTAACTAAATTTTTCATAGTTGTATTTTTAGGTATTATATCATATTCAATTAAATTTGTAAGACCAATACTATGGATTCTAAAAACGAATATTATTAGAGTGTTTAAGCATTGTGATTATTTTTATATTAAACTAAAATTTGAATATTTAATTTCTACTTCATAATATTAAAAACGTATCTAATATTTAAATGTAATAGGTACTGGTAGTGTTGATCCCACAAAATGTAATTTGCTCTTGATAATATGTATGATTACAAATCATTGAAGTTTTTGACGACTGATGACTCAAAGATTGTTGAAAAGCCTCAACTGATTTTTACCTATGTATTACCGTGTAAAGGCCACTTTTGATTTATATTACATAATACCATCATATATTACATTTTAACTGGCTATTTCCGTATTTTATACTACATAAGTCATAAAGACCAATTAGCAAATCGCCAAATACATTGCTTAACTCATATGAACATATATTTTTTTTAAAACATAGAAAACGATAATATATTATATTTATGTATCAAAACTAAATCAAATAAAATATCTTTACTACTTAAGACACTGTTAAATAATTTCTACATCTACAATTTGTTAAAGAAATTTTATGTAACTTTATCATTTTAGGCTTATTGCAATATTTAGATTGCACGCGTTAAATAATTAATAATTTAGCTCGTATTGTCTGTCAATATTTTTATGTTACTGTACTACTTATCTAATATACATCATAGTTTTTCATCTTGAACAGTTTTGTTTAGACAGTCCTAAAATTAAAGAAAAAGTCTAAAACCTTTTTATTAAATGCTTCTATTTTTTTTTCTATTCAACCTAATAAATCGGCTATAGACTTACTTTTTAATTACTATTTACAAATTGCAATTATTATAAGAAGCTATGCAACCAGTTTTTAATAAGGTACTTATAAATAATATGGTATGACAATCTTCAAATATGTTTTTAAACTAGACATTTCTTTTTGCTATAAATAAATTTAAATGGAAGAGGATATTAAGTAAAAAAAAAAAAAACAAGTATTCTGTACACATTCTGTTAATTTTATTAACACTTAAAAAATTCAGTTGCAGCAAAATTGTAAAATTCTTAAAAAAATTAGTAAATAAATAACTCAAAACAAATATTTTCAAAATAAGTTGCATAATATTATGAACACGTTAATACCAAAAAAAAAAATAAAAATAATATTTGTGTATAATCAGATCAAAAAGCGATTCATTGACTATATATTAAAACATAAACCATTTTAAAAATGTAAATAAAATCCAACATTCAATAAATTAAGTTAAAATTTTAAATTAAAAAGTAGTGCTGTTAACAATCAAGCAATATATTATATAGACACATAATAATAACATTTTCTCTCAATAAATAAGTATTTTACTCTCAATAAATAAGCATTTTTTCTCAATAAATAAGTTTTTTTCTCTCAATAAACAAGGATTTTTTTTTATCAATCAACAATAATTTTTTTACTATTAACAAGTAAGTTGTTCCACGCTTTTTTTGTATTTTGTATTTTCTTATTTTTTTGTATTTTTCCTATTATATTATTTTTTTTTTTTATATAAATTTAAAACAATTGTAAAAGTTCTCAATCAAATAATTTATGCTAAATACAAAATAAAAATTATCAAAAATCAAATAGTATACCTTTAGGTTCTTCAATAGGCCCAGTACATAGACTTCTTGACAAGAAGCTATTTAAACGAGTAATAGGTCCTCCATTACCTTCGGGTGTCACCAATATGATTTTTTTTATAAAGTGTGTATTAATATATTGTAACAATTTAATGAACTGATTTCCATATCCTTGATGCATTGCAAAACCAACAATTTTTAGGAATTCAACCAATATAGTAGCTGTGATGTCTGCAACTGGGTTTTGATTTAATGTTCCAGCTACAAAAATCCATGCTTGACTTAGACCAATTACTGGTTGGTCACATTTCGATGAGGTAACTATAAGAGATGCATAAAGTCGTATAATGCCTGTCATACGCTGTAGATACTTGGCATCAGATTCAACATTTCCTAAAGAATCAAACTTGTAACCAAATGATTCATGGTCTATCTGCTCACAATTTAAATGTTTTGCTATAGGATAATAAAATGGAACTAGCAAAGGACATTTTTGTTTCATTTCGGCAAAAAGGATTTTACCAAATTCCTGATGAACATTCCAAAGCTTAGTTATAATTGTTGCAATTTCATAAGCAGCTTGAGTCTTCACACATATTACTTCCTCTGCATAGTTCACTATTTTTGATGCTAAAGTTTGCATACAAAATGCCAATGCTTCCTTATTCTCACCAATCATAACTTGTGTGTTTGCGACGCAGACAAGTTTTCCACTCAACAATGCGTTTAACTTATTATATTTATCAGTTAAATGTGTGACATTTGTAGTTGATATAGTATTAACTAGTGTGTTAATTACTTTAATTACATTTTGCCTGAATACTTTTGTTGTTGGATCATTTACAAATGGTAATTCTCTTACATTGGTCAAGTTGTTAATTAATAATTTATTATTTTTCACTAAAGCAACATATTGTCGTCTGACATTTTTAACTATGTTCTCAACCGGCTTATTAGCAGAGAATATATGTAATAAATTCTTTTTTCTATCCATTCGTGCCTTTAATGTTTCTATTTCTGCTTGAATTGGCATAACTACATTATTTTTATATAATGTTAGGTCCTTTAACAAGCTTTGTGCGGCAATTAATGGAGCTTCTTCGACAACTTTAATATTCTTTAAGACATCTAATCTTGACTCCATTGAACGATAATCTTCGATTTGTTTGCCAACTTTTAATACTAACTGTTGATCGTTGAAGTAATTATTTAAAATATTTCCTATTAAAACCGCTTTTGTCAAGACGGCTTTAAAACAAATTTCTCTACCACGTTGTTGGTGATCAATGTTTATTCCTGTTTATCTGCCATGTGTGCGCGTTCTTTAATTTGATCGAAAATCATTTTATAATTTTCTTTTTTAACCAAAATTTCATCACGTTGAAATTCTGATTTTAATGAAATGTCAAATTTTCTATTTCGTGCCATTTCATCTTTTTTCAGTTGCCACAGCTCCATTTTTTCCCTCATTGTTTGTTGAATTATCATCTTGCGCATAAAATCCAAACGCATACATGAAACGGATCGCATATCATTCAGCCATGTGTTTTCAGTTTTTTCCTTTCTAACAAAAGTTGAAGGCGAATAATGACTGACTGATTCTATGACGTTTTCCCTTAAATAATGGCTATTGACAGCTACAAACTGTTCTCGTATTGATTTCAAACGGCTTCTGAACAGCGATATTGTACTAGTTTTATTATTGTAATTGAAATTATGGCAGACATTTTTTTGAATATGAATAGCGTGATTGTCCATGTTGAAATTAAAGAATGGTGATGCATTTGGAGCCATAGTTTCATAGGTAACGAATGTGTACGGATTTAAAAAAAAAAAAATAACTCAATAGTGGTGTATAGTACTCACGTGGTTTTTGGACGTTAATATCCCAGCGTACAATTTAGAACATATAATAATATTAAGACGCGCACCGTGCACACTTCTGGCGTGTTTGGTATTAACTGAAAACCGTAATCTAATGTAACACACTACACGGTAATAAGCTATATACATTATCTGTCTCGTACCCCCATATTTTACACTTTTATAAAACCCGTTGTACCTAACTGCAGGCCTTTATTATATCTACCTGCGTTAATTGAACACCGATAAACCCATTATTACGATAGCGAAATACCAATTTCCCAATCTTATTCTATAAAATGAATTTTATTAATATCGATCGACGATCGCGAGTCGCGACTAATACTATATAGAAAGTTTGCATTATTAGTTATAACCAAAATGAAAAAAAATTAATTTTTAAAGTTATTTACTACATTTTCGTTTTGCGACTTTGGTAATAGCCATTGTCGCACGAATCATTCAAATTAATAATAATTATTATAATACGTAAGACCTACATTGTAAGTAGTAGTGCCGTGCAACTTTCATTGGTGCCCCAGGGCAATAATATTTGGCGTCCCTATTAAACATACACATTTAAACATTTGCCGCCCTAGGGCACTTGCCTCATTTGTCACCCCCTTAGCACGGCTCTGGTAAGTAGGTATCTGTAGGAAATTCAAAAATGTAAAATCGAAATTATAATGTATTTTTTGTTGTTGGTAGGTACGCCTAGTAGCCTATCATATTTACCCTGGTCCAGATGCTAACAGTCATTATTTCATAATAAAACATACTCATATTTTATAATTCTTATGCAGCAGTGCGGTAGACGCCACTAGACGACAGTGACATAATGTATGTGTTTAAAAGTGGAGATTCCTAAAAACTTGTCACACACTACGGGTTTATTTATCCATGTTTGGTGTAGTTCAATGTTCAAACTATTTAAACGGATAGTGTGTGGAGTTTAAATCGGACAAAATACACCGTAGGTACACCGAAACAAAACAAAACTGAGTAGCTTGATTTTTCAACATGTTCGATGTTCAATATAGATATAGGTAACAGAAAATGTATGTTCGAACTAAACCGTATGTATTTTAATAAAATAAGTAAATATTATTCATTGATCATTATTATACAAATAGGATATTATGAATAGGTAACTATTAAAAAAGTTCATAAAATAATTAAATTAATAATAAATAAAAAAGGAGTTTAATATTAGCTAAGTACCTACTATAATATCTACTATCCACTTAAAAAGAATACGTCTAGGTATATATATTTTAACAATTAACAAGCAGGATTCAGGAACTTAGTTAAGTTTTTTTACTGTTGAAATTGTTAACAATATATTATAATTATTAATTACAAATCAAACTTTAAATCTTCTAACAAAAGTTCGGTGAAATGGGGTGAACAAGTTTAGCTGAGTATTATCATAGTAACTATACATAAATATGTACAGTCGTATAATATTTGATAGTAGTAACTTATAAAACATAATTTAATATTAATTTATATTTAGTAAATAATTGTATGGTTTTTGTGAGGTAGTATAAGACTACAGAATTTTACTGAAAAAGTTTTTTTGTCGCGCGACTTATATAGGTTTAAAATACTTAATTTTCTATAAGAACAACTTTTGAGGAATCTTGTATTACATTTTCAAACTTATTGACATTTATGGATAAAAAAATAAAAAAGGTTAAGCATTTTAATATTGAAATATCTAAACATGCCAAAAAGAATCAACAAATTTTAGTATTTTGAAAATAAAATCATGTTTAAAAATGCTTATATAAGTATATATTTTTAATTTAATTAATTTAAAGTCTATGGTTATTAATTTTCTAATTACAAAAATAAAACAAAATCGATTTTAACTGGTGCTGCGTTGGTTCCTAAATAATATATAGACACACGTTTTTCTTTCTGTTTTTTTAAATTTAATTTTTCCCGATTATTTAGAAAATCAATAAAAATCGTTAACTTTCCGCCAAGTACCAATTCGCTTCTAAAAATCTCTCTCAAGATTAAGCATTTTTTTTCTAAAAAGTATCGTTGACATAAAAAAAACACACACACACACACACACACAGAGCATATTATAATAAAAATGATATAATTGCTCCATAATATCGCTTCAGAATCTAATATAAGGTTGTTATTATATTCCAAAACTAAGCGATGACAACTGACGATGGATATATATTATATCAACATGTTTTCCGTGCTGCGGGTGTACTGTGTAGTACCTATATAGTAGGTATATATATAAACTATAGACATACCTATTATAGTTGCATTAGTTTTACACATAAAGATAAATATTATTATTATACGTGTTGAATTGGTTTCTCTTTTCACTGGTAGTCTACTAAAATGGTTAACAATTTTATATTTTATTATTTTACACTTAGTCAATTGTAATATGTAATAATTATAAGTTATGACATACCTAGTTATTAAATTTAATGTTTGAGTATATATGCAAGCAAAATAGGTTGACAGAGTGATATTATGTCATTATATTCCTAGTCACGAAGACTAAGTTAGTGTGTATTGTGTGTCGTTGTGTGGTATATGCATCCGGTGTATGGTAATTCGGTAGTACTACTACCTAACTATTAAGATTATTGACATTATGAAGAATACTACGAATTTTAAAAAAAAGTAGGTATACCAAAATATATGCTTTAAACTTTCAAATAATATAATATTGTTCTCGTGGTGATAATATCTTTAAAGTTTAAACTATAAATTATAACATTAGCCAACTGTCGACACGATCGATAATATTGCGTTTTACTTCCAACTTATGGTTCCGATTTACAGTCGTGACTCATGATATTTAGATTTTAACAAGTACCTATATTTAAAAATACTCATAAAATATTTAAAAAAAGTTATTACTTTCTGAATTTAAAATATTTTTAGATTCTGAGTGGAACGATGAATGTATTGATTTTACAATCATGTGTGTTTTATATTTTTTTTTTGTGTCTGCGTATACGATAAGTAGTCGAAATAATGCTTCGATTTTCAACTTCAGTATATTTTTCGATTGGAAAGTGAATATCGTTGGTGCATTGGGGAAGTCAAAATTTAAAATTCCCAGTAATTTTCAAAAGCGCCAAGAAAAACAAAAGAAAAATTAAGGAAAAACGGGAATTTTTACGCAAAATCGATTTTTCACAAATTTGAATTTGGTTTTTGTTGTAACTTTAAAACATATGACCGTAGATACATGCAATTTTCACTGGTTGTTTATATTTTCATTTCCTATACACCATAACATTTTCCAAATATTTTGACTTATTTTGAGCTGTTTACGGACATTGTCAGTTTCCATTTTTTTTAGTTTTTTTTTCTATAAATATCAATAAAATTTTATCTGTTGAGTAAAAAGCTTGAAAATTTAATAGAAGGCTCCTAGGTTATTGTTTCAAAGGCAGATGAAAAAAATTAAAATTCCTTAGTCACAGTTTTTAATTATAAGCATTTAAAGTTCAAATCTTGACAAAATACGGAAAAATCACGAAAATTAGCAAATTATTTTGAGTTGAGAATTCATAAAAATTTTTCTTTTTAAATCTAAGATTTGAAAATTTAATATAAGATTACCCATAAGTTTGTCTACCTTTATCAAAAAAAAATGTCTGCAAGCAAATCAAATTAAATTTTTATGAGCGTTTGAAATTCATATTTTTACAACATTTGATATTCACTCGATTTCTCATGTAACGATTTTCTTATTTTATTGTAATTAAAAAATGAATGACTGTAGATACTTGAAAATTTCACTGAATGTTTATATTAGCATTTTCTATACACGATAAAATTTTGAAAATAATTTGACTCTTTTTGAGCTGTTTACGGACATTGCTAGTTTTCATTTTTTTTAGTTTTTTTTTTTATAAATATCAATAAAATTTTATTTGTTGGAAAATAAAGCGTGAAAATTTAATACAAGGCTCCTGATATATTTTTACAATAGCAGTTGAAAAATATTAAAAATACATAGGCACAATTTTTTTTTATAAGCATTTAAAGTTCAAATTTCGACAAAATTTATAATTTAATAATTATTTTGTAGTTAAAAATTTATAAAATGTTCAACTTTTTATAGCTAAGGATTGAAAATTGAAAACAAGGCTCCACGTAAATAGGTTATATATAAATTACTTTATTAATAATAATATTATCAAATATACTTGGTAATATCATAGGCTGACTGATCGTTTTCGCTCAGAATCGTTTTTCTTATACAATGATATTATATCATTGAATTCAAATTTAACACCATCCATTACAGTGACCCACTTGTAACCTACTGTACAGCAGAGTGACATCCACTTACCCACCTTGTTTTAGCTTTACTCAACAAAAATAACGAGAATATAAAAAAATTGTAAAAAATAAACTACTTACATGACTTATTAAGTTATTAATTAATTATATTATAGTACCTATATTGTTTATACCCATATTTAATTCATGTTTATTTATTTATTTTATTAATGGCCATTATATAGTACAGTGGTTTTCAAACTGGGTGCCGCGGCACACTGGTGTGTCGCGAGCATTCACTGAGTGTGCCGCGGTCTTTCGAACAGTTCAACAATTCGTACGACAATGAAATTATAAAAATATAATTAATAAAAATTTGTTAGCCCATCAACCACACATTTCTAGTTAAATGTACGTATATAATTATAAATCAATGCAATTTTGATCATCTAGTTATTCAGTGCAAAAAAAAAGGTCAGTGTGCCGTGAAAATTTGTTGAGGAGCACGGCGTTCAATAAAAGTTTGAAAACCACTGATATACTACCTCTATCAAATATACAATAACTTATATTTTTTTTTATTTAGTTAATCAAACATTTGAATATTTCTATCTATATTTTTAAAATTTTTCTAAAAATCATTACCTATTGCATAAAATCACTTTAGAAATAAACGGAAAGAAAATACAAGATGACCATTTTGAGTGCTATGAAAAACCGACTTTTAACGAGTGAAAGACTGAAAGAAAAAACAAAAACTCAGCAACACTATGATAAAGACCAAAGAGATCTATTTTGTCATGACAGGACAATTATTGGCCAGCCATCGTGCTGCGTGGTCGATGAGCGTCTGACATAGACATAAATACATAAATATTAAAAGTGAATAAATGTAACGACTTTCTTGTTTTGTTGTAATTTAAAAACATATGGCTGTAGATACTTGAAAATTTCACTGAATGTTTGTATTAGCTTTTTCTATACACGATAACATTTTGAAAATAATTTGACTCTTTTTGAGCTGATTACGGACATTGTCAGTTTTCAATTTTTTTAGTTTTTTTTTTCTGTAAATATCAATAAAATTTTATTTATTGGGAAATAAAGCGTAAAATTTTAATAGAATGCTCCTGATATATCGTACTAATAGCAGTTGAAAAATATTAAAAATACATAGGCATAATTATATTTTGTCTATGCAACAAACAGTGTTGGGTACGTTAATGTCGATAAACGTGAGCGTTGCACGACGGCGTCACACAAAAAGGCCGTCGAAGCAGTGCCGGCGCTAGGTATTGCGGGGCCTGGTAATAGGTACCCAGAGGAAGGCAAAATTCTAAATTTTTTTTAAATCAGGATTTTTAAAATTAATGCTGTTTTTATTTGAATTTTAAACATTAAAAATAATAATATGAAGTTATTTTTATTTTTTAAATTATAATGTATTAACAAAAAATTATTTACAAATAATAAAATAATATGTGCCCATGTGTTGAAAATTATAAATTAATTAATTCGTGGGGGGCTTATTATTTTATAAATTTATATTTATTTGAATAATTACAACTTATTAAAACATCAATAAAAAATAAATAAAATCATCAAAATGTTTGAATGATGTAATTAATTGTTTAATATCTAAGTACGCGGCGGCGGTAGATAATAAAATACATTAGGTACATACTATTTAATACAGCTATATACTGTACCTAAACTAAATTGTAATAATAATTTCATAAAATGAAAAATTAATTTTATGATATTATGCAGAAATTCTTGAAAAAATACTGTAAGGTGCAAAGCAAATTGCAGTCAAATACTCAAATGTTGAACATAATATAATATTAGATAATCAAATAAATGTTTTAAGAATATAGCTCTTGCTTCTTCTATAATACGGTCATACGACAATACGCGGAAAGCTTTTCCAAACAAAGAACAGAAAAAACAATAACTATAGAGATAATAAATATTTATATTATTAATTATAGTATACTCCTACAATCCTCGAGTATCCTCAAAATATTACCTACTTATTCATCGTATCGATAACGATTTACTTTGTACTATGGCTAAATTTATATATAATTTTCCAAATAACTGATGATAGAAATAATATTAATATTGTACATAGAAAATACGAAAATAATACAGAAACAGACACAATATCGTCACTTTCAATATTATATGTTAAATTAAAAGTAAACAATAATAAGGTAATAAATAATAATAATATTATACGAAGGCCCGCACAATCTGTTGTGATAAATTACAAGCTGTTATAACTTATGTTCATATTTGTAATCGTCGTGAGAACACAGCAGATAATTATGTAATAATAACAAATATCATAATAGAAATTATAAATTATGATTTAACTTTTTTACTTAATTATTTGAGCCTCGGGTATTTGAACAATATAATGGGTGATCTGTAAATATTTTGGGTGGCCCAGCCACCCAGGCCACCCCTTAATTACATGTCTGGACGCTTAAAATAAATTGAGACACTATATACCGTAATTCGAGGCGGTGAGGCGCCTTTGCCTAACCTTCAAACATAAAGCAGTCATCATTTTTTTACTGATTTTGCAGAAATGTTTGTTTTAATATTAGGCAAATGCTTATTTAAAATCAACTTACTGCAAATGAGAATTTTAAGAGGACGTCGAACCTGCATGTGTTGTTTCCTTCTTACTATAACGCATAATATATCAAAATGTACGTCCAGCAGTTCCAATTTTGTGTTGTTATAGCTTAAATAATATTAGAGTGAATTTAACTATTATTAAACTTAAACATAAGAACATTATCTGTGTTCTCTCATTTATTTTTTATGTATTGTAGTTTTTAAGTGAGTATTATGACTTTATGAGTATGTAAAATATCAATGATTGAAAATGCCCAAATTCACTTAAAAATTAAAATACCGTAAAAACCAAAGAGAGAACACAGATAATATTCTTACATTTAAGTTTAATAGGTTAATTCGCTCTAAAGTTTAAGCGAACGACATAAAATTGAAATTGCTAGACGTTAATTTTGCCATTTTGGTATATTATGATTAATGCGTCAGTAAGACGAGGACAACATAATAATGTGGGTACGACCACGACGTCCACTAACCTCTTAAATTGTGCCTACTATACTCTATAATAACATTTTATGTTAGTATGTACCTACACACTTTAATGCCTACTACAATGTTACTCATAAATACTTTTATTAGTATAGCTGTGTTCAGACCACGATTAAAGATATTATAGATAAATTATTATCTATAGCCGCGGTACAAATCGAAACGCATCGTACAATATTGTTATCTACCCATGGTCATTTAACACGAGAGCGATACACCATACGTGGATGGACATTAACGGTTTTTGTGATGTTATATACATAAGAACAGTTGTATTCAGTTGAACACTATACAAGACCGTGCTAATTGGTATATAATCTTATAATACTTGTCATCAGCGTTCTATAATATGGGCTAAGTTCAATGTTCAAAAAAAAATAATTGACAGCACATCGTTACTACAGACGACAGTGCAGCTAGTTATATAATTTAGTTCATCTAATCATAGTAGGATACCTACCTACTACCAATATCAAAAAGATCAATTATTTTTTTGTTTTGTTAATGATTTGAAAAAACCAAAAAGTGAACAAATAGGTAGGTAACCGATATGCTGGACAGACGCACAGTAGCCGATCGGATCATGGGACTTTTACACTCGGGGAAAATAATAAAATAGGTACACCACTTTTTCAGTAACATATTTTTTCTCATAATTTTTAGGGAAAATAGACTATAGTTTACTTTCATGTTTTACTGATTCATAATCAAACCTCCCTCCAAAAATATTAAATTCAGTTTTTCTGTGCATCATTAAAAGTGTAATTTTTAGGGTTACCTACCTATATAATATTATTATAATAGTACCTACACAGATTTTTTTGTTTTTTTCGATTATTTTGAAAAATAGGTACCTAGATAGGTTACATACTAGGAATTTTAAATTTTGACCTCGCAAAAGTACCAACTAAATTTACTATCAGAAATTCAGAAACCACCCAAAGTCTCATATTTGAAGATTGAAGAATTTTGTTCTACTAAAAACACGTGTATACACATACACAAAACACGCACATAATTGTAAAATCAATACATTAATCGAATATCGAAAAACTCAGAATCTTTTGAATATTGCTTAATTTAACTATTGAAATCGCTAATCGTACTGGTATTTCCTATTTCCTGAGATAAGCGCGTTCGAATATACCAACTGACAACTGTTGTAGGTAATATAACCTGACTGGTGTAGTTTCCCGGAAAAAAGTAACAATAATAAAATACGGTGCTATATATCGCGGTGTATACTGTATATTAATATAAAGAATAATAAAATATAATATAAAGATATAGTACTTTGTGAACTAATAAATTGGACCGAGATAGGTAATCTGCGCCAGTGGCGGATAAGATAATATTCTATATATGCATGTTATACAGAGTGTAACAGAAAGACTTCAAATAAAAATAAGAAATTGTTACTAGTTAAACGCATGACAAAAACTATGAACATTACACGAATAATAAATAATTTAAGAAATAACTATGTGAGGAAATTCCCAAAAAGAATATTTTGAAAAAAGTTATTAGGTACATTTTTTAAAATTAAACAAAGTTTTCACTATAACAATTTGTCTAAAAATCTAAACATTAGGTTTACAAATTGGCTATTTTGAATTTTTCCAATAAAAATTATTATTTTAAGCATTAAAAAATAAACTATACTATACTATTTGTAGCGAAAGCGTTTCTAAATTATATATTGATTAGAACAAAAGTTATTTCATTCGTCAGGTCTTTCTGTTACACATTACATTTTTGAAAGTGCAGCTTCATACTACTCTCTGAAATCTTCTGATATCTCTAAAAACAATATCTGAAACTTAAAAATCTGTAAAATCAATTGAATAGTCTTTGAGTACTTATAAGGATACTTGCCTTTTACTGTAAGTTTAAATAAAAACAATAAATTAAATATTATTTTAATTCAAAATTTCTACTTTTAATTCTTATAAAAATGGATGACAATCTTCAATATTTTTAACCTGCTGCTATTATAAAAATATTTGAAGACCTTGTATAAAATGTTCAAGCTTATTTTGACCCAGTGAAAACATTTGTATCGATATTTATAGAAAAAACTAAACAAAATCAAAAATTCAAAAACGTTAAAAATATTATTTTTAATTTACCATATATACCTTGACAATTATAAAATAAACATTTGGTAAACATTTTAAGTATCTACTCTGTTCGTTTTTGAATTACAACAAAATACAAAAATCGTTAATTTATGGGTGAATCCAGTATCGTAAAAATAATTTCAAAGGATCGCAATAATAGATAACATTAATGTGAATTTTCGGAATTTTTTTTGTCGAAGGTAGAAAAACTTAAAAGAAATCGTGTAATATTTTCAAATTTTATAGATAAAAAAGAATGTTTTTATTAATTTTTAACTCAACATAATTTGCAATTTTTCATGATTTTAACAAATATTGCGATACATTTAGAGCTATTTATCAGCAAAGAAAACTTCACGTTACGTCATTTTTTTTTAATTATTATCGATAAAAAATATTTCGCTCAGTCAAAAAATTTGAAAATGTATAAAACACCGCGGTCCTCATAAGTTGTTGTTTGTGGAAATTATAAAAAAGTTGAGCATAAATCAACATTTTTCTATAGTTAACTAAGATTTTAAATTCTTATACAAGATTCCCCTTACGTTTTCCTACATTTAACAAACCAAAAAAGTTTATCAGAAAGTCAAATTATTTTTTTACGGCCGTTTCAAGTTAGGCATTGAATATTCTAACCAGTAAATTAACAAATTCTCATTTAACGATTTTCTTATATTGTCGCTATTAAAAAACTATTCGCAGGTACTTGAAATTTTCATTAAATGTTTATTTTATCATTTTCTATACATGATAAAATTTACGAAATATTTTGACTCGTTTCAAGTTATTTATACATTTGAAATTTAAATTTTTTTTAATTTTTTATTCTATAAATGTAAATAAAATTGTATTCGTTGGGTCGAAAATCTTGAAAATTTAATACAAGGTCCCTTATAAGTTGTTATAATAGCAGTTGATAAATATGAATGATCCATAAGCACAATTTTTTTTTTATAAGTATTTAAAGTTCAAATTTATTGTTGTTAAAAAATTATAAAATGTTCAATTTTTATAATTACGGATTGGAAATTTAAAACAAAGATTCTCATAAATATTTCATACTGTAACCAAAAATTCTAAAAAATATATAAACACATTTACCTATTTTTTACAGAAAACTTCTAATAAAATTACATATTAAAACGAAGAATAATGGTTTTAATTATTTTGTTGTGCTTACTTAGTTTAAAAATATTATAAGTGAGTAGGTTTATAAAACTTTATAGAGTACCTATATTATTATACTTTATACACATAATGACATTTTTTAATACTATTTCTTTTGGCAAAAATTATTTTAACCTACTGTTGTAGTAATGTCTATAATATTAATATTAAATACTTTAATCCCAATAATAATTTTATCAAATAAACTTAGATATATATCCTAGGTTGACAGACCGATTTCGCTCAGAAGATTTTCGTATATAATGATTTTATATCATTAAATTCAAATCTATCACACAGCAGAGCAAAACCCATTTACCAGCTGTTTGTATTCCAGTATACTATAGTAATAATTAATATTAATTAAAGAAAGTATTTTAATTAAAAAACATTTTTCCGAAGTACCTATTTTTATATTTTATAACTACACAGAATATCTTTACTGGCTACAAAAAAAAAAAAAAGTATAAATAATACTACAAGCCATAAGGCTTACAGCGTGTATGATTCAATAAGACCGCGGGGGTCCTAAATAATACTTCTAAAATCACGATATGAACATAGAAAATAGTCTCACAACAACATCTGCCCCGACTACACGATATCACTAAATCCTTCCAGATAATAATTTTCGAGCTAACTGCCATTGAGTGCCATGCGGCATACAATATAGTTTATTATTTTTATTTAGATGCCTATATAAATTATTATAACTACGGCTAGGATTTATATGCATTTGCATGTTTTTTTCCTCAAGTCCAAATTGATTGGTTGTCAGATTTGTCCACGATTTGGCTTATTCTCGTTTAAATAGAACCAATTTTTTTTTGCATGTTTTTGCATATTTTGAACATAATGCATATAATTGCATATTAATAGATTTTTGAGAATTTGATTTTTTTTAACTTAAATTTTTAAATTTTTATAAGATATTGTTAACTTTAAATGGTGTTTATTTCACGAAATTGATTCAGAACACTTAAAAATGAGTACATTATAAACGGTGAATATGAAGCAGAAGAGGAAGAAGAAGATATTAATATTAATTTAACTCCAGGCCAAATCGCGTCATTTAAATATGCTCCAATAACCTAGTGTGATGTGGAAATGAGTTTTAGTCAATATAAATCTATTCTACGTTCAAATCGCCGGTCGCTCGTATTTGAAAATTTGAAACAACATATTATCATAGTAGCATATAATAATATAAACTAATATTTAGTGTAATAATATGAACTAATATTTCATGTAATAAGTAATAACTCATAATAATAAATTATGAATTATAATAAATAATAATATTCTAGTAATAATAAAAATTGGTTTTTGCATATTTTTGTAAATAAAATGCATATTTTAAAATTTGTTATTGCATATAAATCCTAGCCCTAATTATAACAGTCCGACGATCTAACTATTATTGTTGTACCGCTGTCTCATGTCTGCGCGGCAAATAATAATAGGTCACACCCGCATGTGTTGTGTCCGACACACGGACGACATAGACAAAACGTATTTACGCAGTCTGAGTAGAACTCGCTCAATTTTGGTTTTAGAGTAAAAATATCTATTATACAATTTGATTGTGACAATATTTCTGAAGGCAAGTCGTCGTGTTTTTTTCCATTATACCCAATATAACGTTCATTATATCATTTAGAAATAGAAAAACTGTCAACATTTTTAAAATGCCTTTAACTTTTCAAAATTTAAATTTTTTAAAAAAAATTGCAACGACTTTCCCTCAGAAATATTGTTGCAATTCAATTTTATAGTTGGTATTTTTACTCTAGAACCAAAATTGAGCGAGTCTAGGTACTTAGACTGCGTACTCGCGTTTTCTCTGTCGTACGAGTGTAAGGCGGAGACAACACATGCGGGTGTGATGTCCTCTAAATGAAAACTGACGAACTCTCAGTGAACTTCGTTGTGTACTATGTAGCCATGTAAGTACAGGTAAACATGAATTTTATTATACAATTAACTATAGTAAATATTATAATATTTTCATTGATTATTTTCGACTTTAGTTCAAGATGATAGTTATGTACCTATAAGATGGGAATTAGGAACCACAGAAAGAAAATTGGAAGACTTGTATAATTGTATTATTCGTATTCAGAATAGTCGTAACCAGTTTCCTCCATGCAAAGAAAAATTAGTTGACTCCTGGAGATCTATCAATATCAATAAGATAAGCAGCAAGGAAATTAAAAAATATTTAAATTTAGGAGGACAGGGAAAAAATGTAATTTTAATAATAATAGGTAGGCAGTTCAACTAAGTACCTAGTTAGTTAAGGAATAATATTCAATAAATAAAGTATTTTATCCCTACCAAAGTACCGAATTTTTTTTTCAAAATAAAAATTATTTTAGTTTATTATAGTTGTAGGTACCTATTTCGAATTTAATCATAATATAAAATGACGAAAAGCCTTTTGGTTTACACTGCCAAAGCCAGACGGGGAAATTTTATATAGCTCGGGCAGGCAATGAATATGTAGTTTTGTTTACATTTCCCGCATCGGTGATCATCACGATCGGACAGTACCATAATGGCAATGCCCAGCCAATGTATACATTACGTCATCACCCGATAGTCTACTTTAACATAATTAAATATTAATATAAACACTCCGGTCTTCGATACTCGTCGATCGTGTCCGCGACACGTAGGTTTTGAGATCGAGTGGTCTGCGTTGTCCAATCTTTGCGCTTCTATCCGCGATCCCCGAGTAATCGTCGCCGTTTTCGAGTGTTTTCGGCGGAGACGAACGATTAACCAACCAACAATTGTTACTGCTGGCAGCTGCTCGGAACGGTTACCTCCATACCCCCCGCGAGCATATACCGAGTATATCGTTCCGGTCCGGTTACCGTGTCCGCGAATGCTTTGTGCCAACTGCCGAGACGGAACGGCTGCAAGATAAAAAAAAAAAAAAAAGAAGCGCTTCACGGAATATCAGCAGCTATTACCCGTATCGATGTGGCTCAACCTCGATCGCTCGGCGCACGGGACATTGCCGTAAACAGTAATAATTTTTCCGATAATTTAATTTAATATTATTATTTTTTTAAACCGAACGGCGATCATCACCCCCTCACCACCGCCGACGAAAGTTTTCTACGTTTTTCACAGTTTTCGTTATCGGCTTATCGCCGAGCGTTCGTTGCCCCCCTCCCCCGCACCCCCCGCAACCATCACAACCGTCGCGCGCTCTCCGACGGCCACCGCTGACACTCGCGCCTGTACGGCTATACGTGTATTTCGTCCACACACGGACACGGATGCGGTGCGTGCGTTCCCGATCGTCTGATATAAGTGATATTGTTATAATAATATAATAGTGATAGACAGATAGATGTCATAATAGCGTAGTCTAGCCTACAGCGGTAGTGTGATGTGTGTTGTCAAGCAATAATAGAGAATTAGAAATTATTAGAAAAAAATAAACTGCGTAAGCATATCGTCAAGGGTGTGGGTGGCCGCCACCTACTCACGAACCGTTTCACGTCGATATCGTAATCTGCACCTTGTCCCGGCAAACCGTGGGTAACGAGTGTCGAGTGATACGTGTAATTACGTTGTAATCGTTTTTCGAGTTTGCGATCTGATACAATGGCAGCCGAGAGAGAAATCGCCGCCGAGGACAGCATCAAAGTCGTCTGTCGCTTCCGTCCGCTTAACGATTCTGAAGAAAAAGCAGGGTCCAGGTTCGTCGTTAAGTTTCCCACTGGACCCGATGAAAACTGCATCACGATCGGCGTAAGTACACAATACTCGACCTACCGATGCCTTTGCATACTTACCTTTAATAACTTCATACTGCTTTCAATGTTTTTAAATCGATTCTTTAGTTTTGAATCCGACAGCATAAGTATTTTGTTTACCAATAAACCTCTTGGATAAACCCATATTATGTGTGCTTACTGCCCAATATTCCTCATCGGTATACAGGCATACTATAGATAGGTAGGTAGGTACTATTAATTGTCATTTTTAATTGGTAAATTCAACTATAAGTAGTTCGTATTTCAGCTTAATATTCAATTAGATTTTAAATAGAACAAGCTAAAAAACAAATAACAACAATTTTAATAAAATATAATAATTTTTTTTTTAATGTCCGCCTTTTATTTTTAAGTTTTTGAGATGTTCTGTGAACCTACATAGGTAGGTACCTCTACATGTACTTAATTTTGATGTAATATATAACTTTTAGGTTCTTATCCATCTACTCATAAAATTATAACAAATTTAGATAATGAATTGAGTTTCCATGCATAATTTAACCAATTTAAATTAGGTCTAGAAATAGGTTAATTTAAATAACTATTAATAGGTTGGTATTAAAATAAATACAAGATAGGTAGGTACTACCTATGAAAATATAAAATTATGATTATATAGCACAGATATAGGTAGGTTATGCTAGTTAAAGTATTTTAGAATTGTATAGCTTACAGACGTAACTGCAAATGATAGGTAAAGCTCTGATAAATTAAACAGAACAATTTAGCATAAAAAATCTGTTAATGATTAGGTATCTAACCATTATTCAGAATAATACTGGTATCAATCATTTTGAATTTGAACAATTCTATATTTTTACTTTCTGCAATTTAGATTGTAAAAGTGCTAGGTAGTTATACTTATATAATATTAATATATCTATTTAGATATTATGTAACAATTCCAATAGTAAATAGGTAAGAAATTAATTCACTTAAGTATTCACTTTCTTATACTATCTCCTCGACTATCTCTTAAACGACTATTATTTGATAGTTATTTATTTGTTGTGAATGATAAATGTGTTTTAAAATAGGCAAGTTAAAAATATATTTAATAAACTTCTTACCAGATTCGATTAATTTAAAGTTACCTAATATATTAAATAGTTATATTTTATATACAGGATGATTCTTTCAAGAACCAACATCTTAGGAAATACAATGAATTTTGTTAAATATTTAATTACCTATTATTAGTTTACCACTCAACTCTGGCGATAAACCCGGTTTTAAGCTATTTGTTTTGGCCAACAAAATTAAAAACCGTGATTTTAGCTGTCTATTTAAAGAAAATTATCCTTGTGAACATATAAAGATAAAATTTAAAATCTTATATCTTCTAATATATCATCTGTTTTGTACTTAATAAAATAATCATTATATTTATTAGTTATATTTGAATGTGTGTAGGTATATGTAAATACTAATTAGCTACTTGTTTTTAAAAATACTTTAAGATTAGCTCTTTTTTGAAGGAATTTGCAAAATAGCAAAATATTCTGAAAACATTTATTGGATTTGGCTCAAAATTCCTGTTGTCTATTTCAGTTACCCTATTTATTATTTCCTATTGAAAATGTTCTCATTGTTCGCATGATCACATTCAGTGATAGGAAATATCTTAGTTAGATACTAATATTTTATGTATAAATACTTCATTAGCCTATTTTGTTGTTTTTAATTACATTTTTTAAAGATAATAGTCTCTAACTTGTTTTTAGAAATTGAAACAAATGAAAAATAATAATAAATAATTTCACCGAGATTTTAAATTTACATCAGGTTATTTAACACCATATTAACTATACTTGTAGTTAATTGGTGGGATCACAAAACTAATTGTGATACAAGATTAAAAGAGTCCAAACATTTTGGGATAAGCTCATTCATTACTTATAAATTATTTTTGAGTTTGTAACAAAAAAAAAAAAAAAAACCATAATATTATTATTGAATGCAAATAATGGTGTGTTTGAAGGAAATTTAGGTATAGATAAGCTTGGATTAAAGTGGCTAGAGGATTTAGTCTTGGTGTCCACATAAGTGCAATTTGGGGGGGGGGCTTGGGTGTGCTTAGCACCCCAAATTTTTTCATGTTAATTTACATTTTAATAGTCATTATGTATAAAAAAAAAAACAGTTTTTATAATGTTATTTTTTATTTATATTTATAAATAATATTATTATTTAAAAAACTAATCAAGTGATATTCTGATGAAACGTTTGTGTATGTAGAGTGTCGACGTGTAATACGTAAGACGTGTAATAAAAACATAAAATCATAGTGAACATTTTAAATTTATATTATTTGTAAATACTGTAGCAGTGTTGATAACACCCGTTAGTACAGCAATTCGGCGAAAACACATCGCTGGACACATTTGCAGTGCGACAAAATATATTACTCAGAATACTCTATGTTTCACTATTGCCACTGTTATAATTTTATCATTGATAATGATCGTAAATAATTCTATTTATACTAGTGACCAATGTTTTTGAATTGCTATTTGCTTGTATTTATCGTCTACATATAGTAATATGACAAAAAAAAATAGAGGGGCTTCAGCACCCCCAGTTTTTTCATTGAAATTGCGCCCCGGTTGTCCATTCTTTCTTCCAAGCCAAGTAAATAATATTTAAGTATTTTAGCAATTTTACTTAATATATGTACTTAAATAATTATTTAAAAAATGTACATACAGTATTAAGTATCTAATGTTTAGAATGAAGTATCTTTTCAAAAATTTTTATAATAATCAGGTTCAAGTATGGCAACAAATTAACCATTTGACGAGTATGGGCGTATATTTATGTTTGGATAAAATGTTCATGTATATCCACATTTACGTTTTATGCAGAAACCTTCTTTTTTGTCTTAATGTCATGTCAATATTGGTTGTACCTTGTACTATAATTTATATGTCGTATGCTAATAAACCTAATTTTAACTAAATAATTATTTAAAAAAATATATAATATAATAATTTTACTACAGGTTCACATTTTTGAGATAGTAATACCTATAATTTTTTTTGAAAGTTTTTCAATAGTTTGAGTATTTACATGTATTTTACTTTTTTACTGTATAATGGTGACCAATAGTTAATATAAAATAACTATTTTTTTTCACAAGGTATTTTTATTTATTAGATAGATATTATTTTATTTAACTAACATTCATCATAATTTAAATAGTGTTCTTTGAGTTAGATTCGTTTTATAATCCAAAAAAAAAAACTAAATTAATAGATTCTTATTTAAATAAAATTGTAATCATCTAAGTATGATCTTTTTCACTCAAGTATTCTACATTTCCACAAACATTTAGGTAATTCATTGATTATGTTTAAAAAAATGTTCCTATATTTAACATTAAATTTAGGTGCATAAAAAAATAAAATTATAGAATAATATTATATAATATAGGTATGGAATCAAAATTTTATTAAACAGGCAAATTATTTTATGAAGAGAGTAAAAAAGTTATTGACTGGAATAAATATTGGTTAGGTACTGAAAATTGATTAATGGTATGAAAATTCATAGTAAGTGTACACAGTGGCGGGCTGAAAGGCTGAATTTTTCAAATTGGGTGGTGCCACCCCGTGACTGTGGTGCAGAATTTCATGCTAAAGCCTCTTTCGAACACATTTTATTTACATCATAACTTTGTTATGAGTTATAATGGGCCACTGCCTGTGGTGGTAAGTACTTAATTATGAAAATGCGTCATTTAAAATTTAAGTTCAATCCGCTACTGAGTGTACATGTATATAATATATAATTTATATTTTATATTTTTATAATTTCCTTTTAGTTAGATATATAAGTATAATACTACTTTAATCCAGATATTGCAATAAGAATCATATGTACAAGTCATAATCATTTTTTGATTTTAATTTTACCTTTATTTGTATGTTTAGCTTAAAAAAATACAAGCAAAGTTGTTCTAATGATTGTCTTATTTGTTATGTCAGTTATGTGTAACTGTCAGCTGACAAATAATATTTAACTAATACCTAATTGTTATATTTTATTTTATGTTTAGGGAAAAGTTTATTTGTTTGATAAAGTCTTCAAGCCAAATGCCAGTCAAGATAAAGTTTATGGTGATGCAGCAAAGTCAATTGTATCAGGTAAATTTTTTTATTTTTTTTTTACAGTGAGTTAGAAATAAAATGTGTTTAGTGTTATAAGTATTTAAATAATAGAATAAAAAAACTTTTCAAAATTATGTTTTGATTAACTTATTTAGAAAAGTAGAAACACAATAGTTAAGCACAGAGCCCCTGCAAGGAGGCTGCTGAACCTGGGGTACAGGGACCTGCCTATTTTAGGAATGCTTTGAAATGAATTTGAAATTTTGATAGGAATAGGTACTTATTTTATGATACAAATATATATTATAATATATTAGCT
The DNA here is from genome assembly GCA_008086715.1 of Sitobion miscanthi. Lineage (NCBI taxonomy): Eukaryota > Metazoa > Arthropoda > Insecta > Hemiptera > Aphididae > Sitobion > Sitobion miscanthi. Next base: position 29,147,637 of record CM017803.1, read on the forward strand.
GATCCCGTGCAATCCGTACTCCTTAAAAAATGTCAACTCTTCTTTGGTAGTTAATTTGCAAAAATTCTATTTGATCCTTTCTTCAACTGATCTGCCCAATTAACCAATGGCAACCAATATACAAAAAAAATTGTACTGGTTTTTACTATTACTATTATAATCTGCAACCAATGGCAACCATTTATTAACAAATAAAAAGTTTCAATATCCACAGTGAATCTCAAATTCATTGTTTGAGCACCTCTAATTTACCTTTTTTTTTGCCACAAATGGTACTTTTCCAAAATATAATCCATCACTGTACTAAATTTTATCAAAATCAGTTCAACAGTATAGGAGTGAAAGTGTAACAGACAGACTGACTTTTGGATTTAATGTAGGGATTAAGTAATTTTGTTATTTTAAGCAATGGGTTAACTATTGATTATCTATATATTGTGTATGGGACACCGGTATCTTTTGTAATGGATTGTATTTTATTGGACATTTTGTTTAGGGGCCCAATATTTTATGTGGGCCAAGCATAATTTAACAAGTACCTCAATAACACTAAAACATAGTACCTAGTTTTGTTACATGTGTATTTAAGTATCTTATAAGTTTTAATTAATTAAAATTAATTTTAACTAGATGTACTTGCTGGTTATAATGGAACAATATTTGCATACGGTCAAACCTCTTCTGGTAAAACACATACTATGGAAGGGGTCATTGGTGATCCATCAAAACAAGGTATTATTCCACGGATTGTCAATGATATATTTAACCATATTTATGCAATGGAAGAAAATTTGGAGTTTCATATAAAGGTGTCTTATTTTGAAATTTATATGGACAAGATTCGTGATTTATTAGATGGTATGTTGATATATATATATGTATATGCATGTTGATATGTATAATAATTTGTTCAATATTGACTGTTTTTAGTATCAAAAGTGAACTTAAGTGTTCATGAAGACAAAAATAGAGTTCCTTTCGTAAAAGGTGCTACTGAACGTTTTGTTTCTAGTCCAGAAGAAGTATTTGCTGTTATTGAAGAAGGCAAAGCCAACAGACATATAGCTGTGACAAGTAAATTTATGATAATTAAATAATAAATAAAATAAATTTAAGTTTCATATTTTTATTTAAATCTTAGACATGAATGAGCACAGTTCTAGAAGTCATAGTGTGTTTTTGATAAACGTGAAGCAAGAAAATTTGGAAAATGAAAAAAAGTTATCTGGAAAACTTTATCTTGTAGATTTAGCTGGTAGTGAAAAAGTAAATGATTTATATTAATTAATACATTTAAAATGTACTAAAAAAATTGTTCATATTTGTATAAAACTATTATTATTTTAAGGTAAGCAAAACTGGTGCAGAAGGTACAGTATTGGACGAAGCAAAAAATATTAACAAATCATTATCAGCTTTGGGTAATGTAATATCTGCATTGGCCGAAGATAAAAAAACACATATACCATATCGAGATTCAAAACTAACACGTATATTACAAGAATCATTGGGTGGAAATGCTCGTACTACAATTATAATTTGCTGTTCTCCTGCATCTTTCAATGAGTCAGAAACAAAATCAACTTTAGATTTTGGTAGAAGGTGGGTGAATCTCTTATACCCCTGAGGTTAAATCCTAATTAACTAGTGTAGTAATAAGTGATTTAACATGGCTAAATATGGGACATATAAACCAAATTCTAAAGGAATATTTTTAAATTAAAACAGTGTGTGTGTGTTTACTCTTTATGAACAAATTAATAAAACATTAGTTATTTTTCACATAATTATAAAATTCAATAAAGATAGTAGGCCAAATCAAATAACAATAAGGTGAAATAGATATTAGCTTGCATGTTGCATGATATCTATTTCTGTAATTATAAACACAATGTTGTTAATATTCAATAATGTTGTATGTGATGTCTTGATATGTATCATGTAAGACATGGTCGGGAATGCAACTATATAATATTATTTTTTAGTTTAAAAAAACTATGGGGATAAGTTTCCAGTCTTTTATGAGCGATAAAAAAATATAAATTACGAGTATAACGATAATTTATAATATTTATAACAATTTTCATACTCAATCTTTTTTTATTATTCAGTTATTTTAGGAAAATACTTTTTTGGAAATTCACAAAGATCGTGCTGAAATAACGTGTGAATTATGCACTCGCGACCCACTTCAAAAACCTTCGTGACCTTAGGTTGGGAATCGCTGAGTTATTGGCTTAATATTCCCTAGTTGTTGATTTAACACAAGTAACATGAATAAAACATAATCATTTATTTTATTTACTTTTAAGAGCAAAAACAATTAAGAATGTTATTACTGTCAATGAAGAGTTAACGGCAGAAGAATGGAAAAGACGTTATGAAAAAGAAAAAGAAAAATGTACACGTTATAAAGCAAAGTGTGATAAGCTACAGACTGAACTTAATCGGTAAAACATTTTTAGTACGTCTATTTTTAATAATAAAACTAATTCAAATTATATAGTTGGAGGTGTGGAGAAACTGTAAAAGAAGATGAACAAGTTAATTTACAAGAGCCAATGGAAGCATCTACACCAAATGTCCAAGTTGATATTAAAAAAGGTATCAGTATTAATAAATCTTAATTTATATAGTCTTCCTAACACACATAAAATAAAAATAAATAAATTATAAATCCTATTTACTTTTGAAAGTAATTTGTGATGCTTACCTTTTTGAGTGAATCACGTTCATAACACTAATAAACCATAATAATTTGCTTAACAAATTATGTTTGATCATTATATTTATATTCTAAAATTAAAATTGAATAAATAATATCAATTAATTTTATTTTATTTATAGAACTAGTGGTTGGACCAGTTCCTGCAATTCCGGGAGGCGTAATGACCGAATCCATGTCAACAGAGGAAAGACAAAAACTTGAAGAAGAACGTGAAGCATTATATCAGCAATTGGACGATAAAGATGAAGAAATAAATCAACAAAGTCAAGACATAGAAAAATTAAAAGAACAAATAATGGAACAGGAAGAAGTAAGATTTTAATTTAAGTCAATGTAACTAAGGAAAAAATATTAAATTTTAATTTGATATATAATAGCTTCTTACATCAACTCAAAGAGACTACGAGCAATTACAACAAGAAATGCATAGAATTACTCAAGAGAATGAAAGTGCAAAAGAAGAAGTGAAAGAAGTTCTGCAAGCTCTTGAAGAACTTGCAGTTAATTACGATCAAAAAAGTCAAGAAGTTGATGTGAAAAATAAAGAAAACGAGACTCTTATGGAAGAATTATCAATAAAAGAAGTAAATAAATAAATACATTTCATTACCTATAGCTATCAATAACTAGTATAGAAAATGTACTAATATTATTCTATTTTTAGTCATCTTTGAACTCAACATCATCTGAACTACAACAGTTAAAAGATATGTTCATACATCAGAAGAAACGTACAACAGACATGTTATCTAATCTTCTAAAAGATATAGCTGAAATCGGAGCAGCAATTGGAAGTGAAGCTGAACTTAATGTAAGTAATTTTCCAATCTATTGTTTATCATAGAAAGCCGAGTTTAATATAATGATATAAATTGATCTTATTTATTTATTTATTTATTAAAGCAACAAGCTATTAGTGATGGGAATAGCAAGCTGGATGAAGAATTTACTGTTGCTAGACTTTATATTAGTAAAATGAAATCTGAAGTAAAAAATTTAGTTCAACGATGCAATTTCTTCGAATTAAGTCAAACTGATATGAATAAAAAGTAATGTTTAGTAGTTTTTAACAATTGGTTTTATTAGAATATTAGTATATATTTTATTTCACTAAATATAGGTTAGTGATTATGAGAAGGAACTTGGCGAAAGTCGTTTGAAAATCTCACAAAATGAGGCTCGCCTTAAATCTATGCAAGAATCTTTAAGAGAAGCAGAAAATAAGAAACGTACATTAGAAGAAAATATTGATGCGTTAAGAGAAGAGTTTGCAAAAATGAAAGCAGCAGGTATGACAAGTTGTAATTATTTTAGTTATAGATTATTATAGATTAAAGTTTTTACAGCACATAGGAATGTATTTATTAGACTTATAAATTAATACCTAAGATTTTTGTTTAACTGCCTTAAGGCTGTTGAAAGCAGACCATTTTTAAATGGTTGGTTTAAGGCAATATTCTATATCAATCGAGAGTGCTTAGTGACGGACTATTAGCGTGCATGAGTTCTCTGAATGATTTGTTATTAAAGATAAACTACAACTTTGATTCTTGGAAATCTGTAATGTACATAAGCGCACCCTCCTCACTAAATTTTGCGATCAAAAAAGCTTCAACTCCTGTGGCTATGAAAGTCCCAAAAGTGAAAGAATCAAAGAACAATTTACCCGATTGTGAAAGCCTGAATAACATTTTGAAAACATATTTGAATTCCTTATTCTCTTTTCCAGGTTTTGTAGGAAATGGATTTTTGATTTGTCGTATTGTTTAATATGTAGAATCTAGTTCTTTTATTTCAAAATTTACTTTTTCTTTAGTGTTACTATAAAAAAATAAAACAAAAAAGCATTTCTCATTAAACACGGACAAGAGACAAGCAAATTCAAATATTATTTTAAAATTAAAATTTGACTTTTGGAAGTATATACGTTGTTCTTTTGCTTATTGGTCCAAGTACACAAAAACAAACTTTCAACAGCCTTAAGGCATTTTATCAAAACATTAAATGATTATTTACAAAGTGTGCTTTGTGAATATAATAATTAATATATTGATATATACATACTATCTAAAACGCAGTTTTATGCCATGTCATTTTCATTAAAGGTTATTCGAAACATACATTGCTTAAGATACTTAGCCAGGTTATTGGGTTTTTGACATGCAAGGCATTTATACTCTGTTCAAAATAGGATTAGACCTCGGTGGCGACCAGTTTTTGTTGGCGGCAGTAAGGTAACACCCCCCAAGTCACCAATTTATATACATGCCGTGTAGTATGCCACGCATCTTCACATAAGCCGGCCGCCAAGATTTGTCCTTATTTTGAATAAAGTATAGTGTAAGTGTCAGTTAGCATGACTTGCATCTCATGATCACCTAACGGCCATATTTTTAAGCCTCATCAGGTATTAAATATTTTATTGCATTAGTGACATTTTTGAATAATTAGTCTATTGATGTTTTTATTTTAGGAATTTATTTTAGTTTGTTTAGTAATAAACTTAAAATGAGACCTAATCTAATCTTATTAGCCAATAAATAATTAAATAGTTTCTTTTGTTTGCTAATATGTGTTGACCTTAGGAATGTTAACCGTGTTAATCACTGGTACGGTTGTCAATAATTTCCGAGTGCATTCGTGCAGTGATGCTGTTGTTTATCAGTAGCCATTATTATCAAAGTTATATTGCCACTACATAACTTATGTGACACTGATAATGTTACAATATTTTTAAGTTGCATCTTTAAAAATAGTCCATATAGGCGTGAAGATATAGCACCTATATTTGTTTTTTTTTTTAAATTTAACTGAATCACTACGATAACTATGTACGTTTCTAATTTAGAACAAGTTCACATTGTATCATCATCGAAAGAAAAAGCAGAAGAAAAAGAGAAAGCTACTAGCATGCGAGCTGCTCTTGAAACACAAATGGACCAATTACGAGATGTCCATCATAAACAAGTAAACATTTGCATTAAACCATCAATAGTCAATTTAAAAACATTTTTTATTTTTCATCTTTTATAAGATGAATAAAATCAATAAATGTTTTAGTGTGGTTCTTTGTAAACTTAATATAAAACATTTTATTGTATTATTAACCAATTTAGATTGAACCCATATTTGATTATATTACTTTAGTAGTTGTTTTTATATCGTGATTTTGTTAGTTGACAAAATTTATGACATTTTTAATGTTTAAATATTAATATTTCTTTTCTTTTTGAATATTAATTTTCAAACTAAAAAGTTAATATCCAGTTTTAATTGTGAACTGTATTTTACTTAACTAGGTATATTCAGTTATTTTCTTTTTTCAATATGTATATCTGATATTATTTTTTCTTATTTTACTTCTGTTTCACTTAAATTAAAGTAAATATATTTTTAATCTACATAGCCAACTTATGCATATTTTAAACATTAATACCTAAGGTATAAATAAAATAATGTTTACAAAAACGATTAACATTATTATAATCAGAATTCATATTAATATATTTTATACTGTTATTACCCGAAAACAGCCTAGAACATTTTTATATTTTTTAGAATAAATATTACTAATTTTTAGATATTTATTTTAAATTCGTCTTTTTTATTAGGTTGCTGATTTAAGAGATGAGATTAGTGAAAAACAAGCATTAATTGCAGAACTTAAAGATCAAGTTCAAAAATATTCTTTGGCACAGCAACAACTGCAAACAGATTACAATAAACTATTGCAAGAAGATCAAGAAAAAAGTCAACGCCTTCAAGAATATGTTTTAGCCAATGAGCGTCGTGAACAAGCACGTAAAGATCTCAAAGGCTTGGAAGATACTGTTACCAAAGAACTACAAACATTACATAATTTACGTAAAATATTTGTGCAAGATTTACAAGTATGTTAAAGAAGTTATATTATTTTTTGAATGAATGTATAAATGGTATTTATTTGTTAGTCTCGCATGAAAAAATCAGCTACAGCTGAAGATACAGATGAAGCCAGTAGTGGAGGAACATTAGCCCAAAGACAAAAAATTAGTTTCCTGGAGAATAATTTAGATCAACTTACCAAAGTTCACAAACAACTGGTCAGGGATAATGCAGATCTACGATGTGAATTACCTAAATTGGAAAAAAGATTACGTGCTACAATGGACCGTGTTAAGGTTAGTTTTAATTTGATAACTGCAAATTATTGAATATAACATTTGATAACATTATTCCTTTATATTGTTTCATAGGCACTTGAATCGGCATTGAAAGATGCTAAAGAAGGTGCCATGAGGGATAGGAAAAGGTATCAATATGAAGTAGATCGTATTAAAGATGCAGTGAGACAAAAGAATTTAGCTCGCAGAGGACCAAGTCCACAAATTGGTAAGTTTATCAACATAATAATATTAAATTGAATTTTGAGTTTTTTTTTTTATGTTTATTTAATGTAATTATTTAACACTTTAGCCAAACCAATCAGAGCAGGACAACATAATATTATTTCAATTAATCGTATTAGTGAAGATGAACTAAAAAAACGTAAAGCTGCTGCTATACCTGGTATGTAATAATTATTTAACTATAATATGTTCTAATAATTTATAACACCATAATTAATTAATATAAATTTGCTATTTTTTTTTCAGAGATTGCTGAAAGTAGTTAAAGAGCTTTTCTACAATAATTTACATTTATGCTCTTGCCAAACTGCAAGTGGTGGAAGTATTTGATACAAATTGAATTTATATTATTTACAGATATAATTTTTACTATATAATTTTAGAAACCTATTTAATTATCGCACCTTCTATAATATTAATATATACTTACTTACATATTTATATATGCGAGTGTGTATCAACTATGCAGCAGCCATTTTCCTTCTCCTTGCACATACCTTTAAAAAGCTGGATTGAGTGGCTTTTGAAATGTATAATGGTGCTGTTTATCATTCGCTTTCACATTGTCTGTACTTATAAAAATCTAAATAATTTGATTTTAAATTCATTTTACTCTCCACTACCAAATTATACTTGGCTTATTTATTTATACATAAAGTTTAGTGGAAAATGATATCTATTGTTTTTTTTTAATTAATTAATTATTTAACGTCTAATTTTATTTATTTTATGCAAATGGCATGTATTTTTTTAGACGGCTGTTTATGCAATTATGTCTTATATTTATTTATTAAACATATTTTCCTATTTTTTTCAAACTTTGTTTATTAACCAACATTAAACATAGGTTATGGTTATATTGAAACTCCAAATAAATTTTTTTTTACATAGATTTTACCAAAATCAAACATTAAATATCAAATTGGTTTGTGTTTTTATAACTTGAACATAATAATATTATATCTTTTTTTCATGAAATTTTCAATGTGACATGATAAGTAAACATTAGTGTCCATTGTAATATTAAAAAATTATTTACAGCAGTTATTTATAAATATAATTTCATCTCATAATGTTTTTTTTACACTGTTACATTCATATAATAACTTTATGCATACACAAAACTTCATGTTAAAAGATCAAAATAACATACGGAAAGATTTCCGTGTTTCAAAAATATTTCCCTTAATAAACAGCAAACAATGAAAAAAGATAACACTTGTGGAATGTTGATTTGATCCTTTTAGGTTGATTTTAGTCAAAACACTACATAAATAAATCATTTTTGCTCAGGAATCTAATATCGTGTATTGTAATATTTAATTATGAAATTGGTTTTATGTATCTAAATATCATTAAAATACATTCCATTAAACTATAATTATTAACAGAACTTAAATCAATATACTAGGGATGGCCAACACGTTACCTGCAAATTGTGCTGTCTATTATTTATTGTTTTATTTTTTTATAATGTTCAAATTAAAAATAATATCTTGAACCATATTTTCCACTATCTAGTTATTATGAAGTTAGCTTTGAAAAAGTTATTTAATAATCCTATGTTTATGCTCATTCAGTATTGTTTTTTGTAAGTTCAAATTATTTAGTATGTAGTATAATATGATTAATTATGTGCTGTGAAAACAATTGTTCAGGTTTCAATTAATTGGACTTAAAGTCGTTGAGCTGACCATCCGTGATCTACTTGTGTTTAACAATGCTTAAAGTATTTTGTAAAAATATACATTAAATAATAATATTTAAGTTGCGTACTATGCGGTATTTAGTGTTTCACAAAATTAGATACTTGAATGTGGTGTCAAAAAATTTGAATTTCAGTGCAGTCCAAATACGCTAAAACCAAGAAGTTTTAATTTGAAATTTCTATAGATTTATAAAATGTATGGCACATACAAATATACAATTACAGCTATTCACAGCTTGATAGTCACTGTGTACCGTCATTAATCCGTAACAATGACTTGTGATAGAAATATAACAACTTAATTTCCTGACGATTAACAATAAATTAAACTAATAAATAAAAAGTTCCTTTCTTAATTAATCTACATATAAATCTTTAAAAATGTTTTATAGTTACAGTTTTGTACCATGGCAAAATAAATAGGTATCAAATATTTTTATTTTTTTATTTTAACTATTAAGATACGTATTTACCCATGTGCAGAAACTTTTATTTTTTAACCTACATCAACGATTTAAAATCAATCCTTTGTAATACCACCATTGAATAGTAAAATATTGAATGACCGTAAGATTGACATTAAACGTTCTACTTTTTAGTTCAAAAAAATAATGATAAATGATCGTGTATGTCAAATTTGGTATCAAATTATTTGTCCTAATGTTGACTTGAAATATATATAATTTACAACTAACAATAGAATTCTATATTAATTGTATAGCACCTCCAATTGTTACTGTTTAAAAGTGATGCTCAATTTCCGACATTTTAACAAATTCTTTCCCCAGATTAAGACTTAAAGAATAAATTAAAACTGCTTCTGTTGTAATAACAAAAAAGTATTAGCTAAAAAATGTGCTTGTCTTTAAAATATAAAAATACTCATATTTTTATTATTGAATTTATTTATAATAATAATCAGTGGCGATGTTGTCAGTTGAAAATCGTATTGAGTAACAATTAAATCTCAGATGTGTTTCGCTGCTGTTTTTTTACGAAATCGGTAGATCAGTTGGGGCTTAGCAGTTTGCACCCACATTACCATTATTACTTATGTATTTTAAAATATAAACTGAAAATAGTATTAATAATTATCTAAGTACCACCTAACAAGTATGTCTATTTACCTGATGCTGCTGCCTTACTGTGAAGGTGTGTAATTGTTGAATATTTTGTCATAAAATTCCTTGACATAACAAACAAAAAATTTACTTTTAGTTATAACTTCAATTTCGAAACATTGAGTTCTCACCAACGTACGTTAGTGTCAAATTTCAAGTACTTATATCCTACGACAGGGGTCTCCAACTTACGGCCCACCAAGGTTTTTGCATCGGCCTGCCAAGCTAATTTATTAATGTTTTGAAAATAATATATTTAATATATTATTCTTATTTAGTTTTCATTGTTTTTAATTTATTTAATTTATTATGTTTTCTTTTGATGTTATTCATAACAGCTTAAAATAGTCATATATAAAAATGATGGCCCGCGTTTCCAAAGCGTATCTCAAATTTGGCCCACGTAAAAAAAGTTGGAGACCCCTGTTCTATGGGTTACGTACCAGTGTACTACCACGGCATCATTTATTTAAATTTGTGTCCTCAATACTTATAGGCACCTACTGATAGTAAATATAATTTCACAAAAAAATTAGGGAGTCAAATTAATTTGATCCACAAATGTAAATAAAATTATTACAATTGGTATTCATGTCACGGCCAAGTACTCCAAAGGCCCTATTGCCCTAAACCAAAATTTATTGGATGTGATTGATGTGAGCTAAAAAATAATATGTCCAGAAATATAACTCAAAATATGGAAGAAAATTTAAATCAAATGTGTGATAAAAAGTATATTTTTGAAAAATCTTAATATTTTTTCTTGTAAATCTTACGTTCGATATCGAATTATTGCATTTCGATTTTCGGTAGCTCGGTCTTCAATCGTAAATCATAATATACAAGCTAGTTAACCTACAAATAATAAATTATGAATTATTATGATCTAAGATTCCGGCGGTGGGAGTAGCGGCATTCGATAGTATCATAGTCAGTGGAACTACGTGTTCATTGTCCATACTCTTAGATCATATACAATGGATGGAGCTACTTTAATCATTTTCTGTGTCCAACATAACCCCCCAATCATTAGTTATTTTATAGTGATTTTTGGCGAAACGCATGCGCAATAACTCGTTGTACCTTGAAATTAAATGGGCAGTGGAAGGTTATGTTGGACACAGCTCGGTATACGAGAAATACACGCATAGCTCCATCCATTGTATATGATATAAGTCCATACTCCACGATGACATGATTAACTAACTTAACACGGCTCGTCGCTCGTGTTTTTCGTATCATACTATCATAGTATTTATAGCCTTTGCCCTAAAGGTCATATAGATCTAGATCTATAATATGGTCGAGTTATCATACCAACATAAGTCATTACTCATTTATCATAAAATACAGAATCATTAGCAATTAGGAACTAGGAAGCTCCACCTTCACGAGCCCGCGCAACAGTATGTCGTTATGTATCTCAGTAGGACAAATAAAATAATAAGTATACATAATACAATTAGTACAAAGTTTTATCTGTATAATATTATCATGCACACCGCACATGAAGAGATGGTACGCGCTGAATAATTGATCATAGAGTATGATTGTTGGCTGTTTGTGATCGGATTCATGTCCGTGATGAACAGTGAAAATGGCGGCGAGTGAAACCATAGAAAATAGATAAAGTGAGTGAAACTGCGACCTAGAGTCGAATCTCGATAAGACTTGCATTTATATTGATCGTATGGATTCAGCATTCCTACCTTCATTAAACATACACTTTTAGGTCAACATAATGGAGAGAAAAATGACGGTTTTCACTCACAAGAGCATTATAGCGCATTTAAACAAGAGTGAAAAAAGATGCAAATATGCAATGATGTAGCGGTTTACAATGATAATATAACAGTTGTGTTGGCTTACAGATTATTATACAATGCCGCATCCGTAAGTTTATTGTGAGTGCTCTATTGAGACTTGAGAGCTCTTCTACATTGTGACTCGATGGAACTCTAGAGTACTCTGAAGAACTTTAATGTTCATAATTATGTCTTACGAATTACATAATAATAATATTGAGCCGTTTATTTGTACACAATGCCACAACAGACTTAATCAAACAGTCAGTGTCAAACCAATAATTGAAAAAAAATCAATTGGTAGGTAGGTACCTAGGGTAATGAGTTTCAAAATTGAAAATTTTACTGATCATTTAAATATCGATTTAATGTGCAATTTAGGAGCTGAATTAATTATTATTTGTCATTTTATCAATTTCTAAGCCCATTTGGATTTTTTATAAATATTAGTGCAATGTTTGAGTTTCTTGAAAGTAGGTTACTTATGTAGACCTGTAATGCGGGAAAATAATAGTATTTATTTTATGGCTTTTCAATTTTACTACTGAAAACTGATACATTTTTACATTTATAAATATTATTGTCGTGAGTTGTAAATTGTAATAGAAATTCGCTAGATTTAACCGGTTTAAAACCGCATGTTATCCCGCGACGAGATAATGAACAATGTAAATGATATAATCCAAATATCCCGGTGCATTTTTTTTCACACCGGTTTAGCCTAGCAAATTTTTAGGTTCAGTCATAATTTAAGGTAACCCATCAAAAATAAAATAAAAATAATTTATCGTAATAGCCAATGATAGGTAATAAAAATTCAGATTAGGACATTTATTGAAATTATGATGTACCTAATAGGAATATACTAAAATCTGTTAATTATTTTATCTTAAACTGTTATGAACTAGTAAGTAGTGAGTCATTCAATGTTTCAAAATCACGATCCAAGATTGTCCATATTTGAAATTACATTTAATAAAAAAATTAATAGTCTAAAAAGAATTAGTAAGGAGATGTTATGACAAAACTGGAACATTTGTTGCTTTTGATTTAATTTCGAACAATATTAAATTTTAGTAGCTATTTCCTTTACAAAACTATTAAAAAAAATATATTAAAAGTTAACAATTAGCAACTGTGCAAGTTATTGTCTTTCAACAATTTCATAAAGTTTTATAAAACAATTATTTAGGTAACTTTATCTTTTTAAGTGTTTATTAATAATGTATTTCTCAAATTCTAACAGCATAATATTATAGTTATCACTTAGTCAAGTATTTAAAATAATTCTTAAATTTATCCCGAGATGACAATAATTTGACAATTTATAATTTTAATCTTCTTTATCAAACTTTTTCTTATTCAATTAATATATTGGTAATATAATATAATATTTTATCAAATTTAATAAAATATAATTTAAATTGTTTATAAGAATTAACAGCTTATGAAAAGTTGGAGACAATCAACCTATCAGGAAGTCTTTTACCACATAGAAAACAATAGCTATTTGTAAAATGTATGTTAATTTTTTTTATGCTGACCTACATTTTCTCGACAACTATTTTATACCTTTTCTTTACATTTATAATATTCATGTTTTTTTGTAAAATTTCCAAATACAATATTGCAATATAATTTTTTTTTATTACATAATCATTTTATTATGAATAATTAGTCATTAAAAAAAGATAACAAAAAAAAAAAAAACATTTCACCAATAAATCTAAACAGTATACATATTGTATTAATATAATAAGCCAAAACCTTTTCAATAAATGAAACAAAACATTTTAAGACCTGAAAAATATCAGTGGTTACTAGAAACTCTACTCAAAAGACTATTCCATGCTCTTTTAATTTGAATATGAGTAAAATTATAGCTCCACAATGTCGAAAATAAAACATTTGCATTTTCAACATATTCATAATTTGATGGTTGAGACTCAATTCGTTCAAGTGCTTGTTTTTCACTCAAATTATTGCGCTTTTGAAGTCTTTCTTTAGCCTATAAAATATAAACTATGTAACTTTTTTTTAAAATTAGAATCTAGACTATACAGCATATGCAATTAAAATTTTCTAATAATAATTTATTATTTAATTGAGATATTGTTATCTATCAAATATATTCAAATATTAAAAAAAATATAATATGTATGTTATTAGGTTAAACTTAAGTCCTCACAGTTAGGTCATAGCCTACAAGTTGTAAAAATGTATAACTATTATTTAATGAATCATGTTTTACTTCTTCACGTGGAATAATTGAAACCCATATTTCATGACAATGGTATTGCCAATTTGCACTTAAAAGAACAGCTGCTTCTAATACAACTATATTATGACCTTTGGTTGATTGGACTATTGATTTTACTCTTTGCAAAATTAGAGGCCAAATTATTTTATTTAATTGTTCCAGTTTATCCTAAAACAATAATAACATAAAATAGTTAAGAAATATTATTAATCAATACTGTCATAACCATTACCTTGTTATTAAATACAATGTCACCTAATTTTTTTCTGTCTACTTCATTATTTGTATTCAGTATGCTAGGACCAAACACATCAATGACATCTTGGTATGCAGGCTGATTTATATCATAAAGTCTATGCGCCACAGTATCAGCGTTAATTACAAAAGCTCCTAGATCTTTTAAATAATTAGCAATAGATGATTTGCCACTTGCAATTCCACCAGTTAATCCAATAATATATGGACATGAGGGTATATTAGGATTTGGCTAAACATAAAAGTGTTAAATATAAACTATCAATAAAACGTGAAACTTCAAATTGTTTATTTTATTTACTTGTGGTGGTTTTAAGAGTGTACCTAACAATCGCATGCGATAATTGCTTGAACTTATTTTTTGTTCTTCTTCTTCGCAACAATCACTTGTTGATTTATCTTCCTCTAATAATGGCACAGGTATTATATCGAGGGGTCGTAAACCAATTTGAATTCTTTTCTCGTTAATTAACTCTCCACCTTTCATAGTTTCTTCACTTAAAATAATCATCTAAAATATAAAATTTAAAAATACTAAACGAACAAATACAATTATAAAATTTAAATTGAAAACCTGAAATGTAGGATCAAAAACTGTTGGACCATAACTATCATAAATAGGCAATACTTCATATTCTAATGTTGGATCAATATCTTTTAAAAATCCTTCAACATTACTTATTCGAGTATTACAAGGTTCAATAAGTTCCTTTAATTTTTTGGCTGTAAAATTAAATAATAATCAATAATGTATAGTTAACTTAATACAAAATAAATAACAGTTATTCTAATATAAACTGTAATTTACATTCTATGTAATATTTAAAAAAATGTATCAGACTTTTACATAGAAAAGATACCGATAGTAGTTACATCAATATTATGATGCTATATAATAACCATTATGTAATTAACAAAATATATACATTTTAATTGTTCTGAAGTAAATATTAGTAATGATATCAAAAATGTATTCTTATTTATTAAATTTGTATTGAAGTAAAGAAAAATTTAAAAATTAAAAATTAAATTAATACAGTGTCTTTAGTGAAATAATTAAAACTATTTGCATAACATTATGATTTAAAATAATATACTGATTTTATCAGTATTAAAATGACAAGTATTAGGTTTCAATAACAATACAAATTTATGTTTTTGTTTAGTGTTTGTTTATAATATATATGTAAGCTTAATCTAATAAATTATTTTATTTTATTAAGATAATATAAACTTACAATTTAACATGGAAATGTCGGTTACGCCCACAGTTAATTTTTTAGTGCACTTTAGCGCAGCTGTACTTAATAATATTTTATGGCCTTTGTGTAGTCTATCGAAAGTTCCACCTAAAACCACACTCTCGTACAGTTCATTTTCCATTTCATCGTATTGATTATTTTCTTTTGTATCATTTGAATTATAAGCTTCATTTGGTTGTACAAATACAGTCTTGCAATTAGGGGACTTGTTACTTAATGACGACATCACATGATGAAGTTGTTCAGACTTTATATGGTCGTCATAAAAAATCACATCTACTGGTCGTTTAGTAGTGATCTGAGAGTTTATTGTGCCCTTGAGACCACATAAAAGGATGCGCACATCCACGTTCATGGGACTTAGATTTTTGTAAGCATCTATCATCATGAATCGATGTCGTACAGTTTTCTTATCCAGCTTTGGAAGTGGAAAGAAATGGACGTAAAGCGTACTTTGTACATCGCGTTGTATTTGCGGAAATATGCGAAGCAGACGAAATGGGTTCGAACATATCAACAATCCAGTATTAGCCATTATAATATATTTATATGGAACAAACACGTCTTATCGGTTGGTAGGTATCACAAACGATGGACGCTAATTAACGATTTTAAAAACGAGTGATTCAACTTATAGAAACACTTATATCATAAAAAAGTTAATTAAAATATATTGCTGAAAACCAACATCTCAATAACACTAAAAAGTTATGCAATATATTTTTACGAACACCTTATAAAGAACAAATATTTCACCTTGGTAATTGGTTGAATGATATTTCCATTTTCCGATTTCGCGCTCGAGACTCGAGGCTCAAGAGATCCGATTAATATAATGATAACTGATATCAATGATATCATTAATTATATTATAATAATTACCTACTGTTGATATGTTATCAATTGTATCACTTAGGTAAATTTGGCACTATTAAAACTTAATAAAATTACGGTGAATGGATCCTAATTTCTAAAATCACATCTTTCTGAACTTTGAAACCGAATAGTCCATAATTAGGGATTTAGAATTATTATTACATTTTTCTCTTTCGTTTATCGCTTACAATATCAAGTAGTTTACCTCCAATATTCTCTTTAATTAATGTACCTATAACAGTATAGCTGTTTTTGGTACCTTAACCTAATTTAAATAATAAAAAGTTTTGTATCTATATTGTACATACTTCTCTTAATTATAATAGACGGTAAAACAATGCATAGGTACCGTCGTAGTTTATAACGTAGTTAATTATAGACAACAATTACACAAAAAGTAAATTATATGTATAAAGGTAATCGCTCTTTATTTATTTCATACCAATGATTAAATGCGTATATGCAACTACAAAATGTTGGCACTTACTTATAAAATTTACATAGGTATTTAAATAGATTTTCTTGTATAATAGCTAATTTAATTATGAATAATATATGCATATTATGTTATATGCATTATGTACCTATTTCTACCTTGGTATGATGTATAAAATATAAATGTAACAATTGAATAACAGGTATAAGTGTTACTTATTCATAATAGAACACGATAATCAGCGTAGGTGCCCAGAGCCTGATTAAGAAGAAATACGCCTAAAGACAATGCTTTTATGTTTTGCCTGCGCTCTATAGTAACAAATCAACATTGTCGAGTATATCAACTCCGCCGGCTACTTATAGCTACTGTTTATAGTGTTTATAATATCTGTACATCGATTCTACCGGATACGGTTTATTTAAATTCCTAATATTTCCCCTGTCTCAATTTTTTTTCAGTACACAAACAATTAAAACAATTGTTAACGATAAAAATGAAACCTTTTTAATTTTTAGAATATTTTAGTTTTTATTAATTGTAAAGAACATATTGGATTTATATTTATTATTATTTTACATTATATTCAAAATTAAAAAAAAAATAATAATAATTTAAACCGATTGGTAAAAAAATGTTTTGGGACAATATTTAGAACAACTTTTGGCTTTTCATTAACTTAACTGTTAACTTACTAAATTTCTTTCTTAATTAACGTGAAATTAACGAGTTAATTTTTCATTTTAAGAAGTAATAGTTAAGTTAATTTATTTTGTTTTTAATTTTATAATATTTCACTATTTCAGTCCATTTCGTTTTCATGTCAAAAATATGTATCGTAATTTGTTTGAAGTTAAAAATTTATATCATTCGAATCTAACTTATTATATGGAAATACTATATGAAGTATAAACACTATATCCTATAATTTAGTTTTGGGTGGAAAAAAATTAAGTGCGCTAGCGTTGTATAAATAAATTAACTTTTTTTTAACTTAATAAAAAGTTAACAAAAAGTGTGTATTAACTTTTAACTTAACTGAGTTAACCTATAGTTAAATTGACTTTTAACTTGGGCGGAATCAATAAATTCCCCCCACTGCCCAGTACCCTTTTCGTGGTACCACACAGACTTCTACACACTGGCGTGGCGTCTGTCATGCACACCTTTGCCAATTTTTTTTGTTTAAAACATGTGCTGCACGTATGTAATATGTATACATGAAAATTAACTGCAGGTACGTCAACGCCTATATATCTAACACACTGTTGCATTTATGGCATGGCACACCAGTTTTATAGCTGTTTATAGTCTATATACACTACCTATTATAGTAGTATATAGGTACTTAACTAGTAACTACATTATAATATTATATACATCAATGTACAAATAACAATTATAACATAATAAAATATAGGTACAATTTACCAATATACAGTTTATGATAATTTTTAGTGTAAAATATGTAGGACGTAGGTAATCGATATTATTTGGTACATGCCAGTTGTCATAAGCAAATATAATGCAATAATAAATCAATCTAATACAGTGAATGGTTTTCTAGTTATATAATTGTTATTACAATTTATAAACAAATTTAAAAAAAAACTTTTTTCTTAATTAATTATTTGAAAATATGCAGTTAAAAAAATAAAATAGGGTCTCAAATGTTGATCTTGACGACATTGTGGTGTATTCATACGTAAAATAACGATTTATCCATAAATGATTTTTGATATCGTAGAAACTAGAAACATTTAATTTATAAATGTATTACTTACATCTTTATTACCAAAACTAAATACAATAACATGTTTAAAATATTTAGACTACTAAATTTTTTGGTTACTGTATGAACTATTTATGAGAATCCTTGTTTTAAATTTTCAATCCTTAGCTATAAAATTTTAAGCTATTGAACATTTTATACATTTAGTTTAGTAGTTTAATTACTAAGTTATTTGTAAATTTTCAATTTAATAAATGTTGTCAACATTTAAACTTAAAATACTTATAAAACAAAATCGTGCCCATGGATTAAGGATTTGTATTATTTCTTAACTGCTATTATATGAAATTATGAGGAACTCTGTATTCAAATTTTAAGTTTTTTTTACCCAACGAATACAATTTCATTGATATTTATAGAATAAAAAACTAAAAAAATTGAAAATTTCTATAAATTATATCATGTATAGAAAATGATTTAATGAAAATTTCAACAACCTAGTTTGAACAGCTAACCCCCCCCCCCCCCCCCCCAGCTTGGCACGCCCCTACCTTCGGTTAATAATTTTTTAATAACAACAAAATAAGAAAATCGTTGCACGAAATATCGTTAATTAACGGGTGAATGTTTAACTTCAAACGTAAAAAATTAATTTACTTTCTGGTGAACTTTTTTTTTTGTTAAATGTAGAAAAACTTAAGGGGAATCTTGTATGAAAATTTCAAATCTTAGATATAAATAGAACATTTTTTATGAATTTCTAACTCGAAATAATTTGCCAATATTCGTATTTTTGATGAATTTTGTCATAATTTTCAATAAAAAATAAAAATTTAAAAATCATTTTGGATTTACGTTCAACTTTTTTTAATTTCCACTATTTATGAGGAACGGTATTACATTTTTAAGTTTTTGAAATAAATGTTTTCAATATTTCGAAAATTTTATGGTGCATAGAAATTGCCAATATAAACATTCAGTGAAAATGTCATCTATATTTAGTTATTTTTTTTAGAGTTACAATAAAAAACAAAATCGGTTTTTCAACCAAAACTTGTTTTGCGTATAACCTTAGTTTTTCATTAATTTTTTGTTTGTTTTTCTAGACGATTTTGAAAACTATTAGGAATTTACCTATCTCAAAAGATGATGAAAAACACATTGTAAAATTAATAGATTCAATGCTCCGCAGTCCGCTCAGAATCTAATATTAAAGAAAAACGTTAATTTTTCCGCAAAACCAGTTTTTGACAGGTTTTATAGATGTAACTTAAATAATTAGTAGATACTTGAAAATTTCACTAAATGTTTATAGGTATAATATATTAGCATTTTTGTACATGTTAACATTTGTTCAATCTTTTAAGTGTTTATACTGTTTATATAGAAATTTTTAATTTTTATTGTTTTTTTTTTTTTTTATACATTTTGATTAAAAATATTACATTATACATACAATGACAATTTCAAAGACAATGTTTTTGTCTACAATTTATTCAACCAGCAGCCTTCTGTATTATTAATAGGTAGTAAAATAAATTATTTTAACAGCAATAATTTACTTAGTAATATAGGCTGACAGAACGAATTCAATCTTCACTCAGTATCGTCTTTTATATAGAATGATATTATATCAATTAATTAAATTTAACACATCCATGACAGTGACCTATTGGCTATTGGCACCTTTTTACGGCCATGATACATTGATACGATTGTAAACACTAAACAGTGTCGGCCCGGGATCTAAAGAAGGAAGCGAAATTGCCTCTCAAAAATACTCGTTTACATTTTTTTTTTTTTTTTTTTGCTAGCTTTTGGGTAGTAAGAAAAACTAAATAATAAATAGTTAAATGCAAACAATAATTACAAACTTTGAATCTTGTTGACTTATGCTGCCACGGGTTTTTATTTAATGAAAACAAAAAAAAAATATAATAATTACAATTTGTATATTTAAGTATAGTTAATAATAGTTTATATAATTATAATTATGTTTATTGTACCATTACATATTGCACCATTATTTGTAAATTTTTGTAAACATTATTATATTATCTATTCTTAAAATTCCAACAAAAAAGAGGTGGGTAGGTGGATGTCGCTCTGCTAAACAGTAGGTTACAAGTGGATTACTGTAATGGATGGTGTTAAATTTGAATTCAATGATATTATAATATCATTGTATAAGAAAAACGATTCTGAGCGAAAACGGTCAGTCAGACTATGATGTTACTAAGTATATTTGATGATATTATTGTGCATAAAGTAATTTAAATATAACCTATTTACGCGAAGCCTTGTTTTCAATTTTCAATCCTTAGCTATAAAAGTTGAACATTTTATACATTTTTAACTACAAAATAATTATTAAATTATAAATTTTATAAATTTTGTCGAAATTTAAACTTTAAATGCTTATAAAAAAAAATTGTGCCTATGTATTTTTAATATTTTTCAACTACTATTGTAAAAGTATATCAGGAGCCTTGTATTAAATTTTCACGCTTTTTTTCCCAACAAATAAAATTTTATTGATATTTATGGAAAAAATAACTAAAAAAATTGAAAACTGACAATGTCTGTAGACAGCTCAAAAAGAGACAAATTATTTATAAAAATTTTATCGTGTATAGAAAATGCTAGTATAAACATTCAGTGAAATTTTCAAGTATCTACAGTCATTTGTTTTAAAGTTACAACAAAAACCAAATTTAATTTTGTGAAAAATCGATTTTGCGTAAAAAGTCCCGTTTTTCCTTAATTTTTCTTTTGTTTTTCTTGGCGCTTTTGAAAATTACTGGGAATTTTAAATTTTGACCTCCCCAATGCACTAACGATATTCACTTTCCAATCGAAAAAGATACTGAAGTTGAAAATCGAAGCATTATTTCGACTACTTATCGTGTACACAGACACAAAAAAAAATAAAAAAATAAAATTTAAAAACATACATCATTGTAAAATCAATACATTCATCGTTCCACTCAGAATCTAAAATACTATACTTAATTGATAATACTAAGTTTAGATTACCATTGCTAGGAAATTTCTTAAACAAAAATAAAATTACTAATATTATTTATTTTACATTTTGTACGATATTTAGGTACATACAAAGTATATGTAAACAAATCAAAACAAGTAAATTATTAAATTGTACATTAAAATATTTATAATAGTAATTAGTAGTCCTTTTAAAAAAAATAATAGCCTGCTATATTTTGTCAATACATTTTTCTCAGTAATTTTTATGTCATCTTTTTCTTAAGCCATTATCATTAACGTAGCCAAATATTCATCATGATTAATCGTACCTAGTTTTATTTTTGTAATATTTGATTTTGAAAAATAACTCTTACATGACACTTGTGTGAGTGGGAAAATTAATATAAATTTGTAAACTATTTAATATCAAATACAATTTCTGCATTTGGTTTTATTGGTAATTTATCTTCACTCTTACTATCATCAATTGAATGAACTATTATTTAATTTTTATGAATTTACTAACTCGATTTAAACAAATTAAATAAGTGTCTCATCTAAAAAAATACTGGTCGGCGGGGCCCTGGACTCTCGGAGAAGATCGCTTTCTAGCCGCCTGAGCCAGGCCGCTACTGTAAATAGCTACTTGTACGGCTGTACCTATAAGCTGATAAGCTGTGCTTGACTGTTTTTGATGAATAATATGGAAATAATGAACTTATTAATTATTGTAGGTTAAAAAATATTTTTAAATAAATATTGAATATTTGAATTTTTATATTTATACTTACAAAGTACCTATAAATAGTGTGATACATATACCTAATGTTTGAAAATGTAATTCGAAGTTCCTCATAAGTTTGTTAATTGTTTTTCTATGATTTAAAAAAAAGTCTTTCTAAGGCTCATATAATATTTATGAGTGATCGGATTTCAAATGTTGACGTCATTGGATATTCTGATATTCACACTTAAAATAACGATTTCTCTTCAAACGATTTTTGATATGTTTTGTAATATAAATTTCCAATGAATATACATAAATTATCGGTAAAAGTTAGATTCTAAGTGGAGCAATGAATGTAGGTATTGGTTTTACAATGATGGGTATTTTTTTATTTTTATCTTTTGGGTAGGTAATATTATAGATGACCTATGTATTAATCATATTAATAATTAATGTATTATATAGGTACACAATTAGTAGATAAAATAATGCTTCAATTTTCAACTTCAATATTTATTTCTAGTGGAAAAATGAATCTAGTTGGACGTTGCTGCTTTTGAAAGGTCAAATTGGAAAATTCACAATAGTTTTCAAAAGCGTCAGGAAAAATGAAAAAAATTGAAGGATAAACACAAAGTTCAACACAAAACCAGTTTTTGAAAAACTGAATACATACAATTTTCACGGAATATATTTATATTAGAATTGGTGCTGGTTCGGTATGCGCTCTACAATAAAGTTTCTGGTTCAGTATGCGCTCTACAGGTCATTTTTTTATTTGTTTTTATTTTATTTTCATAATTCTAAAAAACGTCATATAAATATGTAAAAATTATTTTTCAAAAACGTCACAATAAAAGTATTATAGAATATAAATATATACAAATTAGTTAAATAATTAAAAAAGTAATATAAAATATAAATAGGTGTATAAAAATTAGTTATTTTATTTTCCGCTCTACATACGTCGTTATTTTTTTTTTTTTATTGGCTTTCATTCACGTTATTCACGATGTCTACTATATCATGGCGAGAAAAAGATCCGGCCTATCTTGACGGTAAAGTCGCCAGCAATAGTGATCAAGATGGGACTGCAAATGATGTAAAGGAACACCCCTCATTTTCTTCAATAATTTAATTTTTGCGTCCAACCATGACCTCTGAATGTTTTGAGTGTGAGCTCCTGTATTTGCATCGACATATGACATTTGGTGATTTATCGTCTTGTGTATAAATCCACGGCTTGTGAGACACCTATGTGCGGCCCATTCATCAGAATGAATTTCTGATCCTGCTTCGCATTTACGTTCTATTATCGGTAGAAGTGTTTCTCGATCGCGTCGATGAACATAAAAATAACGGCAATCGTTTCCATTTTTTAAACCGAATACCCTGGGGCCATCTACGCGTGCACCATAATTTCGGTTATAAATAACCTCAGCATTTATATCTGTTAATGAAGGAGGAGCATCTCCAGCTAATAATCTACCCATATTGTACTTCCTTCGGCCAGCGAAACGAGCCTCATCAATTTGAATTGGATTTTGTGCATTTCCAACCAATTTGTTTTTAGTCTTCAAAACAGCTGTGCATACTTCTCGGCACATATTAAACCAATCGGTAACACAATCCTTGCTTCTTCCTGTCCGATCCATTACCATTTGTGAGGGCAATTCCAATACAAACATAAATATAAGTTCAACAATTTGACAAAGTGTTAACTCACTATTGCAACGTTGGTTTAAGTCAGTGAAATGAAAAAATCTGCTGCCAGCTCGTGCCGACCTTGTTGTCTGACAGCCTCGTTTTGGACACCGAAAAATAGCCATCCACTACCCATTTCGGCATCTCCGTCGTCTTATTTGCATTTCTGTGTCGCATTTATGACAAGGGGCGTTGTCTTCAGCACTTTTCAACAATCCTTTCCCTTCTAGAAACCGATGACACTCGATCTCATTTGGCACTACTGTAGTATAAAACTTACGAAACGTCATCACAGCCATCAAAATTAACAATTAATATAAAATTATAAATTATAAAATATTTTATTATATAAAAATAAAATATTATACTCATAACGATACTCGTGAACACCAGAAAACGACTGTAATAAAACGTACAGTAGGTAATATAATTTAAGGTAAAGACGATCAAAGATAAGATAATAAAGTCATATTATTATTATAGAAAACCCAAAATATCATAAGTATATAAAAACGAGGCAGATTAACGTTGTCCGATATTTCCATACCAAACGTCGATCGAGTGTAGAATGGCAAAATCTGTAAAGCGCATACCGAACCAGCACCTTAGAATTTCCTATACAAAATAAAATATTTTGGTTGTTTTTTCGATTTTTGTTAGTTTTTTTTAAATTATTGCCGATAGAAAATGTATTGTTCGGTCTAAAAACATGACAATTTAATACAAATAGGTTCTTCACAACTCATGAATGTTATTAGTAAAATTAAAAAAAAATTTGGATTTTCATAAAAATTATCAAAACTACGAAAATTTGCAAATTATTTTCAGTTTGAATTTCATAAAAAATTTTCTTTTTATGTATACGATATAAAAATGTAGTGCATTATTCCTTATAACTAAGTTTTACTATAAATAAAAAAAGCCAAATTTTTATGAGCGTTTGAAGTTCATATTTTTAAAAAACCTTTGAGGAATGTAAGTTGTATTAAATGTTCAAACTTTCGATATAAAAAGAAATTTTTTTATGAGTCTTCAACCTTCAAACTAATTTTCAAATTTTTGTGATTTTAAATTTAAATCAGGACCTGGTTACGATCCCCTTTGATTTATTTAATCGTCGATCAATATTCAGTATACACTATACACGAAACGGCAGAAATCGATTCGCGAGCGTTCCGCGGAAAATATATTACTATTCGGTCCGCTTTTCCTTAGTTGGTAGGTATAATACAACTACTGCTGTAATAGTCATCGCAGTTTCAACCTCCACAACCTCCACATGAAAATATTCCGCCGACCGGTGACTGTGAACGTTTGTCGCGCGCGCATCGGTAGAACGGTCTCAAGTGAGCCGCTCGACTGCCAAAGACTCGGTAAATGAAACGGAACTCGGGAAAAAAAAACCAAACTGCTGAAAATGGCCTCGGCTGTTCTTTTTTCCCATTCGTCGGCGAGCGGTGATCATTGATAACCGATTTTCCGTCGTGTACGTCGTCTCATTGCCTCAATAGGGAACACCATTGATACACGAAACGCACGATTATGCGAAACCACTCATATTTTAATCGTCGAAATACGACCGAACGCCCGTAACCAAAAACTAAATGGTGGTGGTTATCATTCGGAATTATTATTCTCGTAATACCGGAATCGCAACGCTAACACATCAAAAGGCCAAATCGCATTATTACAATGTCGACACGCGCAAATCGGGATCATAACGTTTTATATTACATTTTTTTTCGAACGTCAGTCATGTGCTAATCTAGGCACATATTATACGCTATATTAAATTACAATATATATAATATAGTTCCGAATAAGATAATTCACACGTATTTGCATATTTTTTCATCTTTTGCTCTAAACCGTGGATTCGGCGATTTTAAATTACAATTACCTTTTATTATTTTATATTTTATTCGATCATCATATTTTGTTCAGTCAACAAACTGGGATTTTCGACTACACGTGAATGCCTACTGGAATATCGAGGTAAGAACGATTCTAAATGAATCATATTGAATCATATTTTATTAGTTTTTCCTCTGATTAAATAAACTGGCATTCTCCGTCACACAGATAATTTTGTGCAATCTGTATAAATATTATACTGTAATACATTTGCCGATGTAGTGTAGAAAAGGTACTATGCATTTTATCAAATTACTACCAAAATGTAAGATTAGTACTAGGTATTTTAACAAACATTAATTTTGTCAAATGTTCCCGGGTAGATATAGTAAATAATGAAATGAATTAATAAAATAGTTGGACGGTGCCTGAGCAAAATAGAGTAAGTACAAAAACACTGTTTTGAGAAAACTAAAAAAAAAAAACCGTTCCTATTTGTACAATGACTTATTACTTTTTACTTTTTTCTCATAGGTTTTATAATAAAATTAATCTACAATTTGTTTAATTTTCTAATGCCAATCAATGTGGATTAAAATATTCAATAAAAAAAAAATGGAAAAATTGACTTATTCCCTTTTACCCGGGCACCGTCCAATTTTTATCTTTAATACGTCTTATATTAATATAAATTACCAAATTACCTAAATGTAATTATATAAAAAGTAGCTGGTAAGTAGGTACATTTGATTTATAATTACTTATCAAAATATTATGAATATGTACTAAGTATAATATGTTTGAAGATAATCAAATTTTTTAATATTAGTTTAGTTTTGCTAGATTAACTTTGTTTTAAATAATATTAATTCATAAATTGTTGGCACTTAAAATTATTAGACTTACACCCACATTTGTTCTATTTTACAAATGCATAACATAACAAGTTTACGCTTATTAAATATTTAGTTGTGAGTAAATTGAGTTGTTATGAGAGAATACAAATTCTTTTTACCTTAAATTTTGTAAGTCAAATACAGCTTTCTCAGCACTTCAAACTACTCAACACTCAGTATATTGTTTCATACAGTATAGAGTGTAAAAATAAAAATAGGTCATTATAAATAAATTATTTATAAAAATAAAATAAATATTTTTGTAAAAATCATTTAAACTAAAAAAATATAGCTGTTTAAAATAGTATTAAAAAAATAAATATGTTTTAAAGATTAGGCAAATGTTGACTATTTAATCAAACTTTTTAGAGTTGATTCTAAATGAAAACAATCTATCTAGATTCTAAAATATTTAATAATGCTATTCTTTTTTAAATGTATATTTTATTGTATGATGAATATGGGTTAGGTACTAAGAATATAATAAACACTATTATTATTTATGTTATTATTTATTCATATGGAAATAAAGACTATTATCCGTCTTATACACGTACAACCTCGCGTACAACATACCAAATTTTTGCTCGCCCGTTTTAATACTGTGCTGTTAGTTTCAATATTACCTATTATAGAATTTTAAGGCAAGATTATTATCTAGGGAACAACTTAGGCTTTTATTTATATTGTTATTTTTAAGCGTACATTATCAAAACTCTAATATTAAAACTAACAGCGCACTATTGAAACTGGTGAACAAAAACTTGTCATGTATGTCGTACGCGTGTAAGACGTCCTCTTAACTTGAAATTATTGAAGTACCTACTTATATTTTTATATTAGCTATAGGTACACAAAACTAAATTAGGCATCATCATTATTCAATTTAAATTTAGGTAGATATATTTTTAGAATATACCTAGAACCTATTGTGTGTATTTATTTTCTTTGTGTGATTTTGATTTCATATACATTTTTTATTCATAATTGTTTTGTACTGACTTGAATAAATAATTATTTGATATGCAAACATTTTTACTTTTGACCATTAATCTGTATTTTATTTCAGTCTTATCAAAAGAAACATTAATTTCCCTATATATTATTTTTGGATCTTAGCTTATTTTTCTATTAATCGATGAAATTATTGTAATAGTATGTATTATGTCTACCGATATTATTTAGCCTAGGACAACTGCTCTAAGTTTACTGCTACCCTTTTTAGATTATTGTATATTCTAGTGATAAGTTATCACTAATATTAAATAAGTAAATGCTTTCTGAAATTTGTAATATTACACAATCCTTCTCTCAAAAGTTAAATATCAATAATGAAATAAGTACCTAAGTTTCCACAGGTTAGGCTTAAAATTTATTTATTGAGTTAAAACTTGTTAACATTTTCATTTAAATATTAACTCATATATAACATGCAAATTAATTTTGAAATGACAAACAATTTTTAAAAAATGAATATATTATTAGGTACTTATCATGATTAAAGATATAATAGTTGTGCAAAGACCTATAAGAACTT
Source organism: Sitobion miscanthi (assembly GCA_008086715.1). NCBI lineage: Eukaryota > Metazoa > Arthropoda > Insecta > Hemiptera > Aphididae > Sitobion > Sitobion miscanthi. Next base: position 29,175,914 of record CM017803.1, read on the forward strand.
TAAATATGGTTCCCGGAGTGTCCTCGATAAACTGTTGATAAGAATATACGACTAGCGCTCTCATTATATTATCACCACGCATCTGTGTATTTTACTGCTACAAGTATTATAATAGACTAATAGACCGCTTTAATACAACTCTTATCGATCAAAAGTTGAAGACACTTAGGGGATCTCGTAATCGCGTCTCGTCGCGCAACCATTATAATATCTTTAATCATGGTACTTATTAATATATTGATTAAATAAAAGTTCTTTATATGACATAATACTGTCAATCTTGTGTCCAATATCACGTTTATCCAAATAGCATGATATTTTCAGCTATTTTAATGTATTTTAATCTAAATACATCAAATAATTAAATTAAAAAAATAATTAATTAATAATAATATTTTCATGATAGATACAGCCTACAATTATAGCATTAAAAATTGTCCGTGTATGAATAGAGAAATGGGCATTTATTTTAAAAATTTCAATAAAAACAATAATGATGAATGGCCTGAATAACCTATCTCAACATTATTCAATTTAATAAAATGTATATTTTGTTTTCTATTTCATTTTTATGTACAACTATAAAACTTTTTATATTTTAGCTATATTTTCCTTCTAATATCTCTAACCCATGATTTGTTTAAATAAAACTACTTAGCTTTATGATAATTCTCTAAGTAACTCGATAACAGTTTTGACTAAGTTAGAATTGATTTAATTAATCATTTTTACGTACAAGTAAATAAGAATTGGTTATGCGGAAAATAGGTAACTTATATGATTCAATTAAAAGCTAATTTTGTTGCTTTAAATATAGCTATTGATATAAGATAATTAAGTATACCTATTATATTGTTTTAAATTGTACCTACCTACCAATAGAAATGTTTTTAATTTTAATTATTATATTATTTAATTTTGTTATCAAATTAACTATTATTTTATTTTTCAGATCCCAACAATCTTAACATAAAGCAAATGTAGCAATTAAAAACAAGAAATGGTATACAGTAGTTGTAAGTAATTACGAAAGACATCTTTGTAGACAATTTATATTATAATTTTTGAGTGAAATTTATCATTTAAAATTATTATCTATCATTTTTTTTGAAAAAAAATAAAAATAATATATAATATTTTATAAAGTAATTTTTACTAAAATTGACACCTATGAATGGGAATGAATAATAGATATGCTCCCAGCACTGGTTAGAAAATGCAGCACAGCAAGCAGAGAAAAATCTTACCGAAGGACAAAAGAAAAAAAGAACAAGCACAAATTAAAATCTAAATCACACAAAAAACCTGCTCTAATCACTTCAAATAAACATTTAGTTCAATATTCAGATGTTAGTTCTGAAGAACTTAGTAGTCCAGAGGCAGGTGAAATACATAGTGATTTCGATGATAAACATGGGGCCATACGTTTAAAACCTCCTACCAGAATAATAACTAATAATTTTCGAATTACTAGAGTCACGTCACCTAGAAATCTAGTAGCAGCCTGTTCCCCTATAAGTAATCATTGGGAACTAGATCCAGTACTAGAGAAATCTTCAATGTCTACCACTTTCAATATAAATAATTGCGTAGACATGACATCCGAAGTATCACGTTTAAAGTACAAAAAAGCTAAAAAATCCAATAAAAAACCGAAAAGCCCTAATACAAAAAAGAAAAAAAAGAAGAAGGATTTGAAACATAAATCTGATGAATTACCAGACTGTGATAATAGTTTTGTGAAGTTTTCCAAGTGTTCTAATCCGGAACCTTCCAAACGAAATGGTGATTTTATTGAACCTGTTAAAAAGCATAAACCTATTGAGGTGTCACATACTCCACCATTAACAAAACCAGCTCATATCAAAGTTTCCAAAGTTGAGGTAACACATAAGGAGGAAGACAAACACACCAAACATCATAGAAAAGAAAATAAAAGGTAATAATTTATTTGACCCACTTTTGTCAACAAAATAACATTGATTTTGATTAATATTTTATTGGCCTGGTTATTGTAGGATTCACAGAAGTATTTTTAATATTTTAAAAGTATATATTTAATTAATTAGTCTAATTTTATAAATATATTTTTAAGTTGGATGAAGAGCCCACCATTATTAAATATAGCTATAAGGAAAGAATATAGCCGCACTCCTGAACCTGTAGATGGTAAATATAATTATCAACCACGAAGTGTTTCAAAACAAAATAATCGGTTTGTGTTATTATTAATAATAAATAGTTACTACCAATTAACCTATTTTAATACTATACAAATTTAGGGACTATAAAAGACGTATGGATGAGTTCGAAAGATACGACACTGACGAGCTTAAGTCTAGTAGGACTCGGGACAAACACGAGAGCAAACACGAGAGCAAACACGAGAGCAAACACGAGAGCAAACACGAGAGCAAACATGAGAGCAAACATGAGATTAAACATGAGAGTAAACATGAAAGGAGTAGAGTACGGAAAACTAAATCTGATAAAGACAGGTCACCAGTACATAGCCACAGGTACGTTCTTTTTACTTAAAGTTAATTTTCAAGTTTTACTCAGTATTTATAAATTTAAGTAGTTTTAGAGAACGCTACACTCGCATAGGTCTTACAAATTTACAACATAGCAAAAACTGTTTTGCGCGGGATAGAACCGCTCAGACTGTAGTAATAGTTAAGACTCCAAATTGATATACAATAAAGTTCAGAACATTATCTATGAAATCCATTATTGTTTGTGTTTTTCATACTTCAATTACTTTTTGGTAGTTCTGCTATCGAAAAAATAAAAACAATATTTTACAGCCAAAGTTCTCCTTTTATGTGGTGGAAATTTCATTTCTTCGTTATTACTGTAGCCTTCTCAGTTCTTTCCTGCGCATAACAGTTTTTTTTATGTCTTACATAATTAAAAAATATACCTAATAAAATAGTTATGATAGAGCGATGAAGGTTTAATTATCTGTGCTTTTTTTGTGAAAATTACTGTTAAATATATTGGATGAAATGTCGCCTGTTGTTAGGTTTAGACATTTGTTAATATGGGAGAAATAAATATTTTCTGTGATGCATCGATTAAAAAGAACTCATCACTTATTATGTCCTGCTATATTATTGGTATTGATAAGACCATTATTGAATAATTTTTTTTAATTTTTTCTTAGCGGTTAGGTCAATAAGGCTATTTAGAATATTAAATATGAAAAATGTAGTTATAAACGAATCGTTGATATAGATACCAATACTTTGTAATCCTAAACCAAAGGCTGGGCATTAACAAGTTAAAAGTTAAAAGCGTTAAGTTAATTAACTAGTTACTTCTTTTTCAAATTAACTTCAAACTTTATAAATTACTTTTTTTTCAAGATAAATATGTTAACGTTAAGTTAATTTTATTTCAAAAGTATCTAATCTAAGATAATTTTTGTTCGAAGAATAATACAAATTTTTGAATGGGTTTTTACTTTGCTGTATCATTTTAAATTTTCCCAGTAATTTTCTAGAGCGTAAATAAAAACTATCTAACAAACCATATTACGTGTCTGGAATTTTTTACTTTTGTAAATTAGCAAATTTTAACTTTTTACTAAATTAAGTTAACTTTTAACTTAACAAAAAAAATACGAGTAACTTTTAACTTAACTTTATTATCTTAAAATAACTTAACTTAACGAGTTAAAAAAAATTGTTAACTTGCCCAGCCTTGCCTAAATCTAAAATAGTATAGATTGCTTTAAATTTTTACTTAATCAAGCAATTAAACAATTGTTAGTCCCAAAATGTTTATTCTTTTTTACAGAATTTGACATTTATAGATATTTAATAGTTTAAGATGATTATGGTACTTTATACATTATAATTAATTTAAATGACTGGATGATAACATTTAATTTAAAAACTCGTGAGTGTTTATTTATAAATTATAAAATATTTTCTAATAGTTTTAAAATAATATTGAAGATGAATAGTTTAAAAAAAAAATGTTAGTAGTTTTGTGTAACTTAAATTTATCTTAATCAGTATTAAAGTGAAATGAAGGAATTCATATTAAAAATTTTTTTAAATATGATTTTAGATTATCACGAAGTCCAATTCGAGATCGTCGACACCATGAACACGTGAAAAGTTCTAAAGCGGGATATTCACAATCCCATTCTCATTCCCGTTCCCATTCTCGTTCTCGTTCACATTCCCCCCATCAACCGAGACATGATCATCATCATGCACACCACTCACCAAAACGTGGTCAAAAATCTCCACCGCGTACTACTATTTCCAAATCATCAAAGCATACGTCTCATATACCGCGAACAGCCTCACCTCATAATTCTCGTTCTTCGAGAAAATCAAGTCATAATCGACCAAAATATTCACGTTCTCCATCTAAAAACATCCGCACTCAAAGTAAATCGTCTTCTCCAGTAAAGGATTCTAAAACTACTAGAAAGCATTCTGATAGTGATTCACCTGGATGTTATTCTTCAGTTTCTAAGAAAAAAAAATCTACAAAAAGTCCAGCAAAACAATATAATTCTAAAGTAAAACTTAGTGAAACGAGTCTTTTTGCTGAGTTGGTAAAAGATCGGCAGATGCGGGAATTAGCCATGAAGTGTTTAACACAAATTAGTTCTAAGACTGTTGATGAAAATGATGTAGTTGAAATAAAAGATGATTCGGATAATGAACAAAATAGTTCTAAGACCAGTGATATAAATACAAAATTAAACAAAATTAATGCGAACGATGATGTGGATTCTTGTGTAATAGTAGAAATGTCAGAAAATATCAGTCAAACTACTAAACCTGATGTGGAAACATCTAATGTAAAATCAGTTACTTCACCGATTTCAGAAATGGCGACAAACATTCCAGTGATTTCTCTTAAAAGTCAAAGTCCATCTATTACGAAAGTAGAGATCATAGAAAATGGCATTGAACATTCTGTAGAACCCAAAGAGCCTAAAGTAACATTAACACCCAAAATAACTCCACCTGAGAAAAAAGTAGAAGTAATAGAAAATAAAGATTTGTCAAAAATGCCATTGCCGCCTGTTTTTTCAATACACAATGAAACGTCACCAGATTCAGAATTTAAGAGTTCAAAAAAAAGCTTTAAAGATTTACCTCTACCACCAGGTAAGTTTTTTTTAGAATTTTAACTGTCATTACACTGTCAGAAGTATATTTAAACCTGTTTTATATCGTTTTATATGACCGCAATCTTATGCCCCAACTTGACAGTATCAATTCGTTCAGAAACAAATAACAAAGTGATAATATCATTATCCTATTATTTTTCTATTATCGTTTTTCACTTAAGTCTTTCAATTTATATTATGAATTAATCAATAATGTATTGTAGAAGAGTTGATAAATATTTTTATTCAATGCAATCTCTTATTTGGGTTAATTATTTCAAGACTATTTATTTTTATTAAAGGGATCTAAGTAATTTATTGTTACATTTAAATATTTTACCTCTTATAGGTAGATCTCAATAACCATACATTTAATTTATACTTAAAATAAAATAAAATAAATATTTTAATTTTTGGAACAAATGTATAAAAAAAACATTTGTTCAATTTACATTGTAATATGCAAAATTCAATGAAAAAATGTTTTATATATTTTGTAAACTATATTATTTTTAACTTATATTTGAAGATTTGTTAGTACTGGTAATTTAAACTTAAATTAAATATTATGACCCAATTGGACAATATTAATCTCATCAAATTTTGGTTATTATGTAATATTTTAAATATTGATGCCTATAATCATTATTGTAATGTTTTCAGGACTTGTTCAAAATGCTGATAAGATAGATGATGATAAAAATCTTTCTTTGTCAGAAATTGTATCAAATCCTTTACCTGATCATCAACAAAGTGCAATTAAAAGATCAATTATGTTGGGCTTAGGATCAGTGTTTCCACAAAGCTTTTCATTCACTTCAAACATGGAACTGCCCTCTCGTCCATTAGATCCAAATGTTAAGATTAAACGACCCAAAGTACTTTATCGAAGACGGAATACAAAATCTGCTGCAGCCAACCCTATTGATTGGGGAGAGCAGTGTGTTGATATGTTTGAAGTAATAAATCAAATAGGTGAAGGTACCTATGGTCAAGTTTACAAAGCAAAAGATAAAACTTCAGGTATAAATTATGCAATTTGTTCAAACTTAATTTTAAGCAGCACCAAATATATTTATAAGACAAACAATGTACATACTCAATATATTATATCTTTATGCAATATGTTTAATTACTTTTAAATATTGTTTTACTTTCAGGTACATTTGTAGCATTGAAAAAAGTTCGTCTTGAAAATGAGAAAGAAGGATTCCCAATTACCGCTGTTCGGGAAATAAAAATTTTACGGCAATTAAACCATAAAAATATTGTTAACCTTAGAGAAATTGTAACTGATAAACAAGATGCCCTTGATTTTAAAAAAGTAAACTATAGATTGTATATTTTATGAAAATCCATTTGAACTCTATTCATTATTAGAGATAAATAAATATTATTCATGTTTTTTTTTATTTCTTAGGATAGAGGATCGTTCTATTTAGTATTTGAATATATGGATCATGATCTTATGGGATTATTAGAATCTGGAATGGTTGACTTTAATGAGACACATAATGCAAGTATTATGCGACAATTGTTGGAAGGTTTAAATTATTGTCATCGTAGAAATTTTCTTCATAGAGATATCAAATGCAGCAACATCTTAATGAATAACAAGTAAAGTCTTGTTTATTATTCAATTTACAGAATTGATTTTAATATTTATTTTTGTTACTAAATTTTTTACTTTTTTCTAACTTTAGAGGTGAAGTGAAGTTGGCTGATTTTGGTCTAGCTAGGTTGTATAACGCTCAAGATAGACAAAGGCCGTACACTAATAAAGTGATAACCCTCTGGTATAGGCCACCTGAATTATTACTTGGCGAAGAGAGGTATGGAACTTCAATAGACGTTTGGTCTTGTGGATGTATTTTGGGAGAATTGTTCTTAAAAAAACCTTTATTTCAGGTAATATTTTATTTTAAATTTACATACAATATGTTATTGTATTATATATATTAAATTATAGGTGTTACATAGAAGCTAATTTAGTGTATGCATTTTACATTTTTAACATCCCCACATAACATTATGAAAAATTCTATTAAATTTAGTGATGTAACAAATTGAATAAATCACTATAAAATGTATAGGTTTTCTAATTTGACAGTGGTGTTTGATGTGGTAATGTGTATATTATATTTTACAGGCCAACGAAGAAATGATGCAATTGGAAACAATATCTCGTTTATGTGGTAGTCCAACACCGGCTGTATGGCCTACTGTGATTAACTTGCCTTTCTGGCATTCCTTAAAAGCTAAGAAAGTACATAGACGTCGGTTACGTGAAGAATTTACATTTATGAATGATAGTGCCTTGGATCTTTTAGATCATATGTTAGAATTAGACCCTAGCAAACGAATTACTGCTGATAAAGCTCTAAAATGCAATTGGTTAAAAAATGTTCAACCTGATAAGTTAGTATAAAATTATTGGTACAAATAATATTTTCACTAAAAAGAAATTGGCAATTAGTATAAATATTTTATCAATATATTTATGAATTGTATAGAATGGATGTGACAGCATTACCAACATGGCAAGATTGTCATGAGCTTTGGAGCAAAAAAAGAAAAAGAGATCAAAGAGTACGAGAAAACCAGCCCAGGACCAACGAATCTGGTGAACCAATACCGGCTGGAGGGTAAGTTTTCTTTTTTATATACATGTTATTGTAAAATTGTTATTTAAGTTAATTATTTATTGTTTTTTTGAAATTTAGAATTCCCGCTGATGTACAAAATAATGAAAATAATTTAGCTGATGGTTTAAAATCAACTGTTGAAAATAATACCAATGAAGCAGAAAGTGATATTATAGCAGCAGCTCTTGCCAATAATAATTCAACAAAATCTGATATTGAATCTGAAAAGCCTAATAACAATGTAGAAACAGATGAGGTACATACACATTGATTCAGTATTCAGATAATGTATTATAGTTGATTAGATAAAATAATTAGCTTAATGTTATCTATAGCAATTGGTAAATATAGTAATGTAATATATTTTATTATTATTCTCTAATAATTATACCTCATTTTATGAGAATTACAAAACATTTAATCGTTTTTAGAGTAGTATGTTTAATTTATGATGAAATAATTATACTTTTGATAATACTATTAGCTGATATTTATATTTTACATAAAATCTTGAAATGTATATAAAATGCAAGTATGATATTCACCTTATATTGGAATTGCACCAGGCAAATGGCTTTCTCTGTTACAAAAGTGTTTCCTCTATTCAGAAACTTAAGTAGGGGTGTATAGGTAACACAGGACTGTTATTGTCTGTTGTAGGATATTTATGTCTGTTATAATAAAATGTTACTATATCTGGTATTTAACTTTTATAAACTGAAGTTATTTTTGCAACAGGAAAATATTTTTTACCTACTACATATAAATTACAATGAAATAAATTGTATATTGTAAATTACTTATATGATATACAGCTGCAAATTATAATAAAATATTGAATTGTACTATCTTAAACGCTAGTACTAATATCTGATGTTAACCTTTTAATAATGGAAGCAAATCTTGCAACATGAAAATGTTTTTGACCAACAACTTCTAAATTATACTGAAATAAAATAATACAGTTTAGATTCTTTGTGTGTCATACAGCTGCAAATTATAATAAAATATTAAGTTGCATAATCTTAAAACGCAAGTACTAATATCTGATATTAATCTTTTAATAATGGAAGCAAATCTTGCAACATGAAAATGTTTTTGACCAACAACTTCTAAATTATACTGAAATAAAATAATACAGTTTGGATTCTTTGTGTGTCATACAGCTGCAAATTATAATAAAATATTAAGTTTCATAATCTTAAAACGCAAGTACTAATATCTGATATTAATCTTTTAATAATGGAAGCAAATCTTGCAACATGAAAATGTTTTTGACCAACAACTTCTAAATTATACTGAAATAAAATAATACAGTTTGGATTCTTTGTGTGTCATACAGTTTAAAACATGTTAAAATTCTAAATAGTTTAATCTTAAAACGCAAGTACTAATATCTGATATTAACCTTTTAATAATGGAAGCAAATCTTGCAACATGAAAATGTTTTTGACCAACAACTCATAAATTATACTGAAATAAAATAATACAGTTTAAATTATTTGTGTGTCATACAGTTTAAAACATGTTAAAATTCTAAATAGTTTAATCTTAAAACGCAAGTACTAATATCTGATATTAACCTTTTAATAATGGAAGCAAATCTTGCAACATAAGAATGTTTTTGACTAATAACTCATAAATTATACTGAAATAAAATAATACAGTTTAAATTATTTGTGTGTCATACAGTTTCAAACATGTTAAAATTCTAAAAACTAATCTTGAAACGCAAGTACTAATATCTGATATTAACCTTTTAATAATGGAAGCAAATCTTGCAACATGAAAGTGTTTTTGACCAACAATTCTTAAATTATACTGAAAAAATTAATAATAATGTAGTATAAATTACTTGTATTTCATACAGTAATCACGTAATCATGTAGTAGTGTATTAATCACGCTACCCATGCAAATTTCTATTTTACTTACAAACACCATGGCACATTGTTGTTCATCAGCATTGATTATGTGTCGTTAGTTATAATAATGTAGTATATTGACTTATTATCAAAGTTGAAGTTAAGAACATTATCTGTGCTTAATTTTCAATATTTTAATTTTAATTTTGTAAATTTTATATTATGATCATATCTTGTTTAAAAATTTAAATATTGCCAAAAAAGTTGACATAAGCACAGATAAATTTCTTACCTCTAAGTTCGATAAGTCAATATTTATAGGGCTCTAATATTAAAACTAACAACATACAATCGATCCTGATTAATACAAATTGACAATGCTCTAGCTTTGTAAAACACAGACTACACATACATGTGCAAGTACTAATATCTTATATTAGTCTTTTATTAATGGAACCAATTGTTGCAACATGAAAATGTTTTTCATTGACTATAAATTAAACTAAAATAAAATGTACAGTTTAAATGGAATGTGTTATACAGCTGCAAACTATATTGAAATAATATTATTTTAAAATGCATGTACTTATATCAACTCTATATTGTGTTTATTACAAAAATAAGTTTGGTTTTTTTGATTTAATTTTTCTCTATTTTTTTGTATAAGTATAAATTTGTCATAACCAACATACTACATAGCAATGTTCTTGTGAATTAATTAATTTAGTCCACATTTTATAATGTATTGTTTTTATGTTATAGGTGTCTAGTACAACTGTTGACGTAATTGATGATTTAAATCTGACTCCACCTATCAAAGATTTTAATCCATGCTTAAACACTTTCCTTCCAAAAACTGGTAGATTTTAGATCTAGCATTTTTTTTAAAAAATTGTATTAGTTTTCTACACTCATAATCGTTTTAATTATTATTATTATTATTAATATCATCATTATTAAATATGTTTATGTATACACATATGTAGGGCGTTTTCCCATTTTCCTGTATTAGTATTATGGGGGAAAAACTGGTCAACTATACATATATTTGTATATAAATTAATATATGATATATATTATATAGTATATACATATGTGTATTTTAGATTTATAATTTGTTTAATAATTTTTTACTTCGTTATTACTTAATATTATATAAAGGTAACTATATGTTTATTATATTTTTTTCTTAGAGATGATAGTTATATATTTTTACATTAAATTTGGACACGCGTACAATTAAGTTTAGTTTAATGTTTTGTGTTGTATATTTAATATTTATCCATGTAAAATTATAAATATTTGTAATTAAATTTTTATAATTTAATTGTTATCCTGAAAAAAATATTTATAATTTAATTGTTATCCTGAAAAAAATCTATAATTTTTTTTTATATAAAAAAAATATATGAAATTGCTCACTAGGAAAACTGCATGAACCTTCATCACCATATTTGTCGAGCATAATTATACAATTTAACTCATTTCAATGAATTATAATACAAATATTAAAATAATTTTTACTACGAAAACTGTTTGCCTTAATTTATGAGTGGTCATACATTCTTTACAATCAACCAGATTATACCAAAGTAGATTTTTAATCAAAATATTGTCCTAATTATTAGCTGTAAATTGTATTAATATATTTTTAATATTAATGAAATGATAATTGTTAAATGATTAAGCTTAAATTTAGATTTTCATCTATTAATATATTTGATATGTTATTGTTATCAAATACCTTATAAACTTAAAGCAATCGTTCATCAGGGTATTAACATTATTGAACTTGCTGTAGCTTTTTTTTCTCAATAAATCCTTATTTATATTTTACAAATTAAATTTAGTCCTAATAATAGGTTTAAGTAGTTTTATGTTTAATTATATGATCATTATGAACTGATACAAATTGTAAATATTTTTGTTACATCTTATATATAAACTGTTCATTTGTGGTAGAGTATAATATATATTATACACATTATTATATATTATATTTTTTGAATGAAAAGTATTATTGTTTCAATTTTTACAGTAAGTAGTATTAAGAAAAAACTATTTTAAGCTAAATCAACTTGAGAAAAAATATTTTGCGAACAATTAGTTCAACTTATGCTTGATGTACGTTGTTATGTGTGTATAATATTGTATATTTTTTAATATAACATTAAAATGAATTAAAAAAATATTTCTTATTTTGTTCTCTTCCAAAAATCATTGGAATTAGTTTGAGGATGTATTCACATTTTTGAGAGAAGTATAATATTACATTCACAATGATGTTTTGCATTTTAAATCATAATAAATTGTTGCAATTACACATGTACATTATTGAAAATGTAATTTTTTTTTTTACTTCAGATTAAAAAAACATTCAAAAATAATATTAATAAGTAATCAACTATTAAAATTATAACTGATATATTTGTTCAATATTTTTTATTTAATAAATTGAATTTGAATGTATTTATCATGATTTTTTTTTTTTGCGACTTCAGAACCATAATTTCTGGTTTAGTCTTAACTCATAACTAGAGACTGGAATTATATGCATATGCCAGATTTGTTGAAGTAAGAAAAGTGCAAATGGTTTGAAATGTTTTATGTTTCATATCACACTAAATTGACAGAAACACCAAATTGCTTTTTAAAAATGTCGATTATAGCATATTAATTCATAAATGAACATAGTATGCATATTCAGCAAGAAATAAATCAACATATTAAATTTAAAAGAATGTCTGCGCACTATTAGTATTCTTTCTCGCAATATACCAAATTTGAGCTAAGCAGAACCAATCTTATGTTGTTAGCTTTAATATTATTTAATTGAGTGAATTGCCTTTAATACAACTTAATTAGTTGCTATTTTGTGTGTTAGTACTTTGGTTTTTTTTATAATAATTCAATTTTTTCTAACTTTTTTAGATTATAATATTCTACATACAAAGATATAACACATGTATAATTTTTTTTAATTTATTTAAAATATATTGCAATCTATTAACTTGAATAAAAATTATATATTATATATTTATATCATTTGATAATATTATTCTGCTAGGTACCTAGAAAGACTAGATTACTTTTGCCTGAAAATAATAACAACCCACTTTTTTAGCTACTGGCCCAATTTTTATGCGGCCCACTAAAATTTTCTCGGTCGCTCACCGGTTCAATCCGGGCCTGTTTAGAATCTTCAACTATAAATAGAAAAATATTTAATTTACATAGAAATGGAAAATTTTATTTCAATACTTACCAGCGACCAGCTTCAGTTTTGATTATTCCTGCTATAATTCTTGGTGTCTTTACAAATTGAACAGTGCCACAACTTCTATAATATATCTCATATATAACTGAGCTTCCAACAGCAAATTAATCTTATAATTTTTAACGGAAAAGAATTGTTCCTGCAATATTATATATTTATATGTTTATATGATATACATAGGCAAAACTAGACGTTTTGATTAGGTTAGGCTAAAATATATCAAAATATTGTCCTCCACCAAAGAATACCTTTTGTCCATTTTGTGACAATTGAATTCTATGAATCAATCACAAATTAATTACTTAGTAGAAAGTAGTGTATTAGCACCCATATAGATAGAAAATTGTACCCTTTTGGCTTTTATGATGATTCGTTATTTTTTTTTTTTTTTAAATAACTTAATTATATTTTTCATTTTTTCACCTAAGAAAGAAGACTGTTGACATTAGGCTGTAGTTTTACACATAATTATATAGGTAACAGATAAATATAGAAATTAATATTTTGAAAAAAATATAAAACTTAATTAACTCATTTATACCTAGCTTATTGGCCATTGCCAAGAATGGCAAAGGCTTAGATGACACTTCTCCTTCTTTTGGTTTCAGACCAGCATTACCTTGGAACATTACAGCATGTGATTCAATAAATCTCGTTAAAAAATTTGGGTTATACACTTCAAAACTAACATTTGGAACTGTAATAAAATAAATAAATAAATGTACATTTATAAGAAAATAATTAAAAGGGTTTCAGTGATTTATTTAATCTTTTTTTGCATGAGTAAACACACATTCTATCTTACGCCTAGGGTTCATATTTTTCTCTACATTCCAAAATGAACTCTTATCCCTTGGATTTGAACGACACATCACTTATTATTATTGTTGCCAAATCGTTATATACATTTTAAGAATCGTCATCTTCTATCATAATCTATATAAATGTAAAATAATCTTAATAATTGTATTTGCATAAAATGTAGGTACTTAATTGTTTACCAATGGTTTTAATCTAATTATTAAAATATGTCATTTAATTTAATAAAAAATATTAGATTCTGAGTGAAACGAAATATGTGTAATATTTTTAAAGTCTATTTTTTTATATCTATATTTCGTATATTATAAAAGTAATAAATCATATTATAATGTATAGATATAAGATATGTTAAGTCTTGAAATAAACAGAGTAGATTTTAAATGAAAAAATACAATCTACAACTCGTGGTACTTTTTAAGGTTTGTGCCGGAAAATAACTCGCGAAGTAAGCACAATTATCAAAATTACCAAATAAATAAATAAGGTGTACACCAGACTGTTTCTTTTTTGTATTGATTTAATATACGCTGTGGCTCCATCCATATTCCATGGTATATGATCTAAGGCCGCATGCCTGCATTGCTCAAATGCGATGACGGACGACAGAAATGGGTGGTTTATCGATTTTATACTGAATATTATATGCATGATAATATTATTAGGTACATGCCGTATATCGTTATAAGTATGCGTGTTATGTTATGAGCCGTTCATTAGGATTTTATCTTGTGCCGACTGCCGATTCTCGAAGTCTTGCTATACTTTTGCGAATCCGCTCCATAATTACTCATTACGAAAATATTGAGTTCAAACAATATTAATATTAAAACAATTTATTTAATTTTCTTTTCCTCGTCTTAAAAAAATTGGTTTAGTTCAGGTGAAAATAAATTCCATTTTGCCGACTGAAAATCGTGGACCATAATCCATTAATTTTTATTTTAAAATCTTAAAATATTTTATAGCTAAGTGCTTACGAGAATTTAATTACAGTTATTTAAAACAAAAGACTTAGGGGGGAGATATATCCCCATATCACACAATGATTACGCCACTGACAGGACACACCTGGCATACCCACAAACATTTCGTGGATAAAACAAAGCCCGATCCATACACTTCTTGCGATTCTGAAATCTCCATCAAACATAAATTAGTAATTCCTAGAATGTCGTCAATTTAATGAAGACAAATCAAAATACAACATCCCAAATAGCCTCTTCGAATGGCTTAACAACGAACCTCTATACATCTAAAACTTACCAAAGTTTATCAAAGACTAATTTATGAAAAAACATGTATCAAATTAAAAGCAAAAAATACGTAAATTTTTATTTTTAAATTCTGATTGTTACTTAACTACCTTTTTAATTCGATGTTACATAAAAAAAGCTTGTATCTCTATGATGAATAAAAACCAATAATATTACATAATGCACTAATTGCGGCCAATGGCCAATGTAGTCAAGGTTATATTTATAATAAAAAAAAATAGTGGCTATAATGTTTCGACATTAGTTTTGAAAGTTTCAAACAACATGTGAGAGTCGCGTGAAGTTAGCCCTTCCTCGATTCCACTCTTAATAACTCCTATGTTTTTAACTTGCAAGTTCCAGGATTGGACTTGCAAATTCTTGCTAATTACCTATCTGCTTGCAAAATTATGGCAGAATGCAAAACTTGTTTTGAAAAAGTATAAGGACCAACTTCACGGTGGTAGATCAAAAAATAATCATTTGATCTTCAAAAAACTTAAAAATGTAACACTAGAACCTAACATTTTCCAGTTTCCTAACAATTCAACCAGCATAGAATTGTAATTTCTGTAAAAACATGAGCTAGGGTAACAACTCAACTTTCCTCCTTCTTATCTGAATTAATACTATTAATTAATCCTCTAATTCAACTCCTCACGACTGTCATAAACAAATTAATATTAAAAGATGACAAATAGATACATAATACTTCATTTACTTGTTGTGTTTTTGTTAATACAGATTGTAAATTTTCTAAAATGAAGAAAAAAGGATAACTTACCTAAACAGATAAATAGGTAGCTTACCACTAAGGAACCTTGTATTAAAATTTTGCTAGAGATATTTGTACCTAAAATCAAAAGTTGACTACTTAGGCTTAGAAGTTATTGCATTAACGTAAAAAATAGAATTAAAAATATTTTTCCAAATTGTGCTATAAAATTTCAATGAAACCATTATTTTTTTAGTATTTTAATGAGAATCTACGAAATGAAAAAATAACGGAAATGTAATTAAAATGAACTGTGGGTAGGTAAAGGCAGAACTAGGATTGTTTACCCTCAGGGAAAATGTTAAAATTACGCCCAATCATAAACCAAAAGTCAAAACTGAAATACCCTTCCCTACAATTATTTTCTTAAAATAAGCAATTATAATAACACAATTTAATGTATTTATTCAAATATTTATAGTAATAATTGGCGAATAATTTGGTTGCAACATAAAAAAGTGGGTGTCGCTCTGGTTTACAGTAGGTTACAAGTGGGTCACTTTATGGATGGTGTTAAATTTGAATTCAATGATATAATATCATTATACACGAAAAACTATTTTGAGCAGAGACGGCTTGTCAGCCAAGGATATTTTATTTATTATATTTATATTATTATTATTATTAATAGGGTAGCTGGCCAGTAAAATATACTTTAGAAGTTTCAAGCAGCCATATAATATTTTTAAATTATAATACATAACTAAAACCATTCTTCATTTAAATATTTAATTTCGTCCAAACTTGAACTTCAAATAACTAAATAAAAAAAAAACTGTGTTTATATATTTTTTTAGATTTTTAGGTTACAGTATGAACTACTTACTTGAACTTAATTTTTAATTCTTAGCTATAAAAATTGAACGTTTTATAAATTTTTAACTGAAAAATAATTTGTACATTTTCAATAGTTCAATAATTTGTGGAAATTTGAATTTAAATTGCTTATAAAAAAAAAGTCATAGTTATGTATTTTTAATATTTTTAAACTGATATTGTGTGTTCATCACTGACCGCACAATCCATAACACACAGTGCCGAATCTTAAACTGTCAGGGATACGGTGCAAAAAAATAATGTAGGGGCCCCTAATTTAAAAATGTTATAAAAAAGCATACCATACAACTATGATAACTCAACAGTTACAAAAAAAATGAAGTACAAAGTATAATAAAATTAATAGTATATTATTACTTACAGAATAAAGCCAACCTCAAATATAATAGTAAAAATTAAAATATTAAGATATTCTATATTTAGACATTTTCCCCTCAATTTTGCATTGGCAAAATTGTCAATTATCTTCTGAATTGTTAGAACTAGATAAACGTTCTTATTCACATGTGTTTCTTAGGTAATTCTTTATAAGTTTAAGTTTGGAAAATGATCGTTCTGCTCCTGCCACAGTGATCAGCATTGTCAGAAAAATTATACAAGCACTAAAAACGTCTGAAAAACTACTTGGTAAATCATTATTTATAATAAAACTACCCATAAGTTTTATTGTTTTTAATTTATCATTCTTTAAGGTACTCGATAGCCATAGTATCGGGGCCCCCAAATATTTCATAGAGTCAGGGCTCTAGTCGAACACACCGGCGGTTTATTCAGCACTACCAACACAGTTCAAATTTCATGTCACGTTTCCAAATTATTGGGTAGAAAGTTTCAGAAAATAAAATCACATAAACATAGCGGTTGAAACTTGAGTTAGTGTAATAATAATTTTGATATTATTTTCAATGATCTTCACAAATAGGTATAGGTTTGATATTTTAATTTCAACTAGTTAATATTACATTCTTTAGGATTAAATAATAAATAATATAATTCTAAATACATAAAAAGCAATGTATAAATATTCATTAATCATATCTTAAAACATAAGTAAATCCGTATCATTGATTTTAGAATATACAGATAAATTGTACCAATTGTGGCATGAAGTTAATTCACTTACAGACAAACCACTACACATGTCTAACATTACAATGGTGAGTACCCTCACTGTTAAGTGTTAATACCAATAAACTTAGTCAGGCTATTTGTGAACATTAATACTTATCAGTATGTTCTAAAATCAAAGGTAATATTATGCAGTATAGGGTGTTACCAATCTTTCCAGACATGTTAATGTTTTTATTTTATTTTAATATAATAAATACATTTAAATTTATTTTGTTACTTTTTTAAATAACAATTTTAGTTTTAAAAGTTTATAAATATAAAAATTAGATAAGTAGACTATACTAAATGATTGTTATTATTATTTTTAATAAATACAGCATATTATCTGAAGTAATTTATATATATATTTCATAATTTTTAACTACATAGAACCTGTCTCATATAAGAATAGCCTCACGTGACGACTTATTTTCATACGGTTAATGGTTATAAGACCATCACACCTCAAGATAAATCAGTTTTAATTTTCCATGACAAAAAATTGCTCAACAGTGTTAATCTAAGCAAAATGCAGGCTAGGCGGTTGTTGGAATAATAAAGTGATGCATTTATCCAGGGCAAAGCCGTCTGCCTGAGTCTAGTCTTACATGAAACTGAGTATCGTAAATTAATTTTACTTCGAAAGTAAATGAATGAATAACAAAATAAAATTACCATGTCTTGTATTTTTTTAAATATTTTATTTTCAAACCTCAAATAATATAATAAATCTATAAAATTACAAACTTTAACTTTAAAATAATTTTAATTACCTAATCTCAGTATTAGATAGCAACATTTAAGAGAATATTTTAAAAGATGCTCAAATGCTTACTTTTTTTTAATATAAAATAAACCATTGGTAATTTTATCTTGTTAAGAAAAGTAAATAGACAAGTATCATTTACATGTGATACCTATTTACACATTCATACTACTAGAGTAATTAAAATAATAATAATAATAAAACAAATACAATATACATACAAGTTTTGTTAATAAAGATTTTCAAGTATACACATTAGTAATAAAGAGATTAATATATGTTTTTAAATGTATTGCTATGATGTTTATAAAAATTCAAGTTTAGGAAAAGTAAATTTAAAATTTATAGTAGAGTATTCATAGAAAATATACTAGATAAAATATTCAGTAATAAATTATAGAGTGAGCCACTTATTTTGGTTTAACAAGGTTCAACTAATACAGAAGTACTAATAATAAAAACATTTACCATCAATAAAAGTTGGATTATTGGTTGATAGCTATGGAACAATAGTCAAATCAACAAAAATAAAGAATTTTATTATTTCAAAATAAATTGATAATTAAATATACTAAATATAAAATAAAACATTTATAAAATGATAATGTTAGATTGTAATTTCAATTAAAATAAAACAATTTTTACACAAAAATTATATTTTTCTATAATTATTAGTATTTTGTTATTAAATATTTATTAATATAAATTTAATTATTCAAAAAATTATATACTAAATTATGTTTTTAATTATTTTATATTTCTTATCCTGTTTTGCACATCTTTCTATTATCAATTGTGTGATGTGACACTGATGATGAATGTAGATTTTATTGCACAACAAATCGTATCTAATAAAAGTGAATAAAATAAGTAAATTGTATGGATGTTTTTCTGGTAATTAAATTTAGAAAAATGATTACTTTCAGTTTTGTTCGATAGTGATAACATAGTCTATTATAAATCTTTTAGTAAACTAGATTTGGCGTTCTTTAATTTGTCAAAGCGTTTTAACAAATGCATATTGGATGTCTCCAACTCTTCAACTTTTGCTTGAGCTTCTCGAAGCTAAAACAAAATAAAATATCTATTAAGTCAAGGGTTCCCTAATTTTTTTGGCTTGTGGCGCCTTATTTGGACTAAGGTTTTTTCAGGTTATCTTCCCTATGTAATATCATGACTAATCATAAAAAAAAGAAAAATTTGTAAAAACCAGTAAAAATTTTAATGGGCAATATGAAAATATTTATTTAATTTAAATTTTACATAATAATACATTTTTATCTATATAATCGTAATTGTTTCAGTCACTGTAATCGTTGGGGTTTCAAGTTTATTTTTGGACATTATAAAATTCTACGGCAGCGCGGTGCCCAAATAAAGACACCGCGGCATACACTTTGGGAACCATTTGGTTTAAATGAAAATAAATATTACAATTTATTATTATAATTTATTTACAGTAAATATTTTTTTTAAAATTGAATAAAATTTTTTATTACGTTTATTTGCTTACTTTTTTTTATAAAATATAAATTATTATACCATTTAAATATTTATGTTTAATTTAAAGGTTATAGTAAAATAATTTACAAACAATATTTAATACCTCACGCTGTAGTTTTCGTTTTTCCAATTTCAGTTCATCTTCAGCTTTTTCAGATGCTTCAGAAGCTGTTTTATATCTAATAACTTGACTCTCCAGCCTAGCAACCTGAAATTAAATATAATTATGTTAATGAATGTTACATAGAATGGACCTAGCAAATAAAATAATGGCTTTTAATTAATTAATTTACATTCGCTTGTAATGTAGAAATATCTTGTTCAGCCTTTTGCCATTTGAATTTATAATCACCAAGAACTTTATTAGTTTCTTCTATAAAAAAAATTGAATTATTAAATTATATTATTTGTACTTTTAAAATTGCAATTGACACTCAGCCAATCTTACTTTGGGCATCTTCCAAATCGTCTGAGTCTGTACCATTGTAATGATTATCACTATGACGTTTGGCCTCTTGCAACTCTAATTTGAGCTGGTTAATTTCATCTATATAGCTGTTGCGTTCTTCAGTAAACTTTTTGAGTCGTACATCTGAATAATCCCATAATATTTACATCAATAAATGATAAAAATAAATTTATAAAAATTATACAAATCCAGTACTAAGAAAACCATGTACCATGTATCATTGTTTTTAAAAATATTTTTTTGTAAGTTATTACTAAGCATTTTATAAAAATAAAATTAGATTTCTTAGTATTTTTTTTGTGTTTTATAAGAGCTAGAATAGACCAAATAAGCAGGTTTTTTTTCATGATTACAAAAAAAGAATGTATAAAACTATAAAATCTGTATTTATTATTATTTATCAACATTGTTGTATTATTGCATCTTAATATATTAAAAATTGTTTTTTTAAATACATGAAAAATAAAGATCTGATGTATTGTAAGGTTTCAGGTTGTAAAATATGCAACCTCTACCACTCCCAAGCCCTTGTTACACCTAAATTTTGCGGGGTACATCTCAGTATATAATAATATATATATTTACTTTAATTTATAATCCCAGTTATGAGTTATAACACATTTATCTACTTTAAGTAATGCGAAACAAACGGATAATTATATACATACCTAAACAACCTTCTCCTGCATCTTGTAACAATTGAGCATTCTCAACAGAAACTAAGGCACGTTTTATTTTATTATTACATTGGTCACTTTCACTCCAACATTCTTGTTCTGTGCTAATAATTACTAGTCCTTTTTCCTGAAATTATAATTATAATAATTATGTATTATTTTAAGAGTTTAAACCACCTAATCCACATTATTTTAGTTTGTGGTGAATAACAATTTATTGTTTCATGTTCGTTGTAATACAACTTTGATAATTTTTTCACTATTCAAAGTTATTTTCAAGTAACTTTAAATCAATTTACAGGATTTTTAAAATTAAATAAATATATATAATTGGTAGAAACAAAATAATACTGTACAAATTACACAAATTTAAATCAAGAATATATCCTATAAAATAAAATTTTTTTTAAAAGTTTTTTGGTTATTAAAATAAATAAAGGAAAAACTGATAATATATATACAATTATAAATTAATTATTAATTTACCTCAATGAGTTTATCACGCTCTTCTAGTTCTTGTTGAAGTGTTATAGATTCTAGTTTTTGAGTAGCCAATAAACGTTTTAATTTTTCGTTTTCCCTACAACTTTCTTTATGTTCTCGCTGTAAATAAGTGAAACAATATAAAATTTAAAAAAAAAACAATTCTTAATAACTATAAATTAATTTCTAATACTTTTATATGCATAAGCTCTTCTTCAATATCGGTGTACTTGTCTTTATATAATTCTACCATATATGTCACAGCTGCTTTTTCATTGTCAAGTTGAGCATTTTGTACCATAGCTTTTCGAAACTTTTCTTCTAAGTCTTTTAATTCCATCTGAAAAATTATATTTTTATTTATTTCTTGAAATATTTAGAATAACACCACTTAATCATACCCTAAAATCTCGAAAGTTAGGTGTAGATTCATCAAGAGAATCAACTGAATTGCGTCGACTAGATTGGTAACTGTTAGTATTATGTATAGAACTGGCTGCTCTAGGACTGGCAGTACTAGCAGCTACTCGTGATACTCGATTTGCAATAGGCCCATCTAAGAGATAAATTCAAATAATAAAATAAATATTGTTTAACATAAGTATTTAAACAAAGCATTTTTTATCTTAAACAAACAGTTCTTTAATTACAGGAACTTAATTATAAAACTTTGAAGTGTCACTTATCATGAAAAAAACAAACAAGTGATCGAGTATAAAATGGTACTCAAATAAATAAAAACAAACAACCTTAAAAATTAGCCAGGTAAATATTTATAGAATTATATTTTATAATCAAAATTAATAACTATTTTTATTTATCTTCTCTTTTAAATTCTTTAATTTATTTTAGTGAAACATTATTACATTTATTTAAATTATATAATTGCTTATAAAGAAAAATAATTGTGTGTGTATATTTTTGACAGTTATTGGTTTAAGTATGAATTGCTTATGAGGAACCTTGTATTACATTTTCCAGCTTAGCTATAGAAATTGAACATTTCTGACTGCAGGGTCACAAAAACTACGATGTCACCGACCGCAGCAAGTACACACTCCCGAAAGAATCTCAAACCGTATGTACAGTAGAGACACAATTCAACCACCATAGCCACCATTGCTAGAGTTATCAGCTCAAAATGCAAAATCTCATCAAAGAGTCCAACTTTTTGTAAGTGGTAGTAGGCGGCATTAGCTGCAAAGTTTTCAAGAACTGTGTGTTGACTGGTTTTGACGAACTGGAAGTCATCAATTTGGACACTATCGAGGTGAGCAACTTGAACCATCAGTTCTGGTTCAGCAAGGGGTTTGTGGGAAAAGCTGTCATATGGCACCAAAACTAGCATAATCAAATTCAACCTCAATGTCACTTTGGCGAAATAATGAACACAAAGTACGCCGTAACATTCTTCAACAAATTCAAATTATTCATTAAACGCTTTTATTTTATTTAAGTGTATTACCTAACCTATTATTAAATGTTCAACATTATATTATAAATTTTGATAATGTTTGCATAAATATATACTTCCTCTGATACATTTTTCCTCAGATATATCTCCCTTCCCACCAATATTGTTTCACTTAGATATTTGTTTTGGCCATTTTGTTCTGTGGAGATTTTTTCTCACATATATTGGGATAATACTAATCTCAACGTAATCTGCTACTCTTCAACTGTTACCCTATATACAAAATCAGGTATACCCAGCATCTACAGAGAATACCTTATATTTTTGAGAATGCCATACATACAGACATAGAGATAAAAGTTTATTTTCAACTTACCTGCTGCATGCATGTCAAATGCTTTGTCTGCATTTTCTTCGGCTTCTTTTTGTTGCCGTTCAATTTCTCGCATACGAATTTCTCTAGCTTCAGCACGGGCTTGACGTCTTGCAGCCAAACGAGCTTCCGCCTAGAACAAATTAAATGTTTAAATTAATAAGCTATTTAATATTTGAAATATTTACGATCAACAGCTTAACTATAAATACCATATCAAGTACTTCCTAAAAGATATGTGCAGTATGCACTGTTAGTAAACATAAGAAATAGAGAAATGTACAGGTAAAACAAAATAACTAGTTTTAAAGTCTTATGTCAATACTAGATTTGCTATCCAAGTAACCAGCACGTTAATCATAATTATACTTATACTTACTTCATTATTACGCTTGTCCAGAAACGTTACAATTCCATCAGCTTCAGAATCACCACTGGAATTATAGCCATGACTAGAACCATTAGTTTGTACCCTGATTTGTTCCCTAAGTGGACTAGATTGACCATCATTTAAAATATTATCTGATAGGTCATCGATATCACTGATATCAGCAATAGAATATCCACAATAACTTTCGTCATCCTCTGATGAAGGATAAGTATAATTTGTGTCAGCATTGCATACTGGACGAATCATATCATTATTAATAGTCTCGCATACTGAATTCAGAGCGGCATTATCATTAACACATATATGACAAGAATATGATCCATTATTGTCTAGTCTCAACTGAGAAGATTGAACAACTTTAGAATATTCATATGGAGTCGCGTTGTTTAAGATATTCACCACCGCATCACTACTGTCGTTAATACTGCTAGAGTACAGTGACGAGGATTCTTTCGATACAAACGTAGAATTAGATTTATTAAATTCAACAGGCCCATTGACAAGTAATTTAGTATCTAATGTTTTTTCATTTAAATTATCTGGAGTTTGATTAATGAACATATGCGTAATATGTGCTCCAGTAACCAAATCACACGATGTTACGTTCATTTTAGTATGACTATCATTCATGTTAAATGCTCAATTTGATAGATAGTTAACTAAATAAATAATAAACTGAAAATTAACTGAATACAAAATTTTAGTGCAAAAGAAAACAATAATAATTATTATTCCATAATATTTTAGAAAGTTTGTTTAAGTTCTCCATCAAAACAAAATATAAGAAGTAGCTAACAGCTAACATAACAGTATAACACAGGCATATAGACTATAGCTTATTACATTATAATATGTTATTATAAGTAGAAAATATAGTCAAAAGTGAAGTCATAATTTTTTTTTAGATTCAGAGCACGTATTTTGTTTTTATTGGATTTTACAAAAAGCAGTTTTATGGGAAATGAAATAAAGCTCAAAAAGTTTTACATATGATTATAAGTTGTACACGTCATATTATATGGTACGTCAGAAATTGAAATGATAAAATTCCTTATTTTTCTGTATCGTGATTCGTGAATATAGTATAGGTAGTTAAAGTATTTAAATTTAATAATTATGTTACATTATAATTAATGAGAAAACAAATATAATATATTATTTAATAGTGTAGAGCCGAATCTATAATATAGGTATAACTTGATAATGAATCTAAGTTAATCCAAAAACGATGTATCATAAAAAAAGTTTTAACATGTTTCACATGTTAAGCAATAAAATAAGTTACTTCTTTGAACAATGTCCCCGCGCATACTATTTGTTTTCTTACACAGTGTCCTACGTGAATCCGGCGAGTGCGCGCGAATTATATTCTAACCATGTTCTTTCGCAGCAGTGCACTGCGTCCCATCCGGCGAAATACAAGCTGTTATGATTCACGTAGGATACGGCGTTAATTTTTTCAAAATTTCTATATTTTTCTGAGATAATCAACATTTTCAAATTATAATATTTTATAATAATTATATTATATTGTATTTGAAATACAGCCAAAAAGCCAAAGTACAAACAAAAGTAACTTTTTAACTCGAAGTTTTATAATATATGATCAATTAGTCAATCTATTGATTACATTTCTAAAAAAAATTTATACAAATTTTGATCTAAAAATTATTTAAATTCCCTATATTTAATGAATGAAAAAAAGAACTAATAAAATCGTTCATGTTCCTCCAAAAAAATTAACGCAATTCCACAATTTGTTTCTTTAAACAAAAAAATAACTAATTTCGCTATAGGTTCCTGAACATTGAACGAAATCACTGGAACTAGTTCTTTTGAACGCGTTCCTACCAAGCACTGATTATACTAACAATAATAATATTACTATACCTATCATAAATAATTTTTAAAAATATTTTTTGTGACCTTAATATTTTTATACCAATTGTTTCCTTTTATATACGTTTACAGACTACAAAACAGAAAAAATCAAATTAATATTCAAACAATTTATTGTTTAGATCTAGTGTTCCGTCTATTAGTGGAAAAACTAGTTGGTGATGTCATAAAGCTATTCGAAATAGGCAGAATGTGATTTACTCACAAATACACATTCACTATCGCAGTACCTATCGCAACATTTGTATACACATATGGATATGGTTATGTCATAGATATCAAACATGAATTCAACATATTCAAAAATTGTAATTTAATCTCAACTATTCGTTTAATCATTATTGATGTATGTAATATTAAAAAAAAATACAACAGACATCAAAATATAATAATTCGAAACACCAGCTGTTTGCAGTGGTCTTGGTCTCACACATAGCGCTCATTTTTTACGTGGAGCATTAGCATTACTCATACAGTTTTTTTTATAGATGTTTATTGGTGCATTATGTTATTATATTAGTTTATTATAGGAACATTAGTAATTAAACAGCATAATGTATACTGTATATTTACCGATCATTAATGTACGGATGAATGCTAACTGTTTCTATACCTATATTGATGCGATAACGGAGTTTTTAAATTTAAATTTTAAAACAATTTAATACGGTGATTAAATAATAAATATTTTTCAAAATTTGTAATTATTGAATCATTCCAAGGTACTGTGTATGGTCTATATTTATTTTGATAAATTTACTGTAATAAAACATTAATGCACCAGGTACATAAACTATACGCTATACCAATGTGCGACTATAATAACAAATACGGGTGTGGCATCCTCTTAATTTCGTGCACATGAATGTAAGTAAGATAAATACCAAAGAAATATTGTACTTTTATATTTTTGCATAACATAAATGTATTATGTATGATGGTTAGATGAATCGCTTATAAATGGTGTTAGTACGTGACTTGTAGATTTCATCGGTTACGCGAGTCAGAAACAAAATATTAAAAATTCTTATTTAGACAAACTAAAAAATAATTCATACCTTGAATTGATAAACTAAGCTCAAAGCATTCTTAGGTTATAAGTTACTTTTTAATTAACAACAATTTTTTTGTATACTCGACTCATAATTAGCAATAATTTTTTTCTATGAATAATACATCGGCTATAATAGTGTGAATAATTTCATATCAATAAAATACTAACTCATGCTCCTAGACCAAAAGACAATTACCAAATTACATAAAAAAATGTATTATACTATAGGCGACGTATTGAAATGATAACGTATTATTTTAACTACCTAACATCAATTAAAGGACATTTATAAGTATTTTAGAAATAATAATGCTTTAACTCTAGTAAAAAAATAGAAGAAAATAGGCAGTTCTTAACAATTCAACGTCACAAATTTATGTGGGTCATAATTGAATTGATTAAAGAAATAATCGAGGAGCAGTCGCACTATCGTAAAAACGAACACAGAAATAAATAAAACAAATTGTATTCCGAGGCATATATATTGTTTAATGGATTTTCTAAAAAATACATTAAAATGGTATTTTAAGTAAAACACTACTAGTATTGATAATAAATTGTATGTTTAACAAAAATGTATTAATCATTAATAACTTTAAACACATTGGTATCAACATAAATAGTAAATACCTCGAAAGAATGTGGCTCAAGTCCGATAATTTAATAGTCATATACCAATGGAAAAACCGAAAAACCTTTAGTAGGTACATTACTCATTAATATTAGTAAGTAGCACTAAATAAGTAAAAAGTAATATTAATAATATACAAGTGAATCACAGCAACGGCATTAAAATAAAATGTAAAATTAGTCATCGATCGAGATACAGTTCATATATTTATGAGTACAACAAAGTAATTTAAGATTAGCGTATATAATATATTATATAATACAAATTTGGTATTCACAAGTGATTACTTCTAAAAATAAGGTAAGTCGCTGAAATGTTATCTTCTGAGTATAGTTTGCATGCCTAGTTAATATAGCTAACACGACTATAATAATAGAGTGAGAGTCTATTCTTATTTTATACCTACTTACTTTTAGTTTTAGTACTTTAATTTATAAGTAAGAATACAATATATACAGATATTTAATGCCATAAAAAAGTTGTTGAGTATAAGATAGGAACTTTTATAATTGTAACTTGTTAGAATGAATGTTTGGTTAAAATGTATTGTAGCTTACAACGATTTAAATTGAATGAATAATTCGAATTCAAACACACAGTTGTTGCTATTAACAGCGTAATAATGCGCATTTGAAGAACTAACAGAAATAGTTGTGCACTTGATTACCCTACTCTTGATACGCCTACATAAATAAGTAATCATATTTTCAAAACAAATTATATGAACTATGTTTCTTATTTATTGTTATTTTAACAAAATAAAATAAAATATATACTACTTATACTACTAATGCGTATGGAATTTTTTCGCTTTGGTCACCATTAGCTTCGAAACGAGTCAGAATTAAAATAAACGTATACCTAAGTAATATGTATTACATCATAACAATTAATTTTAATGGCTTATACATACAATACATAACATATGCACGATTATGCATTATTTACTCTAGGTGTACAAGTATATTAAATTATTAAAAACGTAAAGGATTTTTTAAAAGGTATTTGATGTCATAAAAAAATAAAAAATCCATTGTATAAGTACATTGAATTTACGTCGTGCATACGGGCATACTGTATACAATTGTTGTAGTCAAATAAACTACAAAATAAACAATTATCACGAATAAAAAAGTAAAAAAATACATACATCATACAAAATACAAAATACCAAGGTACTTACATAAGTTATTTCCCATATGCTTACAGGTTATTCCTACTGAATCTATTCATCACGAGAAAAAATAAAACCCATATTGATTTTTTTTATGTCAATATGACGATTTTTATTTTATAATATAATAGACCGACAAAATAAATTTAACTATGAACATATATTGAGATAAAACAGCATATATTTTTATTTTGCGTAACTCGTGAATCACGATGATTGATATATGTTGGTCCATCCACGATCATTTCTATTAGGCATCAACAAATAAATTGTACAATGCGTGCATATCAACAATCCGTATGCAAAATGTATGAAATAAAATGTATTTCTAAAGAAAAATACAATGTTGTACAAAACATAATGAGTAATGACGTATCACTTATGTAATATATATATATGTATTGACAAATGACAAAAAATAAAGAAATTAGAAACAAGAACTCAGTATTTTAAGAACATGAAACATTTTTTTTTAAATGTTCATTTTATTGAAATATTTTTTCTTAGGTTAGAAATGTATACGAAGAAATAAAAATAATATTTTAAGTTCTTACACAAACATAGTCACACACCTTTTATTGGTTTGATATCTTATCGGCGTATAACATGTATACATCACTAGGTTTTTTTTTTAACAAAATAAAAATAAAAAATATTAGAAAGAACAGAATAATAAAGGTAAATACAAGTCTAGACTAAGTAATTTTCATCAAAGCAGACGAAAAATAATTATCGTGAGAACGATCGAAGAACGTTCTGAAAAGTCGTTACATACACGACTATAATACATTATGATACCATTACCTCAACTCATATACAATGTACAGGGTGATTTTTTTTTTTATGTAAGATATTCTTTGTTTTGAAAATTACTAACAATTTATGAGAATTTTAAAATTTTGATATTTTACATACTCATCACTTGCTTAAAAATTAAAACATCGTAAAAAAGTATGAGAAAGGATAAATAGATAATATGTTTTTACCTTTAAGGTAAACTTACTTTATTATTCAAGTTCACTAAACAAAACCGAACAGCTAACTCAAAAACTATCTCAAATGTACGTGTCTAAGCAAGACGGAGAAAACACATTTTGGCTTAGAGACAAAATGTTTCGAAACATTTTTTTATTTTATCTTATTTTAATATTGAATGATAACAAATATTTATAATTTCATTAACGAGCAGTGGATTAGTTGAGTTATTAGATGAGTTTTTAAAGTATTTAAAGTTTAGATAATAGGAGTGTGATAGAGCCGTGTACGACGCAAAATGTTGGTCCAATACTTCAGTCATTTAAACTTTAAATAATTTTATAATGTATAAGTTATAACTAATCAACTACTCGTTCGATTAATAAATTCCATTTATATGTATAAAAATATTCCAAACAATATTTTTCTTTGAAATATGAAATTAAAAAGTATGTTGTCATTCCGAAAATTAATAACTTAAAAAATTATAATGAAAAATAGGTAGTGAATATTTTTATTATTAATGAATTCAAACAATATAAAAAATAATTTTGAAAATAAAAAGTATCTTATGTTTAAAAAAATACCATGTTCATATTTGTACATAATATGCTGTTTACATCTTACAGTATGCACGATATACGTTTTAACATTAAAATAATAAGTGTGAAGTGTACAATGGTTTTATATAGGTAATGAAAATACAAATAAAATGGAATATTTTAAATTACATCGAGTTACGCATTTTCATAAAAATATCGAGAACCCGATGTAGAATAAAATACGAATATTTCTGTTTTGTACTGATGATGTACGTCGTTATCCATATTCTTATGGATATTTTACAATGGGTATTCAGGAAAATGTATGAAATTTCTAAATATAACATTTTCTGTTAGGTGCCATTTCAATATATTTTTTTAAAAATCAATTTTAAATAAAGTAAATAATAATAATAATGCACATATAATAATCTTCATAGAAAATTACGAGATTTTGAGTTTATGTGTAAAAGGGCAAAGATATATAGACGTGAAAGTTGGAGATATTTAATATGTTAGACTTGTTAGGATAACAACAAATTTAATTTATATAAAGACAATATGCTGTAATTTTTATGTATAATAAAATTCATTATTATACATTATTATAATTTAATATATTTTATTTATATTAAATGTTTATTATTGAACATTCATAAATAATTTGTTCAACATTTTATTTTTGTCAACTACTAATGCAACACTGATTTTCATATTAAGATTCACGGATTCACCACACATATACACGTAAAAATATTTGTGAGAACTTAAAACATATTGGTCACCGAATATATACACAATGACCAAAATAATGATAAATTCAGATAATTATTGGTTGTTTTAATATTCTATAATGACGTAATTTAGTATTTATTATAGTCAAAAGTAATAACCATACGAAAAATTAAACTATCCACAAAGTTCATAAGTAAAAAAACATTTTATTATTGACATTCAAAAGTGAAGTGCAAAAATATTTTTATATATTTTGTTGTACCTTTTTGGTAGTTACTGAGAACTAACACTAACACTATAAATTTAATAAATATTCAAAAAGTCAAAAATTACTGAACCTAATTTTTATTTTATATTATGTATAAACCTATAAAGTTGAGCATATTTTAAATTTTGCGATGATGGAGAATAAATGTTTAAATACCAGATATTTGTATTACTTTGAATGCGAATGCTTCAAAAAGTTAGTTTGATACACAAAAACGAGACTTCGTGTATTACGCATTTTAAATATTATAATAGGTCCATTCGTAAATAAATAAAAACTATTTTAAATTATTTTAAAACGCATCTAAAATAACGAAGGTACAACAGAAAGAACGCGAACTACATAACACAAACACGTACACGGACGCACACCCGTTGATATAACATAGTATTGTATGTAATGAAAAATTAATAAGCAATACGGCATTAGAGTATATCAAACATAACCGTACTAGGTGTACGTAGCGAACTCTGGAAACCGGTTGGTCACGAGAAGCTAAATATTTCATTTAATAGGTGCTCTGAAGAAGTAAATTTGATGCAGGATAACGTTATTACTTATTACTTATTAGTGTGGTTGATAATTTATTTTATTAATACGTAAAATGTGAAATTATCCGGTCTAAAATTTTTAAAGATAAATTTAATAAATTTAAATATATCGTACATAAAATATACAATATGTAGGTAGGTATTAAGTATTAGCATTTATAACTTATCATTTTTGGTTAAAACCTATTACATATTATGTGTTTTGATGAATATGCATATACCTACTAAAAAGTGTTTTATGAATTTTAATATATTTTTAAATTAATTTAATTTATGTATCACCAAAAATCATAAATAATAACTTATTAAGCCAGAGGTTCCCAAAATATTTAACGAGGTATTTAATTATTAATTTATGTTTATTACGGACCAGATACGTACAAAATCTTGTTCAATATTTAAATTTCAAATGATCAAAGTGATAAGGTAGTAAAAAATTACAATATTCGTTTTTAAAACGTGTGTATTTTTATAAATCAAAAAATTACAACATTTCAGTGAAGAGATGCACTTGAAACTTAGAAATTAGCGCGGAAGTATCAGGTCCAATTTATTTAATTGTAGTAAAAGTGCGAGGTGTATGTGGTGTGTCGACGATTACGGATTATTTACGTATTTTCTTAGATCAGTGATTCCCAACCTTTTTTTACTCAACGCCCCTTTTAGATTTTAAAAATCTCACACCGCCCCCCCCCCCCCCAATCAATTTTTTAAAATGATAAACGTTTTTCGAATATAACTTTTACGTACACGCCAATAATAACGTCAAGTACCTACCAAGTACCAATACAACTACACAGTACACATAACATTGTCGGAATCGGCTAATCATTAGCTGCTAATCGGAATCTATACGATAACTCCGATAAGAGAATATAATGTCAAGTACCTG
Organism: Sitobion miscanthi; assembly: GCA_008086715.1. Classification (NCBI taxonomy): domain Eukaryota; kingdom Metazoa; phylum Arthropoda; class Insecta; order Hemiptera; family Aphididae; genus Sitobion; species Sitobion miscanthi. The sequence goes on from CM017803.1 coordinate 29,208,434, forward strand.
TCAAGATAATTATTTATCTGTGGATTACATAAGTATTTTATTCTACGCAGTTATACATTTCATTACAATCAATTACAAACAAAAAAAATTAAATGATACATGAGCGCCCCCTTTAGCGCCCCCCTCATAAAAACGCCCCCTTCAAAATAAAAAATGCCCACAAGGGGGCGGTAGCGCCCACGTTGGGAATCACTGTCTTAGATTGATGATAACAGTAATAATATACAAAAAATAGTAATAAATAATAACAATTAAAAAAATATTAAATAATATTGATAAATTAAAAATTAAAAAACCAATTTATTAATCGTACCACTATTTGGCCTAACAAATACCGTCAGATGGCATTAAGTGTAAGTACCACAGTTTGAGAACCTCTATTAAAATATAACAAAGGTATAACTATGCAAATATAAATAAATAATAATACAAAACATTTTTTATCAATTAAGATTTGTAGGTTTGCAAGTAGAAGTGAAAGCAAAGAACAATTTGTAGACATACGGTTTTTTTATGAAAAAATTACACTTTTAGAAAGTTAAAAAATTTGCTAAAAGCTTTAAATTTATATGATTATTATTTATTTATTATTGTTCATGGATTGAAAATTCAATATAAATGATACGGTCAGGATCATTAATAAAAAAATTCTTAATATATAGAAAAAAAATCAGGTTTTTTGATTTCCTTGGCGTATATTTATCATAATAGTTATTATTTCTGGTTGAATAAAAGGACCAAAAGTTCCGTGCAGTATAATATAATAAATAAGAACAAATATATGGTTAAAACTGAATATAAAGAATAAAATAAATGAGTTGATTCATTTTACCCTAAAATTAGTTAAGTACCTATTACATTACAATACAATTACATTACAATATATAATATATTATAGCCATAACGCGTATTAAGCCAATGATATGTACTGATATACAATTTGATAGTTTGCTACCAAATAGAGCCAATTAACTAATAAGTAATTACTATAGTCATGTACCAGGAAAAGTTTTCTCGACAAAAAAGTGTTAAAATATAATATATAGGTAATATTATAATACGTAATAAAAAATATTGTAATAAAAATGTATTTTTTTCAGATATTTAGGGAAATACTACGAAATTCATTAATTTTTATAATTTTAAGTGGTTATAATAAATCTATTAAAAATATTTTTAATTAGTCAAGTTACATTAAGAGTCACACCCGCATGTGTTGTCTCCGTCTTACAAACATACAGATTTTATAACAAATTTACATTCACAATAATCCATTTTACTCTGTTATTTTTAAAACTTGAGTGAACTGACTTATTATAAAATTTTAATTTAAAATTATGATCTATGGCATCTTATATTGTATTAATGTTTCAATTTTGAAGGAAGTACATTCTAAAATACTTTACTCATAACTTGCTCTGTTTTCTTAAGGATTATTAGAAGTTTTATAATAATTTTATACCTACAGTTTACCAAACATTTTATTTTTATGTGCATTTAAATTTATAAAATATATATAATATGTAAATAACACATTGATTATATAATAATTATATCAATACTTTAGTATAAAATATTAACATGTTCAATGCTAGGATCCATAAACTTCTTAAAGAATAATATATATATATACCTAAACATTAAATGTAAAAATGTTTGTAATTTTAATAATTTTTAACTAGATTTTTAAATGAAAAAGAAATTTTTATCATATTACATTAAAAATAACAACAAAGTGGATACGAGGATAGTTTATAAAAGAGAAAAAAAATATTTTTTTTTAGTTTATTACAAATGCATATCTAGCATAGCAAAATGTTATAACTTACTATTTATTACCATTGATTATAAATACTATTTATTTTGTTTATCATGTGTCTTATACTCTTATGACACTGATCAAGAATTTAGTCTAAAAATAATTTTAAAGAAAATTCTACTGTAATTATTGCCAGTTATGAGTAAAATATTTGGTGTTTAAGTAATAGCTTATTTGAACATATTGCCATCTATTATCATTTATGTATATAATATAATATATACACTAATGCACAGAGACGTTATTAAAGTTTTTTCTTTGGTCTTATATACCAGGTATATTTTACCCACTATACATATTTCATTTTTTGCCTAAATATATTGTAAAAAAGTGGCAAACATAGTACATACTATTAACAAGATCAGTAATATCCAAACTTTTTCTGCTTACACTATTAGTCACATTATTAGAAAAAACAGTAACTTAAGAGAACATCACACTCGAGATCACACTTTAAATTTTCTTTCTGAAAAACCATTTCTATTCAGTTATTTTAAATATATGAGTGAATTAATCTACAACCAAACTTAAAGGGAAGAATATTACCTATGTAAGTCGGTTTATTATAATTATAGTCAGGATCTTAAGAGACCTAAAATATGATGTAAAAAAAAAACCTACAAATATTCTCTTAAAATTATATAAATATGTAAAAATAATCAAAGAACCTCAATATATTATGCTTTAATATTAAAATCATGCAATTGAAAAACAAAATATTTGGGTATTTGATAAACAAATATATTGTTCTTAATCAGTATAGATTAGCTGGTATGGTAAAACATAACAGTGACTTAAAAGAATTACCTATCACAGTGTTTTTTTCTTATCAAAATGAAAAAAAAATAATGGTTGGTAAATGCACAGAAAATATTTTTCAGGTAACTTAATAGGTATTAAAATAATTATAAATCAGATATGTAGTAATTTTTCTCACAATTAACAAAATATTCCAAAATATGCTAAATAAACTAAATATTTTCTCTGAACTATTGTTGAATGAATTGTCGACATCTTTTACATTCATAACCTAACCTTTCATAAGACTGCACAATATACTTAGTAATGATATGTAAAAACAAATAAATCCGGACTAGGTACATTTATGATATTTTAATTTTAGAGTGAGTTATAATCATTTATAAATTGCACAATACCTAATGTACTCTCATAACTCGCTTAAAAATGTAAATATCGTAAATTATATTATAATTATAAATATATTATTTTGTAAGATGGATACAACAGTTAGAGGGGTGACGTCCTCTTAAGATATTGTACATACAATTTTTATCATATTCTGCTTAGTACATAATATTTTAACATTTAAATAGGTACCGACATTTATCTAAAATATATTCATACATTCAGTTGATAAAATTAATAACAGTAGCAAACTCTGGAATAACTTTTAGTATTATAATCAATGCTTTTAGAAAGTTGATCTTATCTACACAATAGTATAATAATAATAACAATATACCTACTTACCTTTAATAACTTAAATATGTAATAATAAAAAGAAAGCATACAAAATAAAAACTAAGTAGTACGAAAATGATTAAAATTTAAAAGAACCTAAATACAATACTATCATTATACTAATTGACTTACTTCTTTAGCTATTTGGTCAAACGCTTGGTCTTCAGCATAATGGGTTGTAGGAAGCCTTCGACGACCACCAGTTGTTGAACTAGGACTATCCATTATAAAATAAATATCATCTTTGATTCAAATCTTGATTCTTCCTGAAATTATTAAATTATATAAATAAAGTAATTTAATTTGTAATTAATTTCTAGACCAAACAAACAAAAACTATAAATTCTGTAGCTATTGTAAGTTAAAGAGTTTAGTAGGCCGGAAAATAATAACTATAACGGGTATTAATATTAATAAAAGTAGTAGGTACCTTCAATATATTTTATTATCAGCTGAAAGTTAAAAATATCTTTAAATTTAAAAATTAAATATGATCAAACACAGTATGAAATAATCTAGAAGAATAATAAATATAATTTGAAAATAAAGTATTATCTAACATAGATAAAAATATCTAGTTGAATAATATAAATATATTTCTAGATTATCAGATTCTTAGAAGTTACAATTTTAATTGTCAAATGAAAATTATCACCTTTAGTCAGTCAAACTACTTTCAATCTATTTAGTATGTATACATATCATTGATCAGTCTAAGATATATTTAAGACTACAAGAATTTAGAATGAGATATTGGCTATGTTCCAAAATGTCATCCTGAGTCTCTTTTCATGTCCACATATTTTGATAGTGGCATATATAAAATAAGTAGGTAGGTACCTATTGAAAACAATAAAATAAATAAGAAACTTATTAGGCAATGAAGTTGAGTATCTATAGGTTAATTTGCATTTATTTTAATTAAAAATATATAGGTAAGTAAACAAAGTTTATAATTTATTTATAATTGCTGGTGAAAATTTGATGATTTATTAGGTAGCTAATTAGTAGGGCTCAGAACTTAATGCGCTTGGTACTAAAGTACTGAGTATACATGCACTTGTGAGCTTTGAATTGTACAAATATCATTAAAAATATGTACTTTTTTTTAATCACAATTTTCATAAATGTACCTAAATACTTTTTTATTTCATAATTTGTACTAAATATTTATTAATAAAAACAGGAAATTGTAGGTCAACTAGGGATTTTGAAAAACACGATACACAAGTACCTAGTGAAAACTCTCAAAATAAATTAATAAAATGTACATTAGACGGTACCTACTTATAAAGTATCATTTTTACTTTATGTCAAATTTTCAAATTGTGTTATAAACATATCATTAATGATCAAATATGCTCTAAAAAATAGTAAAATTAAAATATATGCTTTTAAAATTACAAAATCACTAAGTATGCAAAAATATGCATAATAAACTTTTAATATTTTATTCATATTGTTGTGAAATTAATTTCAAACTAAGTAAGCAATAAATCAATTATTCCAAAAAAAAAACATGTAAATGCAACACCTTCAGAGTCCAACTAATTAGTATTTAGATACAGAATTACGTTTTTTATTGTAAATTGCAATTTACAAATTATTTGCTTGAATAAAATAAATGTTTTAAAATAAAATAACTAGGTTAGAGACTTAGAACACTATATTTAAAAGCTAAAAAGTACCTTATAATAGTATTTAACAATGAAGAAAAAGCCAATAAAGCCCAATATATATTTTCATTAGGTAATAAATTGCATTATTAAGATTCTACAGAAGAAATAATTTTGAGCAAATATTTAAATCTATCTTAAAAATAATAGATATAGGTGAATTATATGTATATTAGAGAAAATAATATTATTAGATATACTTAGGTTTATTAATTAGGGCACTGCAAAACAGTGGACTGGGCAGTGTTATTTTGAAGTTATTTGCTCTTATTTATATTTCTCAGAAATCAAATTGTTCTTTTTTTTTGATAGCATTTACTCATTTCTTTATTACATTGTAAAAATTTAAAATAAAGGGTTTTAACAAATTTATATTATTATAACATAATAAAATAAAACCTTAAATTATTGATTTTATTTGTGACATTGTACCAGGTACCTACGACGTCAAAATCAAAAAATCAGAATCGTGTTAACACTATAAAAGTACCTATTTAAAATCTTTCCATCTGGATATGACTAGGTATCAGCTTTTTAATTTAAATGTTGTAAATTGCATAAGTAGGGGAGAGTGTTGTACCTTGGGTTAATGTTCATTTCTTCCTCAATAATTGGTAAAGAATTAATTTGTGGAAGTAATTATAGTCACTAGTTCCACGACATTGAAATATATTGGCAGTTAGAACAATAAAATCACTCATGATTTTATAATTAAAAAATGTTATTTCGCCAATCAAAATAATTTTTTAAATTTTATTTTCAACAATTTGTCATAGAAGTTCTTAAGGTTAGATTATGTTAAATATTCTTTAGAGTTTAATGGTGTAGTCTATTCTTACAAAAAAAAAAAAATAGTATCAAGGTCTAAGAAGATACATTCTTTCCAAATTGGTATGCATATACCTTGGGCCAAATTATTAATTCTTCCTAATCTACCTAAAATTAAGTGGTTATATACTATGTGTATACAGAATTGCTTAGGTCATTTATGATTTTTTAAATAATTTTTTGTTCTATGTATATATCAATTTAAATTCCAAGGTACATTATACATTGAACTTTGGACTATTTTATAGTTTGTTTAAAAAAAAAAGTCTCAGAAGGCAGTTGATTTAGAGTTTGAAATAAAACCATGTATTATATCTACAATATTGTTAATATGCATTAATTTGAAATAGGAACTAACAATTAGAGCTATAAGGGGATATTTAATAAAAATGGTATCATGGTATCTACAACACTAACCCCTATTATGTAGGTATAGTACCTAGGTAAAATAAAAAAAATAGACACTAGCCAAGTGGACAAATCAAGACAGGTTAAGACGATAAAATACCCATATAAGTATATAATTAAGGCACGTTGAGGCATGAACTCGAGGAATGGTATGCGAAAATTCAAGTCAAATAAAAGGGTCGATTTATTTTAGTAGAAACAACAATAATTGAATAATCTAAAAATTATATCGCAGAAATAGATTTTAAAAACAGTCCAAAACTGCTGCCGTGTAATAGATTAATAGGTAGGTAGGTTATCGGTAATATTTTTTAGAAACCGTTGTAGCGTAGCGATAAATCAATGACTGGACATAGCCGCGGTTCAGACTGCACACGATCATCGCATCGTTTATCGTCCGTTTTCTGAATCTTAAGACTCATTCATCGGGCTTACCGTCGCCGTCGTCGTCGTTGTTGTTGTTGTTGTTGTTGATGTTGTTGTTGTCCAGATGCGTCGTCTCCACTCCGTACGAGACGCGGTCCATCTGCGCGCATAAACTACACAGCACACGCGCGCGCGTACTGTTATTCACGAGCAGGTTCTACGAAATACGAATTTTAAAACATGGTTCGGCGAGATACGAGAGAGCAATCGAACTCGATCTAGTGAATTCGAAACGGCACTGGTTCAGTGGTTCCGGTGAAAATCGTGTAAGACGACAACAATAATTAAAGTAATGATAATAAAAATAATAAATATTATTATGATGATGATGATAATATACTACTACTATTAATAATAATAATAAAAAAACGAAATTATTTTTCGATTGAAAAAATATATAATAATATATATATATATATAGGTAGCGGTAGTGAGGCGAAAGAGCGTGCGAGTATGAGTTCGGATTTTATGTCTGTGTGTGTGTACGAGTGTGTTGAGAGTCAAGAAGAGAAGGATGCAGACACGCAGTGAGATTATAATATTGTGTACATATATATATAAATATAAGTGTGTGTGTACTATGTATATATATAATATTAGTAGTACTTCAAACACAACACAATCGGAGAGATGATAAAGTGAAAATCTCGTCGCGGCGGGTCGGAATCTGAAAGAGACGTCGTCGGTGGTGGACGGTGGTGGGAGCGACGGATGACCGAGGCCGCAGAGACAAAAAAAAATTGCTTTCATAAACCACACACTGGCTCATACGTATGGCGACATCTGTCCGTCGAAAATGTAATCTAATTACCAAAACTGTTTCACAAATTCACAATAATATCATAATAATATATTCTATATTCATATAACAGACTAAGTATCTTAATTTAAATATTAATATTAAATTATTATAATTTATAAAAATTGAAAATAATATACCAAATAATAATAAATTAGATGCTCAAGGTACTGTTTCACTGCAACGGTCTGTTGCGGTCAGTGGAACAGCATAGGCCACAAATGCCGAGTGCCGACCTACAATAACAAAGTTTTTCGAGAACACGGGCCGTAGTAGCTGACTGTCTTATTTCAAAGATTCCCCAACATATTTTGCCTCTTGGCATTCTTTCTATGACACCTATTTATTAGTTACGAAAGACGCCCCACATACCATAACCAGGTGGACACACTAGAATAGATACTAATTAATAATTAATAATTACTTATGATTGACAAAAAGCGCTGATTTTGATTTTTGGCCACATGACTTATTGATATATAGTGGAGTTCAATATACATTGATGCTGTCTGCTCAGATACTGAGAATCAAGGATAAGTGCATTTTCAAATCCATAGCAGACGTCTCACCATGTTATTTGGATTTTGTTTTAATTTCTATACAAGTTTGTTGTACACTTGCCACTTGTACGTCTAGTCTGATCCTACATTTTTAATTTTATTTTTTAATGATTTAGAACAAATATTTGTTATTTTTCAAAAAACTCTTTTCTATTAAAAACAAAAATGATGGTTAAAAATTCTATATTTATATTTTATAAAAATAAACTCAAGAGGACATTCATAGGCAAAAATAGGGGGGGGGCTGGAGGGCCTTAGCCCCCTAGAATTTCATTAGCCCTCCCATAAACTAATGATTTCACTACTATAATTTAAAAGCATCATAAGAGTATCAAGTATAGACCTGAGCTACAGCTATAGCCTCCCCCCCAAATTTCAAACACTATTTACACCATAATCCTGGATGTTACACTGAAATTTGATGTCACAAATGCGTAACACAGCAAATCGTACGCTCAGCAGAACACATGTAACTCCGTTGGTTTAAAAATTAGAGTGCATAGACCTCTTACAAAATTTAAAGGTAAGATTATTATATAGGCAATCTCTTCAGATTTTTATTATATTTTAATTTTAAAGTGAGTCATAAATATTTTAAGATGTGCAAACAATTTACAATTTTAAAATACTCATAACTCGCTTTAAAATTAAAACATAATTAAAAGCCCATGAGGTTGCCTAGATAATAATCTTACCTTTAAATTTTAATAATTGGTCAATTCACTCTAATTTGTAAACTAACTGAGCTAACAATTTGCTGTATTACGCACTTGTAAGACGGGACAACAAAGGTCGGCGAACGTCCTCTTAAATGGAAACTATTCAATATCAAAAAAAAACTATTACATTTAATATAATATTTTTATTTTAGTTGGTACCTACCTATTTTATTTTACTATTTGTAATACGGTAGATTAAATTATTTTTGCCGAAAACATTGGATTTGAAAATACCATTGTACATAAAATATATTAATATACCTACGTTAAAAGTTTCAAGTACTTACCCACAAATAATATTTTAAAAATAAAACAATTTAACTAAAATAGATATTATTCATTTATTCGTATATTTGTATATGATCTAAGGTTTTAATTATACGAATATTCAATATTCTCAACAGAATACTGATAAATGATAATTATTTGATAAGTCGTGATCAATGATCATATTAGTTATTATTATTATTATTTTAGATTCTGAGCGAAGCAGTGAATGTATTGATTTTACAATGATGTGTGTTTTTTTTTGTGTCTGTTATCACCTTTTAGGACAGTAAAACTGCTTGGATTTTCTTCAACAGTAACTTTTCTGATAGGAAAGTGAATCTAGTTGGTACTTTGGGGGGGGGGTCAAAAGTCAAAATTTCTCAGTAGTTTTCAAACGCGACGTGAAAAACAAAAAAAAATTAAGGAAAAACGGGAATTTTTACGCAAAATCTGTTTTCGAGAAAATCGATTTTAGTTTTTGATGTAACTCTAAAACAAATAACCGTAGGTACATGAAATTTCGACTGAATGTTTATATTAGCATTTTCTATACACCATAACATTTTCCAAATATTTTGAATTATTTTGAGCTGTTTACGGACATTGTCAGTTTCCATTTTTTTTTAGTTTTTTTTTTTTTATAAATATCAATAAAATTTAATCTGTTGGGTGAAAATACTTGAAAATTTAATAAAAGGCTCCTACTATATTGTTACAATGATATTTGAAAAATATTAAAAATCCTTAGTCACAGTTTTTATTTATAAGCATTTAAAGTTCAAATCTTGACAAAATACGGAAAAATCACGAAAATTAGCAAATTATTTTGAGTGGAGAATTCATTAAAATTTTTTCTTTTAAATCTAAGATTTGAAAATATAATACAAGTTTATCTATAAGTTTGTGTACCTTAATAAAAAAAAAATGTCTACAAGAAAGTCAAATTAATTTTTTATGAGCGTTTGAAATTTATAATTTTACAATATTTGATATTCCCTCGATTTCTCATGTAACGATTTTCTTATTTTGTTGTAATTAAAAAACGTATGACTGTAGATACTTGAAAATTTCATTGAATGTTTATATTAGCATTTTCTATACACTATGAAATGTTGAAAATATTTTTATTTGTTTTGAGCTGTTTGCGGACATTGTCAGTTTTAAATTTTTTAAATTTTTTTTCTACAAATATCAATAAAATGTTATTTGTTGGGTAAAAAAGCTTGAAAATTTAATATAAGGCTCCTGATATATCGTTCTAATAGCAGTTGAAAAATATTAAAAATACAAAAGCACAATTTTTTTTTATAAGCATTTAAAGTTCAAAGTTTGACAAAATTTTCAAATTTATAGTTTAATAATTATTTTGTAGTTAAAAATGTATAAGATGTTCAACTTTTATAGTTAAGGATTGAAAATTTAAAGGCTCCACGTAAATAGGTTATATATTAATTACTTTATTTATAATAATATCATCAAATATACTTGGCAATATCATAGGTTGACTGACCGTTTTCGCTCAGAATCGTTTTTCTTATACAATGATATCATATCATTGATTTCAAATTTAACACCATCCATTATAGTGACCCACTTGTAACCTACTGTACAGCAGAGCGTCATCCATTTACCCTCCTTTTTATTATTGATCCTTAAGCCCGGCATCTATGGCCATTAGCTGTTTTGTATGGATGTATTGTAGTGTTGGTAGGGTTTGGAACGGTGAGGTTTTACACGTGAACGTTTGTGTTAGGCAGAATTTATGAGTGGGCACCTGTAGGTATCTGCCATGCCCGGGTGGGGGATGGCGGCCTTTCTTTCAGGACACCAGGACTGCCCGAAGAAACATGCCACCCGTAGCCGGAATCGAACCGGCGTCGGTGCATGTCACAACCGACGCCTTAGTTTGCTCGTCCACTCCGTCCCCCTAGTTATTATTATTATACACGATGTAGAGATAGGTATAATATATTCTCTACATCGTGTCAATGTGTCATTATATAACCGTAGCTGTGAGTGAACAAAGTACCTAATTCATAACAATATTGCTGTTAGGAAAAATTATAATTAAATATAATACGTATCTATATTTTAGTAGGTATCTGGGTATTTGGTATTTTGTTGTGGCGGTACCACAGATATATACTATAATTATACTAGATGCCCACTTCGGAGACCATACTTGAAACCCACCGTCATAAAATAGGTTGGGCAATGTTTACAAGTCGATAAATAAATCTTTAGGGTGTTAACCAACAAAATTATAATAATTTATAATTTATAGTTGAAAACTTGAAACGTTATTGAATTTAAATAGTAAATACCTATACTTCATGTTTTATTATTTAAATCTAATTGTGTTTTCTGACTTGGTGTTTCAATTTATTAAGTATTGACATTTCGTTAAAAATAACTATAAGTATACGTAACATATTATGCATAATGGTGTGCTCGTGTAGTGTACATTAACGTTTACAAACCAGTCGAAAAGGAGGGTGTAAAATCTACTTTTCCCCGTATGCATTTTGAATATGCTTCATAAGTGAAAATATGAATAGATAAAATAGAATGTATAATTTATAATTAGGTTTCCTCTAAAAAAAAAAGCCTTCAAGAATGCAGCAATGGGTAATAGTATAATACATGAGTACATGACTAAATAAATGTATTGGAATAGAAGTATAATATATCATTGGGTGGTATCGCGAACACAATATAATAGTACGGACGTACGGTACAAACACAACTTGTATACGACAGTATCACAATTATTAATTGTTATCATAACACCATCACTTACCAAAGTACTGTGAACCACGGTTTAAGATAGTCTGTGCGATTTACTGTGATAAGCAAAAGTCGGTCGTCGACACTGTCTAGACATGGGATAAAGTGTTATCAGTTATCTTGAAACATCAATATTATTTTTTATATAAAATATTGTTTAATGTATACTTAATGTAAATTTAAAAAAACAATAGCTCATAGTTACACAATTTATTATAATAATTCTTCTCAATGATTGATTTGTTTCCCTAAATTGAATAAAAACTGAATAAGGAATCATTTAATATCACGTAATGGTAGGTATTGTTAAATATTATATTACTGTAGTGCAAGTGCAAGAATAATTGCACCTATTTCACTTCGGTCTTCGGTTATAATAAAAAATGAACTTTTTGGTTATAATTTGTATTAATTTAAATTAAGCTTTGGCCTAAATTTAAAATTAATACATTTTTAGTTTTGTATTTATGCATTATTAAATAGGTAAAATGAATAAACTCATTTATTAATTTTAATTAAAATTAAAACACCATATTAAAATAAGAAAGAAATACCTATTTAAATATCAGTGGATGAAATAGATAAAAAAAAAGTAGGTGCATGATAATAAATTTGTTCTCCCCTGTGTATTTCTGTATGAAATATTCTAACTGATATAGTGGCATGATAAAAAAATAAAACCAAAAGTGAAGAGTATTATACAATTTCACAAATTTTGTTTTAAATTCATGCACCACTGATTATAATAAGTAAGCTTTTTAATATTTTTATTCTTTTATCTTATAGCATAAGCACAACTACTATTCAAAATAATCATGTAAAATATTTTCCAGTTTTAAATATTGGTGACACACAAGATTTATTTCACGGTTCTCGTAATCATTATTGTAAAATTGCTTTATTTTGTCATAAAATAATTTACTTATTCATGAAATCATTATACAGAATGACAGTTATTTTCCTTGCAAATTAGTAAGATAATAAAATTAAATAATATATTTTTAAATTTTATATTTCAGTGTGTTTTCAAAAGTCAAATGGAGTTATGTCATATAAAATTATAGAAAGAGAAGTAATCCAGTAGATTTATTTGAGAACTATAATTTAGTACATTATGTCAACTTGTATTTCTGATGATTCAAATTCAATAACTGGTAATGACTAATCATGTGTTAAATTCCAATTCATAAAAACTTTAAACACATTTATGATTTATAGATATTCAGTTATATAGCTTAATAATTACCTATTTTTATGTAAAAACATAAATTTAATTGTAATTTTTAGTTAAATTGTATTCTGTTACTATACCGTTCTTCATATCCAAGTACATTTTGTGTTGTAGAGATGTTTTTTTAGATTTGAATTATTTCTTTAACTCCATAACTAATTCATTATTTTAAAATGTTTAAGGTATCCCTGTATCACAAATGAATTATTTTTGTACTTATTGTCAAGATGAAATCTCAAGTTTTCCATGTCAATCGAATAATGCGTACAACTCAATGATTATTTTTATCCGTTGTGCAATTTGTGAAGAATTTTTTCTTTGTTTAATGGTAACAATTAATTCGTACATATTAAAACCTTAACTATTTATTCAATATTAACAAATGAGTGATCGTTTTTAAAAATCTTATTTATGTTTATATTACTCAAAAATTATTATATATTATAATTAATATTTTGTATGGTTAAAATATTTGGTAATTTGTTATTAACTGGGCTTGTAAGTTAGCATACAAATAATGCATTTATAAGCATGCACTGATTTACTTAAAAGCCTATTATTTTTTGTACATTTCATTAAACATTTTTAATTGAAATATCAACAATATATTGATTAGTTCAATATTGTATTCAATTTTATTTATATCACAATAGTATCAGAGTTTTAGTTCCAATGTATTTATTTAACTAAAATAGTTTAATTATATTTAAAAATATACATTGGATATAAAAAATGTAAAGTAGTAGATATTCTTTAATATTCAATTTATTAAATTTTGTAATTATCTTTATCCTTATTATTTTAGTGTTTTTCCAGCGGGGCTGAAATTGGCCTCCATAAGAATTACCACGATTACAAATTAGTTGTAAGTATAAGGTATATGGTTTTTATAGAATATAATCTGACATGATTTTGCATTGATTTAATTATAGACAGTTTTTAAATCAAGTACTTTTTCAACAAAACTTTTGGATGCGTTAGAAGAGTGGATTTCGGAAGACACTGAAAAACATTTAGGACCAAAAAAACTTGTAGATAGTTGGGAAAATGTTGCAAGTGTAGTTGGATCCGAATATCCTGAAGGTATATTCAATTAGGTTATTGTTTATAAATGTATTTATTTACTATTTACTTAATGTTTTTTATTTTTTCTATTTCTTTCAAGATGTAAAAAAAGAATATTATGATACTTTTGTCAACGGATATTTTGGTCAAAACGTTATTAAACTAGTTAATAAACACATAGGAAACCCTCAAGTTGTGACACTAGATCAAGCCATAGCAATGGGTTGTTTGGAAAATTGTCCTATTTATTTTCCAACACGTAAAGTATGTTGTATATGTACTGTAGTACCTAATAATTATTCTATGTATTTGTATCATCATGTATACTTTAATTAATTTGCATACATTTTTGTTGTTTTTAATTTTTATATCATTAACCTTAAGTTGTGGACCCCTAGGTTTTTTCATTATTTTTTTCTTTTTTGCAGTATTTAAAAATTCCAGCAGATAAAGAAAAAGAAGAAGATTATGAAATTCTCGAGGAAAATATTAGATATAATCGATATAATAATCAGGTATCTAATTTTTTTTTTAAATAAGAAGATAATTTATTTCATATTTAACACCAATGCATTGTACTACACTGTATGATATATTATGTTCAAAACCAAGAAAAATAATATTTTAATTTTATATGTACTATTATTTATTGTGAATTTATGCATTTGGTAACTTTTGATTGGTAGTTATTGTTCTATTATTTCAACATTATGTTTATTGATAAATGATGATAAATTAATAGGTACATAATATCTTTTTAATAATACAGCTATATTAAATATTATTCAATTTTAATTGTAATTATTAGATAAAAAATGGAATTGATTATCTATAAATTCACACAAAAGTGTCCATAAAATGTAGGAGGATATATCCTGGCATAGACATAAGTAGCATGATAACTAGTAGCTATTAGAACTCATAATAGTTTTGATTAGATTGAGTGCATTTTAATCATATTTTTTGGCTTCGTAGGCTTATAGTTTTAAATAGGTTACATGGTAACAATGAAGTATTTTTATTAATTTTTACTTTTAACCATTGTAAATTATAATCTTTAGGTATTATCTTACTATATACAAAAAATATATCATTCCCAAAATATCTCATGTAAAAAATATAGTTAATGCTATTTTTGCACAAAATCCATCAAATTGTTAATAATTTCTAAAATGTTAATTTTTACGATGTATGGCTATACTTAAAATATGTTTTTCTTAGATACATATTGTGTGATATAGTACTAATATACTAAACATTATGCATTTTACATTTTGTTTAATCTGACTTTATAGAAAAGTAAATAAATAAGAATTTCTACAAACACTGCGATGTGTGATTTTGTGTACCTAACACAACAAATTTTGTATAAATATGCTATGAAGTAATTAAAAACTTAATAAAAAAAGAAAAATATTAAATTTTGGGTTAAAATTTGATTTTGTATTTGGGAAATTGTTTGCAAATGGGCTGTTAGTAGGTTAGTACTTATTATTATAGTAGGTATTCTAATTAACAGGATTTTCTGTGCATTGAAGAATTACAATTTTTTTTTAGGATCTGACAATGCAAAATAAGAATACATTAGATAGTTACCAAGTACAATTGTTATTGCAATGTGCTGGAGAATTTGGCTATGGCAATTGGGAAGATATGTGTAAGCAATATAATACAATTATACACATGGAATATCCAAGAGGAAAACGCACATATTTATCAGCAATGAGTAATTCATTTTTATTTAACTTTCTTGGCATTTTATTACAATATTAAATTTAAATAATGTTACACCTATCAACAGTGGCACAACAACCGGGATGGTGGCAATGCCAAACATTAAGGCACCTGGGTTTCAAAGGGCCCTATGTCCTTTTATTGACACAAGTAGACGATCATATTTATACAACATCAAATTTGATTTATACTTCTATTTCCAATTAATTATCTTACTCTTAACTCAAATCTATACTCTATGCACTTTAAATGAGTTTAGGGGCAAATCCATGATGGCCCGGGGGGGGGGGGGCAAGCACTTTAGTTGAAATGATTATTATATCATCTAAGATCATGTTTATGAGACTTGTAGTGGATATCGGGATACTTTTAAATTGTAATAATTTTGTACCGTAAACATTTTTGTAGTGTTATCGCTTTTTGAAGACTTATACGTTTCAATGTGTGTATTGTTTTTCTATTTAATAAATTAAATAAAGTGGGGAGAAGATAGAACGTATTTGATAGGTAATTTTTTTTTTCGAAATTAGAACTTAATAACATCATACTTTGGGAGAAGGGAGATTGATCCACCCCCAGGTATAAGCCCAGTTTGGAGGCAAAAAATATAAAAAAAAACAACTTGCTCTATATAGACCATAAGTTAGGAATGTATTAAAATGTTAAGACCCAGGCTTACCTTTTCAAAATTCAAATTGCGCCACTGCTTCTTTCAAGGATACAATAGATTTTTATCTGTGTAAATAGTTAAATTAATTGCTTCTATTTAAATATTTTATTTTCAAGTACCTACCTTAAACTTTATTTTTTAGTTTCCTAAACTAAACTTATAACTTTAAAATATGAAATAAAATAATAAACATTAAATCAACTCCAATATTAAGAGTATTGTTTGATAAAAATGCTTACTATTAGTTTAACATATTATTAAGGCAATTTGTTAAAATTAATATTGATAAATATTTATAAATAGAAATTAAGGAAGAATATGTACTTCGTTTTATTCAAAATCCTATTTTGCGTGGAACCTGGTTACCATATTCAACTACAAGACCTCAAATACCTGATCGAACAAAACGTATTGAAGGACCTAGATGCGAATATGAACATGTTTTGAAAGAAGTAATCAACTATTTTTTTTATGTAGACATTTTATGTTTATTTAAAATATTTTTGATTATATCTTAAATTATCATCTACTTAATTATTGTTTTCAGCAACTTCCTATTGAAGATTTGGATATTTTTTTTTATCCACCTGCACTAGATGATGTAGATGAATACAAATGTACAATTGAAGAACAAAAAATTGTAGTAGATGATTTATCTGAAACCAAAAGTAATTTTTAGTCACAAATGCCTTTGTTATGTCAAATGAAATGTCTTAATTGAAATTGAATCCAAAAAAATTTTTTGAGGAAATTTAAACTTTATACATTGATGACTATATGTACTAAATATTTATAGTATACCTAACATAATAAGCTCAAAATTAGTTAACATTTTTTGAAAATTACTGACTTAATGTACAAACAACATGAATTTTGTTCAAAATTACATTTTTATTTTAAAAACCAGGCTTTGCTAATTGCTTTTTAAATATTGAAATTATTTTGTGCTAGAGAAATTACTAAGAAAATGTTCTATCATTTAGTTTTCCTTCTAGTTCTTTTTAATTAGTTATGCAGATGCTACACGAAACTTTTGAACCACTGTCTATTAGTACCAAAAAATGTAATTAAAAAGGGGGTACGCACAATTCAATATAAAGAATTTAAACTTCTTATATACTATATATATTACTATTACGTTTTCTTGATATGTTGAAATCAAAAATATCATTGATAATAATTTAGTAATTTTTGATTACATTAAATAATTTTATATTTATAGGCTGGGAATTAATGAGTTAAAAATTTAATTTAATTTAAAATTTTTGACTCTCCTACATAGTTACTTTTGGATTTTCATTAACTTAAAACTATAAACTTACTAAATTTATTTTTGAATTTATGTGAAATTAACAAATTCATTTTTAATTTTATGAATCAAGTTAAGTTAAGTTAATATATTTTGTTTTTAATTGTATTACATTTAAATATTTCAGTCTATTTCATTTTTATGTCAAACAATATTTACCCTGAATTTTGAACATTTTATATTTTTCCAATCTAACTTATTAGTAATAATAGATAGATAGTAACTATTGTTCTTTTATTTAAAAACAAAAAACTTCAATGAAATACATACTATGAAAATATTGTATAAACACTTTAGTCTATAATTTAGTTTTTGGTTGGTAAGATATAAAGAACATTAGCATTGTATAGAAAAAAATACATAATAAATAGTTCAAAAAAATGTTTAACTAATTAAAAAACTAAAATCTTTTAACTTACTGTGTTTACCAAACATTAAATTAACTTTTAACTTTTTCTTATTGATGCATATCATTTTCCCTTAACTCAATAAATAAAAATCATTAACTTAACCAGTTATGTATTTATAACACTATAAAAACGTAAATTATTTTTGTTTTAGGGAAGTGTTTAGTTTGTACATACTGTCAAGATGAATTTGAAGTTATTGGTTATCGAACAGACAGCCATAAATTTTCGAATTACAAATTAATTACTGTATATACCTGTTGCTCAAATAAACAGACTTGTGAAAATTTTTATTTATGTCTAGTGGTTAGTTATACATTTATATATGCATTCATTTTTACATACATGTATATTAAAATAAAATTATTCTACATGCTTGTAGTGTTTTGCAAGTGGAGCTGAAATTGGAAAACATAAAAATAGTCATGGCTATACTTTGATAACTGAAGTGAAAGTTTGTATTTTATTTTATTTTTATTTATTCTCTTAATTATGTTTTTATTTTATTTATTTCAGACTTATTCTAGTGATGTTTATTTTCAAGGATCCAATTGGACTGCTATAGAAGAGTTATCATTTTTATATGCCCTAGAAGAGTGGTTAAGTGAGCACTCTGATAAATTCATAGATCCATTAAATTCTGAAAATTGTATTACAGATTGGGATTCTGTTGCTCAACATATAAGATCAAAAAATGTTAATGGTAAGCTAAGAAGTATTTTTAGAACTACAGTTTTTTATATTTATTAAGAACTGAAAAGTTAAAAGTAACAGACTTCCAAACCATAGGTATTTTAAAGTTAAAACCAGAGGGTGTAAACTTAAATGTCTCACTTATATATTTCTACCTAAAAAATGTGCTGGTTAATTGCTGATTAATTTTTTTTTTATTGTAATCCAACTATTATAAAACTATACCTATTTAAGAAATAAATTGAAGATTAACATTTTTTTAACTTAAATTTTCATTTCACAATCTGTAAAATACACAATGAACAAATTATGAGTATGATACCCATGAAAAAAATACATGTTTCAAACAATAAAGAATCTTTATTGAACATTTATCCTACAATGTTTTGTGATATAAACAAATATCTAGCTCGCTGATAACTTAAGTGGCAAGCCACATTCAAATTTTTTGTTGCCAGTCTACAACCATTTCATTAAGACTATATCAGTAACCTTCAGAAAAACTTTGAAAAAATAGTTGAAATAATGAAAATAAAAATAAAGATAGCTGTAATTTTAATAAATCTCACTTAGAATTGTTTTTTTAATGCTTTTATTTATTATTTATCACGGCTTTTAAACATAGTACACTATTATAATAATAGCTCTTTTTAATCATAAAATTTATTGTATTTAAAAAATTGATTTGAATCATTGAAGATGTGTAACTTAATGTGTAACATAGAAATATGGGAAGTAAAAAAAAGTATATTCTACATTTAGGAAATAGTGGTTGATGGATTTTAATATTTTTTTAAGAATTTGTTTATATGTTGATTTAAATTTGTAATGATTATTTTAAATTTTTTTATATATTTATATATTTATATATTTTATAATTTTATCCATATAGAAGCAAAAACAGAATTTGAAAATTTGATTTTAAATCAAAGAATTTGGCAATTTCTTGAAACATATGCCCATGTTGAACCTTTAATTACATATGAAGATGCAGTTGAGATGGGATGTTTCAAAACTTCTAATAAAACTTCAAGTGTAAGTAAATAATATATATTCTTGAAGTGAAACTTCTTTGCAGAGGATACAAAAAAGAAATAGATTATAAACCGTTACAGTTGGTCGCATGGTATACACAATAGCGTAATGATCAGTGCTATGAGATATCAACCACAATGTTGTGAGTTTGATTCCAGTCAGGGGAACTAGCTTTTTTGGCTTTTCCTCTGAAAAAAGTTTTACTTCATCCATGTGTACTTGCAACACTCACTTTTATTTATCTGTGCATATACTTTGGATTTTGACAGTATTAAAATTTTTAAGCTAGTTTTCTAGTATTTTTATTTTATAATATTAAACATACTCATAACTCACTTTAAAATTTAAATCCCGCAAAAACTACAAATTATGCTCTATATCAAGCGTCCCCAATCTTTTTCAACTGGTAGGCCACATTCATAGTTTTTTTGTTCATTCTGATAAATACAATACAATGTATAATATTATCTTTGTTCACTGAATATTTCCACGCTAGTCGCTAGCTAACAATTAGTTTTTGTCATTAGAAACTACACAATTCTAAGATATTTTATAATTCTTAAAAGATAAATAAAATAAAATTTTTTTTTAAATTAATTTTTTTATTTTTATTTATTCTATCTACCTATTAAAAATCATCTAATTTTATAAAATTTTCATGTGCCACTTGGAATACTTTCGAGAGTTGGGTACGCTGCTCTATATTATAATATTATTGTGATTAGTTCTACTGAACACAATTTTATTATGTTTTAAATTTTTAAGATGGAGGCATGTTCTCCTCTTAAGCGTATAAAATATAGTATGATTTATGTTTAAAGCCAAAACATTGATTGATTTTTGATTTTAGCCAAAATTATAATATGATAGCTAACTTTTTTGAGTAATATTGTACATTTCAATGATTTTGACTTATGTATTTTATGTAGGTTAAATAAATGTATTTTGAACACTCAAACATTATTCTTAAGTTATGTACAGAGCTGTAGCAAGGTTCATCAGCGCTTTTGGCCATTTAACAAATTTCTGCCGTTGTACATTTTTAACCCCTCTACCACACTCAACCACACACACTTATAAAAGATTTGCATATAAATTATTTTAATTTGGTTTTAAATTAATAATATTAAATAGAAAAATAATGAACTACATTGATATTAATTAACATAAATTTACATAATAGTCAATAACCGTTTTAATCAAATATAATATGGTATCAACAAAGTTATTAATTTATTACATTTTCTATAAACCAAGAATACAAACGTTATTTGTTTTGTATTTTTCAAATATTTGTCTTCAAGTTAGAAAATATTCTTGTTTATAACAATTCACTTTGGATACTTTTGTATTTGGCACACAAAAATGTACTATTTTATAAAACTTAGCAACATTATACATTAAATTCTATAAATATTGATAATAATAAAACATTGGGAAAAAAATGTTTTTTTATGTAAATATTTTTTAATTTAATTCAACTTTACTTTAAATAATTGATATTTTCTTATTAACAAATAAATATATAAAATAAAAAAAGAAATACTTAAAATTCAATCTAAGAAATAAATTCACCCTTAATAAATTTATATCATTACCTTTCGAGGGTGTTACTTATAAATAATAACAATATTTGTATTGTTATTATTAAATTAAATAAATAAATGAATACAAATAAATACATTTAAAAAGAGGTATAAAATAAGAATATAAGAAAATATAATTTCCTCAACTAATTGGATTTATGTTTAAATATTTACCAAACTTAAAGATCATAATTAATATTGCTGTCTAGAAAGTTGTCTATAATACTTCTAAAAAATGAAATGAAATAAAATAAGTACTTGGTTTGAAGATAATATAGACTTTTTAGTTAACTTCAAATAAGATATATGATTTTTATTTAATGTTTTTTTATAATTGTGTCAATAAACTAAATATTTTAACATTATTAGATTCAAATTTGATCGATAAATACCAACAAATGTTAAATTTCTTATATACTACCTAGATATTTATATTCTTTCAAATAATTATTTTGTATTAAAACCTAGGTTACAAACTTACAACTTTTATAAATATATGAATATTAGAATTAAGTAAATTAATTTAATTTTGTATAATTATAATAATAAATAACGCATCGTAGAATTTCTAGAAGTTCTTGAAATTTGTGATTATGATTCGTGAATAATGGTGGTAATTGTTAAAAACTGATAAATATGCTTCAATATACATAAAATAATTAAAAATATGCAAAATAAAGCTTTTTAATTCAATTCTTTGTACTTTGAAACTTATTTTATACCACTCTGCTCAGTGGCATAATTAGGAATTTGGTTTGGGGGGGGGGGATATACATTTTTAGCAAACATGAATGTTCATTATCAATACTTTGATCAAAATGATAACAAAAAAAAGAATTTTGGGGGGGGGGATCGATTTTTTAATATTTAATTTTTCTTTCATTAAAGCATGATATATATTATAAACTTCCATCAATCCCTGGAACACAATTTGATAAACTCAAATTAGTTTTGAAATGTATTCTGAATTTAAGTATTGTAATGTTACTTAGCTTATTCAATTTATTATGTTTTAATTTTACCATAAACTCAATACAAAAATTAAAATTTTTATTATTAATTTTATTATTTTTTTTTTATATTTTAACTAACAAAATATAAAGTCTAAAAATATACCTACTTTTTTAAGTGATGCATTAAATCTCTATATTGGTACTGATAGCTAGTTATCTAATTATTTTATTTGTTATTGTTTAATAATTATTATGAACTTTTAATTACGTGTAAGACTAACTAATAATTTATTTTATAGATAATAACAGATACAGGAGAAGGAATT
This sequence comes from Sitobion miscanthi, assembly GCA_008086715.1. Taxonomy (NCBI): domain Eukaryota; kingdom Metazoa; phylum Arthropoda; class Insecta; order Hemiptera; family Aphididae; genus Sitobion; species Sitobion miscanthi. Next base: position 29,231,217 of record CM017803.1, read on the forward strand.
ATAGTTAATGAAAAAAATATATGGAATAAATCAGATTTAGAGTTATTATTAGATTACACGGCTATATATGGTTATGGTAATTGGGAAAAAATTTCAGAAGAATTCAATAAAACTAATTTTTATGAACATTTTGGAAAAGTTAATTATTTTATAATAAGAACTCCTGAAGGTATATACTATATTTTTTGTTAATAATTTTTTGATAAATGTTGACTGTGTATATGACTTTGATTTTTAATATGTTTGGTATTATATAAATATATTATATTTAAAAAAAATGTATTGTTAATTATATGTTGAAACTAATCGCAGAATATTATTATTATTTTAATTTATGTATTTATTTATGTTTATCCAACAGAAATAAAAAAAGAGTATTTACTTCGATACTTTGATGATCCAATCAGGCGAGGAACTTGGAAGCCACCATTAAATAAGCCAATTATTTTAGATCGTACATGGTTTTTTAAACAACCTGTTGAATTGAAGTACCCTGTAGTGGATCATAATTTATTTGCTGATACTAGTTATAATTACATTACTGATGAATTTGAATATGTATGAAAATGTCTTAAAAATATATATTTTATTTTATTGTTACTGATATAAACTACTTTAAGCTTATTATTTTGATTAGCCTTACATGAATATTGCTGAATCTGCCTTGGACAATGTGGAAGATTTTGAAACTAATTTAGACGGTTATCATTCAAAACTTTCTATGGAAAAATATAATGGCACTACAAAAGATATGATGGATACTAAAGATAGCTTTGTAAGATATACCATCATATAAATTATAAAACAATATATTTATATATATATTATATTATTCTACTTGAAATAAAGATGTGCTATAGTACATTTTTATTATATAGTATAATATATACTAATATAGTAATATACTCCTATAACTGCTTTTATATAAGTCTCAGATTTATAAAAAAAAAATGTTTTCATAAACATTTAATTAATTTAAATATAGGCGAGTAATCTTAAATAGTGATTAACATTAAAAGATATCATTCAGTTACATAATTTATTTATATTTATCTAATACAATTTTCTAGAAATCAAAAGATCCATGTACGAGCACACTGTTCAATATTAAAAAAGGTAATGTAGTTGTTAATGAAACATTTTACTTAACATTTTATTAACTCATTAATGTTACTAATGTAATTAATTATGTTACAGTAAAAGCATTAATTGCTTTAGAACGGTATAATGATATTTTGTGGGATCGTAGAATAGCTAAAAAATGTGTTCACAACTATAGATTGATTGAACATTTTGCAATGTACAAAAATAAAGATTTACCAAAAATAAAACAATTGTAAGTGTAATAGTTTATAAGTGTACCAAAAACTTAAAACATAAATTTAAATACAAATACAAATACAATATGATTTTACTTTACTTAATAAATTATCAAAACTAAATTTACCTGTACTTTAGGTATATCATTTCCAAAATATTATTTTAAATTTTATAACTACAAATAAAATAATATCTATTACAATTATTGTTTATTTTTTTTCAGTGGCACTAAACCATAAATTATAGTTAGATATTTACTAAAAAAATAAACTACTCCTAATTTATAAGAATACATTATTTTTATAAGTCTTGGCCATTATAATAGGGTCCGAATACATTTTTATAGTTGCATTGTATCGAGTTTTAATTAAAAATATGTATAGTATTATATATTTTTTTTACATTTTTAGTTCTGAACAAACTTTTGTAGAGCGTCTAGTGAAAATGTCAAGATTTATGAATATTGACGCTCATAGGGCTTTGATTGAAGGAGTAAAGAATGAAAAACTGCTGAGACTACGATTAAATGAATTAAAATATTACAAAAAGATAGGTTTAACAAAACTATCTGAACTCAATAATTTCAATAAGTTACAAAAACATATATGTCAAAAAGTTAGTGAAATTTTTGTAAGAATTGTAGCACTTTTGATCAATAAGATAACAAAATAAACAGTTTTGTATATTGAACATCATCATTTACTATTTTTATTTTTTTAGAAACTGTCAACACTTTTCCATACTGAAGATTCATTGGATTTTGGATGTCAAACATTTAATGAACTTCTGATGCCTTCAGGATCTAATGGAAATGGGTAATTATTTATTAAGTCAATTTATTCAATATCGGTCAAACAAAAATATGATTATCCATTCTTTAAAATTTTTACTACGTATATGGATCAATATTATATAATAATAGTATAAAATATATTTTATAATTAAAGAGGAGGGTTTGTCAAAAAAAATAAAAAAATTTTGAATGCTTTCAAAAAAAACAATTATAGATATAATTCTTACCTATGTACAGATGTGTTTTTCAAATTTTATAAAAATGGAATAAATAAAATTTTATTTTACCTTATGGTTTTTTTTATTTTTATTTTTTATTCTTATTTTTTATATTTTGTGTTATTTCCAATTTATTAAAATAATTGTGTAGGTGCAAATGTATAAGAATTAACAATGTTTGATGTTATTTTTAAAATAATATAGTTAAAGTACACACATGCATCATAAATGTTGATAGATGTATCATTAGTATTAGTAGAGTAGTTGTCAGCTACAGGCTTATTAAGCTTTATCACTGTACCTATATTATATGGAACCTAATGTCATGATATAGTATTAATTTGTAGATTATGTTGAAGTACAGCGGTTCTCAACCTTTTTGTGTTTTCGACCTAAGATATTTACCCAATTCCTCGTTTTGGCCTTTTTGAAAATAATGTTCAATGGGGTCTACCCACACACTCAACCACCTTAATTTTTTCAATAACTATAACTAAATGAAACTATTAATCTTCACTTATTTATTTATATTTTTACTCATATTACTTATATTCATAATATTTTTTATAACTAACATTTAAGCAATCCATTCAAAATTATTTGCGACCCTAAGATTGAGAACCATTATTGTATTGTATTTATAGTAGGTACTACGTAGTCAATAGTTAATTATTAAAAACATAATACATTTTTTTATTCCTTAATTTTACATATAAAATTACAGCTAATTTTAAGTGTCTTTTAAATTATTTGTTTTCCCCCAAAATTAAAATTCTACAACAGGTATGAATAGTTTCATTAACTAGTTTTTTTAAGTAATAAAAAATTCAATGGTTGTTTATTTATTAATTTTCAATTATAGAAGTTAACAATATAAACTTAAATTATTTGTTTATCACAGCATTTCTTCACCAAATACTAAATAAGTTACAAATTTTTAAAAAATAATAAATTATAGAAAATTATTTACTTAAATATAAATCAATTTCAGTATAATACATTATTTATTACTTGTAATTTATTAATTATTCGTATACGGCAGGCATGCCCAACTCACTGCCCGCGGAAGTATTCCAACTGACCTGTGACCATTTTATAAAACTAGAAATTGTTACAGGTATAGATAAAAATAAAAATAAATTTATAATTAAAAAAAAAATGATGTTATTTTAATAAGCATTTAAGAATTACAAAATATTTATCAAATTCTAAGTATATTAATAGTGTATATTTTATCAAAATGAACCATTGTATACAGCCCGCAGTATAAATATAAATTTTAAATGTGGCCCGCAAATTGAAAAAGGTTGGGCAGATCTACTTTACTGTATACATTATACCCTTACTCATTTCACATATTTTCAATTTTGTATAAATTTGATCACTATTAAAGTCCAGAAATAGTTCAAAATACATTGAGCATTTTATTTTTTTATACTATTCATGCCATTTTTGAAAATGCACCTATTAAATTCTAGATGTAGGTCTCAGAATAGGTAAATATTTGTAATTACTAAAAAATTTCTAATAAATATTAGAATAATATACAGCATACGGTGTTTGATTCTTAATTATTTAAAAAAAAACATACAGTTTATACAATATGAATTTAATTTATGGACGTACAAACTACTTACTATAGGTTATTATATTGTACATTATCATTTTCAAATTATAATATTATGAATGACGGATACAAAAGCATGCAAAATATGAAAAATAAGTCTGAAAAATAGCAACTGCAGTTTGTAACCCATTAAAAGTTTTAAATTTATGTGTTCATTTTTGATTATTTATAATGGAGAATTCATTTTATAATTGTTTATTTCTATATAAAAAAATTGTAAGATGACCCTCAACGTTTTCATCTATAGATTTAACTATTTGAATAAATTAAAAAAATCATTACTAATAGCAATTACTGATTTCAAGAACTTAAAATGCATAATATTGATTTGATATTTATAAATATCAATAGTGTTGCAAACAATAATCTATACTCCGGCCTACGAGAGTCCGACTGTAAACCGCACATTGATACTGATATTTGTGAGGTTTGCTAACCAAATTTTCTCCCACCATGGTACCATTCCCACTACTCAGCAAGGTTAGGTTAGGTTAGGTTAACAAGGCAGGACTGATGTGCAGAGACGGACGTGTTTTCGCGGTCGGTTTACGGTTGGACTCTCGTGGGCCGGAGTTTAGTATCAAATATCTATCTTATTTTCATAATGTGATATTTATTATTTCAGTTATGTTCAAAATACAACTTGAATACAAACTATTATTTGAAAACAAAATGTGAGATACTAAACGTAAGTACAAATTGCATTATATATGTATTATTATTATATATATATATACAATTATAATTGTGTATATTAAATCCAAATGTAAACTTCTGATTGTAATAAATTAAATCAATTTAAATACCATCATTAGTACCTAGTGAATTAATATTTGTATTTATATTGATGTTATAATAAATTAATTTTCTTTGACATTTGAAATTGTTGAATAAACTTATTGTGTATGTTAATTATTTTATTTTATGTTATAGACTTTAATTTTGGAGCTTAAAAATATAATAAATAGAAAATACACCATTTTTTTTAACAAAAGAAATAGGTTTTTGGTTTTATAAAACATGTCAAATAATCTTCACATGGTATCTTCTTTGTTCAAAAATTTAAATTGTAGTTATAAATTTAATATTTATTAGTCAAAAAGTTTTTATCAAACATTAATATTCTAAAAATTATTTAAAACTCATTTATTTATTGTATTTTATTTTAACCTGGGAAAGGGTCGTTGGTCTTTTTGACCAGGGTTATTTTTATCTTGATTATTATTTAATGATATATTACTTGAAACAATTGGTTATAACCCAATACCTATCATACATGTGTAAAATTAAAAAATATAAAAATTATTAGTCCATAGTTTGTTTATTATTATTTATTTTCTTTGTCTAAGAGTATAATGCACCTTTACCTTCAAAAATAAATTATTTTGTTATATTATATTCTTTTTTCGCTAGTAAGGAGAGGATTGGGCTTTTCGGAGTAGTCCTTAAGGTCTGAGGTGTATAGTATATAATAATATGTAAATTATATAACCTAGTATGTTAACAAATTAACTTTTCAGGATTAGAAAAATAACTTCTAATATGTCAGTCAAAAAGACCAACAAACCCCTCATCAAATATTTTAACATGGCACCTCTCCTGGGTCAAACATGGTTCTTCAGAAAGATTTTATAAAAACCAATTCTATTATTTATACAATTATTAATTATTTCATATATATTAACCGAAAGTTCTACATACAATTTTAAAGTTATCATAGAATGTAAAGTTAATTATATCTATAAAATTAAATTATATATCTATGAAAGTATTTCTTAAATAGCTACTTTTTACTTTCTTTTTTTAAGTTCTTTTGAAACTTTTGATAGAATTGATAGATGTGTATGAACATACCTTATAAGTTATAGTTTATTATTAAATTTATTATAATCTCTTTATTGTATAAAAAAAGTATTGAGCATTTTATCTTTTGCTAACTATAATTCTATAACAATTAAAAAATAATAATACAAAAAAATGGTACAAATTACCATTATGAGTTGAAAGTTTTGGTTGGAAAACAAAAAGATAAAGTCCTCTAGTATAATACAAATTGGTTAATATTATCAATTATTTAATTTTTTTTTCTAAACTGCATTTTTTGAAATTATTTCTCAGTATGAGTACTTAATAGTGGATTATATTTTTATCTTGTTTGTTATTAAAACCGTTATCATGATATTTTTGTTATGTTATAAAATACAATATATTTGTTAAAAATTTAACATTTTTATCATGTTGTACAATTAAAAGGTATGTTAGTAAACATTATTGAATTAACTATAGTTAAATAGGTGTAAGTTCTATTGCCAAATATATTATAATAAATGACTGTAGGTATAACTTATAAATAAGCATAATTGAATGGGTGGGTACTCCTCACAAGGATTAATTTTGGTATAATAATAATGCAATTATTTATAATATTGTTGTGTTTTATTAACACAAAGATTGAATTATATAGAAATATAGAATAGATTAAACAATCAAAATAACTTTGAAGATATTATTATATATTATATAATATATTGTAATCAATTAAATTGAATAACACCTATTATGAGAGGTACAAATGTAATTCAAAATTGGTTAAAATTAGTATTTATATTAGTAATTAATCAATAAATTACATTATATAGGCGAGTCAAAATATCAATAAGCACCTATTAAAATTTTATTGTTGATGATTGAAAAATAACAAGGTGTATTCATATATATTTATTTTTATTTGAAACTTACTTACATATAGTTATGTGATTATAGATATTGTTTTTATTCTGTGTGAATTATTTTTAAATGTATTATACTACCTTCTATTATTTTTCTTAAAATTTGTTTTATGTTCAATTTCACATGTGTATTCTCCTATTCGTAATTCTATTTACTAATTAATTTCCATTGACATGTAAAATATTAAATCCATACTATACATCCAGTCTCAATACAATATAATCTAGTTTTTTATTTCAATGTATTACATTTTTGAATCAATGAGGGCTAAATTGCTACATGCCTACATTGTAAGTATCTAATTAAATAAGTTATTATATACTATCAAAAATGTATCCATGTCTAATACCTACATCAGTACCAAAATATAATACATTCAGAGTTATAGTAAGGGCTTGGCAAGAATGGCTCAGGCAAGAGGCACAAAAGTCAGAACAAAATATACCTATGTTGTTATTAATAAATAATAATTTACATTTTATTTGGAATATACGCAAAATAGTTTAACTCTTATAATAATTATACTAGGGGTGAAAAATTATTTTGACGCTACGTGCCTCTTTTTTTTCTAACTTGCCATTATATTATGAAAAGAGATACATAAAAGCAGAGCATACCGCTATTTATCGGTTAGTCACGATTATTCAATTGTATCTGTAAATATTGATACATAGGTACGTTATGATGTAATTTATTATTAAAAATAAAAATAATATTTAGGTATATAATAATATTATACAGTGGCGTAATTGCGGGGGGGGGCAAAGGAGCACTTGCCCCCCCAGAAATGTTTGTGGGGGCAAAAGTATCATTTTGCCCCTCCAAATAATCCACATTTAAAAAGTATTCTTAACAATAATATTATAATATTAAAATATTTTTTTCCTCAAATTACTTTATAAAAATTTATATTTATTTTAGGTTTCTCTTGTTGAATAATATTATTTTAACGTAGGTATTGTCAGTGTTACTATTATTGAAATAATCGCATTATTCGTGACTATTATTATCCGTGGTGTGTGAACACGTTATTATCTTGAAATCGCGATTATGACTACAGGAACGGCCGAACGGGAGGTTAATTTTTTTGCCTCCCCCCTAGATTTTTATCCAGTTACGCCACTGATTTTATATATTATATATTCCTAAATATAAATATTTAATTTTTCGTGTGCCGTTAACATTTTTTTGCATGCCACCCTTCGGGCACGTGTGCCATGAATTTGCCATTCCTGAGCTATACTATTATAGTGTATAGTGTATTTTGTATTGGTACATAATATATGTACATATTATGTCATATTATGACGATATTTACACTTGTTGACAGAATTGTAGGGTACACCCGCCTACAGGAGACGATGACAGGATAGGATGATGGGTGGTTGAAATGCAAACTGGTTTAAATTTTAACTGTATTTGCCGTTTATTTATACTTGCACAAAGATGTTGCAACAATTTAAAAGATAAAGTGAATTAGACTACCTAGACAAACGAAGGTTGCTGGCTGTTAGAAAATATACGGTTGCTTGGATATTTTCTAAGACCCGAAAAACGCCGTTGATCGAAATAATCTAAGCCCAAAAATGTGATTTCTATAGAGGTTCTGGTGTGGAGGTGCTCGTCCTTACTATATGGAATCACGTCTGAAGATGGGCTGTTTCGGGTCTCTACTTTATAGAGTGAACCCTCTACTTTACTTGTCCCTGAAAATTGTGCCGCCATTCCCACATTATTGAAACAATTATTTGGATTATATAATAAAACCCTCGGTCCAACCATTGTAAACTGTAATCCAGGGCTTAAATCAAAAATAATAATACCGTTTACCGTTATATGGATATTAAACGTTATGATCGAATGACTGTTTAACGTTATATGTATATTAAACGTTATGATCAAATGACTGTTTAACGTTATAAAGAATTCAAACGTAATTCAATTTATGCGATTAAACGTTATAAAAATTTTAACGTTATTCAACTTAAGCATTTAAACGTTTTACAAATTTAAACGTTATGAAGCGTTTGGCGTTATCTGATGGATATAGCTTATTTCTTACAATTATATGTTTCAATTGTTTATCGTTTACCGATATGTTATCCGTTAAAATCGTTTATCGTTCACTGGTATGTTAACTGTTATTCGTTTCAATCGTTTATCGTTTACCGATATGTTATCCGTTATCGATTTCAATCGTTTTTTGAATTGTTTAACGTTATACTCATAAGTCATAATGTTATAAAAACGTTTTGAAGTCCTGCTGTAATCTGTCTAATGTAAAGTAGGATACATGAAAATAAATAGTTACATACTATTTTATATAGTATTAAATGTACTTTTTTGAGTAGATTCATGGAATAATATTGTCGTAGACATAAAATACTCAAAATTGAAATCTTCAAAAGGTTATAAGTTATAGTAAAAAGTAATAACTTGAAAAACAAAAGAAAAAGGTGGGTAAGTGGATGTCGCTCTGCTGTACAGTAGGTTACAAATGGGTCACTGTAATGGATGGTGTTAAATTTGAATTCAATGATATAATATCATTGTATAAGAAAAACGATTCTGAGCGAAAACGGTCAGTCAGCCTATGATATTACCAAGTATATTTGATGATATTATTGTGAATAAAGTAATTTTACCTATTTTAAACCTATTTACGTGGAGCCTTGTTTTCAATTTTCAATCCTTAGCTGTAAAAGTTGAAAATTTTATACATTTTTAACTAAAAAATAATTATTAAATTTTAAATTTGATAAATTTGAACTTTAAATGCTTATAAAAAATTTTTATTATTGTGCCTATATATATTCAATATTTTTTAACTGCTATTAGAACGATATATCAGGAGCCTTATATTAAATTTTCACGCTTTTTTACCCAACAAATAAAATTTTATTGATAATTATAGAAAAAAAAACTAAAAAAATTTAAAACTAACGATGTCCTTAAACAGCTCAAAGAAAGTAAATTATTTTCAAAATTTTATGGCGTATAGAAAATGCTAATACAAACATTCAGTGAAATTTTCAAATATCTACAGTCATACGTTTTTTATTAGAATAAAATAAGAAAATCGTTACATGAGGTATCGAGTGAATATCAAATGTTGTAAAAATATAAATTTCAAACGCTCATAAAAATTTAATTTGACTTTCTTGTAGACATTTTTTTTTTTGATAAAGGTAGATAAACTTATGGATAATCTTGTATGGCATTTTGAAATCTTAGATTGAAAAATAAAAATTTTTATGAATTCTCAACTCAAAATAATTTGCTAATTTTCGTGAATTTTTTGTGGACCTCTCCACCCCTAGAACAGCCACTAGTGGTGTTATTTCGGTCACATCTAAAAATATTACGATTAAACAAATTTAGTTCACCATCAGCTATATCATTATTAAGCCACGTTTCAGTTGATGTAATGAACGAATAGTTAAAACAAGAAGTATTAGGTACATTTAAAACTAAATAACTTAGTCAGTCCTAAGTCCTCCGTAGTTTTGATAAAAACCAAGAGAAACATTTACACACTAACAAGTATTATCTACAATATTTTTGTTACCGCCGCCACGGCCACCAATTAGTTTTTTGCATTTTCCGGTGTTGATCGCCCATGATTGTTTCGCACCAGTTTTGAAGAACCAAATTAAGATTAAGAGTTCATGTGAATATTTTTATCTGAATTAAACATATTTAGTGTTATTTAATCATTATATTGAATGGTTCATAATGTATAAAAAAATATTTCAAAGTAGATTTTTAAGATGTTACGGATGTCCCCGGTTCAAAGAAACTGTCACCTGACGGCAGACCGTTGCATTCGCAACACAATATTATAATGCTATTGCCATATCGGTATTTGACAGAGTAAAAGTGCTTGGATTTTTTTCAAAAGTAACTTTTCTGATAGAAAAGTGAATCTAGTTGGTACTTTGGGGGGTCAAAATTAAAAATTTCTCAGTAGTTTTCAAACGCGACGTGAAAAACAAGAGAAAAATTAAGGAAAAACGGGAATATTTACGCAAAATCTGTTTTCGAGAAAATCGATTTTAGTTTTTGATGTAACTCTAAAACAAATAACCGTAGGTACATGAAATTTCGACAGAATGTTTATATTAGCATTTTCTATACACCATAACATTTTCCAAATATTTTGAGCTTTTTTTCTATAAATATCAATAAAAATTTATTTGTTAGTTAAAAAAGCTTGAAAATTTAATAGAAGGCTCCTATGTTATTGTTTCAAAGGCAAATGAAAAAATTTTAAATTAGTCACAGTTTTTATTTATAAGCATTTAAAGTTCAAGTATTGACAAAATACGAAAAATTCACGAAAATTAGCAAATTATTTTGAGTTGAGAATTCATAAAAATTTTTATTTTTCAATCTAAGATTTCAAAATGCCATACAAGATTATCCATAAGTTTATCTACCTTTATCAAAAAAAAAAATGTCTACAAGAAAGTCAAATTAAATTTTTATGAGCGTTTGAAATTTATATTTTTACAACATTTGATATTCACTCGATACCTCATGTAACGATTTTCTTATTTTATTCTAATAAAAAACGTATGACTGTAGATATTTGAAAATTTCACTGAATGTTTGTATTAGCATTTTCTATACGCCATAAAATTTTGAAAATAATTTACTTTCTTTGAGCTGTTTAAGGACATCGTTAGTTTTAAATTTTTTTAGTTTTTTTTTTTATAATTATCAATAAAATTTTATTTGTTGGGTAAAAAAGCGTGAAAATTTAATATAAGGCTCCTGATATATCGTTCTAATAGCAGTTAAAAAATATTGAATATATATAGGCACAATAATAAAAATTTTTATAAGCATTTAAAGTTCAAATTTATCAAATTTAAAATTTAATAATTATTTTTTAGTTAAAATGTATAAAATTTTCAACTTTTACAGCTAAGGATTGAAAATTGAAAACAAGGCTCCACGTAAATAGGTTTAAAATAGGTAAAATTACTTTATTCACAATAATATCATCAAATATACTTGGTAATATCATAGGCTGACTGACCGTTTTCGCTCAGAATCGTTTTTCTTATACAATGATATTATATCATTGAATTCAAATTTAACACCATCCATTACAGTGACCCACTTGTAACCTACTATACAGCAGAGCGACATCCACTTACCCACCTTTTTCTTTTGTTTTTCACGGCGCTTTTGAAAACTACTTGGAAATTACTTTTGACCCAATGTACCAACTAGATTTACTTTCCTATCAGAAAAGATACTGTTCAAGAAAATACAAGTATTTTTACTGTCCTAAAAGGTGATTATAGACACATAAAAAAAATAATTTAAATAAAAGTTTAAAAAAAAAAAAACACACACATCATTGTAAAGTCAATACATTCATAGCTCCGCTCAGAATCTAAAATATAATAAGATTAAACTTCAAGTTCAAGTTAGGACAGTTTGAACAGGTTAATCTTATCTAACTAACCCAAGACTGTTATAGCTTTACTATAGGTTACTATAGGTTCCAAAGTTATAAGTTATTACCTTTTATTATAACTTATAACCTTTTGAAGATTTCAATTTTGAGTATTTTATGTCTACGACAATATTATTCCATGAATCTACTCAAAAAAGTACATTTAATACTATATAAAATAGTATGTAACTATTTATTTTCATGTATCCTACTTTACATTAGACAGATTACAGCAGGGCTTCAAAACGTTTTTATAAGGTTATGACTTATAAGTATAACGTTAAACAATTCAAAAAACGATTGAAATCGATAACGGATAACATTTCTACTACATTAAAGCAGATTACACTTTATTGTCCACATTACTTAACTTTTCTGTGAATATCCTTAGCAATATTCGTGTTGCTGCTGCTTGCTTCACTGAAACACGATGCACAGGTTCAGATGATGATTCTTCGACGTCATTAACATCTTCAGTGCCACGAACGGAGTCAGTTTTATCGTCGTCTGTCAGAATACCAGAAACGGCAACGTCATTGTCGATTTCAACAAAATCATCAAAGGTTTCTTCTGCGATTCCATAACGACTTGTTATCTGCGCCCATTCTCTGTCATCTGTATCAGTATTTTCGATTATAGGCATCAATGTGTCGTCTTTCTTAGCTTCAAGTACAAGTCCGCACGATGGCACGATCTAAAGCAGTTCACGATTGTAGTCGTTGTTACGTTTCTCCACGTTTTATCAAAATTGCGCATAGGTTGAAGAATATCGATAACTGTAGATTTTTCGTCATCCATATCACTTATAATTTTCCTCATTATTATTTCTTTTCTATAAAGATTCTTGAACGTTTTAATAATTTCTTGGTCCAAAGGTTGCATTTTGAAGTGGTATTTGTGATACAAATGAAAAATATGTACTGTTGTGTGCTAAGGTTAGCTAATACATACAATAATAAACACAATAAACGCGATTAGAAAAAATCATCGGAACGTTTAGAAAAATGTTTATAAAGCTATCCGTCATTATCCGTCTATGTTTGGAGCACAATATGTTCGAGTTATTTATAGTTTTTTTTTTCGAGTAATCGAGGTTTTCGCAAGGGAACAGAATTTTTTTCGACTTATCAAGGTTCCACTGTAATACATAGGCAAGTTATCAAATAGACAATTTACAAATTATTTTTAAGTTAAAATATATATATAATGTTCAAGTTTTAAATCTAAGGATTGAAAATTCAACTCAAGGTTCCACATGGTTCATTTCAAGTTTAAATTTGAACGAAATTACATTTTAAAACCGAGAATAACTTATAATTTAAAAATATTATTCTTGGATACTTGAAACTTTTAAAATATTGTATTATATTTTACACACACAATAACATTTCCAAATGCAATTTTTTTGTATTTAACCTGTAGTAGTACTAATGCCTTTTAATAGTAAAATAAATTACTTTACTCACAATAATATCATAAAATATACCTACTTAGTAATATTATAGCGTGACAAACAGTCTTTACTCAGAATCATTTTCGTATACAATGATTTCATATTTTTATATCATCAAATTTAAATTTGACACATTCATTACAGTGACTCTCTAGACACAGTAAAGCGTTATCCACTTAGGTACCATCTTTTTTTTTATCATACATTTTTAATGAAATTGTTATTGAATATCAATGCAACATTGATTTGCAGTAGTTTAAATAAAAATCCAATTTTTTTAGTATTAGTACCAATACTTATATCGAGTTTATTACCAATATTATTAAATCAGTTTATTTTGGAGGATATTACTACAGGTAAATCATTTTAACTATTTCTAAGTTATAACAGTGCATTTAATTTCAAGATGATCCATAAAACTATGAACGACAAATTACAGAAATTTAATATGAATAAAATTATACATTATATTGATGACAAAAAGTTTTTAAAAAAATCTTATCTTATACAACGAGTGTGAAATTTTATTAATTTCTTTAAGTGGTTTATTAATTAGTTTTTGGCAATTCATTACTTTCACAAATTCGTCCTCTAAAAACAAATCAAAAGAGTACATTCAAAAACAATTAATATTACTAAATTGTAGTTTAATAAAACAATAACTACATAATATATTAATAAGTGTATTAACCGGGTAACAGGATAAATTATATAAACAGCTGTTATAAATCCTAATAGATTATATAAGAATTGCATACGTCAAAATATTTAAATACAGTTGTGACTAATTCTGACTACATTTAAAATTTAATAAATAAATTCAAATACAATAAAACAAATTTATAAATAGGTTTCTAAGTACACAAAATACTTAATTTATTCAGTTCTAAGATTTTTTTGTCACCAATAGATTTTTCAAACTAAGTAATGGAAATTTTTAAATTTTAATTGAGGTATTTTAGTAATGTTTTTTTTAGGTACTGTGACACTCTGAAACCACTACAGTCTTACTCTACTGAAAAGTGATGTACCTAAACATACATTGTACTGTATTAGAATTTAATATTAAGTTTATCTATGGACTATTGTAGTTCAAATGTTTTATTTGGGTTTAAGTTTTAAAGTTGGTATGTCAAGGGAAAGGTTAAATAGTAAAATCAATTTTGTATTTGTAGGTATCAGCTAGGTGCTAACAGCGTTTCCCAAGCCTGGGTACGTGAGATAATCTTAAGAGGTAGGTACATGGAAAAAATTGGGTAATGGCGGAAAAATGTTTAATTTGTTTTATTTAAAACGATTCGTTTTGGAAATATGCAATTTATTTTATTAAAAATGAAGAATTGTTTTTCACAAATAAAAACTTAACCATAATTTTATAGAAGCATACTACTTGCGTCCGAAATTATTATCAGTAGGTGAGTTGCGTCCCTCAAATAAGGCTCAAAAAAAGTCATAGTCTGTTTGCGTCTCAGTATACCTTTTTTTATAACCTAATTGTGTCCCGAAAATATCAATATAATCGATATCAAAATTTAAATTAAAAAAAATATATTGATGTTTATTTTAATTTATAATATAGAAGTATATTAAATAAAAAAAACTCATATGTTATGATAATAACTTTTGTCATGATATTTATGGTAATAATAATATTAACAATATAAAAATTAATGTTTTACATTTTGTCATGATAATGATAATGTGTAGTAATAATAAATTGTCGATTATTGATATGGAGTATGTGAAGTAGGATCACTTATTAAATTGTCATGAACATCTAGTTTCATACAGTTTTTATTCGTATACTTCCATCGAAAATTGTTATTCCTTAACGTTTTATGATATCCTAACTTATAACTATCAATTATATAAAAACCATTAATCACGACCAATTTAGAACTACACAATTTTTCCATACCTTAAAAAAATTAATAAATACAGTACAGTTTATAAACTATCGATTTTAGTAGATAATATCGATAATAATTATATAGCTGAATTGCGTCCCGCAAACGGGAC
The DNA here is from genome assembly GCA_008086715.1 of Sitobion miscanthi. Classification (NCBI taxonomy): domain Eukaryota; kingdom Metazoa; phylum Arthropoda; class Insecta; order Hemiptera; family Aphididae; genus Sitobion; species Sitobion miscanthi. Next base: position 29,246,847 of record CM017803.1, read on the forward strand.
GCAAGTTACCGGTCACATTTACTACATGAAAAATATACCTTTTTTTTGGGACGCAAGTAACATGCAGCCAAACTTATCTATTAGATATTGAGTGAAGAATGATTATAATGAAGATTGTAGAACTCTATGTGTGTATATTAATATAATATAGTAGGTTAGGTGATTGCGTGCATTGAACTTTGTCCGATCGGGAAGCGTGACGATAACAATATTATTGTCACATTTGTATACCCGGGTAAAACCACAGATTATAATAATTGGTAAAACTCAATTATTATAGGTATCGGCATATAATCAGTTCATCAATTGCTTAAAAATGTGATTATTTTATGTGAACAATTCTTACTTTTATTATATATTTATATAACTCGATATTTTCATAGTTTTAAAATTGTTTATCGGATGTTGTTTAATATTAATTTTATTTTATTTATTTTTTTTCGTGTGTTTTAATACAAAATATAAAAATATATTCATCATTACATTGTATTGTATAATTGTAATTTTTTATTCTACATTTTAAGGGCAGTTATGTGAAAAAAGTTTACAAGTTATAATAAGGAGTACAATCTATCAACATTTTAAGCGCTTTGATAGGAGACTAAACTTTAAGGTTGGCTTCAAATGAAAATAATTCATATGATATTACCATTTTATAAATTTGATATTTCAAAGCTTATATTTCCTTTTTAATAATTGTAATTATGTTCTAATTCTCAATAGTAGGTTCCTACTATATTCATCATAAAAATCTATATAACGCGATATTAAGTAATGACAACCCAATAACGAAGTACAGTCAAATGTTTGTTGTAATGTCTTCTGAAATCGGTCGTTTGGAAATTCAGTAGTTTTCAAAATAAATATACCTGTTTTAAAAATTATCATAAATTAAGAAAACTATGTGGGAAAATAATTATAAGTTATGAGCTATTCCTGATCAAAATGTTCTACCACCTATAAAATATTTTTCATATTTTATTTATTCTATCAGTGTAGTCTTTATATGTTTCGTAACAGCTTATCATAACTGACAACTTAGATATAAACAAACAAATATAAATAATAATAAATATAAAGATTAATTATGATTAGCATTAATTGATTACCTTCTTTAGGCCGTTTTTCTGTTTAGGTAAGGTTACATTATGTTATTAATACGTATAATTAGATGAATTAAAATACGGAGTTCCTGCAAATTATTTGATGATGTGGGGCATATAGTAGGAAACAGATTCATGGGGGCCTTGCTCCTATACCCCATAATATCATGTCTTTCCAATAAAATATTTTACTTTGTTATAGAACTTTTTGTTATGTTACCAGACTGAATAAAATGAATAAAATATTTTACGGAACTAGAAAATAACTTTATTAATGTACCGTCCACCTTCAATCATGGTGTAGTTCTTGTAAAAATAATTACAAATTGTAATTTTGAACCATACACGTACTTATATCTAAAAAGGTCAATTAGGTCAGTTTTTCCATATTAAGATTTTAGAACCGATAACTAAACATCTAAACTGGAGTAAATCCACCTCTGTTCAAAATTGTAGATATCCAATTAAAATTCAATAAAATCTACGAAATGTGTCCTTTCACTAAAAGACTCACTGCATATGTACATGTTCCATCTCTATCTGTTTTTATTTTCATAAATATTTGTTTTTCAATATTTTCAAAGACATTTGTTAATTAGTATGCTTGGTGTTACGAACAATTAAACACATACATTTTATGACTATGAAAATGTGATACTTTATTCGAATTTAACATTCAAGCTTCATTGTTTAAGACGATAGCACTCAATAAAAAAATATCTCAAATTTAAAAAAACTATTATGATTTTTGAAAAATGTTCTGTCTAAAGTACCAAGCTGAGGTGACTTTTGATCTATAGAGAGGTATAGAAGAATTTTTTGGAGAAGTATATTTATCCAAAAACATGTACACAGAATGAACGTAGAAGAAGAAATAAATATCATTATAGAACTAATAGATCTCTTACACTTAGAATCTAAAAAAATATTTTAATGTATATTTTATTTAGACATATAAAAAGGTACTTATTATTTTTAATAATAATTGGGTGTGTGTTCCGGGGTGAAGTGACCAACCGACGTCATATGCAAGTATACCAAACTTTTAAGGAATTATAGGTATTAGATTTTCTACTCAAGAAAAAAAAGACAAAAACCTTATAGTAAATAAAAATAATTTAAAATAATGCACAATTTCCTTTTAAAAATGCTAATTTTTACCAAATTTTTTTCTGCATTTTTTATTTAATAAAAAATAATTTGTATATTTCTAGTTTAATTTCGTATGCTGGTTGTAAGACAATTAAATAGCTTTAAAATAAAAAAAAAACCAATCTTTAGTGTTTTAATTTTTCTCCATCATTTTTGCTATACTTTCATATATAGTCGGCCGGTCACTTCACCAGGGAACACATTGTACATCTATTTTTATGTAGTTACTTAATGAGTAATTAATTAAACTAGTGAATTGAATTGTTATAAAATTTAACTGATAAAATATAAGAAAAGAAAAGATTATATTATTTATAAATGTATAATATTATATTTTAAACATACTCAAACATGCTAGAGTCAAAAGAATAATTCAGTATATTAGTATAGTAAAAAATTGAATTGTATAATATGATGAACTTATCACACCTCCAACCATTTTTTAAATATAACTACGTATGTTAAACTTGAACATATTATTTTCAAAATAAATTTATATTTAAATTTTAGCGTTTCAGACGTCTGGCTGGATTGTCCGGAAGAGCATTGGTATGAAGTTGAGCGATGAGGGTATTTGAGTTATGTTCCATGCTGGAGTGTCGGCATAGGTTATATATATGTGATAGCCGTTTATTTTGAAGGTCATTAATCAGAGCAACATTTGTGACACACGAAGAGGCTTTAGCAATCATACGAAGGCAGATGGCTTGGAATGCTTGTAGGGTTTTTGTGTTTGATAGTTTAGTGGTACCTTCAGAGAGTGATTTTGTATGACCAGATAGGTTACTGTGGGGATTTGAAGAGTAGTAATTGGTTAGAGATGTACATATCAGATTTCAGGAGAGGGTGAGAGGTCTAAAGATCTGTAGGCGACTATTTAGTTATCTATGTTTGGTTTTTAGGTGGGGAGGGGGTCAGATGAGTCTTCTGTCAAACAGTAGACCGAGATATTTGACCTTATTTATGTGAGGAATAGTAATGTTCTCAAATTTTATGTGAAGACAGTCACTCGGGGCGGAGGGAGAAATTGACATGAGAAGATTTGGAGTCGTTCATATTATTTTTCCATGATTTGAACCGGTGGGATAAGCTGCTCAGATGGGTTTGAATTAAGTCACTTGCTTCGAGGGGGTCTTGAGAAGATGAAAGGACTGTGGTGTCGTCGGTATAGGTCCCTATTAAGGTCTTATCCATTGTAGGAATGTCAGCTGTGAACAACGTGTAGAGGAAAGAAGTGATGTCGCTTCCTTGAGGGACACCGGGTAAAATGTTTTGTGTGCTGAAAAATGAAGTTTTTCATTTATCTCTGAATGTTCTGTTATTTAGATATGATTTTAGAAGTAAATAATATGGTGCCGAAAATTTTTTTTTTTTAAGTTTGAATTATCAGCCGTAGTGTGTAGTAATAAGCCAGACGGTATCGAAGGCTTGATCAGCGTCTCGAGACAAAGAGCTGAGCAATATTTTTATTTTCATGAAATGTAGCAATGTGGTCCACTACGTGGAGGAGTTGGTAAATAGTCACATGTTTGGCTCGGAAACCGAATTGAAAACTTGGAAGGGCATTTTGTTTAAGTGCAATAGTCACAATTGTACGCGGTTTTTGATGAATGGGTGGATGTGAACATTTGCTTGAATATTGAGGATGAGTTGTGTGGGTCGTTTAGGTTAGAAATATTTGTATGGATATGACTGGAGAGGTTAGATAGAAAAAAATCAAGATAGTCAGTGTGGTGGTTTACGTAAGTTGACCAGTAGGTGGGGGTGGCTTGAGAAATAAATTTAGAGCACTTGTTTGTTATGAAGTTGTGTAGAGTGTGACCTCTGGTGTACTTTGAGCGATAGCCCGATGCCTCGTGTTTCGCGTTAAAATTGGCACTAATGACGTGTGTGAGATTTAGTGTTTGAAGAAATAGTGACGGATCTTCTGCAGGTGATCCTGGAGGGAAGTAGGCAGATGCAATAGAAATAGGTATGGAGTTAATATTTATAGATGTAGCGACTATCAGCCATCGGGGTTATTGGCTTAGAGACAGTCGTACCCAAACATTTTAAATTTTGAGCTTGAGGTTCATTTTATTTATTATTTTATTTGAAATGTTATTTATATATTTATTTTTAATAATATTAAGAAGGATAACATGCATTAGTTTTTAACTCATTTTTGAAAAACTATTGATAGTCAATAAAATTACTCAATTTTAAAATTTTAAATAAACTCAATGATGATTATGCTTTATAATTATCTAAAATAAAACTATAATTGCATATTAATATTATATCTCATTCTTACTGTCTAAACCTATAATAAAAGAAAAGATAAATATTATCGTATTTATAAATTATTAGTATTTTGTTTAATATTTCTAAAAATAATTTATTTCACACTATGTTTTATTCTACATTGTATGTTGTAACAATAACTACCTATGAGGTGTTAGAACTACGGTTTAATGTTTATAAACATCACTCTATCAAACTAATAGTTAAAATGAAACAACAATTAATTTAAATTCTCACTTTTTAAATTTTTTTAATTAGACAATACTATAGCAACAGAACTTTGTAGATTGTATGTTTATATTTTATAAAAGTATTCCCAATTGAATTCGTGAAACATAATATGAAAAAACTTGGTAATCTGTTTGGTATTTGGGTACCTACTTACTTTACAATCAAATATACTATGGTCACAAACCTCAACCACTAAATTACTTACAACTATAGGGCTCGTATTTTAATAGAAATTGTTTAATTTTGAATAATCTGTTTTACATATTTTATCCTATTCTTTACATATTCTATAACATTTAATCTATAACACCGATAAAAGAATGACTAAAGATCAGCTACGCTGACGAATAAGCTATAATATAATATAATCAATAATTTAAAAATACCTAAAATTATCCACTGCAATCAAGATATTTAATGTTATAGATTCCAATAGGTTTTAATTCAATATGTTTGTATTCTTTAATATAAATGTATTTACATATTTCGACCATTTTAGCATGTGTTTTGGTGCACTAAATATATAATTTAGTTACATAACTACATTCACCTCCAAGCCCTACTTATAACTTATCAATTAGGTATCTATACATTTTTATGTTATCATTATATTATATTCTTACACCATTTAGATGTCCCAGGAATTAAAGCACTGGCAATCACTGAAACAAATTATAATTATTTTATTTAACGAAAATGAAACATTTGTTTTATTGTCATTAATTTCATACAATTGTAAGTTAACTGTTTAAGGTAAGCGTATAACTCATGGGGGGAATCGCGTTTGTTCTACGGTGACTGAGAAGTCATGTTCAATCTACCAACGGTAAAATAACGTTCTGATGACAGTGGTGAAACTCTGTCGTTAACCACTACTGTTTCTCATACAGTCAACGGATTTTTATGTATTCGCCACACCATCAGAAAATCAAGAAGGATGCGGAGAAACTTATAACTGGAAGGCTGGTGATTAGTCTGAGATCCCGAATGATTTCCTCAACTGGGTCATCTAGACCCATTTACGATCCGTCCTTCGGGTTTTCAACACCTGCCTAAGCGATGTTACCTTGCTGGAAGATGATGATTCTCCGCAAGAGGGTCTATCAGTGGACATTCCCTCTATTTGTCTACTCTACACTCTGGAAACATATTGAAGAATCTGCTTCTCCGAAGGCTTCAGGGTCACCTTTATGCTAATAAAGGCCAACGGAGAGTTCCTAAGCAGTTTGGTATTCGTAAGGGCATCGCCATAAAATTTGATGTTACCTTCGTCGTTGACATTACTTCAAAAGTGATGGTGTGTCCTGTTTGCTTTAATAATCCATGTAAGTCAGCACAATGACTGTAACATTAAATTATAAGTCCAACTTTGTAAGATCTCAACGAAGAGCTGCTTTTACAGTGCAACATGCCTATAGGACAGTTTCTAACGAGGCTTCGCTCCTGTTGGCAGGCATGCCTCCAGTGGATCTCCAGGAGCAGGATATGGTTTGGGACAATCTTATTCACACTCACCAGTATCTCTCAAATTACCTGCTGAAAAATCAAGACAGAGGAACGGAAAACAACCAATGGCAAAGCAGATAGAAGTCTTCCACCATGGACATATTGTCTTATTCCAAACATAGCTAGGGATCTGAACAGGACAGTCCCTAATGTCCCCCTAATCGATCATATGACGCAGGTGATTTCTGAACATGGGTGCTTTCAGAATTATCTTCATCACGTGGGTAGAGTGCCATGCACAGCCCGTTTGCTTAGAGTGGACCTTGGCACCCTCCTTAATTGTCCGACGTCTACATCTGATATCCCGGAAATTCTCTGTGAGATAGTGCTTAAGAGCCTACCAGTTAATCTCACCGAGAGGAAAGCTTCCCAGAGCGAAACAAAACAAACGATTTTGATATATTATCTATTCAGTGAAATAAAATTCAAATGAACAACATTGACGCCAAAATACAAAACGTATGAACTTGACGGTACCACGTCATTTGGTCACGGCAAAATGAGCGCGCGTCAAAAGAGCACATTTTTTTCACGAGCAATTTAATCGTACAAGCAAAAAGAGCGCATATAAAAAGAACGGAAAGTTAATTAAAAATACAATTTTTATAAAATCTAGTCAAAAAACCAAAGTTACTATAAAAATACAACTTAAATAAAATCTAGTCAAAAAATCAAAGTTAAAATAAAAATACAATTTTTATAAAATCTAGTCAAAAAATCAATATATTATATTTGTAGTTGAAAATTTGCAGCAGTGCCTTTTAAATATCCGTCAGTAGATTTAATTTCGAATTACAATACCAAACTTTTAATCCATAGAGCTAGGTTTGTATTTTCTTTTATTAGTAATTGAATATCCAGCAATTTGTGTTCAACTTTAAATTGATTTAAATTATCTTCTTTTTTCAATGCATTAGTAAATGTCCATATGGACGGGTGGACTGCATTCAAATTATAATTAAAAGCATTATGCCATCCATCTATTTCATTGTTTGTGCAAAGAATATCATTTTGGATTAATTCATAACAATTTCAAATACTTGTTTTAAATAATGCAGGTCTTCTATGGCCTCTCCTGTTTGGTCTACCAATGTATGTATCTTCAAAATAATCTAAGAGTTCAGTTAATGAGTTTTGATTTTTTTCGTAAAACTCTATACTAATTAATGACTCAAAGCAATCAATCACTTTATTTTCTAGGACACAAGCTAATTCCAATAATTTACGTAAACATAATGAAAATTCTGGATCTTTTGAATATTTTTTTTGTAGTCCCAAAGTTTGGATATGACGCCAAAAAGATTGATTTAAGTGAAAAAAAACAACCCTTAACTTGTGTTTCAAGGTAAACATGTACTACATCATTCATGGCAGCCTTTTCAAAATCTAACATGAAAAGTTTTAGATTGAGACTAGATTTAATAGAATTTAATGCCACAAACATTCGGCGATATGTATCTTAGGATTTATCGCGTAAAAGAACGTAAACCAATGGTATCACATTTGCATCTATAATACTACTAGCTGATCCCGTGCACTTCGTTGCCCATTGAAAGTGTCAACTATAATATTATGTTTTATTTTATATAATGAATTCCTCGACGTTGCCCTCCGACAGTAACGATGCATTCCTTCGTAATTCGTATTGCGTATCCTTCGTCTGCGCAGGATTAGGTCTACCCAGTTTATATTAGGGTGAAGTATAAAATAATTAACATTATGTCATTCAAATTATCACATAAATCATTTTTAAGTCGCGTTTGAAAAATTTAATAGTCGCACTATAATAACATAACAATATTGCACTGCAGAGCCATAATCATAGGCCTATAGGTAGCTACTGCAGTATGCTTCTATAAACTAAAGAGTAAAGAGTCTTCGTCGGTTATTACTCGAGAACTACTATGTTTTTGGAAATGTGCGAAGATACCAACCATGAAAGATTATAATATTATTCCCAAAATAGGAAAAGAATATAAGAACTGGCGTGTTTTACAAAAAGGCAAAACACGTAAGTCCCAACCACAAATAAAAAAAGAAGAAGTATTTATAGATCGATTAAAAGACTTATTTGATATTGCTCATTCAAATGCTCTTCAAATAATAAAAATTGATGAAGAAAAAAAATTTCTATTAGCACAACGCGAGAAAAGTAGAAAAGGGTGTATGATTGGAATAGATAGAAAACTGGAAAAACAAGAAATGTGAAAAAATCAACGTGAAATTGCGTTTAAAAATTATAAAAAAAGAAATAAAAAAGCGCAAGATGAATTATCAGCTACTGATACTATTGAATTATTTTCTTCTGAGACTTCTAGTGAAGAAAAAATTGAATTTCCATTAGAAATCACATCTACTACAAATATAAGAAAAAGGGGAAGATGAACTATCATGAGTTCTGAAATTGTGATGGCATTAGACCGTATACAAGTAAGTGATCGAAAAGCAGTTCATATTATCATGGCCACAGCTCAAAGTTTTGGATGTAATGCAAACAACATCGTCATAAGTTGCTCAACTATTCAAAGAAATAGAGTTATTTTAAGACAACGAGTTGCCGAGAATATAAAAGCATCTTTTAATCCAAATTGTTCTCTAACTGTGCATTGGGATGGCAAAATATTACCCGATATTACAGGGAAAGATAACGTTGATCGTCTTCCTATCCTAGTATCCGGAGACGGAGAATGTAAGCTTCTCAATGTCCCAAAGCTTGAATCTGGAACTGGAGAAGCAATGTCATATTTGGTTGATAAATATAATAAAAATGTAATTATAGATAATTGAAGAAGCAGCCAAACTATATTTTTAAATTATGGATATAAAAAAATTATATCAATATAATCAAAATTAAGTATCTACTCAGTGATTGAAAGAGTAACAAAGGTTTATGCGAGGGTACCATCACTCACCTACGCATTATATTTACCTACACAAAGCGCCGCCACAGGAATTATGTTAAAATAAATAATAATAAAATACATAATTTTCAAATTAAGATGAACCTAATAAAACGAAATGATTTGGTAAGGTATAATATCATTGCACGATACCTTATTAATTAATCATGGTAGGTACATGTTATGCCATTCACTAAGTCATACTGAAATTGTATTGTTGATATTATTTATTAAAATCGGACTTAACGAATTCTTTTCTATTTCAACAAATTTCTATTAATAATTATCAAACAAAACTGGAGAATTTGGATGAATAGATTTCTAGTGACACAATTCTGAATGGATAATGTTATGCTTTATTTGTAACAATATAGTTAGTTTGAATATTTTAAAAATAATTTAGTTCAATCGTCATATCTATATTAGTATATTATACGCATGCACTTTTTACGTATCAATAACTGCCTTGTATACATTGTATGAGGAAAATAGTTATATCATTGGAAAGGCATCTTTGGGCAGAGTTGCACAAACAATTTTAAGGCAGGGTAAAATTCAAAAATATGAGTTATCTATCCAGTAAAATAAAATGAATACAAAAAAAACTTCCAGGTACAATTTGGGTTAAGTTAAGGTAATATAAGATCGATAACCTTACCAATTTATATAGTAAATACAATTATATTTTTCCCACACAAAACGTTTTTACAAATAAAAGGTGAAGAGTCACAAACGCAAAAACATAGAAATGTGTGTGCACATAAAATATCAATATGTTAAAGCATGTTGATTTTACAATTAGAAATAAATTTCATTTAGTGGTCATTGCACCACACCAATTTGACCACAGAGACCAACCCGATTGATCATGGTTGAAATCAAACAATAGGAACCCAAAAAACGACACGATTGAGCACGAAAATTGGTGCGACATTGCCATTTTCTATCGTAGAATATTATTATTAAAAAATAAGATACATTTGAATGTAAATGTTTATAAATATAAATCTTTTATTGGATTTTAAGCACATATTATTACATATTAAGACAATGTTTGCTCCGTTGCGTTAGTTAGTGTAGTGTATTATATTACAATTAAAATTTACTTCACTAAATACTGAATATAATAATATATTATAAAAAAAAAAAAAATTAATTTTTTTTCCCTAAATACTTATTTCCAATTTTTCCTGTACCCAATAAACCTGTACTTGAAAGCTCCAACATTTGCCAACTCTTTACCTCTCTCGGATAAAATAATTTTTATTTCATTATTTTCCATCATAAAAATCGTAAAATTTGCACACTACCTATTTTTGAAGGAACACGAGCACGAGACAACTGAACAGACTTACTGTGACCAAGTCTTATTTACAGCGTAGGTACATACAATAACAGTTAATCACAATTTAGTGCAATCGTTGTTGATAAAATTCTGGTTTCCTATATACCCCAATTATTTTAAACTTCTGTGGGTACCATGAATACCCAACCTACCATCGATCGATAGCAAAATCGTTTTTGATTAATATGTTAGTAATTACCTATTAGTAATATCTGCACAATATCGTAGGTATTAGTGAAAATCTGACAACGCTGTACACAATATTTATTTTTTTTATCGTGGTCAATCGGGTCGTCTAAAAGGTCGGTCGATAACGACCACGCTCAATCGGGTATCACCGGTTTAAAGCTCCTGTGCTGTATCTGCTCCTGTAAACGATTTAAATTTTCTAAAAGAACTGTCATTGTACCCAGATAAAACTATATCGAAAGTAGCAATTACAGCTTTTTTACATCATCAGTGGTATTTATCAGCCTTGCTTGTATCTTTTTCATTTTTTGATCACAATATTTCATGTAAAATTAAAAAAAAATGGTCACGGCCTAAAACAACAAAAACTCAGAAGATTATAAAAATTTACACTCTAGATTCAACTTTTACCCAGAAAACTATTGCTGATTTTGTTCAATAATTTGTTTCATAAATCAATTAATTTTTTTTAAATATTGAAGATATCGACCGAGTTCCTTAAGTCTGATCCTGAAGATTGGGAGAATAGACCAGATTATCAATCGGCATTGAGTGTGGTTAGAAGTATGAAAGTTGTAAATGATTTTGCTGAAAGAGAAGTGGCTCTAATTCAAAATTATGATTCAATTCTTAGGAAAAACGAAAATCAAAAACAATTTCTCTTACAAGTCGTTGAATATCATAGAAAGAAATATCCTGATGCTCGAAAATCAACCATCATATCAAACGAATCAAATAGAACATATATAATAAATGGTCGATATCATTGAATTAATGTTATTACATCATATACAATTATTATATGAAAAATGAATGTTATTTAAGAATTGCTATTTTTTTCTTGTTTTTTCAGCTGGATATTGTATATACCATGCTGTAACAATATAACAGTCAATCCAATGCAATGTTTGCTTGTATAATTTATTATAGGAAATTCAATTTTTTATCATTTTTGATTTCTAACAATATTTTGTTGTATTATCAACCATTGTTCTAAAATCTATTAATAATTGAATAAAAACCAATTTTGTGAAATAAACAAATATTTAGTATTTTATAATTTTTCTTCGGAAATAATAGATTTATAAAAAATTGTATAAACATACTTTTTATTACAAATATATATAAATCTATAATTTACTTATCATATATTTTTTAATAAATTCAATATTATTCAAATTAAACTAAAAAATTGACTTAAAAACCATATTTTGAAAATTCTTAACCCCCTTGTGACACGTGAAGGAGTTAAGTAATTATGATCAAATTTAACGTAAATTACTAACTTATAGTGATCAACAAAATGGGAAGGTAAGAAATCAAAAATTCGGAAGTTCAGAAATAAGGACCACCCCAGGGTGCCTGTGCCTGTTTAAAAGTCAATTTTCGATATTTTAACTACTAAACTCAATAAATGAAATTTAAAAAAGTAAAATATCACAAGTTTTAGAGGTAAATAAACATTGAAAACAAAATATTGAAAATTGACTCACATAATGACCTAGATAAACTTCTCTTAAATTTGTTTAATAAGTGCTCATACTACAATAACACATAGTAAGCTATATTATTGGAAATATGAAACTTTGCCTAGTGATTTCTATACAATTTTATAATTATTTATACGTCGTTATAGAATATTTTTTTTATAGTATTTGATCTATAGTTTTTTCACATGAAAAATACGTACATCCTTTAGCCGCGCCAGCAATATACTTGATATATTCCTCTATAAATTCTGAAATAACGGTTGCATATGAATTATTACATAATACATTATGCGTGTGTCACTATCGGGGATATACGGACGTATCATCAAGTCAATTAAAATTTCGTTCACATATTCTGTAATCCATGGTCAAAAATATTTATTTTATGTAGGTATGTATGTTAAGGTTGAACGAAATAAAAATGATAAATTAAACTGCTCTGTGTCCGTACCGCTTGCTTCCACCCCTAGGGCCAGCAGTACATATCATGATCATACATTATAAGAACATTTATTTATTTTGTCACAAAATGACTCATCAAATTTTTAGGGAAAATGGCGATAAGATGCCAAGTATGAAAAATGTATAAAACTAATTTGTAGATAATCTGATCAATTACCTTATTCTAAACTGTATTTATGATGCTAATTTTATTTGTTAATACACAAAAAGTAAATCTATTACATAAGTTTAGTTAACTACCTATATATTATATATTGTTAAAAGTTGTTTGTACTTTTCTTATGTCGAATCTGGTTTAAATATTTTGTTCATTGATCAGCGATTTTATCGAGCTCTGCATATCATAGCCCTATAGGCTATAGAGGACCAGAGTGACTAAGACTACAAATTTTATTTCAAAACCATTGAAAACACAAAACAATACATCTCAATGTCTTAAGAAATGTAATGAACGATTTCTATTTTTTTTTATTATACAATATTTTATTTGCAACGAAAAAATCCATACTAGGAAAAAAGATATCAATGATTTTTTTCCAGACAACATAATAATATTTTAAAATATAAAGAATAGACTAATAATTATCTAAATCCAAAATATGCACAGATATGCAAAATACATTTTTCTTCAAATGCTACAAAAATTATCTTATTGTTTACCCCCATTGAGCTCATAAAGATAATAAATAAATGTGAAAACTTAAAAATTTGCTCTCTTATAGTAATTTATTACATAATATTCTATATTTCAATAGGTACCTACTCGGTTATTAGGAAAATTCATATTTTTACCAATCTATACATTTAAGTTAGATAATAAATTAAAAATATTCTTAACTAAATAAATTATAATTATGTAATAGTGTATTTAATATATATAATGCAAACTCAAGTATGAATTTAATTATTTTAAACTAGTTTATTATACGTACGGGTTTTAGCCATCAAAAAATCACGATTCTCGTCTGCTGTACGATCTAAAAAAATGATTTCTCAACAATTTACACTATCCTTTAATGCTTCTATACAATTAAGGTAATATATAACCCATAATATAGGTATTTAATTACTTTATTATTAATAAAATGATTGATTATTATAAATTCTTATTTAGGCCAATATTGTTATTATCTTAATTCATTATAATACGAAATTATAGACATACATTATGCGTTATTAATTAATATAAAATTATGAAAACGCATATAATACTTACTAAATCCATGAACTATTAATATTCCTATCATTACAATTACACACATTTATTAGGAATTTAATACTTAGTGAGTAAGTAAATAAAATTCTTTAAAATACAAATGTAGCTAACACTATGTACTATTTAAAAAATATTTATACTGCACTATGCTGGTATAAATGTATAATAAAACTGATGTTATTTTTTATATATTTGTTTATTAGGTTTAAGGCTTTGATCACTCAGGTTATTAGCGTGTAGGTTGGTAGGGTCGGGACGGTTGATATGGTCGGTTAGGAACACGTGTATGTATTACAAGGTTTTTGCACACTAGGAACCCAGGTTACCCATCCGAGAATTATACTCTGTTCCATCTAAGAGTGAACCAACACACGTATTTTCCGCGCATTCCCACCACAATCCAGACATCGGCGAGAGCGTTAGCACAGGCGCCCGACAACGGACAACGTTCGGCGATGACTGTCTGTAAATCATAAAACGCATAGCTATTGAATGGGAGGTCCAGCACTGTTCGGTGGCTCAGTCTGTGGGCGCGAAAGTTGTTCACTCTTAGATGTAAAGAGTATAGTGGCAGATGCTTACTCTCAATCACATCGCGTGATTGATTTCAAGTATCTAGATAATTATGCTACGATTTATCTAAAGTTTAGCTTAGATAAAAAATGGCTTATCTAGATAAATATTATAGTGCCCCTACAAAATTATAAAACCAATGTTACTAAAATTCTAATATAATATGAATAATTTATAAAATTAGAAGAATATATTTCTTGTTATTATTGCCAACGACAATATTACGATAATACGAGAACCTGCATACGGGCTTGCACTATACATCGTTCTCTACTAGCCATAATAAGCTTATTAAAACTAATTAGGTATAGGTTTATTTCCCCATCCATTTTAAAAATAAATTAAAATTAACTTTGTAGAACTGTATTTCGAAGGCTAAATTCGTTGTTATTATAAATATTATGTCATTATACTGATATAAATCTAATAATAAAAACATACAAAAAACAATAAAAATAAGTGTAAAAAAATGATATTTATCCAGATATTTATATAGATAAATGTATTGTTGTATTTATCTTAATCTAGATAAATTGCATTTATATTATCTTTATTTTCATCTAGATAATATTTTGTTAAAATTATCTTATCTTATCTTATCTAGATAATTTTTTAGTTATCTTTTCCCAACACTGGGTATATGTATATTTTTTGTTCCGTAATAATTGTTTCCATGCATATTGTATATTAATTGTATGTTATGTTATGTTATGTTATGTAATATTCGAGCATTTTAATAATTTATACGTTAATACTTCGTAAAATGTATGTTTATAATTTTTATTTCATAACCTGTAGTAGATAATAAATATACTCAATACTTGTACTCGTATGCAATATCTTACCAACACACACTAAAGAAATAAAAATAATATTATCATTATTTATTATAATTTTTAAATTATTTCATGGAAATTCAAATATAACTAGTTCAGTGGAGTAATCACAGGTAATACCACAGATATAACAAAATCAAAGACCACGAACTCTTACTGGTTGATGACTTCAGTAGTTCAGCATAATATGACGTAGAAATATAATGTCCCATCGCCCGGTGCAAAACCATCACGATAGCCCACCCAAATTAACCATAGTATGTATCATAATTAAGGGCAACAGATTCATTATAAGCCGATCGTAGCATGATAGTCAGTAAGCCAACTATCATCCAGATCAATCATACTTGTAAGAAGAACTTTTATCTGCAACGCTGTGACGTAGAAAGGAGGGTTAGATACCATTACAACCAACATAGATCATGTGTAATCAAATTAAATAGGCTACTGGCGGAGGCGCAAATAACAATAGTATCTTAAAGAGTATTCCTAATAGCAAAATACAAATAATATTGGGAGAAATGAACATATTATATCCAAGTCATTAATTGACAGTTAGTCTTCACAAAATAATGAACGATAGACTAATAGACTTAGCTACTAAAGACCTGCAAGGACCGGCCGGGTCTTTGAAATAAAATAAAGGCTTTTTAAGTCTTGGAATTTTATTCCGGACCAGGCCTGGTCTTTTTTTCGTACAATTTTTCGGGCCAGGCCGGACTGGACTTCGAATAATAAATCAGGGATTGGACCGGGCTTTTTAAGGATTTTTCTTTGACAGTAAACAATCACAATTTAAAATAATAAATAATAATGATAAAACCGATGTTTTTACAGGTAGATACATATTGAGTATACTCTATGGATAAATACTAGATAGTAGATACAATCACAATGAATATAATAATATATGGATTGGTGGGTATAATAAAGCTTTTGATATACCATAATAACACTATATTTTTTTTCACAATATTTTTTGGACCAGGCCGGGCCGGGCTCGAGAATAAAATGTATGAACTGGACCGGGCTGTTTACGAGCTTAGCATTATTTTCGGACGAGGCCCGGGCTTTTTTTCACAATATTTTTTGGACCGAGCCGGGCCGGGCTTGAGGATAAAACTGATGGACCTGACCGGGCTGAAAATTTACTGCCCTTCCAGATCGAGGACCTAAAATGTATCCCATAAAGACTTACAAAATACACAAATTTAGTTTATGTTGATACACGATGCGATGATCTATGACTGTTGACACTTATTATAAGGGTGACATTTTTAATATCATAATTGCAAACGATTATAAAAGAACAATCCCTCGAAAACGACTCGATTCCATTCCTGAGAATATTATCTAAATTACGAAATGTAATTACCTATAAATATACCTTAAACCGTCGTGTATTCGATACTCACATGAGACATCTGAACAATAAATCGATCATAAAATTGATAATCACTGGGTTCGGTGGACTGCGTTGCAGAATTTGAAAACATTTCGCCACATTTCGTTCAAAAAAGTGTCATATTTTGAGTATGAAATAATATCATTTGTCATATAGTAATCGTCCACAATCATGTTTCATCCACTTGATGATGTAGTGCTTGGAAAAAACATAAATGGAAATGTCTACATTTCCTAGAACTAGTAGATACTTTAAAATAAATGTATGGAGTCGAAATAATATATTTGCTCGAAAGTCATTACGTTTGAAATCAAACAACAAGCAAGAAGAATAAAAAGTACTTATAACAATATTAATGGTTTTTACTAATTATATATAGGTAGGTATTTCCCTTACCATCAAACAAGGTTTGTTTGAATACTTCCGGACGATCTTTGTACGAAGCTAAAAATTAAATTATAATTATTACTCAACAAAATAGGTATATAAGCATATATACGCACATCTTCATATTCTATGAAATTTTAATATAGAAAATTAGTTTTAAATTCTACGTCGTTGCCATTATTAATCTTCCTCATGTACAACAAATTGTCATTTCAACGTGTTGATAGGTATGCTAATACTAGGTAGGTCAAAAATATTTCAGTAGGCCAATATAATATATTTTACTATCTATAGAGTTATTACAAACAAATGTAATAATATTTTTCATCTAATCATCTATTATAATATTATGAATATAGTGTACCTAATAATACTAAATTAGGACTTAAATATTTAAAAAAAAAAAAAAAGAGGGTGTGTGAGCTCACTATTAAAATTTGGGTAAGTAAAACTTTTTCTATTAAGGCTTAACAATCTAGAAAGACGCAGCTGTTCAGCCTTAAATGTTGTTACGACATATATTACGTTTTCTTTTCATAATCAAAAAAACAACAACTCAAAAATATTAACGCAAATAAAAAACTGTGATTATAGTTATTTTTATTGTTACGTTTTATGTATTAAGATACATATTGTTGTAACCCTGAGAACATGCTATCCGCACAATTATATAATATATGGGTGTTCAATTTACAAGTTTATTTTAATTAATAGATAACTCAAATGTTAACTAACTTAGAGAAATGCTATTACGATAGGAACCTTCTCAGTGATAAAATCTTTCATTAAAAAAAAATTAAGACAATCGGTCGATTAGTTTCCGAGAACATTAGCATCAAAATAAATAAATAAACAAACGTGTCGTTTCATTTATTGCTACGGTTTTTTTCCACCCACAACTCAAGAAAGATATTTTACTTCAAAAATGAATTAATATGCCCGTAATAATGTTCTTACTACAAGAGTAAAGAGCGCCTAGCGCTAATAATTGCTAATTTTATATTCGCGCCACTGCGTCACAATTGATTGCAGCTGTAGCAGCTGACTGCACTGCGTGTATTGGGGAAACAGACTAAAAAAACGCCCTCTGATGGAAACAATTTGTACCTTCCGATTCGGGGTGTTTAGATATATTTTTATTGTTATAAACCCATTATATTTAGAAGTAGTAAATCGTAATATAAGCAATTCTTATTATATCTATATTATATATGTAACCATGTATATATGTGTCCATCTATGTTATTCTTATATATATGTATACAAGAACCCGTGAGAACGAGCACGGCGACAGCATATGACATTCCGCTGCGTGGACAGTTTTGGTAGCCACAGGGAGCTGTCGTCCGCGCTCGTCCCCAAGGGGAGTCAGTCGTATTCCAGCAGAACATCTATCCGAACCTCCGAACTCATGTACATTAAATTGTTTTACATTCTTAATAATAAAAGATATAGTCGGTCATTTCGCCAGCGTACTAGTTTTTTTTAATTTGTCGTGTAGACGTACACAACATTATATTGGTTATTTTACTTTTTATAATAAATAAATTTCGGTATCGACATTTTATACGCTTTTATAGCTAACTGTATACGTTGGTCAGTACAATTTCTACTAATATTATCAAATACATTCAAGTACACTCCACTTAAAGAAAAATATATGCGAAATGTCGGGAAAATACATACAATCTCCCGACTTGAGTAGGGGGGGAACCCGCCTAACCATCAGTACGATAGGCGTTAACAGCGCTCCCAGTGTTAATCTGTCTTCCCAATAGTGAGGCGTCTGTTCCGGAAGTGCTCGCCATGTCGCACTGTCAGCTGTGATAGCGTTGTGCTGTTATTTGACTTAGTTTGCAGCGTGCGTATATTTCAACAGTCATCATTTTTGTATTAATTATTTAATGTATTTTAATTGTTTGTAATACGTTCGTAAAGTTTTTGTATTGCTTTCAGCGCCATTGAAAGTCTGGATTTCGATGGATTAAATGTTTAAGGTGGCACTGATGGTATTTTCTTTCTTTACCTATGTGTTTTTTCATTGGCTGTCTAATTTTCATTTTCTAAAAGTTCAGTACATGTGTACTTTAATACATTATTACATACATTGTATGCTAATTAAGCATTTATTTTTATATTTATACTATATAATTTATTGCAACCTAATAAAGCATCTCACATATTATATAATTTATTGTATGTTAATCAAGCATCTCACATGTTATTATTATATTTATATTCATTGAGCTAATAAAGCTTACTTTTACTAATACATTTTGTATTCTTATATTGTTGTACCATCACACATAATAAATCTGATAAAGTATAATATTAATATTTCTGGTTCCCTATTTTTTCTTTTTATTTAAGGTCGTTATAGTGCGGTATAAGCTATTGCCTAACGTCTCGTCGTAACGGCCTTTTTATTTAAGGCCGTAAAGGTGCCCTTAACTTTAAATAATTATTTTGTATTGGTTAAGAGCTGATTGAGTACATTTTATCTCAACCAACAAATTCACAGGATAGTAGACAATATTTGCAATCAATAGACATAGTTTTCAAAACCGTTGTTCCAATAGTTAATTTTTACAAAATATTCTCAAATAACAAAAGTTTTACGCTTCCGCGTGATGCCTGTAGGTGAATACTAAGTGTTTAAGTTATTACTTTAAAGTTTAAATTCAATTATTTATAGATATTATTGTGCCAAAAAACAATGTATTTAAAACGAATCCTGAAAGCGAAATCCTCAGTCACATATAAAATACTAGCTGATCCAGTGCACTTCGTTGCCCGTTAAATGTACCAACTCTATATGACTCAAACTTTGTTCAATGCGTTATTTAATATTCTTTGTATGGTTACAAATTATGGTAAAAATTCTGTTTCGCAGCAGTTTATTATCAGGTGGCAATCTACTTGCGGTATATCGCGGACCCAGTGCTGTTTGTATGTATGTGTATGATTTAACTCTTAAGTATTAAAGTTGTACCAAGTTTGTCGTCTTTACTTAATTCCTCCTACGGTGGATTAATATGATCAATTAATACAAAATCCTAATGCAACCTTATTAAAATCCGATGAATAAAAAAAACAAATTTAACACTTTTTAAATTAGCCTATTTTCTTCCCGGAGTTCTAATCTACATACAAGCATTCATTTTTATATATATAAATATATATTGACAAAAAATAATAATACAAATCAACAAATATGCCCGATTAACCAATAGCAACCAATTATAATACACTATTATTATTTTAATCTGCAACAATAAACCAAATTTTTTTTTATTTATTTTGGACACTGTTGTATTTTTGACCCCCAAATTTCCCACTTTTCCTAAAATTGTCTTTCATAGAACCCTTCTCCGAATTTTTCATTTAAAAAAAAATCAAGAAGATGTGATAGGTAAATCCAGTGTTAAGCCTGTACAAAGATGTTCATTTCACATTTATATAGTTAGATTAGATTCAATATAAATTTATTTAAATGATACATTAATAATATCACATGGCCATATTTCATTCATTAATTGATGAATACATACATTTATTTTAAACTTTTACCTTCGAATTTATTTCTTGCTTCATCCGAATATCCCTTCATATTACCTGATAAAAATAATATAATATCAATTTTTACATCACGATGATAGCTCAGTTATTTATTATCAATATTTTGCGTGTCTTATATCATTAAGTGTAAATCTTACGTACTCACATAACATTAAGTATATAGTTGGTTTTTACGTAAGCAACAACAAAACTGATAAGCAAATGCCGTCTTTCCCACTATAATCGTACCAGTTCGTTAACAACACCTCGCCGTTACATGTACGTGGAGTTGGCCCCCCAACTTCAAGTTACAGACCCAATACTTTTGCATGATTTAGCAATTAATTTGCTATAATTTGCTATATCATTTTCAGAATTTGCATTTCTTTAGTTTTTCCGGGAAAAAAAAATGTTGTGTTGGGGTGGCCGACTTCACAGTAACCCCCCACTTTGAGTTAGGGACTCCGGGGTTTTTAGAAAAATTTGCAATTAATTTGCTTTAATTTGGTATATCATTTTCAGAATTTGCATAACCTTTAGTTTTTCCGGAAAAAATATTCTTGTTTAGGGATGGGAAGGGGGTAAGTTTTTGTAATCCTCAGAGGTGGTCTGATTGAATCCAAACAAATTGTAAATAATTGTAAATGCAATTTGGAAATTTTTAAATCATCAGGGACCGCCAGAAATAAAAAAAATTGCGTTCTGGGTATCTCTGCACCCAAAACACTCAAAAAGTAAATTTTACTTTAACTAGTAAAAAAAACAAAACTTGCTCCGAGTTTTACTACTCGAAACGGTCACAATTATCGTACTTCACTTGTACAAAAACTGTGCCAAGGGAATTTTTCTCAGACCACACGTAAAACTGTTGTACTTCTCGTACAAAAACACTTCGAAAAAATTAAAACGTGCCAAGGTTGAGGTACCAGGGCACATGCACAAAAATTCAAAAAAAAAGGTCTCCGGCCGTGGATAACTAACCCCGTTGGGCGCCACTGTCGTATATGCACTTTTCGGTGATATACCTTTATCGACACTTGAGTTGCCAAAAGACCATAAATTAACCGGTTACAGTTTGGCTCTCAAGAGTCGATATCGCTACTTTACTGTTTAGACTTTCAATCTTCAACGACCATAAATTAACCGGTTACAGATCAGATTGAAAGAATACAATTAACGTAGGACTACCTTCACTGTTTAAACCTTAAATCGTCAATGACCATAAATTAACCGGTTACAGATCAGATCTAAGGAGTACGTAGAATTGTATGGCTACTCAAACAAAACGTATAGTTTTTCTGGTCGGAAACACGTTTATTAAAATTGAAAAACAAACATAAATATAACACTTAATAAAAAGTCCGTACAACGACTGGCGTTCCACACGCACGCTCGTCGTACCTACGTCCTCGTCGACCAATTCGACGACAACGGGACTCCTCCATGCATGCGCGTACGGCGGTCTTATATATCATGTTTTGTGTCGCCTCAGCACATATTGCTTCCCAGGCACGACCTATCTTAACATTTTATAATATAAACTATTCCCACCTATATAACATATATTAAATAATAATAATTTGACGACTGTCTACAATATACGACATGCTGCATTTATTATTGTAAGACTACGACCAAATATTGATATGTAAGAGAACACCAGTTCTCTGCGATTGCTATCACGCGCATCTGAACTACGAGACAGTCCCACATTTGGGACTTTGGTCAATATTGTTCGTAAGTAGTAACAAACCGAATTTGTTTGGACTACATTTAGAGGGGGGGGGGTATCAGTGAACTTATTAAACCCCACGGGTTAGCTTATTAAACATCCAACAGTTTTTTTTTATTTCTGGTGGTCCCTGATGATTTAAAAATTTCCAAATTGCATTTACAATTATTTACAATTTGTTTGGATTCAATCAGACCATTTCTGAGGATTACAAAAACTTACCCCCTTCCCATCCCTAAACAAGAATATTTTTTCCGGAAAAACTAAAGGTATGTAAATTCTGAAAATGATATACCAAATTAAAGCAAATTAATTGCAAATTTTTCTAAAAACCCCGGAGTCCCTAACTCAAAGTGGGGGGTTACTGTGAAGTCGGCCACCCCAACACAACATTTTTTTTCCCGGAAAAACTAAAGGAATGCAAATTCTGAAAATGATATAGCAAATTATAGCAAATTAATTGCAAAAGTATTGGGTCTGTAACTTGAAGTAGGGGGGGGGCAATTTCACGTACATCGCCGTTACCGGTGTCATGCGAGTGTGTGACTATTGTCCTTTCATTCTTCGTTTTCCATGTTTTTTGTTGTGCGTTATGTCACCGTCGAAGTCACCGTCGTTAAGCCACCATCGTTGAACCTCCGTCGTTAACTCCGTCGTTAAGTAACTGTCGAAACCAGCGTCACCGAGTTTAACGCATCACCACCGGCATTGTCTACGACCTACGTACTTCTTTGTATAAAACCTTATTATACGTTATTTTGTGTTATTTATTCGTCACTCCCCGACGAATCCCCCAGACTGACCAGTCCCAGTGTATCCCTTTACCTTTAATTATATTTTGTTTTTGAATTTTTTAAATATTGTCCGCCGTTCACGGTAACCTTAAAATACAGTTGTTACCATTATTAAACCCACCAATACAGTCCACTAATCATAAGCAGAGCCAACACCTATATCAATAACTTGTTATTTTAGTACTTTTCAAGTACCTAGTTAATAGAGCGAAGTTATTAGAATGAAGTTATTTAACGCAGTTTGCGGTAGGTATTGAAATGGTACTGGGCCGGGAATAGAATATCAGCAAACAAGACTGATATCTATTTTGTATAGATCGTAACGAAAGTATGTTGAGATTCAAAGATTAATACGAAGTTATAGCTTAAGCATTACATAATCTAGAAAATAATCATAACATAGAAACATCACACCTCGCTTTTCAATTAGGTATCTAAGACTCATCACTCGTCTCAATTTATAATAGCATTATATATCATAGAACATTTTTTTACCTTTACATTGCCATTATGTAATGCATTACAAAAAGTGAATATCTTACATTTATCTGAATGTTGTGAAAATGTTGAAAATTGTTTACAACTTTTACCTTTTATTCGCTTATAAAGATAAAGAATTTCAAACATTGTTTTTAGAAGTCGAAAAAAAATTGAATGTATTGGATGAAACTATTCAAATACCTTAAATAACTGGGCGTCAATTGTCTCGTAGTAATACGTCAGCTGAATCACCGGAACAGTATTATAAACGAACAATATTTATACCATTTATCGAATATTTTAAAAATCCATTAATAGAACGATTTTCTAAACACAATGCAATTATTTCTGTATTATAAAAATTGATTCCAAATCTCCTCAACAAATTTAAACCTAGTTATAATGATTTTGAAAAATGTATAGAGTTTTATACTCATGTTTTACCCAGTTACAATACATTTGTATCAGAATTAAAAGTATGGATAGAAAAACGGAAAAAAGTTCCTCATAATGAGTGTTTAAAGTCTGCTATTGATACTTTCAATAATGTATCCGTTGATTTTTTTCCAAATATATGGTGCTTGATTTCAATATTAGTAACTTTACCGGTATTGTAGCGAGCTGTGACTATTCACCTATTTAATTATCGTATGAACACCTATTTAAGTAATATCATAGTGTATACGTAATCATAATATATAGTACGCGCTGCGTAAATATAAATATATAATACGTGAGCGAGCGCCGCGTAACATTAATAGTAATAGCGTATGTGCTGCGTGTGTAGTAGTAGCGCAACGATACCACGTAAACAACGCATATAGATAATATCGAGCGCGTGACCATGGGCGGCGTGCGTCAATATATATATGACTATATATATAAATAACTCTAATATTATGTCCATATAGATCTTGTGTAGGTATATGGAATAACACCACAAATGCACAATAACAACAAATATATGTTAGACATCTGGCGTGTGCAAAAGCGTGTGACAATCCCACGCTAGGCCTAACCGCAGGACGACCATGTACGGTTGTGCAGAATAAAGTAGGGACAGGGACTGACCCAACGAGGAGAGTTGATGGACAAGCGTTCATCAGACGAACAACAGACCAACTTCAGAACAGTCACTAGCTAAATATTTGTCACAACTCGATAGCTTCAGTCAAATTATTTAGACTTGGAGTATTTTCATTATAATTATATTTGAATAAATAATAAAACATAAAAAGTATACAATCATTCTCGAGTTTATTTAAATATCACCTTCTTTCATTAAACTGTTGACTACGGCACGTTACAGTATCAACAGCATCATTGGAAAGATCATTTTCAATGCTAAAAAGATTAAAGTCGTACTTAAGAAATAGTATAAGTAAAAACCGACTAACAGTATTAGCCCTCATGTCAATTCATCGTAGTATTTTAATAGATACTGAAGAAGTGATTAATAATTTTGCAAACCTTCCTTGAAAATTAGATTTTTTGCTTTTATTTAATTTATATAATATTCTAGTTTTTATAATTTATTATTAAAATAAAGTTAATTTATAATAATAATTAAATACATTTTTTTATACCCCCCCCCCCTCGAAATTAATTCATATATACGCCACTGATCTTGTGCAAAAAGGACCGGAGTGATACAACCCAATATTGGCGCGATATTAACGCTGTTAAAGCTCGGAGGCCGGCATGACACATCAAAAAATGCCACTGTCGGCATAATAACAAGGCGAAATTCGAGCTTTTTGCTAACAACACTGGATGTTTGCAATCGTACGCGATCAACGAATGACGCAACCGACCGCCGACGGTAATCACACCGTCGGGGTCAATGAACGGGGACAGCCATGCTAACGGTCTGGACGATACCCGCGTACCGCGTGATAGCTTACCAAGTAATGAGGGGAAATGCACACGCTGTGATTCGACGATTAACACTTGCGCGGCACTATCCAGATCACATTTACGAAAATATACGGGACCGTCTCTACGACCAATCTTTTGTCGACAGAGCGCAATGAAACGGTGCATAAACGCGACTACGTGCAACATATGATCATAATTTGAAAACGTGTAAACCATTCACTAGGCACGTCGGCAACGAGGGTAGAACACGATGCAAGCCGAAATTTAGGTAATTCACATAGAGGTAGCGGCAGACGAGAATCGTCCCATGCCGATGGGTCGTCGTACGCTATCTGTGGCCCACGCCAAAACAAATCAAGTTGCGATAATACAGCCGGCATCACACCACGAGATGCACAATCGGCGGGGTTATTGGCCGAGTTAATATGTTGCCACCGGCAATCTGGTAACAGCGTATGGATTTTATGCACTCTATTCGAAACATAAACTTTAACCGATTCATGCGGGACCTTTTACTAAGATAGCACGATCATTGAATCCGACCAAGCTCAAATATCAACAATATTATGTTGCGCCGCTAAAATACCACGGATGCGGTTTAGCCACCAGGCCAACAGCAATGCGGCATTCAAATCGAGACAGGGAATAGTCATGGATTTTGTTGATGCCAATTAGTCTTAGTACTAACCAAAAAAACAGAGTCCTCTACATCGACTACAACCCCTACATCGACCATCCGCAAGTACACAACAGCTGCATAGCCACGTTGCGACGTGTCGCAAAATCCTAATAAATAACATTGGGCATTCCGACGCGAATTAAAATTCCGAGGGACGCGAATAGACAGTAACGATGGTAAATCAGTGACGAAAGCTGCCCATTCATCATGAATGTCCGGAGAGAGAGGTTCATCCCACGACAAACCACGAAGCCAGGTCCGTTGCATGATGGACTTGGCTAAAAACACCACGGGACCGAATACCCAAGTGGGTCGAATATTTGAGCTACTAAAGACAAAATACCACGTTTGGTTTATGCAGGTGATTGTTCGAGACTTAAGGTGCAACACAAGTAATCTCCGTCGGGATGTCATTCTAAACCTAACACCTTGGTACCCTGACCGTCGACCGTTTCGGACGGCGTAGATGCGTACACACGATTCGCGGCCGGCACTGCGTCCAAAACCGACGTAGTGTTCAATGACCATTTTTTAAGTTCTAGACCTATTCAACACACAAATCAAATCAGATTGTAGCTTTAATACACCAGCAATAGTATCAGCCCCGTCACATATGTCGTCGACGTAAGTGTGACGCGTCAACGCATTACGCACCCACTCGGACTCAGTACAATCGTCGGAAGTAATCGACTGTAACACACGCAACGCGAGACACGGCGCACAATTGACGCCGTACGTGACCGTATTCAATTCGTATTCGAGCAGTTTGTCATGTGGCGACGCTCGCCACAAAATATGCTAAAATTTATAATATTTTGGCAAAATCAATACTTGCCGATACATTTTGCAAATGTCGGTCGTAAAACTGAATTTATGTACGTGGAACCGCTTTAGGATGTCTACAATGTTAGCGTTAACCGCCGCCAGTAATCCTGTTCATAAGACAAAAGGCTTGTCGTCGTATTCGTCAAAATTGTATAAGCCAAAATATTGTACCATTTGTTTATTTTTATAAATTTATGTTATTATTTTTATTTGATACAATTATGAGGTTATAAATAAAGACAAAAAAAGTGTCCCGGCCAGAGAGCCGTGAACGCCGTGGAGCGAGGACGACTCGTCGCGAACATTCCACGCCGATCACGCGACTAAGAAAGCTTTTGGACTGTGTAGATTCGGCGGGAATTCAGCCGCGTTCGAACATTATGTTTAAATAAGGCCAGGAATAAATCACGGAGTAATCGGTTCCAGTCAGTGGCGCGGTGGAGGTACCACGGATTTTGTAGTCAATATTGCCAAGATAAAAAAGCACTATTTGTACCGTTCTGGTGAACTATCCAACTAGCGTTACGTATTGAAACGAAGTATTTAGCATATTAATACTTAAAAAAAGACGTACCATTGGTTGAGTAGTTGATACACCAGTCATTAGCTAAAATACAAAAATGTAAATATAATATTTAAAAAGATACCCTAATTGAAGAATTAAAATATGGTATATATTTTATTTGTATTATATCATTCTGTTGTTATCATGAAATAGTTATATTAACTATTTTCTAACTAATTATAGAAGAAAACTTTTAAGGCACAGTATTTACACTTCACAATTCACACAGCCATTGAGTAGTTACTTTAACATAATGGCGCGACGTACACTGGAAAAACAAAAGCCTCGTTGACGTTTTACTATCCGCTACAACTGTCAATTACTCTCTAATCGCACGACCTTTATTGTTACTCCTATTTTCCTGCAGTGTGCTGTGCTGCCACCTTTAGGCCATGACATGACGTAAATTGAGGAGTGACAAATAGTAGGTATTTACTCAAAACCATGACTACCAGAAATACTATGTGCCTAGGGTTCTAAATTTGAAATATTTCAAAATTGAAAATTTCACTCTTGAAATATTTCAAAGAAATTATGAAAAATATTTTCTCTTCTTTTAAACGTGTTTGGTTATAGATGATTAGAAATAATATATATTAATTACATACTTAGAAATAAAGAGAAACATATTATTTTTGTTGATTTATTATTTAATATTTGTATATTCTACATGTATCTAGTGCTGAAAAATATTCCTAGCATTATTTTGAGAGTAAAACATTTTTTTTATGAGTTTTAATGTATTGTTGTATGCAGACAGTTAGTGATCCAAAAGATAATGGTTTGAAATAAAGTTGAAGTCAATTTCAACCAGTAAATGAAATAATAGTGTATATTTTCGGTAATTATTAGGTGTACAAAAGTCGTATATGTGTGTGTGTATGTGACTGAGTAATGTGATCGTGTGAAGGTGCTCTGGACTCTTTTATTTAATACTTAGATCATATGTTTTATATTGTAAAAGGTTACGATTCACGATTGTTATAAGTGTGGTTTATGTCTATAAACCACTCTTATAACAATACAATATAATAATGCTACAAATAAAATAATCTTAGAGTTTACAAGTAATTACCCACTTGTATCATGAAAAATAACAATAAATGATAAAATTAATAATTTAGATAGAAACTTTAATAATAGAAGTTATGAGAAATAAATCATATCAGCTTGTTTAATCTTTTCTTAGTAAATGAACTAACATTTACGTCTAATTGAGGTTAATTAATTCCTCAAAATTAAATTTAAATTATTTAATAATATCTGCAAACCTACAGAAACAAAAAAAAATTCTAGTAAGGTTGTTGAAAAATTCAATAATTTTGATCGAAACTTTGATGCAAACCATTTGGTCAATTTTGATTTTAGAGCTATAGTAAAAAGAACCAAATCGACTTAAAAAAATTCGGTCTATCCAAATTTGGTATTTAAAACACCTGTTGCTATTTAAAAAAATGCAAGTTGTATTGCGTATGCGCACACGGAAAGATCTAAAAATGTAAAAATCATCAAGAAATGTGTATTTATGTATTCTCTATTCCCTCCCGAAAACCGCATATTAATCTGATGTCACTGGACAAAATTATTTAGTGTTACCTTTAAAAGGTTAGGTTATTTTGAGTACTGTGAGTAATTTGAAAAGTAAACTTATTATTATAAATGTTATAAATTTCAAATTTGTTTATGAAACAAAAAAAATAATAAATAGGAGTTGCCATGCTGGTTCTATTACTTCTGTAGTTCTGTAGGTAATATATTTGTTTAATTTTAATTTTTTATACCTATTTTATTTACAAATTACAACACAAACTTATACAAAAGAATTATAAAATATTAAAACGTATTGTTAAATGATGACTGTTCAGTCATAACAGTCGACACTTAACAAGTCATAATGTAAAGCATACGCTATATGGAAATTAGAAATAGAATTATTAAAATTACATACCAATAAATAACATAACAATTAGTAATTATAGTTGTACTCCAATATAAATAAAAATTTATATAAATATACGTAAAAATTTTATAAAATTAAGATATTAAATAAATATTTTTTTTTAAAAATAAATTACATATTTTGTTTTCAACTCAATTAAATCATGTTTTAAACATGTTTAAAACTGTTGAAAAAATTATTTAAAAAAAACATGTTTTGAACAAAAAAAAAAGGTGGGCAAGTGGGTGTCGCTTTGCTGTACAGAAGTTTACAAATGGGTCACTGTAATGGATGGTGTTAAATTTAAATTCAATGATAAAATATTTGCTTGTAGACATTTTTTTTTTTGATAAAGGTAGACAAACTTATGGATAATCTTGTACCTATTACATTTTCAAATCTTAGATTTAAAAAGAAAAATTTTTATGAATTCTCAACTCAAAATAATTTGCTAATTTTTGTGATTTTTCCGTATTTTGTTAAGATTTGAACTTTAAATAAAAACTGTGACCTAACCTAACCTTAACTTTTCTTTTGTTTTTCACGTCGCTTTTGAAAATTACTGGGGAATTTTTACTTTTGACCCCCCCCCCCCCCAAGTACCAACTAAATTCACTTTCCTATAAGAAAAGTAACTATTGAAGAAAATCCAAGCACTTTTAATGTCCTAAAAGGTGATGACAGATACTAACTGATGATCAGAATCTAAAACATGTTTTAAACAATTAACACAGTTTTTTTGATTTTTTTAAAAAAATCAAGTTTTGAATCAACCCTGCTATAAATTATTACAAATAAAATCCGTTTGATAAATTAAATTATCTGGATAAATTCATCTACATAACGCTGGTTCTTATCTGAGATAACTGTGTAAATTAATATTCTCTATTTATCTAGATAAGATAAATTATAAAAATATATTTATCTAGATAAACTCAACACTGGTATTTGTAAACTTTTATTAAGATTAGAAATTAGATTCTGGTTGTTATTAGAAATACCATGATCTAAGAACCAACATTGTAAATTTTAAATGTAGTTTATATTGTTTTGACTTATTTTATAATCAAAACCAGTTACAATAATTTTCCATGAATAGTTTGGGCAAATGATACTAATAGTCTTATTTATTTTAGTCCATAACTTATATTCTCAATCGCCTTCTCTTTTGCTTTCTAGTACACCAAAAATATTTGCATTCAATTGTTTCATTAAAAAAATATAATTTTAAATTCTCGTAAATCCAATATTTACTTAATTTTCTGCAAAACTGATGAAACACTATTAATTTTGATTTTGTTTTATCTGATATAAAATTTTTCTCTTTCATTAATATTCCTAAAACCTCCTCTACTACAATATTTTATAATTCACAGTGTGCTTACAGTCCATTCAAAATATCTGTAAAGCTAGGAAATAAATATGGATAAAAGTTATATCTTTTTTTACTATCATATGACTAAATCTCAACACTATCCTACTTTTACAATAAATATTTTGTGAACACTTCACTGATCCTTTTCATAACCATTAGGCACCCATAACTAACTTTTAGATCTTTTTTCTTCTAGGGTATTCAAATAACTTAATCCAGAATTGCATAAACAAAGTTCAAATCATAATTTCAGAATGCTTATAATTGTTATTAGTTCCGAGCAAAATATAAATACTAGTCTAAGAAATGTTTAAAATTACGGTTAAAAGCACTTAAAACTTTTTATTTCTGTCATCTAAAAAATTCTAAGATTTTGTACGGAAAAATTGCTCACATTATATACTTCTAAAAATATTATCATTAGACGACTCAATATTAATTCTTGTGGAATAGAAACATTTAATACTTGAAGATATATAATTTTTAATTCACTATGGCTTCATTTTTGTAGATCTTAGGATATAAGTACTTTTCCATTATTATTACTATTACTCCTATTTTAATTAGGTAGATTATAATCTGGAAGCGCATTCTTGGTTACAAAACATAGGCCTATTAACATAAAAGGATATTCTTTGTTTTGTTTTTTACTTTCAGTAAGTAAAACTACCAACTATTATAATTAACACATAGAAACGATAATAACAACAATATAACAGTTCTAACAAATCAACGAATAAATCAATGTTAAATTCTTAAGTGGACGCTACACCCGCACGTGTTGACTCTGTATTACATACGTACAGCATAACAAGGTTTACGTCAACGTCGTCAACAGTAATCTATTTTACTTTTTTATTTATTTTTATTATTATCCATGGCATCTTGTAGGGTTTTATTTTATTGTTATTGTTAAGTAAGTTATGATCATTTTAAAATGTACAAACAATAATGTAGAGTTCCTAACCTGCGAGATGCTCTAGATAATAATCGTAATTTCAAATGTGATAAAATTTTTTTTTGGTCAATTCAATTTAATTTTAAAAATAACAGAGTAAAATGGATTATTGATGACGTAAAATTTGCTGTGTTGTAAGTTTGTAAGAACGAGACAACACATGTTAGTGTAGCGTTCTCTTAATACAATATTTATACGAAACAATTGTTCAGCGTGACGCCGTTATAACCTAATAGTGTTTTTTTTCTAGGTGCCTACAAAAAGAAGTTTCACTTCAAGAAAAATTATAAATAAATTTAAGTTAGAACCATGAATCAATATATTTTATTTTTATTTTTTGGCATTAATATTAATAATACGTACATGTTGTAGGTCCTTTCCGAAGATCATCAGTAAAAAACTTCAATAAAGCTGAAAATAATTGTAGTTTGAAATTTTCATAGGCCATGTAATTTTAAGTCACTGAATCTAAAACCAATATTATATAGTATATAACTGAGAGCTCGCTACTCTAGTGCGTAAACATTAGATCTGTATCTCTACACGCTATAACAATCTGTAATTTTACTCCGATAAATCATTCAACGGATCTGGTTGCGGAAAAGGTATTTATCTTATCCGAGGACACATCATTGCTTTTATATATTAAATGAAAACATATACGTAAAGCGTATTTTTTCTTTATAGAAAGATATTATACTCACAAGGTTGTTTGTTAAAAAAAGCATAGTTAGTTATACCATGCTTATCTGAAAAATAATGGTATCAATGTTTTTATTACACCTATATTAGTTTAAATACCTATTAAAAACCTAACCTAACCTCAGGGGGGCACTAAGTCTTTAGTTCTACGGGCTTTGCGAACCCGGGGCCCCGAGCTACGGGCTGACTTTGATTAGTTGGCCCAGACCGGCCCTCCAGGATTGGGGGTTAAGTGATGGACCAACAATCCATCCTTGTAAAAAAAACCATATGTTGTGAATCTTCTAACAAAGCCTTGGATTGTGGATAATAATGGAATTTTATGTGGAACTCGGAACGGAAAACTTTTGGAGACTCGATTTGGAACATGAAATATCAGAACTCTCTATAAAGCAGGAGCTTTAAAGAATATTGTGGAAGAAATTGAAAAATATAAAGTGCCAATAGTCGCAATACAAGAAATTCGTTGGCTAGGAAATGGTAATGTTCAGTCTAGTAATTCAACTATCTTTTTTAATGGCAAAGAGACAGGCAAACATAAACAAGGAGTAGGTTTCGTAGTTAGAAACTCCATAATGCCAAGCATTAAACGTTTCATGCCAGTGAATGAACGTCTGTGCTACCTGCAAATGGCTGGATGGAATTTCGATATATTATAATTAACGGTTATGCCCCGACAGAGGATCAAGAGGAGGAAGTGAAAAATATTTTCTATGAAGATCTAGAGAGATTATTTGACTCTCTACCAAACAACTGCATCAAGATAATTGCTGGTGACTTAAATGCGCAAGTCGGTAAAGAACAATTTCTTAGACCAACAATAGGCCAAGAGAGCTGGCACCCAGTATCTAATGATAATGGGTTGAGATTAGTTGGCTTTGCAGAATCGAAAAACCTTATTATAAGCAGCACCTATTTCCCTAGAAAGAACATTCATAAGCACACGTGGACTGCCCCAGACGGTAAGACGAAAAGTCAAATCGACCATATAATTATTGACAAGCGACACCGAACAAGCATAAAAAACTTCAGAAGCTATAGGGGTGCGGATGGGGATACAGACCACTTCTTAGTGATAGCAAGCCTATCGTTAAAACTGTCAACGATCTGGAGAAAAAAGCAACAACCTAATACAGCACATAAACTAGATAGAAGTAAATTAAGAGATCAAAAGGAAATCATGGAATACCAAAACAGAATAAAGGAAGGATTGAACAGCTTTAACATAATACAAGGAGAATTGAGTAATGTCATTGAGTGGACCCAAATAAAGGAGTCACTAAATAAAGCAGCAGAAACTCTCAGAGTTACCAAGGGAAAAAGTAAGAATCACTGGTTTGATAATGAGTGTCGAGACGCAATAAAAAATCGAAAAGCAGCAAGAGTTAAAATGATACAAAATCCTTCGACTTCAAATTTACAGGAATATGCAGAGTTTCGCGCAAGGTCAAATAGAATAATTAGGCAAAAGAAAAGAGCATCAGAAAAAAATGCCCTAAATGACATTGAGTCATATAAAAAGGACCCGAAAATGTTCTTTGAAAAATGTAAATCAATAAAAGAAGGCTTTAAATCTCGTACCTATCTTATGACTAATGACGATGGCAACCTCATATCAGACCCTAAAATTATCATAGACAAGTTTCAAACATATTTTGAGAATCTATTAAATAATAAATCAAACGATGAAACAAACAATACAGATGGATCTGGAGAACCGGCTGAGGATCAAATATATGTTACAGTGGAACCAGAAGTGCCGGAACCTAGTTTAGAGGAGATTAAATCAATAGTGGAGGTACTGAAGAAAAACAAAGCTCCAGGAGAGGACAACATAAATCCGGAGTTATTCAAACTTGCTGGCCGAGACCTCCTGGAAAACTTACACAAAACCATCTCAACTATATGGGAGCAAGAAAAACTAGAAAAGGGTTGGAACACCGCTATTATTTGCCCGATTTACAAAAAAGGAGACCCCAAGAAAGTGGAAAATTACCGTGGCATATCCCTTTTGGACACTGCTTACAAGGTCTTGTCAATAGCTATTTTACATAGACTTGAAAAATATTCAACAGAAATAATCGGTGAATACCAGTGTGGTTTCATGAAAGGAAAGTCCACTACTAACATTCACCCTTAGACAGGTTATGGAAAAATATTATGAGTATGACAAAGATCTACACATGATTTTCATCGATTTCCAGCAAGCTTATGATAGCATTATTAGAGACCGGCTATGGTCAGCACTTATACATTTCGGAATACCAAAGAAGTTGGTTAAGTTAATAAAGTGCTTCAATTCTGACACGCTTTGCAAAGTGCGCTTTCTTGGAGAAACATCAAAGGAGTTTGAGGTCAGGTGTGGATTAAAATAAGGGGACGCGCTATCTCCCGCTCTCTTCAATCTAGCACTTGAAAAAGTTGTAAGAGATATGCAGGGAGACCGAGAAATGGAAGTACTGGGGCGCTCATCTCTCTTAGCATATGCGGATGACATTGTGTTATTTGGAGAATCAAAATCGGAATTAGAAGGGACAGTACAAAAGCTCATACTGACAAGTAAAAAGATGGGCCTTAAAATAAATGAAAATAAAACTAAGTATATGCTAATGAGTAGACGACCTACTCCGTTACAAAATGTGAGCATTGATCATTTCTCTTTTGAGCAAGTCGAAAATTTTAAGTACTTAGGCACTAATATAAATCATAAATATAATATGCATAACGAGATTAAGTCCAGGATAAGTGCAGCAAACCGTGGATACCATGCAATGAGAAAAATGTTCACATCGAAACTGCTATCTAGAGACACAAAGAAAAAACTATACATTGCCTACTTGCGCCCCATTGTCATGTACGGATGTGAGACATGGTCCACGACGCAGTGTGACGAGGATAAACTGTTGACTTTCGAAAGAAAAATACTTAGAAAAATATATGGGCCTATATTAAACCCCAATACTGGTGTATACGAGCAAAGAAAAAACGCTGACTTAAACAGTCTGTTTAATACAGCCAATTTAAAAGAGTGGGCTGGCCATGTTTGGCGTGCCGAGGGTAAATTGATAAGACAGGTACTCATCAACAAACCAAATAAAAAACGACCTGAAGAGATTAAGCAATGTAGCAAGCATTGAGGATGCAGAAGATCGAGAACTTTGGAGAACTTTGGTAGAAGCTGCGAAGCGCCTAAATGGCGCGTAAAGCAAAAAAAAAAAAAAAATTAAAAACACACATTTTTAGACCAAATTATTATTTTTAAAAAGAAAATGCGATGTATATTAATATATCATTAAATTTAACTGTATTATTTAAAATGAGTAGTTACAGGCACGTATTTGGTAGGCGGTGCGAGTCAAGTGAACCATGTTGCCTGGGCTCCGGGATGGCAAATTGTTTAGTCCATTTAGGGAGTTGTCAATTTATATTGACATATTATTATTGTGTATTAATTGTATGTCCTAATGTTTAATATAATTAAACTTTCAAAGTTTAAATTTTCCTTAGAAGTTATGGTCAAATAAAACATCAACCTTTAAAAATCTGGTTTTTAGGTTTAAAATACCAAAAACTAACATTTTTTTTTTTTATATTTTGTAAATGTCTCTATTTTTATCCTTAAAAATTTGATTATCAGAAATTACTGAATTTACATGTCATCATTACTTGTTATTTCATTGTTAGGTAATAGAGTAATTAACAAAAAATCTCAACGATATGTGAACGGCTGGTAACCTAACCTAACCTTTGGACTTGGTACTTATGTAAATTATAAACATTGTGTTTTTATTTAGAATTGACTAAGTACTTACAAATGAATCCTCTCGTTTTTAGTTCTACTATAATGACAACATTTTTATATTTTACTAGTGATTAATTTAAATTAACTGTTTTAATATAATACTAGCTGTCCCTCCCGGCGTTTCCAGGACATAAGTCACCTTTGTTACTTTCGTTACCCGTTAAATGTTCAAACTGTATATGACTCAAACTTTGTTCAATGCCTTATTTAATATTCGGTGTATGATGTTCAAGATTTATCTTAACTTTTCTGTTGCCCGGAATAAAAATTCTTATTCGCAGCAGTATATTATTAGGTAGACAATCTATCTGCAGTAGATCGCGGACCCCGTGCTATTTGAACGTAAGTGTATAATTTAACTCTAAAGTATCAAAGTTATCTTAACCTAACCTAATCGTACTATAATCCAATGAATGAAAAAAAACCAAATTTAACCCTTTTAAAATTAGCCTATATTCTTTAACAATTTTTAAATTAGCTTATCTTCTTCCCAGAGGTCTAATCTACACACAAACATTCATTTCATTCGGAATGTTTCAAATCCTAGTTCTATTACGGCTTTGACGTGAAGTATTTTATCGTCTTGGCCGTGGGATGGTATTGTTAACAAGAATATCGGGACAATAAAACAAAGTCGTGCGTAGAAAATGTGTGATTGTGTAATTATAATACATTTATTTTATTTTGTTTTTTGTTTATTTAAATGGTTGCTATTGATTACAAAAAATATAATAATCACGGACAGTTTGCGACAACATATCAAGTAGGCAATCCACCTGATATAAGTGCAACTTGGCCACCTTAGTAGACAATGTGCAATAATTTGATTTAATGCATTCTTGTCCGAATAATTTATGGCCACCAACAATAAATAAATACTAATTAGTAATTTATACTAATTATTTCTCCTATAACCAATAGCAACCATTAATAAACAACAATTCCTATCGTAAATCTCAAAATCCCTGTTTTAACACCTTCCAGGGTTGGGCTTAATGGGTCCAATTGTGAATCTAAACCATTCAAGGATTCACTCAAGCACACACAACGAATTTCATTCAAATCGGTCCAGCCGTTTAGGAGTTCAGTGACATACACACGTACAGTAGAATTATATTATGTAAAAAGATATTTCAAATTGTCGTGTCACAGTGTTTGCTATTGAACTCCTTCGAAACGGCTTGACCAAAACTAAATAATGTTCTAATTATTAATAGGTGTATAAATCTCTAATGAAATGGATCGAGTATGATAGAGAAAATAGGAATAAACATTTAGCAGACTTAATAGAATACTTTCGGTTAACAATTGTTTTCCGTGAATTTTTTGAGTGTACTGTTGATAAAGAACCACTTTTGAAATTAAATAATAATTGTTACTACCCATATAATATTTTTATATTTGATTTTCTTATTTTTTCAAAATATATTATGTTGGTAGATAGAAAATATTTAGATGAAGCTTATGCTGTTCATACAGTGCTTGGTACTGAGTTAGAAGCACCAAATTTTACTTGTTGCAGTATGTTTTAATTATGAGCAAAAGAGCCAAACACCATCTTCCTCTTTTGTTTAGCATAATCACAAATCAGTGGAAAACTATACCAATAATTATATCACTAAATAGTTATAGTGAAACTTATTTACTCGATGATGATTTGAGTAAAAAATATGACTGACAAAATATGCAACCAACATCGAGTAAATAAATTAACCATAAAGGTAGCTACACACTATCCGCAAATTCGTTGTTCGTGGATTGCAATTCGTATGAATTCGTGAATAGTGTGTAGGGGTTATTCATCATTCGCCATTCGTCATTCATGGCCCCAAATTGGCCCAGAACTATTCACGTATGATCTATCGTCTAACACTATTTAGTGGTATAATGAATAGCTGAGAATATGGTGAAACGGCCGCGTCTTTTTCAGCGATGGCGTCACGCAAGTGGATGTACTCGTCTGATCGTAACTTTGACTGATTGAAACAAATGAGATTGAGACAATCCATTAATATTCAAATTAAATAAAAATAATAATAAATAAATATTATTCTCAACTCTTATTACCCATAGCAACCATTAATAAACAAACATTTTTATCGTAAATCTCAAAATTCCTGTTTGAGCACAAAGAATGTGGCTTTCTATTGGTGAAAGAATTTTTGAAATCGGTTCAGTAGTTCCAGAGATTACCCTCAACAACGGTAACTAACAACTCCTCTTCATATAATGGTATAGATAATAAATTATGATTGATAAGTGTATACTCTAAATTAGTGATATTACATAAATTATAATTAAAAATCAAAACGTTCGAAGCGCAAAACAGCCAAATCCAGTAAGAATTTTTTTTATATCAAAGAGATAAATTAAATATTATATTAACATACTAACACATTCGAGGCATGATGATATTATATTTTGATGTACCTACCTATTGTGTATATTAATGTTAATGTGATAAAATGGGTTCAAGGCAATAACCAAACAAGTCGCATTTTACCACTGAGATAGATGAGAATATATTAGTATTTCGAGTAGACCTAACGTAAATTGCTCGACTGATATCCCAGAAATCTACAAACGCACATCATAAACAACGTTTTCATAAAACATTTGAAATTACGTATACTCCTCGAGGAGTGGATTGCCTACCTGAAAATATAATGCTCACACAATCACACGCGTGCCTCACAGACAATGCCGGTTGGGATGACTATTATATAATATAATCAAACGTGTCCTGACTGACTCACTGACTAATCAACGTAGAGCCTAAATAATGATAGCTTTGCTTTGTATGGTACCTTCGTACCACAATTTAAGTGTGCCTTATAAAAGCATTTTCCAAAATTCACATTTTATAAAGTAGCGCTTGCACAAGTATTTTGAGATTTAAGATGATCGATGAAAATGTTTAAGTTTTGAACACCATACACCAAATATTACCTATATAACGAATCGAACAAAGTTTGAATCATATAGAGTTGGTACATTTGACGGGAATTTATTATAAAAATATATGATAATTAGTGATTTCAGTTTTACAGTATAACATGTTGTATTGCCTAATAATAATTATAGGTATAGGTTTAATTATAATTTTGAAAAAAATGTAGATGTATTATTTATAATATATTACATCCTACCTTTACACGCTATAGAATTTTAAAAAAAAATTTCAAAACTTCAAATTAAAATGTATATAAATGATAATATTTAAATAAACAATTAACAAATATTAGACTTACATTCTACTGGATTGCCTTCTTTTGATCCACCACTTTTCATACTGATGTTATCTATTTCATTTAAATGCAGAATGTATCGATGTTAATTTATGTATTTATTGAATATCAAAGTTAAATCGATAAGTTTTAACATTTAAATAGTAACAAAGCCAACACAAGTGTATGCTATGTAATATCATTTTGTTTCATTACTCGTGTTGGATGATTAAAGCGAGTGGTATAATAACCAGTAATGTGTAATATGGCAAAGGGAATTATTAACTGCCAACTCTTAACTGTTATGATATATTGGAAATTAAATGATTTGTCTAAGATATAAAGGGTTTGTATGGGGAGATTTCACAATTCAGAAATTAAATAAAAATAGAGGTGAATACAAACAACAGTTTTGGATCTGTGTTGATTAGTATTGAACATATGGATCACCGTCGGTTTGAATGAGTCATGTATGAATCTGTACGTTTAGAACCAAACATCATGTAATAATAAATCATGGATTCTTCATCCGACCATTACGTAATCATTGATTGGTTACCTATTGCTATGTTGTGCTGTAATGTTGTTGTTGTAAACACTAATCAAAATGTCGAACGATAAAGGCATGGGTTGCAAATTAAAGTGTTGACGTATTTCAACTAAGAACGATGTTCATGCTTTTTGGTATTTTAATTCTTCCATCGTAAAGTCGTCGGTCGGTGGCCACCATAATAAGCCCGCTACCCAGATCTTGGTAACCACAATTAGGACATTTTACCTGTCAGGTGGGGCTGTGTGACGAATTCAGGGCACCTATTCAAAGTTAGGATGAATGCAGACTGATACCACCACTGACGCACAGCATCAAATATAAAGTTGGTGAAATTGTAGTAACGATTGCAACAGAATTACAAAATAAACATAGATGACCTTCAACCATTACGGAGAGATCCCATGTGACATGTATAGGGTCATTAATCCGTACCAAGAACAGAAGAGATTACTGCAATGTCACATACCGCACAATTTAAGTCTCAAAGATTGGAGAAAGTCAATAGTGGTAGTAGTGACAATGAGTAAAAAAAAAGGAGTACCAAGCAGTGATCAAATATTTTCACTATAAAATGTATTATATTAAATACCTGCATTTGATGTACACCAAATATCTGCGTTATCCATTTTAACTATAACGGTATAATATTAATATATAATACCCACATTAATCAATGTAATATAATTGTAATGATAAATACTTATGTAAGTATTTAAAGTCTATACCTAAAAATATATATATAAGGATAACGTAACTGCCTGATCTGTCAAAGCAAAATTCAAACCACTTTTTTATAAGCATCTTAAGTTCAAATCTTGACAAAATACGGAAAAAAAAACGAAAATTAAAAAATTATTTTTAATTAGAAATTCCTAAAATATATTCTTTTTAAATCTAAAACTTAAAAATGTAATACGAGACTTCATAATTATGTCAACCTTTATGAAAAAAAGTCAAATTAAATTTTTATGAGCGTTTGAAGTTCATATTTTTACAACATTGGATATTTACCCAATTCCTCATGTAGCGATTTTTTTATTTTGTTAATATTCAAAAACATAACAGATAACAGAAAGTGATTATGACTGTTATTTTTACTGACTATAAATTAATTTAAATATGCATATTCCTTTCCTAGGTTATGCTGATCCTCGACTATAAGTGTATCTTCGCGTCTGTTGTGTTTCGTTTTTACACCATAGTTTCAGCGTTCCGAATTATTGCACCTTAGTAAGTCAATTTTTCACTATCATGCGTTTGTCAACGGATCAGCTGCTTAGCCGTGGTTCCTGACAGGTTATAATAAGGTACGCTCAAAAATAAAAGAAATAGTGACGTCACTGTTTTGATTCTCCATTTACGAAACCCTGGTCAATTTACCTACCTATATTTTCAGTTGCAATCAATGATATCTCAAGGAGTAAAATTTAACTGTGAACTTACCAATAATATTATACCAAAAGGCAATAATATATAAACAATGATTGGAACTTCTCCAAAAACGTCCAGCTCACATATGGTAACTAAATCGAGTAATACTGGTCCCAAGAAATCACTCTCGTCTGGTGATTTTCATGTCATTTCTGAACTATGTATAACTCAAGAAGCTACATTAGCACAATGAAAACTTTATCTGGGTCACGAAAAAAGCAATTTGAAAACTTAAAATCGAGCATAAATCAATTAGTTTCCCAAATTAATGTAATTAATGTAAATCAACTGTAGAGTAGGTGAGTTCTATTTCTATTGTGCGTGACCGCATAAAGCTAGAACGTAAAGAGATACGTCGCGCCTACTGTCAAGTCGATGAACGGAAGAAAAAGGGGGGGGGGCCTTGTATCTTGTGTACCCGAGCCATTTAAACATTAAATTCCTACTTTGTTTTTATAGATAAGTTTAAAAAATCTGTTAAAAATGTAAATACTATCTCTTTTACAAATAATGTCAGACATAATTTGAATATTTTGTACTAAAATGTACGTGGACTGAGGTCCAAGTTAAATTTGGTTAGGGCTAACTGTTATAATTTTGGAAATTATGATTTGATGATTCTGAGCGAAACATGGCTTACACCTGATATTCGTAATTCTGAACTTGGTCTTATCAATCTTACGGGTTACAGACTTGGCAGGAGCAACCATACTAGTAATAGTTCTCGAGGGGGTGGGGTGCTGATCAAGTCCATCTTTGATTCCTCGCCAATCCGTATGAGCATTAATAATTTCGAAAAAATCTTTGTTTTTGTGAACATTTGTTCAATGGAATTTATTTTTAGTGCTGTTTACCTCCCTCCAAATAATCCCGTTCAGTTATATGAGTTATATATATCTTCAATTGAGAACATCCTTTTTTTGTATTCCTTGCACTCTATCATAATTTGTAGTGACTACAATTTATCTAAAATCAACTGGACCAATGTCAACCTCGGATTTGTTGTAGCTGGAGCCTCAACACCTGCCTCCATGCTATTAACTGATTATTTCTCTTTCTTTCATTTTTTTCAATATTATATCATACATAACTCCATTATCGAGGCTTTCTCATACTTGTTTTTTCTAATTCCAGGGATCTTTCAGTTAGTAGCGCTACCTTCCCATTAGTGCCCATTACGTCTTACCAACCCCAATAATAATAAAATTCTTTCTCACCAAGTGACTAAAAAATTCGATTCCTTCTCGTACTTTGATTTTAAGAATGCTGAATACTCTAATATCGATAAGTTTTTTTTGTCATTTATGTCGGTTGATACTTTTGCTCAGTGCAATGTCAATGACTCTGTATCAGTTTTTAATGATGCTTTAGTACAATAAATAGATACGGCTTATCCGTTGTAGCATAGCAGTCTATATCAGCCCTGGTGGTTTATCGCCGATCATTACGAACGGAACGCCGTGTGTTACGTAACGCTCTCGAGTCACCGGGCGTTCCACTTCCACCGTCACACCGACGCTGGTCCCTCTACGCCCCGCATTGCCGTGACACAATCGCCACCGGTACCCGTGGAACAGCTGATCCGCTGCCGTCGATGGTTCAGATAAGATCTGATAATATTATTAATGGTGTTGGCGTGATTACTATATTTATTATTGATATACCGCCGTCTCTGATGTGACCTACAGCGGCGGTCTGCACGCTGCTTAGGCAGTAGGGCCTTTTTAATAATTATTAAGTTTATTTTGTTAGGTATGATCATACCCCTTGCATCTGTATATAATATCTTTATATGAATTTCTACCATTATATTTGTTTTGAGGTACGTAGTGCCCGTCTCTGAAAACTTGCCTTACATTATATTAATTTTATATATTGCCCTGGTCACACACTGAATCTAATTTACAATCCCGATAGTCGTTGCCGCTAACCGCTACACACGTAGGATCGGTAGCGGCGAAA
The DNA here is from genome assembly GCA_008086715.1 of Sitobion miscanthi. Lineage (NCBI taxonomy): Eukaryota > Metazoa > Arthropoda > Insecta > Hemiptera > Aphididae > Sitobion > Sitobion miscanthi. The sequence continues at coordinate 29,290,385 of CM017803.1, forward strand.
CAAGGCTCGTTCCTCTTAAAATCATTAAATGCTCTTCGTTTCCACGTTGGGCCTCTAACGAACTCAACATATTGATTGTTCGGAAAAAACAGGCACACATTACATTTAAAAGATCTTCTCCAACCGGTGACTACAATGAATTCTCAGAATTAAGTGCTAAATGCAAGCGTGTTTCTAAACTTCACTACCAAGCCCACATTAATTATGTTGACTACTAACTCTCTACTCTCCATGTGATTTTTGAAAATACTTCCATAATCTCAATCAGGACGTCTTAATTCCTACCATTGTTCATTACGGCTTATCTAAGGCTACTAACAACATGGAAGCAGCTACTCTTTTCTCTAAATATTTTGCGTCTGTTTTTAAACCTCTGAATACATCCAGTGTCTCTAAAAACTCTTTTAGCCAAACTTACTCACTTCCGTCTAACCGTAATTTTTCTCCTGATGATATTCTTATGGCCCTTCATAAGTTGAAACCAGTTTTTTTCAATGGCCCTGATTGAATCTCAGCTCAATTACTATTTCAATGTCGCTTCACACTATTTTTTTCATTATTTATTTTATTCAGAAAGTGTATGAATAACCCCCTCAGTCTAGAAAATCACCTCCTTCACTCCAATCTTTGAATCAGGCGATCCATCCTCTGTTACTAATTACAGACCTATTTAAATATCACATCACATTTCCAGGATGATGTCACACTAACTTATTTTCCAAAATTATTTGACACTATACCTCACAATATACTCTTTAACGATCATGATCCACTTTTGTCATGGTTTCGTTCCTACCCCTCTGACCGGAAACAATTCATCAAACTTACTGGTATCTCATCTTACTTGGTTGATGTAACTTATAATGTTCCTCAGGGTGGCCATTTAAATCCCATTTGTTTTGCCTTTATATCTCTAATTATTTAAATAAAGCTCGACAATTTATGAGCACATGCTTAGATGGATTGTCGATCGAATTGGTGACATCGATTTTCGAGGCGATGACTGATACATCAACGACAACGACGTTATTGTCCTCCGTGGACACAGCAGAGCTTATGAAGTTACTAAAAAGTTTCAAAAAATGTTGCTACACAATACCCACTAAAGGTTCCAGTCAACGTTGCTGCTAATGACGACCATGTCGTTGCGTCCACGTCTGCTGACAGTCAAACTCGGCTTGTCGATATATATGGTTTGAAATAAGACGTCATTGGGCGAGGAAAAGAACTAGGTACTTGCTCAAATTATTTTATATTTTCGACCGCGATGATATCGAAAAAAAGGGCACATAGTAGAGGGGACACACGCAGACGTGGATCCAGAAGGGGGTGCTAGGGACTAACCTTATCTAAGCACCCCCCCCCCACCCCTCCTTAAAGAATCTAAGATCTGCCACTGGACCCACGTATCCATATGGTGTCGTCGTTGTCATCGAGGTCAAAATTATAAAATTATAATTTAAGCGTTTTGTATTGTGTTTATGTCTCTTACACATTTTCCATTACTCATTGTATCACATAATAGTATGTTGCTTTACTTTCACGGCTACACCAGTGTTATCCAAAGACAGCATCATCGTATTCCGGTAATAAGTCAAATTAAATAATATTTACCCTACTATTACCGTTACTAGATGTACCCTGTTTTACCTACAAAAATGTCACACAGACCAACGATGGCTGTTCAGCGCTTAAAATTGCTAAACTTAATCCTCTGTGTTCAATTTTCCATTTCTCTACTAAATCCCCAAAACTATTATTCTATTAAACTAGTCATAGTGTTCTTTTTACTTTATTCCATTATCATTATTCAAATGATCACCATATTTTATTATTAGGTATTGTTAAAATAATCGACTAACTCTTATATATCATACATATTGTATTTAAAATAAAAAGTTGTATGAAATTCTCCGATATTATTATGCTCTTCTCTATATAAATTCAAAATGTACAATATTATTTTTATCACGTAGGATATAATTTTATTATTTTATATCTACAACCTTTAACCTCCTATTTTGTTAAAATTCATATACAGTTTTATTTTTATTATTATATTACAAAGTCTAAAAATCCATCAACTTGTCCTGACGAATATTGTTCGGCACAGAATGTAGCCTGTAGGTTATATTGGAACACACATAATAAGGAACTTTTAAAAATGATAATACATACTTTTCATTATTTCTGGTAACATTTGATGCGTGTATAATTGATCAAGAAAATCTAAAACAAATATTTTGTTTTCAGAATTTAAGTGGAACAATGAATATTAAATTGATTGGTTTTATGATGATAATATTTTAACATATATATGTTTTTGGGCTGGGTGCAATTTTTTTTTTAACCGATTTTTGCAAGAATTATTTTCGTAACTTTTTGCGTATTTCCGTAGAAACTCAAATCAAGAATAATAATTTTAAAAAGGTGGGTAATTGGATGTCGCTATGCTGTACAGTAGGTTACAAGTGGGTCACTGTAATGGAAGGTGTTAAATTTGAATTCAATGATATAATATCATTGTATAAGAAAAACGATTCTGAACGAAAACGTTCAGTCAGCCTATGATATTACCAAGTATACTTGATGATATTATTGTGAATAAAGTAATTTATATATAACCTATTTACGAGGAGCCTTGTTTTAAATTGTCAATCCTTTATAATTGTCAATTTTAGCCAAAATAATATATTAAATTAACATTTTATTGCTACAAAATTTTGTTAAATTATTGAAATTGATAAATTTTGTCTTTGAACTTAAAATGCTTGTGCTAAAAAAATTATGCTTTTATAATTTTTAATATTCTGCAACTGCTGGATTGGATATATCAAGAACCTTTTATTTCACGCTTTTTTACCCAACAAATAAAATTTTATTAATATTTATAGAAAAAAAATTTAAAAAAATTGAAAAATGACAATGTCCGTAAACAGCTCAAAAAGAGCCAATATATTTTTAAAATTTTATCGTGTATAGAAAATGCAAATATTAACAACCAGTGAAAATTGCATGTATATACGTTCATTTGCATTTTCATTTTGTTTTTCACGGCGCTTTTGAAAACTACTGGGAAATGTTTACTTTTGACCCCCCAAAGTACCAACTTGATTCACTTTCCTATCATAAAAATTACTGTTGAAGAACATCCAACATTTTTTACTATCCTAAAAGGTGATAATAAAAAAAAACACCATTGTAAAATCAATACATTCATCGTTGTGGATGTGTTACATTTGAATTCAATGATAAATTATTACTTACAAAAAACTATTCTGAGTGGAGACGTTGTATCAACCAAGCAATATAGGTAACCTACTTGTATAAATACTCAAATTGAATAGTTAAAAAAAAAAATAATAAAAATCGAAAATATCTCATAACTATAAATAGCGTAAATTTCAAGTGAACTTTTTTTTTGTTGATTAAGGTAGTAAACTTGCTGGGAATCTTCTATTAAAATTAGAGGTATGATCTTTAAGAATTTCTAACTGAAAAATAATTTACGATTAGGACTCTGATGGAAGAAAGAATTAAATGTCACATACTTTAATTATTTACCTACTCATAATCACCCACTATTTAAGGCAAAAATCATTCATATGGTAAAAACAGATACATATTTGTTAAAAATCAAATAAGAAATATTTTATTTGTCAACACAGTTTTTAAATTTTAAATAAATACAATTTCAGAATCTGTAATGGTAATATATGTTATTAACTTTATTTTTTAAAGACATTTAATTTAGTACTATTTACTATCATTGAGTATCAATGTTATTTTTCACCTAGCTATTTAATGTTCTATGATTCAAAAAATCAAAAATCGTGATGTTTAGATCATGTATTACTAGATGTATACAAATTTCGATACGTCTTGCAGGATGAGCCACGGCCCACCCTGCCCCCTTCTATGCACACGATTATGCCTATTGGTACTGTTTTACTAATGCCTAATAGTAAAAACTTTAATAGCAATGATTTAAAATATACTTAGCAATAAAGGCTGACATACTGTATCCACATATCTTATATCATTGAATTAAAATTAACACATCCCTTACAGTGACTCTCTAGACGCCTAATGTATCTATAGCAGAGCGTTACCCACTTACTAACTTACTAATTTTTTTTTCTTCTACTTCGGCATCTACAAAAATCAAAAACAAATTACGTGTTAGTAAAAAGTATATAAATTCATTATTAGCCTGCAGATTGGATACTGAGTTGATATGCTAACTTAATTATGAAACGCATTCAATAAAAAATATTTCAAACATTAATTATTTTCAATTCAATTTTTAATCCTATGTAAAAACAATTTTATCCTGTTATTCTGAGTTATCCAATGGTAGAATGAATTAAAAAAAAAATTAAATAGTAACTTAAAATCACCCAAAATTTATGTAATTGTGAAATAAATATAAAAAACAAAACCTATATGTAGGTAAATGATATATTATAACTGTATGTTTCATGCATAGGTAGGTACTTTGTAAGCTAAATAGGTATATTATATTTTATTAATTTAAATATTTAGCTATTATATATATGTTTAAATAGGAACCTAATATGTTAAACATATAATCAACAGTCAAGATGTATATTTTTAAAATTGAAAATATCTTATCAGAGTGATCGTACTTACAAGTATTTAAAACCAATTCGTCAAATCGTGCTATAGCCAAATGATATTTATCGACTAAGACAAAAACACGAAAAAAATTATTCATTAATCATGATTAATAAAGTTATGTTTTTTAATAACGATAGTTGATAATAATAAAATATTATTTTTAATCATAATATTTATTTTGAAGAAATGCTTACACTATTTAAAATAAATGTATATTTTTAGCTAATGATTTATGAAGTTTTAAATTTTTTATAGAGACTCCAGTTCAGACAACCAGTAGGATCACACGTATACTATTACAGTGTCGCTACCAATATCTTAATAATTAATTTTAAAATGCTTATATAAAAACTATTTGTTATCTAGTTCGGTAATCAAAATATTTAATTAAAAATCTTACAAATCCTTAGTGTTACATTATTTAAAACCCATAGTTTACTAAAAATATTAATGTTTTTAATGTCTTAAACTAATTTACTACTAAAATATATTTTTAATAAATCTTCCATGGCTCTATTAGGTTTGATTACTATTTACTAGGTTACTTACTAGGTTTGAATACTATTTACTAGGTTAGGTACTTACTAGGTATCTTATTTTAATGTTCATAATTTAAAGGTTATTAAGTTTATTGTATCTACTTACCAAACTTAGAAAACAAATTAACATAATTTGCTATACCATCATCTTTGGCTAAACCCAAGAAACCATTGAAAATTTAAAACTATACTATATGAATTAATATTCAATGCGTCAAATATTATTTTTTTACCTTTTACCTAGTAATTACTTTTATTATATTATTATTTATTGTATTTAATTTGTTTTTTAAAAGTGCCGTATAAACAATAATACTCAAAACATGCTACATGATAATTTGCTATTATTCCATTAATAAGCAATGATAAAACAACAGAAGAGTAAATGTCTGCAAAGAGTCTTGTAAAGTATTCGATTTAATGTATTCAAATTCTTTTTGAAAAAATTATTCTAATAAGTAATCTGGACAATTTTTTTTTATATTTTTTATTTTTTACCTCAAAAAATAGCTTATATTTGTAACAGAACAAAATTCTCTATTACAATTCGGGCACATTTCATGTTACCTATGTACAATAGTTTTTTTTTTAATGAAATATGATTGACCCACGTTAATTTCAAACCATTCCAAAACTGACAAATATTAGCGGGGGAAAAAATATATTCTAATAGTATATTCGAATACTTTATCGAGTATTCGAATATGTATTCAGAATATATATTTTTAAATGTATTCGGAATACTTTAATACACAACTATTCAAATACGTATTTAAAAATGTATTCTTTAGAGCAGCGGTTCTCAAACTTTTTTTCGCGTACACTTAGTATATTATCAATCAGTCGCGTAACTGATGATTAAAAATAGAACAATAAAAACTTTACATAATTAAATATTAGTGTTTAAAAATTAAGATATGAATTAAATAACAAATTTCAATGAGACCCATGGATTTGTAGATTTGATATTAGCGATGAAATATCTGGTTCAGTGTTACTTAATTTTAAGCGTAAATTTGGTTCGAGATTCAGTTTGTTTCGAAACTTGTTTTTTACTTCGATCATTGAGGAAAATCCAGTTTCGCAAAGATAAGTTGTTGTGAATGGTAATAAAAATAACAATGCTTTTTTAGACAGCAACGGATATTCGTTTTTTATCTTTACCCAAAACTCACCCAATTCTAATTTAGTAAATTCCATTTTTAAACTTTCATCACATGACAATTCTATCAAATACTCTTTTTCATTGCTGGTTAGTGTCTTAGGAATATCATCCAAATCCAAAATGAATGGGTTTCTTATCCAAAAAAATTCAGAATAATCTTCTTTAAAATATTCTTCAAACGTTGTTTTTAGCATTTTACAATGGTGTTTTATGTTTTTTATAAGATCAGCTTCCACTTGAAGTTCATGTTCTGTCACAAATTGTTCCAAATTAGGAAAAGACTGTAGGTTTTCATTCGAAACATTATTACTTATCATTTCAATTATCTTAATAAATGCCTTAATTTTGTCATTCATTGAAAATCTGTTTATTGATTTACCTTGTAAACTTAAATTTAATACATTGAGACGATTGAAAATGTCTGATAAGTATGCCAATGTTGTTATCCACAGGTTATCTGTCAATTTATCTTTGAGTTCAAAATTAGTCTCTCCTAGGAATAACTGAACTTCAGAATGTAGTTCAAATAACCTGCTAAGCATTCTTCCTCGAGAGAGCCATCTCACTTCCGTATGTAAAAGCAATTGAATGTGATCACTTCCCATTTCGGAACACAGTTTTGTAAATAAACGAGACTGTAGAGCCCGAGATTTAATAAAATTGACTACTTTTATGGCTTCCTGGAGTACTAGTTTAAATGGTTCTGGCATACGTTTTACTACTAAAGCTTCCCTGTGGATGCTGCAATGTATGAAAGTACAATTTTCTGTAACCAATTTTATTTTAGCCGCAACACCTCCATGTTTACCTGTCATAGCTCGAGCACCGTCAGAACAGAAGCCAACACACTTTTTCCAGTTTAATCCATTTTCAACAAAAAAGTGGTTCAACTTTTTAAATATTTCGTCAGTGGTAGTTCGTGTTGATAGTGCTTCACAAAATAAAAAATCCTCTTTAATTACAGTTTGAAATACATACCACACGTAAACCATAAGTTGAGCATAGTTTGATACATCTGTACTTTCATCAAGTTGTATGGAAAAAAAATCACTATTTTGCACTTGATCAATTAATTTTTCTTTAACGTTTAATGCCATACTTTCAATCCTGCGGCGAACTGTATCATTTGACAGTGATATCATATCAAGTTTTTTAGCTGACGGAACACCTAACATACAAGTTACCATATCTTTTGCCGCCGGTAAAATCAGTTCTTCGCCGATGGTATGAGGTTTTCCACACTTCGCTATTCTTAAGCTCACTAAGAAAGATGCTTCCACTGCTTTTTCAGTACTACCACTAAAAGATGATATAATTTTCTTTGTGCTTTTCATCTCTGACAATTTTCGAACGAAATAGTCATTTGGTTTGTTTTCTAACGTCGAATGTTTTGTAGAAAGGTGACGTTTTAATAAGGACGGTTTCATACTTTGGTTAGAAAGAATTTCAAAACAGATAACACATTGAGGCCGAGGCTCATTGCTTACGTCTATGACCGTGAATCCAATGTTAATGTACTCAGGATCATATTTCCTTAAATATTTTCTTATTTTCATAGGATTATTCACATCTTGACTTGCGCTTTCCAACTTTGAAGCAGAACTTACTGAACAGTTTTCAGACGTAGATTTATTGTCTGTTGCTATATTTAGCCACTTATCCATGTTTTTACTTTTTTAGTACTGATATAAAATAATGTACGAACGTAAATATTTAAAGACACAAACTCGACCGCTTACGTTGACTAGCACCAACAAACTAAACGGCCGAAGAGAAAATATTTAGTACTGATATAAAATAATTAGATATATTATAAAATAATCAGAATTTATATACGTACATATGCGATAAATATCAATGATTTTATACGATATCTTATTTATTGACGTATTTCCCGTGAAATCTAACCTTTATTATCTGAGTATTAAAAAAAACACATGACGTTGTAAAATCATCGCTACGCTAAGAATCTAATATTAATTGTTTTTAATTTTTCGTCCTACCACCATGCGGCCTTCCGCGTACCACCATGTAGTCTTTCGCGTACCACTAGTGGTACGCGTACCACAGTTTGAGAACCGCTGCTTTAGAGTACAGTTGAAACGTATGTGCTAACAAAACCTTAGGGCGTTCACACTACATCTAAGTACAAGCAAATGATTCAAAAATTATTTTTTTGCAGCATACGAATTGCATCCCAAGATCCCCTTGTCATACGAATTGTATCCCTAAAATATTTAACAACTACACTAATTGTGCCCGATGTAAATACATTATTTTCCTTTGCATTTAATATAGACTTAAGACTGTTATTAGCAACATAAAATATTATAAACCTATAATAGGTAGGTTAAAAATGTTGTTTTTGATTATTTCATAAATATGTATATCAAAAATATTGAAATAGGCAATTTTTAAATTTCATGCATGCAGGTCTTATAAGGATTTTTTTATTTTAATGTAATTAAAAAACGAACGACAGTAGATACTTAAAAATTTCACTGAATGTTTATATTAGCATTTTCTATACACGATAAAATTTTAAAAATAATTCGACTCTTTTTTAGCTGTTTACGGACATTGTCAGTTCTCATTTTTTTTAGTTTTTTTTTCTATAAATATCAATTAAATTGTATTTGTTGGGTAAAAAAGCGTGAAATAAAAGGTTCTAGATATATCGTTCCAATAGCAGTTGCAAAATATTAAAAATATAAATGATTATTTTATCATCAAACACTCATTATTTCAAAATGTATTAATGGTTTTGAAAATTATTTTTTTACATAGTTTCAAGTTGTTAAAAAAATATATTTTTAAATATTTTGTATCCTTATAGTTTTTTAAGTATTTTAGTTTTTTGAATGACAAGTGACAACAAAAGTTTTAATTTCATATTCCAAAGTAGAATATTTTTCAAGTATTTTGATTCATAAAAATCAAATTTAGGGAGAGTAGTTTATGAGTTATAAGTATTTAAAGTTTAGATGGATGGAGTGGAATGGTACGGGGTTACCCCACAAAATTTTTGTCCACTTCTCTAATAAACTAACTGTCCTAAATTCGATTTTTATGCATCAAAATACTTTTATATTCTTTTATATTTATATTCTGCTTTGGAATATGAAATTAATTATGTTGTCATTCAAAAAAATTAAAAACTTAAAAAATATAGAGATAAAAATATTAATTTTTAATAAAAACGTTGTTTTTTAATAACTTGATACTATGTTAAAAAATATTTTCAAAAACATTAATACTTTTTGAAGTAACGAGTGTTTTATGATAAAAGAATCATCTTGTATAATTTTTTAAACCTAAATTTATAATCGTTTATACAAATTAATGTTATATTTTTTCACTACTCATAACATCATACTTACAATTGAACTCATGTTTAACTTTCAAGAATTACAAAGAGAACAGTGCATGATGGCACACAATCAAAACACATATTATACGTATTATGCTACATTTATTCCATAAGTACCAATACTCTATCGATTATTTATTCAGATACTATAGGTATATCAGATAATCGGGATTCGGAACGCAATTAGTCGTATAGAAACCCCGGGCCTCGATTTGTATGTCACTAATCTCAATTTTAATATCGGGGATGCATTTTGTGTTTAACCGATTTATTTCAGTATGTGTGGGCTATAATGGGACTAATACCAAATTATGTAGAACTATTGTATTGAAAAATTAACTTTAAACTCGGTACTTACAATAGTATCCATCGCTTATTAGCTTATCTGTAAATAAATGTTTAAATTACAATAACTGTAAGGTGTAGTGTGGGCCGTGGTTATATTTGATTTCGGAATTAATATAAATTGTAACCAGTAGAGGCCCGTTGTTCCAAACCAATATATTTATCCTATTTTATGGTTTAATTTTAATTATGGTATATAAATATGAAAACTTGCCTATACATCCTGTAAGATCTAAATAAAAATTGTAATGACTGTTGTTAATGATTATTATTTATTAAGTATAAACATTTGAATGTAATTAATTATTCAACTATGAGGAATATAAGAAGGTAATGCATTGCTTATACTCAACGCCATAACGGGGGATCTGTTAAATTTTTAAAAGTAGAACAAGAGTTTTATATTTTGAACGTAAAAATGATAAGTGTCTAGTATCCATATTTAAAAAATGTTGAACTGCCTTCTTATATTCAACAATTCTATATCTAATATTAATTGTACAGTAAAGTAATAAAAATCAAAAAATTACCAATATCAGCATTGGTATCATCAAAAACTATAAAAATGCCAATAGTTATTATTATTAATTTAACTTTTAACGAATACATGTCGATTATTAGTGTAACACAGAAAAAAATGAATAATAATTCCAAAATACGACTAACAGAAAGTTATGTTTCACTGGGACTTATATAAGTTTGTTTGTTTTTTATTGTTGTATTAGTAACCAAATCAAATAAGTACAGTTGTTGTTTCTTTTAAGGCCTAAAATTATGTGAAGTAGAACACATGTTGTGCTTTAGGTAGCAAAAACAAAATGTGCAGTAGCATATGTTAAAGTATGCAGCTGCTGTTCAATATATTATGTATATGGTACCTATATCATATAATTTGGACCGGATAAAACTGGACCGTAAAAGAAGTCTGAACCGGAAAAAACTGGACCGTAAAAACCTGGACCAGATATTATATATCCGTTTTAAGGGGGTATGAGTAGGCCATAAATATTAAATTTATACTATTCTTAGGGAGAAATTCAAAAGCCTTCAATTTTTAATACTTCTTTAACAGGAAAATTATATTGGTCAAAAGAGAAACGAGTGTAGTTCAAATATAGATTAAAAAATTAAAACTAATATTATGATACAGTTAAATAATTACCTACCTATTCAGTAACAATTGTTATATAACAAAATACAAATATTAAAAAAGTAAATATTATACCTAAGGTAAGATATTAAATAGGTAAGTATTTTAAATTAGGTATTTTAAATTCATAGAGTGCATATATCAATGTGCATTATCTATATAATATTTCAAGTACCTATTGTAGATGACTTAAATTCATTTTTCATTTTCTGTAAAACGCACTTCTAACAAAAATGTCCGATCTATCTAGACTAACCTTAACAACGAGATATTTAAGCATGGGCTCCTTCGTTGATAAGTGTAGTTTCATAAGTCCATTTTAAGCATTTGGGAATAAATATTTTTGGAATAAAGCCCATAAATCAATAAAGAACTCAAAAATCTTCATAAAGTTGGACACTAGGATAACATATTTTATCTTTATTTAGTACTAGCTGATCCCGTGCACTTTGTTTCCCGTTAAATGCACCAACTTTATATGACTTAAGTATCAAAGTTATATTAAGTTTGTCGTATTATACCAATGGTGGATTAATATAATCAATTAATACAAAATCCTAACCTAACCTGTTGCGTCAATGTTATATTTTTGACATCCAGATTTCCTTTTTTTCCGGTGGATTTTCCTAAAATTGTCTTTCAAAAAAACATTATCTGTGATATAATCTTTCGTTTAAAAAAATATTAAGAAGATCTGATAAGTAGCTCCAGAGTTTACCCTGTACAAAGATTTTCATTTCACATTTAAAGTATTTTAGCATTTTAGTATTTCAATATTAATCAACAAAGATGCCCGTAACTAATAGCAAGCAATATACAATACACTATTATTATTTTAATCCGCTAGTAAATTTTGTATTATTTAGTTTATCCGATTCAACCGTTTAGGAGGAGTTCAGTTACAACACACGTACAGTAGAATTATGTATATAAAGATATATTTATATTATATAAATTGACAAAAAATAATAATACAAATCAACAAACATGCCCGATTAACCATAGCAACCAATATAATATAATATACTGTTGTGCCACAGTTGTATTTTGTACATCCAGATTTCCTACTTTTCCGGTAGATTTTCCTAAAATTTTCCTTCGTAAAAACTTTCTCCTGGCAATTACGAACATCTTAACAATTTGAGCCGAATCGGTTCAGCTGTTCTCGAGATTTGCGCTTAGCAACACATTCAGTTTCATTTTTATATTATAGATATTATTTACATACGTTAGTTCGCAATTGATATTATATTATATATTATATAATAATATGCCAGTATTTTTCCTAGAAGTAGTTACCTATTCATATAATTACATCGATAATAAATCTATTTAAGAGTGTTAAACATGAACAATTGTTTATATAATTGATGAACTTTAAATTTCAATCATCTGCAAAGTTAATGATACCTATATACGTCTTGAAAATTATTATAATTAAATGTATTTTGTTGTAATACTACAATATGACATGTCTTGAAATCTACTAACGCTAGACAATTGGGCGTATATAGTAAATTAGGAGTTAAGAAATGTACGTGTCAGGTTTGACTACCATTGGGTACAAATGAACATAAGGCCAGTCATTAATTGTTTTGTCAAAGATAAGATTAATATTAATATAAATATAAATATAATATTTAATATAATATAATATTTCATACTAAATGCAATAAAGTTTAATTTAATATAAACTAATTATGAACGCAGAATATATATTTTATCATTATTATGTTTTACCAAATACTAAGATAGTTGGTCATATATTCGCTACATACTGGACAACGTTTAGGATCTTTCAGGTTTAAACAATCACCACATAAAATTCTATGGTGGCGAACTAAAGTTATAATAAAATTAATAAAATTAAGATAAAAAATATTATCTAAGTTCTGTATATATATAACGACAGTATATATCTAATAAATGTAATTTTAAATATTTATTTGATGGAACCGAAAGCAAGGAATAGGCGGTTGGAAATGGAAAATATTCCATTTTTTCGTGTTCCAAATATTCTACCTTCCTTAAAAGATCAGAATACAAAGTGCATAATATGTACAGACGCATTGAGGACACAATATGCGTTAATTCCGTGTGGGCATAGAATTTTATATGGTGATTGCTTAAACCAAATAGAACCCAAACGTTGTCCAATATGTAGTGTAAGTTTTATAAACTCTCTAAGGGTTTGGTATAACATAAAAATGATAATATTATATTCTGTGTTATATTAAATATATTAATAAATTAAATTTTATTGCATTTATCAAAAAAATAGTGTGATATATTATTATATTAATACAAAAACATATCATAAGATAATATAAATATTGGTTTAATTTTTAACAAAACAGTTAATGACTGGCCTTATATGTTCATTTGTATTCGATGGTAGTCTAACCTAACACATACATTTCTTAAACTTATTTCAGTGTTGACACAAACGAAAAAGTATGATTTTTTTTCATTTATTTAAGGTAAAATAATAATTATGTATTTGATGTATGCAATTATATCAACCACCAATGTATTAAAGATACATAGGTATGTTTTTTTTTTATAAACATATGTGAAGTTCAACTTTTCACAGAGTTCATCTAAACTACAAACACTGTCATATATATATTATTATAGGTATCTAGTTAAAAAATTATGATATGTTCAAATTTTATAACTATGAATTGATAATTTAAAACAAGAATTCTCATAACTAGTCGAATTACTAAAGAATAACGATGAATTAATATTTTATCTATAAATTTGAACAAAATTAGATGTGTGAACAAAGAATAACAATGATAGTTAATTCGTTGTAATTTAAAATGTCGTTCTTGAGTACCTACTTGAAACGTTTAAAGTATATATTTTTATTTTTCGCACACAACGACATTTTCAAATGCTATGTTTTCGTCAAAAGTACCTACTTACTGTGTTACTAATGGTGAAATAATTGATATAAATAGCAATAATATAATCAAATATACTAAGTATGCAATGATTTATCATTGTATATTCAAATTTAACCTATCAATTAGGTAAGTACCTACAATGAACCACATACTCTGTAAGTACCACCTTATGCGATGTAGGTTTATTAACAAGAAATAACCGGTTATATAATATTATTATATTGGAAATAGTAAGAAGTCAAGTAAAAAAAAACTCGCAATTCACGAGTAGCTAAGGCGATCGATGTGCGTCGCATAATTATTTGACGCTTTGGTGATGACTGTTTAGAACCACGATTCAAGATAATTTCTATAATATGTATTACGATATATTTAATATTGATATTATCTTAAAACGTGTTAAAACATAGACCTTATACTAACTATAAGATTTAAATTGTATGTAATAAAAAAAAATAGGTATTTTTTTGAATATAAAAAGGCATTTGACTGATAATCATACAAAATCACTAAATAAATTGGAATTTTGTGAGTTTAGGGTTACTGCTGTCTGCTCTTAACCTTTTCAGGATCATACTTAGATTTGAGGTCGCAAAATACTAGAGTATATTTCTAATATTTAAAGGCTTCACTAATAACCTCTCATGAATAAACTAATTAATAAACAAACAATTATTTTGAGTTAGAAATGCATAAGCAATTTTCTTTTTTCATCAAAGATTTGAAAATTATGTGGAACATTGTATTATATTTTAAACCTTAGCTTTACAATTTGAAGATTTTATAAATTGTTTACTAAAAAATAACATTTTCGTAGTTTTTACAAAAACAGTAAAAAATCTGAACAAACATTTATTAAATTTTAGTTTTTTAAATTAAATTCTATAACAACACATACACCAGTTGTATACTAACAACTGAGTAAATAAATACTTGTTACTACCGAGTGTTTTTAACATCATACGATGTACCTATTGTAAAAGTATATAGGTACAATAATTATTACAATTGCAACTTTTTTTTTTATTATAAAACAAGAATATAATAAAACACAAAATACAACCAGTGACGGCTATCCTATATTTCAAGTGTATCGACGGATACTCATGATTTTAGGGTGGGTGGGTAGTTGAGTGCTTGCTTGACATATTATAGGTATTATATTATAATATAGTGTAAATAGCAAATAGTATACATAATTACAGACATACAGTACTTTCTGTATTGCACTAATTAACTGAATTCAATTGACAAATCTCTACGCTGGTTGCAGTAGCAGTCTTAAGGGACATACAGCTTGCACTGATGCTGAGGGAATAGTTATGGCGATGCGTTACAATGATTCTAATTTCTAATATACTATTAACAAACCCCGCGTCCCCAGCTCGTAATAATATTAATATATTATGATAGTATATAACACACGGCCGCTCGACTGAAAGTTTGTTAATCCAAATATACCTATTTTTAAACTATTTTCGAAATATTGGGAAGAATTACGTAGAAGAAAAACAATATTTTAAGAAAAAAATAATTACTTTTAAATTATAATCAGGGTCTTGCTATAATGCGATTATGGTGTTGATAATATACAAGAAAAGGGCTGTCAATTCCAACTGCCAATTTTTATCTTTATTGTAAAAGTTGTGCCAAAATGTTTATAACAGCAAATTGATTTTTATAATTGGGTACTTAATTTTTGGAAATATAAACATTGATAACATGTTTTGTGCATTGTAGTTGAATTTTAATGAGTAATTAATTTAGTTGCGTCCGTACATTCGTACTCACAAGTTACAACCTACTGAATCTCTTACCTACATTACATAATACATTTGTTTCCTGTATGACGTATGGTGGTTACTGGTTGATGAATATTATAATTTAATCCACCCGATCTACGGCACTTAGTTAGAAGTGTCAATAAGTGTTTAATGAATAATATTTTATTGTTATTTTCATTAAAATGTCTGAATTACATAAGAGTTTGGTTTGCTTATGCGGAAAACAAAAATCCAATTTAAATGATACCAATTGGAAAAGGCACATAAGTGCATGTAAAATTAGTAGTTGAAAGGTAAAAAGTTTCAAAAACTATATTAAAAAATATATTAATATTAAAATATTACTATACTTTTTTAAAAAACGAGATAATTCGTTTGTTGACGAGGCATTAACATCAGGAAAAAGTAAGTACAATATGAATTCGACTTTAATAGTTTAATTATTGAAGATTTCAAACTACTACCTATACTATAGACTATAGTAGTATAATGAGCCTATAATATATCTAAAAATGTGTTTTTCATGTACCTAAAAGAAAAATGAGCTTACAATGCATCAATGCGGATAGAACCTCGTATAAAAATTCTATAGGCGTTCACGTTACAGAAGCTGAAGGTAAGGCTAATTATTTTTAAATATTGTGTTGATGTTCTGTTGTATTTCTATTTTTTTTTAATAAAAAAGGAAAATGTGTATGCAACTCATAAATATGACTGATGTGAGGGTAAATGCCCAAAAGCTAAAAGGTAGTAGGTATTATATGTAATAACTAATAAGTACCTAAACAATTAGTGATTAATTATTAAAATAATATTACTTTATAAGTTGCATAAACTATTATAATTCTGATTTTGTTACATTTTATAGAGATTGCAAATCGAGAACTGCCAAGCCTGGAGGTAAATGAATATGCTGATGTTATTCAGGAAGTCTTGAAAGGTAATGTTGCTGAACTAGAAGGTAATTATTTAGTACACTTTTTGAACTGATATAATCACTGATCTGCTAAAATACTATTAATTTTAGGTATTAGATATAATTTATAAATTAATTTTAGATTCTGAGTGGAACGATGAATGTATTGATTTTACAATAAAGTGTGTTTTTTATTTTTATTTTTTTATGTGTTTGTGTACACGATAAGTAGTCGAAATAATGATTGGATTTTCAACTTCAGTATCTTGTTCGATGGGAAAGAGAATATCATTGGTGCATTGGGGAGGTCAAAATTAAAAATTTCAAAAAAAAAATGTCTATAAAAAAGTCAAATTAAATTTTTATGAGCGTTTGAAGTTCATATTTTCACAATATTGGATATTCACTCGATTTCTCATGTAGCGGTTTTGTTATTTTATTGTTATTCAAAAATGAATTACTGTAGATACATAAAAATTTTACTGAATGTTTATATTTTTATTTTCTATACACTATACAATTTTAAAAATATTTCGACTTTTTTTGAGCTGCTTATGGACATTGTCAGTTTTCAATTTTTTTTAGTTTTTTTTTGTATAAATATCAATTAAATTTTATTTGTTGGGTAAAAAAGCATGAAAATTTAATGCCAGACTCCTGGTATATTTTTACAATAGCAGTTGAAAAATATTAAAAATACATAGGTACATTTTTTTTTTATAAGGATTTAAATTTCGAATTTTGACAAAATTTATCAATTTTAAATTTTAATAATTATTTTGTAGTTAAAAATTTATAAAATGTTCAATTTTTATAGCTAAGGATTGACAATTTAAAACAAAGTTCCACGTGAAAAATGTAAATATTCAGTCAAAATTGCATGTACCTACGGTCATTTGTTTTAGAGTTGCACCAAAAACCAAAATCGATTTTCTCGAAATCAGATTTTGCTTAAAAATTCCAGTTTTTCCTTAATTTTTCTTTTGTTTTTCATGTCGCTTTTGAAAACTACTGGGAAATGTTTACTTTCGACCCCCGAAAGTACTAACTAGATTCACTTTCCTATCAGAAAAGTTACTGTTGAAGAAAATCCAAGCATTTTTACTGTCCTATAAGGTGATGACAGACACAAAAATTAAAACATTTTGGAAATTTGGAACAAAGTTCCACGAAATAGGTTATATATAAATTACTTTATTCACAATAATATTATCAAATATACTTGGTAATATCATAGGCTGACTGACCGTTTTCGCTCAGAATCGTTTTTCTTATACAATGATATTATATCATTGAATTCAAATTTTACGCCATCCATTACAGTGACCCACTTGTAACCTACTGTACAGCAGAGCGACATCCACTTACCCACCTTTTTGTTTGTAAAAAGATTGTTATGAAGATCATACTACCAAAGAAGTTGAAAAAATATTAACAATGCTAAAATAAATGGTAATGTTTATATTTATTTAGTATGCTAAATCTGCATTTTGTATGTACAGTAGGTACATACACATAGTTTTCAAAACTTTTACAGGTACTTTTCAAATACCTATTTTATCATGGTTTTTGTGAATATTTTTTTAGAAAAAACCAGTATATGTAATGTCAATATTATTAGCGAAAAGGTGTAACACATTTTCTCAATATTTCGCATGTGTTTGGAATGTGTATTTAGTAAAATAAAAATACATACACATAAAAATTCACGAATAATCAAACTTCTATTTTTCTGTCTCTAGTTATTATAATTTTGTATTAAAATAAAATAACTATTATTATCATAATAGTTTGTACTATGGTAATTTTACAAGTTAGGGTATGTTTAATTGCTATTTTATTTGACCTTGTTTTTTATTTATTATAGAGTCAGGCCTGTATTTATGGTTGGGGGATGGCAGGGTGGGCTATTATTACCCCTCCTGATGGTACTTGGAGGGCGGTAAATTTTCATGAACTTTTTTTATTATTGAACCAACATAGTTATAACTTTGAAATTAAGTAAAATGTTTTTTTCTTTATGTATTTTTTCTCTATATGATTTAGTGGAGATTTCTTGGAAGTTTATTTTAGGATGATATTCTCTCAAATTCTTTTTTATACTAACAATAATAATTTCTTGGATAACTGATAACGGCATGATTACAACCGAAGCTAGCGTTGTTGTAAATAAGTAAAACATAACATAATAATAATGTTTATTTTACTTTTACGTAATACTTACGTCTTGATTATTTATAAAGTTAAGATCAGAAAAAATGTAATTAAAATTACATTTTATTATTTATTTTTATAATATGAGTACCTAAAAAGCAGTGGTTCCCAAGCTCTTCTATTCTACGCCCCTCTTTGTAGATTTTCAAAAATCTCGCGCCCCCTCCTATAAATTGAAAAAAAATCGATCACCTTTTTTGGTGTACTTTACAAATAAACTATACAATATTCGGAATGACAACTTTTTTATTGATGATTATAATTATGAAATATAAATAATAGTAAATAATATAATGTAACAATCAATTTAAGTGAAATATTATAGTAAAAATTAGCATAAAATATTAATAGTAGTAAATAAAAAATACATAATGAAACTAATAATTAATGTTAATGCTGAAAACACTTTTCTTTGGACAGTTTTTTATGTTTAGCTCAATATTTGATAGAGAACACCTTAAGTCAGATGCGACATCCAAACGATTTCTATGTTAGTTTTTTATAACTGCCATGCTGGAGAACCCAGATTCACATAAATTAAGTAGATGAAAATTAAAGAACTTTTAAAGCTTCATTTGAAATTTAATGATAAATGGGTTGGTATTTTACCCAAAACTCTTCCAAAGAGCTACCACTGTTAAAATCTATTTTCGCTCGTGAATCGTTCTTCAGCTCGATTACCTGTTATTTTATTATATCTGGCAATGTGTCTACGTTAGTACTGAATGGACAACTTGTTAACATATATTGACAACTTTTGTTTGAAAAATTTGGATAATATCAAGTGAATTCATCAGTCAAACTGTCGAAGATGTTTAATCACTATATCTTTCAATCCAGCAGGTTCTTCTTCATCAGAGAGAAGTTCGTTCAGTCGACGGAAAGATGAAAAATCAGGAGTCTCTTTGTTTACTCGGCGTTTCCACAGCTGTATTTTTTCTAGAAATGAGTTGATAGAAACGTTGGCGATTATGACGTTCGTATTCCTCCCTTGTAATTTGAGATTTAAGTTGTTAATAGTCTCAAAAAAATGTGCTAGGTAAGTGAAGTAGAATGTGAAATTTTCATCAGTAAAATTTTCTGGAATATCGTCTTTTCCTAATTGTAAAAGCATTACTTCCACTTCAGACTTTAATTCGTACAAACGCCCAAGCATATTCCCTTTGGATAACCAACGATACTCGGTATGGTATAATAAAACAGAAAGGATAGCTCAAAACAAAGAACCTTAAAAAGACTTGAATTAAGAGCACTGCTTTTGATGATATTTACAACTTTTATACATATTTCTAGTACATTTTTAATTTCAGATGGCAACGTTTTTGCAGCTAATGCTTGTCGGTATATTACACAATGAGAACCAATTATTGAAGAATTTTTATCTTTTGCAATCTTTGCAAAACCCGATCGTGATCGTAGCATTGCAGGGGCAATGTCTGTACACACACCTACAACATTTTTCCATGAGAGACCATTCTGCTCAAAAAATATATCGATGACCGACAAAACGTCACTGCCTTTTGAGGTGGAATTTAAGGCCTGGGAAAACATAAGCTCTTCTGCAATGGTCTTTTCATTTATAAAACGGCATTAAACTAATAACTAACAACAATCGGCCACATCAGTTGATTCATCACACTAAATTGCAAAAACTACGGAATTTTAGATTCTGAACAGAGCGATGAATGTATTAATTTTACAATGATGTGTGTTTTTTTATTTTTGTGTCTGTCATCAGTAAAACTGCTCCAATTTTCTTCAACAGTATCTTGTTCTATGGTAAAGTAAATTTAGTTGGTGCATTCGGGAGGTCAAATTTTCAAATTTTCAATAGTTTTTAAAAACGCCAGGATAAACTTCTTTACATAGTAAAACTTTCAAATTATTTTTACTCTATTTGAGCTATTTGAAGCCATAAGAGGTTTATCAAATTTCGTAAATTATTTTTCAGTTAGAAACTCTTAGAGTTTTTTTTTATACAATCATACCTCTAATTTTAATAGAAGATTCCCAACAAGTTTACTACCATAATCAAAAAAAAAAAAGTTCACTTGAAATTTACGCTATTTATAGTTATGAGATATTTTCGATTTTTATTATTTTTTTTTTAACTATTCAATTTGAGTATTTATACAAGTAGGTTACCTATTTTGCTTGGTTGATACAACGTCCAACGTCTCTCCTCAGAATAGATTTTCGTAAGCAATAATTCATCATTGAATTCAAATGTAACACATCCACAACGATGAATGTATTGATTTTACAATGTGTTTTTTTTCTTATTATCACCTTTTAGGACAGTAAAAAACGTTGGATGTTCTTCAACAGTAATTTTTATGATAGGAAAGTGAATCAAGTTGGTACTTTGGGGGGTCGAAAGTAAACGTTTCCCAGTAGTTTTTAAAAGCGACACGAAAGCAAAAGAAAAATTAAGGAAAAACTGGAATTTTTAAGCAAAATCTGATTTCGAGAAAATCGATTTTGGTTTTTGGTGCAACTCTAAAACAAATGACCATAGGTACATGCAATTTTGACTGAATATTTACATTTTTCACGTGGAACTTTGTTTTAAATTTTCAATCTTTAGCTATAAAAATTGAACATTTTATAAATTTTTAACTACAAAATAATTATTAAAATTTAAAATTGATACATTTTGTCAAAGTTTGAACTTTAAATGTTTGTAAAAAAAATTGTGCCTATATATTTTAAATATTTTTCAACTGCTTTTGTAACAATATATCAGGCGTCTTGCGTTAAATTTTCACGCTTTTTTACCCAACAAATAAAATTTTATTGATATTCATAGAAAAAAAAAACTGAAAAAAAATGGAAACTGAAAATTTTTTATGTATATTTATCGTGTATAAAAAATGCAAATATAAACAACCATTGAAAATTGCATGTACGTATATACGATCATTTGTTTTAGAGTTACACCAAAGGCCGACATCGATTTTGTCAAAAACAGATTTTGCGTAAAAATTCCCGTTTTTCCTTACTTTTTATTTTGTTTTTCCTGGCGCTTTTGAAAACTTACTTTAATTTTGACCCCCAAGTACCAAGTAGATTTACTTTCCTATCAGAAAAGATACTGTTGAAGAAAATCTATGCATTTTTACTGTCCTTAAAGGTAATGACATACATGAAAAAATATTTTTTTTAAAAACATACATTATACAATTATGATGATAAAATATTCTTTGAAAAAGCAAAAATTATTTGAATGTGTGGCATCAACAGCATCTAAATTTTGAATATAAAATGAAAATAATCTATTATAATATATTATTATTACATCTTATTAGGTACATCTTCTAAAATGAAAATAAAAACCAAAATGAAAATGAAAATACAATGTACTTACCTACATTAAAATAATACTAATGTAATTTGTGATTTCCAATGACCAATTGAGCTAAGTAGATACTTGAAAATGTTAAGCGCTTCTTCTGCATGGGAAAAATAAACAGTTGTATACAATTAAACTGTGTTAAAATTGTTGGACATTATCAAATTTATTCACTTAAATGTTTTTTTAAAGAAAATATTGATAAATATAATTTTTTTATGGTAACAAAATAAATAGTCGTGGCTGCATGATTAAAAATTAAAATATGCTAATACTCTGTTTGAAGAATGTATATAATATATTATATTGTCTGATGTATATCCGCTACAAGCAAACAAGTTATTAGTAATAGATTTATAAATCTAAAAATATTAACAACAATATTTATTGGTACCTATATAACTTATAAGCTACAAATCGTTGGCGCAAATAGGGGGGGGGGAAGGACTTAATTCCCAAATTCAAAAGTCCGTACTTAGCACTAAGCATATATAATTTTTAGAAAATACTATAGGAAGATCGTGGGGTTTTAGTCCCCCACCAAAATATTGGGCTATTTACGCCTATGCTACGAATAATAATATATTATTATACTTAAAATTTTTGTAAGTCGAAAAAAACACTAGTTCCTGTTATATTATTATAATATTTTGATACTTCGATATGATTATTTTATTGTTAACCACTAACTTTTACAGTTTTTTACATTTTTATGTTTCGAATTGTTGAGACAGATAAAATATAAAAATCATTACAGAGTATTATATTATGAACATTGTATAGTGTATATTAGATATTTAATACAATGGTGAATGGGTCACCAAATAAATCATAGATAGGTACACTTGTACACTTATCTATGTTATATGTTGCAGGTATTATATAGGTACACTGTAACGCGAGGAGTATTCCGTATTTATTATACCTATCAATCAATTAAATCAATAATCAATTATGTAACAATCAACGATTTAACAATGTTATTTTGAGAATTCCAGAGTATAGGTATACCTACCAATCCTGACCTAATTTTTTCTAATATGTTAATAGTTAATACTGCTGAATCCTCTAATTTGATTTTGTAGCATATAGTTTTATGAAGTGCATGGGTTTGCTCAATTCACGATAAAATTATTTTCTAATAGTTGTATAATTTTTATTTTGAAACAAAAATGTTTTTTAGTCTTAGTTATTTAAATAGTTAATAGTGCCTTTTCTTACATGGTATGTATTATGTATAAGAAATATGAATTAAGTTCAATTTTGGATTTGAACGTAGCCCGTGGGAATTACATAGGAGGTTATCAAATATCTGTAGTGCCAAACAAAGCAATATAGGCTAAATATTACGAACTAATTATTACATTAAACGGTCAGGCTATTGTATTAATTGTACATTTATCATTTGCATGTTTATTAAAAATCATATACCTAGATAAAAATTTCATAATTCTTGTCAAGTGCCATTAAGACGTGAATGTATACCAACAAAATATGTTGTTATTTTTTCTTTCTAAAAAGTATTTTTTAGTGGGACTTTGTTCATATTATTATTTATCATGGATTCTAAAATAAAAACATTTGCCCCCTGCCCAACAGAGTGTAAGCACTGAAAGCGCATGGCTCCACACCCGTGCGCATGTCTATGAGCTGCACATTTATGCACAAACGGAAATTAAAGCTGCAAATTTCGATAGGAGGGGTGATAAAATGTATCTGATTTGAATTGAGGAATATATCGAAATTTATGTTTCAAAATGATGAGGTGGGGAGGTTAACCCTTCGACGCGAAACGGTCGCGGCGAAATGTCCAAGACCCTATTATAGGTACCTTACCAATTTGAATGTACATTTTACATCATTTACAACAGATTACATACATGTCTACAAAAAGGTTGTTCTAAACTGTTCAAAAGTCTTAAGTTATACAAATTTTTGATATGAAAATTATGATTATAATTTTTATTATTATTAGGTATTGATTTATAATATTGACTTTATATACCTACTTATAACTTATAGATAGGTAATTGAAAGGACGTTAAAATGTGTTAAACCTTTAAAGCATAGTTTTCTAACTTGTACATGAAATAATTTATTATTCATATAATATTGGGAAAATATATTACTCAGCTTCGCCAGTGATCAATGGCTCAGGTGGTGGATTCAAAACAGGCGATTTAACTTTACTCGAACAACATATTCCGAGTGATTCATCTTTGAATTTTAATGCTTGTCAATGCGTTCTAACTTTATTCTTACTCTCGGCTTGATGCAAGAAATAATTAATGTCAGGATTACACTGTAAACCAATAGGTTCAAGTTTTTCTATTTGATTCGATTGAATCAATTGCATTCGTAAACGATTATTTTCACATTCAAAATTCCGACCAGCATATGACAAGTTTGATCGTGTTAGTGCGCAATTCGGGCTTCGTGTTGTTCTACTGTTTCATTAGAACACGACTGTGACTGTTGTAATCTTACTGATTCAACTCGTTGTTTATGTTCTTCTTCGGTATTCGGAAAAAAAAGCCCCGATATCAAAATACAGTAAAAAAAGCCCCGAACTAACTAAATACATAACACATTTTCATTATAGTGTACATTTTATAATTTAATATTTGTCTATAGGTAACCTAACCTTTTTTAGACAAAGGTATATTCTATAACCATATATATATATGTATAGTATATAATTTTACATCATAATAATATTTAATAAAATAATGCACCAAATATTTATTTAACTATAGATATACATTTGAAATATAAAAGATTAAAGTATAGTAGGGTAATAAAAGTAATTGCAAGATAAAAGATTGCAGCTATACTTATGTTTACTTTATAATAATTAATAAGTAATACATAATATATAATATGTTATTGAACTATTTATTATATATATTTTGATTTATGGTTTATGTTATATTATTTTTTAACAGTGATTTAATTAGTTATTGTTTAATGTCATATACTAGATGTATTTTTTTTTATAGTTACCTTTTAATAAAATAAATGTATTGTCTAGTATAATAAATATTAAATTAGATACATACCTAATAATATAATAATTAATGAAAAACAATTGTTACTAAACTAGTATTTTAGAATATTATATGTTTTATGGTTATAGATATTATATTAAAGAAGTGTTAGGTACATTGATAAATGTAATGATTATATTATGATTATATTTAATTATGTAAATCATAATAAAAAAGAATAATGTATTTAGTTGGTACGGGGCTTTTTTTCTTATGACGGGGCTTTTTTTTCCTAGATTCTCTTCTTCAGATTCATTCATTCTTCGTGATCTTGTTCTCCTAGCCTTATTTGTGCGACGCCCAATATCTCGTCGTTTTGGTGGCATTTTAAATCAGCAACAATATAAGTAACACCCCGAAATTAAATATCAAACAAAAACAACTGTAACATTTACATTTTTCATTTTTTTTTTATGAAGAATACATTCACACTGTTGACAGAAAACCTATAGTTCCTGTAATTTTAGCTTTGTTTTTAAAAAATATAGCCGTTAAGTGTCAAATTATTCATTTGCGGTCTTCAAATGAAGTGCCGATTCATACACGAAATAATTAATTTTTTTTATTCATATTATTTCATATAACAACAAAAACTGATAACAGCGGCAACAGTACAAATAACGGGGGCCAAACGCCCTGTGGTTAGGTAAATAACATCACATAACTCCCGGGGGCCAAATGTCCTATATTAATAATAGACAAGGACGAAACGTCTGAGGACTCACTTTTTTGACGGGGGCGAAATGTTTTTTTACCTATTCTATTATGTTACTGATGAGTTTCATTTCATAGCATTTGAGACGCTTTATTAAATGTCGTAAAATGTTATGTTACTCTTTAAACTTACCCAATACAATACGGTGATACACTGACACGGTGTATCAGACATCAGTGTATACGAGTGTTGTACTACTATATAGGTAGTATATAGGAGTATAAGTACCTAGTATTTTAAAAACATTGTTTACTATTTAAAAGCTCATATTATATATTATGTATTTCAAACTTAGAATATATAAAAACTACTTTGATTGTTTTAAACAAATGTTAAATGTGTGCTACCTACTTGTACATATAGCACTACTTACACGGAAAAAAAATTACTATAATATTATAGTTAAACAAATTATAGTAAATATAACTATTTTATAGGTAAAATAACTAAAATGATTAACTTACTATTGCTATATAAATATAGTTATTAGTTATGGTTAGGTTTACTATATTTTATAGTTCATACAGTTTTTAATGTTTGAATTAACTAAAAAATATAGTTAAAATAGCATCGAATAGTTCGAATAACTATAATAACTTGACTATAATATTTTAATAAATCTGATTAATCTTATAACTATCCCTATAGCAATTATAATGCACAGTCAATCCTATTATTTGTATAGTACAAATAACTGTTTTGTTTTTTCCGTGTAGTAGCATGACGTATAAGAAAAATATAATAAACTATATATTTATATAGGTATATTAGAAGAAGAGCCGCTTCTCAGTGACATTTGTGCTGTTTTGGCATGAACTAGAAGTAAATTGATTCACTAGGTTTATAGTTTTTCATAGTTAAAGAATAGGGACTGCCTCACAAGAGTTTATATGAAAACTGCCATCGCTATACGCTTATTTTTTTTTGCGAGCGCAACGCCCTTTTTTGGGATTAAGTGTTTGGGGAATAAAATTAAATAAATAAAATAAAATTGTACCAACATCAATAATATAATATATTATATTAAGATTATTGTGAGCGCGTTTTCGTATTTCGTAGGCATGTTTGTCTTACGATATTTTTTTTTAGTATGATGGCTAGTGGCTACCTATTATAAATTATAATATGTATGTATTTAATACTATGTATGCACAGTTCCGCATTAGACATTTTGCGCCCTGATGCAAAAAAAATTTGACCCCCCCCCCCCTGTAAGGGGACTAACAACGGAAAATATGGTAGATAGATGAACCTTTTAGATTTTGAGCAAAGAAAAGAATATTTCTTATACAATAACGTGTGATTTTTTTTTTAAATTATTTAATAATTAATAAAATAAATTGCATTTTAATTAATAACGGTCCTGTGTATGTATTTTCTGCTTATAACGGATACCATGTTTATGTTTATAGGTACTTACCACGGTTGATGAGATTATACCTATGTAGTATGTACCTAAAAACTAAGTAACTAATACCTCTAGACGCTATATACCTATCTACTTATAACACTTACCAAATTTCTATCTATAATCTATAGTTAATTTTATAGTTCATCTATAAAACGTATACAAGTACTAGCATACCATCTTTAACTTATTGAAATACAAAAATATTTTATTATCCCAAAACTGCAAAATGAATACGAAATTGCATTCCAATAGTAAGTATCAATAGGTACCTATAATATTTATTAATTTATTATGCTAATAAGTAATAACAATGTTCTTACCTTAAATATATATAGGTAATACTGTAATAGTGCTGTGAATAGTAAATTTAATAATCGTTCATATCAATGAATTTTATTCTGAATTTACAATTAGAGAAACATACATTTGATTCTAATTTCTAGACAGCCATTTTAAATACAAAATTGTATTTTTCATATCTTAACATATTTTAGACGTTATATTATGGCAAAGTCATAGTGCGTGTATAACAAATTCCGTGGCACATATAGGTACATAGAATTTTAGTAAGTAAGTACCTACTATGAATAATCCTACCTTACAAGAGGCCACAGTGTGTATATCATCAATGACATCGACCATAACTATGTATTTACTATGCGTTTTACTTCGGGAGGCTGAATCGTAGCATGTTTTCAGGAGTAATATTTAGGCAATTCATATGACATATCTATTTGAATTGTGCCAATATGCAAGTAAAATATTAACAGTAGTGTGTTATCGCTTTTGTCAGTTGCTCTGACGAGCACGCACATGTAAATACGTCACGGAAAATAAAATATATTTTTGTTTGTATAACTATAAAAACTACTAAAAACGATAGGAAATTGTACTGATTGAAATTTAAAAAAAAAAGTTCTAAAAATTTAAAAGCAATTTCCGAAATAGCCTAGGTATTTTGTCAAAGATCACACATTACGCAGTGGCTTACTTAATCACAAGGTACACTCAACGACTACTGTTCAGCAGTGGTTTATTACCAACTAACCTTTTTTTTAATTAACTCTTAAATATTCATAAAAAAAAATTGTTACCTATCTAATAGATTATTATAGGTATGTACTTAGGAACCTATTTATTGCTACAAGCTAACCCTAAATATATTTTAAATTTTTATTTTTATTTGTTTTCAAATTTTAAGATGATATTGTAAATGAAAGAACGAAACTAATTTTGATGCGAATAGAAAATATAATTCTAAATGTCATCAATAGTTTATGCAATAATAATAAGCTCGTGATTAATTTAACTAAACTGTCCAATTGGTGAGTACCTAACCTACATAGAACAAGAAACATAAATATATTGATATACTAATTGGCTATTAATCTATATCCTACGCATATAAATTAAATATGCGAAAATTCGCTGATATAATTTTTAGAATGTTTTTGAAAGACTTCTGTTTATATTAATTATATATATCATTATGTTTCCTGTAGGTCTAGTTGCGTTTATGATAATAAAAATCATATGATAACTAAAACTTTACAATTTCAAACCAAACGAAGTCGAATTAACTTCACATCATAATTTACCTTTTGTCAAAAATTTATAAAAATTTAATGACAAAAAAATCATGTACAACAAGGTAAAGTATATCACAATTAATAATATTTACTTATGTAGACACTTATTTGACTTAATATTTAATTGTAAATCCATTACAGTTAGATATCTAGCTTAGATAAGTTAAGTCAATAAGTATAATTTAATAAGCATTTTTTTTTTTTATTTCGAGTATGAAATAAATGCATTTGTTTTATGATACATGATTTTTATTTGAAAACTTTTTGGGAGAGTGAAAAACTGAATAATATATTATATTAAGTAATATTGTACAATATTCATTGCATCACATCTGTAGTTAGAAAATTTCTTATTTAATATTAAAAACCTATAAAAGTGTGGCTGAGCGGACTAAGGCGTCGGTTCACCTCGTTTATGGGTGATACTTCCCTCCGGGCAGACATCCGTCTAGAAAGAGAGGCCACTATCCCCCGGACCGGGCATGACAGATACCTACGGGTGCCCAAATCAAATATTCGGCCAAAACAAACGCACGTGTAAATAAATCCATAGTACCACAGCCTAATGACCTATTAGTAGTTGAAGCCTTAACCCTAATAAAAAAAGTAATACCTAGGTACAAAAAAATTAGAAAGTGTATAAATATTCTGAAATATGGGCTATAGAGTGGTGTTATTATTGTTAAATATAATATATATTTTATTTAATTGCAATTTCAATTATTTCAGAGAACTATACTACGGAGACACGATTCTATTCAAACATAGTAATATTGTAAGGAAGGCACTTATAGATATATGTTGTTTATTAGGTGTAAAATCTTGGGAACTGGGTATTACATTAACGTCTAGTGGCTTAGTAGCAGGAAATCTAAAGATTTATATGTCTAATGGAAAAATTCTTGATTGTTCCGGTACCACTGAAGGTAAAGTATTAAATTCTCAGTCCTTTAAATTTATCATTTTAATATTTTTGCATTTTATTTCAATAAAAATTGAAAAATTGGTGGTTATCATAGCAACCCAAGTAGGTATTAAATTCTAGCACGGTATTTTTTCTAATATAAAATATACCTATGCAGCTGATTACTACTTATCGTTTTTGAACTTTATAAATGGTTTATTTTATGGTAATTTATTTGGTAGGTATCATTTACTGCCATAAACTTAGACACACTTACCAACTTTTAGTTTTGAACTTTAAAACAGACTATATTTACTAGTACCTATTTGCTGAATATTATAGATACCTAATAGGTATTTTATGGTTTTAGGTATACAAATACCTCAGGATATTTTAGAGATAGATAGTTTTGAATCAAAAGCAAAATATATTCTAATAGTTGAAAAAAATGCATCATTTCAAAAAATTATCAATGAAGGGTTGTTGAAAAAAAATAAATGTACATTTGTCATGATAACTGTAAGTTATATAAGTACTATAATTATTAAATACCTATACATTTTATTTATTTTTAATACAATTATTTTAACTAAAAGCTACCCATATTAAAATATTTTTTAGGGTAAAGGATTTCCTGATATTAATACCAGGTTGTTTGTGAAACAGTTGTCTTGTAAATTAAATATACCAATATTAGTCTTAGTGGATGCAAATCCTTTCGGTATAGAAATAATGTGTGTTTACAGATTTGGCTCCAATGTAAGAAATAAGTAACTACAATATTTGCTTTATAAAATAATATATTATATATGTTGATCTAATAAATGTAGGTAATAAAATTGTGTTTAATTTTTCTAATGATTGTTAATTTTTTTTTTTAGTCAATGGTTCATCAAAACGAAATGCTTTGTGTGCCATCAATAAAGTGGCTAGGAGTTTATCCTACAGACATAGAATCACTTAATTTACCAAGTATTGCATTAACAAATTTGGACCAAGACCGATTGAAATCTCTTTTAAAAAGATCTTACATAATTCCAATCATAAGCTTTTGCAACAGGTATCACTAAAATTAAATAATACTAAGCAGGAATTAGGGAGTTACTAGGTATTATCATTTGTTATATTTATGTGTATAGTGTATATACAATAGACGTATAAATTATACAAAATATAAATATTACAACCTAATATAGTTATTCCTATAAAGGTGGATAATTTATAGTTAATGGTTTTGTGTTTAGATTCTTTAATTCTCAGTAGAGCGTTTAAATTATTTATATAATATTTACACACAATTTAAATGTTGATGCCCTAAAAAGCTCTTTAAGTGTCCAATCATCCAATCATTTATAAAATAGAAATAGAAATAATAATACAAAATGTAGTAATCAAGCATTCAATTTTAAAAACCTATAATTTTTATTGCCAACTTATAGTTTATTGATAAATGAAATTCCGATTTAAATTGTTTTATCTGGGTTCAATCTTACAATGTTTTACTTCTATAGCTAAAATTATCAATGTACAAACAATTTCCCAAAATAATAACATGAATTAAATTATGAGTAATTATTGTTTAGGTATTATTGTTATATCATTTAAACAGAAAATCAGAAATTGAGTCATTGACAACATTCACTCAAACATACCTAACTGAAGTTTATATTAAAGAAAAAGTTCTTACTCAAGAATTTATATAATAAAAGGATATTCCTACAAATAAATTATCTAATAATATAGTTTATATATCAGTATAAATAGTTTTTGATTAGTATTTAATAGTTTAAATAATAAAACACAATATTCTTAATAATATTATACATAGGTATTAATTGGACAACTTGCCAAAAATTATTTTATATATTTTCACAATCTATTCTGGTTGTATTGAAATTAAAAATGTTAACCGTCTGATACTTAAGTAATGTTAAATGTATGTAAGCTTATTCTAATGTATATGGTAATATGACAATATAGTATAACATGAAAAATCTTTCAACATCTATTTTTAATAAAAAAAAAAATAAGAATAGCTAGATATATTTATTAATATAACTATGTATATCAATTTTATTTTATATTATGTACTTTTTGTCATTTAAAATATTAAATTTTATAGTAATTATAATACTAGGAGTAAAAAAATCAAGTATTAAATTTATTTTATGTTCTATTACTTTTGGCAAATGTAGCCCAATTTGCTAATGTAGGCATAAAACACCAAAAATCTTTTCAATTAAATATTTTATAATTTAATTCTTTTAAACAGTTTAAGATGTATGTCTAATCTTTGTCTCATTAACAGGGCCGTTCTGACAATCGGCCTAAAATTGCATTATCGTCACTCGGTAGTTGCATTTATTATGATTTATGCCTATAGGTTAAAGGGGCAATGCGCAAATAGACTTAAAATATAGTTGGTACCTTGTACTTACAACAATATGAAGAAGTAAATTTAAAAACACAACACATCATATATTTAAACTCAATATAATAAAATTGATAATTGAATAAGTCAATAAATATAGTGAGTACCTAATACTGTTATTTTTGAATTCAATGATAAATCATTGTAAACAAAAAAAGATTCTGAGCGGAGACGTTGTACAGCCTAGCATACTAGTATAAATAATAAAATTGAATAGTTAAAAAAAATTATCAAAGATCAAAAATATCCCATGGCTATAAATAGTGTGATTTTCAGGAGAACCTTTTCTTTTTGATAGAGGTACAAAAAATTGTTGGGAACTATCTTTTAAAATTTCTTATGTTAGATATGAAAAGATAAACTTTTATGAATTTCTAATTAAATAATTTAGAAAATGTGGAAAAATTATCGAGGCTATGAAACGCACAATATGGGTCAAAATAGTTTGAAAATTATACCATGTATGGAAAATGGTAATATAATATTTGGTGAACTTTTCAAGAGACTATGGCTATTTGTTTTGGAAAAACAACAAAATATCAAAAATTGATTAGTGGGATTTCGATTATTTACTGCTGAGTATCAAATATCATAAAAATTATAAGTTCAAACATTCATTGAACATTTTTGCTCGTTTAAGTAAACTTTTTTTTTGTTAAAGGTAGAAAAACGTTTGTGAAATCTTCTGTTAACATTTTTAATTTTAGCTATGGGAAAAAAAACTTTTCCAACTTAAAAATAATTTATAAAATTTAAAAAATATTACCATGTATGGAAAATGGTAATTTTAACATTTAGTTAAAATTTATGGTGTCATTATAACAAAATATCAAAAAGTGCTACACAAAAATTTGTTAATTTACCAATGAAAATCATATATTCTAAAAAATTAAAAATTTAACGCTCATAAAAAATTAATGTTACTTTCCGGTAAAGATTTTTTTTTAATAGTGTAGAACCCATTTGTGGGCAATTTTCTATCAAAAATTCCAATGTTAGCTAAGAAAGAAAATACTTTTGTAAAAAGTCAAACAATTTGAACTTTAAATGACTATAAAAAATAATTGAGACCAAAAGGTACTTAGCATTAAATTGTTAAGCTTTTTTTACTAAGAGAAAAAGTTTTTATCAAGAATAATTTAAAAAAATTTACGAAACTCAAAAAATTTCCTCAGGTTCATACATACCTAAGACATTAATATCAACAATCGATTACAAATAAAGAACCCAAATTTATGATATTGTAAGAAAGTAACTTCAGTGTGAAATAATTAATTACGATTACCTATAATAACAAATCAAAATAATAATACTGATTTTGATGATTGTATGTTAAAATAAAAATAATGAACTGTTTGCCAACAATTTTGTTTATGTTTTTTTTTTTTTAAGAGAGTGTCATTAGATTACCGATTAAACTACTTAAGTGTATAAAAAGATAGTTATAAGAAAACATTATTTAGCTTTTGTAAATTAAACTTATACCAATTATTTCAATTAAAAGTATTAATGCAGATTTTATTAAACTTTAGAAGGCCATAGTTAATAAAATGGGAACCAAAATTGATGATTTGACTATCAAAATTTTCAGAAAAAAAAGCTTAACCAGAATCTATTAAAAAATATAGTAGTTGCCATTTGAAAAAATAAAGTTGATTTTGCTATTGGTACACCTGCGTGTTTAAAAATTTTTAAATTGTTATAAAAAAATTGCCTGTTAAGAATAAAGAAACGTGTCTTTTTCGTTTTAACAAAATTCCATGTCATCGATTCTTAATTGTTAAAAAACCGTGCGTATAATGACATAAGATACAACCTGTATATATGTTATTGTACAACATATATACATGTATTTTCAATATAGTATTAAAACCATTACCAGAGACATATACACTGTCTAACTTGGGTTATAGTCAATGATCTAAACCAGTCATTATAAACTCTAGTATCATATCAATCAATATTCAGCCTAGTTTATACTAAAAAAATCAGCAAAAACCAATGATATCGAAGCTTTAAAAAATGTATGGTAAAAATGTATTGTTATATTCTGTGGTAAAAATATTACCAACTCTAATTTTATTTTAATAACAAAAAAAAGTTAGTATTTACTATACGCATATACAGGTATAATATTTATTGAATACTAGACATTAGGAAAATTAATATTTTTAACATAAAATTATTTTATACAACTCTTACACTAAAATGCTTAAATATGTTAAAAAGTTTTCATTAATGTATTGATAAATCAATCTTTAACTAAAAGTAACATTTATGTAACTAACAAACTAAAGGAAGCTTCTTTATGCATCCTTCACACGTTCACAGGGTTTAAAATCAATTCCAAATTGTTCAATTCTTCTGTAATATAAAATAATAAACAATTATATTAGAGAATTGTTTTTGATACATTTTAAGTAATTATATTTAATCATAACATACTTAATGACCATCAACAGTTAATACGAAAATAAGAGATTAAAATTCATAAACGCAAATAATTTATATAACAATAATTAATAATAGTATAAAACTATCAAACATTTCTACTCACTTTTTTAACATTAAAAACTAAACTTAGTTAATTTAAAAGTACAAGAATTTATAACAGTTAACTAGAATGGAAATAAATAACAAAAAATATACAAAAGTAAATAAATCTCATTACCATGAGAATACTATAACACATTCCTAAGATGTACAATAATAGGTACTTAAGCAGATGTTGTACCATGTGTTGTCTCAGTTTTACTAACGCATAACATTCCAAAATGTACGTCCAGCAATACTAATTTTGTATGGTTAGCTTAAATCGGTGCTTAAAATTAAATAATATTAAACTTTGAAGTAAAATCACTATCTGTGGTCGCTTGT
Organism: Sitobion miscanthi; assembly: GCA_008086715.1. Taxonomy (NCBI): domain Eukaryota; kingdom Metazoa; phylum Arthropoda; class Insecta; order Hemiptera; family Aphididae; genus Sitobion; species Sitobion miscanthi. The sequence continues at coordinate 29,325,747 of CM017803.1, forward strand.
TAGATTTTTACGATATTTTATATTTAAATGAGTTATGAATATGTAATATATTAATATTTAAAAATTCACATCATAGGTTCATTAATTCACTTAAAATTAAAATATTGCTAAAAACCAACTTGAGAGAAGAGATAATGTTCTCACATTTAAGTTTGACAAGTCTAATATTTAAGTTAACACCACAAAATTGGAACTGCTTCATGGACGTATATTTTGGTATGTCTATCAGTATAATCTCACAAAACCTAATTCATAGCAAACAAACTATTGTTGCTTCATAACTTGTGTAAATATTAAAAAACTTTTTATTCCAATTCTTTTAAGAATCTGTACTATACACTATATTATTATAGTGTATGATAACTTCACTTTAATTATAAATATTTTATTGAAATTTTAGCAGAATTAGACAGTTATAAATCTATTCTACAATATGTAATTTTATAAATTAAAACTAGTTGTTTCATAAACAATAAATAATCTAATATTATCCAACAATAAACTGTGCTACAGTTCGTGTGTGTCACATAAATTGTATAAGACTTAAATAAGTATCAATCTGAAAAATCCTTCAGTGAATTTTGGGAGATCACACAAGGGATAGTCAATAGTCATGATTTTCTACCACATAAAATGCCTAACAAAAGAAGTTTACCAGTTTAAAAAAAATTGTTGGTGATTCAACTCACCCATAGATTTTTTTTTTACATTATTTTAAATTATGTTTGTTTTGTAATATGTTATTTTAAGATACGTAAATAATAATATTAGCAAGGTTCAGTTTAAACATATTAATATACTAAATAAATAAAAAATAATAATACACTTTTTTTAAAATAAACTAAAGGCAATTGTTTGTAAATGATTTTTTGCTATCTCAAAATGTTGACTGTAGTGACGCCCATGCTGACATATTTTAAATGGTCTTGAATGCAGTTGTAATTAAATGTCTACCGTTATCTGATATTTATTATTTTCTCCACAGTTACCTACACGCGGCAACTGATATCAACTTATAGTAATACTTGTAGCAGGAGTCGGGAAGAGGTCACAGGTGCTATTGAGATATAGTAATGGGTGATGGTAATAAACTGATAATCAGCTTATTCGTACCCATTATCCAATTAACTGAATAATATAGTTGCATGCGACTTATTATTTAGATGTTACCATACTCTCTGTACAGTTTAATTTTATAATATTTATATTGCTCTTTAAATTATTGATATCAACTGAAAGTGTTGATGTTTTATAGCAATTATCTGCAAGCTGAGACTCTAAATACAGGACGTCGGACACTCTTCGTCATTGAAATTTTGTCTGCTATTAAAAGAGTTCAGTTTGTAGAAAGTTTAAAAATTGTCCGCTATTTGGATGTATCTGTTATTAAGAGGTCCGTTAGGGGAGGTTTCATTGTATTGTGTATTTAATAGTTAATTATTATTTCCAAACTTAAAAACTTAGATTTTTAAGGACTTCTATAATAATATATACAAGAATACAGAGCCCTTTAGGTTACAAAAAATGCTTTCAGAAAAGTTTAATCAATAAAATATGTAGAAAATTATAATATCAGACAACTTAAAATGTGTTTAATTGTATTAAATATAAAGAATATAATTGTATGCAATGTAGTTCAAATTTTTCCATAATACATAGGCATTTCTTTCATCCTAAATCACCAAAAATAATATTTTCCAACAGTTACAATTTTTAATTGTATAAGTTGTAGGTACTTCCTATATCCCTATGTATTTCTAAACTTTAAAATAAGTCAATAGGTAACTGAAACAAAAGTAACTTGCCTTGATGAGTGGTGCGACATTTGTGGAAGGCTTAAAACCTCTAGTCATGGCAAAAATTATTTATTGATTTGATATAAAAGAAAAATTTAAAAACAATAAATTTTTTTTATTGTATAATTATTCAATATCATTCATTTATTATTGCCACAATATAAAATATTATACAATATTCATGCCAATGATAGTAATATGGTACAGCCTTACCTCCATAGACCTATATACAGGGTGCAGCAAAAAAAACCTCCTGATTTGTGAAACTAATAAAAACCAAACTAAGACATAATATATTATAGTAGGTATATCGAAAAACATTTTTTATTTAGAAATTGTACACTACACATCATGTATATTTATATCAATTATTTTCAAACTATTCTATAAATTAACTTTTGTGAATTACCTATATCACTTAGGTGGCAACCCTCATTTTCGATACACTGATCGAGTCATTTGATTCGAGTGCTTTAGGCTTTTTTCATAAGGATTTAAGAGGATGAAAGCACACTATTTGTTTTCTCTCTATGATCCACGTGCACATAGAAAATGTTACGTTCACAATTTCACAATAATGATTATAATCATAATAATTTCTCTAAAATTAGAGTAAAATTACCTCAGATGTACATCTCAGAGAGAGAAAACAAATACCTAATGCGCTGACATCGTCTTATGACAAAATTTGAAAATTATTTTGTTCGTTGTAACTATATATAGTTAAGAATGTATAAAATATTTAATTTTCATACCTAAGAATTGAAAATTTAGTACAAGTTTTCATAAATAACCTTAAAATCTAAAAAATAATTAAAAAATATTATTCATGGCCCGTAGGTACTTGAACCTTTTATCTAAAATTATTTTACACATAATGACTTTTCAAATTCAATGTTTTCGGAAACAATAATTAATAGTAGGTATATTGTATACTATTGTATAATAATAGTAATAAGAATTAATAATATATAAATAATTTTTTTTTTAATCCCTTCTTATTGCATCTAGTGATCTAAATAACCAAACTCAGACTGTGATCATTTATTAACAGGCCATCCAAAATATTAAACCAAAATTGAAATAAAAATAACTTCAAATTTTAAAAATTTCAAAAAAATTGAATTTACATTTGCTAAAAATATGACGTTTGTATAATTTATTATGAATGAATATTTTCCATTTCTTATTGTCAATTACCTGCGTTCTTTATCAGACATGGCCATGACAAGTCGCAGGCCGCAGCATTATAAGTTGTAGGTACATTGTCTAAATATAAATTACATTAGGTACCCATCAATAAAATATAATATTCTATAAACTTAAAAGAAAAAGTTTAAATTTTGGTCAAAAAAGAATTTTTTTTATGGCTCTAATTGGTAAAAAAAGTTCGTCACCAGTCATCACTGATCTAGATTCTAGAGCATTAGAGGAACATTATTCTAAATGTCAAATTAAACTTGTATTGTTGCTTATGAGTTATGAGAAATATAGGGATGAGTGAGTACTTTTATATTAGGTACATATTATGGATTAAAAAAATATTTTTAAAATGTTCAACATAAATTAATTTACTGTGTGAATGATCTCCCGATCAAGCCATGATAAATAATACTACTAACAATTACATCGATAAAGCTGTCGATATAAATTATTAATCACAGACTTCTATGGAAGCTATTGTGTAATAAATTACTACTAATGTACCTCCACGGCTACACCCATGATTAAAATAATAATAATATTATTTACATAATATTATTATAAATTATTATATATAATATTATGCATTACACTATTACCATTAATTAAAAATATTTAATATTATTTATCATCAATGCTATTACGTGTTATTTCAACTATGCCTCCTCCACCCGAGGACGTCCCGAGCCTCAACGACCACCTTATCAAACATCAAGTGAACTCTTTTTGCCGCACTCTGTATAATAATATGTTAAATTATGCGTGCCACCATAGATAACAGCATCGAACAAATAACAATGGCATTGGTATTCAGCCATGGGATTCGTACAATCGTAGTAATCGTACTCTATCGTTGGCCTGTTTGTCCATGAAGCCATGGAAATATTGATGAAAACATCGAAAACCATAACAATTATCGCCTAACGGGTATAATACATTTAGTTCTGTTGAACGCTGTACGGACGGTCTCCGGCGGGTTTGACGACTGTCGTCTGCCGATTATTGCTTTAATCGCTGATTTAATGTGCTTATAATTATTATTATTTAGATAAATAGTATTGTACTATCCTTTCGTATTTTGTTTATTCAGAACGTCAAACAGATAATATTATTTTTTAACTTCCGAAAGAAGATAGGAGAACGGTTGAATATTTCAGTAGAGATCTTCGTTTATGTACGTTTTATTTCGCGTCATACATTGTAAATTAATATATCGAAACATAATAGTTAATGAAAATGTTCTCTTTTATTCTGTTTTAATACTCCAACAGATGATTGTCTCGCCCTGCAAAAGTGTATATTGCTGTTAAAACAATATTCATATTCGGACAGTGGTATTCAGAATCAAGGTACCTATTTGTAATTGTGTAACTTTTATACAAAATTCAACAAAATATAATTTTGAGCCTGCGCCAATACATTAAAATAATGAAAACCCGATATTTTTCTTGATTTTATTGTTTTTACATATTAAATGCATTAATAATTAAAGGTTCTAGAAATGGATGCGTGCTTAGCCGTTGATCGTGAGGTCGACAAAGTATTGTCAAGGTTTGAAGACATGAGTAAGAGCTATAATGTTGTATTGCAGCAATTGATTGATAGTCTGGAAATAATACAAAATGATTGGCAAAATAATGCAATTAAAGACGGTAAGATTTTAACCATCAGTAGTTTTTTACAATTAGTAATATCAAATAAAACATACAAATGTAGTGTATAAAATGCTCAGACCAGTTTTTACATTATTTTAATCAGCATAAATGTATGCATTCAATATAATATGAAAATATTATTTTATATTCATGATTGAATAATTTTATTTTAATGAGTTACATATATTTAAAACTTAATTTTCTAAATCAGTATAATTATCTATTCATCTACAATGTCGACAGAATAGATAATTATTTATAAGTAATGTACCTATTAATACATATTTTTGTTCTAAGCACATATGAACATTTTACTGAATTATTATATTGAATTTGTAACTAAATACAATGTATTATATATTCATAACTAGAATAAATATAACATAACTATTTCATAAAAGTACTACGAATAAAAAAAGTTGTACGATATTGATTTATCATTTTTAAATTTAAAGTTATTTTGTATAACAAACAAATTAACATTTGAATATTCAATATACTAAAAAAATATGAACATCATCCATCAATAAATTGTATTATCATTAGATGGGTAAATTAAATAAAAAATAAATCTCAAATAATTGCATTCAAAAGAAAAATCATAGACAAACTTATCATTGTGTTTAACGAACTAAATTACCTGCTTAACAATAAATGCTTTTATAATGTATTTTTAATCATGATTTATTTTTCAGAAAATAAAGAGTCATCAATTAATGATATATCAAATTTAATTTATAAATCAAAAGAAAAAACACAACAATTAGCTATTGAACACCGAGAACTACATAGTACTGTATCAAAAGTGGGAAAAGCAATTGACAGAGTATGATATTTAATTCAATTTAGATTAATATTTAATTAATATTCAATTAATATTAATTTTATTTACAGAATTTTGTATCAGATTTTGACGCAACTTGTAAAGAGGATATTTTTGATGAGCCCAAAAATGTCACATTACTTAACTATATCATCTGTCAACATTTTTATAGACAAGGCAACTTGGATATTGCTGATGAACTTGTAATGGTTTGTTAATTTTAAATCATAATTAAGTATATAGGTATCTTTTTTCGCAAATTAAAGAATAAATTCTTTATTGTATAACAAAAAGTATTACTTCTCATTTAATATTAACAAATAACAATTTTATTTATTTCTTACAGGAATCTGGAATAGTGATTGAACCTAGCATAAGAGAACCATTTGCTAAGTTGAAACACATCAAAGAGTCATTAATTAACAAAAATATTTACCCAGCTTTAGAATGGGCAAAAGAAAATCGGGCAGTGTTAGATACTCAGGTCAATATACAATATTATAATTAATTAAATATTGGTTTAAATGTATAACTTAGATTTGTAAAAATGAGTACCATAAATGTAATATCATACTTATATGCATTAATTATGAATTGTGATAATTCTTTTATTAAATTTAATTTTCTGACATAATGTAGGTAATAGATTAAAATATTTTTAAGAAATTTAACAAAAATGATGTTGAAATGCCTTTTTTTACTTGGGAGTTGATACTATTTTTTTCATTATTATTAATTGTTCAGTACACTAAGGAAATATTTGTATTCATCTACTTGCTATTCAATATTTGGAAGTCTTAGAAACAAATAAAAATATATTACATAGAACAACATGTATAATAACCTTTCTACAATGCTTTAATTTAATATTGACTTAAATATAATAATATAAACAATTTTTTTTCATTTCATTTTAGATGTATCCTCCATACCCATTGGTTAAAAGGATTTCATCGGCTTCAAATTTGCCTATTCGTATTCCATATCATGCAAAAAGAACCAAATTTTCTGGTGGCATAATGAAACCAAGGCCAAAGACAAAGAAAATTAAAAGAATGGAATTGGCAAAGAAAATATTACAACAATTTTATAAGGTTTGTAAAGAAATAAAATAATAATTAAATCAATGATAATAAATTTAAACTTTTAAAAAGGTAATAATTTAATTTTAATATACTTGGTTTTATTGTTATAGAGTTCTGCTCTTGAGTTTAAGCTTCACCAGCTTGCGTTTTTATCAATTATTCAAAAAGGTGTAGAACATCAAACTGAAGCTGTTGCATATGCCCGAGCTAATTTTAGTCAATTTGTTGACAAATACGAAAAAGGTAATTAAACCTATTTTACAAGAAAAAAATGTATTAATTTTTTTTTCAATAGAAATTCAAACTATGATGGGTATGCTGTTATTTATTCCACAAGGAATCAATAAATCACCATACTCAGATATGGTTCAAGAAAATATGTGGGACGAAGTTATTGAATTATTTACAAGGGATGCTTGTACTTTACTTGGATTAAGTTTTGATAGCTTACTGAATGTCAGGTACTATAGATATTTAAATTAAATTATTGTATTATCTAGAAAAATAATTTAGAATTGTGGCTTTACTTCCAAATGATATGTTATACCCTGTATCATATTAAAGTAACCTCAGAAAGACTCCTGTACACTGCAAAAGCATCTGTTTGATATCGAGTTTGAATAATAAATGTGTTAAATGTTTGTATTCAATATCTAAACATATTTAATCTTATAATTGAAATAATAAAGATTTTATTTAGTCATTAAATTTAAATTTACAATATTTTTTAGAAATAATTTGCATTTATTAAGTTGTGTTATATTAAAAAATACTCCCTACATTTTGTAGTAAGCAATTACTGCTTTCAAAAATTAAATTTTATTATTTTGATAATTTTTATTTATGAATTAATATATTTAATTTAATTATGTTCATTGATGTTTAAATTAACCGAATCTTTTTAATTAATTATAATAAGTTTTAAGCTTATGATATTAATTTATATTTGACTGTTCGATGAAATGATATTTTATGAATTGAATATATGACCTTAGAAGTAAGAAATTATTATTAACAAATATTAAAAAAAGAACACAAGAATCTTAGAATCTGGTATTTAAAACTTCAAGCATTTGGCCCGCTTTAAATAACTGAAAAAATACTTGTAATATTCTATTATTTATAAGTTAATTATTGGTTACTTATAGCAGTGGTCTCAAACTCAAATTATTAACAGTAATAGTTAATGAATTCAACATTTATTTTCTTTATTGTTAATTATAATATAACTGTATTATAAAGAAGTAAATATTGATTTTTTTTAGTTAAAAATATCTAAAGAAATAAATGTTTCTTGCGGGTCATTTGTTTGAGACTATTGTTTTATGACATATAATAAGGTAAATAAAATATATGAAAACTTCTGTTATCAGAAAAAATCTTTTTCTAACAGTTAACTACCATACTAAGCATGTATATACGTAAATATTTTTTTTAATGAAGTAATCTATTATACATCCTAAATATTACTTAAGTGTATTTATATTAACTTACATTTTTTTTAGCCATTGATCAATAGACATTTCAACTTTTACGATGAATTTCTAAATTGCATTTTCATAAAGTAATATATCTTTATATTTATCATTTGGCCTGTTCTAATAAAATTATCTAGTTTTGCTTCTTATAGAATAGTCAGTTTTAATATTTGATCGATATAATTAACTCTTGAACTCCAGCAAGATAAAGTTTTTGGTTGATAATGTACAATTATTTACGACTTTATTGTGAAACGGTGTTCTCAGTTTAAATATATTTTTGTTGTTTATAATCTATTTAAAGAATATTGTATTGAAACTATTGAAACGAAATAGGTATGCCAGCAAAAAATATAGACTATTAAAGCTTCCAATGATAAAAAAAACGATTCCCAGTCGGTATTGGTGTTAGTGTGTTTCTTCTCATTTTATTTACTCGTGAATGTTTTGCATTTGAAAATCGGGTATTTCGTATTTTAAATTGTTTGAGTCTAGGTTACTTTGTTTTTTATGCACTTTTGAATAACAAACAATAATTAACTTATTTTCTTTTATCATATAAATTGATTAGGTTACTGCTTTTTATATTTCGTATTACCTAACTTCACCTAGGAACATTTTTTTTCCTTGAAAAATGATGCTACTGGTGTATTCTTATTTTCAAATTTTATCTGCCTTAAGTGGGACGTATGTCCATACGTACACATTTTTGTGCAGTACCTTTCAAATGATATTATATATATATTTGTCTTCTATTATATATCCAGGCAGAGTAATTGGTTCAGAAAAAAATATAAATATACTAATATAGATTATTAAGATATAATTATTAGATAATATTTTATATTTATACTATAATAAAATGTATCAAGAAACAAATATAGGTATAATATATAAAAATAATAATCACTAATAATTATTTAAATTTTTAAGTGTTAATGCTGGTTGTGCAGCTCTCCCTGCACTTTTAAATATCAAACATGTAATGACACAGAGAAAAGTAAACGATATTTGGAAAGGAAAAGATGAGTTGCCTGTAAGTAAATTTATTTATACGTAATAAGTTATTTTATTGTTGTATGGTAATAATAAATATTTACCTTGTTATTTAGATTGAAATTGATTTAGACTCGGAGCATAGATATCATTCAATGTTTGCATGTCCAATTCTCAGACAACAAAGTTCAGATACCAATCCTCCTATGAGACTTATTTGTGGCCATATTATATCCAAAGATGCTTTACAGAAATTAGGAACCTCAACTAAGTAAGATAAATTTCTTTAAACATAAGCATAGCATGTGTAATGATTATTTAAATTGTTGTTTTTAGATTAAAGTGCCCATATTGCCCAATGGAACAAAGTTCATCAGAAGCTAAACACATATGTTTTTAGGCATATTTACCACCAATCATTTGATTAAAATTGTTTACTTATAATTATCGCTATAAATGTATGGATTAAAACTGAAAGATATACTTTTCAACTTAATAATTATTTAATTTTGAATATTACTAAACAGAAAAAATAGCATTACATATTACTGAAAAGTTTAATTGGATGATAACTGTATAACATATGTAATTCGTTTTTATAAAAACAAATAGACGACATAACTTTCTAATTATATTATACTTATACTATGTGCGCTTAAAGTTAATTAAGTTCATTTTATATTTCTTTATATTGTATAATTTAATATAGGCGCGGACATTTTTTATAATTATAATATTTTTGTTCCTATAAAATGAACATGTTGAGTGCCTTGTAGTAACTGACATGCATTGCCCTTTTAGCAGCGTAAAATTGGCCCGAAAATGTGTTGACATCCGCCTCCCAGGCAATGCTAAAATAAACCAATGAATAACCACAAATAGATATGAAAGCGTTGTCTTACACCCAATTAAATTATAAAAGCCGTAAAGATACCTATATAACTTGTTAATGCAGTCATAGGGGCAATGTCATAATTGTCGACCGAGGCACTCTGCGTGTTTAAGTCATGTTATAATATTTGTTGGAAATTTCTTTACATTTTTAAAATTCAACCATCGTATTACAATATAATAAGTGAATTATTTTTACTCTTTAATTATTATTTATTTTGTATATTTCATGTTACATAAGTAACTAATAGTTTATCATCTAAACATAAACCAGTGAGGGTGAAAGTTAAAATAAAATTATATTTCTGGAATCTTGGAAATCATATCAAATACTATTTTTTATACTATTATCATAATTCTATCTCAATATTTTCAGATTAATTTAATGTATTAAAAACAATTAAAACATGTATTTTGTTTAGAAACCAGAGTAATACAAGTTTGTTAACAAAATATGTGTATCAATGAATATTTTATTAACATAATAGTGAATATAATTGAAAATATATTATTAACATAATAGTATTTTAAACGATTACATTGAAAACAGTCGATTTACTTCAATATTATAGAAAAAGACTAGAAATAACAATGTGATACTTAAATATTTAGGTTTTATCTCAATAATATTATACTTTGGTAGTCAGATCCATTCCATAGTTTTATCCAATTTTTGTATTAGTTATTTGTGACATAAGCCAATCAATAATTTCATTGTATACTGTTTGTTAGTGTAATATTTTTTTCAAAAACATAACAAAAGTCAAGATAAATTAAACTAAAATTAATTAGGACTAATGAGATTTGGATAGAACTATGAATGGATTCAAAATCCTGAAATCAATATTTACAATATGTGGTAAAACTACTTTTAATGAATTACATGATAAATGTATTTAAAATTGGCACCCATGTGCAAACATTATGACAGTCAAATGTATTATTATTTTTTATTCTTCTGATGTCTTCAAATCTTATTCGATTAATTTTTTTGCTTTGAAGTAACGCCTCAAGTAAAAGACTTGCCAAGTTGCTAACACAATTACACAAATCATACTGAACAAACTAAAATAGAAGACTCTCTTGTTTGTAGATTCTGAAATAAATAAAATTATAAATTTAAAAATACATATTTCATATTATGTACTTATTAATAACTAAATACCATTTGTATTGCGCATTTCATCAGCACGCTTTTTCATATCTTTGAATTCTAGTACAATGGCTTCTGACAAGTCTTCCAGTCGCTTTAAATCCATCTCGAGTGGTTTCAATTTAAAAGCTTCAGCAATCTATCATCACAGTTAATTAATAAAAAAATTATACTAGAAAAATAATTCAAAAATTGTTAAAAACTAAGAAATTTTATAAAGTTACACAAAAATATTAAATAATAATTAAATAGAAGTTTTTAAACATTTAACCCTATAAAATCTAATGGTGAATCAACATAATACTAGAATTAATTAAATAATAATATATATCTAAGGCAAATCTGTCGTTTCTAATGCAGATCAACAGTTTTTGGCCAAAAGGCGTTCAATTTTTCATGCATATACTTCAGGCTCAGACGAATATTAGAATATTTTCATCCTGGAATTCAACCAAGTGTTGACTTACGCATGTATTTTTTGTATTTTATTCGTTTATATATAAATATATTTATGGTTGCAATTGGTTAAAAGATATAAAATAGTGTTATTATCGTGAAGTAAGATATCTTAATTTGTAGTTTTAATGATTGGAATTAATTTTCTGTAGTTTTATATAATTATTTAGTAACTGTCATGAAAACTTAAAATAAATATAACCAATTTCAATCTAAATTCACCAAAACTATGCAACGGGACAAGATAAATTCACTCTCAAGTAACACAGAGGCAACAATTCTGACAGGTGTGACTAAAGGAAAGAACATCCTCATCCAGAAACTCAAATGATAGATAAATATATTAATTTTAACTTGGTTGGAGTCGGGTAATACAGCTAGTTATATTATAACACAAAAAACTTACTCCTTCATAACTTTTAGCTTCTACTCCAGTTTTTATATCCACAAATACCTCTTGTATAGCACCTTGATGATCTGTAAATTATAGAACTGACTATTAGGAATTTACAATTTATCTGATAAAACAACATCATTGCATTTGTTAAGAGGATGTAAGGGCACTATTTGTTTCCTCTCTCTGGCCCAAATAGACAAAAACGCATTTACGCAGAATAATTTTTTCTATGTTTTTAAGTCATCTTAGAGCAAAATCATTCATTACAAAAAAGATGGAGAATAATATTTTTTAAGTAATGAAATATCATTTTGTCTAAATATTGTCTCAAAACAGTTTAGACATAATTTAAATGTACAACAATTTTTTGTTTATTTTGAAAGTCAAATAACAATAAAATATAAAACCGTTATGTCATTTTCTATCTTTTTGGTAATGGGTGATTTTACTCTAAAATGTCATAAAAACATAGAAAAATGATTCTGCATTAATGCGTTTTGTCTATGTTGTGCGTGAGCCGGAGAGAGAAAACAAAAAGTGCGTTGACATCATCTTAAGTAACTGTATATTTATACAGCATAAAATGTTAAGTGTAGATTCTTGTATAAACCATTGTTTTTATCCATCGATTGAGTTACAAATTATAACTTACATTCATCTAAAAAATATAAAACAAAAAAAAATTATTTTAATTCATTTAATTCTATCATTTAAATATTTTATTTTGTTCAAACTTACTATTTAAAACTTTTGAAGTAAAACATATTTCAAATATTTCATAACTTTCTACACTAAAAGTAAACTTTCCAGAACTTATATCTTCTTTCTGTGACAATATATGATTTTGTGTATCTTTAATCTATGAATAATATAAATATGTATCTATTTTATTTATCAAACATCAAATAATAATACATATTTACATTAATAAATCTCAGAGGGAATAGGAGTACCAATGTAAGTTTGGCTTGCAACAAATGTATAACTTTATAATAGATAGAATAAAAACTTAGGTACTTATAAATTAATATATATTATTTGTAAACAGGAATTAAAGAAATACCTATTTTTTTTAATAATTTTACTATGATTGGGACGATTAGGGTGATAATTAATAAATATTAGTTGGTATAAATGTGTAAATTGAGCTACCTAAATGATTGAATTATACCTAATTAGTTATTAAAAAGTACCTAATAACTATAGGTAGGTAAGTCATTCAATTTAAGCAAGTAAGTCAATGTTTTTTGTAATACACATTTAAATTAATTAATTAAAGTAATTTAGTTAAATTAAAATTATTTGCTACCGAGATATGTTAATATATAATATTTAGGTATATTGATTAAAAATTTAAATAAAACGACACGAATCAATAAGATAAGTACCTAGTTGATTATTTAAATATACTTACAACATAATCTACTTGCTGATTGTCAACCTGAGTTACTTCATATTCACCCTTTACCAATACATTTTCCCTGAGTTCTTCTGCGAAACATTTTCGACTGTTGGGTTGCATATTCCATCTTATACAGTTCCCGATTGAGAGTATAGATAAAGAAATCGTCAAATGTACTATAAAGTTCATTGTAACAAATTAACTGTTGAAATACGTAATACAAATTATACGAAAGCGCGAACGATAATAATGTATTTAATAATATACGAGTTGTCAAACAATTATAGAACTAGGAAAATCGGTTTTTAATCCTAGTACTTCCGTCACTAACAACTAAATCGAATATGAATTCTAGTACGAAGCATTGGAAGCTAATCCGCCATTTATAAATACATAGACATTAAGCAAACACCGCAGACATATAATAAAATATGCAATAAACAAACTTAAATTATTTGTTTATTGGCATAATATATAATGTATAATAAAACTTAAATACTCAATACAAGCATAACATTACACCATTTATACCACAGATAGATGTGATTATAATAATATAATATTATGAAAAAATAAATGTATTTAAAAAAAATTAATACATTTTGTAATTTTGTATAACGTGTATATTGATAAGATAAATTACCGCATATATGAGCGGCAACGATAATCATATGAGTATATGACTACCATGAAGTTGTGGACAATAAATTAAAACATGCGAATGAAACCTATTAGATACGTTTTTCGTGTTATCTACTTATCTGGTTATCGGGGCCCACTACAACTATGGAACAACACACTCCACGGAATAGTATCTTAAAATAAAATTAAGAATTGAAAAGCTACAACTGGGTCACCGTGAATAATGCGTTCATGTTCATGACGTAGCTGTCCGGCTGTCGTAACTTAATATATTATTGTTAATTGTTAAGACATTTCACATACGAGTTGTTATAATACGAGCACAGAAATATTGATGTATGCCAATATTTTAGTTCTACACAATGAAATTTGTTCAAATTTCAAGTTTATACCACTACGAAGCATTGCAATTTTAGCATTACACACTTTTTTCAATCCCCATACATAAGACGTATTAATGTCAACTATCATTACCTTAGCTACCTAATAAAGAATCTAAATTTATACTTTTGTAAAAAAGTAGCTGTGAAGAAAAAAATGTAAATTAATTAATTATAATTATAATAATAAATAATTACAATAATAATACTAATTTTGATGATTATAATGAACTATGTTTAACAACAAGTTTTGTTTTTTGTCTTATTTTTTTTTGAACATGTCATCAGATTAACAATTAAATTAAATTAAGTGTATAAAAGATAGTTATAAGAAAAACATATTTAGTTCTTGTAAATTAAACCTATACTAATTATTCCAATCAAAAGTATTACTCAAGTTCAGAGGACCATAGTTAAGAAACTAACTAACCAAAATTAATGATTTAAGTATCAAAATTTTCAGAAAAAAAGCTTTACCAGAATCCATTAAAAAATATAGTGATTACCATTTGAAAAATAAAGTTAATTTTGCTTTTGGTACACCGCGTTTTTAAAAATTTTGAAATTGTTATGAAAAATTGCATGTTTTTTTGAAATTCCATATCATCTATAATCATTAAAAAACCCTGCGTTCAATGACATAAGATACACTCTGTATATCAACCAAATAACAATTTAAAACGTGTAGCTTACCATTCTAAATACAGTTGACCGATGCCATATCTTTACAGTGTTTTGCTACTAGTATATATTTTAACAACTAACCATAACTATTATCTTACCTATCTATTAATTTCATTGTACAAAATGTTAAAATGTTTTATTGATTCAATACAAATTAAAAAATACTCCATAATATAGTCATAGGTCGGTATTAGGAATTATCCATACACTATTAGTTTAGTTTAAAAATACTTATCGTACACTAAAATAATGATCACGAATCAGTATTTTTCTAATCCCGGGTCCTTAATTTACAGATTTAAAATGCAATGCAAAAGAAACAAATAAAAATCTATTACAGTTTATTTAATATGTTATAAAATTGTAACAGATTAGTTCATAAAAGCTCGTACGCCATATAGATCATTCACAAATTCAAGATGACAAGATTGTCAGATTTTTGCAACTAACAAAAAAATAAAACGAGTTTAATATTCATTGATTATGAAAGATGTTGAATGATAATCATGCAACAATGAACGTTGTCATAAGTTTATTTCACAAATCATCATAAATGGGTGATGGGCCCTTTAACATTTTCAACAGGTTACTATAGATTGAAGCAGTAGCTATCACTATTTTTGATACTAACATTTCATGGTTTCAAAAATAAATAAATTACAATTATTACTAACAATAAAAAGTTATAACTAACAATTTATTGACCTTGTATAGTTTTTTTACAATCATCTCTTCTTAATAACCATGACAAATGGAATGAAAACAAAATTTCATATACAAGTTTATTTTTCAATAAGTTTTTGATTTGATTTATAGTATTATATTAGTATAAAGAACATTTATAGCGATCAAATATAACATTATTAATGGCTTGTTTCTGTTTAGCACAAATAATTTGAAATTAATATATATTTTTTAAAAATATTTAAAATAATTATTAACATTAAATAATGATGAACCTGTAAATTGAATATTACATAAAAAATTTGTTTATTTATTTTAGTATTAAAAATCCACTTGAGAAATCTTCACAACAATTTTATTAGGTAACAATAATAAGTACATAAAGATAAAAAAATATATAAAGAATTAAAAAATACATTTTATACTCAATAATCAGGCTTGGTTCGCTTACTTGTATTATACAAGTTTAAACTAAATATTTATAACAATAAAACAATTTTCATTTTATGGTAAGCTCTCTTGTATAGGGATGAGGCAACAGTGATGTAATTCCATTTATAATTGCCATTGGCTTACGTTGAACACATACTTTTTGAGACCAAGTACTACACAATAGAGCCAGCTTACCATAAATAGTTTGAGCCATCTCATCTGTTTCAATATTAGTTTCACATATATAAACAGTATCAAAATAAAATGTTGGTGAACAGAAAATATTAAATGTCTTTTTGTCTAGTGGTTCAATAATTGGTAAACAGTCATCTCTGTTATAAGTCATGATAACTCTAAATATACAATCTTTGTGAAGATTCCTTAGTTTACCAATATATTTTAACAAAGGGCCGAAATCATATGCAGCAACTTCTTCGGGTTTATCATTTTGAGCCAATATAGATGATAATTTTTCGATTACAACATTAATATTTGTTGTAAAATCCATAACTAGATTAAATGAGTGTGGGGTTAATAAACAAATACCAAAAGAGTTATTTTGGAACCGATTTTTTTGTAATGCAAAAAATCTGTATGCCCTTCGAATTATTGCCACACTAGACATTGGATCTATATTGGAAGGACTGAAATCAATGTCAGTTTTAGACAATGCATACGAATCCATAACAAACAATATTTTCTCATCTGGTAGATTTTTAAACTCTATAGGTGTTTTTGTCAAAGTTTTTGATAGAGCATTTGCATAAGACATTGTAAAAACAAATGAACAATATATTTGAATTTACCAACGAAAACTTTTCAATGATCTTTTTCCAATTTCAATTAGTTCTGGACCTTAAATGTGTCAAAAGGTCCAGGTGAATAACATCGATGAAATCCTAGAACAGAATTTAATTTATATTAGTATAGGTATTATGAAACACAAGTGCACAAAACAAACTGCAATAACAAATCGTTTTAATCTTAGCATACCTAAATAATTTTCAAGTGCAATAACAATTATTATTCGTGTTGACGACTAAAAATGGTATACTAAATATGTTTTACAGGCGTCATAAGGTAAAAAATCTATACTATCAATTAATAATATTGTAAGTTTATTAGAATTAAATTTTAGTGGCGTTCCCGTGTCAAAAATCGATAGACTAGGCAAGATGTTTAACACCTACCACAAATAAGTGTGTAAATTTATAAAATTAATTAATAATTATTATATTATAGTATATCACAGAAATACAGAACACTAAATAATATTGAAAAAATTATTATCTCTAAATATTAACTTGTTATCAGTCCACCTCGATGGTTATCTCAAATCGTTTACAAAATAATCATATGTTCACGGCCCGGACCACGGACTAGAAGATATAATATTACTTATAATGAATTGATATCATGTAATAAATCATAATGCATAATAATTTATATTATATCATATTATAATATCTTACTTAGAGTCCGTGGTTCGCGGTTAACCAAGTATAGCTTGGCTTTGCAATGCCATATTTGATGACATCTAAAAAGGAAGTATACAGCCTTTATACAGACCTTATTGCCTGGAGTAGTGCAGTTCCAAGTGTTGATGTTGAAGTTAACATATTATTCAAAATACAGCATCAAATAAAAGTTCATTATTCAATACTGCTGATTCTGTGATACTAGTTTAACTATTACAACACCAACTTCTACTTAATCAAGTGCAAAGAAGTGACTTATATGAATCAAGTGATGATAAAATATGTAAGTCGTGGACTTGAACATGGAGTAAAAAAAGAAAGATGTCTACAGTGAAATCCAGAACCCCAGTAAAATTGGTAGGATTTGGATTTGGTGCATTTAAATAATAAAAAAATCATTTAAATGTAAAAAAAATGAATTTTGTAGTACATACATACAATGTATAAAATGCAATAAGTTTCCCCACCTAATTACTTCCTCATAATTTGTATTTAAAAAAATGTACAACCATAATGATAATAAAATATTTCACAAACTGCCTTCGGTAAAGCTTTGTACAAGATATTTTTATTCATAAAAAATAATATACCCAATTGAGTACTTTCTATTTATTACAACTTACAAGTATTTTTAAGCATAACATCGACAAGTCTGCGATATATCTTGTACCGTAGAAAATGTAAATACAAATACAATTATTGTGTTCAATTGATAATTAAAACAATAGCATTGGTAAAAAAATCAAAATTAAGGTTAGCATAGGAATTAAACAAAACATATTTTTACATAAAAATTAAATTTTTTTTTATCTTAAAAAAGTAATTTACCTGCAAATCTGAATTATACTAATAAGTGATTACTCAAATAAAAAACGTGTTCTAAATTCTAATGCGAATTTTATGATTTTATCAAGAATTCCTAAAATGCAGTATATCAAATTAGACTATTGAAACAAAATAAAAACATTTGAATTGACTGTGGAAAATTTAAAAACGATTAGGTATACAACTTTTTTGCAGAGATGCTAGTGTATTTTTCAAAATATCTCAATAGTCTATAATTCTATACTTATAATTACTTATAAGTTATAAATGTTAATTATACAGTTATAAAATAATGACAGTGCCGTAACCAAAACACATTTTTAGAGGGATACATAATTTTTTTTCTCTAGTTTTTGTAGATCTAGAATACTTAATACTTCATTATTTATCAAAGAAAAGTGAGGGGGGTGGGGGCACTTTATTCTAGTGCCCTCTTGGTTACGGCACAGGTATATATTAAACCGTATCTGAGTAATAGGAAAATATTAACACAAATATTATACAATCTGTTCAAGTTATCAACAAAGCGTATAATATTATCATTATAATTGTGAACCGTCATACCACTAACAAAGATCATAATATATCTCAGTTATTTTTTTTATATAATATGTTCCAAGGTGTACACATACTCGTCAGTCGAATCACGAAACCACACAATCGAGATGGATTTTGACTTTCACGACTAAAGAAAAATAATTTATTTGTTGATAATTGTTATGTTTCTTTTTGTCAACATACAATATGTCTCACATCGGCGATATTAGAAATAATATATAACTTTGTTGTGCTCACCGTCGACGATATTCGAAAAAATAATATCTTAAATGTTACTAACTAAAATACTGAATGCACTTTGAAATATTCATAAGGGAATAAGTAACCACGCCACTAGTTAGTGAAATCCAAAATCTAAGATTTCAATATTCAAAATCTGAAATCAAATTTGCGTACAAATTCTCGTTTGTCCTTAATTTTTTTTTTCCAGGCGCTTTTGAAAAATACTGGGAAATGGGAATTTTAAATTTTAACCTAACTAGATTCCCATCGGAAAAGATACTGAAGTTGAAAAGCATTATTGCAACTACTTATAATGTGCTAAGACACAAATTTAAAAAATTTAAAAAACAAATCATTGTTTAAAATCAGTGAAATTGAAAACTGACAATGTCCGTAAACAGTTCAAAAAGAGCCAAAATGTTTTCAAAATTGTATGGTGTATAGAAAATGCTAATATAAACATTCAGTGAAATTTTCAACTACCTTCAGTCATTTGTTTTTTCATTACAACAAAATAAGCAAATCGTTACATGAGAAATCGAGTGAATATCAAATGTTGTAAAAATATGAATTTGAATTTCAAACGCTCATAAAAATTTAATTTGACTTCCTTGAAGAAATTGTTTTTTTGATACAGGTAGACAAACTTATGAGGAATCTTGTATTATATTTTCAAATCCTAGAATTTCTAACTCAAAATAATTTGCAAATTTTAGTAATTTTAACGTATTTTGTCAATATTTGAACTTTAAATGCTTATAAATAAAAACTGTGACTAAGGATTTTTAATATTTTTTTAAATATCATTAACAATATAATAGGAGCCTTCTATTAAATTTTAAGCTTTTTTAACCAACAAATAAAATTTAATTGATAATTATAGGAAAAAAAACTAAAAAAAATAGAAACTGAAAATGTCTGTAAACAGCTCAAAATAAACCAAAATATTTGAAAAATGTTATGGTGTATAGAAAATGCTAATATAAACATTCAGTCAAAATTGCATGTACCTACGGTCATATTTTTAAGAATTGCACCAAAAACCAAAATTGGTTTTTTCAAAAATAGATTTTACGTAAGAATTCCCGTTTTTTCTTAATTTTTAGAATCCGAGCGTCATCGCTTCGCTGTGTACTCGTAGATGTATTGATCTTTTTTAATTTTTTAATTTTTGTGTCTGTCATCACCTTATAGGACAGTAAAAATGCTTGGATTTTCTTCAACAGCAACTTTTCTAATAGGAAAGTGATTCTTGTTAGTACTTTGGGGGGTCAAAAGTAAATATTTCCCAGTAGTTTTCAAAAGCGGCGAGAAAAACAAAAGAAAAATTAAGAAAAAACGAGAATTTTTACGCAAAATTTGTTTTCGAGAAAATCGATTTTGGTTTTGGTGCAACTCTAAAAAAATGACCGTAGGTACATGCAATTTCACTGAATGTTTATATTAGCATTTTCTATACACGAGTAAAATTTTCAAAATATTTGGATTTGTTTTGAACTGTTTAGGAACATTTACAGTTTCCAATTTTATTAGTATTTTGTTCTATAAATATCAATATAATTTTATTTGTTGGGTAAAAAACGTGAAAATTTAATGCGAGGCTCCTGATATTATGTTACATAGTAGTGGAAAAATATTAAAAATACATAGGCACAATTTTTTTTTATAAGCATTTAAAGTTCAAATTTCGACAAAATGTATCAAATTTAAAATTTAATAATTATTTTGTAGTTAAAAATTTATAAAATGTTCAACTTTTGTAGCTAAGGATTGAAAATTTAAAACAAGGTTCCACGTAAATAAGTAAATATATAAATTACTTTATTTACAATAATATCATCAAATATACTTGGTAATATCATAGGCTGACTGACCGTTTTCGCTCAGAATCGTTTTTCTTATATAATGATATTATATCATTGAATTCAAATTTTACACCATCCATCGCAGTGACCCACTTGTAACCTACTGTACAGCAAAGCGACATCCACCTACCCGCCTTTTTATTTTTTAATGTCCTAAAAGGTGATGACAGACACAAAAATGAAAAATTTAAAAAAAACCACATCATTATAAAATCAATACATTCATCGCTCCGCTCAGAATCCAAAATTACTAAATACCAAAGTGCAGATTTTAATGATAATTTGAATTAATCATTGGTAACAATTATTTAATGTTATGGAAAATAACAGTACCTAGGTAACGTGTACGGTGTATTACGATAATATTATCTACATCGTGAGTGTGCCTATACTAAATTCATTAAATAAAGCCAAGCTCGACCAACGTTTATCTTAATCTTAAATTGTATTATGATCGTAATTCAAAGTATTCAAATATTATTATTGTAGCTCTTTAATACAGTTAATTCCATTTCTAAAAGCCGGCATGAGTATGTGCCCGATGCCTACAATAGAGACGTAAGCTCGGTGTAAATTGTATTGTTTTTTAACCTACTTACTACTTAAATGTATTTTATAGTGAAATCAAATGTCCGACTAATGATTCTGTACAGTACTATTATACTAGCATACTAATATACTACTACAGTGTACTTTCTACTGTCTGCCACAACGTAGGTATTTCGAATCATTCTGAATGATATACTATTATGTGGAGTGTAGACGATTTAAATTTATCACACATGCAGACATACCTAAGTCACAAGTACACAACCACGAAAATAATATCCAAGTCTATATTGTACACGAACACCATAAAACAAATATATTACGTATAATCACGACACGAAACTGACATAATGTACATGTGGTGCGCTCTTGAGGCCGGAATGTCACCGTTTCTATTTGACACAATCTATAGGTACATTTTTTTGGAACATCGATGATTATATGTCTATGGTTTCTATATTCAATATTGTGACACGGATTTTGACTCATTTTGTACGTATTTGAAACCAGCTGGGATCAATAATTAACATAAATCGACTAAGTCTACTCAACCTAACAATATTTTCTAATTTCTTACTGAAATTAAAAACTTGACTATACAATATACATAGGCAGGTACTAGGTAGGTTAGGTAAATTTGATATTGACAATAAAAATTTCTAAACTAACGACATTGAGTAGGTATATTATATTGTACAATAATATTATATACTCAATGCTACAGATTATTCATTTAACAATTTTGGTTATTCGGATGTAATTTAAAAAAGGTGGGTAAGTGGATATCACTCTGCTGTACAGTAGCTAGGTTACAAGTAATTTATATATAACCTATTTACCTGGAGCCTTATTTTAAATTTCAATCCTTAGCTATAAAAGTTAAACATTTTATAAATTTTTAACTGCAAAATAATTATTAAATTATAAATTTGATAAATTTTGCCAAAATTTGAACTTATTAAGGCCCGAATTCTGTACTTTACCATACATATTATACATTGTATACAGCTGAGCTTTGATAATTGATCATATCATGATTTATAATATTGTATTATTATTAACTTATAAGTTAAAATGAATCACTGAAAATAAACCAAATGTGTTTATTTTATATTTTTAAAACAATGTTTTAAACAGTTTATAACAGTTTTTTAAACAATATATTTAAATAACTTTATATTAATTTAATGGTAATTTACTTATATTATGCCAATATGCTGTGTACTAGTATATGTTTTACTTTTATTTATTACTTTTTTTAAATCTAAAAGTATTTGAAATGTTATTTTAAATATTTTCTGAATGGTATTTTAAATATTTTCTGAATGGATATACATATTAATATATATATATATATATATATATATTATGACAATTGTATATACATTAACTACTAAGTAAAAACATTTTAAATTTGGTAATTTATTCAATAAAATTAAAAAATAATAGATATAATTGTTATTTAATACTTTTCTGAAGGATACCAATTTTTATTTATTGTTAATAATAAACCAAAAAAAACACCATGTTCCATTGGATTTTTATGTTCCATTAAACATAAGAACCCTGTTAATTCTTCACTGTATAAAATTATAATAAATATATTTAATTTAATTTTTAAATAGATGTTTTTGTGGAATTCCTCATGGCTTAAATTAAAAAGTTGGTAAAATAAAATAAAAATAGTACCTAATACCATTGGTTATACATAGTACTATAACATGCATTATGCTATGTATAATCAATGCTAATACCTATACTGGCTATACTTATACGTAAATACATACTAACATACAGATATAATATATACCATATAATATACATATAAGATGTCAATAATTTTTACACAGACCCATATATGGACTAAAATCCATACACAAACGGCACTTCAAAAAGGAAAAAATTATTTTGATTTGTATATTTTGACCGAATACTGTTTTTAGATACAGACTATCTTCAAACTTTTACATGAAATTATTTAAAATAGGTAATCCATTCATTAGATTACATGCAATAAATAATAATATTAAAATGTGTTAACCCTGAGGTAGTGAGGTCATAATAAATGTGAAAATATTTCATCTGACATGGTTACCTATATTGAAACTGAACAAAATACAAAGATAGTTACTTTTGAAACTGACTTAAATATATGATAAAACATTCAATCAAAAAAAGTAATGTAATAATTTGTGATAGGGATCATTGTAATATCGGTGCTCATACTCTATAAAAAATTAATATCACCTTTCACCACCAGGATTACCTGGTAAACAGCGGGCGTATATTTTTGTGATTAAACACGATTTAGTCGAACTGTGTAAAGGACGGCGATTGCCGGTAAATAAAATTGTGGCCCACCGATCTTGGAATTCTATTCGATTCTACGGACCGTGCACTATACGCAAATCGGGTATAATTTATTGTTTTCGTGTGGAATACAAAGAACGGTGTGGTACATGGGCTAAAGAGAGAGATATGATGATATAGTAGTAATAATATACGCTGATTGTTTCGAAAATTAGTCAAAATAAGAATTATACTACGGGACTAAAAACAAAAACACTCATTATCTATGAGACAACTGGATCTATTGTTTGAACGCGTTCCGGTCGTGCTACAACCGTCGAAGAACAATAAACAATGGACCCATTTGATTATTTCGTGATGCTTTTTATGTTTTACCTCATAATAATGGTTCGGCTATCCGGCGATGTAGAAGATCAGAAATTTGTTCGAGCTCTGGTGTTTCGAAAAACAGTCAATAGATGGCGTTCGCGAGCATACTCGTTAGCTAACGCTATTAGACGCGGGTAGCCCGGCATTTCGTTCGCGCTGTGACAATAAAATTTCCCAGACGCATCGAAGTCAAAAGTTTGCACCGATTGCGTATCGCACGCATACAGACCCTACCAGGACTTGTTAACGGGGATGACGGTGTTGTGTGAACACCAGCCCGCTGCATGGCGTTGTGACCGCGCCGACTGTATATAGGGAACCGAACACCTACCCATCAACAACTCCGGTTCCCTTTCAAATCGAAAAAATCTTTCGCCTTTTACTAAAGATTTCCGTGGAGGGGAGCACTCAAAGGAGTCTAGAAATTTAATTTTTATATTGCCTGATCGTCTGGTCGGGCTTCTTTCAAATGCAATATAATTATTTAATCACCAGTAGATTACACTTATGGCGTCAAAGCCGTTTTGTACCAAGTCGCGCTTGTCGTGTGTACCGACTGGAAGATAATTTATTAATCCGACAACATTCAGCCTGTACCGAAATAATTTTATAATGTTATTATACCAAGTTGAACGAATTGTTATATGAATCGACGAACCAATTTTTATCAACATTATATCATCCACAATATAATTATTGTGCCCACTGAATTCTGATTGTTAAAATAGTTGCCCGTTTTAATCTTAAGTTTAATACGTACAAATAGTAAATTATAATATACAACTATTTCGATGGCCAATATGATGACAATATTTTGCTCTCCTCTTTTTAGCATATTTTAGTCTTGTACTAGTTGTACTATCGCATATAGTCGCGGGAGATATAATATAATAGTTTTTATGATCTATATAATATATTTATGTACAATATACATATTTATTTAAACAGTACGTTGCGTTACGTTTAATAAATTGATCATTATAGTTTATAAAGACGCGTGCGTAATCATACATTCATACTTTCCACCACTGTAGAATTCTATCATATCGACATGTTGACATATCGTTAAATCTTCTAAAAATTCCTATACTCCTATCGTGTATGGTGTTCTAAGGATTCAATCCTTCATTCCTTCTAATTGAAAAATCCGACAGACCTAGTCCATCGGATCAAATCTCTTGTATCTCCACTAACCGGTGGCGGCTTTAAGGGGGCAAAGGGGCCCTTAGCATCTATAGGTTAACTAATTTGGCCGATTTTAAATATTTGTGTGGTAAGACTTATAAAAATACAATGCCCCCCCCCCCTAAACAAAATTCTAGATCCACCACTGAACACTGCCACTAACAACAAAACTCCAAAAACCGGGTCCGGCGCACGGTTAATTGATCTAAAGCATGACAATTGAGAAATTACAATTATAATTATAATTTGTCATGATCTATAGTTTAGTAATCTGTAATAGTGGGTCCGGCGGACCTAGATAATTTATCATTATTATTATTTATTATCATCAAAAAATATCATCTGCTTACTTATCACTCATCAGTAGTTTGTGTTTGTGAACATTTTTTTTTTTTTTATAAGCTTCAAAATTAATTTAACTAATAAGTAAAAACTACCTATTAAATTATTTTATCTACTGTCCTAAGTCCTTATACCCTTCGATTGAATTTTCATATTTTAAATAATATTTGTATTAAGTGTGTACAAGTCATGGAGTGGAGTAGGTCTGTAAATACAGAGTTCATTGAGTTAATCCAAACCATGTTAATGGAAAACAATTGTGGACAGCGTTCACTTTTAACATTTCCATTTTCGGCTTTCATCCCGCCAGACTGTGAAACTAATTTTTTTTCAAGTCATTATCTAAGCTATCTGTCCGTTTAATTAATTTGGCAATTGACAGAGACTGCCGTTGCAATTAAATCTATTCACTTTAAGAGAACCATGAGATTTCCACCATTTTTGTGTCGAATTCATAGCTTCCCTAAAACTAGTCGATCGTGTTTCAGCCGTTCAATTGAATCGACGACGCGGAATTGGAAATATTTTTACCTCAGTTTGTGACAAGTTTACCTACTTGATATTGCACTAGAATATCGACAATGTTTTCAACAGTGTGTAAGTACATAGCATCATAGGTGTGCCAGGGGAAATGCCGAGTAGGCCATGGCATCCCCTGCAGAGATAACATAACCATATAGTTTTTAGTTGTAAATGTTTTGATTATAAATTAGAATCATAAACTAAGATAGTTCATAGTATCTTAGTTCAAGAATTTAAATATTTTGATTATTTTTTATATTATTTTCTTATAATAAAATACTGGGAGTTGAGACGAAATCAAATATTAAGTAGATTTCATAATTATATTTTCATAATCACCACAGTCCACAGGTACCTATAAATAATAAAATAGATAGCTCTCTCATGAATCATGATAATATAGTTGAAATCAAAATCGACCATTGCCGTGAGAATTGCGGGTTTTGTCACCAGAACATTCAGGTTCCTGCGGTATTGCTTATTTTCATACTACCTACAACTATCAAAAATAAAAGAATTTTGATTAATTAGATTATCATTTTTTGTCATTATTATATTATTATAATATGATCAAATGTCTGTAGGTTTCTATACTGTTACTTTATTGGAATTAAATCACAGTACAAACTTTTCAAATTAAAATATCTAAAACCAATAAATACCTAAATAAAATGCATGTTAATTTCTTTTCTCATTATAATATGGCAAGTTATTTGTACCTATTAAGAGTTTTTGACCAGTTATTTTCTGTATTGAATTAGGTATGTTTAAAAATAGCAGCATACCCTGCGAAAAAGTCTGCGCACGCATATGCATAACATATAACCAAACACAATTCCATTTACTTTGAAAAATGTTATTAATCTTGCGTACCTACCTATCTAACGGTAGTATGAATACAAATAAACATGTTTTTTTTTATTGCAGGATAAGCTGAACATTGCTGTTTTGCTATTACCACAAAGATACCATGAGCTGAAAAAATCACTGCAAGGTAGATTATTTTTTTTTGTCGTATAAAGAATGTGTTAAGACCATATAATATTATTGTCAGCTTAAAAATTTAATTTGGTACAAATATTGCATTGATGAAATAAACTAGTCTGCTTGTCACTATAAACTATTTACTTGGCGGTTAAATAGAAAATTTTTTGAAAATTTAAGGGCATCATAAATTTACTACGTTAAATGATGATATTAAAAAGATTTTAGATCTATGGATAATTGTATTTTTAGTGGTAAATAAATTAACTTAGTAAGAATGCAAGTGTGTTGGCTTAAGATTGTTTAAATTAACTACTAACTGTCAATCTATATTTTTAATTTACATATTTTATACTGTGTTATTTGTGAAGTACTACAACAGTCAACATTCAATTATTTCCTTAGGTTACTAGAGCAAATCGAATAATATATATAATTATATTTATTTTTGCTATTTTCTATTTGATGTGCCTGTCTTGTTATCGTATATTATAAAGTGGATCAATTACTATTGTTGGGTCATCGGTAAAGTAAAATATGTGTATACATTTAGATTTTTGTTGTGTATAATATACCTGATGAACATTTGCACATGTGCTGGGATTTACACTATTGGTTACTGCTGATCGGATTAATAATACCTTACATGGATATGGATGTCAAAATTAATAAATTATTATTGGTGTTTATGTGTTAGTTTATGTGTTTAACTTATTGTGATTTGTGAAATGTTTAATAGGTTTATTTGATTTACTCAATAACTGTCCATTTATTTAATAATTTATTTTGTTCTACTTTGTTGAAATTATAATACAATATGTCCATATACAACATCAATAATTACATATTAACAGTCAACAGATCAATAATGAATTTGGTTTTAATTGGATTAAAAGGTATCAAACCCTTATATGTCAGCACAAAAACTTGCTATAATAAGTATATTTATTTGGCTAGTAATGATTGCAATATCATTGATTCTAAATACTAAATTATCATGGTAATACAAATATTTTAAATAATAATACTTTCATAAATTTATTAGCAAGTTAACTAACTTACCAGTTACAATTAACAGACATTTTAAAACTTGTAACTAGTGCACACACACAAACTATAATGATTTGAATATAAATTAGGCATACAATTTAACAATCATAAAAAATATGTATAATTATTTTTATATTCTCATGCCTAATTATTAGTAATAAATGGTGCAAGTCCCTCTTTTATTTTTAAGAAATATTTGAGTAGGTGTAAAAAAAAATGTAATTAATATTATATTTTTTTAACGCATATTTAATGAATTGTAGTGTGTTTATTAGCATTTTTACTATTGTGTTTTTATGTGCTTTAAGTTCCAAACTTTAGTTATTACGTTAATTTAAACAACATAAACCATTGATGTTTTTATTATTTATATTCTTAATTAAAATAAATGTCATTATTTGATTCAGGTGCCGGGTGAGTTGATTGGTAAACAACCTTCTATGTGCCATTATTTTTCAAGTCTAGCTACAATTTACATGGATACTTGTAGATTAGAATCAGAAACAATTAAATTATGGCTTGAAGAATATCTTCCAAACTAAAAATAAGTAAGTTGATTTTATTTTTTAAAAACAAATAAGTACCTACCTTATTTAAATTATCTGAAATAATTAATTAATAAAAATAAAATCACCAATGAAAAATTCAATAATAACTTTTAATTTACAAAAATTATCCAGATATTAATAAAGATACAGGTCTTAAAACAAGACGTCACTAATTTATTGTTTTTATGTATATTTATTTATTATTAATATCATTGATAGGTGTTCTACCTATATATTTAAAAAAAAAAACTGAATTAGAAAAAAATCAAAGTTAAATTAATAAATTATTTAAAAAGATAAGTCAGTAACACAGTTAATGCATCACCTTCATCCATTTGTAAAAAACTCACATTTTGATAGTGTTAGATTTTGATTTATTATTGTTTAAAATGTTTCCTTAAGTCTTAATTATTTATCAATATTTTTTATTTATAGGTATTGTTTGACCATGACTCATGAGTATTACAAAAGTATTTACACTCATAACAAATGCGGAAGATAAAGAAAATCAGTAAAATAAAGAAGTATTATTCAGATTGAAAACATGTATTGAGTTTGATAGAAACATATTAGAGGCGTTCAGATGTATGATAAGTAGACAACTCCAGTAGAGAAAAACGTTAGAGAGTTGAAACATACTTGTATTTAAAGTCATAATGGTGAACAATTTTATTAGATTAATGTAAACAATAAAAGTACACATTTTTATTAAACAATAAATGGAAAATTTCAAATCAAAATTCACATTTATAATTTATAGAAAAAAGTACTTCTCTTTGTTCTATCAACTTTCTTCTTAATTTCATAAAAGAATGGAATGAATATATTCATATATTTACATATATATATTTTTGAAAATTCAATGATAAAATTGTAATTACAACAATTAAACACATTACATTTTTAATGAAGAAAAGTGAAAAATTGTTAGAAATTAAACACAAGTGTTATTGACTATGCGTAATATGGATATTAGAGTTTAAAAGTAAATAAAAAAATTAATATTTTTGACAAAGATTATTTAATTAATAGAAAAAAATAAAAAAATGCTTATGACTGCATCATTCTTGGATATCAATAGTCTATCATTAGTTGATTTTCTTCATTAAATTTAGAATGTGCACACACGTTTTATATACATTTATGATAACACCATAATCAGTAAACGAAAACAATTAATACACTTATTCAAAACTATTTTAGAATATAGAACATTAATATAAAAAAAATTACTTACCTGCTTGATATATAATTATCTATTGATATATATTTATCTTGAATAAATTTTAGTTATCAAACATTTCAACTTTTCTGAAATTTGTTTTGATATTAATTAAATAATTATAATTTGTGTTTCTATGTTTAAATGTTGTTTTTTTGTTTATTTATTATAATTTATAACTTTGATGCGAGTCTTTCAACTTTTTATTGAGTTTCCTTATCAGAGTTTTCTAGTTGTTTTATGTAAAATCTTGTTAATTGGTTTGTCTTGTTAAATGTTTTCATAATAATTTATAAGCTACCTAAACTTTTTTATTATTATTAAAACTGTCATAAATTCCTTATTTGTATTATTTTCCAATTAAATAATATTGTTATAATTTAAAATAATAATAAATTCTAGGACTGTAATAAATAAACCTTATATTTTTTTAGAGTAGGTTTATTTATATTAATTTAAAATCAAGTTGTTTTCTTTCAATAAAAATACTTTGTTTTAATCAAATTTATTGTTATTTGATTAAATATATTTTTGTTTATCTTTGACCTTAAATACTATAAAAACATTCCAGATGACAATAATTATGTATTGTACATTTTAAATGACAAATTAATATTCTTGTTTTTGTATTTGTGCAAAACAATCTACTAGGAGCATCCGACTCTCCGAGTATTAGTGTCGAATGTGCGGTGTTAGATAGTAACGTTAAGATTTCATAAAAATTATTTCCAAGTAAAAAAATTCAATTTCTATAGCATAACGCGTTACAGTTCAAATTGTGTAAATGTATTTATATTTTTTTAGATATTTTGGTTTCATTAGGAACGACTTCAGAAACCTCTTGTACTACATTTTCAATCCTTAGCTAAACAATTAACATTTTATTAAAGTACAATCTATATTTGCTTTCTTATCAGAAAATAAATTGAAGTTGAAAATCAAAGCATTTTTACTACTCCAAGCAAACATACATAAACTTTATACATCATAATTCATAAGTTCAAAAAAAGAAAGCATCAATATAATCAATACATTGGAATCTAAAATTGAATATAGCAGCTTATAATTCTGCTATGAAGTAAGACATTAAGTTATTAAACGTATGGAGAGAATATATTTTACAAAAATAATCAAGTATCTTGTAGTGAATATTGCAATACATGATTTAGTTGGATGTCTTTAACTACTACCCATATTACCTTATCAAAATGTAAAAATAATTCACCGTTGAAGTTATATTGATCATATTATAAGTTATAACTATTGGTATTAAATTATTTATATTGATCTGGTATAAGAAATTCAAAATGTCTAGGATTAACTAAACTAAGCCGGTCTCTTTTTGGTATACACATTGATTATTGTCCTTTTCATATTATATAGCACCTACCTAGGTATTAACACTTGGAATTTTTGGGGCTTCCACACTTTCCACTATTTTTAAATTTGATGATTTTGGTTATTTATTAATTTATTTTTTATTTATATTTATTTATATAGGTACCCAGCCACCCAGGTATTGTTATAATATCTAATTTTTAATGTTATAAATACAGATTTACAAACTATAATTTATTAATTCATAAATTGCAGCAACTTAGGGTATCTAATCCTTTAGTCCTTACTAGCTTGGTTCAATTCCTATTTCACAGAACGTATACAATGTGTTAAGATTCATAACTTTATATCTGCTCTAATTTTGGTATCTACAAGTGTCCCTCACAGTGGCGTATCCAGCGGGTGGGTTAGGGAGTTGTACCCCTCTAACGTAAATTGTTAAATGATGACAACGTTATCATTAATAAATTATTTTCAGATAAAATTCGTCAAAAATTAATTTTAACCTCTCCCGAAAAAAGATTCTGGATATCTACGCCACTGGTCCCTCAAGGTGGTCATTTTAGATTCTGAGCGAAGCGATGAATGTAGGTATTGGTTTTACAATGATGTGTGTTTTATTTTTTTATTTTTATTAACACGATAAGTAGTCAAAATAATGCTTCGATTTTCAACTTCAGTATCTTGTTCGATGAGAAATTTAATTTAGTTGGTACTTTCGGCCATTAGGGTATAAAAGGTAAAAAAACTCCCAGTAGTTTTCAAGAGCGCCAGGAAAACAAAACAAAAATTAAGAAAAACCGGGAATTTTTATGCAAAATTAGTTTTCGACAAAATCGATTTTGGTTTTTGGTGTAACTCTTGAACAAATGACCGTAGGTACATGCAATTTTGATTGAATATTTATATTAGCATTTTCTATACACCATAACATTTTCAAAATATTTTGACTTATTTTAATCTGTTTACGGACATTTTCGGTTTCCATTTTTTTTCTATAAATATCAATACAATTTTATTTGTACGTGAAAAAATCTTGAAAATTGAATAGAAGGCTCCTAAGTTATTGTTTGAAAGGTAGATGAAAAAAATTCATAGTCACAATTCCTTTTTATAATCATCTAAAGTTTAAATATGACAAAATACATACAATTTTTTTTATAAGCATTTAAAGTTCAAATTTTGACAAAATTTATCAAATTTAAAATTTAATAATTATTTTGTAGTTAAAAATGTATAAAATGTTCAACTTTTATATCCAAGGAATAAAAATTTAAAATAAGGTTCCACGTAAATCGATAAATAAATTACTTAATTCACAATAATATTATCAGATATACTTAGTAATATAATATCATAGACTGACCGACCGTCTTCGCTCATAATTGTTTTTTGTATACAATGATATTATATCATTGAATTTAAATTTAACACCATCAATTACAGTGACCCACTTGTAACCTACATCAGACCCAAAATTATTTAAAGGCTAAAGCTATCATAAAGATACCTCTGGGTTCTGATAAAGATATCTCTGATTGCGAATTATTACAAATAACTTAAATAACTTTTCTAAGTGGTGTACAATTAATTAGTAAATGTACTGCAATCTCATTTCATAGATCCCGTTCAGTTATTGATTTTTCTTATAACATTAATTCGGTCCCGCTCGCAACAGTTACATCAATTAATGACCTAGGTTTATTTTCTGCTCTAATTTATAATTTTCTGAGTACATGGATTATATTTGTAATAAAGCTTCAAAAGCATTTGGATTCTTAATACGTATTATTTACTATTATTGAGTAGGTATGTATTTTGTTTTGTATCCTCATTCCTCACCAATTGACAAATTTTATTGAACGATTAAACAAAATATTAACAATAAATACCTACATAAGAATCTCTTCGTTTCGATGTGGTGGTACTGTGGCTTTTAAGTCATTTGTAGATAGACAAAAGTAATTTGACATATCGTGTCACTTGTTAACTAATGCTTTTTGTTGTAACAAATAACTGGGTATAGTTAACTCTCCTGATTTGTTATCACGACTACATTAATTATCTGTTCCTTCTTTTAATTTAAGGCCCCCCAATGTCCAATCTATTTTTAATATTAAATTCCGTTCAGCTAATATTGGGTTCGCTAGTCCCCTTGATCGTGATATGCGCTGTATTAATAATTTGTCTGATATTGATTGATTTTTGAATTCTTTACCTTTTATGCTTATAAAATTGTATCTCAAAATTGTACTTATCTCTAAATTGTATTCTTTGTCTTTTATATTATTATCATATTATATCTTAATATTACCTTACTCAGTACTCTTAGCTTAAGAGGCGTTGAAAATTTAAATAAATAAATAATAGGTATGAATATATTCTTTATCAGTATCGTTTTGTTATTCATAAAACCTTATGTTTGTATTGTATTACTGTGTGAAGTAGTTTAATTATGTTGCATTTTTCTTTTTAGTTGAAATAAGATAATATTTTTTATATAATATAAAAATATCGAAATTACCTATATACGTAAGCACATTTTTTTTACGCTTTAAGTTCAAATTTAGACAAACATTTTTACGAACATTTGCAAATATTATTTTGTAGTTGACATTTTAAGGAAGAGCTAGATTTGACGGAGGGTTTAAGGGTACTTGTCCCTGGCAGCAGATGTTTGGGGGGTATTCAGATGCCGGAATACCATAAAAAAAATGTTTTTACCTTTTTAAAAACTTTTTTATTCTAGGTTTTGGATATGTATGAAAAAAAATAAATATTGATTTGTAATTATATAATTTGGGCTGTAAACATTGGGGCATCAACAAAATATTTTGGTATATATATTGTATAAAGGTATAAACTTTCGAGCGGTTAAAATTGGTTGTATGATTTATTTTTAAACAGTGCGATATTGCGTGACATGGAATTTTGCATCTAAAGGCCAACAGGTTTTTTTTGACATAATTTTCATTGTACTATTTACAGTATATAAAAATTAAAAGTATTAAATTTAATTAAACTGTAATTATAATTTGTTATTAATTTTAATGTAACAGTGTGATGGTTTAATTTCAAAATGTTAATAAATAATATGTTATGAGATTAATATAAACTTATTTTTACTCTTCAAATTATGAAGGATTAATAACATTTTATAATATTGGTTATTGCTAACCTTGAATGAATTTTGAAATCTGTGTTACATGAATAGCGGTATTTCAAACTTGAAATAAACATGTTTTAGTTTGATAGCTATACCTAATTAAGGCCTGGATTTTTATGCAAAAATTATTGTTAAATATGTACATATTTAAGCACTCAAAAATTAAAAAATATGCAAACAAAATCCTTTGCTGTGTAATAAAAAACTTAACATCTTAAAAAAATTACAAAATATTATATTAGGTATGTGAAAAAAATACAATTAAATTATCAGTATACTTCTGCTTACAAATATGTATTTAAATGCAAAATGAATGTAAAATGGAAAACGTAATATTAATTTTGGAACCATAGTACCAATATGAAGTTACAAAATGAGATTTTATATTCTCAAATTGGAAATTCTTGCGATCGTAGCATAAATTTATATTATTTCAGGACATTCAGTACACTCGCCTTTATACCTGTTTAAGAACATCTAAGCATTTTTACTGTCCTAAAAGTGATAACAGATACAAAAAAAAACCGCATCATTGTAAAATCAATACATTCATCGTTCCGCTCAGAATCTAAAACAACTTTGCTAACATTATTAATGCTTATCTACCTATAAAAATATTCATGGTTAAAACTATAACTAAGAATTTTTAATTAATTTAACTTTAATCTATCTACTTTTATCTCCATGTGGTATGAATTCTGAAAAACACCCAAATACAGGTTTCATTCATTGAATTGAAGAGTATTATAATAATACCAATTTCAAATATATTTGACCATAAGTTTATTGTTTTCTATACTAACTTCAC
Source organism: Sitobion miscanthi (assembly GCA_008086715.1). Lineage (NCBI taxonomy): Eukaryota > Metazoa > Arthropoda > Insecta > Hemiptera > Aphididae > Sitobion > Sitobion miscanthi. The sequence continues at coordinate 29,361,245 of CM017803.1, forward strand.
CATAGGCGTGCGCAACCCGTTGTGGGCAGAGTGGGCCAAGCCAACGATACTTGGAAAAAGTGAATTTAATTACTAAAATTACTTTCATTTACTCACTGGTCATCACCCACTATTTAAGGTATAAAACATAAATAGGTATATTCATTCATAACAAAAATATGTTTTTTGCAGCTAATCTATAGTAATTAGTGGGATTAAAAACTAAAATATATATAACAGGGAACATCATAAAATACATATCAAATAATAGATAGACTAGCTCCTCCGTTACAGGTAATATTATCCATCAATAATTTAATAATTACATTTTTTCAGATATTTAATTTGGCAATAACTATAGTTACCTAGTAATAATGTTTCGTGTGTTCATGATTTAAAAAAATAAAAAATCACAATGCTTAGGAAGTAGAAATATAGAATAAGACAATACTACTTTTTGTGAAATCCAAGTCGCAATCTATAACAAATATCGTACAGCTCACAGGGTGGGCCATGGCCCACCTGGTCACCTCCGTGCGCACGCCTATGAACTTCACCACCCCCTCAACCTCTTTATGAGTTTAATTAATAAAAAAAACTATACCAACCTACAGTACAAAATAACACCTTTTCCAAATTTAAACTGTCTATCCACGCAGTTGACTTTCAATCATTAAAATGGTTATTTAGTTTTTATTTTTTTATTTTTTAAATGTTCTTTCTCAAGGTTTGTGTTGATACTTATTTTTATCTATAATATTTGTACTGATACATCTAGTTAGTAGTCAATAGCCATTAGGTGTAAAAATACAATATTAGGTAGGTTAGGTTAGGATACCTAATTAATACTTATGTCGGCTATGTGGGTATGTATAGGTACTTACCCACCGACGACGTTAATATTAATTGATAACTATTAACGTTATATATTTTGTATTTGATTTTAAATAATTTTCTTTTGCATATTTTATCAGTTTAACATTTTTAACTTCTATAACTTTCAAGCTCAATATTCAGTGATAATATTTGTATGTTTTCATAGTTAAATAGGTTTTTTTTTATCGAAAATAATTTATGTACGCATAGTCGCATAGAACTACGTCATCGACTGCCAAGCGCGCCCAACGATAATGATTTCACAATTAATTAATAAACGACGACCGGTCGGCGGCACGAAATGGAAAGAAATATACATAGGAAGTGTGAACACTAGGAAGTAGGTACTATAGTAACTACATAGGAATGTCGAATTTCTCGCAGCCACGCAATGTAATAATAATAAAAATAATCCAATGCCTATTCTGCGCCCAGCGGTCCATCGGGCGTCGTCGTTGTCGTATTCTTTTATACAGTTTTATCGTTGGCCGTACAACTCGTTGTACTGCTGATGGGACGGCGGCACGCGCGGTACAGCGCCTGGTTTGCACTGCAGGCTGCAGCGTACTGTGTACCACACACTATTATAGCTCCCAGTACACCCCTGTACTCAGTAGGCGCACACAAATAAATTACAAATGCACATGGCAGCAACAACGGTGTTGTGCCCATTTATATTGTGGATTGGCCATGGATGCTGGCATACGGCATTCTATAGTGAATACGAGAGTACAAACTAAATTAATTTTATTATTATAATATTATGTAAATTTGTATTTTTTGTATTTTTCTTTACTAGGTACTAGTTATTATTTTAATACAAAAACAATCCATATTTTCAACAGAATTAATTATCAAATTGCAAATAACACAAACTACATTATAAATCATGGCATATCCTTGATTTTTTTTTTGTAGGAAGTCGCCTATTTAACAAAAAGTATATCTTTAATTGTAGTACCTAAGCACCTACTATATCTATCCAATATCTGTGGACCGCCATAACAAAAAGGATTGGGAAACTGTTGTATAGTAATAGTACAACCGTAGGTAGTGCATACAAATCTGTAAGCCAAGTTGGCTTAGCCAACAAAACTGATACCATTGAGGCACTACATGTTAACCGTAACATCTGTTTTCTCTCTCGTCGGTTTCTTTATCGCTCAAAAGCTTCAGTGCGAGTGAGAACCACGGTTACTTTCTCCGTTAAGTTTAGCGAAGATATACTGGATATGGGAACGCAGACGCGGAATATCCATAATAACAATTAATAATATGTTTAATATCGATGGTCGTATGGCCGCGATACCATCGCGTAAGGCGTAACCATAAATATATTATTATTAAAATACGCTGCAGTATAATATTATACTCTGTAACGTTATAGTATATAATCATCATCGTCGTACACTCGTACGCGACGTCATGACAACGTTCCTCGGCCCCACGGGTTGCGGTGGCGGTGAGGGAGTGGACCAATCGGACGGTCCGCCGCCCGAAGTCCGGACAAACAATCTGATAACTGCTGTGTAGTGCCGTGTCGCCCGGCGGCTCATTGTTTACGACCGGCGCTGCCCACATACAACGCGAACGGTTGGCGGGTCGCGGTACACACACGAACCGCGGCACGACAATAATAATAAGCCGACGACGGCGCGCGCACCACACGACACGCACAGGTTGTCGTTGTCGCACTCGACCGCGCCGTGCCCGAACGCGTTTATCTTTTACGATTTTTTTTTTTTTCGTTTTCTGTTTCCTAGTTTGGCGATCGTCCCGATACCTAACCTAACCGCCCTCAACGATTGTCGTTCGGGTCCGTCCGGCAGGTCTCCCCCGGGAAGTCGTCGTCAGGCAATAATCTCGGTATCACAGGTAACCGTGAGCTGACATTTCCAGGACACATCGGCCGGTCGTCGTTTACGGGTGCAAAGGTGTCGGCCGGGAGGCGCCACTTTGCTCTTATGATCCGACAATGACCTCTTCGTGGAGTCGGATCTGCGGACCGCTGTCGTCGTGGTCGGGCTGCTGACCAACCAGCCGATACCGCCACCGTGCTCACAGCCGTTGATCATCTTCATCCAAACGCCGCCTCGATGATGTCTTTGTCGCTGTCTCTGCTGCTGTTGCTGTGCGACTCTGCATTCCGGGCCCATGGCTTCAACCTGGAGACGAGGCTGCCGATCGTTAAACGCTCCCTGGAAGTATCATACTTCGGCTACTCTGTAGCCGGACACCAGTCGTACGACGAGATCAAGGGACAAGTCGAAAACAGTTGGTCAGTGTACCTTGTTGTCAGCGTTGTTACCTAATTTTTGTTTACAAATTTAATTCTGAATTTATTCTACAAACAAATGTGTGAATGTGTAAATGTCTTTTGAACAATTTTCTAAACAAATGATTGTACATGTTTGAAAAGTTCCTATTATGGATAAAAATCTATATATTTGATATAAAGATTAAGATTTTATAAAGATAATTAAATTACAATTTTTTTTTGATAAATTAACCTTTTTTACATAAAAACCACTAATTAAGTAAATCATTGGTTGTTTGTAACATTTTTGCTTTAGATTTTTTTTTTCTTAGTTAAAATATTTAGTAAAAATATACCAATTTTTTTTATTGTTTTCAGGATTTTGGTTGGGGCTCCAATAGGTAAAAATCTACAACCGAAAACTAACCAGTCTGGTGCGTTATATAAATGTCCATTGACATCATATCATGATGATTGCATACAGGTTGTTACTGATGGAAAGCGAAGTAAGTACACATCTTTTTTTATTCGGAAAAATCTTTATATAGTTAACTATATTAAAATTAGAAATATCAAAGGTAAAAAAAAAACCCTACATAAAATGCTTTATTGCACAATGTCAGAAATGACAAAATTATGGTCATAACAAATCTTGCCTGGAATCTGGATATTTAAGTGACGTAAGTGAAGTGTGATGCCTAATCCAGAGAAGTTTTCTTTATAGAATATAGATTAATTATTCAAAGATAACCCTGACTCATTGTTAGGACATTATTAACGTTTGAACCCACTAATAATAGAAGGCAATCGTAATCACTGTAAAAGTGATGATATTGAGTGACTTCTAAGCTCTTTTCTAATACATTTAAGAATGTCATAATTAACTCTTAGTGGGTAAATATTATATTTATATATATTATAATTTATAATGTATAGACTGGGATATAAAAATAATAATTTAGGTTTATAACTTATATAGAATACTAACCTAGTACTAGGAACCTTTGATAATGTTATTTGTATTGTTAGTTTTATATCTATGTTATTATATTATAATAAATAACTATATAATTGTTAATTTGTTAACTTAAAAAATATCTCATGAAAATTGAGGTTATTAGGTTGAACAATTTTTGAAGTTGATAATAATGATTTTTGTTTTCTTTTTTAAAACAGACCCAAAAAATGGACTTTATGACCCTTGTAAGTGAAATTATGGTAACTTTTGTGTTTGTTCATGGTTTGTTTATTGCAATTTGCATTTTAATATGTTATGTGTTGCATCATAACATAATTTATTAAAGCCTATTTCATATATTATATTTATGAATATTTTTTTGATTGTTATATAACAAGCATTGCTGCCATGTAAATACTGCTTAATTTAGTTGGAGTTTTAAATCCATCACATTAGTATGGTCTGATCATATTTTAGAAAATACGTTTGATAAACGCATGACTCAAAGTTGATGTATGAAATAGTTAACTGCACTGTTATGTGTAATATTAAGCTTAAAATGTATGTTTATTTAATTAACTTTTGCAAGCATTCAATATTGTTAGTATTGGGTTTCATATAAATAATTATTTATTGTAAAACACAGTATTTTATAATACTTTCAGTATATTTCCGCAACAATTTAATTACTTAAACTAGTAAATATAAATATTTAGTTAAGTTAGGTAAGGTACTATTTCCTAAGTATTAAATAATCTTTTGGCTAGTCATTAATGATTAAAATGCTGTTCTATCTTTCAATGGATTTTATATTACAGCTATTTCCTATTTAACTTATTAGTATCATAATATATAGTATTTTATATAGATTTATGATACTTGTTCAATTATTTATTTACTTGGATGTTTTATGTACAGTTATAACATAATTCAATTTTTTATGCTGATAAATATTGTATTTTATAATTTATGTCACCAAAGTTAATAACAACAAAATATTATTTTATTTCTCATAATAAATTTCATATAAATTTATCCTTGTGTATACAATGTGATTTTTTTTTAAAATTGAACACATAATTTCAATAAGTGTTACATTATTTTGAAATCATTCTGTTGAAAAATTCAAGATACATTATGTAATTCTAGCATTTTTTTTTATACTGGCCAGTGGTCACTTTAATAGTTGTTGGTAAAACGTCTTATGATTTTTAAATGGCAATTAATATTTTTAGTTCCATTATTTAAAGCAGAATACTTTTCAAAAAAGTTGACTTATAAACAGTGCCGCAATTAGGGAGGTATTTATCAGTTTGGCTGGCAGTATATTTTATGCGGACAAGTCAAATATATAATTTTAAAATAGTCGGTTTGGTAGGAATACACTAACTCAGTTGGATCATAATCACAATATCGCACTGTCAGAACAATAAGGCCATAACTAAAAAAAACAAATTTTCAGGAAAATGAATGTTTAGAATAAAATGAAAATTTTTTCATCAAACAAAAAAATAATTTTAAGGGTAGACACACGTTTATAATTTTGTTGTGATTATAATCAAGTGATTTTTATCCTTGTAAATAACTTTACTTTTGTGTGATTTAAACTTGAAAGAACAAAATTTAAAAATGTTCTAGTTATGGCTTTATAGCTCTACCTTTTGAATTGATTTTAACATTATTTTGGCTGTAAGCAAAACATATGAAGTATTAAAAATTATGATTTAATTAATTTAATAATAATATTAAATACGTTGATGTTGATCTAAAAAAACACTTAAACTGCAAAATAAAATAATAGCACAATATAATATTTATTTTATAAAATTAATAACTTCTGTCTCTTGAATGTTTGATTATTTTTAACAATATTAATATTGAATTAATAATAAAATATAACGAATCATTTGTATATTAATTAATAATATTATAATTTTAAAATTATAATAATATTACTTTTTGTATTAAAATAAAAAATAAATAACATCTCTTCTGTCTCTAGTTTCCTTATTTTTCAAAATAAATAATTTTTCCTCAATGTATCAATATTTTTTACTGTGGTTGAGTTAATCATCATAGAGAAAAGAATTATTATTTTTACTTGTAGTAGTCTATTAAAAAATATTTTAATAAATTATACATTTTGTAACAGTATTATGATACATACCTAATATTAATACTTTTGTTAGACAAATACAAGTTTTACTATAAAATATTAAGTACTTACTCAGTTTTCTTTTATGTTAGCTCTTTTAGGGGTTTCAATAGATATTTTTGTAATACATAAACTTAAAAGTTTATAACTCTACCACGAGAAGTCATTATAGTTATTATAATAGTACAAAAATATACACAATTTAAATACTATGAATTAGAGAAATAGAGTTGACTAGAGTAAAAATTAGTGTAATAAATTAATGACAGTGTGATATATGTACATTATATGCTATAATTATATTCAAACCGATGTATCCTGTATTACTTTATGTCCCAAATTGAGGTGTTCCTCAGTAATCCAAGTAGTTGCGGCACTCACTGCATATAAAATATATTGAATATACAACAGCATTTTATCTATTAAGAAGCATTTCTAGTTTTTATGAATGGAGTACCTAATGGAATACATTTTTTTGGCAAACCTATCGCCATATCTTTAACTCAACATCACTATTAAAAGAATCACCTTATATCTCAAATTTATGATTACTAAATAAAAAAAAGATGAATAGTAGGTCTATAGTTTAATATTTCTGGTCCTATGTATTATTGAAATCTGTGGTAGGTACTATTGAAATTATGTCTTTACAATAATTATGCGTATCAGATAATTTTGTTTAGATGATCCATGTTTGTTAGGTTTAAATTTAAAATGAGTTATCTTAAGTAAAGAATAAAGGTGCTAAAAAAACAAATTCATTTTTTTAATAAGAATTCTGGTTGTGTTATTTATTTGCATAAATTTCAACATAAAATAATTATTATTTATTATTTAATTTATTTTGGATACTGGTGTTAATTTAAGATTCATATATTTTTGGATGTAAAAACTTAACAAAAAAATTCAAGCTTAGGATTGTTGATATTAAGACTCAGATTTGTATGTATTTGCATATTTTTACTTGTTGATCGTTTTGTATACTAAGTAAGTGGCTTGTTCATGTTTTTATATATTTAAACATTTTTTAATTTTTAGGTCATTGACATATTTTGTGATTTTAATGTCACTTAGTTTGTATTAACATTTCGCAGTTTATAGACTTATTATTAAGGCAGAAGAACAATTACATATTAATGTTTACATTTTTATTTTCAGCTTTATTATATTGATACATTTTTAACATTAATTTTAATTTAGTTTAATTTACAAAATTGAATAACTCCTTGTAGGTATATTAATTTATTATCAAATATAAATTATAATGATTGAAATAAACTTTATTAAGTTGTAAATTGTAATGTTATGGCTATCATAAATATATTTTTTTGCATGATTATGATGCACAATATGGCATGAAAATGATGTTTAAATGCTTTGAAAATAAAACGTTCATGAATGTATGATATCATGTGGATTAAATTAAATTTTAGCGACATGGCTTGACAGTCATTTGTATATAATAATTAATAGCAATAAAAGCATAATACGTGATTTTGAATGGCATGTGAAATGCACGTACACATATTTTGTGATTATTTTTTATTCGACGATACGACCAATATTTGTATGCACGTTACCAATATTATTTCGTAGTTTGACCTTCAACCGTTAAATACTGACGAAGCTACATTTCATTTATTGTAAAGAAAGGTTTGCTTGTACAATTTCCGTTGATAGGCGGTAAGCGTCATGCATGTTTACTTAAGGATTTATAATGCATACATCGTGAAAATGTAATTTTATTTTAGAACGTGATATAAATGTTTAAAACAATGGCTGAAAGTCTTAATGTTAAGTCATCTATTTTTAGTATTTTTGTTACTCATTATTCAATATTACAGAAAAACTATAATTCTAATAATGACTAAGTAGGTAGGTATCAATGTGCTTTATGTACCAGATAAGTTTTTGCATAATCATTTTTTAAGAGTATACTACACAGCACACACGTATTCGTTGCCTCGATGTTTACACTCGCATAATAGGAATTTTAAATACCTACATAAATACATTATACACACTAAATGTACGTTTCTCAATCCCGGTGCCGTTTTTTTCGTTTTTAATATTAGAGTAAATTTATCTACTCCGAAACTTAAATATGTTAACAGATAACTTATTACATAATCCGATCTCTGTAGCCGGATTTTTTAGATATTTTGATTCTGAAGTGAGTTTATAATTAGATAGAAATTAGAAATAGAATATAACATTATAAAAATACTTATAACTTGTTTTAAAATAAAAATATCGAAAGATCCGATGAGAGCATGGATAATGTTATATTCTCTAAGTTTGACATTTGATAGTAAGCACATTTCTCTTATAATATAAAATAAAAACAATAAAACTGTATTGGAAAATATTTGCGGAACGTAAATTTATTAGGTTGTGTACTTATGTGTGTGAATGACAGTCGGCAGAGACAACGAATGCGTGTTGTCGTAGTACTTAAATACACAACGCACGCCTTTTATAGTTCACAAAAATTGTTTTTAGTTGATTTCAGGGAGTGCATAGCTAAAATAATATAAATCGTTTTGATTTTGAATCAAAGATTATTTTACCTATAATATTTTATGTTAGTATAATATAATATAGAATTTTTAAATAAACAAGGCATTTTCAATATATTATATTATTCAAGCTTAAGATAATTTTTATTACTTTTTATATTATATGCTATAAAAAAATAACTACGTAATAAGTAAAATGTACCTACTATTAAAATATATTTTCGGCTTTTACAATTATATTGTATTTATTATATATTATTTTAACTATTGCATCGCTATTTTACGAACAATTTGTATTACTGATGAATAGAATAGAGTCTAGAGCGCGGTATTGTATGCATTATTCTGGTTAATCGTACGATATGCTAAGCTAGCATAACATTTGATTCATACTATAATGATTTAAGCTATGACACTTTTCTAGTGCATATTTTACATATTTCATCTTTTAATGCATATTTTGGTGTTTTGTTTTGTTTTTTTTAGACATTTTTTAAATAATTTCTATAAAAATAAAAAAAAAATTATATTTTTATAGTTTCGATTAATATTGAAATAAATAAATGTAATGAATTAAATTAATTACTATAACTATATATTATACTCTTAGGTATAAACGGATTTCCCAAATATGAGCTTCGATTAATAATAATATACGAATACTAAAATAAGAAAACATCGATTCCGATCTCAGATTCTTTATAATATTGATATTTGATATAAATTGATTCCTATTTTCTTCTTATAGATTAAAACTATCCAAAAACTCAGATATGTTTAAGAAAAGTATTTATAGTATAAGTTATTTATTGTTATTTAGTGTCCCATAATTTTTTTATCGAATATTGGGAATAAATGGATTTTTTTATGCATATCGCATACTTGAATATTTTAGTGCATATTATATAATATTTAAGGTTTCTCAGCGCATAATATTTGCTTTATTTTTAATGCATATAAATCCACGCTCTACTGTTGTCTTTTTTAATTTTCTAATCGATAGTAGAACTATATTCAAATTTTAAATCGTATTGTACGTATTTGTCATAAACAATATTTCACGAAAAAAAAATCATCTGTCTAAAACATTTGCTTCATATTGAAAATAAAACAATTTGAAATTTAACAAATTTTGGAAGCTGCACCATTATATTATACGATTGGAGTAAAGTCTGTTTTTTTCAGGCGAATAGTCGCTAGGAGCAAGACCTTGAAAAATTTATTGTTTTTAAATAAGTATATAATTGCATTTCTCAATTCATTTTTATCTTGAGTATTTTCTTTAGTTATATACCTACATAATAATTTGTTTTCCTTATTGGTATTTCGGCCGTTAAAAATAGATATCGATTTTATTACGGTTAAGTGAACTTATCACACCCCACATACGCAGTACACTCATTATTGTGATGCACAAGCTATCGGGCTTTAAGTGCTTTTTGTTTTATTAATTCATCGGATCACTGGTATTTAATTTATTTTTAAGTTGCACTGATGTATATTTTATCTGTACTGGTTACATTATTTAGTCATAATAATATGACGTTCAGAGAGCCTGAGATATTAATAATCATCAATTATAAGAAATAGCAATGACTCAACTGGATAATTTAATTATGATGACTATATTATATTATATTTATTTAATCTTCTATACTGTTAGTTATGTTGGATCAGTGTTTGATTATTTCAATTTCAATTATTTACATACTTAACACTTATTTGTGTAAATTATTGGAACTAAAAAGGAACGAACAATTTTGTTATTTTTCCTTGAAAAAAAGAACTCGTTCATTTTCCGTAAAAAATAATTCGTTCCAGGATTCCGTTCCTTCCAAACACTGTGTTGCACCCTAGATACGTTGCAAAACTAACAAAACACAAAAAATTGAATCTGCTTCAAAACGTTTCAAAGTCTTAATTATTTTGCCTTCTATTTATATTACTTGAAATTTATTCTTTTATATTAAGGGGATCCGAAACCGACCGTATTTAAGGAGTTAAATATAAGCAATTTTCCAAGGTTTTACGTGTAGGTCGTGTAAACGTGTGCGTAGTAAGTGATTATTATTCATTAGGTAGACAGTGTGTGTGACTGAACGTAACTGAACCCACTTGTCACGACTCACCGCCGCAGCGTGACCGGAAAATAGTCTATGATTTGTATAATTGTATGTACTTTTTGTCAATCTTACCGGTAGCCCTAATAATGCGATAAAACTTTTGAAAACTGATTTGAATTTTTTAATATGTCTAGTGCAACGTTTCCAACATTTTTTTTATTATGCTCCCTAGTAGATTTTCAAAAAATTCATTTCATTTCCCCTAAATCACTTAAAATTTAAAAAAAAAGTTAATGACGTAAATTTTGTTGGTTATAATCAAAAACAGTAATATGAGATAAATTACAAAATAGGTATACATAGGGTAACCAAATAATTTTTAACCTAACCTGCGAATAGGACAATATTTTAATCATTATAATTATTGTATTGTTATCAAAACACAATAACAGTCCAAAATAACAAAATATTAATTTATTAATTATTATTATTGTACTGATTGTAAATTTGTAAAATTGTACAGGTATTTTATTCTTTCCATGTCAACATAGCTATGTTACTTAACACGTTAACCCCCCCCCCCACTCCCCACGCAGTACCTCAATTTCTGTCATAGGGAAACACTAGTCTAATGTCTAATTTAAATCGATCAGTTTTTTTAAGATTTTTGATTTAAATTCCGAAAGTAAATTTAAAATATTCAAACAATTTATAGGTGATACATATTTATATTTTAGTGTCTTCTGATAAACAATTGATTTATCATTATTACCATTATATAATTTTTAACTCAGAAATTAATTTTTAAATGGATTTCTACATTGCCTGTTTAAAGATTAATTTAGGCATTTTGTAGTGTTTTACTTCATTTTTCTGCAATTTTTTAGGGCATTACAACCCCAGTCCTATGTTATCTTGAATTTATAAATAATATTTAAATAAATTGCATTGGTGTGTAAACATAAATTAATGTTTACCAAAAATCAAAACATGACTATAGTAGTGGTTAAAAATAAACTACAGTATGTATGTGTAAATATTGACTGTTATAAAATTTTTTTGATATTTTCAAAATTTAACTATGAATGTAATTTATTTAAAACATTACAATACAAATTAAATTTCATTGTATATTATTATGTATTTTGAAACTACTTTTATGTAGATAGCTTGATAAAATAATGTACATTAAAAACAAGTCCTGAATATCCTCATTGCATGATAGTGTTATTGCATTTAAGGTATTCAAATTTGTAATAAATGTGGTTTTTTTTTCATTGAAATGGGTTTAATTGGATGTTTAAGGTGTATTTATGTATATTTAACTTGATTTAGCTATTGGGTGTACATATTCTTAAGGTGTAATATGTTCACCATATTGTCATACTATGGAGATAAATATGGAAATCATCATACAGGAATTAACCAAATCATTATTGTGTGTATACAGTTTGTTGTACACAGTAGACCTAATACGCTTCAATAATCCAGCAAAAATGTAATTTTGAATATTTGTAAATATGATTTTAACTCTATATTTTTCTGTAGCTATTGATTCTACAAAGCTCTCTCCACCCAAGAATGATGAAATTAAAGATGGGCAATGGTTAGGCGTAATTGTACGAAGTCAAGGACGCGGTGGAAAAGTCATGGTATTATTAAAACATATTCATATAACATATTTTCACTTTATGATTAATTAAACAATAAGATTCAAATAATAAATTAACTAATCTATTTTACTGTTAAGAAAATAATTTTTAAAAATTAAAACGTATTCTATTCTAAAATGTGATCATAAAGTTAAAATAATTATAATAGTAGGTATGTCTAAGTAAAAGGTACGACAAAATGTGGTTGTAGAATGATTTTAAATTTTGTCTGGGGGGAGGGGTGGCGTTCTTTTTTTAAGGTGGGGACATCATAACAAATTTCTGATTACAGATTTTGTCAACATTATGAAAAAACCCACATTTAAATCAAAAATCATTCCACAAAAATATTTTGGAGTTGCCTATTTATTTTTTTGGTCATATCATTTCGTTTTTAAACAAATTATGTCTCTGTATACATAAATAAACATTTTAGGTATGTGCACATCGATACATAAATCGAGGTGATGAATATCAATGGGGACAAGGCCTTTGCTATACTTTGACACAAAACTTAGATTTTGTTGAATGTTGGGAACCATGTAAAGGTCGAGAGACAGAAAAGTATGTTGCTTAAAAATATGTTAATAATACAAGTACAATTTCAAAATATTGATAGTTTATTTCAAATTAATTAATTAATGTATGATTGTGATTTAGGGGTCAAGCACAATTTGGTTATTGTCAAGCTGGCACAAGTGGAATGTTGTTAAGCGATGATACTGTAGTTATTGGCTCACCTGGCTCATATAATTGGAAAGGCAATGTATTTATGGTCAGTGTATCGGATGATTTCTTACATAGAGATAAAACTTGCTACTACAGTCCGGTTCGAGATAATGAAGTATCGCCTGTTGATAGCCATAGTTACTTAGGTAATTATTTTTTTTTTTTGAAACATTTGAATATTATATTTTTATTAAAATATATGTTTTAACAATTCCTTTTAATTTCTTAGGTATGTCTACTACCGCTGACTATTTCTTTGGTAAACATAATAATATGGCTTATGCAGCTGGTGCTCCGCGTGCTAATGGAACAGGCCAGGTTGTACTGTTTACTAAATTAAGACCGTCTGTAAATCTGATGGATGCAAGACTTATTATTAGTGGAGAACAATTTGCTTCCAGTTTTGGTTATGAATTAGCAACTGCTGACCTCAACGGAGACGAGTATGTTGTTGTTTTATTTATAAACATTTTTTGTTCAAATTGTTTTATTTGACATTAAAATAACTTATTTTTTTAAAAATTGTACATGTCATTTATGTGTAAATATTTCTTTATTAGATTACTTTCATACCTTAATTTAAATAATTAATGGAATATAAGTAATTATAATTTGTGTATTTTAATATAGTGAACCAGATTTAATAGTTGGTGCACCATTTTATTTTACAAAAGAAACTGGTGGAGCTGTTTATATTTATATGAACAATAAAGATCATTGTTTTAATTGCAAATCACCAATTAAACTTGTCGGGAAACCAGAATCCAGGTTTAAGTCTAAATATTATACAGTTCTTAAGTATGTGTATCAATCATTCATCAAATTTTTAGATTCGGATTTGCAATAACTAATCTAGGGGATTTGAACAAAGATGGGTATCATGACATAGCCATTGGTGCACCGTATGAAGGAAATGGAGTTATTTACATTTATCAAGGTTCAGATCATGGAATCATTGTGGAACCTTCACAAGTTAGTTCAATTTTTTCCTATTAGATTATTAACACATATAATTTATATCATACATTAAAAAGAATATGTGCCTTACCTATTTGTATTTATATTCCTAGATAATTAGAGCAGAGGATTTAGTGGTAGAGAATCTTAAAATACGTACACTAGGATATTCATTAAGTGGTAATGGAGTGGATTTAGATCAAAATGGTTACCCAGACTTAATATCTGGTGCTTATGAGAGTGATATGGCAATATTGATTAGAGCTCGGCCAATTGTAAATATAACAATTGAGGTTCGACCTCCAGAAAAACTTCGGAACATTGATCCCACTAAAACGGGTTGTTCGGCCAACATAACATCTTCAGTTACTTGGTAGAACAGCATAATTTTTTAAACACCTTTATCTTATAAGATTTAACCAAAAGTTTTTTTTTTAATTTGTACAGTTTTACATTCGAAACTTGTTGTACGTTGGAATCTGCGAACAAAGCTAGATCTGATGGAGAATGGGGCGTTCAGTTGCGTTATAAATTGGAAGCTGAAACGTTTCAAGAAGGTCGCAAGTTTTCTAGGGTTTGGTTTGGACCAGATCATATGATGAAGTCACAAACAATTGAAAATATTGTCTCTGTGGACCACAACAAAAAAGAAACGTGCCAACAACACACAGCTTACATAAAGGTACTTATTGCAATTAATTTCTACCCATCATTTGTTTATACTATGATCCTGTAATAGGAGAATACAATGGATATTCAGTCTCCAATTGCCATGCATATTTCATATTCACTGGTACAAAATGATGTTCCTGTTCTAAGACCTGGCGATCCAGTACCTTCTTTAGCTGATTTTCCGGTATTGAATCAAAACCAAGCGGAAAAAACATTTTTTGCCACATTCCATAAGGACTGTGGGAATAATGATAGATGTGAAAGTAGAGTACATGTGAATGCTGAATTGTTGTTACCTAGAACATCAGGTATATTAATATCTACTATTATGTTTTGAATACTGTGATATTTTAATAATTTAATCCAATAGATTTTTATTCAATCGATTTATTTTTTCAACATAATGTTCTAACTCATTTCACATTTGTGATCAATAGTATTTTATTTTGGTTTGTTTTCAGATGATAAATATGAATTAGTAATAGGTCAGCATGTTGAAATACTTTTAAATACAACTGTATACAACCAAGGAGAGTCTGCCTATGAAAGTAGAATGTTTGTTGTTCATCCTTATTCGTTTAATTACATAGGCACTGTGAAATTAGAAGACGTAAGTTAAATAATCAAAAACTATTTCTTATAAATTAAAACTAATGATTTATATTTTTAGACAAAGCAAGTGGATTGTAATCCATTCAACAAGACATTAGTTGTTTGTGCTCTTGGAAATCCATTTAAGAAATCTGCGATTTCTAATATTCAATTGCGCTTTGATCCAAAAGAACTGAATGATTCCGAAAATCATTTGGAGTTTATTGTGATTTCTAACTCTACATCCCACGAAGTTGAACCCCAGAGTCCATTAATTTTGCGTGCCAATATCATTAAACAAGCTGAATTATCATTGAAGGGGTAGGTGTCCACAACTAAAAACTTGAAATGGGCTATATTAGAATAATGTTATTATTATAATCTATATTAGGTTAGCACGTCCGGAACAAGTGTTTTATGGTGGTCAGGTGAAAGAGGATTTGTCTGTCAAGTATCGCGATGAAGTTGGTTCTAGAGTATTGCACACTTATCAAGTGTTTAATTCCGGTCCCTGGAAGGTGTCTAACCTAGTAGTAAACATTGAATGGCCCTATCAGGTAGCCAGTCACTTTACTCCAAGAAAATGGTTGCTGTACCTGGATGAAAAACCGTATGTTGAAGGTATGTGTTGAGACAGAAAAATACTGAATATAACTTTTTAATAAAAAAATGTATTCTTTTATAATTGTTCAGCAATAAGTGGTGGAGAGTGTTTTATGTATCAAGGACAAGTCAATCCATTAGGTTTACCAGTACGCCCAGGAGTTCAAGAGATGCCCCTTGATAGTATTAGTACAGAGAACATTGCTTTGAACAATCACATGATGTCAAAAACCACAACCAGCATGATAAAAAATAGTAGTTCTGGTTATTATCAGAACAGAGTACGTAGGGAACAAAATTATGTTGTTGGTGCAGAAACATATGTTAAAGATAATGGAAAGCATATAGAAGTAGTCAAAATGGTGAGCAATATTAATATTTTAACATGGTTTGTTTAATTTTACTAAATTTTATCTTTTATAGAACTGTCTGGTGGGAAATGCCAAGTGTTTCAAGTTTCATTGTCTTATAAACAACTTACAAAAAAATCAAGAGGCAACAATATTTATTAAAGCTAGGTAAGACATTGTTGTGGTTTTGTATAGGGTAAACATACTATATCACTATAGTTATTGACATCGCACCGAATGTGAATGAAGCAATTAATAATTTTAGTTAACTCAATTTTTTTTCAGACTGTGGAATTCTACTCTACTAGAACTGTTTCCTAAAGTTGATTCTGTTCAAATTGTATCGAGAGCAAAAATTCATATACCCCCTGAATTATCATTGCAACAAAATCGCTCAGACGATGAGTTTGAAGTAAGTAATTTGTATTCATAACATTACACCTAGTTTGATAGTTTGAATGTGTATGATTGTTAATGAAAAACGGTATAATTGTAAACATGAAATACATTTTAAAATATTGTTAAATCAAATAATTTAAATACAGATACATTATATTATGTATGAATTTATTTGAACTATTTTTATTAATATTTACTTTACATTATTCCTAAAGCTAATATAAAAATATAAAATAATAATCAGACATTGAAATATTTTTCAAAATTAAATAATAAGATTATGTACCTTATTTAAATGCTTGTTCTAATAATGGTTCTTATAGGTGGAGACAACTGCTAAAGTAGATTTATTGCAACAAGAAAACGAACCAATTCCGTGGTGGATAATTATTCTAGCTATATTGGTGGGGCTTTTGTTGTTAATCTTGTTGACCTTGCTACTATGGAAATTAGGTTTTTTCAAGAGACGAAGACCTGATCCTACACTTAGTGGTAACATTGAAAAACACAGGGTAGATGATAATTACTATGACTATTAGTTAATAATTGTAAAACAACTTGCGATTAAGTATTTGTCATACATTTTTTTTTACAAATTTTTTTTGTATTTTCATAAGACTTTTATACGAAATACTTAGACTAAGACAAATTGTACTTATAGATAATTTATTATAATTTTTTTTTCTGCATATATTATTTTTACATTACTTATTTATCATTCTTGTAAATTATTGCCATATTATGTAATATTTTAAAATGATTGTTGTATGTTTATCATAATTTTCGTCTTCCTGAACATTTCGCTGCAAATAACAAACTTCAGCTTGTCGAAATTATTTTTATTATATTTATTATACAACTTAAGCGTTTTTTTTTATTTCTTAATCAACGGTTTATAATATTTTTTTAAAATAATATTATGATTATTTTCACAGTTATACTGTGAAAGTAATGGGGTTTTTAATGTCTTTGAGCTGTTAGGAGTTGAAAAATATTATGACGGTCCCATAACATTTTCAGACATTAATACTTTCTTGTATGTGACATACTTTTCATTAGGCTTGAATGAGAACAAATAATGTATTATTGAAAATATTAAGAAGACAGTATTAGCCATGATGTGGCATAATGTATGTATGTGGTTTTTATGTTTATTGTGTAGGTGTTTACCTGAAGTTGATGACTGTGGAATGTGGATTTTTGGGCTTCCAATGACGAATGTGTAGTTAGTCTTGTTGTGGACTGTTAGCGTGACAGAAAGCAGATTAATGAATGAAAAAGTTGGTTCGCTCTGTTTTTTAACTAAAGTATGGGATTAGCTATAAGACAAATGTTGAGATCAGAGATCAGACAAGTCAGATTTATATTATTCATATCATTACTTCATATATTATTATTAAATTTAATTTAAAAGATTTGTTAACAGAATAGGGCCTGATGTAAATTCTGAATAGTGTTATTTATATTAATAAATCAATATCATAATAAACACTTAAAAAAAATAAATATATTAGTGGTACCAGTGATATAAAAAAAAAAATTAGCTGACCATAAATACTATATTGATAAATTGAAAAATTATTGTATTTTTATCAATAATTTATCTTTACAATATTTTGTGGCTAAATATAGAATTTCAAATGAATTATTCAATATACACTAGACCTATAGAGCTCATTGTATAAAATATATACATTATTCGATTGATATTTTCGAATTTTCATACATTTTTATATTATTTTACTTTCTCACTTGAAACAATACAATTTGCTATAGTTTTATGTGAACAAAATTTAAGTGTATTAATGGTTTTTGAACTTTTGGAAAATGGTACTTAAATTTATAGTTTTACCAATTGTTCAATTATTACTATGTTTAATCAATGATATTAAATTGTAAAGAAAGTTGATAGGTATTTAAAAATATATAAATATTTTTTGCATTTAGAGTAATTTACACTATTGTAAAAACCAGGGTTTTATATTATTATATTTTCTCACTTAAAAGTTAAAACTATACAATAATTTTATCTTTTATTTGTACAGTTATTATGTTGTCTTAAATGTAATAATGACATATTATTTTTTCAGTATTAATTTTTCTATATTATGTTGTCAAAATATTACGTGTATTGGTGTATTAATGGTTTTTAAACTTTTGAAAATTGATACTTAAATTTACGCAGGTTTACTAATTGTTTGATATATAATATAGAGACATATTATATCGTATAAAGAAAGTTTATGGCTGTTTAAAAATATAATTATTTTTTTTGTATACAGTTTGAACAGTAATTTACAAAAATAGTTAATACTATAAAATATTGGTTTTACAATAGTACCTATGTTATATTTATTTAGAAAACCATTTTTGTAAATTACTGTTAAAACTAAATGCAAAAAATGTTCATATTTTTAAAAAGCTATCAATTTATTTTACAATATATATATTGAACAATTGGAAACTGCATAACTTTAAGTATCTTTCTAGTTTCCTCCAAAGTAATAACAAAGTAAATTTTTAACAAAGTAATATAGCAAATAGCTACAAAAAAAAATTGTTAAAATACAAAAATAAATTGTCATTATTACATTTAGGACGATAATATAATAACTGTATAATAAAACTATATTTTTTTATCGCCTTAAGTAGAAAATTAAATAATATAAATATGTATGAAATTTTGTAAATATCAATCAAAAATGTATATATATATTATACAAACAGCTCTGTAAGTCGAGTGTAGTATATCATTTGAAATAATTCTATATTTAGCCTCAGAAAATTGTAAAAATAAATTATTGAAAAAAAACAAAAATTTTTAGTCTTAAAAATAGTACTTTTGGGCACCTAAAATTGTATTTTATACCACTGTGTGGGGGGTCTATAACAAACTAGTACCTACCCAAATATACAGTCATGCTAACTATATTATTCAGTGTACGTATTTGAATACTCAGTAAAAAGTAATGTTTGAGTACAGATTATTATATTATATTTAGATATTTTACATAATATTATACTGTGTCACTTATCATTTCTAGTATCTATTATTACTCCGATTTAATTAGTAGTTGTTGACAGACCTATTAACTAATGAACAGCGTTTAGAGAGAGAAACCAGTGGGCGAGATACGAAAGAGAAAGAACTCTGAACTACGCGTTTGGGAATATCAAGGAGGACCATATTTTACATTGTGTTTTAGTCTTAGATCATATACAATGGACGGAGCTACTTTAATCATTTGCTGTGTCCAACATAACCCCCCACTTATTAGTTATTTTATAGTGATTGTTGGTGAAACGCATGCGTAATAAATCGTTGTACCTTGAAATTAAATGGGTAGTGAGGGGTTATGTTGGACACAGCTTGGTATACGAGAAATACACACATAGCTCCATCCATTGTATATAATCTAAGGTTTTAGTATTTTCATCCACACGTATTATCAATATCATAGCCACAATATAGATATAGAATACATGTAAAACACATGGCTGTAAAACCATAATGTAAATGGTTTTCCATGATATTACCAAACGCATAGTTCTTTCCCTCTCACTCTATTTCGTCCTTATGAACTGTAGGCAGGGTGGTGTGGTATGCGTTGTCCATCGGCTTATAGCACGATTTAAGATTAGGTATATCCATGAACTAAGATAACTATCTTAGTTCATGGTTCATGGTATATCTTAAATCGTGGCTTATAGGTCTATGGTTGTCGATAAGTAATTATAAGAACAGGGCTGTCAATAAAATATTTAAAAAATGGTGGTAGATTTAAAAGTTGCGCACTTTATGGGACTCTATATTATTTTGTGGTTAACAGTATACGGCTAATATATAGTAATTTATTGGCTTATTATTTACCTTTAAGTTTAATTTTAAGCAACTGGCTCCTAAGAACATCAGTAGTTCATCAGGCACAGTAAGTAGGTACCTATATGTTTATTATTTGTTTATATACCTATGTACTCCGTAGTTTTGTTAAAATTGTTTTCACTTTTATAATTCAAAAAACCTTTTATACATTGTTGGATGATCCAGTATTATTCCATGTCACATTGAAAATAATTATGTCTAAACCTTTAATTGAGTCGTTTATCATACACCAACATTTGTCTATATTTCGACTATAGAGCCTAATATTAATATGTAGAGCTCGAATTCAAATGCCCTTTCAAAAAAATTATTCATGACCTTAAAACTTCAAGAGATGTCCTAATAAAATTCCCCTGAATTGACTAAGGATTTCTCCAGAAATCAAGATAAATTTGCGAATTGTAAATTTGTGTCTTGGAACGCATAATGTCAAGCATTCAGGGAAAAGATGCAAATTCATCGAAATTCGAGCCCTATTCATATGATAATCAATTATGCAACTCAATATTATCTGTTGGTATTTGTTTTCAGTCATGGGCAGCAATTGGGGGGGGGGGTAGTTGGGACACAAGGGGGTAGTTGCCTGCTCAGATAAAAATTTAGGTGGAATATTATATAGATATGTTGAATGTGAGAAGATTTTAAAATGGATCAGTAAATTGTGATTAAATACCCCCCTTACCCCATAACATAAGAGCAAAGTGCCGCCCATGTTTTCAGTAACTATCTATGAAGAAAACTTTTAGTTTGAACCATTATTTAAAAAAATGTTTTTCCCTATAATTTTGCATACCTATGTTTTATATGTGAGGCTGGTCATTAAAAAAAAAAATTAGCTTGTTTTAAAAATCTGAGAAATTGATATAATGCAGTCAATATGTTCATGCATCCATTTATTGTAGTAGCATGACATTTAGAGTCTTGAACACTGAGATATAACAATTCTTGCTTAGGTGACTGTACTTCCCCAGTCTCTCCTATACTTAATAGTGAAATATATCTTATTATTCTTATTAGCTATTTATCGTTATATTTATATGTATATATTAAACAGTATGATGCCAGTTACATATTATGTAATATTTTAAAATGATTTTTGTATGTTAATCATAGTTTTTTGTTTTTCTGAGATTTCGCTGTGAATAACAAACTTAATTTTGTCGAAATTATATTTATTATAATTATTATACAGTTTAAACATTTTATTTTTCTTAAACAACAGATTTATGATTTTTCCTTAATATTAATATTATGATTTTTTTCACGGTAATACTGTGGCTGTAATGGTGTTTTTAATGTCTGTGAGCTGTTTGGAGTTGAAAGACACCGTGACGGTCCGCTGTCCGTCGTTTTCTGGAGTGAATATTTCCGTGTATGTGACATACTTTTCGTTAGGCATGACGTCTCTATGTAAACAAATAATATATATTTAAAAAAGATAACATTATTATTGTAGCGATGCTATCATTTATTTGGCATGTGGTATGTGGTATTGGTGCTTATTGTGTAGGCGTTTACCTGAATTTGATGACTCTGTGGATTCCTGGGCCTTCAACGCTGAATGTGCAGTCCGTTAAAGTAACAGATAAAGGATTAGTGAAAGAAAATGTTGCTTCGCACTGTTTGTTAACTTGAAGTTGTGAATTTAGCTATAAGACAAATATTAAGATCAGAAGTTGTACCTATATATACTATAATATAATATAATGCTGGAAGCTAATGAAAATAAATGTAATTCTATTTGCTGATATGGCATAATATCATCTTGGTTACAGTGGTTATACACTTATACATAAATACTTATAATTAATATTTTTTTTATAACATTTGAGAACCTCACATTTGTGATATGTGTCAAAAATTGGGTTTCACTTTAAAGGAATGTAATGTATTATAAATGTCTTAACTAATGTTTTTAAAAGTATGTTATATAGTAAATATTTTGTTTTTTGATGGAAATAATATTATATTATACTGTCTAATGGTATATTTAATTATTAAACCAGAGAAAATGTTAACAATAAATTCGGTAATGGTTAATATTCTGGTACCTTTAAATTTTTTCAACTTCTACACTATTTAAATGAGACATCGTTTTGAACCTAAATGCCTCTTAATAAATAGGTAATAATGGGAATTGGCCCTTCCTTTCCTACCGTTTTAATGTTTCTGTAAGATGTTTCCATTGCGAGTCTGAGACTCTCGTGGCCTATTTTCTCGATTCTTTTTCATAAGCGTCGTCGAGATATTTATATTCAGTTCGTAATTTTATTTACACACTTACTTTTACGTCAAGCTGCGGCTTTTGTACTAAAAAGTCGTCGTCTTGGCTCCACAGCTGTTCCGTACCTTCGACGTTGGCCACGGCCGTTATTCTTATCAAACTGTGCGACGACATTTTCTCCATGTACTCTGACGGTTTCACGAAAGTGTGAACGTTTTCTCCTAAATTAACAGACGGAAACCGTTAAACGTTTATGATGACAATAATAATATGTCTGTAAGATTTATATCCGATGGAATGCAATATATTTATTTATATATTTTATTAAGGCACAAGATTTTTTTTATTTTGTAGTTTTTTACTTTTAAATTCTGAGCGGATCGAGATTGTATTGATTTTACAACGATGCGTTTTTTTTGTTTGTGTAGGTATGTGTACACGATTTATTGTAGAAAAATACTTTGATCAACTTCCATATTTTTTCTGGTATAGGAAAGTGAATCTATTTGATATTTTTAGGAGTTCAAAATTTATAATTCCCAAGAATCTTCAAATTAATCAAAAACTAAGAAGGAAAATCGGGAATATTTATGCAAAACTATTTTTTGCCAAAATATATTTTTTTATTTTATTGTAATGACGAAGGACCATTAACTGTAGATACTTGAAATTTTCACCAAATGGTTGTATTAGCTTTTCTATAATGTACCTAACTACATAGTATACATGGTATAATGCTAAACATATTTGGACTATTTGAATAACTATTTATGGATATTTTACATTTTCAGTTTTATTTAGTTTTTTTTTAAAATAAATACCGATGGGAAATTTTCCCTTGGTCAAAAAGTTTCAAAATGTAATATAAGGTTCCTCAAATAAGTTATTATGAAAGTAATTTAAAAATATTAAAGATAAATATAGATTATAGGTACCTACATAGTTTATAAATTTATAAAATTTAAAATGATTATAGATTTATAGCTATATTTGAATTCAAATTTAATACATAGTTATATTACACTATTACAGTGGTGAGTGACTTCTTCAATGATAAGGTACACTCGGCACCTACGCAGAGCAGTTACCTATTGTCCTCTTTTGTTTGGTTGTTTCTAACTTTAAACTGGATGTGTGCCGGTCAAAAATCGTTCGTACATATATATTATATATTTATATACTTTTATTTTTAACTTCATAAAATTTCCGCACAATGCAGCAGCCACATTTGTTTATGGGCGGAAGGGGGGGGGATAAACCCAGAACTGCCACCAGTCCTACCTTTCCCATAATTATTACTTTAGCGGGTATAACACAACTCAATAGTTTTTCTTATACGTTTATACTTCTCGCCGTACCGCAAACTTCTCAGTAAAAAATATAAAATTAAAAAAAAACCCATCTTGTGAACCACGGGGAAATACCATGGATAATGTACAATATATTATGGGAAATACGTACTTTGATTGGGTTTCAGGACGAATTTCGCATCGCTTCTTTTCAACTTGTTGATTGTCGTTCCGGTGTACAGGATCGACGATGCCGACAACACGATTGAAACGGACCGAAGTTCCGACGACGTGTTCTGTGTGATAATAATTAATTAATAATGATAATAAATTTAATATAGGTACAACGTGGCGAGGTAAGTGAAGTTTAGTTTAACTAAATACTAATTATATACTGTAGTCAGTGTCAGTGGCACATATTCATTTATATACTTAATTGCACCCCCTCTCATCATTTATCGATACCAACCAGTTTTTCTTTTATTTGTTGGGGTCAATAATTATATTGCACATTATGGTTTTGTGCTGCAGCGCATTATAAAAACAGTCAACAATGTACCTATTTTGCTGGTTCGAAATGAACCTGCGTAGGTATACCTGGTCAGGTTGACCTAGACATATTCTATAAACTAGTATACTATTCCGATTTGTGTTTATATATTTCCTTCTGATGCATTTTTACTATGAGAGTTCAATAAGCCTATAAATTGATATCAAGTCTTCGCTGAGGTCGTTCGCTCTTTTAAATGTGCCATTTAATAGGTAATAAATATGTTAAATATATTATCGAACGTTTTTTTTTTTTTTAAAGTAAGTATAGCTAGGTACTTATTAAAAATAATGATGTGTTATATCTTGTCTTACATGCATGGTCATCGCGATTTTGAAGCTTTCGCCTAGTGTGATCTGTTCGATGTCTGAGAGTTTGAACTCGACGTCTTCAATTTGTGAGTCATCCATGTCGTATATATCCTGGGCGATCGGAACCATCTTGATGGCTTTTTTTACGGCCATTTTGTCCTCAGGTGAGTCTAGATCAACAAAGTCAGTCTTGTATAGTAAATAGTTGTTTATACATTGTCTATCCATGTATATATATAATAAAATATTATGACTACTATCCCAGTGGCACAACTAGCCCAAAAATATTGGTCTTATAGTTGCGCTTATCTATAACTATCCTCTCCTAAAATCTCCAACTCCACTTCCACCAGATCGTCGTCAATATTAGTGAAATTGATTCAAAATTAATAATAGTTGCTCATCTATATGGTTGGAAAATTGTCTACGACGAAATTGACTGCACGTGCCCGTCATTTATTTTACTCTGATATCGTCTCGAACCCTGATAATTGATCGGATATGTTAATTTTTGGAGTGACGGAGACAGTTATAAATAGGGAAAACCTTTTAAATAGTATAATATATCGTTGTGACCACGGCGTAGAAGGTCAAAATGTCAAATACCTACTCGAATAACGATAAAAATGTTTGTCTTGATACGCCCTGTGCGTGTCCGTCGATCGTAACTATACAACTGATAAACGACTTGTAATATTGTGCTAAGACGTATTATTATGTATTTAGTGTAAAAATATTTTTCCGGTTTATTTTTTTGTTGTAGGTACAAAACGATTTCGTATGATTATATATTTATATTATTATCACATAATAATATTATTTACATCCATCTATTACGGGCCTTTTCGACGTTTTCGGTAAGTATTATCATTTTTCTTAAGTTTTTATTGGACAGCTATTAATATTTTCAGAAATAATGAATAGTGTAATTTTTAAAAATAAATGGATTTTTGTTGGGTTCGATTTGGAATACTATGTTAATTATTGCATGTCGTCTGTTTCCCTCTTTATCTCGTAGATGTGACATAATAATTTCAACTATAATTTACATATTATTAACATTATTATAACTGGTTTTCATTCATACCGAAAGGATTTTTGTAGATTTCAGTAATGTCTTCCATGTCTTCGATCTCGGGTAACACTTCTTGTCCGATTTTTTTCGTCACGATTAGTTTTCCGACACTACAAATCAAACATGTTATGCATTAGGTATATGGCATATGGTATATGACCGATTATTATTTATTATATAGTAGGCAATATTAAATATTATAATTAATTGCAATAAGTTATTGGCTACAAAGTTCAAGTATATTTTATGATGTCGTATTATACCTGTATTATAATATCTTGTATACGCGTCATATTGTTATGGCAAGCACTAATGCGTCGAGTGTGTGCCAAAGGGACAGTTTTTCTTACCTACGCTGGACACGGAAGGATGGAATAAATTCAAAATCAAAATACTCGAATACACACCCCCTCCCTCCATTACATCAATAAAAATATATTTTATGTAGTTTTTGTCTGTCAGTGCGTACGATAATAATATGAATAGTCGTAATAAAGTAATAAAATATATACAGGTGCAAGGTGCCTATAATACCGAGCGGTAATGTGGTATATTCGGTACATAAAAGATCTAATATAGTGTATCGTCTGCGCCTATGTAATATTATGCATATAAAAGTATAAAACATTAACAAATATGTGTTATATATAGGCAGAGTAGAATCCAACGAAATGGTTTTAACGTAGGTATGACATTATCAGTTTTTCAGTGAATTTTGCGTTTTGTTTAAAAATGTTGAACAGCTAGCCTTTTGAGTATAATACAGTTATAGTTCACTACTATATATTGCTGTTAGAATCAATAAAATGTTTTGAGTACCTACGCACGAAAACAAAATTATCGGTTATCGGTATATAAAATACCCGAAACATCAGTACCATAAAAATTCGATTGACATGTTATTATTTTTTTGTAATAATTAAACAAAATTGTACCTAGACGTGGCTGCCTCGGGCCATTGATAATAATAGAAATTTAATGTGATTTATACCAGTATTATATAAGAATATATATCAGTGGTACCTGTTTCCATCAAAAGTGTGCCCTTTTCTACAAACTGACCAATTCCACGTTTCCGCCAAAACAATTTAATATGTACTATTAATAATTAATGCTGTTATATAGAAAGTTTATTTCAAATACTAAAAATATCGAAAATCTGTATATTATTAGGTATACCTACTATTATAGATTATCATTATGATATATTTAAAAAAATATATACCGAACTACACTAAATAGAATTGTATTATTTTTCTTAGTATTGTTTACAATAAATTATTCTACAATATTAAAACGTAAAATATACTTTTCGTTTCATATTTTATAGTATTTTAGACAGTCTTACTGTTTAACAGCATGTCATTTTAATGATGTTGCAATTGTCTTAATAGAAAGTTGAAACGTAGAATATTGGTCAATATCTCTTTTGGCGGAAACGGTTATTGGTGAAAAATGGTTAGGGGGTACCCACACGTATGCACTTTTGGTGGTATCATGTTACTCCTCTATTATATGCACTCAGTACTCACTAATTCGGAATCGTCTTCACTCTGGACCAAAATCCGTCTTCTGATTCTTTGAAAACGCACATGTCGGCCCGCACTTCCGTGTAAACGAACGTCGTGTCGAACCCGATGTTTACTTCACCCCGTCGGACTGCCTCGACGGGTGCAGGACCACATCTGTACATGCCTGTTGGGTACCAGAAACGTGTTTGGTTAGGGTTGTTAAAATGTCAGTTGTCTTGTCGTATGCCTATCATAATCCTAACAGTGCTGGAAATAGAATGTCTGGTGCCTGTGCAGGTTGATAAAAAGCGAAAGCTCTAAAAGTCCTGCACAGTCTTGACTAAATGAAAAATTATTTTTTTTCATTATATCTACGTTTACTGAGCGAAAGTAGAAATGGTATATTATTATGATTTAAAATTAAAAATAGGAAATATACAATCAGTATTTAATTTTTACTTTGTAATATTAATAAAAATAACTAATGCATGTCGTAGGAGTTAAAATATTATAAAAACTTGTTTGTTGGGTTTATCTGTATTGTGAATTTCTATTGATCATAATAATATACATATTAAGCCACCGTGATTGATTTGCCATGAATTTTTTGTCTCGAAATTTATTCTGTGCGTATAATGTGTCATGTTAATACGTGAAAGTAATATACTACTATAATATCGAAATCCATTTATTAATAAACACAATATTATACTGCTGGGTTCCTACTGCAGTGTAACACTATAGTGAAATTCGATGAAAACCGTGCATTGAAACGTCAACGGTGTTTACGAGTATGTATTATTTCGATCGGGTCACGCGTACTTAGGTAGTCGAAAAAAATTTTCAGGTACCCGCGATGATACGCGATCAACCACGTTTGTCGTGAATAAAAAAAATGCCAAGATTCCTTACTGTCACTTGTCTCCTGCGGCGTTCCATCGATAGATTGCCATCCGCCGTAACCTTTAGCCAAGTCAGGTCTGTCCATCCACACGTCGTTCCACACGTGGAAGTTCCAGCACGAGTCGTTCGTATAGCTCCCCGGGTGGTTGTTGAGCTTCTCGCCGTTCACGTCGATATAAGTGTCGATGGTTAAACTGGCGTTCGTGTCATGCGCTGACATGTAGTTGGTCACCGACCGACAAGGTATTCCCAGCGCCCTACAAACTGCAAACACCGCGACCACCAAGATTTAAAATCGGATGTATACACGTGAATACGACCACTGCTGCAGCTGTTCAAGGCCTCAGCAAGCCGAATTTAATAGAGTTTAAGTAAATCTAAAGTTCATTTGCATTTTCTAGTCTTAACTAGACGTGGTAGAAAGAAAAATTTGACTTTGCAGTGAAAATACCATAAAAAGGAATTCAGTAGAATTTATGTTATTATATGCGATGATAATATAATAATTCTTCACTATCCCTGGATTTTACTTTTAACTGAGATCCAACAATGAATAACTCAATTTCGATCGCACGGCGTTTTAGTTAGGCAAAACAGGTACATCACTTTCATTGTCTCACTGGAGTTATTACAGCTATTACTTAAACTCTCTTGAACCCTGATTTGAATGTAAACAGTCGTTGCAAATATTTTACGAATACGCGTGTAACACTCACTTGTAACGATGACACCGGAAAATACCCAACACTGTCCATACTTCACTGGTTGTTGAGTATTGTAAAACTCTTCGAAAATTGGGGTGCTGCCTATCCATGCAAATGGACTGGTGCCATCTTCGAACGAACCGTCCCATTTTCCTTCGACTAGACCATTGTCGTCCACGTTATTCGTCTAAAAATAAGCAGTTAGGTGTTAAAAATGGGTTCTGATACGATTAGATGACAGATCATTTTTTGGAATCGACGTTGTGAAGAACACATCATAATGCGAGAATATTTTACGTAACGTTTTTATTGCTATGATTTATGCTTTACCTTGCTGAAACGACGCAAGTACTATGGTGTCATATATAATAATCTAATGATAATGAAAGTACAAAATAACTATGAAAATTTTGTAAAAACGAGCAGCTTACGATTGCCGAAATGCTTCTCGCCATTTTCACTGGGTCAGCTCTGTCTTGGTGCGGGATAGAGGATCTGTCGAGCAACATCATGATGGACGGCAGGACTACCGCTTCAAACTGTCCGAAGAACCATTGGTATCCTTTGGGTTCTTTGTACGTGCCTTGCCACACTTTGCCATTATCGTTGAGCACATACTCTTCTAACTGTTCTTCGTCATTCATATGAACAATGTCGCCTGGAAAACACACACGCGAGTGAGTACACCCCGGAATGTTTGGGATCATAGCGGGAGAGGATAAATCTACCATTTGTGTGACGCAAGTCGACGATCGTTCTTCAGTATTACCGTTTTTATTTATGAAAGCTTATAATTAGGGTGGGCAGCAAAGGAATATTCGATTATCATCAAAAG
Source organism: Sitobion miscanthi (assembly GCA_008086715.1). Classification (NCBI taxonomy): domain Eukaryota; kingdom Metazoa; phylum Arthropoda; class Insecta; order Hemiptera; family Aphididae; genus Sitobion; species Sitobion miscanthi. The sequence goes on from CM017803.1 coordinate 29,391,290, forward strand.
TTTCTAATCATAGTGTTTTAGGGGAGATTCTGAGGTAACCGAGTACCACTACGGTTCTGTACGCGGTACAATGATATAATATATCGTTTGTCAATAATATCAATATATCATACACCACCGTCCCCCACACAGACAAATATTAATCACTCTATACATGGCTATATTATAACTCACTCGGGCACCAGGGGTTGAACAGCACGTAGATGGCCTTGTCTATTTGATGTTGATTGACTCCGGCCACACCCTTCTTGGCCGTGTGCACGATCATTTTCCACACTGAAACAGGCGCGTACGGCGGTATTTGCACCTGGAATGGGTACACGTTGTTTATGATTGATGTATATAATTACCCGATTTTACGTCTTAACGGCAATGACCAAAAAACGTTTTTGATGTACTAATAATTATAAAATTACCTATATAGGTATTAGACCGATGCTGTACCGACGGAATACCTATACAGCCGGTGCCAAAGTTCAGTGGGGTGAGTTTCTATATTTTATCTTATATATGTATATTACGTATACTATTTTTTGCTTAGATCTACCACTGAGTACGCGCACCCGACCAGCCTATCAAATTAATGATGCGAATCGCCAACGAGAGCACATACCTTAATTTAAGCTAACCGTTGTATATCTTTGTTAATATATCATGTATAATAATAATATAGTAATTTATATATCATATACTAGTTGCAGCTGAGTATACTCTCCGAGGTATTCTATGTGCCATCAGTTATAGGCGAAGGTTTAATAGAATTTAAGGGGAAGGGGGTGCTAAAATCATCCTGATTATAACGAGATAATAAATAACATTAAACAAATTGTATTATTAAATTAATTTAGGGAAGCTTTGAATAATTATGGGGAGGTTAAGGCTCTAAGTGTCCCCCATTTTCCATTTATGCCCTTTCATGCTATTCTATTCCTTATACACTTTTTAAATATGTAAACAACAAAATCCAGTTCATTGTTTGTGCAATGCCATTTATATTAATAATAATATAATTTGTATTGTCTGACCTGTATGGTGACGGTGGACCCAGCGAAGCTGCTGAACCGGGCATCCCATCTGTCGGCGATCAGGTCCTCTTTTTCTTTGACAATAAGCGCGGCGCTCGTGCCCTTGGCCGGAGTCGGGGTCGGTCCTGTGGAATGACATATATCAACGTACAAATTAACTACCCGATGTAAGTTCCTATGTATATAAATTATAAGTAGCTACTAATGTAGCGACTGACAAGTCGTCGTCATGACACCCGATAGATGGTCACCTGAAAATGTGCTAATTTTTAGTGTCACGGTAACTGAGTTGGATAAAGAATAATAAACCCACACCCCAAAACGAGGGGCGTTATCCGATGGGTATTATGTATGAGGATGTATCTCTAGGCTATTTTTTTTATAAGCGGGGCAATTATTTTCCCACAAAACGCCCTTTGTTTCCGTTAACCATTTTCGTAAAAAAATCCCTCTTTCCGTTTTCCCCCCCATTGAAAAAAAAATGTAAATAATAATAATATGCTAGGTATGGAAAACGATTCTAGACACGAAGGATCCCCATGGTTTTAAAACGTCAATTTTTTATTTAATTTATCCTGCTGTGATGTAATATTTTTATTATAATATGTTTGTTGCTTATTTTTTATTCAATGACGTAAAATGCCATCACCATGTCATAGCTCACCTGTCACCAAAACGATTCTGACGATGTCTTTGGTCTTGTCGAACGGCTTGTTGAACTTAATGCCAAAATAAAATGGTTGTCCGCGGCGAAATATTACTGTTGATCCATCCTGTATTAATTCGAAACGGTCGGAGTGATGTTCCACCGCGTTTTCCAAAGGATACAGATGAGTCGAGACTACCGTGATTGCCATTATGGACTATATGCGTTGTTCCTGCAATAAAATAATCATCTATAAGTGGCCTGTGTCCGCAGCTTTGGCATTAAAAATTCGAGATTTAAAAGTTTAATTTAAACATTAAACTGAAAAAAAAATGGGTAAAAGTAAGTATCAACTCTGATGTACAGTATCATGGAGTCATAATAGTCATTGTAATGCATGTGATTTTGTTAAATTTGAATTTAATGATAAATAAATGCACATGAAAAACGATTCTGAGTGAAGGCCAAAATCGGTCACCTTATACTACTAATTAGGTATATTTTACGATTTTTTATGATTTCATCAGCTATATTCACCAGGTAATCAAAGTGCAAAGAATGTCATACATATATATTTTAATGTGTCAATTATTTAAATCATGGTTATAAGCACAAAGTAAATACGTGACACGATCGGACTGAATATTTACATATTACATAATAATTATCATTATTGGAGTTTTGCCAATGGTAAAAGCCGCATTAAACGCGGTTGGCGAATATCATAGATTATAATCGATTCAGCATTCGTTGTACCTAGCTAGGTATATGCTTTAGACTTTGTCAATAAGGCGCAAAGACCTATGAATATTTATATTTCAAATATAAGAACGTATCTATGTGACACGTGCTTCAAATCACATGGGTAAGTAGGGAGGTACAATAAGAGATCGGAACTTTGCAGATCATAAGGCGGTGGTTTACAGCTAGAGAATTCGATAATATTTCTATAATTATATATCATTAGATAGAGACATGGAGTTTTACGATGTGACTGCTTAATGCAGGTGTGAAATGATACTGAACAAGATCGAACCGTACAGAACACGGTCCTTACTGAGTATAAAGTTCATATTATGGTTGTATGATGGCCAATAACTATTATAACTTATAAGTTATATCCGTTAACATACGATTGATCGACTCAGTGATATTAGTCAGAAACAAAGGGATTATAATTATATGACTGATTTAAAGATAAACCGAAATATGTAATAATTATAATATTTTATTTTGTATTAATTGTATTTGTACTTATTAATTTATTGCTGTCAACCATTTTAACATAAATAGCTTAAAAGTATAACAATAATGAATGAATTCGATACATGGCTGCACAGCTCCCCCCCCTTTCAAAAGCATAAATTGTAAATGAAATTAAGTAATAAAAAATAAAAATAATACTATCGTTTTTAAATAGTTGCGTTCACGTTTTAACAGTGTTGTTTTACATTTGATTAAATATAATAACATTTTGCATTCAGTATTGATTATTATTTTTTTTGTAAAGAATAATATTATGTTTGAATGCACTATCACATAATATTGACGATAAGTTGAGGCTTAACTGTCAAGCCTCAGGACATACATTTACTATAGAAAACCGTAATAACATTGGAAAATATATATTTATTTTAAACTAAATGGACGGAGAACGAGAGGATTATAGGTAGGTACATACATATTTTGTCTTTTGCTAACTTTATAAAATGACGTTATTCACAATGCATCTATCAAAACGCACTCTCAGTCGAAGAGTATTTCCGGGAATGCGAATGCGAATGCAATAAACATTATAAATGCTATTTTTCTCGAACGTTTTCCGTTTTCATCGTGTGTGCGACGTCTATTTTATGAAAATTGTTTTCCGACATGTGCAGTATAATAATAATACGGTACTGCACTTTTGTTCAGTTGCGGGATTGTGTTTTTAAATTTAAATTGAATATTAATTTTTCACGTAGACAATTGTTTATGGGAGTATAATAATATAAGATATTTTGTACTGCAGAACATAATATCATATTATGAGGTTGCAATATTTAAAAAAAACATACCTATAATATGTAGTGTAACATTTAAACAGGTCCGCTTATGTGCATTGTACATTGTGCATGAGTTTAATTAGTGCTAAAATGTATTGTTATAGGGCGTTACATTTAATTTAGAATAATTTAATCATAATACGCGAGCCCATCGTTTATAATGGGCGCAATGTGTTACGTTTGCTCGATGCACGTTATGATGTAATATTTTAGTCGCGCATTTCGTGCGTTAATCTCTCCTAAATTTGGACATTTTAAGTTTAGTATCCACAAAAATCCTGCGTATATAATATTATATAACGTGTGTATATATTTTATATACTATACATAGGTAATATACTTAAGCCATGCAGCCCCACCTTTACGTTTTCCCGACGAGTCTATTGTGATATTTTCGATTTTCGACGAGCTGTTCCGACGATTGCCAAACGATGGACTAATTATTGGCACGTGTGTGGGTATTTTGCACCATGCCGGACGACTAAAACTCGGGCAGATGACAGTGCAATGATAACAGTATGGATTCACTGTTAAACGATACATTATAACTACGGTCTATCACCATCCGACCAAACGACGACGAGTAGGTATTTTTATCATCGGAAATGAATTATTTAGGTCACTCGTCCTGCGAATGAAAGGTCCGCGAGCAGAGAGATACGACTCTTCTACTCTATTTTACAATGATCTGAGCGCTGTCGTGCCGTATCTACGCTGCTGTATTATTATACCTATACTGTCCGATACTGTCATCTAATAATTAACTTTTGTCCGTTTATTTTTTTCGCAACACAAAGAAATTAACGAAAGAGAAGTAAATCGATTATATTATTGGCTACTACTAGCCACGTCGTTTAACATAAAAAAAAAAACTAAAAAAACTACACGTTACAAGCTTAGGTTTTATCAGCTATAACAATTAATTCAGCAATCATCACGGTTAAAAAAACTCAGTTAATAGTAATTTATTGTTATCTCATATTTTTGACCTATTTAATTTTTTTTAAAGTATTAATGTTTAATACCTATTCGTGAGTTTTAGTTTCTAAATTATGGCTCAAAAGGTTTTTTATTATTCTTTTTTTAAACAGTGGAAAATAAATATAGAATATAATATTAGATAAAATGTATGGTTTCCGTTAAAAGCCAACTAAAAATATCACAGATTTGAATTTTTGGTGGAAACGTATAGTGTGTAATTACTAAAAAACTAAAAAATTGCATAAAAAATAAATAAATATTATCGTTACTTGTTGAATATTAGATCACTCTGTATATAGGAAAAAAAGGTCTATGTTTAACTATTTAATTATCTATTCACTACGCGATTGTTTATAGATATCAACTGACTGACACATACACACACACACACACACACCACACATATATATATATATATATACTGCGGTAGCTAATTATTCTGTTTTATCTGAAATCGAAATTTGTTGTTGCGTGATTACTACGACTTATAATTGGTAGCAACTTCTTTATAGTTGTGTGTGTTTATTTTTTTTTTATCAACTCGTTTAGTTGTATGGATAGGGTTTTTCGTTTGCGCCTGCACTGTAACGACGTAAACTTCGTTTTTATACCTACCTATACGTTCTACGAGGAATGAAATTCGTAAGTGGGGTTCGATTTCGGGACTTTTATTCAAATATTATATATTATATTATATTCCAAACACGAAAAAACCTTCATCTCGACAGAATACATTCGATTCCGGTCCGAATGTTGGGAGGTGTGAACCAACACAGGAACACAATTATTAATATATTATAATATATTATTATTGTCGTGATTACTGATAGCATTATAGGTACCTAGCCAATTAGACGGGCCGAGTTGTCGTCGTTTTGTGTAGTACCTATACAATTAAATACATGGCCATAGGTACCCGAATTTCGAAAATAATCTACCTATACATTATAGCGAAGGAGGTGTGACGACGCGTATGCAGAAACGGCGGTAGATCTTAAGCGATAACGAATTCAAAAACTTAAAACGACATAAAACGGCGCAACGTATTATCATCGAGACGTACAACAAGTGAGCGCGTATAATGATAATATTAATATGCTGTTCGACAGTGATTTAAATAAATTATTATTACAAAGGTCAATCGATTTGTATTTTCCTCTTTAAACCAATGGGAAAAAATACACACACGCGTGTTTAGATATACTTATACAGCGTAATAATGGTACAGGTGAAGGTCGAGCAAAAAAAAAATAATAAAAAACCGGTCCACCAAGGAATTCGCCTAAACTCAAACAACTTCGTATCCAGATAAAATTATACATACGCATGTAAGTACTAAACATACGCATGTAAGTACTAAACTTACTGTAATTATTATTTATAATATTATGGATCGGTACGCGTACATTTTCCGCTAAACGTAAACGACAACGACAATAATAATAATTATTGGGTAGGCGGCAACTCGAATAAATGACTCGAACTTTTCACGCCATTTATAGATAAAAACAAATGATTGTGACGCCTGCACGTGCCCGCGTTTTTTTTATCATCGAACAATAATATTATAATTATTATTATAACACATCGCGTTTGTTGTTGCAACATATAGCTATATGTAGCAAATGTGATGATTATTGTGTTTTCCTCCGTCGTCGTCGTCGAGTAATAATTATATATATAAAAAAAAATCAGGAGAACCGCTTATTATTTCGACAAATTAATCTTTGGTTCAATAACAATATGTAAAATATATTATACATCTCCGTCAATCGTAATCGCAAAACTATATTATAAATGTTATTTATATCTAATAATATAGAGCTGTCTCGTAGCGCCATGTCAAGTAGTTCAAGGACCAATAACACACGTGCCTTGCAGGAGACTGTCCGAAAACGACGTATTATTATTACTATCACTAAAATACAAAACAAATATTACAATAATTTGTTCGACCGAAGATGGCCAGAATCTTTGGACAGAAAGGGTTCTAACTATAATTCGCACCTATAAAGTAAAAGCACAAGTCATCGTCGTCATACTACGAGTTGAGGGTCAATTATGGTATCATAATATCATTACGATATGAGTATAATGGATCGCGACGACGGAGGAAATGCGTTTCCGGAGCGTCGTCCTTGCAAAAAACCTATCGTCATACGCCGAGTGCATACGATGCATAATTTATATTACAATTTATTAATTAATATTAAATTCGTCGAACCGACCACACGATTTGGCTATAATGCGTATCGCGTCCGTGCACGCTGCCAACTGAAGTGAAATCGTCCGAACGACGCGTATGGAACGCTCTTTAGTGTTATATACAGGTATAGCTTGGTACCCTAAATACGGTATAAACCTCATCTGTAAATAGCTATACATACCTATATATGTGCATCTGGCCAGTACGTGTTCGTATGATTTTGTCGTCAGCTGCTGGTTACGAGTCAAGGTGTTATATTTTCCCTACTACCTACGTATATTGTCAAAGTTAGACACTGGCGTGGTGACGGCGGTGTTGCGGTGGAAATGCATTTTCCGAGTGCGTCCTGCAGAGGGTGCATGTCTCGAGTGCCGTATTATTATATTAGGGTTTTCTCAAAGGTACGACTAAACGAGGTTTTCGAAGACGGCTGAAATGTATTACGAAAACCGCTTGTAAATTATATACCTACGTATCGTTTATATGCAATGTTTTTTTTTTCAGGAAATCAATTTTTTCACATCGCAATGACCCCCTTCCTCTTAGAAAAATTATGAAAGGCGGATGCTATTGGAAACAGCAAAATCTCTCTATACGGTAATCGCGCACGAAAGCAAAATAGTGGCATTTTGAATGAAAAAATAGTGAACCTTGATAATATTATAGACAGTTTTTGGACCCACTTATTGAAAACATATGAAATAGTTTTAATTCTTCTATGATTGCTTGTGTTTGATACATTGCACTTGCAAGCAAATTAAAATAATAATGATATACAAAAAATATTATTTTAATTTTAATTGCGGTGGTGTGCAATCAGTATTACAGGGACGGTAATTATAAGCGCGGCACACGAGCGACAAAAATAAATAAACAGAAGTGAATTATAAACGTGCGGTTAAACCTTTGAAAAATTATAATAACAAAATAAAAAATCTTAAAGAAAGAAAGAAAGAAAGAATGAAAAAAAAACAAATTTAATTGCGCCCTCGACAGTTTCTTCGTTTGCCCTAAATCCACCCCTGGTTTCCGGACCAAAACACTGCTCCTCTGTAGCCAAAATATGTCCACAATCGCTTTTATTTATGACGACCGATTATAATACACAATTTGTACATAAAATAAACGCGCTTGTACGCGCCCCGAAAACGGACGTTTTCCCCAAAGACACTATATATAGTTACAGGTTGGGGGTAAGCGGGTAGTAGGTCAACTTTGCAATAACTATATGCTACAGCTGGGTTTTTCAAAACGAATCATCTAATTCCTTGCACCTGGTCTCCTTAGTCCAAGTTCACCTGATCTTACTACATATGTCTACTTTTTTGGGATTTATGTCAGAGATACTGTGTATGGTAGAAATATAGGTAATATTATGTTATTATCAATGTTCGATTTTTCAAAATATCATTTGCTAAAAAGAAAATCTTAACATTTATATAATTATATCTTACTCCAACAATTCCCAAAGCACATTCGTGTTTTAATAGTTTTACACTAATAAATTATTGGATCCGGCAATACAGTGACGTATCTACGATTTGTGTGGGGAGTTGTTAATTATAATTTATTATTATACTATATAACAGATACCTACAGTCAATAGCAACCTACCAATGAATTTGATTTTAATTAATAAAAATATTTATAAAATTATATGTGTTATGTCAATCACAGAGGGGCCAAAAGATTAGGGGCGTCGATTACAACGGAATGCATGGAATCAATTCGAGTTACGACTAGAAGTTGTTTGTGTGACCAAGGACAGCCCCTTATAGAACATATTATTTTATGGATGGGTTCCATTAAATAAATTTGAAATGTTATTCTTTTAATTTATATATCATACTCAGCTAAAACTAAAAACTAAATATGTATTAGGCATTAGCACAGAGTAGTTTTTCTTTTTTAAAAAATATTTCATAGAAACCCTTATAATTATATACTAGGTAATCCATAACAGATTTAAATCTTTGGTTTGATGCTGCAGGAGAGAACCGATGTATAACGATTGTGTGATAGATTAACATACAAATTAACAACTGTACTCTACGGGTGGGGCTTTTTTTTTTTGAAATGGGATAATAATTGTGACCGGCGAAAAGTAATTATGATGGTGGCATTATCGTATTTCACTGTTTTGAATACTCGCGGGACCGTGCTAGAACAAAATATATTTCCCTATAAACCACAATATACAATGTGCGGTTGGTTAATTAAGCCTATAAATTAAATACCTTAAATTATATAAATACATAATATAAACGATATAGGCTAGGCCAGGACTTCATAAAAACAATGGGTGACAGGTATCGAAAATAATAAATCCAGAAATCTTCAACAATTAGGCACCTACCTACTTATTTTTCTAATGACAATGTAATATAAAAATAAAATAGGTATACAACGTGCCATTTAAAGAAATCGACAACCTGGGAAATCCCTTTCATACGCATTATAATCCTTATATACTTTACAGTACCTTTATAGACCTTAAGTTGAATCCAAGATTACAGATGGAATAACGATTACTATTATTTCTATCTATAATCGTGGTTGTAATCTAATGTTTAATAGTGATCAAAAGTTTAATCTGATTTAGTCAAACAAATCACAGGAAGCTTAATAAACAACTATATTATATTTGATCAACTTTAATTATTCAATCATAAAAAAATATGATCTAGTTAAATGTGATATCTATATTTATATTCTATAACCTGTATAATACCTATTATATACTTATCAGTCATCAATACGAGTTTTAGTGTTTTAATAGTTGATACGTGAACTCAATATTGATAATAATATGTTGTTTGTACGTTTTAATTTTATATTAATTATAAACTAACATTATATTATACACCTATATTTATAATTCAGTATGTAGATAGGTAAGATGGAAATAGAAAATGGAATATGGTTCTGTAAAATGGTCGATAAATGCGTGTTAAGTCAGGTCAAGATCATTTAAAATTGCATAAAATATTATATAAGTATTTGCACCGATTCCGTGTTGTTAATAATTTATTTATTATTATGAACATATACGACAATTTGGATGTGATGGCAAATTAATTTATTTTGAACGTATGGACTTTAATACGTTATTGGCTTGAACTTGATGAATTATTATTTTTGATCAATAAACCATATCGTAGTTTGTCTCTCAATGATCTACCATATTAGAAACAAAATTATAAAAAAAATGATGGTAAAAGAAAAGGCAAAAGTTAAAAGTGAATAATTATTATTATATTCAAATTTAGAAACTTTGGCAATTTTTTAAATTCGAAAAATTATTACAAACAGGATTTGATTTGCTCGAAAAATGGTCAAGGTTTTTTCTCAGTTAGAAAGTTGTTGAAATATTCAAGATTAATTGGATTTTTGAAATACAATGATATCTGTAAAATGTTAGATCTTTGAAGACGTTGAAATTGTTTGAGATTTTTAACCATGTAAAAATTGCTAACTTTAAGTAAGTTCACTCTAAAACGCATATTTGGTACTTACAGAGGTTTATTAACTAAAAATAAAAATAAACTAAGCAAAAAAGCCAGTAAAATGCTTATTTGTTGTATGCATGTGTAGTATATATACATGTGGGATGTTTGAAAATGTCATGAAATACAAGTATCTATAAAGTATAGACTATAGAGTCATTCAGTTATTATCATGTTAATTTAAATTTGTTTCCATTCAGTTTAGCAGTGCATTTATATATTATTTTACTTTGTATAATTTATCAGTGAATTATTTCCTATTTACTATTTACTATTTAGCAAACTTTTGTTTGTATTTTTTTAAGAACGCCTATTCTATACATTGTGCTTCATCCTGATCTGACCTGAAGTCTACCTACATCAGAAGACAAAGTCCGATCATAATAATATTAAAAATAGTAATAGTAATAATTATTGTCATCGGTCCCCTCATAATTCTCGACTGATCTTAAAAATCAATGCGTTAAAAATTCAGCATCAATACTTCGGTAAATATACATATTTTCTAATATGACTTTGACTTTTAACACAGTCTTAAGTGAACGAGTCTATAAGTTACGGATGAAAAATTGAAAACCTAAATAATCCTTACGAGAACATCGAAAGCGGTACCTGTATAGTGACAGATCCTTTTCAATAATTGCGCTGGCGAGTTTACACGAGTTTTGAACCGCAGGAAATAATAAAAAAAAACCAGATAAAAATAATAATATTATAATATTTACCTCGACGACGACGATAATAGTATAAATCGTGTGCGTGACCCGTCGACGGACGATCGCGGAACGGCGTGCAAAGTGTGAATAATAAACTGTCGACCGCGGTAACTGCGGTTGAATTGATAGGTACACAATATTGTTTTAGCGGTACTTAGTGGGAACGGTGTGGACGGACCGAGACTGTCGGACTGCTATGCGACGGACACGGCACGGGATTTGGTATTTATCGGGATAACCTAGATTTGACGATTCCTACTCTCCTCCTTCCAGCCGCTGCGGAATCGACGATGAACAACGGTAGAAAAAAATAACGCATCAAGCCGATTACCGCGACGACGAGGACGACCTCCAAAAACGAAGCGGCGCCCGGCATACTGCAATGGAAACGATAATAATAATAATAATAATGTGTTATAATATATTTTGTGTGCGTAATTTTATACTACGTAGAACAGTATAATTATTTTAAAAATTATAAATGCCAGAATGGGGTTGTTTTCGCCCGAGCCGCAGATCATGATATGGAAAAAGTTAGAGAATTTAAAAATAAAACATTTCCCGGATTTCTGAAAAACCCAGCTCAAGTTTTGGGAATTAAAAAAAAAAAAATGGAAATTTGAAAAAAATTAAAAAATTATATTTAAGCTTAAAATGATTTTAAAGTACCTATGTATACAAAAATCACAATTAAAAAATGGACAAAGAAAATATTTTTAGTAGTTTTTTGATAAATTAGAATATGATATTATTATATTACCTATAGTGTACGGACTAATTTAAAACTGCTTTAGCTTCAAAACTAAGTAAAGCCCAGCGTTAAATTCTGATTGCACAACATAGTTTTAAGCAAAAAATTGATACAAGTTAAACATTCCAAAAAAAGTTGTCTCGATAAAGTAGAAAACAAAAATGTAGTATATAAGTACCTATGTATGCTCTTATCGCTCTAAGTAAAAAGCCATAATTAATGGTATTATCTATTTATCTATACGGTAATTTGTTCTAAAAAATACCATAACTATATGTATATGTGAACAGATTATAAAATTTAAATCACCGCCTATTATAGCGATTCTCAATCTGTGGTACGCGTACCACCAATGGTACGTGAAAGCTCGCGGGTGGTACGCGCTAAAAAAATTTCCTTTTATAATGAAAATGGAATGGATTATTCACATGAAATATTATTTGGTTTAAAATGTTTATATGATATAGCTAATAATTGTACATATTATTTCATTTTCTTTTTGTGATTTCAGTTATTGTAAAATAATGTACACATTTTTGATAAGCAAAAAAAATGTGATTTGGTCAAGTGGCACATGAACATTTTCTAACTGTATTGGCGGTAAGTGGAACTAAAAAGGTAGAGAATTGAGAACCGCTGACCTATATTGTTGTAGATAATTAAAGACAACCTTTTTTGCAAAATATATTTTTTCAGTAAATGTCCTAATTTGTCCATAATAAACGGCTATTTTTACTGACGTTTTTTTGGAAATTTTTAATTTAACCACATTTTAATGTTTTTTTTTAAAAAAAAACGGGGTGGAAATGAAATGTTAATCCCTCCACATCCGTCGTAAGCTAATATCATTACAACTGTTAAGTATTAATCATGCATGGTAAATTTTTTTTTACCAAGTCACCCCAAGGACTTCTCTCTGCCCGATTGCGTCCATAATGCATCGTCGGTTTGTTTATTCGCGTTTCTGTTCAATGTGTTAATATTATTATTACCTATCACGCACAGTCGCGATATTATACTTAGTAGGTACCCATGCGCGTAATATAAGCATCAATGACGATTAAGTGCCCAATTCCAATATTGTCGTGGGCAGTGGGTTTTTTTTCACCTCGTGCGGAAACACGTCAGTTGATCGTCTCTAAGGTCACGGACGGTATTTTTTTATTCTGATTCACAGTCACATATTATTGTTGCATCCGTTCTGCGTTCACGCAAGTTTTCCATGAAAGCCCATAGGATTTTTCCGTGAACGTTTAATCTAGTTCCGCAAAATTTCCCGCGCACACTCATCGCGCGCAACTGCAACTACGCTGCGGTCAAGTTGCAGCACGTGCGTACATTATTGTTTATTAGTATTATTATGATTGTTGCGTATTATTTTGTTTCGTGCCGAATTTCACGTCCAAAAACAAAAAACCACGACAGTCATGTACATTGCGAACGAATTGTTTTAGGGCAATTTGTCCGAACGGTTTTTAGGTGGGTAGAATTATGTCAGGGTGTAAAATTATTTTTTATACTTAAAACTATAATCATTGAATAAGTAGTTAATATATTATTATTATGTTGGTTTTAATCCAGTGTGATGAATTATAATTATACAATAAGCGTATTTTACTGATTTACTCCAGCAGTCAGCACTGTAAGGAACACAATATTATATCGTAAGCGTAGGGTATTTGTTTTTGGTAGTTCAACTTTACATTATTAATGTTGATCAATATTATAAAATAATATCAATATTGATTTTATGGTAAAAAAAAAATTATAGGTTCTTATAAAGAGTTTTTAATTTTATTTGTGGGTGGGTTGGTAGCTTCAATATTTGCCCTTATGGATAAAATGTTCGTGACTAAGCTAGGGGAGAAGTGAAAGGAAGAAGGGACTGAGGTATTCCAAAAATACCAAAACATTTCTAGGAAATTTGTGTTTTCTTTTCAGAGAATCACCTTGTAGTTATGTTGTTAAAACGCATTGCAAGTGTAACGGAAATATTATCTCCGTAAAATCGCGACGCTATGCCAAAAGCGAATTTCTTTTTGTGCGAGAAATGAGAGCATAGGAATAAATAAAATTAATCAAACGATCTAAATATAAAAATAATAATTCACTATTTCTTAAAGTAAAATAACTTTGAAGTTTTTTTGATAAATGTATAACAACATTTGCTTAGATAATTATTTTAATCATGACATATTAATTTATCCATATTTTTGTGTGTTTCACGAATAAAACAGATTTAGTGAAATAATATAATTAACAGAACAGACAGTACCTAAATTATACAAACAATTGGCGGTATGTGTTCCCAAAACATTATAATATTATATTGAGTAAATATTAAAGATATTTATGAGAGAGTGTCAATCTTTTGAGTTTTAGACCCAATAAAATTAAACAACTTAATATAATTTATCTTTACCTATTCATGTATCAATTATTTCGGCGTTTTACCATCACTCATCTAGAGCTATTGGTCAATAGATTGCACTGAAGTGACCTAACATTGAGAAAATATAAAATATATTTAATAAACTACTCGCCAATCGCCATGTCTAGTTCGTTAATATATATAAAGTAATATGATGACGATAGTAGAAATTGATGGTATACAACTTACTGTAGTTGTTGTTAATTATTCGTTTATATAATTTATACAGATTGTTTCTCTGAGCATGCTCACTCTCATTTTTTTCAATAATGCAGTTACTTATTCAAAATATGATTTTTGGAATTTTTAAATATACAGACCATATTTTCAAGTTCTTGAGATTTTTGGTACTACTTATACCTAATGAGTGGAGATGTAAAATTTTGTTTTTAAAATTAGAACACACTTTTATTGTTTAAATTATTTAGTGGATAATTTTTAAAAACAATTTCGACTTTTTCTTTACTGAACAAAAATGTATAAATTTACAGTTTGTATTTACATGTTAGTAAATTTGAAGAGTTTAGAATTTTGATTGACGGGAGGGAGAAGTCACCCAGTGGTGGCACCCCGTGTGACCCTGCGTGATAAAAATGTTAACGGATAGTTTTTGAGCCATTTCACTTTGTGTACTAAGGATAGTTTTTTTTTTAGATTAAACATAAGCCCGGTGAATATGGCTATTATCTGTTGTAGAGGTTATAAACTGTGGCTGGTAAGGTTGGTACGGTAAGGTGTTGTTACGGTAGGTAAGCAAGGTTTTAACTATTGCGTACCCGGGTGGTCACCCATCTAAGAGCTTGTAGCTGCGGGCGTTACTTACTCAGATGCATCGCGCGACTTAGAGCAGTCAACGCGCCAAGCCACTAAGGATAGTTATATGTCCATTATAATGGGTTTTGAACATATGGGGACTATAATTGTGATTTGTTAAATTAGTGATTAATATAAATCTATTACCTAACAGTAACAATTTGTAAAAATGTTCAAGTATAATAAATACTAGATCCAATATTGCATCTAATTTATAATGTTTTGTAAAACCATTTTCAAGGACAATTATTATTCTTAGGTAGCATAAACATTTTAGCAACTGAGAAATTGTTTGTTTAAATTTTGAATTAGGTAAATGAAAATATTCAACAAAATGATCCAATAAATAATCAACAGGAAATAGGGAAGGGTAGGGTTAAAAAATCCAAATTTTCTATCGTCGATATTGTCTTTGGGTGTATTTAAAAAAATCCAAAAATCAAAATATCGACAACTACATCGTTAAAGGAACAATAATTGGGGCGAGCATGCGCTTGAAGGTGAATCACCTTGTACCTGTATTATATCGTATTTTACTATTACAGCAGTGACCCTTGTAGAAAGTGAATACCAATAGGCAGGTTAATATTATTACCTATATATTAATATGTTGTAACATGTTAATATTATGTGTTGCAAGTCGTCTGAGGATAACTGTAAAAAAAAACAAAGAGTATCTCACAACTGGTTTCATACAGTATGCCTACTGGCACATCGACGGTATATTATGATGACTGGTAACTCGTGGTGAATTTATTACACTATGGTGACTAATAGGTATTACGCCGCGGCCGCTCCATATTTATGGCGAAAAAAAAATGATTCATACTTTTCGTCCGTACTAGTGAATTATTGTTTTGGACATTGGTATAACATGTATAGTAGGCATTGACGTATCGTAACACACATTTTAACACCGCTTCTGAGTAAAACGATCCAGGAAACTGCGTGTTATAGTCGTCGATAATATAATATTGTTATATAATAGATATTACACATTATAATCACTATAATAGGGATAGGATTTATAAGCGTTGGTAAATATGTTTTTTTTTTGCATCGTCCTTTTACAGATTTGATCAGTCATATCTACGAACCACCTCATAATATTATATTGATACACATAGTCTATTTTTTATTTTGCAAATTTTGCACATTTTAAATGCATTATTTAAGGTCCATATATGTATATATATTATGATGTATAATGTGGACATAGGACTTATTTAAAAGTAAGAGTAACAATGATTTAATTTAACGTATGGATACAAAAAAGTAACTTTATTCGATTTGTTTTTAATGGCTAGGTATACCTAAGATATTTTTAAAAAGATTTTTTCAGTTAATGACAGTTTAAAAAATATTGGTTGATTCGTTGTTTTTTTTTTTTTGATGAATAAAAAAAAATTTACAATTTGTTGGAATACACAATAAGCAAGTATGATAATTAATTTACTTTTTAACTATGAAATAATACGAAGTCGTAGGCCAACTAGTGATTGAACCCAACATGATATATTATTTTAGGTTAGTAAATCTCTACAATATTAGTTTCTCTTGAGTCGATGGGTGGGATTTATGGGTTGTGTATTTGATGATATTTTTGATACTAATGGGTTAGTATGGGAATGTATTTTCTATGTGCATTCCATAGTAATGTTTTGAATATGCTTAAATTTGGTTTGTTATTTGAAATTTATCATAAGTTTATTTGTTTATTACAGTTGTAAGTAGCGTTACGAGCGGATTCGTTATTAATTTGAATTCAAAAATGAAAGAGGAAAGATTTGTGGTTATATCAGACTCAGATTGATTTTTAGCATAATTAATAATTATATTTTTGTGGAATATATTTTGGAGTGGTGGGACGGAGAGGTTATGAGGTTAGCCCCTCTTATATTGAGTGGATTTTGGTTGGTTTTAACACCGAAATCATCCTCATTATTTACAATTAAACTATAATTCATATAATTTCTTTAATTATAATATTTTTTGTTTGTAATATTTTTTTTACAATAATAATTCCTGTACATTTTATTATATTTTTATTGCATATTTTAATCAAATTAAGAGTATATTTCACTATTTTATATAGTATGCTGTAGTCGTCAATGATACAGAATAATTAATATTTAATAAGTAGGTATAATACATTATAAGAGTTAGAGCTAGAATTTATATGCGTTGGTATGTTTTTTTGCATTTTTTTACACATTGTATATACAATATCCAAAAATCACCTTATATTATATTGATTCACATAATCTATTTTTTATTTTGCGTAATTTTTCATATTTGAAGTAAAAATAAATATAAAATGCGCATAATATTGCATATTTTAAATAGGTTTATATGGATTTATTTAAAAGTATGAGTGATAACAATGATTTAGCTTAGTAGCTTTATTCGATTTGTTTTTAAATAATTATATGATGTTTTTTATAAGAATATTTCACTTAGTGATAGTTTTGAAAAATATTGGTTAATTCGTCGTTTATTTTATTGTTATTTTTTTTTTTGCATATATTTGCATATTTGAACAAAATGAAATGTATACTATTTTATAATGCATACAAATTGTAGTCCCTTGATGGTAACAGACTGCGCTTAACCTGTTAAATATTTAATGTGTAGGTAAACGATGCAGTATTTTAATGTTATTATTGGTATTTTAATAACAGATATATAAACCATTAAAAGTTGGTTAGATACTCATTATGTGAATTTTAATATAGATAACGTACAAGCTGCAATACCAAGCTAATGTAAACAGTAATTTACACCGATTTTATGTAAATATAAACACGAATTGTGTATAAATTTCGTTTCATTTCGAAATGTATCAACTCTTACTTTAGAGTTCATCTAAGAGGAAAATTGTTGTGTTGTAAATGTTGAAATATGCATTATAAATTCATACTTTACCATATATTTTATGATATTTTTAAAATCTTCAGTAATCATTTTCGAAATTTATTCAATATATTTACTACCTATGTGGTTTGAGTACCTAACATTAAAGATTTAGTATTTTAAACAACAGTTTAAGATTTTTGGTGGATTGATAAATGTATTGGTTATAACGATGAGTTATTATTTTTTTTGTATGATGACACTTTTATACTAACTTAAATTACATTGAGGGTGGATTTTAGTAAAGAATTGAATCTGCTATGTAAAATGGGGGATTTAAAGTAAACAACATTTTTTAAAATAATCGGAGTAAGACATAGAATAAATTTAGAAAAACTGAAGTAGGTACTTACAAAACACCAGTTATTGAAAAATTGATATTATATATTTTTTTCGTAATTCCTGAATAAAATAACTATAGAGAATTATAATAAATTCTCATCAAATTCATAACACTATTACTTAACTTATAATTTTCTATACAAAATGACATTTTTTAAAATGTTGAGACTATAATAGCTATTATTAAGGCATTAGATATATGTTGAATTTTTTAAACTTTTTTCTTGAAGGTGGCTTCAGCGTCTCATGTTTTAAGGAGTATTATTTAGGCAATTCACATGGCATGAACATTTAGGCTATGTCTATGTGCGAGTAGTAAATGAACATTAGTGTGTGTTTCCGAGAATCGCTGTAATGTATATAATTTCGGACAACCGCTTCCGGATGCAATTCTTGCACCTGCACGTACATGTCAATACTTCACGAAAAATGAAAATTATTCTTGTTTGCAAAATTATAAAAATAACTAAAAGCGGTAGTAAATTAAATGTACTCCTTGAAGTTTGATTGTAATTTCGAAAAAATAGTTGAATTTATTAGCTTTTAGACTATGCTCTTTAGGAATTTATTTTTGATTTAAAATCAGATGTACCCAAAATAAATACAAACGTACTTAATGCAATCATTACATGGAATTTAAAAAAAAAATCTTAATTTAAAGGGCTTTTAAAATTGAAAATTAAGAATCAACTTCCTAAAAAGTTTTGATATTTTGTCAAAGTTCATACAATTATAAAAAATTAAAATGTGTAAAAAAAGTATGTGAAATTTACCACTGCTATACCTATTATAAAAGGTCTAATACGTATGAAAAATACGTGTGCTGTGATCAGGGACTGGAACCTTCAGAATTTATCAGTATTGATTCCGGTACTAGTTTCCCAAAAATAAAATAACTGTTCCGGTTCGGTTCTGGTTTTTCGATAAAAAAATTTAAGGTATCGATTCCAAATAATTTCGGTACCGGTTCCAGATAATTTAGGTACCGAAGAGTATAACAATTTTAAATACCTATCCGAATGCTGGTTTAATAAATTAATAGTATAAGAAATATTAGAAAATTCATATGATCATACATAGTTTATATACAAAACAGTAATACCATTAAATATTATGATAAATAAAATTATTTTATTTTTGAACCTAAAAGAACCTTTTTAATTTAAAAAAGTCGGTTCGATCCTGGTATTTTATTTATTAAAATAAGGTTTCCCGGTTCTGGTTCTAATATTTTAAAGGTTCCGGTTCCAGAACCGGTTCTTTTACATTCGGTTCCAGTCCCTGGCTGCGATCCCCTTAAATTTTAATACAATTAATGTTAACGCTCGTTAAAAAGCTTGACAATTTAACACAAGATCCCTCAAAAGTTTAGTATTAGAAAATATGAAAATATAATATAATATGTAGGTGTAATGTAGCGATCTAAAAATCTCAAATATAGATACACATTTGTATAGTTTCAGTTTTTATTATAAATATTTCATATTCAAATTTTAACGAAACGATACCATTTAAAAAATAACGATTTTAGTTATTCTGATAAAAAAAAATTATTGACAATGACTTGAAACTAACTTTACCTCTGTTTATTATTTACTATACTTATACATTAGAATTTTCAATATATTTTGATTAATAATTGTAAGCTATTTATATTTTTACAACGAACATATATTCCCTATATTAAACCCTATATTTATGCCTTACTACGTGGTAATTCGTTAATAACTGCTAGGTCGTATATGCTGCTAATTGATATAATAGTAATAATTATTATATAATATATGCGATTTGTTTATAGAAAAAATTAGTTCAACCAACCGTGTTATTTTAGGTGCCTACTATAATAGCTATATAAATAATTAATGCCTATATAAGTGCTCAATAGTAACATACCAGACAGGTACACAATAAAATATCCTTAAAAATGTAGCGTGATAGACCGTCTACGGTCAGAATCGTTTTTCGTATAAAATGATTACGTATTATTGAATTAAAATTTAACATATCCATTATTATAATAATATGGTGGCCTACTCAATTACGAGGTAAGTACCTACAGTCGACACCTAATAAATTACATGGTCAGTTTGCTGGTTTTATATATGTTTCTTAACATAAGTCTGACAGTTAATTACCCGCAGTAGTACATACTGCAGTTACGACCGTTAATATTAAGATATTTATTCATCAAAGTAAATGTATACTGGCCAGTATTAAAAAAAATATCCAAATAAGAGTATTTAGTATATTATTAACACTAGCTAATATTAAAAAATAGGTACCATAATAATATAAAGGTTACCAAATTTTTTAAAATTGTCTATGACATTTTAGTTTATTGCATTGTATTAAATTAATACGTTTAGAACCCGGGAATTTAGCAGAGTGAGCATTCCTAACTTGTTTATTGTTTAATAAGTATAGGCACTATGAATTTTCAATTCGTCATAATTCAACATTTAAACATTTAATAATATGTGGATATATATGACTATTATTGGCACTTCTATAGTTATTGGCATAAAGTAATTTTGTTTTTCGTATAAATAATGTTTGATTTTGAATTTTTGGGATATTTTCTTTTAAGGATACGTGATACTGTTGTATTATCAATCTTTGTGCTATCATATTATTTATTTGATTATTCGCTTTTCGATGTCATTATGGAGAAGGTTATGTGAAAATAAATACTGGCAAAAACAAGTTCATAAGGTGCCAATAGTTTTACATTTTACCCTAGGTATATGAAAAAAAATGTTGATTCGACAAATAGTATACGAGACTTTACAAGTATTAAAATAAAATATACGACCATGATTTTTTTTTTAAACACCAGCTTGCATTATATCCTTACAATTTATTATAATACAATTTTCTAATTGTCTTGATTTGTAACTAAATTATTGAGTTTAATATATGATAGTTATGACATAAACATATTATTACATTAATCATACACGAATTAATAATATAAAAATTGAGCTAATTTTCCTGGTGAGAGTTCAAATGTTATTATATGATTTACGATTATTGGAAATATTGATATAATATTTAAACATAATATAGTACACCGATGGCTGAATGTCTACATTATATTATTATAAATTTAAAATAAGCCTAAAAGAATTGTTGTTGTGAGTGGCTATTGTAAATAAAAATTGTCCTTCAAATATAATAATAATAGGTAGGTAATAGGTACCTTTATAAATTATAGATATATTTAAGTGTATACCTATAAATAATATTTATTATTTGTTACAAGATACAACTAAATGTATAGGTTGGGACTATAAAGGCATAAATTCTACATTTTTCACAATAGACCTAACAGTGAAATAATAAATAGTTGTTGTTAGTTGTATAAGTAGTTGTTAGATCTTGAATAATATTACAACTACACTGGAAAAAAAATATGTATTACTCAGTATTATTTTAGTCCTTCAAGTATGGATGTTTTTTTTACTCAATCAAGCGTAAAAAACAACATAGTACGATTCATTTATAGTATATTCGCTTACATAAATATAATAGCTAATACAAAAATATTATATTTTTTTCAACAAAGTTCTATATTGTAAATTTATTTAATTAATATTTTAACTACCAATAGTAAGCATAACAATAGTATGTCTGTAGTTTTAAGTCATTCCACTGTGCGTGGCACTTATGAAAATTAATTTACATCACGTAATTATACATACCTAGTTTCAAAGATATATTTGAAAATTATTTTATACAGTTCATAAACATTACCTAAGTAATTACTCGGTTTACAAACGTTAAACAGAATTGATGTTTAATTTGTCAGGCTATATAGACGCACGTGATGTCGAATCCCACAGCTGTAGAGCAATTAATTAATTCTGTATGAGTAGGTAGATATCAGAGAAATAATATTGACGTCGTGTCGCAGAGTATCATGTTTCCAGTCGTCCCTATTCCCCAGCAATTAATAAGTTGTAATACGTGTAGCAGTACCCGGGATGCAGCAGGTGTCAAGTAAAGTAGTTATTTTTTCTCCGTACAGAAGTTGTATAGTAAGCATTCACATTTAAGTAGGTAGGTATAAGGGTAGTTTCGTTCGTATTTTTTTCTACAACGTTCAGTGCATCAATATTATTATATTTTTATTTATAAACATTCCAATTTAAATTGAAATATAATGTGATACATACGGCGTACCGTAATATATAATATTTCACCGCATTCGTAAACGCATGCATAAACTTTAAAACGTATAGGTACATCACTATATGATAATTTAATATTTAAAATATTTATATACAAATTACCTCAGTAATATAATATGCACATTAGCTATTTTAGATTTTTAGAGGAACACTCAAATATAATAAATACATGGCAAAATGTGTGACTCTTTTCCTAATACCTACCGTTTTAACGATTGTCTAAAGCCACCATAATATTTTAGAAGGTATATTAATTAGAATTAAACATTTTGGACAGTATGACACATTATACTCGATTAGATATTCGCAGTAGGGTGGCACTATTTTAGTGTTTTTTTCTATATATAGTGGTCACTTCATAAATGATAAAAATATTTAAAAATATTCTATAGGATGGTTAATCATATAGTTACGATAGGTACATAATACTTTACATAATACTTTAAAAAAGTTTCAACCGACCATTTAAGAAGTATACCTACACTATATCAGTATATTGCACTTTTAATTTAAGGTATACCTATAAGACGTAGATACCTATCTACTTATTCGGTAAATAATAACGTAAACAAGAAATATTAATTAGGAATTATTCAGAGCACGAGTTCATAAGGGTAGTCTGTTGTTTATTAATAACAGATAGATACAAAAGGAAAAATCTTTATCGGGCGATAATTTTTAATTATGTGCCGGATGCTAAAAAATACAAATTTATAAAAAAAACTTATTTTTATGTATACAATAAACTGTTGCCAGTATAAATTTCACGTAGGTAATCAGTGAAAAAAATGTACAGATTTATAATTGAATAAAAGCATAACAATATTTTCAACACAATAATAATGAGTATAATACACTGGGTGATCTATTTAATGTAAGACACTCGTTGTTTCAAAAGTTACTAACGTTTTTAAAAATATTAATTGTTTTACATCTATTTAAATTAATAATTGTCATTTTTTATTATGATTATAATGCGATTAAGATTTAGACACTCTAATCTTAATGATACGTTTAGTGCTGTTTTGAAAGAACAAAGGACGTAGATGTTGGACTCCATGTTGGTAAATTTATGTCTTCATACGTTTAAATTATTTCTAAACACATTTTTTTACATATTATTATAAATGAGAAAATTTATTTTCACACAGATATATATATTGATAAGGAAGGGGTTAGAAATTGTAGGACTTATGTGGACAACGCCGATATATTTAAACGTCGCTAATAATTCAAATTTTTCTTATAAAGCAAGATTTCCATCGCGTGTAAGTTATAAACTTTTCTCGTACCACTAGTGGTCCGTGTGGTACCACAGATTAAGCAACGCTGCTCCAAACCTTTAGACTAAAAATATAATATGAGCATTTGAAATAATATAAATGATTTTCAATAACGCTGTATAAATAATTATAATAAGTTTATCACTGTGCAGGTATTTAGGATAGTCGGATACATTGACAGTAACTAAAATGTACCTAAACGCCTGAACTGTCACTATAGAGTCTGTACCAATCTACGCTATGGTAAATTTATTAACTTTTCGGATAAAACTAATAAGCCGATACTTGTATTTTTTACTTATAGTTGAGGGGAGTGGTTTTAAAATCAAAATTTAAATAACCCCATGCACTATAATATTATGTATACATATAACCCGAACAAAAACTTTATATTCATGTTCGGGTGATTGCAATATTAAAACATGCGCAAGTACTTTGGGAAATTAAAAATATTATCTTATTAATTTAAGTACCTAAACACAATGACATTAGTTATTACTTTCGGCATAACATATTATATTTTATTTGTTGGAAATAAGTACCTACCTATATTATATTTTTTATCAACTGTATTTTTAAACTAACTTATTTTTACAGTCTGTAGTTTTTTTTGTTTTTCTAATAGGTAGGTACCTAATATTTGTTATTGCCATTTGCATAATAATTGTAAAACAATTACCTTAAATTGCATACCAAAGAATAATATAAGCAGTAATAAAAAAAAACCCGTTTTAGGTCTAAAAACTCTCAGCTGTTTGTATCTACACGATAGCATGATTTAAGTTATACCTGTCCTTAAAATTGAATCAAAACATATTTATACATATCTACAATAGCTGAAACTAACTGTACACATTTTTAAATCAATTTATACACTATTATTACTTATAAATGTTCTCGTACCTATTAAGTTACTGTCAACCCGGGTGGATGATTTGAAACTATGGAGTTACTTGGTGAGATGAAACAGTTTAGTTTTTGTTCAAACTTAATGTTAGTATTATATATTCGAGGGGTATCGTTATTGTTTAATGATATTTGGTATTGTACTTTTATGAATAATAGTTTTTACAATTTTTTTGAAATATTGTATGATGACAACAACCATTTATATCAATGCTTTTAAAAGTGCAACTCAGTCATATGAACAGTGGGTCATATCAGTAGGTACTCGTTTAAACATTTTTTTTTTTTATGTGTTTTAAAGCACTGCATTTTAAAGGGTTTGAAAAAATTATTGCTGTTTTTACGTTGGATGTTATACTAAAATTATTATTTTATTGTAATAACTATAAGTAGAATAGCATCCACTAAGTGGCAGGGGAGGAGGTGGTGTAAATAATAATGTATAATTCCTATTTATGAGTCAACTGAATTATTATTAATCTATAAAAGTAACTTAACTTTGATTGTGCATACATACTCAGCGTGAAAAAACAATCTAATTAAAAAAAAACACACAATTGCGGACTTATGAAAAATTAAACTGTTTTCCAGTTTTTTTGGTAGAACTTCCAATGTAAAAAGATCGACAATTTTTTCAAAAACTTAAAGATGCAGTGGTTAAAAACTGAATTTATGCTAAAAATAGATTAGGTACACTAAATATTTAAAAAATAATTACTTACGTAAGACATACAGAATATCTATTATGACGAAACTAAAAAAGGCGATAAATGATTATTAAAAAGTATTATTTATGATTATCTAGGTATTCATTTTATTTTATTTTATATGTTATTATTTATTAAAAATTTCGTCTATCAAAAACTTAAAGATGCAGTGGCTAAAAACTGAATTTATGCTAAAAATAGATTAGGTACACTAAATATTTAAAAAATAATTAATTACGTAAGACATACAGAATATCTATTATGACGAAACTAAAAAAGGTGATAAATGATTATTAAAAAGTATTATTTATGATCATCTAGGTATTCATTTTATTTTATTTTATATGTTGTTATTTATTAAAAATTTCGTCTATGTATATTTATATATTTAAGGTACATTTTTATAAATGCATTAATATCAAATATGTAATGTTGTTTTTTGTTCATGCTATAATATTTATTAAAAATTTCGTTTAGGTATAATATTTAAGGTTACATTTTCATATATGTACCTAATAATATGTAGTGTATAATTTGATCTACTAAATAAAAAAATTTATAAAAATTAATCATTTTTGTTTTATAAAAACTTAATTTATTTATTTCAAAAATAAATACCCAAGTTAATCTACTTAAAGCTTGTAATGTCCTCAAATTTATTTTAATAATATAGCTTTAATTGTTTTTTCAAGTCAACCAAAAATCTAGGTGATTTATTTTTGAAAATTTTTGTCAAAAAACATAGAACACATTGGTGATAATTACTATATTCTTATCAATATCACTACCTACTATATTGTATTTTTGTTATATTTTGTTATTACCATAATAATTATTGCACTATTAATTATAGTTGTCAGTACTAATGTTAAGAAACGTAGGTATTTACATTGTAGTATAATTATAACTAAGTTTGGATGGTTAAGTCAAGAAAAATTAAAAATTAATCAAACAAAATCACCCTATATCTATTTCAGTATATGTACCTAATGTCATGCACCTGCGCGGTGAGTGATTTGAAACAATAGATGAATGGAACAACAGTGTGCTACCACTGCTACCAGGAAACATCCGGATCGATTGTCTCAGTAAGTGCACTTTATGACACGGTTGCAATTTAAAATCTTCAAACTTCAAACGAAGTAGTTAAATCAAAGCACTGTAATAATATAAATTATAATATTTTACATACACCAAGTATTATTATGATCTTAAAATAAATTCACATTTTGTTGTTCCTCGATATTCTGTAAACGTTCCTGGTACCGTATTAACCGATGTTTAAACGAATCGCTCATATAGCGTATTGTAGTTTCTATCAGTAATTCCAAACAATTTATACCTATCCAATAAAAACGATTGGCTTTATCTGTTTTTCCGTGTCATTTGGTAAGGTAATGCGAGAAGTACCTATATTACACAGAATAGTGGTAAAAAATTGGACTAATTAGTACCTGCATTAAAAATAATTCATTATCAATAATTATTATAACCGATAAGCATAGAATTAAAAAATGTAGGTATGTTATAATATAAAACACAGCAATAACTTTGACCAAGCTACAATAGCTATTTAACGATTATAATTTATAAGATAAAATTATGTATCTAAAAAACATCAGATTAAAAAATTTAAAAAACATACATTTTTTTAATCTTCTGTTCTCAATAACGGTCACTGTTAAATAGATTGTATTATATTTGTGCTTTTTTAAATGTCCACTATTGATGAATTTCGACATAAGATATATTATACATTTGTTCATTGTATTAATTAATTATTTTATGTTTATAATATATTTATGTAATATTTTAATACTTTTTCTTTTATTTATTACGAGTATTAAGTTCTCGATACAAATGCCGTACAATGCGCCCACTATATTTTGTACACGACTATATTGCATAAAAACACGATAAATATCAGTCTCGAAAAATTGTTTAAGAATTCATTTATTATTTTTTTTTTTTTATTGAGCTGAAGCCCGGAAACTCACAGACAAAAAGCTGTTTTCTTGTTTGTATGTGAGAGGAACGGTTGGTTTAAACACGTTTGTATGTGTGGCAAGGATTTGTAGCTTAAAAATTCCATGTGGTCACCCATCCGGGAGCTAGTAACACCGGCCGATACGTACGGTCCATACCAAACCAAAGAATTTATTGGTTCATCATCAATTCAATATATTATATCAAGACCAAAGTAAAATAAAATAAAAAATATATGAAGGAAATGTACAAGAAGTGTATGCTGCTTAAATAAACAAATATTAGTTATTTGTGAATATAGAACAATAATGTTAAATAATTGTAAATATTTAGAAAGCATTACAGAAATGTGAAATTAACAAAAAAAAAATCTTATTTTTCAAGTGATGAAATTAATACTTTACACTGCAGCTCCAAGGTTGATATATGCAACTTTTGAAATAATCAATAGATTTCTCAGTATTACTATATCACGATCGTGTTACAGTTGCAAATGGACCATAAAGAAAACGATCACGTCACTGCTATAATGATAATTAGGATCTTGTTTTTCTTTTTTAGATTAATCTGATTGTTTGCTTTATCGTCCGTAGTTCTTCTAAGCGACTGCAATATCAGATGCAACCATACAATATATTATTATAATATATCGCAAATCATAACTTGGCCACACGATTATTTTAATGAGTACCTGAAGTTGCACTCCTATAGGCTTAGTGCTTAAATTAAAATTCATATAATCAAACATGTTTCGTCACTGCACCGCGATTTTGCAATATATATTTACATCACAACGTTTAATTTTTTCGAAACCCCGGGGTTCAAAGTAACGTCGATTGAGCGAGATATATTTCGTATTCCAAAGTGCAAAATACAACTGATTTATTTGAGGATCTCTACTATAGCTCGTTGCTATTATATACAGGTAATCAGGCGCTGAAACAGTTGCTGTGGGGGGGGGAGGGGGCTAAGGAGCTTGAGCCCCAATCCCGCTTTGGAAATTGTATTAAATATTTGTTTATACTAGTACCGTAGTCTATTCGACTGTGAAAACCGTTACTTATAAAATCACACACGTTTCTAAAATATTGCATTAATTCTTATGGGTTTGTGCTTCTTTTCCTTTTATTCTCACGAACATTTTATACGGAAAAAGCTGAAACAGTTGTTGTGGGGGGGGGGAGGGGGCTAAGGAGCTGAGCCCCAATCCCGCTTTGGAAATTGTATTAAATATTTGTTTATACTAGTACCGTAGTCTATTCGACTGTGAAAACCGTTACTTTATAAAATCAACACGTTTCTAAAATATTGCATTAATTCTTATGGCGTTTGTGCTTCTTTTCCTTTTATTCTCACGAACATTTTATACGGAAAAAATTATTATTTCGTATTTTAGTTTTTGAGTCTATAATAGGTACTAGGTATTCTATAAACTACATAAATATTTTGGACATTGCCTTTTTATGTACATTTGAATAATTAACTATCATTCTATTATATAAAATGGTTAGGTCACTGTATTCTTTATGATTCGTACAAAAAAATGGCCGTACAACTATCAAATTAACAATTTCTTTCCAATGATATATCAGTTTTTCTCCAAATATGTATGCAGGCAGAGTTATTAGTACGACAAAAAACAGTGTTTGCGTATAAATATAATTTATAGATAGTAAAATACAACTCTTATGTCTTGAATTCATAAATTTAAAATATAAATAAAAACTTGCTATCGAATCTTGTATATAATGTGTATTGTCTAAAATCTATTATATAGGTACTAAAATATTATAATTGTATTCCCCGTTCTCCTCTCATTGCAGATTTTTAGATCTGCGCACGTAGGTTATGAAGTGTACGATACTACGATTTCGACTATAGTATTAGTGATTAGAGTGTAGGTAGTTGTTTTACGACAGAAATCAGTGTCTACGACAATGCAAAGACATGGCATGAATGTATGCCATTCGGTCACGTCTCGACGAATTTCCTTCGATTTGCACGTTCGCGATATTATCGTCAAAGGAGCGGCCGTACTTCATCAGCATATCGAATAACCTAACCTTTCAGGGGCCCTATTTTATTTCTGTAGACAATTCATTGCCAAGTGCCTAGTCTGTAAAACCAAGTGGTACATAATAATTAAAATATCGAGAGCCGCAAACGGTTGACAAGGTGTAGACGTGTAGTTGTTTTATGCGTGTCTTCCCACGTCGCAGACTCCCAATTCACCGACAGATCTGCTACCCAATAGAAAATTACTAAACATAATTAGTCGACGTATAGGTTATTTAAAGTAGAAATCCGTATGTATTCGTAAATATTATATTATATTACTTGAGAAATTCGTCAATACTAAAAAAAAAAAATTAGAAATAATATTATATAATATTACCTATATAGGTGTATAGTTTTGTGTATAATATATTATATAATATATAATGTAATTAATCAATGATATTTGTTCGAATTTTCATCTGAAAATATTAAAAAATATATTTATGTGGATGCTTATTAATAATTGTAAGAGTAAAAATTAATTATTTCTTTAATATTTTACCTATCTTTTGCGTTTAGGTTCTAAGGTAGTTGCACTCTTTAAGTTTTAATTAATACTATTGTCACCTGTCGGTGGGAATTGTGAATATTATTTAAAATTAATAAAACTGGAAGGTACATTTAACGACAAACTGAGACATCGGCGCGAACTATAGAACGTCTGTAAATATGTAAATGTTTTAAAAATATTATAACATGATATCATACAACTGGGATGTCGGCAAATTGCAGGGATTCGGTGAAATGGATGCGAACCGCTTGAAAATACAACATGCACGACAAAGGCCGTGTGTCTAGTGTCTGCAAGAGATTGGACTGACATTTTTTTATTAGGTGATAATAATAATATTATTATAACGTGATATGATATAGGTAGCCAGGCCAGGATATGTAGTTATCTAATTATTAATAATATCGAGTAGAGTTAACAAAAAATTCTTGATATAATTCACGGTAGAACGGATTAATTACGAACGATATGTAGTTACACTAATAACACGAACTGTATAATGACTATTCATTAAAATATGTGTTTGTACTGTACCGCCATGTACAAACGGGTGTTCAAACATTAGTTATAATTATTATTATACTCGTTAATACGATACATTAATTTCTACTCGTCAGTCGTTGAACCAAACTAGTGCGGCGGTGAGTTCTCGAATCACATATTAATATTATGTTATTATATAATAATATAATCGAAATCAATAAAACAAATATTATTTAATATAACATCATTACTCTAATTAATGTAAACCGGAATGGAGACCGATAAAAAGGCCCATGGGGGCCCGATTTTTCAAAAACGTTTTACGGTCATCGATCAGTATAAAAAATAGCAAAAGTTTCGATTGTCACCGAAAACATGCGTACTCTCAAAATGTTGGTGACACGTCAAAATATCCCCGACAAAATATCCCACGTAAATAATAATTCAAAATTTTAACCTTTTTTATAAATATTAATACAATACATTTATTATTTACATTTATAGAACACAAAAAAGTGGGTAAGTGGATGTCCCTCTGCTGTGCTGTAGGTTACGACTCACAAATGGGTCAATGTATAATCGATTGAATTTAATTATATAATAACATTGTATAAGAAAAACGATTCTGAGCGGAGATGATTTGTCAGTCTGTATTTTTTATATTGTTATTATTAATTATTATAGCTCGAATGTTGAATTAATACTATAATATTATTATTTTTTATTCATTGCTATGGCGATAAACAAAGTGTTAGAAATCAAAATCCCATTTTTAGTGGTTTTTTGTAGTCTGTTGGTAGTTTTTCCCGTGGCATTAAATTGAGAAAATCGAAAAATGACCTCCCTAAAGTACCATCTTGATCCAATTTGCTAAAAGATAAGGTACTATATTATGTTGAAATCGACATAATATAGTAGAACTCTTTCTGGTAGAAATTTTGTATACAGGATAAAAAAATAAATACCATTGTAAAACCGCTAGCTTCCTCGCTCCGCTCAAAATCTAAAACAATTAAAAAATGTAATATAAAAAATTTTTATATCTCTCTTCACTCTTTCGTGAAGACTGAATTATCAGCCTTCAATTATTAATTTATAACAATTTGTTACCTTTTTGGCTTTGTATAAATTCTAGCATCTTTTTAATTTAAAATTATAAAATAGTTAATTAAATAATATAATTTAAGGCTATTAGCTAATAGCTCACGAAATGAATTGTAGGTAATGATATAAAACGTCAAACGAATCACTATACACTATACACTATATAACGAATAACAGACAATGAATTTAGATAGGTAAAGTGCGATTATTAGGTACTTCCAATCTAATAGTAACTTTTACAGTGAATAGATTAAATTTTGAATTAATATTTACGCGGGATATTTTGTCATAGAATATATTTGAGGGAATATTTTGGTTTTGAGATATTTTGTCGTGGAACCCAAAATGTTATCTGACTGCTGTTTCGATTATTGTGTATTCGATGTAAAACTTCAACTGTTAAAATCCAGTAGAATCCTAGGTTAGGTATCGATGCTATTATAGTGTTATACTGTTATTACGTCTTGATTATGCATTGGTGGACATAAATAATGAAAAACAGAAAACTTAAAATCCAATTCTTCAGTAAATACTTGAATTTTGCGTAAAATTGGACTACGTTTGTAGTTGGTAGGCAACCGGTAAAAAAGATTTTAATTCTTAAATTTTACACGAAATCAGAATATAAGGTTATAAATATATTTTTATATTTTTATAAAATGTATTTATTTTTTTTTTCATTTATATATAGGTACGCCTCAACTGCTAAGGTTATTGGCGTTTCTAAAACATTTAACATTTTAAATATTTACACAAAATATTTTAAGTAGGTATATGATACATGAATGGCTTGATGAAATGAATTGTTTGGCAAGTATTATGTAAGCAAGTTATAAGTCGGCTAAAAAAATATGAAAAAAACTATGATTTTAATTTAAAATAATTTAATGGTAAAAAGTTTCAAACCATCCTTTTGATTAATTATAATTATTAAACGAACTCTTAAGTTATAATAAAATTACTAAAGCCGTTAGATTAATAATATTACCGTATACTCTTATTATAGTATTAACGGTATTGAAACCGAAAATCGGTATTGCGGTATTAGATTCGGTACTGGTATGAAACGGTATGCCCTAATACCGGCTCAAACCGGCAAACCGTAATACTGGAAAAAAATTAAAATCGGTATATACCATAATACCGACATAAACAGGAAAACCATGAAACAGGAAAACCGTAATACCAGAACATACCGGAAAACCATCACCAAACATTATTACGATATGTACTGATATAAAGGTATCACGGTATGTACTAGTATAATGGTATCATGGTATGTACCGGTATTACATAATACCGTTGCAGTGGTATTTGAACAAAAACCGGTAACCATATCTTATTATATATAGAATAATATAATATTTCTAGAAAATTATAATACAAATTATTTGGTGACTATTTTAAGTCGCTATATTCAGTTTTTCCGTAATGCCGATTACTTTTGAACCCTCTAACTTCAAACTAGATCCAATTCGGTAACAGAACCCCCCTCAATGTCGAACATTAAAGCATAATATCTTCTGCTATAAAAAGTGTCTTTATCATAACATTTTTTTTTTTAACACATATCATTAGTATTAGGCCCCCGATATAAAATTCACACCATTAGCCCCGCTCAGAATTTAAAAATCATTAATGACTTTTGTAGTAAATAAAAAAAGGACTTTGGACTTATGATGAATTGGGACATTGGATCCACAACAGATTGGGTATAACGTTGGCTTTGGAGACATGCATGTCTTCTTTTACACCGGTCTTTCTTATATTATATTATATGAAATATTGTTCAAGGAAAATGAAATGTTTTTCTTCTTTTTTTTTTTTAAATTAATGAACAAAATACTTTTATGTTCTACACACGTTCTGTGCTCTCTCTCTCTCACACACACACACACACACACACACACACACACACACACACACACACACACACACACACACTCAGACACAGAGGCGTTCATCTGACGACGGGGATTTGTTACTACATTTCTCAATTAACACGATGCACCCGAATACCTTAAGTCCCTTTTCGGCCACTCTTTTTATCACGGCCATAAATAAAGATCACACTATACCAGAGCGGTGGTATAATAACAACAACATCACCACCGTAGCAGACGACGCTTTGCGCAACGTTTTTTTCCCCTCTACGGGACGAATTGAAGATTAGGTCAGATATTTTATAGACGTTCCGGACAGGTGGAAAAACAACAACTTATTCTTACTGAAACGACCATTTTTTTTTGAAAATTGTTTAATGAAAACGGTTTTTTCAGTGTCGTCATCGTTTGGATTTTTTTCGTCATCAGTTCAATTTGGCTTTGGGTTGTTTTATTAAAACGTTGAAATAATAAATTTAAAAAATAAATTACCTGCATGGGATAACCGCACGGTAAATCTTCATTGAATCTTATATGGTAAAGTCATCTAAACATTTAAAACATTTAATGATAGAAGTTTAATAATTATCGTGACGAATAAATATTGCGTAATGTAACTTTTCAAGAAACCTAAGAATTTTGTTGTACCTAATATAGGTATATGTGGGTTATAAAGGACTAATCAAACGTGTTATTTTATTATCTACTAAAAAATCGCGTTAAAGTGAAATAAAGATGTGTAATGTTTTTGTAGTTTTTTTTATCCAAGTGTTCCATTGATGATTGGTCTCTTACTTGTTAAGGGCTGCGCTACGTGACGTTGATTTTTAATTCAGATTAAACAGCTCTTAAAAATTTAAAGAGAGAGTATTTTATACGTCTCATAATCGAAATTCTCGTTCGTCGAGTTTCGAAAATGTTTTATATTATATTTTAAGATGTAAAGCGTGCGTTAATGAGTTTTGATGATTTTTTACATAAAAAAATTGTTTAACTGTCAATAGATTATTGTTTGTTATGTAGATATCTAATAACTAAGCTACATATGATTTATGATTAAATAATATAGATTATGATAAACTAGAATAATTAAATAAATTTCAGTTATCGCATTTAAATGTATATTTTAACTTTTGATTGAAAATAAATGAAATTGGGTAAATTTATGTTTTTTTTTTTATTTGTTTTGCTAGGAGTACAGCGAAGTTAAAAATTCGAAATTAACAGTGCAATTTATTAACCATGAATCATAACTATTTTAGAAATAAATAAATTATACATACGTTTTATTAATTATAATACAAATGTATAAAAAGCTTTACCTATTAATTATATTTATTAAATCATTAATTTTTGATTCTCGATAACAAAAATATGTTTATTAGGTATGCAAATTAACTATAATCATTTCCAACAACAATTGGTTGAGAGTAAATAAAATAAAAAAATTATAGAAATGTAAATAAGAAATGTACAAATAATTATATTATTATATTTTAAACGTTTAATGAATAAATTGAAATTGAGTTTATTATTTCAAAATTAAAAAACAAATATTTGTTCTAGTTGGTAAATTTTTTGTACAGGCATTATTGTTTTTTTTTTTTTTAATAAAATACAATTAAATATAATAATCACCCGGGGTGGATCTAGGACTGAAAAAAGAAAGTTATTGAAACAGAATATACATATATCAATAAAAATGTATTAGATTAAGACTTGGTTCTTTCAAAAATTCGGCTATTAATTCCTATAGCTGCTGTCCATAATTCCTATTTATTGATTCTGCGGATGTTTATTCCACTGGAACTTAAATTTAATATAATATTGTATAAATATTTAAAATTGTAAACTTTAATAGTATAGGTACGTCGTTTGTTCATTCATATTTGTATGCGTCGTACCAACATGAATCGTGTGAATTATATGTTTTTGTTTGGAAATAACTATAACTTTACCTACTAATTAGGTATATTCTACATTAATTGTTTGATGCACCTATATATTATAAATCATAACAATATAATATATATTTTAAATGAATTAAACATTATATTAATAGTATTTAATAGGTAACATTATTTTATTTTTAATTTCGTTATTAAATGTTTCTTTCAGCTATTTTAATAATTAAATTAAAAAATACCAAATAGAAAATAATAATTAATTACAAATATATAAATACATTGAATGATAACAATCGCTTGATAAACAATAACTTAATATTTTCCTCACAGTGTCTTGACAACAGAGATTATATTTATTTTTGGCGTCAGTTTCAATATTTATTTTTTTGGTTTCTATACATAATATTACATCGACTGTGGTGACTTGTTTTTTTAATTTATTTGAACATCGACATTTATACGAATGATTACATTATGGGTAATGGTATAATTTATATCACCGAACACGATACTTCAGGTACCTACACAAATAAAAGTAGTCCAGTACCCAATACATTTATAAATATTGTAGTTGGAAAATATCTAAAGAATATGGCTAATAAATACAGTACTGTTTATTTTTGACAATATTATTCTACTGTTAGTAATAGTTCAAATACCAATTTATACATCACGACTTAAAAAATAATGACAGTTTTGTTATAGTAAAAATAAAAATGTTTACATTTTTTAACATAAATATGGGATATGCTATTACGAACTCAATAAAAAAATATACGAGTGCCACGGAAAAATTGTATGAATAGTTGCTTAAAAACTAAAAAAAAATATATATTAAAAATGTGTTGATTGAAAAATATTATGGACATCATATCTCCACATAACTAAATCCAAACATACGCATAAATATTGATTAATTAGGTAGGTACTAGTACTATGGTAACTTTAAAAAGCGCATGAACATATTATATAATGTATGACGTATTTTTGGTACTATTAGAACAGACCAACAGTTATTGCAAGTTTAATGAATCAATAAAAAATAATATGCTTGAACTAGTATCTAAGGTGAGAGTGGCTTCAGCATCCATAGTCCTCTTGTGGTGCATTCACACTCACAGGATAAAGTTTCACCAGGGGCAAGATAATAGTTACTTATAATCTAATATTAACTATTGCAATATTTATATTTAAATTACCTACGTGCATTTAATTTTTTTCTAGAGGGCTATGACCCTTTGGCCCTCCACCCTGTGGGCGCCATAGTCTCTGTTCTAGATTGACTTAAAAAAGATTTTTCTAATTTTCACTCGGTACTATTATGGCAAAATTAATGCCTGTTATAATATTTAGCGTATATGATGCACTGCACGATTAGTGATTCCACATTTAGAAGTGTTAAATTTATCCTGCTTGCTATTGAATTTCATAAGAAATTTTAGATTATTTTTATCCCGAAGAAATACCTTTTGAATCTGAAGACTGTGATTGGGAAATGTTAAAATAGTTTGTAGGCTATCTAACTTTACGAAGGTAGGTATATAATCGATTGGTCACAGAAGTTGTTTAGATTGGCCACGGTGAAATTTGTCAGAAGTTATAATATTATATAGCTGTAAATAAAAAAGTTATTTTTAAAGGATGACAGAAGTACCATTATGATAAGTCTATAAATAATGTTTTCATTTTTTTTTTGCAATACGTATTACAAACGGAAAATAAAATAGTTTTTACTAATTTTTTAATTTTGCAATGGTTGCAGACGTAGGTGGACAGTTAATTTTCTGAACGTGACAGCTAAAAAAACCAGTTTGGCATAAACTCGTAAAATTCTAACAATACCCAAGCTGACAAATTTCAGACATAGTTAGTAATAATAATAATATGAAGAAAATAGATTGTATCCGTCGGAGTTGTTATATG
This sequence comes from Sitobion miscanthi, assembly GCA_008086715.1. Taxonomy (NCBI): domain Eukaryota; kingdom Metazoa; phylum Arthropoda; class Insecta; order Hemiptera; family Aphididae; genus Sitobion; species Sitobion miscanthi. The sequence continues at coordinate 29,428,609 of CM017803.1, forward strand.
AAGATAATAATATACGAGTAATATAAACACTTTGATCGACGTATTGTTTAATTCATTTTTAATATTTCCCTGTAGTTCCATCATTCAGTGTTAAATAATTCATTTTAAAATCATGAAAAATTTTAAAGCGTAGAAAATAAATAGAAAAAGCACTTTTTGGGGTAAATCCCATTTTGATTTACGCGAATTGCGTATACCAGTCCCTAAAATTGCGTCTCATTATTATCTTAAAATAAAGGTAAAACGAATGACGCGAACCAAGTTGAATTATTAAACACATTTTCTTTTTGTGGTTTCTATACCCCGGGACTGGAACCTATTGAATTTATCGGTATCGGTACTGATTTTCCAAAAATATAAAAAACCGCTTCAATCGGTTCTGGTTTTTTGATAAAAAAATTTAAGGTATCGGTTCCAAATAATTTCGGTACCGGTTCCAGATAATTTAGGTACCGAAAAGTATAACAATTTTAAATACCTATCCAGAATGCTGGTTCAATAAATTAATAGTATAAGAAATATTAGAAAATTCATATGATCATATAGTTTATACACAAAACAGTTATGCCATTAAATATTATGATAAATAAAATAATTTTATTTTTGAACCTAAAAGAACCTTTTTAATTTAAAAAAGTCGGTTCGATCCTGGTATTTTATTTATTAAAATAAAGGTTTCCCGGTTCTGGTTCTTAATATTTTAAAGGTTCCGGTTCCAGAACCGGTTCTTTTACATTCGGTTCCAGTCCCTGGCTGCGATCCCCTTAAATGTTAATACAATTAATGTTAACACTCGGTTAAAAAGCTTGACAATTTAACACAAGATCCCACAAAAGTTTAGTAATTAGAAATATTGAAAATATAATATAATATGTAGGTGTAATGTAGCGATCTAAAAATCTCAAATATAGATACACATTTGTAGTTTCAGTTTTTATTATAAATATTTCATATTCAAATTTTAACGAAACGATACCATTTTTTTTTAAAAAAATAACGATTTTAGTTATTCTGATAAAATAAAAAAAATTATTGACAATGACTTGAAACTAACTTTACCTCTGTTAATTATTTACTATACTTATACATTAGAATTTTCAATATATTTTGATTAATAATTGTAAGCTATTTATATTTTTACAACGAACATATATTCCCTATATATATTACCCATATTCATGCCGTACTACGTGGTAATTCGTTAATAACTGCTGTTACCAAAATATTTTTTTGATAATGTATGATATTATTATTTATGGTTTATGTATCTAATATTATTATCGTATTTTTAATTTTAAAAATTAGGTGTTTAATATGTAAGTGTAGTATAAATTGCAGTATTTGACAATATTACTAGGAGCCACCTATGAATATTGACTGCAGGTGCAATAGTAATAACAAGGACCTAATATTCATTCAAAAATGTACGTTTACCTGACTTTGTACGCAATTCGTGTGTACTCTCCTATGTTACTCCCAAAATTGTCGACTACTGAGAAGACTAAAAAGACAACGGCCAAAGGACACTCTTCCTAAAATAAAAAAAAAATTTTAAAAGTGTTTTTTTTCACTTGAGTTTATCAAGAAATAGTTTTTTTTTGTATATATTATCACATTTACTTATTATTTCACGTATTGTATGTATTGTAAATAAAGTATATTTTATTCAATTTATTCAATATAATAAAAAAAACAGTACCTACGAATAAAATAATATTTTTAAATTTTAACTTCATCAGTTTTTATTGGAAAAAATGATATGGAACACAATATTAATTTATAGCTAAAATTATGTAGGTGGGTTACCTATGATATTATTATCATGCAGAATGTAGATAGTATAGTAAGTTATTGTAATATTTTATACAAGGAGTATATTTCGGCAAATTTAATGTTATTCAAGTAATTTTGGTTGTATCTAAACATTAATTTAATTCACTGTATTTTTATGCAATGTAAAATAATATTATGTAATGTTACGGCAACAGATATTTCGATTTGGCGTATTCGGTTGTTATCAAGAAGTAGAATAAATATAATCACTATTAGTATTATTATATTACTAACAATTTCAAATAGTTTTAATTAAAAAAAAAATTAAATGATTTAATATTTTAAGACCAATTAAATTTATTTGATTTATACACGAGTCACGAATCAACCAAGCCATCGTTTAAACTCCGATTCGCACCGATTTATACCTCTTTAACCAGTCGAGTATAATATTATAGGTACGATTTGTGAATTTCATAATAATAACACAATTAATTAAGAGAATATTATGTAATTAATATAATATTATACTGTGCACGCAATACAATAATAATACAGTAAACACTCGTTATGTCGAAACTCGAGGGAAACAGAAAACATTTCGAGATATCGAGTCTTAATGTAATGGTATAATTATTTAAAGGGGATTTAAATTGAGTTCAAGATTACGAAAAATTCAAGACATCGACGTTCGACATAATAAGAATCTTACTGTATATACTATTGTTCAAAGTCAAATTTCATTAGTCGGAGAACATGACAATAATATTATTAATATATTGTCTTAAGCAGTTTGCATTGATTAGGTTCTCGGAAACATCTCCATAATAATAATGTTTTTCCAATCACATTTCCGAGGACACGTATAGTAAAAAATATATATCACATTGTGGTACTTTATTAAATTCAAATAAATCGAGAACGACACTGCACGTGTCTATCATCATGTAATATTGATATAGTACGGCGTACAAGTTGGGTTTCGCATTCACCCGTGAAGCGTGAGAAAAATAAATAAGCAACAGCCTTAGACCGTTCGTATTTTAACAATATAACAATTATGTGTAATAAAACGAAATCAAACAAATAATAATAATAATATTGCTATATTGAATTCGATAATATATTTTAATCGACACGGTTTAATCGCAACATAATAATTTCAGGGGTATAAAGTGCGGGCGGCGCGGCATTACGACTTACCTTGCGTGTACGTTAATACAATAATATTATATTGTCTCATCCTTTCTTCGGTTGCAATAACAATACAGTAATTATCCCACGGTCAACAAAGGACACAGAAAGTAAATACAATTGCTAATCTGTTAATAGTAATAATATATTATTGTTATCGATTATTGTGACGTGTTTGTTTAAGTAGGCAGTGTTTTTTTTTTTTCATAATAGTTAGGTATTACTTATTATAGTCGCATAACACGATAATATACGGCCGGCCGAAGCCATTTTCCTCCAATAATGAGACACCATTTTCCTCCACAATCCATTCACCTACAATAAAGAATTAAGAATATAAGAAAAATATATTATATTAAAAAAAAAATTATTTCTGAATGATTGACAGTTAGATATATTTATTTATACCTAATAATAGTTATAATATTATTATCATTTTGTCAAATTATGTTTAATGCAAATGAAATAAATAGCTAAAAGGGCTAAATAGTCTGAAATATCGGCTACATAAAGTACTTGGAGGAATATTAACATGAAAGTGTTTGGTGAAAAATGAAAGCTAACCATTTTTCAAAAATGAATTGGCTGCAGTACCCAAGTTATAGACGATGTCTAAAATTATATTTGTGTACTCGCTCATCGAAATTCACTTATAATGTGTAGCTGTTAGATATTTTCAGACACACCATGTGTAAGGTACATAATAATATAATATAATTTAGATATAATTCATCTTCTCGAAGAATTTACTAAATTTTATCAGTGAATTAATTTTGACTATTGTGCGTGAGTTTTGTAGTTGTGAAATACGAATCACAGAAAATTTCCTTAGGACATTTTCCCTCTGAATATTTTCGGTGTAGTTTGACAGTTTCCCCTGATAGATTTTTTATGCGGACATTTCACCCATATTTTTAAAAAATGTATTTCAATATGAAATTAAATGTGCGATTTAAAAAATGAATCTTAAGAAATGTCCTATTAGACCGAACATTGTTGGGAAAATGTCTGACTGTTGAGGCGGAAAATTGTCTATCATTTACCTGAAATTCACTATAGTGCATTTCCACCATTAATGAGGAAGTAAAAATCATTTTTTGACATTGTTTATAAGAACTTGAAACTTTTAACTTGGTACAGTATTTTAAATAATTTATCGGAAAATAGTTTTTAGTTAGTTCGATTCGCGCAGTATTTTACGTACCTCTATATAGGTAAGTACTTTATAATACCCTAATTATTTTGAAAGCTACGACGGGGAAACAGCGCATAATAATTAAAAATGAAAACCGGAAAATGTCTCAAGTTTTCTCAATCGAATTTCCAATGTAGTCATTCTTCACAAGGGCAGTAAAATTCGACACATTGAAGTTCAAACTATTACAATATTATCTATTTATGGGTATTGTTGCATTTGCTGTTTAACGAGTATAAGATCAAAACGCGTACCTAAGTGGTTTTCAGTTCGTATATTGTTTGAATAATTTTTAAAGCTCATCGCGTGTGTATTAAACGAATTATAGGATTTGAATAAATGAAAACAGTATACAACTTTAATAAGGTAAATAGGAATAGAACGTGACTTGTGAGAAGAAAAAATCCGGAAAAACGAGTATCGTTCATACTTAGGGAAGTAAATGGAGAAGACACGCACAGGGACACGAATCTTAAAAAAAGAGAAAATTCTCCTTTAAATAAAGATTTATGGTTACGCCGAACGAATGTTTCCCACAGCAGTAATAATATTATTATGCCTCAATGGGAGTTTTTGTACATATTTATAATGTTTAACAATAACTGCGCTATAACATACCTATATATAATAGTTTATACGAATAAAAACTATTTACTATGTTATGAAATATCATTATAAAGTGTAAAATAATCATTAAAATAATATCGTTATGTTCACGCCGTAATCGTTTGATTATATTATTTAAAGTCAATATTCATAACAATACATAGGTATTATATTATTACATTATTTACAATACATAAGAATAAATCAAGACACATCACTTTTTATATTATTTTATACAATAAACTTGACCTCTATATCATAGCTCGAACCCACCAGACTACGAGGATCTTAAGAAATACTTTAAATTAAATTATATAAATCTATTTCACGTATTGCTATATTAATAACCGTAGGTACTCATACTAATATGTTCATTATATTTTAGATATAATATCCCTCTCAAATCTCAATGCATATTTTATAGATTAATCGTTACTTAATGTATGATATACATTTTATTTCCAGGAGACGGTTCTAATAACTTTTGATGTGAAAATCATAATAGTGTTAGTATAAGGGTCTGAGAGGAGCGATTAATCATAGGCGTGCGCAGACCTGAATTTCGGGCCCTCTCTAAACAAGACGTCAAGACATTTACATATTAATCAGTTTTTATATAATTACCATTACCAAGTTATATATTCCCTTGGACTAAATAGGTATCTATTTCTAAGATGACTGTAATGTTTCTTTATTATTTGTACTCTTGTAGTCAATATTGTACATTATTATACATTATTGATTTACATTTTTGACTTTTTTGTGATTAATTTTTGTATTATAAATACAATTTATTGTTGGCTTCACAAATAATTAAACTAAAGTCTGGAGTTTCTCTAATAAAGTAAAAATGTAAAATGCATTGTGATTAAAATATAGAAAATAATAATAACCCAATTTATGCAAAAAAAAAAAATAAAAATGTAGTTATTGTGAAAGATACCCATGAACCGTAATTATGATATACCAGTTGTATAATAGTTGCGGAACTTATTAGTTATCAATCAATAAATTAAACACTCCAATATAAATAATATAATGAAATATCATAGGTACACAATCTAAAATTTATTTACAACTTCAATCGAAGTCTTGGTGGTGCATGTTTCAAATGTTTTCCGGATATTAAACTTTCTTACCCAATCGTGTCACCTAAGTTAGGTTTAAATTAAAATATTAAAGTCAATTATAATAAAAATATTCGATTTCTGATACATTGTTGTATGAGAATAATATAATATTCACAGCTAATCTTAGTAACTTAATACCTTTTGAATTTAAACTTAATGTATTACGGTTTTAATCCTTAGTCCAATTTATATAAAACAATACTTGGCTGTATGTTATTTGCGTTCCAAAAAAAGGTATATTTTAAAGGTATTTAGTCTATTTAACCAGTAACTTGTGTCCATTTTGTAAGGTGAAAATAAATTGATAAAAATCGATCGTGGACACTTTTTACGATATAAATAAACCAGAAAATATATTTTATAAGATAAGATAAAATTAAATAAAAACCAGGACACGAAACCGCTTATAAAAAATTTGGTTACCGGTAGGACCCAAAAATTCTTCAAAATTACCGGTAACCACTTCGGAACCGGTTTTTTCCATTTATGTTTTTTTTCAGAAAATTTTAGTTTTACTTTAATTTACACAAAACATATATCCACTTTCTAAAATGGTTCAGGACAAGCTAAATTGAAAAATAAATACCTATATGGCTTTATTTTATAATTTGAAGCTATGGATAAATATGAATTTAAATTAAATTAGTAAATTACTCATTTTCATCGATTGCAAAATAGTTTATGGAAAAGTGTTAATCAACGGCGTCAATTACAATAAAATAAAATTAATAATAATCATCTAATATGTTCTATAATATGTTTGTGACCCAATGAATCGTACTTAGTATCTACAATTGGTGCTTATTACTTATTATCGCGTCTAAGGACAGTATATCATCCCTAATCTTATTATTACATTACATTTATTAATTATTATCTTGTAAATAAAATAATCCATCAAAAAAATAGAATACCATTTCCAAAAAAAAAAAAAAATAGAAAAATAGAAAAATCAAATATAACGTTAATTTTTTTGATATTTCCGGTTTTGTTAAATTGACCGGTTTTTAAAAAAAAGGTTACCATTACACGTTACCCCTTAATTGATCTGGATGGTTACCGGTAATTGTTAATAGCTTCTCAAAATTTAAACTTACAAATCGGGAAGTGGTTACCAGACCCAAAGTTGGCCATGGTAACCGGTTTCAAGCCCTGCTCAAGACTTTAGATCGCGAATCGTGATCGCAATCAATATTAGACATGAGGGTACAGACACAGTACGCTCCATACGCAACCCATACAATAAAATAGTTGTTTAATATAATATTTATTGATATTGGTCTGTGAACAGAAAACAATTTTTTATTATTATCTTTTCATTAATATAACCTTTTACACTTTAGTATATTATAGTGTATACTGTGTAATGTCTTATGTTGTATGTGTAGGTTTATGCTGCACATTTCAATTGTTATTGTTAATTGAAACAATAAACTCGTAAAATTGGATACTCTTTAATACAATTTTATTGTTTCTCTATTATAACTCATAATTGTATGTCGTGCGTATGTTAAAAATAAAAAGCCTGTACACAGCACGAATTTATTATCATAACTATTATTATTATTATTATTGTATACATTGTTTTTTATCTCAAATAGTACAAACTGTCCGCCATATACATTTTATTACTATCTGAAATAGTACAAACTGTCTGCGGTTTGAATTTTTTCTAGGTGACCGAACAAGGTGTCCTACAACCATAATTATTATCAATATAATCTACTTAAATCGATAGTATAGTGTCACTGAAATCGATAATTCATAAATACTGTACCTACTGTATGATTAACCTCACTATTTGTGGGATGGGGACAGTTCGGCTCCGTGATAAGAATATCAGTAGTCAGTATAATGTTCAGATATCATAAAACGTTAAGTAATAACAATCGTAAAACATATGAATTCTTTATTATTTAGAATTATATTATACTATGTTTTAATTGATCTATAATTATTATCATGACAAAATCTAAAAAATGTGAATTTTTTTTTTTTTTGAATTGCACTATTAATATTATGACAAAAGTTATCATCGAAACATATGATTTTTTTTTTTATTATTTTGATTTATATTATACTATATTTGAATTGAACTATAACTATTATTAGCATGACAAAATCTAAAAATAATATGAATTTTTTATTATTTTGAATTATATACCTAATACTTCTATATTATAAATTAAAACAAACATCAATGTATTTTTTTATCGACATTTTGAAATTGATTACATCGATACTCTTACGATCAGGTACGTATTTAAGGAGGGGGACATAAGGGACATAAGGGATAATTTATTGGAGTATTTTACTATCGAGTGATATTATAGAGAATATTATATCATTTTTTTATATTTACAATTATAAACGTACCTATACAATTTTACATAGTTATATTTATTTAATAAATAATGCATTTTTTGAAAGGGCATATTTTGGTATTTTTTAGGCATTTATATCCAAGCCCCAGTCATAAATGATGGTATTATTTTGAAACGTAAATTCGTTGTGTCCTCTCCCCCCACTCCTTATTAGGAATTTATAAATACGCCCCTGTTTTTGACTAAACCAGGATCTAAATCACTTCTATGCAAATCAGAGTTGGTCAAATAATCCAATGATTTTGTCACTCTCATCATAAAAAACATTATTTAAGAATTGTAGAACAATTAATTGTTTAAAAGCAGAAACTAAAATGTTAATTAATTGGTAACAATAATTATAACTAAATTAATATTTTTTTTTGTTTATTATAAGTGTTTTTAACACTTAACTTGGGGTTATATTTACAACCCTACAAATCCAAGCAATTGGACAACTTTATCATAACACGATAATATTATTACACAATTTATAAAAAATTAAGTACCATGCAATTTAAATAATCATTTTAAAGATATTTTTGATTTAACTATAAATTTTGATTTAACTATAAAAGAAATGAGAAAAAACTAAAAAGTTAAATGTTTATTATAAGTGTTTTTTAACACTTAACTTGGGGTTATATTTACAACCCTACAAATCCAAGCAATTGGACGACTTTATCATAACACGATAATATTATTATACAATTTATAAAAAATTAAGTACCATGCAATTTTAAATAATCATTTTAAAGATATTTTTGATTTAACTATAAAAGAAATGAGAAAAAACTAAAAAGTTAAAGTTTATTTTTACTTCATGATCTATAAATGTTTTATTTTTAAGCGGTTAATTTAACATTTTTTTATTTATACAAATATTTTCTCTTTCTTTTTTTAAGTAGGTACAGGTGTAAAGTATATATTTAGTATTTATCTCTAATTGTGAATAGATACTTATTCATATCAGATTATAATTATTCACATTATTTTCCTTATACAAATATTAATAAAACCTACTATTATTATAAATATTGAAAAAAGTAATGCAGAGGGGGAAATATCCCTTATTCATCAGCGCTAGACCACCCCTGGTGCGAAATTTGTTACAAATTTGCCAAAAACAGTGGATTTGTATATTATTCGTAATTTGGATATAGATAATCCGTCTAACAATTTATGTACCAGACGAGTAGCCGACTATCTATTTAATCTATCTATCGTTTCCGTTTTATTTCTGTTGAAATATTCTCAACTGTTTTTTTGTTAAAATCCGTCAACTATTTTTTTTTGTATATAAACCTCAGTCATACACTTTTCCTCTTAAGTTATAAATAATACTCGTTACTCAATTTTACATTTATGTATACATAATAGGTAGATAATTTATTATCCTAAATGACAAAATATAATAAATACAAAAAATTATATCCAATAATAATAACTATTTTATTATCTGTAATCAAAGGAAACAAAATTTATAAACAAATAAATATTGGATTTTCGTGAGCCAAAACAATTTCTATGTGTGAAATATTACCTACACGGGTTGAAATACAAACCCTACCTGTGTTTCAAGGTGTCTATCGATATAAGTTTCATTGAAAACGGTCCAGTAGTTTATGAGTCTATTGACGACAAACAAACAAACAATCAAACATGCATTAATTTTGATATTATATTAGATAATAAATGTACTACTCTCACCACGTTTCATACATCAAACAAAACAGAATAAATCATATAATTTTATAATTAAAACACATTTTAAAGACGTCATCTTCATTATAAATACCGCAGTGTAATTGAATAGTTTTGTAATAATCATATTGTAATGTGGTGGTATTATAGTACTATAATTTATAAGACGTTAGTTAATGATAGTATTAAATAGTTCACACTTAATCTACTAATCATAATATTATTATGCTTTTACTGCTATTTTAATTAATTACCTATTATAAGTATGTACATTTAAATTTGGTACTTACCGAAAGCGTGTTTATAATGCTATTGTAAGCAATTAAGCGAATAAAATGATGTTAGTGATAAATGAGTTGTTAAGAATTTGATATTTTTCATTGATGTTATTTGTATTCCTTACATGCAATGTAAGCGCATAATGGTGTTGACTTTCAAAATTTTATATTTTGTCTATTTTATAGCAATTGCTTGAAAAATATTCAAAACAACAAATTGTTAAATTATATAATTCGTTCGAATAAAATCTTTACGAATTTCTTACTTATAATAGAAATTAATATTTATACAATATAGGACCTTTATATTTGTTTATAAATATTTTTTTAAAAAAGATAATGGTTCACACACACATAGATAAAAATAAAAGTCTACATCTAAAATCAGAAATCTGACATAAACGAGAAAAATATCAATTGTGCCTGAGCCAAAAAAAGCCTGAGCAGTCTATCAAATACATCCCGCACTGAAGAGATGAGCCAGATTGTATTGATGGATATAAAAAAATGGTAAGTACACTAAGCAGCCATTAGCAAAAATAACATGCCCCGATACGATCTCTAGGTATCTTGTACCCACGCATTGTCAATTCTCAATAATCGATTTTTTTAAATATCGAATAGTTTATACAATAAACAACCAATAAGAAACAACCTGGTTAATATATTGAAAATGTTTGTCTATCAATTTATATGAAGCAACATAAATATTATAAGTAGGCCCATCCGTATTATAAGTTAATAGAAACTGATACTTCCATGTCTATAAAAAAAACTAAAAAAACTTTATTAGTCGAGTTCATAACACAACTTCAGCTTCCGTGCAGACAAATAATGCAAATTCGACCAGCTGCCAGCATAACATTATATTATTGTGTAAGTTTACCAGACAGCATATAATTTTGCTATTTGTTTTAAGCGATTCCGTGCAACTTGTTGTACGATTTTCTCGACAGACTCCACGACAATGTGTATAAATGTAGAGACATGAAACGAAATTATACGGTATAATCCGTAAAAATGTGAACGTTATTTAATATTTTACATGTATAAATTTGTTCATGTAGGTATTGAAAACTATAGTTAATGTCAAAAAAATAACTTTAATTGTAATCTAGTGAATATTTTTTTTATATAGCGAGCACATGCAATGAGTCATTTAGACTTTTTTCTTATCTTCATAAATAATTTATTTTATGCTTAATATATTATAATAAGCTTTTTTAGAATTTATGTTTCTTTTTAAAATAGTTTAATATATATGTTAAGAATTATTTTCATGTATTTATATTGTATATTAGCTGTTATGTAATATTTGTTTATACTTATTTACTTTTATTTACCGCCCGTTAAACAAAATAAATAAACGAACAAACTTACCAGGTACATACGTTAATGTTCCTATTACCTACCTTTAATTTGTTTAAATATTTTTATAGGCAAAAGTGCGTCCTGTTGATAGTTATATAAAAACAATTTGTTTTGACACTCAAGACTTTTATAATCCGTCTGTCATTATCACACGTTATATTGTTATCCGTCGTCATTTGAACTAAAATAAATAATATTATTCACACCAAAAATGAAGCGATTTATTAAACAATATAATATAATACATTAATAAAGTCATCCGCAAAATAACATTCACGATGAGGAGGATACCAAGAGCTGCAGTATTTTATGCATTTATCTCGTATAATCTCAGTATATATACTATCGTGATTTCTGTAGATTTCGAGGCGTGTACCTACACGTATTTTATTCATTCACACGCGACAGTAATAATTGTTAAGCTTTCGTTTTGTATTTCGCACGAAAAGTTAATGAATTCGGTGTTACGCCGCCTTTACTTGGAAAATATAGGGTGCACACTGCAGGAGGTGCATCTTCACAAAAGCTCAGATTTTCTCCAACGAAATAATATACACCCACACACCCACTCTTAAACTCTTTCTGATGTAAACTTAAAGCGTATGGCACCTTCGTATATAATATGATAAGTAATCATAACGATACACAATACGTCTGTACTCTCACGCCCCCCACGACCAAATAATAAAAACAGTGCGAACGAAATTAATTTTATGTATTTTTATTATTATTAATATTTTTAAATCAAATAATCTAATGGTAGGTATATCTTAGATTAGATATTTAAAATTCTTATGGGTTTCAAGATCCACTCGTGTTTTTTTTTTTATAAGTATTTCAGTATTTATAATTTTACAGAGCTTTTTGCATTTCCAGAGTGGTTTATCACTGGTTTACAGAAAACATAAAGAGTGTTTTATTATGACACCATGGTTTTCGCGTATAATTAAAATTCAGAATTTATATGTTCCAACCTAAATTAAACAATCAGTTGTAAAATAGTTTATTTTGAATTGAGTAAACTCGTAAATATTTTATAACCAAATAAAAAGTGTCTGCACACTAACAAAGTGGATTGTTTAGGTGACGGCGAATAATTTATTATTACAATATGAATGATACCGTCTTCGTCAATCTGATCCATACTTAAAACATAAGCTCCTATTAGTAGATAAAATTAATTTTAAATAATATTACATGCATAATGCTGAGTAAGCTATTATTTTTTTTTTAGCCCAGTTAAGTTGATAATATAACTAATTAAGAGGACGTTATACTGACATTTGTTTTCTCCGTCTTACAAGTGCATAACATAGCAAATTGTACGCTCATGAGAACACGTTTAGCTCCGTTAGTTTAAAAATTAACTGCTTATAAAATTTAAAGGTTTATTATCTTGGCGATCTCTTGGGCTTTTTATTATATTTAAATTTAAAGCAAATTATGAGTATACTCATACGCACTTGTAATACGGATACATCATCTTTAAACATATTTTGAACAGTACAGAAACTAAAAATATGCAAATAAATTGGTATGTATACCTATTATGATATAAATATAATAAAATGATTGTATCGATTTTATATGTTATCGACTTTTAATGAGTTTACGGGATATGCGGTTTCAATACATAGACATTTAAAATCGTAATTGATTTGTGTAAGAAATAATATATTTTTATACAATCGTGCGATTAAAATAACAATATTAATAATATGTATATTTATGAGTTATTGAATTATTATGTGGTTAATCGTTTTACGGGCTAGGTACACAACACAAAACAATAAACATATTATTATTTTCACTCAACCTAGTCCTAATATGTGCAATAGATATTCGGTCTGAATGGTTACTAACAATATTATTTTGATTCAAAGATTATGTTTTTGATGTTGAATATTGAATAACATTAACCAGTCGAATGATTAATTATAAAATACTTACGATTGTTTGCATATTACATTGTGTAAGTGAGTGTGTGTGTGTGGTGTGTGTGTGTTTCGATAAAATACAATATCAATGTGCGTAAATCATAATATAATATTATGTTGCGTACAGAGGCCATTTGGGCTTTAGACTTAAAGTTTTTATGATCGTTATTATCAACCGTTATTCATTTCAATGTTTAACTCTAGAAATATAAAAACGTTTATGGTTAATTTTGTTTTCACTCTTCGAAGAGCTTACATTCAATGTTCTAACTCAACCGCGGACAAAACGTTAAAATTATTATATTATTATTATCATCTGATATATATATAAAAAACCACTAATTTTTCAAAAAAAATGTCGCTAACATTATATACGCACATGTCGCATTCTCAAGCTTTTTTGCCATATTCACTCAGGTTAATAAATAAACAATTGTTATTTAGGTTAGGTTCACCAATAATAATAATGTTATTAATTAATAATTATTATTACTAACATGTATTATTAATTAATAATAACTAATAACAATATAATATGAACGACCCAGTTATCTGCATATTGTAATTAATAATATTTGAAGGTCCAGTCTCATATACGATGAAACGGACTTGCATTATATAAAATATTCTGTTATTACTGTTCACGCAGGTTCATCTGAAAAAACTTATAATTCCGATGGCATATCGACGTATTGTATCGTATACAACACACGATTTTAATAAACTATTATAATTGTTTACTCGTCTGGCAAGCGATGTGGTTTAAATACTTAATTAAATTATATTGCATTATCATGGGCTCGGAACCAATATATACCTATCACAAAATATGAACTTGTACAGGAAAATGTATATTTTATTTTTAACTTCAAACCGCAATAGGTTAGGAAAGGTTCTATTTAGATCACTTGTTATACGAGATTTAACGTAAGACACTCATTATTTCTGAAAACAATAAAGTTTTTGTAAGTATTTATTTTACATAGTTTTAAGTTGAATTTTTAGTTATACGAGGTTATAACTCATAAGCTATACTTGTCCAAAATTCGATCCTTATGTATCAAAGTTCACCAAAAAATATTCTGCTTTGGCATTAGTAATTAAAAATCATGTTGTAATCAAAAATAGTAAAATATAATATGTATGTTGCTTCAGAAAAATAATATTTTAACGACTTACAATATTACGTTAAAAAAAGTTAGTCGGTTTTGAAATAATGAATGTCTTGCGTTAAATGGATCACCAGGAACCGGTAACAAATTCATAAACTGTGTCGATTTAGAAGCTTTTAATTCTCGATAAATCTTTAAGAAATACAACCCTCAATGTTAGTTGTTCGCAAACATGAACTATAGGTAGTGCATTGATAACCAAAACTTTTGTGTATAAAAAAGTGAAATTAAAAAAAAACAATCGATTTTTTAGAACCCACTTGGTCCTGAGCCCACGTTATTACATATTAAAATATATTTCATAGATAGATAGGCACACGCTGCACATTTTAAAGAATGCATAATATTATTTGTTCAAATTTATCAAATCAAATTGGCACATCGCAATCGATCAAAATTAATCGCTCTGACCTAATTGTGTCCAAATGTGCCTTATCGACGCCTTATATCATTGTACCAAACCGTATATGTGTCATGTGTGCGAACAACGCAGATTATGACCAATATACAGTTTTGGGTAGGTACACTTTTATATTGATATTTTAATCGTTTCCACTATTTCACGTTATTTGAACTGCTGTAGTGATCGAAAGTCGTGTATGCACATGCTATTTTTGTTTATTAATTTCTAATAAATTATATTGGCTATTTTATTCGTTATGATATTGACGAGTAGCTGTCTTAGAGAGAGCACGTCTTACAGGTGGTCGGACGGAGAGAGCTATTTTTTTCAAAGTTCAGAATTTTGTGCGTACAACATAATGTGCAGGCCACAGCGTTATACTATATTCTATTTTCGAGAGGTGATGAACTAGTTTTCCACGTTTTCGCTGTAGTTTTGTTGTTATTTTTTTTTTCTTATCATATTTTATAACTATATATTAATTTTTAAAATTATTATTTTAGTATTTTACCAATATTCTTCCAGTAATATTTATCATATTATAAGAAACATAGATTGATCTATGATGTGACATATTATACGTCTCGTGTTTCTTATGATAATCATATAAATACGAAGGATATTATTTCGACAACTGAAGAATGAAATGTTTTCATATTTCAAAAATTTTCTTGCTGAATTTTCTTCTGTTTATCATAGTTAGGTATTGCAATTTGCAAGTGCAATTTTTTTGTAAAAATGTTACAACTGCACTTAGGTATCTAAAAAGATTCTCAGCTCTATAAACTGGCTCAATAAAAATTAAATAAATATTTTTTGAAAAATGTCTTGATTTAAGTTTGAAGACAGTTCTTAAATTATACAATAAAACTTTATAATGATGATGTTTGATAAAGTTTTCTTGTTATGTGATAAAAACGCATTTATGTATATATGTATGTATTTATGTATAATATTGTATATACGGATATATGGGTAATATGAATTGATGGACAGTTATCTTAATTTAACTTTATGAAAGTGGTTTAAAAATATAAGGTTATGTTTGGTGTTTTTTGTTTTAAGGGATATTATGTTCATGAATTATTGCAGTGTCATGAGAATACTACAAGAATCAAGTGTTCCGCAGAAACTTCAGGTCTTATTTTCGTACAACGATATCTATACAAAATTATAAACTAAACGCATTATGCAAGAATATTAAAAATATGCAATTTAAATATTATATGTACCAGTATTGTATATGAGTTTACTATATAATATTTATGTATAGGTAGTTTAAAAATCCTTAGAATTTATCTGCTGGAAACGGAACTTCCAAATGAAATAACAACTTACAACTTGGCTAATAATATTATTCTACACCAATGTAGCCGCACTATAGTTTATAATTATACAAAAATAAATTTGATCTTTTAGGATTTAAAGATAGTTGACAGTCTTGAAGACCATAGTACCTACCTACATACATTTGGTCAACGTATATTACATTTTAATTCCAAAAACAGACTTATTTTCATAAACTTCTATGCATCTAATAAAATATATAGATGATATAAAATGTGATATGCAATAGATATGTATGGGGTGTACACAACGTTGAGAACAAAAAAAAAACAAATTAATCATTATTAAATGGCGTTTAATATTATCAGTTTTAGATTTAGGAGTACCGATTGTAAAAGTTGAAATTTGTCTAAAATAAGGACGAGACTATATTTTACGATGAACGGGAACATTTTTTGGAAAAAATTACAATTGGACCACATTAGCGTCTTTACTCAAACAATAAGTACAATACATTTCAAAAATTGTAGCGGCTGATAATTTACGATGAAGTGAAATTGTACGACTTTGTGTGAATCGCAATACTTGTTATTTATGATTTATTTATATCACGTGATTATACAAGACACAATACCATTGTTAAAATAGGTAAACTGTATAATATTATATTAAAAGTAAATTGAATTTTTTTTTTTGTAGCATTGACAACGCTGCTGAAACTGCATTATAAATCGTTTATTAATTTAATTTTAATCAATACACATTACAACTATTATAATTACATAACAGTGTAACAATTTATAAAATATTTTAACAACAATCTGAACTTAAAAGATTTAAAAGCAGTTAATTATAGTTGAAAGTTATTATTGTTGTAGACTTATAGTACATAGGTACTATTTGGTATTTAGCAAACGTATGGAATTGTAATTTCAATAACAGACTTAGTTGTACATTCGTCGTATAAAATACGTCATATTATAGAGGCATAAATGTGAATATTATACAGACAACCTAACCTCAAGATCAAAAAAGTAAATTAATTAATCATTATTAATGAGTGTTTAATATTATGATTTGTAGACCATAAAAATGATTGTAAAAATTGAAATTTGACTAAAATATGAATGGAACTATATTTGAATGATGGACGGGAATATGTTTTAAATTAAATTGTGTTTGGACTACATTGCTAGTTATGAGTGTACAATAATTTTTCAAAAATTATAAGTTTTTAAAAATTCTAGTAAGTAATAAATACTTGATTATGATGAAGAGTAATTTGTATGACGTTGTGCGAATCGTTATATTTGTTTTTATAATTTCTTTATATCACGTGATACATGACACAATACCGTACTTAAAACATTTGTTAATCGTAAACGTTTGTAAGAATAAAAATTGATAAAATTGCTATTGTTTTTTACTATTGCCAAAGAAAAATATTTATAGGAGTTTCAACATAAGCATACCTAAACCTATTTTGTAATATTTGACGTCTGTATTTTTTTTTATTCTCAGATTAAAAATTAAATTATGAACTTGATAAACCGTAGTTATTTCAATATTCATTTATTCTGATGTAATGTTTTAATACAATATATCTAAATTAATAATTTGTTGCAACAACGGACAGAGTCTAAAAGTTTGAATTTTAGTTAATGGAGAGAAAAATAACCTGAAATTACTCGAAACTGGATTGAAACAATATAGTTACCTGAGAAATAAAAGTTAAGTACCTAATCTGTTTAAGATGTGTAGGAGATATATTCACATCATTAACTGAAATTTTAATGTATTTTGTTAAGATGTTCATAGATAATAATTTTGAACGAAATAACTCTTTCAATAATTTATTCAAGTAGAATCAAGACTCTAATACTTGAATCTCGATAAATCTCAACTGTATAAACGTCTCGTATGTAAAATAAAGTAAATATTACAAAAATTATGCACGTCATTTTTCTTTGAGTATTACACAATTTTACATTTACAATCATTTAGATTAAACACAATAATTATTTATTTGAATTAAATGTCGCTCGGGACTTAGTGCCAAATAATTACTATTAAATTGTATCCGGGTATTATTGATGTTATTATGTTAGGTACCTACTTAAGTTTAAATAAGGATTTTAAGTGATCATAATAATATTGAAACCAATATTTTGGTTTAGTAAATCATGATCAATCGTCAGTTGTAATAAGTGTCAAGTTTTATCTATTAACAATTTAAACAAAATATCTTAAATTATAAATTTAAAAAAATTACTAATAATAGAATGAACGGAATAAATCAACGGGACTTTAATTTTTAGTTTATATGGTTTTCGTTATAATTAGGTACTTAGAAATTATAACGATGACATATTAAGGTATGTGTTATGTTAACTTAACAGTTTTATCGATGAGCTATGATGAATCTTTATAAGTTCTCACACTGACCCAACAAGTTATATGTAGAATAGACGTATTAAATAGTTATGACGTATATTATGATATATTTAAGTAATTATAGTGATCGCTCTAATACAATTTTGATTAAATTGAATAAGTGATTTATTATTTGTTTATTTTTTTTCATAATGTTATCAAAAAAAAGTATGTTGACGTATACCATGCACGTTTGCGTACGTATAAATGTGAAACTACAGAGTAGGTAATAAAAAAAACAAAAAAAACATAAAATTATAAAATAACCTTTAGTTATAATTAATAAATAATTTATAATAATAATAATAGTTATTATTAGTATTATTATTACCTAACTAAGACGTATTTGTTTATTGTTTCAATAATTCGTTGAGCAACGTTGGAGTTTGGATCTACAATAGAAAAGAACGAAAATTTACATCGTTATATAATATGATTTACCTACGTCAAAAAGATTATTTTGCTATGGCTAATGCAAGTAATTCCAATGGTTTATATTGTAAATTTTGATATGACTTCATAGTGTAATAATTTCGAGTGAAAAACATATAATTAAAGGTTTTTGAAAAGCCAATAATAAAAAAAACTTTTCCAAGATATGCATAATACCAACTCTGAGTGTTGAATACGACTTGTTAGATTTGCTTGATTTAACACAGAAAAGTTCTGATATTAAATTTAAAAAGCAATGATGAATCGTCCTATTGAAAAAACTAATTCTTGGTAGAGGTTGGTTAACCCACGTTTCATGATATTAAAAAAAAGTGGTTGTCGCTCTGCAGTAGGTTACAAGTGGTTCACTGTTATGGATAATGTTAAATTTGAATTCAATGATATCAGATCATTGTATAAGAAAAACAATTTTGAGCGGAGACTGTTTGTTAGTCAAGAATATTTTTTATTTTATATTATTATAGTAATACGGTACCTATAGCCAGTAAGTTGGTTAAATTTGAATTCAATGATATCAGATCATTGTATAAGAAAAACAATTTTGAGCGGAGACTGTTTGTTAGTCAAGAATATTTTTTATTTTATATTATTATAGTAATACGGTACCTATAGCCAGTAAGTTGGAAGAATACTATTTGTATAAAATAGTATACTTTAAAGTACACACGAATAATATTTTTAAAATGTAACAAAAAAATAATGTAGTCTTTCTTAGTTTAAATATCTAATTTCGTTCAAATTTGACTTTCCGGTAGAATTTGTTTGATAATGATAGTAAAACAAATGAGAAATCTTGTATTAAATTTACAAATCTTCGATTTAAAATAAAATATTTTTATCAATTTCTACCTTAAAATAATTTGTAAATTTTCGTAATTTTCACGTATTTTGTCCAAATTCGAACTTTAAATGCTTATAAAAAAAATTGTGACTATGTATTTATCGAAGTCACCTTACTTAATTAACTATAATAGGTACCTATACTGTTTTGAGATATTGATACATCTTAGCAATTAAAAAGTTAATGCACAAACATAGAAAATTGGACGTCATTATCATTACGTAATTTGGGACGCATATTGCAGTAAGGATTGGTGTGTTATTAATTATTATATTAGTAAACCATGATGCGACTTGACGATATCTTGTCTGAAACAGCCAATAGGTATGTTTTGGATTTTGAACGGGATAATGAATGTATCATTGGTTTTACAATGATGTGTGGTCTTTTTCTCGTGTCTGGCTTTCAACTAAAGGGGCAATAATAAAAGTTTTGATTTTGAACGTTGAAAATTGAAACTTTGGAGGTTTCTATCATAGGAAATTGGAGCTATTTGGAATTTTAGTCAAAAGAATATAATTTCTTGCAGTACTTTTAAAAATTGGAAAAAACTAAAAACAATATGGACATACATGGATTTTACGGAAACACTAGTTTTTGAAAACATTAACCAACTTGAATTTGTTGCCAAATACTTTCCAAAATATTTGGACTTATTTCTTTTAGCTATTTATGGACATTTAAAATGTTAAGTTTTTTAAGTATATGCATGTCCTCATATGTTGTTTTTATTACAACAGTTTAAAAACATCTAATATATTCGCGAAATATGCTAAATTTTTTTGACATTTTCATGAAATTTGATATTAAAATTACGATTTTAATTATTTTGTTATAATAGAATATAAAAAAGATATTGATCGCAGAAATTCAAAATATGCTTCCATCACTTAATTATAATTTTCTACATAGGCACATTGAAATGTTCAAAATATTTAGACTGATTACATTTTAAGGTCTATTCACACCACCAATGGAATGGAGACCGATCGGAATCCTTCCGAAACCCACCTGTGCATCGAAAAATGTCGTTTCTATATTTTTATACGTAAATATTCACATGAAAGATATATATTCACACCAGGAACTGGAACCGAACCTAAAAGAACTGGTTCTGGGATCGGCACCTTTAAAATATTAAGAACCGAAACCTTTATTTTAATAAATAAAGTACCTGAACCGAATAGAATTTTTAAATTAAATAGGTTCTTTTAGGTTTAAAAATAAAATAATTATATTTATCATAATTTAATGGTATAACTATTTGTGTATAAACTATATGTATGATTATATGAGTTTTCTAATATTTCTCATACTATTAATTAAACCCGCATTCCGGATAGGTATTTAAATTATTACCGATAACGATAAATTCAAAAGGTTCCAGTCCCTGGTTCACAATACGAAGGGACGGACTCGGGTCGACATTTTATCCATCAAGGATAAACGTTTCACGTGTCACGTGCGTTTACAGGTTAACTTCGCACTATTAACAGATCGGATTTTTTTAACTACTGTTTTACGCTATTTATTTTATAAATTAATTTAACTAAACATTAACAGTATAATATACATTATAAATCTATACAATTACGTATATTAGTATACCTTATTTTTCCTGTTGACACCACTACTCGGGAACTGAACTGTTTTTACAAGGGTCGGTCCCCGTTATGTATCTATATAATTCATCGTTTATTGAAATTCTAAGCATAACAATAATTGTAATAATCACTTAAAGGGTAGTAGTTGGGACTTTCCCCGTCTTACCAACCCCCACGACAATTGAACAATCAGATATTATTTCGCTAACTGTATTTCATTTATGCCGCCGGTTCATTATCAGCCACCCTAGGAAAACCGTGCCAAACCTCTTCGTGGTCATATTAGTATACAAAAGTAGGTATATACGTATGTATAGGTAGGATTATTGTATAATGTATATATATATTTATATGCAATTGTTGTGTCCCGAGAGGAAGTGACCGGTCAGTATCATAAAGTAATCAAACAATTAATGAGTTAATAAAAGAAAACTGTTTTACAAATCGTAATATATTATTACAGGCACTAGATATTATTTGAAACTTACTAAAACCACGCATTTGAAAATGTCTTTAAGTTTTATTTATTTAACTAAACGGTGTTTGGATAAGCCATTAATTCCACGAACAAAGTTTAATAAATAATATATATTATTTATTATATTATATCATATGATATTTATACCATGAACCTAATCACACCATCATACGGTATATAGTTACAAGTGACGTCTATATTGATTTATAAGACGTTTACGAGTATAATAATAACAATATTTTTATAATTAATTATATTAATGCCTATGCGATGTTTTCGGAGAAAATAATAAGTTATGACCTACCGCGTTTCTAACAGAAAAATAAACTACTTAGGTACTAATATGAATATATATAAATTGTAAAATGTCTTTAGGAAATAAAGGTTGACAAACTCAGAATCTGTTCGGAATCGTTTTTCGTTTACACAATGATTTATTATTGAATTAAATTTAATACATACATTACAGTGGCCAGCTCTTATATCTAAATATAATACTCAACGACGATGTACACTCGAAACTATTATTATTCAGCAGCTGCAGGTCGAATTTTCCCGTATTTTTCTTCATAAATTATAATAGTGCTCACAAAACGAATAAAATCTACATGGTTACACAAATTGTCGGTGTATTTATTAAATATGGTTAGATCTACCTGCCTGCTGGTAGGTATAAGGAGTCTATAATCATTTATAACTATTTTTAATCTAAAACCATAAAATGTATAAGACTTGTATTTTTCTTCTACCTATAAAATACGCTGAAATGAAAAGCATACCGCGGTATAGTTATACGACGTAAATAACATAATAATATACTATTATATTTTGAGCATCATTTCAAGACGTCCTAATGTTTATAAGTTTGCCGTTTATTCCGCCCCGGTTGAGGCATAATGTTAAGGGCAGAGACGTTACGCTGACAGTTATCATCTCAGTATATTGTCGAAAAAGTATAAAGAAAAACATTGTTCCTTATTTCCATTACAGTAGGTTTTGGGACACGACTTTGGAGCAAATTATGGTTTATTATGTTGTGCGTGTATTATGACGACGTGTGCATTAAAAAGAGAGTTTAAACTTTGATAAAGTGTAAATGCAGTTTTTTCCTCCACATCGATGCTTGAATATCGAAGCGAAACATTTTAACTAACGGACTGTACTATTCAAAGCTGGGCAAGTCAATGATTTTATTTTTAACTAATTTAAGTTAAGGTAACATTCATTGGTAAGGAGAAGTTAATAGTTAGTAGGTAAAAAATTGTTTAAGAGTTAAAAAAGTTCATAATGGTTTTATCTAATCATTATTATACACTAGCCTACATTATTATTTTACCAACGCATAACTATTTAGTGTTTATAGAGTATTTCTATATAGAACGCTTCATTGAAGTTTTTGTCCATAAAAAAAATCATACGAAACTTTGCATGAACACAAGATCGATTGAAATTTACTAAAATAAAATTGAAAACCAAATAAATCATACAAATCCTAACATTCTTAAAATCAAAATTGAATTCGTCGATTTCACGTCAATTGCAAAACAATTAAGTTAAGTTAGGAGTTAAATTTTTGGAAACATAAAAAGTAACTAGTTACCTATGTTGAAAAGTTGAAATAAAATAAATTTCTTAACTCGTTTATGCTTATTCTTATATTTTCGATTAGATTGACCATAAGCAATTTTCTGCCAATTTCATTTCGAGACGGTGGTGGAGAGTGTCTATCTAATGATTATAATGTTTGTGTGTATCTTCTACTATTACTGAGACCTGAGGGTACAAAAACCGATTAAAATAATAAAAACCAAAGTATTGTCGCAACTAACGTTTTTACCATAATGTTTTATCATCTTGTTTTTCATCAACGAGAGACAAAAAATAAAAATTATAATAATACACCGTAATATAATTTGTAATTCATTCACGGGCGAATAAATACAAAAGAGTACCTACTAGGTGTATGTTAAAAAGCACGAACCGATCGTCTCCACCGGCCCTTATTATTATGCATGTGAATAAAGTAGTTACCAATTTATAGATGTACAAAACTATACTACAACAATACATATTTTGCATTTTGTAATTATTTTAAACATTCAATGAATATTATAAGCTGTATAATTAAATTTTCACGAATTTAAATTTAATATTGTGTTTTGACGATTGTGCAAAATAATGTGCACACTGCATATAGTGCGAATGTTTTATTATTAGTTAAATTACATTAAACAAATAATACTGTGAAAATAATAACGATATTATGACAAAAAAAAATATATAATATCTAGCTTAATATACTTCCTAAACAGTATGTCATCGTTATGAATAAAGCATCAGTCTGGCTTTAATGTTTCACTATTTTAGATTCTGTGCGTAGCGAATGAATGTATTGTATTTACAATGATGTGTTTTTTTTTCTGTCTATCATTTGCGGTGGTTAAAATGCTCCAATTTCTGACATGAGCATTTTTTCTGTTAATTTTCTAAAATTGAAAATTCCCAGTAGTTTAAGAAAGCGTCGGGAAAAATATAGAAACAAGTGAACAAAAATGGTAATTTTTACCAAAACCAATTTTTGAAAAAATCAATTTTATTTTTTTTATGAGATTGAAAAACTAACAACCGTACTTAAAAATAACTCTAAGATATATAGGTATGGTTATTTTTTATGTAAACAAAAATCATCAAAATCTCGAAAATCTCGAAAATGTTCAAATTGTTTTTCAGTTAGAAATTCATAAAAGTTTTTCTTTCCATCTAACATTAGAAATGCTAATAGAAGATTTCTCTCAAACTGCGTTCTACTTTAAAAAAGTTTACCAGAAAATGACGCTATTTAAGGCCATGAGATATTTTTGATTTTTATTAAATTAAATTAAATTATTAAATTGCATTATACAAGTATGCTAAGAATTCAAATATAACACATCCATTACAAAAATAACTACTATACAGCAGAACAATACCTACTAGTCCACCTTTTAAAAAAAAAATTTTTTTATATGGATTGTGTATGTGTGCTTTTTTTGTGATTTAAACAATTTTGACTTTGTCTATAAAATGTATGCCATTGCTGAACTTGCTTATAAGTAGGTTTATCAAGTAGTTTTCGTAAAGAAAAACGGTTGTAAATGTAAGCCACCCAAAATGTTACAAAATACAAATTTTCAACCGTTAAAAAATAATCGGACATTAATTCCTTTTAATATATTATTTGTTATTAAATGGTTAATTTTTTCTCGACTTTCAAATTTGGCATCTACTTGCAATTTAAAAAATATGGTTTTATAGTTTTACGACCAATGCTGCTGCAGTGAAAACTATAGCTAATGTGTATACTCAACAATCATAAAATAATATTGTTATGTTAACAATGTTTAACATTCACATTTATATAGTTTTACTGGAGACGACTATAGGTCCATTGTTATTGTTTCGTAATAACAAAAAAAATATTGAAAATTTATCTGTAGTTTGTTCTGTAGCGTGTTATCTCGTACCACGATTTATTGTACTATATTGATACTATATTATCATAATTCGACTTCCTACCTAAATCGTTTATAGTATGTGACAATAATGCGGATTTCAGTTATGATGTTTTGATATCATTGGCGCGTATGAATATCCAATTAAAAAAAAAAAGACAAAAACGTAGGTACCTAATGCATTTCAATCATAAATATAATATAATATTATGTATACTGTTCTGTATTGCTAAGTCAACTTAATTTCAAAATCTCTAGCTTTTATTCACGAACACCTTGCCCTTTCTTCATAGTACCCCTTTACACCACTAATTATACTCGTAATAGACCAATGTTCAAGATCGATGCGTACTGCTAATGAAGACCCGTTGTTTTCTTTCTGTTAATATTATTTAAATAATATTTGAGTTTATATTTTTCTTGTAAATATACATATATTGCTCTATACTCTGGGCCACGGCCCGTTTTGTTATAAAATAAAATAAATATATACGTTTAAATATAAATGTGAAAATGAGAATCTTTGATACCAACGATCTCGGTAATCACTCTTCCGATAGAAATGAATTTTCTTTTTTAAATGTTGGATTATATTTTATTTTTATCATTTTTCAACGCATGTAGGTAGCTGAAAGGTAGCTTACACATATAGTTTTATTTTCAGCTCACAAAAACCAATATTCTTGTTGTTTATTTAAGTGGTTGCTATTTGTTACATTATATTAAAATAGGTACCTACTAATTACTATTATATATTATGTCATACACATTTTTTTTTACAAATATATTTTATAAAAAACAAATCTTTGGCACGAAAAACGTCGAACAGGATAGCTAGTACGTATATCATATTATAATATTTTATATTTTGTATTTTATATTATATTATATATGACGTGGTGTGTGGCAAACATCTTTTACATTTGCTGATGCCGTCATACATAGGTACCTATAATAATTATAACATGATGACGATGATGGGTACAATGGGTACATAATAATAATATAGTATTAAATGATTTCGTTCTCGTGTGGTGCGAATTCGGGAATAATAAATTTACAACACCTATTTAGAAATTGTAGTTCACAAATCAATCATCATCGTCATGGCGTCCAGGGTTAGTGGCTAAAGTCTAGCTAGGTGATATATATATATATGTAATTAAATGAGTATAATGCAGTTGCGCAAATAATAACAATATTTACACTACCTACCAACCGGCTACAGTGATTAACGGACATGTGATTTATCGTGTGTTTGTGTTGCTAATAATGTGCGTATGGGTAATCGAACAGATCGTGAAATATCGTCTTGTTTTTAATGTATTTTAATCGATACGAGTAATAGTAATGTACCACGAGTGACGGATAACATATTATACTATTTTACGAACCAAAACCGTGTGCGCACAACCTGATGCCTATTCAGTGTCAGTTTAATCTACCAAATCGTTGAGTGCACGTATTCGTAAATATTGATGGAAAATATGTATATTATTTCACATGGAAACCATCCTCTAAACGACTTACAAAATGTGATTCGTAACGGCGGCGGCACTATCACGTCCTAGAGACGTTGGATTTATAATATTGTGGGGGACGGATTATTAATTGTTATTATTATGTAAACATATTATTTATTTAAGTTAGCTACATAGGTACCTGATTCCATTTCATCGTCCGTGGAAAACAATATTATTACAATAATAATATAATATATACCTATGTATTTTCATAATATTATTAATATTGACCTAGAACTATATAGGTAGTATGGGCGATTACGTTATATTTTATTCGTTGGTAATAGTATTCAATAGGTAATAATGATAATTAATAGTACACAAATATGATATTATTATTAGTCTGATAAATGCACTCACAGTGAAATAATATGAGTGCACTGTTGGTCGTCACGGAGGAATCGAGAAATTCTCAAAATTATTGTGCCATATAATTATAGTTAACTTTCTTAATATTAAATATTATAATGGATTGAGAATGATTGTTTGATAAAGATAAAAATAAACTAAAACAATATTTGTACGTCATTATTATCAGGCATATAGAAAATATTTGATATTATGTAGCATATACCTACTCTTAATTTCGGAAGTAATTCCAACGCTGTGAAACAGTGTTTTCAATTTTATTTTCTGCATTTTTGACAGGTGACTTCGCTCTAGTATTAAAATAACAACACAGGGTCAGATCTGCTAAACATAAATTTGTTAAGTTGCATTTGGGTCAGAGAGATAAAACAAAATATGGTGCGCTGACATCCTTTTAGTACCTATTATGTAGAAACGGAACGTTTATAAACCAACGGGCGACGACTATCGAATTTGCACACATTTATGTTTATTGAAAAATCGAAAATCAAGTCTTATTTGTGCTCAAGATCCCTCAAACTCTCAAGTTTTAAAGATCGTAGTTATGTGACAAACCTTTGATTTCTATCCAACATCGTATACGTTATAACTGGTAAAATCAACTCTCCAAAATTGTCAACACATTTATAAATTTCAATATACTTTGTCATTTTATCCATTCACATACCTGTTCCATACGCCAATGTTTTTCCAGAAAACTCCACTGTTTTTTGGCTTATGCGCACCATAAGCCAGGACCTCACTTTTTAACTCTAACTTCTACACGATGTCTGTTTACTTGTATATTATATTTTATCAATTAACTTGTCGTTTTATATTTTAACCTTATTGTATTTTGGGCTTGTCCTATATCTATGAATAAAATAAAATAATTTGTTATCTTTTATTTCATATTTAAAGAATTATTTTCGTTTTGTCTAGCAGGGATTTCCAATTAGCATCACGTCACCCGTAGATAAAACTTAAATCGGGCCAGGGACCCTTATTTTCGTATAATTTGCTTATGGGGTAGCTCAGCATCATGTAAGAGTATCTCAATTAGGTATCCTCATGATCGACCACCCCCCCCCACCCCCCAACACAATGTTCTACCGGAAACCACTTTTGTGCACAACCAAGTTCAAATGACCAAGACTTTATAATTTTTAAATAAAAAAAGAACCATTCAAATATTCACAAAGTGTACAAACATTTTTGATTCAAAACTCTCAAACTAACGCTGAATCGATGTAATAAATTATAATCTAGCAATAACGATACACTAAATAAAAATTAAAGTGCGTATAATATCCTTAGGGTATATACACATTTCTCAATTATTTTTTCCAAAACATTCAGTGTGTTCAAAGTTATTATGATCACGAGAAAGACTTTATTTAAAAACTTTTGCAACTTTTTTTATTTAAAGAAAGAACATGTCATCCATCTCAAGGGAGATTTCCACGGCGGAAAAACGATTGTTCAAATAATCCGACCGTAAACATGTCACGTTCTAGAAATATTTACTAAATATGTAAAATGTGCGTTTTTAACCGGTGTACTTATTATTTTCGTGCCCCATTGATTTTTTTTTTTATATAACGCCAAAATAAAACGAAAACGAAAAATTATTAAATAATAATTGAAAAACAAAATACAGGAATAATAATTAATATTCTATGATGGTACGTTACTATGAATGACTTTAACAATAAACTCGGTGAATCAAAACTTAGCTTTGATAAATAAAAATTAGAATAAATAACTGTTGATGGAGATTAATTTTCGTAAAAATATCTGTAATTTGCGTTGATAACAATAATATTAGTGTTTGAAAAACGTTTGCTGTTAAAAAACCGAACACTGTTTATGAATAGCAGTATAGCGGTTCTTGTCGAAAAAAAGGCAGTGGCGCCAAAACTATAACCTAAAAGGGGCGACCACCCCCTTTTTTCGGTGGTTGGGGTCGTGGGGGTCTGTGGGTACCCCAACAAATTGTTTGTGAATTATGTTCCTAGCTCCTAAGCTATTAATGTATACATATGCAGCAACATTTTGTAAACAGGGGTGTTGGTCCGTAAACCTTTTTACTTGCCCACCCCCTTTAAAAAAATAGTTCGGCGCCACTGACAAAAGGGATAAACTCGATTATTTTCCTGCAAAATTAATTTGATGATCAATAATTAATATGACCGATAGTTATGATAAAATATGAAATCAAACATTCAACCCAAAGAAACAAACTCTTAACTTGTAAAAACCTATCTCATAATATAAATATTAATTACAAAAAACATTTTACAATATAAATATCATTATTATAATACACTTAATGGTCATATTAATTTAGAGTTTAAAATTCATAAAATTAATTATGATATATTTCAGATACGATTGTAGGTACCTTCATGAAATTGAATTACCTAAACACTCCGAAATCGATCAAGTATAATACAATTTTACTCAAAGCGTGAACAAAGTAATAGAGTAGGTATTTGATTTAATAGTCAAACATATAATTATTTTGCTAACATAATTAATCATTCTTTGTTTAAAAATTTGTAAAATTTGTATGTAGTATTCAATCTTTAAAACGTTATTTTGACGGAACAAATAATCAACGAAGATCAACAATTAATCCCAAAATAGAATAATCACGTCCCTGTATCAGAGACTGGAATCTTTTGAATTTATTAGTATCGGTTCCGGTACTGGCTCTCCAAAAATAAATTAACTATTCCGGTTTGGTTCTGGTTTTTTGATAAATAAAAATAAAGATATCAATTCAAAATAATTTCGTTACCGGTTCCAGATAATTTCGGTACCGAAAAGTATAATAATTTTAAAAAGGTACCTATCCGGAATGCGGGTTTAATTAATAGTGAGAATATTAGAAAACTCATATAATCATACAAATAGTTTACACACAAACTACCATACCAAACAGTTATTTTATTTTTGAACCTAAAAGAACCTATTTAATTTTAAAATTCCGGTTCGGTTCCGGTTCTTTATTTATTAAAATAAAGGTTTCGGTTCTGGTTCTGGTTCTTAATATTTTAAAGGTTCCAGTTCTTTAATTCACAATATAATAAACTCGGGACATCAAGCAGTTTAACTTACCGTGGCCGAAACCGGTCATAATATCCACAAATCGATTATAATAAACCACCTCCGAATAGGCCACAGTTACATCACACACGAACACCTCGTGGTCTGCAATGGAGCCTACCTCTATGTTTGGGGTACACTTATCACAGTAAAATATATATGCTCATAGGCATAACTAAGCCTTTGAGTTAGGTCCTGAAATGCTTGGATAGCAAAATAATTGATGGGGATAGAGTCACCCGCACAATCGAATACATTTTGTGTTTGCTTATAATTAACTATAAACATAACAGGTACTTTTTGAACTGAACTACAAACATTATGCGGCGCATCTGAATTGCTTGCGGCAAGATCTTCAAAGATTAAAAACCGTTGCAACCGCATTGCATGCGATATTTATTTTCGGTAACTAACAAAATATCATAGGAATTTTCTTTATAAAAAAAAAAAAAATTTTAAAACAAAATGTTAGTACCTACATGATATGCAGGTGATTTATTTATTATAGTGAACCAGGCAATATCAGCTAGTTTTTTATGAAGATTAAATCAAACAAATTTGTTAGTTATAGTTACCTACCTTATATTCTATTAATGAATAATAAATAACCTAATCCTAAAGATTGTAATATATTATTATGTAGGTGCAATTCAAGATTAACCCATTTGTAATTAAATAATATAATTAATTATAAGTAAATAGCGTAGGTAATAATTGTTGCATGCATACCTTACCATTATTTTCAAATAATCATACTTCAGTAAATTGAAATAGGTAGTTTAATAATAATACATTTACATGTAATAAATAATGATATGGAATCTTTATTATTACAATTATTATTAAAATAATATTAACATTATGACATTAGGTATTGTGTTATTAATGTTATTATCTCACAATAAATAATAATTAATGTAGGTAATCTGAGAAATTCATAATCCGATATTTTAAATATTATAAAGAATCACTTACTTATACATTTTTTAATTTTAAATTAAAATTTTTTTTTATACTTTTATTCCTTTTTAATTTAAAACATAAGTTGAGAAATCAATATAACTAGTCATTATAAGGAGTTTAATGAAATTATATCAACGTTCAATTTAATGTTAAAGATTTTTTCAAGGTAGATACTTATTAGTTATTGATGAAATAAAAGTACAAAATTAACGTTTGTAGGCATGATTAAATAAAATTACCTGAGTACCTATTATTCATAATTATTAATTTGTTCTTAAATTGTTAGCAATAAATTTAAAGACTAAAATAATGTTATTAACATGTTATTGGGTGTACGAATAAGTTAAATCTTATCTGTTAAATTACCTACTCGAAATCCTTTAAAAGTTCTTTGAAAATAATAAAAATATAATAAAAATTTCATAGCTATTAAGATATAGCAATGCATAAATGCATTATAAAATTGTTCGAAGGTTTATAAATGTCTTATAATCAAATTCAACATTTTTTTTATGTGTTAACCTTTAACATAATTTAAATACCAAGAAGAGAATATTTTGCTCTTTGACATACCATACCTACATGAAAGAGACATACTCAGTTGCTGTATACTTACCTTTAATAATATTTTAATGGTTGTTATGTTGAAATAACATTTGTTTTTTAATTGATACAGCGTGATGTAGAGAAACTCTGAGAAATGTTTAGTTTCTCACTTTATTTATTACTTCAGTCAATTGTCAAGATAGGATACAAAATGTATGTTATACATTGCCAAACATATTATCATATATTCTTTTGATAGTATTGAAAAAAAATTAATATTATTATGTTATAATATAATAAATATAATATAAAAGCCTAAAAAAAAATCCTTGAATTGTTCTATAGTCTATTTAATATGCATACTGCATATTATAAAATATTTGAAAAATGGATATGTGTAGTTTCGAGTTGCTGATAAATAATATCTATTCAATTTATTATGAAAAAATTCAATGAAAATAATTGTTAATAATAACTCAAGAGTTATAATATTGATGATATTATTTTAAAATTATTTCATATTTAATTATATTCAAAACAGTTAATAATAATTAACGTCATAGTGTAATAATTAAACGTTTTTAGTAATTAATGTTATAAGTTTAATGAGATGTTATTGGTATAGGGCAATAAATTATTTCCAATCGTTTTCATTCAAAAAGCACAATACGCCGTAAGACATTTAATATCTACGTGAAATATAAATATAAAAAAAATAAAAAAAAAAAAACATCGAATGATGCATAACGCTGAAGTATTTATTTGTTAGGTACATTTAAAAATAAATATATAATATTAAAAAAAAAAATTGTGCATTTTGTTGCTTCCGTTTATCTCGTGCATAACGAAGCAATAACAGCGTTTGTGTACTCCTAATATCATGAGCCCCTTGCAGAGCTAACGTTAAAATATTTACGAGTACCCCTTTTATGAAGACAGTAGTTCATAATGGTTTAAAAAACGGATATGCACTTTAAATATTTACAATCTCATTTGAAATTCAAGTGTTGAAAAAAAATCCGTAAGAGCATTCAGATGTTTGTTTCCTTTGTGAATTGAACAATGCGGGGGGGTCAAACGGTTAGTAACATTAATTTGGGTCTAACGATTTTAGTGGTGCAAAAACTCATTTTATCATATCTGATGAGTTGGACATTATAGCTGACGACTATAATAATAAATAATAATAATAATACTCTGCAATGCTGTGTTCTGTTAATAATAAATGTGTTTTTTTTTTGTATCTATTATTTAGTGTTTTATGTGATAAAACGACTTGATTAATTTCGAAAATAATAATTATTTTAAATCTAGTCTTGTATTATATTATTTATTTGGAGATGACGCACTAAATTATTTAAAATGTGTTTACTATTATACCTGCAATAGCATAATCCATAATAATAAGACGAATTTTATAGTACTTAGGTTTTGAATGAGTTTCTACCATTTAGTTGTAGTTAGGTAGCATTTTTTCCTAACAATGTTTTAAATGTATTTTTAGATTGTAATTATTAAGATTGTTGAATTTGGACTGTTTAAACACGAATAATAAATAATACGGTTTAAAAATTACTTTCTTGTTTACAACTGCCTGTAATTAGTTATTATTCAAACACTTTTTTTTTATTTTGCACTAAATTAAACTTTATTAATTATTGTAAATATCAAATACTATAACTACCTAACTACTGATAAATAATATATTATAGATACAAAGGTGGGCAAGTTAATGAAAGTAATTAATTCAAGTTAAGTTAAGTTAAAAGAACACAATATCGATAAGTAAAAATTAAAAGTTGGCAAATCATATATTCAACTTAATAAGTTAAAGGTTAATATCGAAAAAAGTGTTAATTTAACTCAGTTTAAAAAAATTAGAATACTTTTTTCAATAAATTACTACGTGGTTTACATAAGATTGACTGCATTATTTCTCATTTCCTAAACTATAATGAACTTTATTATTCATAAACTTGTATCATAATGTGCAGTGTATATTGTAAATGCATTTATTACTTTACATGGTTATTAAATATTTAAACTATGCACATCTCAATTAATAATTTAAAAAATATTATTATTTTTATATCAAATAGCATTTTAAGGTCATCTACTATATACCTATCTAATCTATTAAAACTTATCTGTATGCAAAATTATTTTAACAAGAAAAATAACATAAATGTTTGTATTATTTTATTATTGGATGATTTTTATTTTTATTTTCATATTAATATTTACGTATAAAACCATAAAAGCGAAAAATTTTAATTGGCGTATTGTTTTTAAATCAACTGAAAAAATCTAAATTATTTGAATTGATAATTAAACTAGTAAAGTTCATAAGTTGATTAGAAATTAACCAACTAGTTAGGTAAGTTAAAAAAATTAACTTTTTAACTAGTTAATGCTCACCTTTGCATATATATATATTGCAGTGGCGTATTTGAGTAAAATGTTTTGAGGGTAGGAGTTGGGAAATTGTTTGATTATATTTAGATTTAATTTTTAATTTCAATTACTAATAATTATAGCAATAGTTCCTATACATTTTAATTTTAAGACTATTTAAGATTTTTAATGTATTATGTATTTAAGAGAGTTAATATTATGCTGTATTTATACACCATTCATGATGGTTTAAAAAAAGCACTGGGGATGGAAATGTCCCTGTTTCCCCTGTCAAAATTCATGTACGTCACTGATATTTAATTACAATTATTCAACTTTTTTTGTCACTATGGATTTCTAATTAAATATTAGGTTAATAAGGGTATATAATATAGATTTTATCGAAATTAATTTACAGGTATGTAAAACAGCGGAAAATATATTTTTTAGTTACATACTTTACTTAAAAATAATCATATAGATAAAAAAGTAGAATAAGTAGTATCAAATTGGTTTTGCACCGTCGATAGGTATACA
Source organism: Sitobion miscanthi (assembly GCA_008086715.1). NCBI lineage: Eukaryota > Metazoa > Arthropoda > Insecta > Hemiptera > Aphididae > Sitobion > Sitobion miscanthi. Next base: position 29,463,744 of record CM017803.1, read on the forward strand.
ATATCTATCGAAAGAGTAATATCGAGTTTGAAAAACATCGAATCGGAAATCGGTAACGGCACCCCGTATAGAACTTTTAGTCAGGACTTAGTACCTTTTTAAAGTTTTTTTGGACTCGAAGTGTATTTAAAAAAATTCAACCTATTAAAAATATAATAGAATAAAAATGCGTTTCTGCCTTTAAGTAAATACTTACCAATTTGCATTAAAAAGCACGCGATTTAATTTTAAAGTACAAATAAAATAATCAAAGTGATAAATTATATAAATTATAAAGCAAACAAACAGTTATCATAGGAGCACTAATATGCAATTTGTACCAAATATTGGAAGAAAAAACCTTTCTACTGCGTGCTGATCAATACTTTTTTAGTATTTGTTTTCAAATATATTAAAATGACCTATTAAAAATTTGATATCATAATATCTATGAATATACAATTTATTTCAAAGGTTTAATATGATAAATTCACTAAATAAAATATTAAAATCAGAGTTTATTGAAACCGTAAAAAGAGCGTCTGGAAATTTATTGCGGGGCCAGTTTCGATTTCAGTAATAGAGAAGTTGAATTTTAAGAGGTCCGAATTTGAAAATTTTCTGCAAAGGATTTTGGTTTCGAGAACAATTACTTTCATGTACTTACCAACTGGTTATTTTAATTGGCACGCAATTTATTTTTAAAGTCCGAATAAAATATGCAAAGTGATTAATGATAAAAATTAAAAAATAAATAAACAGTAGTTATTAATGCAATTTGTCCTAAATAATTTGAGAAAAAACCTTTCCTAATAACTGTTTTCAAATATTGTAATACGACACAAAGACTTATCAACAATTTGATAAGTTGAATTTTAAGGGTTCCTAGTTTTTCGTAGAGGATTTTGGTTTTAAATAACATATACTTACCAACTGGAATAAAAGACACGCAATTGATTTTTAAAGTGCGTATTAAATACTCTAAGTGATAATTTATTGACAAAGAGCAATCAAACAGTTATCATAGAAGTAGGTACTAAAGCGAATCGTACAAAATAATGTGAGAAAAAACCTTTTCGCGGCGTGTCATTCAATACTTTCCTAATATTTGATTTCGAACATAGTAAAATGATACACGGATTTGTTAAAAATACGATAATATGATAAAAATATATTAATATCTACAACTTATAATTTTGTTTCAAAAGTTTAATTATATGATAAAAGCCGTAAAACAAAATGCGAAAATCCTAGTTTATAGAAACCGCAAAAACTAGCGCCGTGGGAAACTTATCACGGAACCGTTTCGATTTCAGAATACACCACAATTATAATATTATTATTGTTGAAAAGTCGAATATTAAGAGTTCCGAGTTTTTCCACTGAGGATCTCATGAGAACATAATTACTTTCGCTGCGTTTGAACACTTTGATGATAATAATGTTATGTTATTCGATCGAGGAGACGACCGTTTGCGTCCGACGTTGCGTGCCCCTCGAAAACGCACCGCGAAGTGCAGGTCACGTTCTGCACACAAGTCAGACGAAATCCGTTTTTCGTCCCAACCGAATTATTACTATTATTATTGTTTACAACGAGCCGCCGCGCATAACGGCTGCAGCGCGTAGACATAGGTACCTATAATAGTATAATAAATCGCGCAAACAACAAATGACACAATAACTCGGCGGGTGTAAAGAGCAAAGTCCTAAAAAAAAAAAATCGTATTATAATATTATTGTGCACTGTTTGGCTGGGATGCACGTGTTATCTCCAATTATTGGTCTTGGTTATTATAACGTAATAATAATAATAATAATAATACTAATAATGATTATTTGTCTTAAGTTATTTTATGGTTATTATTTTTTTATTCTCGTGTACGTTGGTATTATCGCAATACCGATATCAAATACATATAAATAAATAAATAACTAATCAATAACGAAACATCGGATAAGAAAAAAAAGAAAAGAAAAAGTAAAGAGCACAACAAAACCAATACAATAAATCCAAAAAATTAAATTAAAAACTGTCGAAATCGGACAAAGATGGTCTTGGTTATTATAACGTAATAATAATAATAATAATAATACTAATAATGATTATTGTCTTAAGTTATTTTATGGTTATTATTTTTTTATTCTCGTGTACGTTGGTATTATGCGCAATACCGATATCAAATACATATAAATAAATAAATAAACTAATCAATAACGAAACATCGGATAAGAAAAAAAAAGAAAAAGAAAAAAGTAAAGAGCACAACAAAACCAATACAATAAATCCAAAAAATTAAAATTAAAAACTGTCGAAATCGGACAAAGACCGATACTATGCTGAGGACGAGGCGCGCACATTCGTGACGCGTGAACTGTGCGATATGATGCTGCCGAGATAAGGACCGCGACCGTGGTGGTGGTATAGGCAGACGCGCGCGCCGTGTGTACGGTGGCGGGGTTCCGGGCTAGTATTTAAATTAGCGGTAATCGTATCGGAAATTAGTCAGAAACCTGTAGGATCAGTGTAATCAGTTCAGGTATACTGTGCTAACGAGTATAATAACAATATACGCTGCAACGGTGTCGCAACACTCGTCCCAATACGATATATATACTATCCTTTCGTGCTTTCGAAGTTCAGTAGTAGTTCCGGCGGTGCACTACTCAGTCGCCGACTTCCCAAGTATCTCGACAGAGATAACGTTCACATCGACACCACAACGCGCTTTCCCGAAGTCCTGTCTACAGTTTGATGGTCGGTAACGCAAAATCCACAATGCTGAAAGCCAGTTTGTCGTCGAAGAGATTGTCGTTGGACGATTGCAGGAAGCCGTCCATGAAGATGATCAACGCTTTCGGTCTGGACACGTCGCCGCTGTGCGCAGAAGCTTCCGCAATGGCCGAACGTGAACTCCGTGAGACCCCGGAACAGGTGCAGAAGTCGTTGGCCGAACTCAGAGAGTTGCTCAAAGGTTAGTTAAAGACGACCACCGCCATCCTCGAAGCGATTAAGGGTCGGGGTAGGAAACGATGATAGGTTCGCGGTTTTTTCGACTAGCCATAGATACTATAATCATAAAGATACCTAACGCCCAACAGGCTTTTAGATTTTGAGCGAAGAGTGAACTGATTTTACGATGACTTGTTTTTTTTTTAGCTTTATTTTTGTGCCCGAAGATACTTTTTCAGTAGAAATAGATCCCGAGGGAGATTTTCGGTAACAAATTTGGACCTAGTGATACTATTGGGAGGTCAAAATTGAAAATTCTAATTGCTTTTTAAAATAACGGGGGAGGAATATGAACATTTGTTAAAAATTATTTCGTTATTATATTAATATAACTATTTGGTATCCTTGGTTTTTCATCGTATACAATGGTCAATGATTCTTCATTGAACACAAATTTAACACATCCATTACAGTGGTACTAGAGGTAACTCAAAAACTACAACTAGAGTAGTACAGCAGATTGACAGTTTTATTTTTTTTTAATAATTTTTCATCATTACTCCGCAAAAACGAAATTCAAATTTTCCCGTTTGTCTGTGGCACGCGCTTCGTCGCTTTCCACATGGTCGTCTCACATCGTAACAAATGCGTTTATCCCCTAAATGTTCCCCTAAAAATCTCCTAAATGTTTATTAGACGTTAAAGTGAGACGATAATATGATTTTAATAATATTAAATCACAATAGATTATTTGAGATCATCGTGAGAAAAAAAAATGTTTCTTTCCAGCGTCGTTAACGACGTGACTTTGTGCGGTGTTTGCTCGCAACACACATTGTACGATGGATAAATGTTGATTTATTACAACAATCGCGTGTTTGCACATTGATTGGAAACGAAATCGACCTAGTCGCACGGTTTATTATAATAACTACGAGTTCAAAATATTGTTATTATTATTATTGCGATAAAGGCTAACACATTTTATCTACGTCTTTGTTTCGTACAAATTATTATGGGGCAGAAATCAACGGTTCCGCAATAGAATCGGCGAATATAATAAATTAGTAATTTGCAGCTAGTATCGCATTCCTCCCACTGATCAATAAAAACTACTACCCGGTTCAATCAAAAACAACGTTTGAGTGTGGATAATGGGTTTTCGTTTTTCAAAAAAGTCAATTCTTACATACATTATATTATAAATTATTGACAACTCTGTTTTTGTTTCTTATATCTATTTATTTAAAATAGTCCAAACGTCCGAATCGGGTACTTTATTTCGTATACATTATTAACATTATTATCTGTGTGCATATCATAATAATTACGTAGTACGTATTACATCATCATTAAATTCCGTTTTAATTAAATCGATGAATGACCACCACCTGTACACCATTTCAAATTGTAAGCCACATATATACGTATCATAAAAATTTACAAAGTACCAAAACCTCAGGAGCCATGCGAATATCGGCGACGCGTCATACCAAATCGACGGTGTACATTATATTATGTCGACTTGTACTTCGATGTCAAAATCACTATTTTTTTAATTTGTAAATAATTATAATATTATAATATATTATGCCCTCCCCCCCACATTTTTGACCATCATCCGTAAAACTGTAACTTCCTGAAACAAAACACAAACGTAATGAGTAGGTCAGGCTTGCGGGTATGCAGACTCATCGTGTTTCTGTTGACACTCGACGGGGTAGTAGGTACACAGTACACAGTACACGGTTACAACATATTTTAATTATTTTGTTTTATTGATAAATTTGCTTCAATAACAAAGTTTATTAGAGTATAAACTTGTTTACTTTTTAATTAGAATTTATATTTCTTTAAATGGATTACTTTATTAGTTTATATAATTCTATATTTTATTACTCTGTTAGTTGCTTCTATTTGGGGTCTTAGGATTTCGTTAACATATTATTATTATTGTTATTATCGGTAGTCGCATACAATAGACGAGTATCTAAAAAAACGAGGTTGACATAATGCGCTCTTGTTCTCGTTATACCCATCGGGAATCGTAGAATATCACTCTAAATAGGTACGAATATATTGTATATAATACGACACCTCGACGATAGATATCGATAATCACTCTGTACATTTGACTCTTCTGCTGAAATAATTAAATTATTTCCTTATCTTTTATAATCATGCCACGGGTATATTAAATATTTAACTAAACATAATATTATAAACTAATGATATGATACATTATTGTATTTTTATTTATTGACGTACCGCTTGCTAAAACCGTTTCAATCGTTGCCCGAATAGATGATAAATATTTTGTTGCACAATCGTTTTTGAAGGGCACCATTACAGACAAAAAAATTTAAATACAAAAAAAAAAAAAACGAAAAAAAACAAAATTTTGTGATAATAAAAGCCATCAGCAAATAATAACAGTTCATATATTATGATACCTATACCACAATAGTTTGGACTAATAATTATCCTTGAAACGTATGAAAACTAGCATAGGAATAATAATAATTATGCGTTCGTTCACGTTTTTAGCATGTGCGATAAAATTAATATAATGTTAAAAATCAAATATAAGTAATACCATTATCGTCCGCATCCCAAATGACTATTGCTCCGATCGTAGAAATAATCTCAGCACAGATCGCACGCTATCAGCTCTTAAACTGACGAGTCAATCGTATATAATACAACAGATATATACTATACTACCTGTGTTATATTATAGCAAAACCATATATGCGCTTCGTCCCACACTCTATACGAAAATTATTAATATATTAATGACTCGAGTATAATATGTATAATAATTATTGTAAACACTCCGCGCGTGGCCAAATTGGACCTAACCAAAATTGTATATAATATTATAACAGAGAAATCACATAATAATATTAGTCTTATTACAAAACGCCACGACGGTAGAGCATAACAAAATTTATAGTCAGCGGGTAGCGTTATTTTTCGTACGATGCGCAGTAGGTACCCACGGATATAAGAATACCCACCCCAATACACACGCACACGCACAATGTGACCATAAAATATAATATGTTATTTTTATGTAAATAATAATACATCATAGTCGTTCCGTTGACCTCTCATTATGGATCTTACGATAAATTGAAAATAAATCAATTATAATATTTGATCGATAAATCAGTGTACCTATTATTGTTTTGTAATATCAAAATTGATATTTTATTCGAATTGCACCATAATAATATTATACTATTACAATATCGACATATACTTGCAAACGATAAAAATTATCATTGTGATTGTGATAATATTGTTATATATTTTATTTGTTTTTTCTCGTGCCTTACAGAGAAGAATACGATGTCGTACAAGGACACCGACGAATACTTGATGATATTCTTGAGACCGACCCATTTCTACGCCCAGAGTGCATACGATCTGGTAAGCAAACCCACGACTGACTTACTATTATTTTATTACCTATAATATCGATGTGACAATTACCTGCCTATCGATGTCGCGAATGTCACGGCGGGTCGACAATCTGATCTAATCAGTGTTCTCACGGGCACTAAATGTCAACACCTCGAGCCGATAATAATTACGTCATTTTTATTGACATTGTTGTGCATATTAGTCCTGATCCCAGTCCTTCAGTGTATTGTGTACTATCAATTGTTTATATTACAAGAAAATATTATAATCAGTTTTGGTCACACACACGCTCGCACGCGTATAATATGATATAATAATATTATGATATACTGCAGCAGTCTCGAGCGTTATGATATAATAATAATAATATTATTATCATGTGTGCGACAATAATAATAATAATTCGTAATAATCATAATAATAATATTATATTCACGCGGTTCGTCGGAACATGAACCATAATTATTCTAACAGGTAGGTATACCACGACAACCGATTATACCACAATTTTGTACTCTCGCAAACGAATTCAGTTATCATCTGACTACGTTTTGCACAGCCGAGAAAATTTTACCACACGAATCGTCACTGTTCCGTTCTACATTTTGCAGCCACCGATCTATATAATGTAATGAACTTCTTAGGCGTTACGTATATTTTCGCGTGTTAATTGCAAATTTTAATATTTCGCTCACTCACGAGAATAATATTATCTTATTTGTAGAATAAAAATCGCTCCACGCACTGTCTTCATCACCTAACACGTGGCTATTCGTTATTATATATTTTTTTATTAATAATAATATCGTCGTAGGTACTTTTCGATATGTTAATCAACAACGAGTTCACGAATTCTGAAGACTAAAACGATAAATTATTATTAATATTACGATTACGATATAACATAATTAAGCGTCTATTAATTCCATACACACTAGCACGGACCTACGGTCGGCAAATTGATTATTATCGGTGTAATTGGACGCCTGTTAAGTACCTACACAATGTTATAATGTGCGGCATAAACCTAAAGAACAAAGATAATACACATGGTAGTTAATTAAAACGAAATCGCAATGATCGTGTTCGATATATTTTGCATAAACTGTGATGATTAAAATCTCATTTATAACGAACCGATTTTCGTGTAATTTTTTACTGAATCAACAAGTTGAGCATATTATTATCATTAGCTTTAGGTACCTACACATTCAGCGTAACACCAGGGTCCTATGGGTTTATGTATTTTACAACATTTTCGTCGCCGATATAATATTAATATTATTATTTTGAAAAATAACGATATTATATTATTATAACGACGATTCGGATAAAACGCTCATACAATACCATATTGTAATTTAAACGCTTTTGGTGTTGTGTCAAATAGATGAAACGTTTGGCCACGTTCAAGGATAAAAACGAGAAAATCGTCGCTAATCCTTTGCCGAGAGAAGAGAAGTCATTGTTCACTGAAAACAACGTTGTCAATGTGCTCGTCGACAGAGATCAAAAGAATAGGAGAGTCGTAATCCTAAACATGGGATGTAAGTATATTAATTAAATAATATTATGTTTAGACATTATATTTACGAATTTTACAAACAAATTTCGTGTTCCGTGGTATTCGCAAGAAGGTACACATCGACGCTACAATATTATTATTACGGCTTAGATGGAAAGTCGCCGTTTTATAATAATATTGTTTCGCGTCGTATTCATCTGAACGACGACGACAGCCACGCCTCACATAATATTTTCCATTAATTAGCTATAGCTATGCTTAATTAAAAATAATGTAATAGGTATACGTTACGCGTACTCCCATCGTACGGACGAATGGAGGGTGGAAAAAACTGAAAGAAATATTTAATAGTTCTCAGACGATTTCTCGCGAATCTCTTCAATGCCCATATAATATGACTTAATATCATTATTATTTATTCGTTTTTTAAATTAGTATTCTATAATTCCTTCTAAACGTTCTCTTTTTGCGCGGCGATCGCAGTTAACCACCACGTGTGCATTAAACGAGGTTCGTCGACAAAACCTGTGATTACAACCTGTGACTATCACTATACATTATAATCGCCCCTCGAAACGATATCATATAATATGGGTTTTTCTGGAGCAGCGGTAGAATTATTGTACTCTGGAAGATTTGCACGTGATAGTATAATTTTTATTTACCCCCACCCTCACGCAAAGCTCCCTTGCTCGGCGCCGATTGAAATTTGCGTTATTGATGATATTCAGAATAGACGATTTGGCCGGAAAGTTTAGATATTTATCACGCCTTCGTCGTACCGACGTATAGTCATGGTACATATGCATTTTTTAAGACCTTCCGAGCAGACTATGGTGGCGACGTATACGACTGTAATAGTAATATTAGTTACACGTGTTTTTTCGGTCGAACGTCATAATATTGTCACTAGTGTTATTCTGTAACGAGGACAGTAATAAAATAAATTGTTGTTGCGATAACCCCAAATAAATTAGGTAGTTATTAGTCTCGAGTAGGTACAAAAAAAAAAGTATAAGCGATGCGATCAGAGTGGCTGCTCGGAGGTTAGCGTCGTCGACCTCTCATCATCGCAAAACAGACAATAGTAATGTATAGGAATCTATACTATTATGTACGATAATCGTTGAACAATAATTATTACAATCGTTCGTTTGCAGTGCTGTGATATATATTTTTGTCACCGTAGGTACCACGACTACGACATATAACTACAATTATACAGTTGCCTTAGTGTAATAATGCTTACTTGTTTTATATTTGTCACGGACAGACTGAAAACCGTTTCATGTGCGTTGTTCTATCACGAATTATCTATTCGTATATTATATTCTATTATACGTACGAAGAAACCAAACAGGTCATGGCCATGTCACCGTCGTTCGCAATGACATTGCTTCTATACATCCAAGTAAGCGCATTCGAAAAAATAAGTTATATTAATTTTACGGAAAGCAAACCGCGCCGCAGATCTGAGCGCATAGAGGTGTAGGTACTTCGAAATCTATCGTTCTCTCCCCGCCAAGTTCAAAGTCTACAACGTCGTGTCTCGTCCGCAGAATAAAAAAAATATCTAATTAATAATTATAATAGTACCTATATCGTCGAACTCAGGCGATGCGTACTCGAATGCGCGCAACTGTGTTTGGACTCGATAACAATGTTTTGCCCCTGACATATTTTAAAAGGTTTTACTTATCGGCCTTTGCGTAATATAATATAATGTAGTGCGTCGTATATGTAGACGGTCTACTCGTAACAATCCGTGGGGTGGAACTATAATTATTGGCTACCGCGTTAAGTTGAACATCGAAAACATTTTCAGCCGATGTAACTTCGGCGTATCTATAAGAGATAGACACCAGAAATTTGTTTTTATTAAATTATTCGACTTTCCGAGCGCCAAAATACGCAAAACTCAAAACATTTGTATAGGTTTTTTCGTACAACAAATGCAGTACTGAAAATAGTACACTTAAAACTACAATCGTTGTTTGCGTATTATAATAATAATTGTCATTCAATGATTGCATTAATGACCGTGTACTTCACATTTTTTTTTTCGTTTTCGTATGAACGTATAGGAATCCATGCCACTCCGTTTGAAGGAAGTGCACATTGTTCGTCAGCCGTTCTTGTTCAACATGGTGTGGCCGATGTTCAAACAATTTGTTGGAGACAAGCTCAAGAAACGTGTACGTATTACAATATTTGGTATTCAAGTCTTTATTTATTTCATATTTTAAGACACGCGAGCGCACAGTTTTGGCAATTTATTGTGTGTATGTGCGTGATATTAGGGCTATTGGATGATATCTGATGGTTGTGTTGCAAAATCTAATCGTTTGTTTTCTCTCGCGGTTTTCAGCTGTTTTTCCACGGTAACAAGATGTCATCTCTGCACAAGCATTTGGACGCAAACATGCTCCCCGAAGACTATGGTGGCAAGAAACCCAAGTTGAACTACTCGAGCGCCGATTGGTACCCTGTAATGCATGACCTCCAGAACTACATCGCAGGTTTGTGCCGATTCGTATTAATTATTCACTCCATTATAGTGTCCCGGAATCATAAACTTGTATTATATTTTTTTCGAGGGGGAGAGGCACTTTAAGAACTCGGGGAGTTTTCTGGTTGGGGGTGGGGTGGTCACCAAAACGCAATATACCTACGAATTTTGATCCGAAAAAAGTAAAGGCAAAATCAAAAAAATAAAATTTCAATTACTAATGAAGACCTCATAATACTATTATAATTCAACTCAATCAAATTAAAAACAAATTTCTCGTCTGGGTGCCGGATAAAGCTGACACTATGTTTGATCCACTGACCCAGCTGCACTCTTGATAAACGATGCACGTTTAAATCACGAAAAGCTTCATCAGCTATTATATTTTATTATACGTTCTGTTATACTTACACGTGCACATGTTTACAGACTGGAACACGTATGGATTGAAAAAGTAATGACTACGGCAACAATCGGAAACGGCTCTTGAAAATGTTTGCGGTCACTTGGGCAGTTAACTGAATACGATACTCTACATATTTATTGGAACTCATAGAATAATAATAATCATAATCAAAAGAGAAAAACTTTTCAACGGTAGTAAACATTATATGGGCCTAGATATAATGAGTTTTATAATATTATTATCATATTAAGTTTTAATAATGGTGTCCCTATTAAGGGCAAGGTGTTTTAAAAATGGCACGGTTTTAATTCATTTGCGCGTTTTTTGCAAACCACAAACTAAGTTTTCATCTCGATGTTGTCATAATTTGTAATATTTATTTATTTAATAAACAAGAGCCATTATAATTTATAATAATAATATATACATAAATATATATATTTATTCGATGATGGATAAATAAATATGTTTATGATTTATTACACGGGCTTTTAGTTGTGTATTTAAATACAAATGTAACGGTTAGTCGTCAATATATATATATATAATAAATTACATTTCAGATATGAAATTGTTTCTTAATGGCTTTATGTCTTTTTATTTTTTTTTCCATTTTATACCTATTTTTTTTTTTGTTGAATACTATCTCTTTTAAGAACACATATGTTACCTATAGTTGTTTTATAGAACCTTAGTTTTTAAGTTGTATTTTATATGCATATAAATAGTTTTAGAATCAAACAGTTCGATGATTGGAAAGTGATATAAAAGTAGTATTTTTGTATTCAATTATAATATGCTAAGTACAGTATACTCGAATTGAAACGTGTCGATATTAATTTATAGTAAATATATTATCAATAACTCTGCGGTTGTAAAACATCTAAACCAGCTGTTATTTTATTTTAAACGAAAATAAAAATCAATTTACGATACCACATTGTTGTACATATTTTATTCAATATTGTCATTACACTAATTAGTGTTGGTAATATACCTAATAATAAATATTATTATTTTTATTATTATACGGATGTAATGGAAATCAAACTAGACACCGTTGCTCATCCACATTGTATGCGGTGACTTTAACGAGTCGACTGCCTTGTGAATCAAATATGATACGCACGTTAAACTTTCAATTATTGCCTTAATATTTTACTTATCTTACTTGTACATTTTTTCTTTGAGAGTCATACATGATACAGTGAAATTGTTGATTCGATTGCCGGTGGGTATATTAATGTCATGGGTGCTTGGTAAAATAATTATGATTTAGTACGACATACCTACACAAAACGTGTCTCTACTGCAGTTAACTGGTTTGACAATATATCTGGCTCGCAATTATCTCTACGACAAGGTATGTTATAACGATATCTGTACCAAATTTACCGATCACCTGAATCCGACATCAATCGCCGTACTAGCCAAATCGTGTGTCATAATAAGCATTGAAAGTTTTTAGATTTTACAATGAGCTAAGATTCTCTAAAAAATTCCCACATCATGTGCTCAGGTGTCCTACATATTTTATTAAATATTATCATAACACGTGATAGTAATATAATAATACACTATTATTATTATTATATGGATGTAATGGAATTCAAACTAGAAACCGTTTGCGATCCCCATCATATGTGCAGATGACTTAAACAAATTGACTGCCTTGTGTATCAAATGTGATACGCACGTAACATTACGCTTAATTTTACTAATATAATTTTCAATTGGCGTTGCGTAATTATTTCTGTTGCCCTGCTTTTTTTTTCATTTGTTATGATGATTATTTTATTTAAAGATTATTCTGTTTTTGACTTCTCAAAGTTATTAGAAATCACCCTTAATGCAGAACATTAGAGAAACTTTTGTGCTTCAAATGGTGATGATGGATTAAAACAAAAAATATATATAATAAAACCATACATTCACATTATTGTAAAACTAATAAATTTCTCACTCTGCACAGAATTGAAGATTACAAGTAAAATTAAACCCCATGGATAATATTATATTGAGTAAGTTTAACTAATTATTTTTTGAGCGATCAAGTGCAGGGTAAATAAAACGAGTTAAATAGAATTTATATAGAATTGTTTAGTTTGAAAGTTTAATACAAATTATCACGTTATGAGGTAGGTACTTTAGAGGTGACAATCGGATTTTTTTTTAAATTTACAGTGTTCACTAATAACTGTTTTTTAAATATCACTTTCATTTTAAATATTACTAATTCATAATTATTTCGTGGTAAGTTACTATATAATAGAACGTATCAGACATTTTTTTGTTGATTAATAAGTGTTCATAATTAAGGAGTTTCATTTTTAATATTTGGTCAACGAATGAATGCGTTGATCTAATTCTGACCTCTCCGAGGTATCATCAAATACTCATACATTTAACACCACGAGATAATTTTCATATAATATCATAAAAATGTACCTATCTATCTAATGTTTATATTTAGAATAGTCAGTGTAGTATGCGTAACACTTCTTCTCAGTCGTATCAATATTTTATATTCAATGTGGTATATTGTAGTACACTGGTAAGTAATGTTAATTAGTGTTTTGAACAGTTGACCTATACTTATTCTTTTATTTGAAAATATAATTATATTATTATTATAATTTATGAACGTGAATATCGTAAATACAAAGATTTCAAGGTAATCGTGAATAATAATATATAATATTGTTGGTTTATAAATATAGTAAGACAAATATTTGTTTGCCAACTCAAAATTTAATTTTAATTTTAAATTGTTTATACCATTTACATTAGTATTAATAACTGCATAGTGTAATAACTTATAATAAACTTAACTTATAAACACATGCAAACCTAATATTCAAGTTAGTTATTCAAGTAATTATTAATCAACAACAATATCTTCTCGCATGATTTAAAAAAATTAAAAAAAATTTGTATTTGAATTAAACTTAATGGCTAAATAGACTATTATTTCAATTTAGGTATTTTATCATCCACTTTATCGATTTTGTCATTTGCAGATTTATATTTTTCAGCAGCATTTAGTGCAGTTACAATCCCTGGTCCTCCAGGTACAAAAAGGCTGATTCCAGTTTTTATAGCGTCTTTGGTAGAGTCACTTGTCAATACGTCTTTAACCATTCCCGTATAGTCTACCGGTTTGTCACCTTCCTTATCGTCTTTATTGTTATCTTTATTTTCATCATTTTCGTCATCTTTATTTTCATTTTTTTTGTCATTATTGTCATCTTTTTTGTCATTACTGTCATCTTTTTTGTCATTACTGTCATCTTTATTTGCATTATTTGTATCCTTAGAGCCACCAAAGAAATTTAACAGTGGCGATAACATACTCTTACCCATATCCATACCTTTTGATAATAATCCTGGCTCTTTGTTATTATCATTACCACCATTTGCACCACCATTTTCACCACCATTTGCACCACCATCTGCACCACCATCTGTACCACCATCTGCACCACCATCTGCACCACATCTGCACCACCATCTGCATCAGGATCTGCACCACCACTTTCTAGATCTTCCTCTTCGTCACCATCATTGAAACCTCCTCCAAACAGCAAAGATTTACCCATCGAAAGAAATTCACTTCCAGATTTTATTAGACTCATCGGTGACAATTTACTCAAATAATACTGCCACCTAGGAACGACTTTATATCGTTTTCCTTTTTTTCTTCGTAGATCGTTTTTGTAATAGCCTGGTTTTCCTCTTACCACGTAACAACGTTTCTCATATGAGTAGTAAATCCTACTCGGTAAAGAACCAAAAAATACATACATGAAACGTTCTCTTAGTGTAAGTACTTGACTTATTGTCGATAGATGGTATCCCTGAAAACAGAGAAAATATTACAGTATAGACAATTAATTTTTAATAGTTTTTAAATTAAAAAAAAAAATTGTTTTTTTGTTATAGTATTGGATGATATTAAACTGTTTGATGAAAGGAATAAGAAGAAAATAAATCAAAAAGCACGCAATCCGTCAATTTTAGTGGCGTGAGATAATTCACGAGATTACGTGACGCAACCCAAATCGATTTTATTCTATTTTATTTACACATTTATAATTTGAAACTAACATTATTACTTAATTTCAATAAGAAAAACGTGCAATATTGTATACAATTTTGATTTTCAGTCTTGGTATTAAAATTAAAATTATTATACATTTTTAACTATAAAAAACAATACGTAATTATAACGAATTTCATCAAACTTCAAACTTCAAATTCTTATAATTTACGATTATTTAAGTTTGATATTTTTAATCAAACATAAACACAAAATCATCATGTTGTCAAAAACTGTTATTGCATAAAATATTGACGTTTTTTTGGAATTTTTAATATATTCTCCTATTATTTTGAAAATTATTAGGAATTTTTCTTCGACCACTTCAAAGCACCAATTTCATTAATTTTGCTTAACCACACCTCAAAGTTGATAATTAAAGCTTTTTACTGTTTCTAATGATGATATCAGAAAAAAATAAAAATAAGTATCAGTACTACCTCTAATTAGTCAAACTTTTAATATGTCAATTTATTTGGCCTCACTACTTTGAACTTTCTAATATTGTAAAAGATTGAGTTTGATAAACTATTATTATTATTTTTTAATAGTTTACTGATATTTTAATTGCATATAAATGAAATGATATTTTGGAAAATTAACTTGTACTAAATAATACAGAATATGTGTATTAGAGAAATGTCAAGGGTCAGATCTGATGTAATCCGAGTTTATGAATATTTCAGTAGCGCTGACTTAGTTTCTGACTAGTTTCCATTTCGGTATAGCGCTGCGAATTTATTTGCTTCTGGATGTGGCAGAGTTATTCCGCGCTTCGACGATTTATCGCAAAACCGGAAAGATCTAATATCACGCATGAATAATAAATAATTTCTGGGGAAAAAATTACCGTCTTGGGGCCGATTGTATGATGATATAAACGCGCATTTGGGTGTTAATGAGTATTCTGGATAATATTTTATTATGATTTCGGTCGGAAAGATTAAACAATTATTTAAACATATACTTAGAATGTAGTTAAAAACGCGCGAACATGAGAGGCAAGCCCGCCGATCTCCTGTGCAGGACGAGTATGTGTCACTCTCCGGAGATAATGTACAATTAAAAATATGGCAATATCAAAATTGGCCAGTGTGCGGTGAAAATTGAATTGGTTTTATTATAATATAGATTAAACCTTATTGGACGATGTTATTATCTCTTGTAGTTGTGTTGTCGATCGCCGACGCGGCTGTGAAGAAATCAATCGGTTATTAAACCGTGACCACGTTACTACAGTCGTGTTCCTTGTAATTACTTTATTAAGGCGGATTTCCACTATACACGTACGCGTGAACGTGCATACAAATCCTTTGCTGTGATTGGATGGTTAGGTTCAGTTACCACACGATTAACCAAAATACCGTGTTGTTGGACATAGCTGAACATTTTTCGTGTACTCGGCAAACGTGTATAGTGGAAACCCGCCTTTAGACAACAATGTAACATCACCTATATATATACGTCAAACAGAAACCTCCTCACCGGTCGCCTACTATGGCAGTAATTAAAAAAAAAGAAAACACGTCAATCAGCTCTATTTCACACTATATTTATTGGGTTTATTTATGTTTGTTTTATACGTTTTGTAAATATGTTGCCAATATTAATATATTATGTTTGGACAACACAGTCTGTGAAACCGCATGTATTTGTTTTGTTTTCATATCAATACAAAATGGTTGACGGTCCAAATTGTCTATTGTAATTATTTATATTCCATATTGCAAAAATTGTGTACAAAAATATGATAAAACTTTAGTAGTGTATTAAATTAAACTTACAATTAATTAAAATGAAGTATTATTTTTTTAAGTCCAATATTGAAACAGTAGGCCATAGATAGGTTAAAATATGTAGGTCCATGTTATTCGTGATCGTTTAAATTAGGGACTGGAACCTTTTGAATTTATCGGTATCGGTTCCGGTACAGGTTCTCCTAAAATAAAATAACTGTTCTGGTTTGGTTCTGGTTTTTTGAAAAAAAAAATAAAGGTTCCAGATAATTCAATATCAGTTCCAGATAATTTAGGTACTGAAAAGTATAATAATTGTAAATACCTATCCGGAATGCGTGTTTAATTAATAGTGAGAATATTAGAAAACTTATATGATCATACATATAGTTTACACACAAAACCATTAAATTATGATAAATAAAAATATTTTCTTTTTGAACCTAAAAGAACTTATTTAATTTAAAAATTCCTGTTCGGTTCCGGTACTTTATTTATTAAAATAAAGGTTTCGGTTCCAGTCTCTTGTTTAAACCAATATCAGAATTTTATTACCAACATCGGCGACAATATAGGTACAGTTAAAAATGTTTGTACAATTTTCTAATAATTTAATAAATTTAATTTTAATGACTTGATCGTGTATTGTAAAATCTGATAAGTTACAGAAGAAATTATAGAAAAATTGTACAACCGGTGAAAGACATGTAGTTGGTACCTGGTATAATATCTAACCATGTTCAACAAAATTGAAAATAATAAAACTAATCAAACTATTAAACCGTAGCTGTAGTCAAACTTTAGAAATTCTGAATTGGTGGGCCGAGTGGACCTTGTCTATCCAGCGCTACAATTAGAAATACAACTTATCTATTACGTCATTGTTTTTAAATGTTACTTTTCACTCCAGACTTTTGAACCATTTAAATCCAATAATAATATTCGCCCTTGGCTCTGGTGATATTCTAGGCAATCCTTTGAGATATCTTAAGATAAAGTGGTGCAGAGATTTAATAGATCATAATTAATTTTAATACATTACAGTTATTATTACATAATATTTTAAATAATATCAAATTAAATTAAAAATAGTTTTAACTTTTCATCCACTTTCAATTTTTAATCACTATGCATTTTAAAGTTTAAACTCATAACGTGATGCCTATGATATAACTATTATTGTCATAAAATAAATTGAATTATTTGACTTTATTTTATGTTTTACCTTTTTAGTATACTGGAATTTATATGACATATTATATTATATAACTCTATAAAATATTTAAAACAAAAAATCATGAAACTTCGGGGTTACAATTATTATTGATATAACTGAATATTGTGGTAAATGCCGACGGCGATACAAAATTATAAGATATTATTTGATAATATTTGTGATCCGTGAACTTATTATATTCACAAAAAAAACAGAATTGATTACATACCTATCAAAGTCGTTAAATTTTTTCATAATAATTTCTCATCGCGAGAATTTAGTACTTATATAGGTACCTATATTATATATATTATACTCGTTTCGGCCAAATGCTTGGACTTTTCTTCGTATAAATGAGAAAATATAGTACACTCGGGATTAAGTTCAAACACTGCACTGTCCGACTGCACACACAAGCAAACTTCGAACCGATTACTTAAAATAAAAAACTTTCGCTACAATATTCCGAGTTGTATTTCGTTTACTTTTACAAAAACTAACACATATCTGTATGTATCTAGAACTGTACTAGAATTGTTGCGAAAAGGAATAAAATTCATTTTACTAAAAGTAAAAGTTATTTATAAAGTTTTCGTTCAGAGTTTTCTTTGAGGTTCATAATATTAAATGAAAATATATGATTATTATATTTTTAGTTTTTTTCGATAAGCGTTTATAGTAAATGATTGTTATTTTCTGTGTACATAGGTTATCAAATGATATATATTGTTGCATAAGGTTATTCATTTTATGGTATATATCGCATCGGAAATTTGTGATAAAGTCACACTTAATATATATTTATATATTATATTACGTACAGGTATATATTTATTTGATACGATAACGTACTGGGTACCCACTAATATAGATATTGACTGCTGAATATTGTTATTTTAAGACTTATAAAATGTATAGACATTTTAGAAAAACGTAATAATTAATAAACCGAAGTATGATGAAATGTTTATTTTTCAAAATTCAGGAACATCTAATTTCGGGTTGGTAATTTTTTTTCAAACATATTTTGAGGATTTCATTGTAGACAATTGAATTTGAAAGTTAAAATAATTTTTAAATTACTATGAGGGAAGTAATGAATCTACATTTTTAATACTCACCTATACCTAATTTGCCATTTACTAAATTTGAATTTTTTTTTAATTAAATTTAAAAATACTCTGTTTGAGATTGTGTAATTAAAAATGTATTCATTAATTAAAAAAAGTAAACATTCATAATGATAAAAATATAGTATATTTGTGGTGACTTCCAATTATGTAAATCAATGTTTATACTTTTTATGAGTAAAAGTGTTTTCAGTTAAGTTAATTGTCTTGTGTACACGTAATTTATTATTGACCAAATCAACACAATAAGTTTATAAATGTTAATAAGATAATGATAGTGCACTATTTATTTCATCTCTCTGACCACACGTAACATTGCAAAAATGTCCATTCAGCAGAACCAATCTTGTGTTATCAGCTTTAACATTAGAGTGAATTTACCCATTACCTATCGAACTTGAAGTTAAGGATATTGTTTGTGTTATATACTTACTTGATTATTGTATTCATGCGACGCGGGTATATTAAAAATTAACACGTAAGAACTCAGTATAAAAATAATGCTAATAAATAAAGTCATATTTTAGAATGTTTTTTAAATTTTTTTCTTCGGACCTAAGAGTGCAGTATAGTCTTGTACAATGTGCCGCAACAAAAGTTCATGGTGATTTACCAACTATGAAAACATATTATGCCTTGCTGAAATATTTTATGAATTGTATAAATACGCGTTGACATCTGTCCACCGGTTTAGTAAATTGTACGAGTACATGTTTAAATACGTCGTACATTGGAGAACACACCAACCGTGTAGTAATGACGCATCGGATATTATACGATGATTATTTAATCAGATTTTATAAAATGGAAGAAAACCTTTAATAATATTATCCATTCCAATAACTTATAAATTATAATATCGAGTTTAAATTGTTTTTTAATTGAGCGAGCTTTAAGAGTCAATTATACTTGGCATCTATAGTGGTGTTAAATTTTATTATGGAATTAAATAGTTAACGATTTATGATAATGATATAATACTATGTGATATACTGATGTGCAGTTTGAAAATTTAGTTTTTCATATTTATTGCAACCTAAATTTGATTAATATTTAAATAAAAATTATTATTATTATAGCTTAGAAATAAATGCCTATTTAGTTTGAATTTATTCTAAATTAATCGTTTTAAACTTAATAAAAGTAAATACATGTAAACAAAAACAATTATTAAATTGATTTTGTTATTTCTTTTGGATGTCTTTTTCCCTATTTGATAGAAATTTGAAAGAATTTCTCAGGGATTCTCCTACTAAAATCACTATAACAACGTCACGTATTAAAACACATATTTTAATTGAACTGGTGAAGTGTGTATAAATCAATTTCTATAATATTTTTAGCTCGAACATGATTTACACGTACCACTGGATATTCAGGCCAATAAATATGAAATAGAATTATTTGACTTTAAAAAGCAATTTTATGATGTTATTTGCCACAAAATGTGTCAAGTTTTAAAATTGACTGACCTAAGTTAATATCAAATCAATATTTTGATCATCCGATATAGGTCGATAAATATGAGCAAAAAGAGACACAGCACTTAGTTCATTTCTTTATTCATTATATAATTTTAGATTTTGAATGAAGTTAGGAAATATAATGGTTCAAAAATGATGCTTTTTATTTATTTATTTTATGTATGTATTTAACATATACTAGTATTTTTGGAGCAGAAAAAATTTTTCAAGAAGTACTCTTTTTTTAACTAGAAAAAACTAACAAAAAAATTTTAACTTTAAACATTTATATTATTTGCGTTATCTAGACACGGTATATTTTTTTAAATATCTTGGCTCTTCATTACAGATTTTTTTAGTTATAGATTTTTTAAAGTTTTGGATTTTTCTCGATTCACGATGATAATAACTATAATTGATTGTGAATACTTTTTTGTTGCACTTTCAATATGTACCTACCAGGTACCTAGATAATTTTCATATTGCCTTCAATTAATTGTGACTATTTCATCCCTCCCTCATTTTAAACTATGGTATTTTTAAAACAATTAATAAAATATGAAAACACTAACTGATGGTTACCTTCTTATAATACCTATATAATTAATAATTAAATTAATATAATACTATTATGAACTTAAAAATTTATTTCAGATTCTAAACGAAGTGAGAAAGCTAGTGGTGTTACAATGGTGCTTATTATTTTATTTTATCATGTATTCAAAATTTCTACCAGAAGGACTGCTTCGATTTAAACACATAGTATCTTACATTTTAGCAAATTGGATCCAGATAGTACTTAAAACAAGTCATTTTTCAATTTTCTCAATATTTATTTAATGCCATGGGAAAAACCACCGACAAATTACAGAAAACTGCTAAAAACGGAATTTTAATTTCTAACTCTGTTTATCACCGTAGAAACGGATAAAAAATTGTGATGAATTTAAAAATGTGTCTTTGTACTATGAAGCTATATAATATAACTGTATTATTGATACCTATACCTACTTACAGGCTATAATATATAATAACAATTTAAAATATCCAGACTGACAAACCGCCTCTGCTCAGAATCGTTTTTAGTATATAATTATATTATATCATTGAATTCGAGTTTAATACAATCAATTACACAGTAAACTACACTTTTAGTTTACACTTGAAAACTATTGTACCCTGTACCACTATGCACTGATATGAATAATATTCATTTTTTTCATGTTTTTCTGATAGGTTTTTCTGTGGACATGAGTTGGTTCACCCAATGCTGAGCCAGTTATTTACTTGGAACATTGTTTCGAGTAAAGTTAGTAAAGTAAACTAACTTAGTAAGTTACACGTACATTTTTTATTTTGCATTTTTTTAAATGTTTCAATAACATTGTTACCTATAATCTTTTAGCAATAAGTCTTTCTTAGACTATAAAATATGTGGAATTTAATAGTGAACATTTTTTTGACAAATTGTCGATAAAATTCAGCAAATTGATTAAATTATTTTATTTATATTTTTGTGTCGTTTGACCTATTTGATATATTCCCGAAATATTGTTCGTGACCATATTAATTAATGGATATGATTTAAATCTAATTTGTTTTATTAGCGATAACATTTAGGTTTCATTGATAAGAACACATTAACCATGATTTTAAACAGTTGAATAAGTAAATATAAAATATATAACTATTAATATATTATAAAATTCAAACGATATTATATTTAATACAATGTTTACCTTTTGAAAATTTTTAAAAATACTAAATATGTATAGTCTCAGAGACTATCAAAATATTACATTAGTACAGTTGTTCCCGGCTTTTTTTCCGGAGGTGCGCTTTTTTTAATCAAATTCAGCTTAAGAGCCCTGCTGTGAATATCACGAGAAACATAAATATCAAATATACACTAATTATTCTCATTGATGATCAATTTTATAATTTTATTGAACATAATACAGTACTTATAATATAAGCAATTTAAGCAAACACAGCCAACTTAAAATTAATATATTTTTATACTTAAAAAAAAAAATAAAGGTATCGGTACCAAATAATTTCGATGTCGGTTCCCGATAATTTAGGTACCAAAAAGTAAAATAATTTTAAATACCTATCCGGAATGTGGGTTTAATTAATAGTATGAGAAATATTAGAAAACTCATATGATAATGACACATAGTTTATACACAAAACTATTATGATGAATAAAAATATTTTCTTTTCGAACCTAAAAGAACTTATTTAATTTAAAAATTTCGGTTTGGGTCCGGTATTTAATTTATTAAAATAAAGGTTTCGGTTTTGGTCCTGGTTCTTAATATTTTAAAGGTTCCGGTTCCAGAACCGGTTCTTTAAGGTTCGGTTCCAGTCCCTGATTGAAAATTTTAATTGTGTACGTATACGAAGTTTGAATAAAAAATAAGGAGTGGTAAATAGAGTGTCAGTTGCAGTAAAAGTTATATCCTTATAGTCATGATTGTGACAGACTACAAAGGAAAAAGTGTAACAGTCCGTCAACGGAGAGCAAATCAGTATGTATTTATACATTTTGTTTGACAAAACCTAATAACGCCATAACGGTACACGCAGAAATGCTATTTGCGATCAGTGGACATTTTTAAAATTATCAGTATATTTAGTGCACTTTCATTAGGTCTGTCATAATATATGAAGCACACGCGGTGACTTAGTCAGGGGGAGATGAAAGGTTCAAAGTAACCGTTTTTCTTTTTTAAATCCCGATTGCGGCCTGTACAAATAGGTAGAAAATACTATGTCATCAGGGGCTATCAAAGCTAAATGAAAAATATCCCAATCGCGTTTATTTTCATATAAATATTATTCAACGCATTCGCACGAGTTAATAATATTCACCGAAAATATCCCAACAATATAAAGGATTCATGCAAAATCCTATTTATTATTTTAAATTTCACATCCAAGTAAATATTTAAATTCGTAAAAGTTTTAAAACAATGTGCTGGACATCTGAACCATTAGATAAATGTATATAACTGTTGATTTTTTGCATAAAAAATACACTTTTAAATTTCTCAAAATCATACTACTATATGAGTTGACTGTATTATAAATGATTTTCTACGACTGATTAATATATTTTAAAAGTTAATATTTTTCAACGGTGTATATAATAACATTATATTTTTATGAAATTCAATTTAATTTTATTTAGGTATACGTTGATACGTTATTTTGCGAACCAATATGTATTTTTGGACGCAATCGGGAACTTATAGTTATGACGAAAATACGCAATATCATGAATTCGGGCTCCAATCGGGCATCTATACAGATGAAGGGGGTGTGAGATGTTTTGAGTGGTCAAACATCATTTTTGACAAAATGTATTTTCATATTTTGTTGTACTTAATTCAAAAACCGTCGATACTCAAAAATTTTAATGTTCACTAAATATTTATTTTGTCATACTATATACACTAAATAATTTCCAGAATGCTTTAAATATTTGAGTTATTTTAAATTGTCTATTAATTTAGTTATTTTTTTCTACAAATGTCGATAAAACAATTTTGGCTTGGACGAAAAGCTTAAAAGTTCAATACAAGCGTTTAAAGTTCGAATTTTGACAAATGTAGTTAACATTAGGACAATTAGCAAATTATTTTGTAGTTAAAATTTTCAATATTTATACCTAAAGGTGCTGTCAAGCAGAGAGCGGGCTTCCATGGTGTACGGGTATAAGCGATTGTATTATTTTACAGAGACCACGTGGTCAGCCCGCAATAGTCTGTATGTAGTTTAAATTTTGATGATAAAGTTTTTTAGTTGTACCCAATTGAAAAGTATTAACCGTAGAAACTTGAAATATTCCATTGTCATTTTCTATACGACTATACCTAATGAAAATACATATTTCAAAATATTTAAACTAATTTTAAGATATTTTAAAAGGCATTTGAAATTTTCGAAATTTTCGAAATCTTTAATATTTTTATTTTAAAGTATATTAAGTATAATATTTTAGTATTTTAAGCATATTTAACCATATTTTTATCACATTTATAACTTTTGATGAAAAAACTATAATTCTTGCACTGTGGGGGAGGGGAGAGGTTAGGTTAGGTTAGGGATATTTGAATTTTTGAATCTTAAACGTCAATTTATATTAGTTGATTTCATAATTTGAAGTAGAATATATTTTTCTTAAAATATATTTGTATACAAATTAAATATGGAAATATTTATCAAATAAACTAGAAGTTTATAACATGATTCAATTAGAGGTGTTGTACTGTTCTATTTCTTATTAACTTTACATTCTTATCTAAAGAAACTATTCGTTAAATTTTTATATTTTTACATTAATCACAAATGTATTCTGTTTCAAGTAATGAAATTAAAGACACACTTAAGTTTCCATTATTAAAAACAAAATTTGATAATAGCGGACCAACATACATCGTTTTTGTTTCCATGTTTTCCTGTTAATAATATGGTTTTCAAGACCAATTCATTGAGTCGATAATAATCAAATGACGTACGTGAATATTATAAACAGAAATAATCATAATATTTAAATGATTTATTTACCATAGTTTTCATTATTTTAAAAGTCCAAGACGTTGAGCCGTGAAGATTCATTATTACCTAGCTTATTATCATGTACCTATAGGTAAGTATCTAAATATAGGTTCTTAAATTTAAAAAAAATTATTATTTATTTATCTCGTACCTATTGTATTATCGCAATGGGTGCAACAAAATTGTTTTTTACAGTTTTCCTTAACGTTAAATGATTATGATTTATATGCTTCAAAATTACTGCCGTTAACATATTATGGAACAAGCATTGTAATTTGACCTTCCATTGTTCACCATTTGGCTTATAATTAATTAATATTATCGGTGTCTTCATATTATTTATTTATATTTATATATCAATTTGATATTGTACTTATACATTTATTTTATTGAACTTGATGTTTCGAAATTTTAATGCTTACTAGTCTAACGTATTTTAGAACGACTAAATCGAGATTAAAATATTAACAAACAATATTTGAGTTTGACGTAAACAGCACTTGTTATTATAATATTTATTAATTTATATAATACAATTGATATTTGTTTAAATTCTCTACAGAACCATAAAAAAAGTAATATGGGTACCTGATTACATTACCTGAATACATTTTCATTACACTTTTTATCATTTCATCATTAGGTAGTCACTATAATAGTCATCCACGAAACTCGTTTTAGTAATAAATTGAAAAATATTATGTCTAAAGGTAAAGTATGTATCGTCGTTAATCTTTATCGATTTATCAAACAAATATATTTCAAATTGTATGATATTTATGGTGACATGCTTACATCTCAAACATAATTTTTTTGTTCTTTATATTAATTATTATTCATAGCTATCATCACATTGTTTGTAAGATGTTTAAAGGAATTTATACATCGTATTATTAACAACTTCAATAGATTTATTAAAAAACAATATTTCAAATTTGACTTACTTTACTTCTTAAGCACAATTTTTTTTTTATATATTTATTATTCATAACTATTATCATAGTATCTGTAAAATTTTTTTGAAAACCTGTAGGCTTCTTATTATTATTTCCAATGTTTTTCCATTGATATAAACATTAATTATCCTTAATACACTCTATTGCATCTGAACAGCTCTAATTATCTACGTTAAGTTCAATAAGGAAAAACCATTATTGTAACCAAATATTTATTGAATATGGCTTCTAAATAATGTCAAAATGCCTTCGTTTAGTTATAATAACAAGTTTTGGCAAGTATTTCAATAAAACGTATTATTAATAATTAGTATTATTGATAATTCTTTTTATCATATTCATAATGATTGACAATCTACTTTTATTGTTATACCTATCGATAATGATCGTCGCACCAAACGTCCACCACAGAAATAATATTCTATCTATATCTTTATAAATCGTATTTTTTAAAAATTTTTTTAGGATTTTTTGATGAAACAACAGCCCTTTGTGAGCCTGTATTCAAAAATTGATTTGTAAAAAGCTTTTCTCAGTACATTGTACTACGGAGGTACAGCGTGAAATTGTCAAGTGTCTATCGACCATAGTTTCGGCTGTACGTTGATTAGTCAGTTAGAGAGTGGCCTGTCTTCTTGTATATATTATACAGATTTAAGATAACATAACATTATAAATATTTGAAACTATTACTATTTGCAATCACTTGTAAGTTGTAGGTATATTGTAGGTATTCTAAAAAACATTTCCGTTAAATCTCCGCTTTCCCGATGATTATTGTAAGAAAAGTCAAATGACAAACTTACGTTACCTACTCGATATTTTGAGAAAATGTGTGAATCATAAATATGTATTAATAAGTAACCATTAATTGTATACATTCCCAGTGGGAATTAGGTGATTTTTACATTTTATTCGTTTCTACGGTGATAAAAATAGCGTTACCCAAAATCGGTTATAAAATATCTGTACCCAGCCCAAAAACATATTCATGTTAATAAATAACTGTTATTTTACAGATTTGAAAATAATTGTTTAAACATGAAAAACCTCAGTACATATTATACATTTAAAAGCTCTGATTTAAGCTGGAGCCTGGAACACCTACTAATATTAATAAATTATTTATCGGAACCAATATTATGTTGTAAGACGTATTCGCGCATTATAGTATGTGGCTAATTTGTACGAGTGTAAAGAAAATAATATAATACTATAAAAAAGTTACTATAAACCGTCAGTCGGAATGATTGAAACGTAGTGTAAAAATTAAAAATCTTTAGTGATTAACAATAATGCGTAAAGGATCATCGGTTCGACATATTGTTAAGGTCAAAAGTCAAGCAAGCCACCGATCATAAAAACATACGTGAGTACCAGGGCATCATGAATTCATCGTTTCATTTTCAATATTATAATATTCATCGACAATTTTATTTTTTAGTACCTACAATTTTAACGTCCATCTGTCTACAAGACCGTAGTACAAAGCACGTGGTCTATTTTTAGTTAAATTATTACGTCCAAAACGTGTTTGCCTCTGCCTACCGTATAATAAAAAACGCGTGGTCGATCTATTGTGGATCAATACCACCGGTCATCCATTTTACGTAAGACACTCAGTTTTTCAAAAAGTATTAACGTTTTTTTAAAAAAAGTGTTTACTCGTTTGCTAGTCGTTACAAAACTATACATATTATATTATACACATTTTCAAATACATATTATACTTTTAATATTTTTTAAAAGTTGTTTACTTGTTTGAATTCTGAAATACAGTTTTAGTTTGATATTCCAAAGCAGAATTTAGTATTTCGAAATAAAAAAAAATTAGGATGAGTAGCTTATGAGTTGTAAGCATTTTTAGACGAGCGGAGTAGTGGACCAACAATTTTCCGGGTAACCACTCCACTCCGCTCACTAATTCTTTAAATACTTATAGGCCAGTTATAG
The DNA here is from genome assembly GCA_008086715.1 of Sitobion miscanthi. Lineage (NCBI taxonomy): Eukaryota > Metazoa > Arthropoda > Insecta > Hemiptera > Aphididae > Sitobion > Sitobion miscanthi. Next base: position 29,491,664 of record CM017803.1, read on the forward strand.
ATCATAAGCTACTCATCCAAAATTTAATATTAATGTATAAAATACTCAGAAAAAAACAGGAACAGCCATAAGGTACACTGATTTTGTCACACAGGGCAGCGTACCATCGATTTTACCAATTTGAAGTTGTAAAATTTTAAGTTTAAGTATAACTTTATGTTTTCAGGTTGAGTTACTATTTTCATAACAACAATAATTTGATACTAGTCGAAAGATAAACTTCCCAAAATAAATTATAAATTGCAATTTAATACAAAAATATTATATTGGTTATTACATTTAGATTTTATAATTTTTAAACAATCAGTAGGTACCTGATTTATTATTTTATTGATTAGTATAATATATTATTTTCCAAACTAATATTATTATAATTATTACATTTAGTTTACATCATGTTTATTTTATCTAATTTAGTGATTATTTTCATAGGTGTGACTAGACTTCATCCGCAGCGGCAGCCTAGCTATTAACCGGCGCTATACCGTATTAATGAACCGGAAAAAACACTATAATACACTCAAGGCCGTATTTTTTAAAGCCCCCCTCCCCTCCCTAATGAAATATTTTTATAGCTTAAAAAAAAATCTGGATTATCTATTTACAATTAATAATAATCCACAGTAATTGCAGTAGTTTAACTTCAGGAATATTATTCATCCTTGGCTTGGATTGCACCACCTAGCTACAAATCAAAAATAATAAATGCATACCGTACCGTCGTCGTTTTTTTAAACTTTTAAGTCATTATAGTAGGTTTTTCCGAAGTCAGCAATTAATTTAACAATACATGTTATTAACAAAATAAAGATACTACCTACATAATTTTGTCGAAATATCTTAGTAAGTAAATAGCAATTATAAAGACACAACATAAAATACATTTTTTTTTAAATACAAGTTTTATCTATCTTACTGAAAACTCGGTTGACCGACGCCTTTTAAAAGTTGCAAGGTGCAATCTAAGGCTACCACCGAAGACGCATCTATGACTATTTTCAAAAATATAAAACTATCTATGTACAACTGTAAAAGGTTCTTTTGATATTACATATTTACATCACTAGTGGTATGTAACGAGTTTAGATAGAAATTGACATTTATAAGTAACTAGAATGACCTGAAGTAAACATTTGTAAGTGCCGGTAACTATAATATGTTGCTTTAAAAATAAAAACTGCCTGAACTAGTGGAATCGATGGGATGTTCACTTCGTGTCATTACAAATAAAATTTTTTCTTAGTTTTATTTTTTGCTGATATTTAAGTGTTGAAAAGTATTATTTTATGATATTATAAACTGGTGAATTGTGAAACCAATTATTACTCTTATGTTATTTAGAAACATTCGAGTGTATGTATCATTATTCCATATACAGAAAATTAAAAATTAAATTTTGATCAATATTTCATAAAAACAAAAAAAACTGAAGGTAGGTATACTAAATAGGTTTTGTCAAGTAATAATTGCACTTGTTACTTGCAAACATGTAGATATACTTTGTTTATAAACATTTATTAACGCAATACAATATTATAGTTAAATATATATGTGTGTGCTTCAGCCAAATTTAACGAACTCTAGGTTCCGAAATTTGATAAGTGAATCAAGTTGGTGAATTCCAAGTAGTTTTAAAAAGTGTCGGAAAAAAACAAAAAAAAAATTTACATTATAAATTTATAATATTTAAAATGTGAATTTTTACGCAAAACCAGTTACCAACAAAGTTGATTTTATCGTTAGGTGTAATTCAATTACGAATAACCGTACATACCAGAGGTATTCAAACTTTTTTATCTCACGGCTCCTTTGAGTCTTCGTAAAATGTGGACGGCTCCCAAATTTTTAATGACAAAGCAATCAATGTTTATATGAATGTCATTTATATTTTATACTTTATACTAATTATTTATTTACTATAATCAATATTTCATATATAAAAAAATTATAAATAAGTAATTATTGTAGAAAACATTTTAATTTAATATTTTATGTATAATATTTGTAAATATAAATTTATCCATCCTGATCCAACTCTAAAAGACACTAGACATTTTTACTGAGTGTTTATATTATAATTTTACATACACCGTAAAATTAAAATAATATTTTGACAATTTTTGAGCTATTTATAGACATTTCAATTTTGCAATATTCGATAAAAATTTTTTCGTTGGATCAAAAAACTTGGAAATTGAATACAAGATATTTTTAAAAGCATTTAAAGTTAAAACTTTGACAAAAGTCAACAAATTCTTGAAAATTTGTAAATTTTTTTGTAGTTAAAAATTATAAAATATGTATACATTTTTTTAATTTGTAAAGCCAAGATTTGAAAATTTAAAAGATGGATTCTCATAAGTAGGTTATATTGTAACCAAGAAATCTAAAAAATGTATAAACATGGGTTTTTATATATATATTTTTTGCTTACATTTTTACGAAATTAAATATTTAATCAAAGGATAAAGATTTTAGTTATTTTTTAGTAATTTAAAAATATTGTTTTGACAGTGGTTGACCGGCCGTTTTCGCTCAAAATTGTTTTTCGTATACAATGATGTTATATCATTGAAATTAAATTTTCACACGTCATCCATACCCACATGATACCAAAATAATCTACTGCAGCAAAGCGGTATCCACTTGCCCCTTTTTTAAATCGAAGACAAAAAATTAGTTTAACTTATCAATTGGATCACGTAACTTTTAATACTTAATAGTATGTGTAAATAGTTTTGAGATAATTTCTAACACACTTTTCTCAACACAAAAATTAATAATAGTCACAGAAATCAGCTGAATATAATATTAATGTAGGTTAGATTTAAAAGTATTACCTACTGAATTTATACTTATTGGGTAATAAAAACGATAACTTATAGTACCTATATTATAATTGCAATATTTTAACGGAAAAAAAAGAAGAAAAAATTGATAAATAAATACCGATGTAATAATTTGATGTGCGGAGTTGGTTTGGAATTAGTTGTTTAATCGTTTATGTGTATATTTTACTTAGGAACACATTCAATTAGGTATATTGAGATTTAAAAATGTTTAATTAAACGGTGCTTCTGAAAATTATGTCTGAACAGCGATAAGAAAATTACTGAGGATGATTCCCATACCTTGTACTGGGAAATGGATCAGTAAATATTATAGACCGTAGTTATTACTGTTTTAATTTTACTATCATCATAATTAATGTCAAAAGCCAAAATGCATTATGATTTTTTTTTTATAAAGTATTTAAATACTGTATTTTAAGCAAAAATCTACAAATAATTTAACTACAACGAAACAATATAATTATATCAGCGCAGAGGTAAAGCGGAATAAGCGTATACAGTATAGATAAGATAATAATATGGACAAAATAATTAAAATGTATTTATCGGTATTTAATTTTATTGTAAATCATAGAATGATTTTATAATTAGTACCCATGCAGCGGCATTCTTTAAACAGAAAAAACGTAGTATTTTGTGTGATTAAGTTTTTTTAAATTGAAAGTACAAATAAAAATGTGATCTTTGAAAAAAAATAAATAGTGATTTTAGGGCTGAGGAATTTTAGTTTTTGCATATTATTTTTCGTTATTGCATATAAATGCATATTTGAGAATATTACAAAAAAATAAGAACATATTATGTCATTTTCAATCTAGTAAAGCTAGTTTAGATAAATAAGAACATACAATTTTGAAAAAGTGTGAAATGTTGGTATTTGACATATTAAGAGCATATCATATTATTATGTACACACTTGGAAAATTTAATGTTTAAAGATAAAATAATACTTCGGTCGACTATCTGTCTGATAACACTGCAACGCATTTGTAGCAGCCAGCAGGTAGTGTTAATGTTAATTTTTTTAGTTTTAATAAAGTAAATAATCAAACTATTTTTTATATTTTTGTTTTCATATTAATTGTATAATTTAAGTACCGAAAGTCATATTATAAATTTCTTAGAGCATATTTTAAGTGCATATTTTTTGGTTTTTTTAGGACAAAAGTGCATACATATATTCAGGTTTATAAGTAATAGACGTTCGCAGCCTTAGTGACTATTATTTAACACCTTAAATAATAGTATTGTTTTATAAATATACTGACCTTATACTGAATTGTTGCGTATTTTTGAATGAAAAAATATTCGTAATTAAAAATGTTTTACTAATGAAAATAATTAGTAATTTTAACCTTTCTGTAATGGAACCCACTATTATATACTGTGCTCATTAAATGACACCGTATTATGTTAATTGGATTTTAAATTATTTTTATGGGTGATATAGATAAAATGTTCACTACATAAACCTATTTGTACCTATAATGTTAACGAAAAACTATAACTATGAATTATATAAATAGTTAACTATGACGTGTAAACATAATAAAAATTTGCTCAAATGTTAGGCTAATAATAAAATCCGAAAATAGTTTTTTTGGTTCGATACTTTGTTTGGTATTTTTCTCTTTTTGCAAAGTTATCGTACTAAACACTAATACATAGGTATTTTCATAAATTCTACCCAAATTTATTCAAGCAGCCGGGGATCGCACACTTACCACCCTAGTCAGTCTGGCACTGCGTGTAAACCAGGGCTTGAAACCGATATTTTTTACCGATTTTGAATACTGGTTAAAACCGTTAAAAACCGAAATCAATACCAAAACCGAAAACAAAATCAAAAAAAATAAAACAGTATTCAAAACTAAAAACAAAATCAGAAAAAATAAATTCCGATAACCGACACCGAAATGAAAAAAGGAAAAATTATTTTCGGTTTCATGCCTTGATGTAAACCATATTTGTATTTATAAACTATAACTTTTTAATAAGTGTCTTATGTCTATAAAAAAACCATAAAAAACCATAAAATTGATTTTTATTTAGGGCAATATTGTTTCAAAAACAATGCAGATGCCTATTAGTTTTTTGTGCGTATCTTTAAGCCTACACCATTCTTTTTAAAACAGATATGTATGATAATCTAATTAATTAATTTGATAAAAATAAAAATATTTGATATTTGATATTTGATATATAGTTTGTTTTTTTTTTAATGCCAGGATATCACTTTTATTATGGTTTTACTGCATTCAGATAAAGTTAATCGATTATTATAACAAGGTTATACCTATTTTCTCTGGCATAGAACAACTTTACAATTCACTTAATATGTTATATATATTAAAAAAATATTTTTTACTCACTTCCATTTAATTTGAATAATATATAGATATATATATAATATATTGATCATTGTTTGGTTTGGCCTTCAGAAATTGATAAAAGTACCTATATGATATACCTATATACCATAAACGCTCTGCAACACTAATATATTTGTTTTGTCTTAATTATATAAATTAGCCAATCATCGATTAATAATTGATAAAAAGTGTGTTTGAACCCTGTAACGGGTCTTATATGAATATTATTCGTACGTTTTTCAATGTTACAGCGAACTGATAAGAGATTATTTTATATAGGCAGTAGTATGTGAAATTATTGTAAAACTTTTCGCTTTGTCCTCCAAGAGTAACCATAAACGTTTTATACTTTTTACGATATTTTTGAATATTCTCAAAATAATCTACGCGGATAACTGTTTTTTAACACCATCACATTTTTATAAAAAATATCCCGGTAAGCAGGTAATTTGTCTCTATCAAAAGTTTGTGAAAATCTAATCGAAAAATGTTAATATAAATATGAATGTGTGAACAAAAATATTGGATATTTTTAATTTATTATCATTGAGTCATATCGAGGACTCATGCAAGTACAAAGTAGATGTGTTGATTTACGTTGTATTATTTGATTTGACCAATCAGAAAACCGAAAAATTACTTTATATTTTTTTATTTTTTATCTATAAATGGGTGATAACAGTAAAATGCAATTTGACATTTTTTTTTTTATATAAATAGTATTTTTTTAATTTTTGCAAGGTCAATTTAATTTTTATTTTAATTCCTTGAAAAATTAAATGAATAAAATTAATTTCTGTTGATCATCATTATTGTTATAATATTGTTGTTATTATGATATTTTGATCAGAAATACTTTAAATAAAATAGTTAATATGTCTTGCTAGTACCCATACTAACATTATCAATAAAAAACTCTGCCTAGATACGATTTTTTTATCTAAAACCTATGTCATTGTAATACGTGTGATGCAATTTATTTAAAAATATGTCATCACATTTTGTCATTTTGAAAAAATAAATACTAACCATGTAATATATACTATGACATTTTATGACGTATTTAAGTGTATTCATTTATACATTTAGTACTATTTCATCATATTAATGCTGATATATATGTCAATTTTTTTCATACTGTACTTAGACTTTGCTCCTCTGTAGTCAAGTCTGAACTATAATATTATAATAGTAATTATTGATAATTAATACGGTTTTCGACCGTTCGTACAAAATTATAAACAATGGTACGCCAGAAGTTTATTCTGTTTAACATGTTTAAAAACAATGAAACAGTTATGTATTTTGTGTTTATTAAAACGACAACGTTTTGTTTCAATACACCCAATTAATTGTAAATTATACGAATAATGGTAGTTATCATATTATTATATAATATCATGAAAATAATCAAAATATTATACATTACAATATATTATCACCAAATATAACTTTTACTAATTATGTATTGATATCGAAAGAATTGCATTGTTACTTCTATGACGTGGTATCCAACACGTAAAACAAAACTAGTATACAATTAACATTAGGTAATTTCCAATAAATTTGTATTTTTAAACAAAAAAACAACATCTCACCATACGCGTTTTTGAAGAGTCATGAATTTTTTTGAGGCTTAATACATCAAGTAAATTACAAGAAATCAATTACAATATTCTACGTATTTTATTATCAATTATTCAATAATAATAATATCTTAAACACGGTTATGGACTATCAGCACGAATAAGCTTTGGTCATTTATTCCTTTGGTCTGGTTCTATACAATTATGCGGAATAATATTACAATGAATAATAATAATATAAGACAGACTTTAATATTTTTTTATTTTAAAGGCGATCGTGAAAAACCTGAAGTTATCGTCATCACTAAATTAGTAGATATACAATTCGTTTCGTATAAATCTATTTTTGAACGAACTTTTTTACACCACCGTTGCAAATAAACAACGTTGGTCTGGCGCACGAAAAAAATGAAATGTATATATTTAATTATATTATCATAATAGCAGCTCTGCGCTTGGTACAGGTTACACTTACTTGGTATAGTTGGTACACCTATAGAGTGGATACGGCACATTGTCCACATTTATTTTTCTTTTTTTCCTTTTATTAAAATGCAGAATTTAAAGATTAGAACGTATGTTTTGGTGCACCAGTCATAGAGATAGGTAGGCGCTGAGTTTAAAATAACTTTTAAAGATTCTTATCGACACGAGCAGCCCGCTGTATACTAAACGTAGCGATGATTCGGATCTTTAAGTTTTTTTACGACCATAGGGTTTTTTTTCGTATGTTTTTTTTTTTGTAAACACTCGGTTGATGGGTTTCTGTACACAAACCCTTTTATAAAGTCGTATACGTCAAAAGATCCAGAAGTTTTTTTTTTGAGATGACACATTTCGATAGTCAAAAACGTTTTTCTAAAAGAAAACACTAACGATAAATTAAAAATGCTTAAACGTCGTTAGAAATGAAATGAACCTATTTGTGATGTTTGTTTTTGTTCACGAAACGTACAGTATTTAAATCTAATTACGATAAAAGGGATAAGGAAAACATGAAAATTATATATTCATAAGTGTTCGTGCTTTACGGAAAATGCTCCATCCGGGACTTAGCCGACTCGCCTCCATTTCGTACGATCTGGTTGATTGTTTTTATTTTTATTTTTTTTTAATGGGTTTTCAAAATAGAATTTTGTATCAGTGTTTGCCTTTATGGTTTTCATTTTTCTCGTAAAACGATTAAAAACCTGGACGAATCCAATAAGTACATAAATTACACTGCTACAGTCATATACCTAGCTACTCTGTAAAATATATAAAATATCGGTTATGGGTAAAAGTACGAATATCGTAAAACTTAAAATTATTTACTGACTGCAAATGTCATAATCTCGGACCTTACCTTAATTTAGTCTTGGTAAATTCTGACATAAAGGTTTGACAAATTAATTCGGCTAAACCCCAAATTATAATATTGTAGTTCTGGCTTTTATAAACCAGCAAAATGGCAAGTCCTTGGATAAGTAATTGAGCATGTTAAAAGTCCAAAATGTAAAAAAATGGGTCAAAAAAGAAAATGTCTAGCTCGTGTATGATAAAATCGAAATTAGTATTTGAAATTTATTCTACATTATATTTAATTTTATTAATAAATATAAATGTACTTAAAAAAAAAGGGAGACTGGTGGAAACTGCTCTGCTGTACAGTATAGTGGTCTAGTGTTTGTGAATCACTATAATGGATGGTGTTAAATTTGAATTCAATGATATACCTTTACAGGGTGATTATTTTATCATGAAACACTCATTGTTTCAAAAAGTATTAATGTTTTTTTTGTAAATATTATTTTACATAGTTCCAAGTTGTTTAAAAAACAACGTTTTTACTAATTTTTATCCTTATATTTTTTAAGTTTTTTACTTTTTTGAATGACAACATAGAGTTTTAATTTCATATTCCAAAGCAGAATATTTTTCTAAGTATTTTGATTCATAAAAATTAAATTTAGCGTGAGCAGTTTATGAGTTATAAGTATTTAAAATTTAGATGGGTGGAGTGGAGTGGTACGGGGTTATCCCGCAAAATGTTTGCCCACTACTCTGCTTGTCAAAACTTTAAATACTTATAAGTTATAACTCATAGACTACTCGTCCTAAATTCGATTTTTATGTATCAAAATACTTAGGAAAATATTCTGCTTCGGAATATGAAATTAAAACCCTATGTTGTCATTTAAAAAAATAAGAAACTTAAAAAAATATAAGGATAAAAATATTTAAAAATATAATTAGTAAGAAATATGTTTTTGGGCTGCGTAGTACAGATATTTTATTTTCTAACCGATTTGGCTAATTAGACTTTCTCGTTGTTATGTTTACTTATTAACTAAAACATATTTATGACTCATAGATTTTTCTTGTAGAAGAAAAATATCCAGTGGCGTGTTAAGGTATTTTGTATAAATTTTACAATATTGGTGTGGGTGACTTTTTTTTATGTACACATATACAATAAAAAATTACATTATGTATAAGTTATCAACAGTATTGATAATATTAGTAACAATATATGGCTAATGTACATTAGTTTATACAGAAATACAGAGTGCTAAAAATAAACGCATAATAGTTAAACTACAATTGTTAAGTAAAAGTGCATGCTGTGTGGCCCGAGGATTAATATTATTTATCGTAGCTCTGAGCATATTAAATCATGATATGACTTAGAGTCAGCTCAGCACCCCTAACACTGAACCATCAATTTTAGGGTGAAATTTTGGGTTACAATTTCCAAATTTTACGTTGCAAATTATATAAAACGTTAGTTTCTAATTTTCTGAAAAAAAAGTACGAAATCTCACTTTCGGATGCCGGGCTGACGGACCTTTTAGTGTGTATGATTGTGCTCACAAGAAGACTTATGACTTGGTTCATAGAATTACTGGGACTAGAATTACCTAACCTAACCTAACCTTCGAGAAGAATGATAGAAGGATGTGGGTCCGATGATTTGGGGAACGTCCAGTGAATCAGTTAGTACCTATACTGAGGATAACAAACTCAAGTCTGTGTTATAGCAACAAGAGGCAATAGTGTAGGAATATTTAGGTCCTGTATTTAGGTATCATGGAAAAATCGCGATATTATTATGTTCTCACTATGGGTATGGCTACGGTTTGGACCACGAGGAGTTGTGGATCCTCGACAGACGAGTGGCAGTCAGACTGCGAGAATGGTAAAAAAATAAAATAAATAAAAACGACGTACGATATACCTACCTGAACGAAAACGCCGTGTATAATATATAATAAACATCCTTTGAGAGCGGAGATCCTTTCACCGAATCGGCGGCGGCGAGGGAGGAATAAGTACCAATGAACGTTAATGTCTGCGGGATGAGATATGGACACGTGGGACCGCCGCCGTCGAAAGGTAAAACGACGGCGAAAAAGGACGCTACTCGGCCACTCGCTCGCGCACACTTAAAAAGCTCACACACACATAAAAAGTTCACTCACACACATATACCTTCACCGATGTATATACATACGTCATGTACCTACGCGTTGGTCGACCGTATAATGGTCCCAAAAGTACATAATATAGTAAACCGAAAGCTCTCGTGTGCTAGTGCAGTGTACAAGTGTGGTAGTGTGTGTGGGCCCCATTTCGTTGTGCGTGGGAAAATGGACACGTGAACTGCAGAACAACGTTTCCGGTGTTGCGAGCCGTCCGTCCGCCTAAATACGCCACTTCCTTCGTCCTTTTATACTACACTCGAGCCATATACTTAGACGCGCACACACGTGTACCTCGTGTATCCGGACAACACACGGACGCAAACGAATACACATAATATTATATATATATATAGGTACGAGTGTGTTGAACGAGCGTGGCGATATTTCCTTCAATTAACATCGATCAATCTCACCACCAAACACGCACATTTTATGCGTCTATATATATATATATATATACGTCGTATCCACCACCACTATATACCTAACACCAATACTTATACTCTGTACACTCGATGGAGCGGTGCAAGCGGAGTGTCATTATTGGCGGTTGTTCCGGACGGTTTCCCGCGGTGGAAATCCATCGAACGATTATATTTCAAACGCTCAGAGGACTACTGCTGCAGAGGCGTCAGAGCTGCAGGTCAACCGACCGCGAAACGACTGCACCTCCCCCGCGGGGCGGACAGCGACGTACAACAACACGTATCCGGAAAATTAACCCGTCCTGCCGACATCGTCGATATTATGTGATTCGCTGCAACGAGTGTTACTCGTATAGTTTAATACCTACCTATTATAATATATAGGTATGTGTTTATATACTGCAGGATGACATGCCGAGAAAACATCACCCCTTTTTGTTCTCTGATTGTGTTATGAATTTATTACAATTTCAATCTTTTGAAGGCTAGCTTAGGTTTCTTTTGTGAGGTACAATCTTCTTTTGTCATGAATATAAGAACCCCTTTTTTTACTGCACTGCATTTTTAAACGGATCATTATTTTGATAACTTTGGTTACCTATGTGGCTATGCAGGTACCTCAGATAGTGTCAAAATGATTTGTTGTAACTTTTAGTAATACCAAGTATATATTATTATTTGTATACTGCTGGGTTAGGTTAGGTGAATCACCATTCACAGAAGCAACATCACTCCCATTCTATCATTTAACTAGGTATACTAATTCATTAAAACTTGTAATTTAGCAATTTTCGTACCCGTATTATAAGAGCAGATTTTTAAGCATTTTGATTTTTAAGGTATCACTATCGGTTAGGTTATGTTAACTTATAAGTCCTGTGGTGGTGAGGCACAAAATAATAAACATGACGTGTATCATTCATTTCGTGGGGGATTCTAAAACAACAATTTATTTCCAGAATTGAAAACCAAGCAAATATGTAAATTACGTGACGTAGGAACCCAGGTTATGAAGAACAAAATGGTTGACGTTTTCAAACATAATAATATAGCACAAATCGTATCTAAATATTGTAATAAAAATAAATTAATCTTGAGTATACAATTTAACTTGTGTTTAAGAACACTTAAAGCGAACGCTTAATAATATTCCACATCGGGAGAATACTTTTATATATTTTTACACACCAATATAGAAGAAAAACACTTTTCAACTTTACTTTTTTAAATTATCATAGTTTGCGTGTTCTGGAGAAGTTGCATTGTATATCTACCTAGTTAACGTCATTGGGGAGTACAAAATAACAAAAAAGTAATATTAATAGGTTTATTATTTTCTAATTTATTGTAGATTACTTTTATTTTTATTTAGGTCCGATTTTAACATTGAGTAGTACTTATGCATCACTAATCAAATGAATTCATGCTAAATAATTGGAATGTTCATACAATTGTTATTTATCGACATTTATTTTTTAATTAATTTGAATACCGGGACACAACGATATAAAATGAAATGACAAAGCGAACCAAGAAGCCAATAGAATATTAGAAGCCTTAGAACTACAGAATACCAGGTCTTATTCAGGTCACAATTTATATTAACATCAAAATAAAATTCAAGACATTAATAAAAGCAAATGGTAAACAATACTGGCAACAAGATAAATCCAAACTAAGGGAAATCAAAAACAAAACGCCAGACACCTGAACTAAAACGAAAAGAAAATACAATACTTAAGACATACCAAAATAACACATGGTTTTCTGGTGTCAAATTAAGTTCCACTGATATTCAAAACTTGCCTTATTAAATTATAACGGTCAAACACTTACTGATATAATGTCAAAAGTACAAAAAAAAGCTCGAAGAATGCAAAATACCAACACCAGCCCTAGGAATAAAGCCTGAAAACAACCAAAAAGTATTATCAATCTTAAGAAAAACTATAAGATGTAGTTTACGTAGAGACGAGCGATCACGGCAGCTATGATGGCCTCATTGTACTTATATATTGGTGATTATTTATAATATAATACGGTTCACCCCCATATGTTAAAAAAAGTAGCTTAAGTAAAATAAAATTAAAGTATTCGTCTGTATATTGTACGCCATTAAAAAAGCATACTGTAACACTATACAGACTGTTCGGAATTATGTCTAACTCGAAAATACGACAACATTATAAGCATCGTAGGTACTATAAATTATAGTGCGATCGTATGTATTTAAAAATAAAATTCATAATGATAATAATAATAAACATTAATATTTATCACATTATGACGTCATTACTTCCATTTGTATTAGTCAAAAATAATTTCGTACAATTAATCGTGAGATAAATTAATATAATAATATATATTATTTGCATTTATTAAAGTTTTAAATTTTAAGTTTATATTCAAACATAATAAATATAATACGCTGTGAGCATACATTATGCGCATACTTAAATTTTTTCATTCTACGGGTTATCGACGTTTAGTCGTTTAGTGGACCCTAATTGCTGAGGGTTTTTGTGATAATTGTGTTTGGCACAGTGAGTTTTGTATTAATTATCGAATCTTGCTGCGTTTTAATATGACTTAATTATTATGAGTTGAAACTTCTTTGAAAATAATTATTCAACCCGCCGTCACGCCGTCTACAATTGGCCAGTATCCAAATGTATAAGAGGGTAAATAATAATAATAATAAAAAAAACCTGACACTGCAATATCATTGAAGTATAATTTATACGAATTTTACCGTTTTATTCTTCAAGGGTGGCAAAACAAAAAAAAAAAAAAAAACATTTCAATAAAATATTTTTCTCAAAAATGAGGGACGAAATTTCAGCGAATTTCGGTTAAAACCGACCCGCTTCGTACACACAAACGAATCTTATAATATACCAAAACAACTTTCTTTTTGCGTGTTTTATTACACGCGAATAAATGTGTAGAATTAAATACCATTGAATTGGAACACGAATTTTTTTATGCGCATTGTGTTCAACTACCACGATAACAATATAATATTGTATGTGCGCGCGTCGTGAGATTGTTCAATTCACGAATTTGATGGATTTTTTGTTCGGTTCGCGAAACAGATTGGTATGAATTGGTCGTTTCAAGAACTGATAAGTTTCTTTTTTTTTTTAATAAATATTTTTTGTCCGTTTCGTGAATCAGACTTTAACGAAACCTATATAGTGCTGAGAATAAAAAAAAATATTTTAGTAAAATAATTTGTAGTCTGACATGAAACTTAATAACATACTGAACTGTAACTTAACGATATATATGAAAAAATAAACATTTGAACTGCAATGTAAGACCAGACGTGACGTACTCAGATATTTTTAATGGAGGGGTTACATTGAAAAATTATATATATACAGGATGATTCACCGAGCGTGCTCACCCACCTTTTTTCTTCAATGATGCAGTTTTATAAAATCTGATTTTAAAACCTTTAAATATACTTAAAGATAAAATTTTCAAATTATTTAAATTGATTATACCACTTAAGGAGTGTCCTGTGGTATGATGGACGTACAAACTTCTGCTTTTAAAGAATAAAAGTCCATGTTGTAAGTGGTTTTACAAAAGTACAAAATAGATTTAGGTAATACTACGGTTCTTGTATTTATTATACTTGGATCAAACTTTTAATATTGATAAATAAATATTAATCACTAACATATTTAAATCACTTCCTAAATAGCTTCGATACCTTCCAAACCCATTATCATAATGTAACTTTGGTACACAAAATTAAATAACTCAAAAACTACTAGTTTGAATATTAATTTTGATACGTTAACATTTTAAGAAAAATTATGTGGTAAATAAATTACATTCGAAAAGTGGGTTTCTAATCTGAAAAACAGAAGTTTTAGTCGCCACAGGCCACTTCTTAAGCACTACACAAACTTACAAATATTTAAAAAAATGGTCTAAGTATATTCGAAAATTCCAAAAATCAGAATTTGAATAATTTCATTAGGTACTAAAGAAAAAAATGGTGGTGCTTGATGAATCAACCTGTATATTAATAGCACATGTATAGAACATTTAGCGAATATGCTGTAAATATAAATTAAATATTATTCTATGATTTTTGTATAGTCAATGTTTAACATTAGAAATATAATATTTATTCTTTGTTATGTATAAACGATTAGTTACTACAATTTAACCGATACGAGCTCTACGTTAGTGGTGAATCGGGCCAATTTATTATTGTGAATTTATATTACATATTTATATATTTATATTATTGTATTAAAGTTGCAGAGTATGTGATTAACTAACTGTATTCTTGACCAATAGATATTGTAACGTGGCCGGGGCAGGGCCGGCGGTACAAATTGTGGGGATCTGTGCAAAATTGTTTAGATAAAATAATATTTTGTTGAATTATACCTACATAAATAAATTATATAATACATTTATGAAAAGTTTCAAACTAAGATTACACTGTAGATATCTTAGGTATGTATTATGTTTTAAATGTTGCACTTGAACATTTTAAAAGGGACAATTTGTACATTTCTGATCTATAAAGTGACTTAACGTAACTTTTGGACAAAGTTTACTAGTCGAAAATAATGTCTATAGACAAAAAATAAACATCATTGTAAATCGAATAGTTTCGATCCTTCGCTTCACTCAGAAATCATAATCTAAAAATAAATAAAGAGATTTACGAGTGGTTGTGGTTTTTTTAAATACCTACTAGGTGTAAGTTAAGCGAGTACTATATTAGGTTATTAATTTATTATATTGAAATGGACTGAAACTTGGATCTGAAACTTAATTATGCGTACGCCGCATATGGCACGCCTATGGTTTCATATTAGTTTAGTTTTAGACCATTTAAGTAATTCAGTACCTAATTACGATTTACGTTGCTTATCCTCTTATTCAATGTATCGTAAATACTAAATATTGTTATAAATTTTAAAATTTTTGTTGATCTATATAAAATGACATTTTAAAGAAAAGTTAGATTACACATACGTACGGATGTCACAACATAAATTATTATTTCAACTGTAGTTTGAAAAATATTGTCTTTTCTAAAATTATAATATTTTAATAGTGATCAGCTTTTCTGGAGAAAGCTCAATTTCCGCGGGGCACCGGTTGCACTGCCTTGCACCGGCTCTGGGTCGGGGGAACGGCCAGCTAAATATAATATATTCAGAGAGAGTCGTAGGACACTATAGATATAATTACCGTAGCCAAGGGTAGATATAATATGGATATCAGAATCTTAAATATATTTAACAACTAGGATTCCATTTCAGTTATTATTAAGTTTTATTGTCTGCTAAACACTTACAAATAAAAATACTCATAAATGACAAATGTATATATTACGTTCTATCATACAATGTAACCGTATCGTAGACCGTAGTCATACGGAGTTTGGTATTTGTTTTGTGTTGAGGTCTAAGGTGCACAGTGAACTAACTTACTTATACATAGTGTGTGTTTGCCATAGCTACAATTTATCATGGGTGTGTTAATATTATCATTGTATCGGTCAGCAGTTGATCATACATAATGTAATAAGTTATGAATTGGTATTATATACATAGGTGTCATGTAACATATTAATATTTATAATTGTTATACGTATTATATCTGATCTATTATCTATAAGTATTAAAATATATTTTTATAATTTTATTTATTTTTTATTAATTTATGCTCATAGTAAAATAATACCCCCCCTCCCCCCATGTGTGTGTGTGTACTCCACTGCGTAAGACCGTATGTTTTAATCATAAATTCTGTTTTACGTATTCATTGTGCGTGTATTAAAATAATACTGTGTTCCGTTAAATGAAAGGAAAACGCATTTATCATAAATTGAAAAAAACAAAACGTCTATTGTAGTAGGTATATAATATTATTATTATGTTCTTACACAACTACAGTTGATGAAAAAATATCGATATAAATTATTATCGCGTACTGGATGCATAATTTCGAACAACTGCAGACAACCGTAAACAATGTTAAGACAATTATTATTACTACAAGTTACAACTATCGGAGAATTCGAAAGATAAAAACAACTATCTACATAACGTTCCGGTATAAGAATAAGCTCGAACTCGAGTTATTATGGCCAATATTAACGATGGCGGCGGTAGGAATGGGCTTTGGAGATTAGGGTCATCACAAAACAGATTAATGTCTGAGTATTTCAACAGATGTTTGCCCGCGGACGATGGGTTGCTGGTGGGGTGGCGGAGGAGAGGAATAGTGAAAACTACTGCAGACACCTATAGCCTATAGCCCACACGAACTGCTAATCCATCTTGAACTTTTCCCATTCCGCGTTGCACATCCCGAAATTGTTACCTTAGCATTAACTAAAACAGAGGGGGGAAAGAAGAAGAAGAAGAAGAAAAAAAAACAGAAGAAAATACCTAAAATAACTCTAACGCGGGTCATTTGTGAAAAGACGAAGTGGGATTTATTTCAATCTATTACCACTGATGGTAACTACACTTTGGTAGTTTGTGTTTTTTTTTCCGGTGGGACCGATTTATCATTTGCCAACGGTGTTAATCTCGTATAAATTAATATTACTGTCGCTTTAAAATAATTTAAGAAATAAAAAGACTAATACATACCGCAAAGAAAGCGTGCTTAAAGAAAGCGTGCTTAAAGAAAGCGTAAAGCTTCTTATTATATATAGGTAAACGGTGATAGTTGAGGAAACATTTGAAAGCTCGGGGATTAATAAAATATAAGATACAACGGGCACTATGTATAAATAATATTATCAACAAACAAGTCTACGATTGTTGTACCATCATAGTATTATAATACAAAGTAATAATAGTTATATGCCGTGTAAGGGTAGAATTATATACGACAAAATATTTCATACGATTCCATTTGATTCCTGTATAAACACTGTATGCATAGGTTGCATGGAAAGGAGAGGGGCAGCGTTATAAAATACCCAAAATTTAATTATATTTTATGTATAATAATGTATCTATAAACAAACTTGCCACCCACCTCCCCCCACACCCATGAAAAATAAAATAACAAATTTTTTCGGGTACCTATTATTTTATGGCTGTAAGGGTGCCACATCTAGACATGTAATACAAGTGGAGCTCGGATTTAGAAGCAAAATAAATTATTAAAAAAGATAAAAAAAATCAGTAAATGGCAAAACAGGTAAATCACTCATTTATATAATTTATTCTTAAAAAAAACATCCGCCAAGTATCCAGTTTTCTGTACAGTTGCTGTCAAATACAGTAACTCGTCATTGGCGGTGTATTAAATATTCGACGAAAATTGTTTCTAAGCAAAGACTGTCTAGATTTTCGGTAACAGCGGTTACAAATCAATTATTTAAATAACACTATTCAAATTTTTAAAAATTAAAATTTTTTTTGTTTCAATAATTATTTTAAAAATAACTGGGCAATTTCTTCTTTGACTCCCCCCCCCCTCTTCTCCCTTAGTGCAAATAAAAACTAGATATAATATTTATTATCAGAAACCTCCCTCAAAATTGATGATCACAGCATTTTTTATACTAGTGTCTTCAGATAAAAAAAAAAACATTCATTGTTAAAAAATTTGCAATACATTAACCGCTCGGGTCAGAATCTATAACGGCGGAAGTCGTTCTGCTGTACGGTAGAGGTTGAATGTGACTTGTCACTGAGTAGGTCACTGTAATGGAAAATAGATGAGTTAAATTTAAACTGAATTATACTTATATTGAACTTCAGACGTTTACACAAAATATTCTTGTATAATATTTATTTTTATGTCCATCTTATAAAAAAAGAACAACCGATTATAAACAATTATTACTATTATTATTATTATTATAATATTATACGCTATAGTACTATTGTACATATGATAACAGATTCGTTAAGTTTTTATTGTCACCATTTGAAAATAAGCAAAAAATAACATTTTTCGATTGTGTTAGGATTTAGATTTCAGGTTTAAAAGAAAATATTGTACATCTTTGTATTATTAAAAAGGTAATACCGAATAAAACTGATCTATAAAAAAATAACATCTAATTTATTATTATAGTATCATAGTCATAGTTATGAGTTATTAATTTATGATATACCTAATATGACTCATAGTTGGGTACCGCCATCTTCATTTTTTTTTAAGAGCATAATTAATTCTCTAAATATATACATGACAAAAATGTATTTGCATTAAATTATTCTACAACATATTATATGAATATAAAATATAATATAATAGTATGTCGTATTATATTATTACCAAATTAGTTTTAATCACTGAGGTCGGTTCTTTAATATTAATTTGGCAGATATGAAACTAAATTATTAATACAATATTACAATGTGTAACAATATAACAAATAATAATAACTTAAACTAGTCAGGTTGTACCGCTGGGAGCCTTCTTATTCTTAATATAAATGTCATTGTCAAATTTTCCATCAGAATTACTCATTGTGATGCATTAAATAAAACACCAGCTTATGTCTGGTAAATTCATTTAATTCTTGTAAATGTTATATAAAAATAATCAAAACATGAACACTGTTATGATTGACTGGGATGATGTGAAAACGTGTGTCTTATCACATCATCCCATCTTATCAGTTATCACATAAAATATCTATATTATAATACATTACACTCATTTTATCATATTGTATAAATTTTTAATATACTATTTAAAAAAATAAAATTGCAAAAATAGTTTAAAATCACAAACATTAAATTCTACTCTAAAATGGTCCATGTACTATTCCATGATACTCAATGTATTTTAATGTCAATATAAATATTTGAAAAAATTAGATTAAATATTAAAATATGTTTTCTTGTGAGAGTAATGTTTGCCTTTAATTCTAAGTTAAGCTCTTGACTATAATATGTTATGATAAGTATTGCCATTTAGTCATAATATGTGATATGACTCTATGAATCTATCCACCGTATAACATGGAATATAAATAAATCATAACTACCCATAGTAACAAATGTATTTGTAAGTAAAAAACAAATATATCAAAATAAATCAAATATTAGTACAAATATAAACAATTTAGAAGTATTGATATTGGTATCCAGGGCAACGGATAGTAAGGATAGAGGTTCAAATGGAAACGCGGAGGTATATAAATTGTCTGCTCTAGAATTTTCTTAACCATTAGAAATCTAAAATTTAAAATCTATATACATAGTATGGTACAAACTTTAACTAGTAAGCAATATAAAAACAATTATTTATTATTATTATTATTGGTATTATTAATTATATATAGATGGTGCCTTAGAGTTGTAACTATTATTTATACAACTGCTTAGGTATATATTATTATTATTATTATTATTATATGATTTTAAGATACGGCACTTTAGAAAGATCCGATTTGACTTTTCTGTACAACAGTTTGTTTCACGGCAGCTGTACTCAAACGGACGTGTTTAATACAACTTCTTTTCGTTTGTTTTAAAATCGATTCTACGATGTCAACCCTCAATTTGGACATTTTTACTGGTTTTTATTTTTATGAATTTCTCGGAATTCCGTAATCTTCACAGAGTGGTCGACGTGCACTTTCCAGTTGAATACGTACCGAATACGGTCTAAAATAAAGTCTAACTCTGAGAGCACATATTGTTTACTGCCATAAAAAGAGTTTAGAAAAAAAACGTGCGCTCAGCAATGCTGTAAGACAGCTGATTTACTTCGATTGCAATCTAATAAAAGAATGACACTTTTCAACTTAAACTAGATTATCAAATTATTTTAAGTGACTCGACACGATCATAGGTCGTATACAGTGTATCGGTGTTTAGTGAAACTATACGCACTGGCCAAGGATGGCACTGCACATGTATGTCTTCTGTAATATATAATTTAAAAGGCAATATGTGTGTGTGTGTGTGTGTGTGTGTGTGTGTGTGTGTGATTCAAAACTACTCTGCTGATGTTGACAATGATGGCTGGTGGCGCTGAACAAGTTTTTTTTGAATATTTTGTTTTTGATTACATGCCATAAATATATTTACAATAATAATGAATAACAATAGTGCCACATTATCATTAATTCATGATAATATGATTGTTCATTTTTTTCCCAGGCGAAGACGGGTAATACAGATAGTGCCTACCTATAATTATTATTATTTTAAGGTCTCGGGTTTTAGTATAAATACATATTTTTACTGTGATTAAATAATTTAATTTGGGTAAAGTCATAAATTTGTTTAAATCGATTTGTAATGAAATGAACTACATTTGATTTGATACTAATTGATAGTACACAATATGCCTTAGATATTTGGTCATAAAAACATATTTTAAATATTTTTCAAAAATTGTATTTTTTTCCTACATATTTATAACACTTTTGATAATATACGATGGTATTTGTCAACTGTATAAACTTATCGTAATCGACAAAATATAATCAAATTGTAATATGAACGTAACATCATATTAATAGGTGGGTACTTAAAATAATTGTGACTAGGAATTAAGACATTTTTTTAACTAATGGCTATTGCTGTCGAGTTGTAATAAAGATCAATAATAAAAAAACTTATCGTAATTTTGTGATAATTTCGTGTTTCCAAAAGTACGTGTACAAATTAATACTAGTCATGAATTGTAGTTTATGGTCGATTTGTTATCGAATTTTATGACCCAAACAAACGACTGTCAATGATTTATATTCATACAAAATGCACAATGTATTAAATAAAAATCCTGTTTTAGACAGCCTACAATTAATCAGAGATATCCGTTGCGGAATACATGGGATGTTATAGCACCTATTACATATTCTGTTGAAGTCGAGCGTTCTTTTAGTCTGTACATTTATGTGTAAAGTCCGTAGAGTATTTAACTCTGAAAATTCGAGAATGTATAATTTAGTATCTCATTGCAATCAAATCCAGAAAATATATTAATTATATATAAATGTACTTTTTTTTATAAACTTCCTTTTTTCATGTTTTTATTACATATACACAGCAATTTTTTATTACATAAATATTTAAATATTTTGGTTTTTTTAATACATAAGCCCTTTATTTAAAATAAATGATCTAGTGTATGCAACATTCTTAGTTGTAGGCCTTCAAATACGAACTTAATAATATATCGGAAGAAACCAAGTTTCAGATAATAAATTACGTAAAAAATTAAGGGACTTTTATTAAACCCAACTGCAGACTTTTGAATTTACCGGTGCACGTAAATGTATACTAAATATATTTTTTCTATATATTATTGTTTTCCGTCACAAATTCAGCCAACGATGGCTAGGCTGGGTTTACTGTAAGGGGTATGGTTAGTCCCCCTCCCACCATTGAAAGCAATCAGTCAGCAATTTCTTGACTAAAAATTGTTCAGATATATTAATTTGTTTTATCACGGGACAAGGCTATTAAAAAATATATTGAAATTGAGATGTCAACAAATATTATTTTGTACTTGGCGTCGTTTATTATTTTACCGAATCAGAAAAAAATGTTATTTGATTATTCATATCTGTTATGAAAATGGATTAAAAATAATTTAATTTTTATTTACGAATAATAAAAATATATTTTTAAAAATTGAAATTGAATTGATTTTTTGTTGAATTATTTAGCACGAGTCTTAGGCTTTGTATGTCAGGACCTAAGTTTGATAGGGTATGAGGGGGTAGAATTCAGAATAAATGGCGAAAGACAGAGAACGAAGGGAAGAAGTAGTAGTTGTGGCCAGGGATCTAATGTCCTGTAATAAGTAAAATATAAATGAATATAGGTATAGGCGGTATGGGCCACCTCGTGAATATTTTTTTAATTATTAAGATTTTGTCAAAGTATAAACTAACAAATAAACGAGAAATTGCTGTGTTTTAGTTGGAAATGTATGAGAAAATTGTAATATTATTAGTGTACTTCAAATAATTGTTTCTAATATTTTAATACGTTTTAACAAGTGCATTATGTTCAGAATGTCCGCATAAACTTAATAGTGTTAATACTTATGTTGCAAAAAATGAAACGAAAAAGAGTAAGTCATCGCAGGACGCCTGGCAGCTGTGAAGCATCAAAATTATGTTATAAAAAAAATTGAAAGGATGGTTTATGAAAGGAAATAAACATGGAATAACCAAAACCTAAATATTCAGAGTTTTTTAAGAAAAATTATTCTTTATTTTAAAGGCGCATTAGACGTTTCACTCGTGTCACCACGCTAACAGCTGGGTTAACCTGTCAAAATAGATGTTTCACATCAAAATTATAACTTTAAAAGTGTTATTCGGGTCCCACCACTCAAGCGGAACAGGATAACGTGCCGAGGTTACTCGGTACCAGTACTGGTTAGTCCTGGTACTAACCAGCCTTTTTGCGTCCACGATTGGATTGTGGAAAAGACATTATTCTTTTGTTGTGACATGCATTGCACCCACATGGCTTATTATTATTATTATTTTATTTTTACGCATGTTATAGATATGCGCCCAGATAACATGGACGCCAGTGACACGTATTTGATATGGTTGGGCGACAGACATAGATTCACCATCCTCTGGGAATTAGTCCTTGTGGATTTCATTTTTTAAATAATGTGTATTTTTTATGCTATAATACATAAACTCGCTGTACCTAAAAAATTGTCGAATTAACATTAAATACGAATATAATCGTGCTGAAAAAATAAAATGAAATTCAAGAAGCGTCTGTTGACAACAAGGGCGTGAAGACTAGATGCGCTCTGCTCCGTATCGAGAAGAGTAAAAAAATAATTATAATCAGCATCCGTTATCGAGCAACGATCACGCCTAGGGCTGACACCTCTTCGGGTTTCATCTGGATACTCTGGTATTACATAATATAAAATTGTGGGCAACGGAACCAGTGAATTATTCTCCGGGTCGTTGTAAAATTAGTTGTAAAATTTACTATACGTAAACGATAAACAATTTCTTGCATTTCATTACCCGTCTATAATCACTGCATAAACTCATATCTCATATTCTCATAAGTTATAAATTATAATATTGTTAGGTGAATTAGTGTGTGGGCACGGTCGTGTTTAGTCTACGGCCTTCGGAGATATTTTGTTTTGACGATGACTTTTTTTTTGCTCATCTGGCTTACCTCCTTTGAAAGTCTGCCGTCTTTCAAAGGTGAAAGAAAGCGCCAGCTGATTATATTGCGGTTAACGCACCAGGATGCAGCTGGTGTCTGTCTCGTTTGACGAGAAGATGAGACACACGAGCGTGTGTTGTGCGAGGACAATACTCAAATGTTATTAGTTTGTAAGTACCTATTATATTATGCAAATATCACAGCTGTAATAGATATTAAAAATCGCCTTGATTTGAAACTTGGCAATCAACAAAAATCCGTCAAACCAAATTCGGTTACCATTTTTTGAGTTACACTATAAAAATAATTTTTTTCAAAAATCGGTTTTCTGTTAAAAATTACCACTTTTTTCACTTTTTTTTTGTTTTTCTTGACGCTTTCTGAAACTACTTGAAATTTTGACCTACCAAAAGTAGGATTAAAAGTAAGATTATCTTTATCTAATGTGAATTGTACCTATTTATCTTTATTTCTAAAAGTGGCCCGTTTTATCGGTATTGGTCATATATTGTACCCGACACATTTCAATAATATTATATAAGTACAATTTAATTTATTTAACGAGAACAATTTACAACAATTCAATAGTTAAGAGCAAATAAGAAATTTATCTAATATGTTTCATTCAGCATTTAATATTATTACACAATACAAAAGGACAATTAATACTGACCATGGAAAATGTTTTCAATAAAGTTTGGTTAAAAGTAACCATTGCTTGTATTTCCTAGGTACTGCATGGTTTACGATAATCCCTAACTATCCCTTGAGTGTGCACAGGCAGGTACACATTGGTCATTAGCTAGCTACCACTAATTATTATTATTATTATTATTGAGAGTGTCTGTCTTATCGGTCGGTATCAGCCGTCTTATTGTAATCGGGCATTTGCAAAATGTCTGTCAAACAAAAGACGTTTTAAGAGTAGGTGTATCATAGGCATATAAGATATAAATAAACAAAGGATAGGTTTCCGTTCAACAGACAGGCGAGCATTTAAATTGAAGTGACACGTAGGTACGCGTCGTACACTTATTACTCGAAGATCGTTTACAACTCAGACGTACTGGCGCTACAGTTTGATTACATTTCGCAGAAACGTTGCTTTATCGACACGATATGTCCATTCGTGTGTCAGTATATTATTTTGTACTACTGACACACGAGTGGCGAATGGTTCCGTTTATATACACCGTGATAAATGTATAAAGTAAATACACGCGAGCTATTCATACTATTAATAATATGCACTTTTGATAAAAGGTGGGCAAGTCGGTGGAAATAATTGACTAGAGTTGAGTAATTATTATGATGTAAACATGCTCATTGACGCATGGTAGTCAAGTTTGAAATTTCATGGTTAACGATAGTAATAATAATTTATTAACTCAAGGGCATGAAACCGCTTATGAAAAATGTTCGAAAGCGGTAACCGTTTCTATAGGGTTTTTAGAATATCAGCGGTAATTGATTACCGGTTACCAAATCGATCTCTAAAAATGTATCGGTTATCGGTTTGGAAGCGATTTTTCCATTTATGTTTTTTCGGAACACTTTAATTTATAAACCAAGTCGAAAGTGTCATCAGTGCGTGGCTTCTTTTCCCAAATTATGTAAATCATGTTATTTGTTTCCCTCTTATCGCACATATACTCATTATATCTTAGATATAGATTGTATATATTCTCCTAAAAAAAAAAAAACTTTAATTTACACAAAACAATATCCACTTTATAGAAATATTCAGGGCAAGCTTAATTAAATATTTAATACCTATATGGCTGTATTTTGCCTTTTACGAATTCGTTTCAATGACAAACTGCAGTGTTGATGGGTGTGTGTTATATAATTGTGTGTTAAACGATCTGTGGAAAGTCTCTGGACCATCGTGTTGTTTTATGACATTAAAATTGATGGTAAAAAAAAAATTAGCAAGCTGTTTTAATTTTATAAAATTATTATAATGTCAAATAACGACGGTAAACGGTGCAACAAATTTTGGCAGGCACACACGCAATCGTATAGTGAAAAGGGTCCGTACTCAATCGTAACGCACCCGACGTAAAATTGTTCATAGAAACCACAAGCCCGTGCATAGCCATTTTTCCACCCTATTGAATTTCTCGCTTTCGTCAAATCGTTGTACTTACAGGTATTATGTTTTTATCCTAACCATGTTATATAAATTCAATATACCGCACCTGTATTTTGTGCCATACGACAACGGTATTCATTGATTTTTTTTTTCGACAACGCGTTAGAATATCAGCTTAAGTCATCCGATATTTGTATTTAAACCGGGCGTGTTGATTGAAACACAATAATTTAACATTTTGATGTCGCGTAGAAAAATCGTATTTTTGGTAGTTAATTATTAAGTACAGTCGCCGAAAACTGAACGTTTTGATTATTTCGTACGATCAACTAGCCAAATAATTATCGATTATTTACCGCTAAAACGGTTTATTTGATTATATGATTTTATGAACGTTTGCGATTTTCGAACATATTAATATTGTTTGATTGAAATTAATCAACCGCCGTGCTAGAAAAAAGATTAACAATCACATCGTATCTTTATGCGACGTTAATTATTTTACTGTAAATGTGTTGTCTGAATACAATATTACAACTACATCGTTTTCGCGTAAAAAAATCGTAATTTTTGGTTGATAATAATATTACGTACAACCGTCGAAAACTGAATATTATTTTGGTCAGTTCGTACGCTCATCTAGCCAAATAATTAGCGATTATTTACGGCTAATCATCGTTATATTATTAATACGGTTTATTAAATAATTATATTTTTTGTACATGTTCAGGTACGTTTGCGATATTTTAGCATATTATTAATATTGTTTGACTGAAAATATTAAACCGTCGCGTTATTTATTATTCAATAATCGGACAAAAAATTAACAATCGTGCGTCCATTTTAACTTTCGGTAACATCAGTATTATTGAGGGGATGATGTATTATATCACGTATATTATAATACGTGACCAGAAAATACGAAAAACGTTTTTCATTTTTTTTTTTCCCCGTTTTGTTTATGAGCCTTGATCAAATAGACGTTCGTATGGTATATTGAATTATCGACCTGCGTCAACACGAGCAGTAAATAAATACATCAAAATTTTTGTGATAAATCTGATTACGAACCTCATCCTTTTCGGTCTATCAACACCAGCCATCAGGCTTCGACACTCCTCCATAAAATTATGTATCGCCATCGCTATTGATTCCGTTAAAATTAATTTGTTTTCACATTATATATAAGTTTTGTGAATTCATTTATTTAATCTCCCTGTTGCAACCAATGCTCATCACTCATACCAGTTACCCGTCGCCAATATTTTGAACGGTTTTTTTTTTTTTTTTATTATTTACCGAATACGCGTTGTTGACCAATACAATTAATATTTTCTGTAATTTTTTTTGCGAAAATACACATTTATAATGTCATAATAATATTATACAGAACAAAATGTAGGTAAATTATTATATAAAATCAACGCCACGTGATTTGCAGAACAAATGGATTATTGAATTGAGGGAAATATATATATATTTTTAGAGAATATGTTAAACTGTAATAGGTATAGCAGATTGCAATGCATTGAATGAATTGGTTTAGTAAAAGTGTTATGCAATACTTTAGATCGTAGTAAACTCAACGAGGTATATTATACTATAGGTACACCTGTAGTCTTATATTATGGTTTTTTTATTTATAGTCGTTAGCATAAATTATTTTTGTTTATTTTATAATATCAAAAACAAGTTGAACAGTTGCCAGTACAGAAACGCATGCCAATGCACATTTTTACAATATTCTTATTGACGATGAGAATAAAAAGAAATCTAGGGACCATGGCCTGATTTAATAAAATAGGTAGGTATGTGGTACATACTATTTTAATATATTAATTTTTAGAGTCAACACATTATACTGAGATTTTATTAAATGCATAATGTATGGTTAAATAGATTTTTAGTGTCAATCTTCGTAATGGATTTTCTTATTTTCTATAAATATAACAGAAAAGAAAATTAGTCTATTAAAAAAAAAAAATGGAGAAAATACTATCCATGGTTAATTTAATTTTTAACGTAACAACTACCGTTATGTCAGTATCCCAAGTTCGGAATTTTAAACGAACTTTTCTCAAAATTGTGTTACTTTTTCAAACTTACATAATAGTAAGTACCTATCTTAAGAACTGTTAATAAACTAAATAAACTCTCAATCTTTTATGACAGGTGTGATCATGTTATAACGGTACCCAATGCCTACGTTTCAAAATGATTTTGATGACTTGAAATTTTCACTAAATTTCGATACCTACCGTTTTTTAAAACAACGTAACCCAATATTTAAATAATTTTAATCCCGTAAAAATCATTTTAAGGTGGCTGTATCTATGCAGTGCAATATGAATATATTAGATAATATATTATAGGTATTTAAGGTTATCGTGGTTATATTTTATTACAAACCACCAAGAAAGTTTCATACGATAATAAAATTCCAAACTTAGGGTACTAGTGAAAATATTTTTTAAGTTATTTATATTATCTCTTCAATTTTAAATTTAAACTTCAATAGTGTTTAGAAATACGTCCATCCATAAAAAATAAGTTTGAAAAAATATGAAAATAATGTGTTATAATGATAAAAAAAAAAAATTAGGAAATCAGAACGTAAAATGGATAGTTGTTGCAGTAAACTATGTAAATTTGTTTTACACAATCTGGTTTGAAAGGGCAAAATATGTAGGTATATATATACATTGGAGTACAGTAATATGATTATTAATATTGTTCAATGTACTACATCATAGTACATAGTGCATTGTTAACTGTTAAATATATTTATTGAATAAAGTGTTGTTAAACTTAAAAGTTGTAATTTATAAAAATGTATGTATAATGCTATTAACATTGAACCACTGATGAAATAATACAATTTATCGAGTATACATTATGATTAATTTCGAATCAAATCGTATTCTTCATAATATATTTGAACATATTTTTTATGTTTTTATTAAAAAATATAAATTCAAAACAAAATAAATAAGTAGTATGGAACAACACATTATTGTTGAACCAATCGATACATAATATCTAGCATAAGAATTCCTTTTCATTATCATGTATTTTAGTATTTAACATTTAATGTAGATATTATACTTACAAAATATATCAAATGATAAACCTAAAACATTCAATGAACTTTGTTAAAATTCTTTAAAACTTAGGTATCAATCTCTATATTAATTTAATGTATTATATAATATTATAATCACTTATAATTAATTTTGAAGGCGGAGGTTTGGATGTTCACATAGAATGATACGATTAATTCATGTCACTGGTTAAAATTATAATTTACACTGTAATTGGATTTTGGTAGATTTCAACCGATAAAATATTTAAGGATTTAACAAGGATAATATTTTACACGTTAAGTTAAAATTAAGATAGATTTTTAAAAATCGTTTTATTCCATCCAATATTTTAATACCTAAAAACAATTTTTTTTCTCTTTTTAATATTTATTGTGATTATTATTACTCTTATTAGTTGAACTAAAAAAAATATATTAAATAAGTAAAATTATAAATATTATAATAGCTCATAGTTATTAGTTTATATACTTGTCTTAATATTTGTAGGATAAAGAAAAATCAATTTTAGACCTACTATTTACAATATGGTACAATCGATTTTTATAAAAATAAATCATTATTTTGTATATAGGATATTTTGAATGTTGGTTGGATAAAAATAAATATATATTTCACAATAACGGTTTAAAAATTAATTAGGTATGTATGTAATAATATACCTATTTATTTTTAATTAATAAACTTTTCAGACCATTGATTTATGTACGTGATTTATATAGTATTAAGAATAATAACTAACACTATCGAGTCTCTAAAATATCACGTTCCCTGATCTTAGATACGCGTATACCAGTGTATCTCAAGTGCTTCAAGAGTCACTTCTGAATTGAATTTTATCAGTAATTTTTTATTATTGCAAAAAAAAAAAGATATATACAACAAATAAATAAATATCCGTCTTATTAAATTGAGTATAATATAGCTAATGATTTCACCTGAAAATGAATTAAAATGAATTA
This sequence comes from Sitobion miscanthi, assembly GCA_008086715.1. NCBI lineage: Eukaryota > Metazoa > Arthropoda > Insecta > Hemiptera > Aphididae > Sitobion > Sitobion miscanthi. The sequence continues at coordinate 29,521,657 of CM017803.1, forward strand.
TTTTTCTTACAAGTTGTATAAATATTTCATAATATTCAATTTAGGACTAATTGATAATCGTATAACGCTCCTTTTAATGCAAAGCGAAATGTTCTTATTTTTTTATTACCACTTTTAAAGTGTTTATTTAATATAGGTCAATAAGGGCAGGGACCTCTTTAGTTTCGTTTTTGTTAGTAAAAGGCGATAGAATGAAAGTAATATTTTTACCCTCGGTTACTCCATAATAAAATCAACGGTATCCTTTGTCGACATCACCAAAGTGCTCCAAAATTTTGTGGAATAAACTCATATGCGGTTAAATACTTCATTGACATCATATGATTGCATATTTCTAACAAAATGCGGTGCAGGTCTGATAAAAAAAAAAAAAAAAATAGAATAATATACAATTTTTTATTACATTTTTATAATAATACCTTATAGCTTATAACTACAACAGTGCAAAAAAAAACATAATTATTAAATATATTGTAGAATGCATATTGTATACTATTATTATAACGTATACGGATATATATCTATTAATAAATAACAATTACAATTATTTTACTTAAATTAATAATGAAAAATAAATACGATAGTCCATTGACTGATACTCGTTTACCACGTCTTATACATTGAAAACATCACTTAGTTTATTTACAAAAACTAGTATGGATATTAACCAACATTTTTTTTTTTTTTGATTACGATGGATATTTAATTATTTTTATTTTCATTAATATAAGTGCTTTTAAAAAATACATATTATAGCACAAAAATATTACATTTACCTACAAGTTCAAACAGTGATCAAATAAAAAATAAATTACAATGAAATTACAAAGCTTGCCTCGAAGACAAAAATATATACACGTAAATCAGTATTAATTTACATCAGTGATATCGCAGTAAACATTATTATATTAGTCTCGTCGTCGCGTTTTAAGCGGTGTTGGTATGTTTACCACAGTAAATAAATATGATACAATTGAAATTTATGTTCCATCTTCCATTTTACACCTAATATTGACTGACATAATATATTTATTTTAATAGACTTCTATACAAATACCGGAAAAACAGACCTACGGCAGGAGCATAGAATATAATAGAAGTGACAGATATCAAAATTGATACCATTATGCTCGCTGAAAATTATTTCGTTTGATTTCGAACGCTTGAAATCAACTATTATCATTTTTTCTATCATATATTTTGTGACAATGATATTTGAAAATGTTAAACCATCTTTTATGTGTAAGTATCAATAAATTAGTTTTCATTTTGTTTTGCGAAATTACAAATTAGTAATTACTACTAAATTATTACATAATATGGTATATACTTAAAATCTACTCATCATTATTACCTTAAGATATGATTATTGAAATAACATATCATAGAAAAAATAGTTATAACATTATGTCAAGCCTCCAGAATAATGTAAATAAATCGATCAGCTGTTTGACTTCTACTGTATGTTCTATGGCAGGGGCGTACATGTCTGAATAGTCTAAATTATATTTGTACAATCGCATTAACTTTATTATTGAATAATGGAAATATTTCGTATATTTTTTATTGCAAAAATTACTAATACACTGTAAAAATATAATAATATAATGATTATTCCGAATTTCTGGAAAAATGTACCCATGACAGCGGAGTAGCTAAATTGCCTAGTAAAAACGCCGTGTTTACTATTAGAATATTTATTATTTGAATGAATAATATTATAACAATATCGTAAATTACTGGAAATTAAACCCAACGACGGTGCTAAAGCTGGTAAAAAAGTTAGGTTATGTATAATGTCATGTAAAAAGCGATCATTGAGTATAAAGAAGAAAACAAATATACATAATATCACAATAAAAATGTCATACCTCTGGTTGAAATTCATATTTTTATACTCAAAATGTAGTTAGTCAAAAGCCGAAACATTATCAGAATTTAAAAATATATTTTTTTTTTTGATTGGTCCAAAAATAATAACATCGGAATCCAGGGCAATTGGTCTAAAATATTTGATTCATTCACACAGAGCCAAACCTATTAGAATTTAGAGCTATTGATTTGAAATTTTGAGGGTAGATTAATATTATAATTTCACCGTGCACTAATAAAGGATTTTGTAATATTTTGATTTTAAAGGGTGAAAATCGGCAAAAAACTTGTATACCTATACGAGGAACTTTATTATTGTTAGTATTATTATTATTTTTCCATGATTACCTTTATTATTATTTATTTTCATTATTAAACATAGTCAGTATATTATTATTACAGTTTTCTTTCTTTCTTTCTCTTGGTCCATAGTACGACTACTCTTTTCGCGTTCAATCGTAGCGTAGTAGCTACTTTCTCGTCGAAATACTCGAGACTGCCCGTGCCTGCGCGTTTGGCAGTCTTATATAAAATATTTTTTGTCACCTCAGTACATCTTGCTTCCCAGGCCGGACCTATCTAAATATCTAAATTACTAAAATTGTTTCCCACCTTTATTACATATACATAAATATTAAATTATATGAAATCGACAATTATTATCTGTAATATACGACACTTACGTCTTAAAATTGTTGACATTCTATCAAGATAGTATGCTTAACAGTATAATAAACTCGACACAATTCGCATATGGATGGATCGTTTTGGCCATGGGGCGATGCGTGTTGAGTTCTCACGAGTGATTGGACCACGACCGACTTGGAGGATGTGGCACAGAACCGCTCGTCCGCACATTGAAAAACCCCGCGGTCTTTACAAAAATAAATTATCTGGTCCATAGTTTATATATTCATCTAATCAACACCGTTTCAGATTTAACGATAGGCTTCCGATCGCACTGTCGCCGAGTTTCCAAAATAATACGCCTTAATACCCACTAAATAGGCCTCATAAAAACATTTAGTGCATTGGCCCGATTTCACCAAGCCTGCTCTGTGCCTGCACTATTCGAAAACGATTTATAATAGTTTTATCGTCTTTCCTTTTTAAATCTGCTGGGGTTTTTGCCATATTTTAATATTGTTTTTTATAAACATATTAAAATTGCTAAATGTATATTTATATATTTTTTATTGCCATATGGGCTCGACTCGTCAAATAAAGTATTATCCATATCGTTTATGTTATAAAACTCATATAATAATAAAATATTATAATTTACGACTTTATAAAATATGTCCAATGTTTGCTTCACCAAATATATTTTATCGCGTTCAGTCGCACCCGTATGAGTAGTGATATTCACTGCCGAAACTCGAACCTATAACCACACCGTCGAAAATGTCTGAACATTAATAATAATATGCGTGTATAATATAAAAAAAATGGTGTTTACACATTCGTCTTATTATATTATTCATAATTCAAACTATACGTATATTATTATGATTCACAAAAAAAAGACTGACTATTGTATAATAATATGGTTAGAATAAAATAAAAAATGTATCAACATAATGCCATGTTTGTATTTTTAACTTCAATGGCTTTCGGGTAACAAGACACCATGGTGTGCTAACCATCGGTGACGCCCCGGACCTACTATAATTATTTATCGCACAAAATAAAACATATTATATCAATGATGTTTCGCTCTAGATTAATTGGTAGTATTAGTTGTGTATGTTTCTATGGTGGTAACCTACCTTTAATGCTACAAAGGTGTATAAAAATTGTTTTTTAATAATAAACAATTATTATTTGTACTTATTTTATAATATTATATAACTCACTTTGCTTGTGTATTTAACCTCATTATTCACGTAGTATAGCTATTATATACAAATGATAAAATATGAAAAATGTTTAAGTTAATAATTCCACGAACGCTTAACTATGAATTAATGATGTAACATTTTAATAATTTAAATATTCGTACAAGTTGGGTGTATCTAAGTCTTAAGACAAAATTAATAAAAAAATAGTGTACATAAACTATGTACACATATTATATTACATAAATATTGGTCTAATTACATAGAATTCAAATTGAAGGTATAGCCATCGATTAGTGTATTAAAAGTTTTAAGTGAACAATTTATTTTTCGAAAAAAGTAAAAAATAAATAACGGGGTTGTAAATATTATGTTGAGCTGGACAAACACAGATATAAAAATATGGTGTAACAATGCATTTTGTCACCTGGCGATTTAACATAATACTGTGCACGATTACCTAAATATTATAAGCCCCTATTATAGGCTTTAACATAACATGATAATTTATGAGTAGGTACCTAATGAATAAATTCACTGAAATAGTTGTTACGAAAAAAATCATTTTTTTTCTTTAATGATTTTAACGATAATAACCACACTATTAAATAAATAATTAGACGATGCAACACGTTCATAGTTTGGCTATAGTCCTATATAGTTATGAAATCGAATTGGCTACATTGACAAATTTGTCTTCTTTTTTCATTATAATTTTTACAATGAAAACGTGTATCTCAACAATAGGTTTATCGATTCTTTCTCACGTGATACTACTTTTCTATAGTACAATTTTGTAATTATTTCACACCGACCGACAATAATGGTACTCGCCAGTGGCGTATGCAGGATTTTTCAATGGGGGGGGGGGGGGCTTGAAAATTAGTTACAATTTTATTTTTGTTTTGTCCAGTCTAATAATTTCAGACGTTTATTCGAGGTATTTTAAAATGTTTGTAACTTTTAAACTTTTCTGGTAAAAAAAATGCTCTGATCATAAGCTTCGATGCCCAATGTATGTTTTTGGAAGCAAATTGGATCTAGTTGGTACTTTTAGCAGGTCGAAATTCAAAATGCTCAGTGCTTTTTAAAATAATTATATTAAATATAGGTATATTGTATTAATTATATTAATAATTAATATTAAAATTGTTTGGTAACCAGCTTGGTTAATACCATGCTCACTTGGATTATATTTGATTAGTTTAATTTTTTTTCTATAAATGTCAATAAAAATTATTTATCTGGTCAGAAAGCTTAAAAATGTATGACATAAGTTTTTATTATAGGTAAAATATTAACGATACATAGGCTTTGGTTATTTTTTACAAGCATTTAAAGTTCAAATTTCTTCAAAACCACAGTTAATTTGTATGGCTAGACAATTTAATACAAGGTCTTTCATACAAATAGTTCATAATTTTACCGAAAAATTATACCGATATAATTTTAGGAAAATTTTATGCAAATACAATGTTTTTTCAAAAATGAATTCATTCTGGCCAGATGTACCTATATGAAATGTACATCTTGCTTACTATAATTGACAGTTAAAACTTGATAAATATTTTTTTTTAAGTAATATTATACTGGCAATGGGGGGGGGGCTTCAGCCTGTTAGCCCCCCCCCCCTGCGGATGCCACTGGTACTCACTGATTTAACTTACTTTTAATTAATATTTAAATATATTTAAGAATTAAAATGTTATTATTTTAATAATATTATTCTTAAAATGACATTCAATTTCATATTATTATATTAGACTTTTTAAAACTCAGATGTTGTAGCTTCTCATTAAGACGAAATAATATTATGTAAAACTGTCATTAGATAATTTGAATTGATCAAATGACAATATAATATAATGAATAATCGATACGTTTATTTAGTAAATATTAAGATTTGTATGGTTACAAAAAAATAACTATTCAGAAAATATACATTTTGTGTTGGTAATAATATTATTATATAATATATATTAACACAAAAGTTATTAGTTTAAACTCTCATTAAAAATAATTTTTGTGTAATACCGCTTTAGTTGGCTCACTCAAAATGTTGACAAATTAGTTTTCTGACTTAAAATATTATTCTTTGAAAAGTTACTTTTCTTAATTAACGTATAATAATATTGACCTTTTGATAAGTAGATACCTGCGGGCTGCGGTTGTGTATACATAATCATGAGAAACTTTTTTCAAATAAAACTTTTTACTTAACTGAAAAAAATTAGTGGTAAGACAATGATAATAAGAGGAAAAATACCTATTTGATGGTACATAAATAAAATATTTGAATGTTGCAAAAAGTTAAATGTTTATGAAAGTATTTTGGATACAAACATATTGTAAATCCTATAAATTTACATATCAAAACGATTAGCTGGCAAAAAAATATATTTAACATTAATTATCAGTATTAAAAAACGAAGAACTCTATAGTATTGATTTCGAGTATACCTACCTCGTAGTTGAGTAAGTCGTTGCTATGAATGTGTTAAATTTAAATTCAATGCATCGTCCTCTTTTTCTAAGAAAAGCTTAGATTATATTAATTATATTATTATTTATTTATTATTATTGATAGTTTAAATATATTTTCACCAATAAAAACGTATATAAGTCAATGCCGACGTCAGAATTAAAACCGCAGAGCTAATAAAATACAATGTTGTGCTGATCGATCGATTTTATCGCTATGAAAAGAAATTACGAGGAACAATGTTTTAAATTTTCAACTATTCGAGGTAACAGATGAAAACTGTAAGAATGTTAAATCACAAAATAATCCAAAGAATTAATCGAATTCCCATTAACTACCTCCAAACTTAATGATAGATGCAAATGTTTCTCAAAAACGTGATGACGGACACACAACATTCTTCTAAAAAAAAATGACATCAAATAAAACTCAATGCTTAATTGAAAAAAAAATAGTGGCCAAACAATGATAATAAATAAAAAAGTATTTGCCAGTGTCACAGGATTCTATTACCCTCAATAATTTTTACCTCACTCGGTAAATATATCCTAGGTTAAAGTTACCTGGTGTAAATATATCCTAGGATATTTTTACTACCGGTAAAATAACATTAGGATACATGGTTAGCTTTCAGGAGAATATATATACTAGGATATATTTACCCCTGGGTAACATTTTCGTGTTATGGGGGGTATAAATATTCTAGGATATATTTACCGGGGGTAAATATCAGAGCTTGAATCCGTTATTAATTTAATCGGTTAAGTTAGGGTAACCGAACATTTTTTGGATACCGGTTACCGGTTTTATACCTGTTCTATTGTTAGCGGTAACCAATTACCGGTACTAGATTTAAAATTACAGGTTACCGTTAAGTGATAACCGCTTTCAAAAAATGTCGGTTACCGGTAACCGATTGAATACCGGTTTTCTAAAAAAAAAATTTTTTATTATTTTCAGATTTCCTAGTACAATATACGATCAGGGAGACCGGGATTATCAACTATCGAGTATCGTCATTACTCATTAGTCATTACCAACCAACGATATTTTATGTTATAGATAGGTAGGAAATAGAAATGTAGAATACCAATTATTTGAATTATTATTACAAGAATTGAGACTGGGGAAAAAACGAAGATATTATTATATATAGTGTGATTTAAGAATAGTTTTAAGAAGTATTATTTATTATACCCTTAGTAGCTAAGAGCGTATAATCATTTATGTAGCTAAATAAATTAAACATAATATTATTATAGTTTATACGTAACGGTAGTCAGTATTTATAAATAAAGGTAATCGGTTCTTAACTGGTTAAAACATATTATGTTATTATAACGTTTAACGTTAACTGAAAAATTGTCACGGTTACCGGTAACCGATAACCGGGAGTACAAATAGGTTTATAATAACGGTAACCGATTATAGGTTCCCCGAAATTCCGGGAAATTACCGGTTTTCGGTAAAAACCGGTAACCGGTTTCAAGCCCTGGACTAAATATCATCTGTTGGCTGTTACACCAGTGTACATAAAATATACTAAAACATTACCAACGAAAAGATAAATATTTAAGAAAGTATTTTGGATACAAATATATTGTAAATCCTATAAGTTGAAATTTATTATAATCAAAATGATTAGCTGTTAAAATAATATATATTTAGTACTGTAACTAGTGATAAAAAATACGGGAAATTCGATATAAGTGTTTGGAAGGAACGAATTCTTTTCTATAAAAAAGAACGAGAAAACGAACAAGTTCTTTTTTTCAAGGAAATGTAAATTGCCAATTAGTGATCGTTATCGAATTTCAATGTTAATCGTTATTCATTACTTATTAGTCACTTTGTTAAAATTTCTCATAAGTTATAAGTTAAAATTAATATAGAAATGATACCTATATAAAATATAATTATTTATGACAATAAACAATAAGTCAGTCGACATACGTCGGCCAACAATTTAATTTTTAAGAAAATCTCTAAATAGAACTATAAAATATGTACTTACTTGTAGGTATATATTATAATAAAAAATTAAAGAAGTATGCATGTGAAAAAAAAAACATTAATGATTAAATAATAATTTTTATATTATTTGGAACAAAAAAAGGAACTCGTTTATTTTCCAAAGGAACGAAAAAGGAAAAATTCTTTTTTTTTAGAAACAAGGAACGGAACGAATTCCTTTTTATAAGGAACTTGCCAAACACTACTCGATACTATGTGAGATTTCGACTTTCGAGTGTTGCTTTAATTAATTATATTTTAAAATTAAGTACCTACAATAACACTTTTACAGGAATGGTAGTATACATTATTATTAATTGTAGTAACACAATCCATAATTCATATAGAATACAAACAAAATAATAATAATAATACTAATAATGTAGTTATTATAATTTGTGCATACTTATTTAGAATAATAAATTGATATAGTTAATATAAGTATAATAACGAAATCATAGGTAGATAATACATAATAATATATTGAATATAATTATTAAAATACGTAATTGTAGGTACATGAATACTTATATAATGCCTTAACCTTTACACACTAAGTATCTCCTTTTTATCTGTCACTATATTTTAATTGGTTAAGAAATTATAACAACTAAATTCTGACGGTGTCTATATAATATGTGACCCTTTTACCGACTATTTTCTTTATGTGAAGTGGTTTTCTTAATAGAATTTAAATTATTTATTATATATTTTAAGTGCTATTACCTGATGGTTAAAGTGTTCATAATACATGATTGTGACCTGTATTGCTTAGATGATACTAGTTTATATTTTGTCTTATTGCATTGTGCTGTACTTATGTACCATGACTATATTTTAATTGGTTAAGAAATTATAACAACTAAATTCTGACGGTGTCTATATAATATGTGACCCTTTTACTGACTATTTTCTTTATGTGAAGTGGTTTTCTTAATAGAATTTAAATTATTAATTATATATTAAGCGCTATTACCTGATGGTTGAAGTGTTCATAATATATGATTGTGACCTTTATTGTTTAGATGATACTGGTTTATATTTTGTCTTATCTTATATGGAGTATCAAGTACATGTTCAACCTCAGGTTAGTTGTGCGACCACAGTCCACAATTGGTTGGTTTGAGACATATTATGGTAAAGTGAACGGCACTCAATCAATCAATAGGGTAAATCATTTGCTATATCACTCAAATATATTTATTTGAAAAACTTAACTTATGATAAATAGCCAATCACATGCAAGTATTCTGTATCGCAGTTGTTTTTTTTTTTTATATAAATTAACTGGACGAACAACACGGCCCAAAAAGAAAACGTGTTCGGGGAAAATGTTATAAACCTATCCTAACGTAAAACGTTGCTCAGGGAAAAAATAGTACCTGGTAAGTAATAGGTAGTAATAGGTAATAAAAAATAATATTTTACCTAACCTCACAAAATCTCATGGTAATGTAGTATCGTTACAACAACTGCTCTCGATTTTAACAACTACTACAAGAGAACCTCACAAGGTGGTTTCCGTTTCTAAGAATAGTGTACAGTATATATATTTTATATGATTAGTCATTTATCAACCAGGTAGATTAAACTTATGTTTGCCAATAATAACGCATATAAGTCAATACCAAAGTCTTGTTACGATATTATATTAGTATAGTAATATTACGCGAGGTCGGCTCAAAGAGAAATTAATCTCTGCGACTCGCCATGTAAATACGCCGTAGACTGGACCTGTATAGGCTATTTACTATAGTTTATCTCAATATTAATCAAACTCTATCCAACTAATTTTGTTGCCGTTTAGACATTTTTTGGTCATATAAATTCTGTTTATGGACATTTTTTTTCCTTATTATTTCTGTTTTTAATATCACCTTTGTGAAATGTAGCGTAAATATCACACGTGACAACATATAGTATATATAACTGGCGGACAGTCTTGTAAAGTATTTGATCAAATGTACTTAAATAGGTACATACATAATATTTGGAATATTTTAATTTAAGTATTTGGAAGTTATTTTAAATACTGTGTTGAACGTATTTGTATTTGAAAATTATTTCAAGAGAATAATTCGATACATTTCAGTTTATTTTTTGACATACATTATCTTTATAATTTTATTTATAAATAAAAAACCCAAATTATTTATAGTTTTGCAGTTATCGTGACTAATTTACCAAAAATCGTGGTCCGCCATCGCTGACTATTTAGGTAGTAGAAACTGTTAATTATTCAATGACATTCACGTTAAATACTATCGATAAATTAGGTGATGACGCCACGTATAATTTTTTATTTTATCTGTTATCTACTCGATTTATTAATGAATCCATAGGAAACTGCGAGCAGATACCAGCTGTACCATGTCACAATATTATTCTAGTTGATACTCCTCGCAACATATTTTGATAGAAGTGTAGCCGGTTACTTTAATCCTCGACTGTTTGATCATTCAAGCACTGAACTGCATTGCCTGCAGATTATTGTTACAATTGCAATTATGTATTCAATTCTGGTAACAGTCTAGCTACCACTAATTGCCACGGAATTCACGCACATTACACCATAACATCTACGTGTATGATCCATATTATAATATAGGTACGTAAACATTACATAGGAATCATTTAATAGGACAGCATTACATAATATTATATAGATGGAATTTAAATATTTGATTTTACATATTTTAATGGGGAAGTGAACTGGACCGTCAAAATATATCTTACAATCGACACGATATTATCTAAGTGTAGTAGATGATCGATTTTATTGATGGATAATAACAGTAAAATAATATCATTTTACTAAGTTTTTCAATAAAATAAAATAATTTTAAGTATGACTTGTAATATTATATTATGTAATAAGATTTCCTCCCTCTCCCCTTGTCATGGATATATCTTGTCTTAGTGGCTGTTAATGGTGTTTTCAGCGTTGGTAGAAAGTCCCGAAATTCAGATTCGAAACTGTAGTGTGGTTCTAAATGTCTTATTTATACCTATATTGTCAAATAAAAACAACGTTTTAATCAAGTCCTATATTTTGTTGTGTTAATGAGTATTGTAGTTACCTCGTTGTTAATAGTAAATAGTTAACAGAATAATGCATATTATTTTTAATATATTTTAGTTATAACTACTTATGAGTTATAACTTCTTACAATAAATTATTAACAACTATTTTAATATAATATTATTTATAATGTTCTAGTATAAAAGTATTACAACTTGCTACCATAGTATGTATTAATATTAATTAATTCACACTTAAACTCTATCTCTAGGGGCATATTATTATTTTTATTTTTTTGATTGTCCGAACCCCACTAGAAATGGATAGACTTGTTGTATCTACCAATATATTATAACAACCATAAAACGTCTATATTTAATATATATATAAAGGTACCTACTGCAAAGAGCCACAACAACCCTAATATGATCAATCTTCTTTTAAACTACGAAAATAAATGTAGTTCACTTTCATCAGAATTTATTATTCTTTAAAAATGGAATATTTTGATATTGAACCTGTGGCATATTGTTGTATTATCAGAGTTCCTCTCCGCCTCATCGCACCGTAAGATTAGGTACATCAATATTGTATTATTTTAAAACAAGTCGTTTGAATTTTCTCCCGATTTACAAAAATGATAATAATTCTCTTATCACTTGTAAAAATACTGTTTACCAGTGTTGGGATATGTTATTATATTTTGTAATATTCTTCAATATTTTTTTATTTTTTTATTTTTGTACAGAACAATTATAATTATAGTTGAATACGCGACCGTTTGATTTCAGCCTAAAAAATTGCAAATTTAAATTTAAATACATACCTATTTTATTATGTTAAAATTATTTATATAATAAACGTAAAATTCAATAATATTGCGTTAATGTTTGACACGCCACGGTACGTTTAACATATTAAATATAGTAAGTTAACTTGATAACAGTACATTGTTCGTATAAAAGGTTAAGAAATTTGTAAACTTACATACGTAAATATTTAATTGAAAGTTTCTTGTTTAATTAAAAAAAATATTTTATACAACAGCTAGCTGTTTACTAATAGGCGGTATTTACATTTATTTATCCAAGAAGTCATGATATAATTTATGTAAGTACATTCTGAGAAAACTATACGCGTTTAAAGTTTACATTTTTTTGAATAACTACGTAAATGTATTTTGTAAAAAATCATAAAGCGTACTTTTTTATTTTATTTTAATACACTTGGTCAAAACCATTATACTCAACGTGTAGGTTTTATTACTGGAAATTAAAAAAAAAAACATTATACTTAGGTTTAACAACAAATTAATTTAAATTACAATTTTTTTATTATAATCATTATAATATACACCTATATGTCTTATATTCAATAACTAATAAGTGTATCGGCAGAGATATATCGCCGATTGCCGAACCACATATTATTGAGTTTGATCTTTCGGAAAGTATTGAAAAATCCTACGAAAGTTACTTCAATACCAACAATATTATTAAGTTTTATGTTTTACACTTCCAGCTATGGCGATGATATTTTTAGATTCTTGTGAACCTACTGATATTAAAATTAAATTTATTATCATCTTCGGTTTAGGTTTAGTATTTCAAAGACGAAGCGTATACTCTAATATGATATAAATTATAGAAATATTATTCTGGCGGTATATTATTTTTAAAACTTCAAAGTGAATGCATATATTATATTTTTTTTTTATTTATAAAACGATTTATCAATTGTTTATCGTTATCAAAAAGAAAAACCTATTCAAATCAAATCTATTTACGATTGGGACGATGATGTCGTAGTATTAATTGATTTTTTTCCTTTAGATAGTCTCATAATCTTTACTTTCTCAGTAAGCTCTTTACAATTTCTGTTGTACTCCTCTTCTTTTTTCCCACTAATTGACTTAAGGGTCTTAAGTTCGATGAACTCTCAATACTTCTAAATTTTGTATCCTCCGTTGCACAACACATTATTTCAAAAACTAGTCTATCATCCGTATGATGAGGCTAGCCAAAGATGATCCGTAATTTCATCTTTAATATTTAAGATTTTATTCATTATTGTACTATATCTATGTCTAGTGTCTATATTTATATAAATACAGTACCGTATGGTTAAGTTTCCATGGTTTATAAATCATGTAATTTTTAACATAATGCAACTTTTAAAACTGATATACATAGAAAATCTTACGGTCTATAACTTTTATTTGAAACTTTTTTACGGTTTTTTTTTTTAAAAATGTGTGTAATTTGTGTTTTACTTATTTTTGGAAAAATACGAATTTACCAAATACCTGGGGTAATATACCGTATGTAATCTGGGGCATGATAGGACATGTCTTATATATCATATAATTTTTGACGAAATTAAATTTTTTAAACTGGTATACAAAGAAAAAATTAAGGTCTATAACTTTTATTTGAAACTTTTTCACGTATTGGTTTTTTGTAAACGTGTTTAAATTGTGTTTAACTTTTTTTGAAAAAATACGAATTTACCCACACCTGGGGTTAAATCGTATGTATTCCTGTGGTGTAATTATACGATTTTTCCCCAACACGACTATTAAAATAAATCAAGCATTATAAAAAACTTTAAGTAGATAAATTAATGTATCCAAACTAGATATCCAAAATACACTTAATAAGGTATTGAATAATAATAAAAACATATCTGTACAATTCTATTTAATACTATTTTTTATTTGTTAAATATTTGCAAATATTTTAATAATAGATTATAAAATAATTTTTTTTCCAATATGTGATATCAAAACACGCGCATTATCATATTCAATAAATAAATAACAAAACGCTTCAAATCCGTGTGTTCAGTTTTACTCCATGATATCAATTATTGATAAGATCCCGATTTTACGGATTTGGCCCCACATACGGTAATACCCCGCTTTTCCCTATACTAATATACCATTCACACCATTTTTGTTACTTGGGTACACGCCCGTTTGTGTTTAATAAATAAACAATAATCATACACAAATCAGATAGGTTCGGGAAACGAAAGCACAAATACGTGCTATAATAATGTTATCTGCAACAGCAGCAGGCGATTAAAAATAATTAGGTACATTCGACTATGCCGACCTATATAACGATTGTAACATTATTGTAATTAGTCGATTAGTCGTCGGTAAAAAATAATCAATCAAAAAATAGTCAACAAATCAATGTAGTCCGTCGGCGGCGGCGAGTCCGCAAATTATGCATGTAAAGTTTGGCGGTAAAGTTAGCGGTCGGATCTATACACGAGTGCAATATTCAACGCCGGGCGGAAGCGTTTGTTCCCCGCGGTGGTTTTAGAGACGCGAACGGAAAAGAGTTTTACCCAATTTTAGTATTTTAATTCCCCCAGAGAATCGACACAATTGCACAAGTCTTCTAGCCCCGACGCTCATGTGTGCAGTGGTGATGCCACACCACGCGCGCCGATACGGTCGACCGGATTCGACGCCACCGAAGATTGATACAAAACCTCATTGGAACCGCGATTTAACCTTAACAAAAAAAAAAAAAAAACCATTTCCCCCGACACGCGTTGTCGAGTTTAGTATTTTTTTTTTTTCATTTTTCTTTACTATGTTATAAATTAGCTATAACCGTTAAAAAAAAATCAATCCTAAACAAAAGACGTATCCTGCCTGCCCGCCCGTGTTTATAGATTGGCGTAGTGTGACGGGCTCTATAGGATTTTCAGAACTTTTTTAAAAATAATGTGTTAGTTATCAAAAAACGTCAATACTTAAACAAGCCGAGGTTATGCCAAAAACAATACGTCGTCATGTTGTTGTATCATAATATATTGGGAATCACGGTTATATATTATAATAATATAATAATATGTTTAGGTATATACATTATAGTGTTGGAGGATTTATTTAGAAGTATTAATTGGCTTCGAACAATTAGAAGGGGGTTGCAAAAGTGTAACAAAAATGTGCGTAACTACCTAAATAACCTGAATTTAGATGTCTTATTGTGTATTTACTGTAGGCTATATTTAGAAGGGGTACCCATAAAATATGTTCTCTAAAGAAAAGAGGGACGGTATGATTTTTCTTCTCAAATTAAAATGAAAAATATGTTGTCACGTTTAAAATCAAATATTTTATATTTGTTTCTGATCACAATGAGAAAAGTGATATTTATTGGTTTTATAAGACACGCGTGTGTGTTGTATGTGTTTTTTTACACCCACGAACACTCGTTTTAAAAGTTTCATTATACGGCCCATACTTTATATATTGATTGTAAATGTGACACAAATGGTTTATTTTGAAAGGTGCAAAACCTTTCAAGAGAAGTATTGAAAAAAAAAATTAAAAAACTATCTTACAATTTACGCACTTTATTTATAGGTACAGGCTTTATTTCAGGTGCAGCGCAGTTCAAATACCAATTATACCTAATAAATAAATTATAATAATATACAATATACATTCGATGTATGTTAACCAGAGACTTGGTATTGGGTGCAGGTATACAGCGTGTACTCACTTAGTTACTTCTTTAGTTTTTTTTTAGCGTAAATAAATTATTATTATTGCTCGCTAAATTTACTACGATACGACGTATAACCAGGACTTGCATTTGAAAAAAAAAAATCCTTTTTACGATCTTTACAATTAAAACGTTACACGATTTTTGCGTTTGTCGTTATTTAGAATTAAAAACGTTCTTCAACTTTTGCGTTTATCGTTATTCAGAATTAAAACGCTATCCAAGATTTGCGTTTATCGTTATACATAAATAAAACGTTATTCAAGTTTTGCGTATATCGTTATTTAGAATTAAAAACGTTCTTCAACTTTTGCGTATATCGTTATTTAGAACTAAAATGTTGTACAAGTTTTGCGTTTATCGTTATTCAGAATTAAAACGCTATCCAAGTTTCGCGTTTATCGCTATACACAAATAAAACGTTATTCAAGTTTGGTGTATATCGTTATTTAGAACTAAAATGTTGTACAAGTTTTGCGTTTATCGTTATTCAGAATTAAAACGCTATCCAAGTTTCGCGTTTATCGCTATACACAAATAAAACGTTATTCAAGTTTGGTGTATATCGTTATTTAGAACTAAAATGTTGTACAAGTTTTGCGTTTATCGGTCATTTAAAATAGTGTTAATACCTATTAAATTTAAAAATAAGAACTAATGACCTCGATACGGAATATAATATAGTCAATTCTTAGATTCTTAGAAATGTTTGCATAAAATAAATGTTCCGTAGTAATAAATACATTTTAAAATATTACGTTTTGCGATATGTTTTGTTTTGCGGTATTTAACTATTTTTTATTATTGCTTTCCATTATAATAACGTTTAAAAACTTCAATTATTTTTTGAAAAATATATCGTTATAATCATAACGTTTTTATAACGTTTGCAAGCCCTGGGTATGACCACGTATACGTTTAATTAATATTTTCAGTGAATTAATCAAAATATTCTGTAATGATGTGCAGTTTTTTATTCTCAAGCATATACCTGCTTGGAAACTTAGTCTTAGATTGCCAGGTTAGGTTACGAAAATTTTTTTTTGAACTACCTATCGACAAAGTTGAAAATCAATGAACTATTGATTTATACCCGTTAAATAAATATATATCATAATATGTTATCATGCTCGAATGCTCAATGCTTATTTCTTATATAACTATAGGTACTTTTTCAAATAATAATCTGTGAACATTTAAAATTATATTTTTTAGATCTTATAAATAAGATTATTTAAATTGTTATCAGTAAAAACTATTAAGTAACGTCCAATTGATTTACATGATTATTTTTTTCAAGAGTATATGAAGAAATAACTAAAAATGATCTTGCTTAGGTATAAAACTAGTACTTAACTTGTATTATTAGGCCTCAAAGTAAATATTAATTTATGAACTTTGATTTTTTTTAGTATGATAGAGTTTTTAGTTTTTGCCATTGTCACCTGCGTGAAAAAGGTTCTTACGGATAGGAATGGTTGTCAATTCATTACAGTACTAAACATTTTGTTATAAGTACTGTATATAATATATATTTTGGTTTTTCCCATTTGAAATTGAGCCAAGATTTTATTGGTATACAATTTCTTTGTATACCTATTACCTGCTATTAAAGTACCTACTTATAATATTATTCAATTAATATTCTTAGATAAAGCTATACTCTAAAAATAAAGTTTACAATCATCATCTTAGACGTTACTAACGTATAATTGTATATATGGGAGTAATTCGGTGAACTCGACCTGCTGTATTACTACCCATAATTTACAAAATTAGTATGTTTGGATGTACCTATCTCGTAATTGTGTAGTTCACTGTAATTGATGCATTTGAATTCAATAATTAACTAATGTATATCATATATATATAAAAAAAAGGTTTCAGAGTAAATAGAACACGGACGTATCAGGAATCAGCTAGTAGGTACATTTATAAATTCAAGAATAGTTAATATTATATTAAAAAAAAATATATATATAAACATTTATGTATTTAAAAAATATATGGTAGGTACCAAAAACTAATTTAAAACTAATTGAAATATTTTTAAAATTTAATTGTACCTAGAAAATAAAAATATACGAATGAAAAGTTTCAAGTTTTTGTGATTAATAAGTTTTGAATTACAACAAAATAACTACAATTATTTGAAGAAAAATTGTTATATGTTGTTTAAATGTCTAAATTGATAGACATATTATTCTGAGCTTCAAAAAACTTCTATAAAAACAACTATAACTATGTATTTATAAATAGCTCAAAAAGAGCCGACATTTTTTGAAAATTATATCACATTTAGAAACATGCTAATGTAAGTATTTAGTTAAATTTCAAAAGATTGTAAAGTTATTTTTTTCTGAATAAGAAAATAAAAAATTGATTTTGACAAAAACCATGATGATGTAAGTATAAAAAAAACTATTATACATCACAGTAAAACAAATTTATTCATAGCTCTGCTCGGAATTTAGAATAATGACACAACCTCTTAACAGTAAACGTAAATGGCTCCGATCAAGCTTTTCAATTATGATAGGTATTATGATATTTAACGTAGAATGCGATAACACATAAATAAACATGATAATATAGTTACTACATACTACTTATATACTTATATTTTTATGAATAGGTTATTTTTTAAATTTAAGTACACTTAACAATGTTATTATGATGTATGACGAATTTCCGATATGTACGTACAAATATTTCTAGGAAATACAATAAATTGTATTAACCGTTGGAATAAGTATCAAAAAGATAAATTGTTGAGAAAAATAAGTTTATTAGTGTATTATTATTATTATTATTATTATTATTATTATTATTATTATTGTTATGCAATAATTAAACTATTTAATAAAACAGCACTACAACCAACCATAACCTTATGCATTGATGCGTTCTATGCGTTATAATAATTGGTTATATTATACAAATAATGCAAAATATATAATTATTACGCTCTTCATAAACACGCATTTTGAGGGAATAAAACATATTTTTTTGATGCTAGGATACCTACCTATACGAAAGCTAAAAGATAATTTATGTTCCTTTAATCATCGCAACTCATTCCAAAATCATTGCAATTGTTATACATAGTCATACTTCCATAATACCTGTTGAATACCTATTTTTTAAGTTCAAACTTACAAACAGATTTATAACTCATACGATGGAACAGATGGACTGTTATTGGGGTCAATAAAAGTTCTTAGATAAGAGTTTAGTTAAATTAGTTTTTGGGGGCCTAAGCACCTTAGCCTTCCAACCAAAGCGCCACGTTACTGGACCCAGGTTATAAAAACAGAGAGGACGTTTGAGTTATATTTAACTCCAATGTTATCTACATAATATAATAAGGATATGATCCATTTATCCATATTTTAAATAAAAGTTTTTGTTTAAACTCCTTAAACAGTAAATTGTCATAAAATGTGAAATTAAAAAGCTATTATATAAGTAGGTTAGGTAATATTTATTTCTACTTGGATTAAAATCAAATTAATATATTTATCATAACATTGAAAACAATCGTAATAAAAAAAAAAAAAACTGTTAGATAATAACTGGTGTTAATCATAATATATCACAGCATTAAATATAATAATAGAATTTTCAAAAAAACTAAAAATTCATTTTTTTTATATAATTCTATATTCCATGGATTATAATCCAGTGCCTAATTTATAAAATAGAAATATTATTCTAATCATAATTTTAATTGTTGACTGTTGTGCTTAAAACGTTCTCCGGTGTAATATGAATTGTTTAAAATAAATTATTTCGACATTATTTAATCTGTTAGATCCGAAGTTGTACCTATTATTATATATTTTTTTAAGTTCTCCGAAGTGAAATAGTACTGTACAACTTTGATTTAAAGTTAAAACTTAATATTATAATATAATATACATTAATTATATTATATTATATTGGTTTCAGTTGTATCATTATTTATGTATGACCATGCGGATCCACGGAGATACCGGATTTGAATATTTGATGCGTATCGGTGTAAACACAGAACGATAAAGTAAATGCTTCCATGGTGGATGTAAAGTGCAGACCTTAACAGCCTTCGTTAACTAATTAGCATAACTCAATTTATTTAAAAATGAAATAATACAATTATTCCATCGTGTTAAAGTCATTTGTTATATTATTTTTAATAATTATCAACGATGACGAATAATTATATTAATAATTCACAGTTGTAAATGTATAATTTTATATAAATCATATCTTCGATCTGAGGAGAGGGGTTGTTAACCCTGTTCATCCCCTATCCCATCCGGTCACACCATTGTAAAGTTGAATTTGTTTTAGAATACTGCAACTACGAATGACATGACTAATTATTATTATGCGCGTATGTACATGACGTACAAGATATACCTAGGTAAATAATATATAATTCCAATATTATTATTACCCCTATAAGCCATCCTGAGATGATCTGATCCCTGAAATGGTCCACACGAAACGGTAGCTAACACAGTGCCCGAATGATGTTTAGTTTATTTTGTTCTGTTTTTCTGTTTACAATATGCATATCTTCATAGCTTTAGCTTTACGGCGATGAAAGAGTGTTCAAGTCGTTTATAAAAGTATTTTTAACAACTATCAACGACGGTGAATAATAATTTATTGAGAGGCTAAGGGCCAGTTGTACCATCTCTGGTTAAAGTTAACCGGAGTTTAATCGGCCGATTTTGCCCGGTTAAATATCTGTTATCAGCTGATTAAGCTTAATCGAAGTTTAACCGTAGACTGTACAACTAGCACTAAGCATAACAATGGCCATATGTATCTCATCAAACGATTAATAGGCATAATTAGGGGTTAAAAGCTGGCCTAGGCTACTGATGCACTATCATGCAAAATAAAATGTATCAATGCATCGACATGATATTATATAATGATGTTATCTAGCATACAATTAAACAACAAAAATAAGCTGGTTTTGTATTAAGGCTCTCGGTGATACTATTAATTGAAATAAAATAAAAAATCTGAGTTCAATCCAGTATGTAGGAAGTCCACATTTATCTTTCAGATAAAAAAAAATTGTTATAAAAATCCAACAATAACCTGAGACTTTTTCCTGTGAAGTAATTTGATTTATATACTACACCATATAATACTCCTTTAATAGATATTGGGCAGTAGACTAGTGTAAAAGCACTATAATTAATGTGGCAACTAAAATATAAAATATAATTTTAAAATTGTATAGTATTGAGGAGAATTTTAAAAACCTAACCTAACCTTTAAGATATTTTTTATTCAAAACAAAATTATGTGACTACCTTTTAAAAATGTATGGGATATGCCACTGTTATAACAGTATATGCATATATGCTTAACCTCTCAATTACAATTATTATTTCTCTATGGGAGGGGACCGGTTGACCCCGATCATTCCCTCCACACTCCGGTCACATCACTGCACTAATGAATGGGTATTAGAATACAACTATGAATATGGCATAACTAATTATTATGGTACATGTATAATGTAGGTATACCTACATATTAGTCCAACCCTTGAGTCATCCTGCAATGAACCGACCACTGCTTTAGTTATCCACCCGAAACGGTAGCCAACACAATGCCCGAATGTTGTTTGATTGTGTTTACACTAAGTCACTTAGCGTATTTATCTCTATAGACTTAGCTTTATGGTGATTTAAGAGTTAGGTTTAATTTTTTTATACATAATTTAAATGTTTTATATTTTATAGCAGCTGCTATTATTGACTTTTATGTTTTGCATTGTTTTTGACAACAACGATCATTTTTAATTCCATATTTCAAAGCAGAACATTTTTATGAACATTCTGCATTTTTATGCTCAGGTATAATTTCAAACGAGTAGTAAATTAGTTACTAGGTATCAAGGACTGGAACCGAACTGAAAAGAACCGGTTCTGGAACCCAAAAACTCTTAAAATATTTAGAACCAGAACCGGAACCGGAATCCATATTTTTAAATTAAAAAAATGTTTTTTTAATGTTAAATTATTTTTTTTTCCTTCGTAACTTATGCTCAATTTATCAGCGTAATGCTTTTACCACAGATTAAAATACGTTTGTTTTGATAAACTATTTTTATTTCTGTTTAGAGCTGTTTATTTCTTGTGAAATAATGATAAATAATGTTATTAACTCTATTTTTGTATATTAAGGTTAAAATAAAAATAATGGAATATGGTGATCATAGTGTTTACTTTCTTTTTTTTCAAGAAATTGAGTATATATTAAGAAATCCAAAAAAATAATATAGATTAGAATTCTGATTACTGTCAATTACCCGAATTCACGGGTTGACAGTTTGATTATTATTGGTGTGTACCTGTTGGTACCTATTGGTATTTATATTTAATTTTAATGTTTGATTACTTTAATTATTTCTATTTAAATATTTTAATGTACCTAGAAATATAAACATTTAATTTGAAGATATTAAAGAATAAATAAAATATGTACATTTTTGTACATTCGTTTAATACTTGTTTTAACTAGAACCCTAACTTAAACTATTAAATTAATTTTCCAAAACCAAAACCGTAACCAGAACCCTTAAATAAAAATGGTCAGAACCCGGAACCAGAACCAGAACCTCTTAATAAAATAATTAAGTACCAGAACTGGAATCGTAAAAACCAAAAGGTACCAGTCTCTGCCAGTTATGCATAAGTATTTAATGTTTAGATGAATGGAATTGTAGGTACCTACTAAACAGCAGAATGGGGCAAAATGGAATGTACCCAAAATGGTCAGTCTATTTCTCCGATCGTGAACATTTTATATTTACTTATAAGTTATAAGATATTAACTATATAGGATCCAAATCAATTTTTATGATGTAATATATCGAAATAATCAGAAAAATTTACGTTACTAAAACACGTACAAAAATCATAGAAACGGGAAAGGCACCTAAATAACACATCTTTGTCATTGTTTTAATGTAATTTTATAAAAATATATACTGCGTGCATAGTTACGCGTAGGTTTAATGTACCTATATTATATTATATTTAGCTGCAAGTGTATACTTTGTACATTCGCTATTATTATATTATTATGTTTAAATAATGTTTTAAAATGTGTGTTTTTAAAAATGTTCTTCTAGGCTTTTTTTTTAGTCCAACTTTGTGCGGTTTTAAATTTTTCAACTTTGTATTTGTTTAGTACTAGAAAATAAATACACCTTTCTTTTCAACAAATTAATGCATTCGCATTCATTTATATTTGCTCGGTGCTCCGTATTACACAGTACCCATTGTACTTAGTTTAAAAAACGAAAATTGTGGCATACCTACATGTTGTCGATAACACTGGAAAATTAATTAATTTTACTCTGACGTTAAAAAATACATACATAATATATAATAAAAACATTTTTTATTGTCTAAACACAATTTTTTTTTTTAAAACACGCCATGAAAAATAATTGTATTGTGCTACATTAACTCTCTATGCTGTTTTTTCACACATATCAGTGTAAGTTCTGTATTGGAATAAGTCATAGTTCGTTAAATACAATTCCAAGTAATACCTTTACAAGTTATAATGTGTTAGTTTATTTTTCTTGTTTAGCAGTATATTATATAAGTATTGAAAGCATGAAAAACAAATTATAAAAATATCTAATAATTAATAAAATATTTTAATTTAATTTAACAATCTGGTGATTAAAATTAATGTAGATCTTTAGACGTATCAATGCAGAGAAAACAAAAATATGGAGAGATGTAAGGAAAAAAGACGTATTTTAGTTATGTTAAAATATCATAATATTCTTCAAAAACGTACAAAGTAATAACCTAAATATAATATAGCGTTGATATTGGTGCTAGGTAGGTAGACATTTAAATTTTACATAATATTGTGCCTAACCTAACTGCTTTGTGTACAGTTTTTAAAGAGATCGTTGTCTGGTCAAGTTGATTTGTCTGAGTTATTATCTTTCCTCAACTTCAAGGTCCTCCTCGTCAAAACTGTGCTCTGTTTCTTTTTATATAACTATATGAAGTAATTATATGAAAAATGATGAGCCTATTAGACGTTTAATGTTAATGGCCAATGAGGTACCTCTATCAACCTTTGATTATAACATATGTAATTTTTTTAAATTTTAATTTACCTTATTGATTTAAATTTACCTTATGTATCATAATTTTGAAAATTAATTTAATAAGCTGTTATAAGTGTTGTAATGATTGTAATTATGTAACATTTTAATATTTTGTAAACATTTTAAAAAGGGTTTCAAACCTGTTTATTATTATAAAAATATAAAATAAAAAATAAATGTGTATATATACATATTATGCAAAGTAGGGAGACTCGTGGTCTCTTGTATATATCGTAAAATAAGGTGAAAAAAAAATTAAAATATTTTTCATACTTTCATAGAAATATTTTGAATCCTAGCGGGATGTATTCAAAATTTAGATGAGCGGAATGGATTGATACAGGAATTTCCTTTAAATTAATATTTATGCATTACAGTTTTGCTCATCTAAACTTTTAACTTTAAAAATTAACTTAAGAGCTAATTAAATACTCGTTCGAAATTCAATTTTTACATATCTGTATCTGAGAATACATTATGTTTCAGAGTATGCGATTAAAAATCCATGGCGTAATTCGAAAATGAAAAAAAAACTTAAATCATGTTAATATAAAAAATAGTAAAAATATTTTTCCTTTCAATATAATAATATTATGTTGTTTGTGAGTTGTTACGAGTACAAATTATGTTACAAAAATATTCTGAAAAATTTTCATACTTTTTGGGACAATGATTTTTAACTATTAAAAAAATAACTCAGTGTAGGTATTTGAAAAATTATGGAAATAAATTATTTTTTTGTTTTAATGTTATACGGTATGTGGTGTGTGGCAACCTGGCCATAATATGCCTTACACTAACAATCTCTGCAGACGTAGCATAAGAAAATGTAACCCGCAGGCCAAAAGATTTCGTTATCTCTGTCCAATAATATTAATTATATCAGATAAACATTTTCCGATATTATCTTAATATTCATATTAGTATCCAAGGACCATGATGATGCATATTATTGATTATTATTATCATTATAACTAATGCTAAAAAAATGTAGAAGTAATAACTTATTTTTTCATAATTATTCTTGGAATTGATTGTTTTTACATTGGATATATTTCTAGTAAGTTAATTTAAAATATGTACCTATTTATTTTACAGTATTAAATATTGATATGATTTTCTACTTTTAACGTCTGCAGACTGCAATTAATTAAGAATAGACCAATATACGTAGTACCTATAGTAAAATTAAATTGAGCTTCAAAGTACAAAATATATTGTTCGTCGTAAATGCACGAACTGCAGTGACAAAATATTAAAATTTCAAATAAATGTATTTATGAAGTAAAAAATATACTATCGAATGCAAAGCATCCATTTGCGTTATATTCATTACACGAATAAACCTAATACTAGTTATGTCATGCATATATGTATAATGGTAAAACTAAAACTGACTCATTGTTTATCCATTTGTCGAATGTATTTCCAACAACCACCAACGGTACCATTCGTTGTTGTGCATATTACTATTATATATTATATACAAAGAAATTACAACGAAATTATAATAATTTCGTTATAAATAAACAAAAGTATAAATAACTAATAACAAAAAACATAGATAGCTACTGAATTGATTACTTAGAATTGTCACTTGTTGATTATATGTTAGTTTTGATAATACGCGTGCAACATGACAGGTTGTTGTTAAGTTGTTTTTATTGTCTTGTCAAGACGCTGGAAAAGGAAAATGTATTATTATCGTATATGAAATGTTAAAATATTACTGTAAATTCAATAAGATTGCATACAATTTATAAGTACTAAGTAGGTATACAACAGTTGTTATGATGTTATTACCTGAATAATGTTATTAGCCATATTAAAATTAATAGGGTTTTAATTATTAAAATGAGTGCATGATTTGTACGATGATAATATTCAATTTTTGACGATTATCTTCCATTTTAAGGAAGACACATAACATTATATTTTAGTTACTGTGAATACAAATACGATTATTATGTTTCAATGTTATTTTGCATATTCACAAAAACAATAAATTGTAAAGGAACCCAATAAATAATTTCTTTATGTGATTTGTAAAATATAAGTCCGACAAAAATATGTTCAATATTGGTACAATGTCGCACTAATACAAAAAAATTGTATTAAAATCCGTTAATTTTAAGTTTTTCAAAGTTCGATAACTTTTTTTGTGAACATGATGTTGAAAAATAAAAGTCAAAAGCGATATTTTACAGTAGAAGTTCTCTTTCTTTTTATGTTGAAATTGTGGTTCGTTCTTTATCTATACGTAACTGTAGTTTTCTCTGCAGTGGTTTACCACGCAAAACCGTTTTTCCATATAATTTCGTAATAACGCAGGAACTATAAATATTTTATATTACTAATGCGTAGGCCACTTATAAGTTCTTATTTTTCTTCTTATTTTTCTTAGCTTTTTACGAGCCATTTAAGTTTATATTTCCGCAACCTCCAATCGTTTCCATCTGGTCCCTCTCATTTGCTATTTGGTTTTGATTTTATACTCCCAACAATAATAAGTCTTTGACTATTCTATAATAGCTTCTTACCTATTCTATAAATATTCATCGTGGCTTGGGCCGTAATATTGACCGTTTTTTGACTTTGGTTTCAATCTTATGGCCAAACGAATGGGCCCTTCTGACCTTCATGCATGACCGGCCCAGCTCAGCCTGCTATACTACACTAGAGGACTTCTTTAATAATTGTTTATCCATACTACAGAATATTCTTCTTCTCGGTTTCTCCTTATATCGTATTTTCTGTTTCTTATTGGTCCAAATGTCCTTCTATAAAGAACTTATGAGTAATGAATTCTAAGTTACTTTGGATTTGTATTAAAATTATATATCGAACATTTAACTTTTTATTAAATTTCTTGAAATTTCCTAATCAAACCACTTAAAATCGAATATGTAAAATCTTCAAACCAGGGCCTGGAACCTTTTGTATTTATCAGTATCGGTTCTGGTACTGGTTCTCCAAAAATAAAATAACTGTTCCGGTTCTGGTTTTTTGATAAAAAAAAAATAAAGGTATCGGTTCCAAATAATTTCGGTACCGGTTCCAGAAAATTCCTGGAACATTTTGAATTTATCGGTATCGGTTCTGGTACTGGTTCTCGAAAAATAAAATAACTGTTCCAGTTCTGGTTTTTCGATAAAAAAAATAAAGCTAACGGTTCCAAATAACTTTGGTCCCGGTTCCAGAAAATTTAGGTACCGAAAAGTATAGTAATTTTAAATACCTATCCTGAATGCGGGTTTAATTAATAGTATGAGAAATACAGAAAACTTATATGATCATACATAGTTTATACATAGAACAGTAATATCATTAAATTATGATAAATAAAACAATTTTATTTTTAAACCTAAAATAACCTGTTTAATTTAAATAATCTGGTTCAATTCCGGTACTTTATTTATTAAAATAAAGGTTTCGGTTCCGGTTCCAGTCCTTGCTTTGAATTCAAAGAAGGTGAATAATGAAGACGGTTTAATTAATAATAGAACGGTACAAATGTAGAGAAAAGTACCGGCGATGAGTTCGTTTTCCTAAAATATATTATAGTATGGAATGTGCGTGTCCACTGTCCACGCACCATGTATGAAAATTCCTTATTTTTATTTAACATATTTTTGGTTAAGTTCATACTCACTGACAGTGATATGTGTGACTGTGAAACAAGCCTATCAGTTGTCACTACACCGTTTTGCGTAGAGTCGTATCTATTCAACTGGTATAGATACTATGTTACGAACATCTCGTTACCACTACAACCTATATATTAAATATACAAAACACGATATTACACGGTGTGGTGTGAACCCGAATTTTGGCTGATTTTTAGACTGACTTTCACGTCATACAAGCGGGTAACCTCAATGTTTCCGTCGATCAGTATAAATCAAAGGTGACCAACCAAAATTATATTGTGGACCACTTTGGAAATGTATTATAATCTCACGGGCCGCATACTGATTTATACATAATATTATGTTTGGACAAAACAAATAAAAGTTTTATTGTATAAATGAAAAATCAAATATAATGAATTATTATTGTTTTTATTATTACTAATGATTTATAAAAAACTTAAAACAAATCAACATAGATAATATAAAAATTATAATTTATTTATTTAGTGAGATATTTGTTTCTCAATTTGTTCATATAGCTTCTGCTTCTGAAAATTTATGGAAATGCGTGTATGTACACATCTTAAATGATGTGGCAGGTTTTGGCATGTTAGGTTTGAGCGTGATAAATTTTTGCCGAGTTAAATTTTCTGAAAAAAGACGATTCGCAGGTTGATTTAAAATCATTCACAACTTTTTGTGCCAGATTTTACAAATTGGAAAATTTTTCAATACAATTTGCTATAAGCTGGTAATCTCGCTATATACCTTAGTATAGCTAACCTAACTATACCTATAATTTTGTTTTTTAGAATAGATTAGAATTAATATTATTGTTGCGATTAAATTGTTAAAAACACGTTAGCCGCGTTGTGCGGGCATTTCGGAATATTCTGTTGACACAAAAATAAAATGTTTATCCAAATGTGTGATAAATCTCGCGGCCCGTAAAATTATTCAAAACGGGCCGCTGGTTAGCTATAGATCTTAAAGGAAATGCAGGCCACAGACAGTAGGTTGCGAGTGTGTAAAGTGTTGTGGAAACTGGAGAGTGATGACATTCCATCGAAACGAGTCTAATATAATAACAACAATATTGTATTATATTAATAAGTCATAAAAATATAATACGTATATATTCATTTTGATCCCATTTGGTCCGACAAAATGCGTCGCATGTTTTTCGAGCTATAAAACCAGAGGAAATCAGCACATCAGTCACTCATATAATATTATGTTATCCAGTTTCCATGGGTATAACTGTACTGGGACAGCTCTACGGTTAATTTTACCTGTCGTACATGATGTAGTGCATGGATATTATAAGTGACCATTTTCTTAAAACAGTCAATCAAATTAAAAAAAAAAAACACAAAAATTGAATTTAAGCATACAACATATAGGTTTATTGTACTAAAAATAATGCTGTATTAGTAAACACATTTCCTTAGTCTTGAATGAAGGGAGAAATGCATTTTAAAAATATATAAAACTATAGTTTATGAAAATAATGGCTTTCCAAAATAATATTATGTATATTATTATAAAATGTAGTTATATTCTCATTTCAATATTTAACTCATAATCCATCTTATTAGGGTATGCCAACTCAATTTTAAAGTAAGAAACAAAACTTAAACTATAAAAAGCTTAAGGGGCTCAGTAGGAGGGGGGTGTTAGGAGGGTAGTGGACCACCGGGTCGCCCTAATTCGAAAACACCCTTGTGATTTTACCAGGGAAGTATTTAGTGGGGCGTGGAAGTCAGATCGGTATATCGTTATTTATTTGAGTTGGTAATTTTTTTTTTGTAATTTTTTATTAAATTAACAGAAAACTGTCCACAACACCTGAAAAGTTATGTTTATTAAGGAATGATCATGAGGGTTATAGTGATCACTGATCAATGTTCCTCAATGATGATATTATTATAAAACGTGTGAATATTGTTTATTCAATAATAATATGTTAATGTTTGAACTATTTAACTATCTATAATTTACACAATCAAATAATTTAGTATAATATTATAAAGTACGTGTGCAATTAATTGTCAAAAATTGAATTGTTTTCCAAATTTAGCGGGTATGGCGGCGATGGGGTGGCAAAAATGCCTAAAATTTTGTACAGCTCGGATGATAAATAATATTATAGACTTCTGTGAATAATAATCAATAATTCACATCGCCGACGAATATTAGCTGACAATATTTATTAATACAATAAAATAATAATCATAACGTCGTCGCCTAAAACATTATTGTCTTCTCTCGCGGCGTGACAAAACACGCTCGCGAGCGACGTCGTCGTCGGCCGCATAGCGACGAGCTGCAGTCGCAGTCGTACCCGGCGACGGCTGGCTCGCGGGTACGACTGCGGGACGTGCGGCCGGGAAATCCCCGTCCAACGCGCCGACGAGACATCGGCGAACCGCGTGGCGGCGGAGACCGCGTGCGCGCGCGACCGGCGGCGGCGTACTGTCTATTATTATTATTATTATTATTGTGACGGTCGTCGGCGCGCCGGCGGCGGCGGTCGAGGCTGTCGCGGAGGCGTGGGCGGGGGGCGCGGCGTGTCCGACGAGCGCGTGTTGTAGTCGCACGGCGTCCGCCGCGTCACTCAATCGGCCCTTGCGCTCCGACACGCGCGCGACGCCGCCGCTGACGAACACGCCGACGACGATCACGACGAGAGAGTCGTATCCGCCCGGAGCTCACGGGCTCCCCCCCGTCGTCGTAGACCATTATAGACGTGTCTCGCCGAGACGGAATTTTTTCTTGTAATTCGCACACACCTAAACACATACGCACACACGCACCCACAAACGACAAAGTATTATACGCGCGCGCCAAGTCGACGCCGCCGACGACCTTTGTATATTCGTGAGTATATTATAATAATATAATAATAATAATGATAATATATTATAAAATATTATATTGCCATCGCAAGACGCGTTCCACAGGTCGTCGTCCCCGTTAGCGCACTGCAGAAATTTTATACGAGTCGATTGTAACAATAGCGTACCTGTAAAAAACAATGATAATATTATTATGATGACTGTTTGTCGAAAACAATAACATTGTGTATGCTCGTCGGGTCTCCGGTCTATAGACAGGTACAGTGATCCGGAGCACGTATTTTAACAATTTAATTCAGTAAAAAATTATTTGATTAAAAAATCGACAATCGTATTGTACAGAAACTTAAGAAAATCAGGTATTTATGATGGATACTATATGTCTATATTATTTTTCAATTTTTTTTTTCACCTCATGATGTCGAAATAAACTGAACCAATTTTTTTTTTCATGCTTACCATTAATTTTAACCAGCATTCAACGTCGTACGTATTGATATGGTTTCCTTTTCAAATTATTTGAATCGGATGGGTTCAAAGTCACATTAAAAAATATATTATAACATATACGATCATTATATTATAATATTAAAATTATTTTTTTTTCTCTTATTTCTTACGTGATTGAATTGATTATCTGAAAATATAAAATAAATAACGACTGTAAAAAAGTAGAGAATTATAAATACAGATATTTTTTTAAAAGTATTTAATATACGTATTTGAGCACTTTAAAAATATTTGAATAATTTTACACAATTAGTTTACAAAACAGTTTGTGTCTAATAATAATGATAATAATAAAGTACAATATCGCATATTCGCATATTTACGTGCAAGATTTTATTATAAATTCATAAATTATGTCGTGATAGTTTCCAAGAGGACATAAAAAATAAAATAAAATTGTATGCGTTTAAAATGTATTGAGATTTCGATTTGTAAACGAAACGACATCAAAGCTAAGAGAGTATAAAGAGTATTTATGTCGTAAATTTCATCCAGTGCACTCCTGTTAGTGTAGGGCACGCGTGAGAATGGTAGGTTACTAATAAATGTTTCCCGCGGACGTATAATTCAGAACTTTCTCGCTTCGGTATCAAATTTTTTCTACACCCCATTCTTATAAATGACAAGTTTTTACAGTTAAAAATAATTGCATACACTTTATGTGAAGATTTGGGCTTAAATATAACTTAGTTTGACGCTATTAGGAATTAAAATGATTTCATAATTTTACGTTTAACGTTGTTTAGAATTTTTTCTTTAATGTTATCATAATATTTGCAATGTCACGCTACTTTTGCGTATAATGTTTTGAGTTTACAATTATTTGACATTTTCTGAAAAAATAATAATTTGTTCACCTAACGTTTTTCAATATTTTCATATTTTTACATCTCAAAAATACGAGTAGAAACGAAACATGGTGTAACGTTACTATGTAACTAAATTTTTCTATAAGGTTAAGAATATAGTTTTTAAGACAACTATAGGAATTTTATTACACGCATATTACGCTGGGTAGGTATAATCATTTATTATAATAATAATTACTACTATTATTATGCTAGAATTAAATTTTTCCATACATTTTTGAAAATAAAATTACGCTGCAGGTATGCATTGTACATTCGTAAATATTTATATTTATATATGCAAAAAGAAAACATAAAAATAATATAATATAAAAGTTAAAAAATATACAAAAATACTCAGTTGTTTTCTGTTAAAGTTTGATTTTATGATTTAATGATATTCCAATTTGTTCGTTTTTTGATTTAATTGCGTTTAAAAATTATTACCTTTATAACTTGACATTTAAACTTTGTATATACTTTATAATAACAATAATATTCTAAGCTATTTTACATATTTACATATTATACAATCTTATCATTTAAAATTTATTTTATCTAAATCCCGTATTTATTGGTAGATACGTATTGAGTAGTCGAAAAACAATAAGTGACTTTATATTTTTCTACACAATAGTTGTCTACAAACACAACTTTCAAAGGTGAATTATAATATTCCTTATACGAATATATTCAAACATACCATTATTTGATTTTGCTTCATTTTAGTAGTGAGTGTTACATGTTAGAGAGTAGGGACCAAAAACCAAATTAAAAACACTTACTACACATGCGTGACATACCGCTGCCGAGTTGTATATTTTTTGGTGACTTACATTTTGATGAAAGTAAAAAATACGCATTTACCTGAAATAAAAAATTACAATTGAGGTTGAAAATCTGAAATAATATATTAATTGTATTCATTAAAAGAGGTGTTTCGGAATTATGAATACCTTGAAAACATGCAAATGATTATACTAAATGGTAGTTTTAAAAAAAAGAAATCTGTAGGTACTAATAAATATAAATGTACCATAATATTTTAATATATACTATTTAATATACAACTATTAAAGTTAGTGAAATATATTATTAAAAACTATTATCATATTTATTACAAATTACAATATGACGTGTGCATGTGCACTACACATGTGCGTAAATGTGTAATCGAAAGCTTATTGAAAATCACGTAGGAATTATAATAGTCGTTATAAATAAATTTTATTCGTTGGCAATTTATTAACGTTATCGCCGTTTTTATCATTGTCAAAATGTCTAGTAGGTTTATAAAAGGTGAATTGTTTTTCAACTCTGAAACACGAACAACAATTATCAGCTTCACGGACCGCATATTTTATAAACAGTTTTACCTATTATTGGTAAATAATTTACTGGACGTCCGAACTATTTGTGCATACCTACATAATAATATGGGCGAGATTCATTATTTTATTTTATTATAATTTGCGTAAAGTCGTATTAAACTAGCTGATAGTTGGACAATTAATGATATTATATTTAGGACGTTTTAGAAAAATATAAAGTTTTGATGGTTTTCGACAAACAAATAAAATATTTTTTACGCTCAAATTCAAAAGTTATTAAGCAATTCAATACTTGAAAAATATTTTTTTCAACTTTTTATATAGACTTTTAAGTAGGTACTTGAAGAACACAGGTAGTAAGGTTTGAAATCCAACTGAAGAATGAGGTTTTCAAATAATCTCGAAAAATCTCGGTAATCCCGCGTCGTTTTTTTTTTTTTTATAAAAGTTTTAAACTTTTCAACGAAAATATAATTTATATTCGCCAGTAAATCGGCTTCACATAGGTATTTTTTTTTCTAAATCCGATAATATTGTAATATATCGTTGTCAAATTAAAAAAAATCATGGTAACCATATTTTTTATACTTTGTGGATTATTACCTTAAACTATTGTAATTTATTTTGAAGCACCTATTTAATTTTAAATACATCATTTATGTTTATATGCTTGTGGCAATTTCATCATCTATTTTAATCCATTTTAGGCGCTTTACAGTAAACATTATTTCAGTAATAATTAAAGAAAATTCTTAATTTATTAAAACTGCCGTTGGTAGATATAATAATTATTTGATGATAAATAATATTCAAGAGCTATTTTCCTTTATAATCGTGTATATAATTATCATAAAAAGACAAGACTGCCTATATGTATACACACTAATTTATTCTTGTTGTGACAATAAAACCGTAATTACTAAAACAACGTATAACGTAATTATTTTTTAACCGTTTGAACACGTTGACTTTGTTAATAAGAAATGTCTACAACCAATTCATTGTTGTTTGTGTTAAAATTAATGATCTGCAGCATTAGTAGGTATATTTATTTATTTACAAATACAATAAACGTCTTAGCAGGATTAAAGACTAAAGATTACTCTGTGCTAACACCAATTATATATTATGTATACTATTCATAATTAAATAGTTGATTAACGTTTTATTTTGAAAATACTCCAGGTACCTACCTAAAAAGTAAAAAAAAAAACCAAAAAATATTATATTATAGATGCGCATTCATTTGAGTTTTGAGTTTTCATTTGAGATTAAAAAAATATTCTATCACGAGCCACGACTTTCAATCAAATCCGAATTTTAAAACACGTTTAATATATTGATCATTAAAGATACCAATTCAAATGGATTGCAGATAATAGCAATACGTAAGTATTGATAGTTTTTACCATTTTTAACATCAACTTTACAACCAGTGATACTGGGATATTCTATAACATGACGCACCTATAACACTTATACTAACTATGTAAATAAATTTGCCAAATCTACTCCTTATAAAGTCCATCTAATAAGTTGTACGGGTTTTGTAAAGGCCACACATAGTGGTTTAAAACGCGCTGCATTTTCCGTTTAACCACGGTTGATCGCGGGGCAAATGCGATGTTTA
Organism: Sitobion miscanthi; assembly: GCA_008086715.1. Lineage (NCBI taxonomy): Eukaryota > Metazoa > Arthropoda > Insecta > Hemiptera > Aphididae > Sitobion > Sitobion miscanthi. The sequence goes on from CM017803.1 coordinate 29,556,374, forward strand.
GCGCTACCCTTTGGCCCCTTTACGACGATTCAAAAAACGCGACGATTTCAACCGCAACGTGTGACGACCACACTGGTTGATTATCAAAGAAATGGTCGATCGTATTAAAAATTAATTATATTAATGTCGGTTGATCGCGTACGTCATTTTAAACACGTTTATACGGTTCATATGAAAACTACAAAGTTTTTATTAGCAAAGAAAAAAAAACCATTTTCTGATGGAAAAATATTAAAAGAAGCATATTATTATTAAACAATTTATTATTATGCTTATTCAAGCTGCATGCAATAATATAAATAATACATTTACCTACGACCTATATTAATAGTGGTCGATCGCCAGATACTTAACATTTTTAATGAAAATCACTTGATGGAAAAGGCGAGTGACCTCTGACTTAGAAAATGTATTTGAATTTTATATATTATTTCATCCAAGCATAGTTTAATATATTGGTCATAAATGAAAATTGCGTTATTAATTTGTTTTCATAAATAAAATATACATTATAAATAATACATACAATTTTGTCAAAATAAATGTATACTATATATATATTTTATTTATGTATTAATTCGTATGCCTAACTGAGGAATTTGACATTTGTGTTAATGAAAATTTGTAAAATTCAATGATTATTGTTTGAAATATTATAACTCGTTGGGTGGATGTCAATGATCATCACGTGAATAATATAAACAAAACTCAATAAATCTTTGAAAACAAAATATAATTAATAATATAGATATTAAATTCGCTTAATACTGTCAGACGTAATTGTTTGCTTTCAAATTAAACCCTTATAATTAATACTTGAATTTATTACGATTTTAGACAAGACACTGTAAGAGGTATTTGAGTGATTAAAAACATAAACGTGTAATTTATTAAAGGAGAGATGATATGAACTCATGAAATATTTGCAGTTATTCGTATCAATTCACTGATTGAATATTATATTGTTTTTTTGTTTTTTTTTTTTTTTTTGTACACATACATAGAACAAATTGTTTTACTTAAAAAGAATAAAACATTTTAAAGACATGGCTTGAAATTAATTTTTTGTTTCAAAAATAAAATTACATCTCGACAGTGAGATACGACGTGTCTTGACGACCGAAATTAATGCAACACATCGCACATTTATACATATTGTTGGCCGGCATACTGTTGTGTAGAGTTACGTAACACCACTGCATTGTTCTCTCAAGTCTGAATAATTCAGTCGTGAAAGACGTATTACATCGAAGCCATCAAAATAGTTTAATCACTTTGGGGCCTGACTATAGTGGATTCAAAATTCTTAGGAACATTTTATAGACAACTTTATTTGCGTTTGGCTGTCGGACATATTATAATTATTATTATTGTCGTTGTGTTATGAAAATTATCGTCAGTGCGAGTATATACGAAAAAACGTTTTATTCTTCACTCTAATGGATGATTCTGAATCCAATAGTATCACAATTCACAAATCATAACTATACTAGTGTTGTACAGTCTGAAAAAATATTCGAAGTATCAATAATGATATTTACGAAGGAACGACCACGAAATCAGAGCTTTAAAGTTATTTTTAGTTATTAAAATATATTTCATTATAATATTTTGAAAATTTTTACTTACTGCATCAATTAGGTACAATTCAAATTATTACCAATATAAAAAGAATATGACTTGGCCATTCCGTCGTTACTCGTTATGGAGAGTTTTTTTCTGAATGAAAATCGGAATAGGGGGCATAGGGAATACTCCAGAGACTTGGTGGGGGGGGAAGTTATATTTTCAAAAAACTTTATAACAAAAAAAAAAAAAAAAACAATTTTTACAACAAAAATTCAAGTCGTTTATTTTTAAAATTGGCAAAAATATTAATAATGTGATCTATTTAATCTAGAAGACTAGAACATCCACTTTATTATACACATTAATAAGACATAATACCTACTGATAGTCTATTTTCAGTCATCCATGAACGAAGCCAGGATAATTCTTATTAACGTAATATTCTAAGTATTTCCATAGTCTGTACAGAAATGTGTGATACGCAAATAATGTTTAAAACATAATAAAATACTAATATCATAGTATATTTTATATTATAATATATTATTTTTTAGTTTATTGATAGGTTCTTCATAATGTAGATAGCAGGTACCTCTATCTACATACTTGTGCGTGTCGTATGATAATCGATGGTATAGCATCATGTTTTTTGTTTGCAATTTTTTCTTATAACTATATACAATTATTTATAAATACGGGTTTGGGGAAGGCCACGGCCCCTAGCCCCCCCCCCCTCCCCCCACCATAGAGCCATCCCCGAGGAAGCAGTGGCTGTTTCAACGTCAGACGCGTCGTATCGACATATTTTCGTATTCAGTATCCTATTGGTCCAAAGTCAAATTATATTGATAAACATATTTTAGTAATAATTTATGATGAAAAAACCACGCACTAATATAAATATGAAATTAATATAGATAACCCAGGATATTTTTAATTGAAATTGTTTTTTTTTGTCAATCATTCATATTATTTTTACTCTAATACCATAATTAATCATAATATTTATACAGTTTAATTTACACAGTATATAAACAGAAATGTACAATAGATACGTCATTATTTCATTATTCAGTCGTTAATAATATTTTTTCACATATGCAATGAAATTAGTTTTTTTTTAATTTAAACAAATCCACGGCAACGGTGGCCATCGAGTGATATTGACAAAATTAAAAACATATTAATAGGTAACATAGAAGTATAATATTGCACAAATTACAATTAAACGACAACTTAAATACCAGATGATAAGTAAAGAAGAGTTATATTATCTCGTTGAGTAGATTGGCAGTGATGATGAATTTCATTTAGGCGAAAAATAGAGTTGAGGTCCTGGTTGAATGACATAGCGAGTGATTCCGGAAACTCCGGAAATGACGTCCCTATTATAATATTTTAAATTTGAATTATGGTGGTAGTCAAATCAGCAGTGCTGATAATATAACGATTTGTTATTAAATATTTGGACCGATCTCTGCAGTATGGAACACAAAAATTGGTAGATACGCGGCGGACACTGAAATAGCCACTTTCTTTTTTATATGTACGCCACTTATCGGCCGACCATAGTTTATATAATAAGATTATATTTTGATTGCGATTATGATAATGTGTTATCATAATATTATTTAGGTTTAGATGATGGAATCGAGTAATTCATTCATTCTAAATTGGTACTATAGTTTTTAGATTTTACATATTGATGGTCGTACCGCCATTTAAATAGATCAACATAATAATTATTAGTATTTTCGATCTTATCTGTTGTTTTCTCGTTCGATAAATAATTATTACAATATTATATTAGCTTAAAACCAGGGACTGGAACCGAACCTATAAGAACCAGAACCTTTAAAATATTACGAACCGGAACCGAAACTTTATTTTAATAAATAGAGTACCGGAATCTAACCAGCATTTTTAAATTAAATAAGTTCTTTTAGGTTTGAAAAGAAAATATTTTTATTTATCATAATTTAATGGTTTTGTGTATAAACTATGTATGATCATATGAGTTTTCTAATATTTCTCATACTATTAATTAAACCCGCATTCCAGATAGATATTTAAAATAATTATACTTTACGGTACCTAAATTATCTGGAACCGATATTGAAATTATTTAGAACCGATACCTTCATTTTTTTTTTCAGAACTGAACCAGAACAGGTATTTTATTTTTGGAGATCCAGTACAGGAACCGATAACGATAAATTCAAAAGGTTCCAGTCCCTGCTTGAAATACGACTATTAGCTAGGTAGCAACAAATAATGAATATTTAGTGCACATTTAACGTTCGTTCATTGTAACTAATTTTATCGTGGGTGAAGTTAGATTTTAACGAAACGTTAATTAATATAGATATTATTAAATTGCAATTTTCATATATATATAATAATTATATTATTTTACCTAATATACTGCTGATGGTCACTATTAAGACGATAATACTGTTACGCTTTTAATTATATTGGGTAGGTATACAATAATATGTTCAAGCATTATAATATAATATTTCTATGTACCTACTCGAATAATAATATTATAGCAAAAGTTTACAAATTACGAGTATAATACAATTAACTAGCATAGAGATTTGGAATTTGCTTTGCATTTTTTATACGATTTTAAATCAAGCCGTTTATGAATAATAAAAATATATTAATAATACCTATTACGCGTTTTTTTAATGTTCTAAAGTATCTAAGCAACTAACCCATATAATATTGTTAATTTATAACTAATTACGAACATTTATTTAAGTAGCAATAATATAATATTCTAATTTGTAAGTACACTACAGTTTGTTAGAATGTTTAGGTGGCAAGTGTTAGTACGTAAAACAAAATTACTTAAGACTTAGTCAACAGGTAAAGTAATAAATAAAAAATTGTGGATACCGCTTTGCTGTACAACATAGGTTACAAATGGGCCACTGTAATGAATGTTGTTAAATTTGAATTCAAATAATTGAATGATATAATATCATCATTGTATGTGAAAAACGATCCTCACAGTCTATCAGTTGCCTATATAATACAATAATATTTTTAAATTACAACAAACTAACTTTACTAAAATTTTTATTCTTCGTTTAATATTATCTAATTTTGTCAACATTCGTATTAAAAATAGCAGTATAAACGCTATTTAAGAAATACCTTGATTTAAATTTTTATAGCTAAGAATTGAAAATTTTATATATTTGTAACTAGAAACTAATTTGCAAATTTTCGACATTTTGACGAATTTTGTCAAACTTCTACTAACTAAAACTTATGAGGGGCATTATATTAATTTTTTAAGTATTTTGATCGAGCCGATTTTTTTTTAGGCATTAATTAAAAAAAAACTAATAAAAATCCTTTTATGCCCATAAACGGCCCAAAAAGATTCAACTTATTTTAAAAATGTAATAGTGTATAGTCGTGTAGAAAATGAAATTACAAACATCTGGTGAAATTTTAAAGTATTTTCGGTAATTTGTATTTTAGTTACATAGAAAAAACTTAATCGATTTAGTCAAATGCTGGTTTTGCGTATATAAATCCCTATTCTTCCTTAATTTTGCTTCCCACGATTTTCAAATTTTAAATGTTGACCTCTCTAAGTACTAACTAGATTTACTTTCCCACCATAAAAGATACTGAAGTTGAAACATTTATTCGAATATTAACCTATCGTTTATAAATAGCTTATAATATTAAATATTTATACAAAAAACAAAAATCTTATCATTGTAAAATCAATAGGTACATTCATTTCTGCACTGAAAATCTAAAATAAATAGTATAAGTGTTGCGTCCTATAGCCCAATGGTCAAGGGCTATCATATGACCAAAAATATAAATATTGAAGTAAAAGGAAATTTTTGTAGGTAAATAATTACGCGCGACTCAACATGTCTATTTTTGTATCACATTTTGTTTCGATCATTGTATTTTACCGATAAATCGATAAGTTGTACGCGGTCTTCGAATATAAATATATATCTGAACAGATCAAATAGGCTAGAAATGAAAAATAGTTTGTATAATTTTAATACAAAATACACTAAAAAAAAAGTGATCGACACTTTGATGCTGATATCTATGCGAATAACGTATTTTTTTCCCACTGGAAAAAAAAATAAATACACCTTTCATAAAAAATTCTTCTTCTATGGTCCCATTCATAATAGTATGACATACATCAAAATTGGTGCATATAATTTTTTGCACTGATGTGATGTAGATGTATTAAATTTCTAAAAATAAGAATACATTCTTAGGTAATAAAGTGTGTAATTATTTTATATTCATAAACATTTTACGATTCGTAAAATTGTAACCAACATTTGCGCCGATAGGGTAAGTAAAATATTATCTGATAAAAAGTTGTATGCAACTTATAAAACCGGCTAACTAAATGCAATTTGAAATACATGATTAAAATATTAAATAAATTATTTTTCAGAAAGTTTATGTTTCGTAAATAAATGTCGCTTAAAATTTAAAAAAAAAATATGTTCCTTAAAATATTATATTTTACATTACTGTATTTTATATATTTTTTTTTTATACAGTACAAATTCACTATCATTATCTATGAGTTATAAGTTATATGATTAGTAGGTACGAAATATTATCAATATTGAACAAAGCAAAGAAGCCGTTGATTTTAATTTAAAATCACTTGGATTTTTTTACTTTAATCTGATGTTACTTGCAGCCTCGCTGTTCCAGAATAGGTACTTAAATATTGATTGGATCGTCATTTTGACAATTCGCATGATTCTTCATAAATGGATATTATTAGTAGAATGTTTGTTACTGTGGACTAAAATTGTGAAATAAAAGTGAACTATTATTATAATAGTACTTTAAAAAAATTTGAATTACAAAAAATACATTAAAATTGTTTGTAATAATACGATTCAATTATTATATAATAATTCAATTAAACAAGTATATGGCAACTGGAGTTAATAATTAAGTAAATAATAATAATGAACATTGGAGTTAATAATTTTAATCGTTCTTTGTAAGTACTTTAATTTTTAAAGAAAAATTAAACTCGATAAATAAATATACTTACTTAATTATTTCTAAGTACACCAATTTTAATGTATAATAATAGTTATTAGTTTAAGCAATTAAATTACTAAACCGTCGTCACTAATTAATTTTAGTTTCTCAGCTGAGCGAAAAATGTATTATTGGTATTAAGATCAAAAATCAAAATTGTTTCAACCAATAATGTTAACAAACAAAAACAGGTCAACTTACACGTCCGATTAGACTATAAAGTTATTTCTCTATTCAGGTGTGACAATTATAAGTAGAAGATATTTACTGTACATGACTGAATATTATTATTATTATTATTATACAACCGTAATTGTGTAATGTACCTATATTTAAAACGTTAGCACGCATGAGCAGAACAATTATCTTTTGTATTCCTTTTCCCAATCTAATTATTTTTTTAAACTGTACATAATATTTATAATATTATACTATCACAAAATAAAGAAGACAGATTGAATTAACTGTGTACATGTATACTAGTTTAAAATTAATAATTGCTCTAGGTATAGATTATAAATTAAAAATCAATATATTTTGAATGAATGAAAGCCATTTATGAGCTTTTAAGCTTTATGTGTATGTCATTGATTTCCTCTTACGTTTATAATTTTCGATGATAAAATCATATTCAAAGACGATTACATCGAAGCTGCTAGGTAGAACTACAAATAATAAAAGATTTACTTATTAAATACATTTCGCAAATTAATCTTCACATGTGTTAAATAACTACCGTGCCTCTACTTACTCCTCCCGAACGCTTCGAAAATACAGACATTATACGGAATTAACATACATAGAAAATCGTGAATTTTACGCAGCTTTTTGCGGTATCAATGTCGTTATCGAACACCGCAAGTGTACTGGTCGCATCGGTGGAAAAAAAATGCAAGAAAACGTGTCAACGTGCAGTGCACTTACGCGCCGACACATTCGCGAATAATAATTGACCGTGACCGTGGTCGTTGGTCAAGATGAGGTGGGGCAGGTTCATACCGACGACGTGGTACAAGCGAAACGGTACTACTCTCTCCGCCCCTCTCTCTCTTTCACCGACCAGACGTTCGCGGGAGACGTGGCGATAGTCACTCGCGCGCGTCGCCACCGGTCTCGGGTGAAAGTCGGTTAGGCCATCGGGCGTGAACGCGTTCGACTTCAACGGTAAAAACGGCAAAAATTTCAACGCGGGCCTGTCCGGGATTTGAACCCGGGACCTCTCGCACCCGAAGCGAAAATCATACCCCTAGACCAACAGGCCGGTTGAGTATACCGGCGCAAGTCTAATGGTTTAGACGCAACGAAAAAAAACAACTTGTGCGCGCAAACACTATCGCCTTCGTACACATAATATGCCTTCGCACTTTGCAGTGATGTGCGTGCGGAGCGAGTGAGAGTACGCGTTTTGCCTATCCGAAGAGCCGCAGGTCGTGAGAGACCTGACGGCCGTGTGAGGACGCCGCCGACCTAAGTCCGCGCAAATGTCGTGGAAACTCGCGACGAAAAATATGTTTTTGGTTTGGATCAGATTTTTTAGCGGAAAATAAACAAGTGGTCGCCGTTTTCTTCGAATCGCGGTGGTGACCATAGTTATTATATAAAATATAATGATCGTATGCGATCACAATATTCGATCATTATTTCACGATCGTAAGTTATTTTCACAACTCCGGGATACCAATCCTAAAATATCTTACGTTTGAGGGTTAGGTATGTATTTTTTCTTATTATAATGATATGCCTAGTTGACAATCAATTCGTTAAAATTAAACATTTCATTATGATTATTATGACGAGGTATTAATATCGTAACGTATACCTTTATAAAAAAGTTAAACAGGTATTCTAGGGTTATATTATTAGATTAAAGTTGTTAAAATATGATATTTTATTCGTGTATTATATTATACATGTATTATATTATGGTATTATGATATAAAACCATGTACCAAGGTACATCTAGCTAGTATCTTAACTGTCAACAATTTAACACAGGTTATATACGTCTAATGATCGATTTAAAAAAGTCTTAATAACTACGGATACAAATTTAAATACGTGACGGAAACAGAACAATATCTTGCGATACAAAATTATGATAAATAATAATAATTTTGCTACTAACAATAATGAGTACTTAATAACTAATTTTTTTTTTCATACCTCTTGTGACTGTATAAAATAATTGTATACCGCGAGTATTGTGTATAATACTATTTTTAATTGTATGTATCATCAACTGTAAAGCCGCAAAAAAAAAACTGTAATCAAAAAGTTAGATGACTTTGTTAGGAATACTTTATAAATAAAAAAATATTTTATACACAGATAATGTATAATAGGCACCCACTCACATCTCTAATTATTAAGTTTGACTCTTGGTCATGGATTTTTTCGTAATAGTTTTTTACGCCAAGTAGGTACTGAAGTAGGTACAGAAAGTTAATACAATATAAATTTGTATCAAAAAGTACCTATTCATTTTCACTTTCATTAATTATAATATATGTGTGTGTTTTTTATATTGAAATTTTAAAATATTTATGAAACAGAATTAGAAAACTAATGTCAATTATAATATTATATGCAACCTATATAATTCATTAGTGCATTTGGAAAAATATCCAACTATCTCGTATGCAAATGTTTGTGCATTTGGAAAAATATCCAACTATCTCGTATGCAAATGTTTGTATAATATTGTGTGACAGGTATAATCTGCAATAACTTATATGGCTTATAATAGACCTAAGTACTCGTATACATAGTAGTCGGCGCTTGTTGGACTTACTTTGGAATCAGATCAGATTATTAATATTAATCAGATATGAGTCCATTAATCGAATGAGTCAATAAGGGGAAATGTCCAAGAATTAAAATATATACATAAATATAGGTATACTTATATTCTAATAAAAACTTAAACTTGGGCCTTGCAACGATTAATACTTTTCGTTATGTATTTATTTATATGTATTTCAAATGTACCGTGTCATTCATAGACAACAAAAACATGAACAATTAGAACGATAAAAATATAGGTAAAATATATTTTCGTCAAAATATAATCAATAAAATCGTGAAATTGGACAAACAATGTAGGAAATATTATTGACCCCATTAGTGTGCGAGTCCAATAGACGGACTTTACATGTAAATCCGGACCAGGCTCTTTGAGTCTAATAGTCAAATGAGTCCATTAACCATGAGTCCCTATAGAGGCGACTACTGTAATGTATATAGGTATAGGCTCAGAAAATAATTTATGTTATTTGGTGGAGAAAGTGTGTAATTTTGGGGAAGACGGATAATGTGGCTGTTAATATTATTAAACATATTGAAATTTACAAAGTCCAATAAAAGTAGAACAATTTTTACACAGGCTTAACGCGTCTACAGATGAAGAAGAGCGCACTAACTGGCAGTTTAAAATTAAAATCATAAAATTTATTCATCAGGATAAAAATTTATTTGAATAATGTACAACTACTGTATTATTACACAATATAGGTAATAACTGGTATCCAAAATAACGAATGAAATAATGTTCCAGTCGTCTAGTTCATGGACAAAATTATATTTTATAAAATTGTTGTATTTTACAATATTTTACGATAGATTCTGCCATAAACAGACTGTTGGGTGAATCGAATTCCACCCTAAATGTTTCAATACGTTGCTTAGAAATTAAAAATTAAAATATTACATCAAAGTTGAACGTTTAGGATGATGGTTAAATTATAAGTTTATTCTTATTAAAAGATAATACAATTATTTTTTTTATTTTTTATAACATTTTACGTAAAATATTACATTTTTAAACATAAATTTTCATTTAACTTTTTTTTTCGTACATTCTGTTTATATCTATAAATAAATTATATATTTTATGTATTTTGTTGAGAACCTGGATGTAAAATAATTAATACAAAAGAAATAAATTTTTTATCAAATTTTTACAGTCAAATCGGTAGCTTATATAATAGGGACCTAGCTATAATATAAGCATAGATAGGTATTATAAGTACACGTAATATTAAGAAGTCAGTTTTTTTTTTCATCAAAAGTAAAATATTTTACCTCCATCCACCAGACGGTGATGTGAAATTTGTTTGTTTCATTATACTGCACATTAATTTATAGTATTGAGCGGTGCTAATTGCACGGAAGCTAACTTTAAGTTTTTGTTAAGTGTTACACTTTAAAAATCACTTTATTTATTAATGTGTGTGCGATTGCCGTTGGACATTTAACAGGAATGTTCTCAAAGAAATTTCAATATTTCAACTCGTATAAAAAAAGGCATAATATGTAAATTAAATATTCATTAACATAGCCAGTGGCGTGTATAGTGGTGGGTGCATGGTAACCATGGTTAGGGGGTTCAATCCCCCCCTCCCCCCAATGAAATTAAATCCTTTATACGCCACTGAACATAGCTATTCTGTTTGTTCGTACGTCTTGTTTTATGATATTATTATACATAAGCCTGATTTAATTTTTCATCGAAATATATGCAATAGTGGTTAAATGTTTTGATATTGACATCGAACAAAAATTAATTTTGTGCGCACTAATCAATAAGCTCAAAATATTATGTTCATATTGTTCGACAATCATTTTTACACACAATGCGTGTATACTAATTAAGCACATGATATTATTATAAATAATTGTTGATATAAAATACTAAAATAGACCACTGAGTATGATTATTTCATAACGACGTCGTTTGAAATTATTATTGCAAAAAATATTATTCACAATAATTTATTATTGTTTTTTAAAAACTTATTATCAACGTACCTAATGTGTTTGATGAGGAAAATGAACGCTAATCAAATTTCAAAATATAGTAATATTAATAGTGATATTCTCAAAATAACTGAATGTCAGTACTTGGGTTTTTTATGTTTACAAAAATATAAATTTTACGCATAGATAATAATATAAATCATTACTGTTAGTATTAATGTTGTTGAATGGCAATCATATTGTTCACTGTACAATAGCTCTTAGCGTATTTTATTCTCTGTGTTATTGAAACTTGAATGAAAAAAAGGTCTATAGTTACGACTGTATTAGTTGTATGTATAAGATCTACCTACAGTCAAATGAATGTACCTATCATTCGTCTAAGAAATATTCTTTAATTGATAACGTAGTTTAGCTCATATTTAGTTCGCTTAATAAAACGGATTGATTTTTGGCCATTACTTATTTTTACATATAATAATAATAAAATCTATTCAAGCCAGTGTGTGGTAACGTGTTTAAATTATTTGACTATCAATTATATTTTAAATTGTGTTTTTGTATTATTAATTAAAAAAAATTATTTGGTATTGAATATTTCAATATTTATTTTTGGCCGATTAATTCGATTTAATTGTTTTGACAATAATCGTGACTTCAATATTAACCATCATAAACGAATTGTGTTAATTATCACGTCAAAGTGACAACATTTTATTACATAGAATTAAATTTAATCATACCTACTAGGTACATATGCGTTAAAATTGTTAATTTTTATTTAGTTTTCCAAAAGTATTTGAAGTAGATAGCTACTTGTTAAACTATTTGATTATTGCTTGTATATTATTGCCTATTGTCTAAAACAAGTAGGTATGGAATAAGTGAAATTAATAACTGATTTAAAAAAAATCATTTGAATACCTACACATAATATTTTAATTATATTTTCAAAGTAATAGCAGGGTAGGTACCTACCGGTTTACAAAAATTATCGTAGCACTTCAGTATAAAATGTGTAGGATACCTTTTAAAATGTGATTTATTAATAAAGCTTGTGAAACAAACGGAACATAAGGTGTGATGTTTTTTTACAAAGTAGTTTTACAATATTATTATGGAGTATGAACTAATAGTAGTTAAAATAAAAAGAGCGAAAAGGCTTCCAAGTATTGTAATAATATACGTGCTAATCACACTTCGAATAATACGAATAACCGAGTTATACGCATATAACCGTTGAAATAATTATTATTCAAAGAAAAATGTCATTTTTAAAATGTATTTTTTCTCTCTACAACGCAAGTCTCGCGGGACTATGAAGTGGACTGACAAACCTCCCCTCTCCACCCCACCCACTTTAACCATACCGCATTTCAAGATGTAGAGACCAAACACAAAGGTGAGGCAGTGCCGTCGCACGTCACATATATAATGCGGAAAACACGTACAAAGTGAATGAAATTCTTGGAATAAGTATACCAACCTAGTATGTGTGTGTGAGTGTATATGTTATATTATATACTATAGGTGGTTAATGTTAGTGGTGAATTTGAATTACGCAAATCCCCGAGGAAGAGAGAAGAGAAGAAAAAACACACATTTCAACGGAGAAATTACGGCGAGTTTGAGAGACAGCAGCAGCAGCACCACCACTCTCAGCTGCATTATCACAATTTAGAACCGTTTTCCGGTCCAATGTCCAAGAACGCTCGTTTTTCCGGAAATACACGTGCGTCCGCAGTACAAAACATTCTTCAACGACTTTTTTTTTATTTTTTTGGGGGGAAGGGTGTGGTTTGAAGTAGGTGCACGCGCTGAAACGCTACTTTATGATACTATATTTTATTTTCAGTGGCGAGTGTGTACGATAAAAATCCAATTGAATTCGCGTTTAAGACAGAGCGGCGCCTATATGGCAATTATATTTTGTGTAGGTAGGTAATATATAAATATTGCACGTGAAAATTATTATTCTTTCACTACACGCATTTACAACAGGAGCCTTAAAGACTCTTAAGTACTTAAAGATTTATCTATTTATGGCAGGAAGTAGAAGGGGGCCGTTTTGTTCACATAATAATATTATAAAATGTCGGTATTGTTCTCGATATTGTTTTTTTTTTTTTTTTTTATTCAAAATGTTTGTATTGGTAGTATCTTGAAATGTGTATAATTTATTGTATAATAGGTATAATATATTTTATATAAATTATTTCAAAGATGTTCCATTAATTAATTATGTTAGAATACCTATCAAGCAAGTATAATATTTCAGAAAAACGTAAATAATAATTATTGTGAAAATGATATAATAATATTATGGCATTTAAATAGTAATCAAACTTAATGTACAAGTCAAATATGAATTTTTAATATTACATTTTTTAGGTACTAAATAGAATAAAAAACGATACTAGTCGCGTCAAAATAATATTTCGAAATCAGTATAATATTATGACTAATGAAATGGTTTTTTTTTTTTTTTTTTTTTTTTTTATTAGATATAAGGCTTCAATTACAAAGATTATTGGCCTAGTAAGATTTAACAAACTAAAAGTTTTACACAATATTATAAAGAGAAAAAAGATTTTGAAAAGAAATTGAAAAATTTGGCGGTGTTGTTTTGGTTGAGGGCTTCTTCGATTGATGTAGGATTTTTGAGAAGATGACGTGAAGATGAGAATTTGGGGCAGTTGATGATTATATGTTCAATTGTTAGGGGCATGTTGCACGAGTCGCACATTGGTCTAGGTTCCTTGGTGAATAAGTAAGAGTGGGTAATATTGGAGTGGCCTATTCTAGTTCTGTTAATTATTATTTGTTCTCTCCTAGATGTATTTTCAGGGTATGGCCATTTTATAACTGTTTTTTTGAAATGGTTTTGTTTTTAATAAAATTACGACACAAGTCAATTTGTAAGTTTATAATAATTTAAATCAGAAGTAACTAATTTAAAAAAAAAAATCATTGTGCCGTGTAAAAAATACGACAGTCAAAAAAGAATATTTATTTGACTACATAAGAATATTAAAATTACGGATGGGATCAATAACAAATTGAAAATATTTCAAAAATTAATGTGATAAGCTTAGGATTCAGAATGAACCAGAACGCGGTCTCCCGTCAATATTAACATCGACCTTGGCGTTTCGTAAACTAAGGTTTGTAGTATTATTTCACATACGTATGTGAATTAATTCCATGACTAAAATTATTAACCAATAGTATTCGAGAGTCTACTATATTGCAATAATTGTGTACATAATAATATTTTAAATTTGTACACAATGATTACTGGTACTAAATATTATAATATGTGATGTAGTCTGAGCAAGGGACTGGAACCTTGATGGTTTATATGGTTTCGGTTCCTGTTTGGTTCCCAGAAAAACTAAAATTTAGGTTTCGGTTTCTTTTCAGTTATTAAAAAATAAAAATTTGTTACCTGTTTTGGTTTTATACATAAAAAATTTAAAAATAAAAGTATCGGTTCTGGTTTTTAAAAATTATTTTAAATAAGGTTTCCGGTATTAAAATTAATTTGAATAATGGTTTCGGTTCCAAAACCGGTTCTTTTCGGTAAGGTTCCAGTCCCTGATTTGAGTTACTGGTTTTTTTTTTGCTCTATCTATTTGATTGTGTAGTAAATAATAAACGGTCAAGCTCAAGATGTCCATTGCGTGTAAATCTCTCACTAGAAATCCAATGCGCCGTTGAAACGTCAATGTTGCAGGGACCTACTTTAAGTACGTTGAATACGTAGACACCGGGTGCCATCACTCATCGCACCATTATTGTTATAATTACTGTAGGTACATATTAATGTTTGCTATCTTCATATTTTCTTCTTATGCATAAACATGGACTGTAAAATATTTTTTTTTTAAAAAAAAGCTTATGATATTGGAATCAAAATACATGCATATACATTATAACTAAGTTAATATTATTTAGATAATATGATATTATGAATACATATCTTATGAGTAGCTTATGTAATACATAAACATACAATATAGTATGTAGTAAGTAGTAGGTATATTGTAATTTAAAATAAGTAGTATTTAATATTTATATTATAACATAGACTTCCTCGGGGTGACATCAGACAATCACTGGAGAAGCATAAGAAAAAAATGTAAATCGTGACTACAGATAGATAAAGAAGTATCTTAGGATACTCATTATGTTTTTTATATACTCATAAATACCGATTATCAAAATTATAAATACATTTTCAACGGAAAAAGTTGTGTGAATAAAAAACAAATTAAGCAGACAAATGAGATGCGTTTTTCATATTATACCTATAGTTAAATATAGTAAGAGAAACGTTCCATTTACTAATCTATAATCAACATAATATAAAAATATGTTTTTGTGTTATTAAAAATTAGAAACGAATTTTCTCTGTATATATTGACGATGATTTCTATTCTGATTTTATTCGAGTATAATAAGAAAGCAGCCAACGAGTAAACATATAATTGCACTTTATTGATCAAAAACAAACAGTAGTTACTTAATTTCATTGAAACTGCACACAAACTTTGAATTTGTATAATTGCAATTTGAAAATTACTTCACTACAATATTATAATATACATAATATATAGGTTCTGAAAGAGTGCAGTCACACCGCATTTTCTCCGACATTATCTTGTTTTCTCATTGATATATTTATCCAGAAAAGTTTTTTTATTATTGCCCATCAAATAAATTTGACGAAAATCAAGCCTATAAATAATTATTGGTCACGTTCGTAAAAGAATTATCGTCTGATCGAGTTCTATACTCTGCGCAGATTTTAACATTAATTTCGATAGTATAAATTATAATAATTATACACCTAATTACTACGCAACTGATGATTTCCAGCATAATTTTGTTAGCAGAGACGATTGAAGTGAAAAAAGCACCGAACCATAAAATATTAAACAAAAATATCACTGTATAATTGTGTATTGTGTGACGTCTTAAAGTTTGCGTTCAAAAAGCTGAAGTGTTAAAGCTGTTCAACCATTAATTAAATTGCCTCTCCGAGATGATGATAGTAGTTAGTTAAGTTTACCACCTTGCAGGTAAACCTAAGGAAATCATAATAATCTAAATATAGCTTTATTTACAAGACTTGAGCAACTTAAACGTCGCATTCAGTTTGATAATATTATAATGTTAGACATTAATAATTCAATTAATTACGAAAGACTTTTACTATATTATTATATTATATATTAACAGGACGCACAAAATGTTTTGTAATTAAAAATATACTCAATTTTAATCCCAAAATAATAATCCACCGTGAGCCGAGCACCTTTGTGATATTGTTTTGTCAAGCATAATGTTTTATTACATTAATACCTAATAAGCACATTGCAGCGCGTTCAGGTAAATTATGTTCACGAGAGGCTGTACACAGCGACTTTTCTGAAAAATGCAAATCTAAAACAAACTATAGTAATAATAATAATAATATGTATAATATTATACTATATTTATTACAGACATAATATTAAAATATAGTTGCGATTTGTTTTCAAAGTTCAGTTAACATTATAATGCTATTTTAAATATTAAATACGAACAAATTACGAGCCACATCGTAGTAAAACATTTTTCCTTGTATTTTCTTTTATCTATAACAATAATATTGTAACTTTTCCAGCTGATTATAAACGAATGTTACCGAAACGAATATCACTTCTTAGAATAATTATTAATATTACATCCCCTTTGAACTACAGTCGTAGCAGTAATCTATAGCGATCTAAAATCAACTTCCCCTGAGACTCGACTTTTAATCGTTGGAAAAAGATGGTATCAATAAGAATGTAATAGACAAACCTATGATATACGCGATATACCAAACCTAACCTGCAGTCGATAATTAGAGAATTATTTGGTCGATTGTATTAAAAATTAAATTATACCAATATTGGTTGGTCACGTGCGTAATCTTAAACACACTTTTACGATTTATATACAAAGTAAAGTATTTATATCGGCGAAGAAAATCATACAATCTTTCGATGGAGAAATAATAAAATGATAATATTATTATACAATTTATTAATATGCTGCATGTATTACAATGAACAATATAAAATACAATATACCTAAATAAATGGTGGTCGGTAACCAAATAGGTACATACTCAAATATGATTAATGTAGCTCAGTTGTTGGAAAATGTGAGTCTGTGGTATTGTGAGTTTAAAATTCAGCTTGGACTACTGACATTTAGTCTAGAAATTGTACAATAGGTATATAAAGATTTTTTTCTATTTTGTGTAAATTGGTACCTACTTAATTTAATACTTAACTGATGATTTTTAGTATAAATTAAAATGGAAAATTACTTTTCTACTAAAAGCTATTTTGATCAATTAACTTTTTCTTATTTCAAATTTTAATTTTCAAAATCTTAATTCATTTTTGATAATTTCCGTTCTAATTTAATATGAAACCATAGTATATAATATAATAAAATACTGAAATATAATTTATTTTACTTTTAAATTGTAATCTAGGCTAGGCATTAAAAAATAGTATTTTTGGAGATTTAAAAGACAAAATGTATATTTTATTTTTCATGTAAAATTCATTGTAATATAAAATTAAAATAACCTTATGAAAAATAATATTCTGTATTTAAAAAACAGGTTGACTGATTAGTAAAATTAACAACCTAATTTTACGAATCAACTATTATTATTTAATATTTATTTACTTACCTAAATTTATTAAATAATTAAATAAACTAGAACCGAAAAAAACCGAAATAAACCGAAAAATTCTCTTCCGAAAATTATCGGTTCCGATTCCGGTATAGGTTCCTAAGAAATCAAAAAAAGGTTTCAGTTAGGTTCTGGTTCCAATATTTTTAATAGGTTCCGGTTAAAATACTGGTATTTTTAATTTCTGTTCCAAGCCCTGAATTACAAAGTTCATAATA
The DNA here is from genome assembly GCA_008086715.1 of Sitobion miscanthi. NCBI lineage: Eukaryota > Metazoa > Arthropoda > Insecta > Hemiptera > Aphididae > Sitobion > Sitobion miscanthi. The sequence continues at coordinate 29,574,728 of CM017803.1, forward strand.
TCATAATAATTAATGAATATTACATATTGTGAAATTATTCGATTTAACCATGATAAAGCCCATTACGACCAGTGTTGAAAACTGTCATTAGACTAAGGCACAATTATTTCGTTTGTTTTATATTGTCGTGTAGGTACTTATAGTTGAGAAGTCATTCAACACTTGAACGTGTTCGTGGGTTTTTTTTTAGATTTTTTTGGGGGGTGGAGGGGAGTCTGGCTATTTCTGGGCTCAATTAAATCTATGTTACGGACAGAGTTTTTTAAACTATGTGGTCATTTCGTAAAATGTCCAGGGTATATTGAGTAGTTTAGATAATGAAGTATAAGTATCTAGTTCACAATATACATACACCACGGTACATCATAATATATAATATCATCCATCATATTATCTAATATCATGTACCACAATTTGAGCCGTTAGTGGTTACTCAATGGAGCATTATTTTTGATGCACAGTATTGTTTATCCTCAATGTAACGGTCTGCAAGAAGCGCAACCAGTGCCCAAGCGGAAATTAATGTAGTTAAACAATGTATATTTTCATGATGTAAATATTATTTTTATTTCGATATAGTTAAGAGCTGTACTTCTTCCTATGGTGAACAGTTGATTTTTAGGGATAAGCCGTGAGCTTCACTCTGGAAATCAATTACTATGCGGAGTTGAGTAATCTGTATAATATTATCGTAAATCGTGATCGCTTACTGTTGATCCACGAAAAAAGGGCAGTTTTGCATGCGCAAAATACAAGAGTTAAAAATCTGTAAGTTATTTAGGGATTTATGACCCAATAGTCCCGTGTGCAGAATTCAAATATATATATATATAAAGGGTACTGCAGAGTAATATTATATTATGATACATAACTGAGTTAAGTGACTGAGGGGTTTTCTGTGTTATTATGTTTATACATCGTATTCGATGAGTATTATCATTATTACCGTGAGTGCGTGTGGACCCGTGGGTCTCGGAGCGGACACGTAAAAGGTTAGCTTGTGTGCACTCTTATACCGGACCGAGGCTGCCGGTGAAACGATCGTCGAGGACCGTGTGCAGTTAATGCAAAGTTAAAAGCTCACATCAATCAATTAGGGAAGGGCAGACCGCCGACGACCCGCCGTGGTCAGAGTCCGCGAACCGCCACGCCACCGCGTCGGACGAGAAAACCGATGATAGTCCGAAGCGGCGGTGGCCGATTTCCTCCTGGAGGTGATAAATCAAAAATGTTTTGAACATTTTAGTCGCGATAACGACGCGATATTATGATGGTTTTAATATAACATATACTTATCATATTATACCATCGTGTACCTGCAGTACCGAGTGAGACTGAGCTCGACTCGGGTTCAGATTCCTAAAAATTATATTTTATTAATTATGTACCTACTTCAAATAATTGTAGGTCATCATCCGGCGATATAGAAGTGAATCTACTTTTGGGAAACAACCCTATACCTATTTAATATTTAGTTTTTTATTTATACATTTTTTTCAAAAACAAATCTATATTTGAGAAAAGTTGAAAAAACAGTCATTGCCAAGTTGACTCAACAACGATCCTAATTTAGAGCACAACTCAAAAACACTAATCTTGTCGGAGGAGCAGAGACCTTTGCCGACGAATTTCTTGCGTACAAATACCCCTATAGATACGAAATTCTGACGACATCCTTGGAGCCGTTATCGATAAAAACAATAATATATAAACACACACACGAAATAATAACAAGTATTTATCTGTTAATATTGTCTATACCATATTATTATTACGAAAATGACAGGTGGCGCGGGTGGTTTTCTTTTTTATAAATTCGTTTCACCTCGCTAAACCACTTTTTGAGGAACGCAATAATTTCTTCTCGTGTTCGTGATGTAACGTGAAGGGGAAAAGTTGTATTATTCCGGTGGTTACTTAATGATCGTATATAATATGTACGGGGGCGGGAAGTATAATAGTGACTGACCGACACACGCGCGTATACCTATATCGTATCGACGTCAGTTTGAAATATTAATAACCGTCTGCGATATACTATACTTCCTACCCATAAACGATATACCTACCCACTACAACTGTTGTACTGCTGCTAAGGGCAACAATAATCATTACCCATAATATTTTCTATATTATTAAATTATTATGATGGTTACCGCCAGCATACCGGTGAAAATAGCTGCAGCTTTGCCATAACAATATACGAACGGCTCTGGTCGAGTATAATACAGGGAATGGTAACATTTTTTTGACTGAGTGCGAGAGAATTTTGTTTTTTTTTAATTTAATTATGGTCAAGTCGAACTGTTTTGGCTTTCTGTTTGTGTCACGGCGCTAATGTTTAAATAGATGTGAGCTCAGCGGTAATTTTTACAGAACTTTTTAGATAAAACTGATTTTGCACGATAATTTCTGTTTTTCATAATTTTTATTTGGTTTTTCTCGACGCTTGAAAACTTTATGAAACAGTTAATCCAATCTATTAGATTAACTTTACCACTAGAAAAGATACTGAAGTTGAAAATCGAAGCATTTTTTCGACTATTTATTGTGTAAATATTTTTTTTAATTCGGTGTTGGCGTCGAATCGTTTTGGATTTTCGTTCGTGTCACCACACGAATGTTTAGATAAACGTGAGCTTGGTAAATTTACCCAGTAAATTTTACATAACTTTTACCGTTCATCAAATCGAGTGACAATCCCTCATTTTAAATGTTTGAAATGAATTCTCAAAAAAAGTAATATTTTTTTTAAAAATTATATCGCGTACCTATAGAAATACTAATACAAACATTCGGTGGACATTTCAAATATCTACGGTTAATCGTTTTGAATTACACAAGCATAAGCATATTTTGTTTTGGATTTTTTGGACACTTTTGAAAACTCTTGGAAAATTTTCATTTTGACCTGTTCAATGTACCAACTAAACTCACTATCCCACCAAAAAAGACACTAAAGTTGAAAATCAAAGCATTGTTTCGACTTCTTATTGTATATACACCATAGAGTAAAGAATATATAGAGGGGCCTTACCGTATACTGTTATGCGTAGTGAATTGAAGCAAGCAAATGGAATACATTTAGAGTTACCATTTTGAGAAAAATAAAATTATTTTGACATTTGATTGGCACCACTTTAAGTTTTCATATTATCAATTATTATAGGCACCTAAATAACAGAATATTGCTTATTAAATAATGACAAATTAATTTTGTTCAGTATTTCTGACTTCTGTAATTAATTTTTTGTTGTGTGCATTTCATAGAGTAAAGAATGTCGATAATTATTAATTTATAATTGTATACCTAATAATATTCAAATAGTCAATAGTTCAATCTTACTTTGCCCATATCTTCACAACAGGTAATAATTATTACCACGGTTTATACCAATTCTAAATTATCATGCTTGTTGTTGAAGAGAGGTGTGAAGTACGCTATAAGTTTAATGTAACTGTAAAAATAGACTTCACGTTTTAAGCTCATTTGCAAAATATAACAACAATAAAAACAATTTAAAATATGATAACTGTGTCTTATCAGTAATTAGGTTGAGTTAGGCATACAATAGTTTGGTGCAATAATTTGATGCTTTTTAATTGGTCACTCTAAACGTTCTCCATCTAAATGCTTCACTACGTATACGTATGGCCACCCCGTGATATATACTTAAAACACACACACACATACACATATCGTTGTAAAATATTGGCACTGCAGGTTTGAAGTTTATAGCTCAAAGTGGTGGTGTCAACTTCACGTACATCCACGTAAATACCTACTGAGTTTTACGTAAATTTATCGAACCATTTTTACCGATAAATTTTACATTTTATTATCTATACAGTGCAGTTTTCAATTAATATTGTTCGTCCTGTTCCGAAAGTATGAAATCAGACAGTCATACGTTTTTTAATTACAACAAAATAAGAAAATCGTTACACAAGAAATCAAGTGAATATCAAATGTTGTAAAAATATGAATTTGAAACGCTCATAAAAATGTAATTTGACTTTCTTGTAAACATTTTTTTTTTTTCGATAAAGGTAGAAAAACTTTTGGATAACCTTGTATTACATTTTCAAATCTTAGATTTAAAAAGAACAATTTTTATGAATTCTCAACTCAAAATAATTTGCTAATTTTCGTAATTTTTCCGTTTTTTGTCAATATTTGAACTTTAAATGCTTATAAATAAAAACAATGACTAAGGATTTTTAATATTTTTCAAGTGCCATTGTAGCAATATAGTAGGAGCCTTGTATTAAATTTTCAAGCTTTTTTACCCAACAAATAAAATTTTATTGATATTTGTAGAAAAAAAAAACTAAAAAAAATGGAAACTGAAAATGTCCGTAAACAGCTCAAAATAAGTCAAAATATTTGGAAAATGTTATGGTGTATAGAAAATGCTAATATAAAAATTCGGTCAAAATTGGAAACCAGAAAATGTTCCTTAACAGTTCAAAACAAATAAAAATATTTTGAAAATTTTATCGTATACAGAAACTTCAAATATTAACAACCAGTGAAAAATTCATGTATATATTCATGTGTATTCATTTGTTTTAAATTTACACCAAAAACTAAAATTCGATTTTGTCCAAAACCGATTTTGCGTAAAAATTTCCGTTTTTCCTTAATTTTTTATATTTTTTTTCCTGGCGCTTTTGAAAACTATTGCAAATTTGAAAATTTGACCTCCCGAATGCACCAACAAGATTCACTTTCCTATCGAACAAGATTTTGAAGAAAATCGGAGCAGTTTTACTGCCCCAAACTGTGATGACAGACACAAAAGAAAAAAAAAACACATTATTGTAAAATCAAAACATTCATCGCTCCACTCAGAATCTAAAATGTAAAAGGCTTACATTTACATTTATTTTATGTTATTTTATGACATTAATTATTATGTTTATTTTATTAGTACACGCTATAACTGTAATTATATGATAATTATTTAAATATCAAATATATAATAAGTACCCATAATTTTACATTGTGTATTTTATTATTTTTATATTATATAAATCTACTAAAAAAAATTTCAATTTTACTTAAATTTATAAAATAACAATTACTAAGTACCATATTATTCGAGTTATATTATTTAATTTAATTTAATTATTTTTTTTGCGTTGAAGCTTCGACAACTAAGTTCATTAGCCTGTGGAACTGTGGGGGAGGGTACTGTAGGTTTTAAACACATGTCTGTTTGTTTTGGCAGAATTTTTAAGTGGGCACCCGTAGTTATCTTCCATGTCCGGGTGGGGGATGGTGGACTCTTTCCTGGGACACCGTGACTGCCCCAAGAAAAATGCCACCCGTGGCCGAGTTCAAACCGGCGACGGTTCACGTTGCAACCGACGCCTTAGTCCGCTCAATCACTCCGTCCTCCATTATTTTATTATTTTAACAAATTTTACATTGTATTGTATTGTTTTTTTTTCTACCATAATATACCTATGCACCTATGCATGAACCTGTAAATGGATTATATTGCTCATCGTGGACGACAAAGTTTGAATTGTTTTTTGAAATGTTTTTATTTAAATGAAAAAAAATACATTTACTACTATGGTAAACTGTGTGTACCTAATATGTTAATTAAAAAAAAAAATCTGTACAGTATGATACATCGGTTATTGTTTAATAAACAGTTTTCGGAATCAACATAAACAAATATCTGGCAGAATCGATAGTCGGCGGAATCAACATAAACCAATTTTCGGCGGAATTGATAGTAAAACGGCACTAACAACCAAAACTAACACGACCCGGTATTTTGGCAGCTCCATGTACAGAAATAGTGATAATAATTCGTACGTTACTGATGGTTGAGTGGATGACAACTGAAGGAAAACCACAAGATTTATAATAATTGTTACGCTTTAAAGTTTAAGAGTTGTACACGGTCCTGTCTCGCATAGTCGCTTGGGACTCACCCAAACTGTACCTACAAGCTGGTTTTAATTGATCACAATTTTTTAAATCGAGTTGTCGTCAATTTAAAAAAAAAAATATTAATATGTGCGCAAACGAGTCTCCACCTGCTAGCAGTGGTGGATCCAGGGTTTAATTTTGGGGAAGGGGGCCTCCTAAAAAAATTACTTCTAAGCCATAAATACATTATACACTTTAAAATATTTCTGTAACTAAAAAGAGGAGTCTATTGCCTGTTGAAGAGCTCTGGGAGGGCGATGCCCCTCCTCTTTCCCTGGATCCGCCACTGCCTGCTAGAGTTAAGGTCTCGTATTCTGTATATTCCATCCTAATGCAAGACTTGTTTTTAGTCCTCAAAATGAATTTAAAAAGGTGGCAACTCAATTTTTGTTATTAATTTTGTCTAGAAATGTCCTCAGCATACTGAAAAATACATAATATGTAGGGTATTTGTTTTCCAGGAGGCAACATGCCAAGGGGGTGCTATAGCACCCAAGCACCCTTGGGCTCTGGATTTGTGCCTGCCTACGACTAGTTTCATACGTTTCGATACATAATTTCCGTTAATTTGAAGTCGCAGCTCATTTTTCGTGTTTCTCGTGTTTATGGTGTCTATTTGAGTGACAATAATATTATTCGTTTTAATATCAATTGATTTTGTTTTCTCAAAATAATATACTTTATACGATTCATACCATTAGATAAATATAAACGTTATTACAATTATATTATATTTATTGTTTTGGTGAATATATTCCTCTTGCAGGTGTCGACTTACTATACATTAAATACTTATTGCGTGCGATTTACAATTGAATCACTAAATGCAAAAAAGCCACATGTCCACATTTCGTGAATTGTACAAAAGAGACAAATGACTTTATATTTCTGGAAAAATTGAAGAACTAAAAACCACTAGAACGTTATTTTATCTTACTGGTTTTGTTTTCTTAAGTCCATTGCAGGAGTAGTTATATTACGTACCTAGGTATTAAGTAATCATGTATTAACTATGTACAGCGTAGCGCACGTTTCTAATAATATTTGACGACGTAACTAATAAGGCAATTAGTATATTATAACATGTGGAGGTCATTGCAAAAGAGTAGTGAAAACAATTAAACTATAGAAGGTGTCGTCACACGTATCTTCCCTGGAAAGTCAGCACTCATACGAAGGATACAAGTCGACCAGCATACCAAGTACGAGACCCGAACTCTATATCATGACCGAGCTTAGCCACTACTACGAACACCCACTCCAAAGGACTCGATCATATATTATATAGGAGCCCGTGACAAGAGCTCGTGAGATAGTTATACAGAATGGGTTGAGCTAACCATTAGACGGTTCTAGCACATTTAATTATTTGAATAAATACACGACACAACAGTTATAAATAATAGTTACAAATAATAACTACAATATTGTAGGTACGTGAAAATACGAAAGACGAAAAACGATTTTTACAGACTCGTAGGTACATAAGTCGTATTATACTTGCCACGTATTATACAAAATAGTTATTGAAATTGAATTTTGGCCAATTATTTTCAATTTCATTCCACTGTGCGTCATTTTCATTATCTATTATTTTATAGAATGTTTTGGGGTGAACAGAATTATTGGTTAGATATTGCTGCGAGGGTTATTCGGGGAGGGATCACTGAACAGATTTAGACGTCGTACTTGGAACTGTGGGAACATAAAATTAATAAAAATCATTTTTGAATAAATGTATAGCTTTAATAATAAAGCTATTCATTTTTGAATAAATGTATAGCTTTAATAATAAAGCTATTTTAAATCTCGCATTGATTCATTTATAGTCAAACCTCGAGGCATCCGATAATGTTTACCAAAAAGAATCCAATAATCAACAATAATACGAAATGGAGCACCGACTTTTTGTCGTTGAATTTATCGGATATTTATTAGATTTTAAGTCGATGAACATTTTTATAAACACTCGGAAATATAGAAATCCAGTGCACTTGATACACTTTGAACACCATTATAATGTCTATTGTGTGTGCATTGTGTATATTATATGTACATCAAATAGTGAAACAACTTTTGTTTACTGAAACCTTTCAATAGCGGACACACTCTTCTCCTCTCGAGTGTTATTGTGTGGTTACGAGCTGAACCTAAATATATATATGTATATATATGAGTACTCACACTGGGTTTAATTTTACCTTTTTTGCGGTCTGTGCGTTTTACGATATTTCGTCGCATTTTATTTTCCCAAGTATCTCGTTTGCGACAATGTCATCGTCACGCGTATACAGGCGTATTATAGTGTTATTATATTGGGGTGAAAAATAAAAACTCAGCTTATTACCGCAACCTTTATCAGATTATACCGCCCGGTATCTGGTGATCGCGGTGTTACCGAATTTCGCGGAGGTGTATTATAATACATATATATAGTTTCTTCGGCGTTTTAATTGAATGCTTAAAAAATAATCCAACCTTTGCGGTCCACTGCTGTGATGACGGGCTTAATGTTCGTAAGCAGCTTATCACAACGAATTTCGTTCATACCGCAATCCATTGTCATCAAAGGTGTTGAGGTGTTTACGTTATTAATTTACTGTTTACTGCAGCGGTTTCATTGGATTCAATATTATTATATTATTTTAATACGTGCCTTTTGTCCGTTAGTTATCCGCGGCGGGATCCATGGAGCTGCCATTTAATCGACACGCATTTACGTGTATTATATTTACGATTAATAATAATTAGTTTATAGGTCGTATCAATGTCTAAATAATGTTATATCATAAAATTAAATATTTTGAAATTTTGAAAAATGTTAAATTGGTCGTTTAACAATCAACTATAGGTAGTTAATTAGGTAGTTACAAATCAGCATTTTCTTTTGGTCCCTGATCATTTCTCTACAGATCAAACTTTACTTTTATCGTTTCTTTTTAAAATACTAACTACAATGTAGGAATAATCCAGTTGACCGTATCATCTCGTTCTTACCTCATTAGCTGATAGTTGTGTTTATCTAGTATCTTCACAAAGGTTAATATTTGATGGTTCAATTCATGCTCCTACTCTGCTCTCGTAAGTGAACTCTAAAATTTCTGTTCGTTCCACAAGATCCAGTTCCATAGGCGCAATTAGTGGGGGGACTTGGGGGCTTAGCTACTCAGTTTTATCCGTAGCCCCTATCGAGTTCCATTTGTTCTTCATATGCATAGTACCAATACTATGGTAGAAACTAGCCGATCGCGGGTAACGAGGACCCCGCATATCTTAGTGAATTTTAACATTATATCAAAGAATAATATTTTGTCTTTGTAGCATTATATTCTTTTGTATTATATATTATGTGGTTTAGTTGTAATCTCTGTTAATATTATCCTAGTATTTTGTGTTCAAATTATATTTATTATTTATTGTATCATGTAAGTTACTGTATTATTGGGCCTCCGCCTATTATATAATATTATATATAAAATAAATCAAACAATCATGCGCTTGTGAAATGTGCATTTTACACCCGATTCTACATTATTTATTTAGTTTGTAATTATTACCAACTATTTTAAACGATTGTGTTTAACACATTAAATTTCTTAGTTGATTGTGCATAATTATTGTATTATAATAGTAGTCTAATAAGTTTAATTTTTCTGTAAACAAATATGTTTTTTTGTGATCAATTTTCCAATTTGGCGACATGGCCGTTTAAAAATGATAATAAATAAAAACAGCCGCACAGGAAAATTAGACGACGAAATCAGTGTAGGTAAAAATTGAAATCATTATCTATAGGTAGGGCTTAAGACTGATTTTGAATACCCATTAAAACCGCTAAAAACCGAAACCGAAAACAAAATCGAAAAAAATCAATACTAGTAATCAAAATCGAAATCGAAAAATATAAAAACTGGTATTGAAAACCAAAAACGAAATCAGAAAAAATCAATACCGATATCCGAAACCGAAATCAAAATAGGAAAAAATCGAGGAAAAAATATTAACGGTTTCATTGGACTTGATATAGGTACTTAGATTTACTCACAGAACCGGATAATGCGTTTCGTTGCAAGACATATTTAGATAATAGAACTGGTGAACCAATTAATAACATATATTAATATGTTATAAAAGAGATACCCGTCGTCAAACTATAATATATAGTTGAAGCCACTGGATAGCTTATAAAAAAAAATGTTGAAATCCTATAATCTGATTTCGACCATAATATATAATATACTTAAAGCGTTATCAGAAGCTGTGTGTATATACCTATTATAGGTACATCGTATTGTGATTATTTTATTATATTGTTATTATTATATATTTTTGTATTGTTCGGTACTCGCATCGTTCATAATAATAATAGCAAGACGTATTATATTGCTCCGTAGCCGTGTGGTGGTAGTTATATATATATTGTTGCTTAAACGTCAAACTGCGCGCATGTATGATATGTTGAGATACGTCTCAAACGTTAAACCGTCCGGGGAAAAAAAGATACACGTATCAGATTTGACTTTAAAAAATAGTGTAGAAAATAATAATAATAATAATAGTAATAATAATAACAACAACAACGAAAACAAAACAAAAGAACGACACTGCAGCAGTAATATCATCCGATAGCTGGCAATATGTCATAACGCGGAGACGTGGAGTATAAATTGTTCTTTTCAAGTGCGGTGAAGATATATACATTATTTGATCTCGGCGTGTTTGCTTTCCTCCCTCGGTTTTCGTTACATTGCCCCCCGGGATTTTGCTATTAGACGGTTGCAATTGCACACACACACATATCCACACACATACCCACCCACCCACACACACCCACACGCACACATGCTCATACGTGTAATACGCCGTCGTACATATCTAATAATAATAATAATAATATATACGTTGTAGGTATACCCACATAATATACAGGCGTGATAGATTTATCTTGCATAATAATATGTCGTTTGACGCACACACAAGACGTATGCGTATTTATTGTAATTTCCGAGATTATAATTTTTTGTCGCCATGGGTAAGGTATACGCAGTAGGTACTTATATGTATAGGTCGTAGTGGATGACGAAATAAGATAATATTCGCGACTCGGTGCTGGTTTTGTTTGGTTCCTTTTTTTTTCAAAATAATACAAGTAAGGTTCATATTATATATTTTGTAAGTCAAAAAAACAAAAAACAAATCATAATAAATGACTTTTTTTGTCGACGGTAACGCGATATTATCGTGATGTAGGTAGCTAGTTGTTATTATACTGCGGTGCATGATGTACCTACCTATATAATAATAGGAGACAAAGTGGATTTCGCCCGATGTGTCACGCTCCAGAAGGCTGACAACTGCAAACACACACACACACACTCACAAAAATGATAATATTATATCATACGCACAATAATAATAATAATAATAATAATTAAAGTGATTACTTACGATTTGGCACGCGGAAAGCGGCGTAGGAGGTACTACCAGCGCTCGGTATACCTCGTACAATATATTATTATGTTATATATTACTATAAAATGTACCTGTATTACGCTCTCTTGGCATATTAATAATAACGATAATATAATATACCCCTACTACGATTACGCACACATTATACAACCCGTAGACTTGCAGACCCCGCGACCCGGGGGTCGTCGCTCATGTCCGCATATTGGCATGTACCACGCTTACTGCTTAGGTAAGTGTATGGGAAATAAAAAAAAAAATAAGAATCAAAATTTAGTCGTCCTATTATTTCCTGCTGTACCCATATGAGCGCGCGTTTTTTGTAGTATGTCGCGTTTTCAATTTTACGACGTCTTGAGACGCGTGTTTTATTTTTTACCGAGGAAACCACCACCCCCCCCCCCTCACCAAAGTACCATGGCCGCGCTACTTGGTAAAAGTGGGCTCGGTATACAAAAATATATACGTCCATGAAATGTGCAGATATATATAGATGTGGTGCAAGGTATATATCAAATATTCCTCGTAAAATACAACAATTTTTTACTGGGTGGATAAAAATGACTTACATACTGCGTATGTGTGTGTGTGTGTGTGTGTACGTATATAATATTATTACCCATGTATGTACCAACTCACTTCGTAGACGATTTAATTTTTTTTCTAAAACGTCTTACTATGAGACGTTACCTTGTATGGTCTGTATATGCTGCACGGAAATACACGCATGACTATGACAAATCGTATACACCTAAAAGCACGTGTTATGTTGTGTGTAATGGAAAATGTAATGTTAATAATAATATAATATCATAATAACAACTAGGGCTTATAATGTAATTTTATAAGAAATTGCTTTTATGCCCTACAAATTTAAAACAATATGCAATCACAAAATGCCCTTGGGTTTTTTTAATCCAAACAAGTTTTGAACAAGTTCGAATTTTACAATCTATATGGATCCGATCGATGGATGATTGAAAATAATAATAACCAATTAGGTAAAAACATTGTTACTTTCTTGATTTTTAATCAAGTAAGTATGGTAATTGAAATGAAAAAAGTCTGAATTTTGAAAATTTCCAGAATTTGTGTTAAATAGGAAAATAATAAAAATGTAACTCAGTAATGATGAGTAGGTGGGTAATTTAGCTAGCTTTAATATAAAATATTAATGAGAGAGATTTGATATCACACCCAAGTCACTTGAATCCATAAAAACGTCGGCTTGAACAATTCCAAAATTTCTATTTTTTTAACTTTTCTCCTAAACTATGATAGCTAGAAGAAAGTTGGTTGATAACTCATTAAAAAGGGATTATCAAGTAGATACTAAATGTGGATTTTTAAAAAAGAGTTATTGTTCGCCAGATTTTCATTTAACAAGGTAGATTTCCAAAACTGGAGAACGGATTTTGTTGTTTGGGGTTTTGCGATATTCACATTGGCTAGGAGATGTGCAGTGAAGATTTTTCAGAACTTTATCTCCAATCGTTAATTCACTACAAAGCTGTAAAGCTGAAAAACATGAAAAAACGCCCAATAAAATTTGTTTTAATTTTTTAAATATTCTGTAGTTAATTAACTATTAAAGATAAAGTTCTGAAAATTTTCACTGCACTTCTCCTAACCAATGTGAATCCAACCAGACCCCAAACAACGAAATCCGCTCTCCGGTTTCGTGTTTTTTTTTAAGTAAACATCTTTTTATAACATTTGTGAAAATCTGAATTTTAGTGTTGGATTTCCTAACACCCATGAAATGCTATAAAAAAAGCCTTGAAATTTAAAATAATAAATTATTCCAAATAAAAACGTATTATTTTGATTCAAAAGTACACAAAATATGTAGGTACCTATGTTAAAAACTTATAAGACGAGCATTGCGTAACTTCGGAGAACAATGCAAAGTACATCGAAATATCAGCCCTTGTCATCGTCGACAATTTATAGTGTTATGTAATAGAGGTAGTGACAAGATTTTTGTGTATAAATATAATAATAAAAATATTATATTTTTTACAGTCGTTTTGCGCTGATAAACTTCCTAGATTCACTGATCTAAATGTTTTATATACATATATATATATATATATATATTATATAATCAAACGTGTCTCATCGACTACAGAATAATTGATCAACGCAATTTTCATGGTACCTTTGTACTTTTATGTAAGGGTGCACTATGCAAAGATTTTCTAGAATTTAAATTATAAAAAGAGGCGATCACACAAGGATTTTGATGCTCACGATGGAAATGGAATTTTTTTATCAAATTGTTCTTAGAGGTATCCGTGAAGTTTATAGAGTAGTTATAACCACGTTAAAAATTATACCAAGTAATGTTATATTTAGAGATGTAAGATGCGGTATTTTTTTTTTTTAATACTATATTAATATACTGTAGTATTACACCATCATAAACGATACCATATAGAACCTCGCAGTTAAACTTTAAATAATATTATCGGAAATTGAACATAGGTATAAAACTACGGTATATATTATGACCAGTTTTAAAATGGCTAATAACTGCTGAAAACATTTTAAAAACTTGAATAGTATATAAACATTTTTTTAAAGTAAATTATATTTAAAATCGTGCTACTAGTCCTGATATATCTAGTGACTAGAAATAATTTAAATTTAAAATAATGTACACTATGCATAGTTAATTGTATTGTTTAACATCAAATTAATCTTCTTCTAATAATAAAGAATGTGGCATGGTGTGGCGTGGTGGTTGATTTCAGCCACAAATGTGTTCTGAGGTCAAGCGCCGGCCGGTGTCGCTAGTTTCCGGATGGGTGACCACTCAGGTTTTATTGACAAATCTATTCCAAAATCTTTATTCGTTTTTATGCGTGCACCGTACCTTCATTACGACTAAAAGAAATTTTTGTAAAAATGTTGCGCTTACCTTATTAGTTATATGTTGTCGATTCCACAACATTATAATATTCAATAATGTACAAACATTCCTACATCGTTAAGAATATCTATGTTTTTGTTTCAGATATTCTCGGATGATTTCATCTGTGGCTATGTTACCATCAATTTTGGCGGTCGGAATTTTTCTACAAACGCTCATACCAGGTAAGACTATGACCATTATACTAATACACTTTTAGAATTGGTTTTTTTTATGAATATTACATAATCATGGGTAAAAAAATCAATATTGGTTTATTATATGTCCATGGTGTGGATTTAAACGGAATACCGTGAAAAGTAACGTTTTCGTATAAAGCACATCTTGGATAAAAAACTCGGATTTTATTAAAATATAGGTAACCATAAATATTATGTTATTACAAGTAACCGCAAACGTTCTGGTTTGTTTCGATATAGTTTGTTTTCAATGTTGGTGCGTGTAAATAAAATGTCAATAATTTATGTGCGAACATTACGTTAAATCTGAATTTACTCCGATTTGCCGTCTCTCTAATCCGTTTTCCGAATCCCTCACGTTTTCCAGTATTGTCACGTACAAAAAATCCTTTCCACATCATTACCCTGTTCAAACAATAATACATTTAATCGTTTAAACTATCCATGGTCTTATCGTCCTTCTAGTCGCCGTGACGAATACTATTATATGTTAATAGATCGAACCAAATAACGAATACAATTATTGCTGCACTCCACTGCAAGCTGTGTTGTAATAGATTTTACATTTCTAAATTCGCGACGGTTCGCGTTTTAACCGATGTAAACTGCGTATTGTGTTACCGCCTAAATTGGCTTTAGCAATTTCACTCCATTCAAAATCGTAGCTCACGGCGTTTTCACTAAAGTACGTCTAAACAGATATATTTTACTGTTCAATATTATTCTGTTGGGAGTTACTGAATATTGTCATCCCTCGTATTATTATACCCGTTTAGTGTTGGACGACTTTTGGGAACGTTACTTGACAGGAATTCCCGGCTTGGCCGTTTTTCTTTTCACCGTGACGAAAACCATTATAATATTAATATTATGCTAATAGATCAAACTGAACGGATACAATTATTGGTGCACTTCACTACAAGCCGTTGTAGTGGGTATTTGCATTGTAATATTCGTGAAGATTAGAGTTTTAATCGATGTAAACTGTATTGTATTACCGCATATTATAAGTACCTACCTATATATAGACTATATGGCGATTTTACGCGATTTAAAATCGGACTCACGCGGTGTTTTTACAAGAGAACGTCTAAAAGGATATATTTTACTATTCAACAATAATCTGTTAGTAATGCGAGTTTCTAAATTATTGCTATCCATCGTGTTGTGGCTATTATAGAGTTGGAAGATTTCCGGGAGCCTAACTGGGTGGGAGCTTCCTTTAATGCAGTAGAATGAACGCGAATATGGAAAATTTAACACTACCCAATCAATTACTATTTATTTAACGTTATGTTCTCTAATGTAATATCTTAATAAGTATACATTTTCGTTCATAAAAATGTAATTAATATAATTAGATAATTCTATTATAAGTGAAAACAAAATAAGTCTTAATTTTCTTTTAGGAACTATAGTTTAATCTCATATAGACACGGGGCTAAACAATTATTAGCAAATCCCAATCGACATGTTACGTCCACACAATTTACCATTGATAAGGTTTATGGGGTGTAATGAATAGGTTAATAGTACAATTATTGGTCCACTATATGGACTGTTGTAGTAGGTATTAGCATTACAATATTCGCGACGATTAGCGTTTTAATCGATGTAAACTGATTGTATTACCACCTATAAGTACCTATATATAGACTTTAGTGATTTCATGCGATTTAAAATCGTAGCTCACGGTGTTTTTATAAGAAACTTTTCAACGGATATATTTAAAAGTTAAATTTATTCTAAAAGGAGCTACTAAATTATTATCCCCCGTTAAAGGGTTGAATGATTTCCGGGAAGGTAACAGACTCAGAATTTCTTCCTGAAATATTCCTCGGGAATAACCGTGAATATCGAAAATACCAAATCAATGACAATTTGTTAATCATTATTTTATCTAATTACATACCTCAATTAATTAGATAGGTATTAACATATCATTAAAATAAATATATAATTTACGTAGTACGAAATTTAAAATTTCATCTCACAAAAGAACCAATTTTCTACTAGAAACTAGCTCATACGAAATTGATGATCAGAGCATTTTATTTACTATAAAAAACGTGTCATTTAGACATTACACACAACAAAAGTAAAATAAAAAAAAAACACTTCAGTGTATAATTAAATAAATACTTATATTCTTCGCTCCACTCAGAATATAAAAATATTTATTTTTATTGTTTTATATTCCTGGGAACGATCCCGTTCCCGTAAGTTTCTAGGAATTTTCGAGAATATTCCCGAACCCAAAAGTTTCCAGAAGGACCAACCCTAAACCTAGGTTTTCAAAATGCTGAATTAAAAATATTGTTCATTTTGGTCGACCGAACATCAGCGGATAGAACGTAACACTTGATACGATCGCATAAAAGTGTTCAATAATTTATTTTTCTCGTTTGATTGTTTAATTTTGTGTTTTATGTTTTTTCACTCATTTTACATTGAGTAACAATATGATTAAGCAGTAGACTAAATTTTAAAATTTTAAATATTCAATATTATAATCTACTTTACATATTATGTTGTTGGCTCATAGGCGCAACTAACTCAAATATTTTTGAGCTGAAGTTTCACAAATAATAACCATACTGGGGGTATTCGCTGCATACTTACTTCATCTCATAGTATACCTACATATCATATCATAGGTGCCAGGTAATCGAAACTTGTGTATTGTTATAAATATTATTTTTATTTTAGATTTTGAGCGGAGCGAGTAAGCTAATGGTTTTAAAATAGTGTTTTTTTTTTATCCTGTATACAAAATTTCTACTAGATAAAGTGCTTCGATTTCAACATTTAGTATCTAATCTTTTAGCAAATTGGATCAAGATGGTACTTTAGAGAGGTCATTTTTCGATTTTCTCAATAGTTATTTAATGTCACGAGAAAAACTACTAAAAATTACGAAAAACCGCTTAAAATGTGATTTTAGTTTCTAACGATTTGTCTATCACCGTAGCAACGAATAAAAAATTATATTATAATATTAATTCTACTTATAGGCTATAATAAATAATAAAAATTAAACAAATCCAGGCTGATAAACCGTCTCCGCTCAGAATCGTTTTTCTAATACAGTGATATTATATCATTGAATTCAAGTTTAATACAATCCATTATATACATTGTCCCACTTGTAACCTACTATACAGCAGAGCGACATCCACTTACCCGCTTTTTTTTTTAACAATATTTGATAATGACAAACAAATAAATTTCAAAATTCTAAATGCATACCAACTTTGGGGATAGTACATTGTTTGGCAATTTCACGATTTTTTCCGTGTTGTTGATGGATTTGTCGTTGGTTTTGGTGTCTTTGGCATTGGTGTCGTTGGTATTGGCTTTGTTGGCTCTGGAGTTTTTGGTCTTCTTTTTATATTCGGTGACGTTTTTCTGAAACTTTTCTGTCTACCTGCAACAAAACCAATCATGAGTCCTGTAACCAGGCCTGCACCAAACCGATACATTGTCTTGCTGGCAAGTTGCAAATTCAATATTATTGTATTTTTAACCAGATGATGTTAAAATTGTAAAAAAAAAATTGTTTACAATAAATGAATAGTGTTTTATACGCGTTGTATTGATTTATATTTTTGTTTATTGGTAGAAAACGTTTTAATAAACATACATCATAAACAGGTGGCCTACATAATACTATTTTGTTAACGTCGTTTAAAGTTTAAAATACAATGTTCAATAATGAACATTACTTAATATACAGAAGGTCTTAGATTAGGTCTTAGATTCAGTAAAATTCGTTCAAATTTGACTCTAACAGGAAATTCATGGTTTCATATCACGAAAAACGATTTACTAGAAATACGGAAAGAAACAGAGGGTGGTTGCCGATAGGGGTCCTGCAACAATCACTTGAACGCGTGTTGTACAATCTGCGCCCCATTGTTTCTGTGCCGTTTACCGGCTACAATATTTAAAATATAGGTACCTACCATAAGAATAATATTTATTATTTCATTAAATGATATTTCAGGAATATTCAAAACAATTTAATAAAAGAAGTACGTAATATTAATTGTTAAAAAAGGCAACTTTTTTTTTTTTGTTATCTAGGAACATAATTGAGCTAAAAGTATAATATGTATAAGATATAAACTCGATCCCATTTTCCTTCATTTTCTTCAGGAATAGTATTTTTTATTTGTGGTTTATATTCTATAATATTGATAAATGTGTGCGTGAAGACTTGGTGTCGTTTTTTTGTCAGTATGTCAAACAAATTTCCCTTCAGGCCAACTTCAGATGTATTCATAAGTTTTACACTGCCGCCGCAGAATCGTAAGTTATACATCTGATTTTACCGGTACTCTCCATTATCGATCCGATAACAGTCCATTGTCAAGCACCTATATAGATGTAAATAGGTTGTCTATCACTGGTGATCGCAGCTAGTGACAAGGTCAAAAGGCGGTTCCAAATAGTATTTCATTTTTATTTATACAGACTAAAGTAGAATATAGAAATGTTGTTTACTTAAGTATAATGCGATTTCACTTTTAACTCCGTGTTGTTTTTGTATCTTTGTTGAGTCAGTTTCGATGAATAATTTGGTATCGCTGGATTTGACCGGTTATTCGCACATTTACAATTAACTTGCACACTCTTCATTATATTGGTCTGACCATGGTACCTGATACCATCACTAAAATAAACGTTAATCGTAACATAATTTGTGTAGGCATTATACTATTCATTTTTGGTTTTAACGTTAATATCGCTGAATATAAATGAAATTACGATGGATTGAATCATGTTTTTTAAGCGTTGTATTTATTTGTGTATTGCTAGATAAAAA
Source organism: Sitobion miscanthi (assembly GCA_008086715.1). Lineage (NCBI taxonomy): Eukaryota > Metazoa > Arthropoda > Insecta > Hemiptera > Aphididae > Sitobion > Sitobion miscanthi. The sequence goes on from CM017803.1 coordinate 29,594,089, forward strand.
TATAATAAACGTTTATCATAAACAGGTAACCAACAAAATACTATTACGTTTACGTCGTTAATGTTTAAAATACAATTTTGAAAATCAAAACGGTACTAATTTACACAAACGTTTTATATTTAGTAAAATTCGTTCAAAATTTGACTTTGACAGAAAATTAATCGTTTAATATCCCGAGAAATGATTAACTAAAAATTCGATAAGAAACAGAGACTGGTAAGCCAGTAGAGGTTAACAATTAGTGGTGGACTGAAAGTACTTCGACCCAACTAAAAAGGATTTTAGCGGCCCAAAATCTAAATATATTTGTCTAATATTTTCAAAAAATTCCCAAAAATATTCGTGCTTCAGGATTGTATATTACGTAAAAGTGAATCATTCGAAGTGAATATATTATTGTTTATAATTGTAAATTTGCAATTTTACATAGTTTATTATACAAATTAGTATACAATATTTTTTTTATTGAAAGTATAGATAGCATAATAAGGCCTTGGTGGATTTCTCCCATCTTATACCTACTCAGGCCACTGTCAACAATCATTTGACTACTTCTTATACCTTGTAAATTCTACACCTCATTATTTCACCATTGTTTAATCGGCTACAACATTTTACTGTAACAACAATATTTATTATTCATTAATGGATATTTCAAAAATTATTAATAAAAAAAATACGGAATATTCAACAGTTAAAATTTTTATTAACTCTGCAAAGTAATTAATTATGTAAATAATTATAAAATAATTATGTATGTATGTACTGCAATAGATATAAATTTGATCCCATTTTCCCTTAATTTTCTTTTGGAATAGTACGTTGTTTTTGTTGTTTCTTTTGCAAAAGTTTTACACAATAAGTGTGCGTGTAGGCTGGTGTTTATTTTGAGTTAGTCTTTCAACAAAACAAACTTCTCTTCAGGATGGTATCAGATGCATTTATAAGCTTTTAATGGATTACACTGCAGAATCGTAAGTTTTATACCTGGTTAGGTATAAAACAGGTAAGAGTCAGGCAAGAGCCTCTTGACGTACGATTGGCGCAATATATTTTTAACCGAATTCAACGGCGATAATGGTGATTTTAAATAGGGGAATGTTTAACAAAAATATGAAATTATGTTAAAATATGCAAATAATGTCAAATATTATGTAAAAATATGTAGTATTGTAGTATCCACCATAGCTTAAAACATTCAGATAGTTCTGAAACATATTTCTATACAGGAATCATTCGATTACCATCACTCATGATAAATATTATGTCAACTCGATAATAAATTAATAATATTGCTATACCTATTATTGATATTAAATTATCTTAAACCGACCAACCCCATCGGTTTATCTGAAATAAGAGACAACGTACATTAGAGATATCTTCAAACTTTTATCTGTCGTGTCTTAACAATATCAGTAACAATGAGGTTAATGTTTTCTACACTGATCAAAATTTGTTAACATTTTAAAGTTTTTATGACTTCGCCGGAAAGCTGATACGCTGATGAGACTATATTTACATAATTTTTTTTTCGAAAATTTGATTATCCGAGTAAATGTAAGCACATAGATACTTTAAAAATAATCGACCACATGATTATTGAAATCGATACAGGCAATCTGACATTTTTAAGCTCATTTATTTTTCAAACGAAAGCGACATCCTGTCAAAACTATTAGCTTTCTTTTAATATTCACCACTTAACCCAATATTTTATATTTACAATTTTACATATAAGAATTAGTGCATAAAATAAACTACTTACTTAAATATAATATGCTGATAGTATTAATGATAATTATAATAACATGTAAATTAAAATTAATTTTTCATCGTTCCAAAAATATTACGTCGGCGATATTCGTATACACAATTTCAATTTTGATAACATTCAAGTGATACCCCCACAGTATTTAGAGAAATAATATTTTGTCATTCAGTGAAATAAAGCTATTAAAACCGATAAAAAGACTTCTTATCGGAACCATAATATTTTATGATTTAGTGACCTAACCTTAATTACTTACCTAAGGTGGTGGTCATTTAAATGCCTAACAACACAATACTGCGGACACATTTCAAATGTTTAGCACGTTTATATTAATAATAATAATGTAAATTTATTTAAATATTGTAAACTGCAACAAACACAAATATTAAATTTGCGGTACAATTAGAACTCATCGTTTCATTAGTATCAGCTCTGTATATTATATTATATATCTACTCGCAATTTTAATTTGCACTGTGTAGTAGATAATATTTCACACTGAATCCAGTACGCCTGAGGTGCACTATCAATGTCTTACATTGTCTTAGATTATATGTAGAGGGGTGAGCAAAAAAGTTAGAGAGCTCCAGTTTCCCACGCTATTTGTGACTATGCAGTACGCTCTGTTTCTGTCTCTGAGAAAAGACACCTAAAAAAAAAGTATATTTATGTATATCACCATAAGGTTTTCGGTTTTATAGACACTTCACATTTCATACATCTCATAGGTGCAGTTCATTTATATATTATACTAGCTGCAGTGTTTGTATGAAATATAATGGTTTCGAGAATACAATTATTGTTCCGATATTACGATTGAATAATACGCGTAGGGTTGCACAATAATCGCATAAGATATTATCCAGGGAGGAGGACCCTTCAACCTGTAAACGCAGTATAATACCTAATATAATATTATGATAATATGTTATGGGTTGAGTTTGCGTTTAAAATGTTAAAGCCGCTGTGTGGCGAGTACAATATAATATACTATATTAATTGTGCGCAAAGTGAGCGAGACTTGAACCGTATGCACCGAATTCATATCGAAACGTCATCGCTTCATATATTAGTATATAATATAGCGTTCAATTATCATTGGTACATGTGCCGCACCTATGTGTATAATTATACACACAACTTGTGCAATTCGAGTCGTATTATTCGTATACCGCCGATGAAATAATACGGACACGCTGACCGCGGCAGACCAACTGCAGACCGATTGGGTGAGTACAGCTTAGCCTGATGCAGTTTGCAGCAATACGCCCTATTGAGCTCAGATCCGATCAATCGAACTATATGCGAGAACCCCCCCCCCCCCTAAAAAAAATAAACAAAAATACGATACCGTTGAGCACTGCGCAGAAGTATGACGCGTACAACGTTGTTATAATATTTATTTACCACACATCAAAGTACACTACTATACACATGAGTTGAAAAAATATTTTTGAGAAAAAAAAAATCGAATTTCGTGCATGTAATATATTAAATTGTAGGTACAACGGTGTCAGAAACGTCGAGTGCCTACACGATAACTATAAACACCCTTTCAGCGGTCCCTGGAATATACATAGGCCTGGTACTATGATATGAACGATTATTTCATAAGACGCGTAGATACATATTATGCCACCGGTCACCGGATCGTAGACTTCACCACGAAAATAAAATAAAAAAAAATTGAACGTTCTCAATCGGACATCGCCGAACAGATCAAATTCTGGCCATTGCCGATACGTCATATTTAGAAGTTAAAAAATTTATCAGCGAATTATCCAACCGACGCATTACGTCCACCGCGAGAATTTATCAACGGTATTATGGTTTATGGTGCGGAATGAATAAATGTGTTATTATTATTCACCGTGAGTTCTAAAATGCATAATATTTTGTAGAGTTCGTCTTCAAAACTCGGGTTACTCGCCTGACACTAATTTCTTATCCGGAGCACCTAATTAATTCGACGGTATTATATTATAAGGTATTATAATTCGTGTTGTATTACAGCCACAGCGGGTTAGCACGCGTATTACGATGACAAACGACATTTTTTTAAGGAAATCGTTGCGCACGTTTTAACTGCAGAAGATCACTTGTTTTTTCATCCGTGTACCTATACGGTACAAAACTGTATAATATATACACGTTTATAATAACTGTCAAACTGGAAATGAAACTTTTAACAGGTGTTGCTCGTTAATGACTTATTATTGTTAATGCGAAATACATAAAATAAACTTTTTAAATTAAAAAAAAAAAACAAATAATAATAAGAATAAATAAATGGTAACAAAAATTATTAGAAGAAAGTTTTCGTACCCACTATTATAATAACAATGTTTATAAAACTTTATATCATTATATTGTATATACTGTACCTAAGGATATTATGGGCGACAGACATTTTAGCGATTTATTACTTGATAAAATGGTAATTGTTGACTCATTTCTATCGCAAATTGTGATGTAAACTATCTAATATTCAACACGCAGCATTTACCTTAAAAATATTTTAAATACAGACTTTTATGGAACATTTACCATCCACAGTACCAAAGGTGAAAGAAGATCCATTTATGTTTGCGCTGCAGGAAATCAAAATCCTTTTACGAGCAAGTGATTTTATTTAAAATGTTGAAATCAAAAATCAAATAACTACCTACCTATAGTTTTCGAGTTATAGAACTTAAAGTTATAAAAAATTTTAAAAAAACTAAATAAAAGGGCGCGAGCATACTTTGTGAATCATTTCGTGTGTGTGGAGTGTAGGTGTATAAAATAAGTTAAATAATGTTATTATATTTAATTCTTTATATTTATCACGATCGTCCACTCTCATATTATTATATACCAATACCCAGAAAATGTATACATTATTATTATGTATCACTGTGTTATTATTGTAACAACGAAAAGTTTACATATTGTTCGTGTTAACTATGCTAAGTTAACACTCAATTTACAGAAAGGCAATAATTTATCGTCAAAATAAAGTTTGAAATGTATGTGTCACGTGCATAATAAGGTTTATGTCGATTCTTTCGACTGTTAAGAAAAAGTAATTTTAGATTTTAAGTCCAAGATTTCCAGGTCAAGAGTATCGTCCAAATCGTTTGAAATCAGTTGTAAGACATTTTAAATAACGTAACAGAAATCATGTGACATTTAAATTAGTACTATTTATAGCCTGTAATATTCTTAAAGTCAATTAAAAAAATTCAGATAAAATTAATAAATTCGTCATTAAGTCAAAATGTAAATCGCGGAAATTCTAATTCCTCGAAAAACGTCGACAGTATCTAGATCAACTACTTATCTGGTAGTTTTTTTTTTTTTTAAACGAAAGCATTTTGCATTAAAAACAAAAATGCAGTTGAACTTAAAATATGCATTTAAATACATACTGCTTAGATTCCAATCGCCATGTGTACGTAGGTATGTGATAATATTATATAGTTATATAACCTTCCGTGATGGTATTTAAATCAAAAATTATTTTTTTTTGAGATAAGGGTCTTGTTAGTCACCATCCGTATAATTTGTGGTTTTCAAAAATAAAATGTACCGCATAATATTATGGGACGTATACTTATTGCGTCCGGGAAACTTGACTTTCTTTCTTCTCGGTGAATCTATTCGTTAATAGTCGTTTTTATAGTTGTCACTTATTACGTGTATGATTACTAACCATTACCTAGGCAGTGTTTCAATAAAAAGAAATTTAATTTTAATAGTGCGATCACGAATCTTGTCGATTTATCGAGACTTGTTTCAGACTGAACCAATCCGTTAACGCTCCGCGGACAGGCAAGTCCTAACTGCGTTGCATTTACCTCATCTTGTATTTCAAACCAGTCAATGGACTCTGTTAAGATTGCTTCTACTTTTGAATAGAAATTCGTTGGTTTTTGGTAAAGCTATGATTCTTCGACGGAATTAACGTATACATTGGCGTCGATTATGCATATGTCAGTACCAATTTTTAAATATATATCTGGCATTCTCGCCAATCGTAAAATCCTTTACTTACTTACAAGTATCGGCTCTGGTGAAGTACCGGTATAACCGGTTTGTAAATGAATTTAAAGAAGCTCCCGATTCCCAATAATAGTGAAAGGGCTCTGGTTAGAAAACGGGTTTTGTTTGGTATGGTTTCAGTCCCTGCTGTAAGATAAGATCCACCCGTTAATTGGAAGTATTGAAAATAGCATCCTATATATATGAAGTAGCTCGCTTTTTTTTTTCGACGACGATGACGTATTATAGCGAGTGACGGGAGTCAAAAGAGTGACGGTGCATCGAGTTACTAATATATACCGTAGTTGCAGTATCGCGTATAAAGGATAATACGCGCCGAGAATTCCAAATAATAAATAAATTATGATGTAATTCGCCTACGATATCATTAGGTATAGTAATAATTATAATAATAATAAATGATATCGCGTTATTGCAAAATCACGATTGAATCACAAACGTAGTGGATATGGGTGGCTAACCTACACACTCGTCGGGTCAGTATAATATTAAAACGAACAGAGTAGTAGGTAATCAGTCGGGGAAACGAGATTTTCCGTTCGCATGACTACGACGGTCGTGTGATGATGTACGCGAAACAACAATAATAATAATAATAATAATAATAGCATACTGGTGATGCTGCAGTGTTTTGATGGCGCGTGTATAAATTATTATTGTTGTTATCGCATATTTCATGCTTACCTACCTGTTTTGAATTTTAGCGAATCACAACAATAATAATAATAATAATAATAATATCATACGATATACGGTAGGCGCGTTTCGACGTGATAATAATATTGTATTGTCACAGCTACAATAACAGAACACGACTATGCAGACAACGGTCCGGAGGTGCGTTAAAACGTCATAATAATGTGGGGCGCACAGCGTTTCCAAACGAAAATATTCAGTGGCATTTTCGAGCAGGGCTTGAAACCGTAAATGTTTTTTCCTATTTCGATTTCGGTTTCGGTTATTGGTATTTACTTTTTCCGATTATGAATTCGATTTCATTTTCGGTTTTGATTGCTGGTATTGGTTTTTTCAATTTTGTTTTCGGTTTTGGTTTTTAACGGTTTTAACTGGTATTTAAAATCGGTATCAAATATCGGTTTAAAGTCCTGTTTGCGAGTGTTCTTTTTCTAGTTCTAGCGCAGTGTTTTGATGGACGATCATAATTATATTGTATACTCTACATAATATTATTATTTTACACGCTCGTCATGTTTGGTAGTCATATTATATACCTAGGTAATCGCGGTTATAATAGGAAACTAGCGGTCAACTCAAAATACATTTCGCCGGTGTCCATCTAGGAATATTCTCTGGCTGGTTTTTCTGGTTCTAGGTAAATAAAGTCTGGACAACTCGGGTACAGCGCTATAACGGATGAATATTTACAACTGCTGTTTTTAAATAAAAAAAACACATTTCATTGTAAAAATATATGTATATGGGAATGTATAGGACATAGGTATATTATGCATATATGTTATATTATATTAGATGTGGGCCGGTCTGTTTGACGTCCGAAAAATCAAACTGAACGTAAGTTTTTTTTGAAAGTCGATTCTCTAGTTTTAATAATACCTAACGAGCTAGAAAGTTAAAATTCTACGATTGTTTTGAATTCCGAAAAAAATTGATCACGATAAATATACCGAACAAAAGGCTTAACAAAATACGTTTCCTGTGTGTACTTTTAAACTTTTATATTCTCTATTTTTCTGTTTTATCGATGAAAATAATATGTTTATACTGTATAGTATAAATACTTGTTTATTATTTTTATCAAACCGATTAATAGTAAACGGATTCAAGTAAGATACGACCGATTAGTTTGAAATTGAATACCTAGTATTCAATTGGTTATCTCAGACTGACATTAAGCCAAAAAGTTTGATTTTACATTTAATAGGTATTCAAGAACTTGGTTTTGATTCAGTTAGGTATTATCACAATTTTGTATGGTATGATTCGGTTCAATGAAATGTTCGATTCAAGTTTGACATCACACTAAATTATCCGTGATCGATTTGACATACTATTAAAAAGTTTGGTTCGAGACCATACTTTTGAGTTCGATCCACCTCTAATAATATATGTATATACGGTAATACCAACAATATAATATTTTGTAAATTTAAATTTCTAGGTTATCAATATTTAACTCGTCTGTCAACGTAGTTGTAGTACTTACAACCATGGTCCTAGAATATTACATTAATAAAATATCAGCATGTCGTACCTATTCCGTTCGTCCTCTAAATTATCAGGCGGTAACCTGCAGCAGCGAGAACTACAACCGTATAATATCATACGTGTTATACAGTTAGTGATAACATAAAAAAAATTTGTTTTACATTTATTATAAAGTTTTAGAGACTAGGAATTTCAGCCGTGAAATGATTATTACACCCACACGTCGTCGGGGCGCGCGCGCTCAGTGCGGGTGTTTAATTTTCTCGCACGTGTTTTTCGAGACCATACCGTTTTTTCCGCGGAATTTTCAATATCTCGCCAAACTTTTCCCACAGGGTTCATATTATACTATATAGGTACATCTGGGACACGGTCCCAGGCATGTGTTTCCCGGCACAACACGCGCTAATATATATACGACCCACCACTCGTATTATTATGGCCGGAGGCGCACGTAAACATGCGAAATTTTTCCGGAAAATTTATCATCGCCTAATGCGAAAACGTCAGAGGCCAAAAACGTTTCCGGCAGACGATGTATATGTACCTAAGTATGTGTAAGTACTGTATATTTATATCAAGCGTGTAACCGACCACTTTGCCGGCCGCCGCCGACGAGGGCGTAATGAACGCACAAGACGTTCCCGCAGATCGGATGTGTCGATGATGAATAAATAAAACTTTGAACTGATACCGGTGCTTAAAGACAATAAATTACCATCGAACGCATTTCGAGCGCAAACAAAATTTATTTTCCGATCATCTATATACATATTATATTACTTAGAAGCTGCAGATATCTATTTGTACTGCCGTGATCGATTTTATTTTTTTACATGTCGAATAATATACTCGTCGGAGTACGTCGGTCGGTGGACTTGAGGGGAGTGAAAAGCCCTCCCAGAAAAAGTGACTCTATAGTCACCCCCTCCCACAAAAAAAAACAATTAGAAAAGTTTTTAGTCCTTCCCCTCCCCCCAACTTTAATTTCACTAAATGTCCGCTTATGCGTCGCTAGGCAATACATTTTTTCGATTAATTTTCCTTTTGTTTCGTCTTATAAATAATAAATCATTGTAATCAAAATGATTTGTGCATTTCTCAACCCATATACGCATAATATTATCATTATATACACAAATATACCCGGCAATGCAAGGTATATAATAAATCTTATTAGAACCTGATACAATAACAACTTCCATAAAACTAGAGCTCTGACATGAGACTACGTGAGTGTAATATCCTAACAACTTGTACGAAATCATTGTCTTTATACAACGAAATTAATTTTTGAAATTTTAAATCAACAATACTCGAGAAAAGGTTTAATGGTTGCAGATCCTAGTAGGGGTGGTTTCAACGCCTTCATACCCTTCACCTTTCCGCCAGTTGATATTACAGAGTCTAGGACTGACAGTGTCGCTTATAAGTATAGGATGGTTTATTCGGCTGAAGTCTAGTCAAAATTAAAATCAAAACGATTTTTGGTTGTCGATTTATTGTAATATTTCGTTAGGTACTTTAGGAATATGCTTCAGATAATTATAATATTAAATTCCTATACACGCGTAGATGGTAAAGGGATGGTAGTTAATAGGAAATCAGCTACACGTTTTGTAACTGAAGGATTACAAGAAACTGAAGCGATGACTCAAGTGGTAGCAGTGCAATCGGGGATAGTGAGAAAAAAATTGTTTAAATGTATCTCATTTAAGGCAGGAAAGTGACAAAACATTTCTATCTGTTGTACTAAACGCATCGAGCAAATACTATGTTTGTTATAGTGGTTAAGTTATCATTATAATATTAACAACTACTTGAACGACTCAAACATTTTGATTTTTGAAGTGTCTCATTGTAGACCACTCATGGTTCATAATGAAACCCATGTTATTCTTTTATGTTATCCTAAAATAAAAATATATCTAATAATAAACATAAGTATTTTAAATTTATAAACTTGATGTGGTATTTAAAAATCATAAAAAGCATAAAGTTATGTACAGTGTATATACATAAAAATTTGTAGATAAATAAGAAAAAAAAACAAAAAATATATTTTTCCATCGATTTTATATTGTCTCATAAGTCATAATTATTTAACCCCATTTGATTTTATTCGCATTCTCAACTATAAGTAGGTACACGCTGACGTTAATATAGTGATTTGATTATTGCGTATTTAAAATATAGACAACTTAACGTTAAAAAATTAATATTATGAATATTAAATATACAACATTTTTCATATCATTGATACAAAAATACTAATCAATTAATTAATAGAGTTAAAACTACTTACGAAAAGCTTCCAAATAAAAACTTTACTTCATCAAAAACCAATTTTCTCGAACTTTTATCATTCGAAAATTATAAAATAAAATTATCTGTCGAAGATAAAAATATATAACACTACCTACCAACCATTATATTATTATCTTATCGCTATAGCTAATTTGAGTAGCTCACACATTTTGACAAAAAAAAAAAATCGAATAATTTTTTTTTACTTGTATTGACTAACCTATCCACCATGCGTTGTTATGGAATTTTTGTTTAAATATAAGAAAATAATATATTTAAATGTATTGTTTGTTATTCAAAATATATAGAACAAAAGCGAGGTAATGTTTGTAGCTTATAAACTCAAAAACTACTCGACTGATTTTGACGAAAGTTTCAGTGATCGTTTTTGGAGATATCAGTAAAGTTTGGAGAGTAGTTTGAACCACGTTTGAGAACATACCAAGTGTGATGACATTCGGCCGAATTAGTTCACAAAGCGATGTACACCAATGCCGATTTTCCCGTGAACTGAGGTGCACTAAAATAAAGATAAGCCGATATAAAGCCGTATTTAATGTTTGTCCGTTTTTTCCCGACCAAAGAAGCGGTATATGTAACTAGTATAATAATATTTAAATAGGCAAAATATACCTCTTTATTTGTTCCACGAACTAATTAAAAATGTATATAAACTTTTTTCAAACTGATTTTGGGTAAGTTAATATTTTTTTCCCATTAAAACTATTTAAACTTGGCGAATTAAATGTGTTATTTATTAAATTAAAACTCAACGATCCGCTGATCACTTGACTTATCGATTTAGTTGATTTTTATTAACTTTATAAACATTGGATATAATATTAATATTGTCCGTTCCCTAGCCATTTCGTTATCCTATCTATATGCATAATTACCGCTGAAGTTACTTAAAATATTAATAAATAATATATGCACGTTGATCCACATTTCTATAGATTGCCCAAAAATATAATATTATAAAAGTACCGTAGGTACTACCTTCCTTAAAAATACCTAACAGTTATAACTATATTAGTTGTAATATTTTGTCTACTTGTAAATATTATACATCAAACAAATCCTAATACAAAGGTAAATAATTAATGTTAAAGAAATAATAATCAGGAAAGTACACAAAAATGCCTTATACAGCTCTAACTAGTTCAAAAAGTTTCCCTGATTACCTACATTCCAAAAACAATATTTAATATTTTGGAGAAAGATAGAAAAATAATACATACAAAGGTAAATTATGAAAATGATCACGTTCATAATAATAATATAATATAAATAATATAATGTAATATAATACTATGTGTATTAGGTCGCTGCGGGTTTATATAATAATAATAATAATATGTCCTCCGCCACTCAATTTTATAACACAATATGTTCGTATTGCAAACGTTATTGCGTATTAGGGACCGGCACAGTAGTTGAATCGTTTTATTCCTTGTATTTATTTGAAAAAATCTCATTTCTTTCCTTTCCACCGATCCCCTTGAGTTGAACATCGCAGACCGTCTGTATGACATAATTTCATCCGAACCATTATATATTATATATAATGTAATATAGAGATTGATGGACGGTATAATATGAGTTTTGCAAAAGTTTTCTGTCTCTGTCGATTCAGAAAAAAAGGGAAAATACCGTCATTACATTGTATATTAATATATTACATTATATAATATATATGTGTATATGTGTATGTGCATTGTTATTGAGGAATAGAGATTTTATATTTGTTTGTACCTACCTACTTTCAATCGTACATAGGTTGTACATGGCCTCACAAGTCTAATCGATTTAATATAATATTGAGTTTTCAATGAAAATTGAAATGCATCGATCACATTGTAATACCTAACCGTGGGGGGGGGGTTTGACTAAGTTTTTCCTAACTTTTTAACTCGACTAGTCAAAAAAAATCCGTCATCATGGAGGTCCATAATATATGGGTGGGTTCTGTAAATGTTTCTTTCTCTGTCGATTCAGAAAAAAAGAAAATAATCATCATTACATTGTATATTTTAATTTCATAATATAATTTATGAGCGTGTTTGTGTGTCTGTGTACTATTATTGAAGAATAGAGATTTTATACTTATTTGTATCAACTTTCAATCGTGTATATCGTCCACACAAGTCTAATCGATGTAATATATTATTGAGAGTTTTTTATCAAATGCGTCAGTCACATTTCAATAACTAATTGCGCAAAGGGTGTGTGTGTGTGTGTATGTGTGTGTGTGTGTGTGTGTGTGTGTGTGTGTGTGTGGTGTGTTGTGTGTGTTGTGTGTGTGTGTATAGTGAAGGGAGCTAAGTTTTTTCGAACTCTTTAACTCTACTAGTTCAAGAAAATCTGCTGTAACGACTAATAAGTATTTCCAGTTAATATGTAAAATAGTACGTTAATTAAAATCATACTTGAACATTTCTAAAACTATAGTTAATACTAATTAGTTATTAGTTTTTCGTTTAATCAATCCCAGTACCTTTATAAAATTATTTGAACAATTTTAATATTTAACATAAACAAATAAAATATATTCCTTGATTTAATCATTTATAATTGACTCAACCATTTAATTACTATCGAAACCCCGTCACAGCTGCAGCTAATGTACAATGATATAAGGAATACTAGCTATTATAGTAAAGGGATGAATTTTTTACAAATTTTTTTACTCATGACTTAAAAAGAAATTAAAAGTTACACAACCGCTAAATGTGAGACCTCCTGTGGTATTTGAATAAAAAAAATGAACTGTTATCTCTTTAACTGAATTCAGTTAATATTTTCTACATATTAACTTTAAACTGTTAATAATAATAATATAATATACTGTTAGCAATATTGACTTATATAGCCTAATAGTTGCCTAACGTTCTTAACATTAGTTTAACATAGCTCAAATTGATTATTTTTATTAATTTTTCATATTTTCTTGATTGTATTAATTACATTGACTCATAGTCGTGTCTATGGTGGCAGCCTAGGGTGCCTGGGCTGCCCCTGCCACTTTTGAAAGGCGCCGGTCAACCGAGTTTTATGTCAGAAGGGTTACAACATTTATTTTTTTTTAAAACTTGATTTTTTTGTGCGTATCGTTATAATTACCATTTACTTACTTTCCTGACTTCCAAAATCGAAAAAACCTACTATAAAGACTTTAGACAGACGATGACGGTACGGTACGCATCTAGGTATTATTTTTGATTTGTAGCTAGGACGCTAGGTGGTGTAATCCAAGGCTGTAGATGAATAATATTTTTGAAGTTACTGTAGATTATTATTGTAAATAGATAATTTAGACTTTTTTTAAATTATATAAATATTTAACTGTGGAAGGGGGGGGGGGGCTTAAAAAAATACAGCTTAGGGTGTATAGGGCTTTTTTCGGTTCACTAAGGCCGATCATTAGCTAGACTGCCCCTGCCGATAAAGTCTAGTCACGCCTAAGCATTGACTACAACTCAACTTGTAAACCAATAATATGATTATTGGTTAGTGTTTACCAGTTGTAACCTGTATGTAGTTGCCTTCAAACTACACGACACACGACGTGGCTTAATTCATAATTGTTGTAATAATAATAATACGGGAAATGGTTACGCATCGATACAATGTGATAGTCATATAATATACTATGAATATGATCAAGTCAAACTACTTCAGTCGATTATACTACATACAGTTATTATACACAGACGTGTTTGATCCGTATCCATATTTATTTAAATATTATATTATACAGGTAGCTATAACTACTGACGGAACGCACTATATTCTTTCACATTTACGCGACACGACCGCGACGTGTGTTGTAGGTCTCGATACAGCTGTCCATAATGTTATTATATTATATTATGCGAATGCGTTTACTTTAATATTTCGTCTCGGCGCAATATCCCCGTAGTCGACTGCCACGGGTATGCCCCAGGGCATCGGTGGCCACGTTTTAGCGTGGAAAAAATGTTTTTCCTCTTTAAGAGGCGCTCAGTGGCGATACTAACTTTTGAATTCCAAATGGAAACCGCTATTTTTGACTGCGGTTTATAACTCGCGCTCGTGTTTATGAATCTCCCGGGATTATCGCAATCATATTTTGAACGAGTGACTCTCTCGAGCTATTTCCGTTTAAAGTTTTTGAAGTGGGGCGGAAATGACACGGCGCGAGATAAAGGAATGTTTCTGTTTGGCACCGTCCTGTCCGTCCCACCACCAGCGAGAACTCGACACTTGCGTGTGCCGCAAATGTCGGAAAATTACGTCGTGATGTTCTTTTCAATCATATATATATATATATATATATATATATTATATTGTATTATAGTTTGTAGGTACCTATGCACATCTTTTCGAACAAACTATTCCACTAGCCGTTTGTAATAATATTATTATTATTATTACTATTGGTAGCGATACGCGCGTTGTTGATGCATTTGCTCGGACCAATATTGTCTTCAGAAAAAAGTTGGTCAAAACATTTGGAAACGCTTTATAATATTACTGTTATCATATTTTCATACCTAGATGTAAAAATAACAGCTGAAAACACGGATGTAGATTTATTAGGCAAAATATTAAATCGCCATAATATAACTATCTTTTATCAGTCAAAATTATTAGTCCATAACTACCGTTTCCAAACGAATTTTTATTTTAAAACCTGTTTAAGAAAATGCAATTTCTCACCAGCGAGAACTCGACACTTGCGTGCGCCGCAAATGTTGGAAAATTACGTCGTTATATTCTTGACGATTGTATATAAATATATTGTAATACGGTTTGTATAGGTACCTACACATATTTCCGAACAAACACTAGCTGTTCATAATATTATTAGTACCATTGTTAATGGTATGGGTTGTTGATGAATTTTCTCGTGTCAATCGTCTATAGTTAAAACTTAAAAATGTAAAATATGTCGACAAAATTTGGCATATTTTTATATATACTTATATCTTAGAAAGCAAAACCAAACAGATAATACCGATGTACATTCATAAGGAAATTATTTAATCGCCTAATTAATTATTATATCATAAAATAAATTATTATCGTTTATCTATTCGAATTAAGAAGTCTGATGACCGCCGTTTCCAAATTTTTTGAACCTGTATATGTTATGGTTATTTTTCTTTTAAAAACCGTTTAAGAAAATACATTTCGACTTATCATCAATATAATAATATATATTGCAAACAACATTTAATGATGCGAACTCACTCAAGTGATTAAAAGTCTAATAAACGTATTAACGACCAGTTTATTCGTACGAGCATAATATACGTTATATAGTCAATAATTAGTCATTGTTTAAAAATAAATGATATTTTTTACTTAAATTGTTTATGTATATTTTTACAAGTATATGGATGTATATATTTATAGACTTTTTTAAAGTGCTGTAAGAAAAAAGTTTTATAACGATTTTTTTTTCTTAAAATACTATTAAGGACACTAAAAGTTTTACAAAGTTTCTCGCAATATAAAATATATGTGTGTGTTCGATTGAAAATAGGGCGTATGTTGTACTTTGGTTATGTCAAAAGTGCAAAAGTCTCATTATTTTTTGAGAAAACCACAGAAACTGTAAAAACGACTTTGCTC
This sequence comes from Sitobion miscanthi, assembly GCA_008086715.1. Classification (NCBI taxonomy): domain Eukaryota; kingdom Metazoa; phylum Arthropoda; class Insecta; order Hemiptera; family Aphididae; genus Sitobion; species Sitobion miscanthi. Next base: position 29,610,020 of record CM017803.1, read on the forward strand.
CAAATTGTTATTAGAACGATTTGAAAGTCACTTCTAAGTACAATATGACAACTTTTACACGCAACTAACACTGACAAGAGATTCCAATGAGTGCCACTTTTCTTAATTGGAATTTTATGTTTATCCATATAAGTCAACTATATTATGTATGTACTTACCCATAATATAATGTAATATATTAATACTTATACAATTGTACTGTTATCGATCCAAAGTGGCAACTAAAACGGCTGAAAACAAGTTGAAAAAATTCATATAATAATATTATACTCCTATATTGGAGAATTTTTCAAAGGAAAATATTTGAAAAATATTAAATCTATTATTTAATATTGAATTTGAGATGTGACGTCGTACATAGGTGAACTGAGGATAAGAATTTAAATGACATTTCTTGGAACGTTTTAAAATAATATTGTTATGTATTTATATAAATTATTAGCTACTTATATTGTAATGCTATGTTTGAGCGATACAGATCATTACAATAATTTCTATCTCACCATTCGTATCTTTTTAAGTCCAAACGATTGCAGTATGGTATAATGCCAAGTAATAGGTCCCACGTTATTCATAACATCACACCTTATTAAAATTACCTTCTTTGAAATCTGTGATCATTCATATGTAATATAATAAGTACCTTGTACCTATATAAAGTTTAAACAAAAAATACGTTAAATATTCACCATTAAGAAAATGTTGGCTGCATCCGAGTTGGGTCCCGAATTAAAAATTCCTATACTAGTTGGGTCCGGGATTTTTACAGGTACTACATTAGTTGGGTCCTTAATTTTTTTTTTTTAGTGAGTACTACATAATAACATTTTCCTTCCCATTTTAACAGACTTAGGACTGTCTATGATCTATTTAGATCAAAGGTATAGTTAAAATGTTTTTTTATGGTTTATTTTTAGTTGCTTTGCCATTAAAAATATAAACTATTAGCATTTTAAGTATAATAAATGGCAATAACAAACCGGTATTATATAAAGAAAAAATATAAAAAAATGTTATAAATCAAATATAAAAAATACATAGGTATTGTATAATAGAAATAAAAATAAAATATTATTTAAAAAAATCACACGTTTGGTAAAAATGTATATGACATTAATTTTACAAAATCAAATCGATCAATTATTCCTGCATTGTTTTCATTCATTTTGTCTTTTATAAATTTTTCTTTTAGTATAATACAGTTTCTTTTTTTCATTATTTCTGAGCTTCTCATTTTAATATATGTGTCTATCTGTACCTTTTTTAAATCTTCTAAAAACTGATAAATGTAGGGATGAGCAGTGTAAAACATAGCATTAAAATGCGAATGAAATGACTCGCAAGAATTTGTAGTTGTCATTGTCAATGCATTAAATTCTGACCAAATTTTTGATGGAAATCTTGATTGTTCAACAATATAATTATCAAAAACATAATCCGTGAATTCTCGAATTCGATCGTCGATCGGTTTGATACTCATTAAATCTTCAGTAAAACAATCGCCCACCTCTTCTGGGTGTAGAAATGGTAATCCGAAAAAATTGTAAGGTATTTACTAAATTCAAAGTCACTTTTATATTCATTTGTTAATCCTAAATTTTGAATCTTCCGCCACCAGCTCTGTCCTAAATGGAATCTACACCCTTTAATATTTGTTTCCGGCCACACTGATAAATCGAATAATGAATAGCTTCTTCAAAGTCTACATAAATTGTTTGAGGTAAAAATTTCATATTAAGTTTGTCGCATTCATTACATAACATCCAAAAAGTTTGAGTATATATGTCTTTTTATTTGTTTGGAAGCAGACAAAAAATAAGTGGAATGTAGTGATTATTATGTATTGTATGTATTGTAAACATTTGCATAAATATTTTTGGCCAACTTTTAAATGTGCCATCTACGTATAGTGTGTTGTTGTTACACAAAAACTTTACATTTTTAACTGTGCAAAAAATAACGATGTTATATTGATTATCATTAATTAATACAAAATCTTCTCCTCTGTTGGTTTTTATTTTTAATTCGTTCAATATTGTGTGAACCTCGTCTACACTTTGTGGAATGTTTGGTTGAATTTTTTGTCTCGCGTGATGAATATTTTTTTTAATTTATGTACAGTCGTAACGTGTTAATGTATTTATATCTTTGTTTTTTAATTCGGAATGTAATAATTTTGATGGTTTTTCACATATATCGTCTTGAGCTTTTCTTTTCAATTTATTATTCAATGCCTGCCTGTTTATTATTTTTTCAGAATCGCAATTATAAGTATGTGTCAAATTTTGTTCAATTAATTCATCGTTGTAATATTTAAAAAATGACTTATATGATCTTTGAATGCATCTCCATCGTTCAATATCATTATTTAGTAGTTTGTGAAATGTAAATTTAAATCCTTTTATAACATAAACTTTTTACCTTTTTCACTGAATATAATATTAATTTCTTCCGCAGTGCTAGTAACTGGAATACAGAACAATCACTCGTCTAGTCGTCTCTAGATTACTTGGCACAATGTAATTCCAACGGCGTTATCGCGATTCTGGATACGAGATAGTTTATTGAAGTTTATCAGACATCATTTTATATACTTTGATATATATATATATATACATATACATACTATCGTTTTATTGGTGATAACTATAAATGATAAACAAAGTAGCTGTCATATTGTGTTTTGATAACCTTAGATACCTAACTACTAAAATAACTATTACATGCCAAAATTAAAAAATACTTATAAGGTATACTATATATTTGACAGTAAATTTGAACAAAACAAAAAATCATAGTAACTGTTTTGTTTAACAGTATTAGTACTTATATGTACCTACTACATATACCCCTGTATATGTACCTATTTATATGACAAACAACTTTTACCTTAACACGATTGTAAAGCGTCATGTACCATTAGGTTACAATAGGGTTTAAAAAAAGGTCATAAATACCGGTAAATACTGATAAAAACCGATATCAATATTTATAATTTCGGTTTCAAGTCCCGGTTTGATTTTCAACCCAGAATTCGACGAGCACCTTCGGAAAACGAAAAGAATGCTCTATATCACGGGGAAAGTCCTCAGCATTTCAACCAAACAACATATTTATATACAAACAATCAAAATGGTCTGATCGAACAAACGTGGGTGGTTTATATTTTAATAGCAACGGAACAATTATGACTAAATATCAATCTCCGACAATAGATATATCATAAATATATATTATTTATACAACCAGACACTTTAATAATTCGAAACGGCGTCTGATTGATTTGGTAAAACTAACTTTTTACTGTCGAAGGAGTGATTATATAATATAAAGCGATGGTCACTGTAACCACACTATTGCAGTTTAATCTGCCGCGAAAACGAGTGAAAATCGTTCGAGATAACGACGTCATAATAAATTTGCGATCGTGTACATATAGGTATATGCGTATACATTATTATAATCTTCCTGCATAAGAACTATAAACTCGATTCATATAATATGCGCTCTGCGAGTCGCACAGAAAAAAAAAGACTAGCAATTCCGAAAATATAATACATATTTTGTTTAATTAATGATCCACCAACATCGCAGGTACACATTTATTTTGTTTAATGGCATCCGACAATGTAGCGGCTCGGCGCACTTTTAATTTTTTCCCTCGCGTATGCAATTCCAATTAAAATGCCATTCATGCGGACACATGGTAGGTATACCTAAAACACTACAATACGATACACAATAATAATAATATATGTGGGTGTGTGCAATACTCGTATTATAGCAGAGTTATGTGCGGTATTATAGGCGAGCGACTTTTCAGCTGGCATTATATTATTATTATATTATTTTAACATACCAAAGAGCGTCGTTGTATTTCGTTTACGCACTTGACGCCATTTCATACATTCACTTTTTGCCGCAATAATTACTGTGTTTTTTCCTTGTTCATTTCTTTAAGTCACAACGAAGTTTCACGCCGGATCGGCGGTTGATTTCCACGCGGATTTCTTATTCGTCACTGAGTGATTCTTATTATTACATTTACCTACACAGAAAACATATTTTGTCTTATAATTGTCACATACACGACACCCATTATCCGTCACAAATTATAATATTGGTAGGTACAAACAAACATACATATATATGCGCCTGGTTTAAATCGTTTGGATACATTTTTGAACGGTCCTCGATGGAAATATTAAATATTACAGAACTCTGGCTTATTTATAAAATGTATTTAATAAACTGTATAACGCGTGTTTTGTCAAAATGATTAATCATTAAATCCCCCATTTGACTAACAGAATTTTTTTTTTCCTACTTAAAACACGAGTCACACGTTTTTGAAATGATCTAAATAAAATACTCAGTAATACGCAGAATAACCGTCCAACAGTATTGAATAGTTAGAATTAAAAACACCATGAAAAACCCTGCGGTATGTCACAATAATAATATACAATTATTATATATTGTATCGATGCGTGTTCGTCTGCGTGCAGATTACCTATCACGCCTGCATTCGATGAATAATCATGACGGTTTGAATAAGCAAAAACTGAAATGGAACCACGTCGATGGGCCAAAAAAAAACGATGGAAATATCCGGTTCGACGAAAACGCGAAGTCGTCGGACGAAAAATTGCTGCGAAATTGCAATCACACGATATAATATATTCTACCGTTCCGATTGATTGACATATTTTGCACGACGGACGTGTACGCATTCCAACTAAATATTAATAAGCTACTAATATGCGGCCATTATATTATAATATTATAGCTCGCTGCAGGTGAAATCGTATTAAACATAGTCGGGTCACTGTGTTTAATGTGATTTACGCGTACGTCTACTTTAGGTGTCAGCTCTCGTTGGCGTGATGTGGATAATTATAACTATGGTAATAGTAATAATATAGTAATATTAATAAAGATAATAATATTAATAATGGAGTGACGACAAACGCACGAATGACCAAATAATAAATTGGGGACCGGTGAAAACGTTCGAAAACCAATCGATCGGTTACCATTCCGAGGAGGTAATGGACATATGTCATCAATATGGTAGTCATTACATTCTGTCCGACGACTCGGACTGCACATTTCGCGCACACGAATATTATAATAATGTTACGTTGATAAGTCTAAACGATTTCTGACCTGCAGTCGTACTGATCTCGGAAGACGACAACACGGTTTGCAGGACGTATCAAATCAACGTCGAGGCAAAAACAAGTTTAACAAACCGCATTATGATCGAAACATTTTAAAAATGAACAAGAAATTAAATACCTACGCATGTATCAGGATTTATGACCATACGTACCGGTACAATACACACAAGGATCGAAACCGGTTTTCTGAAAAACCGGTTAAAACCACGGTTTTTTCATATTCGTAACCGGAATGGAAACCAAAAGCTTTAAGATACCGGTTAAAAACGGTAGATCAAATGTAAAATCTTAAAAAAAAGCGTTACAAAACCCGGCAAACCAAAATCATAGAAATTGAAAAACCGTTCTTAAAACCTATTAAAATTTAAAAGTAATATCAGCTTCTTTGAATTTTATAAAGTTAATAACCTATACGTATTATTTATAATTCTAGTTTAAACGAGTATTTTTATGCAAAGAACATATTTTGTCCTGATACTATTACTGAGTATTTTGAAATATTAATAGGTAATACAAATATTATTTTATTTATATTTTATAATATTATTACTATACTTATTGATTCGAAATTAAAATACTAATATGGCAATTGTTTTTTTGTTCACCCCAATTGATTAATGTTTATGATATTTGAACATAACAAGAGATTTATTATACTTTAATATAGTGTGATCTTATTGTAAATTACAATTAAATATTAATGATCTCAACCATATGTTGTATGCAAAAATAGGTACAACATATTAAACATTAACAACACGAAATTATTTCTGCTGGACGTCAATTTGGTATATTTACAATAATAATTATACAAATCAGACTTATTTTAGGGTTTTAGGCTCAGCCTCACTATTTTAACCAACTTAATAGTTAAGGTACAAGAAAATTAAATTAAAATTTTCAAAAACCGTAATCGTTAAATTTTTAACAGTTTTGATCACTGCACAGGTCACACATACAATCCTGTAGAGGGGCACTACGGCTGAATGGAGACTTCGTCGTTCTTGTTTAGTTGGAGACGGGTTTCAAAAACATGGCAAAATTTCGTTAAAGATTTATTACAATTTGCCGAATTCGTAGCAAAATATTTATGTACGTTTTGAGGTTGTAGAATCTACGGCCTCGGGGGACGAGGTGGCCGAGTGGTCAACGCGTCGACTTCGGTACAGCCGGTCCGGGTTCGATTCCCGGCCATCGGGCGGCATTTTTCTCCAGGCAAATCACGGTGTCCGAAGAACAAGTGCCGCCATCCCCCTCCCGGGCAATGGCAGATACCTACGGGTGCCCACTAAAAAATTCTGCCCACGTGTTCCAAACAAACCAACATACAGTTCCACCCCCCACAGTACCAAAGGCTAATGACCTAAGTTGTCGAAGCCTCAAAACAAACAAAAAAAAAAAAAATCTACGGCCTGTGCTAATATTGATGAACGAACTATATTTAAGCTTACTTATTATAATAATTGAATCAATATGGGTTTACGTGAATTGATGGTTAAACTTTTAAAACAATTATTAATTAAATTACCTCTTATTTAATATTTTCCAATCAAATCATATTTATTTTATTTTTTAATTATTCATATTGATTTTAAAAAACCTGTTTTATTTTGTACGTAGTACGTTGTTTTGTAAAATTTCGGATATTTACTATTTGTTTTCATACATTTTATACATACAAGAACAATATTGACGTGTAAATAACTAAATAATTAGCTGTATGGATTTTATTTATTCGATTGTACCGTACAATACATTACTCGTTTGATGCACAACATGATATTAATTAAAAATTTAATAATCATTACTGCATAATATTTTCTGTACCTATAACTGACATTATTAAAATATATTAAACTGAATCGACTGCAGTTTTATTGAATAATAATAAAAATATAATATCAAACATTATCATTAATAACTTTACCTATTTTAATTTTAATGACTGTTTATTGAAAACTCGCATAATATACTTAGTTGAAAGAAAAATCTATTCGTATTAAAATATTATAAAATATGATCAGCTTTTCATTTCACATAACGGAATACACTTCTGAGAAATAAATGCAAAATTCTAACATTTATGCCGAAGCATTCATTCATTCGGAAAATGATTATTTGTATGGTAGGTATATGCGCTGAAATCCTACAAGTTTTTAAAATTATCTTTATTACTTCTGTTTTGTGACCAAATTCAATTTCCTATTTAGAATTGCAGCTGAATTTTAGGTTTATTATAATACTATATTGTTTGCAATATTTCAATATATATAATACATATTTCGATCGATAAAACAATATTAAGAATGTCTATAAAAGTGTTGTAATAATAGATTACAGTATTACACACATAATATTATAATTATACAGCAAAAATCTAATTATTTGGATAAATAAAAAAAATGCGAGTCGTGGATGGCTCTTTACAGCAGTGATCATTTTTTTACTCAAAACTGTTAATAATATATCATAAAATAATAATATTACCATAAATATTTATGATTACTATACCCATATAATACTTACACGCCGTTTTAAACGGCGATATTTATATCAGTCGACGATTGAGTTTAATTATTCACTATTATTTTTAATTATTAACGAAATCAAGTGAACATGATTCCATTTTTTTGTTTTCATTAATTTAATATTACAATGTAAACAATTACATTAATGTTGCAAAAATAGGAGACTAATAGTGTGTTTATACGGCAACGGGTAATAATTGCATTATTGGAATATTTTTGTGCACGATTAAATAGTGCCTAAATTCAAGCTTTAAAATAGTCATTTTTAATTGAAAAAATAATATAATATATTATATAAATAGGTATTGCAAACGGATTGGTAATTGAGAGGTAAATTAATTGTTATTAAACATACCTACCTTTTGATAGTTAGTTCAAATCAGAGACTAGAACCTCCCCGAAAAGACTCGGTTTTGAACCTGAACCCTTTGATTATTGGGAACCGTAACTTCACCGGAACCCTTATTTAAATTAATTTAAAAATCGGAACCTTACCGGAACCAATACTTTTACTCTACAAATTTTTTTACATAAGTATAAAACCAAATCCGGTAACAATTTTTTTATTTTTAAGAACCGAAAAGAAACCGAAACCGAAATTTTAGTTTTTCTGGGAACCGAACTGAAACTGAAACCGACATTTAAGTTTTACTGGGAACCAAACAGGAACCGAAACCGTTAAAATCATCAAGAAATTCCCTGATTCAAATTTTAGAATTTTTTTTTTAGTAAGTTTGTAATTTTTTGATATACCTGTGTAGCTGTTAAATGAAAAAAAATAATTTGAATCAAAACTATAATTGTAAAATTGTATTACCTTACATGTACGTCAAACATAAAGTTTAATATTATAGGTATACTATATTATACCTATCCACTTTTTTTTTATTCATATACAATATAAAATATACGAAAAAAATTTCAGAATATACCCATATGTTTGTGCAAACACAAAAAATATTTTGTAAACAAAATAACTTAAAAAAATAGAGAAAATATTTTTAAAAATTCAAAATAATGATATACGTTGTAAAGTTTCAAGTTAAATCTTATCTATTTTGACTAATTAGGCTATTCAAATTTAAAATTGAAGATCGAAATTTATTTTCTCTATTCGGCACGAAAAACAACTTTAAAAAACACAAACACAGACATTATAATATAAACACCAAAATCATTTATGCTTTCATCTGGGCAAGTTTAAATGTCATGTCAATCTCTCGATGACGATTTGTAAAATAAAGTGATAGATATTTGTTGAAAATATGTTTGTGGGTACCAACAATACCACATGTGTTTACTGAAATGTACCTATTTGAATAATTTATATTTATATAAACAAAATGGTGTTTGGTGTATTTGTGATTTTTTTGTTATCATTTTACAAAACACCGTATACAGTAAATTATTTTTGTCAGTATTTTGGAGTCATAGATAAAATATTTACTAGACGAATAACAGATTGGCATAATATACCGATCGTAAACCGTTTTTCTTCGTCAAAACCGTTTAAATTAATCGATAGAGTGACGTTATATTATATATATATATATATATGACACTTACCCAATTATTGACACTAACTTTTTAACAAACTTACTTGTGTTACGGTCATTTCATTACTATAATACTGGTTGATTCGGTTAACAGTTACCTTCACTGGTTAACACAAAAACATTATTAAACGTTTGTGAAAATATTTTTTTTTTTGATACTTAAAATTCAATTTGAAACAAGTGCAATTGTCAAAAAAAAAACTATATTTTATTATTTTTGTCGTCATCTTTCGTTTGATATTTTTTTTTTTTTTTGAATGACAACATCAATTTTTTATTTCATAGTTTCCAAATTTGAAGACAGTGTCGGTGCAATTTCAAGATAGAACTGGCATATTTGTTTCCGGTCTGTAGCAAAAACAACCCTGCAGAGAATTCTGAAAATTCAATTGTGTATAGTTTGAGGTTGTAGCACCAAGTACCGGAGCCAACTTGACTGACATATGATGTTGCTAAAATATAAACATATATACAGATAGTATCTGTATATATGTTTATCTGTCAGATACGTATTCATTATATTTTTCAACAATTATTATTTACCCAATGCAACAGAAAAATATACTTTAGATGCGCGTTCCCACGAGCTGACTTGAGTTTTGCGCTGATAATAATTTTAAGACATATTTTATTTTGTTGTTAGGACAATTTTAGATCCTTCGATTCACATTTTAGTTTAGAATTCTTAAAAAGAAAAAATCTCACTAGAAATTTGGAAAAAAAGTTTGTATTTTTAGTCATTGCAATGGACAAGAAAATACAGTTTTAAAATGTTTATAATATTCTGACTCGAAATATTCATAACGAATTAAAATATTATATTGAAAAAATGTTTACTATCTTGATAAAACTATCAAGTTGATACATAGAAACGCGTAGAGTCGTATAGGTCTATTTTGATCCTAAAAACAGAGTGTGGAATTCACTAAAATAAAATATAATATTATACTATATTTAATGTACTTAGTTTATTATTATTACTTTGGTCTTTTAGTTGTCCTTTACCCTAAATGTGAATGTTTATTTTTATCACTACCTATTTATGACATTTTATTAAACCATTCACTTTTTCGTTTTAAAAGAACGCAGAAAATGCACAAGTTATTTCTACAAAAAATAACTCGTTCTTCTGCAGTCAAAACCCATAGTAAAATCTTTATGTACCCACTTATTTTAATTACTTAATTATATCTGCGCGCTTGTATTATTTCAAACCAATTCCACCAACGTTATCGTTTATTATTATTAGGTACGTAATACCCTCACTTACTATGTAAAGACTTCGATAAAGATAAAGACGAAATTTTTTAATATAAAAAATTTGACTGAGGTCGTCTTGCTGTCTTGCTCCCAAATCTCATAAATGTTCAAGCTCTGCTGGATCATTACAATATAATATTGACTTAGACTCAAAGTAAACTAAGATCAACACAATCACGCAAATCACGCAGCTTTCTACCTCAATTGGCTAAACTGTCACAAAACTATGACCCGGAAAATGATGCAACGCTGATACAGAAACCACCGTAAAACTCACTCACAACAATACATGTATCGAAACCAATATACGAAGGACAATTCGGAATAGTCAAAGTTCAAAAAGCTTCTTCAAGCACGGCCAGCTTCTTTTTAAGGATAATTAAAGGAGAGATGACTTAAAATTTTAAATTTACGCTTACAAATACTTACAAATTGTCAACGAGAATTAAGCACGGTCAACAACTTTGTTATACCAAAACGGCCAAGAAGTTAGCTGTGATTTAAGCTTTTGAAGATAATTGAAAATTGCTGTACTTGCGAACTTCCAATTTGTGCTAACTTTAGCCTACAAATGACTTACAAATTTTTGAAAAAATTGGGAGCAAAAATGTGCACATTGTGCTGCCAAATTGTGTGGCCAAATTCATGGACCTGTACAATGTTATCAGAATATTTTTCCAACAAATTATTGAACCGACTGATGAAGAAAATATTCATCACTTATAAAATCTCTATTTAGTATAGTTAAGTTTAAACTTATTACCACACAATAAAATGCATTTTGTAGAGCTACCTATGATTAAGTATCTAAAACAATCGAATATCGTAACGTTTATTTACCTAAAAATAAAAAAATAAATCATACCAGAACATTGCCAAAAATCTACACCCTGCTGCAGTTTTACTACATAAATGTGTTGTTTAAAATGGAAGAATAACTCAAATAAAAGGGATTCTTGATGATAATAAAAAACATAGACGCCCGAAAACGAGTTACTTACTTCGAAATCTATACTTTGTGGAACTTCAGCCACCATTAGACGTTAATAAAATATTCAAGTTCATATCTTTGTTAAAATACTTCAGAAATACCTTGCTTAAGTCCACCTTACAACAGCACTTCGAGACTCAGACGCAACTATAATGTCAAACGAATTCACAAGTCACAAAATCAAATAAAAACCGAACTGACACAGATTCACATGAAAACAATCAAAACGAAAACACACTATAACGTATTTTAATCCTATTAAATAATTAAATTACATTATAAACTAACCTTTAAATCGTGGTAATTAAAAATATATTATTTTACTATAGTAGAAAAATGTCAACTCTCTATAACATAACTACTATTTCTTATCAATATACCTAACCGATGGAACTGTGACTTGAAATTTTGAACAAACTACATCAATACCGAATTAATGATAAACACACTGATATTTAGTAGGGTCGACCCAATTTAGTCAGCTCTAATGAAAAAATAAAACCCAAAAAAACGGAACAGTTGATGAACGTTGGATGAAATAAATAAACTACCTATTTGTATAACTTTTCATCATATTATTACTTTGATATTTACTTATTTATATTATACATTGGAGCAAAGAATATATTGTAAATAAAAAGTTTTAAGTGAAACTTTCCCCGACGTTATATATTTCTTAAAAAAAAAAAAAATTGCTGTAAAAATTATAATTATAGTTTATTTTAATTACTTTATATTTCATTAAGCTCAACAGTTAATGCTAATAAGATGTTCACGACAAAAGCTGGAACACATAATATGTGGTAGGAAATCTGTGGTTTTATAAAAAATAATATTTACAAAAAGGTGTTTGATTATTGACATAATAATATATTACCCCAAATCCAGACAGTCAGGTAGGTACGCCGGACCTAGGAATATCCGAAATAACCTATAACAAATTTATGTAAATCGCGTATTTATCATTAAAACCAATGATTCAGTTCTACAATAACCTAACCATCCTCGCCCACACATTTCTATCACGAACGAATCGAACGTATTCGATATGCAAGTGGAAATATAATAATAATAATAATAATATATAATATTTAACAATAGTTATGTAGCAAAACGTGTTGAGTGCAGGTGGAGAATAATATATAGATAGGTACCTCTACATTTAATTGTATTGCACGTTTGGTTACACTCGTTATTGTGACATGACACATGATTGGCTTCAATGTACTTTGTGCATTTTAATTTTTCAACCGAAATTGTTAAAATAGTCAACCCAAAACCGTTCGTTTATCGATCACCAAAATGTGTACTTTTAGTACGATGACTGTGTTAATATTGTGTTGAAAAATAAAAATATCTTACTACTAATTAGGGCAGTTAGGTTTACGTTATTTCATATAACTCTATTCTACTACGACAAAACCATTATTGTTACGGTATAAAACAATGTTAGGTAGTAATATTTAATAAATTATAATACATAATAGGTATTTGAATTTTTCCTCAGTCCATAGTATGCGATGCGTCGGTGACTAATGTCTGGTTAATTTTGCTTATTTTTATTACTTAAAGAAAACTAAAAGATTTTAAAATAATATTTTATATTCTCACATAAAAATGAATAATTGTATTAAAATTATGAAATTGAATTCTTAAACTTCCTATTAAATTAGTTCATTTTTCAATTATAACATATTTTTATGAATGCAGGTTTAATAAATAATTTTGACATAAAATTTTTTTTTTAAATGTAAATTTGTTTATTAATAGAATTAAATTGTTGTTAGCGATATTCGTATATATTTATATTGTATATATATATTCCAAGTTATTTCATATATACCTATAAATTTGTGTTTGTTGGAATACGACTATTTTCACAGCGTAGAGAAAAAAATAAAAATAAACCAGTAATATTTTAGACCGTTACTGGTACTCACAGTTTTAAAAAATTAAGAAATAGAATGTCCACTGGCCTACCAAGTTTTTTCATAAATGATTTCGCGACTCTCATCTGTTATATTTTTTGGTTACCTTTAGTCCTGTCTTTAGAATAAAGTATTTTCCCGACAATCTGGTTCAATTTTCCCTATTTTTAAGTCAAAGATAAATCTAAGAAAAAACCATAGACTACTATTATAGATTGTTCCATACAATTAACTCACACAGAAATACTATTTAAGTTGCTCATCTTACTTAACATCCTACTATGACTTATCGTGGTTCAAATCGATAAACAATATTTATTTAGTCGGGTCGCTCCACTAGTAAGAATTTATACCATTCTCAATAACTTCATCCGAGAGGTGTTTGAAAATAAATCGATGGTCAACGTTTCTTCACCGTGTGTCCTCTAATGGAGTACGGCTCCGTCCTATAAACCCCTACCGTTGTGTAACACTGCATCTGACTCCTTAGTTATAAAACGTGTAAAAAGGATCTCCCTCTCACCAATCACGCTCTCGATATTAACCACCCATTGCATGATTATGTTCCTGTCCTACTTGCATTAGTTTTGGCTAATCTTGAAACGAAAGTTAATTCAAAGTTTATTGGAGGATTATTAATGACACATGATATGATGCACTAACTCTTCTATCCATATAAGTTACCGAGTTTCATCCGTTTTATTGATTCATTGATCGTCCTCTAACATGTCTCCAAATGAGTCCAACACTGTTGATCGTCCCCATGGAATAAAATTTAAGTCTATATATTATTATAAATCAAAACTAATGTCATAATTGAATTATTTGAATTAAATTATTGGTAGGTATACATGTGTTAAAATTTCCCAATTGGGCTTCAATGAATAAATACATTAATAATAAACAGTATAACAGTGTTACATTATATTACTATGGTAAAACCTAGACGCAACCCATGACATGTAGATGAATGACGAAGCGGACTTACACTTACGGAACAATATCAGTCGGTTGCAGGACGTAGGTGTGGGAGAAGGAGGAGTTGCTCAACAGATTTTGGGAAGGTCAAAACTCAAAAGACTTATCATCGAGACACGATGGAGAGTGATTATAGTATTGTTATTACGTACAAACAACGCGATGATTAAAAGACTATAATAATATAATCTAATGCGATTATCCGCTATATGCGTAATGTACAGTAGTTTGTGGTGATGTACGAATTAATTCGGCATTGGGTTTACTCGAGTGCAGAAAATATCGCTTTCGGTCCCGATATTTGTATTGCCGTGTCCGGGCAGTCATAAACAAAAACATTACACGCTTACACATTCGAAAGTTTCCGTAGGTACGTGTGAATGTAAATATTAGTGCTCTACTGTTGTTACATGTAATGCAATTAAGTACGATGATTTGTAACGATGTAAATCCTATAGTTATTGGTTTCCGGTTACAGTGATGTTTATATTGAAATTATATTATGTATGTCAGCGTGTGTGGGAGTTTAACCCTCCAGAACCAGATGTTTTCCTAGAAGTACTATATAAATATAGTGTATGTGTGTGTGTGTGTGTGTGTGTGAGAGAGTTTGACCAAGAGGATTCTCATGGCAGTTGAAAAATCGTGTAAATTCGAACCATGTGCGAAACTGTGAGTAATCATTTCGAATCGAGTCTTGTGCGTTGTTATACTGTTTAAGTTTAATCAATATTACGTTTGTCATTAATTCGTTTTAAGTGTTCGGTTGTAAATAAACAAACAGTAAACAAATTGACAGTATTAGATACTATTTTCGTTGGTCACTCTAAATCCCACATGACCACATGTATGTTTATTGCAGGACCTTGCACCCGAATTAATCCGAACCCCTAGCACCCCTAAACACCCTTAAAAAAGCAAACACTCGAATGATTCTGTTTTTACAAACTCTTCGTGTGATATATCATTTTATATGTATTTCTTGTGTTGAGTCGATTCTGTAGTTAGTTGTTTAATAATAATAATAAATTGACAGGAACAATCTTACAATCAACCACAGGTAAATTAAATAAATATTTTTTTGAAAATAAAATCCAATAAAAACTTATTATACCTAATATATTAAATAATTAATTGGGAGACGGAGTGGCCAAGCGGACTAAGGTGTCGGTTACCTAAGTGGTTTGAACCCTGCCACGGGTGGAAATTTTCTTCGGGCAGCCACGGTGTCCGGAGAGAGAGGCCGCATCCCTCACCTGGACATGACAGATACCTACAAGTGTCCACTTAAAAATTCTGCCAAAACTAACACACACGTGTTCAAAACCTACAGTATCCTCCCAAAACAGTTCTTCATTAACAGTTTCACAGGCTAATGAGTAATGACCTCAGTAAAATAAATCCAAATATAGTCAATAGCTATTTTCATTAATAAGTCATTGCATAATTAATTTTTTTTTTTTTTTTTGGGGGGGGGGGTAGGTCATCAAAAGCTTTATTTTTCTAGACTACTCAACACCCGTATTAACCAATATTAACCCGAATTTTTGTTACTTTTTATTCCGGTGTTTGAACACTCGAATACATCCAGCACCTGAAACCCGAAACCTGAATAAATGATTCGGGTGCTAAGCCCTGGTTTATTGTCTATGCATTAAAACGCTACATATTCCTAGAGCTGGGATTTAATTTATGTCTTATTTATAAATGACCTAAAATAACCTGAGAAGTCGGAAGTTTACTATTATGTTGTATTTTTAAATTATTATTTCAGTCAAAAAAATAATTAATTTGTGTTTCGGCTGTACAAAAAAAAGTGACTTGATAAAGTTATCATCAATAATAGTAATAACAGAAAACAAAAAGTTATTTTTTAAGTAAATTCGCAAAAATATAATTTTAGTCATACATTGTTCATAATATTTTTTTTTAAGTTTCAATAAAATATTGTGGAAATTGTACTACACCAATTTTTGTATGGTTGAATTATCTCATGTGAACATTAGTTTCCACGGAGTTTAAAAAAACAGAAGTCTTAAAATATTTGTACACATATTATACCTATAATTGTGGGGTGATGGTTGTTTAATCACAAATCTATTGGTGTTTATAAGTTCCTAAAATTACTTAAATATTATAATGTTCTTATTTAACGAATATTGTTCTATAAAGGATACAATGTATAGTTTTTATGCACATTGCACATATTATATTGTTATAAAGATTAACACTCATTTAACACTTAGATATATCTAGTAAAGTATATGACTGTCTTTAGAAATAGTTATTTTTAAATAAATCAGTTATAAAAAACAGTTATTATTTCGATAAAAGTATATAATATGTCGATGATCAGAATAGTGAATCAACATAATTTTGTGCCTTTGTGGGACATTGCCACTTTGTTCCGCTCATCTATATTTTAAATAATTATAAATAATTGAAAAAATACGACGTTCAAAGTTTGATTTATAAACACTTGCAAAATTACACAAGAAAATCATTCCGCTTAGGAATATGAGACCAAAATGTAAACCATGATTCCAAAATGGAAAAATTTTAGAAATATTTCTTAATTTCATTTTTTTTTGTTGACGACCTCAAACAAAATAAAAACATATACCTAACTTAATTCTTTTTGAGACGATGAGCGTGTGTTTTTGTGTGTTTGTGTAATATACTGTGCCAACTATTGACGCGAATCGTGTAGGTACTATATTAAACAAACAACACAACGTTTATGAATCCATTCATAGCGCCATGTGCCCATGCCACTACTATAGATAATTATTGTTACGAACATTGTTCTCGTGTTATGACGGACCAGAACGTTGAAAGTTTAACAACTACAAACAAATCGTCTTACGAATAATACGATACACACTTGGTTTATATATTATCATTTATCGCACATATGTATATTGCACACACACACGCGAACATAAATATATATTTAAGTACACTAATGTGAAGTGGATGAACTTTAAGTTTCATGAAACGCCCGAGGGCTTGTAAACTATGCGCGTCAGATATAATATGTATAACCATGACTATGCATACTATTATGATTCGCGTGTTACATAATTATATGTTGTCCGTCAACGCGTCTAGTGGGATTTTAAAATAGTTCCAATTATTCGTGAGTAAAACCGTCGGCGCATCTAATCCGACTGTCTTGTAAATCTAATTTAAACTATCCTCTCCCCTGGTCGTAAACACACCACATTGACGGTTATAGGGTGGTGGATATCACCCACTAAATTAAATAGTAAATACACGACATACTAATGTAAATTTATCAAAATATGATGCATATTGTTATCATCATCATATAACATTAATGTTAAAAATCAAATCGGAATGTGTATGGCGGCTCCAGTATAGGCAAATTTTACATAATATATGAGGATAATAAGTAATACGAATTCCATGTATTTAGTTCGGTGTTGTTACAGCATTGAAAAATCATAAATATTTTAATGTCGTGAATATTTGGTCTAGTAAATGAACATTAGTGTGTATTTCCGAGAATCGCTGTAATGTAGTGTCGGGCAACCGCCGCCGGATGCAACTCTCGCACCCGCATGGACATGAATACTTGTGAATACTTCACGAAAAATGAAATTTATTCTTGTTTGCATAAGTATGAAAACTACCAAAAGCGGTGCAAAATTAAACATACTTCCTAAAGTTCGATTGTTATTTCGAAAAAATGGTTGAATTTATTAGATTTTAGACTTTGCTCTTTAAAAATCACTTTTTTGATTTAAAATCAGATATAAATACAAATGTAACAACAATTTCTTAAGGGTTTTTTTGAAAAAAATTTTAATTTTAAAACCCTTTATACCTAATTGAAAATTGAAAATCGACTTCCTAAAAAGCCTAGATATTTTGTCAAAGAGTTCGTACATGTGTAAAAAATTAAAATCAAACATTTAAAAGTATGTGAATTTTACCACCGCCAAATTTGTTCTAAAACGTATTAAAAATACGTGTGATGCGATCCCCTTAAACGTTATGCGTTTTTGATAATACATTGATATTTTATAGTTCAATTTCTATCAGTCGGTATAATAGTATAACAATGATATTAATACGACAACAAACCGTTTTACCGAAATAAGTCATCACGCAATATAAAATATAATATCTAATTTAAGAATATCTCGCTACCCGCTGTGATAATAGAAATAATCAACGGCGATGATATAATATATATGCGCAATTAGACTACATACGTATATGTAAGAATTGTATACGATCGAATATCATAATATTATTTACTACCCGGGTAATGTTATGCGGGATTTAAGATTCGCCGGTCACAACAATTATTGGCAGCGAAGCGCTCGTTGAGTTCGTTTTCCGGAAAACAGTGTTGTTGATTGTACATAAGTATTATTTACTACCAGGGAATCGTTTGAAAAATTGCACGGTCAATGCCGCGCAGTGTTAATGTCTTTCGCAGATACTTGTAAAAAAATATAAGTCCGTTTATCGCTTTTATACCTTCACTCAAGATCGACGGTAATCGGTATCGACCTTATATTTTATGCATCGTACCCGCGTTAAGTACGCGCTACCTACATCAAAAACGCTAGTCGACTCGTAAATTAATTTTGTTAAGTACCCTACGTCACCTACAAAATATACCAATGCTCCAATAATGATCTGTATTAATTTACTTATGATTTATTACCCGTGAGTAAATAATATAAGTATTGTTTTGTCTAAATAATATTATACTATACTAATATTTGTATGATTTAATATTTCACAAGTGCGTACATAAGTCCCAATTGACAGGACATAATTAGTGTTATGGCTTTATAATTATATTTTATTTACTGTTCTTGCAAACTTTACACGTACTGAGTGAATTCAAAATAAACATTAAATATATTTAAATCAAAAACAATCCAAATTAACGATATCTATGTTAGATGGACTTGTAAGTAGTAGATATCATATTTAAACATTGAATGATGTGTAGCATACCTAGTGAGTAAGTACCCATCCTTATGATTTAAGCTTTTCGAAAAAAAGTATATCGTATGAAAAAGCTATATAATAATAAAAATCCGCTGATGAAATAAATAATGAAATAAAAATTGAAAAAATTCGAACGGATTAGAACAGGGTCTGAAGCCATTATGGCAGTATATTATTATTGAGACTCGTATTTTGACAATATCACACAAGAAATAATAAATAACCGTAAAATATTACAAATCAACCATGATACGAACTTGGGGCGGTCGATGACGTGAATTAAATTACTGAGTTGATAAACGATTACTTACAAATAAAAGTTAAACAAAGGCATGAAGGAAGAGACAATATTACGTCTCACAGTACAATGATAATCCCCACCCATTGTCCAATCACCGGCCTTGAGCACCGGGCCAAAAGAGATGAGATAACTATTCGAAATCGTCTCCTATTTATTTTTATACTTTAGTTGGACGTTAACTGGATTGACCAGTCACATAGGGGGATGTAAAAAATGTTGGCCTAAAATGTGGCCTGTTCGGGTGAATAGTATATACTATACCTAATACGTTCAAGCATTTAGGTCATGAGTGTTTATTCTACCAAAAATACCATTTGGACGAATACCTAAGTATGAATTAGGTTTGTATCGTTTTCTTCTCCTTCTCCTTCTTCTGGCCTTCATACCTCTCTAAGAGTTTTCACCGCTATCACCAAATCACTCCACTTGTCTCGATTCTGTATTATCTCCCTCCAATTCTGCGCTCCAAGATATTCCAAATCTTTTTCTACGACACCCATCCATCTTTTTCGAGGACCCTGTGGCCTTTTTCCTTCCGGTTTCCTAGTTAAAAAAAAAATAAAAGTTATCTTAAAAAATCGCATACAATGTAAATAGCAAGGCCGGGCATTAACGAGTTAAAAAGTTAATTTTGTTTTAACTTTTTAATTTAACTAGGTTCTTTTGGCTTTTCATTAACTTAACTTCTTAACTTACTAAATTTTTTTCTTAATTAACGTGAAATTAACGAGTTAATTTTTCATTTTAAGAAGTAGGTAAGTTAAGTTAATTTATTTTGTTTTTAATTTTATAATATTTTACTATTTCAGTCTATTTTGTTTTCATAAAAAAAAATTTATATCATTAATTGTTTGAAGTTAAAAATTTATATCATTCGAATCTAACTTATATGGAAATATTCTATGAAGTATAAACACTATATCCTATAATTTGGTTTTGGGTTGGAAAAAAATGAATTACGCTAGCGTTGTATAAACAAATTAACTTTAAAGTGTGTATTAACTTTTAACTTTTTGTTATTGGTGCACATTATTTTAACTTAACTGAGTTAAAAAAAAAATCATTAACTTACCCAGCCTTGGTAAATAGTAATAAATAACTTTATAGTTATATTTGTAATATACTTTAGTATTTTAATATGCTATATAGTAGATAGTATTGTACTGATGTATGCTACTGCAGTTAACAATTTAATATTAAAATAAAATCTGCGCTTGCGTATCTCAAAGCCGATATCACTTTCACGGGTAAAAATTATTTCATCCATCCATTTCTCTTCATTAATTTTTTGGACAACATTATCACACTCACCTAAAACAATCTTCGCCCACGGTGCATGGCCCATAAACAGTCTACTACTACATCAAAAAAACATTTTGACAAATTTATTATTTATTTACTTAATTAATATTGTAGGTACCTACATAACACTAAATAATAATATTAAGTTAGAAATCTTTTATCTATTTAATTATAATAAAAACCAAACTATTCGTCCAAATTCTAAGTGTGTAATAAATTGTCCTCGTGATTATTTTCTAAGACGCTGAGCCACCACTGTCGTTTTCGCTTCTATTCATAAAGTGTAATACGCTCAGGTCCCTAACGGTACTTACAGAGTTCGATATAACATTATAATATATATATATATATATATATATATATATATATATATATGAATATAGGTACCTACAACAATTTGTATACATAATTATTATGTTACACACACACACACACACACACACACGCACAATCGACTAGAAACGTGCCTGCGACTCGGTTGTACTATAATGTAATATTACCAAGTCCTCTTCTGTTTAACACGGAATGTAGGTACAACGCGTGTTATACGGTCGCATCGATCTCGATACACTGTAAAAACGTCGAACCAGCACGACGCCTCCATCGGTAATTGCAATTTCGCACAAAAGGTTCGGCGTCGTCGGACCTCTAACCCGACGCTAATCTCCCGACCACCTCCACCCGTCGCTACCCGCATTGCCACCCACGTGGTAACCGCCACCGCACCGACGCCTCATCTGCCGGGGTCTGATTGTTCTCGGCGGTTCTCGGGTTTTAATAACACTTAGCCGGGCACACAAGAGCACGCCTTAAATCGGAGCGGCCGCTAATTAAATTATTTGGACTCTCTGTACCTGCGTATAAAACCGACCGTGACGGCGTTAAAAATCGTCCGATTTTTAGGACGGTCGCCGCGCCGTAAACGCATTAAACCCGTTCCACGTACATACATTTTATCCACATACACAGTTTGGGTGTACACATATAGCCCGCGGTGTACAGTGTGTGGGTATACTGTATGTATATAATATGTTATGTACAGCTGCGGGTATACCGTGTGTGCGGTATATACGCCTAACCTATACCACGATTATACGTACGCGATAATAACGATTGACCGCGCGAGCGGGTAATGGCAGACGGATCGCGTCCACGTGTACAATAATAGTATAATACTCGCAAGTCCGTCGTAATTTCCTAATGCAGTCGCCTCTGCGCTTTCGTTAATTGCACTACCGAGTCGCATTCCGGCTTTGTTTCTCCTTTTCGGCGAAACTCTCACTCTATCTCTCTCCATCTATCTCTCTATCTATCCCGCTCTGTCTCTTTATTTCTTTCTCTCTCCCCCCCCTACCTTCGTCTGCAGTCTCGTGCAGTCTCCAACACTGTGTCTCTCCGCAGAGATACCGTTTTAGTGCACGATATAATACGTCTGCGAAAACGACCACGTCGTACACGGTGAACGTATGGTTTCCGCTCGTACGGATTACGTGTGTGCGTGTTCATTTACTGCGAGACTGTACCGAGCGTTCGGGTCGTAACCACTACCGTGGTAAACGGTAATCCGTATGCCGGTGGTGCGACGGACTACGAAGGTTTGAACCGAACGAAATGAATAAATAAAACGTCTGTCGCGACTCACGACCGCTGCACGAGTCTATGTGTCTATATTATAACCGTGTGCACTACCGTGAATATTATAATGATTTATGCCTAAGCTCTTACATCCACAGAAACAATACGTTTTATCGACGTATGTATAGTTTGAACGTCTTAATAAACATTTACAAATGTTGATCAACAAACTAAAAGCTAACACCTTGTATCGGCACCGCTAAAACCATTCATTTTAACATTATATATTATACTATTGTACACCTACTATAAAATCGATAATAAAATGAAGTTTTTAAATTTCATGGTTCAAATGTATCAGAATAGACTATTGTTTCTATGACCTGGATTAAAATGCCCTAAAAGCTATCAAAAAATAACTAAAAATTCCATTTCAACGCAATAATGTCTTTAAAAATGTACAACATTTTTTTTTACAGGCGACAGCGATCTGTTTGTGCTTATCACACATAACACATTTTTTGCTTAAATATTTAGTGAACTAAATACAATTACAAAAATATGCCTCAATCGTACCTACATACATTACCATCTTTTGTCAGAATGCAAATCGAGGTAGCCCTCTAATCGTTGCAACCTATTGTTGGAAAATTGGAGTTGTCTGTTTGAGTGAAAATTAAGTGTATATATTAGATTTTGTTATAATAATATATTCCTAGGTATTGTTTTTCTAGATTTTGTCTGCAGTTTATCATAGATTTTGATCATCGGTCTAACGCACCTCGATGGTGAACCGATCTCATCGGGATTATGGAGTATCCGTATAGTCGGATAATACACCCGATTTTGAGTATATAGTTATTAGTTACCACCTCTCAACTCGGGATGCTAAGACTTAAGGCAGCCGATTTTAGATAACGAAATACACCTGTTGGTTTCAAGACTCCAAACGTTATGAGGTATTGACGAACCAAATTTAATTCGCTGACGGGTGGTGTCTGTGAGTTGCGCACGCGGTTTCGGTTGCTTGGACTGAGGCGTTCATTAAACTAAAATATTATCAAGATATCCATTTGTTCTCAGAACGTCACAGATAAGTAAAGTTGTGTAAGTTGTATAAGTGGACTCCGTTTCTTGTTCGTCGTAGTGATTTTCAATATTTGATGCTACTATAAACGTTATTTTTATAATTTTCAGACACCCAGAAATTGATCACTTTAGCTTGTAGTAACAGATAATAAAAAGCTATATCCTACTTGTTAAAATTGTATTAAAATAATTTACGAGTGTTGAAGTTCATTGCCTGAAAGTTAATTTATAATAGAAAATCCATACTCATAGAGTATGAGGGGGTAGAGGTACCTATTAAACATATTTAAAAAATCAAATATTATGTAATTTTATATTTACATACTATTTTCCTATTATTTCATTATAAACGCTTCTAAATAAATAAAATAAATTTCCATCGAAAATGATTTGAATCATTGTACAATGTACATAAACATAATATATAGTGTTTTATTTATTATTAGAGATGAATTTCAAATATAATCGAGTGGTTTGTAAATTGTTGGACTTTTTATACAGTAAATGACTTAACGGACTGTGCGGGTGTAAGTACTTCATTGTATTATGGTAACAGTAGACGGACTATGGTTAGGTATATTTTGGTTACATATTATTATTTATATCAGAAATATTAATAAAAAAAAAAATACCTTGTCGGTCTAGAAAATTGTAGTATGTTTTTTTCACAACAAAAATTAAATATTTACAATATTGTCTCATTTATTTATTGAAATTTGAATACGGTGCTTACTGCATAGGATGAAGGTAGGTACTTACAACTATAAAACAATAAATAACAATCAATATTATACTTGTTTATAGTTTAAATCATATAATATATGCGTGTCACGAGGGCACAAAAGACTAGGTCTGTAGTTCTACTGTAGGGCAAATAGTTGCAATAGCAATTAGAAAAATGCAAATGCAAGTGCAACAAACGGGGACAATGCATTTTGCATTTATTAATATATCTACGGCATGCACTCAACTGTATCGAAATTCAAAGTAATGCGGTTCTATTACCTAGCAAACGCGTTGTCTACTTCATTTAAATATTTATAAACAATAATAAATGTATTATTATATTAAACTATGTACAGTTAATCGATTGTATGAGTTTTCAAAAAGGTTGGAAACGGGCATTAGACTAATTAGGACAGATGATAATATGTTATATTAATGAGGTGATGTCAAATATTTTATATGATAATTGGCACCCACCGTCTTGCCATAATACATATCTGTTATTGCTATATTATGTACCAATGTATAAAAATATGCAAACAGTAATTATAAAGCGTTTCCAAATTGTTTAAACACCTTGCGTGCCTATATTATGGTTTGCATTGCTCAGTGATATTTATCTGATTTAAAGGAGTGATAGGATCTTCTCGTAAAGTTTGATAATCAAACAATACAATTATTACTATTATCATAAGTGTAGAATATGAGTATGCGTCGTAGGGAAAAATGTGTATACGTTTACGATGCCTCTTGCAATATTCGTATACACCGCGGCCCCATTATTATCAAAATGTATGGCGTGTGTCGAGAAGAAAAATTGATATTTTCATGGCAATTTTGGTATTATTTTTTATAAGATGGCTAAATTTACCGTCCAATCTTGAACGGCGACAGTGTATATTATTTTATACAACGTCGTAGCAGCATGATATTATATTGGTGTCATAATATTATACGCGTTACTTGTCCATTTATCACAAATTATTTTTTCTTAATCTTTTATTTATATTTGAGTATATAATATTATAAAATAAGTAACTTCGTCGTCTTTAAATTTCAAAACCTACGTACTATACTTAAAGATTTTAGATTCTGAGTGAAGCGATGAATGTATTGATTTTACAATGATGTGTGTTTTTTTTTATTTTTTTATTTTTTAGTTTTTTGTGTCTGTCATTACCTTTTAGGACAGTAAAAGTGCTTGGATTTTCTTCAACAGTAACTTTTCTGATAAGAAAGTGAATCGATTTTGGTTTTTGGTGCAACTCTAAAACAAATGACCGTAGGTACATGCAATTTTGACCGAATGTTTGTATTAGAATTTTCTATTCACCATAATATTTTCCAAATATTTTGACTTATTTTGAGCTGTTTACGGACATTTTCAGTTTCCATTTTTTTTAGTTTTTTTTTTCTACAAATATCAATAAAATTTTATTTGTTGGGTAAAAAACCTTGAAAATTTAATACAAGGCTCCTACTATATTGCTACAATGATATTTGAAAAATATTAAAAATCCTTAGTCACAGTTTTTATTTATAAGCATTTAAAATTCAAATATTGATAAACTACGAAAATATCACGAAAATCAGCAAATTATTTTGAGTTGAGAATTCATAAAAATTGTTCTTTTTAAATCTAAGATTTGAAAATTTAATACGAGACTATCTATAAGTTTATTTACGAATGACCGTAGATACTTGAAAATTTCACTAAATATTTATATTAGCATTTAATATTCACGATAAAATTTTGAAAATAATTTGACTCTTTTTGAGCTGTTTACGGACATTGTCAGTTCTCAATTTTTTTAGTTTTTTTTTCTATAAATATCAATTAAATTTTATTTGTTGGGTAGAAAAGCGTGAAAACTATATGCAAGGCTCCTGGTATATTGTTACAATAGCAGTTGAAAAATATTGCAAATACATAGGCACAATTTTTTTAATAAGCATTTAAAGTTCAAATTTTAACAAAATTTATCAAATTTAAAATTTAATAATTATTTTGTAGTTAAAAATGTATATAATGTTCAAATTTCGTAGCTAAAGATTGAAAATTTAAAACAAGGTTCCACGTAAATAAGTAAATATATAAATTACTTTATTTACAGTAATATCATAAAATATACTTAGTAATATCATAGGCTGACTGACCGTTTTCGCTCAGAAGTTTCTCTTGTACAATGATATTATTCATTATTAATGATATTATATCATTGAATTTAAATTTAACACCATCCATAGAGCGACATCCACTTACCCACCTTTTTTATTGTTACATTTAAAATGTTAAATAGGTACCCTATTTATTTTAGATGTTCATTTTTTGATTTTCATGATCACAACTATTAAAAATGTCAAAAACCGATGTCCGATAATATTACAAAATATTTAAATCATCGAAACTTAATGTAAAATATTTCATAAAAATGTGGTGTTTTTACAAGTACCTAGGTATATAATATGTTTTGCGGAGAGACCGCAAGCTAATTCTTGTTTATGCTTGGGTACTTATAGAACACAATTTGGTATGGGTTATAGTATTATAGTTAAGGTTAGTACGAAGGTAACATAAGTCACGGTTAAGTAGTCTTAGATTAGATGGTTTAGCATTTTCACCTGAATAATTCATTGGGTGCAGGTAAAATTTTGGTGAACTTTGATGTTTAAGACAAATAATATTATTAAAAAAATAATAAAAATTATTTCGTTAAAACTATTATGTCGTTATTTGTTTTAAAATAAAAATAAAAAAAAATTATTAGAACACGTGTCTACAAATACGCCATTGAAAAACGTAGGTAACATATTATTATAATATACAAGAAATATCTTTCAATCGCAATCAAAAGATCCAGATAATCAACCAACATAACATATTTAATGAATCTGCAGGTTAAAGTTATATCTTTAAATCTTCCACATCAGTATATTAACATTGTCATGACAAATTATACAAAGTTTCCATACAGATTCTCTCAAATAGTTTGTAAAAAAGCAAGTTTATTATAATATTATACAAAATTAAAATCTTGAGAGGGATTTAAATACATATTTTCTCGATCAATTATTTATACAAGGTTGTATTGGGTAGGTATTATGGCTTAATAAATTGAGATCGTATGTTATATATCGTAGTTGCGTTTCTCTTAAATAAATAATAATTGTTCTTTATACCACGTCCAAGTATCCGATCGTTTAAGGAATTTCTGTTTACCATCGTTCTTTTTTTCTAGCTCGGTTATCGACTAAGTGGCACCGATGTAAAATTCAAATGGTAATGCATAACAATTAAATCTGAAATACGTAACAAGAATACAAGACACTTTTTGTTTCCTAAATAGATCCAAGGTGGCTTATTGACCCACACACACCCATTATTGCTTTTAACAATTATTACAAATGCTATTGACTTTCAATATAATATTTAATTTGATTTCTGATTTCTTATGTATTTTTTTTTAAATCACAGACAAACTAAAAACAGTGTTAATAATTGCCTACATATTATACACCCAACAACTATATTATTTATTATTTACCTTATATGGTTGAAAAATGGAACAATATAATAATTGTTAACACATTATCTCAAAACACTTTTACATGACTAAGAAAAAAGAAAAACCAATCAACTTTTATTCATAGAAACTGTAATTTTGAATGAGTCTGAATTTGACTCACTAAAATATGGCACACGTTCCAAGAACTCAAATCCAAATTGCTAATACTTGTACATCCTACAGCGCTCTACCACCCATCACGACCTACCCACCTAAATTAAGTATTACATCCACTAAATCTGTACACTGCGGGGATCTTTGCCGCTGGTTATCATGATCCGACTGCTTTCGGAAATAAAAAGTTTATTTATTTGTTACATGTGTTTGAAGGAGGATATCCATCTTAACAATATAATAAATATAACATATTATAAGTAAATAAAACGTTTTCAAGATGCCAAACAAAATAAAAAAAAAACCAACAAGTCTATTATATAATTACACCATGTGATCATGTGGATGAAAAATTTGCAAATATAATATTTGATTTTTTTAATAAATACATACTATATACTTTTATTTTCAAATATCCCGCTCTTATTCCCGCAACACACTTTGAGATTCTTTTTTACGATAATGATGTACTAAATGTGCTATCATATTTATTATACGAAGACTGTAATTCCGACACCCCAAACCAAAGGTTCCATACATTTGTTCTCTTTGCCCACTTTATAGAAATTTGTGAAAACTCTGCAGCCCCTATCTCCTCACCACCAATATTAAAAAATGTTTGAGTACTCAAAGGTTATTTTTGAAACAAGTACGTAACTTGGACTAAGTATTTTAAATACTTTTTCAAAGTATCTGTATTTGAAATTAAGTTCTTTAATTTTCAAATACTAATTATTTTTAGCTTATATTATATTTCTTTTTAAACTTAAAAATAAAATTCATGCAAAAAAAAATTGAAAACATATAATAATATATTTTGTAAAATAATAACTGTGAACTAAACTCAACCGTAAATTCATATACTCGAAAAAAAATACAAATGAGTATTTGTAGTTTATTATAGTTAAAAGTAAAAAATACGGTTCTAAATGCAGCTCTATAAAATGAACGCTTAACATGAAAACCGGTTCAGCTGATTATTATTATAAGAAAAAAAATAAATTTTATAAGAAATTAGAAAGTATCTGAAAGTATCCATGTATACTTTTTTAAAATATAAGTAGTTTTACTTAAATATATTTTTAAATACATAATTTAAACGCTTTTCAAAACAAGTATCTGGAAATATCTACTTGAACACTTTTAAAATGTATCTTTTAAAAAACTGCAAAATGACGTGCACGATTTGTCGGAACTTTTTTTTTTCATTTCCATGAGACCATTACGTCTAGTTTTAGTCATTAGAATCAAATATGGTACAATAATTATACTGATGTACTCATGTCTAGAACAAATTTCTAATGAACCACTGTGTTCATCATTATACCAAATTAAAGTATTTACGTATGAAAACTATATTAATGTTACTCGCCCACCTACCGAAACAGACGACGTTTACTACGTCATATGAACGCCACTGATCAGCGAATAATATAATATAAATATTATACTGTGACGGTCTGTCGACTAGAGAAGTTCGCCGATTCTAAATCGGATAAAGCGACGGCAAACGGTTCTTCCAGAAAAACACTAACATGACAACATAACATTAAATTATTATTAACGTTTGGTTTACACGGAAAATATTATGTGCAGCGCACGTAATGCGGTAAGTAAGTCGCGTATGACAGTGTACGAGTTCCAAGAAGAAAATAATTGATATCGAATAAGCTCTGCAGACTAGGTAGACCATCATATAAGTATATATAGTTCTCCCCTCTGCGTGGTCGTCTTCGGTATAAGGTATAAACCGTGACGCGTGACAACTACATGTGGTTGGCGCACAAACTCCATTTTGGGGCTTAACGTTGTTTGTGAGCAATAATAATATATAGTAATTATTATCATATATACCTACCCGCGATAGTATATGATTGAACATTTATAAAGTCGTATAATATCTCACTGGATTAGCTGTTATCGCTCATGTTTCTAATTTTTTATTGCCGACAATTGATTATTAATACATTTCGAAAGACAAGATTTTCAATAGAAGATTGAATTGTGATTTGGCAAATTTAAAACGGTTCAGTATTTGAAAAAGTCGTTTCGTTTTGCTTAATATTATATATTTATTACTCAGGTTAGGACGTTTATGCACTGAAAAAAAAAATAAATATGTATGCACTAAAAAATAACTAAACACAAATGAAGAAACTATAAAATATATATAAAAGTCTTTATATTTTAATTATTTAATGAAACTAAAGAAGTAGTTGAAAACAATATAAACTGTTGAAAACCGAAACCGAAAACAAATCGAAAAAAATCAATACCAGTAATCAAAATCGAAAAATATAAAAATCGGTATTCAAAACCATGGACGAAATCAGAAAAATAAATACCGATAGATATCCGAAACCGAAATCAGAAAAAAATATTTACGGTTTCAAGTCCTGGACTATACCCCTTATGGTTAAAATTTCCATGTCTAGAGGTTCACTTGTGCAAGATGTTTCTATCAATATAAACTAAAAAGATACGTTTGATTTACAAATCTAGAATTATTTATAATTTACTATCAATATAATATATTTTACTGTATTTACTTATAGATGGCAGTTAATAATTGTGTCAGTTCACTCGTGTTGATGACTGTGTGGTGACTGTTAAAATGACTGCCGTGTGTAATTTTAATAATATTATATGGATAACAATTTGGACGCAGTTGTAAAGTGTTTAATGTGTACATTTTGTGTTGGTCAATCCTATAGGTAGTGCTCATTTGGCGTAAAATGTGTGACGCGACAATTGTCACAAGTGTCTTACGGGTTTCAGCCTGAATACTTTTTTTACTGTTCGTTTTTTTTAAACATAGGTACCAATAATAATATTATAATTGTCTAGTGAAGTCGACTATGCGAACGTCATCCTTGCACGGAAGGTTAGGTTAGGTTTCAATTGTTTCAAACAGTGGTGCGATACACATTTTAAATTTCCCTAATTGAAACGTAATAATATAGTGTGCGAGTGTGCGACGAATAGTTTGCATTCCTTCAAATCGAGTATATCGCAATACAATATTGAATGAAAAATGAAAAAAAAAATAATAATATACACTACTAGTTTGTAGCTGTGGAGGCGTCTAAAAAGAGTAATAAACACATTTTGTTTCATAATATTTCGTCCTGTATTGCTATCACGGATACATCACTACGAGATATTTTAAAGTCATCGTCAAAATTAAAAAAAAAATAGCACCTCCTACCACCTAACACCTACGTATGAGTGAGACGAGATGGATTCGTATTTTCAAAACATTCACGTGCGAGTCACGCAAAGACCATTCTTATTCTATACTCGACGGCAATAAATCCGTTCGACAAATTATTATTCCATTATTACAAAAATAATATTTACGGCAGCTTTAATTCGATAATATTATTCCGTCTTGTCATGGTCATAACACGTCATCGATCAGCCACTGCAGCTAGGCTGTCGTCATTATAGTCATGATTCGTTGATGATTTTCTCACGGGTATAACACTTGGGGTTTATTAGTTACAGGGTGCTAAAAAAAAATGCAAAGTTCAAAACAATCCGTGGGGTGCGAAGACACCCGATTAAGAGCGTCACTAGGGTTTATTAGTCACGGAGACTAGAGAGTCCTGGAAAATTAAAAAGAGTAATAATAAAGCGTGAGCAAGTGGAGGGGGCGTAATTTAAAAAAAAAAATTAGAAAAAATATTTAAACAATAAAATAAGTAACATATATTATTATTATAATATATTTTATTGCTGTATACGCCCATAATATTTAGACGCAAATGATTATGAGATACTACGATCGATAATCGTATTGGTTCATTTAAAATTTTCTTTATTATGCCCAGATCACAAAATCTGTATTGGATCATAGTCAACCTGATGTATTTTTTGATTTATCGTTGTATACTTAAACTCATAAAAAGCACATCCACAGTATTAATATACTATTATACAGATACAATATTTATAATAATTAAATATTTTAAGCATTAAACCCATGACTGTTTTTTTTTTTTATATATAATGAATTGGATTTCAATCAGAGCGACTAAACACGTCAATGGGAGAGGGCTAAGGCCCCATAGATACCCTCTAGTTACGCCGATGGTTTTACCCGAAAAGTATCTTAAGTACAAAATTATATAGCGGTATACAATTCCAAAAAAACATTTTGGAAAATGATACTTTCATGACATTATGTTATCTATCTGTTGTAAAAAATATGAAAAATAATATTACTAAAAACATAATAACATCGCGTGCGTACTGACACTTTTATGAAAAACCTACGCGTAGTGAAGTATGACTTATCAATTATGATTTATAATTATTATTGCGTTCATGTAGAAGTTAAATAAATGGAAATTATTATACGCATAAAAATTATTACAATAATAATATAATACTATTCTACTGTTTTTTGATAAAATAACATGTTGATTCTCTGAACGACTTTTGCTCAAGTTTAATTTTATAATAATAAGGAGAATCTTGTCAATTTGTTTATTCTTAAAACATTATTACTATTGCATTTATAGTGTAATATTAAAAGTAACATATTATTAGTATATGTTTTTATATTTACTTATCTATAATTATAACATAGTTCAATGGGAAATATTATCGATGATAATTTGATAATTATTATATTAATAAATATATTTTTTTAAAGGCGATGATACATTGATTATTATGTATAATGTACAGTGTAAACATTCAAAATGTATGGTCGAATAAACATTATCTGTGTTTTTCCATAATTGATATTGTGGTTTTGTTAACACATGATGACAAAAAACAAAGATATTATTTACTTAAAATAAAAATGTACAAGCTATGTCACAGACTTTCAACGGAAAAGTGCTACTTACATATACAAAAAATTGTTTTAAAGTTGGAATCTGTCAAATAGTACTCGGAAGTCATAGCTTGTGATACACCATAAATATATATTGTTATAAAATATCGTTGTGGTACTGTTAGAATTACTTTCAACCTTAGAGTGTAACACCTTTTTACAAATCAATTAATTTCAACCAGAAATAAATGGTGTCGAAGTTATGTTACAACCACCACGGCGCGGCGGAATTTGTCCCCTCACCTACCCTAATATCTGCCTCTGCAGGTACAGTGTGTAAACATCTGAATTTTCAAAACTATAAAATAAATCGTTCCTGTTAAAAAATTACGATTTTGCACATCGTAAAATATCGAGTGTAGGTATTTCACACCAAGCGACGCGACATACAACATAATATTATTAGCTGGTTAAGTTTGTCCGCTCATGTGCATATTGCAATTATTATTACTATTATTATCATTACACCGCGTACAACTGCGCATACCACAGGTACTATTGTTGTTGTTATTGTTATTATTATTACTACAGTACGTTATTATTATCGTGTGTATCGCGTGTAAGCTCCCGGGGGAAAATTGTTCATATGTATATATATATATATATGTATATAGCTGTGGCGGGGCACAGTGCGAGAACTCTGACGTATTTCATTTTGTACGCCCGACAAATTTTCTCGAATTAGTCCACACCTATAATATACTGTCCTACTACTAGTATCTCTCCACCCTTTCCACGCCCCTCCCCTCAGATGCCCTCACCTTCCACACCGATACCAATGCTTGCTATGTAGCCGTCGTCGTTGACAACTCTACACCGCAATGACATCCGCGTCCGACGTGTCCTAACAGTATTATAATAATATTATGATGCAATGACGTTTTGCCTAGTTATTATAATATATAAATATTATATAGTAAACGAGTCCGATGTGCAGACTCGGGCAAACATTGTGGGGATTTTGCAATGTCGCCGACGTTTTTTACAATATTATATTATTGTTTTATCTTTATTTGGTTTACGCTAGTGATTTTAACGTCGTCGGTCTCGCGTCTCAAGTCTTAATATAACTCACTGACTTAAAATACTACATTTTATCGTATAACTATATTTGTTTGAGTTTTAAGTCCAAAATGAACGTCAAAACCTTTATTATTATTTTCATATCGTATTTTCCATCCACTGTTTAGAAGAAACTATAATAATATTATTTTTTCGTTACTTCGATATGTATTATTATTACTGTTATTATTATTATTATTAGATAATAGTCAACAGTTAAAATAATAAAAATACAAGATAGTTGGACGTATTGATTAATTTTTGATTATTGTTTCATAACGTATAGAGACCAGAAAATTTAACATCCACAAAGAGTAGCTGGTTTAGAACTTGGTTTTTACATTACAAAATGTAACACGGCGTATCGTATAGGCAAAATAGGTACACATTTAACTGTGTCTATGGCTCACACAATATTATTATCATTAATATTATTTATTATTACCATGATAATAAATTATAATAATTATTAGTAATTATTACTAATTATTAGTTATTATTATATTATATTACGAGTCGAACAGTATGCGATAGAAATCGATGTATAAATCCTAGTTGAAATATTATAATACAATTGTATACTTCTGCGTAAGTATAGCTGATGTATAATAATAATAATAATGGTGTTTGAAAAAATAAACAGCCTCGAAATGCAGCTGATGCTGGCCGATTATAATAATATGCCATACTTGCTGGCTACTAATAAACGGATGTTGGGTTTTAAATAATCGGTGACGGCCTAGGACGAAATTCGGAATCGGCTCATTTGCAATATTCTGACTATCTATATGCGCTCACTATATACCTGCAGTGAAAATGGCCGAGTACAATTTAAAATAACGAAACAACCCACTAAATCTAAATAACCATTATGGACGTCAAAGACAAGATCATTCACAAAATCTAGTACGAAGCAATAGAAACAATAAGACTAAGCAGCGATTTGACAATTTCTAAGAGGAACCGACGATCGGAGATTTGGAGGGTCTCATGTATTATGCAACGCAGTTTGCGATCAAAAGCTGGATCAATTGAAGTGATTCTACTGATTCAAAGCGATTTGGTTGCAGTGTCAGCGGTGCAGGTAGCCGTAGAGGCTCGAAGCGACGATGCAATGGACGTCACCCTGGCCAGAAGAACAGGAATCCGAAATGGTTTTGGAGACTTGGTGGGCTGGCTGGACCCGGGACTGGTCACACCAACAATACACACGGCTCCACGTAAACGGACGGCGAAAATAATTTCCGCCGCGTAGAGAGGCATATAACAAAAGCCATACTCGTATTCGGTTGTCGATCCCGCAGAGAATAGCGTCTGAGAGTCTCCACCCTGGTCAAGAATAGCGGACAAAACGATGCTACGTGGGGTCCAGGTATATACGTGATAGTGTACTTATGAGGTGATCGGTGGTAAGTTGCCAATACACGTTCTCCGGCCATCGGCGGCCACGCGAGCGACGACGACACAACGACGGAGGCTGGCGATACTGGCACGAACAACGACACTGTCCTAATCAGTGACGACTACAAAAGCGCTGTGTAATGTGTATTCTCTTCGGGAGAAACAACACAAACGCGTACGGCATTTGTGATGCCTATCCACGCGGTGGAAACAATTCTTGTCATCCGTCTACCTGGAGTTAGGTAACCGCGGCCCCGGGTCCAGCCAACCGATCAAGTCTCCAAAACAGTTTATGATTTCCGTTCCCCTGGCCGGGGTGACATCCACCGTCTCGTCACTTCACTCCTTTACCGCTGCCTGCACCGCTGGCATTGTAACCACATCGCCTTGAATCTCTTCAACTGGTTCAGTTTTGGACTTATCGTCCAGTTGAATAATTCTCGACGCGACCTCTTCCACGTCGCTTCGTCTTGTCTGTTTTTCGTTAAAATTATTATATCTTTTTTTTGCAATTTTTTTGTATTATATTATATCATTTTTTTGGCATTATTGGTTCAAAATTTAAAAGTAGTCATTCATTAAATAAACATACATAATATTTAATGTATATTAAATATGTTCATTAAATTATGTAACACAATTACTTTGTTTGCACCGTAAAATGTTGTTTCTTATAAGTTACAAGAAGTTTTAATTATTAATATTTTAGCGTTAAACATAATATGCTAAAAGTTAAATAACAAACCAGCAAACTTTAGTGGAATGCACTCGTATTTGTCCCATACTTATGTTGGTGGTTTTTGAGAGGCTGTATCGCTAGTATTAGTATTTCCAGGCCATCTACAAATAATTTTTTGTAGTACATCATAAACAATGATCCAGTTATTTGGGACTATTTTGATACATTATTCCTCCCCCGAAAACTTGATAGTAACAAACTTGTTTGATTTAAGATTTTTAACAATACCTACAAAATTCGTGGATAAGTATGAATCTATATTTTTAAAAGTGTAAAAAATAATTACTAACTAATATATGAAATATTACAAAATAGCCAATTATTTATTATGTCTAAAGTGGGTATTATTACTTTCAAGTTTCAATATACGTCCAAAATTTGTCGTCCAAATGCAGTGTATCAACTTGAACATATTTATGTGATTCATTTTTTTTATTAGCGTCTAGTGAGTAATCTATACCATTCATATATTTGACCAATGACAAGAACAAGATCACCAATCTCTAACATTAGCCACGTTATTGGAATAAGTTTTGATAATTAATTGCTGTTGTCGAAGGCGACAACACAATATGATTTATTCTCCGTACTAAAAAATAAATAGAATACGTGTTTTAAAGTAATAAAAAACTAAAGAAAAGTACTGAAAAAGCAAAAAAGCTGTCTAAATTTTCCAAAAAAACATTAATATGGGTTTTAAAAAATAAATATTTATTACAAAAAAAATATTAAAATTATTTATTAGTTCATTAAATTATTTATTTAAAAAAGGTATTATAAGACATTTATTTACAAGCCTGCTTCTTTGAGTTTTCCTTTCTCCACAACTATTAATCTCTAAATAAAATTTATTCTTTTTCAGTTAATTTATAAAAATTAAATTAAATAATAGTTGTACAATTATTTTTGTACCTATAGCATCGGAGTTGCATTGCAAAATTAAATTTTTTTTCAAGTTTCTAAATAAAAATGAACATTACAAATACGTTTAATTAGAACACGTTTTAAAAAAATGTACCAAAAATGCCCCAAAAAGCATAAATATACAAAAAAAGCAAAAAGCATTTAATTTTAATACGGATAAATTTAGAAAGTATTTACAATTGTTTGTCCAATAAGTATTTTTTAAAAACTATTTAAAATATATGTATTCGAATACTTTTACTCACATGTACTAACACTACTTAAAAGTCCTTTACAATACTGATACTCGGAATGCACGTTATTGTAGGTAACGTAAATCCTGTTATCCCCACCACCACCCCACGATGGGTACGATAAGCGCACGCCACTGCAGCAGACGCTGTACAGGACTAGTCCATTCTGTGGTCGTACATTTTGTCACGGATATCCGATCCGGGAATAAAATATAAGTCCCTCGAACGATAAAAAATGTAATGCGCATAATTATAGTACGACGCAATAAATTATAATATATTCGGATTAGACCGACGGAGAGGGGTCGGAAAAAATAATAATAATAACCAAAAAACCGCGAGTCCGAGAACAGCCACCGTTCGGTTCTAAGCCCCGGCAGGGTGGATTTACTGCCGAAATCGCATTAGGCCCGCGAAGAAGAAGAAGAAGAAGAAGAAGAAGACGATGACGACGACATGCCGCCCGAACGCTTAACGTCCGCGACGTGCGCGAAACGGTCGTTTAGGGATGTAAAATATTACGCATTCCGCGCGTGCGCATAACATCGCATAATAATATATTGTGTGCAATATGATACTATATAATATGTGCGAGTGAGCGCATTTCGTTTATTTCCATATTATATACCTTAATCGACGGCGACGACGATGGCGAGACTGCACAAACGTATCGAAATAATATTATGATATATTATTATCGTGTAGGTATCCAAGAGTGAAGGAACCGCTGCACA
The DNA here is from genome assembly GCA_008086715.1 of Sitobion miscanthi. Lineage (NCBI taxonomy): Eukaryota > Metazoa > Arthropoda > Insecta > Hemiptera > Aphididae > Sitobion > Sitobion miscanthi. The sequence continues at coordinate 29,648,051 of CM017803.1, forward strand.
TGGACGTGTATTTTATTACTATCAAAGTGTCGTTATACGCCAGACATTAAGTGCGTATAGATCATACGCGCACAGTGTACACGATATCGATATGCAATAATATTTGTGATGTGTATCGCGTTATACGGTCACCCATCTGCGAAAACGCGCCAAAAAGAGCCCGGGAACACGTGCCTCGATGACTGACGACGGGCACGTGCTGTTTTTTTTTTATCGCATGGGTGGGCCACATCATCCCCTTCGGCTTCTGTCGAGCATCGCATCAAAAACCATAGGTGTACATCCGCGGACCGCTTATTTTTTTTATCTACGCGCGAGCGATTATTTTTTATATCCAAAACTGCTGCTGCTGCTGTTGCGTCGGTTTTTACGGGAGACTTGCCTAGTCATTTTATAATGCGTTCCATACGTGCTGCAGATGATAATATAATATTTCAGCGACCGTCCGTTAACGGATTATTGTTTTTCCGTCGGGTTTTCACGACTTTTCTACCCGCCAAAAATAATAGTTTGATCGTGTTCGAGAAGACACACAATACAATATTTATATTTATGTATTAGAATTTTTCCTACGCCAATATAGGTGCCATTTAATACGCCATTAGCATGCATTTGCACGATCAGGCATTCAGAATTTTGCACATTACACTCTCCTTTCCTCTTTGGACCTATAAATCAGCTAATCGTTTTTCATTTCCCCGGCACCCAAAAAAAATTAAATTATGTGATTTTCAAATATTGTCTTTACTAGTTTTGGAATTTGCTTTGCGTCCTATCATGCTTATGGTAAAATGTTTTCATGATTCCATTCGGATATTTCAAGAAGAGTGCAAATTTAAAGTTGTAATATTTTAAATGAAATATTTCAAATTCATAACCCTAATACTGCATTTATAATAATACTATACTGATCACTAGTTGTATACCACTAAAAACCTATATCCAGCTGTATCTATAGGAATGGTAATGGTTCTAGAAATTTTGGGCAGTTGTATACAATATCATGATTCAAGTGATTCAACCCTATACACCAGCTGTAATATTAGGTAATATTATGATTTTAATTATTTATTATTATTTTATTATCAAGTATAATGCGACGATAATCATAATAATTGTTGTATGTGAGAGCTGTAAACGACACAGTAAACGCGTAGTTTGGTCGTGAAAAATAGAAATTCAGTCAAATTGAAATGCCAAGAAATATACTGAGCTCTGCAGCTGGAAATGCCTCATCACTTTACGGGTGTATGAGCTCGTATTTCAATAAACCATTATTATTACAACACGAGCGCATACCTCAGAACTCGTGCGATAGTAAACATACCAATAATAATATATATATATATAATATATTATTATTATTATAAATGTACCCCCGAAGTACAATGGCAGCGCGCACGAGAAAAACGCAAGATTCCACCCACCGCCGACGACTGTTAAAGCCGTCTAAAGAACCCGTTTGAATTAGAAAGAAAATACATATTGCTCATTTCTATTCTATCGCGTAAAAAAATTCTATTATTATTATTAAATGTATACAAAACGTTCGACAACTTTGTAAACCTAATAATATCATACTCTCGTACGCATACGCGTTTATTATTATTTAAGTGCCATTCTCTTCATATATAATACATATATAATGTATATATTATATTACACTCTATGTATATATATTGTGAATAAGTTCGTTCCTCGACTCGTGCAGTATATATAATAATAATAATATCGACTTCATGATATTATGTAATATTGTCGTACAACAAAAAACACTCACGGTTACATACGTCTGCGTTCGTCGTCTTTTTCGCATTTCATATCGACGTACAATATCCGAAGGTAATATACTACCTACAATCTACATATATATAATATAATAAATTATAATATAGTGGCAAAAAAAATGTCATCTTCCAATATTTAAAATGCACATTCCATATTAAAATATCGTCATCGTTGTCGTGCAAAATGTTATCAAATGAATATACTATTATAATACATTGTATTATTTTGCATGACCTTACCATTACCACATATTTTTCAACATGCAAAAAATGACAAAGTGAAAAAATCAGATTTTATTTTTATTTTTTTGGAGGGGTATCCCTATTTTTTCCTTGGTCTATTGGAATGCCGCTATAGCAAGCAACGTCCTAGATGTTTAATATTTCCGACTTCCTCGGTAAAATTTTAATTTTAGTTTTTTTTTTTTTTTTTGTAGGAATAAATAATTATTATTATCTTTTTTTTTGGCCTAGATGTTAATTTTGTCAGTTATTTATTTCATTTTATTTTCATTTTCTGTAAACACTGATAAGTAATCGTATTTAAACGTTTAATTTAACAATTTTTGTTACGTATACGTACTTATTTATTTTTTTTTTAAATAGGTATTTTTATTTATTATATTTAATATGAATTACATATTTATAAGTATTACTGTGTAAGTTTCGACGTATCTTTATAGTTTATATGAACTATTAATATAACTTATATTAATATATTATATACAAAATCTTGTATGGTATTAAATATAACATAGGTAGGTACAAAAAAAATAATAAGATTAATTGTATGTGGTAAACATTTTATTTCACAAAGTGACCTTGAAATATTTTTGTATTACACGAAGTGTGAAAATGACTTTTCTATTTCATAAAATGGACAAGTTTTCACAAAAAAATAGACTCAAATTGGCTACGATATATTATAAAAAATTATAGTTACCATAATTAACAACATAATCATTAAGTTATGACAATGAAAAAGTCACCCTGCAATGGAGGAAAAAATCGCCGCTTTGAGAGAAAAAAATGGCCTCCTTAAATGTTGACATCGATATTACAAACAAACTGAAATGGTGCAATCATTTCTAATCGTCTAAACCATATACGTTTGAAAAAAAAAAAATATTTTTCATATAATTTCATTGAAATATTTGATGAAGTGTGAAACTTTCGATTTTGAAATATTTCAGAACTCCGTGGTTATATCGGAATCGCGAATGTATAATATAATAATATTATCAATCGCCGGTTCGTCACCGCTACCGACACGCGACGTTTCATCTCGGAACAGTATAACATTAATATCATATCGAGACAAACCGAAAGACGAATCGCTGTTTCCGTTTGATATTCGCTTTCGTACGTCACACCGATACAATCGACGGATGTTGGCATCGTGACGACTGCGTTTACACGCCCAGGGGTGAAAAATACCTTTACTGCCGATCGATCTGAAGACGAAACAATCAAATATAGGCAATGTCGGTAGGTTGTATTCTGAGTATTCATATTATGGTTAAGATATTGTCGGAAAACCACCGAATGAATATTTCTCGTTCCGTGTTTGTGGTGAATTTAGAGTTTGAGAAGGCGAGTCACACGGTTGATTTATATTGACTATAAAATGTTCTTTTTTCAAAATTGTGCACAACAATAAAGGGGTTACAGTTGTTTTTTAACAAATTTAAAGTGTTTAAGTAAGTGTTGAAGCTGTAAAATGATGTATTATCTTCTTCTTCTCTATACATAAAATGACTTGTTCTGAGTGATTCATTATCGTCCGGGCGGAACCACCGGACAGATCTGGCTAAAATTTGGCATATAGATGGCTATTATTTTGGGAAATTCAATCCCTAAAAATTGGGGGTTTTAAGAATATAACAGTGACGCCATCTATCAAGCAATATCTTAGTTTAATATACAATATTGGTTTTAAAATACAAAACGTATGGACTTGATATTTGGAATACTTAGTGTGGAATACAATGGTTTCTCTAATGATCTAGATATGCATTAAGAAAGGATTTTCTGATATTCGCTTTAAAAGAGGTGGTAAAACAGAGATCTTAAGATTTCGAAACTTTTTTTTTGTTTATTAATGGTTACCTTTGGTTGCAGGTTATGTATGTGAATTATTTCACAAAGCTAGGTACAATAACGCCGGTTTGTCCGTACAAATAAAATAAAATAACCCCCAAAAATATATTAATATATGAAAATCCATGATGGTCAACTATTACTCCAATACTATTTTAGGCACAAATTTTGTACAAATTTTTTTCAACTACAAAGCTACTATTGGCTAATATACTAATATAGGCTATATTTTATCGCACACCTAGCTGTGTTCGCAACCTGCCGCAGGTAGATTGCCTACCTGATAATATTATTCTGTTCACGTAATTCCGTTTGGTCTCCATACCTATACACAGTGAATTACACCCAAAAGGAGTTAAATAATCAGTAATTACAATTATTTTCCCGGGCAACGCCGAATTATTCTAAATACGATCAAAAACAGAATATACCTCTATAGTAGTATAGCTATATTATGTCGCGCACCTCTAGTCGGTTTTATTATAATATTAGAACACTACATGTTTTAGTTCTGCGTAAATATTTTTCGATGAAGTCTCCATAGAATATTAAAATCTCGTAAAACGGCTATATAATGCGCAACACCATAATAACAAAATATACCAATCACGGCATGCGCCACGTCCTGTAAATTACTCCGAAGCGGTATTTAATTTACTTCACTTCGTAACTATGTTTTTAAAACTTCGTAAAAACCACCTCTACCCTCACCTATATTATATCATTATAAATTCCTTCGAAAATACCGTCGTGGAACGATACGTCCTCTTCGTCGTGAAAATATCTAGCAATAAATAGATATTCGTATGCATATTGGTACACGAGTATCTACATATAGATGACGACATATTGTACGTCGTTAACTTACACATAATAAGTATACGAACAAGTGGCTTACACGATACTTTATGACGTCATATTGCATCCCGTCTTTACATTATAATATACGCTCACGTTTCATATTGTGTGTGTGTACTGTGTCGTGTCTCTCCAGCGTGTTATGTACACGTATTTCGTAGTGATTTCGTTCGACTTTTTTTCCGATTTATTTCAGAGTAAAAGACGTATATCGCTTTGACTACGTATTTTGTTCCCATGTTAAAAATCGTTTAGTGTTAAACAATTTTGCATTTATTTTTATAAAACATTTTTACGAAAAAAAAACAATAGCGACATGTTACGAGTTGAAAAGTTACGCGCAAACAGGCCAAGATATTTTTAATTAAGTTACAACATAAGTTTCTTCTTATTTCTAGCAATTTAATTATGGTATTCATAACCACCAAGTTATTTATTAATTAATTATTTTTTTTTAATTTAATTTATGTTATTAAAAATATTAATTGAACGCGACTCTTTGTTTTTCTTTCCAGTAAAAGCGATGTTTACCTATATTTTTGCTTAGTAAAATGTTGAAGAACGTCTACTGGTTTATAAGCTTATGAATTATTATAATTGTATACATTTATTTTTCTTTTAACTTTTCTTCCAATTTGTTCTTTCTTATATTAAATTAGCAAATATTAATTTTAAATGATTAACTGGTAACAAATAATCCCAGCTTGGAATACGATATTCTGTACTTACAGAATATTTTATTCGAATTTACAATTCAGTTTAATTTTTATATTACGAAGTCTCATAGGCAACAAAAAAAATTCGTATCACGGAGAAATTCATTAGTAGAATTAAATAAATTGGGATTTAATTTGGTCAATTTCGTTTGGTTCTCCAGAATATTTCGTTAAACAGAAAATGTTATTCAATAGAAATTTGTTGAATAAAATTGTCACCGTATTATGTTCTGTAACGTGTAAGCACATACAAGCGGAATTCATACTGGGAAACTTTGAACTCAAAAAATCTACAATGATCTTAGGTTGTTAACCAACAGTTCACATAACATATAATACATAGTGTAGCTTTAAACACGTCATGTAACACATACTTAGCGGTTGATTTTGTTACCACGTCAGTAAAACAAAACACGACGATTTCAAAACAATTTCCTTCGTCAGATTGCTTGTCGGCATTGAATTCGAGTTCAAGAAACGCAAAGCCCAAAGTAACCCGTGATGTTGCATTTCAAATATATACATTGATTTTAGTACATATCCTTTAGAAATATGGGTTGAAATTTCTGATAAGTATATTAATATAATGTGATACGAATTAAAAAAATACCAATTTTTTGTTGCTTATTGCTCAGATTAAGTTATTTTAGTAGTTTATGTCTTACTAAAATCACAAAGTGAAAAAATATTTATTTATGCATTTTTTTTCCTCCAACTCAAAATGAAAGTGATCTCATTTGGTCATAATTTTACACTGGAGTTTTACTTGACGAAAAATTATTTTTACAGTGTAGAAATTTCCATTATGATATACTATAATGATGTTCAACTACCTTTTATTTATTTCGTTAACGTATCCATATAATAGTCTTTTACTGAGTACACGAAATTAAGTTAGGGATTCGGTCGGTGAGATGACACGAGAAGTGGTCAACTTGATTTCATATTTCATTATAATTTCTCAAAGTTTGCACGTTTCCTTTAATAACTTAATTTCTAACCGTACGATTTCGATAGTTTTTACAAAATGATCATCTGCGCCATTGTTCTGATGTTTTTCCAATTTTTTAACCGATTCAGTAGATAATTAATAATTCTATCTGACAAAAAAACACAAATATTTACACGGTTTAAATGAGCAATTCCTGTCCTAACACTGTCGTGCCACCTCTATTAATTTTATTTTACTTAGCTCACACCACGTGGCGCTGGACAAATAAAATATAATTTATTCTATTTTAAAAAAATATATCATATAGCTAGGTAGTCATTATAATGTGTTATTGCAGGTCACCATTTATTAACATTGTCGTCATTCACATATCAATACAATAAGTACTACTAACAATTATAATAACATTATGTACCTAACATTATTATACTCAACGATTTTCTATCCCTACCTATATTTTTCTTTTTCTGTACTTACATATATGACGCCGACGGAACTCGATTCAAAATCAGTTTTTTATTCATATTCATTTGTTCTGCTTACTGATTTTCTGCTCATTATTGGCTTGCGCATTAAAAAATATGTCGTCGACGAAAAAAATGATAAATTCTGTTTGAATATTTGTCTAAGTTAATTATTATTGAGTTTTCGTATTTCGTGGTATACGTTTAGTGTAGGTGCCACCTATTATACCACTCCGATAATAATATTATGTTCAATATTTTAACTGCTCGCATACGTATGGAGAACTACAACAAGCATATCACTGTGTGCAGACTGCAATATCGTTCACTGATATTGTTTGCAGAGTAGTTGTTGTATAGTTGTAGTGCGACGATTTGTACAACATAAATCATGTCAGATGTCTAAAGCGTCAGGGAAGTTTAAATTAACATTATAATAATCATTATATAAGTGCTCGCTTACGTTTAACGTGCTGCATATATTTATAATGTTCATGCGGAACATTCGCCAAGTAGTATCAGCTAGGTAGCTAATAATCTCTTATGTTTGGAATTCATATCGTTTGACAACAATAATAATAATATTATAATGTACTGTTTAGCGAACAGTATAATTTATTATTCAAGTTATATTATATTCAAGGCTGAACTGCATCTGCATTGTACGTATTTTAAATAATATCATTATACCTATAATTTTCGATTATAAAACATGACGTATTGTTTTCTGTAAATATAGTCAGCCCAGCAAGTATGATATTTTTTATTTTTTCGTTCATATATATGACTTAAAGTTTTTAAAATTTGCGTTTATCATCATTTATAAACAGTTGCCTATATTATTCAGTTTATGTTCAGTTCCGGATAGGTTCGGTATCCAATATTTTACGGGCGTTTGGGTTTAGAACCAGTTTTTTTCGGTTCGGTTCCAGTCTTTGTTTTGACGTATCAATATCCAAATTTGAACGAGTAGTTTTTAATTTATCTAAGACTTTCTGTACAACTAAAAACTAAGGGTGCATGATGATAATGGGTTTAGAAAAGGGCTTGTATTTGAAAAAAAATTCCGTTTTATGTTCTTCACAATTAAAACGTAACACAATTTTTGCGTTTGTCGTTATTTAGAATTGAAACGTTATTCAACTTTTGCGTTTATCGTTATCTAGAACTAAAATGTTGTACAAGTTATGCGTTATTGTTATTTAAAATAGTGTTAATACCTATTAAATTTAAAAATATGTAATAACTAATGTGGGTGTAGGTAATGATCTGGATACGGAATATAATACAATCAATCCTTAGATTCATAGATTCATAGATTGTTTGCATGAAATAAATGTTTCGTAGTAATAAATACATTTTAAAATATTTAGTATTACGTTATTTTTCATTCAATGATATTCTATAAATTACGTTTTGCGTTATTTTTTGTTCAATGATATTTTATAAATTACATTTTGCGTTATGTTTTGTTTAATGATATATAATATATTTTGTTAATCGTTATGTTTTGTTTTGCGGTATTTAATTATTTTTTTATTATCGCTTTCCGTTATAATAACGTTTACATATTGCAATACTTTTTTCGTAAAATATACCGTTATTATAACGTTTGCAAGCCCTGGTTTAGAAGATATAGGGGCTATCATGGTGAATTGAACATTTTAGTAATTAATTAAAATTTTTATTATTTGTAAAAATGATCTTTAAACACTAGATCCAATATTACATTTTTCATGATTATTTTCCTTAGCATAAACATTTTAATTACTGAGAAACTACTAGTTAGAATTTTTAATTAGTTCCATCAATGTTTTCAAAAAAACAATGATTCACTTACCATACACGTTGTAAAAGCTTTGAAGAAAATCTGAAGCCAGACTCCGAGTATCAATTTGGGTTCATACGATTTAAGTGAGGTACGGTCTATTTTTTAGCCCAACTACACATGTGTGCGCACGCTAAAAAGTATACATGTAGTATTTCACAAACCCCACGGGTGACTATACTATTATATTATGCAAGTTTGCTTCTTCTTTTCCACATCTCTCGTATCTATGTTATTATAAAATATGTGTCTGCATTCAACGCCACCTTTATGCCTACTATTATAGGACGCCATTATATTTTACCACCTAGGTATGTAAGATAACCAGCGTACCGACTATCAGCTATCCGTAAAATACACTGCAACCACGTTTTATGTTTCCTTAAGATAATATTTTGTCTTCTCGTCGCGCGACGCTTTTGTTGACCAGATAGTTGTAGTTGTGTGTTGTTGTGCAAGGTTTCTTTTTAACCTGAACCGAAAGCAAAGCAGTGCACTTTTATTCGCCAGACACAACCTATCTTATTTAATCAAGTGATGATCATACTTTATTAACTCCACGTACGTCGTGGAGTTACGTCATAATAATATAAGTAATAGTATAATAGTTTTATGTAAAGTCAAGTGTAACACAGCAGGATGATAATAATAATAATATTAAATACACCAAGTGGAGATCGGTGTTTTATCAGAAAGTCAATAATAAATTTAAATGTGTAATAATAATGTAGCAATAAATGTAAACACTGGAAACTATAAATTATACAGTGAAACTTCCATATTATGATATATTTAATTTTAATTTAATATAATTATCGTGGGTGATAAAAAAAAATTTTTTTTAGACTAAAAATATTATTATTATTTTAATATAACATAAGAGACAGATAAAGCCCCCACAGTTTTATATTCAATATTTCAATTAGGTAGAGATGCATTGTTTGTATGTGTCATCAGAGTATCCTTACCATTTTTTTCCAAAGTCAAGCATTGTAGATACTTATCAACTATCATTCTTAAAACAGGAGGACAACTTTCCTACTTTGCAATATACTAACATAGGAATCGTGTAGCATTTATGTTATTTATTTCAATATATTACCTCATACTGGTGAAATATACATTTTATTGTTTTGTAAATAGGTACCAATGTGAATGAAAAATATTGAATAAAAGCCTACCTACCACCAGTACCAGTACCTAAATAATAATAATTGTATATAATATGTATATCTGCTCACTTGACTGCGTTCGACATGCCTATTAATATAATGTGATGAGCCGATGCCGAGTACGACTTTCGAACGCCGGAATATTATTGACGTTTAACGAAACGGAAAACCAAAAACACGTCGTTGGTACCTGTGACAATATTGACGATGTGATGTGATGTGATATTATAATATTATATGATATTAAATTACGATAATGTATGCAGCGCATTGCATTATAAACGTACGAAACTAAAACCAAAACGGACCAAAGCGTACGCATTATAATGTTTTATATTACACAGTAGAACGGACCATTGTACCGGTACCTCGTATTAAAACGATGACGATAGTAATAATCATTGTATTATGATAATATTTAGTCGAAAACGCTCGCGTGCGAGTCCGTTGGGCCGTGTTTAAGCGGTTCGGTGCCGATTCAATTCAATTACAACAACAGACGTGCGCGCATGTGCTCTCTTCGGAGAGTTGTATAGAGGTACCTGCGATTTATTTTTTATCGAACAATTTCCCGGTACGATCTGCCGCCGCAGTGAAATGTGAAATTTAATTCCCCATTGTCGGGTCGTTGTTGTTGTTTGTTGGACGTTTCGAAAAACGAAAAAAAAAAAAACAGAAAAAAATCATACGCATCTGCGAGCTATACATATAATATTATCATAATACATAATATATATATCATATAATATATGTACTATATAGACGTCCTAGCGCCAATAATTATACACATACACGAGGGGACATGTTATATATGTATATGTACTATGTATGTATGAATTATACATATATATATATATGTATATATGTATGTACTATGTATTTATTATATATATATATATTATGTACACTGGTGGGTCACGGTAGTCGGATCACAACAATAATGTATACCGGGTATATATATCGAGCCGTGAAAAAGCGCGCGAACAAATATTTGTGCGTGTGATAAAAAACAAATAGCGGACCGAAATCCCGTTTAAAAAATCTGGAATAATAATATATATAATATATAATATAATGACATGTGATATATTACGACGACGCGAGTATGTATAATATATCGGCGCGATAATGGGGTCATATTTATACTGTCGGGACACACAACCAAAAAAAAAAAAAAAACAATGGCCGCTGCACCGATCGGAGTTAATAATAATAAAATATCGATAACCGTTTTCGCTTTCGTCCGTCCGTCCGGTTGATTATAATAATAATGAAAACAATAATAATAATAATAATAATATATCGACAAATTAATAATAAAATAATATACTTGCAGCGGTGTAAATAATATACGGTGGTGCGTGTTATTGTTCGTTTAAAAGCGACTTGTCAGACGCACACGTCAAACCGTAGTTAACGGCCGCGGTGTTTTCTAGATATGACGATCCGCTTTTTAGGAGGCACGCCCGTCGGTATGCGTTTACGTCCAAATAATATAGCGGGCTTTTATGAATTCTATGGTAGAGGCGGTGGGGTTTGGTATAAAATATCTGGTAACTCATAACCGGCCAGGGGTTCGGTTGCAGACCTCTGACTACCATCCCTAAACCGGGGACTCAGCCAACCAAGCAACATAATATTATTATAATAATATTTTGACGGACTTCCAGACGCTACGATAATACAGTGAAACTTCCACATTTGACAACATTTTCTGAAAAACGAAATATTTTTGAGAACTGAACTAAAAACCATATTTCGTTAATTCTATTTAAAGAATTTAGGTAACTATAGTACAATTTTTTTTCCGCTGGATTTCATAATATAGAAGTTGCATTGTAAATAAAATAATATTATAACATAGATCGAAATAAAATTTTAATAATATCGTTAGGATTTTAAGATTTCATGAATCCTTCATGAAATATTTTATCATGTGACACAAAAAACTTTTAAAAAAAATTGTTTATTTTATCTAAAAATATATAGTCTATAAACGCACAGTAATAAAACGTTTTTAAAAATTAGTTTATTGTATTGAATACTAATAAATACCTAATTAATAAATAAAGGCCCAATGTTGATAAGTGATAGATTAACCGATAATATAATACCAATTATACCTAATTTATAATTATATGTGAATTGAGTAATTTGCAAACCTTGGTTGATAAGTTATTCTATATCGATCTTTTCTATGTATAATCAATAATAATTTATAATCATACAACCAAATGTGTTTAAAAATAAAAAACTTTTTCATTATTTCATGATGTGGGGAAATTTTAAATTTTGGTATATGCCAATTGATAAATATTGCATGAAATATTTCAAATTCATAACCTTAATAATTATCGTTTTTATTCTATAGGTTATATCATGGATTAAGAAATATTATCTGTAAGTCGAACTCGGTATGTAAATGTTAAATCCAAAATATATTGCATATTATCAGAGCTAGGAAGTTCTAAAATTCACATTTTTTTTTAGTATGACGTCTTAAAAGGGCTTGAAACCGATATAAAAAAATTTGGTTTTAGTTTCGATTTTGTATACTGGTTTCCATTTTTTTCGGATTTCGTTTTTGATTTTGTTTTGGTTTCAGTTTTTTAACGGTTTATACTGATTTCTAAAATCGGTTTCAAGTTCACGTTCGTTCTTGGTTTATTAATTTTTTTAAATTACTAGATCGAGCATTCAAATTGCCTTTTGTGTAAAGTAAACTTTCCATAATATCAAAATCCAAAGATTTTTTAAAAAAATACTGTTTTTCAAATTATATTTTCAGTTTTGGTTTTAAATTATAATACCGGTATCCAATTATTTCCGGTTTTGGTTTTGAAGTTAATACCGGTATCCAGTTTTTTTCCGGTTTCGGTTTTGAAGAAATACCGGCTTCCAATTTTTTTCAGTTTTTGTTTTGATTTTGTTTTCGGCTTAGGTTTTTAAACAGTTTATACCGATTTCTGAAATCGGTTTTGAAACCGGTTTCAAGCCCTGCAGTTAAAAAATTTGAAGTGAAATAAACATTTGTCATACGCTTCTCTGATGTTATAATATATAATGCGATATAATACTTTTCTAATTTTTGCATATTTACGGTTTTTATTTTTCAGTATATTCTCATATTATCAGAATAGAATCAAACAAAACTGTTCGATTTTTTATACTTGATCATGGAACACTTTTCAAATTAGAATAATTGGAACAGCTAGTCCAACTACCTATAGTTTCTGATCAGTTTAAAAGTCAAGAATTCATCGATGAACAAAATATAAATAATTTAAAAAATTAAATTAAACTATTTTACAATATCTTAAAATTATTTAACTTTAAAGTTTAAACCTTTTTGTTTTAAAATCTATAAGCTTGTTAAATCGTTAAAAGTAATATTTCTTCAGCTTAAATAATATATTAATACTACGTGATAATTTTGTAATAGTCGCAGCTGATTTGACTTACTTTTTCTCTTTTGTTTTGGATAAAAATGTGAATGTGGGCGTACTATATATAAATTTATATATTTCTAAATAATGAATACAACTCTGATGTTGTGTTTGTTCCGTGTAAATACGATGTTGCATTATACATACTATTCTCGTGGTACCCAAAATTATTATATAAAAATATATTTTTTTTTTCACGTACAATAAAATATATGTTTGATGAATCCGACACAAGTAAAGAAATTCAACTTTACCTCAATTAATCTGGATCTCAACTATTAAGCCGTTAATCACCACATTGACATTGCATGTTTCGTAAACACAATAAATTCGAATGTCGGTTGTTGTTGACTATACGCGATTTTGAAGAAAATTGCTATTATCGCTCAATGTCACCGCTAAAGAAACTACTATAAGACGACGGAAACAAAAAAGAAATAGTGACGAGAAAACTGTTGCGTTTCACCTTTTGCTACATAACAATATTACGATGATACTATAATTTATTGTAATAATACGTTGTAATAACAATAATAATGTTGTAAGTAAAACATCTAATACCATTCTGTGGCTTTTGGTGTGCTGTTAGAGATGTCTATAAAACAATATTATTAAAAAGTGATCGAGTCTTTGACATTTTGACGAGTGGTCATCAGTTGTCAAAGTTTAAAAAAAATACTTTTTCAAATTTCATATACATATCACAACATTGTGTACAACTAAATATATCAAATATGTGTTGTGTGTTTGAATTGAAGATTAAAAATCAAAATTACATTTAAAAACAGAAAACAACCATACAAAATTCAAATGACAGAACAGTCGTTATCGTCTTGTATAATTCATACAAATTCGATTTTTTTCAAAGTGATCATGTAATATTTTATTCGAAAAACTGAAGTAAACAAAGTTGGTGCCTAGTTTTATATTGTTGACTTTCCCCGTTTCATCTTAAACTACCTACTATTCAAGTTGAAAAAGGCCCTGGAAAATATTTAAGACAATAATAGGGACAGTAATGAAGTAGAAACAGTCAAAGGGTAATAGGTAAGCAAAACTTTTTTTATCATTTTACTATCACTACCTATTTGTAAACAACATTTTTATAAAAATTTACAAAGTTTTCAGAAATATTTGATCGACTACTTCATAACTAAAAATTGTTTAATATTAAAATATTATAAACTATTGAGTGGAAAATAAATTGTATCATTATTCGAACATATTTTGTTATAATTCAATACAAATTTATAAAAGCAATGATTATAATTACATTTATGTACCTATTTCTACTTGTTTTAAAAACTAATTATCTAACAAATATCCGTATATAAATTATAAATAAATTAGGTGTGTATTACATTCATTGAACATTTTTGAGTGTATAACAAAATAACCAATTTGGTCACAATTATGTGGTAATTTAGTGATATTTTTTTCAAACTGCCTATGTAAGTCTTCGGATTACATTTTTTGATTGGAAAATTTGTGAAAATAGTGGATAACTTCATGTTTGACAGGAAAAAATAGAAAATAATTATCTAAGGTAATAAAAACTATTTGAATATAACAATATCAATCTTTTTATATTTTGTATAACTTATACATTTGTCTATCCATGCAAACACTTTTGTTTTAAATTATTATCAATCATCAACATAATATAATTTTATTAACCACTAACGTTATTAGCCTGAAGGTTATATTTTTTGGTCGGTTATTACTGTGGGGAAGGGTACAGTTTGGAACTCGTGTATATGTGACGAGGATTTGTCACTAAAAACCCGGGTGGTCACCCATCCAAGATCTAATGAATCCGGCCCATGCTTGACCTCAGAATACGTTAGTGACTGAGGAGGTCAACCACCACGCCACTCCAGGTCAGAACAATTTTATTATATTTTATTCCTAATACAATATTTTAAAACCGATTTTAGTAGGTAAATGGGGTTTCTTTTTTTATAATAACTATTTTCACGGTAAATAATGGAAAATCAATAATTATTTTAGCGCAACACATAATCATAACATTATATTATAATAATATGTGCATTTGAATTCGCGTGGATTAGAATAATTAAAACAATTTTGAAAATACACGGTACGATTCGTTCAAGGAAACCAATAATAATAATTTTGCTTTACTACATTAATTGTATTCACGGTTAAATGTGGCTTACGTAAACAATGATGTACATTACGAGGTTATTTTATGGGACTTTGAAGCACTTTGGTGATGTTATGGCTTTGCTATCCCAAACACAAACATTGTAATTAAGTATACACAACGAAATTACGTGTATTATTATTATTATTATATACGAATCGAGAGAAAGTGTTGTTCTATTAAAACCGATAATTGAACAAACATCCGTTAAAACAATAACAGCAGCTTCCAATAATTATTTAAATTGCTAAATTGTTTTTATTTTTTTTGAGGGGGAGGGATGGATCGGGTTGGAACAGAAAGTGCGGACATTTTGTTTTTGTTTATTTTCATGCGTTTGGAATAGGTACGGGTACCTATTTAGCCGTGTTTTGAGTGGATCGCCACAAAAACGAGAGGCTTATGTTATTGTGCATATTTTATTATAGATAAAATAATATTAATTTTAAAAGTATGTACTTAACTGTTATTATTGCATTGCCGCATTGGGATTATATGATTCCGACTAGAAATCGGTTTACAACTATACGCATAGATACGCGTGCCGTACGTGCAAGTATTACGTTTGTAAAACGTAAAATTATTGGAAAAAATGGTAAATATTATTGACATTTATTAATTACGAATATTTTATATTTATGTAGGTATGATATAAACAAAACGTTGCTCGAGAATTATAATCATTACACAAGTGGACACATTTTTTAAAAAATCAACTCGATTCACACGTAATAATAGATTAATTCTGTCACGGTTTACGTATTTAATATTATGTTTTTCAAACAGATGCAAAAAGTGTACAACTCAAACTATTTTGCAGATTTACTTTTATGAAAACTTTTTCCAAAATTAAATATTGTTTCACCGATACTAATAATATGAATTAATAATGCACTTTGATTTATACGTTTGGTATTAATTTCCTCGTCCAAATCGAAGTTTTTGAGGCTTCAATTTTATTCAACGATATGAACACAGTGTATTGGAATAATATAATCTAGTACTATCACATAACACAGCTATCTAATTTATTATGAATATATGATATGAGTTGTTTAACAAAAATAGATGAGAAGTATGTAACGCGTTAATTATTCGAAAAATATTAAAAAAACGTAGATAGGTATAATAGTGTTATCTCTTAATAATATTATTAACAAGACTTTTAAATCACTCCAAAGTTATACCAGCGGCTGCTTTAATAATAGATAAGTAATTTATTAAAAGTTGTATGCGAATAAACGTAAGTACCATATAATATAACCTAACCCATTAAGAGTTTATAATAATTTTCGTCTTGTGCGTAGGTAATGTATGCGCGCTCAACATTCATAAATTATTAATGCAACTGCAGGTATATCTATTTCGTAATATTATAATAATGTGAAGTATGTTATACATCATTACGGTGGTGTATATCATGTATAGGTTCGTGGTACGTCATTTGACCATAATAATAATAATTATTATTTTAATAAAACGTAATTGTTCATAATATTTTGTATCACATTATACCTATGGTTTTAGTCATCGGATATACGCGAAGGATAATAATGATAAAATAATAACACATTTAAATTCAGCGCGTGACATAAAATATAATAATAATAATAACGAGTGTTTTTTACACAGAGGTAATTATTTGAGGAAAAAAAACTAGCGTGACCACCAGTAGTATAATTATTTAGCCAGCAGTACAATGGTACGGTTGAAAGATATGGGCGTGACGAAGTCAACATTTAATTTGTTAAAAATATGTTTCAGGAATTCGCTCTTAATTAATGTTGTAAAAATGACGTACGTGCAATTTCGACGGAAAACAATATTAATAGTTGCAGGCTTGAAATCGAAATGATACTGTTCGATTTGATAATTTTAATTTCGTTGATCATTGATATTATTAGTGATTTCTGATCGCAGTTTTAAATAATATTACATCGATTTAAGAATTTTTCATTGTTCCTGTGATATTTACATCGATATTTAAAATCAATTTCAAGCCCAGAATTATACATTGGTGATGCGAGCAGATAGCGTTTTAGGGTTGACTTCGTATAACTGAATAGTTATTCAAATAGGATTTACGAATTTTTATTCGTTTGAATGATGACAAATTTTTATAACAGTCATTAGTTTCGAAAATATAATATACGTCCATTGAAATATAAGGGGTAGTTTGGTTACCAGAGGTGGTAGTTTGGTTCCTGGCGAGCGGGGCGTTTTCGCGGTGGGTGTAGTTTAGCCGGTTTAGGAGTTTGTAACACCTACCACCAAACTACCCCTATAATCAGCGTTTTTTTTTTCATTTTTAGATTCATATCTTAACATTATTAAAATATTATGAAACTCTTTAACTTTTTTTATACGTTGACTTCCGACTTCCAATAAAACACCGATAAGGTCAGAAACGTATTAGAGGGAGAAGGCAAGAGCACCTTGTTGCGTGTGACGATTTTTTGAACGTGCATCGTGTCTGCAAAAAAATTAATTTTCGCTTCCGGATTAAACGAAAAATTTTTTGGATTCCATTGAATCGTTTTTCTTCAATAGTGATTATCGTTCGATATTTGAAAACTACCATTCTTCATAAGTCTGGTAGCATGTAGTTAAGTTTAGGGTTTTTTATACTATTCTGAAAATTGTATTTCCTTATCTAATCCGGTATGTTACCACCCATCATATGTGGTCCGATTTCAGCGATATGTTTATTTAATTAAAAGTAATTGCCAGCTATTCCATGCACACATTTCAATGGACAGTTTTTAAAATCACATTCTAATTTAAATATATTTTTAAATATTTTAATTTCAAGTGTTCAAACTAAATTATACATAAAGTTAATAAACAATTCAAAATTAAATATTATCTGAAAACCAAAATATGAATCATTTAAAACACATTAAACTGCAATAATAAAGTAGCTATACAACTTAAATCATAAGCCATATCGAAATTTTTAAAATATTACCTACCTATAATATTATGTAACATGTACTCATAGTTCTAAATTTTTTCACTTTTGTGAAAACGACAGTTTTTACTTAAGTAGAAACGAATAACTCTCAATTTTCCTAGTCAGTTTAAGAGGTTGAACATTTATACTGACATATTGTTATCATGTATTATTAATTGATTAATTGTATCAAAAAAGCATATATATTATAAAATATTATATTTAGTATTAATATGAATAGGTAATATGATTTTCGGCTGGGTATAATCTTCTTTCTATATAATATTGAATATTGATGAAATATTAATAGGTTTAGATCAATAATAATATTATATTTCGTTACATTTTTATGATCATAATAAATTTGATCAAAAACACCACATACTTATTTATAAATATCAGGGCTTGAAACCGGTTACCGGTTTTTACCGAAAACCGGTATTCAATCAGTTACCGGTAACTGACATATTTTGGAAGTGGTTATCACTTAACGGTAATTGGTTACCGCTAACAACAGGGTCGGTATAAAACCGGTAATCGGTATCCAAAGAATTTTCGGTTACCGCTGACACCTTACATTTTAAGAAACAACTTTCCTCTTTTTGAGGAGGAAGTGGCTAAAATATGTTGCCCTGGAGCATAAAATGTCAAAATACAGTTCTTTATATGATTTATAAATTGTAATAAAATAAAAAATTAATAATATGTCTTTAATATTTTCGTTATATAAGATAAAGATTGTAACGTACACATTTCCCCGAAAAATATTGACTGTCAAGAAATTCACATCCCGACCAAAAAAATTATAAAATAAAATTGAAGTTTTGAGATCTTCACATTGATTTAAACTTAAAGAGTGCAGTTAGAATAAATTTTAAACACATAACTACCTATAGCACAAAACAGTAATAATATAATATAATGTCGACATCGTTGCCAAAATGCATTGGTATTTTCTGAAATAAAAGTAATATTTTTTTTGTGCATTTTATGGTTTTATTATTTTAATAAAACCGATCCCTTTAAATGCGAAACCAACCAATACAATGTAATATAGAGATTCTATTTATTATTAATTTTTTTTCTTTGAACACTTTTGTAGAAAAATTTAAATTTTTTACATCAATAAAATGTAGGAAAACGGAAACTCGTGTCGCGGCACATAAATATAGAAGATAATCAAAAATCTACCAAAAGTAAAATCATAGATTTATTCAAACAGCTTCTCAATTATTTATTTTGGAAAAATGTGTCACAATAATAGTTACAAATTACAATATTAGTATATTGTATACAATAATATTATAACAATCACTTATTATAGGAACGCGTTTTACAGGACTATTACCCAAAGCCATATAATTGTTATGGCCATTCACACACAAAAATATCGTACCTATAGTTGATTGTAGTTAGCGTGGTTATACACTCAAACTTTGTGTTCAATCGAACTTTATAATATCGTTAAATCTATCAAAATTTGTTTATACGTTTTTCAAAAAACAATGATATTTTTATAATATCATTATAGTCATCTTAGTTATTATAGAGGATGTCATATTCAGGTTGGGATTTATAATTTTGATGGCCCAGGTCAAAATAAAACTGGATTTAATAAATTTTCGTTCCTTAAAAATTAGCATCGTGATACAATACAACGTTTATAAACCATATATTCACGTTGATTATTTACAAACAAATATAATAAATAGTTTTCTTTCTTTTTAAATCTATAAAACTTTAAAATATTATTAGTATTTGTTGTGATCCATTGGTAGGAAAAAAACCTATGGGGCACCAAAAAAAAGGGGCTCCATGGTCCTTAATACCATTCTTCAAATCCGACCCTTAATAAATAGAGCAATATTTGTTTTCTCTCTTAGACCCACTCACAACTTACTAGATAAATCGCATTTACCTAAAATCGCAATTTTTGAGTACTCTATTAGATTAAAATTATCTATAATTTAGCATATCGTCTGTTACGATAATATGTTTTATTTTTAATTGACTTGAAATGTACGATTTTCAAATAAAAGAACAACATTTTATAGTTGTATACATTTAAAATATAAATTGCATAAAAGAATGCAATATTTAGGCAAATCGATATGTATTAACTATTCATACCCTCAGAAATAATATTCTTTATTTTTTAACCTTAATTTAACCCTAACTTAACCTTGCCTTTACTCTAAGGTTACTAAAAAACATACAAAAAAATAATAATTTAGTGTCAATGCGTTTTGTCTATGTTTTAGCGAGAGGGCCAGAGAGAGAAAATAACAAACAGTGCGACTATCGCCTTAATATTAGTGGTGATGACGATAAAATATGGCGATTTCCCGACTCTATAATAATTATTATTATTATTATTATTGTCGTACTACGTTTATTACACTTGCGTCATCGTTGTGTATAATGCCTTCTATAATACCTACTTATTCTTTACACGATTAACACAACTACTACGCTGTCAATGATGCGTTTTTTATGTCGCGCCACTTTTGCGTTTTATATTTGACTATCTATTATTTTACTTGTTTTGTAAGACTTTCAAAATAAAAGAAACGACATTGTTTACATTTTAAATGGTTTTACAATATTTAAGCAATATAATGTATTAGGTATGTATATTGTTTAGTCATACCCATATTTTCTTTTCTTTTTTTTTTTTTTTCATTGATCTTAAACTATGGTCATTAGCATTTTGTAGGGGAGGGGGTACGGTTGGTTGAGAAACACGTGTATATCGAGCGAATTTCGCTAAAAACTCTGGTGGTTACCGTACGCGCAATTAGGGTTAAAATTCTAGTGGGGCTAACAAAACTATTTGTTTAAAAAAACCCATAGGGGGGCTTATATCTAAATCAATAAGGGCTATTTGTGGAATGCTAAGCCCCTTAGCCCCCCCCTAGTTTCACCAATGTTGGTTACCCAACCGGTAACTAGCGACGTCGGTGTATACGCTCTTCTCAGAACACGTAAATGACTGAGGCCAACCACCGAGCCACACCAGCGCTCCCATATTTTCTATAATTATTATTGTTATGGTTTATTTTACGGAGTGGGACACTGTGACTGCCGAAAAGAAGTGCCACCAGTAACCGAGGTTCGAATCGAAGCCTTAGTCCGTTCAGCCACTCCGTCTCCCAAAAGAACGATTTAATAAATAACAACGTAACAAACAGTGCTATCTTAATAAGATTATAAAATTATGGTAAAACTCAATATAAATAAATCGATATGACTATAAAGACAAAACGTATTTAAAATACCTGAATAGAAAAATATAATATAATATCAGTGGCAATGACGATGATAATATAATATAATACGGCGCTTTCCGAGTCTCGTGCGTAGATTAATGGGTTGACGGTGTGACGGTCTTCTCGATTAAATAGTAATTTTATTATTATTATTATTATTGTCGTACCCGGTTTATTACACTATTGGCGTCGTCGTGTTTTAAGGGCAGACACGTCGGCGTCGTCGTCCTCATAATATATAATACGATTAACACTATACTACGCTGTCGATGACGCGTTTTATATGTCTCGCAACTTTTGCATTCGCTTGGCGGTAAGTTTCTGCATATACGACGTAGAAAGTGCATAACATATTATTATTATGCCTATGTTAGTTATATGTGTCCTTGTGACGATCCTACATAAAAATGTATCGATCATCGCGGTTGACAAGAGACTATACGCTCATTCGGCGAGGTCGTAAAAAAACCTCCGGCCACGTATTTTCACATAATAATAATAGTAATATGAAAAACTATAAAAGTTTTATCATATTATATTATGCCGCTTTACTTAACGCCCGGCCGGTTTCTGTACGACATTATGAACACGACGATCAGGTACATCCTACCCGGCGTGTAATCTATATATATATATATATATTACATAGTTTAATCCCAGTTTATCGAAATTCTCTGGAGAAATTTTAAGTTTCAATTTCTAAGTAATTCGAGTTATTATTATTAACTAATTTTTAAAATACGTGAGTTCGTCGATTAGATACTATATGCCATAAATTTACTGGGGTTAACTTCATTCCATCTTCCCCCAAATAGGTCCAAATTACAACAGTAGTAGAAAACCTACAAGAGAAATTTCCAGGGCTTAAAACCGGTTCGGTAAAAACCGGTAATTTTCCTGAATTTTGGGGAACCTATAATCGGTTACCGTTATTATAAACCTATTTGTATTTTCGGTTACCGGTTACCGTTGCAATTTAATTTTTTTTGGAAAACCGGCATTCAATCGGTTACCAGTAACTGACATTTTTTTCACCTAATCGGTAACCTGTAATTTTGAATATAGTACTGGTAATTGGTTATCGTTAACAACAGTACTGGTATAAAACCAGTAACCGGTATACAAAATGTTTTCGATGAAATATTATCATTATCTATGTACTTATTAGTAATATGTAAAATACTTCAAAATCCAATGAATATTTCTAATTTTTACACGTCGTAAGTAAAAAGTACGCTCTATAAAATAAAAAAATTTAATTTTTAAATTTCCAAATTTCCAAAAATGTCTTCTTAAAAATGTTTTGAATATTAAATTTCTGAAACTTTACACCACTAGCGTATGCCATAGAGATTAATTTGTAAGTTATTATAAAATGGTGACGCCCCACACAGCTTCAAGTCAATGAACAATTTCAAAAACAAACTTACTATCGCTTACAAATTATACAACGTATTACGATATTTGTCTGATATAACTAGATCAAAGTGAAAATAAATTCTTGTAGCGTACTCATGTGAATACCACTTACAGGAACTTGCCATGTTCCAGCCTTAATTTTGTATCTATTGGTATTTGGTATATGAAAATTCATAACACTTTAAATTTAAACACCTAAGACTTGAAAGCATAAGTGCATTACTAGATATTTAAAAAATAGCTATGTTTAAAAATATTTTTTTTTTGCTTTTAGAGATTAAAGTCTTTACTCTTTAGGCATTAAATATTTATACATACAATATGGATTTATCCTCAACCTATATTTTGTAATTTTTCAAAAAATTTAAAACATTCCACTATAACTTAAATTATCGTTTTCAATACTCGATAAAATTTTCAAAATATTTAATAAAAATCATTAACTATTTATGGACATTTGATGTTAACATTTTGACGAAATAAGATATTATATTTATATTATATTAAACGATGAACAACGATTTATTTATTTTGGAGTAATTCAAAAATATTACAATTATAGTTATTAATATAGTACAAAGCCTACCTGTCTAATATAAAAGACGAAACCACGGTATTATATTATTATTAATTCACGATCTCATACAGAATTATTATTATTCGATTAGTTCCATTTAATAGCATCTTAATAAAATATTTATAATAATACCGCTTTTGTTTAGTTTTTTACCGTCCACTCGTCGTCGTCGTCATCTGGGCGGGCGACTGTTGAAGAATAAATAGGTTATGAGTGGGTAGCACGCGCGGGAAGGCACATGACGATGTGCTATCGCGATGACCCTTATACTCGGAAAACGCTAATGCATGCTCTGTTCTATATTGGTTTTAATTTTCTAAATAGGCATTTCATCGAACAGCGGAATATAGGTCCTCGAAACGAAAGCGTACAATAATTTATTATGTTATAATAACATCGCATAATAATAATATAAGTCCATAGCCTTTCGGTGCACACTGGGTGGGGGGGGGGATTTTTCTTTTTTGTAAATATAACCGTCACGCATAAAAAAAAAAAAATGTATCATGTGAACCGGAACAACTCGATTATTATTATAGCTAATGCAACACTCGGTATACCTAATGATAAATTTTATCATTGTACAAAGCGGCTGGTCGGTGGGTGGGGAATGGCATCTTACCACCTTTTATAATTTACATTTTCCGTCCCTTTACTTATTTCGAACCACTTTGACTACGACTGGCACTACTGACGCGGTCACTATCATCGTGATTTTTAATAAAATTTCTCAGATAACAGTGAATAACAATATGCCACACATATATTGTAAAGAATTGTACGTAAGATTTCAACCAAGGTTTTGGTATGTCAATATTATTCAACTTTTGTCAGCTGACCGACCGGTCCTAACTTACTTCTTTTGGACGCAACTCGAGCGGAGAATGTAACTTTTTACAATACAGTAAACAGCGGATAAACAACCATTATATGAAAGGAAAGTTCCTAGAAATAGAATTGAAATTGGTAAAGTAAAGATTAAGTAAATCCTTGCAGTTATTCTTACGACTTATAAGTGAAAAAATAAAATGAATACGTAAATTCCAATATACACATAGGTAGTATTAAACCCTTTTCTAGACAAGAGTTCTTGTTTTGATATTTTTTTTTATTTTGATCATATCTGTTGCAAATACAACTGCAAGTGAGCTACAACTGAACAATAATTTAATTAATTGTTAAGATGAAGTAAAAAAAAACGTTATGAAGTACAGAGTGGTGAGACTTCCGGATGGGAGGTACTTCCTTGTGAAATAGTAGTCAAACTAAGTTTATATATATATAAATAAGACCAGATTAATTTTTTTTTAACTCTCCACAGTTAAATTTTAGTGACTTATCACAGCTAACTATATGCATAGTTGGATACTTAAAATATGTTTGTTGGTTTAAACTGAAAATATAACCCCTTTCTCAATTATTATAAATTAGAGTTAAAACTAAATCATATAGTTAGTGTTAAACGATACTTAAGATTATTTATAACTTTTTAAATGTATGCAATACGACGAAGACAATTATGAACAACCAGCGGTATATAAATAGTTAGGTATCAATGAATAAAAAAGTAAGTAACACTATTTAGAGCATATTTCCCAGTAGCGTAAATATATTTTCAACACAAACACGCACAAGTTGTTGTAATTTGGATAATGCAGTGTAATATATTATAATAGTAAAAAAAAAAATGTGTTAAACAAAATCATAGATGTTCAGCAAGCATTTCATAATATAAATAATTGCAAATTTTTGATTTTCAAATTATTTAGTTCGGGATGATCCAATCTTCCGTTGTTGGGGGCAAATTTACACATTTATAAACAATAGGGGAGCCACATACATATTATGTCTTCTAAAGAAGTCCAAAAAAAGATATGACAACATAATCTGGTAATATTTATGAAAGTAGAAAATGTAAAGTAACATTTAGTGTAAAGAAGTTATTTTGTTAACTCAGAACAGTAATAATATGTAACTCGACTGAATAAAAAAAAAAAAAAAAACGGTAATTTAAGATATTTTAATAATATCGCAATTTTGCAAAGGTAATATTCGTAGTGTAGTTTGGTCGCCAAAACAAAAATAATAACTTCCACAACTACACTGGACTATATTAAGGTGGGTGCATCGTTATGGTGGTGTGATGATAGTCGATTGGATATTATAATAATAATGCGGTCGGTGCTGTAAGGGTTGTGGTGTGGTAAGGGGTAGTGGTGGCGATGACACGACCGTACACCTCGTGGCTGGGTTAATAGATCGTTCGCTAGCTCGTGCGTGTGGAGAGTGTGTGGGTGCGTGTGGGTACGGATAAGTGTGTGTGCGTGTGGGTACGGATAAGTGTGTGTGTGTGTGTGTGTGTGTGTGGGTATGGATAAGTGTACGCGTGTGTGTGTGTGTGTGTGTGTGTGTGTGTGTGTGTGTGGGTATGGATAAGTGTACGCGTGTGCGTGTGTGTGTGTGTGCATAACACCCCGTCCGCGCACGGTCGTGTAACAATTAGAGATGGCCGGACGAGATAAACGCGCGCGCGTTTTAATTAATTCGAAAACGGAGGCCGTAACGCGCGCGATGTTTGCCCGCCCGACCGACGGCCGACCACCGACCGTCGGACCGACGCGACAGTCACCTCTCTAATGTGCGCTACACGGTCGCGCGCGCCGCAATAACAATAACAGTAATAATATTGCGGGCGGCGGCCGCGTAACGACCGTAATAACTTTTGGCCGGTTGATTCGTTTAATTTCGCCCGACCGCGAGCGCCGCCCGTTATCGCGTTTGTGCGAATCATTTTAACGCCGTTTAATGATAATAATAATTATAATTATTATTATTTCACCACCACCGCAAAACGCGTGTAAGTACGCATATGTGATAACAATAAAACGTACGGACGTGCCACGTTATCATTATATTTTGCGGTCGTGGCGTAACTGGGTTAAAAAACTGGGAGGGGGCGAAATAAATGTATTCACCAAAATCGAAACCATACCTAATAATATTATGATATCGCTATTGTTTGAATTTACACATTATAAGTCTTACAACTCGCTTTATGGCTTAGTGATATTATAATCGTAGGTAGAATTTAGGTAATAATAACATTAGGTATATTGAATTTCAAAAAAAAATTTTAAATTTGTTTTGAAAATAATAGCGTGATGATTGCCCAGCTGTAATCATAATATTCCTGGAATTATAATACTATTGTGTCATTTTTTCGATCAATATCACATTGTGATGACGTTTGCAATACATTAACATACTATTATTATGCGACTACATCAGAAGTAGCCTGAACAAAATTTGCCTATAGCCCTATAGACATATATTTGATAAATTAGTACATACATTTTGATAACTCAGTAACTTAACCGTTTAAATTTGGATTTAAATTTGTTTACGGTTTTAGAAAAATCAACGGATTAATAATTTACAGTGAAAAAGGTCGGTTTTCTTATTCTGAATAAAGGAAGTTTATATCGCCACAGGACATTCTTAAATTCCAAACTGCATTATACACTGTATTATATCTCACATAGGTACACAATATATTATATTATACGGGGTGATTGTCTTACAAAATCTTTGAAAACACAATAAATCGCTCTCTAGAAGATATTTTAAATTATTACTATTTCAAAGAACATAATATTTTACGATCTTCTGCAGTGGGCGTGCGTGTGTTCAAAAATAAACCAAACGGATTTCAAAATTTAAATAGGTACATTGTATCGTATTTCTTGAAGGCACACTGCCGGTTCGCTATCAAAAAATTAATCACCCTGTACAATGATAATAATATTATGTAAAACACGTAGAAAACGCGACCTTGCACGCGAACGTGGTCCTATTGCTGTCGGCTTCCTTCCGGTTAACGACCACTGAACCCCCCCCTCCCACTACCTTAACGCACCGACCCATCATGGAAAACGCACATCGGTCTTAAACGCATTTTCACCGACCGGTCGTTTTTTTTTTTTAATAGGACCGTATAAATGTACAAGTGTATAATATAACAATAACATAAACATACGATTATACAAACGAATATAATAATATATACAAACGTAAATAATAAAGGTGCGATTTTACAACACCGTAGATCGGACATAATATCATAAAATAGGTACGTACATGGGTATATTATGTGGTTTACTAGTACTTTATTAAATATTATTATTACGAAATTATGTAGTGTTCGAGTGACCGAAGATTGGCAGCAAAATATGTACATATTAATATAACGTTATACGTATTTGAATACTGTTTTGAAATCGATTTCCCGTACACAAATAGAAAACAGTGTCTCCGGTTCTAATAATATAAACGTAAAATGACGAAGTTCTCCAATGCATTACACGTCGTATTATGTGGTAATGCCTGGGCTTGAAACTGGTTTCAAAACTGATTTAAGAAACCGGTATAAACCGTTATATAACCGAAACCAAAAACAAAATCAAAACCAAAACAGGAAAAAATTGTATACCGGTATTAACTTCAAAACCAAAATCAGAAAAATTTGGAAACCAGTATTATAATTAAAAACCGAAACCAAAAATGTAATTTAAAAACGGTATTTTTTTTAGAAAAATCTTTGTATCATGACATTTTAGAAAATTTACTTTACACAAAAGGCGATTCAAACGCTCGACAAAAAAATTAATAAACTAAGAACAAACGTAAATAATCCAGGCATTGGAACCGATTCAAACAAAAAAAATTGGGAACCAGTATACAAAATTGAAACCAAAACTGAAATTTTTTCAATCGGTTTTATGCCCTGGGTTATACGTTAAAATATACAAAGATCTCCGATACGGAATAATATGAAAGAAATATAAATATTATATCACCTGAACAGGAAAATTATATTGTGTTAATTACAATACAATTAATAAAGTATACTAAAATCCGATTAGATTAAAAAAAATATTATTCCAGTTCCATTCAATTTTACAATTTAAGGCTGTGTGCATGATTCCTCGTAACTTGATGAAGGACATTTCATTGGGTTAAAGATTCGGCTGATTGGTTAACATGCGATTAATCATTGAAATTATAATTTATATTTAAAATTATTATTAATATAGCAAACGAGGGGGGGATCTAATACCCCTCTACCCCTCTTCATTTCACCGCCACTAGGCTTAACCCGTAAACTTAAAATTAATAAATACACATCTGTAACATACCATAGAAATCTGATTATATTGTAATACATTTAAGATCGCGTATTACGTTACGATATAATAATATTATATTGTCCATATGATGTAAACGATCGTTTAAGACATTTTTACTCGCGACGAGAACAGTTTCAATTCGGATAATTGCTGTGCTTGGGTAACACGATGTCACAGTCTGTGTTGTTGGCGTGTAGACTGTCAATTATACGCGAATGTCATTTATTATTACCATCGCCGATAATGAAAAACGGCGGCACGCTGGCGCAGACCATGAGGTTTTCCGCGCGTAAAATAGTTGGGGTTGTTAATAAATTGTGACAAATAAAACGACGACGACGACGACGACCGAAGTCCATCTGCAGTTTTCGTCGGAGAAATCGAAGGCGTTATTGTGTGGTAAGGACGATTTCGTTGTACAGCGTAACAATATTATCGTCCAGAAAATCAATCTTTCAGTCTTTAATATTGCTTTCGTACAAATCGTGGTGACCGAAAACAACGATTAGGCGTAATAGATAGTGGTTTATCATAATAATGTTATTACAAGCTAGTTTCACGGTTGACGAAATAATTATAAAATAAGTTACCATTACAGTATTCATATAAAGTTGTATTTTAAGGGGGATTCACCAAGCAAGCTTACCCCTATCTTATTATTTAATCAAATTCTGATCTATATTCTTTTCAAATTATTGATTTTTTTTTTACAACTCCGTAGAGTTTCTGTGGTGATACAAACTTCTGTTTTCTTATATTCCTTAAAAATACGTTTACAAGTATAATATCGATTTTGATTTGACGAAATTTTAAAAAAATTATCTGTTAAATAATTTACAGCAGAAAAGGATGGATCTCGTTGAAAAACAAGTATGCATGCACACAGGTCCGTAGTACACAAATATCAATAATTTAAAAATAATATGTTCTTTAAGTATAATATTTAAAAATTCCAAAAATCAGATTTTGAGTAACTGCATTATTGAAGAAAAATGGGTGACAGCATGCTTGATGAATCACAATGTATATAGGTGTTAATCTTGGGGGAAAAGGAGTGACCTTCCCCCGCTGTTGGTTGTTTTCTAATCAATATTGGTATATACATATCGGTAAAATATGCGAAAAACAGTAATTTTTTTTATTAGGCTCGTAAATATTATGTTTTGGATCCAACCCTGTATGTATATTGTACATAATATTGTAAATATTATATTATCTAGGGTGTGTGTATTATCTTAAACATTTGTTCTGACGTATTACCATGGATCCTCTCAAGTATTAAATTATTTTTTGGTTACTTTACCTACAAAATGTAAAATAATAATCTTCCGGCCCGCTACATGTGAGATGTGTGCGATGTGTACATGTAAGTAGTTGACTAAATTGTTATCGTTTGTTTTGTGTGTTATATATTTTATATATATATTAATATATCAAATTATATAATTAATTAATTTTTCTCCTCACTAAATTGTATTCTATATTCAATTGTACTCGCCACTAAGAATAACAAAATGTCTTGTCAAATTTAGCATCGAAATCGTATCGTATTCACCCCGTTGGGTATTTATCTGTCACTGATATACAGTGACGCACCTTATCAGTGATCGACAGCGTTTTATAGCTACAACCGCTCAACATGACTTACATTCAATTTATTTGTATTAAATGTTAGCTAATAATACACTTTCATATTCGATACTTTCACAATATTCTGCAAGTTTAAGGTAAACATAAAAAATGCAGGGCTTAACATAATTATACGACAAACACATAATTTATCGTAGACTATTGTATACTATTATACAACTCATTAAAATACATATCAATATTATAACTCACTACAATAAGACGTGTTTCGTTATTTACATTGACTTTTTTCCACATAAATGTTAAATTTTTACAGAATTGCAAAATGTATTCATTTTTTTCAAAATAAATTACATACTGCATATAATTGTTCTAAATTTAAAATGTGAAAAGTCTTACTTACAGGCTACACCATTAAATCAATTCATTGTTTGAATTCAAACAAGTGGTCGGCGCGGTGACTACCTTAGTGGAGTCCCGTTTTTGTTTTTACGTACTTTATAATATACTCGAAATATTACACCACCCAACATATATCGGCATACAGTATGAACTTTGGCTGTAAGTAATGCTATTAAATATACTTAATAACATATTGTATCTATATTAATATAATACCTACCTATTATTATTAAGCCTTACTTCATTTTGCTTTTAAAACAAAAAGTATAACACGGCGTGATGTATAGGCAATTTAGGTACATAACAGCACGTAGTGGGATGTTTTAAGAGGACATATTGAAGTTGTGCCCGGAAATTTATAATCCTTCTAACCGATTGTACTATTCGTGTGTAGTCGCACTTCTTGGTAAACCGTTCTTATAATTATTTTTGAAGCATAATGTTTACATTGTTAGTAGTTGTTGACCTAGTCGGGTGAGGTCATATTAAGTTAGAAGTGGTCAATGCTGAATACAGGTATAATACAGGGAATTTATTTTTAAATTATTTTTTTTTAGAATTTCAGTCGATTTCTTGACAAAATATGCAACTGATATTGATCCTATACGAATCAATTTATTATATTAATTCTTACCGATAACGGATGTTTTGAATATTTGTTTCAAAATATTACGATAGACTTTATAGCTAACCAAAAATAATCACAAAATAGAAAATTAAAATAACGAAAACTAAATAAAACACTTTTTTGTGTATACTCTATGAGTGTGATCTATATAACGATGATCATCTGACGCTAAATGAATTTCAATGTATACTATTATAAAAATGCATTTCTATATACAAAACTCTTTATGAATTGCGTTTTATTTTTAACAAGGCGATTCGCACGTTATTTTTGCTTTGACATAATTTCAGACAATTAACATTAGAGTGCAGCTGAATTAAACCCATACAAATATTATACTATTCAAAACATTGAAAATGAGTACATATTACTATTTTCTATTATGATAATATTCCCGTATTTCCGTATTTTATAGTCCTGTTTTCGTGCGGTTTCAAAGTTCAAGTACGATCTGCGATGTAATATCTATGAGTCTATAATATTAATAAACAATAAACTGCAGCTGATCAATCGCATCGTTCACACAATTAAATTATTTGTACTAAACTCGTTGTTTGATATTGTATTAAAACGGAAAGAAAAAAATGCGGAGATTAAAACATATTATAACCTATACAATGATTATTCCGTTAAATTAAATCCTAACCACCTTCAACCAATCGCGACTCGTTCGACTATAATAATGTTATTTTAGATGTCTAGTTGTTATGTGAAAACTGGTATAAATATTTATAACGTCATGTGACCCACGTCTAAAGAGGATGGTTGTTTGTCAATAATTATTATCATGTTTGAAAATTTAGGTTTTATATTTTTTTTAAAGACAACATAATATTATACTTCCAATTTCATATTCTAGCATGGAATGTTTTTCTAAAAAATGATACCAGTTTTTCGAACGACTAACATTTTAAGTTTAGATCAGTGATATATAGGTATATAAAGATATTAAATATTGTTAAACATTTTGAGATTTTTAACAATTATTGTAGAATTATAAAATTAAATTTTAAACAAGTGTGTGGATGTCAAATAACTATTTTTTTATCAGTAGCTTAAAAAGTGTTATCTATTCAAAATTATAATATTTGTTCAGTAATGATTTGCTTTTCTGAAGTGAACTCCATTTCCGTGGGGACTTATATTTGCACAGGACACCTATGCAGGTTCAACTTGCTTTGCCCTGGCCTCGTAGAGCAGTTTCAAATGTTTGTATATTTATATACTTTCAATGTTGTATATGAGGGGTGCTGTACCCTCTCTCAATTACCTCCCCCTTCCACACGTGTCTACGGTCTTGGTGCAATATGGGACCCAATTATACTATAACATTTTAATCTGGGATCTGAGGACCTGCAGTATGCGTCACATGATAAATGTAAATTATATTATAATATCATATTGATAATAGTATAGTTAATTTACTAATTTCCAAATAATTATCATAACCAGCACAGTACATATACCTATGATATGTTATTATTTACCTACATGGTAATAATTAGATGTTGTATTATTGATTAAATTGCTAGTGGTCAAACCACCACTGTTTGGTCGTTGTATTGTACACCGCAAACTAGTTAATTATTGTGACCGCCACATGCATAATATTATTAGATATACCTAAAACTATTGTCAAACAAACGGAAATTATAAATAACAATCTCGTAAACAACACCGCTCGAGTGTGCAAAAACTGTACAATTATACAAGGTGTAACAGAATGACCTGATAAATAAAACAGCTATTGTTCTAATCAATATTTAACATGCTTGCACTACGGATAAGGTATGCAAATTTTTATTTTTCAAACAAAGAATTAAAAAATATAAATTTTAATAAATTTGTTTGGAAAACTTCAAAATCATAATATTATATATTATTTTGTAAACTTCAAAAACAAATATATTAAAAACATTAATTTAAGTCAAGTAGTTTATTTTTTAAATATGAATATTATGAATAATATTTGAATCGTAATAACTTTTTTTCAAACTGTGATTTTAAATCATAAGTAAATCTTAAATTATAATATAATATTATCCATACAATATTCATAATTTTTTTTTAATACGTTTAACTTATACCTATTAATTTTAATTTCTCATTTGTCAGGTATTTGTGTTACATACTATTGCACAATATTGTGCATATTATTATACAAGTACCTACACATAATATTATTATCGTGTGTGAATACTTTGTTGTTAGATTTTTTTTTATTCGACCCTCGTGGTTTTAAAGGTCAGCGGCATCGGTGTTTGGCGGTCGTAAAAAATAACAATTTCGAACGGTTTTCAACTATTCACGAGTGTATTGACAAAAAGTCGTTTTTTTCGCGCGAATAAACTTCAACTGTAAACACTGTTCACAACTGCTTCAACTTGCTAGTTTGTCACCTTTGTCACGCGTCGTTTTGTTTTCCGAACGAATACAATTGTTATTACTATTGTTATTATTATTGTTGTTGTTGTATTCACAAACTACACGTTATTATTAATAAATTGACTAATTGCTGCGTATGAACATAATATTATTATTCGACGATGAGACGTTGTGCGTATAAAGTGAATTCATCACCAAATCTAAGCTCGACCGTCTCATTTTGCCGTGCCCCACTCGCTCGCAGTGTAGTACGGCGAAGTTAACAGCCATCAATTAAATTTTCGCCAGACTTGCCGAGTCTCTTTTGACGACGACGATATAATAATATTAATATATTAATTTATTGGAGTTGAAATATACCTTGTAGTTACATGTAACTGTCTGGATACTCATAATAAACAAACAATAGGTATATAAATACGTTCAATATACTTTGGAATAAAGCGGAATAATTATTATTCATAATATTGCTGTCCATTATTATTATTAGGCACCTGTTGCCGTTATTATGATAATATGCCGTTACGAGCAGTATACAATGAACGAGCAGGCGTGTGAGTGTATTTCCTTTCAAACGAAAGTTCAATTTTTTATTTCAATACAGCCCATCAGTAAAAAATTAGTTTAATACCTAAATTTTATATTACAATAGTATAATATGTCTTCATATTAATTATCACTATTAATTAGGTACCGAAAATACAAACGTTTTCAAATCTTCCGTGTAAAGGAAATGTAGCGATCGCGTAAGCGCGCCTCATACTTTTTACTACATACTTTTTAGTTTAATTGCGTATTTCAATTTGAATTGGTATTACACAAAATAGTATAACACACGTCAATGTTTTTCACAGAATATTAATTTATTTTCAAATTATTTTCTGACTTGATTTTCGTTTAAATATGACATAATGGATAATCTTATTACCTTAATTACAACGCACAGTAGGTACACTTAAATTGTATGTGAGTTTAATGGTTAATGACTATAATTGTTAGCTTGTTAATATTGTACATTATGCAACTTGAACCTATTCCAAAAAATATTATACTCATGTCAATAATTGAGTACTGACTGATTAAATATTTAATTAAGTTAGACATATTACTAGCCTAACCTAAGGTACGTACGTATAAATAAATTAAATTGATATTACCTAATTTATTTCTTATGAATAGTTGTAAGACTTAAGAAAAAATAATAATAGGTGGTAAAATATAAAAATATGAATGTAGTAATATGAGGTAAAAATTCCATGGAAAATACTGAATTATTCAATTTAACTAACTAAATATTTATTAAATTTTTTTTCAGTATTGTCTACGGTTAGCTGGGAAGATTGGTGGACATACGATGGTATATCAGGTAAACAATTTTATTCATATTTAAGTAACGTTCATATTATTTATTTTTAAGTTGATTATATTGTAATGTAGGTATATTTTATTATTAAATTGAAAACCATTTGGATTCGAGTATAATATAAAAATAATACTGCAGCAATTTGTATTACTGAACTTCAGCCAAACAGTGGTATCTCATATATTATTCACCTAACATAAGACGTTGAATTTAATTGGTACTGAAGTCTAAAAACCGATGTTTCAATGTTTATTTTAGATTGTTAGATTGCAATGTTTTTAGTCTCCGTCAAAATCTATTATTACTATCATGGGTACATCATATTCTGTCCGGTAAAGGTCTGAGGCAGATTTTTTTTTCCAAAAATGGAGCTGTATCAATATAAATATTTTAGCGAGAAGTTTTTCAGTTATTTAGCTTTGTGCACTAAGGGTAATAGGTTTGGGAGATATATGGGAAATCCATCAACATTTTTAAAAACGGCCCAAGTGTAATACACACTTTATACAATATTAAATTTATTTCATATTTTGTAAAATCATTTTTAAGGACTATGTTCCTTAATACAAGCATTTAAATAACTGTGGAAGTGAAACTAACACTGGTTTGAATTTTAATTTACGTCAAAATTTCAGAAATGAATTGTCTACAAAATAATTTTCTATAGAAAAGGGTGTGTAGGAAAGGGGTATTCTCATATTTGTTGAAACAAAACTTTGTATCACCACAGGACGCACCTCTCAATTCGGACGAACAATTTAAAAATATGGACCTTAAGCGTATTTAAAATCTCCAAAAAATTGAATGAATTCATTTTTAAATGAAAATATTATTGTTGAGCATGTTTGTAATCACCCTGTAAATGAATCAAATGAGATCAGTCTAGTACACCGCAATAATATAGTAAGATTGATGGGAAACATCTAGTCGATATTATTGTCCGAATAGGAATAGGAAATGGTTTGGACACATTGACATACCATTTAATAATTTTATAATAATATAAAATTATGGTCTTCAAATGTAATTAAAAATTCCAAAAATCGAAATTTTAATAAATTCATTATTAAATGGTAGGGGTAAATGGACTGAACATGCTTGGTGAGCACATTATAATATATACTCTGTATAAGCTATTATAGATAAAGTCTGCTCGTACGAACTCAACAATGCGCATAAAATACGCGGTTTTCACAATCAGTGTAATGTGCGTAATCCTCACGTGTCAACAGCTGTTCACGTATTATATATGTTCCGCCTTAATGAAATTCGTCCAAATTTATTTTCCACCAAAGCATTCGTCGTGATGTCGGCCGCTGAAAAGAGATTACCGCCGGCAAACACGGCGGACGTCTCGCGCACTGCTGTCGGTGGCGACGCAAAAGTCAACAGACAATACTTAGACAGACAGCGGTGGGAAACTAAAACTTAAAACTATAAAAACGAACGCGACGTTTATGAAATAATAATAGGAAAACATTACGACATTAATCCACAGTTATGGTGTCGCCGCGTTCGGGGTCGGACGGAAATGCGCTCCTTAATCGTTTTTTTCCCCTACATTATATTGCTAACCGGAAGTGCCAGCCTATATAGCGGTGCTGTGCAACAGCTCTCACGGGCCCTACGAACGTCCGTTGTCTTTGGGTTTGTCCTCGAACTCTTGGGCTATTCCCATATCGGCAGCCAAACCAAAAAGTTTAATAATATTTACTCCGCGTTATACGTCATGACATAATATAACCATTAAAAATATAAGTCGTGTACAATGTGTATTGTAATAAACAATAAATATCCACATAACTGTTGTCATTCGTTATATTTTTATCGGTGGTCTTCATCGCGTTTGATTTTACGTCATACTGTATTTTGTTTGTATTTTAATCATTATACTTACAGCCAACAGGTCCCGAAACGCTCTTTTCTGATGGTACAGCGATAAGACGGCGGCCACTCTCCCGATGGTAAGCTCTCCCGGATCAACACTATAATATTTAACCGAAGGAAATAATTTTGTAAAATCTACCGACTTGTTTTGAAATTGTATTGCGGTAACACTTCGGTTTACTCCCAAAGTCCAAACACGACATATTGTATTATATGTCATACGTATACACATAGTATATTACATTGTTACCCGACAAAATGCGTGTGTATTGACACAGCACATCAGCACAACTCGTACTGATAGCGAACACGGCGATTATATTTGATTGAAACAAATACAGGTTTTTATTTAAAAAAATAACACTTCAATTCACACGTTTTAATATGTATATTTACCATTACCGATAATTCTGTTTTCAACGCCCTTTTTCATTTTTCCACATGGGTAGTCGGGGGCGTTTAACGATGACATGGAATAACGCGACAATTCTGCAGAAAGTATGTTCTCAAGTTTGTTGCAAGTGCGTCATACATCTTATACGTATAATTATTTACTTACAGACTACGAAACGTTCTGTTCTGTCGGTACAACGATACGTCACCATAAACGAGTGGGTTGTTATTGGACGTGCACCGATGAAAATATTGATAATGTTTAACAATGTACGAATAAAATATTACAAAAAAAAGTTTAATTAATTCCATTTTTACTATCTCGCATTTTAATTCACTTATCCTAAATGGCTAAATTAATAAAATATCACAGTTGTCTTGCACACTTCGATCTGCCCCCTATAATACATGTAGCATATTTGATGATTTTTTAAGCACGCTCAGCCCCATTTTACCTTTAGTAGTACCTTATTAAATTTCTGAAATCTGAGAATTAATAAGTATATGTACTTACGACCATATTTTCAAAGTACTAGTATTTTTTTTTACTAATTCAGTACCTAGTGTCCCGTGGCGATACAAACTTTTATTTTTTAAATGAGAACTCTCCCCCCTCACCCTTTTACTGAAAATTATTTAGCAAATAATTTTCTTGAAAATGTTGATGTATCTAAATCAAAATTATATTGAGTATTTTCTGAGATCTTAAAATGTTTATTCTAAGGATAATCCTTAAAAATGGTTTTAGGAAAATATCAACTATAATATTTAATACCATTAGATATAGTAATTATTATACTTGGACCGTTTTTACAAATTATTTATATTGATAGACCAATAGTAGTTTCTATAACGTTTTAAAATCACCTAAGTCACCATATCTACTTAACCCATTACCGCAAAGACATATTATCCTTAACACCTACTCAAAGTTATATCACTGAAAGTTCAATCGATGAAAAATATTTATAAGTCAATAGGTTATACTCGTAATAGTACTGGTACGCAGTTTACGTTATCAAGTTATCAGTTATCAACGCCTGTTTTCATTTTTTCACATGGGTAGTCAAAGGCCTTTGGCGACAAGTCGTGCGACGAAATTATGTTCTGAGAAATGTATCCGAGAGTTGAAAGTATTCTCAAGTTTGTTGTAAGTTAAGTATTTTATACGTATAATTACTTAAGGGACCCGAAACATTGTGTTCTGCCGGTAAACTTAGGTACACCGTAATAAAAACGAGTGTATTATGTATAAGTGCACCGATGATGCTATTAATACACGTTCCTTGAAAAATATTGCAAAAGAAAAATAGTTAATTTTTCTATTCAATATCTCACTGTCAATGCGCGATTTTTAAATCGAAATACTATTTAAATATTATATTGTATACTATATGTGAAATATCATAGCTGACTTGCACTTTTGGTCTGCCCAACTCAACGTTTTTACTGAAGCAAAAATACAATTTTTTTATCATAAATAAAAATGAACATTTATTACCGAGATAAATTTATTTGTATTTTGGATATTTTCTCATATTGTGTAGTCGCTTAGTGTTTACCTTATAGTATACTATTAAAATGGGTAAATGGTAATACAAGTACCCAATCTTTAATACAATTACGAAAGTTAGATTTAACCATAATGGTTATTGATTATATAATATCCAGCGATTTATTTGATAAGAAATTATGACATTTTATAATTTTCATTTTTTTTTCGGAAATGATCGCAACAAAAAATATTCGTGAAAATTTACATAACTTCACATTATAGTATACCTATTGTATTATGTGGGATAAGTATACACACTCTATTATCCGACAAAATGCGTTTAATTTACACTTCGCACCAGAACTACTCATATATTGTACCTATAGCGCACCAGAAGTACCGAAGGTAACGATAGTGCGAACACGATTATATTATTCGATTGGTATAAAATGAATACAGTTTTTTATTTTCAAATGTAAAACTTCAACTAACGAATTTTAATATGTATACACCAATATAATGCATGTACGTTGTACGTAGTTTAAGTTGTTCAGTTCTGTTTTCATTTTCCTACATGGATCGTCACGAGCATTTAAGGAAACACGACATGAAATGAGGTTCTGAGAAATTTTTGCCGAGAGTAAATTCTCATGCTTATGTCATATTATGTATTTCATACGTACAATTACGTGCAGACCTCAAAACGTTCTGTTCTGACGGTACAAAGATATACCGTCAGTAATGACTAATGAGTATATGATAAGCACTAATGATAATAGTTATGTCATGACAATATCGACAAGGTTTGGATTTATATGTATGAATAAAATATTTTCCCTCGAAAGTATTGCAAAAGAAAAATAATTATTTTTCAATTTATATTATCTCTCTGTCAATTTTTATTTCACAAATTCTAAATTATTATTCAAACATTATAGTTGTCTCACTTCGGCCTGCCCACTATACACTTTACTCTGTATTATATATGCGATGAGTATACACACACTATTATCGAACAAAACGCGTGTAATTGACAGAGCGCACCAGAACTACTCATATAGATATTGTGAACACTATTATTGTAAACAAATACAGTTTTTTATTTAAAAAAAAAACTTCAATTCACCAATTTTAATATGTACCTAGCAATAATACCTTCGTAGTATACGCAGTTTATATGTTATTAAATTCTGTTTTCAACGGCCGTTTTATAATCGTTTGTTTGTAAATAAACCCTTTAGAATTTTCGAACGAGTATCGCATTAAGACTATAATTCAACACCGCCATATATATTATATATATTATGTGTATCTATCTATCTATTATACACGTCTGTGTTTGTGTATTTTATTTGTCATTAAATGATTTTATCAAACAGGACTTCGGTAATAAATTATTAAGCGCATATCAAAAATACCTAAGCACTCCGCATTCAGCTACCACTGTAAATATGCCAATGTTAAATATAGTATGTGCATATCGTACGGGGAATGTGTCAATTTATAGTGTTAACAAACTTGACTATGTTAATGTTCCATTTATAATATATTTCGGGGTTGCGGAATTCTCTCGTTCTGCATTTAAATAACAGTATCGATTGCAGCTGTAATAATATAGCTACACTCACACACACTCACGTACAATCGACAACGGTTATACTGTTATAATGATTAGGTTTGCGATCAATCAAATTTGTTACCAGGGTAAACGAGTGACTAAACTTAAAAAAAAAAAATATAATAATAATGAAAACCTACAAGAGATGGTATTTTGCGCCAATTTTATTACTCGCAATTTATTGGCATCACCAACGGGTACCTACATTTAAGTGCGTATGCTGTCTGTGCCAAAATATTTTTGGTTTCCAAACACGCATTTTTATAAAACACAATAAATTATAATTTAGTATGAAAATTTACAGTAACTATGGACAGTAAATAAACTTATAAAAAATCGTAACTATTTACTGGTAACTAACGGACGGACGCGCACAATAACGGGGATATTAAGTGTTATAATCTTAATATGCTTAGAAACTTAATAGGTATGCATTGTTTGACTAAAATTTTGAATAAATTATATTCTACACGTTTAAAATTAGTGAAATGCAACATCAATCTCATTACTTCGCCGAGTTGAGCATTGATTTGGTGATCGTGGCATGCATATTGGT
Organism: Sitobion miscanthi; assembly: GCA_008086715.1. NCBI lineage: Eukaryota > Metazoa > Arthropoda > Insecta > Hemiptera > Aphididae > Sitobion > Sitobion miscanthi. Next base: position 29,689,262 of record CM017803.1, read on the forward strand.
GAGCACCACGAGGGGTGTACATAGTGTAGCTGCAACCGGAGAAAGATTCTGCGCTACTTAAATTTTCAATTTATTTACAAATAATATTATATATTACAGGTAAAACATAATAATATATATAGGGATCCCCACACGAACCTGTTCAGTGGGGTCCATTACATTTTTTTAAAGATTAAATAATAATATTATATTATATTAGAGGTGGGTTGAACTGTTTGAAGTACGGAAAATCGAACCAAACTCACGTGCTTAGTTCAAATTAGAAAGTCAAGCCTAGTTTTCAAAAAACTAACCGAATTAAACTTGAAAAAAATTAAATTTGAAATTCAAATATTAACCCGAACTAAAAACAAATGGTAAGCGTCCTACATTTCTAACAAAACATTTTTGAATTTTATATTTTGGTTTGACATATGACTAAAACTGATTACTAATTGAATTTAAAAGCTCGGTTAGAATTCAGTTCGATATTAAATAAAACGTTGACCCACCTTCAATATACTATATTTAATATTTATTTACATTTTTAAACTAAATATAACTTTCTTTTCAACTTGGAATCGATCGGGATCAGGAGATAGACATTTTGCTGTGTTTATTTACCGTAATAAGCAGTATAATTTATTTATAGCCGCACATTTAAAATACATGTACAGTTAATGTACAGTTCAATCAATGGCTAAAGTAAGAAATATAATTTCAAATCTCGTTGTTATAATATTTATTTTAAATTTGATATTCAAATATAATATAAGAAGTCTTTATTCTTATTTTGAAGATAGTAATTACTACATATATAAAGCGGGAATGTAGAAAACCAACCCGCTGTTCAGTTGTAAGTATTAAGTCTACATTGCCATTAAGTAAATCACCGTAATGTATCTACCTATGTGTTAAATTTTAACGAAAAAAAAACTCTGAGCGTAGACGGTTTCTAATCACATAAAACATATTATAAAACTAAGTGTATTTCATTATACTTCCTCATAAAGTAATTTATATTACTATTATGATATTATATTGTCTATTACTATAAATTGTTAGTGGCTTAATAATTGAAAACGTTCATTATATTATATTATTAATATTTAATTTTTAATTTTTAAGTCAATATCACCTTACCGTAAATGGTGTGAATAGACAAAAGCTAAAAATAAATATAAATGTTTAAAAAATGTAATTATGTATATACAATATAATAATAAACCTATGTAAAAGTTTCAAGTCCCCACGAATAATATTTTTAAATTATGACAAAATAACTAAAATTGTTATTCTTCATTTAAATATCTAATTTCGTCAAAATATAATGCAACTTCAGATGCTCATAAAAAAATTTTGTGGTATAAAGTATAATTTTTGTTTTTAATTCCAGTGATTAAATTTGTGAGAAACCATATTGAATACATTTTTAAGGATTTTGACCGAGGAAACCTTTTTTTTATTACGATATTTATAGAAAAAAAAAATCAAAATCTATTTTAAAAGTTATTGCTATGTATAGTATATGTTCTAATATAAGAATTTTGTAAAAAAATCTATAATCTTCAAGATTATTCGTTTATGAATTACAACAAACTAAGAAAATTGGTTTTGTCAAAAACCGTTTTACGTAAAAGTTCTAGTTTTCTTTTATGTTTTTTTCGCTTTTCCTAATCATTATGAAAAGTACAGGGGATTTTTTGCTTTTGATCCTTTCGAGGTACCAACTAGATTCACATTCCCACCAGAAATGATATTGAAGTTGAATATCCAATAATTTTTACTGCTCCATTAGGTGACGAATGACACAATAAAAACATACTCACTAACGTAAAATTGTTCTTGGATATGCAGAAAATCTAATATTATAAAACCATAATATTTTGCCTAATCTTAAAATAGGAATTAATCGCATAATATCAAGTTGCAAATGATTCATGAAACGTATACTGCGTACCTATCGACTTTGGTTTACTTTTAAGGTTTTACCTAAAATAGTATATAATGGTCACCCGAAATTTGTATTTTTAATTACATATATTTGAATATAAAATAAACACAAAATATAATATATGTATCTAAATATTCATAAATACATACAAATCCAAAACCTATTCATGAAGAACTACATATTTTATAAGAGATAATATTTCATACTATTTATTATATAGAATATATTTTTATATACTTCAATACATGGTATTGCATGCTATCACAATATTATTATAATACAAGTCATAACATTATTTATAAAAAACATTGTTTATAAAGTAAACTGCAACGCGTTAAATAAATGATTAAATATATTATTACACACTACACAGTATGCGTTTAGCATGTAGTTATTATGAAAATCAATAATAGTTTTCATAAAGTTGTAATAGGTAGGTATTTTGTAACAGTTTCGGGTTGAATTAATATTCTGTGAAATTTTCAACAGCATAACTGCATTTCGAAATCACTCGAAATTCGTGAAGGTGTGATCAATGAAAATCTATAATATTTGGACTAATGACTTATCACTGACAATTTTAATTACAATGACATTTTCACCTCGTTTAATACATAATATTATATTTACATTTATATTGTGATAGGCGACACTCACGACCGACAGCCAGCAGACGGTGTCTTATTAACTATTTATTTCTGGACGTACCTAACTCAACCATTGCAGCGCATACGTGACACGATAATATTACATTTTAGTGAGATTCCTCACGATATAAACGGCAATACAATTTACAGACATTTTAAACGCACGAGAAGGTTTAGTGCATCGAAATCATAGTGTGAAAAATGAAACCAGTACCAGTAATACCACTTGAACTGTTAAACAGGTACATAGGTTATAGGTAAATGTACTTACATAGTGGAGGTATAATGTATATGATATAAACTACCTATAAATAGGTACCTATGAATCTTATGAAGTATACAACAAAAACATAGGTAACTTGGGTAACTTGTACAATAGTTGTATTTAGTTGTTGGTATCTGACAGTCCGGGGAACCTTGATGATTTTACGGTTCTGGTTCATGTTTGGTTCCAAGAAAAACTAAAATTTCTGTTTCCGTCTCCAGAAAAACTAAAATTTAGGTTTCAGTTTCGGTTTCTATTTGGTTGTTAAAAAATAAAAAATTGTTACCTGTTTTGGTTGTATACTTATGTAGAAAAAATTGTAAAGTAAAAGTATCGGTTCCGGTTTTTAAATTAATTTAAGCAAGGGTTCTGGTATTAAAATTAATTTAAATAAGGGTTTCTGTGAGGTTTCGGTTTCCAATATTCAAAGGGTTCCGGTTCCCAAACCAGTTTTTTTCGGTAAGGTTCCAGTCCCTGCCTGACACAGTATTTCATACCTACCTTACGATATAAAATTGCGAATATGGTCAGTAAATAATATCATGAAAGAATAAATAAAATGAAATATCCCTAAAGTTCATAATCAAACATTGTATTTAGGTAGGTTCCTATGTCCTATACAAAATTCAAAATTACTTGGTCCAAATGGCCCTACCTATATAATAAATACAAAAGTTACACGTTCACCATAGGTGTATTTTTCGTGAATTCATTGAAATTAATTTTTTCGTAATCAACAAAGTCATACGATTGTTTTTTTTTTAATCTTCGACGATTGACTTTTACAATAATATTTTAAAAATAAGTTATTCATTATAAACGGCAAACGGTCTTAATTAACCCAAACGCCTGTGCGGTTATAGGTGACGACTTTTCTATAATAACCGATTTCGTCGTTTACTATCAAAATTCTGAAATAATCATCGCTATAACATTTCAAGATCGATATACAGGACGATTCAACAAGCATGTTCGTTCTTTTCGTCCAATAATCTAGTTGTTCAAAATCTGATTTCTGTAATTTTTAAACGTTGTATATTTTAAAATTCTTAAGATGATTTTTTTGTTTTGTTTTTTTTTTGATGAGAACTCCCTTTTTACTGTAAACTAACTAGCAGATATTTCTTATGAAAATGTTGTTGTTTCACTATAAAAATTTTCTAGTTTATAAATAAATTTAACTTTGTATATGGAGGATTATATAGCTGCTTTGTGATTTGAGTGATTGGTATAAATCTATTGATGTTTATAATTTGTTAAAACTTGACTTCTAAATTATACAGTATAGTGGTTACATAGTAAGGTGCTTTCAAATTTTTTAAATAATAACTTTTTTGACTAGTATTGCAAAATAATTCAGACATTTGAAAAATCGATTTATATTCTGTATCGATCTTAAAATAATATAATGTAATGTGTAGGCAGACATCAGAGGCAATCGCCTATTTTGAAATCTGTGTCGGGGCGTTTATAATTTTGAAACGTTTTCCCTTGTGCAGCGCGTATTGTATCGTTGCAGACAAAAGCCCTCGAATGTTTTGCTCTGACGAATAATCGCAAATCTGTCGATCGGCTTATACTCGCGAGACAAAAATATAACGACAGAGGATCTCGATCTATTATATTATATCATAATATAATATGTCATCGGTCGATTTTTTTTCCCGGCTCATTCATTATAAATTAGTTAAATATCTGTGACAATATATAATACACCATTTATATCGCTATTATACGCAGGATAAGCATACACACAGCTGCAGAGGGTCGAAACAAATCGAAACAAAAAATAAATGTGCCTGCTGAAAATATATAATAAATAGGTTTTTGGAATCCAAACGATTTCTCTAGAGATCGTCCCTCCGATGAGTAAGGTTTACCATCTCATTTCTGTTATACATATTATACCTAAGTACAATATATAGTATAATTGATGGCATCGGATGGTTCGCCGAGCGGAACTAAATATTTAAACACGCCTATAAAATAATTAAACATACTAGTTTAAGCCTTGAGCAGTTCGCGCGATAATTCAAATTAGCTGAGTGAAAAAATACTCATCAGATATCATTATTAATTTATATTGTTTCATCGTGAGTTCGGTTTTATTGCTTGACGGATTTCCCGATAAAATGGATTTGAACGACAGACATGCACTTGATAAACATCGGGTTTGCATGGACAATATTCTGTAACTACGATTTTGAAGTTAACACAAAAACAGAAAACTTTAAAAGGTAAAAATGAACTAATAAGTGGGCTATACTAATTTCGATAAGCTCTTAAAGGTGCCACCAATGTAATGATATATAATTATACCACGCAAATAAACCTTCGAATAAGTAATTATTACTTAGGTATCGCATTTAGTGAGCTCGCCGAAATGCCTTTTAAATCTGTACTAGCCTATTATTATAATATTACTTTGGGCAGCTACCTATGTAATTTATTCTGGATGTGTATAGAAGCATGAACGATTAACAATAGGTATGTCATAAACAAATTGTATTATAATTATTATTTATTTATACACGCGAAAATATTCTTTAAATTTTATGCAAATTTAATAGGTATATAATATTTTCAAAAAAGTGTTAGTATTTAGTATACAAATTGAACGACTAAAATATTTTATTTATGAATGGAATTGTCTCCGCGATAACGTTTATGACTTATGAGTTTAACAAATTCGAACAAATTTATATTTATTCACTGTTTTATTAAATCGCTAAATAAAACAGTATACTACAAAAAAAATAAATGATTGAAACCATTCACTAAAATCAAATTTAAAAAAAAAGAGCTGAAAAAATATCAATAGGAACAATAACAGCGTGGGCCGCTTTGCAAAAGTATGATGTGTGTCATAATTAATATTATATTGTAACTAAACAAATAGGTAGTTCTAAAAACATCGATTGTTGAAACAGAATTCAATTTATTTTATAATATTATGCAATGTGAATACTTTTAGGGTCATAGATGCAAAATGTTCTATTCATTTAGTGATATAATATATAATTAATAGTATTATATACATCAAAGTACCTACGTTATATAATAATGACCTATCAAATCCGGTAAAGGTACTATTAAATAAATAACTCAAATTTCACAGAACTATTAGGATAATTAAACTATATTACAATGTCAAAACTCAGAAATCAAATGCTGAAGTTGAGGTGTTTCTATGATAGATTTGGAAGGATATTATATTAAACGTTTTCGTTTTGCTTCAAACCGTGGCTTAACTGATACCTTACCTTATACATACCAAAACCTACTTTTACTTCGTAATGGGGTGGGTTTCCAAATAAAAACTTTCTTTTTTTTCAATTTGAATGTCCGTATACAAAAATAATTAGTAACCAGTGCAAAGGCGATTTTAGCAGTGTTAAACTCGTAGGTACCTCAGTGAAAGATTTCGAGTTTAGAAAATCAAAAATAAACCTTTAGTATACGAGTATTATAGTAATCAATTTTTACAAAAATGGTTCAGTGGTCAGTGTGTTTGGGAGGAACGGATTACTGGTACGAATTCCTTTTATTTTATTAAAAGAACAAGAAAATATGAACGACTTCTTTTTTATAAGGAACTTTTCAAACATTGACAGTGGTATACGACATGACAAATATTATATAATGTCACAAACAAACTAGGGGAGGTAGGCGGTCGCAGTATTTAATATCGTAGTAATTTGAAACGGTACACATATTGGATGCTCACTAGTGCATACCACGATTCCGTTTAAACCAACTACTCCAATATCGGCTCAGTGTATTAATTATATATCATTAATGTATTTATATACGCAGAATTCATATTATTATTTTGGATCGCATGTTTGAAATGCAGCAGAGGTTGTTTTATTAAAACTATGATATTTGTCGTACCGACCATCAGCCAATTTATTCAATAGGGCTGAAATAACTAATTACACAATATATCAAATTCAGAACCATTATATATCATTTTTAAATTGATTCGGCTCGACCCTCGCTGAAAATCGTATACCCTACATGTCGGGTAGCACACCGTGCATACTTTGCTTCAACGCTGGCGTTTTAATAATTTTATTCAACACAAAAATGTGTAAAATGATGTTGATGCAATAATGTTTTTGTGACGTACCCAGCATAGGTGAAATTAGGTGGTGGCTTGGTGGCTTAGCCCCCCAAATATATGTCGGAAAGACACGAAAATTGTTTTTATCAATTAGGAAAACCATTGTCAGCTAAGAACGAGTCCCTACTTATGCTACAAAGTACAAGACTGTTTCTAAAATTTGTCAAATTGTTAGATTTATTGTACCATTGAAATAGTGTCCTGCAGTGACATACAAGCTTCTTTTTTTCAAATGAGTACCAACCTTTTTTACCGTAATACTGGATAAATATTATATAAATATCGATGTACAAAATTATATTACCTAATATTATTACTAGTTATTTTTAAATCATTTATCAATTTAGTATATATTGAGGTGTAGTATGGTAAATTGTCACACATATTATTATATGGACGAAAATACGATGGCTACAGGCTCCCCCAACTTTTTTTTAACGTGGCACCGCCATATGGAGGCTGCTCTGTTCACATATTACTTGTCCCTTATACAGCATCGTTTATTGAACATGATAGCATAATTTACCATATAAAATTGGGTTTCGCTCATGACAACCGGAGCCCACTTTCCATAGCGTTTGTTAATTTGTATATGTTGGCTCCGGTTTTTGTTTACATTTTCTATTTACATTGTTCGGGCTGATCTAATATCCGCCGCCTTAGACTACTCGGTCCAGTCTTCTTTCCTGGCCGGCCTTAGCCAGGCACCATAGAATTACGTTCAGCTGTGTGTGCTTTTATTAAGCCAGATAACGCACTCCGCTTTTGACGTTTTTAACTTGGCTGTCTTTCCTCAGTCTGACGTGCCTCTTTTCTTCCTCCTTGAGAGCCAGGATGTCCTCCACCATTTTGTAGAAGTTCCTAAACGTCTCCTCGGCTTCTCTCAACATGTCATCTCTCTCGAAGTGATCTTCCAGTAAATCTTCGCACTGGATATCAGGCATATCTTTAGCCACGTGGGTAGGGTCTGTGATGCGTATTAAGATCTGGCAACGGAACAATGTGTGTTCAACCATTTCCGACACGCAAGGGCAGTGTATACAGTGGTAGCTGATTCCTCGGCACATGCAGTGGAAGTAATACTGAAAGCAACCATATCCCGTTGACATCTGTGTCATGTGGTAGGTTATTGAAACGTTGTATATGGTTCATCCTATCCACCTAATGTCTTTTTGAATGACCCGGTGAGTCCAGGGGCCTTGGTAGTGATCCTACATTTTCTTTGACATTCAACGATGGTGTCCCTATGGACTGACTATAAACATTCAGAATAACAATATTTATAATATGTAGCTGCCTAAATCTCCACAACTGTCACCGGTTTTCTGCGTGTAATAATAATCTAGAACGAATAACATTTTCATGGTTTTCGAGTAAAAAAAAATCGAAATGAAACGAACAACAATAAATCCCCCGGTCACAATGGTAAGCCATATAATATCATATTATTATTATAGTCTCACGTTGTACAAGTTCACACGTCATGGAAGAACGTGTTGATAAGTTTAACTTCATATTATATAACATAAATATATCCTCGAGTGAGCGTGTGTGTCTGTGGTGTTTACACGTTTACTATACCCGGTCGCACCATTGTTGCTTTTGGGAATTTTTACTAGTTGTAAATTACGTCGTGACCCTAACTCATATACTACTTATATATATATATATATATGTGTGTGCATTATATGTGTCTCACTCACGCATGGTCAGAAGTATTTTAATAAAAAGCGACGGTGCTAACTGCACGAAAGCAGCGAGCCGCTCCCTGACCGTATTACTTTGCTGGAACAATCGACAGGGGGAGAGAGAAATGGAGAGAGTGATAGAGAAAGAGGGAGGGATGGAGAAATAGAGTGCCTGTGTGAGTAAAGTGTGCTATATAATACTACAACAGTCATATATATATATATATATATTATATAATATACACAATACACACACAGGTGCACTATACTCGTCATCGATACCTTTTTACGGCACCCGACGGGCCACGTGAGGTCCATAAAATATATAGAGGAACTTTTACGTTCCCGTATGAAAAACAAACCGATTTCACACTAGGAATTTATCGCAGAACAATATGATAGCACGTCGAATTTAATTAAGCGACCGCCGTCTCCTGTGCGGCGCGATATCATCTTTATTATATTATTATATCATCCAAACACCGTGGCTCTCGACCGAATGAAAAATAAATCGTACGCCTTATACCCCGAAACCGCGGTATAATAAATTGCTAGGGATCAGTTCTTACCGCGAAAGAGATCGGCAAATTGTTTGCTTTTACACAAGTATTGAGACTTATTTTACCGCGAAAGAGATCGGCAAATTGTTTGCTTTTACACAAGTATTGAGACTTATTTTATGTTTTAGAAACAAATTGTAGGTACCCATATTGATAAATAATATTATATACACAAGAGTTTATTAATAAAAATGTTGACATATGTGGGGTGCAAAATTATACATTTTGCATCACCCCCTAACAAAAATATCAGGAGAGGCAAGTGTCCCAAACAATTGCGCCATTGCTTTAGACAATATAAATATAATATATACATATGTTACTTATATGTATTTAAATGGCTGCATACTATGTATAAGAACTTCGTGCATTACTCAAATTAAATTACGTGTAATAAATAATAATTAATATAATTAATATGCAATGCGTTATCAAAATAATGCAATGGAAGTTACACAAATTAAACTTTCACCAATTTTTGTTGTCTATATGAAGCAAAATTAAGGACCTGTGGCCACGTGGGAGACTTGGGGCCGTTGTATTTTCATATTTCATTTGGAGTTCGTGTTTTGGAGTTTAGCACCAGTATGGCGTAGTAGCCGCCACAATCAAACTCGACGACCACCGATCAAAGTATAATTTATAACAACAATTATTCAAGGATGTATTTTTATATTAAATCAGTTTTATACAACTTGTATTTTAAACACTCTTTGTAATATGACTTATGACATAAATAGTAACTTTAAACTTTTTGGTTTGGCCGAAAAGGGAAGGGCACGATTTTGGTCTAAAAAGGTCTCGCCCCCTATACGACAATTTACTTTTGTTCGATGTGGGATTCACACTGCGTATTATTGCAATGCCACGACAGGCTGGTTAGGTTAGGGTAAAATCGGTTAGCGGCTGAGTATTCATTTGAATCTCGGAGATAAATTAAAAAGTAACGGCTTTTTTTGCCCTCGTTCGCGAACGAACACAATATGATATTATGTGCTCGCACATATTACAATATAAAACGCTAATAGAATTTTCATTATTTTTATTTTATATATTAAGTGCACTTACCTTTAATACGTTTAGTTTATTTATATTAATATATTGCAATTGTATATACTATTATATACTATTAGACGACTACATTAAAATACACTTCAACTCCGCGAATATAATTTACAGCGTAATATGTTCATTTATTTGTATGCTATAAATCACGCGTGTCCCGTAGCATCCCAGCTATTTGTGTTTGCGTATGAAAACACGGCACGTAATATATTTTTGCTATTGTGTAAACACTAAACACACACACACACACACAGACACACACCCCCCTCGCCCGCGTGTTGGAACGTAAGCGTAGGGTCGTCGTTATTTGTCGAGGGTGAATCCTATTGTGAGTGTGGGTGTGTGTAGAAACCAGAATAAAGTCGGTGGTTTGCAATTTGCGAATTTTTCAATCAACTCAATCCAAATAATACGCGAAATATTATTAAAATAATACTATAATATAGAAAATAATAAATCCAATTGTCTTACGCAGGTGATTTATTTGGCTGTAGAGCCGTGAACGTGGTCAATTTAACGGATACATTTTACGGGTACCTAAAAGTAAATTTAGTTACGTTCTACATGGAGATTTTTTTTTACTGCGTACATTTTTTTACCGTTGTTAAAATCGAGAGACTCCCTCATTTTAAATGGTTTTAAAATATATTAACAATTATTAGGTAAGCATTATGTGCTATTTTGGTATACTAATGTACACAAACAGACATGCTGTATTTAGTATTCTGAAAAGACAAACACTGTAATAAACACGTGATCAACCGTTAACGATAAATCGTTAGGTACCTCCTTATTTACACGGTTTTAATTTAAGAGTATATTTAATAAATACTTATACACATATACTGCCTATAGGTGGGCACATAATATTTTATATTGTTATAACTAACGATTAAAATTATAAAATATAATTATAACCATTTATATTAATGTCGGCATGAACGATTTCAGGAATAGGTTAGGAAGGTAAAATTACTAAAAAAAATTTAATGTTTTACCTACCGAATTTTACAAGTAAATTTCCTGACAATTTTTCTCCGAAAATTTCACACATTATATCTTACTTTTGGTAACTGTATTTTACATAATATGATATAATATAATCTAGTGAATTATTTCATCAAATTCTAATTGTTTGTCGTAAAAGTGTACAAATTTAAAAACCATACACATTTATAGTCAGAGGTATCTCGGTACAAACAAATTTGAACCAGTGATAAAATTTGCCTGGTTGAACTACCAGTATAAATATACCAGAAGGCCTAACCTTTATATGATGAATTATGATTATGTCGATAGTCGATTTGGAGAGTTTGGTTTGAGGGTTCATACCGTTTGTAACGTGGTAAATAAATTATGAGCAGTACACCTTGTATATATAGCTGTTCCAATACGCTTTTGTTTTTATTGTATTAGGTTTATTGTTACTGATATCGTCTTGAACGAAATAATAACAAAGTCAGTACCTATATTGACTGCAAATCGATTTTGTTAGAAGTATATTTTTATTTGTTCACCGTAACAAAACACATCAGTCGTTTCAGTAGAATAAATCAAAAACTAATGATATTTATTATTATGTAAATAGTTTCGTTAAGTATTTTTCATATTTGTACAGCTATTAGTTTTACACTTTTGCTTAATGCGGATATTATGAGGTATTTTAAAATAATTACTGAGTGTATATTATAATGGTTACGAGTGTTACAAGCATTGTAGTATTGTACTATTATGCGTATGGATTAAAGACATTCGGAAAATATGTTGAAATTCTATTAATACGAAGTACACAACACTATTATAATATTATAATTACTCTTCTACATAATATATATTATATTTAATAAACTAAATTTACTTAAACTGCATTAATGCGTTGACTGACCTAAATAAGTTTTAAAAGTTATACACAGAATTGTATAAAAAATACACAAAACAACTAGTAGGTAGGTATAGCGTTTGAAAATCACTCTTGTTTCGAAACGATAAAACTGCAATTGAAGAAGCAATATATTTTCTTGAGGTCCTTGTTCAATTAAATAACGTCACATTTTACCATCGTAAATGGAGAAGGAATTGAACATTTTTTGACAAAATGCATATTGGTCACAATCGTGCGATATTATATTCAAATCAATTATTTTGAAAATGTAATCTTTACATACATTTTCACCAGTAAGAACCTATTAATTTTTATTAACGTTAACGAATAACTACCTGCGCAGTCAATAAATGCTACTAAAACGTAATACATATATTTAATAACAGTGTACACAATATCACACCTAGGCAAAGTTAAAACGTACAATAAAAATGACGCGTTAACGACAATATTCGACACATTATCTGAAATTAAAAAATTCATATTATTGGAACCAAGTGCGCCTGTTGGATACGAATTTTAAAATGGAAAAACCTGGAAAACCTGGAACAGGAAGAAAACGATAAACGACTGGAACATCCAAATACGCACCAGGCCTTTGTACTATAATAGTCATAGCATATTATATTTTTGTCAGAATTTTCCAATAATAATAATACGACACAAATCAAAAGAACTCTTTCGGTTCACAATGTTCGTCCCGTACAAATCTTATTACCTACCTATAACATATTTCAATAGTATCACAGGTAATTCCTAACACGTATAACGGGTGATAAAATGTAGGATTTGTAGTGATAAAATGGTGAGAATATAGTATATGTATACAAATCAAAGGGATACATATTTTTCGGTAACCTAGCGCCGTTGTATATTATCATAATATTGTGTAGGTACGGAGATGTCGGGATTGGTAAATTGAGTCCCAAATGACCCTTACTCGGTAAATTGAGTCCCGGGGAAAAACAGGTAGTAGGTAAGTTGAGTCCCGGAAAAAATAAGGTAGTAGGTAAGTTGAGTCCCGAGAAAAAACGATTTACGAGTATATGCATTTCAAATTTAAAAATATGCACTATAAAATTTTTATTTGTGATTTTTGGACATTCATTGACTGCATTTATGTGATTTTTAAATAATAATTATTAATTATATAATTATATTTTTCCCCAACGATACACTCTTAACAACACGCTCGATAAGGAACAAAACTTAATGGAGCAAATGACCAAATACACCAGTAATGTTATAACCTGATTTGAGTTTATTAAATCAATATCAATGAAGTTTTTACCAAGTACATAATATATATATAATAATAATGATAATAATTTTTTTTTAAATAATTTGTAAATAAATGGAGTGTATAATAATATAATGTAATGCATAGTAATAATGACATTTATTTTTATTTTTTAATTAATTTGTATTTGTAATATTTTTAATCTATATAAATCTAAATATTATATCCTTATATAAATAATATTTACTTACTAGTTACTACAATTTTTTTCCGGGACTCAACTTACCTACTACCTGTTTTTTCCCGGGACTCAATTTACCACTTTCAAAATGTACCAAACTTATCTCGGACTCAATTTACCTAGCCCCGGAGATGTTGGGTCATTATCCGGGGGTGGTATAATATTATATATTGTACTTATATACTTATATAGGTTAGGACATATTATCATGATTAGACTATATTGAAAATTAAAAATAAAAAAACATAAATAAACATTTAAAGTTTTGAAACAGAAACTCAAACTAAGTATCATATTTACACATATAAATTAAATCTCAACATCCAAGGAATATACAGCCATATCAGTATGTCACTAATTTAGGGGTTGCTTTGGTGAATTTCCGACGTATATCCTTGACAGGCAGTCCAAAATTAGGCACCGCATAGACTGCGGCAACAATCACACTCCAAGCTCTCCCTTAACTTCCATTTCTGCTGCAGTAGTTACACTATTGTAGTAGACAGTAGGTATTGTGATAAATACCAGATGGAAGGATGATATACTCGTAATGTTTGATTTTTAATGTCGTGAGTTTTTTTTTATTCACAGATAACATGTAACCACTATAATTGATAGTGATTTAAGAGATTTAACTGCAGTGTCAGGTCAACATTGTAACGCATAATATTGTGTTTTGTACCTAACTGGTTACAATAATATCACTGCAGATTCGGTTACTATAATATTGTTCGACACTGACACGAGATAATATTAGGTCTACGGGGGCGTACGTACGACAGGAGAGACAGAGAGAAAGAGAGAGAGAGAGAGAGAGTGACGGGTTGAGTGAAAGGGTGTGTGTGAGAGGAAGAAAGAGAGAATCAAAAATAAAAGGCAAACTTCACCGCGACGACGAATGGATCGGGATATAAAGCAGTATTTGCGTGCGGGCGCGGGGGAGACGGGGTGGAAATCATTGGTACAAAAACAAAAAAAAAGCGAAAAACCACGTTGGTGGTGGAAAAAAAACGACGAGAGGGTAGAAAAAAAAAAAGGTCGTCGAGCGAAAATTCCGACCGAACTTTTATTATGCAGGTCAGACACACGGCGGTGGCGGTTTGCTTCCGTCGTTATATTGCATACGTAATGCAAGGAACGAGACAAATGTGTTTCGAACAGCACACGGATTGCAATATGATAAACTAGTTTGTCTTATTCACCCGAACTCGAGCGCGGACTATGCTCTCCCCCACGCGCGTATAATGTCATCATCTGTTACGGGGTGCCGTTATTGCGAGACCGTCTCCGTGTTATTATTATTATTATTATTATATAGTCCGTCCAATGCGTACGCGAGTCGTCCTCCGTTAGGTTATATGGGGTTAGGGGAAGTTTTGAGGGGGGGGGGAGCGCCGCGAGGGGTAGGTGAATTTGAAATGTGTGTGGCGTACGATATTATTATTATTATTATTATATAAAAAACAAAACGTACCCGCGCAGTTTATATTATAAAACATCGCATACATCATTGCAACGTACGATAATAAAAATAATGATATCGCAGCGGCGAATCTAATAATAATAATAATAACTATAAGCACGGCACAGACCTATGCCAGTGGGATGATATTATTATTATTATTATTATGTACCGTTATTATAATAATATATTATATAATAAACAAATGTCGCGGACGTCGTTTCGTCGGGAGTTGTAGAATATTATATTGGAACAAATGCAGTTGATTTAATATTTTTAGCCACCTAAGCTATACTTACGACTCCGTGATATTATTGTGACGTTTAAACAATAATATTATGACTGTGGATGTACTGAACCGTCGCAACGCTAGAGCTGACACTCTCGAAAATTCTCAGGAAAAAACAATTCCCAGGAATTACCGAAAAGGTAGAAATTCGGATTTCTCGGGGATATAAAAAAAAACTGTCAAAAATGACTAGCCAAGTAGTTGATGGCAAAATTTTGATGTCCAAGTAATATAATTCGTTATTAGAAATTTGTATTGCATAATTTTATAATTATTTATTCTACCTTTCTAAAGTATCATTTTCGTCATACCAATTTATCTAACAGTGATATTTTAATTATAAAAATTGTATTCGATTTAAATTTGATATTAATTACAACAGTTATAAAATAACTGTTTATTAAATCATTTTTATTTAGTACATATACAATGTTAATCGTTTGTTTGTTTATTTATGATAAAAACATAATAAACATATCCCAATTAAAACCTATTTTTTTATATTTTTTTAAACATTTTATGGAAATTTAGCAAAAAAAAATAAATATTTTTAATTATATACATCGCATTATTTAGTCTTATGAAAGATAAACTATATTATGATTAATTTCCGCTATTTCTATGTGATACCCGTGAATTCCTGCACACGTTCCCGGAAATTTTCTGGAATTCCCGTCTCGTTGTGTTCACGAGTATTACCCTTCCGTAGTACACTTTATTTAACTATTGTTCTTGACTCTCGTTATGTCGAATCTAAAGGGAAATAGGAAGAACTTTGAGATATCGAGATTTATTGAACATTATAAAAAAATTGAATAATTTAAAAATAATTTTGAAGAAGTGCTTAAAATACTATAATATAATATGCTTATGAAACTACAATATTTAAACCTTAAAATTAATATTTTCGATGAGTTCTGGGGTTTTTTTTAATCCTTCAGTAACGCTTAACAATGTTTTCTAAAATAATGTAGAAAAAGTGACATCTCACGTACGTTTTGTAGTAGAAAGTCTCGAAAAAAATGAATCAATATAAGTGTTTTCAAAGTGTCTTTAACTCGTCAAATTGAAAACTGTACGATTTTTGGTCCTACCATAATAAAAAATATGTTATTCTTCGTATAACGCGAAACAAAAACGATTAGTTTCATATTGAGTTACTGAGAGAAAAAACTACGTTGTCGAGTGCGACGGTAGTTCGAGAGGGATTTCAATGTACTTTGAGATAACAACACATTCGAAACGTTTGACATAACAATAGTCTTTTTAATATTTAATAATATTATAGTGATCGAGTACAAGTCGTGCGTCATGATATTGTTTTGATATCATCGTGATACCGAAGAGTCTCATGTGTCCTGCATTGGTTGAGCTCAGCTCCGTTCGAAGAACTGGAATTTGACGGATCCCAGATTCTTCCTTATATTAAATGTATATAGGTCACGTTTGAGTCATCTCGTCAAATGCACGATAATTTGTAAAATTTTATTTTAGCCTCTTGATGTTCTCGAAGCTCGGCTATAATATATTATATAGGGTTTTAAAATTTCATGAAATTTATTTTCTCTAAATATTTTATAAATGTGAAAAAATAAATAAACTTACAGTAACAGGATATTGGTTTATTGTATCGAGTTATAAAAAATAATAGCCATTTGATAAGTGATAACCGATAATATATAATACCATCTATACCTAATTATTTATAACCATCAACATATTAGTTCATACTTCTTGGTTGATGAGTTATCCATTATCGATGTTTTCTGTGTATAATCAATTAATAATAATTACTACTCATCTATAACCAAATACCGGAATACGTTTAAAAGAAAAAATAATATTTTTAATTTTTTCATAATTTCTCTGAAATATATTTTCAAGAAAATTGAAATTTTAAATGTTTAAATATTTAATCCCTACTAATATAATATAATAATATATTACCATTATGATTGATGATTGCCATCGCGATTCGTTTTTACGGGACTATCGCAACAACGATAAACGATATCGTTTATATGTATGCATATATTATATTGTATTTTATTATTATTATTATTATTATCATCATCATACCGTGTCCGTTTGCAAAGATTTCGCATTTCAATAAACGATTTTATAGTTTTATTTCAATATAGGTATAATGATACAATTTTGTAATTTAAATACCAATATATTTTTTTAATACAAATGTTTGATGAAAACGTACATATATTTTATAATCATTTATTTTTGTAGCATTTCAAGTTTAAATATTATAAATTACAAATTTAACAAAAGGAAATTAAAAAAAAAATGTATATACCATAATTAATTTTTTTGTGATTTAAACTTTAATGGCTTCTTAAATAAATGTTTGATAAACAATTAGTATTATTTTTTTTTTTATTAAGAATAAAGACTTCGACAGCGGAGGTCATTATCCTGCAAAGGTTTACATTGATAAAGTTAAGAGAAATTTGGTAGCTTCGAAATATTTATACATAATTATATACATCATAAAACAAGAAAGAAAAAAAAAACTACAAGTATTTAATTAAAGATTGTTTGTAATAAGTTGGATAGTTTGATGACATTAAAAAAGTTTAAGATTGCATCGGTATTGGTCTCCCCAAGCGCTCTATCGATGCTAGAGGGGTGGTTAAAGATGCTCTGTTCATTGTTGTACTTGGCACAGTTGAGTGTGAAGTGTTTGATGTATTATTTGGTCATATTATAAAACGAAGGATATAAAATTAAATAAAGGTATAAAATAAACAATATCTTATTTTGAAATAAAAAAAAAACAAAAAATGTTTTGTGAGTTTAACAAATACTTTATAAAATAATATGAATCTAAAAAATATGACGTATTCACTTCACTACGCATTTTTCCATGATTTCGCTTAAACACATTTATTCAGGTAATAATAATATTGTGTAGGTACCGTAAAAAACCACTACCAAGACCAAATTTAAAGATGTTGTCCTGGTAGAGAGTTTTTCTTCGTTAAAATCTGACATTCATATAATATAGGTACGTTTTATCGAATATATAATTAACACTATAACCTCACCCCCATCCACATCGTTTATTTTCTGGCGATAATTTGTTTCAGCGTAACTGCAAACTATTTTCGTTTAGAAATGGACGGTGACAATGATAGTAATGTATAAATGTAGGTATGTCAACCGAGCTAGAATTATTTATTTCACTGGAGCGAACGGTAAGTTAAAACCAAAGTGGCACCACGGGGGTGGGGTCGTAACTATTGTCGGGGCATTCACGGACACACACCCCCGTTAACTGGGGTTTATTTTCCCACCAATACTCACACTTAGGCCACTAGGGTCGTTCGTCCTTCCTCGTAGATTACTGACAAGTGCCGCGGCCTGCGGTCTAACGGTTTTACGACGGCAAAGGGACAATTAAAATATTTACATATATAATTCGCATATTATACACCGTGAGGGTCGCCGGGAGTTACCGTTTTTATCTGTTGAGAGATGACGCCGCACACACCCTTAAATTGTTTGTGAAAACAGTTTCGCGCGAATAACAAATACTCGAGCTTTTACACGTTACAGATGACATAATTCTTTTTTCATAGTATTTTGTTTTTTTTTTTTTGTGTTTTTTATATCATAATTATATAAAAAAGTTCTTTAAGTTTGGAAAACATAAAAATATCGGATTAAATAAATATATTATATAATACATTTTTTGTTAATAATGGCATCAAAAACTAAAAATGTAACGACATAGTGAAGTATATAATAATATTATACTGTCTTCTTTTTATTATGTAAACCTAATTAGGTTTGCCAACTATGATTGCATTGCTTGAGTGATTCGTATTCGTTATCGTGTGAAACCGTTTTAGCATACAATCATCTCGCAGTTATTATTACGCTACGACTAACAATCATAGTTCTGATATGTAACAACTAGTAAGACTTATATTATACTTTGAGTTATAGTATAACATAATATTTAAGATTTGAAATAGTTAGTTAATATTCTCAAAAAAAAAAGTGGCGCCTTTAATAGTGACGTCCAATTAATCTTAAGATCTCGGATCATATTATATTATCGTTGCGTGTAGCTATCGCTAAATATATATATATATATAATATGTATAGGTATATTTTTATCTTATACCAGATCGTATAACAATTATATCTACACCACAAAGTACACTTTCAGTACTTCATGAAACGCGATACAAATATACCTATCCAAAATAAGCTGCAGGTGGTTTATGACAACTGGTAACGTAGAACTGATAACTGCCGATTCTGGGCATGCGCAATTGTGTCGTGTACCGTTAAACGTGCAGAAGACGATGGTGGACACAATTTGGTGTACGCATAATTCTGCATCCATATAAACTCTTGTTACGTCGAAACTCGAGGAAAACAGAAAATAGTTCAAAACACATCGAGTAGTTTAGTGTAATGTTGAATTATTTCAAGAGGATTTGAAAAAAATTTGTGATATCGACATTTGACGTAATCTACTGTAGTTAGTACCGATATTATTGTATGACCTAAGCTTACGGTAAAACGAGAAAACAAGGAGGCCCACTCTCTATATATTATATATATCTGAATGGTCGAATAGACCTATACCGTCCGCGCAGTGCACTTTTTATTTAATAATATAATAATAATATATATTATTTTTTGTACAACCACCGCCTGGCCGTCGGATTTCGTATCGAAACTTTGCGGCAATAACAACGTTACGGCGGCGGTCGGACAATTGCACCACTGAATGGGACTTGTATTCGATTACTGATATACCTACTATTATAACAGAAGCCATACATTGTTATATTGCAGTTACTCGGAAAGCGAACACAAAACGGAGTTCCCTTGGTACCCGTATATATATTATTATATACCGCGAAGAGGCGAATCGGTTGTCGGCGTATTATTTTTTTTCCCTTTTACGTACACTTTTTAACGGTCGTTACGGACATTTGTCTGTTTATCGCGTGTTTTGGGCGGTGATGGTTTATCGCGGTCGTTCGTTAGTCGACGTTTCATTGACGGCCACAATGGTAAAAAAAAAACCGAGAATCCGATAACACGCGCGGCTTATAACAGACGGAAGAAACGAAAGGAGGTGCACTTTATTTATTTTTATTTTAGCGAGAGACCGTTCTATGAAAACGGCGTGAACACCGAAAACCTGCACGTCCAATCGGAAGTATAATAATATCATATTATATTGTTATATAATAGCGCAACGATACTACTTCCAAAATATATTCGAAGGGGATATCCCGAGTGTGTCCCGTTTTTAATTTTTACCTTTTTCATATCCCCCTGCAAGTGCATCCTCGGTCCACAACTGTGGGTTCCCATTTAAAATAAACTGAATATCGACTAAAACATTAAAATATCATTCAAACGAATTTCAGACTAATGAAATAATATCTAAATTAGATTTTCTCAAAAGAATGGAATTTTAATACTACCATCCTATACATGTAGAAGAATAGATACCTACTAACAACAATAATTTTTTTCTTATCCAACACACCCAAACTTGGAAAAATGGGAGTAAGCCAAAATAATATAATAGTAATAACAAATTAATAACCAAATATTTTTGAGGTGTAAGCCAACAGTTCATCTCTTCGTGGTACACACTGGGACCTGGGTAGTAACTCTAAATGAACTGGGGACGCACTCGGGCTGATGACTTTTTTTCGGTACGTACTCGGCCACTCAGGTGATACTTTATTCCGTAGGATGAGCTCTGGACATAAAAATGTTATGATTGGGAAACTTCCAATGCAAATTGTCGATGATACAGCTGCAGTTCATCTCTAATAATATGCAGAAACCTATAATGTACAATGTAGGTATGTCGGCGCACACCTGCTACACCCTACCTAAATCTCAAAACATAATGGCCTTTTGAAAATAATAATTAATATTTCTTCGGAGACGAAAGTATATTTTTCCGTAGAACAATTGCTTCTTGTCGCAGATATTATGCGACTACTCAATTTACGCGTACCCATAAAAGAAAAAAAATAAGAAATATATTTAGAAAAAATAAGGAGAATAGCTGTTACAATATTGTTGTACCCATTACAATAACATAATGGCTCCCTATAGTTATTTATTAATTATTTGTTTTAACGAAACAAATTGAGTTATCGCTTTTTAAATTTTATACGATATAATATATTATTATATTATAAAACTTATAGACTTTCATTCTCCAGATTTGCAAATTATAATAAACTGCGTGATATCACACGAAGATTTACTATTCTAAAGCGGTAGTATAGTATAATGTAAACACCATTATAACCTACAACTTTAAAATGGGGAATCCTCGCGGGAGGATGTCCCGGTACCAGCTATATTATTATAATACAGAGATGGTACAGTTTTTGTGTACGCGGATCCGTTTTTAGAATTTATGTTTGCAAACAATCAATAGTGACAAGGTGACAATCTTCTAATATATCTCTAATTAAAAAAAAAGGTAGCGGTTAAAAATCGAAACGAATGCCGATTCATGGTGTGGTTAATTCAGAAAAAATCGACTCAAATTGGCGGTACGTGTTTAGATTTATCAACGTTCAGAAGGTTAAATTTTAATCAAATTTTATCTCAATACACACCGTTTATAGTTGTTACACGCTTGTCTATTAAATTATTGAATCAAAAAATAATATGTATTGGATTAATTGAACAAAAATATATTGATTAAATGTTCAAAATAACTGTGTTATTACATTCGTCTTATCAATTATTATTTAAGTTATTAGGTTGATAGAAAAATTAAATAACTTCATATCGGTACATTAAATTCTCGTTTAGTCGAAACTCAACAGGAATAGGTAAAAAAAATCATTATAACAATACATGTATGATAATTGATTTATACCTATATAGGTGCAATAATTATTATTATAGAATAAAACTTGACAAAAATATATTATTTAATAAGTATATAATATAAGAATATTAAGTATATTAATATATTATTACAATAAATTATAATGTACTTAAACCAAACTTTCGAATCACGCTTGAGTATAGACTTAAATATCAATTACCTATCATGATTAAAATATATTTAATGTGACGTTCGAGTATGATTAAATTTTTGGATTTCATTACATCATAAAAACTCACGTCTTTTCCATTTAACACGTTGGATAAACTTACTGCAGTATTCACTTATCTACTCGAGTTATACGATCGATCCTCGTTATGCCTGGTTGATCACCGTACGCAAATTAAAATTAAAAACACACACTCCATCTCGTGTAAACTCATATCGTCGTAAATACGCCTAGGTACTGATGAAAATCGCAAGTTCAGACGCCGTTATTTTAGGTGCACGCAATTATTATAAGTTTATCAAAAATTATTATACCCACCCGGCGGTGGCGAAACCGATTTACCGCCGACGGTGCGCACAGGAAAACAAGTTTCACCTCGGCGCACCGCGTGTTTTCCAATTTTCTTCTCCATCAGTTTTGTTGAAATGAAAAAACCTTCCGGCGAATAACACTCTCTAACACACACTGTATACATAAAATTGAACGTATTATATTTTACGTATATAATATTATATATTTTCCAATCGGTCGGCCAACAATATAATAATAATATAATAATAATAATATTCGTGTAGTTGTGATTGTGGGATATTATAGCGTACCGATGTGCCGGGTGCTTGATATCAAAGGTCCGACGTCCCAGATGTCCGTCTACGCACCGGACTATCATCTATGTCGCATAACATTATATTATATTATATACACGAATCACATTGAAATGACTCCGGACTTGGAATATTTATTATTTTTTCGATCCCGTTTCTACTTTTCAAAAAGCGATTTTTTTTTTTTTTTAGTTCTGATTTTGATATCGGTTTTTCAAAGTATAGATAAAAAGGTCATTCATGGCCTTGTTTTAGTAAATAAAGTAACAATGATTCTACAAAATTACTTAAGTAATTTAACTTGTCATATTTTTCATATTTTTATAGCGCGAGATCAGCTAGTCTCTTTATATAACTTTATATTTTGGCCTCCATACGAGTTTTCTCAGTAGGATTCATATGCATATGAAATTAAAAGTTAAAAACAATATCTTCAAATAAAATTATAAGGTCGATTTCAAAATTAATGTAATTTGATAAATTATCTATAATATTATAATCATATCTTTTCGTTTAGACACTCCACTTATATTCATTTTTCAATATTAAAAAAATAATTTAATTTTTTCGACCAATAAACCTTAAATGATAAACATAATAATACCCAATTTATTTGCATCGAAATTAAAAAAAAATATATTGCATCTAGGGGGCATCATCAGTATACCGGTGGCTGTTTCGGTGTAATATCCTTAAAATACTGTTTCCGGCATCAAGAGTTTCAGCATCTAGGCGGTATAGGTTTCTTCTGGTTTTAACACAGGTGTACCTATAGTATTAATCACGGTTCCTAGGTCCGTAACAAACACACGCAACTGGCATTAAAGATAAACCACAATAGTGTTTAATATTGTACAATATACAAAGTGGTTATAATGGTCATGATACTATTTACTAGGGTTTGCCGAAAAGTTCAGCCGTTTCCATCGACCCGTTCCGCCGTCAATCGGCTACCCTCCCCCCCCCCAAAAAAAAAAAACCCACTCGCTCCCGCTGCGCTCGTTTTATATATGGACAGTTTGTTGTTCAGCCCTCCCGACGAGTTTCGATGATTTATTTAAACTCTTAATCGGCCGCGGCGGACAAGCGAAACCGTCGAGCCGCACACAATAATGACGTCACGAGGGTGTACGCGAATCGATGGTTTGCGTGTTGGAGCTATATTAGGCGGAGTTTTCCGGCTCATTTTCTGTTTTTGTTTTCGTGGGTATGGGAGGGTGGTGGATAGGTGTCCTCAGCTCCGCAGGGTGTGGTCTCTATATATTATTATATATATATATTATATTATATTTACCTACGGTGGTCTATTATAGCTGGCCCATCATACACGAAGCATGACATATTAATAACAAGATTGGTAAATTATAGGCACGCACACACGCTTGATTAGTGTATGTGTGTGTGTGTGTGTGTGGGTGGGTGATGGGTGATGGGTGTGTGAGTTTACGTATACCGCAGCTGTGTTATTGATTACCGAAATTTATACTCCGAAAACACGTTGTATAATAACAGTAATAATAATAATATAACTACCACGCCTGTGTGTGGAGTGCGTGTGTCGTGTGCATCTATATAATATGTATAATATATTATATATCGGTTACTTACGTCGTCATCGTCGTTGTTACCATCATTATTTAAGTGCGAGCGATGCGTTTATTAACATAATATTATGCCGTTTACGGAATAGGAGTTATAATATATATTAAAAGATTGTGGCGATCTCTAAGGAAAAAAAATAATATGCGTAAGTATACGTTTGAAAACTAACGAAGTCAAATTATTATACTCAAGAACCGGAGAAACCATAAGTGCAAATAATACTGTATAATATATAGTCTGCTTCGTCTGGACCGTCTACTTGTGGTCTACTGGGTGCGCGTCTACATTTATATTGTACAGTAAAATAATTAATGTCACGATTAAGAGGATGATAAGTGCATAAGTTGTCTCCGTCTTAAATACGCCTTCAAATTAAAATATTAAAAAAATCTATGAGATTCACTAGACAATATTGTTACTTCATAATTTGATTATAGGTCAATTCACTCTGATTTCAAACATAAATACCAGATAAATGGATTATTCAGAACGTACAATTTGCTATGCTATGCACACGGGTGTAACGTTCTCTTAAGTTTAATATTAAATCGAATCGACCAATTACCTATCGAATTTAAAAGTAAGAATACAGATAATATGCTTACTAATTAAGTGAATGTCTTATGCTTTTTTAATATTTTAATTTTAAAGCGAGTTATGAACATTTAAATATGCACAAACAATTTAAAATTTTAAATCGAGCACAACTAGCTTTAAAATTAAAATCATTTACAATCATTTTATTATGTGTCTATGAACCCGCTGCAAATTACAACACCGTTAATGTAGGGCTCTCTGTGACAATTTTGGCAAGATCATATATTGAAATAATTGCGAAATGTATGATAAATCCTAAGAAAATAATCAGATTTATATCACGGTTGTCAAACTAATGTACTCATATAAATATACCTATTTCTTCCACGATATCGTTTTCATGAAAAATTCAATTTCGGAAATACCGTGACTTGCCTGGTTGTTGCTGGGAGCCCTTCGTTTAGGTAGTTTATTACAACTTATCACTTATATGGTTTTTGTTGTACCGATAAAAGAAAAACGAGGGCGTGCGCTTTGTGAATTATCGTACTTGGTCGTTAGCGAAATTATATTGTTTTGTGGAGAAGTGCCACGTGGTTTTCTCGACAAAATAACACGCCGACACTTGAGTTGTCGAGATTTTGTCTTGTGATTTTCGCACCAGTAATCGCATCGTTGAACACGCGTATAAACACCGAATTTTCACTCGTCGAGACGAGATGCACGCGATGTGGTTACCTACATCTTCGATCGACAAATTTCCAGAGAACAAGGAAAATGGAAAAAATAACAGTTTGTTTTACAAAACGAATAGATTATAATATAATATATTTTTATACCATACGTGGTACGTCATTTACAACTACAGTCGCGTGCTATACAATTATTATTATTACTCGGTGAGAGAGGGCATTATATCTCTCTGAAATCGCAATCGGTACGTCATAAGCTGGGGGAGTGGCTGCGTAATTATTTTTAATCGGCTAAACCAGCCCAGGTATTGTGTAGGCTTTTAAAAACTTCACCAATACCCGGTGCATAATAATAATAATATATAATATTATCGTAATCAGACAAGTGTTTTCAACTACCTACATTTTTTTTTTTTTTTTGGTAACGTGTGTATGGTTGATTGAATAAATAAAGTACCAGAACTGAACCGGAATATTTAAATTAAAAAGGTACTTTTGGGTTCAAAAATAAAATCATTTTATTTATCATAGTTTAAAGGTATTATTGTTTTGTGTATAATCTATATGTATGATCATAATATGAGTTTTCTAATATTTCTCATACTATTAATTAAACCCGCATTCCGGATAGGTATTTAAAATAAAAAAAAATAAAATACTGGTCCCGGAAAATTTCGATATAAATTATTATTATACTTTTCGGTAACGAAATTTTCCGGAACCGGTACCTTAATTTTTTTTTCATCAAAGAACCAGGACCAAACTGGAACCTATACCGATAAATTTAAAAGGTTAGGATTATTCCCTGGAATAAATTCAAACAAATACACACTGTCTTCTAAATTATTTCTAATACCACGCAATATCGATATTCGATTTCAATAGGTATCACCGAACTCTAATCCTAAGTTCCCTAGTGTTTCCGGTTAATGTCGAACTACTGAATTTGACCTGGTGTGTCTCTTATAAAGTGTTAACTTACTTATAATAATAGGATGTCTATAACATGTCTAGTAAATATTATAATTATTATATATGTATGATTCTGGATTGTCACACGTCCGTGATCCGTTACAAAACTATATTATAATAGTGACGCGTCACATTTTGGTGTAAAACGCTCAAACCGTTTACGCTGCCACATGTGCTGCGACTGGTTTTAGGAGAGATATCGAGAATTAAATGAAAAAATACGCACGTTACGGGATTTAAACCCGTGGCGCACAGCTGACGACCACGTGACAGTGAGCCACCTGCGATCTTATCATAATAATCTCGATATTCTCCCTGTTGAGCCAGAGTGGCAATGTGTACGGTTGAAGAGATAACGCAGGCCCTAGGGTCATATCACCGTGTTGTAGCCTTCGAAAACGTAATGAAGCGTAACACAATATTATTGTTTATTGATACAAAATGAAATACGTCACATATGAAACAATACAGTAAGGCCGTGGTTATATTTCCATCTAATGTAGTCATGTAGACACGTTACCGATTAAACGATACCGGATGTACCAATAATGCATAACCACAGACACGTCCAAAGCGCGAAACCGTGTGTGGTTTGAAAAACAATAATTTCGGCATTTTAATTGGATATGAAACTTTTGCATTTCTATTGATAGCGTGACGTTATACGTATATACTCGTGAAAAGGGGAAAACTATAAATTTTAAACGTCGAATCGCGATTTCGAATTGGCTTAGTATATCAAAAAGTTGTTACTCCGGGCGGAGGTAGTTGTTGTTGTTGTTGCTATTGTTGTATTCACCGTTTTTTTTTTTTTACTTTCGTTATATAATTATTATTACTCTGCGGTAGACCCGCGACCTTTTTACGGCGGGAGAAAAGAAATCGTGAGCGAAACGCCTAAAAACTGCGCGTCTCCCCGCTCGCACCGTCGTCGGCCTATTAAAACGGATTGGTTGTCAAACGGTAAAAGCCACTTTGGGAGTCATTCATAAACCGTTGGTCACTGAACCGCAAACACTGACACACACGCACACACACTCGCGAGATAGCGTGCGTATACACGACCGTCATGGAAAGCCCCGAAACTCAAACGCATTATTTTATTTTATTTTTTTTTTTATCTTTCGGAACAACTACTGTTTAGGTGGTTTGGCAGACGCCCCTAAATGTCCCACGCGCATAAATCAACCCACCCGCCCGACCCGCTCGAATTACGGGTTCACGTAGTAAACTACAATCCCATGACAAAATCCCGCGCGTGAAACCTGTTTTGGTGAAAAAGAAAACTTTTCCGTTCCGAAAAGACTGACATTTTATACTGCAGCAGTGTGTCCCAAAAGTCAAGAGTATTGCCATAATATAACTGTCCCCGCCGTGGAAAATCAGTTTTAGGTTAGGTTACTAATAGGCATACGTAGGTAATAGGTATATATATATTAAGTATTGAAATGCGGGCGTTTCAACAATCGTGTAAAAGAAAATATAAAATTATTAATAAATGAACTATAGGTACTTAATTTTACGAAATTTATATTTTTAGATGCACCCTTATATTTTTTTAATGGATTAAAATTAAGTAGATATTGACAACGTTTTCTTGAAAAATGATTTTGTGAGACTGTAATGCACACAGTCGTTTACTACTAACTGTCATGTTGAGAAATTATTTATTTTTGGTATCAGGGTAGTCAAATCAATGGTTTACCAAAAATATAACTACCTTATTTGAAATTGATCTAAAAGCTCAGCTAATACTTTCAGGAGAGACTTTTGGGACGTGTACCGAAATTATAATACCTACTAAATATTACTTGTCATGCTCTACCATGCTCTCGACCGTAGACGTATACGTTCAGAACAGTTTTAGGTCTTTAGTATACAAATTTTAATGATCTTGCCAGTTTTTGAAAAGAAACTATTTTTTGGTTTTCTTAGAAACCTAAACCGGAACCGGAACCGATATTTGTCGGAGGAGAATTTTTCAGTTTTTTTCGGTTCTAGTTTATTTAATTATTTAATATATTCAGGTAGGTAATACATATTAAATAATGATAGTGGATTTATAAAATTTGTTTGTAAATGTATACTGATCAGTCAACCTGCTGTTTTTTAAATACAGAATATAATTGTTCATAAGGATAATTTAATTTTTTATTACATTGAATTTTACATGAAAAATGAATTATACATTTGTCTTTTAAACCACCAAAAATATTATTTTTTAATGTCTAGCCTAGATTAAAATGTAAAAGTAATTTTGCCATTTTAATTTTTACTAAAAATCGTCAGTTGAGTATTAAATGAAGTAGGCACCTATTTACACAAAATAAAAAAAAATCTTTATATACCTATTATACAATTTCTAGTATAAAATACGTCAGTAGTTCAAGCTGAATTTTAAACTCACAA
The DNA here is from genome assembly GCA_008086715.1 of Sitobion miscanthi. Lineage (NCBI taxonomy): Eukaryota > Metazoa > Arthropoda > Insecta > Hemiptera > Aphididae > Sitobion > Sitobion miscanthi. The sequence goes on from CM017803.1 coordinate 29,718,556, forward strand.
GACTAAAGACTCACAGACCACAGCTACAGAGTAAGTTAGTCAAAGATCTTAGGGCTGTATAAATTGGAATCTATTGAGCAATTACCATTCATTTGAATATCCTTTTCAATAGAAAATTATGTACCTTGTACAAATTACCACAAATTACCCAAAAATTAATTTACAAGAACTTATAATTTAAGATAATATATCAGAGTTCCATTCTCAAGTGTTGAGAATAATCTAATCACCTAATAGGTGATATAAACAACTACACAGTTGGTCACTTAGCCACATGCTCTTCATACAAAATTCTAGGCTATTATTTAAATAAAACCACTTTTTATAGACTATTGAGTGTTTGATTGTATTAAATTATACGATGCACTGACTTCCAATTCTTACAACATGAGCCAACCCTATTTTTTAAAATTTGTTTTGGATGTTTTTAAACACAATTATAGTAAACTTGCTAAGTCTTTTAACCCAATAAAATTACTATAATTTGATTTTATAATTTTAGATAATATATGTGTGAAGTTTATACTTGGTTTTATTTTTTTTTTTTGAAAAAAAATATACCTCTAAATACCGGTATTTACCGGTACCAGAACCGAAACCTTAATTCTGTAATTTTAAGAACCGATACCAAATTTTAATTTTTTTTGAAGAACCGAATTGGAATCGAAACCTAAAAAATCATTAAGGTTCCAAGCCCTGATCGCAATAATAATGGTTACTTGAGAACATAATTATATCGTCAAGACTGCGACTGCCCACCAAATCGGAATACAAAATATTAAACCTTATACCTATTGCAGGTATTTTATAATGTACAATGCACCTGTTTATTATAAATTTTATAATAAACGAGGCGTTACGTTGAATATCAAAAAGACTTTGTTCGGTTATAAAATCTGTTTTTTGTCATACTATTAATAAAATTAATATATTTTTGATTCATTATAATATAAATTATTTATGTCAAATAAGCTCCACCGGCAAACGGCAGTTTCAATAAACGACAAAATGATGACAATAAGTAATAGACTTAAAAACCAAAAGCTTTCAAGTTTCAAAGGCAAAAAAAAAGTTAATATCCTTAAAACTACAATGAAAACGCACCATTATTACATGTATTGGATTGTTAATGTTATTGTATTTATCAATAACATTTTTTGTGTTGAAACTTGAAATAAATGAAAAACAAAGCAACTTTTATAATTAAATTGAAATGCAGAAAAATATAATCACTGTCATTAACTTTTCTGTTTCATAATGACATTTAGGTATTATTGTTTAATGAATATTCGATACCTATGTCTATAATATGTATTATTATATTACATTATAAGTTGTGTTATTTACACACATAATATATTATTGCAATCAACTTAATTCTATAATAAATGATAATAAATAAATTATTCTTAAACATAATCGAATTTTAGTTTCGAAACAAATTATGTTACAATATCTTAAATCTTTAGGTTAAATTAAACCAATATTGATGGTATTGTAAAAAAAAATATTGTATATAATAAGTATAACCATTATATAACAAATATATTTATTTTTAAATATTATTGTTGGTGTAAAATGTAATGAAAACTCTTAAGAAAACAATACATCGAGTTTCTTTAAAAAGCTTAATATTATATGTAACTTCTTACTTATGAAATATTTTATTTTATCTGTACCTATACTGATTTGTTTAATATTTACTCGACAATTCTTGCAGCAGAATCGGGATGGTATAATAATATGTATATACCTACCATTACAACTATTGATGACCATAAATCACTCACTGACCAAAAGAGTTAGTGGTTCAAATCGTGTACACCTAAACTTCACTGGATGAGATATAATCAGACCACCTTTACCGGACAGGTCAGCTCTAGGGAATATATAAGGGATCAAAGCTTGTTTTCGTCACATCGTTGTAAAGCTATTCGGTTATAAATTTTGAAATAAAATTACTCACGTTCGTAAATACGCGGATTTCTATTGAATTTTGTCGTTCAACAATTTCAACCGATTACAACAACTACAACTGACGTTATTGACATCACGGTTGCATAACAATATATTATGTATTTTTAATTTGATATGAAATAAACTTCAACTTTATTAAAGTAGGTGAATACTAGCTAAAAGCGTCCGTTTTAAAAAGAAACGATAAAATAATTTAATTCAATATCATTTGAATTTAGTTTTTGCTAACACACTTAAACTATTGAGCACCTAATATAATATAGTGCTTACACAAATACCAATAAGTTATACATTTTAGTTGTTCATAGTTTTTTTTACGTTTTTGAAACTGTGTATTTTTAAAATGACAAATAAAATAAGATACAAATTACGTTTTGGCTATATTATTAATATAACACAATGAGTAAACTACTTTTCATTAATAATTAAATTTAATAATTCTTAATTTTTGAACAAATTATATATTATAATAAAATATCGTTAAATAATGCACTTTGTTGTATAGTCATTTTTTCACCGTATTATATTAAAATAAATTATGAAGTTTAAGTTTCTTATTTTTTTAATATCGCCTACAGGTAAATGTTTTTTTACAACAATAGAAAAATGACGCCATTATTTTTATTATTATTTTTTATATGATATTTAACTCTTGAGTATGACATTTATCGCAGTAAACATTTTGTTTAGTATTATCGTTCGAATAGTCGTGAGACGTAGTAATTTTATTCAGATGCTTTCGAAATCCAATCTATTTATACTAGACAGCGGTATTTTTAAAATACGTAGACTTAAAATATTTTATTATAATATTTTATTACATACTATGTATATTTATTATTCTATGTATTGATACCTACGGGATAAACATTATTACATTAGGTATATTGTGTCATTCGTATCTACAAAATATTTGTTTTTAAATGGTTAAAAAAGATATAACACACCGTTTAGTTATATGTCAACTTAATTCTATTCACAAAAATTATAGTAACATGGTAAACATTTGTAGACAATCGCGTTCGTAACTTACAGATATATATAAGGTATAAAGTTCAAACATTAAACGATTCGGTAGTATATATTTTTTAAATGGTCAAAAAATAAAACACGTCGTTAAATTAAATAGATAACATAATACTAAATGATACGTATCATCGTGATCAAACCACGAAAAACATGCATAACAAACTATATCATATTATTAGATAAAACGTTAAATGATTGATTAAAATATTCAAACTAAATGAGCAAACACCTACGTCCTAAAACGTCATTAAACGAATGGTTTGAAAATTGCGCAAAACGAACGGACCTTAAAACTCGCTTTAACTGCAGCAGTCATGAAGCATAGTTATATATTAAGTATATTTTAAATGTATATTCACACGGTATTTTTTTTTTTTTTTATATAAACTTAGTACTAGAGTGTATCTATGTATGTGAAATTTATTATATTAATATAAAAAAACTAAACGAAATAAGTGTGAAAAACAATGTTCAAAAAAAAAAACACAAATAAATGTGACCGAGCAAAGTATATTATACAGCGTGCCATTGTGATATCGTCGTGCATTTTATGGCGAACGGTGCGTAGTTGTAACCAAAAGTCGTCGTTGCTTTTTTTACTATTATTATTATTGTCGTTGTGTTGTGCCGCAACATCGCTCGCATATTATATAATAAATAAATAAAAATATGCATCGGCGCGACCGCGATGGGTTTACCGAACGTCTATATATCGGGATGGTCCATAAAAAAGTGAAGAGAAAAAATAAGAGCCAAAAAAAAAAAAAAAAATAGAGTGGTGCGTGTGTGGAGACGGAGAGACTACCGACTTCGCGAGGAAATGTCGGATGATTGCGTAGTAAAAAAAAGAAAAACTCTGTTTTATTATTCGCATGTCGAAACTATACGGTATTTGGGCGGTTTCCGTCGCACACGAAACATTATTATTCAATAGACTTATATATTCGTATATATATACGTAGGTAGATACTGCATATGTTTAATGTTTATCTATGTATAGGGTGATTCACCCCAAGCATGCTCACCCACATTTTTTCATTTAATAATCTGTGGGTTTATTTGAATTTGGATTTTTGGAATATTTAAATATACCTACCTATTTAATGACACTAAGTTTTCAAATTCTTGAGATTTTTCGTACAACTTAATAGGCTAGTGTTCTCCTGGTGACACAAACCTATATCTCTAAAATACGAGAACCCCCGATTTCTTACTGTAAAATATTTGTTGGATAATGTTTTTGAATATCCATATGTACCAAATGCAAAGTAGTTTCTCACTTATCAAAATGTATATTCTAATAATATGCATATTCTCCTTAATATACAAAATTACTTAATTTAACAACTACTCATTCGAATTTTGATTTTAATGAACGGTGAACAGTCAAAAAAGTTACAGTAGAAATTGGGAATGGGTGTTATTCTTTGAAAAACAGAAGTTAGAATCTTAATTCTTAAAGGGACATATCTTCGGTGGTAGTTTAAAATTTCTTAAGAAACGATATATTATGTAGTAGAATAAAAATAAATAGTTAAAAAGTTAGGAATGTTAGGAGCTCTAGTTGGGAGCCATTTGTAGTAGAATAAAAATAAAAAGTTAAAAGGGTGGTAGATAGTTGGGCTAAGAAAATATTGTCGAAGGTATGTGTGTGAATTATATTTTTATTCTACCACGAGATATTATTGTAGTTCGTGATGAGAGATGGAGTGCTGTTTCGACTTAAACGCTAATAAATGCAGTCACTTACCTTGATCGTCGTTACACTGTAGTTGTCGATCTGGATGTTTTTGGAGTCGTTACTTCTGTTCGTGGTTCGATGCGCGTTATTATTGCAACATATAATTTACTTCTACGGTCACACGTGATTTGATTTTTTTTATGTTTAGTGGTATTATTTATTTTGTATTTCGATTTATAATTTAGTTTTGTAGTATTACTAAACACCTTAGTGTTTGTCTGTAATGACAACCTGATATACACAATTTTAATGTTTACGTAGAAAATGTAATTTTTAGGAGTCTAGTTAGTTGTATGTATTTATCTGGCGAATGACCTTAATGATCAGGATTTAATGAGTGATTTTGTTAATGGACAAGTAGTTATTTTTATACTATATTCAAGATACATATACTCCAAAGCATGCTTCGAATAATGTCGAATCCTTCTACGCTATTAGTATTGTATCCTAATTATATTATAAATCTAACACTTAAGATTTTCGGTGGATGATCAGTTATTTTTATACTATAGTCAGAATACAGACACTCCAAAGCATGTTTCGAATATTGTCGAACCCTTCTACGCTATTAGTGTTGTATTCCAATTATATTATAAATCTAACACTCAAGATTTTAGTGGATAAGTAATTATTTTTATAGTACAATCAGAACACGAATACTTCAAAGAATGTGTCCACACGGCTATTCTTTCGAATATCGTCGAACCCTGCTACTCTATTGGTATTGTATTAAGATTGTATTATAAAACTAACACTTAAGGTATGTGGAATTAAGTTTATTGGCCTTTGAGGATGGAGATGTAAACATATATTGTGTATATTTATAAGGAAATTTGGTGTGGTTGAAATATAAATAAAGAAGATAAATTGTTTGTTTGTTTGAATAATTATAAATTAATTTTGAACCAATGAGGCCATACGTGGTATGTTAATTTAATGCAATATTTGAATTTGAATTTTGAATAGATAATACCCAATGATAGAATGAAAGTTTGTGCGTGTCTTCGATGTTGAATGGCGTAGGTCTTGAGTACTGCTCTTTGCAGAGAAGCATCGTGCCCGTGGAGGTATGCACTGCTCTGCTGAACTGCTCGTTTTTTGAACTGCTGCTTTGAACTGCTGTTTTGAACTGCGCCGTTTTTGATATAGACTGAGCTGTTTATATAACTGGTTTTGTCCCCTCTTAGATCATCGTAGCGCAGCATCACGCGTGCTGGCTGTATGGCCTTGAAGTTTAGATGTTGACGCGCGTCTTACACGCTCATATTTGAAATTCGCACTTTGACGAATATTTATTGTTGTATATTATTGTTAAGGTAAGCACATATTACTTGTGCTTGTGATTTGCATAAGAAATGTATGTATCTCTGGTTTTATGTTCTTGTAACTTGGAAAGCTCATGCGTGGTTGTTCTGTGACTTGTTGGTTGACAAGGATTCGCTTGAACGGTACTTGAAGGGCGTGTGTCTTACATGGCGAGGGGTGTGATGTGTAGGGTAATTGTAAATAAATAAGTTCATATTTTAGCATTTTGACAACCTTTATTTTTGTGTGGAATGCCGGACGCTGTCTAAATGTTTTTAGTTTTTTGTTGAGTGTGTAGTGTTTAATGGTCTTGTTACTGTAGACGATTTCGTCCTGTGGTGTGTCCATATCATTTCTTTGTGTAGGCCGTGAGAAGGTATGTATAGTGTAGCTAGTTATTTTTACTCTGCTATTGACGATTTGACTGTTTGGTGTTTTATCGGATGCCCGCCGTTATTATAATTGTTGTTTTTTTTGTCGGGTTTAATAATTCTCACAGTCTGATCGTATTTCTGGTAATCTGCATCTGTATGTGGTTATTGTTTTGGATATTTTCTTGACGCGGCCGTGAGAAGCCGCGGTATGATGCAATCGCATTCCTTTCTGAGTGGTCCGAATTTATATTGATTTAAGTTATGTAAATAATTTATAATTTTAAATTGCGTTTTTAAGTTTTCTACTCCGATGTATGATCGTTATTGGTTCAAAATCATTTTATGTGTTTATTAACGTAGAAAGTAGACATATAATATATTACAATTATGTATGACATAATAAATAAATTCCGTATAATAGTATAAATAAAATATTAGTGATCATTAATTAAAGACGTTGTAAGATTTTTCTCGTTCAACACAGTAATGTAGCTATATTGCCTATACATCATGCCGTGATACAATTATTAGTCTTTTTTGAAAAAAGAAAATTATTGACAATGACAATCAGTGGCCCCCTTTTTTGGTGGGTGGGGTCGTGGGGGTCCGTGGGTACCCCAACAAACTATTTATGAATTATGTTCCCAACTCTTAAGTTATTAATGTAGGTATACATATGCAGGGGTGGTGGACGTATAACTTTTTACTTGCCCCTCCCCTCTTTAAAATATAGTTCGGCGCCACTGATGACAATTTACGCTTTTTACGGAAAACCCCAGGCGGCGTTTTGCATGTTTATCGATACTTTTAACATTAATATTGAAACTATACAATATATTTAATGTACTTGATTGGATTTCTGATTAAAAATTAAAAAAAAAAATAGGACGTAAATAGTGGCAGATATTATTTTAATCTGGTTAATTTCAATTCTAATAATTCGATTAATTAGCATTGATTTTTTGCGAGCGTAAACTGCAACGTTGCAACAAATTGAAATTTTTGGGAAATAATTAGGTTGTCCTATTATTGTAAGTACGTATCTTAATTTTTTTTCATTTTGTCCAGATTTATATTTTGTTTTTTGCGCTAAATAAAAAACAATGCGTATATCATTGGCTTACTATTATGAAATTAATTCAAACATAGAAATCTATGTGAATCTATCAAAATCACATGCGTAATTAATAATTGTGTTGATACGTTATGCTCGTTTTAGATGCTTAGCTAAGTGATCATCACTTGTCAAAGTCACACACCATTGAACATTTTCATTTTTTTTTTTTGTTAAGCCTTGTTAACATATTACAAAATTTCTGCTAAGAATAGGCACAATCTAAAGATAATATCAACAAAAAAACTGGACACCTATTTGATAGGAAAATGGATATTGAAAAATATATAACTATTATTACTCTTAGTAGGTATTTTGATGTAATTTATATACGTTTTAACCATATGGAATTGAAAAATTTTTTCTAGTAAATTATTTTCTAAGCATATTTTAATTTTAATATTATATTTTATAACTCTTAGTAGGTAATTTTGATGTAATTTATATACGTTTTAACCATATGGAATTGAAAAATTTTTTCTAGTAAATTATTTTCTAAGCATATTTTAATTTTAATATTATATTTCGACTACTACTATTAATAGTCATTTAACCTCAGGTTATTGATACCACGAAATCATTGACACAGTTCAACGCGTAAAATATACTTTAAAAGTTAGTATAAAATACAAATAACATTTTTTTTTTTTTAATTTTTACATGATATTTACAATCTATTCAAAGAACAATAAGCAAATTAGATAAGAGTATTAAAGAAACATGAGTAATATGACGGAAGAAGCCACCCAGTGATGACACTACCTATTTTGTTTACAGTTTAGGAGGGAGAATTTGAACTAGGATTCAGGCATTTAGCAGGTCACGACACCAATTACGTTTGAGACGTCTGACGGGGTTACCCGGAATCGAAGGGACTGCTAGGTTTTTTATAAGAGGGTTAGGATGATTTAGTAACCTACTGTGAAACCGCTTATAGTATATTTTTGCTTCATTTTTAATGGAGTTCATCTTGAGGCAAATAACATAATTAGATTTTATATTTTAGTATATTTCAAGTTTCTGTCAACAATAATTAGAGCTTCGTAATATATTATATTACTTTTATCTCCTTATACCGTATACATAGTCAATTTATGTCTCACATATGACATATTTTAACGTTTAACATGTCTTATGCGATACTTAAATTGACTATGTATACGGTCATTAGCAAATAATGAAATTAATACAAATATATCCTCAGAAATAATTAATGCTGACACACCGTCTCCGCTCAGAACCGTTTTTCAAATATACTGATTTATCATTGAGTTCAATTTTAACACACCCATTACATTATTAATGTACAATGACGATATTATATACTATTGTCCAATCATCTATTGTGTTTCTTGTTTTTTTTTTTTTGTTTAAATTGTATGTAGTATCTATATACTATTGTTATTTAACGAAAATTATAACATAATTTATAAATACATCAAATTAATATTATTATTGTTTATATCGGACGGTCTTCAATCTCCATAAAGTAAACTATGTACTCCAGATGATATCATATGAATACAAGTTACTTCATATAAACAAAAATTATAAAAAAACCACTTAAAATCATCAGCCTTTTTCCAAAGATCTGTGGAGCGGCGTGGAACGAGCTATCATAATTCCCAGCGCCTTTGTGTAGGGTGCAAAAGACATTTTTGAGCGTTTGAACTGTTTTTTTTTTTGTTTTAATTTTCTTTTATTCCAAACGAGGCAAATATTGATTTCATTGATTTAAACAAAGAATATATACATTTTGCATAAAAGTTCGTTAGCAATGGAAACGACGGTTTATAATCTCTGCTTTGCTATATTTAACTGGAATACATTTGCTCGTAGAAGTATACATTTCTTCTTCTTCAAAGGTTCACTTTTAGGAATATAAACGGAGGTATATATATGCTTGTTAAATATCATTAATGAATAGAATATAATATAAAACGTGCACTGAGTAACATTTATGTGTAGGTACAGTCGCAAAACGGTACCTTTGCGACTTCGTTTCTTTTATCATCTGCATCTCTCGAGGAGTATTATATTTTATAGCGATTAAGGAGATGTATGATATTTAAGTTTAGTGACCCTAACCTCCCACTCCTGTCGTGGTATGAAAACGGTGATTGTTGCTTATAGGTATGCAATTCTTCACATACCTCTATATTGCACATGCATGGTTGTATATACAACGGGTAAATTAATATAATATGTAGTTCTTATTACACTGTGAGATACAAAAATTTTAATTATAATATAAATGTTCGCCTGAACTACGAAACAAGCTGAACACGACTAAACATCGACTAGAAATAATCTAATCTAACGATAGTGACAATTGACACAGGAAATATAAATACAGATATTCAAAGAGAAAATCGAAATTGAAAAAATAAATACCATTTTATTCGAATTCAAATGAAATGTATACATCATCAATACGTTGTTTAGTCATATTTAGATTAGGTTAAGTTATTAAACTATTATAATCATAGCCGTAATCTGAAAAAAGTTAACAGGGGGACTGCCTCCTCAGATATTTAATTGAGGGGGCAATAGTGAATTTTCACAACATTTATACTTTAAATGCATATGAAAAAAATCCTGTCTATATTCTATCTTTAATATTTTTAACTGTTTTTAAAACTACGTATGAGGAACTTTTTATTACATTTTCAAACTTTTTTTATCCAAAACTGTATTGAAATTTATAAAAAAATAAAATAAAAAAAATTTTAAATGTCTATAAGTATGGTCGTATACTCGTGTGGAGTCAAAATATTATGAAAATTTTATCATGTATGGAAAATTATAAAATAAACATTCTCAAACGCTCAAAAAATTATTTTTACTTTCCAACGCACTTTTTTTTATAGAAGGAGGAAAAATGGCATTTTGTAATAAATTTCCAAATCTAAGACAGTAGAAACATTTTTGTTAATTACTAACTCAAAATATTTGAAAATTGTTGTCACTTTGACGAATTTTGTCGAAATTCTGACTTTAGACGCAAATTAAAACACTAATTAGGTAGAGGTTTTAATAAAAAAAAAATTGTTATTTCTATTAGCAACAACAACTTATGAGGAGTGTGTATTACGCTTTTAAGTATTTTGGTCAAGGGAAAAAATTTTATCGGCAATAATTTGAAAATTAAATTTATAACATAGACATTTTTTTATTCCTACAAATAGCTCAAAAAAGCGTGTTCGAACAGATTAAGCTCGGGTCGAAATGACTAGAGTTTATTTAATTCGTGTATGCAGTAAAATACGTGTCGCTCTACCGACTCGCGCAGAGTCAAATGTACACGGTATATGGTATATACCTATGTATATTATATATAGTCTGCGGCTGGCTGGCTGGTTAATCCCACTGCAACGACGGTATTATAAACAAATAATATATAATGCATACGTGTAGCGTTTATATGATATAGAAGTGCCTAATCCGGGGATCGTCGACGTTTTTGTTCGGTTTTTTTTTTTTTTGTTTTCATTCAACCGTGACACTAATTTCCCGCACACTACCCCTGACCTACACCAAGGTCCGGTCGGAAAAGCACGGTGCGTAACGTTTCGAGAACGATTCACTACGACACACCTGACAGATTTCGAACCACCGCATACGACTTATTATTTTAATGGAATGCACCACGAGTGGGTGTGGTGCATATTATTATTATTATTTTATTATAACGTGGCATGCGTGGGTGTTGTATTATTATTATTATTATTATAACGTCTCATTTTTGGACGTTCACCTGTAGGGTAACTGCAACCCGAGAATTGCAACCCGCCAAGGGGTGAGCGGTCCCGCGGGATTAGGTCGTTATATCAGGTGAGAAGAGTGTGTGTGTGTGTGTGGGTGGTGTGACAGAATTTTAAGGGTCTGACGCGTGATTGTTGTTTTTGGAAAATATAATAGTATCGCTGCCGTAATTATTAATGCCTTTTGAATATATTTCTATTAGACGCTTAAAACTTTCCGCCTTTTTGCCATCACAAATATTGTTATTATTTTCTCTTCACACATACTATTACGCAACGTGATTTTCAAAAATATTTAGAATGATTTTAATATATTATTACGATGTTAAAAATCTAAACTTATACCTCGAGTGTATTTATTATTTTTAACATTCCGCAGTACGTCAGTACCGACATAATATACAAAAAAAAAAAAATGAAATAATAATATAGTATTAAATATATCCGATATTATGATAAGATGTAATATTATAGGTATTCCGCTAACAAATCAATAGTTTTAGAAAAATTCGGTTAAATTAAACAAATTTTGAAAATAGATACCCTATAAAGTTATAAAAAAACTATCATTAGAAATGGATGCTGCTGATCAACTGGTATCTTTCACACAGAATTTTTTACACTGTCATTATACATTGACCTACACAATATCTATAGGTTCTTCAAATGTAGCCCAGCCTCACCTAACTAAAATGGCAGAGCGAGTTTCCCGGTTTTTCCACTCGCATTCACTTATTGTTCGTTTAAAGTGCACAACTTTTGTATTATTAGTGAATTGTATGGATAGTTTATTTAGATTTTTTATTTTTAATAAAACACCAATGATATACAATCATTTATTTTTATTTTATTATTTGGTGATGAAAATGTTGTAATATTTCTGAATGTATTTACAATATTGATTAAAGTTTGATCATAAAACTTTTGTATTTTATTAATTTAAAATGTATGTATACCTGAATTTCCTATTGTCTCAATGAACTTTTTATCGAACGGTTTAAAATCGTATACAAACCCTCAAAATACGTGGTGTAGATATTATATTAATTATTGTTAAAATGAAAGTTTAAGTATATTAAGATTTTTTTTATAATGAATAATTATTTATATAAACTCTATGATTACGATAATACAACATACTCTAAAATAACAATAATATAAATTATGTAAAATGCAATTTGATTTTTTCTGGGAATTGGACTGCAACCCTAATTAGCACAAATGCAGTTAAACAATAGGAAATCAAAAAATATCAAAATACGATGCGACCTTAGCCTTTCCCCCCCTCCGCAAATTCTCAAACGCTATCTGACGCCTATAATAAAATACAATATTGATTGACACATACGTGCTTATAATGTTCGAATGTTCCACTACTTATTAATAATTGCAATTATTTCAAAAATATTTCCATCCGTCCCACGTCCCATATAAGTGTACCTACCTAGGTATATGAAAAATCTCACAAATGTCATAATGATACATTTGAGGTACACCCACTGTTCAGTGTATTCTAAATCGTTTCCAAGTACTTGTAGCTGTATAATAATATGTATGCGCTGAGGATTCATTTTGAAACTAAAACTAATTATCCTGCTTAAAAATCCAAAGACATATTACGTCTTACGAGTTAGAGGCAAATAGGATGGGTCGACAGGAGAACCACTTTGTTTAGTTGAAGTTATATACTTAATCTAGGGTTAATGATGTACCTACAGTGTAGGTCGTATACTTATATGTTCGGTCCTCAAATTGCATAATCAGTTTCATGCGTAAAATAGTATAGTTTCCAAGTGTATATGTAGGGTTCTGAATTAGGAATATTTCATTTGACATTTTTCAATTAAAATATAAAAATATTTATTTTTTTTTTAAAAGTATTGGATTTTTATGGATAATAAATTATTATTAATGATTAAACACAGAAAATATCGATAATGAATGACTTATCAACCAAGGTTTACGAATTACTATATTAGTGGTTATATATTATATTATCGTTTAATTTATCCTTGTCTTATCAATATTGCGTCCCTGTTGGCTATTATTTATTAGCTATTTATAATTATTCAATGCAACAATCCAACTTTTAAAAATGTTCTCTTGTTGTACATTTATAGCTATAAACTTTAGTACTTTATTTTTTTTTTTTCACATAAATAAAATATTTCAAAACCCTATGTGTATCTAATATAATAATAAAACACGTTTAACGCAATAAATGTGTGTTTTTCAGGTCCAGCGTTCTGGGGTCTGATAAACCCCGAGTGGAGCCTTTGCAACAAGGGACGACGACAGTCGCCCGTGAACTTGGACCCGGAAAAATTGCTGTACGATCCTAACTTGACCGAGCTGCATGTGGACAGGCAACGGGTGAGTTAGCGTTTATTTATAATGAAGTAATAGTTTAGCAGCAGAACACGTCGGAATGCTGACCGAAGAAACACTTTTAGACCATAATTTAGCTGCAGATAGATTTCAGGAAAGTTTGAAAAAAAAAAAACTCGAGAAATATTCTAAACTTGTACCTAGATATTATTTTCTTATATCAACATATGAGTACAAAATAAACTTGTGTGTATTAATTTTCAACAAAATGTACAATTTATTATTATTCAACCGTTTTGACTTTTAAATACAATAATAATATAATCTTGTATAAGCTATAAAGAGAATACAAAGATAATGAGCTTATTGTAAATTGACGTATTGTAAATTGTAATAAAGTCTATTAAAACAAGTGTAAAATAAATACAAAAAACACCTAATAATTTATTACCTGAGTAAACTTGGTTGTTTTGTTAACTTATTTTGTACAAAGAAAAAAAGATAAATAAGTACAATTGTATGGTGTTCAAGGTTGCCAATAGCTTTTGAGCTTGCCAACATTTAATATTGCATTTTCATACATTTAGGTCTTGCGTTGTTAATTTTTAATTAAAAAAACGCATTAAACGTTAAATTTTAATTTATTCACGACCCTAAAAAATAGGGTGGCAACCCCTAGGTTGAGAAACACTACGCCGTAGTGGACATTAAATGGATGTTAATTTTTTGAAAAGTAAATTTCAGTAAATCAATCAGCGACGAGCCCCCACATTCTTACGTCACTAACCCAACATTTTATCACCAACTTAATATACATGCTATTATTGTTATTGTAATGGCTACAAAGCTACACTCAAAACATGTGGTTGATCAATGATCATTATTTTTTACTTCATTATACGCGTCATCGTGACCCCGAGTACATCGATTGTCGATATATTATCATATTTGACGGATGATTTTGGTCTACAAAAGAGTTTATGATTTAACTGTGCAGTTCGACAATTCTCATATACCTAATATTAAATTCTACAACCACGGTTGTGTTAGAGACTCATCAATATTACACGTCATGATAAACCATTTCGTGCATACATTTTAACAAAGCTTTTCATGCTCATTTTGAGCAACTATTACTGCAATTACAGTTTATGACTCATTGTAAAAAAGTCCATTTAGCTTAAGTGACACTTTCGTAACTTTTCTGTAATAAGCGGAAAAGTTTTCAAGGGTTCCCATATAAATATAAATAGTTATAAATTTGTTGACATTATAATTATAAAAATACTAAAAAAAGTTTAAAACTAAAAAAAAAATAATATTTTATTTCATTATACGAGACAATCAATCATTTAAAACCCTATATCTCATAATTTATTCGATACGGTACATTTCAAAATGATTTAACCTTAAGGACCAATAGAACACTGCCTTGGTACTTATACCTACTGAAATTCTTTTGAATATTAGGAATTTTGACATTTAAGCAAAAAAAAATATCAAATGGATATACTTTTACAACCTAATGATATGCAGACAATTTACTCAGTTTAATCGAAATTCCAAAAAAAAAAATGAAACGATCTCCAAACCTTGTCGATGTGGACTCATTTCGTTGTATCCTGCATCATAGGTATACCTAACGTGCGTTGTTGTAGGTTACGCAATATAAATGTAATTTTTGCACCATCAGGTCGCAATAGTATTCTTGATAAATATTAATTGGTGATAAACTGATAAAAGTATTATGCGTCGTATTGTTCTATTTAGTAGGCATGATATTCATATTGGCAAAATGTAATTAGCCTTTGACTATTTTTAGTGAATTTTTATTCATACCTAAATATTTTTTCAATGTTTGTTATTATTAAGCGTGTTCTAATAGTTGTCCTGCAATCAATTAACAATTTGAAAACATTTCCATTCGTTACAAGCGGATGATTAAATCAGTTTGTGTTTCTTTACGTCAATCGATCGGTATGCTTTACACTAACAAACATTGATTTTTATTAGTTCGATAGATTACATGGCTCCGTATATTATCACGTATCCGGTGTGCTAAGACTATTATTTATCATATGATTGTTATTTTGTATCGTTACAGGTGGACGGTATGATATGCAACACCGGTCACAGCGTTATGTTCTATCTAGAGAACGGAACCAAGAATCACATAAACATCACCGGAGGACCGCTGTCGTACAAATATCAAGTGTACGAGATACATATACATTACGGTCAGCAGGACGAAATGGGCTCCGAACACTCCATCAACGGTTATTCGTTTCCGGCAGAGGTATAGATAATGTATAGAAAATTACCAAATTAATCTAGATGCAACTGGTACGCGTAGGGCTCGAAATTTGTTGCAATATGAATCCATAAAAAAGCATTTTAAGTAGCCAAAAAAGCGTTTATTAAATTTAATTCTAAAAAGAATACATTTTAATTACACAATCAATTAAATATTAATAAAGGAATTATATATATACAATATTTCCGTCAGTCATAAACACATTTTCACCGAATTTTCTTATCATTTTTTTAATTAATTTTCAAGTATTGGCATCTTGACGATTACATTTTATACAGCACTGATTGATATTTATTGATCAACTAAAGTATTTGAACGTTCTATAAAAATACGCAGAAATGATTCAGATAATTTTCCCTTTTTTTAAGTCGTAAATAAAACTTCAATTACGGTTATTTTGATAAAACTACAATTTCAGTACAATGAAAATAGTGTATCCATTTATTACTGTTTTTTCACTGGTTGTATGATTTCTTGCAATAATAATAAAATCGAAGTAGTAATGTACATAGAAAAAAGTTAAATTTTCATCAAAATTATGTACAAGTTAAAAAAAAGTACCAAATGGGGAAAAAAGCAAAATAAAGTTTACTTCATTGAAATCAGAACGATTTAAAATGTATTTATATAATATAAGAATTATCTTTTTATCACACTCTTATCAAAAAAGTATTTGCTTAAAAATACGAGTCTTACTGATAAGTGAAAATATCACTTTATATTTTACAATAATAAATAATTTTAAATATTGACACTCGTAAATACGTTTGTTTAAACACGATTATCCATCGGTGTTTATAGCGAGAATGATCAATATTATACTAGGAAACAACTATAGTAAAACACACGTAATAAAATATATTCATATAACTAATATTTTTTTAATTTTTTTTTTTTTAATTGATCGTAAAGCCCGGTAACTATGGCCATTAGCTGTTTTTGTTTTTGTAGGGGAGGAAATTGTAGGTTTAGAAAACACGTGTGTTTTTGGTTCAGAAGATTTTTTGTTGGGCACCCGTAGGTATCTGCCATGCCCGGGTGGGGGATGGCGGCACTTCTCTCCGGACACCGTGACTTGCCCGAAGAAAAATGCCACTTTGAATATAACTAATAGAATGTGAAAATAAAAGCCAGTTTAGAAAAATGATCTTCGAAAAAAATTTGTTTATAATAGTAAAATAGAAAATCTTGTCACAAAATGTATCTTATTGGTATAAATGTAGACAAAAAAAATACATTACAATATTTGATGAGACACGCATACACTAAGGTCAGCAGGACGAAATCGGCTTCGAACACTTGATCAACGGTTATTCGTTTCCGGCAGAGGTATGAACAAATCGACATTAAATTTACGAGCACGTTTTCGCGTTCATCTACCATGATGGTAATCACACCGTGTTTGGCTAGCCATACTCATTCGTACAAAAAAACTATATTAACCATATAAAATTCTGTCAGAATTTATCACACCGTCTCTGACAATCGATTAGGGTCTCCCAAATAATAATATTATTCATTAACGTGAACAAAATTATTGATTTTAAAACAGTTTTTATTGATCCTCTGCAGTGGATGAGCAACCAATCTAATTAGATCTTACAGCGATTTGTATCAATTTTGTATTTATAAATATTATACCTTGTGAGTTTATTGTTTGTATTTGTGTAGGTACACTTTTAAAAAAATATGAGAAAAATATGCTTAGTTCATTAACATATAAGAGTAGTTTCCGGTAGAAAATTGGATCTAGTGGGTATATCGGTAGAGACAAGAGTATAATTTTTGAGTAGTTTTCAAAATAGTCAGGAAAAATATAAAAGAAAAGCGTTACACCTGTAAGTGATTTTAACGTTTCATAGTGTTATAGTGTCTGAACGGAGCGATAAATGTTTTGGTTTATTATAAAAAAATAATACATTTATAAATTAATAGGTATTATTAAAAGCTAAACAAAATATCAATAATTTTACCGAATTGTGTTTTAGTATATTAACATGAAAATTAATTCAGTGTACATTTTGTAAAAGTTAAACATTTTTGAGTGATCCACAAATTGACGATCAAAGTATAGTGTAATATATGTCCCTGAAATATTGGATCGTAAATTTTAATTTTTTAAAAGCATCGCCGATGAAACACAGTGGTTCACTTACCCGGGTAGTGGAAAATTAAAACGTGCTGTTCAAAAATAGAATATATTGCATAGGTTATAACCTAACCTGACCTACATAGGTACTATTGTTACTCTCAGTAAATAAGGTATAACAGAAAGTCGTCACAAATTAAATAACTTTTGTTCCAATAATAATAATATTGATATTAATTTAATATTTAATTTTTTTATATATATCATAATATAATTTATTGAATTTTTCATTACACATTTACGATTAGATCAACATATTTACTTAACAAAAATAATGAAATTTCAAAAAATTATGAAAAATAAACGACATGCCTTAAATAAATATTTTTATAGTCAAAATCTTTCTATAAATTTCTTTATTTTCAGTATAAAAATAAAAATGAAAAATTGTATACTATACTTGTAATACAAGCGGGTATAAATGATATGAAAATAAAAATATATCAATTAGAACAAAAGCTATTTCATTTGGTCAGGTATTTTTGTTATGTTCTGTACAAACGTGTATATACACTATACACACGCTAATAGAATAATTAGATTTATATTTCAAATACGATTTATGATATACAATATTATAAAAGTATGTGTACAATGAGACTGTAACACACCAACACGTTGAATGACAATTTGATGGTACTTATAAGTGTTATAAAACACTATTCTCAAAGCAGTCAATAAATTATAACTACGCTATCGAATAACAAAAATGTTGTTCACCTTTCAACTTATCAGACAATCGACGTTCGTTTTTCGTTTAAAACATTCAATTCAAGTAGGTTAGGTTAGGTAACTGTTCTATTGATTTGACGCGAACATGACATGTATTGTAAATGTTCATGTTTGAAACATGTAATGTATTATCATGAGTACAGACCGTATTCGGTTGCATGATGGCAGTGTTGTAAAAATATCACCAACAATGTAATTAAATAATAATATTATGACTGATAGTTCATTTAAATTTAATCTAGATAATATATTAAATGAAATTTCCAATATTTATCTGGACAGTATATAAAATATTACCAAATTAATTTAGATAAAAATGTATAAGTTTAAATATGACAATCGTAAAATTACGTGTCTTATAAACACGTCTATCAATCGGTGTTTACAACGAGAATGAACAATATTATATTATAACATAAGAACATAAAAATAGTAAAACGAACGTAATAAATAATATACACATAAAATAACTAATAGAACACGAAAATGTAATCGAATAAATAAGCTATAGCTTATAAAAATGAAAACCACCCCCTGCCCACTTCAAAGACAATTGTATAACAATATAATTATAAATGTTGTCACAAAAATTATCTTAGGTACACAATACTGTGATAAGATAAAAAGATAAAAATGTTTAGCCAAGTAATGCACATCACTGCATGATAGTAAATTTGTCAAGTCCATTGTGATAATCGTACAACGGTAATATTACACGCCACACGTTTTTTCCTACGAAAGTCAAACCTCAAGATTCCACGTGACTTCCAACACATAAAACGTTCCGACATCTTTAATTAAAAAACTGTATAGTATAAGAATGACCCGTTTTTCTCTCTAGAATATCGAGAATGTGGAATCTGCATTCGCTGATTCGGAAACAAAATCCCTTATCCGCTGACTGAAATCACATCATATCATCAATTACAATACCACCAATATCAGGTTTCAAAAACATGATGTGTGTAGATAAATACAATATTATAACGTCTACGTATAGGTAACCATAACGATAGCAATATTATCGTCGTCGTACTATACAATGTTGATTATTTTATCAATTTTCGAGCTGCACAGTAGCCAAATATTTGAATCTTGTCAAAAATTAAAATTTGAAAAAATATCATTTTTAATTACATTAGTTTGAAGATATACGTATATTTAATGTTATTATCATATAGAAAAAACATAATAAAGTTTGTTTGAGTTCATTTTGGTCCGGTGTTCGAGTTATGACCGTTCAACTATCATTTTAGATAATCGTAGGTGTATTTAAAATAATGAAATATTATACGTTTTGTTATATCTATACGCATATTCTAATAATTACCTACTTCATTTTTTTTAAAGTCAAAAACTGTAGGAAAAAAATATTAATACAATACTAATAGACCATTCGTGCTTACAGTCACAGTCACAGTGAATCAGTAACGTCATAATAATTTAAGCCTTAAATATAGTATATATATTATGTATACTATAGTTTATACCTATATAAAGTATAAAAAAGATTGAGAACCACTGATTTAAGGTACTCCGGTAACAAATATAACAACTATAACAAAAATTGCACTGAGATCATGACGTACCTGTTTTATTTAATATTATACCATCGACAAAATGTGATTTTGTATTTTCAAATATTAATAAAATGCCAACAAACCATTCGTGCTAACATCAGTCTTATACGGTAATGCGAATTAGTGACAGCATATTATTTATTATTTTGGTACTCAAATATAACAACTACATGATAATAATTTCACTAAAGTTATGACGTACTCTCCTCTTATTTACCTATTCAAATTATTATACTTTATCAAAACATTTTTTAACGCAACATCGGCCGGAATTTCCGCGGTACGAAAATATCCCAACACTATGACTTGGAATCGAAACCACCATAATAATAATATCATATTATTATACCATTTTATAATCCGTCTGGTCTGCGACGATTCCACACCTTCGTGACTTCCAAGTTGCAATCTCGGCAATTTCTTTCACGACACACGCGTGTTTTGTGCTTAACTCGGTCGTACACGTCGCAAAGCCCCGCGATCGTGTGCTTTTCAGCTCGAGCTCAAAGCATCGTACATATATATATATATATAGAACGGGGTGGTTTCTGAACTTTATTTTTTTAATTTAACGGCACGCGAAAACCGTTCGTGAAAATTTTCGGCGCGAAGAAAAGTTTTGTGATTTATTTAATACTTTTTGATAGGACACTAAATTGGGCGCGGTATAATAAAGTTTAACGATTCGAAGAACGGTGGTATTGGAATCGATTCCGTCCGTCGTCGACGCAATGTTATAGCCATTGCCATTATTATATAACATAATATTATACATTATATGATATAATAATATTATTATCGTATCGTAATTTCGTACCGATATTATTTCATTTTTTTTTTTTTCTTACAGCTTCAGATATTCAGTTTCAACTCGCAGCTGTTTGCCAACTACTCGGACGCGGTGCAGAGATCGCATGGCATCGTCGTGCTTTCGTTACTATTACAGGTAGGTACTGCAGTGACTATAAATATTATTATTATTATTATTATTATTATTGTAACCATATGTTATGACAAGAGTTTACCGTGCGGTCTATTTTCATCGGACGATATTATAATATTGTGCTGATTACAATAATATTTCATCAGCAAAATTCGTATTGTCAAAGGTGTGCCATTAACTAATACTACCCAGTTGAAAAGTTTAAGTAAAGTTAAAATATACATTTTTTTTTTAGCTATTTAAATATTGGTTGTTGGTAGAATGTATCTTTCAAGATAAATAAATTGATTACTATACAATTTCAAGTCCAAACATTTATTTGGAAACATTTTTGATTTCAGTTTAAATAAATTTACTTTAAAATTATAATTATAATAGTTTGATGCTTGCCATTAGTTAACGGTTAACTATAGTAATTTAATTCTCAGATTAACTGAAGAACTTGAAATAACTTAGCTTTATTTAGCTAATTTAAAACGAATCCATCGAGTTAAAATTAAAAATGTTCGGTTTTTATGGCTCATCAATTATACTGTACCCACTACCCATACACGGTTTTAAATAACAGATAATCTAATACTATGTATAGACGGTAATAATATAATTATAATATTTATTTTTGTGCCTCTTGATAAGAGACCGTGTTTGGCTAACGATCGTGCGATTACCTTTACTTGACTATCTACTTAACTCGAGTTAATTATTTTCATTAACTCGCCCGCCTTTGCACATTGTGTAATCGAATCAGTCACGAAAAATAAAACCAACGCCGAAACGCGTATACTATATAATATCATTATAAATTATTGTAATATTCATCACGCGCATCCACGACGGCGGAATAATGTTTCGCAGTTTGTCATTTTGTAACAATAAACGGTGAAAAATTGCTCGGCCCGTCCGTTCGGATGCTTTTATTATTATTATCATAATATAATTAAATCGTACAACTCTGAGCGAAGAGCTGAACTTTGCAATATTGTCGTATCGAGGCGAGAAATATAGTCACTAAACCGCAAACGCGAATTGATGGACTCGTCGGAGGGCTGTTTATTGTTGTAAAATATTAAAAATTGGTTAGACCACCGTGGAAATTCGGAAAACATATTTCGTTTGAAAAGTATTTAGGTACTCAAAATTGTTTTCCTTTGGAAATCCAACCGTTAAAAAATATAATTTTGGAATCGCACACCTAAACAGTTATTAAATTTGGAAACTTATTTTGTTGAGAAATTTTGTAATCCAATAATATGCATTGCCGACGAAACATTTTCCACAAACAAAAGTTTCTGAGCAAAAGCTATTCCAAAAAAATATTGTTTACTATATCACAGTTCCAACAAATATTATGTTTCAAATAGAATATTATCCATAAAATTACGTTTAAAAAATAATCTATTTTAAATGGATTACGATTCCTATGAAATATGATTCAATCAAAATTCAGTTCCCATAATATGTGTTTCCAACGGGTTTCCACAGTTACAAGGATCCAAACGAATAATAATTGTACAACTTAATTTTAACTATCGTCAGAGATCCGTACGCCCGAGATTGGTTAAATCTGGGTGGATATTTTGTTGGAAAATAATTAGTTAAACTTGGTATTTCGGAAAACGTGTATCGTTTGAAAAGTATTCACGCTCAAATACATAGGCGTTTGAAAATGCCATTTTGGATTCGTATTTTGTTAGAATTATATTATTTTCCACCAAAAAGTTACCTGTTTAAAAAAAAATATTGTTTACTATAGTGAGTCTAAATTACAGTTGCAACAACATATCATGTTATAATGTAATGTATAATGTATATTTTTCCTCAAAAATACAAATCTTAAATATTTTTACAAAAAACAACTGTTTAAAAAATTTTGGAAAATTATTCGTTTGGATCAGTTATTTTTGTTGAAAAGTATCCCATTGAAAACACGTCATAATATTGGACCTGTATTTTTGATAAATCCTATTAATTTGGAATCGTAATCAATTTGTAATATAATAATGTAATGCCAACAACGAATTCTTCTCATAAATGTAATTTCATCGAAAATATTCCAAACGATATTCATTAGAACAGAATATACTTTTTTAAACGAATTAGGTTTTGGGGCAGTTACTATGCAAACAAAATATTATCCTAAATCGATATAAGTAAGTTGCCAATACAATGTAGTATATACAATGATGAATTAATATTTCAAAAATGTTCGTGTTCTGGCCTGCATTCTTATTTCCAACAAAATTTAGCCATACGATAAATCTTTGTGAGCGTTACTTTGATATGCTTTCGTCGATTAGAAACCTTTCGTCAGGATCAGGACAATCAAAACGTATTGTAAATATTTCCGTGAGGGTGTCAGAGACCGTGAGATTTATCGGAAATGTGACACCATGGCGGTAAATTTTGATTGTTATAATTATAATAATAGTTTTTTTCAATAGTGTATTAATTTTGCCGTCAAACACAATGTGATTACCGGGGTGGAAAATTAAAATGTTCTGTGTAGGAACAATTAATATAATACAGTATTATACTATTGTTATAGGGCATTTGGGAATTTGAAATTGTGAATACATAGACTATAGATTTGGTAAACTGTTTTCGTTCTCAAAAACATAATACCCATATACATATTACATTAAATATAGTATAGCAATGACTTTAATGCACTAACAAATCATCAAATATGCACGTATAAATATTAAATTGTACGAAATATGCGATAAATAAAAAAAATTCAACTAAATTACTATTTATCACTATGTACTATAATTATCCGTAATGTTAAACATAAATAGTTATTAATATCTTTAATTATATCATTAATAGACATGACAATTGAAAAAAATCAATCAGTAAATTAATTAATGACCTCGATGAGAATATGACGATTCACATATCGATCAATTTATTATAAAAATATATTTCATGTTATAATATATACGCATGATAATTATGTCAATATTTCCTAAATTAATATATAAATGCTATAAGTTACTCAGAATAATATGTTATAGAATTAACCTGAAATAAAAAATGAACAGTTTTTTTTTTCAAACATATTATATCAATTCGTTTGCGATTCAATATAATTCTATTGTTTATTCGTGATTAAACAACGTTTCCTGCAATGTGTTGAAACTTTTTTACTGTGTATCCCCAGTTATTTGCAATATGCGTACAATAAAATATGGTTTAAGCCAGGATGTAACCTTGATGGTTTTTACGGTTTCGGTTCCGGTTCGGTTCCTAGAAAAACTAAAATTTTGGTTTCAGTTTGTTTTCGGTTTTTAAAAAAATAGAAATTAAGGTTTGGGTTTCGGTTTTTATTTGGTTCTAAAAAAATGAAAAATTCATTACCTATTTTGGTTTTATACTTAAGTAAAAAAATCTGGTGTGTTTCATTAATGATAATATTTCATACATTTTAATGTGTTCATCATTGATATTTGACATTTTAACCGTTTAAAATATTAAATAATACACAGTTAGTGATTATATTATTACCGCGAATTTACATGTCCATTTAATATGATCGTCTTGTACCCAACAATTTCAGTGATTATTATTAAATTTAATATTATATTCTATCGATCATGGTGCAGAACGTATAATTTCACAAAATCGCATTCTATCGGCCAGGCGTATAATATCACGTCCCGCGATGTATATAAGCGTACAAGCATATAGCTACAATAATGTTTGCGATTTGAGGAGGTAGATTGATTTTTATGTAAAATATATGAACATTAGTTATTTGTGGGGGGTTATTCAACGATTAGGGAAGGCTTAGTCCCCCAGCTCCCTCGACATTTGCAACTATGCGTGCGAGTATCTTACAAGCATCTTTACTGTGTAGCCCTATAATGCACTCTGTTTTGGTGGTCTCACTGTGGATCCCACGATACAGATGTATATTATTCCAAAACAGAGTGCATTAACATTAACATTAACATTTGTTTACTATATCTTCACACCTATATAGGCACTATCTTGCATTTTTCACAATTTTTTTAAATTGATATTTCTTACTTCAGTTAAGTTTATTTGTCATTGATATTTTGTAATTTTAACCGTTATGAGCTACCCTTACGGCCTGTACTTAAAACATCTTATAAATAAAATAATATTTAGTGTCGTCTTTCTCGGATCCGAATCGAATTCACAGGACCGGTCTACGATAATATAGGTATTATATATTATAAGATTATATACCCAACTAGTTATATAATATGATTATTACGTTATATTATTATGTCCTATCGATCAACGCTGTCCTGATCGTATAACTTCTCGTCATCGCAATTGGCTGGCCATGCGTACGATTCACGTCCTCGAGATATATATATGGGATATATGCGTACAATTTTAGAAAAAAATATAATATATTATTATTATACTAGTGTACCTATACTGTCCTATACCTATAATATTAGGTGTTATAACATGGATTGTGCATTTTCGATTTCACGTGTACCTGCGGGTGACGGGACATATCGGACAGCGACGACGATGACGATGAGAAGAAGGGTTATCTGCTGGGTGGAAGGGAGGAGGGACTGTGCTCCGGGCGGCGAATTTGCACGGACGGGACACGTTAAAACCACCGAACCGGAAATAACGCTTTAAACCGTCGGGTCCGTCCACACCGCCGACCAATGCCGCCCTCCTGCATACAACCACTTCCGGCTCGCCATCGGTCGATTTTATTTGACCGAAAAATAAAATTACATAAATAAATATATCGACTGACTGATGTGATGTCCGCCGACACTGTATTATATTTGGTATTATTATCATTATTTTACGGACGGAATCGATTATCTTTCGAGATGCACATTTTTTAACCCGACACACTATATTAAAAATCTGATGGTGTAGTGCACAGGCACATGGTTTGACGAAATTATGATTTAAATGACTTTTACGCAGTCACTATATCGATGCATTACGACAAATCGTCGTAGTGGTCGATATGAATACCACATGTATATCCGTATTGTTAAACTTAGCACTCGGCAACCGTTACGATTTTTAAAAAAAAGGTAGTCAATTGGGTACCGCTCTGGTCTAGTGGGTCTTGTAACGGATTTGTTAAATTTGAATTTTGAATTCAATGATATATTATTATCTCCTTGTATACGAAAAATATTCTGATGGAAGTTGTTCTAACTCATTTTGGTAACCAAATGGTCACTATACAATTTATTGTTTTAATAACAATATTAAAATGTTAACAAAATGTCTTTACTTCTTCCAATTATTTTAAAAAGTACTGAACATTTTCAATTTTGACCTCTTAAAAGAAGAAATAGATTCAATTTTCTACCAGAAACCTCCATCAAATTTTATGATCAGAGCATATTATTTTCTACTATAAAAAGTTTTTCTTAACAAAAAAAAAAACACACACACTCACACATTATTGTATAATCAATTCGTTGTCATTGACGGCATAAATCATAACGTCTTATTCTGAAAACGGTATAGGTATAACCCGTCTAGTTCATCCTGACACTCGACAACCTTTACGACTTTATGTCTATATATTAATATAATATATCGTCTTTGATTAACCTTGTCCCGATACAATTAAGCAAAAGACACTATTGTGTATTAGTTGTTGTTTCAGCTTTATAATTTTCGTATAATAATCGAAATGCACGTATTGTACCAACCATCTCCGTTGCTCTGTATTTTTAATCAAAATATTATATTTCAAATTCGAGAAGGTGTGCTGGTGTCTGTGTATTCAAAAAATGTCATTACATTATAAATTAGTAATTTATAATAAAACATAATATTATTTAAAATTACATTATGTTCTAGCGTAGATGGTATAATATGATATTTCCGTAAATGTAGTTACGTACAAAAAAGTAAATGCGACTCAATATTAATATACTTATTTTAAGTTATTTATACCATGATTCAATATAATAATATTACACCCATTATATTGAGATGTTCCATAAATTTCCACATTACACCTCCTATAAATCGGAATCCGAGAAATTGACACAGCCAGGAAGGTGTTTTGGTTGTTATCCTCCCCCCCCCCTCAATCATATTCATGCAAAAAATATATTTATTATATACTTAAGGTGTTTACAAAATATTTAAGTATGTTGTCACAATATGTTGTTAGGTAGCTCTATTTAATTGTTGGTATTAAATAAATATGAAGATTTATGACTATAAAATAATGTGTGTGTGTAAATTACTCCCTCCATGAGTTAAATTTAAATACAAAATTGAAATGCTTCTCTTAAAAAGAAACTTGGCCACGGGCCAGATCCAAGGTATAAGTACTCTTTAAGCGGTGGATCATCAAGTACTGACTGAGTATAATGTAATCCTCTCCCGTAGCTCTAATATTGATCAAAGATAATACAAAACAAGGACTGGAACCGAACATAAAAAACCGGTTCTGGAACTGAAACCTTTAAAATATTAAGAACCGGAACCAGAGCTGAAGCCTTTATTTCAATAAACAAAGTACCGGAACCAAACAGAAATTTTTAAATTAAATACTGGTATTAAGTTCTTTTAGGTGGAAAAAAAATATTTTTATTTTTTACAATTTAATCAGTATAAACTATGTATGTCTATATGAGTTTTCTAATATTTCTCATGCTGTTAATTAACGCCGTATTCCGGATAGGTA
The DNA here is from genome assembly GCA_008086715.1 of Sitobion miscanthi. Taxonomy (NCBI): domain Eukaryota; kingdom Metazoa; phylum Arthropoda; class Insecta; order Hemiptera; family Aphididae; genus Sitobion; species Sitobion miscanthi. The sequence goes on from CM017803.1 coordinate 29,746,573, forward strand.
TTTAAAATTACTATGCCTTTCGGTTAGGTTAGGTTAGGTTAGGCCTAAGTTATTTGGCACTGGTATCGAAATTATTTGGATTCGATACCTTTATTTTTTCTTATCAAAAAATCAGAACCAAACCGGAACAGTTATTTAATTTTTGGAGAACCAGTACCGGAATTGATACCAATAAATTCAAAAGGTTCCAGTCCTGAAACAAACTCAAATTTTAAGGTTAGGTTTGTAACCGAACCTTAGGAGAAAAATACATATTTTTAAAATTCTAATTAGGTATACAAAATAATTGTTTTATTATTGCAGTTAATCAATATCGTTTTATGAACGCTTTTAATTTGACAACGTTGTATTTTTACAAAAATCTCATTTTAAATATATTGTTTTTTTTTTTAATTCGAACACTTTAATTTATTTTACGATGAGTAAAAAAATATAAATAAAAAATCCAATAGTGATGTGCGTGTGTGATAGGCATTTTCAGAGTAGCAAGATACGTTATCTCGATTCTTGACTATTAGTTTATAAGAACTTTTTAAATACTTATTGATAAAAACTAACGAATGTAAAGTGTTTTACGTATTTTTACAGGGATCATATTATTATATGGGAACCTACATACTTCGAATAAAAACACGATTTTTTGTAATCGTCTGATCGTACATACCGTATATCTATCGTACACATCATCACTGTGTACATACTTATTGATAAAAACTAATGAATGTAAAGTGTTTTACGTATTTTTACAGGGTTCATATTATTTATGGATACTTTGAATAAATACATGATGATTTGTAATCATACTCATCCATTGAAAATCGAACATACCTTGTTATTAAAAAAATATTAATGCGTTGACTGAAGTCGTATCAAAAAATGCTATCTCGATACTTGAATTCTAGTTTATAAGAACTTTTTAGTTACTTATTGATAAAAACTAATACATTTTAAGTATTTTAAGCATTTTTACAGGCTTTACATGGGTACTTACTCTGGATAAATACACGATGATTTGTAATCATATCTATCCATCGAACAGACCGCGTGTTATTACAAAATATGAATGCGTTGACTGAAGTTCTATGTACGTGTTGGTACCTATACTTCCTATAAGGAACTTGCAGAGTACCATAATAGCGGTATTGTATTGTGAACTGCTCAGTGGAAATGACAATGTTATATAGCCCATTAAGCACGGCAATTATTTAATTTATAGCTTTAAGTTCTGAGCACTTGAGACAACGAATTTCCCATGATGTATATGCTGCCACACGAATATGGTATAACGTCGAAGCTGAAAGTTTTAACATGATTGCGTTTGTATGTGCAGTGTTTAATATATAATATGTATATTATGTTTGTGTGGATTTAAAAGGATAATAATATTTCAACTTTGAAATTATTAATTTTTTAGAGAAACAATGCTTTATGAACACATTAAGTTTTTAAGTTTCAGAACTTAAGAACGAAATTATTTATAAAGTTAAATCTAAAATCAACAATAAGCTTAATGCACATTATGCGAGTGCTCATCTGTATTCTATGCAAGTTTATTAATTCAACAGATACGTTTTCCATAACTATATATACTATTAGCCGACGGAGGAAAAAATAGCGAAATATTACGTTGTTAGAATTAATTCAATTTAAAAGGAGAAAAAAAACAACTTATTGTAAACGATAAAACAGAGCATTTAGTATTTCACATGTCTCCGTTTATAAGTTTTTTCACAAGCCAATATATTATTTCCTAACAACGACAGTATATTAGGTATATCTCTATATAAACTAAAATGTTATATTTAGGTACTATAAGTTATTAATAATTCCAATGAAATATAGTCTGCACGAAATATGTTCCAATTTAGAACCTATAAAAATATGTATTTACGAATAGTACCTATAGTTTGTATACATTATGGGTGCCCAATATTTTTTTTTTTTTCATCAAGTTCCAATTTTAATATATTTTCGTTTTAAGAATCAACTTACGTAAAAAAAAATTGTATTTTTATTTCTATATAACTAATATGATATGCATAATTGCCTGATTTATTATTGGCCACTGTTCAGTTGATTATATCTGGGAAAAGTCACTGATTGCTAAACGAAGACGCAGTTCTAAATAATTATTACAAAGTGTGGATATCATTATTCAGCTTTTATTACTTCCTGGTGACAATACAGTCGTATAGGAACCCGGGAAGCCAAACCAAAACCTTGTGTATAATTAGCTTACAATTGCTCAAAATATTTTTAAAACTACACTGTGTGCAGTAAAATATTATAATAAATAATAATAAAAGTAGTGGGAAATTTGTTCAAGTTCCTAAATATAGTTTTAAATATAACAAAATAATATCTATATTTTATCACAACACAACTTTCAATAAAAAAAAACTGCCTATATATTTCAAAACTTTTAAATCTCTTTAAGAAAAACTTAAGAAAGAAAAACATAGAAAATCTTAGAATTAAAATTACCTTAAAAAAACCTTGTATTAAATGTTCAGGATGTTTAACCATTAGTACATTTTTAATGGACATTTATAGAAAAATAAAATCATAAATTACTATTATAGCTTAAAAATAGTACTAATTATACTGTATAAATAGTACTAACTTTACTATTTATATTAAAATGAAATTCTTATAAAACAATTCAGTGTAATTTTCAAGTATCTATGGTTATTACTTTCAGAAGTATGTACAACCAAATAACAAAATAAATGTTGTCAAAAACTGATTATAGTGTTTGTAATTAAAATTCTAATTTTTTCTAATTTTTATTTACCCATTGACTAAGAAATTTACTTTTAAACTACCCCACCCCTCCCCCACTCAACTAAAGAAGGATTTGGCAGTCATGTGACGGACGATTTGATATTTCATGAGTTATTCACATTTGCCGTAAAATGTTTTATATCGGAACAAATCGTGATCATCCCCCCCCCCCCCCGATGCGCACACAAATAATACTATTTGTTTTGCATTAATTCATTGTCGATAATAACTGTTGTTCCTATCCCCATATAATAATATTGTACGGTATTGTTGCACTGGGGTACGCGAAATGAACGTATTTTATAATGCGCAGGTAAAATATTGTGTAAGAACAATAGAAAAGTATAATCTGAATGCCTACCCTACCTATTGAAATTAAACATTATGAAATTAATGCACGCGCGTATGTGTGTGTTTGTGTGTGTGTGTGTGTGTGTGTGTGAGAGTCGTGTCAACAACAACAATAAACAGCGTTGTGCGATCAATATAAAAGTTAATTTAAACGAACATGTTATTCATTTTTTTTTTTTCGTTAGTGTTTTCAAAGTCTGTAAAAAATACAAAAATATAGTATTGTGGTTGGTGGTCGAAACCAATAAAATAATTAACAGTACGAAAAAACACGGCCGGGTGTGGTCGAATATTTTTGCGGTTCACTATGCAGCTCGTTCCGGCTGTATAATGTTACGCCGTTTATATTATTCGCGCAGTAGATTTGAGAGCAATCATGACAAATAATTATTATTATAATTATTATCGTCGAATTTGGGAAACTACTGTTGACGGAGTTTGGCGTACGTAATAATATTGTTGTAATGGGACTTTTTCAAAAAACATTTTGAGTCAAGCATAAAACTGAATTAAAATGTACATTTTTTTTGAAAAGATATTTTTCTATCATCTGAATGTGACGGGAAAAAATTAAGACACAAAAAATGGATTCGTCTTTCAAATGGATAAAAACAAAAAATTATAACAATAGAATAATTATTAAAATAGATTAGTGTTAACATAATAAAGCTCATAGTCTCATATTAATTAATGTCGTTTCTTTAATAAGTCGTAAATATATTTAAAAATAGGTGTTTTTATGGACATGTATTTTGACAACTGATAAATACATTATAATATAATAATAATAGTAATTAAAAAAATACCAACTAATTACTAAACAGATATGTATCAATGTATCTATTTTGCCTGTACATATACGCCGTGTTAGAAAATTATATTGTGATTATTATATTTTACCGGCCCAGAAAACCGTAGGTTTAAAGACGCCGCGGGAAACACGAAAAGTATTCAATAAAATCCCAGTCGGGAAAAAAACAAACGAAACGATGAGAAAAAAAAATCGTCCGGCTTTATGGTCCTGTCCGAAACCACGTTTCCTCGTGGGACGTTCGGAAAACGGGGTGGAAAAACCAATTGTGGTGGAGGGGTACGACCGTTTTAAGTATTCATCGTGTACGCGCTCGTGCCCGGTCCTACTTGAAACACAACAGCGATACGTGAGTAACAGCGAACAAACACCACAATTCGTACCAGAAACGTCTCTTGAGGTGAAAGTGTGGAGGGGGGAGAGGGGTTGTTTGGTTTTTGGTTTTTATTATTATTATTATTGTTATAACTTAGATTTTCAACAACGGCTGTTGTACCGTTACGAACTTGGCCCTATGCTGCGTAAACGATATCAAATTTTAATCGAAAGGAGGAACTACAAAACTTCTATTTCACCTAATATATTTTGCTCTATGACTGAAATATACGCCAGACTTGAATTTATTGTAGTGCACCCTCACTATCTTGATTCTTCCTGATTCGGTTCGAGGTTTATTGGAAATACAAATTTATCCAATTTGATCAACGCTGATTTTATCCTGGTCGAATACGATTTAAATTTTGTACATGGTTCAATAATAACCAAAAAAAAAAAAAAAACTCAACAAATCTAAATGATCAAAGTCAATAATATGAAGAAATTCGTCTAGTATTATACACAAAATATGTTCTCCTCCTCGGAGTCTTTCCAGTCCTTGTTCCGATAACCAATTTTTGAATCATTATTATAGATTTGCCGGAAAGGATCGTCTCGCAATGGTTGCGAAATCGTCAAACAAAATATTATAAATCACGTACGATATAAATATTGTCCGAAAGACCGAACTCTCGGCGGAAAGACGGACGGAAACCGCACTTATCGTATAATAATATGATATCATCCGCACACGACAAACATAAAAATAACACTATTATCGCTACACAGATATTATACTCGTAAATCGTAAGTACGTGCGTCGTACCGCCGTCGTCTGTGCAAGAAACGATTTAAATTTAAATATACTACAGGACATCCGGCAGGTACATTATTATCGGCCGTTGCGTATGTAAATTCGCTTACGAGTAAAATCGTGCATATCATCTTTACACTGACGAATGTATAACAAGACTACTTGAACGTGAACAAGACGCGGATAAAAGTACTTAAGGAGTGTAGAAATAAAGCTGGAGTATAGAAATTGAGCCGATCGCGTACAAAAGAGACACGCGTAATTTATTTTTAAAACCACAAAACCCTGGAAAACGAGACCATAATATTGTTGTGTGCTGCAAGTGAGTGTAGAGTGGTCGAGCGGTCCTGCAAGGCGTCGGGTGCGACGCAGCCGGCGCCGGTTCGATTCCTTGGTTTACGGGCGACATTTTTCTCCGGGCAAGTCACGGTTTCTGGAGAACAAGTGCCGCCATCCCCTACCCGGACATGGCAGCAGTATGCATACGGGACCACCATCTGTAGAAAGAGCACTACAACGTCGATTTAAAACAAAACTCATTTATACACTATTTTAGTAGCAAAAAATACCAAAAATATGAAAACATGGGCTTAAAGCATATATTTCATAAATTTCAAAAATCAGAATTTGAATAAGTTCATTATTAAAAAAAAAAAAAATGGGGATAATCACACTGTATATTTTTCAGTATCATATTCGTTAATTATTGTGTAATTATTACAGTAACACTTCCAACGGTTTTGAAATGTAAACAATAAATACAGTTTTATTATGTTTTAGAATTTATCTGTTAATTTTTTCGGTAGATCTTTTTTCAGAAAACCATTTACTTTTAAGCTATTAAATTTAAATGACCATTTAAAGGTCACTTATAATTAACTGTTTAACTTAAAACTAAATAGTTTTAAACTATTGATTTTTTTATATTATATACATATACCATTTTATATTATTAACATAATATTATAAAAGTGTAATAATTGTTATAACAAAGTTTTGATTAAAATAATATTTCTTTATTATTTACTAGTTTCTTACAGTTAAACTTGAAAATATAAAGACGGGATTAATTAAAAACAAAAAAAAAAGAATCTCTGACAATAAAATAACAAGACAAAAATAATAAAAATACAAGTAGTAATTTTAAATTTTTACTACTTTAGAGCGCAGAAAATAACATAAAACCCATAATTTAACATTTTTAATGTTTTGAAAACAAAATATCCTGAAATTACTTAACTTAGAGTTGAGAGAAATGCCGAGAACGTGTACCTCAACACATAATACCTACGAGGTATTCTAATTTGGTGAATATTTTTTTATTATATTTTTTTTATGTTTTAATACACGCGATCTATACATGTTCGTTGTAATCATGCATAATTTTTCGGTGGCCTATTTTTTATAAATTGTAGTCTTGAGAAAAGATTCACTAATTTTTGACATTTTTATCTGTGGAATTATATTGGTATAAATTATTACATAGACGATAATTTTAAAATATAAAAATATGTCATAACATTTTTATCGATAAAACAATATTATTAATGTTCGGTTAAACGAGTAAATTTAGGTCTCTAATATCTAAAAATTGGAATGGAAAATGTTTGTGCAAAATGCATATTGTAAGATTTAGCCATATCAAAAATAATAATTGGTGTTTTTGATGTTGTATGCTCTTATATTAATTCATTATATTTCGATTTCATAATATTTTTAAAATATTCACTGTTTGAAACAACATTTTACTATAAAGTATTTATTTTCTAAATAGCTGGTTAAGTCAAATACTTATTTACTTATCTCAAAGTATATCAAGTTTTTCGTTAATAACTGATAAGTCTTAATATTCAATCAAATAATTAAATTATACTTCTAATATTATGCTTTAATGATATTGTATGTAATATAAATATTTATAATATTACATAAATAATAAATAAACTAGTAAGGAAGATATACTGAACGACATTTTTAGATTTCCATACTATAATATTGAATTATATGGTAGTTATACTTAGGTAATAGGTATTAGGACATAGTAGTTACGTCAGATACCTACAAACTAAAAACTTAACATTTTATGATTCTATATTTCAATTTTTGTATATATAATTTGATCAAATCTCTTTTTGTATTTGTTTTTTAAATATTTTTTTGACTGTGATTATTGTGTTTCGATTACAAATCAAAAGTAATATATTATGATATAGTATACGACAAACGTTCATATTTTTATAATATAATAAAAACGTTTAAGTAATATTGTCATATTTTTTTTAAAATTACAACGTTTCATTGTATTTAAAACTACAGAGTAGCTCGGCGCGGTGTAGTAGCTGAAATCAATCAAGCTTCGTGACTGAGAGTAAGCAATGGCCGCTGCCATTAGTTCTCGGATGGGTGACCACCCGGATTCATAGTGCATAGTAAATGGCATACAATTTGTTTGTAGTTGAGTATTAATTGTCTGCCATCAATTATTATTTTTGCGTCTCCAATTTTCCGATATCGACTGTCGAACTTTCCGTGATATCGAAGAATAACAAAATTAGAATACATTGTAAGTATCGAAAACAATAACACTATTATTATATTATATCTTTGTCGGGTTGATAAATTACTATCTCAAATCATTTTAATATGTAACAAAAAGCAAGTGTGGTGAGAAAACAGAGTTTCTTGATCAATTTTGAAAGCGACTCGGTCAAAACGATGGTTTCAACTTTTAGCAATATGTGAGAGGTAAAACTTCGTTTTTTTTTTGTTCACATTCAAACTCCCTACTGTTTACGTCATCCTGAAACTTGCTATGTGCACATCACAAACATTTCATTAAGGTAACAACAACAAAAAAAACTGGCAAAAAAAAAAAATTTTCTTCTTCTTTGAAAATAGTCTTTAAAATAATAACAATGAACACGAGTAGTTGTACTTGCACCTAACCTACAATGCAACGGGATCAGATAGACCAGAAATGTTTTATCAAAATTACTTTTACTATACCTAAACTATACGCGATTTTTCTATGAAATTCTGATTAAAAAAAACCGACTACGGGGCACAAAATACAGACGTTACCAGATTATACTTTGGACTTACGGAAAGTTGTTTGCAAAACATTTTTGTTTCATCTATCGATATATATATATATATAACTAGCTGTCTCGAACTTTGTTGCCCGTATTAAAGGTTTGTGTTTTTTTTTTGTATCTAAACATATGTTTAGAACGCTTGATATCCCCGTGGTGTCCGCTCGGTCATCTGTCTGTTAGTTACCAGTACATAGTTACGAATGTTAATATTAAGTTATTTATTTATTATTCGTAATTATTTTACAATTTCATATTAAATTATAATTTATTGTGTTGTATTAAAAATGAAAATGGGTTTGGAAACCGAGAATTTAACACGCTTTTTAAGTGTGCTTTCTTAACTTGTTTATAAAAATATTTGTAAAAAAAAATGAACAGTCCATTTTTCTACTAGTTATTATAGTAATATAGTATAATATAACCAATGGTAACCATTTAAATAAATAATATTATTTTTTCGAAAATAGAAAACTAAATTAATGTGTGATCTACCTTTTACTCACCTACCTCTACAGATGTCGAAAAAGAAGCTATATATTATATATACCAACCAAGTCTTGAAAACACTATCGAAGTAACTTTTATTGACAACGGTCCGGTAGTTTTTGAGTCAATTAATTACAATCAGACAGACAAACATTGAATCATCTATTTTAGGTATCTAAACATAAGTTTAGAACACCTTATATCTCCGTTGTATCTGTTAGTTACAATTGTTTATACTAATAGATTGTAATACCAAGGTTCGAAATAAATGTACCTAACCAAAATATAAAATTGACCATATAATTAATTGTATAATATGGAAATAAAATGTTTAATACAAAGTGCATCTTAGGTCGTTGTACGCGGAGTGTTTTAATGATTGTGGATAGGGAATATAGAATTTCATATAAACGAAAAAAGATAGGCATGTTTTTATTTTTAACTTTTAATTTTTTTACGATAATTTCAAAATTTTTAAGCACTAACAGCAAAATTATGATTATTCCTTCAAGTGGTAACAAATATATTTTTGAATGGATTCTTATAGAGTTTTTTTTTTCTGAAAATGTTGATAGTTAAACTATCAAATTTTGATACTTTGGTTTGTTTTTTACAATACTACGGTCCACTAAAGTTTAGTAAATGCATTAATTTTTATTTTAAATAACTGTTATACATTTAATTTACTAGAGCTAAATAATTTTGAAAAAAAATGTAAAGTTATCAATTATTTATGATTATAATAATTATTGCAGGAATGTATGAAAATAAAAATAAATATGTTTGCCTAATTTTTTTTAATTATTTATCTCAAAATTGAATACATTTTTTATGGAGTATGTCAGTTTGTAGATTTACTGATTTAAGTGAATAAAAAGATATGAAATACTTTAGAAGAAAGTTTTAAAAGAAAATACGAAATAATAGATATACGCTGTACATCCTATACATCGATATACCATTTATATAATATTATAAATTCTATTCTCAACAAAATCACATATATAGTAATAATATTATGTAAATGCCAATAATGTCAGGTATAATATCTACTTTTAGATAAAGAAGAATTTATTTTTTTTTTTAATTTACAAATGTTATCAATCATTAAAAAAATATTAATATTGTCATTTTTGGATAACCTCGAGCTTGGGTGAAGCATCACAAAACAAATTATTCTTTTACACCGTTCATTAAGAAATTGAAAAAATACTGTTCTGTATCTCATAAAAAATAAAAATGATTCATTATTTATTAATTGAATACTTATTTCTAATATTATGTCGGACAAGAAAATGTAGTTGACATTATAAATATTGAAAAAATCAATTAACCAGTTAATAACTGAGTGCAATGTTTTTCTATCCACCTGGATTGAAGAGCTCAGAATACAATTATGATAATTATTTTATTTTAATTATCATTATTAAAATTGTGGATGGTATATATATAGTGGTATGCCATGAAAGTATCTACTGTTCTCCATTGGAGATGGTAAAAATGATTAAGCATTTAATCGTATTGAGTAGGTTAAATCTAGAACATGTATAGGAAAGTGTACTATAATTCATAGAAAAATAGTGATCGGTTCTGTTACGTAATTATGGATTTGGGTTCTTATTTTAGAAAATCAAGTTTTTGAATTTCAAAAATTTATATTATAGAATATGAAACTTTTTTAAAAACTGTGTTTTAGTATATAAATTATTCTTAAACAATTATTAGTGTAGAATTACGATAAAGTTCCATATTATCTATGATTGGACGACGGAAAATATCAAAATACAAATTTTAAATAATATATTGTGTTATATTTTTTTTTAAACATTGAAGATTTTTTTTATTTACTGTAAATGAATACTAGTATGCAGTGCACAAAATAAATACTTCTAAAAGATTTGTATTCTAAAACTTGATGTTTTAAAACTCGGCATTCTAACATATGACTTCCTAAAACCTGCCTCAGTACCGTACTTATGTATAATATAGATAGAGAGACCACGACAAAATTAATTAAGAAAATGGGTGTATGGAGTGTTATTTTATTTTTTAAATTAATTAACCCGCGGCAACTTAGACCATTTTGTGTTTTTTAACTGTGTGGGAGGGTACTGTAGGTTTTAAACACGTGTGTCTTAGTTTGGCAGAATTTTCAAGTGGACACCCGTGTAGGTATCTGACATGCCCGGGTGGGGGATGGCAAATTCTCTCTCCAGACACTGTGGCTGCCCGAAGAGAAGTGTCACCCGTGGCCGAGGTTCGAACCGGTGGTGGTGCGCGTTGCAACCGACGCCTTAGTCCACTCGGCCACTCCGTCTCCCTATGAGTGCTATTTATTGTACCTACATTTTAATGAATATAGTTGTTATAAAATAAAACATAAAATAATAATTCATGAAATAATTATAATATTGGGTTAGTTTTGTAACCCAGATTATGCGATAACGTTGACAATGCGTCAACGGCCGTGGCATATTATGCAACAGGAGAGATGTGGAATAAATTTTCTTATGTTCTATGCAAAATTTGAGAAAAAAAATTGAATTTATTTGATAATTATTTGTTTATGTTAAATACTAATCTAATTTAGTAGGTAAGTACCTGCCTACTTAAATAGTTAAATGCAGGGCTTGCTTATAACGTTATATTTTACAAAAAACGATTGAAATTTGTAAATGTTATTATAACGGAAAGCAATAATAATAAATAATTAAAGACCGAAAAACAAAACATAACGATTAACAAAATATATTATATATCATTAAATAAAACATAACTCAAAACGTAATTTATAGAATATCATTGAACGAAAAATAACGCAAAACAAAATATAAAATTTATTTATTTAAAAGGTCTATTGGTTTCGTAGAAACATTTATTTCATGCAAAAAATCTAAGAGTCTAAAAATTGTTTATATTATATTCCATATCCGGGCCATTACTTACCCGCATTAATTATTATTTTTTAAATTTAATAGGTATTAACACTATTTTAAATAACGATAAACGCAAAACTTGTATAACGTTTCAGTTCTAAATAACGATTAACACAAACCTTGAATAACGTTTTAATTCTGAATAATGAAAAACGCAAAACTTGGATATCGTTTTAATTCTAAATAACATAAAACGGAATTTTTTTTTCAAATGCAAGTCCTGGTTAAATTTCTTTACTATTGAAAATTTATGGATTTCTACAGTCTGCAGCATATTATTTTTTGGAATGCAAAATTATACATTTGCCCAACCACCCTCCACAAAAATTGTTTGGCTAATTTTCTCCCCTCCCACAAATACAACACCGGCAGCGGGGATACGCATCAAGTCAGAAGATCGCCGGATTAGGAACATTGAAGGCATATTATAATGTTTATGTGCGCGCGTGTTGTATTAAAATATAGACATGAACTTATGTGTAATTTAATTCTAGGACGTTACAATTTAACTATTATAATATTCGAACTATCAAAACTGAATATTAAATCGATACTATTATTGCCCGCACAATTGTGTAACAGCGTATTGTAGACGAAATTACACATTCCGCAGCTGTCGTAATCGGTAATTTGAACTGTTTGACCATCCCATCCATATCGGTAGGTACCTACATACGTACCAACCTGTCGATTTACAACCCTTTGGCAACACGATGCACCCCTATGATATTATTATTAATATTATATTAAGCCCAACGAAATGCGGTACACACGCATACTATAGGTACGACGAACAATCAGTTCGAAGCGTGTTCGGATCATTGTAGACTGTGTGCAATGATCTTACTAATGATTTGACTCTATTAATATTTTTTAATTCGTTGATCACAACGAATGAAGCAGGTAAATAAAACCGCCGGACTGAAAATTATAGTTATCTTGGAAACACTTCGACAATATTTTCAAGACTAGTGTTTTCAAACGGTCTTTCGAAGTGCTGAAGGAATTAAAATATAACGCCGTAAAAAGTAATGCGTTGATGTGCACCACTATATAGCTGATTTCGATTTATATAGTACATTATATTATGTTATACCGTCAAATCCGTAAATATAAAGACATTAACGTTAATGAGACTTTAGTCAATACCGACGATATTTCTCCGATAAAATTATGATTGTAAGTCGAATTGTATGAAATAATAAATATACTAAACCGATTTGTCCAAAAAAGGCATTATCATAATAAGGGCGTAGGTATTTCATTTTAACAAAAAAAAAACAATGTAGTTGGTGCTACTTTAAAATAATTAATAGTCACTTTTTTTAAAATTTTTTATATTTTATATTTTATTCATCAATCAAATTAATTATTTTAATAGATATACATTTCAAGCAAAATATTAAAATGTACACAAAGTAAAATATAATTTAAATGTAACCTAATTGTAATTGTATTTTGTAGGTATACGCACTTCGTGTATAAATGAGTAGGTAATAATATTTTAGTTAAAAAAATTGTTCGTAATAAAATATGTAAAAATAAGGAATATTATTATTCTTTGTCCAACAACTATTCATTGTATATTGTTATTCACATTTTTGTGTGATCAATATATTTATCAGGTAAATTCTAATAATTGAAATTGTGACGTTGATCTCAATATAATAATATGCCATTTAGTTGTCTTTTGTCACGTGCAGATTACCGAAATTTAGATGTGACCCAACTAGTTACATTTTGTTTTTTATATCTTTAAATATACCTGCTATATTGGATATTTGGATTGCTAGTTATTTTATACAGTTCATTTGTGTACGGACATTTTTTTTTTAAAATACTCAATTAATTATCAAACTACAAAATAAGCCGGACGTCTAGACTAAATAATACGTATATTTTGACTTTAGATTACATTAAATGCCAATGACAACCTTATAATTGAATAATAGTTTTAAATTCAAAGTGAAAGCTTTTGACGTTGTTACATTTATTTAAAAACAATGACAAAAAAAATTCTAAAAATACGATTGAAAAATAATAATGCAACCGTTCACAATAGTTTAATTACCATCATGATACCATTTACACGTCCTGATTCCGCGTGTACATAACTAAATAATGTTTCATTTTAAATTTTCGTAAACAGTTGCATAGAATTTCCCTAATAAATATTTTTAAATATAATTTAGGAAATCGATCAATTTATAATAGATCTTAAATTTCAATATCAATCATAAATTTGAAAAAATTAATTTTACTTAATTAAATATAAAAAAATAATTTTGTTGGCTAAAACTGTTGCGGTTTTGTTTCTAAAAATCTAATTTATATCCTATTTCATACAGTTAATATAATATGTAAATGTATTTTCAACAAAAGTTGGTTAACTAATTTTTATTAAGTATTTAAATAGTCATATAAGTTTTAAAGTACAATGAAGCGGGTATAAAGGAGTATTATTTTAGGTATTATTTGTGACTAATTTAAATTTCTGTTAAACATTCGTCATTATTTTTAAAAAAACATTGACGTTTATGAAAATACTAATTCTTTTCGTAATTTCAATACAACATGCATGTTTTTTTTTTTTTTTTTTAATAACAAAATACAATTTTAATTTAATAATTCTTATCAGAAAATACGTGTAGTATCTAATATTATTATTTATTATTTAATAATCACTGATAATTTTAAATGGCCATGAGTAATTACATAGTGTTCGTTAATGACCGATACATGAGAAAAAAAATAGAAAGAATACTAAAAGATGAAAAATGACAATACTATATAACTTCTAAATATAGATGCCAATAATTATACACGACTAAATCGACACAATGGCAATATTTCTTAGCCACTGATTTATCAAAATGATATATTTTGTTAACAATGATAATGATCAAAACGTTTAGGTACTTACTTATATAATTTTCAAAACTGTTATTTAATCATCACATCGAATAATGAGAAAAAAATATTTTTAAAAAAAGGTTAACATATTAAAGGCAATTAATATTTCCTGTTAAAAAATCATTACCTACATGCCTACTCATTGAAAAATGTACATCACGTACAACATGATTATGATAAAACATTTTATTTTCCAAAAATGTTGTTTTGTAATGACAACATATTGTGTGAAAAACATATTTTCTATAACATGATTACTTTTCATAATCGTAAGTGTTCATAACGATAAGTGTTTTTTACGAAAAAAATAACCGAATATATATTATTATATAGAATACAAACGGATGTGTTTGGGAACAAACGTTTACGGTGATTGTGTACTGCAATGTCTACTCGATGTGTACGTTGTTAGATCTATTATAGTCGTATTACTTAACAAATAATTTAATGATATTAAATTAATTTAATAAAATATCAGGATTCCGTTAAATGTATGAGAATATTATTGAAATTAATTTAAAATGTATGTAGGTATATACAATAATTATTAAGACGTCTCTCTCATTTGTTCAATTCTCTTAAAAAGCTGTAATAAGTCTCGACTTTGATCGGAAAAAATGAACGAATATAAAATACATTGCCCGGAAAATTCTTATCCGAGTATCTATAGGTGTATACACCTTAATTTATGGGCAAGTCGTTTTACATCTTTCTTTTGGACGGATCCAACAGAGGCGTCCACCTGCGCTTGGTGTATTTCAACAGAAAGATGTTTTTTTACTGGGAGATTTTTTTTCCCCGTGATAACCAAATGAAATGACGTTAATTAACTGTTTATTTTGCTCCTGCATAAAAACTGGAAACTAAAAACAAATAACAAAGAATTTATTTTTGTATTTTGAGGAGAAAATTCGTCTGTTAGCCTCTATTAATTTTTGGTGTTTGAATTTCAGGATAAAAAGCTAAATACTTCTTGCCAAGTCCTGTACTTACCAAACAAAAATCCGTCGTCATTGGTTTAGCCATTTCTAAGAAATGCCCGATGAACGAACAGCAATTAAATTAAATTTATATTTATAGATGACTTTATATTCTGAAATATATGTTCTTATATTATTGCAAAATGTAAATTACTTGTCCCTCTTTAAAACAATAATTCTATATCTCCCTCGTTTCAATTTGACATACTATTTATTTAAAGTATTCCAACGCTAAGAACGACAAAATTGATCAATGTGAGACCAAACATTCCTTGTTTGATTTTTTAATTCTCATTAGATTGTAGTTTTTTTTATTTTAAAAATTATTAATAATTTTTAATTTTATTTCACATGTTAGGCTCTGAGTGGAGCGAGGAATGTATTGGTTTTACAATGAATTTATGTTTTTTTTTCTCGACACCATTTGGGGCACTAAAATTGCTTTGATTTTCAATTTTTAAAACGGTTTATGGTCAAAAGTAAAAATTTCTAGTATTTTCAAAATAAACACAATGAATAGGAAACGTGCGTTTTTGACAAAATGTTATTTTGGTATAATTGAAAATAATTTACCGTTATTACCAGAAAATGTTCACACCAAAAGTGTGAATTAGCATTTTTATACATTGTGGTAAAATTTTTAAAATATTTGACTCTTAAGTCATAAGAGCTATTTGTAAACATTTAAAAATTTTGATTTTTTTAGCTGTAGATGTCTATAAATAAATGTTTGCACTCGTTAAGTGTTTTATTTATGTATCAAAAATTAAGGGCACAATATCTTTTTACAAACATTTGAAGTTAAAATTTTGACAAAATTTATAAAATCCATGAAATGTTTTAAATTATTTTGTAGATAAAAATATATGAAATTTTCAGTATTTATAGTTTAGGCTTGTAAATGTAATACAATGTTTCTCATAATTTATTATTTATTTTATTACTATTTTATTCGAATAGTTCATAATTTAAATAAAAAATTAATACGGTATTTTATAGTCATATTTACATAATTTGGATGAAATTAAATATTTATACAAACAATAATGAATTCAGTTATTTTGTTTCAATTTAAAAATATTATTCGTTGGTACTTGAACCTTTTAATGTGTATTATTTTATTTTATTCACACAATGAATTTTCAAATTCAATATATTCGTAATAAAATGTATTTAAGCTACTATATATACTCTAACCTGGCTATTTCGATTCAATCATTGCATTGCAATGGCTTATTATTGAATTCAAATTGAATGCGTATATTACTCAGTTACTATTACTGAACGATTGTGTACACTCGATAATTTTTTTGGATTTGGTCCTACCCATATTATTTTAATAAATAAATTAAATTTACAAACTTTATAGTTTGTATAAACCTGTAGCCTGTAGTAGTGTCTATAGTAATATGTTTTATATATTTCATAATGGCTATATTTTCCCAAGTGATCTCTCATTAAATGATGTTAAGATATTTGATTTTTATGACTAATGACGAGTCCCTAACAAAGAATTTAGTAAACACATTAATTAATTTTTCGGTTGTATATAACATAATATGTATTATTTATAAAATTATTCAAAATAAAATTAATGCGAAAGTGTATTATTTGCAAAGTATGCAGTGATTGTATATTATAATATGTAGCGTTTCACAATAAACTGCACGAATGACACATGTGACAAAATGATAAGGATCGGGAACCGAGTGTAATATATTAAATGTGCAGATATTTTCTAAAATGATATGTAACGGAGAAATATGGAAAACATCGCGACCGCTGCGGGACAATGAACACCAACCAGTGACGTAACAATATCATATATTATATAAAGCTCCTTTATCACGATCGCATACATTATGATATTAAAAAAAAAAAATGTAAAACTTTAAATACAACACAGTTATGTAGACAACAACCATATTTAATTAATGTAAATGTAAATTATATAACTGTAGGCTAATGACCTAGCTGTTGAAGTCTTTATACTCAATAAAAAAAAAAAAAAATGAATACTAAATAGTGTGGGCAGTGGACACAAGTGTTTTCCGGTTTTCCCATTTGGTAAACGCAGGAAAAAAGGAAGACAGTTTGTTTTGTGATTAGTAAACGGAAAAGCCATCGCAATAAAAATTATAATCCACTGCTCGAAATTAATTCTATTATGGTAATATTGATATATCGGTGTATTATGGCTAAAAATTGTTTGTGTGTGATTGCAGTTTTTGTCGAAACTTTTTTTCAGTCCATCTGATGATGATCAGCCTGATAGTTGATTAAATCGTTTTTCTATATATTTTACATTTTATAGTTTTTGAGTAGGTACCTAAAATATATTTAGTATTTTTAACTATTTTCTCAGTTGATTGTTTCCTGTAGTAAGATCTAAACATAAATATAATAGAGCACAAAAATATAACACGTCATAAAAAAAAAAAAAATAGGATACACAATAAACATTTTTATAAATGTATTTTTCCTTGCTATGACGTTAATTTAAGCCACACACGTTTAACATGTCTGGATTCGTATTTTTTGTCGAAAACGAAAAAACCAATTGTGGACTTGTTCTGCTTGAGATAAATCTAATCTAATATAATAAAAATAGTATATTATATAAGGTGATCCATTTAAGTTTATACAGTCTATACGTATTAATTCACAAAATGTCTATAATTCTGTAATATTTGATTCAATGTCAATTCAAAACAATATTCCTATATTATGATTGTTTACTCTTTTGAATGTCCCCATACATTTTTAATTTCATATTCGGAATATATTAATATTCATAAAGATCAAATTTTGTAAAATTAGAAGGGCTTGAAACAGGTTTCAAAACCATTTTTAGAAACTGGTATAAACCGTTAAATAACCGAAACCAAAAACAAAACCAAAAACAAAATCAAATCCGAAACAGAAAATAATTAGAAACCGGTATTATAACTCAAAACTGAAACTGGAAAAAATTGGGAACTGACATTAAATTCAAAACCAGAACCAGAACAAATGGATACCAATATTATAATTTATAACGGAAACCGAAAATATAATATTTAAAAAATGGTATTTTTTTTAAAACACTGGTATCTTGAACATTTCGGAAAGTTTACTTTACACAATAGGTAATTTGAATGTAATCCTGCGATTCAAATAAATTAATAAACTATGAATAAACGTAAATCGTAAATCCAGAGCTTGAAACCAATTTTCGAAACCAGTATTAACCGTTTAAAAACCGAAACCGAAAACAAAATCTAAAACGAAACTGGTATTAAACTCAAAACCGAACTAAAAAAAATTAAGAACCGGTCCAAAAAATCGAAACCTAAACCGAAATTTTTTCAATCAGCTTCAAGAAACCGAAAATTAGTTCATTAGTTTTAACTTGAAAGTATTTAAAGTTTAGATGACCTGAGTAGAGTAATACCACTAATACCCCACGTTTTCAAAATGTTTCCACTCTGCTAATCTAAACCACATTAATAGGACCACAGGTCTTTATAACTACTAAACTACTTGTCTGAAATGTTATATTTATAGATTGAAATAGGTACTCCAAATAATATTTTACTTAGGAATATGAAATTACAAAAATATATGGTGGTTATTACTTATTCAAAAATGTAAAAAGAATACATATTATTTTCAGAAATGTTTTTTTGAAATGACAAAAGAATATTTTCAAAAAAGTTAAAACTTTTTGAAATGACGATTGAAGACACATAAACGAATCACCTGGTTTATATTTTTACATTTATATTATTTTTTTTACAACACTAAGCTGAAACAAGGTGAAATAACACTTTCTTAGTGGGTCTATAAGACAACAATAGTATATTGTGTGGCAAGGGCGGGAAGTGAGCTATTTCAGTCGAGGGTGACGTGTGCGGCACGAGCCGCAGGTGAGGGCTGCATTTTACCCAATACTGAAATTGTCTTCCCGCACGAGCCACACATACTATTTTTTGTCACCCCTCTGCATTCATCGATTACGGCAAAAGTAATGCAGGGATCTATGCAACAACTAGACTATAATTCACGACAACTATATTTCATGAAAGAAACGATTTGGTATTATTTATTTTAAACGTCACGCATGGAGGTTATAATATGATTATAAGATGTAACCAAATGTTTATGTTTTGTGAGAACCGTGGTATAGATTTCAGTATCTGTTTGTGCAGGGTATACGCACGTGAAATGTGTGTGCAGGACTTTTGGGTATTTCCACTTTACGGCCCGGCACTTTTTAGGATTTCCACTTTACCGATCGGCACTATTAGGGATTCCCACTTTACATGGGCTTTACCTTGACTTTACGCTGGACTAAAAATTGACTCTTTCCAACGCTTCAACAGCTATCGAAAACCAAACTTTCGGTGCAGGCGTTACAAAAAATATTATGTGATTATATATAATATTATATTAATACGAAAAAAAAAATTCCAGTTATCACAAGTGCGTTTTACGAAACGGAAAAAAAATATTAAATACGCTTCAGTTATTGAATTCATCAGCCTTATTATGTGTCCATAAATAAATGAGTTCAGATATGAAAATTGTACTGTATTATAATATTTAAAACAACCCTATTACTGCCACGTACAGTTTGATGACAGTGATTTTCACTCGTCACATCTTTGTCATCTTTATCAAAGAGTTTAAAAGTCGTCAGAGGGATAGAAATATATGATGTTGGGAGAGAGTCGGTGGCCCGATATATAACATAACAATATATTGTATATAATAATATGATTGGTCGAAAGGTGTTGGGTTGAAAATTAATAACTTTCCAGAGGGTTGTCGTAGTCGCGCGTTCTTCTTTTACCGCCGCCATCGGCAGATATAGGTCTGTCCGAACGTTGTAAGAGGAAGACTTTCATAACTTACTCTTTGAACAAAACTTTTGAAATCACTTTTTGCAATGTCCACCGCCTAGCCGCACCTGTGGTTGTCGTCGTCTGTTGGTCACACTTACAATTTGCAACGATCGAGTGCCAAATGATGACGCTTGTGGCTCGTTGAATCGGAAACAGTCTGCCCAACAAACTTGTTTCGCGATAATCTAAACAAATTTATAACTATTGTATCGTTATTTGTTTTGAGACTTGAACCAAAGGTCTTTTTAAGTCTGATTTTAAACCGCGTGTGGGTCATAGTATATGACAAGTTATAATATTATATTTATTAATAATGCAATATATATATATAATAATCTTTATTACGGTTAAGCTCTATTTACAAATAATAACATTTAATTGAATACAATACAACTGTATAAAATATAAAATATTTAGCATACGATACAGCTTTCAACAAATTAAAAATAACATTTTGAATTATAATGTTTTTATATTGAGATATTATCTTAATTTATCAATTTTCTCAAAATTGAAAAAAATCAATATTTTTTTGAATTACCTGCCTCCATTAAAACGGTTATATAGAAGAAGATTCAATTATTATTATTATTTTTTATTTGTATTTTTTATTATTTTTTGTTATTAGATATAATATGCTCGTGCATGTTACAAAATAACTAGTTATTAACGGTAAATACTCACGAATGACTCGAAAAGCATTAACGATTTTGAGGATATTTTTGTACATAATTTTAATTTATTGAAAATTAATGTTTTTTGTTAGGTACCTAGGTATGAAATTATAAGGTTTAATATTTTTAAATGACAAAATACATTTTGAATTGCATTTTCTAAGAATTTTGTTTGATACAAATCGAATTTCGACTGAGTTAATTGCTATTATAATAGTATTCAAAATTTAGATAAGTAAAGCAGTAGAGCAATATTTTGATGGATAACCTCTGTACCACTAGTTAAAATTTTGATTTTATATGATTATATCGATTTTGCATTCCTAGAAAAATGATTTCAAAAACGTTGATACTTTCAAAATAATATATAGTATGATAACTATTCCAAAGATCATTCTCCTATAAATAAAACTATATTTTGCACAACGTTTTTAATATCGTCCATTTTGAATGTACTTATCTCATAGATTTTTTTGAAATTGAATACTAATTTTTTTTTTAATATACCTAGGTCTTTTACATTTAAAAAGAAACGATATTACTGTCTGATTAGTTCACATACACGATGTTACCTTCTTCTATAGAGCAGTGGTTCCCCTAGTGCACGATTTTACAATATTTTCGTATCGAAGGAACATTATAATTAGTAATTACAATATTATTTCTAAATCGAATTTTGTCGAGAGGAATTGCTTATCGCAAACGTTATACGCAATGCAATTTGACATTTTTGTTTTGATTCAATTACAAGTTTGCGATCCTAAAGTTTATTATAGTTAATGTATTCATGTTACGTGTCACATTTATGAAGTCCGTATCCAAACGATTGATATAAATTATTTTTATTTGGAGGGTTTGAAATATTACAGATCAATTCTTATCAACTATGATGAACGAAAAAAAAGAAACGTTTCAATGACCTTTATAGCTTATTGCGTGTGTAGTGGTCGTAGCCCATTAATATCATCGTTTATGATTTCATATAAATGTTTCTATATACTATTATTGATTTTATATTGAATACGTAAATACGTAGTATAAAACTATTAAAAAAACTATCTGCATTAGTCTGCTATAACCCTTGAGTATATTATATTGTACAATATACATTTTTCATATACCTAATGATAAAATTAAATAGGGTATCGATAGTAATTTCTATGTTATTCAACTTATAGTAGGCAGTGACGTAGCCAGGGAGGGTTTGAGTATCTACCCCTCTCCACATTATCTTTCCTTTTCTAACAAATCGATTATTTATATACGAAAACTGTAAAAACTAAGTTCAAACGTTAGTGCCACTGATAATAGGTTCATGATAATGAGCTTGGAAGGTATTATTGTGGCTGTAGCGATTTGAACATTTTGGAAATTTATATAAATCTATAAATATTTATAATTTGTCAAATCACTTTTAAGGATTACCTATTATAGTTAAACTTTAAACACTTAAATAACTGAGAATTTGTTCGTTTGAGTTTTGGATAAGGTAAATTTAATTAAGTACCTACACATAAACATTTTCAAAATAATAACCTTCAAATAGTTTATAGTAAAATGGAGGGTTGTCATATGAAATACAGAAGTTGGTATCACCCCAGGACACTCTTCTAAGTGTTCAAGAACCCAGTAAAAATCTTAGGAATGCGTAAAATATGGTCTTTGAGTATATTTCAAAATTCCATAACCAGAATATTTGAATAAATGAATTATCAAATTAAAATGAGCATTGGGCATACTTAATGAATCACCCAGTACAAGTATATACTGAGGACAATATTTGTCAAACCAACAAAACAGTTTATTTCGAAATAGTACCCCGGACTACTCATATACTGTGTAAATGCTCTTAATCGACTAGTGGAATATTATTTAATTCATCAGGTCTTAAGCATGCCAAATACATGCATGTATTGTATGTTTCGCAAGAAATTTTGTGTTCTGGGGCGCAAAATAATGCACTAGAAAATAACGAGCACGGCGTCAAACCCAAAGCCGCCGCAAATGAAACTCTTAAACATGTCGTCGAAAAATAAAAATAAAAAAAGGTACCATTACTGCTACGGTGTACAGCTGTTTATTGATCATTATATTAATATGATATTGGAAAAATAGTATTGTATAATAATATTCTATAGGAATATCATCAACTTTCAAATGTTTATACAATATTACACTGACACGAAATCGATATCCATAATATAATATTTACCAACAATAATAATTTGTTATATACAACACAAAATATTATTATTAATATGTCGTGTAGTACACGCGTGATAGCCATATTTAGTAAATGCGTGCACTTCAACTTCGCGTATTCGTTATTTTTAAGTGGTCGGTCGTCAATTCGATGTCCACGTGATGTTAACACAAAACATTATCCATGACATGAAAATGGCATCGATATGTAGGTCGTAGGTACTTACCTCACTTTAATACGTTCAATTATTACGAGTTGATATCGAGTTACTGCGCGAAAGTGAACCACCCAAAAGAATAATGTAATATTTATAAACGTTTGTATCACATTTAGCTCGAGTCGATTCTATTAACAGTACAAACAATCATTATCGATTCAAACATTTGTTCAGTATTGCACATGATAAACAATACCACAGTCATACTAAAGCGTAGATAGTCATGTCGAAAAGGGCATTCTTGTCGTATGCGGTGTACCACACGTTTTCACGAGTCGTACATATGTGGCTAACCACTATTTTAAATTAGAACTTAATAATATTAATCATCGCGTTATATAATGTAATTATATTAGTTTAATGTTATATTACAGTATACTTTCATAAATGTACATTAATACATTTCAATTATTGAAAAAATTTTATCGTTTTATTCACTTGAATATTTTTAGATATTTATTATGTATTATCTTAACGTCTGGTAAAAAAACGTCAAATGTATCTTTACCGGCATTTTTTAGACGCCAACATCATTCAACAATAATGTGGCAAATCTTGTAAAATTCCGTAAATTGTTTTGACAATTCGTAACATCAGCGATCCCCGTATTTTAATTTTCTATTCGTTGCATGTATGTGCATCGTTCAACAGATTCACGACATCCAACACTTACTTACCACAGTCAATGTCTTTTAAACAAACCCTTCATTTAATGATTTTTGGTTCCAAATTTAATTTCTCTTTCAATAACCTCATAATATTATAATGTTTGCCTATCCCTTTTTTTCACTACAAAATACCATGCCTCAATCAGCTAGTGGTTGTCAAATGATTTAGTCATTGGGAGATGTGGCTGATTTTTCGACATGATCTTTTCGATCATTAAAAATATAATTGATGATTATAAGATCAGAAATATTGAAAAAAGGTTAGGTATTGGGCCGTGTTTGGAAGGAACGGATTCTTAGAACGAATTTCTTTTTATAAAAAAAGAATGAGTTCTTTTTTTAAGGAAAAATAACAAAATTTTTCGTTTCTTTTTAGTTCCAATAATTTACACAGATATGTAAATAATTGAAATTAAGGTATATTTTTTTAATGTGTATAATCAGTAGCGTAGACATGATTTCTGAAAGTGGTGGGGATCAAAAAAACAAACGACATAGGAGGGTAGTATTGAAAAATCCCCCCACCTTTTCAAAATTTTTATTAAGGTAATTAAAAGCCAATGGGGGGGGGAATCTGTTCCCCCACGTCCCACTTGTCTACGCCACTGTGTATAATGTATATTGCCAATTAGTGATCGTTATCGAGGATCGACATTAATCGTTACTCATTAGTCATTAGTCACTTTATTAATATTTCTCATAAGTTATAAGTTAAAATTTATATAGAAATGATACTTATTAGTATATAAAATATAATTATTTATAACAATAAACGATAAGACAGTCAACATACGTCGGCCAACAGTTTAATTTTAAAGAAAATCTCAAAAAAGAATTATAAAATATGTACTTGTAGAATGTAGCCCGATGTAGGTATATATTATAATTAAATACTAAAGAAGTATGTATATTAAAAAATAAAACGTTAATGATTAAATAAAAATTTATATTTTATTTGGAACTAAAAGTCCTCATTTTCCAAAGGAATGACAAAGGAACGAATTATTATTTTTTAAAAACAAGGAACGGAACGAATTCCTTTTTATAAGGAACTTTCCAAACACTGTTATTGGGGACCTAAACCCCTCACCCCTTCTAGTTTGACCACCACTGACCTCATTAACTTACACCACTATCGTATTTTTAACACCTACACGAGAAACCCATAAACTAGTAAATTATTATTTTTAATTTCTATTGTTGAAATCATAATCTTCCACATTAGTTAAATATTCAATACACATGTTTTAAATCGATTTAATTTTTTTTCCGTAAACTTTTCATCGAATTGTGTGCTGTACAAATAAATATGTATCGAATTGCTAAGCATCACAATGGAAATTTTTTTCAGCATAATGTTATACTATAATAATGGTAATAATAGCATGCAATTTGTGTACATATTTTATGAGGAAAAATTAAATTAAATAAATATTTTAATAAATTAAAACATTTATGAACGAAAAATACACTAATTGTACTATTTTTTTTTTTTTTACAGCTTGGAGATTTATCAAATCCAGAATTACGGATACTCACCGATCATTTGGACATGATCAAATATAGTGGTAAACTAAAAAATCGAATGTATATAAATAATATTTACTGTCGTTATCATCAATAGTATAATAAATTAGATTTTAACAATCTCAAAAAATCCGACCACACATTTTGCGAGTTTAGAGCGTAGGTTTGATAATTATAAGAAGTACAATATATCCAATTGTTTGATATTAATATTTAATAGAGATTGATTTTTTTGCCTTTCACCGAACATACGTAGCTAGTTATATTGTTGTGAACGATAAAAATAATACAGACTCATAATAATATTACCTTTAGCGATAAAATATTATACTTTCCATGGTTTCTTTGTTATAAATTGTATTATTATACGTATTCTTATAATATAATATCAATAGTCGGTCAAAATGTCCATGGACACAATATCCAAACCAAAATATTCAAGGCACAACCAGGATTTATTTCCAGTGGTCAGAGGAAGATGGGGGGTCTTGAGTATGAAAAAATTCCATCTCGGTCGGTGTTTGACGGCCATGAATGACCATAAATGGGTAAGGTTAAATTTGGCTTAAGAGTAATAATTTTCAAACTACAAATTCAATTGATTAGCTTTTATTTATATATAGCATATTATAATTTATAATATTCATGCATATTGGAAAAAAAGTTAGGCAGTTCATATTAACTATTTAAGTAAACTTTATACGTTACAACTATGCGTCTATTTCAAAATTACTATTCAAATTTGAAATTATACAAGTATACAACTATACGTATATGACGTAGAACTCGTAAAAAAAACCATACAAATCATACCCACTGATGTCAACCTCAGTTGTAATAACACTTATACCTACTCGCATCGAGGAACTTGACCGTGTAAGGCTTAATAAGGGTACTTGAAAATAATCAAATATTCACGCGACGGTATTTACCCGCCCTTGACGCGTGAACCCGATTACACGCTTTGTAAGTATTATTATTGTGTCTGCACTTAGGTGACGAAGTTCCTGTGAAACGATTGTCAGTCGCCGATCTGTTGCCCGCCACCCATTACTACATGACGTATGACGGCTCTACCACGGTTCCCGCGTGTCACGAAACCGTTACCTGGTTAATACTAAACAAACCAATCTACATCACTAAACAACAAGTGAGTACTACCATACAGTTTATTAGTTTTACATACAATTTGGATGAATACACACCTGATAATGTTTTCATTAAAATTAATCTTTGTATGTTATTAAGGATGTATCCTAACAAGTATTAATGTATATAAGCTATGTTATAAGTAGTTATATAATGACTTTTAGCAAATACATAAATTAGACGAATATATTATTATTAATATTTTCTAATCAGCTTAGAATAAAATCATTTTTTAACTATATTAATTGTAAATGTAGTGAATATGAACCTTTAAAATTTAAAGTTGTATATAATTTAAAAATGTTTCTACATATTTTTTTTTATTAGTTAACCCACGGCAACTTAGGCCATTGGGTGGTTTTTAAACTGTGGGGGAGGGTACTGTAAGGTGTAAACACGTGTATGTTGTTTTTGGCAGATTTTTCAAGTGTGCACCCGTAAGTATCTGCCATGCCCGGGTGGGGGATGGCGGCACTTGTTCTCCGGACACCGTGACTTACCCGAAGAAAATTGCCGCCCGCGGTCGAGGTATCGAACCAGCGCCGGTTTCTTCTTTATTGAACATTATACGTACGAATGTACGATATAAACGACGTACCTAAATTACATGAACTGAAACCGAACCTAAAAGAACCGGTTCTGGAACCGGAACCTTTAAAATATTAAGAACTGGAACCGGAACCAAAACCTTTAATTTAATAAGTAAAGTATCGGAACCGAATCGGGATTTTTAAATTAAATAAGTTCTTTTTGGTTCAAAAATAAAATAATTTGTATTACTGTTTTGTGTATAAACTATGTATGATCATATGAATTTTCTAATATTTTTCATACTATTGATTAAACCCACATTCCGGATAGGTATTTAAAATTATTATACTTTTCAGTACCAAATTATCTGGAACCAGTACTGAATTTTTTTGGAACCAAACTGAAACCGTTATTTTATTTTTGGAGGACCACTACCGAAACCGATTCCGATAAATTCAAAAGGTTCCAGTCCCTATTATATTAATATTAAAAAAAAATATATTATTTATTCAGTTCCTAGGACTATGCGTTTTTCCATATTATACTACAGTACAACTATATTATCATACAATTAATGTTCTATACAACTTATCTTAACTACTAACTTAATAACCATTTGTGCAACTACAAGTATTATTCATTGTATATTAATTGTTAGAATTTTAAAAGCATACTTAGTGGAATAATACAAAGTATTTATATGCAACGCTTTCATCATACTTTAAGACCATACAATTTTCGACTATTATTACTATAGTCTTTAAAACAATGATATGGACGACCATAAAGCGTACAGTTTTTAAGCTTATAATTATTTCTAAATTAACCGACTTAACCATAATATATTGTGAGTGTGGCACAACTCCGGTAAATGAGTGGGTCATCAGATGTGGACAGGACCGTCTGTAATATAGAGGCAAAAAACACAAAAAAAAACAACAATAATATTTAAACTGTGCAATACAAATGTGTGAAGTAGAGATGGGCCGAACTGTTTGAAGTTGGAATAATTATACCAAACTTAAGTGTTTTTAAAAAAACCAAATCTAACTTAAACAAAAAGTTGAGATCGAAATTCTATAATAAATCCGAACTACAAAAAGAAAATTCGAGCACTTCAACCGTTTCAAACTTAAAATGTTTCCGATGTTGAATTAAATTATGATAGAAATTACGAACCCATCTACCAACACTCTACCGACCGAACAAGAGATTAATTATATTCCAATATGCCCGCTATGGCGCTATTACATAATATGTTTGGCACAGGGCAAGCCAAATAAAAATAATTTAAACGGGGAAACGTCAAAAAAAACTGCCACCTGGGCTAGCAGTTTTTTTTTTTGCATGCACATGTCCTCCGCGAATTTCTAATTTTTTAAGACAGACGTCGTAAACTCAAACGGAGCCTTCCGTCGTGTGGAATGAAAATGTTAAGAAAACTACTTGACGTACCTGGTTTTCCAGGTAGCCCGTTTTCGGTTCGATTAAAAATGTTGACATCTCCAAGTATACGTGAAATTATTAAGGCGGATCACCTTCGGAAAGCTCAGATTACGAGGCGAGGGTGTAAAAAACGCTTCGGACGACGAAGAGTAAACACGTCAACTACAACCTGCGGTTCGGTCGAGTGGTTCACATCTAGTAAAAGCTAATACATGACAACAAATTACGCATGGGACGACGACGACATTAATGTAAAACCACATAGGAGGGTACTTGTACCGATAGTAATTCGAGTGTAGAGGGTGTTTGACGACGAAATAAGAGCAATTTGCACGATTTGCATGATAATAATAATATTGTATTTCCACCTGGACAGCAAATGCAATCCCGCGCGGTTAAAGCGATGTTGTTTTTGTTGATACCGCGTGCGCGACAACCACTTACTATATACAATATCGATGCGTGATGTACAACAAATTGTATCCTCAATTTCCTAAGCTGGTCACTAGCAGTGTTGGGATTAGATAAATACTTTTTTATCTAGATAAAAAAAAGATACAATTATTTGTTAAATGGTTTTAAATTTAGGTATACCTATTTTAGTTGGGCACTAGGAACATAATAATAATAATAATATAAATAAAAATAATTACATTATTTATAAACCATAATCTTTGTTTGAGAATCTGTATAAATATTTAAAAATGCGTTTGTACAATTTCACGATTTTTATCAATAAAAAATGTATCTAGATGAATTTATTTAGATTAGTAAAAAATTATCTAAGATGAACTTTGAGATACCTTATAACTATTTATCTAGATAAAGTAAAAGAGACCAAATAATTATCTAGATAAGTCCGAACAACACTGGTCACTAGTCACTACTACGCCCAGTCGTACCTATTTATAATACAATGAAGTGCCATATTTCACTACAAAATGTATTATTTCATCGGTGCTCTAGGGCTGCAAAAATGCATTTCAATAGTAGATACACAGTTCGTGTCATGTATTAGATAATTCAAATGTGATACTTTTATTTTGTATTTTTTAACATTTCCTGATAATTTTTTTAAACAACTATTGTGCTAGCTTTTAATTTAAATAAGGAAATTCAAAACATTGGATCAAGAAATATTGTTTTCGTAATATTTGTTTTAATAGCTTTTAGGTATTGTTCATCCATACTAAAAAGTCAACGGCAAGAACGTTAATTTCGTTTCCCACACCAAAAGGTACGATAGGCGTTATTTGTAAATTATATATTTAACTATTATATACTCGTTATTTACATTGATCAGATGTAAGTGGGTATCGCTCTGCTGTACAGTAGTTGTCGAGCATGTCATTGTAATGTATGTTATATTATACGAGTGTTATATTTGAATC
Source organism: Sitobion miscanthi (assembly GCA_008086715.1). Lineage (NCBI taxonomy): Eukaryota > Metazoa > Arthropoda > Insecta > Hemiptera > Aphididae > Sitobion > Sitobion miscanthi. The sequence goes on from CM017803.1 coordinate 29,776,750, forward strand.
GAATGATAAATCATTGCATACTAAATACTGTTCTGAGTGGAGACGTCGTGTTCTCCTATAAATAATCAAATTCTATTGTTAAAAAAAAATAATTAAAAAATATTTAGCACATTTTCGGAATTTTAATGAATTTTGACAACATTTGATCTTTGAATGCATTTTAAAAATAATACCTATGAACCGTGCCTATGAATCTATAATATTTTTGAAATGATATTAAAACAACTAATGAGTAATGACTCTTACATTGTAAAAATTTACAAAATTCAAAAATTACTCGGGGCCATACGCATAGTTCAAAAAGAGTAAAAATATTTTTAAAATGTTACAGTGCATGGAAAATGCTTATAATGATTGTGAAAGGTTCAAGTAGGGTTATTAGTTTTTGAGTTACACCAAAAAAATAATATCGATTTTGTCAACAATAAGTAATGCGTAAAAATTCTTCGATCTCTCCCTCCCCCTACGATTTCTAAAAGTAACTCTTTCTTACTGGGAATTTACAGTTTTGACCACCAGAATGCACCAACTACATTCACTTTTCTATCATAAAAAATGCTGATTTAGAAAATCAGAGCATTTTTAGTACATAAATGTTGGAAATATTGGTGACAAAAAAAAATCATTCATAAATTTAAACACAGTACATTCAATTGCTACGCTACATTTTTCTATTACTATTTTAAATATCATAAAGCCAAACGTCGTTCTCTGTAGGCTTTGTACGATATTATTCACTATCATTGTTAACAAACAATTATTACATGTGCCTTTTTTGAAATAACAAATCGGTTTAACAACAATTTTTATTTCCTAATACGATGATTTATCAAATCGATTCTAGTATGTACTTACCACATATTAAACAAAATGATTACGGTTTATGGTTTATAAAGTTTATGGTTACGGACTTTACAACACAATTACCATTGTTTAGCAAATATTTCCATAAAATTTAGTGCTGAAATACCTGAAATACGTAAATGTTTTACGCCTACTCCGTACTACCCGCATAGGTATATAATATAATATTATTATTATACATATCTGTACGGTATCCTGTGGTTACCGCGGTCGCGAGGGGACGTTTCCCAGTATTTTTTGTATAGGTGGTGAGAGGTGTAAAAGGTATTTGATTATGATAGTAATATAATGATAACAAATACATAATATTACACGTAGGTACGTATAAGTTTATGATTAACCTTCTGCAAATGGTACGTTACCAAACTACAGTTTTGTCGAATTGCAATGCTAATAATTATGAGGACGTCGCACCCACACGTGTTGTCTTCGTCTTACACACGGACGACATACCAAATTTTCGTTCGCCAATTTCAATAGTGTACTGTTAGCTTTGATATTAGAGTAAATTGACTTATTATCAAACTCTTAGGTAACAACATTATCTGTGGTTTCTTGTTGGTTTTCTACAATATTTTAATTTTTAAGTCAATTATAAGCATTTTCAAATATTAATGGTTTACCTATTTATAACTCGCTATCAAAAATTAAAATAACGTAGAAAACCAATGAGAGAACACAGATAATGCTGTTGGTTAAAAGTTTGATAATAAGTCTCTAATATCAAAACTGACCACAACCTATTGAAACTAGCGAACGAAAATTTGGTATGCCGCACGCGTGTAAGGCAACACATGTGGGTACGACGTCCTCTAGAGAACGAAACGTAGAAAAAAAATCGAAAAAGGGTAAATGATAATTTATTATAACGTACGTGGATGATGGGATGGACGCGTATAAATGTCGTGGGTCGATGGATTCCTAGAAATTATTATTTTCCCGAATTATATTTAAACACTTCGCCACGCCACTGACCGGAACCACGCAAACGCGGTTATAGTCCGAATTGTTTTTAGCACGCCATCGCACCCGAAAACTACCCCTAAGGCTTTAGCGGAAATCGTCGCACCCCGTCCGTCAGCCGTCGGGTGGCCAGTCTGCCGGTGGTAGGACGCGAATAATATTTAGTCGTTATCTATCTAGCCGTAATAAATATTATATATTTTTAATAAACATTATAATAATACCTATATTATATTATGTTAATGCGACGATAATATATTAAATTATTATTATTATTATTATATCATTATTATCATGTCATTATACCTGTACCTACATATCGTACACTATCTGCGAGTGGCGCCCGCGATCGTAAAAACCCGCCGACCGGACGCGCGGTCGTGTCCAAAGCTCATTTCGCATATTTCACATAGTATTATAATATTATTATTATTATTATTATTATTTATACGGTCGCGGCGTGTTATTACAAAATATAATATAATATAATATGTTATACTGACGGTGTCAGCGCGGACCTTGTGTCTACATAATATTATAGGTAGATAGGTAGGTAAGTACTACGCACAAGATACAAAATGCTACAAATCATTCTTATATTATCTTATTATCTTTATTTTTTTATCTTCTTGTTCATAATATTATACGTTGCAAAGTAATAATTACTATGATCTATGTAGAGTTTCTATATATCTTCCATTATTATTATCACGATAATAATATTATTGTGATGTACACACGCAGCTAAGCGTTTTTATTTATCGCATCCGACTGTCCGACGTTACGAGTATTATAGTTAGGGGTGTACTACAAATTGACTAACCGGGCATGCACGACCCCACCTTTTCCTTTTGATGATGAATTTATTCAAATTATGATTTTTGACATTTTTAAGCAGGTACAAGTCTTAAAGACAATATTCTCAAATGTTTGCATTCTATATTTTATGATTTGCCCTGATGTGACGCAAACTTTTGTGTTTCAATAAATTTAGAATCATATATTTTTTACTCAAAGTCATTAAGCAACTGATTTAAAAAAAATATATGGTATTTATAAATTGAAATTCAAACCATTAGTTTCTGAATTATTAAACATTATGTTCCCACATCATTTTGTACCTATAATACGTAAACTCTGTCCAGTGAAAAAACACTTCTATTCTGAGCATCCTCACACGACTCCCTGTCACCAACACTGGTACCACTGAGAGTGTCACTTGGAGATGAGCAGAAGAACCTGATTTCCTTGGCATGTTCACTCGCTAGTCAGGGTATACATGATAATAAGTTTAAAGATATGGAGACTCTGACCATTAGAAAATTATAGATTAATATCGATAAACAAGCAATTTCTAATCTGTAAATATTGTCCAAGTATAATAAGTACTATATGGATTAAATATTACATATTCTGCTTTAAATCAGGGCTTGGAACCTTTATGATTTTTTCGGTTTTGGTTCCAATTCGGTTCTTCAAAAAAATAAAAATTCGGTTCCGGTTCTTAAAATTACAGAATTAAGGTTTCGGTTCTGGCACCGGTAAATGCCGGTATTTAGAGGTATATTTTTTTTTTCAAAAAGTAAAAAAGAACCAAGTATAAACTTCATACATATACTAATAATTATCTAAAATGATAAAATCAAATTATAGTCGACTTATTGGGTTAAAACTTAAAGGATTTAGTAAGTTTACTATTTCGTTATAAATACATCAAAAACAAATTTTAAAAAATAGGGTTGACTCATGTAAGAAGTGGAAGTCAGTACTCAGTACATCGTATAATTTGATACAATCATGAATCAAACACTTAATGCTCTCTGTAAAAAGAAGTTTTATTTAATTAATTCCCTAGAATTTTGTATGAAATGCATGTGGTCAAGCCTAACTTACTCTGTAGCTGTGGCCTGTGGGTTGGTGGCCTTAGGAGTTGTAAAATTCAGCTTGAACTACTAACATTTATATTAGAAATTGTACAATAGGTATGTAAAGATTTTTTTTCTATAAAAATCATATTTTGTGTAAATAGGTACTTAATTTAATACTTAACTGATAATTTTTAGTATAAATTAAAATGACAAAATTATTAAATTGTTTTGATTAGTTGACTTTTTCTTATTTCCTCTTTTAAATTTCAAAATCTGAATTCATTTTTGATAATTTTCTGTCTAATTTAATATGAGACCATCAAAGGTATATAGTATAATAAGAGACTAAAATAAAATTTATTTAACTTTTAAATTTTAATCTAGACTAGACATTAAAAAATATAGTATTTTTGATGATTTAAAAGACAAAATGTATAAACTTATTTTTCATGTAAAATTCAATATAATAAAAAAATATAGCAACCTTATAAACAATTGAATTCTGAATTTAAAAAACAGGTTGACTGATCATATTATAAAAATGCAATTTGTATGACTTATGTCAACAACCAACAATTAATTACTAGATAAAAGCAGTCTGTGCTCAACATTACACCATAATCACATTAATAAAATTGATTGGTTGTTACTTGTTTTTGTATGATAGGTACTACGATAGACTATTTTTATTGGTGAACACTGCCAAATAACGATTATCGAATAATTCAATAAAAATAACGATATTTCAATAGTGGACTTTATTATTCGATAACTTATAATAAGTATAAACGAACATTGCGAATTGGGATACTAAAAATTATTCGTTATCACCCGTTTGTCCTATCTTATTATTATATAAGAAATTGTTCAGAAATTATATTTAATATTATTGTTCTATGTTAATATGTATAATATGTATACCATTTAACCATTATTATATGTAATTTATACGGGTGTGTATTTTGATCGTTTTAATAATCTTTTATTAGACATCATTCATCAACATTACCAGACATAGTCATCCAAAACTATTTATAAATTAGGAAATATAAGGAAATAATCATAACGGCATGCTTTACAAACCAACGGGTTACAATATTTATTATATTTATTTTGATAAACGCACATATTTTTATATTATCCTGGAATTGTTAGATAATGGAAATATACAATTATAAATACGCGTACACATTTACAACCAGATTGTATGAATCAACTATTATTTAATATGTATTACCCGCCTAAATATATTAAATAATTAAATAAAACTAGAACCGAAAAAAACCGAAATAAACCGAAAAATTCTCTTCCGACAAATATTAGTTCCGGTTCTGGTATAGGTACCTAAGAAAATCAAAAAAGGGTTTCGGTAAGGTTCCGGTTCTAATATTTTCAATAGGTTCCGGTTAAAATACCGGTATATTTAATTTCGGTTCCAAGCCCTGCTTTAAATATCTAATTTTGTAAAATCATTACTAAGTTGTTGTATCCTTTAATGCATAATGGTTTAATAGCTCAGAAACTATTCGTTCGAATTTTAATTGAGACGCTTCAATTTTTTTTAAAAAAAACAGAAGATGTATCACCACAGGACTTTTTAAATAGCTTAAACTTTTTAAGTATGTGAAAATATGATTTTTAAGTATACTAAAAATTCCTATTCAACAAATCAGAATTTGTATAAATGCATTTTTAAAGAATACAAGGGATGAGCATACACAATGAATCACTTTTTATACAACACACCACATCAGGGACTGGAACCTTGATGATTTTACGGTTCCGGTTCCTGTCTGGTTCCCAGAAAAACTAAAATTTAGATTTCGGTTTTTAAAAAATAAAAATTTGTTACCTGTTTTGGTTTTATATACTTTTGTAAAAAAAACTGTAAAGTAAAAGTATCGGTTCCGGCGAGGTTCCGATATTAAAATTAATTTAAATAAGGGTTTCGGTTCCCAATATCTAAAGGGTTCCAGTTCCAAAACCGGTTCTTTTCGGTAAGGTTCCAGTCCCTGCATCACATCATTCTCGTATCAACTATCAATATATTATACACAAACAAAACGGTTTCAACGGAATTCCGTCGAACCTTGCCGATTATTCATATAAAATTATATTATATAACCGTAGAAGTTAAATAAAATTTTAAAAAAATAATAATAATAATTAAGAATTACCTTTGCTCAACTCAGAATAAAAAAGAGGATTTGGTCCGAAGAATTTTTATGCACAGACCTATAAAAAAGATTGACAAAAAAATAACTTCTCAAACCAGATGTATTTAATGTAGGTATATAAGCACTGCTTGACTTATGGAACCGTAAGTGAAAAAAGGTCAAGTGATGATAATCGATCAAAAAAGGCCAGTAACAGATCGTTAAAAAAAGAATTTTTTGTAGCCTAAACTTCACTTTTTCAACATAAAAAACTCTATAAAATACCCAACAAATTATGTATAACATTATTTGATAGCACACACAAATAATAATTAATCGATTGTTATAGATATTAAATATTTTATATCTATATAACTTGGAATTTATAATATATTATTTAAATATATAAATTAAAATGTATAATAATAGGTAGGTAGTTCATACATTGTACATATTACATACATATAGTTAATAATAATAATAATAATTATTATTATTATATCATTATTTCCACCTAGTTTAGACGTGCCCATATTCAATACTTTTTTTAAGACCACGCCACTGATATTACAGCACATAACCAAACCTGAAACTTCCGAAAGAATTCAATTGTAACCAGCATTATATATATTTTTTATGCCTCTGAGGGCAAGCTCGTTATTTTTCCCCCCGTAAAAACCCTTTTGGGACAATATCATTATATATATATATGTATATATCAATATATAAATTTACATCGATATCGATATCGTATTCTAACATTTTTCCAGAAAACTAAAGTGTTGGATAATGCAAATTATAACAATACAACATCAGCTACAGTGTACCTTACTACCTCCGAAAACATTTGATGTCCTGACCAATTGCGTCAACCCTACACATTGTACTAAACCCGCATTATCTTACATGCAGAAAAATACATAAATAAGGTGGTGATTCACCAAGCATGCTCCGCCTATATTTTAATTTAATAATTACCAATTTAACCTTCTCCAAATTCTGGTTTTTGGAATTTTTAAACACATTTAAAAATTATATTTTCAAATTCTTAAAATTTTCACTGTTCTACGTCTTATGAGGAATGGCCTATGGTGATACAAACTCCTGTTTTTCAAATGAGAACCTCTATTTTTATTGTAATTTATTAAGTGGACATTTTTTTTTAATGTTGATGTTTATAATGCAAAATTCAAATTAATAGTTTTTCAGTTACCTAGTAAAATGTTTATACTTAGGATTGAAGTCTTTGAAAATGGTTTAACAAAAATATAAAACATATATTATTAGGTCTATTGTTTATTATACTTGGAACAATTGTTTTAGATTAAAATGTTGATAGATTAATATTAATTACTAATTTTTTCCAACCATCACATATCTTTCAGATTTTCCAAAGCCACTATCATGGATCTATTATCTTTAGCACACAAACTTAAATAACTCAAAAACAACTCGTTTTGATATTGATACGCCAATACACACGGTTTAATTATCTGCAAAATAATTATTTACAGTTGAAAGAGTTCTCATTTGATAAACAAAGAAATGTAACTCCACATAACATTCCCTCCTGAAGTTGTACCTACAAAAAAATGTCAAGAATTCAAAAATATTATAGTCCTTAAGTATATTTAAAAATCAGATTTTTCAAAAACTGCAATATTGAAGAGAAAATAGAGATGAGCATGCCTGCATGTATGGTGAATTACTCCATATAATATATTGTTGATGTTGATATCGCGTTCAGTTCAGTTTTGACTAAAATGAAACAGTTACTTTCTTTCAGCACTCAATGATCATTAAAAAAAAAATATCTACTAAAAGATCGACGCACCTCCGATCTCTCCACTATTCTGAGCCCGGGATATTAAAGATAACATACACGTGTGCGCACACTGTAAGATGATTTAAATATATAAGTACATTATATATATGGAAATTGGGTGCTCAAATATATGTTGGGGGAGGAGGGGGTGCATAGTCAAATCACACTTTTTATTGTGACTTCACAGGACTGTGACATGTTATAATATTGTGTGTTGACTAAACTTCTGGGGAGAGGGCTACACTATTCCCACTGGTGAGGCTATACAGCTAACTAATAATCCAAGTCGGTGTAAGTCACGATTTCGGTAGACGTCGACGATCGTTTGTCATGATCTCGTATATACGGCAGCCACCGCCTCCACCGCATAGGTGTTGATGATAGTTCTCATAAAATATATTTCGAGAAAAAAAATTACAAAACAAAAAACAAATGATCGCACCTCGGGGAAATATAACGCTCGCGTGCACATATACACACACATACACAAAGTCACGAAGTAATCGACTGAATACGAATACGGTAGGCGACACCGACAATGGGCACTTCGCCGCAGCTGAAACGGGACAAAAAAACCAACACCTCGTTCGAGATATCAAATGCAATTTTCAAGTCAGTCGGTAAACTTTCGACACCTCAGGTACTGCGTATTAAAATATTTCAGTCACACAGTCGACCGATCCGACAAACGCCATTTTTAAATATTTTGGACGGATTATATTAATTGATCACTGTATGAATATTATCGAAACAACCGACGGGTCGTGTTATGCCTACTGATGTAGTAAAATTTTTTGCACGCATTATTTGCACCATTTAAAGTCAATCAATTGCATATATTGGGTTTGGATTAGGTACTTTATAACTAAATTATCAATAAACGCATCACCGAGTTATGCATACCTATGTATACATTATTTAAACATGGTAGTATAATAAGTAGAAAAGTTTTTTATTGGACTATTATTATTATTAATCCATACATATAGGTACCTATTAACTTGCTTCTTTAAAAAAAAATAATTCCTTGGTATATTATATTTAATAAAAACAAATTACCTACTATAATATTAGTTTGTAATATTGTAATAATTGTGTATAAACTCTTCTCGCGATTAAAAAATTTAAAAAGTTTTAGTGTAGCGAAAAAACACAAATTCATTATTAAAAAAGTATTTTCACCAGGAGATGCTTTTACATTAGCTGTGTTCCGTTGTAGGTCTTAATCCGAGCCTGACGACCAACATATTATTCTCTGTTGCCTGAGCCCTAAAAATTACATTATCAGTTTTGTAGAAAAAAACAATTGAACAAATTTCTGTTTTCAATAATATCCTATTTAGACTTTTGTACACTTTGGAATTGACTCGACCTCGATGGATCGACTTCGATTTAATATTAATTTACATTTTTGATCTGAAACTATTCTAGTATTTTTTGCGTCACGTATAATATCAAAAGAACTTTAAATTAAATACAAAAAATTGAATTCGTTCTCACATTCTTACACGTACTCGTCGAATCACATATAAAGTAAAAATCTACCCAGTAAGAATTTATAGGAATTATTATCTTTTTGGGTTTTATTTAGATTCAGAGACGGCTTTTACAATATATTCTTAGTTTCAACCTATGAAACAATATATTTTAAAATGCGCAACTTGTAAAATATTTAAATTTTCATCTGGTAAATAAAAAAAAATTGTCTATAACTTAAAACGACTATGCAATAAACTCTGTTCTATACCTCTTTAATTTTACTTAATTGGTATCATTGAAAATCGTAAAGTAACCTTTTCTTAAAGGGTTCAATACTACTAAATTTAGAAACAATATTTATATATTTCAACTTTCTGTAATCATATTTTTGAAATACCACAAAATAACTAAAATCATTTGAGGAAATTTCAATATTTTCGATTCTTTTATATCTGCTGTCATAAGAGATCACTTTTTAGGAACCTTGTCTCATTTAATGTTCAAGCAATTCGATCTAGAAATAAAAAATACAAAAACAAAACAATTCGAAAAGAAGCAAAGTGTTTTTAAAATGATATCTTGGATGGAAGGTGCGTTATTATAATATAAATATTTAATTGAAATCCCAAGTTTTTATATTTCTTACGATATGAATTAATCCCAGATGAAGGGGGAATAAAGGATGTAGACCATGTCCCCTGGAACACAAAATTTGAAATATTTTTAGAGGCCCCTAAATTGTCGCCAATTTATAATATCGTAATTATGACTTATTAATGAATATCGTGCGTAAATGAAAATACATAATAATTTCTGATCTTTTTGTATTTATAACAAAACTATATGAATTCCGATGTAGCATAAAATTAATATCTATAACGAAAAATAAGAAGAAAACATTTAAAACGGAATTATAAATTATTATATTTCTATTATATATGAAAATATGTAAATAGTTTTATCAAAAACGAGGTAGTTCAATTTAAAATTTGAAACAACAAATTCAGAACGAGCAGTACACAAGAAAACCTAACTGGACTCGTAATATTTGAGGCAGACAAATTTTTTTTATCTATACAGTGAATAATTTTAGACCATAAAATATATTTACCATTAATATGATCAAAAAATTTGCTTCCGTAAAAGCTAGAAAAAAATTTTGAAAATTGAATGTTTTTCTATGAGCTATATTATATTTTAATGTTTAATGATAGTAAAAATAAGTAATTGCAGACAACTACTTGTTTAATTCATTATTCAAGGTCTTTACTAAATTAGGGGCTTCAAAAATCATAATTCGGCTTGCCTTTAGTATTGTAAATAGCAATTTCCGTCACAGCGTTCACAACTATACATGCTCCGTAACAATTACGTTAAGACAAATTATTACAATAGCATAGGCCCCGGTGACATTGTTACCTTTTGATTCTGAACAAATCGTTTTAATTATGTTCAGCGGTAAGAACACGAAATAGTTGAATATGACCACCAAACAGATTTCCAAGCTCGGATTTCGAGAGTATAAACCACCGATCTACGACTATTTATTCAAATTATTTATAAATATTGTGGTGTGCGTTTTAATATAATATTATTCGTAAATCGCGACTCACGCGAGTAGTGCCTGCAAGAAATAAGTCATACTTTAAAAACACAGTTTTTAATTAGTTCGGATAAGTCGTAAAATGTTATAAATTATATTATTATAGATTGCTAGTTTGTACATATTTTGAAAGTTAGAGCTAATTATCGAGTTTTGCTAACAAAAAAAAAAATTAAAACCGTTTTTGTTCACATATTATATTATACAAACAAATAAAAGAGCAGAAAAAAACTTTAATTTAAAAAATATTTTTGTAATCGAAAAACTTGTTAACTTAAAACATATGCTGTGTGTGTGTGTGTGTGTTCTTCTATGCGTAGAAAATTCTGTGAACAACTATATGGAACTCAAACGATTACTATGCTTAGACCATGTTATTAAAACTCTCATATGCATTTTATTACAGTCAAATGGTTTTTAGGGACGAAAATAAAGCTCAACTAATGTATGTATACAGTGTATGCAAACATAAATATATTTTGCACAAGCTATATATTATACATGTTTAGAAAACGTCATTATTTAAGTTTAAACGATTCTACTGAACCATCGACTAAAATTTAAATTTCCGCGTTAAGAATGAAAAACACAAATCTCTAATATCATTGTTGTGAAAACACCCAGCATTATATGTTATAAACTAAATTATTATAAGTCATTTATTGATTATGGTTAATTGCACAGTATAAAATAATATAGCTTAGATATCGCGATATGCCGATATCTATCATGTCATTTTAATGTTCTCTATATTTTTTTTTGTGTACACGTTTTTTTCCCCGTCCAAAGTTTTAACGTTTTTAAATGGAAAATAAAAGAACGAAGTTACTGCAAAAATTGTTATGAAAGTGTGGTAAATATAAATCATACTTGTACAACTTCCGTCCAATCGCTATCATTTCGTTTGGCCATCGAGATAAATCAAAAGCGAAATTTCAATTAATTAGGCTTTATAGTATTCGTTGGTAAAAATGTCCAAGTCTCGAGAAGTAGGTAATAGGTATACCTAAATCATTTTTTGTAATGAAATAGAACATTAAGGTACCCTCTACGTTTATTAAATTACACTATTTTAAAGTAAATGTATTTACAAAACAGTTTCGCCACAGCTATCTGGAAGTTGGATAAAAATATAAAATACCATTATCTTTATTATCCCGATTAAATATTATTTATTAGTAAATTACAAAAAAAAAATCCTGTACACTCCGTACACGATTCTAATTAGACCAGTGATTAGACCAGTATTTTAAATTCCAAGCAGAGCGATCAATGTATTGGGTTTTTTAGATTCTGAGTGGAACGATGAATGTATTGATTTCACAATGATGTGTGATTTTATTTTTTTTTTGTTTGTCATCACCTTTTAGGACAGTAAAAATGCTTGGATTTTCTTCAACAGTAACTTCTCTGATAGGAGAGTGAATCTAGTTGGTACTTTGGGGGGTCAGTAGTTTTCAAAAGCGACGTGAAAAACAAAAGAAAAATTAAAGAAAAACGAGAATTTTTACGCAAAATCTGTTTCCGAGAAAATCGATTTTGGTTTTTGGTGTAACTCTAGAACAAATGACCGTAGGTACATGAAGTTTTCACTGGTTGTTTATAATTGCATTTCCTATACACTATAACATTTTCCAAATATTTTGACTTATTTTGAGCTGTTTACGGACATTGTCAGTTTCCATTTTTTTTAGTTTTTTTTTCTATAAATATCAATAAAATTTTATCTGTTGACTAAAAAAGCTTGAAAATTTAAGAGGGCTCCTAGGTTATTGTTTCAAAGGCAGATGAAAAAAATTAAAAATCCTTACTCACAGTTTTTATTTATAAGCATTTAAAGTTCAAATCTTGACAAAATACGGAAAAATAACGAAAATTAGCAAAATATTTTGAGTTGAGAATTTATAAAAATTTTTCTTTTTAAATCTAAGATTTGAAAATGTAATACAAGATTACCCATAAGTTTGTCTACCTTTATCAAAAAAAAATGCCTACAAGCATATCAAATTAAATTTTTATGAGCGTTTGAAATTCATATTTTTACAACATTTGATATTCACTCGATTTCTCATGTAATGATTTTCTTATTTTATTGTAATTAAAAAACGAATGACTGTAGATACTTGAAAATTTCACTGAATGTTTATATTAGCATTTTCTATACATGATAAAATTTTTTGAAAATAATTTGACTCTTTTTGAGCTGTTTACGGACATTGTCAGTTTTCAATTTTTTTAGTTTTTTTTTCTATAATATCAATAAAATTTTATCTGTTGACTAAAAAAGCTTGAAAATTTAAGAGGGCTCCTAGGTTATTGTTTCAAAGGCAGATGAAAAAAATTAAAAATCCTTACTCACAGTTTTTATTTATAAGCTTTTAAAGTTCAAATCTTGACAAAATACGAAAAAATAACGAAAATTAGCAAAATATTTTGAGTTGAGAATTTATAAAAATTTTTCTTTTTAAATCTAAGATTTGAAAATGTAATACAAGATTACCCATAAGTTTGTCTACCTTTATCAAAAAAAAATGCCTACAAGCATATCAAATTAAATTTTTATGAGCGTTTGAAATTCATATTTTTACAACATTTGATATTCACTCGATTTCTCATGTAATGATTTTCTTATTTTATTGTAATTAAAAAACGAATGACTGTAGATACTTGAAAATTTCACTGAATGTTTATATTAGCATTTTCTATACATGATAAAATTTTTTGAAAATAATTTGACTCTTTTTGAGCTGTTTACGGACATTGTCAGTTTTCAATTTTTTTAGTTTTTTTTTCTATAAATATCAATTAAATTTTATTTGTTGGGAAATAAAGCGTGAAAATTTAATACAAGGCTCCTGATATATTTTTATAATAGTAGTTGAAAAATATTAAAAATACATAAGCACAATTTTTTTTTATAAGTATTTAAAGTTCAAATTTCGACAAAATTTATAAAATTTATAATTTAATAATTATTTTGTAGCTAAAAATTTATAAAATGTTATGGATTGAAAATTTAAAATAAGGCTCCACGTAACCAGGTTATATATAAATTACTTTATGTACAATAATATCATCAAATATACTTAGTAACATTATAGTCTGACTGACCGTTTTCGCTCAGAATCGTTTTTCTTATACAATGATATTATATCATTGAATTAAAATTTAATACCATCCATTACAGTGACCCACTTGTAACCTACTGTACAGCAGAGCGACATCCACTTACCCACCTTTTATTTATTTACATTTCAAAACGAGTTAAATAAATATAAATGTTGGGTACAAAATTATTTTCGGGTAATACAAAAAAGTACGAAATTATGACTCATATTTTTGTTTGTTTCTATCGTTTCGGGTTCCAAGTTACTGTAAATATACAATTATTACTATCACACATATTTATTTAATATACATCAATATCTTACATATCATCAACATTTTATTGTCAAATTTTCTCGATAATTTGTGAATAAGGACGAATCTGTAATTTGGAAGTATAAACTCGTGTTTATTTATACATTTTTAGCAAATAACTTCTGCAAAACGCGGCCGTTTTATAAATTCCCAGTTCGTCCAAAAATTTAGAGTTTCGTTTCTAAGTATTTGAGAATATACAAATCAAACATTTAATAGCTCATTCCCTAAATTTTCACAAGAAATGAAGTTAGACGATTATTTCTAACTTTAATCGTGAAGAGATGTTTTGAATAATTACTAAGTCCAAGCACAGATTTGAAATTTATTAGTCACCCGTCTCTTGTATTAACCACTAAATAGGAAGTTAGATGCAGTGTTTCGTATTAAATTTACGTTTGCAAATAGATAGTTACAAATTGTACTCGAAATGTTGGCGATGTCAACGTTTTAAAATCTCAATGTTTCACAGCTAATTTAATTATTAGTTATAATTGAGATTGACTTACACATTTTTGATTTGCACTCCTATTACAACTAAAAATTGTGCACAGAGTTTTGGCATATCCTAGGGAATTAGACTAGTCTTGTCCAATTAACTTGTCATATGGTACTTCTAGATGCTACCCAAATTCCAATCTCCTATAGTTAATTGTTTGTCACCAAAATACTTATAGTACACAAACTTGTATTGGTTGTACAGAGATATCATTCATATCATACCCGTACATTTTTATTTTTGTATTATTTTAATTAACACCCACAAGGGTTATTGTACAGTAAGTTTCTTAATATAAACATACAGTTAAAACAATAATACAATATACTAGGGTACAATAGGAATACAATTAATGCACCGTATAGTGCAGTATTAAACATTTTGAATCTTTAAATTAAGCACAATTCCTTTTTAAAAATCCAAGTGTTTACCTTTAAGGCCTTGACATAAATGTATTTTATATGTGCATTGAAACTTAGGTAATTTGAAAAAATATTTTCTAAATCATGAACTTGATCCATCTGCATAATTATATCATTGCATATTTTATACATTATTGATTGACGACAATTTTCTAACCTTAGTCCCTGCTGTGTTTGGTGTGGTGAACATTACAAAATCAAGAGAGTGAAAATGCTCATAAGACTGAAAATATGTGACTTGTACGAGTTTAACTTATGGCCAATTATAAAAGATGATTAAAAATATGATATAATGTATTTGCACACATGGAATTGTAAAAAACAAGAAAAATCTTACTAATAAGTAATAATAATCAATGGTCCAAAATAGATCATTAATTGTCTTCAAACCTTCAACAAATTGCCCAAAGTGCCGTCAATTTTGATATAAATAAATTAAATTTCCCATCTCTAAATCAAAACAACTCTACTCATTCATAAAATTCAAATTCATCAACTCATTCAAACTTATCCTCAAAATTATTACCACTGCCATTGATAAATGAATTCTGAAAATGTACTTATACTCAGCTGAAAAAATTAACCACTCACCATGCTATCTTGGAGCTCGCTCATACCCTCTCATTTTAAGAATATCATAAAAAATATAACTGGACAACACGTACAGATGATGAAAAAACCAAAATTAACAGTAAAACCTATTTGTTCTTATATAATTTTTAAATTAAATTAGATGTTTATTGTCTCAATTGTGAGGCTTCTGCCTCAATTGTATTTTTAAATTAAATTCAATGTATGTATTACAAAATTGACTTAGCATTAAATTAACTATAGATTGTACATTTTTAAACTTCATGGACATTAAAATATACACCCATCATATTATAATAGCAGTCGTACAAAAAGTATTAAAACAGATTGTTAAAATTGTATGTGAAAAATGTTAGCTGATACTATCTGTCTGTCCTGTAATTTATAGTTTGAAGCGAAAATGGCTACAACAGAAAATTTGAATATTATTATTATTATTACGTATGTTTGATACGATGTGAATTCAGTCGTGTCGACCATCATGCAATATAATATCGAGGGCGCGGTTCGTGTGTGACATACCTAGCTGGTAGGTATAATATAAAAACATATTTACCGTACGCATAAAACTTGAGAGAGTTCATAAACAACCCAAAATACGTATTACTCGGGTTCAACCACTCGGGTGTTGTTAGACGCTCTATTTATACAAAAATATAACCATATACGCAGCAGAGTTAAAAACAAAAACATTGTACACACTATTATGAGTAAAAATTATTTTACGAGCAACAATTATATAACATTTTGAGACATTTTATATTATTAAAATTATGAGTTATAACCATCGTTGTGTTATGCGTTGGATTTCAAGTCATCGTATCAATAACATTATTATGTAAAAATATACAACGTGCGTTATTTACCATGATTATTCAGTAATGTTTGATATAACTACAGTGTTTGATTGTCAAAAACAATTTATTTAAGTTTCGATTGAAAAACCTGAGGGGCCCAACAATTATCTATACCTATCATCACCTTACGATCAAAATCAGTACCTACTTATTTTAGTTTTTAGTCTCTTTTTTGCTCATTCCAACTGAATAATGATCATTAAATTACCTATGCACATTTAAGTAGACAAAACATTTTTATACGCGAATAAAAATAATTAAAAGTATAGCTTTTCTTCACAATACAGCTTGATAGATTTGTATGCGTTTTATATTTTGACTTTGTATTTATGACGCATTCTATACGGCAGTTTTCAACATATTTTTAATGTATTATTCTGGATTTTAAATGTGTTCTGTAAGGATTTTTACTGTATTAAACTAACAGCCCTGTATATTAGTATATTAATACGCGTCTAACCACCCCAGATCCATCTACCCACCCAGAAATTTTGGTTGTTTGGTTGAGACGCAGGGCACAAAAAATCGTCACGTCACTCACTGTTGCCACCTTTAGATAGGAAAGTAATGAAGGTGATACTACAATTATAAGCACCAGTGCACGACATACACTAATACCAATACTAACGAGAGTTAGCTACGATCTATAAAATAATAAATGTTTACGGGAAGCACAAAGTTCGCCGAACAAGGATTAAAATCAAAAACAAGTACTTATATAATATTAAACTATAAAATATAAATTGAAATAACAGCATTCATTTCCATTTTGTATGGAAAATAATATTAACGTTAATTACCTCCAATAAATAACAATAATTTTTGGTTTGCTAATTGATTTTTTATAATATACATATATCCATATGTACTGGTACATAATGTTATTTTCATGTAAAACGTCTTCTACCGTAACATATATATAGGTACATAAAGTACGTACTGCCCAGGTACACACTAACCTATTCGCGGTATATGATCATCTTATAACTATCAAATATAGATCTTTTGAAATATAAACACATCAATTTTAGAAATATAATTGAAAAGTTTCCTCGTAATGTTTGATTGTATAGATAAACTTTCGTAGGAAAATTGGTTAATATATAGAGATGAAGGTCGTTTATCAGACATTTCAAACGGACTAAACGGACCGTGTTTTGATACCACTCGAGGGACTCACTCAATCAATTTGAACTTGCTTTTTGTTATACGTAATAAATCATTCGACTCGGAACGCCTAAACTTATTACTTACCTCGAGGGTATGGATGTGTTATTTGCAATATGATTTCATGTTGTATAGGTTTTACATTTGATGTATAATAATAAGTTCGACATGGCGTTCCGTCGGTGGTACCTAAATACGTTTTTCAGTCCTTCTTCGGTTGAATTGCTGTAATAACTGCAGCTATAGTCACGTGCCGTGGACGAGAAACAAAATACGACAAACACAGGTCGTGAGATAACGTCATGGGGTAAATGACGACCGAATGATTTATACCTGTATTATTATAACCACAAATGGTGACTACAACGAGCCTGGCTGAGCGTCTGGACAAATTTAAATGGCTGCAACCATTTTGATTCACTGACCATTTTCTTCAAAAAATAAATAAATAAATCTTTATCATTTTCCAATTTTCCCCAATGAGGAATTTATTTTTTTAGTAAAAATGGACTCACCCAAATAAATACATAAAAACAATAACATGTGTCTTACATATTGTAAAAATAATAAATAACAATATAAGAGACAACAATATACTGTCAGAAAAAAAGACCGACCAATGATAGAATCCCACCAGAAATTATTAATTAATTATGTTTATTTTAAATTGGTTAATTATTTAAGAGATCGCCGCACCAACGTTCAACTTTGAGCTGGGTTGTATGCCGGTAGTGTGCTGGTTGATAGATTTAAAATTATTGTGTTTGTGTGAGATTGTAATAGTCTTACATTGACATTTATATAAATATAATTTGACAGTCTAGTGTTAACAATACTTAGAACATTATTATTTATAAATCATATTTAAAATATTTTTTTTTATAAAAACAATGGTAATAAAATATTTGTACAAGATAAAATGTATCTTAAGCCTATGCCTATAGGGTTTATTTTGGGGGAAACTAATTTATTATTTTAACGCGACAAATGACAAAAGTATGATTTTTAACTGATTAGTCACTGCATATCATTGAAAAAACTTTAACTTGTTGTGTTATAGAAGAAACTTTATGAAAAAAATTAACTTGTTATGTAACTTGGTTAAAAGCGAATTAACTTTCATTTCTTAATTCATTAATTCTCAGCCATGCTGATAAGTAGGTAATGTGTATTTAATAAATGGCCAGCAGCATACATCAAGAGTGATTATAAGTACGTTATGATAATAGAATTAATAACGAGTTTTGTGATAAGCGAAAAGTTAGGCTTGCAAAAAATAAACAGACGACGACTACGCGTAGTACAAAATATTTGAGAGGATATCTAATCCACATATCCGTCTTATAAATGCACAACATATCGAATTTGTATGGACCCCTGTGAACATGGCAACGCAACATTAGCAGACATCGATTCAATCAATCTGACAAATTTGTTAGTGGATTGTTGGACATTGTTGGACAACTTACATCATTGGTTGGATATTACTTTCACTGGGGGGGGGGGGGGGGGCAATTTCCAATTTTGCGCTGCCGAGTTCACGCCAGCAGCGCAACTGTTTGTTGGGACATGTTTTTTTGTGTTATACTTGTTCGTCTCCATTTGTTGGACACTGTTGGAAAACATTCAGAATTTGTTGGACATTATTTTCATCAATTCCCAATTTTTCATTGCCAAGTTCACGCCAGCAGCGCAACTGTTTGTTGGAACATGTTTTTTGTGCCACACAGGTTCGTCCCCATTTGTTGGATACTGTTGGACAACTTTCAGAAATAAAAAAACATGTCCCAACAAAAACTAGTTGCACTGCTGGCGTGAACTTGGCAGCGCAACTAGAAATTTTTATTCCGGTGACAATAATGTCCAACAAATTCTGAAAGTTGTCCAATAATGTCCGAAAATTCACCAACAAATTTGTTGGATTGATGTCTGCTAATGTTGCGCTGCCAAGTTCACAAGGGTATTCGGTGATTCCAATTTAGTGTAGTAACCTTAAATAATAGAGTATATTATGAGAATTAACGGTAAAAACATAAACTATGTTCTGTTCTTTCGTTTTTTACAATATTATAATTTTTAAGAAAGTTCGAGAATTTAAGTAGAATAATTGTAATATTTCACTTAGGTACTTATCGTAACTTGCAGGAAAATTAAAATATCGTAAAATCTAGGTGTAACGGAAGTTAACACGCAGTTTCTTTCAAGTCTAATAAAATTCACTCTATGATCAAATGTTACTAAACAAAACTTCAGAAACTGCTAAACACACATTGGCTACGTCGTACGTTTGTAGGACAGATACAGCATCACCAGCGGGTGTGGGCGTCCTCTTAAGACCAAAATAATACGAATAATCGTAATAATATTCAAAAGCGCCGAAGAGAGGACTGCGGGGTTGTGTTATGCGCACACCCACACGCACACACACACAAGAAATAATAACGTGGCCCCGGGGCCGTATGCGGAAAACCAATCGCGAACGAAACGTATTTTTTATTATTATTATATTATTATTATTAAATTGCGTGCAATGCACATATGTTTCAGTTGTACAGTCTGCGGGGCCTGATGCAGGGCAGCAAGAAGAACCAAGGTATAGCGCCGCTGGGCAACAATTTCCGACCACCTCAACCGCTGCACAATCGGCTGGTGCGCACCAATATCGATTTCAACCTGAGAAAGGTAATATAATTTATACTACTTGCGCGATATATTTATAGTATTCTGATGATGTACCCACACACACACGCGTGCACGTACACGGGGGTGGGTAGGGGGTATAATCTCTTTGGTCTGTGTGTGCGGAAGGGGGTGGGGGTTATAAATCTTAATCGATTAAATTACAAACTGTTAGAGTTTATAGCTGATGGTTGGGTGGCGGGTGGAAGGTTGAACGCGTTCCACGTGTTTGGGTTATTCAAATTTCAAAGGCGCACGCACAATTTCAGTCAGCTTCCTGCAACGCCGCCCGCGTACCTGTGTATTATAATATAGCACATCCCGTAATAATATAATAAGCATCACATTATATTATTATTACTATTATTATACATTACACTCTCGCCGATGTTTTCTGCGTGACTTCCTGGCAAAACACTCACCCAGCTACGGTTTACGTCAAACAATTATTAGTTTGTACTTAACATATAATACTATACATTTGTATTTCTTTTCCCCGCGTAACTGCTGCAGCTCAGACTTAGATGTTTTAGATACGACCTATATAAAAATCTTTCTCATCACGACCACTATAATACGACATCGGCAGACGGCGGCCCAACAATTATATACCTGTATAATAATTCAGTGTTTCACAATATTTTTACTGTGGCCACCCTCTTTTTGAATTTCAAATTTTTAGCTACCCCTACATATATTTTTTTATATACCTACTCGCATAGATTATTATTAGTAATGAATATTACAAGTACTGTACATAAGAAACATCAAATAAATAGGCATAGGTAAATATTATAATATTATTAATATTTATATAATTATTTTAATTTGAAAAAAAAAATGTCTATTTGTTACAGTTATTATAATATTATCATAATATGTATACCAAATATTTAATTTAAATCCAAATATAATTTTTAAGTTAAGGTTCTTAATGGCTTGGACTTTACTGTTGATCTGAAATTGTTTCATAAATTCTTGATTTAATAGATTTTGTTAAACTAATTCCAGTAAGGCACCCAGGGGATAGACACCGGGTCCAGACATCCGGGCCCCCTTTAGCTAATGTAATAGTTTTTTTCAATATTCCCTATATGTCATCGGAACTTATGGATATTTTATATATTAAATAGTTCTGTTTATTAAGCAATAAAAAGTATGTATACAATCAGGAAAACAACACTAAAACAGTAGTTGAATACGTTTTTTTGGATCCCCACTTGATTAAATTCTAGATGCACCGCTAACTAATTCTCATAGTTGTTATCACAGATAATTGATATCAATCTTGACATACTTAACTAAAGATAGCGGATTTTCAGGTTTTCACATAATATATTTATTGACTTTATGCATTTCAAAGGGGGTGAAATGAAAAATGTTACTACTTAAAGGGTAAGCTAAGGTAGACGGTAGTGAGTGTGAGATAACTACTTGAATACATTTCGGTCGATTTAATAAAAGTATTTTTTAGTGTTTTTAAGAACAACTGAAGGTATTCTGTAACTAAGCAATAAAAAGAAAAAAGAAAGAAATACCAAAAAAACTATTTTTGGATTTTATTATTTCCCCAACATTTGGGCGGAATTTTCTGTTTTCCGGGATCTCATTTGTATTCCCAGTCTTTCCTGACTACTTGGGGTTCTCCATTACAGAATTCGTTTAAAACAATCTGTTTTGCATATTCAAACGTATTTTGGAGAAGAAAGAACATTCATTAGCCTATTTATTTCATATTATTGTTCATAAAGAAATCATATTTATTCATTTCTCGAGTTTTAACTACTTCGTCACAAGAAAATTTAAACTATTTATACATAATATATTTCTTATCATAACTTGTGTACAGAATTTCAAATTTTCTGAAGTAAAAACAAAACGCTTATTTTCAGTATATTTTACCAGTTTGAGGATTATTAAGATAATATTTTAGGGTAGTTTTAAAGTAGGTACATTAGATTCATATTCTAAACTTTTGAGAGCCTAACTATCCGCTAGGTATCTATAGTTATGACTTAATCGCTTCACTGCTATGTTATTAGATAGATATGTTATTAAACTGTAAAACCTCCCCTAATGGACACTTTGAATTAGCGGACACGGTTTTTCGGGAAAAAATTGCAAATCTAATCCTTTGAAGAATATAGCGGACAAAATTTCAACTATACCGAGAGTGTCCGGTATTTGGAGGTTTCACCGTCACACTGATTTTACAAGTCATCGACCTACCCACCACCTCCCCCCCCCCGCTCTCCCCTAACACAGAGGACCGTGTTTAGAAACCTTTAATTTGTTTTAACCGTCAGAGTCGTAAGACATAATATTATTATATTTTCCAACTGACCCGAGTATTATAATTTAATGAAAATGTGACCGCGCATCATCACCGACCGAATAAATAAAAAAAACTGTTTCGTTTGCCGCTCGCTACGACGACGACGACAACGTTAATGGACTGCGCTCTTGTTTTTTTTTTTTTTTCACTCATTTATTACCTTTTTTTTTCTTTTTTGAATTACAGGACGATGAGAAATACTGCCCGAGCATGCACAAAGACGTATACTACAAGGGTAAGTGCGTAGTATTAATTGCCGGTTATCCGTTTGTCACGATTTATTTATTCGTTTAACGGACGAGCGGGCGGACGAGTAGCGCGCCGCGGTCCTTTTTATTATAATATTATACGTTTTATACTCGCGTACAACTGCTACCAGTTACCACTATTATAATACCCGTCTACAACTGCAATTATAATAATATGTATACGTATATAATAATAATATTATAGCATTACCTACACAACTCGCATTACCGACGCCGCCCGCATGCACTTCCGACGACCATCCGGCCGGCGATTTTCGCGCTGGTAGAGAAGGTCACGTGTACGTAATAATTTATCGAACCCTCCTCTATTTTTGTCCGCCGCGAACACATTTTGGACTCGTACATCCCCTGCTCGATATTTTAATATTATACCCAGTTTTGTTTTGTTTCAGCCAACGACTGGAAACCACACTAATAACGTACCAACCTACGTATAAACAACACGCGGCGGTGGCGGCCGCCGCCGTCGTCGTCGTCACTCATCCGTCTAAACAACAGCAAATGCACCGTCGTCGAGCGAACTGGACGATAACGGCGACGACGACGACGGAATTCCAGTATACATCATGTTATGATATTATTATTATAATATTAATATTGTGTAAAATAAATTATTTAATTAAGTATAAAAATAACTGAGAAAAAAATGGCAAGTCGAAAAACTACAAAAAAAATAACCGACTAAGATCCCCAGAGGTCTCTCTCTTTCCCCTCTCTCTCTCTCTCTCTCTATCGCTATCACTCTATTTCCTCTATTTCCTCTATTTCTATTTTCTATTAATCTCTATCTCACACTCTCTCTCTCTCTCTCTCTCTCTCTCTCTATCTATCTCTTCTCTTATTTCAATATTTTTCTCTATATGTCTATCTCTCTCTCCGGCTCTCCAAACTGATTAATTTTAGGCTCGAACCCGCGCGTCTCATTCCGGTAGGCCACACCCCCGCGCACCGTGTACTAATAATAACGTTATCCATTCTGTATTCAGTCCGTTTGGACGAAAGTCGTAATAGTAACTAATAATAATCATATACATGAAATGTATGTCGTCTTATATATTTTATAAAGGGGAAAAACCCCACGCCCCTTTTCTCGAAAATCAGTATTACCTATACCTACGAATATTCGTCCGTATTCTTTCGGATCGTTAGAGAGGACGAGACGAGGACCTTAGGGTCGGTTTTTTTTTTTGTTTTTCCTACAATTTTTTTTCTTCAGGGATAATAGTTTTATTAATAATATATTTAATATAATACATGTCTTCGGCTCGATATCGGGAGGTTCTCGGAAACAGAATCTTTCGCAATACGTGCGTTCCAATAATATAACTGTTATAAGGGAGTAAAACGAACGCACGCGAAAACCCTCGAACGAAACAATAATATACGTGTAGTGCAGCCAATAAAATATATATAGTTGTACCTACTCCTCACCTACCCACTAACCCGCCCACCCACCTGCCTATTCTACGAACGACAACTACGACGACTTACGTATAAAAATTGCTCTTGGTTTTTCCGGGCGTTTTATAGATTTTGCATTAGGGCACGTTGTGTTTATGGCGCATGGAAATATGTTTTCCCGTGTCGTAATATCGTACTGAAATGTGTACCTACTCGTCATTACACGGGAATATAATATGGTCGCTCGAATCGTATTCCCTTACACTAATCTCAGACGTCGGCGCATAATAATAATAATAATACGCAAATTGCACGTAGCGTTTACGTTTTTTAAATAATTTTTTTTTATTATTATTATTCCGCGAACGGCGCCGCACAGTATTTCGTATTTAACGCAGGTGGTTACAGCGTGTCGGGCATGAGTTGAACGATTTAATTTTTTTTT
Organism: Sitobion miscanthi; assembly: GCA_008086715.1. Lineage (NCBI taxonomy): Eukaryota > Metazoa > Arthropoda > Insecta > Hemiptera > Aphididae > Sitobion > Sitobion miscanthi. The sequence continues at coordinate 29,801,593 of CM017803.1, forward strand.
CCTTCACATGTATCATAATCTATAATAATCATAATATTATATTGGTAGACGGGTTTATTTTTTCATAAAATAAATTATATCGAACGCTTGTTTTTTGAAAAATCACGTTAATCTTAATAAATTCCACGTGACCTAAAACTTAACATGAAATTATTATTATTTTAATAAAATTATAATATAATATTATTATATCATTACGATATCGTATAATTATAGGTAGATACCTATTTAGGTGATATTAATAATAATAACCTCACGCAGTATAACGGTCCGTGTTCATTATAATAACACTATGTTTATGATAGCTGTTGTTTCGATGTAGGTGCCTAACTCTATTGGATAAAAACAATGAAATAAATTACTAAGACGACATTCCGGTTCAAATCGTGAGTCTATACTACAGACTTGGACTTCTATAATATTATACTCATTTACGGAGTTTTACGAGATTTTAGAGCCTGTTGATATCGAGCTGATTTTGCACTGCGTTTAAAAAAAACATAATCATCTCGTACATATACGCGAATACATTACACATATCTCCATGATTGTAATAATTTATATATTCATATTATGTAAACAGTTATTTCAGAGCACTCTTAATTTTGACTGAAATTCAATTAAAACGTACTATTATTTTGCTAGCGACTTGATTTTATTGTAATATTATTGTAATAATACATAAATTCATACATATACATTATACATTATTATACATTATGCATATTATTATTATATGGATGTCTGTAGTGTGTCAAGGTTCCTACAATACGTTGTTATCATTATTAGTGTATTAATAAACCTTTGACTAAGTGTTTTTGATTTTTTTGGTTTGTTTTCTATTTATTAACCTATTAATTATTTATATCACAGTGACATTTCGTGCTCACCTATTATAAAAATTGATACACAAATGATAAATATATTATCATAAAAATGGTGTACTATGACGTACAGGTCACAGGAAAAAAATTTAAAACGCAACTCACGCGGCGGATGGATGACACATGGACGTAATATTTTAATGTCTGTAACGTAATTATGAATATTATATTATGATTAGTAATAAAACATAATAACATAATATTCACTAGAAAAAGAATATTTTAATTTGTTAAATGTATATAGCAAATATAATATTGGCGGTGGGTACGCAAATAAACGTGTATTCACAATATATTTTTAGTATTGCATGAGTAAAAATGCATTTTCACGATTTAAATAATATCCAATAGTTGAATAATCCATAATATTTAATGGAAACACAGGTTTATAATTAAAGCAATTTACGTTACGATGGAATTATGTCAAATCGATAGCTGGCTATGATAATTGTATTATTAAAACATATTTTTTATTGTACATATTTCATCAACCAGTATAATATTATTATTATTACGTATTATAACGTATATTTATTGTGTATTAGTCTGTGATACGAATATTATCATAATTAGCTAAGCCCGACCAAAATAATATATTTAAAATATCATTTTTGTTGTATATTCTCTTTAGTAATTTTATTGCAACGAAAATTCTCAAACGGAGTTTGTGGCTAAATAAACGGAAATAGTAGGCAGAATGCTTAAAGCGCAAACACAATTTTGAACTGATATAGCGTCGTATGACGTGTGCTCGATTGTCTTAGACAAAAATTGTTCGAAACGTGTTTTTTGAAATGTAATTTTGTATGGTAAAATATTATGTTTGAAAAATACGACGAGGTAAAAAATACACATTGAACAAATAGAAAAAATACGCGTTCAGTAAATAAGTCTTGGGTGCGTGACAGATAAAATATTCGCGCGGAGAGCGAAAAATTCGGTGTGAATGAATGGGGAACATTTGACATAAAAATGTAAAGGTGTCGAGCGGAAGAAAAAAAAAAAAGAATTCTAGTTTATCTGTGATAACAAATCATAACGAGAAGGCTGGTATAAAACAAGATTTCAACTACTTGGGATTTCTTTAAGTTCTACCTGAGAATTACGCAAACATAAATCGTTGCGGAAACAGATTTTTTTCCGCCGTCATTTCTCAAACGCAGAATAGATCATTCAATTTATACGTATATATATAGCTTTAAACAACTTACTTGTGTTTGTTTATAGGACATTTTTTTAACTTTTTTTTATTTCTCGACGTTTTGAGACAAAAACCTAGATAGTATAGGTTATCCACGTTGAAAATAAAACGTCGTAGAAGATATTATCATAAAATGAGTATTTAAAACGAAATAGAAACGCAAATAATATTTGGATCAAACCTGTTGACTAGAGATTACAATCCCGGCCCGATTTTATGATCCCGGGATTACGGGATATTTAGCTATTAATCCCGGGATCCCGGGATTATCCCGAAATTTAATAAGAAAATGTTTAAAGAATTATGCACAATTTTGTTTTATTTAAATATTTTTATTATTATACATAAGAATAGATATTAGTTAATAAAGTTTATATTAGTTAAATAAGTTTATAAATATACATTGGTTTTAATTATTTTGAAAATATGAACGCAGAAATAGTAGAGCGTCTAATGATCCGTTTCCAGTCTGCTTCTTAGCTTGTTTCCAATATAGGCTGCTGCTGAGAATGCACGTTCGGACTCGATACTTGTAGGAGGAATAGACATTAAATACTTAAATGCTAGCTCTAAGTGATGCCCGCGAGTTCCTCCATTTTCAAATAAATTCATCTCTTTTTTGATTATTTTTATCAAATCAGTTTCTTTTTGTGTTATAGGATCAATTGTTCTTTTACTTTTTCCTATTTCAAGCTCCAACTTTTCTTTTAATGTCATTTGAGTGAGTGTAATAGATTCACTTTCTGTTTGTTCAAAACAATGTTGTTGTTCTTCATTAGGTGTCATTAGGTGTTCATTATAATGTATCCTTTCAATTAATTTTATTATTTGTTTGCTAATAAAATCATTTTTAGGGATTAAAAATATATCTTTCAAATATGTAATTTTATCATAGTCATCATGAGGATTCTGTAAATAACTCAATACACCAGACAACTCTGGACGTCGTCGTTTTTTTATACGATCACTCAAGCATGTCCTCATTTTATTAGCAAGTACTGAATTTTTTTCTGATAATTCCTTGAAAAGAAATTTAAATGCAGCATCAGCAGTGCACAAAATGGAATCACGACGACCAGTTGCTTCCACTGTCAGTTTAATAGGGGCAAGTACATCTGTTATCTCAGTAATTAAGTTATAATCAGAATCTTCTAAGCTGACTGGATGGTTGAGATCTATAAGCGATTTTTGAATACTGGTTTTTAAAAGGATAAAACGTTCCAACATAGCAAGAAGACTATTCCATCTCGTTTTACAATCCAGGAGTAGTTTAATTTCTTTTCCATGCTCTGCTTTAACATATTTTTGAAGTATAGTGTCATTTTTTGTCGGAGATCTTTTAAAATACATTACAACTTTGCGTGTTTTTTTAATTACCACATTAATATTATATTCATTGGTTAAATCTGGCATGTCTTGAATAATATCATTTTGCGGAAGAATATTTAAACCTGAATCCGGAAAGTCAAATTCTTCATCGTCATCTTCATCAAATTCTTCATCGTAATCTTCATTTATATCATTTGCAGTTGATTCATCTCGAATATTTATATTTTTTTTATTATAAAGTACATCACAAACAGCTAAATGAATACAATGCGCGAAACATAACTGGTGTTCAGTGTCAACAAGTTTTCCTACTTTTAGCATAACATTTGGTCCATCGGTTACAATTGCGACAATATCTTCTTCTAGTGAAATATCAAATCGACTTAATCGTTCTTTTAATACACAAATACAGTTTTCAGCTGTCATTGAACCATTAACTCGAATAAGACCTAAGCTCCAAAATTTTTTTGCGAATGGACGTTAATATTCATAAAACGTTTGTTGGCCGTGGAAGTCCACTCGTCAAAAATTAAACTAAATCGTTCACCTTTTTTTTTTCAACCGTTTAAATTCGTCAATTATTTCTTTTCTGATTGTTGAACTAAAATTGACTACACGGTTTCGAATTGTTACGGCTGATTTTGGTAAATCAGAGTAATCTTTGGATATTAATAACTGTCTTAAATCATTAGAAGTTATAAAAACAATAAATGGGAAACCATCCAAAGCTGTCATTCGAGCCAAAACATAATCTAGTGTATCACTCTTAATAAAATATTCAACTAACTTTCGTTTAGCTGGTGGCGGTGTCGAATTTTCTTCTAACGGTTCTCCATGTCCATGCCCAGTTGATGAACAATTGCTTTCAGATAATACTTTAAAATTATGTTTGGTTAACAAATGCGTGTGTAAACCTTTTGTTGATCCTCCCAATGTCTTCAATACTGCTAAACATCGTTTACAACGCGCACTTTTTCCATCGCTTGCAATTAGGAAATTACACCTCGCTGACGATGTATCTAAATCTTGTTTGTGTTTAACAAAAACACTTTCACGTGACATTTTATAATAAAAGTATAAACACTGTGGTATCAAAGTTAAATATCAAAAAAAAATATCCGTGAGCCTTGAACGTGACTGATGAGTGTTGACTGTAGCGCTACGGCCTACGTATTGAATGTATTCAGAGAACAGCGTATTGCGTATACTAATTGTTCGTACGTATACCGATCGGTCGTAAAATATATAATCTCATAACAGCCATAACATAATATAATCTTATCTTAAAAACACGTTAATTGGCATTCATAATCGGGGTATTGAATTATTGAGTGCTGTTACACAGTCCCGGGAATCCCGGGATTTATTTATACTGGTTATACTGGTCCCGGTATTCTCGGTACCTAAAAGTAGCCGGAATCTCGGGATCCCGGGATTGTAATCTCTACTGTTGACAGATTATTGTGTTGTACTATATTAATAGCAGGGCTTGAAATTTATTTAAAAATCAATATTAATATTAAAACCGTTAATGTTTATTAAAGATATTCAAAACGTATATTGAATTGAGAAAAAAATTGAATTACTTAAAAAATAAGATTTTACAATCACCAGCAGGTCATGATATGGTAATCATGGTTTATATGGTTCACCGCTAGGTTATAAGTTAAATGTTTTAATTTAAAAGCAATATACAACGATTATACATAGATCAAATCTAACTCATCAAAATTGATATAATGCGTACATATGCAGACTCTGCGAGGTAAGTTGTATGGGAAGGGGGAGTGCATACAATATTTTATTCAACTATTTGTTCTAATTCAATTAATATTAAAACACGTTGTTTTAGGTTTTAAATTATTATGATTGAGCTTGAATACTATTTTTCTGTGTGAGACTAATAAATTAATACAAGTAATTGCTCAATTTGTCAATAAAATATTTATTACAAATGTTTACATAACTTCTATGACTGCTGCAACTATATGATGTTATATATTTATATTTATAACTGGTGCCACGTCTGAGAGGGTGTCAATCCTTTGCTTATACATTTTCGACACAAAAGGTAAAAAACATTTATTGAATAATTACTCAAACTTACGTCACTGCGTGCATACATGCATCACTATTGCCTATCTAATGCGCCGTTCGTTAAAAACAAAATACTGATTATTTGTTATAATATCATTATTTCAATCATAATCCTGAATTGTGATGTTTAATATGAATAAAATAAAACGAGTTAGATAATATAATTATGATAATATTAACAATAAGAGTATTAGATAGATAAATTAATAACAAAAGTATCTCTACTTTTGTAATAGCTCTACAATTTATCATTTTTGAAACTCATCTTTAGTCAACATAATAATTTAATAATTCGAAAGCAGTTTACTATAATATTTAATATTAATATCTAATTCGGACTTTTTAATAAATTAAACAATTTTAGTATAAGATTCAGATATATTTTATCTTATAATAATAAAAACATTAGAACGTCTATAGTCGAGTAATATTCGTCATTTCCAAGATAACAGAATCAATAATAAATGTTGAAAAGAATTTAATTTGTTGTTATGGGGACGTGCTATCGGTTTAGGATTAAATCGTGTCGTCAAAACTAGAAACAAACTAAATTGACCATTTTACACCATATAAAAATAGTTTGAGAAATAAAATTCTAACTAACGAGTCTTATTATTATAAGCTTTATTGGTGGATTTACGGGTTGAAGTTCACGAGATTAGACCCACTCACCACATTTCGATGTAATAGTTTTTAATTCGTTAAAAATATAATATTATTTAGTATACCTACTATAGTTTATATTATATTTATCATTTTAATATATTATATAGAAAATATTTTTTTTTTAAATTGTGATATGCTTGTTTAAAATTAAATTAATAAACTTCGCGTATTTAAAAAACAAATGTAGAATTCTTTACGCTTCAGTTGATATATCAAAAAAAATAGAATTCAACAAACGATGGATTAAATGACGTTTGGTTAGAACATAAAAACAAGAGGTTTTATTTCGTAAAAAAAAAAAATAAAAATTCAATATAAACTAATAAAATAACTGTTTTTTTCATTTTAGTTAAGCATTAATAATATTAGAACACCGTGTTTTTTATTTATATTAAATCGGAACCTAATCACAAAATTGAAAAATCTTCTACTTAAATCTAGCCTTTTTTTATGAGATATATAAACAATAGGAACCAATAAATAATATGTAATAACAATTAATATTTCGTACTTAGTGACAAAAAGAAACCATATTAATTTATCATTTATTTTTTTGGTATTATTTATAATTGTGTTTATATTCTTAATTATTTTTATAATTTAATAGTTACCAACACTAAATATATTGCACATTGTTATAAAAAATGATTTATCCGTTTTATTCCAGAAAAAATATTATCTTGATATAAGCATGTTTTTAATCTTGATTTGGATGTTATTCATCAATTTCAAAGTTGTGAACTGTTTTTACGCTTTAATATTTAGTCAATCGTGGAAATTTTAAAATCAATAATTCGTTAGCCATAATCCCGTATCATTTTTAAGATGTTTATCCTGCCACATTAACCAAGGTTATTTAATGCGATTCGCAAAAACGAAAATCGAGGAACAAATCGTATTGATTTTTCATTTGTAATTAAAGATAGATGTGATCAATATAAACAACGAATAAACGAAATTTTCAATTCATTTATAACACTTTGGTTATTATGAGACTATAATTAATTAAAGAAACATACATTTAAATAATAATAATTTTAGAAAATCGTATTTTAAATTGAATAAATAATTGAAATAGTAGCACTGTTATATAATATAATATAATATAGAGGTTAAATTCAAAACACGTTATAACGTGTTAATAGAACATTATAAAATATGTTCTGTGAAGAAAAAAAAGATATATCATCGTTAAAATATACCACACCAATTATTGTTTTAAAAACTGTCAAAAGTAGTTCGAACATTTTTTTATCAACCGATATTCGAGACAAGGGGTTTCAATTATTCTGCGATGCAGTTGTCTACTCTTCTGTTATGAGTGGACTATTTACGATTTGCCCACCCCAAACCATTTGGTAATAAATAATCATTTTAGTATGGATTGCATTGTTTGCAATATTTGCATAGGATAAAATTTAAAAAAAAAGTTAAGCTACAGAAAAACGTCATATCATGCAATGAATATTATATAGGTCGTGTTTGGTTTGCTCGTTTGTAGCCAGGTTTGGATTCAGAGGGGTATAGATGCTCGGGTGCATTAAATTTCGTCTAAGCCACCAATAAATACATTTGTACTATACATTTCGTAATCTAAAATAGAAAGGTTCAACCAAATTTTTTTTTTTTTTTTGAACTTCCTGTTAACATTTTCTGGATCCACACCTGGATCCATCAAAACACTATTACGGTCTATGGACTACCTATACAACGCCATTGGACTTTGGATTCGAACTAGTCATCGTTCACTCTGATCCCTGAGGTAATTTAAACATCAATTATTTTGACACATGTGTAGATCAACACGTTAATTAATCGAAAATTTGTGTAAAAATGTATTTCCGTCACAGAGAAAAGTTACCTATATATGTAAGTAAACATATTATTATTAATTACTAGCTTAATTACCCAGCGCTGCCCTAAAAAGAAAATTGTGATTATTTAACTCTTTTTGGGTTTGACACACCGTGGAAGCAATGTCTTTTTGAATGTGAATGATATTATATTTTAATCTATAGTCATCCCATCCATTCGATGTCGGTGAGATTCACTTGTGATTACGTGAGCAGTATATTATCAAGTAAGCAATCTACCTACGTTAGATCACGGGTCCATTGTGGTTTTTACGTAAGTGTATCATTTATTTAACTCTAAAGTATCAAAGTTATACCAAGTTTGTCGTTTTTATTTAATTCAACCTACGGCGGATTAATACAATTAATTAATACAAAATCCTAACCTAATCTAACCGTACTAAAATTCTAAGAATAAAAATACCGAAAATTCGTAATTCGTATGTATAGATAAGGATGAAAAAACATCATTGTAAAATCAATACATTAATCGTTTCACTCAGAATCTAAAATAATGCAAAAATTTAGACCACCGAACTCATGGTTCGATGATTATTATTATTAAAACCAATAGCAACAATTTATAAATCAAAATTTCCATCGTAAATCTCAATATCCCTGTTTGAGCAACTCCCCAGGTTGGACCTTTAATTTACTATTTTTTAGTAGCCTATATTCTTCTCAAAGGTTTAATATGTACTAAATTGCATCGCAGTTGGACGAATGGTTTAGGAATGCATAAAGGACAGACTGATAGTCAAACAGTCATGTTTATATTTATAGATTATTTTGTATCTGAATTTATTTTCGGATCAGCGTAAAACACAATAATATGTTCTGATGAACGGGCTGTTTAGAGTCATCCACCCCGAACCAAAAATTGCAAATAGTCGTTTCAGTATGGATTTTATTGTTTGCTATGTATACAATTAAAAAAAAAGCCAATTTCAGGAACATAAATAAATTATATAGTATATAGGTCATATTCGGTATGCTAATGTCGGGCTTTGTAGATTTAAATGAATCGTTGAAGGCTGTAACAGACAACTATATTATGATACTATGACACGCCGTTGGACGTTGGATTCGAACTATTCGTTGTTTACTCTGAGCTCTGAGGCAATATAACCATTGTGCATCTGACACATGCGTGAAGTGAACACGTTCGTTATTCGAAAATGTGTTTAAAAATGTATTTCCATCACAGGGGAGGCTTCAAAAATAAATATAATATGTACGTAAACATATTTTTATTAATTATTATTTCGCATATGAATTTTCGGATTAGCGTAAAACAGAAAATAAGATGTCAATGAATTAGAGTATTCAAAAACAAAATAAAATACAAAAGGAACTTTTAAACGTAAAAATCGTTTGATCGTTCTAATCTGACACCTGTTGAGTGTTATTTAATATTAAAAATTATTTAAAAAAACGTCAATTCTATAATTTTAATGTTACAAAACCAAGTCATCCTGTGTTAATCAATGTAGCTATATACAGTGCAGCACATAATATTACGGGTATAACTACAAACTGATTTATCATTCACTATTATACAAGAGAGGTAATCGAAACCGACAGAAATTTTTTTTTAATAATAAAAATAGCAGTAAACGCACCAAACATTTTACTGCTATAACAATATTGTAAGTCAACCTAAACCAATCATGTTAAGTAGTTATTGTCTGCAAAATTGTAGCACAATGGCGTTAAACTAATATAAAGAGTATCATATTATCATATAATTGATACAGATTGATTCACCAAAAGTGCTCATCTACCAGATTTTACCTTTAATAATACTAAAATCTGTTTTTTGGTATTTTGAACTATATCTATATCCACATTTTCAAATATTTAAATTTATTATATTTTTAAGAAGTGTCATGTGGGAATACAATTTTTTTTTTTAAATGAGAATCATACTTCTTTACTATAAATTGTAACGAAAATGTTTTTTTTTTTTAATTCATTATGTAATATCCAAATCTAAATTTTCACTAGATTTTAGTTTTTGAGTTATTTAATTTGTGCATTTTTTTAGGATCAATTATTTTAACTTCTAGATTTCAAAGATATACGATGGGGGTGTGATGATTTTTAAATTATAGTAAGTCTTGTTGACATAGACATTTTATAGTTTACAAAAATGATCTAAGTTTACTAAGAACAAGACTACATATTTTAAAATTATATAATAGTATAGTATTTTATATTTTTTGTAAAAATGATCCAACTATTTGAGAAAGTGAGAAACGACGTAGGTAAGTCACAAAATATTATATAAGTTATAACGCATGAAATCTGTTTTTAATAGTTATAGAAGCATCAAATGTATACATTTTGAAAAAAAAAAATGTTTATGATGGTTATCCACTAATTAGATTTTAATACCACTATATGGCATTGCAGGTAGCGTACAAGTTGTTTTTTTTAACTAACTTTTTTGGATACAAATCGATTCTAAAATAGGTAGTTCAAATTGTATTAATGACTACTATCTTTAGTTTGTATACATACAATATACATCTCAAAAACTACTCTTTTGATACTATTTAAATGCATAACAATATTTAAACCCCCCCCCCCCCCCAATCTGTTTAACAATTTCCAATCCAAAATGATGATTTTTATTCAAATATAGTCTCAACTCTCAGAACACTTCATAAAAAAGTATAATTATTTGAAAATATAGTCTAAGTGTATTTAAAAATAAAAAATCACAATTTTAATAAAATAACTATTAAAAAATAAAAAGTTAAAAAGCATTATTGGTAAATCACCCATATATTAAAGAAAATGGACGACTTCCGGTTCCAATCGATGTGAATGACATTACAATATCGTCGATGATTGTAAACAAACGAACTTACAAAAAAATCGTTAAGGGAAAACAATGTAATAATGATAGTTGACCATTTTCCGCTTGCACAGTAACCAACAAAAATATAAAAAAATTATTGGCTGTCAATTTATAGGCCAATTTTTTCAAAAATTCTGTGGGTGAAGATTTGTTTACAGCACCAGGTAAGTAAAAACAAAAGTTAGTACTTAATATATTTTTTTACTATGAATTACACTCAACCAAAAATTATAATGATTCGACAAAAAAATAAAAGTATTTTAAAGTTACACCAAATGATATGGTATAAAATGTTTTACAAAATTAACGTAAAACATTAAAATCGGTTTAGTTGATTAATAAAGTAAAAAAAAAAATGAAATTATTTGAAAGTATATGTATAAAATTTCAAAATAAGTTTCTGATTTATCTGAACTTGAATACTTTTAAAAAGTATCTTTTAGAATACTATATAATACCATCTAATATAAGATTTGTGATTATTATAGTTACTAAGGGACATTTTATTTCTAGAAACCACTAAGGGTTACAATCTTGACGCTCAATCAAACAATAAAGAATATGATTTTGGCGAAGCAATTGTAAAGTAATACTTAAAGCCCTGAGAACTTTAATTATAATTCATAATTTACTGTGTAACTATAAAACATGATGACCATTCAATACTATTTTTTTATTCAATTAATTTTATGAATAACTTAAAAACTGAATGATGATATCATACAATACACATATACTGTAAAACAGACTAATAATATCAAAAACGTAACTATGTACTGGTAAGTGACAGGTGGTCGGACACAACAGGGATATAATTATAGGTGTTCTAACATTGACGTTTTACCACTGTTTTAAGATTTTACATGCATTATTTTTACAATAAATTATTTCATCCTATTTAATATTTGATAAACTGGAACTGCAGTTCATATTGTTATTCATTTATAATATATTGTTTTGTAAAAAAAACCACTTTTTGTTCAGTCATTTTTAATTTACAGTTAGCACTATTAATTCGAAAAATATGATTATAAAACACAGATAACAATAATACACCAGGCGATACTAAAATATACGTAAATGGTTATTTAATGTTTGTTAGTAAATCATTGATCGCATAATATAGATTTATCTGCTTGATAAAACATAAACACAATAAAACTATCGTGAATGATTCATTTGACGATACACTAATCTAATACTAACTCCTTGGATTGTTTAAGCAATCATTTAACAACTTGTTGAAGGTTACCGAATCATAACAATTGCATACATTTTTATTACCAGTACCCGACAGTACATAATGTATTTTACATTTTTAAGTTATCAAGGAAAAGAAAGATGAATTTGACTAGAGAACAAAAGCAATTAATGATAAAGTATACGTAACCAACAATGACGATGGTGAGTTATTTGGGACTGTTGATAAATTAATTAATAAAAGAATCTTAAATATTAATAGTGAACGATTTGATTGGACAAATATAAAATGGTTGTGATTTTAATAATTTAATATAGGAACTCTTCACGATAAGAAAAAAATACACTTATTTATTATATACTCCATTTAACTTAATTTAATTCTACTCAAAAGGAAGACGCGGATAATTATCAGTATTGTCTGCAGCTTACAACATAACTATTGTGTTAAAGTAGACCTGCAGTTTCAATTGAGGAGAAAAATAAAGATTTTTTTGAACCTACTATCTACCAATGAACACCTACCGTTATTCATGATTTTTCACAAAAGAAACTTTCCTGATGAGAAGAAAAATCTTAAAGCAGAAGACTGATCGATGACATTTTTAAATAAATATTTAAAATTAGTTGTTCAGTTATTTTTTTTTTTTTAATTGTTGTAATTTACTACATAAATGTTTATTATATATCAATAGGTTTGATTTTATTATATAGATGCAAAATTAATGAAGTAAAAAGATATTTTCTACAAAGTAGGTTAATTTGTCGTAAAATATATAATTAAGAACTTCTTCTATTTTTTAAAATAATTTATTACTAATTTATTAGTCTAAGTTACTCCACTTACATTTTAGGAGCGCAGGTACCCGGTAAATTACAAGACTCTTCGCGTTGCAAACAGTGTTCTATAATAGGTGTATTATATATATACACACTGTATGAATAATCTTCGAGCCATTTTGAAGTGAATTCAATATATTGTCTTTTGTCTGCCTACCATTTTATTCCAGACCACTATAATAATATATAAACGTAAAAATGCAGATTATAATATATTCCACACATATATTATATTACATACAGACATAGAATAAGTTTGATTTGTATTTTTGTATTTGTATATAAAAAGAACACAAAGAACGAAATGTGATAAAATTCAAATCCACTAAGTCACAATTGTTCCACACTGGCCATGTCTACAAATTTCATGCAAAACCACGAACGGTTGGATTACGAAACGTTTAACATTATAGTTATAGTGTACAACTTACAGCTATAGGTATATTATTCAAATACAAAATAAAAATATAAAAAAAAAAAATATTCGACGACTACAGTCATAAAAAAAATGAAAATAATAATATATTTTTTTGATATTAGAAAAAATGTAAGTACTACTGTCTTATGTGACTAAGTTTTTTTTTTTTAATCTATTTTAATTAAGTTATTACAACTTTTTTTATTTTATTGATCAAATATACTATTTTAGTATAAATGTTTAATACACAATTTAAGCTTCTAAGTAAACATTAATTAGCATTGTATTCTCCTTCAACCAGCTGTCTTGTATTCAATAATAAACATGATACACTAATATTAAAACATAAATCTAGATAACTCAAGTGTTTAAATAAACTAAACAACTGAGCATTATCCTTGCTTATTTTGATTTCGCATATAATAATTTGTTGGTATTTTGTTTCGTGGTCGAATTGTAACAGGATAACCGTGAACACTTCTCATCAACAAATCTATCTTTAACTTAATGTCTGTTAATTTGATGTCCGTGTGCACACTGAAGTTTCGTAAAAATGTTGACACAGTGACTTTCATTGACAGCATTGCATATTTGGATCCTGCCATTTAAATTTAAATTTAAATATAATTTTATTAGAATATGTTGGAGTTATATATTATAATTATGATTTCACAAAATATTACTTTACCTATGCAACCCCTTGGACCACCACTAAAAGCAATAAAGCTATATTTATGGCGTTTAGCGACATTTTCTGGGGTGAAGTTATCAGGATTAAAAGACCAAGGATTTGGGTACAAATCAGGACAATGATGTGTGCATATTGGGCTTATAACACACGTTGTTCCTTTTGGCAGTACGTAATCGTTCGAAACTAAATTACAGTTAATTTAATATTACTTTATACAATAGTAGTACATTTTTGGATTCACTCACATATTTTAAGATCATCTAAAGTTTCTCTGAGTAACACTGGTCCTACAGGGTATAACCGAAGAGTTTCTTTTAACACTTGTTCTAAATACACGAGTTTAGTAGTGTCTTCAAAAGTTACTGCATGGTCACTATCCCCAAATACATTGTAAATTTCATCGTATACTTTATCCTAAAATATAAATCAGATTTATTAACAAAATAGTTAGGTTTATAATATAACATTGTTTTAATAAAATTCCAATTTAAATGAAACGCGAAGAAAGAAAATTGTAAGCATTTTTAATTATTTTTTTTTTTTTTTTGATTATTTAACATTAGTGTTTACTGTAAACATTTAATTTATTAAAAATTATCAAATCTACTTTAAGAATATTTTAAATCTTTGTTATATGTTACGTATTAATGTATTATATATTTACTTGTATATCTTGATCTATAGCTAACATCAAAAGACAAAAACAGATTGTGATAGCACTGGTTTCACTACCCTGTAATTACATATTTAATATATTTCATTCAAGATATTTTCCCAACAAAGATATATAATATATGAATTATAAAAATATATATATTTACCCCAGTCATCATCGTTATAACCTCATCCCTAATATCAGAATCTGAGAAGTTTCCACCATTTTCTTTCAGTTCAAACAATATGTCCAAAAATAGTTTTGAATATTTTTCTAAACAATTATACATTTTATTTAAAACTTTTTAATTTTAATTATTAGGTAATTTTTATGTTTGTTATACTGTTGCACTAGAAAATATATAGTAAACAATGATGATTTAAATACACTGTCCCAAATAACACACCATCGTCACTGTTGGTTACGTCTACTTTATCATTAATTGCTTTTGTTCTCCGATCAAATTCAGCTTTCTTTTCCTTGATAACCTAAAAATGTAAAATACATTATGTACTGTCAGGTACTGGTAATAACAATGTATATAATTGTTATGATTCGGTAACCTACAACAAATTGGTAAATGATTGCTTAAACAATCCAAGGAGCTAGTATTAGATTAGTGTATCGTCAAACTATAGTTTTATTGTGTTTATGTTTTATCAAGCAGATAAATCTATTTTATTCGGTCAATGATTTTCTATCAAACATTAAATAACCATTTACATATATTTTAAAATTCACTGGTGTATTATTGTTATTTGTGTTTTATATTCATATTTTTCGAATTAATAATAGTGCCAAGTGTAAATTAAAAAAACAACTGAACAAAAAAAGTACACAGTTACGTTTTTTGATATTATTAGGTCTATTTTACAGTATATGTGTATCGTATGATATCAAAGTATACTGGAAATTCAAATTAAATTTTTATGAGTAATCGAAGTACAAATTGTTTCAACATTTGGTATTCATCCTTAAACCAACGATTTGTCACGGAACAATTTACTTATTTTATTTTAATTAATAAACGAATAAACATAGATAGTTGAAATTTTCACCAAATGTTTACATCAGCATTATCTATACATGGTTTAATTTTAAAAATATGTTTAATTTTTTTTGAAATTTTTTTTTAAGGTCTGCTTTGTCAAACAGCTTAAAAATGTAATACAGAGTTCTCCATAAGTTTTATTCATAGCAGTTGAGATATACTAACAATATAAAGCTACGATTTCTTTTTATAAGTACCTATTTAATGTTAATATTTTAACATAATGCATTAAAATCACAAATAATTATATTAATTTTTGACTTCAAATTAAACCGTTTCACACGGGACCAGAAATCATCGTTATATTATATAGTCACTCGTTATTAGTTGTTACGATTCAAAACGAGCATAACTAAATGTATAATGATGTACGACCGAAATGATTGTGAGTGTTCATAGACAAATTTTAATCTAAAATACATACTTGTAATGGAAATTGTTTTATTGTTTCGAATAACTTTTCCTGTCCTGTGAGTTTTAAATACATTGAAAACACGATATCTGGGTATAACCATGACTTGTAAATTCGCATCGCGTCTAACCCTGATCCTCTATACAAACAAATTTACGTGATTAATACAGTAATAGATAATAATTTCAGGTACAAGCAGAAGGATGAATATTAAATATTCATTATGAATTAATTTTTTTCATTGAATTGCATAAAAAATAGTATTAAATGGTTTCATGTTTTATAGTAACATAATAAATTAAAACATATAATTAAAGTTCTTAGGACTTTAAGTAGTATTACTTTATAATTGCTTCGCCGAAATCACATTCTGTATTGTTTGATTGAGTGTCAAGATTGTAACCCATAGTGGTTTCTAGAAATAAAATGTCCCTTAGTAACTATAATTATAGATAATTATCACAAATCTTATTTTAGATAGTATTACATAGTATCCTAAAAGAAACTTTTAAAAAGTATTCAAGTACAGATGAATCTGAAACTTATTATGAAAAGCATTTTAAATACATATTTTAATACTTGGTAAAGTAATTATTTATACATACTTTCAAATAATTTCAATTTTTTTACTTTATGAAACAACTAAACCAACTTTTATGTTTCACGTTAATTTCGTAAAACATTTTACACCATATCATTTGGTGTAACTTTAAAATACTTTTATTTTTTTGTCGAATCATAATAATTTTCGGTTGTGTGTAGTTCACAGTAACAAAATATATTAGGTATTACATATACATTTTCAAATTGTATTATTTTTATTTTACGCATCTAACTAACTAAATAGAAAATATTTAAACTAAAAATAAAAACTATTTAAAATATGTATTTGATTCCTTAAAAAGTATTTGAATGAAAACAGTTTTACTCAAGTACTTTACAAGTCTGGTATTATACTTACGACAAATAGTATCGAGAGCAGCTGGTGCAATATAGTGCCATAGATCGAACTTTTGGGTTTTATTTAATTCCTTCGTAACATTCTTGATAAGAATTTTGTTTTTTTCATCAAAGACAGGGAAAAACTGTTTTAAAAGATTGGTATTAAAAGCGGGAGTTATCATGCGACGATGTCTCCGCCATTTGTCCACTGTAATCGTTTTAAATTATTTTTCATTGTAATTAAATTATAAAAAAATCTTTTTATAAGTGTATAACCATTTATAAGAATGAATTTTATTTATATTTTGTACGAATTTAAATCATTTAAACTTTTGTATTTAACTTACCTGGTGCAGTAAACAAACCTTCACCCACAATATTCTTGAAAAAATCGTACATTTTGTCTTTTTTAAGAGCCTTTGAATTATTTAAAATAATCTGAAAAAGCAAGGAAGTGAGTATCGTTTTGCTGAACAGTATGTTACAAGTGGGTCACTGTAATAGATGGTGTTACATTTTAATTCAATGATATATTATCATTGTCTACGAAAAACAATTCTGAGCAGAAACAGTTCGTCAGCTTAGGATATTATTTTCATATAAATATTTTAATTATCAATACGGTAGCTGGTAAGTTTAATTTGACATTCCGGTAAAGTTTTTTTTTGGAAAACTTATATGGACTACTTATAGTGTACACAGACGAACAAAGAAAACACATATCATTGTATAATCAATACACCATCGAATTTTTTTCGAAATCAATATCGCTCCGCTCAGAATCTAAAATGAAGTTAATAATAATAAAAACAACCATTTTTTTTAAGTAATTAATATTTAGAAATAGAGATGTCATCAAATAGTAAACAAACTACTTTAATTGTATCTATATTCTTGCCCATCGTTCTATTAAAAAGTAGTATTTTCAAAATCATGTGAAAAAATAAATTGTCAGACAGTTAAATTTGTACCATGTAATACAACAATATAATATGAACATATTCAACTTCAGGACAATTAACGGTTTAACTAATCTTACTGTTTAATTTAGATTACATTATAAAATAATGTATTAAAAAAAGTAATTACTTGTAGGTCTTCTGGGTGACCAACGGCAACTGCAAAATATGGTCCTAACCATAGTCTAAATGGCGATTGTTTATATTCTGCCGCCAACTCAATTATTTTGCTCATGATCTCTGAAGAATATCAAAAAATATACAAAAATAGAACATTAATTTGTTCTCAGGAATTCATTATTTTCATTACTTTCTGATGATCCAATAAATTGATATGCTGTTCCTATAATCGGGTACGATGTAGGCCCCGGCATTCTAGCAGCCAATTTTTCAAAGCGCCTGTTATGCCATTTGAAGTAACACCATATCACCACAAAAACAACATTTATGTATGCAATTATTTCAATCATTGTCGATTTGAATTTTAAATTCACCTACTGATTGTATTAAACGTTGATATTATTATTAAAGCATTTAACACAGTAATATTATACATCAATATATTTATTTTTAATTAACAAACCTTTGATATAAATTAATAATGAAAAATATCTGTTTGCAATGATTATAGTAATATAATAAAATTATATTTTTATGCTATTGTTTATTAATACTCATAATATTCACCACAGTTTTTCACTACTATTCATGTCATTACTTTACCTAAATTGCACTCAATAACTGAATGCAACAAAAATAACTAATGACAATGTTTCTTCGCTAGTGTACTCTTTTAAACAAATGAGGGTATACTATCTCAATATATCTTATATATACTTTGTAGTAGGGACAATCCATAGATAAATTTAAAATACCAGTTCTTCTTATCTATCAATTAATATATTTATTTCATGGTTATATTAAAATTTTATTTTGATCTAAATCCTACTTACCTTGGTATAATATTAATATTTAAATGGGTTTAAACATTTTATGGTAAAACCTGTTACATTTACAATTTAAAATTTATTTTTACGGAAAAATAATATACTTAAACTATTTTGTTTACGTATGTATTTTATTATCAGATATCATCAGATAGGTGGGCGTTATAGGATTACAGTGCAGATTCGTCCTTAAAAATTATTCACAAATTATCGAGAAAATTTGACAACAAAATGTTGATCTGGACGACCATGGTCATCGTGATAATGATTAAAATGACAAGCGAAAACGTTACGATTTCACACAGCTGTGTACGTATATGATACGATATTACTATGTTCATAGGCTATATGAGCATGTCGTACTGTGCCACAAACTTAAAATTAATTAAATCCAATTGTTCGCTTACGAATCGTTAAAATAATTCAACAACGTTCCTCGGACGACTTCAATAGCGGAGTTTACAAATACCATGCGATAATGTTGAATATGTTGAAATTTTAATAAGAGGACTGCCGGGCGAATTATAATATTTAACTCGCGTGTTTCGTGTTATCTATTCATGCATAATAATCGTACGTTTATGGTCGAAAAATATGTTTTAATGTCTTTTAATGGCAATAATATAGCGTTTCGCTTATCCTAATATTAGAATATAATCGTTTCGTGAAATAGTATATTTAAATATTTTTGGAGTTAAAGAGACGCAACGACGCCATCATGACTGCGATTCGAACTTATAGCAGATAATAATATTATATCCGTATCAGGGACTGGAACCTTTTGAATTTATCGATATCGGTTCCGGGTACTGGTTATCGATAAATAAAATAACTGTTCCGGTTCTGTTCTGGTTTTTTGATAACAAAAATAAAGGTATCGGTTCCAAAAAAATGTCGGTGCCGGTTACAGATAATTTAGGTACCGTAAAGTAAAATAATTTTAAATACCTATCCAGAATGTGGATTTAATTAATATTATGAGAAATATTAGAAAACTCTTATGATCGTACATAGTTGATACACAAAACGGAAATACCACTAAATTATGATAAATAAAATTATTTTATTTTTGAACCTAAAAAAACGTATTTAGTTTAAAAATTCCGGTTCTAATATTTTAAAGGTTCTGGTTCCAGTATCGGTTCTTTTAGGTTCGATTACAGTTCTTGATTCGTATCGTTATATTAATAACGATAAACGCATGATATGATGTTTTAAATAATTAATATCTAAGAACATATTATATTATTATATTATAATAATCGATATTATTATTTGGAATTCGTATCATAATAATTAATTTGCCATTTGGAAGTTATCGCACAACGAGGTGTTTAATAATACGTATATTAAATGAATATGTGTGATAGTAATAATTGTATATTTACAGTAACTTGGAACCCGAAACGATAGAAACAAACAAAAATACGAGTCATAATTTCGTACTTTTTTGTATTACCCGAAAATAATTTTGTACCCAACATTTATATTTATTTAACTCGTTTTGAAATGTAAATAAATAAAAGGTGGGTAAGTGGATGTCGCTCTGCTGTACAGTAGGGTACAAGTAGGTCACTGTAATGGATGGTATTACATTTTAATTCAATGATATAATATCATTGTATAAGAAAAACGATTCTGAGCGAAAACGGTCAGTCAGACTTTAATGTTACTAAGTATATTTGATGATATTATTGTACATAAAGTAATTTATATATAACCTGTTTACGTGGAGCCTTATTTTAAATTTTCAATCCTTAGCTATAAAAGTTGAACATTTTATAAATTTTTAGCTACAAAATAATTATTAAATTATAAATTTTATAAATTTTGTCGAAATTTGAACTTTAAATGCTTATAAAAAAAATTGTGCCTATGTATTTTTAATATTTTTCAACTGCTATTGTAAAAATATATCAGGAGCCTTGTATTAAATTTTCACGCTTTATTTCCCAACAAATAAAATGTTATTGATATTCGTAGAAAAAAAACTAAAAAAATTCAAAAATGGCAATGTCCATAAACAACTCAAAAAGTGTCAAATTATTTTCAAAATGTTATCGTGTATAGAAAATGCTAATATAAACATTCAGCGAAATTTTCAAGTATCTACGGTCATTCGTTTTTTAATTACAATAAAATAAGAAAATCGTTACAAGAGAAATCGAGTGAATATCAAATGTTGTAAAAATATGAATTTCAAACGCTCATAAAAATTTAATTTGATTTGCTTGTAGACATTTTTTTGATAAAGGTAGACAAACTTATGAGTAATCTTATATTACATTTTAAAATCTTAGATTTAAAAAGAAAAATTTTTATGAATTCTCAACTCAAAATAATTTGCTAATTTTCGTGATTTTTCCGTATTTTGTCAAGATTTGAACTTTAAATGCTTATAAATAAAAACTGTGAGTAAGGATTTTTAATTTTTTTCATCTGCCTTTGAAACAATAACCTAAGAGCCTTCTATTAAATTTTCAAGCTTTTTTACTCAACAGATAAAATTTTATTGATATTTATAGAAAAAAAAACTAAAAAAAATGGATACTGAAAATGTCCGTAAACAGCTCAAAATAAGTCAAAATATTTGGAAAATGTTATGGTGAGTGTATAGAAAATGAAAATATAAACAACCAGTGAAAATTTCATGTATCTACGGTCATTTGTTTTGAAGTTACAAAAAAAACCAAATTCAATTTTGTGAAAAATCGATTTTGCGTAAAAATTCCTGTTTTTCCTTAATTTTTCTTTTGTTTTTCACGTCGCTTTTGAAAACTACTGGAAAATTTTTACTTTTAACCCCCCAAAGTACCAACGATATTCACTTTCCAATCGAAAAAGCTACTGAAGTTGAAAATCGAATTATTATTTCGACTACTTATCGTATACACAGACACAAAAAAAAATATAAAAACACACATCATTGTAAAATCAATACATTCATCGTTCCACTCAGAATCTAAAAAATCTTTAAAACCTTAGATATAAGCTAATTTACATAATACTTATGAGATATGATTTTATGAAGGATATAAAAATAGCAACCAATAAGCAACTGTAAAGTGTACGATATAGTATTATGCCATTTTAATAGTTTAATTTCAATGAGTGTTGTTGTACACAATATCACGAAATGTAATAAAATGTATATTTTTAATACGCTGGTGAATAATTTATATTGTTTTCAATGTCAACTTATTTTTTGAGTTTAGACGAAAGAAATAGCGAACTAAAACTTTTATGACGTGCCTCATGCCATACTAGCACACACCAATAATCTGCAGAACAATGTCTACATCTATATTATAATAAATAAAAACTGGTTTTGCCGGATGGAAAATTATCTTTTCTGTCATTACTGTTGGTATATGACTTATCTGCAATACCTGTCATTTAAAAAATATTTAAATAAACGCTATAATAAAGGATTTTATATCCATGTATATTATATAGTATACATTTTAGACTATACGCATGGGTATAAAATGGTATTTTTTTCAATCACGCAAAATCGGTCTTGAAAATTAGTATAACATGTAGTAAGTCGAACGGGGGGCGTCTTGTAATATATAGGCTGGTTCATACACAGGGACAGGTATCCAAAAAACAATACTTACGCGCAATAAACACGTTTAAACGAATTAATAGAATTAAACCGTCGCACCGTTCGCATTATATTATGTAGCTGACCTGCGGTCACCGGTGGTGTCAAGGATGGTTGGCGATGAGCGGGAACGGTTGCTGTAAAGTAATACTGATCTGTTTATATACCGAACGGACCACGGTATATATATATGACCATATATATATGAATGTCTACCGGAGAGGATTTTATTTTTTTATTTTTTCTTCCTTCTAAATAGTTATTTATGGCGACGAAAAATTTGTCCCGACGTACGCCGAGGGTTTAGTGGCGGGCGGGCGAGTGAGAGCTGCGCAGGGGTCGAATAAAAGTCCATAAAACGCGGCCCCCAATGTGAAAACCGTCTAACGTTATAAGTTCTTCTTAAAAGACACTATACATACATATATATATATATAGATAGATTTGTGTGTGTGTTGTGGGGGGAGGGGGGTGGTACGAGTTCGGTGCGGGTGTAGTACTACGACTCTGTGACGAAATCGAACGTTATATAGAGAATATATATATATCCATTTATAGGTATATATATATATATGTACACGGGCATTATAGGTATATGGCCATGACGTCGCGTCGGCCTCTCTCCCACAGGACCTCTGCTATCACTAGTCGTTACGGGGCGAAAGCAAAACCCGCGCCGCCGTCCTCGTCCTCCGCGAGTCCTGTGCAGCAGACGCTCCTGCAGCCGGTCGCCGTCTGCCGCGCCCGCGCTCCCGATTCTGAGCGATGCCCACCTAGATAATATTATTGAGTATGATAAGAGACGCACGCAGCGACCGCGGGTCTCCTCCGCCGCCGCAGCCGAAACGGTTTTCCCCAACCACCCATCGCTTTTGCCTATACCCACCCGCCGACGACTATATTTTACTTCATACGGCCGACGCGAAACATATTTTATCCTTTTATAATATTAATATACGCGCGCGCGCAGTCTCCGAGAGATATAACAATATTATTATACGTTATGGCCGCTCGTACACCTATGAATATTATATATACGTGCAAGAATCCCTTAAGAAAACACGTCTCTCGTACACAGACGACGGGCCGAGATTAAATCCTATGTAATATAATGATATATATATATATGCATTTTGTACTTATGCGCTCCACGCCGTATATATATATATAATGTTTGTATAAGAATACCGCCCCGCGCGTATTATGTGTGTATATATATATAATATAATACTATAGTTTGTGGCTGAGAAATTTATGGCTTCGGCCTGCAAATGTCACGTCAAAGCAACGCCGCCGCGTGAGAACGCGCGCGGACGCCCGCCGAGGAGGCTGTTATCGCCGCCGGCGCGCGTTTAATCAACCGTACTATTGTTAGGTACGACGATACGACCGACCGAGGTAGTTTTACACACGTGCACACCCACACACACATATACCCATCCTCCGACCAACCACCCACATACTCACCCACACGCATATATATAATAATAATATTATGTGAGCGTATAATAATAATATAATATAATATACTCGCGCTGGTTATAATTTAATACCCTATAGGTATGTGCCTGTATATTATCTTATAATATACTTTCCGCCGCACATCCGTATCGTCAAACGACATATTATTTTGCCTATTATTTTGCGTGCAATTATAGTCCACGAGAGACTCCGCAGAGCTGCGGCTGCAATGTCTAGAGTGACATATAATAACATGCGATACGGCCAAGTCTCTATTAACGGACGCCCCTCTTCCCCCGGACAAGGGTTTGAGTTCACCGGCAGAAATACAATAACACTGTAATTTATATTACTTTTATATAAACTCTATTTATGAAAACAATAATTATTTTATGTTCGTAGCTTATAAATTATAATATACTGAAAATTACTTGCCGTTTTTTATGAACATTTTAAAGATCGTTTTTGACCACGTTCGAACATATTTTACAAAAACAGTATAGTGCACATCAATGGCGATTTTCCCGTAAACTAACTCGGGTGTAACTTAATGGAGTCCCATAAATTTAATTTCTTAATTCTTTTCTGGGTAACGTCGGTTTATACAGGTATTATTAATATATTATTATAGTTTCTTAAATGTACAATTTTCGAATAAAATAGTAACCAGCCAATCAAATAAACCTATTTATTATATTATTCCGTTACAATCATCAAATAAATAACCATTCAATTTAATGTTAGTAATAAATGAACATCAGAACATTAGGTAGATTAAAATAATTCTCACTCACTATGGTTGACGTTTGACCCTGACTAGATACTGACCATTGCAATTTAACGGTTTATAATGTATAATATAAGATAAATCGGCCAGTGTCGTTTTTACGGTCGGGGTGCTGTAAGGGATTTCAACCTCTGAAGTAATTTATTATTTACTCAGCATTTTATAGGGGCTTACAAAATTATTCCTCATATAATTCCACTCCCTTCCAGTCCCCGAAAAATTGTAAATACGCCAATATAATATACGACCCGTATTAAAGGGCCGTATACTTACAGCAGATTTTTCCAGAGTTCCGTTGTTCCGAAAAACGATGAACAGTTTGTATTTTGCATCATTTTATTATAATAATATGGTTTACGTGAGTTCTAGTTACATTTAGTTTATTCCTCATAATTTGAACACCCTTACGACCGGCCTACGTAAATGCCGGGATAGCATATTGTTATCAGTGCAAAATCATTTGGGTCGGGGTTAGGTTTTAAAAATATAATGTTACCTAATTTGTCTTCATCTGCTCTAAGACAAATCGCATATCGTCACTCATTGTTTTTCGGCAACGATATTATTACACACCCCCAAATTCGGTCCACGGACGAACACGCGCGCAGACAACGAGGGAGGGACGGCGAAGTACAAACATTTTTTTTCTTCAAATAAATCACGCGTGATCTCGAACATTTGACACGTGACGTTCGGCAGCGCGCGCGGAATTCAGAAGTAAACGCGACGCGGTAAACTCTGCGTATGCGTATAATAAACGTGTGTATGCGGAGTTTGTATGCGTGGTTAAATATGTGTTAGGGGTTAGGGGAACGGTGGCGGTCGGGACAGCCGCGTAACGTGGTAGTTTTGGGTCTTTGTGGTGATGGAGGTGATGGCTGTGGGGAGGGGGTGTCACGGTGGGGTGAGATGTCAATCACTCGCGCCGAAAAAAAAATTCGGTTATTCGGAAAACGCCAATGGCGCCCGGTGGCTAAAGGGGTAGGTCGGATATTCGGGGTTGAACGTGCTGCAGGTCGGGCTTTCGTAACAATGTGCATACTCTTCCACCCGCTCCTATCGCTTCTCGTCGTCGGCATAATATTGTGTCGAATCGGGGGTTGAGGGGGCGAGGGTGAGTTGACGACGACCCGCGATGACGCCTTTACCGTCCCACTCTCCACTCTCACAGATCACTTGATCCCGGGCGCGTAGATATGGACATATTTATAGGAGTTTCAGAAACAATCCTTTAAAAAGTTCAAAATATAATCTTATACCTATAATTCACGTAGGTATCTATATAATATATTATTCTTACGTCTACATCGGTTCGTAGTACCAAAAGGTTTTACCATTCATACCTACTCATTTCACTTGTTGATTGTCTAGTTTGGAGTTATTATATAATGCCTAAATCGCTGTGCTCACTAAAATAATAATACTAACAGTGCAAAATTCTAAAACAAAATATTTAATACAATGAGAGCTAATATACAACGAGATCCTGGGATCAAACTTACGATATTTGGAGAATGAAACAATAATAATGATGTGTATTGTCGTGTTTCGTCTAAAATCTGATTGATCAGCTGTTAAGACATGTATCCCGTCTAGACTGGCATTTTCCGAACTGGTTTCCGTGAATACTTTATCTATGGACATACTTTTATTTATTGAACTCGATTTAATTAATAAACATTAATAAATTCATAGTACCACACATACACAATATGTTTTATTTAATTTAAAACTCAAACACAATACGTACGGTAATTTTGAGCAATATAATATAATCATCATAATTATTACTTACTATTGTCATGGAGTCCGTAAGATTTTTTTCAATACCAATAGGTGGGTTTTGGAAAAAACGTTTAATTACTTATACGGACCATTGAGTTTGTTAGTATTAAAATTAAAGAAATTTGAGTATATTTTTTCGCAAAATTTCATAGTCTATATGGTGATTTGTTAAAAGTGGCTCTGATTTTGAAAACGTGTCTGCCCAAAAAACGAATTTGAATAAATACAGTATTCTATAATTCATATAGCCTAAACGACAAAACGCGTCGGCGTCCAGGCCCTCGATTTGGATACAATGGCACGACGCTGTGAATTGTAATTATAGTTTTACATTTTATCAAAACCAATTTAAAATAAAATAAAAATATGGCACTGTTATAATGTATTATTACAAACTTATTGTAGTTGTCGTCATCACGCAGTGGTAGATTTTCCTGACTTGGAGGAATCGAATTTCTCGCAAAACATTATGTTATTTGAAAATTATATTGTACTTCTTGGGTTTCAAAATGTATATAATAATCAATTTATTAAAAATGCTATTTTAGTAGTATTTTACTAGATTTTGAGTTTTAAGTTTTAATATATTGTAATGAAAAACATTTTTATTATACACGTTAAGCGTAAAATAGATAGTACAAAAAAATTAATTTCAATTACAGATGAAAAATAAAAACTTAAAATTTAAAGTTAAAGTTAAATTTTAATTCAATGATATAAAATCATTGTATACCAAAAACGATTCTGAGTGAATACGGTCAGCCCACCTATAATATTACTAAGTATATTTGATAATATCATTGTGATTAAAGTAATTTATTTTACTAATAGGCATTAGTACAATGGTAGGTTAAATTCATTTTTGCTAAAATAATTACATTTGAATATGTCATTGTATATATAAAATACAACAATAAACTTAACAAGTTTCACGTACCCACGAACTTATGAGAAATTTTATATTAAATTGTCAATCATTAGCTATAAAAATTTAAAATTTTATACATTTTTGACTACTAAAAAATTTGTGAATTTCGTCAAAATTTCAACTTTAAATACTTATAAAAATCGTGCCTATGGATATTTATTAGTTCTCAACTGCTATTATAACTACTTTCGAGAAACTTTGTATTAAATTATCAAGCTTTTTGACCAAATTAATACAATTTTATCGATTTTTATAGAATAAAAACTAAAAAATTGAAAATTAAAATTGTCTATAAACAACTCAAAACGAGACAAAATATTTTGAATATTTTATCATGTATAGAAATTGATAGTATAAACATTTTATAAACATTTTAAGTACCTAAACTTAATAGTTTTAGAATAACAACAAAATAAGAAAATCATTGTCTGTTATTATTTACCCTCAAATTGTTTTTAATTTCCACTAACAAAAAAAAAATATTAAAAAATAAAAACACACACCATTGTAAAATCAATACATTCATTGCTCCGCTAAAAACCTAAAATGGTAATAGTGAACAATTTGATTGGACAAATATAAAATGGTCATAATTTTAATAACTTAATAAAGAAACTTTACACTATAAGAAAACATTACACATAAAAACACCATTTTGAATTAATTTAATTCTACTCAAATGAAAGACGCGGAGAATTATCAGCATTGTCAGCTCACAACACAACTGTGTTAAAATAGACCTGCAGTTTCAATTGAAAAGAAAAATAAGGATTTTTTTGAAATTACTATCTACCAATGAACACCTACCGTTATTCATGATTTTTTTACAAAAGAAACTTACCTGATGAGACTGATATAGAAGAAGAAAAATCTTAAAGCAGAAGACTGATTAATGATTTAAAACATTTTTAAGTATTTAAGATTAGTTGGTCAGTTATTTTTTTTTCAATTGTTATAATTTACTACAAAATTGTTTATTATATTTTTATCAATAGATTTTTTTATATGTAGATGCAAAATTAATGAAATAAAAACATATTTTGTACAAAGTGGGTTAATTTGGCGTTCATTTGTCGTACAATATATAATTAAGAACTTCTTCTCTTTTTATAAAAATGTATTACAAATTTATTAGTTCTTAGGGGGTGCTCCAATATTGTTAACCAATTTAAATATTGTTTAATGTGTACTTTTTGTTATTATTAATATTTCTTAAATGTGATTGAATTTTAATTCTTGAATATCTACTGAAAATTCAAAATTCCACACTTGGCAAGTTTTTCCCGAGCTCCATCGATTTAGTCGGACTCTGCAATGTGTCCAATATTTTGGGTATACCATCTATCGGCCCCGTATATTATCATACCGACACGTTGTGTACAAAACGAGCACCACTTACATTTTAGGGGCACAGGTACCCCGTAAATGACAAGACTCTTCGCGTTGCATACAGTGTTATGTAGGTGTATTATATATATACATACTGTATGAATTATCTTCGAGCCATTTTGAAGTGCTTTCAATATATTGACTTTTGTCCGCCTACCATTTTATTCCAGACCACTATAATAATATATTATATATTATGTGGTCGGAACGTAAAAATGTAGATTATAATATATTCCACACGTATATATAGATATACATATACATATAGACATAAAATAAGTTTGGTTTGTATTTTTGTATTTGTGTATAAAAAAAAAAAAAAACGAATTGTTATAAAATTCAAATCCACTCAGTCACGATCGTTCCACACAGGCCATGTCTACAAAGTCCATGCAAAACCGCGAACGGTTGGATTACAAAACGTTCAACATTATAGTGTTGTAGTGTACAACTTACAGGTATATATTTATGAATGTGAAGCATTGTTAATCCATTGAGTCTACTCTGAATTCTGATTCATTGTAGACCTTAAATAAGTTTTAATTCGTTTCAAAAAACTGTTGTAACGGGTATAATACTTAGAATTTTAAGAAGGCACTCGATGTTAGAAAACATATAGTATAGTATCCGATTTTCCAGATTTTTTCAACATCCATTTTTTCATCTATAATTTTAGTTTAGTCAAAAATAATTTTAAATTCTTTTAGCGAATTATCTCTTATTGTTCCCAATACAGATTTAATATATTCTATCATGTCTATAGCCTTACTATAGTCCATGGTATGGATGTGGCCAACCTTTTACAATATTGTGCCAAATCGAAAAAAAAAATTGAAAATGTGCCATAAAATTAACCCGATGATTATTACAACACGACTGATTTTATTATAATTCTAATCAGATAATAATATGTTATATTATATAAAATTATTAATGTTATTTTGATACAATAATTGTTGTGTTGTATTGTATTAATATTAAATTTAAAACAAATTTCATCATAAGAAACGAAGGATTTTGTAAAAAAAAAAATCGAACTTCAGTTATCAACATTTTCAATTAATATCGTGATTTTTTTTTTTGTTATGAGTTTGGTAGCAAAATGGTTTAAAATACCAAGTTTATTTTTTAATTCAAATATTTTGTAGTTTTGAACATTGCCAGTACCTACAGCCACTCCAAAAAGATGATTTTCAACCTTAAAATCCTCAAACCTTTAGGAAATATTATTATAAAAGTTATAAGTTATAACATAACTACATTAGATTCTGAGCGGAGCGATGAAGCTATAGTGGTTTTACAATGGTGTTTATTTTTTATTTATCCTGTATAAAAAATTTTGACTAGAAGGAGTGCTTCGATTTCAATACATGGTATTATATTTTAGAAAATAGGATCAATATGGTACTTTAGAGAGGTAATTTTTTGATTTTCTCAATAGTTATTTAATGCCACGGGAAAAACCACCGAAAAAATACGAAAAACCACCTAAAAATGAGATTTTAATTTCTAACGCTTTGTTTAATACCATAGGAACGAATAAAAATAAATAAATATTCCAATGTTAATTCAACTTATAGGCTATAATAAATAATAACAATAATATAAAATATCCAGACTGACAAACCGTCTCCGCTCAGAATCGTTTTTCTTATACAATGATATTATATCATTGAATTCAAATTCAACACCATCCATTACAGTGACCCACTTGTAACCTACTGTACAGCAGAGCGACATCCACTTATCCGATTTTTTTAAATTTATTTTGTACATATTATTATTTAATAATTAAAAACTTATTTTAACTTATTACTTTACTATTTCATTTTATAAATATGGTATATTTATTTAATAAAGAGTAATTGGGTGGTTTGGGGGCTTTTCCCCCATGGCTATGTTTTCTGAAAATTATCTGGACCCTCCCCATGACAAATTCTTAAATACGCCACTGGATACAAATCTGCAGAAGTACGGTCGTACAGAACACGACCGTCGTCTTTTTTCTTTATTTCGTTTTTACACCATGGACAATACGGATGTATTATAATCAATATCTTAGTTATACAAAATATATCTGTTTTATTTAGTATAGGTAAACATTTTTCTGCAATATTATAATAATATTGTGCACGTCGCCCTTTTAATGTACATTATCTGGACCGAGTTCAGAGTTGTATATTTACGATGAATGTATGATGATAATATAATATAGGTAGTAAAAATATAAGTTGTATTGATTTTAATGTCTAAAATACTGGTTATACAACAAATATAGTTCACTTTATACGCAGCAACTTACTATAATAATATAATATAAAGAGTACGAGGAAGTTGAAACAATATAATTTGCATTATTTGTACTACTTTTTATAAAGTTCGCGTACTCCAATATATGCACAAGATATACTAACGCCGTAAATATCAAAATGCAGAATTATTTTATTATATCAATAAAAATAAAACTATATAAACACAACAACTACGTGGACGGGCTGTGGCACGGTCGACAAGTGATAGATTCAACCTGTTATTCTTGAACCCTGCATGGATATCGATACATATATTGTGTATTTTATAGGTGTTCCATCTCGAGAAAAAATAAACCGTGATTAAAAGTTATTCGTGATACCTATAATAATTTACCTTATAGCAATGATAATAAATTAGAAAAAAAACACGACAATAAATACCAAATCACGCATTTGTTATATTACACTATTGACAGTTTAACTTCCCGTCGGCAAATATATAGTAAGATAGGTGTACTAGCAGAGTTTGGTCTTATCTAGATAAATTTATCTAGATGAATATCTAGATAATTATTTGTTCATATTTTATCTTATCTAGATAAATAGTTACAAGGTATCTAAGCGTTCATCTCAAATATTTTTTTTACTTATCTAGATGCATTTTTTATTGATAAAAATCATGAAATTGTACAAACGCATTTTAAATATTTATACAGATACTCAAACTGAGTTTATAGCTTATAAATAAGGTAATTATTTTTATTTATATCATTATGTATCATTAGTTAATAGTTAACAAAACGATTAATTTATCAAATTAAGTTTAAAATTAATACGGGAAAATATAATATTACCTTAACTTAGTTTAAAAATAGTTATTATCTACTTGATATTAAATGAAGTGTAGGCAATACTATATTAATTGCTACTGCACACTGTGTGCGATGAAATGCTGCTATTGCACACAATTTTAGGTCCTGGACTTTCTCGTAAATCGTAATATTATATGTAAGTACAACATTTTATGGTACAGAATGTAAATAATCGAATTGCAAAATGCACTGCAGGATTGGTCTAATCATATTCCTCGGTTTAAGGCGCCTTCACACTTCACATGCAGTCGTTCAAGTTGAAAAATATATAATATTATTCAACGCATTTTGTAGGCAACGGATTTCCGATATTTTTTCTACTAACTCATTGAGCATCATTTCATCATAACAAAAAGATACGGTGCAGTGTGAAGGCATTTGATTACGCCGAGGATAAACGAAAAGAAAAATGCAACTTTGAAAGTGTAAATTCTAATTAATTATGAAAACTCAAAAAACACCAGTCATGTAAACACACCGTAAATGATATGCATCTGTTTGTAAATATCTACTTATGTATAATTGCATAAGGTATTTCGGGTATTCCCGTATCAACCGCAATAGTATATATAGAACCTGTGGGTTTCAAACTACCTGCAACCTGACTTTTTTCTTTGGTATGTGTTTTATCAGCGTGTACATATGAATTGTTCCGAGAAGTAAAATTCAACAATCTAAATATATCTATACTTCTATATTCATATATTTACGTGCTAAATAAACGCGATATATATATATGTGAAAATGGAAACATTGTGTCGAATGTACTCTGAAGACTTAAACTAATCATCCGATTTTCTTGATTTTTTTTTAAATCAAAGAGTACATCGTGGACCAGGCTATAGGCTTAATTTGAAGGTAATTACCAGGGTTGGGATTTTATAGCATTTGCATATTTCTTATGAGATGCTTAAAAAATAGCAAAGTAAGCTGAAAATGTATTTCATGATACAGAGAACTCAAATCAAAAATTTAATTTTGCTTTTTTTTGCATATTTTGCAATTTTCAGTTTTTAGTGCTTTTTTTTGGACTTTTTGAGACTTTTTTGCATTTTTACCTGTTTTTGAATCAAAATTGGTCATACTTTATGAAATTATATTTTGGTAAAAGTGTTTTTAGATTTTTGTCAATCGAATTATTACGATAATTTTGTATTAGGTATTTGGTTCTAATTTTTATTATCTGCTGATTTTGTGGGTTTTTTTTTGTCGATTTCTGCTGCGATTATTAATCACCGATTATAAATGAACGAGAATGCGTTGTAAAGTCAATTCCTTTGGATTCTGATCAGAGTGACTAAATTATTTCAAATTTTAAGTAACTACTTATAATAATGTGTAAGTGATTAAAAAATTATAAATTAAAAAATTTCCTTTTTTTTGCATATTTCGTTGTTTTTATTGCATATTTTTAGCGCATATTTAGCGATATTTAAGGTAATATTATAACACATATTTATACAATTTTAAGAGCTATAAAATCCCGACCCTGGTAATTACCTACTGGTGAGTGGTCCGAGATTCACATACCTGACTGGTTTATTCATAACTTGACCGAAACATAATTTATATATATATATTTATAAAATTAACAAATCGCATGCATGACTGCATGAGTAACAGTCACACTATTTACAAACAACTATTTACGGGAGCGGAGCACGCGGGGCACAGCTAGTTATAAATAAATAAATCGTTTTTAATCGGACAAAAATCAAGTACCATCTTACGCAAACAAACATATAGGTAGGTAATTAATTATATAGTAAAACAAACAAACTCTTTTCCTATATATATATGTATAAGTGTAAACTATATAAGACGTGTATAGTTAAGTTGAAATAGTGTTAGAAGAGGCAGCTATATGCATTCAAACCGTCAGCCTGGTAAACTGTATCTATAAGTATTAGGTACCATTTAAGTATATAAGTGGTATATTTAGGTTGTAAATGGCAACGTTAATTTATGATAAAACCAGGCAATGTTATATCGCAAATGGTAATCAACCGTAAATTAAATATAGGTGTCAACTGCACAATAAACGATTACATTTTAGTCATTTTACTATAGTATATTATATAGTTATAGTTAAAATTTTTATATTTGCATTACAACACGGTACGCGCACTATTGACAATTCTGGTGAACTAATTCATTACGTATCATTATATAGGCAAGATGGTATCTCTGTACTATCTATACTCAATGGTATTACTTATTGTATTGTCTACACAGATTGTAAATTATATTCAAGAGACAAGAAAGTCAAGTATAAGTCATATTTTAGGAAATTTGTAAATGACGAGGGAGAGACAGTGAAAACTGAAAAGTTATATAGACGTCTGAATTGACCGAATAGGGAAAAGTGTGTACCTAAATTGTTATTTTACTTGCATTGTAAGTAAGTAAAATAAACTAAAAATTACTTTTGCCTAATCGATTTTAAGTAATGTAAATACTGTCGACGCCGAACATTGCTTCAAGGCACCATTTATGTGGTAGTTAAGGTAGGCCGTAATTGTCCGGAAAATAAACGTCTGGAAAGATAAAATCACGGAAAATTAAAATTCCGGAACGTAAAATCACGGAACGTAATAATCTGGAATGTAAAATCCCTGATCGTAATATTACGGAATGTAAGAGCCCGGAACGGTTGAAGTCCGGAAAATAAATAATCCAAAACGTAAAATCACGGAACGTAATAATCCGGAAGGTAAAATCTTGGATCGTAATAATCCGGAATGTAAGACTACGGAACGTAATAATCCGGAAGGTACAATCCCGGAATTTAATATCCCGGACCGTAATATTCCGGAACGTAAAATTCCGGAATGTAAGATCCCGAAACGTAATAAGCCAGAAAAGAATCACTAAAAAGACTCCTAAACTTCTACGCTCAATACCACCACATCATGACGTGATGATATTGTGCATGATAATTAAAATATATTGATAACAGATTGATTTGTAATTATCGCTTTTTCAAATTTTTAGATAGGTTTATTATCAAAAATATTAAAGGCATCCACATTTAAATATTAACTTTCTATTAAATAAGCCTTAATCTTCTTTTAATATATAAAAACATCAAGTCACGATATTAGTGTACGAACTCTTCCATTACTGCTCTACCAAGTCAGATTCTTTTGTATATTTTATAGGTCGTTAAGTATTTTCCACCCTCCTACCACCACCCATGGAGGTGGGTAAACGGGGATTTTGAGATTTTCGATGGACATTTTAGTTAATAAATGGTTGCTATTGATTAAAAGAAATAATTAGTAGAAATGAGTATTTATTTATTTATCATTTTTTCAATAGTTGCCATTTTTACGGGCTTGTTGCCAAGTGCACGGGATCAGCTAGTATATTCTATGGAATATTAAATTTAAAACTTATACAATATTTTATACTACTATAGCTGATATCGCGAACTTCGTATCCCGTAAAAAATTACAACTTTTAAAAAAATTTGGATTGTTTAACTTCTTTTGGGTACCTTTTCAACCTCTCTGGTAGGACAATGTGCGACAGTATATTAAGTAGGCAATGTGCAAAAATTTGATTTGATACATGCTTACGCTTGATCTGCCCAATTAACCAATGTAACCAAATAATAAATTTTAATTTTTACTAATTTTTTCTCCTATAACCAATAGCAACCAGTTATATAAACAAAAATGAGGTAAATGTCCACCAAAAATCTAAAAAACCCCATTTAAGCACCTCCCCGGGTGGTGGTTGAAAAGTACTTTACGATCTGTTCTCATACCTATGAAATATACAAAAATGTGATTTAGAAGTGTAGTTAGCGATTTATCAAATTTTATAAATATTACTCAACGGTTATCTGCAGAGTGCTTTTTTAGTATGCGATGTACTGCTTCCAAACTCTTACCTCAAAATCTTATCGAAGCATATTGAATGTCAGTGAATAATATTAAATATAATAATTATATTATAATACATATATTATATAATATGTCAATTTTTTTTTAAAGATACGCAAAAAGTTTATTAAATGGTATTTTACCAATGCATTTTCATTTGCTTTATTTTTATTATTATTTATTTAACTCCCAATAACTAATTAATAATATATTTTATTAATACCTAAAAATGACGCTACCCCTGCATTTGTTGTCTCCATCCATTACACACGCATGACATACCAAATTTTCGTTCACTACTTTCAATACTGTGCTGTTAGTTTTGATATTATAGTGAATTGACGTGTTATTAACATTTTAGGTAAGAACATTATAACAGGTTATCCTGTGCTTAGGCGTTAGCGATTTTTCGGTATTTTAATTTTCAAGCAGGATAAAATAAAAATGCTCATATCTTGAAAATTAAAATATCGAATAAAAGCCAACGCTCAAGCACAGATAATGTTCTTACTTAAAATGTTAATAACATGTCAATTCACTATAATATCAAAACTAACAGCTCATTATTGAAACTAGTGAACGAAAATTTGCCATGTCGTACGTGTAAGACAACACATGCATGGGTAGCATCCTCTTATTATAACAAAATTAAGATTTATATTCGAATTTAGTTTTATATCTCTTATATTAAATTGGTAGATCACCATCTCGTAGTAGATCAACTGCTTCAAGAATGCTACATTTTAGGCAGGAGCGTAGCATTTTTTAAGGAGTAATATTTAAGCAATTCTTATGACATGTACATTTAGGCTGTGAGTAGTGTGAAATCTGTTATATAGTATCCCGTTATTTACGTTTTCGTAGCCTCATGCCTACACCACATATAAATACGTCCCAGAATATGAAATATATTTTTTTATGCATACTTTTATTATAAAAGCGGTAGTAAATTAAACATACTTCCTGAAGATTTCGGAAAGAAATTATTGAATTAACTTCTATTTAAATCCGTATGTGCCCAAAATAAATAAAACGTAATGCAATTATTTCACAGAATTATAAAAGTCCTGAATTTTATAAGGTTCTTTATAATTGAAAATTGAAAACTGACTTCCTAAAAGCTTAGATATTTTTCAGTCGAATAATTCATACATTTAGATACATTAAAAATTAAAATCGGACATTTTGAAGTATGTTTAATTTACCACCACTCATTGGTTATTTGGTTGTATAATAAATACGTGTACTTCGATACCCCTAGCAGTGATGTTCTAAATCAATATTTGTCACCCGGGGGCCGGGGCTAACAACATTTTATGACCACCACCTTTTGATGAAAAAAATAATTTACCAACTTTTTTACTGTAATAGTAAATTACATATATTTAGATGTAGGTTACACTGTATACACAAAATGACATAAATTCACTTTGGCTACCCAGAATTTTATTTTTTTATTTATTACAACACCTAATTTGGCAAAATCAAATGCAAAATACTTTTGTTTAAAATATAATATACTTTGTTGACTACGTACCTATAAATTCATAATGACTGTTAAACATACAATTATAGCACCTGGCTTATGTAGGTATAAGAATATGACTATCTATATAATTAGTACTAACTGATCCAATTCAGTCAAAACAACCCAAATAGTCATGTAAAAAATCTAATATAACAATTGTCCATACATGACATTCTCAAAAAGTCGAAAATGTTTAAAATGTTCAATTTTTATAGTTAGGATTGAAAATTTAAAACTCATCAGTTTCTCATTAGCGGTTCATATTGTAACCAAAAAATCTTAAATATTTATATACACTTTTTTATAAGTTCAAAATTGGATAAAATTAGGTATTTAAGCGAAGAATAACATTTTTGTTATGTTGTTGTGATTTAAAAATATTAGGAGGTAGTTGAAACTTTTATAGCATATTAATATATTTTATTCACAGTGAAATTTTAGAATGCAATTTATTTGACAAAAATTAATTTAACCTACTGTATTGCTATTGAAAATAAATTACTTTAATAGCAATAATATCATAAAATATGGTTTGTAATTTATTACAGGCTGCATATTGACTGTCTTCGTACAGAATCGTTTCTCATATCCAATCATTATATATGCACTAGCCATGGTATGGAGTGTGTGTTTCGGAGAAGTCCGGACAAGTCCTAGAGATTTGAGTGCTTAACAGTTCAAATAGTAATGGATAAACGAAAAGGAGGAGCCGAGAAATTACGAATAAAACGGCAAACTGAACTCAAAGCGGCAGGAAGTAACTCGAAACAAACAAAAATATCATTTGTAAGAGCCCCTACAAAAGGTAAGATTATTTAGGTGGTTAATTATTAAAATTATTAAGGGGGCTGGAGAGTGACATGTTTTAACTTTCATTCACTTCATTATTTTCGAAATAATAAATAACAACCGATTATTAGAGATAACAAATTAAACTATTAACATGTTCACCTGTCAAGGTGTCCATATTTGTTCTGTAATCTATATTGTAATTTTTACTATTGGTACTTAATGCGAATTTCAGAAAGTCTTCATGTCTTGTTGTTTTATAGTTTCTAGGGGGCTGGAACAGCTACAAATAATCACGTAAAACAAGCCAAAAGTCAGAGCAGACTGTTGGACTTGAGTTGAATGGATTTTAATTTTGAAAACTAATTGAAGTATAACACAGCTCAATTATAAATGCTATATAAAATGTCCAAGTATTACTCCTTAAACATGTCAAGCTCAAACCCCCTTAAATCTTAATTTAGTGTTAACAATACATTTAAGTAAATTGTATAGGTATGTAAAAATAAAAAATAAATAATTATTGATCATTGGGGAGCTAAAGACAAATAACATTTTAAAGTGTGTTTGGTCTTCGTAATTTTATTTATGTTTTTTCTGTTTGATTTTTTTTTATATTATATCAAACCCTGATATAAACTAAAGTAATAATATAATGTATTTTATATATATACATATAATTATATAAATATATATATATATATATATAAGAAAATCAAATTTTAAACTTATAGTTATAAAAAATTGATTAAAAATCGTCATACTACTCATACTTAGCCCATAACTCATAAGTGATGACTCAAGAGTATAAAATTAAAAATGTACAAATTGCATAAATCCAGGCGATCTTGCTTAAACTTATATTTAAATTTTTTTTAATAATAGGTATAACTGAAGTATACTTAGTAACTTAATGTAATGTAGGTACCTATTGGATAATTTTTAAATGTGCTTTAAAGAAACAATTATTATTTAAAGCACACATACTAAAAGAGTGTTCATAAAAAAATGTTGTCGAATGGGCCGATACATTGTTGAGGGCCGGTATAAATGTAAAATCTCGGTGTGCCGAAAACTCTCTATCCGGTGCTGTTCAGCACTCATCCATATTAAAATTATATTACACTATATTCTGATTTAAAGATATTTATAATATAATAAGACCATTAATATACAAGACTATCATTATTTGTAAAATTTTATATTGTACCTACTATATACTGTCCAACTATCAATTATCATATTTTATACAAAAAATACAAGTATTTAAATACATTTTAGATTTTAAATATATCATATTTGGTAAATTATGAAATATTAACTCGAGTTAAGTTAATAAGTTGATAAGGATTAAATACTGACAAATTAAATATATTTAATGAGTTTTTGCGTTTTGAGTAATTTCATTAATATTTATTGCCAAGCATTTTTTTCTTTTTCCTTTTAACTTGAAAGTTTGCTTCTATTTTTGAAGGACGACCAGCTTGTATACGTTTAGCACCACTTCAAATAGTAAACATGCGTCTAGAACGTGATGTAGGTTGTGTTCTAATAATTGTATGCCTTGGCATTATGTATTTTGTGACTACCTTCATATGAAATCTAAAAAATAATCTTGTAAAACATATTTGGTAAAATGGTATATAGTTGGCATCAATTGTTTAAAAATAATGTATCAGATCCTATATCATAATAATATAACTTATTGTTTAAAGGAAAATAATTGGGAAGTTCATAATTAAATTAGAAGTTATCCTTAGATTAATTTTACTTATATACCTATATAATATTATGTTAAAATTAAATTGTGTATTAAATTATATTTCCTAATATTTATTAGAAAAAATAAAAGTAAAGTATTATAATTTCAATAATAAAACCTAATAATTCAATAAAAATTACTTTTGTTTGAATTTATTCATTTTAAACCATTGCTAGTTATGAATAATTAAAATAACCTTAGGTAATTAGATTACTAAAATGAAATCTAATAAGTAATAGTTATACATAAATACTACTAAAGAAGAAGAAAAAAATGATGATTGGCAATCAAATTACTGTTAAAATATAGGTATCTAAGTAAAAATTTGTAAACAAATATTGTTTTTTTTTTTTTTTTAATCAGACATTATTCTAAAGTAGGTAACTCATTAAATATATTTTAATATTTATATTAATATTTGTCAAACATAACTTTCCTATATTTTAGGTAATAAAGTGAATGTAAGCATTGCACTATAAAAACCAGAAAGCACATAGGTAACACATTGACACTTACCTTTATTTTAGTATTTAATCCTTGTCTTATATATTTATCTGTTTTTCTTGTATTGGTAGTATCTTTCTTTATAATTATTTTATTGATAGAATTGCAATTCATGTTTCTTAGTAGGGTTCTTTTATTATTACTTAAATTCAATAGAGTTTTATTGCTTGAAGATAGTTGACACAAATAGTCTTTGAGATACAAATATCCCTGTTTATTTGGATAAGTACAATCCAATTTGTTTTGGTTTCTAGAGAATATTTCTGAATCCATTCATCACATGTTTCATGACTGTATCCAGTTTGGTTTTTAAAAATATTTCAGAAATTGTTTTACTTATAACCTGACGGTAATTGTCAAATACATTGTCAATTTCAAATAAAATATGTTAGTTGATAGTTAGACAGTATATGTAATATGTATAGTATAATATAATATTTTACCAAATATGGTATTCTTATATATTAATGGTCTTATTATATTATAAGTATCTTTAAATAGTTAGACACAATATAGTGCAATATAATATTAATATGGACGTTGAATACCAATAGGAAATGCATTTGATTTATTGGTTTCCAAACCTTACCTGAATTTAGCACTATAGTGCTCGATTCAAGCGACATATGTAAATACGCGGTCCGTACCTGAAGTTTACTACATTGGGTACCTAGTACCTACTGAATAATTATCACCAGTGCGCTAGTGCCACAAATCACAATTAGGTACCTATGAAGTTAGGTTAATAATCAGAGTACTGGTTGAACATTTTTACATACATATTATGTATTTATAAAATTGTATTTTACTTTTTTTTTTGCACTCTAATATTTATTGGTTAAACTTAAAACACTTTCAACTTTTAATTTTTAAATGTTAAACTTTATCAAAATGTTCACAAATTAATAAAGTAATTTCTTTTATGAATCATCACTTTTTATCTTTTATTAATCCTTTCTAAAAATAAGGCTACTTAAAGTCGGATGATTATAGAAGGCTTTTTTGGTGTAGTAAGTACCGTTGAAACTCTGCAGCATCTTCAAGGCTTAAAGTATGAAAATATTCCAGGGGAACCATATATCTTTTATGTATGATGTCTAATGTATAAACAGTGATTGTGTAACCATACTCATCACACTTTTAACCCGGCATAGTTAAAATAATAATTTGTTAAAGAGGACGCTCAGACTGTCAGAGGTTGGTGACTACTCTCCCCCTTTAACCCTTGTGCATCTTAGGCAGGGGCGCCCATAAAGGTTAAAAAATACTTCAACTGCATGAACTCTCGAGGGTAGTGGGTTTAAATAACTGGTATCACTGGGGAGTTTATAAATTTATAATAAAAAACTATAGTTTACAATAATTTATTTCCGTGAGAATATTTTTTTAATAAAAAAACATGAATAACTTTTTAACTGTATTTGATCTCAAAATACCTCTGTACGCCACTGATCCTGGAATATATTTTCAACCTTACTTCATATTAAGGTTTAGTCTTAAAATTTAAAGTATGTACCTACACGGTAGGTACAACATATTCTTAATTATTGTATACGTCCAATATCTGAAAATGTTTGGCACCATTGAATCATACTGAATTCCGGATATTTACGTTCCGGAATATTACATTCCGTGGTTTTACATTCCGGAATATTACGATCTGTGATTTTACATTCCGGATTATTATGTTCCGTAGTTTTACGTAACGGATTATTTAGTTTCCGGACTTTTACCGTTACGAGTTTTTAAATTCCGTAATATTACTTTCCGGGGTTTTAAATTTCGTAATATTACGTTCCGGGGTATTACGTTTCGGAATTTTGACTTCCGGTAAATTACGGTCCGGGATTTTACATTCAGGAATTTCATGTTCCGGAATATAACGGTCCGGGATATTAAATTCCGGGATTGTACGTTCCGTATTATTACTTTTCGGACTTTTATAGCCCCCCAGGTAACCTTACAATTATTTATATAAATATTAATACAATATAGGTGGATTATTAAAATTTTATTTTAAACATGATTTGCCCATTAATTACTTAATTATATGCTCGAAAAGTGGAGAAGGTGCTATATTTTAATATTATCAAAAATTAAAAACGAAATTCAACGAAAATGACTACCGTTGAGTGTGGACTAAAACATTGAAAAAAATAAGAGAAAAAGCTCGGAAAATATCACATAACCCTTCTATGTAGTGTAATATCGCCACGCACAACCAAAATAATAATAATATTAATCTCGTCGTCGGACATTTTCCAGGTCAATAATAAAGCCATTCATCGTACGATAACAATAATAATTTGACTGTAGATGCCGTATTAATAATGTTACGGTATATGACAGGTACCGGTACCGTGATACCTCGCGTTGTGGCTTTTAATAATTGAATTTTCATCTAGTGCGCTCTCACCGCTGACCTTTCGTGATTTGCTTTATTTTTTTGTGATTTCGTTTCGTTTTTTTTTTAATGCATATCTAATCGTACCCGCTCCATGAGCTTTTAAATAATTGTGAGCCGTAAAAACGAAATCTCCCTCCCGTATTCTACCGGGCACTTTGTCGTAACCCGAGACGAAAACGATGTTTTTATACATATTTTTATATAATAATATAGCTACGCGTATTACACACTGTAGGTTTACGATTTCGGAAGCCCGTCGGGGTTGAAACGCACCGGGGCTAATTTTATTTTAGAGGCCTGATTTTCTCTAGATTTTTAACTTCATAAGGAAATAAATTATTTAAAATATCGAATTATGGTTGAATTAATTAATTTTAAGAAATAGTCAGCACCGGCTGTTTATTTTAGACCACTCATATGAGTTTTGAATTTGACGTCAAATAATCCGTAAAAACCTGAGGTAGGTATTCAAACTGTGCGTCACGGCTCCGAGGGCGTTATATAACGTCAGAAATCAAACGATGAATAATTCACATAGGACAAATAATTTTAGTGAAGGATGGAACAGTTCATTCAATAAATTAGTTGGGTCGGCTAATCCAAGTTTCCGGAGTGTTTTGCGATTTTTGCAATTGGACGAATGTGCAAGTCATTTAAACAAAAATATAAGAAAAAAAACCGAAAGACACAAAAAACAATCCACGAAGCCTTTACACAGCACGAAAATAAAATAATTACAAATACTCAATTACTTGAAATAATTTGCCATACTTTTAATTTTTAAATTTATATATTATGATTTATGACTTATAATATTGACAGTGAATTTTTTTAAAAATTCACGAAGCCTGTAGATACTACAAATTTACTATCATAACTATTATTATTCTTATTTATGTCTGTTAACTACATGGGTTTTGTAATAACAAATTATGTGATAATAATACCGCCGCCGCCGCCGATACTCCATCCCGAACGAGGCGCATGTGCTAGCCGCTATTATTATTTATTATTATTGTTTTGATTCGAGCTCGTCTTCGCCAGCCGTTTTTATTATTCTATTATTGTGTGTTGATACACTAGTCTATTATTATTAAATTGATCTAGCGTTCTTTTATACTTTCGGTCACCTTATCCACTCCAAACTCGTGAACACCATTTTTTATTATTATTAGTCGTCCGGCCAAATGCTAGACAATAGCCGGTGACGCAACCAATAATAGGTAACCAATAAGTTATAGAATGAAGTTTCTATCGATGAATCCAATTAGAATATCTATTTGTACCTACCTATTTAAATATTTACTATGAAGTAAGAACAGTGGCGAAGTCAGGG
Organism: Sitobion miscanthi; assembly: GCA_008086715.1. NCBI lineage: Eukaryota > Metazoa > Arthropoda > Insecta > Hemiptera > Aphididae > Sitobion > Sitobion miscanthi. The sequence continues at coordinate 29,845,901 of CM017803.1, forward strand.
GGGGTCAGTGTTTAACCCTCACCCTTTCCATTGCTCTTCCCCCTAATAAATGTATTATTTATATTATTTATATATGAAATCTGTAAAAAAAATTTTGTTTAATTTATAATTGACCCCCTATCCCACCCACCCATTTCATAATCCTGACTACGCCACTGAGTATGAACTCTGGTAGATGAGGTGAAAGTACGGAATAACTTTAAAGACCCTTCATATGTAAACAAATCTTCAAATCATCTCACAAAACTTTGGACAACTATAGTGGAAATAGTTTTTGGCTAAATTCCAACTTGAATGGATCTTTGGAGACTAAATACTTATCCATACAATTAATTACCTATATTACGGCGTAAGTATAACCTACAAATAGAATAATGTGTTTTATTTGTATTTAAATATTTTAAGCAAAACTATGATTGAAATTGTTCACATTGTTTATACATTGTTCAAAATGATCCAATAACGTTATACTATGTATACAGCTATGAGTCGAATATTGTTTGTCGATATTACGGAGGACACTCTCGGGCACTGTAATATAATATATCGATAGATATATCAAAAGAGATTTATCAACTACTTCATAATGAACTTCCACGGCCGTGGGATATTATTGCGAATCGTTTGACGGAAAAATTAATTTTACCCATCAGAATTTTTTTTGTTTTTGAAATAGAGATCCAACGTGAAACATAAAGTCTAAAACAAAATACCACACTTAAGGTCACGTAGTAAAGTAACAAAAAGCTTAAAAGAAAAGAGTTAATCGGGGAACAAAACTAATAAACAAGTTGAACCGAAATATCTGACTTAAAAATTAAAACTGAATATTGTTTTAAAAATGTATATTACATTGGTATTTTGTTATTATTTATTATTTATTTCGATTAAATCCGATGACTTATCTATTTGATATTGAGTTGAACTGTACAAGATGATTCACTAAGCATGCTTACATCCATGTTTCATTTAATTATAAATTATGTTTATAAATTTATTTTATTCAAATTTTGACTTTCGGAATTTTTAAATATACTTAAATACCATAATGTTTTCAAATTCTTAAGTATTTCTGTACTATTTAAGCAGTATCCTGTGGGAATACAAAATTTTGTTTTTTTTAACCCGTCGTGGATATCGCTGTGCAAAGTCCCGTCCACGCCATTGATATTGAGTAAGCGCTGCGCTCACCTCGTTGTTTTTTTATCATTATTTATTATATAATAAACATAAAATATTGAAAGCAACAACGAATTATTTATAGTTTAATCTTTTATAAAAAATGTTCTTACAATTTTTCTTGATTATTAATTGTTAACCACTAAAAATTAATTTATAATTTTTTATACATAATTATATAATAATATAATCATTATCATTCATCTTCACCCTAGTGGTCTGGAATATTTTGCTAATTATTATACAGTACGCATATGAATGTTGTGTGCTCCTTAAATAGGTCTGAGATAACGAAAAAGTATTTGGTTGAACGATTGAGTGAGTGCAACGCTCAATTTATGGATATTAACAACAATGCATGTCGATATCTAATCAAGAATTATTTATAAAATTTTTATATTTGCAAAAGTATATTTAAACATGTATCGATTGAAAGTATAAATAGTATCAGATGAATCAAGTAATAAATAAATAAGTGGCTCTCAAAATACTAACGAGGTGAGCGCACATCGCGACCACTGACGGATTAAATTATAACACATTTTTACTTATTTATTAAGTTGGTTAATTTTTTTTTAATATTGAGACAGTTTTTTTTCGGTTATACAATTTTTATACTAAAAATAATAGTTTTTAAAAATAGTTAAAAAATAAAAATGGATATTATTATATTGGATCTAGTGGTTATAAATTACTTATAGTACTTGAAATATTTTTAAAAATAAAAATGTTGATGGGTCAATATTAATTACCAAGAATTTCAAATCACTATTATATTGACATTATATGTTCCAAACCCGCATTATCATTGACCAATTATTTTTAATACATAAAGTTAAAAAATTCATAAATAACTCGTTATAATTTTGATTTTAATATATAAATATTTTCAGAAAAATTATCCGCTAAATAATATTTACAATTGGAAGGTGGGGGAAGGTTAGAGTTCTCATTTGAAATATATATATATTATGTCTCCATAAAATTGTAAAGGTTTAATGTAAAATAATATCTATTTAACAATAGTTGAAAATGTTTATTTTGACGTAACTACAGTGGATCGGCGTGGGACCATTTTTGGTTTTCTTAGATAGTGCGACCGTGAGTGGAAAAATGACTGCAGAACTAAACGGTTTGTAGCGTTCGAGGGATAGAAAAAGTTTTTGGGACATATATTCAATCACTTCGCGTACAGTGTAATTCAGTACCCATTCAATATATCCCAGGTGTCTTGGCCACTCAGCATGTTCTTGGTTGCAATACATTTGGAAACGTTCTCTCGCGCTTTCGTTCGGCTGGGTGGTAAACCGAAGTCAGCATTAGGAAATTCCTTTTTCCGAAGACGGTTCTGCCAAACATTGCTGGTGAATTGGACACCGTGATCCGATACATTACATCTTGGACTCCCGTACGTGGCGATGTAATCTTTGATTATCCGATTCGTAAGTTTCATAACATTGACTATCTTCCGACCGAACTAAGCAACGACAAAATCATACGTCGGAACTACGCCAAGAACTTTTTCGTCGCAGAGTAGAAGGGGAATACGATCTTATAATAAAATAAGTTTGAGGAATTCCTACAATTTTTAGCTCAAAAACTAATAAGAAAGCGTCCACCACCATTTCATTGTAACTATCAAAATGTTAAGGAATAAACACTAAACTCAATTTGCTCAAAACTAACACAGGTACCTTTTTTTAATTTTAGTGTTTTAGCTTTTACAGAAACTTGGTTAAAAAATAACATAAATTTCATAAATTTAATTTGTCATAGCCTTGTATTGTCTTGTATTGCCTCCGTGAAGGATCAGCTAATACTATGAAATATATCTATATATCCATATAATTTTCATACTTTTAACCAGTATCAAATTTTCATTTTCATTTCTCAGGACTTTCTATTACATCCTGTATATACCAATTTTTTTTGAATTTCTATAAGGACATTTTATCATAGTTAAATTATAATTTTTATTCTACTTTTCATGATAGTATTCTGATTAGTAATAAAATAGTTTTAAAATTAATTGTTTTATCAATTATCTATTTTAACAGCACGAAGCACAAGAAATAAAAATTATATGAATTCAGTTAGGTACTTCGAGAGAAATAAAAATTAATCATACTAAGACTTAAACGCTAAACAAGCAACATTTTTTATTTACATTTTTTTTTTTTGTTACACGACACAATTAAATAATATTATCTATTTTTACTTCAGTTTTATTATATATTTTAAAAACTTAAACGTGAAAAAATCTAAAGGTACATGAACCACTGTTTAGTCCCGCGACGATTATTATTATTACAATTACTATTATTGAAGATAAGAAAATTGATGCACAGCGATACTTCTGATACGTATTATAGGTTTCGCGTTTCGGTGTAGTGGGCCAGACACGGATGCGGGAAAAACGTTTAAAGACGGCTGCGGTCACTACGAATTATTTTTATAGGCGAAGTCCAACGGAAAGTAAGTAAACATTATAATCGATTCGATTGCGTTGGGATATCGAAATATATTATTATATCATCGTTATCATTATTGTTATTATTTTATACAGATGCAGCAGGTGGCGATCTCCACCACAAGTGTTCATGCGACACGGGTGTTGCAGCGCACGTACGACGGTCTCCTGTCTCTCTGCCGGACGGTGATCGGATACCCTCCGACCTTCCGTGTGAATGCATCGTTCATTTTTATCTGGATGTCCGACAGTTTGATGTCCGTGTGCACGCTAATGTTGCGCAACACTTCAGAGATCATCAGCTTCATAGATATCATGGCGTACTTCATACCTATAGACAAACATAATCGTAAATATGGCTAAGAATCTGGATGGAGGGGAGGGGGTTAGAGATATAAATTAACACCTATTAACATAATTTATTAAGCTTTGGGGGGTTTCGGGAGTTTTTGGTGGGCCTAACCACCGTAAGCCTCCCCTGCACCAAACGTACGCCTATGTATACCAGGAACAGACAATAATACAGAGCGTGGATGAAAATAGTGTTTGGATGAGACGTGTGCTCAAACAGGTGGGCACGCGTGATTCTCACATGACTATATATTGGGTGGATTTTTATATTGATATTGTACTAATATAAATGATATAATATAATATTTTGTTTTACTTTTTATGTTTTTGGGTCTTTGTTATTAATCCTAACGAGTCGTCGTTATATAATATTTTTGCATTACTAATGATGATAGCATATTATAACAAAATTTTACATTTAATGCGTATCGATATGAAATTAAATTTTATATTATTTCAAAAAAATTAATAACACTATAAATTAATAATATTTTATGAAGTAGAAAATTCTAATATTCATTTTTGTTGACCACGAACCTATTGGTTTTGGAAAACTAATATAAATAACATATATCGTTTTTAATATGAAATGAACTTGCTTCTCAGTATCTTGCCAACAAATTTCACTAAACAAATTGTTTATTTTGCATTACGTTCTTAATCATTAAGTTAATAATTTTTAAATATAAACGATTTTTTCGTTTAAATTTCCATTAGGAAAAAGTTGATCATAAAAAAAATACACATCTTTGGAAAATCGGTGCTTACTTTTTTCACTCCTCTCAAAGTCTAAAACGTACGCAGAAGTCGTCGTGTCGTGAGCAAGCGTATTATTGTTATAATTTTGCGCGTGGGTACACCTACAGCCTAAAGGTTCGGTGTCAACACGGGCTCGATTCGAGCCATTGTGGTTACCGTGTAATTTCACCGACGATTAAATACTTTGCGCGGAATTTCGCGAGTGAAAGATCGAAAGTCAACAAAAAGTTTTGATAAGTTTTTCGCTGGACGCGCACACTCACCTATGCATCCCCTTGGGCCGCCGCTGAACGCTATGTAACTGTACTTGTGCCGTTTGGCCACGTTCTCCACGCTGAAGTTGTCGGGGTTGAACGCCTCGGGGTTCGGGTACAGATGCGGGCAGTGGTGCGTGACTATCGGCGATATCGTGACGCTGGCGCCCCTCGGCAAGACGTAGTTCGCTAAAATATTTTTAAGTACACAGGCTTTGTAAATACGTAGGTCTGTAGTAGTATCATGTGAATGTAGGATAGGGTAGGATTGGGTTGATTACGTACGCACAGAGGAGATGGCATGGAGGAGAAAAACCACAATGCCTGCAAAGACCTCGGTGATCGGAACGTGAGAATTTGATACTCCAGGTCCACCCTCCCCCTGATGACCTCATAAGCCTCCCTGTTATACATCGTTTATACCAATATAAATAAATATATATATACATATACATGATATATATAATATATCACATGGGTAAGAAGCGTGCGGGAATCTTCATAACTTTTGGAATTTTTATTTTGTCTTCAAAAATAATATTTTGAATTTTAATTTTGTCCTCTGAAACTCTTATAATGTCGTAATTCAAACCCCTTAGGAACCGGTCCTCTACCGCTCCTGTTTAGCGTCCCTCGTCTTAAAACCAAAAATATGAAGAAAAAAAAATGTCACTTGTTTTCGTATTAAATTTAGAAATAATTTTGTTGAGATCATACGTGAGTATCTACATAACGAATACTACTGAAAATTTTATTTACCCGGCACCTGATCACTCGACGTATTATTATTAATAGCTCATTGATAGGTTATTAATGTTAGCTAAACACATGTGCTATACTCACTGACTTTGACGTCTTCTACCAACTGTCTAGTGAACACGGATATGGTTGGATACATCCTCAGCGTTTCCTTGATCACCTGTTCCAGGTACGAAAAGTTAGCTGTGTCCTCGGGAGTCAATTCGCGGTCACTGTCACCTACCACGTTGTAAATCTCGTCGTACACTTCGTCCTGAGAACACCCAAGCGCACAGATTTTCCGTTTGTTCAAAATAGAAAAAATAACCCGTGTCCTTACTGCTACATATTCATTTATAGTCATTTTTACATTATACATAACCCTCCACATATGAGACAATATATTTTAACCTTTGTTTATGGTACCTGTACATGATCATTCATACGACAAACAAACATTACATTAAATTACGAAAAATAGACCAACAGTTTTGTCTATAGCCCCTTTTCAATTTAAAATTGGTGCAATGTTTTTCATCTTTTTTTTTATTTTTATTTATTTTGTCCATCCGTTTCTTTTGTCTACATTTTATTACTTAGATACATGTATCCACAAGTATCGGAATAATTATAACTAGAGCTGGTGTGTTACCATGTACTACACTTGCATACAAACACGCGGTGTTTTCTTAAAAGTCTTAAAAATTATAACTATAGTTATTGTTGTACCCAGTTTCGTAATTGTGGTGGCAAGTGGTGAGCACTTTCTCCCTTAAATCGTAACTAGGCAGTGGGAAAATTATCATTATAACCCCCCTTATATGCCAACAGCCGAAATCTTTAAATATAATAATATAAAGAAAAATGTAACACATTTAATTTACATTTACCTATACACCTAAGCCAAAAATATATTTTTCATGTTTTTCCTGTTATAGTTTTATGTTATATATTTTTAATATGCTCAACCCTATAATATTATTTCATGAATTATGATTACAGGATTATCATCACATTATTTTTTTCAAACAAGCAGTGGTGTTCGTAAAAATAAACCATAAGGTATACGTATATTTATGATTTTAAGGCAATGACAGGCGCAGTTCTAGGACTAAATTTTTGTAGGGGCTATAGTACATTTATTAATTTATAATTAGGTCTAACTACGAATAATATTCCCCCCACCATCATAAAATTTTTTTAATAAAATATTTTATGCGTATAGCCTAGACAAATACTTTATTAATTTATAATATTAACAGTCGGTACATTAGTGGCTTATGATCTTTATAATATTGATCTTTTCACTATAATAGTAATTTGGTATACGCCATATACCCTCCAAAACACCACTGCAAACAAGTTCAATAGCACCTCTTTGTATGAACTCGTGTATACTTAATAACATTATTAACGATATTGTGTACCAATGCTTTCTTTTTAAGCCATGAAATGAGTTTCAAGATTTGTGTAAAAACAAACAATAAGATAATGGTTTCTATCTTGATGAATAAATAATGTTGTTACCGGGGACTGGAATCGAACTTAAAAGAACCGGTTCTGAAACTGAAACCTTTATTTTAATGAATTAAGTACCGGAACCGAACCGGAAATTTTAAATTAAATAGGTTCTTTTAGGTTTAAAAATACAATTATTTTATTTATCATAATTTAATGGTATTACTGTTTTGTGTATAAACTATGTATGATCTTATTATGAGTTTTCTAATATTTATCATACTATTAATTAAACCGACATTCCGGATAGTTATTTAAAATTATTAAACTTTTCGGTAAGTACCTAAATTATCTGAAACCGGTATCGAAATTATTTGGAACCGATACCTTCATTTTTATTTTTATCAAAAAACAAGAACCGATCCTGAACAGTTATTTTATTTTTGGAGAAACAGTACCGGAATCGATATCGATAAATTCAAAAGGTTCCAGTTCCTGGTTGCTACCCCTAATTGTATACCAAGTTACACCACTGTTTGTACCTACCTGAATGTCTTGATGGATAGCCAACAACAGGAGGCAGAAACATTCGGTGGTAGCGTTTGTGTCACTGCCCTTTAAACACATATAATAATATGTTAAACAATTAATCGTTTTAAATACAGTCATCTTAAAATATTATGTAATCTAAATCAAAGGTTCTCAAACATTTTTTTTTGCGTACCACTCGTGTATACTATGGAACGGTGTACTACCGCATGTAGCCTTTTGCGCACCACCAGTGGTACGCACGTACCACAATTTGTCCTTTAAGAGGATGCTACATCTGCATGTGTTGTCTCCGTCTTACAAATGTAAAACATAGCAAAAACTGTTTTTCGCGGGAAAGAAAGGAGATTTTTGGCTATGCAACGTTGTTTTTATTTTTTTGATACGATTTATATGAAAAAAGTTTTTCAAGTTTGAAAAACACAAACAATAATGGTTTTTGAAACAGTAATAACTTTTTTCATATAAGTGAAAAAAAAAAATATAGACAATATTGCACAGCCAAAGTTCTCCTTTTTATGTGGTGAAAATCTCATTTCTTAGTTATGACTGTAGCCTTCTCGGTTCTTTCCCTCGCAAAACAGTTTTTTTCCATGTTATACATTTGTAAGACAGAGACAACGTATGTGGGTATAGCGTCCTCTTAAGAACCGTTGATATAGATCATCAGTTGTTATTATTATTATTATTATTATTACCGCGAACATCATCGTTATGACTTCGTCCCGGATGTCGGCGTTCGTAAAGTCGGGATCGTTTTCACTGGCCTCCAACAGTGTGTCAATAAACGTTTTGAATTTGTTTTCTAAAAAACCAAACGATTAAATTGCATAGAACTAAACCTTGTGAATATTTCTCTCTTTATCATTTTATTTGTGTATACTTTTTTCATTGGTGAACTCCTCGGGATTCGACTCAGACTCGACTATTTTCGAACGGAAGTCGATTCTCTTTTCGTCGATCAACTACAACAGACGGTACGGCTGACATAAACATCAATGTGTATACATAATAGTATATTCATTTTACGTATTTAACAGGTACCTCGTACCTAAGTACGTTTACATTATCGGGTATTACGGAATAATTGGTTCTCTGGCAAAATAAAGTGTACGAATTCGCTCCCGATAAAAATTATACTTACTTATCAGTTATCACTTACCTATCACTATTTATATACAGCACTATTTGAATTGGTTCCTACATAATATTATATACATATTGGTAATCTCTTGATATTTTATCAGGTTTTTACGATGTCTGGGCAAGAAAACCCGGGAATCTACTCGATAAATATTTAGAACCAAATCGTAGTGATCCATAAAATTGACGTAAATATTTCGAGATAAAAATATATAATAGCACAATATTATTCGTCGTCAATTACTTGCAACGGTAGTTTGTTGATTAATTCCAATTTTTCTCCGAGGCCGCTCATGGACCTGTAGATCGAAAAGAACAAACTCGGGTACAGGTACGGTCTGTTGACGGTCTTCACGAGTTGGTTTGCGATCCTGAAACATTACAGTGTTCGTACAATAATTGGCTCGTCGTTCCGGCCGTACATTTATCACACTTACGTTGTCATGAGGTCTAAAAATTCGGTTTTATTATGTTTTTCGTTTATACGGTAATCCATTGCAGTTTCTGTGACAAAAATAAAACGAAGTAAAATCTATTGTAGAGTCGTATACTTTTTATTTCGTGCCGTGCCAACGACGATAATAATAATAATAATAATAATAATAATAGTAAAAAAAAAAAAAAAATGATCAGTGTAACAACACCTCGTTGCAGACATATAATATCGCGTGGGTAAGAGGTAGAGGGGAAATAGGTGTAGGGGGTAGGTAAGAGGCAAGTAGATAGGAAGGGTTTTTACCTTAATAATGATAATATATAAAGGGAATATTATTATTATTAAGGTGTACGGTACCAATAATATGAAAGATTCATTTATAGAACTGCGTGTTTATACTCACGGCATATGGTATCGAAAGTAGTCGATATAATATAATCCCAGAGGTCGAACGGTTGTGTTGAGTTTATATTTTTTCGGAGATTTTTTACGAGTATTTTATTTTTCTCATTGAAAACCGGATACAACTGCTCTAAGAATTTTACGTTGAACGCATACGATATGATGCGACGGTGTTTTCGCCATCTGTCCACTGAAAACGATCGGTACAATAACAATAAATTATAAGCGTTAGTATTTTAATATTTTTCTGCGCTTCGTATTGCACACTGTCTCGTTGTCATTACATTAATATATTATTATGAACCTTGTGAACGATTTAAAGGAAGAAAATACAGGCAAACTCATTATAACGATACGTCGTTGTGTATACGATAAACAGCCCAAAGCTAGGCAAGTAAACTAATTCTTTTAACTTAAGTTTCAAGAAAAAAACTACTTTTCTTTTCTTTTTTTTTAATTAGTAAAAATTACAAGTTAAGCAGAAAAAAGGTAACACAACTTAATAAAAAATCAAGTAGATCTTTTTATTATTATTAACCAAACATTTACAATCCGTGCCAGAGGATATAAGCAAATTTGATAAAAGTAAGTATATTATAAAAACAATAACCCATCGAAAATAGGTAAAACTAATAAAAAAAAATATGACAAATTTACAAAAAAAACAATGGAAATAGAAGTCTTCCAAGGATAGCACCCTACTAACTAAAGCTATAAGACGTTATTTAACAGCTAACTTTTAAGAAAACATAGCGCCAACTTCGATATATGATTGTTGAGAGATTTTAAATTGACGTGTGAAATCATATAATCTGTAGTTCTCTATATGAATGTATTTAAAGTTAAGTTATTATTTATTTTGAATGTGTTTTAAATTGTTCACAAACGTTATTTCATCCCTATAATTAAGTCCAAATAATGTATATATTTTAAATGGGGGTTGCTTTTATAAAAAATTAACTTAACGTGACTATAAAATAAATCAACCGATTAGTTACTATACATAATATGATAAAAACAATTTAACTCGTCATGTTACAAAAGTTACCTACTTTTTAAATCACGATTAGGTTAGTTTAGGTTAGGGTAATCCGTTGTTTAACTTGGCTAAAAATAACTTAACTCTTAAGCTTTTAGTATATTTAACACGTTTACGCCAAGCCATGATAACACTACCTAATACAGACGTAATAACATCACGAACGAACCTATATTGGTTGAATAAGTAAAAGAAGACCAATCACGTGTATCATGAAAAAATTGGTATTGCTCAAATAATTTTAGGTGACCTACCTCCTCATAATATTGTTATACCGACCTATAAAATGTGTTATTTTACTTCTATCAATACCCGCCCACCCATATATTTTAAGGTGTTACCTGAGCAACATTCATAGGACCCTATGCATCAGGTGTATGTAAAATGTTCGATAGGTACATATTTCGACATAATAAATGATATCCACGATTTTGCATTATATTATTATAGTTAACACGACGAGTTAAATTTGATTTTAAATTTACAAACCTCATTTTAACTTTCCGTAGTTCAATATATAACCATTATTACTACTAACATGCCTAATGTTCATCGCACAATAAGTTCGTTTGGACGTACGTACTTTCTGTAGACTTAATAGCAACCTACACAACTCAAACACATAGCTCCCAATATTATTTTTGTCTATTATTGTTCAAACGTTTAACGATGAAGGTTCTATTATTATCACAGTCGTATGCTTAAATGTAATATATTTAAATATGAAAATTAAAACTAATGTAAATACCTGAAGCCGTTAACAAGCCTTCGCCGAGCAAACTTTTCAGGAACGAGTACAGTTGACCTTTTTCCAGTGCTCGGGAATTATTTAATACGATCTAAAATCATTGTTAACACGATTAATGATTATCAATACTATTACTATAACATAAGCTAAATACCTATAAGGTTACGTATAAATAATTGTCAATGTTAATTATTATAATATTATTAGTCTGTATCATAACTATTAGGTATAATAATATTATTGCGACTTTGTTCATTTCCGTCGTATCTGCGAGTATAATATTATAATAATAATAATAATATTCTCCTCACGTTTCAAATAACATTCCATTATCGTGATCTAAGTGTAATATATTATAGATGAGTTTAAACATTCATCATAATAATTCATACTTCGAGTATACCTACATCATAGTATCGTGTTTAACTTTCTTTCTTGTAGAAACGACAAATTATTGTAATACATTATAAATATTACAACAAAATTTTTATACGTAACAAATACACTTTATAGACTACCTACTTGGGCCGATCATATTTCATTCATTGGATTATGATGTAAGACATAAATAATTACACTATAAAATATGAATACAAAAATTATAAAAATAGAATAATAAATTCATTGTATATCTTGCCATAGAACTAATCGTTGTATATTATGTTAGTATCAATGTATCATTGTTTTTCTCTGTTTCTATGTATCATTTATAGTTAAAATATAAGTTAAGTATATTCACTTAAGTTATAACTTATAAATAAGTATTTAATCAAAGTACTAACTATACTCTATTAGTTAAATTAAGTTATAATCTATTTTGTAAAAATGCTGTAACTCTCTATGTCCTTCATATGTCTAGCTTAAAGGAAATGGATAATCTAAAATTCATATAATATTGAGAATAAATTATGAAAATATTTTTTAGATCAATAAAAAAATAATACTATTTATATTAAAATAAAAAAAACTCAGTATGGGTAGCTAAAACACCAATATGACCTAGCATCAAAATAAACATTTACAACCCTATACTGGTAACAAACTCAGACACATTTCAATTGTCAGCCACTAATATAAAAAACTTATGGTAAAACTGTACCTAATAATCATAAAAATACCTACGAAGATAAATAATACATTTTCTAACTAATTGTATGAAATCAATGTTTATGTTAAATAATGAAATACAACATTACTAATTGAATAATTATATCTTTCTAAAAAGTTTATAAAAAATACAAATATTTTTTTAATATGTTTATGACTATCAACATTTATATTAAAAATGTTCCATGGATCATAAACGAAAAAAAATAATTGCAATTTATCTTTTAATTAAAGAAAATTAGTTAAAAATGTAAAAGAATACGAAACACAAATGAGTAACCCTTTATTAAGATTTAAGATTTATGTTTTATTGAAACTTATTTTCAGCTAGGAAAGCATCGTCCAAGACGTTCTAAATAATCACAAAAACAAAAAAGCCCAATTTTACGCCCACCTCCCCTTTCCCCTTCAAAAAAAAATCCATACAAAAAATATGACACCGACACCGTTAAGATAAATACCTAAATAATAATATTTAATTACAACATAGCCAAACAAAACACGTAAGATCTCACAGGTACATATTTACCGGTCACGACCACGGTGTTAGACGCAAATCTAGAAAGCCAAAAATCTCAACAATAAAATAGGACGTATAAGTTCGTGCCACTGAGCTATGTATTTTAGGCCGAATGAACCACCAGAGCCTCGCCTCTCCATTACTGTCTTAACGTCCCAAATTCTAACGAAGTAATTAACTAAGGCACACATTTTTTGTACCTACATTTCTTTTCTATCGTCGTCGCAATGTGCTAGTGATTCGAACAGGGATGTTTGAATGACCAGAGTACAAGATTAAATTACAAAGTCCGTCGTCAAACAATGGGGTCGGCGACATCTCTACGCGCGTCTTATCTTCCAGCTTTTCGTCGAGAGCCACATTATTATAATTAAACGTTATTAAAAAATACAATTTCTTTGCATCAAATCTAATACTAATAAATCCAGTACTTATTGACAATAAATCCATATCCGTACTATGAGTTTTAACCGTTCGAAGTACATTGCGTTGGTCGTAATCTAATGTACCTAATAATGAATATTTTATATGTGTAATATAGTTGCTCATAAATCATAATTCTCATTTCTCATAATGTTATATTATTATCAAGATTGATAAGGAACTTAAAGTCAATGTGTGAATTAATTACACTCGTAACGCGGTAATCGTAAAAATATATTAACTTAGAATCAAAAGTGTGAAATTGACACTTAGTTTTTATCACATTTTGAGCAATAAAATCGTGATTTTAAATATTATATGGAGCAATATTTAGAGTGCTGCAGTAAAAAGTTACTACATGACAGTTATTAAAGTGAACTAGTGTTTATCTGTTTTATATTTGTTTGAATTATATTTTATGTAAATCCTCAGTTAATCGATGTGTTATAACTATAATAGGTATTAACACAGTTTACAGTTTATTGAACAACCCAAATTACAATGAGCTCTCATATAGATGCAACTTTTGTGGAGAGAATTTGGAGGCCACAAGTCTCTACAACATTTTTTGAAGCTCACGCAAAGTTTTTGATTGAATGTGTATACTTACAATTGTAAACTTTAATTTTGCTATACAATTATTATTATAAAAATATATCTACCTATATGTTCAATATAAGCAAAAACAAAAATATTTCAGCCCTCCAAAGCGTAGTTAAAAACTGACCATTCTAATTTAAGCAAATTTGGTTCACAAATCGCGGTATATGAAAAAGTGCAGTTGTCTATGATGTTATTTAAAATTTTGAAATTTGTCGCAAAATTAAAATCAACCACTGCATACTATTGGTGGAAAGTTTTGCTTGGCCATGTCTACTAAAATCTGTGAAAGAAGTTTTAAGCGGAGAAGCTTCAAAGAAAATCCTACAAATTCCACTATCGAATAATACCGAGAAAGCTCTCATTGACAAAATGTCGTCCGATTTCAAAGAACAAACATATAGGTATTAGTAAAAATAAAACAACAAACACCAACCCCCACAGGGTGATGAACTTGTCACAATGTCTCTACAAAATAAAGTTCCCTAAGTGTCAAAAATGTTGGGAAACACTTGATTGTATAGTACCATTTGGTTGTACATTTTACGTTACACTAGTAGTAACACTACAACAAAATTGACCTATAGTCTGACGTATATTCTGATCGTATAATAATCAAATTTAAAACCTTCTCAAAACTGACACTAATTAAGAGTACCTAAATAACCAAAGTCGGTATTGTGACATAATACTAGTGGTAACTAAAGTTCATTTTTCCGCAAGATTTGGTAAAATATTTATTTTCAAAAAAAAACATAATAATATTTCTATGTGATGAAATTCTTCACACATATCGTAGAAACAATAAGAATAATACAATCAAAAAAAAAAAACCTCCATTTATAATCTTATAAGTTGATCCGGTACCAAAGTAATATGATTCAACATTTTAATGATGACGAGACTAACACAAATAAAACATAAAATGTTGGGTAATTATGGTAATGGTGATTCTCTTCCTTGATCATAATATTATTACGTACCTATATATTATAATATGCGTAGCATTAAATAAAAAAAATTTTTTTCTCGAAATAAAACTTTGTAAATATGTAAGTATTTACCTAACATAATACGTATTTATCACTAGTACACGAGTATATACTGAAAAATGAAGAATAAGTTCACTATGGCTCAACACATATTTGTTTTATTATTTGCGGTCCACAGTGTCGGTAATAAAAGCGAATGAAAAATTGAAAAACCAAATTATTTATTTATCATAAATCCAATTTGCTTAGTTCAAAATCCACCAAAAATACATAGCTCTCATTCAGTGGCGTAAACTTTAGGTCCCAACGGGTCACACTTATACTACTCTAAATAGTGTTTTCTTACAATATAAAAAAATGTATGGTAGAATAGGTACCTAAATAAATCAAAATTGAAAAGCCGAACAAAACAAATAAACATATTGTTTACTAGGTAACAACTTTCAAGATTGTCTTGAAAGGAATTAGAATATAATTAGAATTTAGAACGGACGTAGAAAAAGGTATTGAAATATAATTAATAATATACTATTGGTAATGTTAAAATACGCGTTAAACCGCCTATGGATAGTAGGTAGCTATAATTGTGTGCCAAAATTAAGGTGAAGACAATATCTTATTTTGAATTTTCGTTTCTCATATTGATGATTAACTTAAAATTTCACTAACGGATACCGCAGAAATTGAAATAGTTTAGTTGTATATTTCGAACATACATTTATAAGCGCGCTTTACGATATCAATATTTTCGAATATCGTTTTTTGTGGAGTAATCATTTTACACAAAATAACAAAACCCATTCGACCACGAAATCCGTCCGAAAGACAGTATTGTAATAATATAACTAATTGTAAACACATAACACTTTCAACCGTTTTTATCGGAAAATAAAATAACGATAGTACGACATACTTGTATATCCTCCGGTTTGACGACACTAACGTAATGGATTGGACCTATCCACGTTCCCACTGGCTCGTAATTGTACTGTTCGGCATTCTCTTTGAGTTTTGCTATCGTCTCTGAAGAAAAAAAAATTCAATGATAGTATTACCTAGGTACGTCTTTAACACCACGTTTCCATGCGATGCGAATTTTTCTTCTAATCGAAATCGTCTAAATAATCATACGAGCCAACAGCGATGCGGTGACGATGACGATGATAATGATGATGATTGCTATTTGTTATTATTATCGTTATTATGGCTATTGTATTTTAGTGGTCCTAACCGTCGTACGTGTGAGTGAACATGGAAGTGGTTCCGATCAGTGGATAAGACGGAGGTCCGGGAAGTTTTTCGGCTAAATCCAAAAAATATCGATGCTTCCATCTCCAGTGAAACCACAAAGCCAATATCAATGCGATCAACGTATAGATTATCAGCTCGGGTGATGATAGTTTGCCGAACATCTATAATTAAAAACATCGTTTCTTTTCATAAACTCGAACATTGTAAATTAGCAAATAATCATCTAATGTTAAAATTAAAATAATATTATAATATAAGATCTACTACTACTGTTGTAGTAATATGTAATTTTTAATACTATTATTGACTAATTGTTATCAAATCGGTCACTTAATTATCTTGGTAGCTAGAGCTTGGAATGGAAAACATTAATTTTCATTAAAACAATTTAATTTTTATATAAAATATAACGTTAATTGTTTGTTCTTTGAAACGCCCTTGAATTAATGTTAAATATAATCATACTATAACTGTTTTTCCACTGAAATCGATTCTGTCTCGAGTTCGTTAATTTAGCCAAGCCAAGTACATTTTTCGAAGTGCTTGTAATAAAAGTTTCAAAAGACTATGCCTTTTAATCAAAACCATGCGCATTGAACGCAGTAATTACATTAAATTATTATTTTTTAGATGAACGGAATGAAATCTAGTCTTATAAAATACGCTTAATACCTTATACCGTATACCGTATAGTGTTATTTAAAATTTTTAAATAATATGTTCTTTAATGTTTTCTATATCGACGTATAAAGGTTAATAAAAAATAAAAATATATTTATATTAATATTTAATTGTAAATCAGTAAAATATTCCTGTACCTATTGTATTAAGTATGAACTCAAAGTTATATTATTTATTATATAATTAAGAAAAAATAAAACTAATTCTAATCTCACAATATTTACAACAAAATATAAATTACATTATTGAACATAAACAACAAGGGGGTATATAGAATATATTATTATGTAGGTATTTAATATTTATATAAACGAGGTAACTGTGTTTAAAACCATAACGCGTTTATAAATTATGATTTATAATATTAAACCTATGTTAAAATATAAACAATACAGTTTCGATATTAAAATAACATATTATTTTGATCGCTTCCTAACGTTTGTTTTTGATATTATCAAAGATAAGCGTTATAAGGTAGTGTAAGTTTATCGATATAAGTCGCAATACTAATATAATATACTATTCCATTACTTACAGTGTGTTTTCTTGTCAACCTATCACTATTAAAAATACTGAAAGACTATAGTGTAAATTACATTCTTTCAGAACATTTCTATAGTCTCAACAAATATAAAAGTGCCAAGGATGACAATGACAAAAGCATACATCAAATTTTATGCGAAGAGATATATGTTTTGCTTGCAAAACACAATTATTTATGACACGAAATGTTATTTCTTTTATATGTTTATTTATACATTAGGAACGCTTCCGACGGTATAAAGTATTTAATCGTTGTTAAAACCGTAATCAAATTATTTGTCAATTAGGACCATATAGTATTAATGCATTCGGACATTTAATAGTTATTAACACCTTGAAAAATCGCTATTAATTTACAATCTTAACGCTAAATCCCATATTATTACGTTTTAAACAAAACTACCGTCTAACGTCTGTATGCATTCAGATGTCGAACGGGTATAATAATATTTTAATCTACCGATCATTATCCGTTTATTTTATTATTATATTAATATCATACTTTCCGAGTATACCTATATGCACCGAGCATTAGTGGAGCATTCGTAGAGTAAAAAAATGCTCTCCGAAATACATATATACGGGGCTTGAAATCGAAATAGACTTTTTCAATTTTAATTTCAATTTTGCTCGTTGATATTAGTTTTTCTGATTTCAATTTAAAAATAATATATTTATTTTGTAATTTCATGAT
The DNA here is from genome assembly GCA_008086715.1 of Sitobion miscanthi. Taxonomy (NCBI): domain Eukaryota; kingdom Metazoa; phylum Arthropoda; class Insecta; order Hemiptera; family Aphididae; genus Sitobion; species Sitobion miscanthi. The sequence continues at coordinate 29,864,238 of CM017803.1, forward strand.
ATTTATATTGTTGTCCAACTGGTTTTTCTTTTTTTTTCGATTTTAGTTTCAATTTTAAATACCACTTTTACATTTTTACGATTTTATAATACTGCTACTTAGGTTTGTTGTAATTTTCAATTTTGATTAGCCAATTATATTGGTTGTACATTTCTGACAACTATTATTATTTATTACCTCGCGATGAAAAATATCATAGACCAGTTGGCTATTCTTAAGTTTTAACATTAATTCGATTTTTTGTTAACTTTAAAATCGTTTTGTATATAAAATTATTATAATACGATTATTATTTTGATAAAAATTATTGATTTTTATTTAAATTTTTTCAAGTTAAGTATTATAATTGTTGAATATCATTCACAACCTTTTTTGATTTTAATATTACCAACTCTTAATTTTTAAAAAATGTTTTGCGATTTTTACAGGGCTTTTGCATTTGAAAAAAAAATTCGTTTTATATTATTTACAATTAAAACTTTATCGTTATTCAGAATTAAAACGTTGTACAAGTTTTGCGTTTATCGTTAATCAGAATGAGCGCTATCCAATGTTTGCGTTTATTGTTACTTAGAATTAAGTTGTGCATTTGTCGTTATTTAGAATAGTGTTAATACATATTAAATGTATTAATAATAACTAATGCGAGTAGGTAATGGCCTGGATACGGAATATAATATAATCAATTCTAATGTCAGTATGTATGAAATAAATATTTCTACGAAACCAATATAACTTTTAAATAAATGGATTTTAAATTATTTCGTTTTGCGTTATTTTTCGTTCATCGATATTCTAATAATTACGCTTTGCGTTATGTTTTGTTTAATAATATATAATACATTTTGTTAATCATTATGTTTTGTTTTGAGGTTTTTAATTATTTTTGATTATCGCTTTCTGTTACAATTACGTTTACAAATTTCAATAGTTTTTTGTCAAATATAACGTTATAATCATAGCGTTATTAAAACGTTTACAAGCCCTGATATATATTGATATTTGAAGTCTAATTTCAAGCTATGCTACGTGTAGATTCACTCTAGATAAGTCAAGTTACTTGACCTTGACCTTTGAACTGATGTACAACATTTTTTAGCTCATAAAAAAGAACAGTTTAAGGTTAAAGAATATTTTTGTAAAAACAGGTTTTAAGAATATATTGATCAGTTTATTTTTATAAACTGTTACTTTTATTTGTTTTTTCAGTGAAAAATAATATTTTTTCATAAAAGAATATTTTTGCATATAAAAGATTATTTTTATGAAATCATTGAGCATAGAAGCATCTTATTTTCAAGATTTTAAGCGCATATAAACCCGGTCTCTAATTATGATAAAACAGAATATTTATATTTCAAAAACTCTCGCAGATAATATTATTATTATAATTTATAATTCCATAAGTGTTACGACACATCGTAATTTATATTATCGCCACGACCAAAGGTCCACGACTGAACCCCCGCAAACTCCACGTGCCCGTGCGGTAATCAGAATTTTATCTCTTCTCCTTTCCGTGCATGCATCATTAAGTACTACTATCTATATCTTCCTATTATCATTATTCAAATTGATTATTATGTACAGTTGATATCGTTTTAATGATATCAATTTCTTTGTTGTTATTGCCGTATCGTTTTGATTTTCTTTGTACGTGCTCTCGCTCGTCTCGTCGTGCACACATGAGACGTTCTATTTTTTCTGTATCGTTCAAAATCATTAAATAAAATCTTTGTACACGCCATTGCGGAAAATCCAAATCGTCTGCGGTCTTCTACCCATCAACCGTTGACATTGCGTCTACCGTCCAACTCCGACGTTCTGCCACAGTTAGTGCTTGTCATCTAGGTTATCCGCATGCGATCGAGTGAGTAGGTACCTATTGTGTATTAGCCCGTCATTCCTGCCAGCCTTCGTGGGGAATCTTTGCCTGAGTTCGGAACTGGTGCCAGATATCAAACGCGTAAGTCCGCCAGCAACCCAGTGCGTTGTGTGAGTGGCCGCCCCAGGTCGTCGGACTGCAGTGCCCACCGGACCGGACCTTCACCTGCCGTAGTTTTAAGCAATTTTAAGTTCACCCTAAATTTTGATTGCGCCCTTGTGCACCAGACCGATCAGATCACAGGGATCCCGGCCCCATACTTAAACTGCACCGTCCTTTATCCCGTTGTACCACCTCCCCTCCTGCGTTCCTCGTTTATTGGCTGCCGCTGCCACCGCGCGGATTTGTCGTGGGTACACTAAGTTGCCTACGTACCAGATTTCTAGGGACACATTAACTGATGCACTGAAAATCTAGGTGTACATCAAGTTGCCTATATACCCTCAATACTATCAAACAATAAGACTATACGAGGCATTATTTTAAAAACATAATATTTTATACGTTGAATTTTGAATATTATGGTATAGTAAACCAGTCATATAATATGGTCCAACCAATAGAAAAGCTTTCATCAAAAATACTATGACATCAAATCAAAATAGCAACAAAAAGTATGTACACGAAATAAACATTCGATAATAATAATAATAGGTTAGGTTAAATTATATTGTATACAGGGTGATTAGTTTAAACTAAATACACTAAATTTCACGAAAATCTTTAAATTTTGAAAATATTTTTTTTAATTAATATTATGGTCGTCACAAAGCAATATTTTTGAAAACAATTAAATTTTTACATTTTGAACATGTCGTATTCTGAACATAAAAATAAATAAATAATATTTTGTATACCTATAAAAATTTAATTACAATTGAATAATTTAATAATACCTACTTTTTATTTTCATGAATATTGCTATTATTTTAATGACTTCAAATTATCTATAAAATATATATATGTTATACATAAAATATTCCAAAAACATTTAAACTATTCAAGAAAATGAGTGTTTACCGTTAAAAATATTACCTACTTGTAAGTTGTATAAATCGTAGGTAATTATTATTTTGTATATTTTATTCACTATATAAGTACACGTTATACACAATTCACAATAAAAATCAAAGCCGTTTGCAATATAATATAAAAAATTGTCCACTTTCTGTGTTACAGATCGTCAGCAGCTGCTATATAAAACATAATATTATTATTATTATGTAGCAAGAATAAAGTATATCATTACGGATTTTTGTTAAATAATAATAATTTCTCAATGTCTCGTCACCGACATTTTTACTTTGGCCGAGTACAGCCAATATTACGTATAAAGCAGGTGAGAAATAAATCATATTTTATATATGAAAATCGAATTACAAACGAAAAGTTCAAATAATAGGGACCTACAATTTGTTTTCAAAAATATTGCTTATTTTTGTTATGACTTCAAATCTTGTAAAAAAAACGATGTTCCAAAAACGTTTATACTTTTCGAAGGAAATTAGCTTTTAACTTTAAAACGTGTACTGTATATTCTATTCATAAACACTATACACATGAATTGAAAAGAAAATCAAAGCCGTTGGCGATATGGACAATAGTCCACTTCTGTAGTATGTAGTACTAGGTACCGTCTACAGCAGAGGTTCCCAAACTTTTCCTACTCGTGGCGTCCTTTTAGAACTGAAGTTTGCTTAGTAAAATTCACGACCTACAGCAATATAAAACATAATATTATTATTATTATGTGAAACGGAGGTATATTATTATTACGCATTTTTTGTTTATTAATAATTTCTCATTGTCTCGCCGCCGACATTTTTACTTAAACCTCTCACCGAGCACAGCCAATATAACGTAAGTAGGTACCTATCCCTAACCGTATTTAAAGGCCGCCCATGTGAATATGTAGGGTTTAGCGGACCCTTATTGTTATGTCGTTGTTCACCGCCGCGTACGGTCCAGGAAACAATGGAATTTTCACCACGCATGAAACTCAACAAAACGATACAAAAATATGATAATATTATATAATAATATACGATATCGTATAAACGGTGTAAGTATACGCTTTCCACTTGACACACACACACACAAAAAGAGTTTTCTAGAAGTTTTACATTAATGTCGCGAAACACGTTTCATAAACCCAACTATAAAATATAGTAGTAAACGTTGTAGTCGCAAAATATTGTTCACTGTCATAAACCTAACAGATTAGATTTGTAATTATTAATCATTCTGCGGGGAAACATTGTTATATTTTAGGTTATGTTATTACTTATTATCATTTTATCATTATTACATACCAACACATTAGTCTTGATAGTATATCGTGTGAGTGTCGAGTCATGTTATTCCCTGATACACTATTATATTAGTATTCAATTAAATGTGTGTTATTCATGAGAACAATATTCCTTACGATCAATCACAAAATATGTCATATTTTATAAAAGTATAAAACCTAAAAAATCATTGACATAATGAATAATTTTTTTTTGTAAAAACGAACTATTGGGAAGACTGATTAACACTGGGAGCGCTGTCGACGCCTATCGTACTGATGGTTAGGCGGGTTCCCCCCTGCGTGGAGTCTGGACTCGAGTCGGGAGATTGTATGTATTTTCCCGACATTTCGCATATCTTTTGCTTTAAGCGAAGTGTATTTGAACGTATTTGATAATATTAGTAGAAATTGTACTTACCAACGTATACAGTTAACTATAAAAGCGTATAAAGTTTCGATACCAGAATTAATTTATTATAAAAATTAAAATAACCAATATAAAACTATATCTATACATACCGAATTGGAAAGTACAAATTGTTTCCACCAGAGCGCGTTTTGTTAATCTGTTTCCCCAATATAGGTATATTATGATAATATAATATTATATTACATCGAACTAAAAATATTTAAAATAATTACTCGTACAATCAAGAAAATGGCTGTTTTGTGTCAAAAGATTAACCCTATCTCTCTGAACCCATATAATATGACATATAACATAAAACTATTATACTGCAGCAGTAACTCAATTATAGTATGCACTCTCCATATACCTTTTACATTATAACTACATGATAAAATATAAAATATAATATATTCATGATACCTGCAGCTGATCGTAATTATTGTATAAGTAAAAATTAAAAAAAAAATTCTTTCAAAACTTTTAAATCATAATTCACGTTTAAAATGAATCATAATAGGTATTATAATTTAATATGTGTTCACGGGTAAGTACGAAAAAACTAAAATATATATTAGATCATTAAAAACATGGAACAATATACCGCTCAACAATACGTCGTAAAAAAACTATATACATCTGATGCGATATTTTATTCGACGAATCAAATCGTATAGATTACAGCTTATATACAGGGTGATTCACCAAGTATGCTCTCCCCCATTTTTTCCATTAATAATAAATTTATTCGGATTCTGATTTTTGGAAATTTTAAATATACTCTAAGACCATTTTGAAAGTGTCCCGTGGCGATACAAACTTCTGTTTTTTCCAAATGAGAACCCCCTTTTTTACTGTAAATTAATTAGTATAGAGGTTCCCAGACTTTTTGGCTCGTATGTCACTATGATATCCAATCATAGTAACTATTTTGTTTTCTGTAATCAATGGCTACAGTATATAAATTAAAAAATTATAGTTTTTCATAAGTCAACTATATATTCAAAATGTATGTGTTGAAAAGTATTGAGTTCATACTAGAAGAGATAATAAAAAGAGTAACCTATGACACTAAGGATCTTGTCGAATCTATCAACGAACGTTTTATGAAAGTCAGTCAAAAACTATAGATTTGCATAAGGGTCATTAGTTTTAGTCTTTTTATTTTAAATAGGTAGTAAATATATTTATTAATTATATAGCTGATCCTGCACGGCATTGTCAGTGGCAAATCAAATAATGGCAGTGTATAAGTGGATTTACTCTGTCTTAAACTCTATTAAATGTAAGCTACACATATTTTCAACACAGAAATTTGGGTGGTTTTGACTCAAGTACCTTGATAGGGATATGCCTTTATCAAGGCACTCAAATATAAAATACGGATATACAAATATATACAGTAAAAAATGAATATGATAAAATAAGAATAAATTTTATAAAATTGTACAAATCTGTTCAAGGCAGAGTAAATCCACTTATCCACTGGCATTGTTATAATAATTATTTTATTTTATGTAATCAATGGCAACCCTATACAAATAAAAAAATATTCGTTTTTCGTGAGCATGCAATCTCTGCAGTGTGAGATCCTCTTTAAAATACAAAATTTAAAAATTTAGTTTCAAAGTGTACATTGGTATAGAATTACCAATATAATAAATTTCAAAACCAGCGATAGACTTAGCTGTAGATCAATTACACACACACACAAATGAATGCAATGTGAATACATTTAAAAATTCCAAAATCCAAAATATTTAATAGCTGCATTATTGAAGAAAAAAGGGCTTGGTAAATCATCTTGTACATAATATAGTAATCTATATCAATATAAAAGCAACGTTTGTGTGGGTGTGTACCGGGTATAGGTATACGCGATACGTTTCCCCAATATACCCAGAAGCAGTTCGCCAAAATAAATTTTAAAAAATAATAATATATTTCCAACGTTATAAAATATCGTTACATACTATAATAATTACATATAATGTCCAGAAGCACTGTTACCTATCAATATTATCTCTGCAGATCAAAAGAACCAGAGTCCAGTAAAATCGATTCGTTTTCAATTTTTCCTACATTTTTTTAATGCACCCTTACAATTGAATCAAGTGTAGGTAAAGTCACGCATTTGTTTGATGTACCACCGTCGTCGATCTATATATTAAATATATATAAATGCATAATACGTTGAAGTCTGGTGAAACTACATTGAGCGTATAGTTGTCTCTCAATGAAATTGTACTTACTAGTAACATTTTTTTCTCTCTCTACCGACGTGTATTTGCGAACGGATATATTTTCAATTTAGAATGTCATTTCACAAGCATTTAGCCACAAAGTTCGGTCGCAGCGTCTACTATTGCACACAATATTATATAATATTATTTATGAATATTATTTATCTGCGGCATTGCTCCTCGTCTCGTTATCTACTTACATTATAATGGCAGTCATAACGTTGAAAACGGCATTTTTTTTTTTCAACAATGATGTTTATGTCGTGGGATTTACGACCCCCGCGGTCGTACATGTGTAATCCAAAACGAAAGTACAATATAATAATACCGACTGCAGTTATTTTATTTGACAAATATACCCTATGTCTTAATCGGCGGGGCAAATCGAACGAATAAAAAACGTCATAACTCATATTATACAATATATTACAATATACAAATATTGTTGTGCATCATTATGTACCTACGTTGTTTTTTTTCGTCTTGTTTTTTATTATTATACCTATATTATAGTCATTTAAAACGATGAGATATTTTATGGGAGATACTGCTTGATATTCGATTATCTAGTTCTGCCTTTTACTCAGTGGCGGAACCTACGATGCTGGGGAGCCCAAAACATTATTTTATTTTTAGTAGTTATCCATTTCTTGCTAAAATGATGTATATACCCTTCCACTTTCCGCAAAATCATAAACTTGTGGGTTATCTTATCGAATAAAAAATCCCAATAATCCTAACATAATCGAGTCACCGCATACAGATCGGTCGTTTCTCGATAGTTTTTCATTACGCATTATTTATCGAAATAATTGTACAAAAATCAGAAAATGAACAATAATTTAACATTTTCTACTGGTACAAATAGCTACTGACTTACTGTGTAAAATACACATCTTAATAATTAATATTCAGTAAATTAATTGAGATATCCCGTAGTTAAATTATTAAGTCTCGACTTCTCGAGATGACTTTTTTGTTTACGACAAATTCAAACTTCAGTTTTATATAATCAACCAAATGCAACGCAATAATTTGAACTAATTAATTACAGTAATAACACGACGAAAGTCTTATAAGTCATAAACATCGAATTCAAGTAGAACATTCAAATCAAACGATTAAATACAAAAAATATATAATACGAAAAATGTGGATGGTATTCTAAATAAAATTTACTATTAAAAAATAGTAAGAAAATACATAAACTTTAATCAAAGCTGCATTTTTTATACGTCCAACTATACCTACACAATATTATAGCAATATATAATAATAAAGTATGTTTTTCACGGTTTATCATTTGATATAGTTATCTTTTTCATAAGAATCGCTCTTCGTAATAATATTATAATAATGAAAACTTATTTAAACAAATTTACAGGAAATGCATTTTTTTTCATTTTTAGTAACATAAAAACACCGTTATTTCCCCTTATACAGTGTGTAGTACACAGATTCTTTTTGATTATATTTTGTTTTTATTATTATTATTATTCGCATAAAATTGTAATTATAAATATGAAAAATAAAATACTGTATATTATACAACAGACGATTTTTTTCTCGTATTCGACTAGATTAAACTTTTATTGAATTTCGATGTTGTGAAAAATGATACGATTTTGCGTATATTACACGTTCAACCACAATTAGTCTGTTTCCGTCGATAGTCGTCTGAATGATATATAATACGATTTATACCAGAGGTGTTCAAATTTTTTCATCATTTTTTGTCTCTTTACAACATTTTTGTGGCTCTCAACTTTTTAATGACATAGAAAGAAAATGTTTTAATGATTAATTATTTTTAATAATGAAATGCCCTTAAAGGAACACAAAATATAATGCCCTCGTAGCCCTGACGCACAGTTTCAATACCTACCTCGGGTGTTTATGGATTATATGACGTCAAATAAAATTCAAAACTTATTTGAGTGGGTTGACTTTGGAATTGTGGCTGCTAGAAAAATAATAGATTTGGTCATAGGCGCAACTAGGGTTAAAATTCTGGGGGGGCTAACAAAACTACTTTTTAAAAATAACCTATAGGAGGCTTATATTTAAATCAATAAGGGTTTTTTGGGGGGCTAAATCTTAGTCAGGGGAGCTAAGCCCCCCCCCTAGTTGCGCAAGCCTTTTTTTGGATCAATCGCTAAAAGTTTATTATCAAAATTTTAATAAATAATGACGATAATATGTTCGTATTTATAAACATTTTTTTTTCATGTTTCCGTTGATTTGTTTTAATTTGATCGCATTCGCTGTGAAAAATAAACTTTCAGAACTGCATTTTGAGACACAAATATTGAAAGTACTCTACGTTTTAATTACTGATAACAATATATAATAGCGACCACGTATATCCTATGAACAGTGTACTGCGCCTGTTTACGATACTATCGTTTGTTATGACTTAAAGTTTTAAAGTGACTATCGCAATTCTATGGCAGTTGCATCCGAGAATGCTATTTTTCGGATGCGGGAACGGAAAATAACGAATTTCAATTGTGCCCTACCTTAGTAGTGCTGGAGAATTTAAGTCTCGGGAGACCAGTGTGCAATTACTAATGTTGGAGTCCTCTTATTAAAAAGAAAAAAATGGTATTTATGAATACCTATATAGATATATGTACATAATATAGTGCATTGATTATACATTTTTCATGGTGTTTGGTAAAAATGAAGATTGGTTTAGAAAATAAAACATTTCAACTGGGTTGTGACGACCTCTGTAACAGTCTTAAATGAACGACCGGTGCTGGCAATTTCTTAAAATGAATTAATTCGACCATAATTCGATATTTAAAATAATGTATTTCCTAATGAAGTTAAAAAATCTGGTCGAAGCCTCTAAAACAACATCAGCCCCGGTGCGTTTCAACCTCGGCGGGCTGCCGACAACGTAAACCCACAATGCGTAATACGCGTAGCTATATAATTATATAAAAATATGTATAAAAACATCGTTTACGTCTCGGGTTCCGGCAAAGTGCCCGGTGGAATACGGGAGGGACATTTCATTTTCACGGCTCACAATTATTTAGGAGCTCGTGGAGCGGGGACGATTAGATATGCATTAAAAAAAACGAAACGAAATCACAAAAAAATAAAGCAAATCGCGAAAGGTCAGCGGTAAGAGTGCACTAGATGAAAATTCAATTATTAAAAGCCACAACGCGAGATACCTGTATACCGTAACATTATTATTACGGTATCTGCAGTCAAATTATTGTTGTTATCGTACAATGAATGGCGTTATTATCGACCTGAAAAATGTCCGACGACGAGAATAATATTATTATTATTTTAGTTGTGCGTGGCCATATTAAACTACATAATAGCGATATTTGACATTTTCCGAACTTTTTCTTTTATTTATTTTCAATGTTTTAGTCCGCACCCCACGACGGTCGTTTTCGTCGATTTTCGTTTTTTCATTTTAAAAATATATGCACTTCTCCACTTTTCGAGCATATTATTATTTATTAAGGAGGTAATTAATGGGCAAACCATGTTTAAAATAATATTTTAATAATCTGCACCTATATTGTATTAATATTTACAAAAATAATTGCAAGGCTAACTACCACATAAATGGTGCCTTGAAGCAATGCTTGGCGTCGACAGTTTTTACATTACTTAAAATCGATCAGGCAAAAGTTATTTTTAGTTTAGTTTACTTACTTACAATGCAAGTATAATAACAACTTAGGCACTCATTTTTCCCTATTCGGTCAATTTAGACGTCTATATAACTTTTCAGTTTTCACTGTGCTTATCCCTCGTCATTTACAACTTCCCTAAAATATGACTTTTACTTGACTTTCTTGTCTCTTGAATATAATTTACAATCTGTGTAGACAATACAATAAGTAATACCATTGAGTAAAGTTAGTGCAGAGATACCGTCTTGCCTATATAATGATACGTAATTGATTAGTTCACCAGAACTGTCAATAATGCGCGTACCATGTCATAGTGAAAATATAAAAATTATAATTAAAATTATATAATACACTATAGTAAAGTGTAATTGTTTTTGTGCAGTTGAATATGTAAATTATATGTAATTTACGTTTCATCGCTATTTGCGATACAACGTTGCCTAATTTTATCGTAAATTAACGTTGTCATTTACAACCTAAATATACCACTTATATGCTCAAATGGTACCTAAAACATATAGGTACAATTTACCAGGCTGACGGTTTGAGTGCATATAGATGCCCCCTCTAATGCTACTTCAACTTGACTATACACTTATATAGTCTATATCTATAAATCTATACAGGAAAAGAGCCGATTGTTTGTCTTACTATATATTTAAATACCTGTTTGTTTGTTTGCTTAAGATGAAACTTGATTTTTGTCCGATTAAAAACGATTTATTTATTTATAAATAGCTGTGCCCCGCGTGCTCCGCTCCCGTGGATAGTTGTTTGCAAATAGTGGGGCTACTACTCGTGCTGTCGTGCATAAGATTTGTTTATTTTATAAATATATAATATATGAATTATATTTCAGTCAAAGTATGAATAAACCGGTCAGATAAGCGATCCGACCTAACCTAAACGGTGGGTAATTAAAAAATTACCTTGAAATTAAGCTTATAGCCTGGTCCGTGATGTACTCTTTGATTTAAAAAAAAAAAATCAAGAAAATCGGATGAGTAGTTTCAGAGTATATGGGACACAAAGTTTCTATTTTCACATATATATATATATATATATATATATATAGCGTTTATTTAGCATGTAAATTGTAAATATATGAATATAAAAGTATAGATATATTATGTTGAATTTTACTTCTCGGAACAATTCATATTATGTACACGCTGATAAAACACACACCAAAGAAAAAAAGTCAGGTAGCTTGAAACCCATAGGTTCTATAGATACTATCGCGGTCGGTCACTGAAATACCCGAAATACCTTATGCAATAATTATACATAAGTAGGTAACCTTTTTTTTTTTTAATTTTTAAAGAACTTTATACTTATTTTTTATCAATAAAAGTGGTACTATTATTTATATTCTTTCCAGAAATGTAGAGCTTTGCAGGCGCTATGACCGGCCGACGTGACGTCTCGCATCTGGAACACCGATTTTTTAAACAAATAATAATAATATTACGAAAGCAAATCGTTCATTATGAAATTAATATACACTATATTATGACATTATATCTGGGTGGGACGCGCGTAATGGACTTTCGATTTGGCTATTAATCATACTTGTTAAACACAAGACGCAGCTTGCGAAGAACGATTACGATAATAAACCGTTTGTATTATATTTTAGTATTCACATTTATTAATTCAATTTGGTATTATTGTTATCGTACAGGCGTGAACAATAACCGAATTTTTGGGAGGGTTGGATACTCCCCTATCGTGTTGAAAAATAGATGACGTGGAGGTCGTGTCCTCTGCACCTACATAATATTCAACGAAGTCTAAATAAAATGTTAATAATATCTTAGCTGTATGTTATAATATTGTCATTTCAACCCAAACTTCACTACTTTCCACATTGTATATTATGTAACAGGCAAAAATTCGAATTCATTAGCGTAGTCCACGACTCATACAGTAGGTGGTACCTGTATTACTTATGAATTATGATCTATGTCTTAACAGAATAAACAATATAGAAAAAGAACAATATTATTTTAAAAAGCTAAGTTATTATATCTTAATTACGACTAGGTATATTGGTTTTAATTTTTAAATTCCAGACTAAAATTATTAATAAACTAGGTACCTACCTACCTATAATACTTGTTTGAGAACTTTATGAATATTTGGCTGTATCAAGTCCCCAAACCTTACAAGCCCCTCGTGACATTCAAATATTTTCACCAATTGTTGGTATCACTTAGGTACTAGTTTTTTTTTAGAATGTTGAAATAACCGACAAATGCAATTTATTTTATTTTTATCAATATTTAGTATTTATATTTAATAATTAACAAAAATCATATGATATAAAAATGAAAGTATAGTTTGTTTGTTAATTGTTATATTATCCATCTGTTGTTTCTGTCACACTCTGTAGAAAGTTGAATAATTATGTTTTAAATCGCAAACAGAACCGCTGCAGTTTTATCTGCTGCTGCACACTAAATAAGAGTCATATAGAGTGACGACATGTCGATATTATGTTACTTTGTTACAATACCGCGACATTGAAATTTAAATATATAACAATAATGTACTCCAGAAATGTGTTGTAGATATACGATATTATGACGTACAATTATAGTGTAAATACAATAGTTTTGTCATTAATTAATCAATCAAACATTTATTATCTAATAAACTGTAATAATGTCTACATAGGTCGTTGTTTATAATGAAATATTTCCATATATTAATTCATATACATTTGATATATGGAAATATATTATGTTTAAATTAAATATATTGTAAGACGAGAATAACGGTATGTTTGTCGCGATTAAATAGTAGCACTTCGTACAGGATTTAGCTTAATTTACGATACGTCGTTCTTAATACTCTAATTTACTGTGCAGAAAGTTCCAAGTTCCAATAAAAGTATAAAAAAATCATTTTTAACCACACAATTTTTTACATAATATTACATTATATGTATATAAATGCAACACAAAATATGGATTTATTAATATTGATAATTTTATTCGTATGGGTAGCTTTATATTGTGTTATTTGATTACACAATTTTTTTAATAGTATTAGTATGTTATTACATTACATAATATAAAAAAGTAAAAATATATTTATTTATTTAAATTGATATTATAACTCTACGAGAAAAATGTATTGTAATTATTAATTTTAACTGTAATAACCATTTAATACATTTGTATTTCAAATTATTAACTCGTCGGCCCACATACAAACATTTTCAGCGGGACCCTTTTTTTCTTGAAGAATAAGTAAAAATAATATTATTTTAAACTACTCGAAAAGTTCCTTTTGCGGTAATCTGCAGCAGTGATCCATAGCGATTATCAAGACTCGTGGATTTTTTTTATGATTTGATAGGTAAGTAATCGAAAACTATACAAACAGATGCACACCATTTATGGTGTGTTTGCATGGCTGGTGTTTTTTGAGTTTCATAATTTATTAGAATTTACACTTTCAAAGTTGCATTTTTCTTTTCGTTTAACTCGGCGTAATCAAATACCTTCATACTGTACCGTATCTTGTTGTTATGACAAAATGATGCTCAATGAGTTGGTAAAAAAAATTAGGAAATCCGTTGCCTACAAAATGCGTTGAATATTATATATTTCTCAACTTGAACGACCGTATGTGAAGTGTGAAGGCGCCTTAAAATCGAGGAATATGATTAGACCAATCCTACAGTGCATTTTTCAATTCGATTATTTACATTCTGTAGGTACCATAAAATGTTGTACTTACATGTAATATTACAATTTACGAGAAAGTCTAGGACCTAAAATTGTGTGCAATAGCAGCATTTTATAGCACACGGGGTACAGTAGCAATTAATATAGTATTGCCTACACTTTATTTAATATCAAGTAGATAATACTATTTTTAAACTAAGTTAAGGTAATATTATATCTAATATATTTGCCCGTATTAATTTTAAACTTCAGTTGTTAAATTAATCGTTTTGTTAACTATCAACTAATTCTTACTTAACTATTATGTCCAATTAACTTTACTTAACTTGAGTATAATATTATGTTACACAATGTATTGCATACCTATTACCTATAGGTAATTCCGTTAATTTGTATATCATATTATGTAATTATTATTATTTTATTTTTTTTGTAATAGAGAGACGGAGTATGGTAGAAAGAAATAATAATGTGTGTGCAGTTGTAAGTCACATCAATTTTAGGCACGATAATAATATAACAAAGTTTTAAGTACTCAGTTTTTGAATTTTTTTTTTTTAATAAAAACTATAACAGTAAAAATATTACATTTTGATGATGGTTTTTATTTTTTTCAAACAATGGTCATCGTCGGGTCTTGCGTTCTCTTCCTGGGGCGGATCGTGATGGGGTAGCCGTCGGCTTTTTTCGCCAGCAAATCGATCTGCATTTCGATCTCCGATAATTTACAGTCCGTGTGCACGCTGTAACGGCGCAAAACCGCCACCATCATTAACTTCATGGAGATCATTGCGTACTTGACACCTGTGAGGAAAGCGATCGGTACTTATAATATTCGTTTACTTACCTACCTATTACAACGCGGCCACAGTTATTCACTTTGTCTTATTTTTTACCCCCCCCCCCCCCAACGCACTTTATATGTTTACATACATAATATGTTTTTACATTTTTAATTCTTTCATCATTATTACATCTAGTTTTATGATTAATTGGATATTTATTAATTAATATGAATAAACTCGAATTTTATAACAAAGTCACATTTTGTGTTAGATCTTTTAGATCTATGCATTTAGTTTAATACCTATTTATATTTTATATTTGAACCAGAATCGAAACCTTTATTTTAATAAATAAAGTACTGGAACCTAATCGGAATTTTTAAATTAAATTGTTTCTTATCTATCATAATATAATAGTATTACTGTTTTGTGTATAAACTATGTTACCTATGATTAGATGACTTTTTTAATATTTCTCATACTATTAATTAAACCCGCATTCCGAATAGGTATTTAAAATTATTATACTTTTCGATACCTAAATTATCTGTAGCTGATACCGACATTTTTTCGAACCAATACCTTTATTTTTTTTTTTCAAAAAACCAGAACCATACCGGAACAATATTTTATTTTTTAAGAACATGTACCGGAACCGATACCGATAAATTCAAAAGGTTCCAGTCCCTGATTCGAACATTTATAATTTGACCTACAAATACTTATCAGAAATTAATCGTTTGAATGAAAATTATTTTTAAATGTATAACAGGTCCAAAAATATCGTGTTATTATCACTTTTAAGTATTAATGCCTCTGAATTTCATAAAACTGGTTCGAAAAAATCTGTTTCATGGAGATAGGCAAGACAAGACAAGCTTTCAGAGCTTTACACCTGAATCATTCATTCGGATTTCGGGTTTCTGGTGCTGGATGTAATCGGATGTTCAAACGCCGAGATAAAAATATATTTAAAGAAACATTTGGGTTAACGTTCACTATTTGGGATAATATGGGTTAATACGGGCGTTGAATATTTCAGGAAAGACTTATTTTTAAAACTATATAAGTACAACATATTTTTGATTATAGGATATTATTTAGAATATTATTTAATTTCATAAGACATTACCAAACTGAAATAAACTAAGTACTGAACCAAGTACTTCTGAATAAATGGATGAAACTAATAATGTAAAAATGTGTAGGCAGAAATAAGAAAATATGTTTAATGATCAAAACTGATTGATTGTAAAATTATGGCCATCGATGGAAATTATTATTAAAGAATCAATTAAAATATCGAACTAACCGCAAAAACTAAAAACAAAATTATATATTATGAAATTAAATTTGAAAAATAAATAATTATTCGGTTCTGGTTAACCAGGATCTCCTGCAGTTAAAAAAAATCAATCGGGTTTCGGTTGTTGGATTGTTGAAGGGGTTTCTGTCAATTCAGGTGTAAAGTCCTGCAAGCTATATTATAACGTTATAGGTTATATGACAATAATATATTATATTATTATATTATTTACTGTCGACATGACGTGACGTTTGTTTTTAAGGACATCAATGCTTCCGGGATGGACAAAAACAAACGACCCGCCGACAATAATTCGATTAATACTAATTTGGCGCCGCGCCTACCTAGACAACCCCTTGGACCGCCGCTGAACGCTAAAAAGCTAAACTTGTGCCGATTTGCTTCGTTCTCGGCACTGAAGTTTTCCGGATTGAACGTGTCGGGATTGGGATACAGCTGCGGGCAACGGTGTGTGACGTACGGCGACACGAACACGTTGGAGCCCTTCGGCAGTTCAAAGTTCGCTGTTATAAAAAAAAAAAAAAAACGAATTAAAATCGACAAAAAAGGACATTTACGGTATTCGCACTATTACGCAAACATCGTTTTATCGCACGCGTTTTATATTATACAACAACAACAACAATGCGATAACGCTTTTATCGACTTTGTCTAAAAAAAAACCCCCAACTCGGAATTCGTAATGGAATCCCTTTTTTTCGCCTTATTTATCGAATCGACGAAAAGCGAAAGCCCGTGGATATCTTAGCAGCGCCCCGCTGCTATAGGTATATACAATCTAATTAATATTATGAATCGTAATGAAATCTCAGGTTTTACTTTCAAACCGGTCTCTCCATAATAATAATAAATATAATCTTATTAATTAGCATAATAATTTATGCAAAAATGTAGGAACCACAATAAAATATTAATCAGTTTAGTTAAATTAAAATCTAAAAGTCAAAACTATCTTTTCCCAACATCTTTGCGGCTGTGTAATATAATATTATATACTCACATCTGAACACATCTATATTTTCGTCTTCCCTTGTTTAAATTTCAAAATGTCTTATTAAAATATTACTGCAAACGAGCTGTTTTTAGACTAAATACATTAAATTCAAGTAACTCGTCGATAAATTATTATATTTATTTTTTTAGTTAATCTATTAATACTTAATAGATCGTAAAACTTTTGTGTGATAACGATAATTATATGCGCCGAATGTTTTTGTTAATAATATATATATTATATACTATGTAAATAGGTACTAAGTATACGTTTTAGGTATATTATAGTTATAGGTATACTTTTATAGTTAATGAGACTTACTGAGCTTTACGTTTTCGCTGATTATTCTAGAAAAAATTGCTCCTGGAGGAAACAGCCTGAGGCTTTCTTTTAACACCATTTCCAAATATTTAAATCTAAATATGTCTTCGGGAATTACTTCGCGATCACTGTCTCCTAAGACACTGTAAATTTCATCGTAAACTTTATCCTGCGAAAACGTTTAACGTGCATGAGGGGAAAAAAACGATATTATGCTAAGAAAAAACTGTTGAATTATACCTGAATATCTTGATGCATGGCAAGTAACAGAATGCAAAAACATTCACTGATGGCACTGGTATCGCTACCCTAAAATTATAAAATATTTAAAAATCTGAAAACCCGCTGCGTTAATCTCTAATAGATAATCGTCAATCACGTATACACAAGATGGTTTATATCGTAATATCAATATAAAATCTGTACTAATTTTTTTTTTTGAACGTTTGTAGATAGTACATTTGAAGTAGTATAATTTCTAAAAACAATCATAAAATATATTTAGTAGGTAATAAAGTCTCACCTTAACTTAAACTTTAACTTATTAATGTATTTCCTTAATAAAACGAATCTGTTCAACCGAATTTAAATATTTCTTATACGTAGGTATTATTATAAATTATAACTTTATTATTTGTATTAGCTAATTACACATGTAAGTACATGATTACTATGATGAATGTACATATTACTATTTTGTAAAATATAAAATGTCAATTTTTTTGTTTCCTGGCTAATGACTTCATAGTTGAAGCTGTAATAAATATTTTTAAAAAAATCATATGACTGCTCGACAGGATCAGTTCAGTCTTTGCTTAGAATCAGTTTACATGTACAATGTTTGAGTATTTATTAATCATTGAATTAACATTTAACATAAAAGTACATACACGAAATCTACTATAGAGCAGAGACAGTGGTAGACGGTGGTTAAGGACAAAGGGATATTATTAATTAATAATATCCCTTATATAAATATATAAATTAATATTAATATTAATATTCCTTGCCTGACCTTTTTTTTAATATTTATGATCTTAAACCATAAAATGTATTTTTAATCATCAAATAATGCACGTTGAAAAATTAGCCACATCCATGACACAATTATTTGACTGCCACTAAACCTTATTTACCCTTTTTTTTTGTTTTTATCATATTTAAATTAAAAACAATTTTGTTTAAATTTAGCAGGTCGAGAACCATATTTTTAGTTATTTTTTGAATTCTTATTCATTCTTCAGGATTTTAACGCTAAATTAAATGACTCGTAATATGTACTATGAACTTTCATAGCAGCAATAATTGTACTTGTCTCTTACCGCAACTGTCATCGTGATAACCTCGTCCTTGAGATCTACATCCGTAAAATCGGCTCCTTCGTCGTTCAACTTGAGTAACTTGTCCAAGAACACTTTAGTCGAATTCTTTTCTGTAATATCATTGAAATGATATTATGTATATACATATGACATATTATACATGATCGTTAAATATTATGTTATATTTTTATTATGTAGATACCTCCTACATACTAAATAATTTAATTATCTAAATATTGTATGTTACTTTCTTCCGGAACGACTTCATGAGACTTGTCCGAAGATTGTTGTGACTTTATCGACTTGAATTCAAGTTTCTTATCTCTTATTATCTAAACAGACCCGTAACATTTTAAATTAATGTACATTCATATACCTACATTATATAGATATTTATATAAATTCATAAACAGAGCCGTCTTAAAACATGGACCCCAGATCCCCCCAGTTTCTCAAGGCCCCGAATTATTTTTGTTTTTAAAATTTAGGTATCCAATACATTATTTACAGATTAAGTTGTTAAAACGATAATTTATTTAGATTAAAATCAAAATTATGTATGATACTATAAGTGATGATCAAAATTGGTCTTGGTCTTGCGGTCTCGCAAGACTCTTGCTGCAAGAACAAAACCAAGATGGTACTGGTTTAGCAAGACCAAGACCAAGATTAGGCTTGCAAAAATAAGACCAAACAAATACCGAACCTACAAGACCAAGACCAAAACAAGACCATCACTGCAAAATTCTTGCAGTCTAGCAAATTTTTTTTCCCCGAAAACTTATTAGTGTATCTAGATTTCATTAACTAATAATTTATAATGAAAATAATAAGAAATTATTTGTACTTATTGTTATTAAATTTGATAAGTATTCGAGGAAATGGCGAATTCGGAATTATTAAAAAAGATTAGAAATAATTGGAATTAATATTACAAAATAACATAGTTGTTTCATACTAATTAGTAATTACTGAAAAATGATTTTATTACCCCAAAATCGATATGATGATTTATTGCCAATATATTATATTAAAAAAATTTAAACATTTAGTACTACTGTACTAGACACTGATGAATAAAAGTTTAATTATAAATAATAAATATTATCATTATAACAAATATAATTATTAAACAATTTAATATTTGGAACAAACTATACACTTTTTTTAATATTATTAAAGTGACCATTAAAAAAAACCAACAATTTAATTATTATAAATTTTATATTTGTCAATTATTAGAATTTAGTAATAGCCTATTGATATTTATTATAAATGTAATAGGAACTTACAAAGTTAATTATGCTGATAAATTGATTCATCAAATACAAATACAAGTAAAATAATATAAACATAATTTAAAATGCAAAGTTTTAAACGAGTATAATAAAATTAAATTGTTTGACTTGTTTTATGTTAATGTATGAATTTTAATATACTATATAATATATTGGACTTGAGTTTCATCTTAGAAATTCATAGTAAAAAATCTACACACAGCTATATCAGGTATTTAGTTTTTTTTTTATATTTTGTAAAAATAGCAAGAGTCTTGCGCAAGACCAAGACCAAGACTGAGTCTGCAAAACCAATACCAAGATTTTGAAAGTCTTGGTCTTGTTTGATCATCACTAAATTGGTACTGAAGAAAATAACTAGGTACTTACAAAATGTGTGAGTGAGTTATGCAACTATGCAAGACTTACAAATATCCTCCTAATTACATAATAATTATGATATTAATTATTCATTTTTTTTAAATATATTTTGTTAACGGGTGTTTTTAAACACAAATTCCAATTAAATATTTTAAAAAATATAATATAACTAGCTGATCCCGTGCACTTCGTTGCCCGTTAAATGTATCAACTCTGTATAACTCAAACTTTGTTCAATTCGTTATTTAATATTCGGTGTATGGTGTTCAAAATTTATCTTAACTTTTCCGTTGCTCAGAATACAAATTCTGATTCGCAGCAGTACATTATATCAAGTAGGCAATCTACCTGTGGTAGATCGCGGACCCCGCCGTGCTGTTAGTACGTAGGTGTATGATTTAACTCTAAAGTATCAAAGTTATACCAAGTTTATTGGTTTTACTTAATTCTACCTACGATGGATTAATATAATCAATTTACCTATACAAAATCCTATCCTAATCTAACCGTACCGATGAATAAAAAAAAACAAAATTAACCCTTTGTAAATTAACTTATCTTCTTCCCAGAGGTCTAATCTACCCAAGAACATTAATTTATATATATATCTAACTATGTAAATACAGGGACTATAACTATACAGACTAAACTCTGGAGCTTCCTAAAATTTTCTTTCATATAAACCTTCTTCGTGAAATACTCTTACGTTTAAAAAAAAAAATCAAAAAGATCTAATAAGTAGTTTCAGAGTTAAGCCTGTACAGAGATTTTCATTTCACGTTTTTATAGTTTGATATTATATTATAATTTATATTTAAAAAGTAAAGCAAATAGTTTTTTTTTTATTATTATTATCATTAAAAACCCATGGCAACCATTTATAAACAAAAATTTTCATCTGAAATCTCAAAATTCCCGTCTTAGCACCTCCCGGGATTAATCCTTTCCCTTTTAAAATTAGCCTATCTTGTAAGTTCGGCCAAATTACACACATAGTAAAAATTTCATCAAAATCGGTTAAGTGGTTTAGGAGTCCATTGAGGACAAACATTGTGACACGAGATTTATATATATTAAGATGAACTCCTTACCTATTATTTAATTTACAAACAGCTTGGAAAATTAGTATGATTTAAAAATATTTAAATTTCCCTTTAGGTATCTCTTATTAAGAGTAGGTATGTTTTTCAAGACATATAATATGACGTACTATAATATAGTACATCATATCATATTATGATTATGATTTCTACAAAATATGTTGTCATAATATATTAATATGGTTCTGTTTCTTATTTTACATAATAATACGAAAATTGTTGACTATAATCATGAAAAGTATGTAAATTCAAGTGTTACACCTAAAAACCTATTATAATACATTATCGGTGCGTCAGTGTGCGTGTTATTTTTGTACACAACATTCGTTGCGTATGCATTAAAAACGCTAACAAAACACATATTGCGTGAAAATAAAACCGGAATTATTTAAATATTTTACGACCCCCGAAGTACACGTTAGGCCCCGGGGCCATGCATAACACTGAGACGGGTCTGTTCACAAGTCGTTATCAAATTAGGTATTGTGCTGACTGACTTGTAACGAGACTCTGTTCAATTGACTCATATAAACGTTCAAACCGGTCAAGTACGTGTGAACCGCGAAAATCTGATCGATGTACAACCATGGCTTCACAATGCATTTGCTCAGTTCTGAAACTCTAAAACGTATGGTTTGTTTTTTTTTTTTTTTCGTTAACCAATTTCTTATTATCATCGCTTAGACTTAATAAGTATATATATATCATTTTAGTATTCTGTTAATTTTACTTCTTCATGGCGATGACGAATTCCGATAAGGTTCGTTGATCGTTGAGGTTGTAACCCATCGCGGCTTCTATATATAAGTAATAGTATCATAACATAAATCATAGTTATAATACGACACGTCATTCAACATCTATAGGTATAGGATGACAACACGCGATCGCCAAACGATTGTTTTACCGTGTCGATCGCCTAACGCTGATGCAAAAACTTACGGCTTACGTTATTGAGATTACACGATATTATGTAATCCCAGATGTCGAACGGTTGTGTCTCACCGACGTGTTTCGAAATGTTTTCAACTAGTTTTTTGTTGTTCTCGTTAAATATCGGGTACAGTTGATCTAAAAACTTTGAACTGAATATGGACGCTATAACGCGACGGTGCTTTTTCCATTTGCCAACTGAAAATCACGTAGACAATAAATTATTATTTTTAATACAACGTCACTTTTACAAGCTCGTATTTATGTCTCTGGCAATTAAATCAGCAGTTGAATTTCAACTCGAAACTAATTTTTAGAATACCTATTTATTTATTTTTTTGTAGTAAAGAAACTGATTTTAAATAAGGAACTTTCCAAAAAAAAAAAAAAAAACTCTGACGGTTTCAGATTTACAATATAGTACGCCTCCTAAGTCGTAATGGTCACAATATATAAATCTACAGAAATAAAGCTAAGATTCAATAGATTTATAATATTATTATTAACAGCAGTGTAGCCTGTCTACGATCCAACAACCAATGATACATTATAGCTCCATTTCGACTGTATGAACATTTCCGATTTTTCCAATTTTGATATATACGTTATTTTGCGTAATTTTGCGGACTAAATTTCAATTTTTTCAGACAAATAGTTTTTTATCAAATCAAAAAAAAACTGTTGACATGCTGAAGAAATGGTTCAAAAATTAAAAAATTAACTTTCTCTACGTTTTTGTATACCATAAGTTTGCGGATAATTCGAGCAATTGTTCGGACTTATTTTCAATTTTTGAGGACAAATTTTTTAGCAAACTAAAAAAAACTTAAAAAACTTAAAAAATTCACCTACTCCATTGGTGTGAATACTGGTGAAGAATAGGATTTTTTTTTAATTTTTGCAACATTTTTATTAGATCGTTAAAAAATTTGTCCGCAAAAATTAAAAAATAGTCTGCAAAATAGCGTGAGTTCTCCAAAAAATAGTGGTATATAAAAAAGTGAAATAGGATTTTTTTTTAATTTGCTAAAAAAATGTTTGTCCACAAAAATTAAAAATTATCCACAATATGATGGTGTAATAAAAAGCAGAGAAAGTTAATTTTTAATTTTTGAACCATTTTACCAGCATGTCAGCTGTTTTTTTATGATTTGATAAAAAACTATTTGTCCGCAAAAAATGAAATGCAGTCCTCAAAGTTACGCAAAATAACGTATATATCAAAATTGGAAAAATCGGAAATGTACATGCCGTCGAAATGGAGTTAATTACTATTGTGCATTCCCTAATCACGGGAATTTTAAATTTAGTTAACAAAATATTATACACAGAAAAATACTCACTCGGAGCAGTAAATACGCCTTCACCCACTGCGTGTCTTATTATGTGGTAAATGATGCCTTTTTCTAAGGCTTTGGAACTGTTTAAAACTATCTGCAATCAAAAAATACAGCGAAAAGTTTTTTTTATTACCTACCACCGCTGCCGCTTAACTCGAGTTCACACGTAAAATTATATTATTACGTAAAAATATAATAAACGATAACTTACTTGCACGTCTTCTGGCTTATAAACTCCGACGAAAAGAAATGGGCCTACCCAAAATTTTACTGGTTCGTAGTTGAATTTTTCGGCCGATTTTTTTAAATTGTACATAATCTCTAGGGGAAGAAAACAAAAATCAGTTTAAAAAATACCATAATATTAATGGCGACGAACAGTCGTGTGCAAAACGAAAACTACAGTATTTCACATCTTTTTGACCTTTCCGTTTACCGCTAGTACAGTAATATACATTTCCATTTTCCGACACAACAAGTTTTTAGATTTTGGTAACCCCTTATTGTAAGAGCTAATATGGACCATGTAGATAACATTTTCATAATCAGTGCCTTTTCTCTATTAATAGGAATGAGAAAAGAATGATTACGTTATATCAATAGGTGACAATATTAAGATAAAGTTATAATTAAAATTGTATGTTATTACTTCATAACACGGAATTAAAAATGTATAGAGTCAAATATCAAATGTCAGTCAAAATAATAATCTACTTAAAAAAAATAAAACGATAAAAATATAATGATTTTTGTTCAGATGGTCTGAAACGGGCCGGATGGAAAAATAACATATAAATGATACACAACGTGCCCGTTTCAGCTTATCAATTTGATAGGCTTTTGATCGCCAATTAAAATAACATCAAATTTTGTAAAACAAATATTTTCAAAACAGTTAAACTTTTTGAAATATTAGCGTAAGCGGGGCTTAAATGAATCATCTAGTATTATTTTATATTATTATACATGTCTTTGTTATAACTAATAATTTTATAAGAGTATACTTAATCATTCTATACATTTCAATATAGTATTTTCAAACCGTCGCCGGTTCGAACCTTGACCACATGCAAATGTATAGAGAGTGAGGCCGCCATCCTACCACCGGGCATGGTAGAAACCTACAGGTGCCCAAATTGAAATTCTGCCAAACCTAAAAACACACGTGTTTCAACAAACCGTTCCAACCGTCCCCCCCCCTACAAAACAACAATCAGCTAATGGCCATAGTTGCCAGGCTTAATCTCGATAAAAAAAAAAAAAATATGGTATTTTTTTTATAGTAAAGGGCTACCAAAATCTAAAAACTGTAATTTGTTGTGACCTACAATGGAAATAATAATATAATATAATATACTGGCAGCAAAACGGAAAGGTCGATTTCGGTGAAAAGTGAAACTGCCGGGGGGTTCTCACTCTCGGGGGTCGTGCTCAGATCAAAAATCGATCCTTTTAACGGGTACGTCGGCGGGCCCTTTATCTTGTCAGCGAGCCGATAGAATTGTCTGTACTGCCATCGCATGCGGCACCACAGCACGACGAAAATCGCTATAGAAGCGTAAAAGTACAGTTCGCTTTTCGTCATCGGCAAGGAGTGCGCTGCGTTGTGTATCTTCAAACAGAGAAAAATTAATAATAATAAAAAAAACTTTCTTTTTTAATAAATATATTATGTATTCTCGGAAAAAAAATTACAAAATTAAAAACAAATATTTATTTATTTAAAAACCGTTTGATTTCTGTTGTAATAAGTACGGCGACGTGAAAATATTATGTTTTTTTTTCTACACTTTTTGCTTCAAAGACAAACAGCGTACCTGCGATATTTTCCAAATCGCTTCGCGGAAAATTATTACAATATAATATCCCTCACAAACGAAACATAACCGACGAAAAAGTTTGTAAAGCAATTCTCCGTTTAAAGAATATCCCCGATGTCCAGATGAACTCGGCACTGTCGTCAAGAGCCGGAGACAATTTATTATAATATATTATTTATATCGATCGGTAATACCTCATATTAGATATAACTATTTGACGACACCGATCACAATATTGTTTATACTTTATACGACACACACCTAATATAGTGTCTTACATTTACGCGCGATATTCGAAACCGGTTGCAGTAATAATATTATAATAATATTTAGATTTCTGTATAATACATATTATAATATTATAATGATCAAATGTGGATAATTGAATTAAAACGATTAACTTTAGTTAAGTCAACGTTTAGACCGCTAAGCTATAAGTAAACAGTTAATAAACAATATGTTCAACTCTATATGTTAAATATTTAAGGCTAACATGGAAATAAACCTACACCTAATAATCTTAACATAGTTAAAAAGAAGTTTTTTTTAAACTAATTTTTAATTACCACCTGGGTCACATGGTAGTGCAACATTCAATTTTATTAAAATTATAACTAAATATTGGACAGAAAATTTATATTATCCTATGTCTTCTTATTACATGCACTAGCTTTAGTCTGTACTTCTGTAGTGATTTAATTAGACAATAAAGTTTTAAATAAAGTTGTATATTAATATGTATAACACATATATATTATGTATTAACATGATTTTAACTTAACGTATTATTTTTCAAATAACTGATAAAAGTTCTGAGTGATGATCTATTATCTGATTAATTTGATGTATAAATCTCGTTAACTAAGTTGTTGAGTTAGGTGGTAAAACTAACTGACCAGCAAAGTTAAACAATTATTAAAAAATATTGACTTTTTAACTTCACTTCCGCATTTCTTAATAAAATATTCTACAGAATATAATATCATTATTTTTATTATTATTATGACGAGGTGGTAAACCATACTTACGGCCATTCTCATTTGCGCAAACATGGTGTGCGACGGTCTCGACGATGACGGGAACGATGCAGTAATAATGCAAAGCGTCGAAAACTAAAAACTAAAAATATATTTTATCATTCTTATACGACGTCGCAACCGAGGGCAAAGGCGAATGCATATTATTACATTCGCCTCACCGTGTTGGACAGGCACTCGCCAAATTCGACGTTAATTCCATTGTTTTGGATACGGTGTTAATTAATACTGCAATATTTCATTATTATTACCATCGTTATCGTCGAAGTATTGTGCACTATGCGTTTAGATCTTTGATGTCGCTGATTATGAGTCCCGATGTATTGCAGATAAATCACTATGAAAATGTCAAAAGTAATGATATTATTGTGATTGCCGTTTTTGTTCGGTCAATAAAAAATCTAATACAATTATTTATACCTACTAATTATTATTATTATAAACCATGCAGGCTGTTTATTTTTATGGTTTATGCTGTCGATGAAGGTAGGTACTTAAAATCGAGTGTATTATAATTATCGTAGGCTCAAATCACAGGGGGTCTAACCCCCCCAAAAAAAAACAGTTTTTTTAGTTGTGTGGAATCCCCCTCAAATTGAAGTTAAAAATGTTAACCCCCAGAAATTTTAATGAATTTGCACCTATGATAATTATTATACCTACCTATCCTATGTTACACTGCTATAATGCAATCTTCATTATTATTAATCGTAAATCGTTTTCTTCTGTGCTTACATTTTTTTTTCGTGTTTATTTTATTTTATTTATTTAAACTAAACGCAACAATTTGTAAACATAATAATAGTAAAATAAATAAATGTTAAAATTCCAAATACGTATAACACAATCACGATACAAAATATTAATCAACAAAAATTTGAATTAAGATGATTTCAAGTAAAATAATTGTCTAATGTAGGTACCGATATGGAACAAATCCGTTTTCAAATAATGAGAATATTAATTACAGATTGTATACTATAGTTCAATTTTATCTGTAAATTGTTCGTACTATGTCAACATCGAATCCAACCAATTACATTATCGTTTAAACTTACATAAATAATTAAATAGTTGTTGAAAAAAAATAATATAACTAAGTCTAAATAATTAAAAAAAAACCTAACCTAACAGTTAAAAGGGTAATTAGCAATAAATTCTTACACCGTTTTTATCTTTAATAGAAAATGCATACGTGCAAATATTAGTTTTTAGTAATTTTAAGTATAATACCTAACTGAACACCATATTTTCAACTACTCTGTTCTTTTATGCAATTTAAGAATATTATCCCGTGAATATAATGCATACTTTTTTCAAATCATAACCACCCTTATTTACTGTAAATTGTTGAACAGATTATTATTTTTTTTTTCATTTTTGGTGTATATATAATTGTGAATTCGTATGAATAGTTTCTAAATTATCAAACTGTATGTACGAAATATAAAAGTCTATGATGGTGAAAAGATAAAAAAAGATATGTGATCCTTAATGAAGGTTATGAATTATAATGATTTTAAATTAATAGTAATTGATATTGAGGTATCATTAATAAAAAGTTTGTAAAACTGTCTGCAGAGCAGGGACTAAAACTTTTTGAATTTATCGGTATCGGTTCCGGTACAGGTTCTTAAAAAATAAAATATTGTTCCGGTATGGTTCTGGTTTTTTGAAAAAAATAAAATAAAGGTATCAGTTCCAAATAATTTCTGTACCGGTTCCAGATAATTTATGTACCGTAAAGTATAATTTTAAATACCTATCCGAAATGCGGGTTTAATTAATAGTACTTTTGAGAAATATTAGAAAACTCATATGATCATACATAGTTTATACACAAAACAGTAATACTATTAAATTATGATAAATAAAATAATTTTATTTTTGAACCTAAAAGAAACTATTTAATTTAAAAATGCAGGTTCAATTCCGGTACTTTATTTATTAAAACAAAGGTTTAACGTTTGTAGTTAAAAAAAAAATTGATTGTATATCCACTCCTTGAACAGTTAAATGGTATTCAACATCGAAGTGTCTTAATAATATGGGTTATAATAACCTATAATTAAAAATTTCAAAAATCATAATTAAATAAATGCATGGATAAAAGGGTAGTTAACATGCTTAGTGAATCACTCAATCACCATATTATAATTATATGGTACCTATTAATGTTTACAGTTTTTCCATTTAAAAAGTTGTATTTATTTATCTTTATTATTTAGTTTTCTTTTACTGTTTATCATCTTTGAATATTCAAATTATATATTATGCTAGTATTAATTTGTAATATACTTCAAAAATAATAATATTTATTGAGTATAACAAATTATAATTAATTAAACGTTTTTAATTATGACATTTAAAATATTAAAGTGATAAACAAAACCTAATAAAAAATCACTGACATGTTATTGAATAATGTTTATAAAATACAAGTAATACTTTTGAAAAAAAAATAAGGGAACTCGCTATGCAGTCTGCTGTATAGTAGGTATTATGTATATCCGGTATACCTCGCAATCGAGTAGATCACTGTAATGGATGACATTGTGTTAAATTTTAATTGATGATAAATCATAGCATACAAAAAACGAGTGGGTACAGGCGGGGATGGTCAGTAGTTAGCCTGTAATACAATGGCTGAGACACGAGTAATCTATCAAAAACCCGATGGACTGCAAGAGCTGAACCAATTAAAGCTGTTTGGATATCATATGAACAAATTATTGATGCATTACAAGATATGTCAGAGTTAAAATCTATGGATAAAAAACATGTACTCTTGCATTAGGTCTCTCTAAAAAAATTCTCAGTTTTGACTTTGTAATTTGTTTATCATTTATGAAAAATGTCATGTATAAAACAAAAATCTTGACAGAAAACCTAGAAGATACAGAATTAAATATAATTGAAGCTTTAATGTTACTAACACGTACTGTTGACAGTTTAACCAGAATGAAGGATAATAATATGTCAGTAAATAATTTAATAGAAAGTGCAATAATTTTTTAGCAAAATAAATACTTACCCAGAAGAAGATTTAACCGACACATTTAATGACGACGAAAATTGAAACCCGAAAAGATAAATTCGAATGCTAGTACACAGGCACAATCAATTTAAAAGCTTTTTACAGAATATGGAATATATTTTATATATTTATATTACAATTAGTGATGTATTTTACTATAACTAGTAATATGGTCAGACATTGTTAAGTAGGTTGAATCACATTTTGTCGAAAAATCCGCGAGTTTATTATACTTATTATTTATAAACATTGATATTATATAAGATATTATCATACATAATTGTTATTAATTTTTTTGTCAACCCCAACTTACCATAGAACGGCGTGATAGGTTTGTGATATAAATAAGCAATAGCTTGAATCTTATCTAAATATTTTGAAAATGCCTATGTGTATAGTGTAACGGTATACCTAGTAAAATAATACCTAAAATATATGCGTACCTATATACTTCCCACGAATAATGTTTTTAAATTTTAACAAAATAACTAAACTCGTTATTATTCGTTTAATATCCAATTTTATTACGATTTGGACTTCAACTGTCTAGAAAAAAAATAAAAATGCGTATTTTTTGGATATTTAGATTTTAGGTGTCAGTAACCTAAAATTATAGATTTCTAACTGCAAAATAGGTAGTCTACAATTTTTCATGATTTTGTCAAAATTAAAACTGCTAACGCTTAGTCAAAATGTTTAATCAAAATGTTTAAATAATAATATTATATAGCAAATACCAAAATGAATATTCGTGGAAAATTCTGTCACTACAATTTCTCACTTTTAAATTCATAACAAAAAACAAAACAAATTTTTTAAAAAACTGGTTTTGAGTACAAATTCTTGTTTTCCTTCAAAAAATACAATTAAAAGATATTTACTGCTCAGGCGAGTGTGATTGTGTGAAAAACACAAAATAATAATAAATAAATACATACACATCACTGTAAAACCAGTATTGGCAACTACCACATTAGTAGAACCATACGTATGGCTCCAATCTCCAATCAGAATTTAAAATGTAAAATATTTTTTACTCATTGTAATTTTATTGTTTTCAAATTATTGCTGGTTTTTAGCACCACAGCGGCTAATCCAATTAAATACATGTACCTATAAAGTACCTAGGTTAAATGTAATCGAACAACACATTTTCAGCACAAAATTATTTACAAAGTAACCCAACACTGTAAATTATTAATAAAGGGTGTAACCAAAACCCCAGTGAAACATGATGGCTAATGATTTCTGATTCTGGGTGATGTACCTATATATAGACTGCTGTAAAGTGAAGAAATCAATCAACGTCTTAATTAAAACTTGTCGATTAAGTGGAAACTAGCTTCGCACAATATTCGATTCCTCTGATAATAATCTACGATCAACTTACTTCCCTTAAGTAGGTAGCAAATTATGCACACTGTGCGTTTTGTGCTGTCACAGTAGCGTATTTGAGAGGCCTAGAGGGGTGACTGGGGGAGATAGGGGAAATACTCCCTCATACAGAAGTATTTTTACAAATCATATCTTATAAATTATAATAATATAGTTTCAAGCGTTTCTAAATTCAATGAGCAATTAATAACTCACGCATTTTGTTTTTCATAAGGAAATAACCTCAAAATATGTTTTAATATCACATGTTGATAAACAGCGTTATACCTACGTTGGTTTTATTGTTATAAGAGCATCGATTTCCCGAGGGGGCGATTTAAGATTTTTTTCCAAACGGATCGGACAAAATTAATTAGAATACTAAACACGACTAATTAAATGTAACTGAAAAAGTGAAAAAATATTAAATACTATCAGATGTTTTTTAGATACCAGTGAATACCACTAATTCATTTTAGAGTGATTGTTTTGTTTTTAAAATGTTTACTAAATCAATTGATAAATACTGAAATAAGGTAATTTTAGAAATTAAATTATATAAAATTATAATGGTATTACTATTATTGTTGTTGTTGTGTACCTACATAACCACATACAAATCTTTATAAAAGTGGCTTTCCGTTCGACAGCAAAAGAAATTGAAGAATAAATAATATATAATTATACGTTCTTTCACATAATATACACACACTTTAATATTATATACACATCGCCCACGCGTCTATATATTCAAACTACAATACTTTAAATTGTAATTATTATTATGGTGACAATAATTTGCCAGTAAGTACCTGAACACCTGGTACTTATATCTACACAATATTAAATTTCCCAAAAATTATTAAAACGGAGAATAGTAAGTTCCTACACGAAAGTAGAAGATAATAAATTACATACCTACGTTGAATCCTTCATGATAAAAAAAATATACGTAGGACGTAGGTAGATATGTAATTTCCTACGCGATACAAAAATTGGTTTGTGTAATTTCGTACGCAGCAAAAACTACTAATGTTAGATCCTACACGAATCGTTCACATATAATAAATTTACAATTATTTTTGTTTATAAAATGTATTATGGTATTTTTATTATTTTTTTTAGACATTATCATCTTAACTGATGTTAAAACTACTTAAACATTACATTTTAATACATAAAATATTAAGACAAAAAATATAAGCACCTAATTAATATTATCATCTTCCAATAATAACAGATAAACGATTAATGTAAGAACTAATATAACCTATAAGAAATTGTTTTGCTTTGTAGAAACTAACATAGTTTGTATTTTTTTTACTAATGCTACCTAGGTCTCGTGTAGGAACTTACATTCACCCATTAAAACAGACAAGTTTTACACCAACAACCCATCGGGCCAAACAGACATTACGCTGCTTTTTAATCACACCGGGAAAATGCTCACCTTAACCACCACCCAACCCCCCTAAATGACCAAACTGCAGGTTGTTAGGAGATTTGGTACAAGAAACCTATTATAAAATTTATGGGTAAGAAAATGGTCTATTTTGGTAGTCAAGTAAGGTTTTTTTACGATATTTTAATTTTTGAGCGACTTATGAGCATCTTTAAATTGCAATTATAGATAAATGCACTCTAATATTAAAGCGTATATCGAAAAATTAGTACTGATAAATGAAAATCGGGTAGGTATGTTTTACGTTTTGTAAGACGGTGACAACTACACATACCGATGGTGAAATCTTTTAACAATTCTAATTCAATCTCAGTAGGTATATCTGTTGATAATGTAATCGACAGATGCACAAATAAAAAAAAATGTAATATTAAAATTTTTTTTTAAATAAGTGTGTCTATATCTATTGTTATTACTTATATTATAATTTGCTTGTATATTTTTAGATTTTGAGAGGAGTAGTAAGTATTGATTTTACAAAGATAGTATGGCTTATGTTTTTTTTTGTCTCTGTACACAATAAGTAGTCGAAATAATATGCTTCAATTTTCAACTTCAATATCTTTTTCAGTGGGAAAATGAATCTAGTTGGTGCATTCGCGAGAGGTCAAAGGTGCAATTTTTCGACTAAAATTAATGTAACCTAGTGTAGCGTACTACTTAATGCCTAATAGTAAAATAAAATAAATTACTTTAATCACAATAATATCATACAATATACCTACTTAGTAATATTTATAAATAACCGTCTTCGGTCAGAATCGTTTTTCACGTAAAATGATTTTTGTTTGTATTCAAATTGAAGACATCTTCAATTTCAGTGACTTCTCTTGACACCTATCTTATGTACAGCAGAACGTTACCCACTTGCCCGGTTTTTTAGGTTTAAGAGTTGATCTTTGGATTACAAGGCGTGATATAATTATAATAATTAAGCCTTTCGAATATTATGACAATATTGATGAGGATACTAAATTGCAAAAAATGTTATATTTTTCTATTTTAGCAAGGTTTCTGCACGGGGGCGTTCGACGAGAACATAATATAATATAATTACGCGCCTATAATATACCTTCCATTATATAGAATTTGGTTAACTCAGAAAGTAGAAACGGTATATAAATATATACGTACGGTCGTTACAATATTTTAATATTACACTATGATATTATTGCAAACACAATATATATATATATTATATATTATGACCTAGCGAGGGTTTGAGCCCCTAATAGCTTCAACACCTCGATCATACATATACAGACACTTTATGTACTTATAGGGGACTTTAAAACCAGATAAATCTTCGGGAGCACCTACAGTGTATATAATATTAGACCTCGGAATGGAGTTAGGGCCAAGCCATGTATAGAAACGTATTGGTCAACGTTTCCAAATATAAATACGAATTACATGAATTTATGTCCACAAGACAAAACGCCGTAAAAGTACCATTATTTAGATTTACTATCCTTTGTATTATATATATAATGCCTCGTGGATTCCCACATCGTAGTCTTTCACAATAATTGTCGTATATATATATATATTACAAACTCGCGAGACAGAATGGATGTTGTGGTACGAGTTAAGTGAGGCAAACTTCTATATAGTTTGGCGGAAATTATTACGAAAAGTATAACAACTCACATATTATTATTATTATTATTATGGGAACCGTAGTGCAGCAGCGCTGCAAGAGGGTGGAGAGGTGCGGAGGTAAGTTCCAAATGTGACGTTTGTTTCGAGTCGTTAACATTTTTACAAAACGTAAGAGCTAAAAAAAATGTTACACAAGTCGTGCGTATAGAGACTGAATATTTTGCTTTCCAAAATAAAATAAACATTTTCGAGAGAGTGTAAAATCGTTTCACAGACATATAATTATTGCGTCGTCCTACTACATCGTATTGTAGGAAGGTGCCTGCAGCTGTCGAGGTGAATATATAATATAAATCCCAGAATAAAATAACATCATGGATTGAGTTGTTTGATCGAAATCAAACTTGACGTTTACAAAAACAATAATTAATAACCGAGCTTTCAGAATATCATTTATAAAAACATACAAGTATGAAATGGAAAATGCTGCGGCTCATTCTCTCCCCCCCCCCCAGATACACCATCGGTTTACCCATTTGTACTTGAGTACAAAAAAAAGCACTCACATATTGGTTTGAATTTATATCACTAATTTAATAAAAAAACATTTTACGAATGCGTTTAATGTTACTTAAAACATACCTAATGTTATAATGTTAAACAGCCAGATCTATATTGTAATTAATTTTATAGCTACCTGCTTAGTATCAAAATACATCTGAATTCTTATGTATCTTAGGAACATCTTAAGATGTTATATCTTGTATACGTTTTTAAATGCATATTGTTATTGTCTCCGACATTGTTTTGGAAGTTTAATTTAATTTAATATTATTTTTCTTCTCGTATTCATAGGTAGGTACAATATTAAGTTAGCCGATGAGACCGTCGCTGCTATGCCAGCACAAGTGAAAAGATTTAGCGTGTAGAGGGCGCAGCAGTATTAAAAACTGTATTAATCTGTAAATGTGTCAAGTGTTGATTATTTATTATTAAACTAATAACTATTTTTCCGGTTATATTTAATTCGTGTATAATTTAACATAAGCTCATCGACCTTATGGTGAATCAACGCCCGACGCAAAACTGAGTGTTTCAGTGATTATAAAATAATAAAATATTATAACTACTTATGGCTACTTCGACACTTTGTAATAGTTTCGAATAGTGACAGGCTCAGTGAACTAATTTCTCAGATAGTGGTTACGTACAGTGGCGTAACTTAGCGCGAGTTCTCGGAGGAGTCAAAATATAATAACAACTTTTTACCTATTCTGTCTAAAATTATAGTGGTAGAGGAGACGTTTTCTCCAAATGATTTAAGTACCAATAAATGAATAATAAATCTGTACAATGTAATCAGTATAAATCTGTACAGTAAATACTAAATAGCAGTCCTTAAAGTTTT
Source organism: Sitobion miscanthi (assembly GCA_008086715.1). NCBI lineage: Eukaryota > Metazoa > Arthropoda > Insecta > Hemiptera > Aphididae > Sitobion > Sitobion miscanthi. Next base: position 29,899,951 of record CM017803.1, read on the forward strand.
TTTAGAATCGTACAATTATAGAAAATATATGACGTTAGTACTATTCATATCATAATGTATACCAATAAGTGTACCAATTACAATATAAATATTTTGATGACTAGTTATAGCAATTACGCAAAATGTACACAGAAAAACGATATTCAAGCATAAAGCTTTTAAAATAACAATGCATGACGTGTTGTAATAAACTAAAGAAACCTGTAGCTTAAAACAGAGGAGAACAACATCATCGTCACAACAATATACCTACTCATGCACCGCCTGCAGGAGGCTGATTTAATTTTTGCCGAAAAACATTGCATTTATTATAATATATTAATTAATATTTAATTATTACAGTTTATTACAATAGTGTATATTGTTCAAATACTTCTACCATATGTATAATATTAATATATTATTGTTATTAACTTTTGAGTAAATATCGTATTACCATCTAACACCTTACCATAGAACAGTGTGATTAGGTTCATAGTATAAATCTATAATAATAGGTAAGAGACAATAGCTTAAAATTAATCTAAATATTTTGAAAATGTCATTGTGAATACTAAAATGTATAATAAACCGATTATAATATTATAATATACAACGAAATAACTAACACCGTCATTCGTTGTTTGAATATCTAATTTCGTAAACATTTGAACTTAAAATGTTTATAAATTAAACTTTGTTCATAAATAGTTTACTAGTGCACACATTTCTGTACGATACTTAAAAAAATCTTAGTCTAATTTTTAACTAAAACAGTAATTATTGGTATTTATGAATTATACTTACGATATTTTGCTTAGAAATATTTTTACTGAAATAAATCTATTACTATAAAAAATCTTCTTTTAAAGTCATAAATACAAAATAATTTTGCAAATTTTCGTAATTTTAATGAATTTTATCAAAATTTGAACTTAATCGTGCATAGTATCTTTGATATTTTTCATCTGTATCCATAACAACTTATGAGGAACCTTGGATTACATTTTCAAGATTTTGACCCTGCGAAAAATTGTTATCAAAAATCTAAAAATACTTAAAATCGACTATGTCTATATAAATAGCTCAAAAATACTCAAAAAGAGTGTTTCTTAAATTATCATTTTTTATACTCAATGAAATAACTAAAATATTTATACGTATTTAAAATTATTGAATCTTTTTAGTTTTTTACTTAAAGTTTGGTCAACATTTTTCAAACTTGGTCAAAAAGCTGAAAAATGTTATCCTTCAAAAAATCCCTCAGAAGTCGCCTTTATAGAAATTTAAAAATACATGCACATGGCACATGATTTTTTTTTCCATCGTTTGAAGTAAAATTTAATAAAATTTAATTATTAAAATATAATTAAACTAACTTCCAACTAAGTCAAAAAAAAATAATACATTTTAGAAACTAACTTAACAGTTACATAACCACTTTACTAGTTTTTATATCACTTAAGTAATTTGTATATTAATTTAACTTGAAAAATTACTTAAGTACATACTACTGGTTCACTTTTGTGTGTCAGAACCTCACAAAACGTAACTTTGTCTTATTATTTTTATGCAGTCATATCGCAATTATTCATTTTTAAAGCTACAAATCGCGATGAGTGATTTCGTGTCACATAATATACTTCACAAAATGGCACGAAGACGAAGGGGTCCTTTATTTGAAGGAATAGTCATAAAGGTATTAGATATAGTAATTAGTAGATATGGTAGGTAGATCAACTAGTTAATACCAACTAGATCCACTTTCCTATCAGAAAAGATACTGTTGAAGAAAATCTAAGCATTTTTACTGTCCTGACAGTGATGAGACACAAAAAAAAAAATAATTAAAAAAAAACACAAATCATTGTAAAATCAATACATTCATCGCTCCGCTCAGAATTTAAAATTAAAATAAGACACATCATTGTCAAATCAATACATTCATCGCTCCACTCAGAATCTAAAATACCAACTGAGATGAAAACACATTTTGTTTACATTTCGATGGAGGCCTGTGCTGCAAAAAAATTATTTGATCTATTTTTGTAAGTAAAATTAATTCAAATTAAGTGATAAAAATTGTTTTTTTTTTTTTAGAATTGTGCTTGGTATGCACTATGTATAGACATTATTTGGAGAGCCAAAATAAAAATGTTTATCCTCCTGAAATAGGAGACCCTGTGTCTTTATTGTTTTCTAGGTTTTTTATTACCAAGGAGTTGTAAGCCCCCCCCCCCACCCTTAATTGCGTTTTTGGTGCTATGCAATTTTGTAAAACAAAAGTTTGAAATAGGGGGTCCCAAAATCTGACTCGCACCTGCGCTCTTCTATCTCTCGTTACGGCACTGGCTTGATGTCTACGCGATTGGATCGTAATTCGTAGCTAGTATAGACAGTAATAGTCTTGGGTTAATATTATACCTTTTACTGATTTAGTCCCTCGGAAAGGACTATGCGCCTGCGATCTATGGTGGGGACTTGTAGATGGCCCCACACCGAAATAAACACCGGAGGAACGGCGTCTCTCCGAAGCACTTCGCCGGAGATACACTTAAAACCAAGTGAAGTGTGTGTGTGTGGGGAGGGGGGGGGAACTCTCGGTGTATTATGTTATAGTACAACATTTTGCTTAAGTTATACTGAATAGGTCAGCCCACTGCGCTCGGAACGGTAAGCCCGCGGGCTGTATTGAAGGTGCTTCAAAATTTCCCCCCACCAGGAAACACTCGTGGCAGTTCGGCGGCTGCACTCTGCTGCACGGCAGTCGGGGACTTATTATGTTATATTACAATAATAACATTCCTAATGGAAAAAAAACACTAAGCACTACAGCGCTCTGTAGGCTTGGTGCGCATGTCTCGTAAAATAAAGCGCGGCGCCTGACCTTGTCATGCGTGTAGGTACTGCTCGTGGCGTCGGCGACGGCCTTCAGTCGATATTAAAAAATTTATAATACTTGGTATACAATATATTCCAACGAGATCGGTTATATTTTAAGTGCCATTTATAACATCAACAATTAACGATTTAATATTTTTTAGTTTACATACAATTATGCGACATATTATACTTGTACACGAAGCGGTGTAAAATTATATTATGCCATAGAAATTAGTCTTTTCGCGAAAATCCTGAGCTCTTTGCAAAGGAGTGTGGCCGAGTGTCCCGTTTCGAATTACTCATTTTTCTCCGCAAACAGCCTCCAATTTGCTGGCCGTTTGCGTAGAGACCAACTGCAGTTAGATCATTTAACCATTTTAAAATAATGAAAAATTATAAAATGCACATTGCAAGACACGATATTTATGATTATTCATATTATTGTATATGATCATAATATATACCTATCTTAGTATAGTATATAATGACACATTAATACCTACTATTATAAATTATTTATTTTTACAAGTTGTTCTTTTTTGTTAATAATTATATATAGTTAATGTTATACTATAATATATTATTAGACATCATACAATTAATTAAACTAAATCATTTTATTGATAAGTAATTGATATTATTAAAAATAATGTCTTTTGCAAATCAAGATGTCACGAGAAAACAAGTTGTAAAAATAAATAAAATAGCAAGTACCTATTTATTTTGAATAACATATGTTATTTATCATTTATCAATATAATATAATACATTTCATAGAAGTATATCTAAAAATACATAATAAAATAAATATATAATGATAATTATCGTGCAAAAACAACTTAAAAAAATTTTAAATATTTAAAATTATTACCTATTTTTGTTGTAATAAATAGGTATTATTTAAAAATATTATTATATTATTATAAGATGTATAATTTAATATAGCCATAACTACTGAATAAAACAATTAATTATCAATATAAATTTTCATAATTTAATTTTTTTAATTGTTATTGGTCTCTATACAAAGTGACTAGAAAATTGCAGTCTGTTTGCGGGAAAAAAATGAATGTATCAAAACAGGCTACTCCTTTGAAAACAATCTAGGATTTTTTCGAAAGTACTAATTCCTCGAATTACCTACGACATTTAGGTCACTGCAGTGCAGTTATAGTGTATAATATTATGTACGATAAATGATATTTAACGGAGTATATTATAACGTTATTTGCCTTAAAATATGAAAATTATTATGATTTTTTACTGAACAAGTCAGGTTCGGGTAGAATTTAATACAAATTAAGAATTTAAGTTATTTGCGCTTAAACTGTATTCGAACAACACAACTTTTTGAGTGCGAATTATTCCCTGATTGAAATATTTTGATCTCGTTTTAGAAGACATTATTGGACCGCCGTGAAGTTGGCCCTTACACTTTTTCAAAAAAAGTTTTACATATAGTGGCATTATTTTGCAAGTTATTAGCAAGACTTCGCAAGTCCACTCCCAAAGTTCCAACCCCTACGATTTTTTAAAGTTTTCAACCCCAGCCCTGACTTGTTGTCATAAACTTTCAAAACTGGAAAACAAGTAGGCATCAATAGGTTATTACTAACTATTAATTATTGTCCAATAAAATATTTATAAAAATTAAATTGTTGGTTTTTTTAATGGTCACTTTAACAAATAATAATATTAAAAAAGTGTATAGTTTGTTCCAAATATTAAATTGCTTAATAATTATATTTGTTATAATGATAATAATATTTATTATTTATAATTAAACTTTTATTCACCAGTGTCCAGTACAGTAATACTAAATGTTTAAGTTTCTTTTAATGTATTGGCAATAAACCATCATATCGATTTTGGAAAAATAAAATCATTTTTCAGTAATTGCTAATTAGTATGAAACAACTATGTTATTTTGTAATATTAATTCCAATTATTTCTAATTTTATTTTAATAATTTCGAATTCACCATTTCCTCGAATACTGATCAAATTGAATAACAATAGGTACAAATAATGTCTTATTATTTTCGTTATAAATTATTAGTTAATGAAATCTTGATACACTAATAGGTTTTCGGGGAAAAAAAAAATTTGCTAGACTGCAATAGTTTTGCAGTGATGGTCTTGTTTTGGTCTTGGTCTTGTAGGTTCGGTATTGGTTTGGTCCTGTAACCCTAATCTTGGTCTTAGTACCATCTTTTCAAGATCGATTTTGATCATCACTAGTTTTTGACTTACAAACTGCACGGTTGGACTTATAAAGTCTTGGTAATTACTTGAAAATAATGGCAGTTTGTAAAACTATTTTTAATAAAGTGTAAGGGCCAACTTCACGGACGTCATTATTGGACCAGTCCCCAATTTTGTTGGTCATTTTTCGTCAGTAGAACTTTCTTAATTATTGTATGCTTCACTTCTACAACATAACATAATTTTCAAATAAATGACTAAAATACTTAAGGCGCCCGGTGCCGATGTCATTTTGTCCTCAAAAATACACTCTGCGGGAATAACGATACCGCCTTATAGAATCAACCAAATTTCATAATTTTTTTTTAACCGTGACCTAAAATAGTTCTAACCCTTTTGCCAGTAAGTGTTGCCGCTGGGTGATTACTTCATCGTGTCAATGATATCATTAAACGTAAATCCTCAAACATGCTTATTGTAAAATGTATTTATAGATTGTATGTATTAAAAATAAAAGTTAAAAAAAAAAAAAAAAATTGCTAGAGAGAAATATTCTAAAGCCCGCATCGATCTCTGTTTTTCAATATTTTATTCTCAAACTTTATAATGTGTCTAAAAAGATACAAGATAAAAAGCATTTTTTTTTACAAATTTTTAATACAATTATTTGAAATAAAATACAAAATCAGAGATCGGTGCGGGCTGTAGGAAGTCTTCTTCTTTCAGATAAAAAAATTGTCATCAAAATCCGAGAATTCTACAAAGCTTGAGAGTTATTCCCGTAGTAATTTTTTTGGATACAATACACCCTATCAACTCACTTTAAATAGGTATCGGGTAGTAGATTAGTGGAAAAGTCTTATAATTGAGGTGGCAAATAAAATATTAAATTAAATTTTTAAATTTTATAGAATTGTGGAAAATTTGAAAAACTAGCACCGGGACCCTTAAATGTATCGCTGTACCAGTCATCAGGACAATAACGATAATGATCGGTGAATAAAATTGTATTTCGTTTAACATAATTTACCTTAATATATTATAAGGTATATATTCAACACAGCTCATTGTATGCAAAGTTAGAATAAGATTGTTGAAACTGAATAGCCTGAGTGGACTATTTAGGAAATCATTTAATGTAGAGAAAGATAAATAACACGACTTTATGATTACATATAGGTAATACTGTTGTAGTACAACTAATATATAAAATATGAAACATACAACTATGAACCGCATCGGAGACTTTATACACAGTAAATATAGCAGTAATATGTGACGTTCTGTGAACGTTGAGTGTATTTACGTACATCGAAAGGTCATATTTATATGCCTTCATTGACGTCATATACTCATCATAACTCGTCATAAATCATACCTACCTTCCGTACAATCGAAAGTTATGTCCTACCTAATAGTTAATATTAACTGATATTCAAATACAATATTGATACGTGCAAAGTGCATACACGTGCTTACAACTTGTAGTGGAATACTAATACATAGTATATCTTAAAAAGATTATTGCATTCAGATCAAGTTCACATTCTGTACTTACCTACGATCTTTCTGAGGACATGCGATTTGCACAGAACCCAAACGGTCACATGAATATAATATTTAAAAAAATCAAGTTTATATATTTTTTAGATTTTTTTGTTTCCAGTGTGGGGTTACTTGTGAAGAACCTTAGCAATAACATTTCAATGTTTTATATACATATTTAACTATAAAATAATGTTCAAATTTCCATGATTTTTGACGAATTTTTTCAATATTTAATCTTGATCGGGCATATGTATCTTTAATATTTTTAAGTAGCTATATGATAGTAAATTATGAGGAACATTTTGAATTACCACAATAGAAGTAAATCTATTCATGGTATTTCATGATAAATCGATTTTTCACGTAGGTAAATATTTAATTTCGTCAAAATTTAAACTTCAGACGGTAGTCAAATATACTTATGGTATACGCTCAACTTTTTTTTTTTTTTAATTCCACTAATAACAACTTATAAGGAACCTAATGCATAACATTTTCAAGCATTTTCACACTAAATCAAAAATGTAATCTTACATAAATCAAAAAAAAACTAAAAATAGTTTAAAATTAAAAATACCTATAAATAGCACAAAATATTTTGAAAATCATTTCATGTCTAGTAAATGTTAAAAATTCCCGTTTTCCCGGTTATTTTGAATAATACTGTCAGTTTTAATTTAATTACCATTGACTCCCGAAAGTACTAACTATATAGTTCCTATCTATAGATCCAATTTGCTAACAAAAACCTCCCCCAAAATAGAAAATCGATGCATTTTTACCGCCCCGAAAGATGACGAAATACACATATTATTGTAAATATAAATAGTAAATATATTGAACACACCGCACAGAATCTAAAACATATCGTCATTAATATTATATATTATATTACGACAGTAGTCTAATTTTTGAATGGTATAACATTTTTAGACCACAAATTGAATTTAAACACGTAAGAAAGTCGATTTCAAGTAAACTTCATTACGAATTAAAAATATATATTTTCAGAAATGTTACCGGATGACTAGGTTAGTTAATACAATTGGCAAAATATTGATACTGTTGGACGAAAAAAAAACAAACCAACAAATAAAATAATTAATATTCGTGTAGCGCTCCGCTATTTCTTTTATGCACTATATACGGTCACTATTCACGTCTAATGATCACTATTGCTAGTTGCTACGCACACATTTACACGACACGCACACACTTAGAAAATTGCCTATATTGAACTAATTAAAAACGGTCGGTATCGAATCGTAACTACATTAATTACAACTAATGAGCTCACGGTTTGTAGTAAATATCCAACTCGGACATCCAATATAATAATATCGGCTAGTGCGAGGTTAGGCACTGTGATGAAGAGAAATGTGTGGTAGCCCAATGTGGCTGGAGTCTGTGTTTGAGCCGCGAAACTCCACCGATGGTCCTTTTACCTCAGGACCTCCAGTCACTCCAAAAACAAAATAAAAATAATATAAAAACATTATGCACCTCAAAGTGTCGAGGGACCAAGCAAAGCTCATTCAAAAACTGAGTATTGAAATTAATACATAAAAGGCCTATTATTAGAATTATAAAAACACATAATTACATTTCAAACGCGTGTTATTATGTAATTATGTTATTATTACAATTATTATGTCGACAATCATTTATGAATATGAATCTTGTATAACATTTTCGAGGTTTTTGACTAAGCCTAAAAATGTATATCAACACTTAAAGAAAAAACTACAACAATTTTAATTTTCAAATGCCTATAAATAGTTTTTAATTAATCTAAATATTTTGATAATTTTATTTCGAAAAGGAAATAATAATTTAAGTAGGTAATAGTGATGTTGCAAGTATCATTTCCGGTAAAAAAAGTTATTATGAATCTTGTATTCAATTTTTAAAAGGTAATAAAATTAAAAAGTTTTTGAATTTTTACATCTCAACTTTACACGCTTATAAAATAATTGTTACTATGTATGTTTAATATTTTTAATTTGTGATATGAACGGTTCGAGGTTGAAGTATTATTATTTTTCTCATATAATACGTGACACGTGTAGCTATTTAAGAAAAACGTCATCGTTTTTCCGTTTAGAAGTTTTTATTAGTACCTGTAAAAAACCAAATTTTGAATCGTACCCGTGGACACTGGACACTTAAAAAATGCATTAATAAAATAGTGCCCGAAAATTGAACGTCCGAAAAAAAAACAAAATAAGTTTCGCCCGGACAGGGACTCGAACCCTGGACCCTTAGGTTAAAAGCCTAATGCTCTACCGACTGAGCTATCCGGGCTTATGCTCAAACTTGTGAAAATGAACGTATGTTACTAGTTCATTATTAATAAAATAAAAACACTATAATTTCTGTTAGGGTTTGAAAACAGAACAACGCAATCATCGTGAACAAATTCAACAGTTTGAGTACATGAAAAATAAAGAAATTAGAGATTATGCGAAAATTGAACATATTATTTTTAAAAATGTTTTTTTTATTAAATTTGAAAAGTTACAATTACGTCCAAAGTGTTGGCGCCTGGCAACAACGTGGAATATTTATACAAAAAGTGTTAATTTAATTTATTTATTGACTCATAAAATATAGAATTATACATTTATACCACTATACCTATTCATAGTCGTAAGCAGCCACTCTCTACAAGTCTACAGATTAAACAGTTTAATGGCCTCCTTGGTATATTATTTTGTAATAATAATAAAAAATTTTATAAAACGCATTTTATATTTATAGGAATTCAGAAAACTGAGAAACGTATAATATTTTTAACGATTAAGTACCTGTAGAAAAATGTTACACATTACGCATATTTATCAACTTTTTTTTTTTAATGAGTACCTATCACCCATTTTCTTGTAAATTGTTAAGCGGATTACTTTCTTGAAAATGTAAATAAGTAGGATCTAAATCAAAATTTGAACGAGTAGGTAAAGCAATACTCACTATAATGGTAACCAATAGCGGCAATAGGTAAGTTATTTAACTTGTGAAAGTGAAACCGATAAAATATAAAAATAGTTAATGGCTTGTTACAAAATAAATATAAATGATATTCACTGTATTGTAATTCAATATTGTAAACAAGAAGTTACTTAATACAACTGTGCAAATACCTAGATCAAGTTAATTTTAAGATCCTGAATAATAAGATAATAAATTTAAATAGATATTTGGGGGAAACGGTTCGATGATTATAATATTATAATTATTACCTAATAATAATTATTAATTACTATTATTCTTTTAAAATTTTATAATTCACAGAAATTGTTTAAGTATAATAAGCACTAAGTTAACAAATACAATTATATAACATATTATTTTAGATTCTAAGCGGAGTTATGAATGTATTGATTTATAATTATGTGTTTTCTACGTTTGTGAAACAACATTTATGTACACGATTTATAGTAGAAAAACGCTTCGATCTTCAACTTTAGGGGTTGTTTCTAGTAACAAATTGGATCTAATTAGTACTTATCATGGTACTTTATAATACGGAAGGTATAAATTGTAAATACTAAATTCTCAGTATTTTTAAAAATAATGGGAAAAACAAAAAAAACTTAAAGAAAAACTGAAATTTGTACCTATAACCAAATGTTTATTGTAATATCATTCATTATGCACTATGAACTTTTCAAAATAATTTGACTCCATTTGAGTTATTTAATTAAAAAATATTGACAACGAATTTTGATATTCTTATCGTATGCTCATAGGTCTTCCGCACGTATAAACGTCATATATGCGGTTATCAATAAATATATTAAGGTCGAAATAATAATATATTTAATAATAATAAAAAATATACCTATGTTTAAATATTATCTAGTAAACATCATTCAATAATACATAAACATTATACGAATAGGTAAATTACACTCTATAAAATCTAATTATATTCTAGATACAATAATTAATTTTTTTATTTTTACACTATTAACATTACGTGTATACAAAATTACTATCAACAAATATTTATTTATAAAGTATTTATGTATTACAATATTATGCGATTTGACGTCTCTAAAGTCGATTTCCCACGAAGCGCGGCTCGGCTCCATGTTGACCATGGTATCATATTATTATAGGCCTGCCGCGGTAATGGTAAGCGATCTTTTGGCATGAATGCACTATCCACAAGGCTCGTCAGTCGTCATTCGTCACTCGTCATTCGTCACTCGTCACTCGTCATTCGTCACTCGTCACTTGCGTTCCCGCGGCGCCGTTCCTCGGTACACTCACAGGCCACGGGCCGCGAGCACCGCGAACCGAGCCACGTGTTGTAGGAACCCGGTTTTAGAAAACATTTCAACTGGGTTCATCTTTATCATATTTTAGACGCCACAATTGCTCTGCTAAATGTAATGGCACTGATGGCAGCAATAAATATGGTGACCTAGTTTTTTAGCTATATGCAATTTTAAAGCTCCCCATAACATATATAAAACATTTCAACAGTTGATGAGTAAGCATTTTCTTTTTGAGAGTCACAGTGTCTTCAAGAAAAAGTTAAGAGTATATGGTATAACATTCAATAAGACCAACTACCACTGACTGAATAATTAAATTGAAATTTTTGAGTAACAGTTCACATAATGTTAACAACTTTGATTAGGATAAAGTTTAATAGTCGCCGCCGTCGAGTCGATGAGAATGACTCGGTAGATGAGTGGTGGACAACATATTATTTAAGGTGGACCGAGAAGAATAGCAACATTTTTGAAGTGAATGCTTCACCTTCTTACGCTGTGTCAAATTTTCGCGTTATTGACTCGCGTTGATAACCGTTGCCGAAGAAATGTTCAGCCATTTTTTTTTACATAATTATAGGCTGTCAACTGTGCCATGTATTTAAGTGCGTGATCGAAGAGCATACAAGTTATCAAAGTAGTTACGTATAATTAAAGTGTGGTATCATAACAAACCGTGATAATTGAACCCACAATACAAACATTAATATATTATTTTAGTTTTTATTTTTAATAATAAATTAAAAACGTTGACAAAATAATAGGTAATAACAGTGATCAAAAAACCTGTGTGTATCAGTACGCACGCTAGAAGTGAATACCACGGGTATGGTAGTAGTGGGAATGGTTTAATTGATTAAATACATCGATATTAATCGATAAAATACAAACCTAACATATAGGTATTTTGATGCATACGTATACCATATTTAGCCACATTTGACCGTACAAATACGGTAATTACCGTACACCCGATTACGTATATACCACATCATAAACAAATTATGTAAAATAAAAATGTTTTCTTAACTTCTAACACCAATAGCATTAAATAAAGACCCACAAAAAAAATACGCCCACTAAAATTGTACGCCCGGGGATCAATCCCTGGCTACACAAGTAAATTTACCTATAACTTATTAGTACATTCTTCCGATGTTTATACGTCTTTGTTTTAGCGTTTGGAATTTATAAAATCAAAGAAGAGGTAAATAAGTATGTAACCGCTCTGCTTTACAGTTGGAGTCAAGTGCAGTGTGCAGGTCCACGTCATTGAGTAAGTGGTAATAATTGTCACCACAGTGGATATGGTGTCAAATTCGAATTCAGTGATTATTCAGCCTAACAAGTAACAATTAATCATTTAATTTTTTCAAAAATAGTTGTAATACTAAGTCCTTTGTGCAGTAAAAAAAGTCAACTACAATTCAAAGTCATGCGATCGAAATATTTCGTGTTACCTTTATTGCCGTTGAACCTTGAACACACTGTATATATTTTAAGATTTATTGGTTATATAGCATAAACCACTTTAGAGAAACTTTGTATTTTTCGAATTTTTCAAATTTTAAACTTTAAAGGTTTATAAAAATAATTGTGCCTATGTATCTTAAATACTTTTATACTGCTATTACAATAGCAATTTATGAAAATTTATAAGTAACTTATTGTATATAATTTTTAAGCATTTTAACCCAACAAAAAAACCCGTGTGTGTCAGTAGTCAGTACACACGAAGTATAAACGTTGTGGTCGACGCACGGCGACGACATGGACAAAAATAGTATAAAATTAATAACCACAATGAAAAATTATATTCTGCCATTTGTCATTTGGAAGCGCGGCCGGGTCTGTCAGCATCCGGAGTAGCCAGTAGGTAAAGACAACAGACATCATTCTAGTTAATGGTAAGATTATAAATAGATTCGTATAAGTATATTAAGTATACTGATTACTGACATTGACATACCTAGGTAAATACTAATAATCTAAATAAATAAAAAGGGACCGTGAAAAATGTCGTTATCTCATCAATCGAGAACGGCTGGTCCGATTTAGCTCAAATTTTTTTTTAAATGTTCGTAATTGCCAGGAGAAGGTTTTCAAGAAAGAACATTTTAGGAAAATCCACCGGAAAAGTAGAAAATCTGGATGTAAAAAATACAACAGTGGCGCAACAGTGTATTATATATTGGTTGCTATTAGTTAATCGGGTATGTTTGTTGATTTGTATTATTATTTTTTATCAATACATATATTATATATTTAGTGTATGATTTAACTATAAACCAAGTTTGTCGTTTTTACTTAATTCCACCTACCTACTGTGGATTAATATAATCAATTAATGCAGAATCCTAACCCAACCGTAAATAACCCTTTTTAAATTAGCCTATCTTCTTCCTAGAGGTCTAATCTACACACAAACATTCATTTATATATATTACACTTACGTACAAAACAGAACGGGGTCAGCGATCTACCGCAGGTAGATTGCCTGCCTAATAATATACTGCTGTTAATCAGAATTTTTATTTTGAGCAACTGAAAAGTTAAGATAAGTTTTGAACACAATACACCGAATATTAAATAATAAATTGAACAAAGTTTAAGTCATATAGAGTTGGTAAATTTAACGGGTAACGAAGTGCGCGGGATCAGCTAGTACCTATACTATAATTATTAAGAATCTGAGTGAAAGTGTGAAACTAGTAACTATAGGCATTTATTGATGCTGTTTATTTGCATACATTTATTTGTTTAGTTTAAAAAAAGATTTGATTTTAAATAATTTCTTTTTCATTTCTTTTATAAATTGTTTAATTAAATAAAAATTTTTACTGGCCTAAATATTGTGTAACTTTATCAGAATAAAAGATTTTATATTTCACCATACAAATCTATTATAGTTGAGGCGCATAGAACCAAAACAGCAAAAGTGTTTTTAATTTTTATACGGGACAGGTAATTAATGTTTTGATTATTTTTCAACATTTTTTTTCTTATAAAAGGAAAATAATAAGCTCACTTTTTAAATATAAATTATTGTCTTTTAAGCCATCTATAAAGCACATAAATACATCTATAAACCCAATTAATGTTGGTTAAGTTTTAATGTGGGTTAGGCCACTAAAATTGTGAAAAATATTTAGGTATTATTTAGGTATGCTTTTGCAAGTGGGTTAGTCCGACTCATTAAAAATTTGTTAATCACATAAATCTAAATCTTTTTTTATATAGTATATTAGTATAAACTTGGTTACACCACAGTCTACAGAATATATTAATTAAAATATATTATATTAGGTATGTGTTTAAAAGTCAATAAATATGTTTGTAATTTTAGTTCAAGTTATTGTAAAACAATTGTAAGGAATGATATTATATTTTCAATATTGGTCTATGATTGGGCGTAATTTTAATATTTTCCCCGGGCGTAAAAAATCTTAATTCAACCACTGATAGCCATATAATAGGAAGGTGGTACTTATACAGACAGTAAGACAGTACAAACAGGAGGGTGTTATACTGGATGTACTACTTCTAAACATCTGAACTATACAGGTCTAGAGACTACTAGTTATTACATAAAATATTAGATTGTAAAGCGCAAGTAAATCTTATTAGTAAATGTACCATACTTTCGCGACTATAAGTCTATAAACTATAAAGTACCTAAGTGTGCTTATTTTAAATTCCAAGCAGCAAGCGACCTTTATACTGGTGGATTTGTTGGTTTTATGTGTTTTTCTTTTGTCTTGTGTCATCCTTCAGGAACAGTAAAAATCTTAAATATTCAACTTTGAAGGTAATAAGGTAATTTATAGTAAAAAATTGGATCTAGTTGGTACCTACTCGGGAGGGGGGGGGGAGAAAAGGGGTTCAATTTTAAATAACATATTAGTTAAATATGTACCAATATGTTGCATACTTGTAAGTCGTATTATATATTTTGTCGGTTTTAATTATACGCTTTACTTTTAAGAAATCAAATTGTTTATAAAATTTGTTTGCGTGAAAAATGTCATAATATTGTGCAACCATTTATAACCTATCATAAACATAAACTCAGACGAATTACGAATTTACATGAAATATAAAATAACTGTTATAGTCTATAGGAAATAAATCATTTATTTCACTCTCATAAAAACTTAATGTGGAAACTGAAGATTTAAAGAATAAAAATGATTGTTGTCAATATTACCTATATGGCTATATGGTATTTTTAAAATACGTCGATTGCGATAATAAAAATAAAATTAACGATTGTGGGCAGCGCTACCCGATTATTTTTATAATCCTAAAATAATCGAAAATGTTCAAAGATATACACCGAACAAGTCCGATGAAAATGCAAAAAATTCGCCCGGACAGGGACTCGAACCCTGGACCCTTAGGTTAAAAGCCTAATGCTCTACCGACTGAGCTATCCGGGCATATGGACATTCGCGCGTTGCACGAGTATATACATTTTATACATACATTGACATATTTTATGATTGGTGACTTGAGTATACAATTTAAATCCAATAGGTTCCTACATTGACATATTATTTTAATATTAACTATAATATATTATATTATTGTTGCAGAGAAATATTGATAAGTATTTTAAGTGTGGTACTAATAGCATAAATTGTTTTTTATACAACATATTCTGGTACTTATCGATTACTTTATTACTTTACTAACCTATTTAGTAATCTTAATCCTGTTTTATATTAATTACGTTGTTTAATTGGTTTTTGTGGAGGAATCACATTAATTGTCCTAATTTAGATTCTATGCGGAGAGATTAATGTAGGCATTGATTTTACAATGATATGTGTGTTTTTTTTATTATGTATAGGTAACCTATCTATTATCTTAATGTACGATTTATCCACGATTTAGAGGAGAAAAAAGTCGTCGATCTTCAACTTTTAACCCTCGAGGGCGTTGTTTCTGGTAACAAATTGAATCTAGTTAGTACAAGGGAAACAAAAAATAAAAATTTGAATTATCGGAAATTTTCCAAATAATCATGATAAACAAAAAAAAAAAATAAGTCAAAACGAAATTATTACGCAAAAACAGCTTTCGATAAAATTTGGTAATTCAATATTGTTGTTGTAATTAAAAAAAAAATGATCGTATGCAGACTTGAAAATTAAATTAAATTAATTTCAAATTGAAATTATCATCAATAATATTAATATTATAATTTATTAGACATCATACAATTTTAAAAACATTTGGGCACATTTTTTGCACACAATTTATAAATATTTGAAATTAATAAATTTATACATCGTGGAGTTGATGCTACTTCCTATGTCTTACGTGTAAAAGTTGCTTGATTTAAACAATGATTTCAATAACACTTAAAATAGTAGATACCTACCTATTATAGATTTTTTTATTTTTTACGTAAACTTATGACGTGTTTAAGACAATGTGGTTTTAAATTTAATATATCTGTTATTAATTATTATTATTTATTATTGTGTGCCTAACATAGGCTATAAAATTAAATAGATACAATATAAATTTCATAAAATTGAGTTCGCAGCATATCATCACAGCCTACAGAAACATACCAAATTTTACGAAATTTTAGTTTTATATACTATGAAAAAATATAAAAAAAACTAGAAATTACATGAATACAATTCATATGGCATAATATATATTACATAATTATATTATATTATAAGTTATTTATTCGTTATTTGTTTTACACTTAAAACATAGGTAACATAAAAATATGCAAAAACAACATACGCCGCAGTTCTGACTTTGGATCTATGATGCCACACGAGTTGACGTGTTAGACCTACACCTTATTTCTTAGATAATTAACGTACTTTAAATCTAATCAAATTTTACTTTCTTGATTTTTAATCAAGTAATAAATGGTAATTGAAATGAAAAAAGTCTGAATTTTAAAAACTTTAAGTATTTGTGTTAAATAGGAAAATAATAAAAATGTAACTCAGTCATGATGAGAGGAGGGTAATTTAGCTAGCTCTAATACTAAATATTAATGAGAGAGATTTGATATCACTATTATATAACTATATCTTATTCTCCTAACCAATGTGAATCTAACAGGACCCCTACGAAATCCGCTCTCCGGTTTCGTAGATCCATCTCACTAAATGAAAATGAAAATGATTTTTTGTGGGGTTGTTCATACTGACATTTTTTTGAATTCAAATTGTTATATCGCTTGGGTGAGATATCAGTTAAAAAATTTCTAAAAATTAAAAATCAAGAAAGTTTACATGCCGATCCCTGACTTGGCAAGCGTTTTTTTTCTGTTGTAATGTCCTTCAATTTTATACATTTTATCCGTAAACTTATGTTACCTACCCGTTGCAGCCGGCCTGCGTGGCTGCATGTCTGTCGAGTGTCAACACGCATTCGTCCAAGAATTAAAGATATATTTTGTGTAACCCGTCAAGCAAAAATTACTAATTAGATGTATACCTATTTATTTTCCAAGTCACCTAGTAATAAAATATTACGTAATTAATATTTGTATAAATATGTATAAATGCATATTAAACAATAAGGTACAATTTTGTCTATGTAATTTAGTGAAAAAAATTAAATAACCTAAACAAGTGTCTTCGTTAAAGAAAAAGTTGAGTCTAACGTATGTAATAACAAATATGTGCCGCGAAGATTATGTGAAGAGCACAGTGTGCGTGTTTGAAAAAAAAAGGTTGAAAACCACTGCATTCCAGGTACTTATAATCAATGACGAAGTCCAGCTGAGTGGTTATACCTACTTGCCCACTTTTTTTATACACTTTTAAACTATAAGATAGTTTACATATCCTGAGTGGTTTTTATAGGTTTTAATTAAATGGTAAAGAAATGTCAATCTATTCTTTTTTTAAAAATAAACCATTTAATATAATGTAAGAGGTACGTATATATATAATATACATAAGCGTCTAAGAATACATTAGTATTATACTTCGTTGATTTTTTGACTCCGTGCGTATAGTCAAGGATCTTGTTATGCTGCTTTTGAATTCAAACTAAATAACTAACGCCCTAAATTATTATTCAATTAAAAATAAAACTTATTCTACATTTTCCGTAGCAATCAGCTTGAATTCGAATTACCCCTTTATCACATTGAATACTATATAGAGTAGATCGCACAATGCTCGAATAAATACAATAAGTCCACTATAGGGTTTTAGATAGAATAACTATCCTAAGTTTAATAGACGCACACAAGCCCGGATTAAGGGTAGGGGGGCAAGGGGGGGGGGGCACAGTCCCGGGGCCCATTGATTTTGGGGGCCCATCTTTATCACCAAAATATATTTTTTTAACGCGTCCAATAGTTTTCAAAAAAAAAATTATTAGCTCTTGTAAATCAGGTATTTCAGTTAAAAGTATTATGCATACTATTATACTAAACTTTAGAGGACCATAGTTAATAACCTAGTGAACAAAAATTGATTATTTGACTGTCAAAATGTTCAGAAAAAAAGCTTTACCGGAATCCATAAAAAATATAGTGGCTACCATTTTAAAAAATAAATTCGATTTTATTATTAGTACAACTGTGTGTTTAAAAACTTTGAAAATGTTATAAAAAAAATAAAATACGCGTTTTTTTTTATTTTAACGAAACTGTATCATTGATCAATAATTGTTAAAAAAAACCTGAGTTCAATGACATAGGATACATTCTGTATATTTTTTGTGTAGTAAAAAATTATACAATAATATAAAGTCGTTAATATGTAATGATACAATTATTTTGAAGTTTAAGTCCCGGGGCCCAATTGATCCTTAATCCGGGCTTGAACGCACAAACTGCAGTGGCGTACGCTAGATTTTTCAATAGAGGAGGGGCTTGAAAATTACTCACAGTTGTCACAACTCGCATGATTAGGTTTAAAAAATAAAGTATCAAGCGGTGAAGCTGTCCTAGTATTCTTAATGATAATATGAAACATGCAATATACAAAAAGTGACAAAATATATGAAAAAACTGAAAGCGATAAATGAACTAGCTTGGTTGTCATGGTTCTTAATTATAAATAAGAAACACTTTGGTTTACTATCAACTGGTTTATTAAAGACAATTAAACAAAACGGCGCCTAAGCGTAAAACGGACAATTCATAACAATATTAGCGCCATTAGCGGCAGTTCGTCCGTGGCCACAGCCAAATGGTGTCGTGCCCGGCGGTAACGGCGAAACAGAACGATTAATAACAGGAACGGCTTTAAGAGTGAAGAGGGACTATCACGATATTACAAGGCTTTTACGAGTAAAAAAGAAAACTTACATACCCCCGTAGCACAAGATGTCCTAGAGAATTCTTTACGGAGTCCTATAACGGCAATTAGGCGCGACCTTTGAGCTATCCACGACGGCATACACGGTAGGCCGAACGACAGTGCCAAAAATATAGCTAACAAAACATAGTGACATATAATAATGGACAATAATATACAATTGTATTATTATCTTGTCCAGTCTAATAAGTTCGGACGTTTAGGTGAGATAATATTTGAAAATTGTTGTACAACTTCAACTCCTGTAAATTGTTCTTTTTTTACTTATGTTGGCTATAGCTAAACGTTAATGATGAATATACATCCTTACTATAGTTTACTACAGTTAAAACTTGAAAAATTATTATTATTATATGGTTAATGGGTGGAGGGTTGTCAAGCATGCAAAAACACAAATTTTTTCATAAAATTCACAAAAATTGCTTGAGAGCTAAACTACATTCGTTCCAATATTTTATATTTTCATCCATTAGTTATCTCTTAAGAGGACGTTCCACCCGCATATTATGTTGTCTCCATCTTACACACGTATACGGCGTAGCAAAAACGTTTTGGCGCGGGAAAGAACCGAGAAGGCTACAGTAATAACTAAGAAACAAAATTTTTAGCACATATAAAGGAGCATTTTGGCTATACAATATCGTTTTTATTTTTTTGATACCACTTATTTGAAAAAAAAATCTTATTGTTTCAAAATCCATTATTATTTGTGTTTTTCAAACTTAAGTAACTTTTTTGAAGTTCCGATAACAAAAAAAAAAATCGATATTGCACAGTCAAAGTTCTCCTTTTTAAGTAGTGAAAACTTCGTTTCTTAGTTATGACTGTGGCGTTCTCGGTTCTTTCCCGCGCAAAATAATTTTTGGTATGTCGCACATTTGTAAGATGGAGAGACACATGCGGGTGTAACGTCCTCTTAAATCTATAGGAATCTGGAAAACCAATGTTAAATAAACAAATTATAGTTTTCAGAAAAAAAGTATAAGTAAAACAAAAATTAACATAAAGATTTCTTTATATACCTAGGCATTAAATATTTTTAATATTTATTAAAAAATATTAAGATAAACTACTAATAATAATAATAATTGCTTTTAACAGAAGGTTATACATTATAATAATAATAATAAATATATATATATATATATATAATATACATTTATTTATTTTTTGATACAATATAAATAATCAATAATAATATGTCAATATAACATTTCCACTCCCTAAATGGACCAACGAATTTCCATCCTCGGCCAGGCACATAGCCAGTGGGCCTGGGTACCCCCCTCAAATTTATTTCGGCCCAGTGCCACCCCCCTCCAAATCCATATTAAAATTATTTTTACTAAGTATCAAAAACATGCTATGTTTATAGCTTACCTATGCACATTAAATAAATCTATTGTGATAACTATTCGATGATATAATTTATTATTAGGCATATAACTTATATATAGATATATATTATAATATTAAATTTTATATTTGTAGGAAACGTTATTTTAAAGTTAAATATTGGATCTATTCATTTTAGAAAACAGGCAGGCATCATGGACATACATAATAGAAGGCTGTCGAATCAACCCCATGCATCAGATAGGTATTGTAATTGTTTAGCGATTAGTCGATTAGGTACTGACGTGTTGTCAATCTAGAAAAATTCAAATTTAAATTTACTTATTTGCATGATACTTGAACGATGACTATCAGACTATGTTAATACATTACAATGAAACGTATTGATCACTAACCTAAAAAATGGCAAAAATAATCGTTCAACTTAATTTGATACTACTAAGCACTGATACTAAAAATATAAGTTCCACCCCGTATGGTTAAAATAAATTTAATATAGCTTAAAAATTAATTTTGATTAGTATTTACCTAAATAAGAAAATATTTTTTTAACAAACTAAAGGTAAATTTTAATTTATTAAGATTCTTGGTACCTATGGGATTTCACCTAAGGGGTGGTAGAGTATGACGATGGAATCCCTTTACAAGCTCTACAAGTTTCTCCTAGAAAATAAATTATGGAAAATGACACAAGGGCCCAAAATTGTGTGCCCTTCTAATAGAAATTTTCTGACTACGTGCCTAAGTGCAAGTAATAGACGTGACAATGTGACGTGATATTATGAGTTGCCACTCGTTATTATAAATTATACCTACCTAATTATGCGAGAAAATGACGCCACGACAGATCGACGACATTTGCATTCGCATCCACACCACGTGGCTGTAATCAGAGCTTGATTTAGAATTGTTGAGGCCCGGGACAAGAGTAAACGGGCCTATTTTATAAATTGTAAATTAAACAATATTCCAATGCAAGGCATATTACAAAAACTTAAAAAATTTATAATTTTTTTCTAGCCTTTTGTAATTTTGTTTTGAAAATACATCAATAACATTCCCGAAATTAATGTTTGCAATGATGTAATTTTTAATGGATAATAGGTTTCTAAAGGATACAATTTTTTAATTCTTCTTCCTTTTTAGTTTTAATTTTTCTTTATTTGAGCCACTGAAGTATTTTTAGGTAACATTTTTTAAATAAATATATAACAATATACTAATAAATAAAGTAAATTACAAAAAATAAGCAAGTGGCTCTGTATATTAGGTGTCTAGAAAAGACACCTTAAGTTGGTAATGGATGTGTTAAATTTGATTTCAATGATATAAAATGTTTGTTTACGAATAACGATTCTAAGGTTTAGGTCCGTCAACCTATTACTTATAAGCATATTTTATGATATTATTGTGATTAAAGTAGTTTATCTTACTATTGTGTAATATAGGTAGCCATTAGTAAATACTAAATAACTTTAAACGCTCATAAAAATTGTATTTGACTTTACAGTAAACTTTTTTTTTTTAGTTAAATATGCAGGAAAATTACTTAAATTTTCAAATCTTTAATATATATAGAACAACATTTTATTAACGCTCAACTTTTTTATAATTTCTAATAAAAACAACTAATGAGTAACCTTGTACCTGCTATTAAATTTTTAACGTATACATCTGTTGTTATTACAGCTCAGTATAATAAATAATTAAAAAAATATATATTTTTATCATTTAGTTAAACAAAACGTATGCACTATCTGACTATTATATAGGTACATAATATACAAATGTATCATAAACTATATACTTATCTGTTAAAATTACGTTCAATAAATGGTATCAATACAATAATATTCTTATATCTAGAGAATCATTTGATGCAGTCTAGTTTTCATTTAGCCTAGACTCACTGTCCCTACTATTATAATATTATTAAAAAGGACCTAGGTCTGTTAAACTGCTTATAAATAAATAATACCTGTGTTGTAAAATAATAAACCATTTTAATGAATAATGAGTATTTATTTATTATCTTATAACTACATTTTTTATGACAGAGAAAAATATAATTTATATTTTAACAAGTATTTTCAAATGTGTACCTACACTTTTTTCGGAGTTATTAAAATTTAAGAAATAATTAAAATTTAAAGAATTATTAAATCCAGTAAATTGGCCCCTGATCCGCACTGGACAAACACCCATAATTTCCTAGCGTAAATAAAGACTGGCTGCACCTGAACGAACAGTGGTGGAAGTATTTTAGCGGAAATACGGAATAGTCAGCAGCATTCAGCGGCTCGTCACACAGTTCGGGATTATTCGTGTTATGTTTTCGTTCATAAAATATTATATTACCTCATTTTGCGTCACAACTCACCGCACCGGTTTTCCTTAAGAAGAGAACGCCACACCCGCCGGCCGCCACTCACTCCGTAGTCACACAAATAACGTACGACAAGGCAAATTTGTGTTCAGCAGTTCTAATTTTGTGAATAATATAACCTTTGATATAGAACCTACAGTGAACTTATTACCAAATTTGAAGATTAAAACGTTATCGATGTTATAACGTGGATTTTTACCATAGACATAAAAAAATATAAATAATATAATAGAATATAATATAGACATTATAATATAATAATATTATGTCTATGATTTTTACGATATTTTAATTTTTCAGCAAGTTATAAGCATGAACTAAGAATATATGGACTGGTCACGATATGGTAGGCGGGTGGTAGAGGTAAAGTCAGTAATTGTTATGGTACTGAAATCATGTGATAGTGCCGGTGCCTAGTAGTCTTCATCCAAAACGCATATTTAGTTATAATCATGAATTAATTATAATACTACATCATCATTCATCATCACGGTTTAAGATAGGTTTATCTTAAACCGTGTTCATCATACATAGATTGAACAAGACTCAAAAGTACTTGCCAACAAGTCTAACTAAAATGTTGGATTTATAGCAACAAAAAATAGCAAAATATTCAAAATATTAAATATTTATATAGAATTTATTCTGGGAAGCTTGGAGTAATGCTTTAAGATTTCCAAGCTGCACAATATATAATTCAAGATTCAAATAATATAAATACCTAATATTACTAACTTCTATATTATGTTCCCCGCTTACTATCGCATAGTTTTGCATCCATAACATTTTTCAAAACAAACTTTTTTTTGCCCATGACATTTCCTGACCGGTATTTGGGTATACGTGACCAGTCCATATCTTCTTAGTTCATGGTTATAAGTACCCATAGGCCATAGATAATAATATGTAGGTAATATATTATATTATCTATGTAAGTACCTATAACCTATTTGGCCATTGTTATTTGTTTTTCACACGTCTTACGTCTATTCATCTACTATAATAAATATTAATATTAAAATGATATAATAATAATGATAGCTATAAAGTCAATAAACAATTTCTGCTGTATGCCTGTATGGCTGTATCGATATGTAGGTACATGTATTTATTATTATATTATAATACTCGTATATTTAAACACAGGTACTTACACGTATAAATGTATAATGTATATTAAAATTAGGAATCTTCAACGATATTTTTTAAATATCGCTATCGTATTGTTTTCAACGTTATTTAACCTCTATATATCGAACAAAAATTATATGTGTCGATATTTTGATTTATCAATATCCCTATTTATGAAATTTTTATCACGAGTTAAGTATTTGTATCAGTAATTTAATATAAATTCTAAAATACCCCAAACAATTGTTATAGGAGGTACCTTCTCGAGCACAATTTTTACAAACTATATTCATATGTATATGGTCGTACCTATAGGAAAGGGTTCAATTGGGGGAATGCAGCGGACTCTATAGTCTCATGTGGAGTTTCAAGTACCCACGTATTAAATTATTAAATTATAAAAAAATAGCTCACATAACTATAATTTGTTTAAATATCTAATTTCATCGAAATTTCAAAATTTGAACTTAAACTGGCTATTTAAAAAACTGTCATTATATATTTTAGATTTTTTGGTAACAGTATAAACAACCATAGAGTTACATAGAGCAACCTTCTATTGCATTTTCAATTCTGGTAAATGTTTAGCTACAAAATTATTTGAACATTTTCTCGATTTTAGACAAAATTTAAACTTCAAATTCATATGAACAAATCGAGTAAATGGATGACACTCTGCTGTACAGACGTACAGTATAGGTTACAACTTTACATGTAAGTCACTGTAATGGATGGTATTACGTTCGAATTCAATGATATTGTAATAAATTATAATAATATAATATCATTGAATACAAAAACCGATTATGAGCGGTTTGTCAGTCATCTAAGATATTTTATATTAAATTTATAAATTATTTATTTATACAGTACCTGGTTAAGTTGAATTAGGTATTATTTGTTTATTATCATATTTATATGTGATAAATAATAATATATTTTAGAAGTTTCAAGTATCCACGAATAATATTTTTTTAAATATAACATAAAACTAAAATCGTTATTCGTTATCATTATTGCAAAATCTTTATAATTTTATTTTTAATTTATGAAATTAAAGTTAAGCTGTTGAATTTGTTCCCGAATGTGTAATTCTGAGTTTCTGACAAAAACTGAAATTAGTGAACTAGTAACATACGTTCATTTTCACCATGATACTCACAAGCCCGGATAGCTCAGTCGGTAGAGCATTAGGCTTTTAACCTAAGGGTCCAGGGTTCGAGTCCCTGTCCGGGCGAATCTCTTTTTGCAAATATTTTTTCTTCAATAATCGGGAACTTTTGTTTATCTTTAAACACAGAAAGTCAATTTAATTTAAAACATTATTAAAAATTTCTCAATTTCAGAAATAATAAAAATTGTTTTCATTCACTGTACCATTTTTGCGCGCACGCGCGTGTGTTACGAAGATGGTTGACATGTGATAATTGATCTTTGAAAATATTATGTTGCTTATATTATAAACATAGAAATTACGCGTGGTGCTTATATAATTATAATATATGGAGATTGGAGACGTATTTTAAAAGCCAAGTAGTATTTTGAATAAAAAAATGTTTTAAAAATTTAAAAATCGAAGGCGTCTCGTTACAGGTAGATAGCTTGTTAGGTAGGTATTGTTTATTATTATTACTACCGTCTACCAGTATAGTCGTAAAGCCAAATTTTTATTCATATCGGCATATTTATTATTATTGCGTAGCCACGTAGGTATAATTATCACTTTTAGACTGTTTTTATTTTACATACAATATTTGCATTCACAATATTTTTTTTATGCTCAATGAGTCAAAAGTGGCAAAGTATCTTTATAATGTGTTCATAGATTATAAGTTTAACTTATAACTATGACTAGGTAAACAGACATACAGTATACCCAATACCGTCATTGTACAATTATGGCTAGCTGTTACCTATAAAAGTTTCTAAATTCTAAACAGTAGGCACTGGTACCTACTAATTACTACAAGTACTAGGTACCTACATGACTACATATTATATTATAATTTATAGATACCTACCTAGGAACCTACTGAATTCAAAAACTGTCATAAACATTGTTTACCTACAGTAAGTATATTGAATATAGGAACCTATTGCCTATATCTACTAACCTACTACTAGGATTTACATTCTACGTAAATATGATCTATTTACGAATATATAGGGATCGGATAGGTACAATATAACGATTAATGAATGTACAAAGGGTGTACTGTACCCTTTAACAGGTTAAAGGTTATATTGTTATATATGTATACCTATTGTATTTATCATATACATTATTTAATAAAATACCTTTCTCGTTAATTTAATACAAGGCTCCTACTATATTGTTACAATGATATTTGAAAAATATTAAAAAATCCTTAGTCACAATTTTTATTTATAAGGATTTAAAGTTCAAATCTTGACAAAATACGAAAATCACGAAAATTAGCAAAATATTTTGAGTTGAGAATTCATAAACATTTTTCTTTTTAAATTTAAGATTTGAAAATGTAATACAAGATTATCCATAAGTTTGTCTACCTTTATCAAAAAAAAAAATGTCTACAAGAAAGTCAAATTAAATTTTCATGAGCGTTTGAAATTCATATTTTTACAACATTTGATATTCACTCGATTTCTCATGTAACGATTTTCTTATTTTGTTATAGTTAAAAAACGTATGACTGTAGATACTTGAAATTTTCACTGAATGTTTATATTAACATTTTCTATACACCATAAAATTTTGAAAAAAATTTGACTCATTTTGAGCTGTTTACGGACATTGTCAGTTTTCAATTTTTTTAGTTTTTTTTCTATAAATATCAATAAAATTTTATTTGATGGGTAAAAAACGTGAACATTTAATGCAAGGCTTCTGATTTATTGTTACAATAGCAGTTAAAAAATATTAAAAATACATGGGCACAATTTTTTTTTATAAGCATTTATAGTTCAAATTTTGACAAATTTAAAATTTAATAATTATTTTGTAGTTAAAAATTTATAAAATGTTCAACTTTTATAGCTAAGGATTGAAAATTTAAAACAAGACTCCACGTAAATAAGTTATATATAAATTACATTCTTCACAATTATATCATCAAATATACTAACTTGGTAATATCATAGGCTGACTGATCGTTTTCGCTCAGAATTGTTTTTTTTATAAATAATATTATATCATTGAATTCAAATTTAACACCATCCATTACAGTGACCCACTTGTAACCTACTATACAGCAGAGTGACATCCACTTACCCACCTTTTTTAACATTATTTTAATAGTGAGGTATTAATTAGGTATTTAAAGTTGTGTATTCAAATGGAATGCTATTTCACTTTAGTAAGAATTGGAAATGATAAAAAAAAAAATACAAATTTTTTCCCACAATGAACACGAAATATTCCAAAATATGTTAAATGGGTTAAATATTCTCTAACCCATGAAATATTCTCAAATATGCAAAAAAAACTTTTTTCTACGCATTCAGAATTGAACGAATCGTCCACATTTTTTACTCTCATTAGACTGCATAGACCAAGGAACGATATGTAAAAACATATAAATCCGATCTTTAATTATTAAACTATAAAAATGTCTAATTGTTACATTATAGACTATAGTAGATATACGTAATATGTACGACTACTGACAAACGTAATATTTTTTTTTTTTACATCCATTGATAATAATCTCAACATTTTTCCAAAACATGATGTACGATAATGAGTGATTATTTTATCATGAAACATTCATTATTTAAATAAGTATTAATATTTTTACATAGTTTCAAGTTGTTAAAAAAACAAGTTTTATACTTTTTTGAATGACAACATAGTTTTAATTTCATATTCCAAAGCAGAAAATTTTTCTAAGTATTTTGAATTTTGATACATAAAAATCGAAATGAGTTATAACTTATAAGTATTTAAACTTTAAAGATTAGTCAAGCGGAGTAGTGAACAAACATTTTGCGGGGTAACCCCTTACCACTCCACTTCACTCCGCCCATCTAAACTTTAAATACTTAAACTTATAAACTAATATATTTATCCTTAAGTATAGGTACTATAAAAAATTGGTGAAATACTGAAATGTGAAACGTCTATTACAGTATGAGACAATAACAAATGAGTTATTAGGGGTGGATCTGAGGAAGGGATAACTTCACGCAGTCCTTATACGTTCCGAAACTATCAAAAGTAGTGTCACTGTCACAACACTCGTTATAACTAGGAATATAAAAATGTATTTTTCTATTTTTAATCATTAGTGGTCATCACCGATTAATAATATACTTCAGTGATACGCGAAAAAAAGTTTGAAAACCACTGGATTTTAATGTTATGAAACATGCAAATATCCATTAATAGGCATTTTTATTTTAATGTGATTAAAATGAAATAGTGAATATATATTATAATATAATAAAAAAATAAGTTTTTGATTTCAAATACAAATACTTTGAGAAATTATTTAAAATACATGAACCTACTTAAAAAGTATTTGAATACTTTTATTGCGACGCAGCCGGCGCTGGTTCGATACCTCGGCCGCGGACGGCATTTTTCTTCGGGCAAGTCACGGTGTTCGGAGAACAAGTGCTGCCATCCCCCCACCCGGGGCATGGCAGAAACCTACGGGTGCCCCATTAGGAATTCTGCCAAAACACAACACACACGTGTACCAAACTACCCAATTTAAAAACCTTCAGTTCTCTCCCCACACCCAATGGCCAATGTTGCCGCGGGTTATCCAACAAAAAAAAAAAACTTTTATACATGTACATCACAAGACATAATACATTAAGGTATCTCCTAAATGTAGAAATACAGCAATATTCTATTTTTGTACATGGATGAACACTGAGGTCAGAGATTATAAAGAATAAATGGTTAAAATAATGCTGTAATCTAAAATTGTTAGCAAATATTGTTGACATAAATTGGTCATAATTTTAGACAGAAGACATTTAAGTAAGTGTTAAAAATATTTGCGTTTATTACATTATTCACTTAAATCTCAGACATGACAAGTTGAAAAAAAATATGATCACTGAAGCATAGCCATGTCGACAAACCACTAATTATTATATTAAACCATAGAGTAAAGAATATATTAAACTGTTATAGTTATTATACTATCATTGGCACAACTAGAGGAGGGGTTTGAAGAGCTTAGCCTCTAATATTTCCATAGCCATCCCAGATGAAAAATAATGAATCTTAAGATCTCGTGTTTGATACTTTTAGTCCCACTCCCAAAATATAAGTTCTAGTTGCGCCTATAGTATAATACTATTATGTTGTAAGTTGGTACTACAAAGGAATTAATTGAAAACGAAAAGAGAAAGAAAAAAAGCTTAGTATATTATCACAATTTAATCGTAAGTTAACAACACAACATATATAATAATATAATATAGAATTTTATATTCATTGGGTGTAACGCTGTTAATGAATGGTTTTTAGTGAACATAATCAATGTATTAAAATAATAATTATTACTATTATTATTATATTATTATTATTATTATTACAAATATTAAAATGTACCTGTTGTAAACAATAAACAATCTTTTTTTTTCAATCGGCATTTCTGTCAGTTTCTCTAAGACTATGGCTAAAAATTAATAAATATACATACATAAACATATTATTTATAATATATATTATATATATATAAAATAATAATAATAAAAAAAAATAATAAATAAATAATAAAAAAATAAAACTGAACAGAACAATTACCAACTGCACCGTTCTGATAGCTTGACATAATAATATATAATAATATATATTATCGTTTAGAGATGAAACAATATTTAACATTTAGAAATAATAATCAATGATTTATGTATATATAAATATACACATAAATTCTAAGCAAAGATGTAATAAAATAGTAGTAATAGTAATAGTTGTAGATGTAAACGACAAGAAAAATAGTAAAAATACTTTTAAAAAAAGAAAAAAGGAAAAACATAAAAAATACTAATGTTTACAAATTGGCACAAATTGTTAACAAAACAGATCTTAGAATATAATCTTAAAATGAATAAAAATAAACTATTATACTAAATAAATAAATCAAGTTTAGTTGGTTACTAACATTATATATGAAGACGTTAAACATTTATTTTTTTTTTGGTATTAATCATTTTTGGGAATAATATAATTTAATAATATTAAATAATAATAAATTGTGTTTTAACATATTTTTTTTAGTTTATTCGTTATTCTATTTTTTTTTTTTTTTCATTAATTTTGATTAAAAATTATTATTGTGTGTTCTTTAATTTATAAGACTGACTGTTATAAAATATTATACTCAATAACCATAACATATTAACACTCCGATGCAAATATTAAGAAGTTGCGCGTGTTATGTTTAAATCTATACTTATATTCAATGTTTTTAATTAAGTAAAAACAAAAGACAAAGTTACAATAAAGCTCGTGAATACGCGCATTTTCACATATTTTGTACGAAGCAACGATAGTTCGATATGCGCAAAAATCATATCTTATAGACAATAAGATAAGACATAAGTAGATGGACACGTTTTAATATACAATTTAATATAACATTAATATTAATGATCAAACCTATTTTGTTCTTCAGAAAAAATAATTATATCGGAAAAAACAATTATTTACTGAATGCTAATATAGCGCCATCGCCTAATATTATAAACTGTATGAAAATTTTTGGTTTAGGCGATTTTATTTACCACAATATACATAAAATATGTAAATATTTAAAAGAAAAAAATTATTAAATTTTTTTAATTTTCTTAAAAATGCATACACAAAAATACTATTGCAACACACTCACACAATATGTATATATAAATATATAGGTAAACCAGACGCAACATGTGGTTTGAGTAAAAAATATCCAAATGTTAGTTATAATATTCTTAATAATACAATTTTAATAAATCACAACGGACGTACAGATTATAAAAAAAAATCCTTAATAAGACAACAATTAATACAAATAGGGGTTGTAAATGCGTACAAAATAATATTTCTTTTCAACAATACATAATTTTTTTTATTTCCGCGAGGATTAAAATTTAAATCATTATAGTATTATTAAATATATATATTAATATTTATATAAATATATATTATATTAAAAGGTAGGTAGGTAGTAGTTATTATTCGGCTATAATTACTTCTTACTATTTAAACATTAATAACTACATACTAAACAATAGCCGAAATAATTAAGACTTGTGTTAAACGAAAATTGTTAAGAAATCACGGGCGCTCGGCGTGTGGTAAGTGGCAGGACAACAACATAATATCTTACACCGTATAAGTCATACGGCGGGTATATTTTATCCTAAATAATTATAATAATAATACAACTTAAACAAACAAACGACAACGACTGCCCGGGCCGATGGCTCTGGTGTTACATCAAACGACTAGCGTCATGTCTTTTTTATTGGGATAATTCACTTTTTTACCCTGCCACAAACTGTTGTGTATGGTAAACGCGTCGATGGTGACAGTCAGATGTTTGGTGTGCACTTGCGAAAAGCACTTGCCGCCCGAATTGTACCTATAAAAACCACGGGACAACGTTAATGCATTTTTTAATAATAACGCTGTGTTTGTTTTCCGGGCTAACTCAATTTATTTCCGGTTGACAATTACTACAGCGTATAACATAATTATTAATTGTAATTGGGATAATTTTTTCTAAGAAATAATGCATGCATAATGTGATGAAAAAAAAAGATCATGGATCGTGGGTGCGTACTGTGTACGGTTGCGGAAATCCCTTATATTAATAGCATAATAAGCCCACTTAGAGACAATTTCTAACCACGATACTAGAGGGGGGGAGGGGGGTCCCGAAATTGACGCTAGTACATTTCAACTACAAAACAATATTAACCCACTCCTCTTTCAACTATAACTTGCAAGTACGTTTCCTCCAGGCATATATTTACTTTGTACTTCAAATCCGCTGGCTTTCTTGTTTCATGTTTTTAAATATAAATTTCTTAAACGGTTGTAAGCATAGGCATAACTAGGGGGGGGGGTTGGAGGGGCTTCAGCCCCCCCAGAATTTCTTAGGGCCCCTCCAAATTTTTTGGGTAAATGTATGTCAGTATGTGCCTAAAAACATTTTAGTATTAACTTTATTTTTTCCCGCAATGTCAAAAAATATAATGTAGGTATCATAAAAACGAATACACCAATATAAACAATGAATAATTATCTAATAAAAATAAAATGTATATAATATTGTGTTTATAAGGTATTATTATAATATATTATATTATTATCACTAGACACTCGATAGTTATATCAATAACACTATCTAAGACCTGTATTTATAATTTGTTTTTAGAACAGTGGATTTACCTTATACATTTAAATCTATTTTTAAACATAGGTACATTATTGAATGGAATCGTGTGTGATTATTTTGTCTTAGATTCTAGACATTATGTTTCCACAGGTACCTCAAAACTTTTGGGACTCCAGCCCCCCCTATTATAAAGGGCTAGTTACGCCTATGGTTGTAAGACATCAATACATCATTATGCAGTATTGTTAAATATACTTAATTTCAAGTATCTACTTGAAGTAACATATTATTGTACATCATACTTGTATATAATACCTTTAAAATACTTGTTTTATTCTAATAACATGAAGTTTGGATGACTATGTCGGGAAAACTTTACTTTAATAAATAAAAAAATTAAAACACTTGTTCAACAGTGACATTTGTATTATTGTAAATTGTAAATCTATTATATTCAGGGTCATTTTGTTTTAAAAATGCAAAATGAAAAAATATACCCACTCTGATTATATTAGAGTAAATTAATTTATTTGAGATTCGTTGCCGAACTTGAGAAGTGATTTTACAGAGCTGTTTTTTGTACCTAACTAAATAAAATATTTTCTAGTATCAACAACTATACGCAGAGAACTTATAATAAAATTTATTATTAATTTAATTTTTACGATTCAACTCACTTGAAAAACCTATCAAACATGCGATCGGTAACTATCCGTGGACCAGTGCCATAAAGTTTGGCCACCTCCTCGCTCTCCGGGTAGTACAGATATAACGCGCGGAATTGGCAACCAGTGTCTCGGAACAGTACCAGAAAGTGCCTGGCCTCGGACCGGTTGATCTCCTCGAGTACCCGCTTTTTGGCGTCCCGGTTCACTACGCCTGGGAACACGCAATACTCGACTGCGTTCAATATGATACCGCGGTTGGACTTGGTCACTGGTTGTTTGTAGAGCCTGCAATGAAAACAGAATAGAAAGGTTAGACTAGGTTAAGACAAGAATTATTATATCTACCAGTATCTTTCATGTTTCTTATATAGAAAAATATAAAAAACTTATGCTCACCTGGGACCGCTGTAATCACTACCACCGCTCTCGCTCGCGGCATCATCAAACTTTCTACGAACGGGTAGAGACCCTGGGCCAGATGGCGATGCGGCTCTCCTTGGCGGTGTGGCACGTCCCAGCCCTGAATCCGTATCACCACACCGGTACAGCATGCTGTCTTGGTCACAGCTCGAACCTCCTACAAATTAATATTTACATAATATATTAATATTATAAAAGGTATACGCACACCACAGACTAACCGCACGACACAAGGGCGGCGAAAAAGAAATGCATATACACATGTGTATAATAATATGTTATCGTCAAAGACGTAAATTAAAGAATTAACGTTAATGCATTAACTAATCATGACTAATAAATAACGATATTTCCAATAGAATTTGACTATAGACTAAATTGACTACTAAAAAACGCTAATGCTCATTATTTTCAGGCAATTATTTCCAAGGTAATTGTGGATAGTTCTAGCTTTTTTCAGCTATAATTCATAAAAATATTTATTGAATTTGATTGTTGAATTAGAAACGGGTCTGCGTTGTAAAATTGATTTATCAAATCAGTTAAAAAAAAAACAGTTTAGTAATATATCAAAGATTGAGGATCAAAAATTGTTTTGTAAGATATAGCCATTAATTGGATACATCATAGGTACATCAGCTATATAGTATTTACACACCATTTAAATAGTGATAACGGATAACATAATATTTTATAATATTTGTACACACGCACGCGCACTATAGCACAATATAGTACATTAGTACCTACCTACCCATATAGTCAATCAATTTTTCTGTGAACTGTGCAGCATCATATCAAATTTCTAACCCAATTTAAATATTTAGTTAAACAAAATTATCAACATTTTATACCAGTATTATACATTAAAGTAATTTATTAGTCATGGTTGTAAATGTAGTAACAAAACATTTGATATTTACAATATTGGCTATATTGCAAGTTAATACCTAGACCTAGATGATGTTGTCTACTGGTATTGTGGATTAATGATATTGGTTAGACATTTACATTATGATATAATCTAAAATACATCATTGACGGTAACATAAATATTATATTAACTAATATTATAAGGATGCACATTTTTTGGCGAGAATTATACATAGAATGAATTAATCGGTTCTCTTATTGTAAATTATTATCCAGAACCGTTATAATTATTTATTTTTTTTTTGAACCTGAAGAACATAGGCGAACGCAGGATATGAAGAGTATAATATGAAACAATGCCCTTTAATTGTTGTGATTAATATGCAATAATTAGTCATTAAAGCTTGGATGCTATTGCACTCAAACTCAAAAATTATGTTGTAATTTATAAATTTATTTTTATTCTTAATTACAAGGAATAAATTATCATTCTGTAAGAATGTATAGAATTGCGATGTATAAAATATAAACACATACTACTATGTTCTTTATTAATATCAGTTGAAATTATTTTTATACAAAAAACAGTTTTTAATTTTTTTATGATAGCTTGATGGCCAACAAACATATCTATTATTAATATTAAAAAATGTATTTATAAAGCAGACAAAATGTAAAAAATTGAATTGATATTAATAAAACACACAAAATTCCAAATAATTGCACTACAACTAAATATCTGTATCATTGCTAACGATAAACATGTATAGCTTACTCAGCAATAATTAAGAGCATTTAAAAAACGTGCAAATGCAACAACATCTAAGACCTATTTGTTAGTGATATAATTTAACAATACCTAGATGTTAAAAACCAAACAAAATTAAATCAATTATTGGGAACATGCTATTAAACCATTATACATCCTAACCAACAAGTAAAGACATAATATTATATGATTATTAAATATTATTTAAAAAAAAAAAAATAAGGTATTGTAAATACTTAACATTAATGGCCTTCAAAATAAAAAAAATATGCAACCAATTATTAAACTAAAATAAAATACTTTGCTTTCTAGTAATATTATGTTTTAACTAATAAATATTTAATTGGCTTTAAACATAAAAAAAAATATATATCATTGATACGCTAACATTTATTTTATACCTACATAAATTATATTAATTTATTTATTTTTTAAAATCTTAAATAATTTGCTGTTAGTAGACACATATCAAAAGTCACAAAACAATTAAAATAAAGCAAAATAATAATTAGTATATGTATTACCTACTAAAAGAAAAAATATCTGGAAAATGCATTACAAAATGTATTTAGCTTTATAACATATTTAAATACACTTATAATATAATAACAATGATTTACCAAAAATATACAAAACCATAAAGTTTTGAGCCATAGTTATGATCAAGAAAAACAAAAAACATTATTGTAGTACCGAACGCCAGCTTAAGGAATGTGCAAGTGGTGCATCCGCACCAAGCGTTAATATTAAGGGTATAATTAGGGATGTTCTTTTAAATATGGGACGACAAAATTCCTTAAGCTATAGCAGTACCATTTTAATTTTTATCATTTATAGTTAATTTGAAATTTAGTATTACAATCACAACCATGTGATTATGTACTTGCAGATATATTGTTGGTGTCTAATGATCATTATACATTTTAACAGTAATGGTAATAAGTACTATTTGACAATATAAAGTACTTTTTTTTCTACAATATTAACAAATACTTATATATTTTATGTAACATATGGATAATACAGCTGATGAACTACACTGATTTGCCTACGTTGACTACTATACTTTACTGAGATTATTATTTACACAATCATATAAAAAAAAGTTTGAAAATAATAATACTTGAGATGCTGATGATTGAAATAGTTATTTATAAACTTTGAATTGAAATTACTTAATATAGATTTCCACCACCACAACACATCATATTTGTATGTTTTTGCTGTAACACTATCATGCGTAATTGACCTCCACCAATTTTTTTTTTTTACATTTAGCTTACCATACAAATTCATGAGAGAACTGGATTTACGAGGTGCGCTATTGTAGTATCCAAAATTTGTTTTACGCTTTGTTCTGTCCAAAGAAGAATCTGTAAAAACGTTCGCCAAACATGCTACCAACATTTTGTAAAACAAGTACTACATCCTAAAACTACAGCAAGGATATTTCTATACAGAAAAATTAATAAAAATGTTTAACCAAGGATCCTTGCAGTATATCAAAGCTTTCTAGATTTTAGAATAAAATAAAATTCATCATTAAGTTAAGATATAAAAACTAAATTTAATAACTAGTTGAATTTTAATCCCAAAACATTAAATTAATCATAATGAAATTAAGTTGTTTCTCACTAACGTTATAAAATTAAAATTTGAAAGCTTTACTCTAAATGATCCCAAAAATAATTATTAAAATACTTATGATACGGTATGCTTAAACAAGCATAATGCCACACATACACACAAGTCTTGTAATTAACATTGCTATACGAGCAAAATATACAATTAGCAAGCAAAACTATAGACGACTAAGATATATCTATAACTAAAAAAACAAATTTGTCTACACACATTGAGCAATACTAAAAAATACTAACCTCTAGAATTTTTGTAAGATCCATGACGATCCAAATTTCTTGGAGTATTGAGTTTCCCTTCATCAGTCAAGTCTAAACAAGAAATAAAAGTTGGGGGAAATACTAATGAGCATCAAACAGATGCAATCTAAATTGTAATTTTGGATCAGGAACATTTGAAACTAACATACCTGAGTAAAGAGAGGAAGTTGACGTTCGCCGTGTTTCGGCTAAGCAGTCTTGTGATCCTCGGTAATAATCTCGTCTAATTTGTGAGTTCAATGCTACGTGCACAAAATAACATTTTTAGTTTAGTAGTGTTCAACACAAAAACCAAATAAAGATTAAATAAAAAAAACATCAAACAACATCAAGCGTGAGAATACAGAAAGTGTTGTCATAAAAAGTTATAAAAAACAATAACAATAACACTCACTAGCAAGATTTGTGATTGAACCTTTTTTGCCTCGAGATGGTGTCATCGTTCCATCCGGAGTATCACTTCGATCAACATGTATAGTTTTTGGTCGGGGTCGTCCACTCTGCATTTTACTTCGTAACCTTGGAGGGCCACCCATAGTATGATTGTTGTTGATTTTCAATGAGTTCAAAAGTTCTTTATCAACAGTTTTCCCCTTAAAAAATAAAAATAATCATAAGAAATAAATGATGTAAAAAAAGTATTTATATTGATAAATTACAACTATATTTTTTCTAGCTACTTACTTCTCTTTCAGCTTCTTCAATAGTTTTTTTAATCCTATATTGTTCTAATATTACAGCCCTTCTCTGTTTTTCTTCTTCTTTCTTACGCAGTTTCATTTCTTCTTTTTCCTTCTCTTTTTCTTTTCTTTTCTGTGCTTCAATTTCTTTTTTATTCTTAATTTCTTCTTGTTGCTGTCTCCGTTGTAATGATAATAAAAGAATTCTTTCTTTCTTCTTTTCCATCTCATCAATGGCCACCTTAATATAACATAAATTAAGATACTTAATAACATATTAAATAAAGGACAACTTTTAAAACTTTATACATACAGGATCAGGATTTTGGTTTTCAATAATGAGCTCAACTCCAGTAGAAGGTGAAGTTTTGGAACGATTAATTTTGCTATTTGAGCTCTGCAATACTGCAGATTCAGAGGCAGATTTAACTGGAGTAGAAAATTCTTTTGACTTGGCAATCGTTGAAGAATTAAAATGTCTGGGAGAAATATCCAAGTTGTTTAGTGATACAGAATTATTTAATACTTGAGTCAAATTCCTTTCCTGTAAACCAAATACATTTATAAAACAAATTTAATTTATTTGTTACATTACAAAAGTAAAATAAATACATACTTTTGATACAATTTTTTTCATTCTCAATGGAGGTTTGGGTCGCTTAGGTGTTTCTTCATCTTCAAATGAGACATAAAAACCTTTATCCGATGTGTTTGCTGATGTATCTTGATTAGTGTTGGATATAGAGGTATTATTGTCGTTGAAAGAATTTCGATTAATTGGCATATGTGTTCGTGTAGGAGATGGTATCCTGTACGTTCTATGTCCAGACGTTATTTGAATTCTATTCAGGCTTTCGGAAAGGTCAAGGTCTGACTTGTTAGCATCATTGCCTAAAATCAAAAGTAAATTCAAACGATATAATTTTGATGCATACCTACTGACACGTGATAATATATATTACAAACATACCAATGAATGAAATGCTTTGAGGTTGCATATCGTCAATGGATGGAGTTGGCATTTGAGAGTGGCTTACAACATTATTGGAATTACGACGAGGAGGAGGAACTGGTGATGAAGGACTAGTTTTAACACCAGACCTATTTAACAGAGCAAATTCAGACTTTTGACGTGGCGACCCACTCAATGACGATGGTTGCGAAGACTTTGGTATTGTGCGACTGAAAACAATTAAATTATCAGTTAATATTATGTTTCAAATAGCCTATACGATTTAACCAAATTATGAAATATTTTACCTGCCATTCCAAACGTTTTGAGATTCTTGAGCAAATGTATGTGTCTGTGGTGATGATGAGATGTCCCAACTTTTTCTGAATTTTTGTTGTTGCTGTTGCTGTTGAGGTTGTTGTTGGTTGTTGTGTAAGAAAAACTGCTGAGATTGTGTTTCCTTATTAGGTGGCATTATTTGATCATATGGATCTTGTGGCAAGTAATGGTTGTCCGCTGGAGAGTATACATTGGGATTTGGTAGTGTGTTAGACGAAACTGGTCTTTGATTAACATAACCTTGCTGATTTTGGTATTGTGTATGTTGTGGTTGATTATAATTGTTAAACGCTGGCATGGGTGGTTGATTGTGATTCATAAGACTGTGCCATTGTTGATTATTATCAGTGTTGTTATGATCCATGTGTTGAATCATTTGTCCATTGGGCATTACACAGTTATTACTTTGTTGGCGGTTGATTAAGTAATTTTGAGGTTGGTGAATGGAATGAGTGTTTTGATAAACTTGTTGCAATGACTGGATACCGGGATAATGCTGCATCATTTCTGACTGTAAACTGTTATGTTGCATTTGGTTTTGTTGATTAGCTAAACATTGTAGGTCTGCTTGAATTTCTTGATAATTCGAATGCATTCTGAATTGTTTCAATAAATTTATAAATTAAAATTCATATACTTTAATATATGTAAATAAAAATAAACCATATAATATGAATAATTAATGATATTTACTTGGATAAGGTATTGTAATCTTCTGTATTTATGTGATCTAAATCGGGTGTTTTGCGATCATCCGTGTACTGACTCATACGATCAGACCATTTACTTTCCATCCCATTATCCTTTTATAACAAATGATTTATCAGTATTATATAATAAATTATACTTATATATTAAAATAGCAAAACTTTAAACAAATACCTGAAATGAAAAAGACTGCTGAGCAGTTTTAACAGAAGATGGTGATATATTACCATCATTAAACATCATTCTACTATAGTTTGAATCAGGGCTTTGTAAATTTCTACCACCATTTTTACTCTAGAAAACCAAGCATCACTTTTAATATTTGTATCAAAAATATCTTAACTTTTAAAAATTACCCTTGTGACAGCTTGGAAGAATGCAGCTTTTCCTACTTGTTGTCTTTGTCGATTCATAAGAGATTCCATTTTGCGTTTGTCGTTTTCAATCTGTCGCCTTTTTTCTTCTAATTTTAATTTTATATTGAGCAATTGTGAACTCATAACAGAACCGTCGCTTTCCGAATCATCTCCTATAAATGATAATTATATTAAATTAATATCATTATTTTTAATAAGAAATATGTATGGATGACAATAATTTTGAAAATAATTTTATGGTAGACTAAATTGTTTATTAGCATTACCATGATCACTGTGAGCAGCAGATGAAGAACTTTGTTGTAACCATGTAGTTGTACTGGATGGATTCACGGGTTGTGTAGTAGTATCAACATATGACAAACTCCGTTTAAGCGTAGGCATAGGTGGTTGAACAACAGATTCTACATCGTCAAAACTATCATACAACATCCGTTGAAGTCCTTGGCTATTGTTTGATGCATCACTAGAAACCCTCGACATTGCTAAAATGTGGAATCTTTTAGTATCATTTCATAGACCTAGTTGGTTAATATGAAAGTACCAGGACTAGTATTGGAGTGTTGTAATAGATTATGAACACCAGAACTATCATTTTCTTGAGAATGAGAATTAGTTACTTTGCTGATGCTATCTTTTCGTGCAACGTGTATCGCCGGTTCTTTGTCTGGATTTCGACCAAGAAAATGTAAATTATCTTGTGATCCACCAAAATTTTCAACCGTTAACTAATTTAAATTAAAATACAAATTTAATTTTTAATTTCATAGTTATAAATTAGTTTATTGGAGAAACATACTTGTGAATCTTCAGAAAATGAATTTCTTCTTGAACGTCGACCAGCATAAGATTGTTTTCTTGTGTCTTCCCAGTGTGTTGGTTTACCTGCTGCTACATCATTATTAGCATCACCATTACTGGGATTTAACATTGAATTTAGCGTGAGAACAGAACGATTACGATGGACGACAAATTGTTCTTCACCGTTACATCTAGAAACTCAAAAGTATTAAAATAAATTGTATGACATATTTTTTCAAAATTCTTTAAATACCGGGTAGTCTTTTTTCCGTCTTGTGGCGGTTGAGGTGTTATGGTATTTGAAACTTTTTTCACAGAATTGTTATGTGCCATGCCTACAGACAAAATACTACGTAAATAGTTGCAACTATAATATTTAAGTGTTAAAATTAAATAAGAAATAAACAATATGTATACATATAACTTCATGACATTTAGCTACATAAAGGTTATAATATAAGTACATCATAAACAAAACAAGAAATATAACTTATAATTTTAACGATTGACTTTTGATAAAATGTTTATATTGTAATAAATTGTACATTTAACAAATCAAGTAATCATTTGGTCTCTATCTATGAAAATATTTTTAGTACTTCTAATGTTATTTTTTAATTTGATATTGATATTCTAATAATTTACCTTCCCAAAGAATTAATTATTTATAGTATATCAATTGGGCAATTTAAAGGATCACATAAGCTAATTTATTTAAATATACTCGCTAGATATGAATTAGAAAAAACAACATATTTTTTTTCCTATTAAAAATGTAAAAACTTTAATTTTTTTAATAACATTAATTTTATAGGTGCGCATTTAAAAATTGAAATAAGATAAAATATATTTATACATTTAAAAAGAAAATGTAATATTTAACAATGAATACTTTAAATGGAAATTATTATTCAAGACTTTTTTAAACAATATAATTTATGACTTAATATGCAAGTAAATATGGGTATTGACAAGTATTTTTTTAATTGTTTATAAATATTTTAACTAACTAAATTTGAAAAAATAAATAAGTACAAAATATTTATAAAAAATGTTCTATAAAACTAATAAAAACAATGAATAAATATAATCTATTAAAAAAAAATTGAAAATATTTTTTTCCAAAATAAATTTTACTTAAACAATCTATTTATTAATTTAACATTCACCAAAAATCAAAATGCCATACATAAACTTCACAGGGTAACATGCATAAAATATAAAAAATATTTCAAACCTTCAATTAAATTCTATTTTTAATATTGTTTATTCCGTTACACATTAATTATTGCAAACATTAGCAAACAGTTAATAATAAACACACATTGACATTGTCAAAAATTGTATTAAGGTATTAATATTATCCAAATTTGATCTTGGAAAAAGATCTAAAATTCAACATAATAAAAAAAAAGGTGAAAAACACAAATAAAGCTATGCGGTGATAATTGAATTTTAGAGGCATTGATATAAAAAAACACACAAACAAAAAAAAACTCATAACCAACTCGAATATTATTCAGATACCTGTAAACCCTGTAGAATGTGAATCCAAATTACTGCGGAGATCCGGTATAACAGAAATTGCTTGAGGTAACAAACGTTTATGCGCTACTCCGTGGCTATTTCTCGGATATGCTATCACCACAAGCAAAAAAAATTCTATAATGGTTTGAATCTTTTTTTGTCAAACTTATTAATGTAACCCCTTTTTTTGTACTATTTTATTTATAATACTTGTATAATGTATTATTTTTTGGTTAAAAAAGTTAAAAATGTTAAAATAATATACATTCGTTCAATCATTAACTTAAAGTTAGAATGACAATCATGCAAAAATCAAAGTATTTTAAATATATATACATATATAAATATATAATCTATCTTAAAAACATTTGCATATATATTTGATTGTACAGACAATTTATTTAATTTATTAGATTAGACAATTTTATTTTATTTCATTATTGTTGAGTATTTTATTTTAAATGGTAAAAAGTTTTCGATATTTTAACCTATCCTTTCCAATTTAATAACTGTAATAAAAATTTTAAGTTTAGCTAAAAATCACAATAAATAAATACTGATTTATGAATAAAAATAATACATAAACTGTGGACGTGTAATTAAATTTAATAACTTTTTAATAAGATTAATATTAATTGCAAAAACTTATCTTGTAAAACTTAACTAATATTGCTTGAAAATTTGCTTTGAATTTAACCACGTTAAAAGTAAAATTATATTTTATATAATAATAATATGGTTAATATTGTAATATAACATAATATAGTTTTTAACTAAAATTTTGAATAATCCTAACTTTAAAAAATGTTGTTATTCAGAGGGTTGATGTCGTTATATTCATTTTTTTTTTTTTTGTAATGCTGCTACTAAAATTTGAAGAAAAAAATTGTTTATCTTAAATTGTGATTAGCAAATACTAAGTTTCATTTTTTTAAATTATCTCAAATAGAATTAAATTATACTTCTAGTGTTCAGCATACATAGATAAGCAAAAAAATATTATAAATGGTTAAAAAAAAATGTATGAAAATGCTGCTGGTGTTTGATATGAAAATGTGTCGAATGATTTTTAATAAATTATTCTGCTTTATTATAATATATTCACACTTCAGCCATTCATAAGCAAAACAATTATTAGAAGATAGTATTGTAATTCCACGTCCACAAAATAATAATTTGCACAAATAAAATTAAAAAATTGAAATTACCGTCTGCCAAATCGTTTCTACCCTGATTAAAACTGACACATTTAGCAGGATGTATTTCCAAAACATTGAACAAATCAGCAAAAAATGCGATTAAATTTGTTTTCATAGACCTATAAAATTAAAGATATAAGTATTTATAATAAACATTATACAATTATAATCATATTAATAATACCCTCTTATATAATATACATCTTGTGGCCTCATGTGAAATATGCTAAAAGGTAGACTGTGATCGCAAAAATCATTTATAACACTGAAATTTTTAATACAGTCTGTAGATGTTGGTGCTTTAGATACAGTAATATACTGCCAAGGCAATTCATCAGGACAATAAAAAGATATCAACGCTGCTATAGCTGCACCATCACTGATTTCATGAAAATCATTCACGGGGGAAATGTCGGGTACAGACGAATTCTCCTAGGTTTATATACCAAAATTCAATAAATTTAAAACAAATAATATTGAATACCTAGGTGTTGAAGAAATACTAACCGTTTGTGAACTTGATATTCGATGTTTTAAAGCCTCAACAGTACGATTAACCCATAATAAAATAGCTTTTTCGTTATCCTCAGGCATTACAATAGTGGATCTATGAGGAACATGATTCAGTCTTTGTATAGCAGCCATCACACGGTTAGGTGTTGCTACTTCTTTTGCATACAATGTCATAACAGCTTCCATTATTGCCATGTGAGCACTCTGTGCAAAATAATAACATAGAAATATAATATTATAACTTAAACTAAAAATAATAATAGTTGACAAATATCATGACTTTCAGTTAAATTAATTTCATTTAACTACCAAAAGATCACTCAATATTCTGTTATCAAAAAAAAACATTAGCATTGAATACTCATAATATATTAATATATATAATTTATCAATAGTTAACAAACAATATTTAAGTATTCTAACAAAAACTTACAAGTTTTAAAGGTGTTGTTTGAATTAAAACGGTCTCTGTTACTGATGGATCATTCACAGTTACACCCTTTTTATTTAAAGCTTGGATAACTCCCCAGTGATTAAGATTGTGATAATTTGGATCAGAATATATATTTCCTAATGCCAGACAATAAAGTTCAGCATTAGCTAAAGAATGGACCAAAGGTGGTTTTAGATGTTCTTGATTCTACATAAAAAAAATATATATATTAAATTATTAAAAAATATAAATTAAAAATACACATGACATAATATTACTTTTTATACTTACATCATGGTCTTTATAAAATGGCTCAATAACATT
Source organism: Sitobion miscanthi (assembly GCA_008086715.1). NCBI lineage: Eukaryota > Metazoa > Arthropoda > Insecta > Hemiptera > Aphididae > Sitobion > Sitobion miscanthi. The sequence continues at coordinate 29,944,850 of CM017803.1, forward strand.
TTCTGGAATTCTATTATTGTACGCCTTTGAAAGAAGCCATTTTATTGTAGCTCTTTGTTTAGCCTGTAAAAAAAAACAATAATGTTCAATCATTACACAAATAACTATAAGCAATAACCATCACTTCAACTTGAAACATTAAATTGAAGTATGGAAATATAAAAATAATATAACCGATTAGTTTAAAATTTAAATTAATCTGAACCTTAAATTGTTCAATATAATCCTCTTTTTATCAGCATCATAATATTAAGCTAAAAGGAATTTATAATATTTAGCAACAATTAACATTTGAGGATAAGATACAATAAAATATGTAATAAAATGTATTAATTTAAAATTAGGAAAAATTCTTTAAATGATAATACTTAGAATGTTACACTTAGTTTATTATTAAAAGAAATTAACTATGGTTTTACATATATTTACCTTCTAACATCAATAATATTTTTATAATAGTTAAAAATTTAACGACACAAATATTATACACATAAAGGAAATCAGTACTGAAATCAGAAATACATTGAAATAATATTCAACATTATTTCAGTCTTCTGTCACTTCTGATACATTTTTATCTATTGTAAAAAATAATTTAGGTGGTTGTAATAAAATGTATGAATAGTTTTTACTTTTACTATTTTTCTTTGGGTACCTAGTTCCGAGTACTTATAGTTAATCTATTTTTAAATCAATGGTTAAATAATCAAAAAAAAAATAAAAATTTTATAAGGTTATAAGTAGTTATTAATACTATACTATGCTGTTAGTGTGGTCTCCGTCTTACAAGTATGCAACATAGCAAATTTACGTTCCATAGAATCTATTTGTGTTGTTGGTTCCAATATTAAACTAGGTTAAATTTAAGACAAGAATATTGTCTAGGGTCTTAAGTGGGTTTTTATTGATATTTAAATTTCTAAGGGAGTTATAACTATGTAAAATATTACAATTTTAAAATGCTCAGAATTTGCTTTACATGGATTCGGTATAGACCGTTTTTAAGGATTTTTACACAAGCAATTTATAAGCAATTTTCTAAGTGCGTGCTTACGAGTCATGTAAATATGTAAGTAATAAACAGGGCTCGGAAGTTGTAGCACTAAAAATGATATTTTTAGCTCATAAATATGCACTCAAAAACTTCAAAATACGCGCTACAAATAGCACAAAAAATCAAAAATATGTATTTAACTTGAAAAAATTTAAAATTTATTAGAAAAAAATTAAATGTAGTTTTACAATTTTATAAAATTGTTGGACTCATAGACGACAGGGACTGTCTGAATAGTTGAATTATAAACTGTTAACAAATATATTAAATTACTTAAATATGTTTGTAGAAGTGTAATTATAAAGTCTATTTATTCCCTAATCAAGTTAATCATTATTTTTAACATAATGTGATAATTTTCTATATTATGTATATTATGAAAATATACCCAAAAGTAGCGCTAATAACCCTAAATTAGCAAAATAGCAATAAAAACCGTAAATAACCAAAAAAAATTTCGTGTATGACATCAGAGAAGTGTGATACATATTTGTGTCTTACTTTGGATGTTCTAGGACGAACCAAGAAAAATATGCATTTGTTAGAATTTCCGAGCCCTGGTAATAAGCGAACATAAGTGTGTATATGGCTGTGTGTAAAATAAATAGCTGAGCACTCCCGCACATACACGTACATGTCATAAACACGTTAAACGAATATAAATTATTTTGTTTTTTATTTGTCAAAAGAATCAATTTTTTTGCCAATCTTATTATACTAATTATTAACTATTTATCCTATATGATTACTGAAAACCTATAAAAATTAAAAATCTTATTTTAAAGAAAGTCAATTTTTAATTTTACGCGTTTAACTTTAAAAAAATAAAGGGGTAAATAGGTAATGCTCTGCTGTACATTAGGTGTCGAGAGAGTCACTGATTGGACCGAACGAAATATTTTTTATCGACATAATAAAAAAAAATTAATAAAAATCGAAAATGTCATATGCTTATAAATAGCTCAACATAAGTCGAAATATTTTCAAAATTGTATGGTGTATAGAAAATTCTAATGTAAATAATGAACATTTCATGTATCCGCGGTAATTTGTTTTAGAGTTACACCAAAAACCAAAATCGATTTTGTGTATAAATTCCCGTTTTTCCTTAATTATTCTTTTGTTTTTTACGGCACTTTTGAAAACTTCTGGGAAATGTTTACTTTTGACTCCCCTAGGTACCAACTAGATTAATTTTTCTATCAGAAAAGTCTAAGAAAATACACAAAAATAAACAAATAAAAAAAACACATCATTGTAAAATTAATGCATTCATTGCTCCGCTCACATTCTAAAAGTGGAAAAGTTATTTTATAATGAATTCAAATATGTTTTCAGAAATTGTAACCGATGATATATTATTCTCGTTTAGTTTTCATTGTATTTAATTTATTGAATTAATTAAATAAAATGTATTTATTTATTATTTTTTGTTTTGATGTTCTTCATAACAGCTTATAATAGTCATACATAAAAATGTTGGCCAGCGTATCTCAAATTAGGCCCGCCGTAAAAAAAGGTTGGAGACCCCTGATATAGAGTAGTCTGTATCTACAATAGGTACAATATCCATTTCAATAGAAAACACGGGATCCAACAAATTTGCTACGTTATAAAACGTAATATGTTCTTATACAAAGTTAATTAAATTTTTTTTTATTGTTAGTCGTTTAATACTTCAGGCATATTTATCTTATTTCGGTACCTACTAATTAGTATAAATTATAATCATATGTAAACATAATTAAGATACAGAAACCCGGTGTTAGACACTCATCCAGATAAACACACTTCCGCGCAAGATAGTGGTGCATTATTATTTATTTTTTTACGCAAAATATTTTATTGCATTCATAAAACAATTCCAAGTAGAGCTCAGTTTAGTGTTTACCTATAAAATATCAAGATATTTATATAAACGAATTCCCTCATAAACATGATACATATTACTTCCTGTTTTCCACGGTTCGAAAAATTCAATAAATTATCTGTATATCTGTGGACCATAATCAATTTACGTTTTATAAAAATTCTGAATAAAACTTGTTAAGATTTCTACTCCTCCAGATGCTAATGAAAAAAATTACAAATATACAACCAATTACTGATAAATCATTGAAAATTAAATTAAAACTTGTTTGAATAAAATGCGTTGTAACTTGTAATGCATTAAAAACTATAGGTTTTACAAGAAGTATAATTAGAAATGAATTTAATCTAGTGACTCCTATAAAATCTTTATATTATGCCTTTTTGGATATCTATTTTGCAGTATGTTGCCGTTATGTGGGATTTGGTTACTTCTTGCGGTATGAATCAAAATATATAACGCGTTTCTTAAATTTGCAGCGTTTATATTAAAAAAATACGATCACCCAACTCATTTACTATTTACAAGTTATGAACTGGCTTAGACTGAATACATAAATTAATGGAAGGCTTGAAGCTAATTTAACCTTTCTCGGACATATTATTAATGGAAGCTCCCCAACTACTAACACAGATTAATTTTAAAATAATAAAGTTCCATCATTTCATGTCCATCAAATGTTTTTATTTTCTTTACCTATATTAGGTATAAAACCAAATATACAAAAAATCACCCATTTAACTTTAAACCGAACAATGAGTATAGTCAAAGATTCATAAAATTATATATATAAATATTTTATCCCTACTATATAATATGTGTTTACTATAAGGACACTTCCAGTATTGTAATAAAATATTATTTAAAAAAAACCATTTAATTGTGTGTGATTATTTAAAACGAATTTAATACTTAATAATATGTCCAAGCTCCTAACAATTTATTTTATAATATTAGGTATACAAAACGAAAAGATCTATTTTTAAAATTAAAATAAATTAAATTGTTGTATAAAATCTACACCATGATGTTAAAAAAAAATAATAGGTACCTATATATAATGTTGTATAGTTATATATTGGATATTTACACTTTTAAGTTCAACATTTTAAAATATTAAGTGTATGCTCATTTAACAAACTTCACACTTAAATGAATATGCGTATTATCTCAGAAATGAGTCATGCGCTCGTAGTTTGTACCACAGCAAACATTTATACATTTACTAGTACCTACTTGCTATAAATTATGACTCTTATTGCGTATGATGCATAGAACTAATATTATAAAATTATAATTTATTTATACACATTTTGTTATTTTAAGTTAACATTTTCTACGGTATTAGACTAAAAAAATGTAGTAGCAACACTAAATGTTTATTTACAATATTAACACTCCAAACTAAGAAACTAGAATCTAATTCTGAATTCTGAAGAGCCACTGCACTAAGCCGGTTTCACGAGATGACATATTAACGCATGTTCTTAACACGACTATTAATTACTGAAAATTGCACGAAAAAAAACAACGCCTGATCGTTGGTCATCAAAAACCATTGAAATTTACCTACTGAAACGTATTATACACGATATAAAATGTTCGAGAATATTAAGAAATGTTAATAAGCCAAAATCAAAGTTTTACAATAATTGTACATTTTTACGATGAATTAATATCTTTTAAAATTAACGTGTAATAAAAAACCAGTCCATTCAAAGAAGAACAATATTATAACATGCAATACATAATTTACTAACCTAGAAAACACAAGTTTGTGGGCAGTAGTAAATTGAAAGCCATACATATTTTAAATGTATAACTCTTAAATAATATAAAGGAAAAAAATTATTTAAATAAATGGGAAAAATTGTAGCTGATCACTGACATATTACTACATTAAGTTTCGAACATAATTTCTTTTCTAAGAGGATGTCACACTATTTGTTTTCTTTCTTTGGCCCACGTGCAGCATAGACAAAACGCATTAACGCAGAAACATTTTTTCTTTGTTTTCACTTATCTTAGAATAAAATCACCCATTACAAAAAATATAGAAAATAATATTTTTGAGGGAATGACATATCGATTTTATATTTTATTGTTATTTGACTTTGTATTCGAATTTCAAAACAAACAAAAAAATGTCGTACATTTAAATGATGTTTAAAAATATTTAGACAAATCGATATGACATTCTCTCAAAAATATTACTCTCTATCTTTTTTGTAATGGGTGATTATACTCTAAGATTATTTAAAAATGATTCTGCGTAAATGCGTTTACTTTTGTCTATGTTGCGCGTGGGCCAGAGAGAGAAAACAAATAGTGCGCTGACGGATATCCTCTTAACAAAAAAACCCCAAAATTACAATAAATAAACTAATTATTACAATAGGTAGTTAATTTTACATTATTATAACCTGTTAGAGGTATATTTTTGTTATTTTTAGAAAAGCTCAATTTCTTATGTAATTGTAATAGGTACCAGCTCGATAATAATATAATGTTGAAATGTTCTTCGAATCATTGTTACGTAAACATTAATACATATTTTGAGAACGGAAATTAAAAGATTGGATGGAAAACGATATTTATTTTTTCACTGAGAAAAACATAATATATCGATTTTCAATCAATTCCAATACATTCCATTCCATAAATAAATTATAGACTACTTTGATTATAAATATAACAATATGACTAATATGAGAATATAGAATATGAACGGAATACTTCAAATGAAATATACTTGTTATATAGATAATTATATTATATTAGCATATGGCAAAATAGATCATTTATAATTAGTTGTTAATACCTACATAATAAATAATATGTACGTACAAATTGCACTACTTTTGTTCAATTTATTGTCAAAACATGAATTTTAGAAGAGTTTGAAATTAATATAATACAAGGTTTAACACTAATTTTCTAATTATTTTTTAATAATAAACGTTCGCCTTAATACATCTAATGTCTCAAATTGGCATACCTTTTCATTGGCCTTATTACCTAATAATAATTTGTAGACTTGAAAACAATTCATCCTACTCTTTGACCTCAATGAGAACGAGTACCTACATAATAATATCATTAACTTAAAACGAAAAATTACTTACATAATAATTAATAGGTGCGATAGATTGGTAATATAGATGATATTTATTAAAACAAATTGTTGAAAAATAAGTATAAAAATATAAATCGGAAATACATTTGTGCCGATTCAATAACAATGACATATGGTAACATCTGCTATGTTTTTTTCTATTGACCTTAGGTTCGTACACAGTTGATATGTCCTTAAACGAACGGCAGTTAATTGTTATTCTGAAAATGTGTCTACCCCTATTGTCCATCGTCTGATGTTCACCATTTAACACCACTGACGGAGAAATACAAGTAGATATGTAGATCTATCGATATATGTATTTTGAATCGGTGAGTGAAAAAAATGTCTTTATATTATTATAAATTCCTTGTGATTAATTTCATACATCCTAAGACCATAATATAATATCAATGGACAGACAGGTGTGGTAGACCGCATGGGCCCCCACATAACTACTTCCATTGCCAACGCCTTCTGACTAAAAGAGTAGGTATACTCCTACTTGTTTATTTAATAACATTAATGTAACATAAATCTATGTTATGCAAGACAAATTTTACTCAAAAAAACGCTTATGGCTTTAAAAAGTAGTTCGTATTTTTTTCAGACCTACAGATGTTTGAAGATATATAATTTAAAGATAACTACATCAAAAGTACTTGATATAATAATATGTTCAAACAATGATTTAGCAAAAATTGTACAGAAATAATAAAGCATTGTTAAATTGTTAAGATATATATCTATTTACTAATGTTGAATTGGAAGATAATTGGTTAAAACAAATTAATTAGTGTTGTCATTTGTTCAAAACCCCAAAATTAATACTATTTATAGTTATTAAACACGTTTTTGTTATAGAAATTAATTATTATAAATTAAATGAGTAAATAAATGCTATGAAATCTAGAGTTCATTGACGACCCAACTAAATGGGTCTAATAGTATTTCAACGAATAAAATATTTTAATAACGTTTTGTCCACTGATAACACGTCACAATAAACACTTCTGTTTCGTAAACCTGTATATTAAACAAACTTCTAAACAAAACCGAAAAATACGGCAATACCATAAAAGGAATTGAAAAATAATTATGTTTCATTTGAAACACATTACGACAGTATATTATGTCAAAATTTATAATAGGTAACTGGACGTAAGTCGTAAGAATTCATAAACATAAATATATATAATAATATGTTATACATTTATAAATATAAAATATTTATATCAAAATAATACGACTCTAAAATGTAGTGTCAATAACTTCGTAAAATACGTTTAATTAATAACCAATTTTGTACCTATATATTTTCAAATGTTAATACAATAAATTTGAAAAATATATTTTTTTAAATCAATAATATTCTGTATTATTAGGTGATTTGTATTATATATTATGTAATTAGTAATTTTCTTAGTGTTTTTCTCTAAATAAATGTTATATAAAGGACCAGGAAAGTTGCTGTTGGCCTGATCTATTGGGACTTGCCGTTGACCTAACAGATGCATTAAATTATTTTTTAAATAATTAGTATTTATTTATAAAATAGGTATAATATAATATGTTTATTAATTATTTTTTTATACTATAAACAATACTACAAGAGGAAACCCCTAATTTGATAAGCTATATTATATATACTATATTATAGTACCTAGTTGTTTTGGAGTTTTATATTGTAGAAGAACTGTGTGGTGATCGGTGAGCACAATAGGTGATTACTGTCTACTGATTAAGTATTTAATCAAAAGCGCTTAATACAATAAGCTAGTTATTACTAATAAGTAATAACCATAACTTCTCATTCAAGATAGGTTTATTTTGGATGCATAAACGAATTATTACTATTGCGTATGCTTTGTCCAATCGTCGAAGGAAATACATTGACCATACGGGGGTTGCACTCTATATTTTATTCATACTATATTTTTTTTTTAATCTGAAAGACTTTTTTCAGTTCAGATCAAAGCCGAATTTTAATTGTTTTATAAAGTCATAAAGATGCGTTTAAAAAATAACAAATATTGCGCATTATTCAAATGCATAGGTATTTGAACTTCTATAATTATAATTTTTAAAATCAGTCTGTGATCCTATAAAATATCTGTAAAATGTTATCTTATTTTAAATACGTATCTAGGCATTTGAAATTGAGAGGAGGGTAGAAGTCACTCTAAAACGTTTATTCTGATTTATGGACTATTTTTTTTGTGGTCCTCTAACATATAAGATAAATAAATAATTGTAAAAATATTTTAGGTGGGGGGGGGGGGGGTATATTATAACATATGATCAGCTCCCTCACCAAAACCCACATATAGTTACGCCTATTACGTAGACATAGAAATGTGGCCTAGGTAATACATTTTCCTTATTTATTATTTTAAAATGAAAAAAATTATAAAACTAATAATCATAGCACTTGAAAAGTGATAACGAGATGAGCTCTGTGTTGTGACATTTTTCAAATTTTGAAGTGATCATTCCACACATGAAGTTTATGAGTCATGACCTTTATTTGAAATGTAGTGATCAATTTTAAACATTTTATAGCATTTATAAAAAAATATCTAAAAATTATGAAGGTACCTAGTTGTTAAATTTACAAGACAGTTTTTTTTTTAATTTGATTTGTTGTATTACTCAGATCCAATGTGCTCATTTGCACATTGCCAAAATAGGACTCATGATGTTATTTCACAATATTGAATTTTTTTATTAACATTTAAATGATTTTTTTGATTTTTAAAATTATAAGACCAATAATGATTATTTTCAACTGTGATTTGTATAATCATACATCTTTATGCCCGTTCTTGCTTAAAAAATAAAATAATGAATAAGACATGCCTGTATTAACTTAATATGAGATCATGGTTTTTTGAAGAATAATGAAGTATTTCTTGGGAAGTTTCTGCTTCTAGCATAGGATATAAACTTAATTGATATAATATTACTCATGTAACTTTAAGTATTTATCAATAATAAATGTCCTCCTTGATAAGTGATAAAGACAAATATCCAGTAATAATAGTTACATCATTATTAACGGTTTTTAAAATAAACATAATGATGCAAAACTTTTATAACTATACAGTATAGTAACAACAGTCTACACGATACTAATATTTTAGTTATATTTTAAGACCTTATTTAAAAATGATTTCTCTATATTTGTAAATTATGTTTGGTACTCATAAATCTGGACGCATAGACTATTATCCCAAGTTGGACTCAATTTCTTTTAATCAGTCCCTAACCATATATCCAATAAGATTTGCAATAACCAAGGTTAGGTATTGGAAGTTTCACACCCTAAATTAGATTTTCTGAAACAAAAAAATAACCTATCTTACGACTATCAATTTAGAATATAAAAATGTAACAATAAAACTAGTAGGTACCTAAATAATTTTTTTCCTGCCAAATGCCAATCAATATGCTAACTCTTGGTATAATAAATTTACATATATTGAAAAATGATGTTTAATGAGATTTACCAAACTAATCTATAATCATAAATATTAAAAATATAAGAAAATTACTAAAGTGAATTACCTATATTTTTTTTTTTTTAATATTTTTCATCAGTAGGTTAGATAGTACAAGCTTCAATAAATTGATTTACTTATTTATAATATAATTGTTGATGATTCAAACATATATTATAATATGATTAATCTAAGTAGGTGGAAATTGTTTAATTAAAACATATATAATTACTATAGGTACCTATATACAATTTGAGATTTGTTCAATATTAGGTAATTAAAACTCAAGGATTAAAACAATATCTGACTAATAATATAATAATAATTGTACATGCAAAAACAACAATAAAGAGAATTAGGTTAGTAAAATAATAAATAGTAAGCATATAAAATAATTAAGTTAACTATACAGATGGTACCTATGTACCAAAAATGTATCAACTAGATACCTATAAGTTATACCTAATCATTCATACCTACACCTTGTTATAACATTGAGATCTTGATTAAAATGAACACATCAAAAATAAATTAAGTTTAGAAATTTAAAATTAATAAATAATATTATGTTTGGATTAATTGAGTAGACAGTGTAAATATTCAATTACCTATCCTTGTATTTACAGTATAAATAATTAATAATGAAAACCCTTAGGTATGATAGTCAAAATATTAAAACTATGACCCAAACACAGGCAATCACAATAAAAACAACTATGTGAATTCTTGATGGCAGTAGGTTAGGTTACACAAATATGGATAAAACTATACTTTTATTCAAATCTCTATGTCCTTACTTATAAAAGCAAATTTATAAAACCATAATTCTTTATGTCCTTGTATAAAAAAAATACACCTACATTCAAAATTTAACCATTATTATATTTTATAACAAATTTATATTTTTGAATAAACCGAATAATAGTGACAAAGAACTATAACACCTATATTTTTATTTTTTACTTGTATAATATAATATATTTAGATTTTAAATTATAGGTACTTCACATTTTATACAATTAACACAAATTGCTGTATATCAAATATAAAATGTTCACATATCTTTTTTAAGTTCCTACAGGCTACCCACTAGATAGATAGGCTACTTCTTAGGACACTAAGAAAAAGAACTTAATCAAATAATCTAATTTTTACATTTTTAGTGTGTTTAGTTAAGTAATAATTTAAATTAATATTTAATATTTGTTAAAAAAATAGGTAGGTCATAGGTACACATCTTTAAATAAGTACACAATTACTTAATTAGTTATTTAACAATCTAAGGTGATATCAAATAGTAAATTTAGTATAAGACATTTGGTTAGGTACCTACACGAGAATTAAATATTTTAACCTTGAATACCTACTATAATTGTTACTTTGTTGATTTATTGGTTATTTCATGCCAATTACAAATTCAATTGTGAGTTCTAAATAATTATATTCAGATAACAAATATCAGTGGCATGTAACATAGGGTCTAAGTGTTGCTTAGGCAACACTTTAAATATGGGTGGGCATTGATAGAAGAAAAATAGAACATTGTATGGATTAATATAACAATATTAGGAGTATTAAGTCACCTAAAATTATTTGAGCAACACATTTTTTTTTTATAATACACATCACAGAAAATTATCATAATAAAGGAAATAATAATCCACAAAAAAATTAATAAATAATAAACAATTAAAGATATATTTATATTTACTTGTCTAACAAAATAAGTAGGTAACTAAATATTAAATCCATTTGTCAATCCAGGACTAATAAGTAATACCTAAGTTTTAGTTTGTTGTTTAAATTAGTTTAAAATGTTAACTTTTTAAACAGTATAGGTACAGTTTTGTATATTATGTTGATATGTTATATTATACTTAGTTGCACAATTAAAACACTTAAAATCCCGCTTTAAATATAAATCAATAATTTTATTTATAAAATTAAAAGCAAAACTTTTATTCCTAGGTGATATATTTGACATGAGACCTTAAATATAAGCAGGTACTTTTTAAGTTGCTAAATAGTTCTAAGTAATTATTTACAAAATAATAAACTGAAACTTACAGAAAATAAAACAGTAATTATTTAAGTGGGGCATGTCATAGTTTAATTGATTTTATGAGTAGGTAAACAAATTCATAAACCATGTAGAAATTTAAATTTCATGAATTAGTCTCATACTCAAAAAAGAAATGTAGATAGGTACCTATTAACAACGTACAAATTGTGAATATAATTTTTTGAAATTTTGAATAAAAAACGTAATAGGTACCTACAAGACTAATTATGTGTCAATTGACAATATAATTTTATTGATTAAATATCAGTAAATCTAGATTTAACAATGGTGTTTACACATTATTAAATCCATAAAAATGCACGTTCAATCAGTATGACAGTATACAAGCATTACCTATTCAATGTATATACCTATTATAATAGGTAGGTACATACAATTTAAAACAGCTAAATAGATATTTTCTTAATATTGTTAGTAGGTAAGTAAAACATTTGAAGAAAACCAAATTCCAAATAAGTTAATAAAGCAATTTTATGGGTAAAATAGATGGATAGGTAGGTACTTAGATCAATATAGGAATTCTGTAACTTCAAAATTGGTGAATAATACTAATAAGGTGTATGTTTTTCAACCTAGCTAACCATTTAAACAACACATTAAGCAAGAGTCTAATATTGTGCCAATGAAGGTCATTCAATAGTGGGAATTATATCATTATCAATCGTACGAAAGGGTCATATTGTCGAGTCCAAAGAAATAGATGGGAGACGAGAGGTGGCAAAAATACAAACATCCGGGGAGAATAAAAGTACAAGACCACCACCACTACTAGATCAAAGAATGACAGTCGTTATCGGAGGAGAATAGATAAAGCTCGGTGCCTGTCCTAACACCGAGTCATTGAACCTTACCAGATCGCGGACCAGATAGCCAGAATCGTTCATGTCTTCCACGGATAGGAGCGGCGTTTGAAGAACAGAAAAAAAAAACTATGAACAGAGCCGGACACTGATCAAAAAATTTTCTATCTATTCTGTCAAACCAAATGTCTCGTCGGGCTACGTATGTCTGGGGCACTGAGCAAAACCAGGAAAAAGTCAGAGCAGGTATGTCATCACTGTCGTATCGATACGTGCCTAGGTCACGCGCATCGACCGCGATACTCGTTTGCCTAGCTAGTTCAAGGGAAACCTATGCGCGAAAGACGCGTTTATTATGGTCGCTTTGAGTGACAATCGCTCTGTTGACGGATAAACGTCGTCACCGCGAGCGCAGTCGTTATCGGGTCGCGCGTACGGAACGAAATGAGAACGACAAAAAACGACGACTTTACCTGCGAACAGATGTCCGGGTTGCCAGCGAAATTTCTCGATCCGTCGGCTCGGTCCATGGCTCGAGACTTTTCTCGCAACTGCTGCTGCTTGACGACGACAACAATGACGACGACGATGACTATTCAACGCTGTTGGTGCACCATAAGAACACCGGAGATCCGACGACGTCGTTTCGTGGTCCACATTCGATCACATTAAACCACTGTTATTATGATATTATTACCGGACGATGATAACGATGATAAATTATTATTGCAATAACTGGTGCGTGCGCGTGTGTGCGGCCCCGTGTGAATTAACCGATAATAATGATAGTAATAATAGGTAAATAATAATCGGTGACAGTTGCGTGCGGAAAAAAAATCGGCAATGTTCAGAGGGGGTAGGGGGGGGCTGCCGATGGGGTTAAAACCGAAAACCCGGGGGGTGAAAATGAGCGGCGCTCGGCGACCGATATCGATTGTACGGGCGACGTGTGTGGAGTGCACGCGAGTACGCGACGACTGTCGTCTGTCGACTGTCGGCCGTCGGCGGTCGGGAGGCGGTATCCGAAAATCCGGTCGACAACGATCGGTCGCGTTACGACGACGGTAGGTACCCACGTACAATAATAATGTAACGTTTCATGCGCGCGCGCGCGCAACGGTCGCGGGGCGAGGTGTGCGACGGTTGGGCGGCTGCGGCGGTTGTGATAGTGTGGCAGTGAGCCGCTCGCGCGATGCCCCCCCCGAGGGTCGACGTGCTTAGGGCGCTCGGCAAGTGAGAGCTGCTCCGCTGCAGCTGACTATTGTCTATTATAATAGTGCAGAGTGCTGGAGCGCGCTAGACGACGGCGGAAGACGAGACCGCCGGACCGATGTTGCACGAAACGATTTGTACTGTGTGTGCGTGCTACGAGTATTTTAGTGTGTGTGTGTGCGCGCGTATATTTGAGTTTCACGAATCGATGAGATAATATTATTATTATTTATTTAATGTGTCTATTGTAAACAGTCTGAGATGGAGAGAGATTCTTGTCCCGAGGATAGAGAGAGAGAGAGTTATACAGCGAACGATATCGCTCGCTCGCCCGTTATGTCGCGCGAAAGCGTATTATTTTTTTTGTAGTGTTTCCGCCGCGCAGACGCGCAGTGAAGAGTGATAATACGAGTACGACCGGACTGCGGCGGTAGCGAGAAAACGAAAACGACTAAAATTATTATCATATCCCACGTCCCGCCACCCCCTTCCCACTAACACATGGGTGCATTTTCGACGTGACCAAAACGTTTCGGCACGGAAGAAACGATCTCCATCCCCACCCGCCCGCGATCAACTAGCCACAATTCGTGCGTGCGCGTCCGTCGTAGGTTCTGTGTACCGCGAGTACCGACCGCCGTCCGCCGCTACCGCTGCGGGTTTATTACCACCGCATTGCCGTACTCGCCGAACAAGCGAAGGCGGAGCGCGTAGGTAAAAATATGCGTCCGTTCGCCGTTGCAGTCGGCGAGTCCCGTGGGCACGGTCTGTCGATTTTACCAATATTACCGCCGATTATACCCACCGAACTATTACACCAAACCAATATTATTGTCATGTGCTATTGTGCCCCGATGACAATAAATATTATCATTCAGTAGATATTTTATTTATTCCTATTACGCCGAAAACCCCGTACTTACAACTTACCTATATGCAACTCGATAATATTATTTCGATTGTACCCGTACTTTTGCCCCATCCACCACGGTTTTCTGTAAAATGTCTGAGCCCCTGCAGTACACGTCGTGCATCCCGTGAGATTTCTAGTTTTGTTATTGAAATATTTTTAATGCTTGGGTGGATATTTTATGCTGCACAAAACGGAAGCGTTGCATTAGTGTTAATTTACGCGCATGCAATTCAAACCATTTGTGTGAGTAATAGCGGTACTGAAGAAATTAACTTATGCGCAAGTTCGGTATAATATGAGTTCAGCAGAAAAATTTAACAAAACAGCCAATCCTTAAGAGGAAGCTATACCCGCATGCGTTGTCTCCGTCTTACAAATATACAACATAGCAAAAAACTGTTTTGCGCGGGATAGAACCACTCCCTCGGTATTTATAGTAGAATTACCAAAATTTCATAGGGAACAACTTTATCTGTGTCGCAGAGTTTTTATTATTTGGATAACATAAATAAAATTAAAGTTATCAGTTTGAGAACATTAGGATTTTTTTATTTTTTTTCATTTAATTATCAAAAACTATTGGTAAATGCTATCAAAAAAATAAAAGATAAAATTTTTCCCTAAGCGTTGTGAAATTTTTGGTAATTCTACTATAAATACCGAGGGAGTGGTTCTATCCCGCGCAAAACAGTTTTTTGCTATGTTGTATATTTGTAAGACGGAGACAACGCATGCGGGTATAGCTTCCTCTTAAAACTTTTCAGCAAGTTATAGCATTATACGTTATTACGTTATATATAAATACGTAATAGACGGATCACTGGATCAGCCTGAAAGCCTTGATTAATGATTATATATTTATATATTGTACGAATAATGTACCTACCACGAAAAACTTATATTCAACTTTTGCTACGTTCGCGTATTACGTTAAACACTGTCTAAATAATGAAATATTTACACGTTTCAAATTTCAATGCAAACATGAAATATGAAACTTTTGAGTAGGTATTGATCAATCTAAAAACAAAACATTATTGTTGCGTTTCATGTTTTTCCAACAGAAGAAAAATCACATCTGAATAAATAAGTGGCCATCACCAAAATGAAATATAACGGTCAACGAGCTATGTAGGACTTAGGTACCTATGCTTTTTAACAAGTTCCGGTCAAATGATAGAATTATATTTGTCTCCGTACTATATCGATGACTGATGTTTGTATTTGTACTTGCTTGCAAAATAAGTCCTGTATATTATTTTACATATAATTTAAGATTGAAAAAACAGGTCACTGATGTATTGCAGGTTTCGACTTTAGAGTGGAACCTGACAATCATCATTGAATTGTTCGCCTATAAATAATTGTAGTGCTTATTTTAAATTTGAATTCTATGATAAATCATTTTATACGAAAAATTAATCTAAGCAGAGACGATATGTGGATTTTATAGGTACCTAGGTACCGACTATGGTTACTAGTTAATATATTATATAACTACAGTTCTACTCTGGCCTTTGCCCAGAATCCAGATTCCTAGATGCATATAATGTACAACAAATAGGTATACACATTTATGTACAATATCGTATATATGGTAGAGGGTTTAGGTCCTGTCTTACCTCATAGATTTCAGCCTTTATTATTGTTATTCGTTTTTTTAAGATCCTCAAAATAAATTTATTCCAGCCTTGAACACTGCATGTCTGCATTTATTATTTGTAAAGATTCAAAATAAGACATATTGTGACTATACCAAGTCCGCTTAATTCACTCCTTTGTGTCTTTATTTATATACTTAGGTAAAACTCAAAATAAACAAAATAAATATTAAAACTTATGTCAATTAGTATTGTAATTTCAATAAAAGTGACGAAAAATGTTTTATCATATCATAGACATCTTGAAAATCAACCTCTTTTTTTCCTAACTTGTTTTCCGGCTGACATCAATCATGACATTAAAACTTCTAAAAGCGTTCTTGGTTAAATAGGTAACGTAATCGATTTTTTTTATTATTTAAAGCCTTAAAGGGTAGGTACCTATATACTAAAAGCACGTTCGCAGTTTCCTGTTTAATAATATTTTGACATTAGTTGCATAGCCATTAGTGTGATTAAATTATTATTTTATAGGTAGTTACTATATTTTCTATGCTTAGGTATACTGATTTTAAGTGACGAAGACAGACCATTATCGACAGCTTGCATGGGCCGTTCGCTCATATTATATTCCCACTTGCCTACCACGCTCATCACCACAGAATTATGATGCAACAGCCTAGCTATTGCTTCAAATCGTATTATATTGATACCTATGTTTATGTATACCGTATACCGGTATACGAGATATTCCGGATATTTGCTGTTAATAAGACTACCTGTCACCGGCCCACGACCCAAACGAGGAAAGCGGCACACTGCAATCTTCTGGGACAGTAAACCACTGTACCAGTTCGGCCCTGAATTTATTAATGGATATTTTAGTATAGGTAGATACGTCATTTTATGTTGTTATTATTTTATTATTTGTTAATTGTTATTAACTCATAATTTAATACTAACGTACACGTAAAATGGTGTGAATAGCTGGCCATCGGTTATCACGTCTTATCAGTTTAAATAGGTAGCATACAATTATTCTAAATATTCTGAAAACTTCATAGAATATAGAAAATAATAATAACATACATAGGTACCTACTGATAAAAAGTTTCAAATTGTTACGATTAATATTAATATTTTGATATACCTACAGCGAAATAACTAAAATTGATACTGTCGAAAATTGGTGCTTCGTACATATAAATATTATAATCCCATTTTCTGTTGATGTTTCTTATATAGGTAGTGTGTTTCACAATTCAGAAATCATTTTCGGATTTGACTACTTTTTATCTACCCAAAGTATAAGTACTAACTAGATCAAATTTGATAGGTACCTACCCAAAACCACCCCCGATGTAAAAGCATTTATTATGTTCTACAAAGTGTCGTCTAACACAAAAAAAGAATTCACTCACATGACATAGGTACATATTATTATAATTTGTAGTTTATAAAACCAATAATCATAACACAGATACACGCAAGTCGGCTGCATCATACAACACGCACTATTGACCCGCTGGGTCCAAAAGTTGACCCGATTAAAAATGTCTAGGCACTTGCCACTTACACATAATAATAGACAAGCCAACCGGACGGCGAAAGCCCTCCATTGAAATATATATTTTATTATAATATTGTGTTATTTTTCCGTCATATTGGTACACGTCATGACTCGTCACTCCGCACTCGTAATAACAAATATAATAATATAATTGAGATGCTTTGTTGTCCAACTATACTGAATTACCTATTATACAATTCTGCACCTATAATTCACAATTGCTTTTTTTTAGCACGCACTCACAACGAACCTGACGAGGATGTTTTATTTCTTATTGCATTATCGCAAATGAAATAGAAATAGAAAAAAAAATGCAAATACCACCTACAGTTTTTAAAAACTAAATACAGTCAGAAACAATCGGTGATCGTCGATATCTATATAATCGATACCTAACACAATATAGGCAAAAACTGGCGACTGGCCACTACCCTTATATAACTTCTAAGTTATAAGTGAACAATACCATCTAAACCAGGCCCACAAGCCGGCAACAATCAACATCTCTGTAAGAAGTTATTTTTAATTCTTAACCGCTAGTAATAGATGATTTATTTTTACTAGGCATTATCTTGTTGATTTTGTGCACGCATTATTGCTAAAATATGCTAATACAGTAATACAGAAAAATAACTTCTTAATATCTTATATATTTCTTAAGTGCACAATATATTCATTAAGCCAATTAAAGTAATTAAGGGGGTTCATGTGGTCCAACCCTTCCCAACCATTAAATACTGACCCATAAATACTGAATAACATAAAATATATTATATTAAAATATTCTGTAACAGAGCCCCCCCCCCCCACTTAAATGTATTTGGAAAATTAGCTGGACCCCCTCCATGGAAAAGACGCCACTGTTTGGAGGATATAATAAAACAACTAGAAACACATACAATGACTTTACACTTTAATTCAAAGTTTAGGACTCGCAGAAAAAGTTATAAAGAACATAAAATAAGTATAAGGACAAATGGGACCATTTGGAGTGAAAAATGCACAGTATATTAAATAAAAATCCTGGTTAAAATTCCATAAAATTAATCAGGAATGTAAATTGTGGAATTAATGGGACATTACTATTGACAAAAACTTTTTCACTTACCTAGTAAAAAAGCTTGGAAGTTTAATGCAATATTCCTCAATAGTTTCTTCAACAGCGGTTTAAAAATATTAAAGATAGATTATTTTTTTATATGCATTAAAAATTTAATCTCTGAGACCATTTATGAAAATCCCAAAAATTTACAAATTATTTTTCAATTAGAAATATACGTAAAAGTTTTTTTTTTCATATTTAACATAAAAAATTTTAATAAGATTCCACAACATTTGTCTACCTTCAGCAGAAAAATAGGTTACCGGAAAATTACGCTATTTATACCCATAAAATATTTTCAATTTTTATTAATTTATTTGTAAAATATTATATTATTCATGTCGAAAACGAACCGTTTTTAAGGAGTTATGTGTAGGCAACAAAATGTTACGTTATCCGATTATTAGTATTATACATTTTTATTACTATGGCACGAGTAGATTATAAAGTATAAACAGTGTCCGGTGATCTAAGTGAGTAGTGACGGTTTCTGTGCCTCCAACGCATAAAACTATATAACGACAAACGTGTTTGTGGTTCCATATCCCAACACAGTAGGTAGTAGGTACACACCCAACAATTATTTACACTTTGTAAAAGCATATAACTTGTTTATTTTTCAGAATTGATTGAAATAGAAAATAATATATCCTACGACTTCTGAAGATTTCTAAGTTTCACTGACTTAACGCAGAGGCCTATTTACCATTTTTATAATGGCTGGATGACAAAAATGTAATTTACAGACCCATGGGTAAAAATGAATTTTAAGTAGTACAAATACTGTCATACTGAAGTCTGAAATACATTATATATAGGTAGTACCTATATGGCTATATGCCTATGTATATAAGCAACAAGGCTCGGACACTATAGGTAAAGCTAGGTAGCCTAGGTTTTATAGCTTAGAGACTTACTATTTAATGTACTTACTATACTCAGTAAAAGCTGAATTTTATTTATTTGGTTTGGGCTTTTATTTAAAACATTTAATACAACCTAGGATAGTAGGATGTATAAATCATGACAGTAAAAGCTAATTGATCTGGAGCGGAAAACTAATATGATTTTAAACTAGTAATTAAAAATTAGATACCCAGTTAATAGTTATAAATTAAATAATAATATATTTGTTCGAACATTAAAATAAATTTAAAATTATAGTTTATACTTTATTGAAACATATTACTGATATGTATTTTAATTATTATTTATTATTTATTTCACAAGATATCTCTTATGCTACCTAACTTACCTAACCTAACCATGGGCATATCGCGTATCAAGGGGAGGAGCTATCGTAGCAGCTACCGTAGGATGGATCCCCCAATTCAGGACTTAAAAACGATGTATAATTTATAACATTATAATGGAAAATAATGAAAAAAAAAATAAACAAAATCAATAAACGAAAAAGGAAAATAATCTAGTATAATTAATGAATAGAAATAAACAATAAACGTATATTATGTAAAAAAAAAAAAAAAATGCAAATAAAGTTATTTGAAATAAAGTTTGTGCTTTTTTTACGTTACAACTAACATTACTATTGTTTTTAAATCTTGTAGTCTATATAAGTATGAATTTTTAACTATGAACAATTCAAAGTTGGCAAACCTATATTAAGTATTAACAGTATTTTATATTTTCGTACCCACTACCAGTTTGATTTATAAATATTGAATTTAATAGAATATTAGTTTATTTCTATAATTAAAATTTTAATAAGATACAGAACAGCGAGCATGTGTTTGGTATACCTACTATACACTTACATAACATTAATATTATTATGCCATTTCAAGTTGTATGTATTATTGTTATAAATATTTATTTTTTTAATAAAATCTATTATTTCATCTTTCATTCATGCCATAATATTTAAGCTATATTTTACACCTAAACTAACACTAACTTGCCAGTTATACCTACATACTAAAAACCCTAGGATGATTGAAATTTGAAAATAACCTATCCTACCTTGGCAACAAATTCTACTTTTTTCATCACAGTATGGTTAATTAATCTATACTGAAAATAACAATATAATTTATAAAAAGAAAAAAATTAAAATAACGTTTAAAAAAGCGGATAAGTGGATGTCGCTCTACTGCACAGTAGATTACAAGTGGGTCTCTGTATAATAGAATGTATTAAATTTGAATTCAATGATATCATATCATTGTATACGAAAAACGATTCTGAGCGGGGACGGTTCATCGGTCTGGATATTTTATCTTGTTATTACATTTTATTATAGCCTATATGTTGATTTAATATTATAAATTACAACAAAATAACTAAAATCGTTATTTTTATTTTTATAATATTATAATTTTTTATTCGTTGCTAAACAAAGCGTTGGAAATTAAAATTCTATTTTTTTGTAATTTGTCGGTGGTTCTTCCCGTGGCATTAAATAATTATTGAGAAAATCAAAAAATAACCTCTCTAAAGTACCATCTTGATCCAATTTGCTAAAAAATAAGATACTATATTTTGAAATCAAAGCCTTCCTTCTGGTAGAAATTTTGTATACAAGATATATAAAAAAAAAAATAAACATCAATGTAAAACCACTAGATCCCTCACTCCGCTCAGAATCTAAAATATAATAATGATAACTGGAAAAAATTCAAATAACATTTGAAATTACAATAAATATAAATATGAAAATTGTAAAACGTTTAAATATCCAAAAACGTAAAAACCATATATTTTTAGATTCTGAGCGGAGCGTGGAAGTTAGTGGTTTTAAATGGTGTTAGTTATTTTTTTTTTTATATCCCCTATAGAAAATTTCTTCCGGAAGGAGTGCTTTGATTTCAACATATAGTACCTTATCTTTTAGAAAATTGGATCAACATGGTAATTTAGAGAGGTCATTTTTCGATTTTCTCAATAGTTATTTAATGCCACGGGAAAAACCACCGACAAATTACTAAAAACCGCCAAAAATGGGATTTTAATTTCTAACGATTTGTTTATCACCGTAGCAACGAATAAAAAATTATATTATTATAATATTAATTCAACTTAGAGGCTATAATAAATAATAAAAATTAAAAAAATCCAGACTGATTAACCGTCTCTGCTCAGAATCGTTTTTCTGATACAATGATATTATATCATTGAATTCAAGTTTAATACAATCCATTATACTTTGACTCACTTAGCAGTTGTTACCTACTGTACAGCAGAGCGACATCCACTTACACTCTTTTTTTTAAATTTAAGCCCCTATGATTTTTTTTCATGCACAGGGTGATTTTTCAAGCATGCTTATTGCTTACCTTATTTGTATACTTAAATAATGCATAAGTATACTCAAATTCTGATATTTTGGAATTTTTAAATTCAATTGAAGAATATTTGATTTTTTTTGTACCACCTAAGGATGGTCCTGTGACAATAAAAATGTCCATTTTTCAAATAAGTATCCCTATTTGAATTTTCGATTATTCAGTAGATATTATTTTGAGAATTTTTATGTACCATCTAAATCAAATTTAGAACGAGTAGTTTTTGAGTTATATAACATTGTATACTAAGGATAATAAGTCTATGGTAATGAGTTAAGTATGTAAGGGCCATGGGGGCTTCGATGATTTTAAAATGTAATTTTAATGTTAATTAGAAATAATTTGTAAAAATGATCCAAGCATAATAAATACTAAATCTAATATTACATAAAGTTTATATTTTTGTTATACCATTTTTAAGAATTATAGTAAACATTTTAATAACTCAGAAACTACACATTAGAATTTAGATTTAGATACACAAAAATGTGCAAGAAAATTGTCTGCTAAATAATTTGAAGTAAAAAAAAGTAGTTCTCTTTTGAAAAAATAGATGTTTGTATTGACAGAGGATACTTAAGTAGTTCAAAAAATATCAGGAATTTGAAAATATTGTTTTGAGGTAAACCTAAAAATTCTCAAAATCAGAATTCAAATAAATGTACTATTAAAGGAAAAAATAGGGGTGAACATGCTTAAAAAATCTCTCTGTATATAAGAATATTAGTGTGGCACTACCTGTGATTTATCTTAGAAATAATGAATATATCACGTACCCCCAATAAAAATTCTTGTCTACACCACTGCAAACTTCTACTATAGTAATATTAGTATATTTGATATTGAAGAATAAATTTATTTTATCTGAAATAAAATGTATTTCCATAAATAAAGTGAATACAACAATCAAATTAAATACAACAAGCATTTGTCAAGCTGTTCCTAAAATTTAATTGTCAGGAGGGGGAGGGGCAAGGATTTTTGAGGAAAAAATGTGATATCAACAATTGCAGGTCTGAATAAGGTTATGCTTTATAGCTTTTTTCTCAGTACAATTATTAAATCTTAGTATTAACTATTAAAAATTAGTTTTACTATGACTAATGTGTACTAAGTAAGACATTAGTAAATTATTAGTTAATTGGTATATTTAGTTATTTAGTCTTGATCTTTTTCCAATAATTTGAGCTTTATTGGTAACATGTTTATTATAAATTTCTCTGTACATAAATAAGTGTAAGGAGTGACCTTGCAAAAAAAAAAAACAATGAAAGAAGTGTTGTCAGTATTTAACAGTCCAGTTTTAGCATTAGTTGTTTAGCATTAAAGTACTTTACTTTTTCTATGTATTTTTATTCTAGAATATAAAACATTCTTTTTCATGTCAATGTTATATTTTAATTTTTAATGCTTTATATTTACTTATTTTAACCTACTTGAAGTTTAACTTGACTTGATTAATTAATAACTGTAAAATACATTACATCTGAAACTCTTGAATTTATTTAAGTATGTATGTATTATCCATTTAATTTAAATATATATATAAATAAATTAAAGTAACTATTTGTGGCAAACATACAAATGTATTAAACAAATTAAACAATTTAATTTTATATTCAAATGACACAAAGTATTTAAATATGTATTCTAAATCTTCTTAACAAGACTGGATAACATATTATGAGTCGATCTAATAACACTTTTTATTATTTAGAATTAGAACTTACTTTTTTTAACTAATAATGTAATGTAGGATTTTGCTAAGTGTTTAATTGTATAATTTGTTTCTACCTTTATTTTGAATTGAAAAATAAAAAATCTGAGTTAATTTCTTCACAATAAAACAATTTGCTTTACAT
Source organism: Sitobion miscanthi (assembly GCA_008086715.1). Lineage (NCBI taxonomy): Eukaryota > Metazoa > Arthropoda > Insecta > Hemiptera > Aphididae > Sitobion > Sitobion miscanthi. Next base: position 29,968,834 of record CM017803.1, read on the forward strand.
AACAGTATATTGTACAGGTCCAGACAAAGTAAGCGTCTAGTAGCAGTAAAATAGCACTGCGGCGTCTAGGGACTGTGGAGAAACCATATCTTAACAAAATTAATGATGAGTGATATTTTAGAAGGAGATTGTTTCCATACATTTCACTCAATGCTTTAGTATTCTTAACTAAAATAAAAACGTGATAAGTATTTTTATATATTATTGTATTATGTTATAATTTATCAAAATACTTCTAATCTATAAATCTATTATGATATTAACATTTTTATCATATTTTAAAATCAGTAAAGAAAACAAGTCACAATATTAATCAATGAAAAAATAACTATTAAGTAGTTAAGTAGTAAAATAATAATTCAGTTTGTTTCTACATAATATATTATATATATATACATACATGAATATTGAATAAGCATATTAGAATAGCAATCTATTACACTTGTAACATAATTATCATTTTAGAGACTAGAAAACATTTTTATATCACAATATAATAAAAACAATTTTAGTCTACATTTTTAAGTCTCAGTTAGTACTTAGTTTCTGACTAAAAATAATGCTATTCTCATATTTTTCACAAACAGAAATATTATTTTTCGCATAACTATTTATTATTATATATATATATATTAAATCACAAATTAACTGTTTTTAAGATTAATACATGTATAATTAATGAGTATTAGGAGATTTTTCTGTAAATGATGTTGCAGAAGATAATATTATACCAGATGTTTGGGGTTGCTGCTGTTGTTGTGAAGATGGTTTTTCTGACCAATTTGCATTAATCTCACGTTCTAATCGTTTATACTCCTTAAAATAAAAAAAAATAATAAAAATAAATTATTAATTTACAAAGATACAATATTTCTAGTTTCTACCAATAACTTTTTTGAAATATTATCTTAAAAACTATGACTGTATACTATATTATAGTTTAGTATAGTTATTATAGTTTATAGTATTTATAAGCTTTTAAATTTAGAAGAGATACTTGGTAGTGTCTGGAGATGGCAGGTATGTACGAGGAATAAATTGGTAAAGTCTGGTAAATTCTTATACATATAAATTAAAATATTTTGAACAAAAAAGTTAAGATACAAAAGAATATAATAGGCAGGTATAGAAGATAAGTAATAACATAGCTAAGCTCTCATAACCAGCCTATGCAAGAATTTCTTTAAATAAAAATTAGTAATTTTATCATAACACCACCACAACAAACATTTTATGATAAAATTATAGAAAAAATAAAATTTCAGTTAAGGAGTTCAATATTACAAATTATGTAATATTAAGATTTTAATTATTTTAATGTTTTTAATTTTTGATCTCCCGAAAAAAGTGTTCCGGACCACAGTTTAAGAACTGCTGATATATAGCTATACCATTACTAGCAAATTGAAATTTGCTTTAATGATGTTTTTTGTTTATTTGAAAATATTCCCAAATAAGTGCTATTAGTTTGTGAAAATCCGAAAATCTCTGAAGGCATTGATTATTTAAAAAAATTGTATCTTACAAATAATTTAATTATATGTTATAAGTAATTTTTCTTAAAACACAGAAAAAAATTATTGTTAATTTACAATAGACAAGAATACTATATTATACAAGATTTATAAAGAACAAGAAAAACTAGAAAATTAAAATTAGAAAACTTGCTAATTACTTATATAATTAAAAATCACATATCTTATACTACTACCTAACCTATGTATTATAATTTAGATTAGGAATACAGAACTTTAAAAAAAAAACATAGACAAGGACAAAGGCAAAGAAGAAAAATGCAAAATATTAAAACTGGCAGAGTTGGTTGAGAACCAAACAAGTAAATACAATTTTTGAAAATTAAATACTATATAATATTAACTTTCGGTTCAGTGCATATTTATCATATTATGAGTAAAAAAATGTCATTAAAATAAAAAAAAGCAATCGAATTCCGCTTCTTAGGTTGGGGATTGAACTGGTGTACTACGGATGAAGTCACTCATATTACCTAAAATAGTAAAATGGATGAACTTAATAGGTACCTCTTACCTATATTTAATGATTAATCAAAAATGAATTATAAGTACCTATAAGTTATAACTGCAACAGCTTGTACATTAATAGGTATATTTAAACTTTACTCTACTTTAATATTATATAGATAGATTTTTGGTAGTAAAAAGTATAAATCATGATGATATCATATGGAAAACAACTAAGTATTTCCATAATTGGATAATGTCGTAATGGCCAATAGGACAATGATTACAAATTATTAAGACATAACATGTTATTGTTCACTAATTAAACTTTATTATTCTGAAAAAATACCAATCTCATTTGAAATTAATTCAGTATTATGACTATTTATTTTTATTGACTACCCAATATGTACAATTTAATACACGCTCATTTATATAATAGATAATATTTATAAATTATTCTTTAAAAAGCTATGAAAATATAAGTTTCTAGAATTGTTCCAAATTATCACACACAGACTCCAGACGCTTTATGTAACAGAGTAGGTATATTTTTAAATAAAATACATGCCAAACATGTGTGAACCTTTCCGAGACATCAAAAGGAGTTATATAAATACAACTTAATCCAGCAATGCTTACCTTAATAGTTTCTTTATCGCGAGATGCTGCTATTGCTTTATTCAAGGAACTGTTACGCTGCAAGTTGTACCAGCCGATGTGCATCACTCCAAATCCCACTATAAACATGAGAACTTCCTTGTTGCGGAAAACAAACTGTTTCAAGTTGTCCACGGCCATTATAATTGTATTATGTGTATTATGAGCGGTTACCAAAAAGTAATGAAGTGACTAATAATTGCGACAATGCACGCAAACACATTTAATATAAATTATGAATTTCGAATCGTTGCACCGTTAGTAGCAGCTACATACATTCGACTTGTTACCTAATGAATCGTAATTTATATCGTAATCACGCAGTTAGGTACTGACTGCAGAAAACTAAAGTATTAAGTAGTTCATACGAATACGGAATACGAAATACGAATTATCGGCATTCGGTAGAACAATATTTGTTGAAATAAAAATCAGTAATCACTATCATTGATTTCAGGCTGATATCAAGTGATAATTTTTTCCGTCGTAATTTTAAAAATGGGCGTAAAGAATCGTAGCTTACTTTTTTATTGTTATCATAAAATTTCAAAAATGTTACCACATCGTAATTTACTACGTTTATTTAACATTTTACGTCTTTGCTCAATACTCTTGATTCGCGCTCTTAACTTATTAACAGTTAACACTAGAATAAAGAGAAACTATTAGTAGTACAGGCTACTAAATCTGGTTCAAATATTCAATAGTACCTAAATAATTAGGATTTGTATTTGTCTAATGCTTCAGTGTTCATACACCGATAAATTATACAGTACTGGAACTGGACTAATAAATGGTGAAGTATGGTGATTAGTGGGGCATGACTGGGTGCCTCGGGCCACGAATATCAAATAATAGTTGTCTTCGCTCGCCAATTAGTGGGCAGTAGCTACAATAAATTAGTCTTTTACTTGTCTATGGCCCATTTCCAGCATTTCTTTATTAGTGTACAAATTTGATTTTTTCCTTTATAAATTGTTTTAGTAGGGGCTCATTCAAATATACATTATTATTTATAGAAATACCATAAACTAATATTTGGCTACAGGTTATAGACAAACATTAAAATATGCTTATTGACATAATATGCCTATGGCTTCTCCCAAGCTGGCTTTATATAATTTACCATCTTGGTTTTAAGGGGTAATGCTTCTGTTTTTATTTAGGGAGTACAATAATGGCTGTACACAATTTAAAAATAAAATAAATCAATTTTGTCCCAAAATAAGAAAAAATACTCTGATGAGTAAAAGTGTAGAGAGAATAATTAACTTAAGTTTCCGAATGATTCTGGTTTTGACTTATGACTAGGGCTGGGATTTTAATGTCTTAAAAAACCTCAAAAAAGCATTGTAAAAATGCATTAAATTTACTAAAAAAAAGGTTTATATATAAAAATAGGTACCTATATTCAAGTGTATTTTTGATTTTTTAAAAAGTATTAGTAGAATAAGTATAAATTTAAAAAAAAGTTGTGCAGATAGTTAGATTGTCTATATCTCATCGGCTTTTACCGTGGACTCGTTATCTAGGTTTTGACATTTCAACTTTTGTCCGATAATATAATATGAATTACGAGTAATTAATTTATAATCTGTTATATTTATAAAAAATCATGATGTAAAAAATATAAAATAAAATTTTAAATTCATATTTTGTTTCAAAAACTCAAAATGTCTTACAAAACTTCTAAAATTCTTTAGAAGACCAAGAAAATATGAATTATGAAAACATATTATTGAGTAGTCATGATAAATTATAATAACATAACAAATATAAATAAACCATTAGAGGTATCTATAACATAATTTATCACTTTCATAAGTGTTATTTCAGAAGTTTGTGTTAAATGTTGTTTTTTATTTTACAAAAGTGTCAATAAATTTTAATAATAAATAATATGTAAGGTATAAAGTACATCTATATTTTATGGCTGATAGAATGCATACAACTTTGCATCTGGCTAATTACGCCTCTGGTCACATCCTTTAAATTTTTTCTCCATTTTTATGATTTATTATTTAAATAAATAAGTAAGACATAAAGAAATACAAAACAAACATTTTTAGAATTTAAGTTGTCAAACAATTGTTTTACTAAGTGTACCATAGATTATTGAGACTAAAGTACATTCCAAATCCAACATAATATTATAAATTATAATTTATGGGTACATACCTATTTATTTAATTTATTTTCCCAACGATACATTTTTGGCACATTAACTGGTTTGAGCAAAGTACAAATTATTTAATTTATAATGTTAGGTCTTGGGTACCTACGTCTACTGTGCCACTTTTTACTTAACTAAAAGCATTCTCATCCCAAAGAAAGTATCTTTTGTAAGTAAGGACCGTAAGTCCTTGTTTCTTCTGCCTTTTGGCAGAAAAATACTAAATAGGTATTGATTTAAGTATTTCATCTGACACATTAAAATATTATATGAACACTTGGTGATAAGTGTTTGAGTGTCATAAAAAAATTATTTTAGAAGTCTTGAAGATGTTGCATCTTACTTGTAGATTTACTGTTTGTTTATTCTATGCACAATAATTCAACATTACAAGTTCACATTTGTAATGTTGAAAAAATAATTACCAAATTTGCTGATAATGAAAAAGACTTGGAAAAAATGAAACTAAATCAACTGGTGATATCGGACAGTCAGGATTAATTTGGGAATTAAAAAAAAATGTATTTATGATTTATACCAGTGATGGGCAACTGACAGACTGCGGGCCTTTATATCTGGCTCTTAGTACATTTTCAAAGTAATTGATATTATTTTAACGATTATCTGTATTTAGAAATTATATATTGTTTGTAGAGAATTCCATATTTTTTATTTATTAAATTAATTGTTTCAAACAATTTTTGTTTTTACGATGATACCTATTTCCTATTAAACATTTAAAGAATCTGGAATATCATGGAATTATGAATATAATAATTGTAAATTGTAATGTAATAATATGTATAAATAACAAACACAATCAAGTAGTAACTTCCTTTTTCCACAAGTCGTCTTATTGACATTCCACTCAAATTGTCTCAAATACACCATATTCGTTATTACAAAATATGTACGACAATAAAATGGTATATTTTTAATTTCGTCAATCGGTATTATATTTAATTTTAATTTCGGAAACAAGATTTGAGATTTCCATTTGCCAAGTTATTAGTTATTACCATGAAGACTAGAATCTTCTATCATATATTCATATTTCATATACAGAATATACAGTGGATGGAGGTATGGCGCCATAGCCCATAGAAAAGTAAGTATAGTAAGTATAAAGTAGCCAATCTTGCCTATGTGAGCAATTTAAAGCACATATTAGAAACGAGTAGCTGGTTGAGATGCGTTATTACTTATTTGCACAGTCGGCAGTATACTCGTTGCATATTTATCACTTGTATCACTGGTTATCACTGATGAGTTCTCACGGAGAATGCAGTTATTGGTATAAATACTCGACGAGTATACATGTGTATGCGCGATCCAGATAGTACATCCACTCGTCGCTTATATTATGTGCTTCAAATATTGGGACATGGCTCCATCCATAATATTATAATGTGATCTAAGAGAATAGTCTAGAATAATAGTCTTCATGCTTATTAGTTACCACGATTAAAGATAGTATCTATAACCCAGGTTATTACTTATCATGTCGTATTTATTATATGACCTCGGTTGGTGATTGTCCTCATTGACTTTGATAAGATGATAAACTATCTTAAACAGCTATGGAGGTGTGGTTATCTCTCATAGGTCCGGCGCTAATTACAATCATAACGTTTTCAAGTTTCGTATTTCGATTATAACTTCATATTATTTTGATCATCATGAAACTCACGTGTATTTCTTGAGCGTCTTTTTCTTGCATTTCAGCCGATAGTCAATGCGGCGTATTCGTTAGTAAAAAATTTTTTTGCATTATAATTATTGTCCGTGAAGTAAATGTTTACGAGGCACTATTACCTTTGTATGGTTTCAATTATTTCGTGTTTGACAAATTGTTTGTGATGGACCAAGAAAAGCCCGACGTACTGGCCGTGGACGAGCTGAGGTAAAATATTATTTTTACTATTTTTAAAATATAACCTGTGTTTCATTCATAATATCCATTCCTTTGTGATAAGTTTTCTTATAAATGCCCCTTTATTCTTATTTTCTCATACATAAATTATAGGTTGGTCCCTAGGTACTTACAAAATATAAGCACCTATGTAGGTATATATTTTTCCAAATGGTTGGTATGTTTAGCTGTTGTACAAAATAAGATAATACAAGGTTAAGTATGAACCATTATTAATATCCATGTTTGTTTCAAACAGAGCGCAGAGAATCAAATTTGGTTTGTCTATTGGTAATATACTCCAAATGTTTCATCAATTAGGTATCAATCTTTTAAATTACATCAGAAATAGTAGAAAATTGATTTTCTTTAAAACCATTAAACATTTTTTAAATTGGTTGCGTCAATATGAACTCTACATACTTTTGACAAAAATGCCACAAGGACACGGGTGTTGCAAAACCACACGAGTTTTTTTTAATGCGCCTGAAGTCATCTGTAGCGCAGTGTTTTACATGTTGGAGTTATTTCCAACCTTACTATTAGGGATGAAAAATAATTAATATTTTAAGTGATAACACTGATATAAGTATAATATCATTATTCGTTAATGTACATTTTCTTTCTATATCTTAAATATCTAAGTATATCTATGTATATCCCTTTATTTATAAAATATTTTTATCTTATATTAATTATTTCAATTAATTCAATTTAACTGATACATTGGGCGCATCGGCGCCAGTATAAAATTAAGGCAGGCCAATATGATACGGCGAAAAATAGGGCCGCCAATGTATACCTTGCGATACCCCAAATGGCGCCCCTGATCCTCCTCACTATTCTTCCAGTCTATAGTTCACCTCCTCCAGACTCTCCAACCAACACTATATCATCCGCAAACAACATGCCACTTGATGCACACCAACTCCAACCCTTAAAATCCTCAATTTCAACCTCAAGGCTTTTAACCCTTGTGTTCGCTCCTTCATTTGCAAATCAAAAATTGTTACATATTTTTTAAATTAGTAATCTGATAATGTTAGTTAATTAATTATTTTATTAATATATTTTTAGAATAATACTAGATTATTACTCTCAACATCCACCACCTTGGATTAACGATTCACCATCTATAGCTAAAAAAAAGAAAATGGCCGATACAGATTTAAAAATTGTTGAAGATGTTTTACGTTCATTAACTTTGGCAGCTGAACATTTTCGAAATCTTTGGGATTGGTCAGAATTTACCAATTGCTACTTAAATCACAGTGACAAATATGTTGTTTGGTAAATACTTGTTCTTATAATCAAAACAAAAAGTGTTTATTTTATTTTATTATTTTTAAGGTTGGCTTGTCAATGTATGTCAATAATATTGCAATTGACTGAATCTGAAAAAAATAATCTGATTTCACTTCATATGGATGAACAAACCAATGAAGAAAATATGCTAAAATACAACTTAAAGTTCAATTCTAGTAATAAAGACTATTTAAAATCATATATACCAGACCCAAACCAGTACACAACTGTTGAAGAAGTATCTCTGTCTATAGTTGGGCCTCCAAAACAGGTAAAACATTGTAAATCTAAATTATTTAACATAATTAAATATGATGACTAATATGTTAAAATTTGAATTGTATAGCAAGGTGATCTTATACTTGTCAATTCTACAAAACAAAATTTAAGAAACCTATCATTAGCTGTATCAGCAGGAAAAGTAGCTTGTTTAGTTGGACCTGTTGGGAGTGGCAAAAGTGCTTTAGTACATTATTTAGCAAATATTACTGGTTTGTACAATTCAATAAATTATTTATTAACTTTTATACTAATGTTTTTGTATTTTATATTAAGAGGACATAACACCCACATTTGTTGTTTTTGTTTGACAAGTGTGTTATATGGCAAATTTATGTTCAGAAGTTTATATTTAGCTTCATTAGTGTGATTAGAGTGAATCAACCATTATAAAACTTGTTAAGAACGTTATCTGTGTTTGTATGTCGGTATTTCATGATAGTTTAGTTGTTAAGTGAGTTATGAAAATTGAAAATTGCACTATTTTATATACTAAACTCACTAAAAAATTTAATCATAGTAAAAATTGACATACGATCATATATAATGATTTTACCATTAAGTTTCCAGGTCAGTGACACTGTTGAGTGCCTGTTTACAAATGTTAAGCTCCTGTCACTAACCATTACTTTACAATTTACTCATACTTATTGTACTATATAGATTTTAAATAATTTTAACAAAATAATAAATGAATAAAAATCATTAAATTTCATAATAGATTAATTCAACCTAGTTTTTGAACTAACGGTGCTAAATTTTAACTTTTAAGCGTAAATTTGCTATGTTACGCATTCGAAACTAACTAATGTGGATGTAGTATTGTCTTAAACATTAATTATTTCTTATTATAAACTTTTAAAAATATAAAAATGAAATATTTTATATTTTATAAACAACAGAATTTGCTAAAATAAAACAAAATATTTTATTATTAGTTTATCTGACTAGGGATTTTACTAGCAGACTATTTTACTAAAAATAATTTAAGTCATTCTATTGGGTGATCATGAAGCAGTTAATTAAGACTTACTTAATTTGACAATATTTAAATGTATGAAATTATAATATTAATATTACTATTAGGTATATGTTAAATAATTGAGAATTTAGTTAAGTATTAAATTATACTCCTAAAAATACTCTGTGACTGTTTATACTATGGTTTCTTTTTTGTATTTGGCTGATCCTGTATATCATACAAATAAAATAAAAATGTTATTGTATTGCTATTAGTAAAGTTTTTCTTTAATATTTAAATAGGACATACTGATGAAAAATTACTTACTGTTCAACTGGGTGATGAAACTGATTCTAAGATGATGTTAGGATCATATCATTGCACAGACATACCTGGAGAATTTGTTTGGCAGCCAGGAGCTCTAACAAAGGTTAGTTACTATGAATTTTGTTACCTATATTATCATTATTATTAGCTTGAATTAACATAAAAAATATTTATCTTTTAAGCAATGCATTCTTATTGTGTAAGGGTTATATATCAGTATGACATAATTAGATAATTACTCAAATAAAACTTTAATTTTATATAAACCATTAAAAAAAAAATCTTTTACTCTTTTTTAATATTTAGGCTGTAACTGAAGGAAAATGGCTATTGCTTGAAGATATTGATTCAGCTTCTAGTGATTTGGCAGCCGTTCTCGTCTCTCTTGTAGAAAGTCGATCGCTAACTGTTCCTGGATTTAGAGATCGACTTATTCCAGCTACTGGATTTCAACTGTTTTTCACTCAAAGAGTTATAACTACTACTAGTGGTTACTATCATAAACAAAACATTGCAACGGATTTATTAGGAAAACACTATATCCAAATAAATGTTGAACCACTTAGCAAAAACGAACTAATTGAAGTTATTGAAATTAAAGTAAATTCCAATTTTTATCATTAATTATAATATATTATATAAATTATAAATTAATATGATTATATTTTGTTAAAAAATGTTTTTCAGTTTCCTATATTAAAGACAATTGCCCCAAAAATCATTGATGTTTTCTTATTATTTTCGGCTGGGTTTCATAATAGTGATGCTATGTTGAGTTTAAAGAGAAATGGAAGATTAACTTCTACGAGAGATTTGATGAAATGGTGTGCAAGAATTGTTAAAGAATATGATGTGACATCAAGCGAATCAGCTTTAAAAGTAATCCAAGATGCAATTGACATATTTTGCTGTAGTGCTGCAAATCCAAGTACATATATTAAAAATTTAAAATATAATTTAATTAATTAGTATCATTAAAGGACTTGTTGAATAGTCTCGTGAGGTCTTAAAGCTGACGAGTGAAGTACAAAAGTAGTTTGATTGTACAATGATTTTAATAACTTACTATAGTATTTCAGAATTTTTTTTTATCATCCGAAGTATATGTATGTGCTTAAGATGATGGTGTGATTTAAAATATAATATATATCTTGTAATTGTATATATATTAAAAATAATAATTGAGTAAAATGATTGAGTTGGCGGCTCACATCATATTGCCAAAGAAACCAAATTTTACATAATTTAGATAAACCAATTTTTGTATCTTTTTTTATGCAATCTTAAAACATTAATTTGTAAAAGTTCATGGTATTTTGTTTTTTTCATTTGTTTATAACAAATTAGTGAGTATTAATATCAAAAAATAAAATTTTATAACACAGTTTATCTATTCTCTTCTATTTAGTGTTAACATTTGGTAAATATTTTATTTGTTAGTTTACCTGTACGTTACCATTTTTCTATATAATATTATTATTACTCAAGAACATTGTTGTTACTGTCAAGGGAACACTTAAAATTATTAAATTCTTTGAATTATAATATATGTAAATTTATTTAAGATTTAAAATTTTAATTCTTATCAAAATGTAATTTAATTTGGCTATACCAAACCCTTTAAATATTGAATCTTCTTAATTAAAACCTTCTTATCTATTAAAATAATCATTAATCCTATAATCCGGCACACGAGAGAACTTAAGTGGGTGGCAACCACAATGCGTTGACACGTTACCACCAATTGCCCAAAGTGGGGAAAACGGTTTACTTATCTCGTAGATTGTAGTATAGAACACACATTAAATGTCTTATACTTAAAAAAATTAATACCATTTTAATGATAATATATTAAAAACAACTATCAATTCTTAATTTATTTATTTATTAAAGGCTCTGTTAAACAGAATTCGTTAAAGCGGTAAATGGATCGTCTGCGTGGTGCTTTCACATGCGCGAATAACACAGCGTTGAAACAAATTACAAAATAACGCTTTTTGTTTGACGGAGCCTTTAATGTGTTGCGTATTATTGTATTTAAATTATTTTTTTATTTATTTTCAGAGACAAGACTTGAACTTGCTTGTCATGTTGCTTCTTTAGTTGGTGTTGTGAAAACTAAAGCAGAATTTTTTTTAAATGAGTATAAACCAACTGTTGTACTTGATGAGAAACACTGCATTGCAGGTCGAGTTACATTACCTCGCACTGGTTCTTTTTTAACAGACAATGATATGTAAGAATTCAATGTTTTCATTATATAATAAAAGAAGTATTGCTGTGTATAAGTAAATAAATTACAGGGGTTTGATTTTATAACGGCTGCAAAAAGGGCGTTAAGAATATGTTGTTGTACCCAAAATTAATTTTTTAATTTTTTAATAATAATTATAGGGATTAACTTATTTACACATACTTGTTATATATTTATAATTATAAATTACTAAATGTTACCCAAAAATAATTATCATTATTTCGTTTAAACTATATACATTTACAATTCCATATTATTAACCTAATAAAAAGTGCAAAAAAAAATTAAATACAAATTAAAAAAAAGTATCATTAAATTGAATAGTGTACACTTTAAACTACACGAAAAACCGTTAAGACAGCCCCAACAATACTAAAAAACATTACAAATATTTATGATTTTAAACTACATATTTTCATAATACTATTTTAAAGACACATACAATTAATAAATTACACTTATAATATTTGAAAAATACATGTGATAATTATTTAATAAAAACGTCGTTTTTTAAACAACTTGAAACTATGTAAGATAGTATTTAATTTTTCTGTACTCAGAAGGGCAAAATAAATACTTTTTTTTAAGTATACAGGGTGATTCTTTTATCATTGAACACTCATTATTTCAAGAAATGTAAATGTTTTTGAAAATGTTATGTAAGATAACATCTCTCTAGCTTTTGTACATTTTGTATGATTTGTCCAACCAATTTAATTTTGTTATTTTATTTTGTAATATATTAGACATAAGTATAGTATATTTTTTTTTTAGATCAAATTCTTCAAAGTTTGCTTTAACACGCTCATCTTCTTGTCTTTTGGAACGTATCGCTTGTTCAATTGCTACTAAAGAATCTGTATTGCTTGTCGGTGAAACTGGTACAGGAAAGACATCAACACTTCAACTATTAGCAAAACACACAGGAAATAAATTAACTGTTTTAAATATGAACCAACAAAGTGATAGTGTTGATCTCATTGGAGGATATAAACCAGTTGAATTAAAGATTATTATCAAACCAATCAGAGAAGAGTTTGAAAATATTTTTCGAGCAGAGTTTAATATTGAACAAAATAAAAAATTTTTGGGCCATATATCAGTAAATTAATCATCATAAACATATTATATTGTTAAATTAATAATTTAAAATTTTTTCTAGACTTGTTTTAATAACCGTGAGTGGACTAATTTGATAAAATTAATGAAACATGTAATACAAAAAGCCATAAACAAAAACACAAAGAATAATAATCCTGTTAAACCTTGGTTGGAGTTAGATGAAAAATTGAAACGTTTTGAAGTTCAATTAAAACATTGTCAGACTGCAATGGCTTTTGCGTTTGTAGAAGGAAGTCTTATACGAGCTGTTAAAGAAGGTGAGGCAATAAAAATTACATTTATATTTATAGCATATATTTATTGTATACATTTTTAGGATACTGGGTTTTGTTGGATGAAATAAACCTTGCTTCAGCTGAAACATTACAATGCTTATCCAGTTTACTTGAATCTGATGGAACTGTAACTATATATGAAAAAACTGATTCTAAACCTATATCTAGACATCCAAATTTTAGATTAATGGCTGCTATGAATCCGGCTACAGATGTGGGAAAAAAAGACTTGCCTCCTGGCATAAGAAACAGGTATTGTCTATTAAATTACTAACTTGTAATTTAATATTTTATTTCTGATAATTTATTTTTTTTTTAGATTTACAGAATTTTTTGTTGAAGAGTTAACAGATCGATCTGATTTAATTACTCTAACAGCTTGCTATTTATCAGACTACTCTGCTCAAAAATTAAATGCTATATCTAAATTTTATTTAATTGCCAGACGTGAAGCCGAAAACTTTTTAGTTGATGGCACAGGGCACAAACCTCATTACAGTTTGAGAACTTATTGTCGTGCATTGTCTATAGCATCCTCAAATCCATGTCAATCTGCTCAGAGATCGTTGTATGAATCTTTCTGTCTAAGTTTCCTCACTCAGTTGGACAGTTCCTCTCATAAACACGTTGAGTCATTAATAGCTATTACTATGTTTGGTGAAAAATTGATTCAAGGAGTTATTAATCAGCCTATTTCAAAACCTTTAATCAATGCAGAACATTATATTCATTTTGAAGGTTATTGGATTCAAAAAGGAATATTGGAACCTTCAACTTCTGAAAAAGTATGGATATAGAATTTAAAATTAAATATATTTGACTAAAATTGAAATATTTTGCAGTATATTTTAACAAATAGTGTTAAAAAGAATTTACGTGATCTTGTTCGAGCTGTTTCATTGAGTTGCTTCCCAGTCTTAATTCAAGGCGATACTTGTGTTGGAAAAACAAGTTTAATCACTTATTTAGCAGCAGCATCTGGTAATGTTTTAGTACGTATTAATAACCATGAACACACGGATTTACAAGAGTATATTGGTTCATATTCTGCTCAATCTATTACTGGTCAATTAGTTTTTAAAGAAGGTTAGTCATGAATATTAGTACATTGGTTTTGTAAGAGTTATTCTGTTAAATTAATTTTCAATTACTTTTTTAAGATGTACTGTAGTATTGCTTAAATAAGTAGTTATCCATCAGTTCCACACCAGGGTTTTGGATGGCAACTGATGTCATTACTCTACCATTATTCTGTCCATTTATACTTCTATTCTTCTATTTATTATTAATTAATATTACCTCTATTCAATTTTAAACTATGTTAATTTTTATAGGTGTTTTGGTTGAAGCAATGAGAAAAGGTCATTGGATTGTATTAGATGAGTTAAATTTAGCACCAACTGACGTGTTAGAAGCTTTGAATCGTGTGTTAGATGATAATCGTGAATTATTTATACCAGAAACACAAACTACTATCAAAGCTCATCCTGGGTTTAGAATATTTGCTACTCAAAATCCTCCGGGTTTATATGGTGGTCGTAAAGTAAGTTCATGATTATTTATTTAACTTCAAGCCTTGTAGTTTTTATTAATATTAAGGCTTGTTAAATAAATATTAGGAAAATAAATAGAACATAAGTAGTAAATTACAGTCAAAACTAATACAAATATATTTAAAGATTGAGAACTGGTTTAAAATTATCATTCAGAATTATATTTCTGATTATATACTAAAATAAGATTGCAATTCTCTTCACAGTTTTTTAGTTTATAAAAATGCATCAACAAAATAAATATTAGAATACTAATTTTATTTATGTTCAGATAAATGTCTATTGTTTATTACATTAAGAATATGGTAATTTCATTCTTGATAAATGTTAAGAATTTTAAAGCATTTTGCATATTATGATATGATATTATAGTAATATATAGTTCAATAATATTTTTGACATAATGATTATTATGATTAATTGTATTTTTATGGAAAACAATTTATTTTAGACTCGTATTTTTATGTCTAGATATTATCAAGAGCATTTAAAAACCGTTTTATTGAAATGCATTTTGATGAGATTCCAGCCGATGAGTTGGAAACAATATTGTTTCAACGCTGTGAAATTCCTTTATCATATTCTAAAAAGGTAATATCAGTTATGAAAGATCTACAATCTACACGAAAAGGAAGTGCTGCATTTGCTGGAAAACATGGTTTTATAACACTAAGAGATTTATTCAGATGGGGTGAACGATATCGTTTGGCAAAAGAATCAGAAAATTATGATTGGAATCAACACTTAGTAGATGAAGGTGAGAAATTATTTATTTATTTTTAGTAACAATAAAATTCATTTTTTTCCTACTTTTTATTTCATTTATATATATTTTTTTAGGTTTTTTGGTATTAGCTTCTAAAGTTCGTAAACCAGAAGAGGAAAAAACTATATTACACGTATTAGAAAAACATTTCAAATGTTCACTCTCTTTAGATAGATTATTTACACGTGAGATACTTTCATTAATTATTATATTTTTATATTTTTGTATTCAAAATAAAATAAAATTGTTATAGTAAACAATGAAACATCACCGGTAACTCGCCATATACTTAAAAAAATAGAAATACTGCCTACTGGATTTAAACATGTTTATATGTCCAAAAACATTAGACGAATGGTGGTACTTGCTTGTAAGTATAATATTATGGTTTACAAAAAACATATTTATGGTACTTATGTATGGATACATACATATAATAATACTTATTATTTGTTTTTATATTAGGTAAAGCAATTGAGTTCAACGAACCCATATTATTAGTTGGTGAAACTGGCTGTGGTAAAACAACTGTGTGTCAAATGATTGCTGCAATCAATGAAAAACAATTACTAACTGTTAATTGCCATCAGCATACTGAAAGTTCAGACTTTCTTGGCGGACTAAGACCTGTTCGAAATAGAGAGCAAGATAATGATCAGAGACTATTTGAATGGGTTGATGGACCATTAATAGAATCAATAACTCGTGGACATATGTTTTTAGCTGATGAAATTTCTTTGGCTGATGATAGTGTTTTAGAACGTTTTAATTCATTGTTAGGTTAGTTTTTAATAAATTTGAAAACAGTACCTAATTAATAAATAATAGCATTAAACAAATAACTATACATTGTTCAATTTCCAGAACCGGAAAGGAAACTATTACTTACTGAAAAAATTGGTGATGATAATGGTGAATCAGAACTTGTTGCACACTCAGAGTTTTGTTTTGTTGGTACAATGAACCCCGGAGGTGATTATGGCAAGAAAGAAGTATGTTAAAGAAAAAAATACTATTGAACATTAATAAATATTTAAATGCAATTTTTTTTTTATATATTTTGATAATTAATGGTTTTAGTTATCGCCAGCACTTAGAAATCGCTTAACAGAAATTTGGTGTGAGAGTTGCTCTGATAATGATGATCTTGTTCAAATTATTAACCACAACTTTTCGACATCTGATGATAACAGTTTATTTTTGAGTAAATCGATGGTTGATTTTGTTAACTGGTTAAAATCTGTTGAACAATTAAAAAGGTAACCAATTTTTTATAATTTAAGTATATGTAATTATTTGTTTTAAATATTTTATTTGGTATACAAATCATTATTAGTTTCAACTATATCATTAAAAATAGATCTGTTACACTTACGTTTACTGTCTTGTCTATCTCACGCATAACAGGGTGTATCGGTGGATTATTTAAGGTTTCTTGCAGAATTTTGAGCTGCTATGTGGATTTTTAATCAAAAAGAATTATTCACATTTAATTTTCAATTGCCATTCGTAATCTCGTTTTTTGCGTCAAATGGATCCTTTTGAAAAATTACGATTAGTAATTCGAAATTAGATAAAAAAACCTTAGTCTGTTACAAATTAACTTTTTAGAGTAGACATATTTTATAAGACAAGCAATGTTCTTAGTGTTATATGCCTTGAAATCCTTTGAAAACCACTGAATGGTATTAAATAATTTTAAAAATTTTAAATTATATTTTATTCTGATTAAAAATACATGAAAAATGTATGTTATTAAATGAAAATCACTTAGCTAATGTTGGAAAGCATTGCATTAGAATCTCAGCTCAAAATAATTAGTAATTTTATTTTATAAAATATAAATAGTTTTATTTCTAAAAAATGTTGACTATAAGTAATAATAAATTATTTAAAATAATTCAAAGTTTTCATGAACAGTGTATTAGTGCACTATAATATTGTGATGTATTTACAGTCATTTATGGCTTTTATCTACTTTTTGAATACTTATGAAGTTATAAAAGTGTCCTTGGCATAACGTTTTAAATTGTAAACTGACTTACTGAGTTAAAAAAAAAATAATTTTGTTTCTGTATAAACAAAAATTGTATATGCAGAATAATGCTCTTGACAATTTTTTTTTATTACTTATTTTATAGTTTTAATTGAAATTTTGTATACTGTAATATTTATTAATTACATATTATGTACTACTTTTGTAGTTACTTAAAGTTGAACATAACCATCAGAGACTATTTAATTTGGGTTAAATTTATTGAATCAATGATGAGCCAAATACCAAGCAATGATATCAGTTATAATAGTATGCGGGCATTTTTTACGTTTTATAAGGAAGGAGCAATTATGACATTTCTAGACAAGAAAAATACGATAAACCATCTGTAAGTGTTAATTTTTAATTGATCTTGTAGAATATTAATTTTAATATTTTTCTAGTTATGATCAAGCCATTGCATATGCTTTGAAAGATAGTCTAGTTAAACATTATCCTAAATCTATAAAAACCGAAGATAACCAAATTTTTGAAAAATTAGTTGATTTCTTTCCATTAAAATGTCTGCCAGAATGGTTTGGATATGATGGATATTACATACCTAGAGGTATTATTTATATTTATATTTATATATTATATATATTATAAATGTTATGTACTTTAAATCTCAAATACTGTAATTGTAATTATATAATTATAATTCATCCATATATAATTGTTAATAGGTAACATGCCACTAGAACCAGTTGGTGCCTTTTCATTTGACGCACCTACTACTAAGTCAAATGTCATAAAATTATTACGATGCATGCAAATAGAGAATCGAGCAATTTTGCTAGAAGGTAGTCCAGGGGTCGGCAAAACAAGTTTAATTCAAGCAGTATCCAAAGCATCCGGTCATAAATTGACTCGTATTAATCTCTCAGAACAAACAGACGTATCAGATTTATTTGGGGCAGATTTACCTACTGATGGTGGTGATGGTGGTAGTTTTGAATGGAGAGATGGTCCATTTTTAAGAGCATTAAAAGAAGGAAATTGGATTTTATTAGATGAAGTACGATATACTATTTTAATTTATACTTTGAAACTTGTACATTTGTTTGTAAACTATTACTAACACACTGTTACTAAAATATTCTTTGAAGCAGGGCTCAGTAATATTTTTTATACTTAAGTCTAAAATAATATTTTAACCGTTTTTTTTTTTTTTTTTCATTAAGGACCACAAGAGATTAACATTTTTGTTTCTTAATTATTTAAGTGTTTACTTAACCGAAATATAGTATACTAAAACCTTTAAAAATTAATTATAATTTATAAACTAACTTTATAATAATCATTGTTGAATTTTAATGAAACTATTGTGTATCTAAGAATATATTTGAGAAGTACTGGTTTCACATAATCAAAGATAATGAGCTCAATAATCCAACATATTTACTCTATTCCTAATGAGAATAATCACGCATACTTCCCTCCCCCTTTTGCTAGCCGACATATCCCAATGACCATGTATAAACTTTAACAACTATCAAAATTGGCGGAAGACTGCTCATCACCACGGGTCATTAGTGGAAGATGCGTAGCTACATGATACGAAAATTGGTTGGCCGAACTGATTATTCTCTTTTGAATAGAGTATAGATTATTTTTGTATAATATGGTCCCTGGATCACACAAAATTGGTCTGTGGGCTGCAAGTTGCCAATCCCCACCTAAGTATTAACAACTGTTTCATAATAACTGTTTTGTTATATGAATGAAAAGACAAATTAGTGGTTGTGTTACAATAGTGTTTTATGACTTAAGTAAATAATAAAAATAATAATTGTTAATCATGTTTATTTTAATAGTTAAATTTAGCATCACAATCAGTACTTGAAGGTTTAAATGCAGTTCTTGATCATAGAGGTGAATTATATATCCCCGAACTTGGCAGGACTTTTATTATAGAATCTGAGAAAACTAAATTATTTGCGTGTCAAAATCCAATGAGTGAAGGAGGAGCACGAAAAGGATTACCAAAATCATTTTTAAATCGTTTTCTTCAAGTAACTAAATAAAGGCTAATGTTGAATATTATAAATTAAATTGCATAAATAATTCTAATTTTATTAATTAATTTACACCATTGTTATATTTTAGGTTCATTTATATGCATTAGATTATAAAAATATTGTGAGCATAATGAATACAATTTATGAACCAAAAATTACAAAGATTCGTCCATTAAATTTAAAAAAAGTAGTCAAATTTACATTGTCTTTCTGCAATAAATATAACGTGGACATCAATCTAAGAGATATATTACGCTGGGTTGATGTAACTTTGACACTGAAATGTAATATCTTAGACCATTTACCATTAATATTTACTGATCGTACAGCAAACTTAAAAAGTTTGGAAAATGAAGTAACTATTATCAAACTTAGTATAAATTTATTATTTGTATATATTTAGGTCAGAGATAAATGCACTTCAAATACATACAATTGAGGAACATTTTTTATCTTATTACAATAAAATATTAATCCTTTTCAAAACTAAAATTATATGACAGTTTCATAATATGAATTAATTTTAACTATGGATTTCATGAAGCACATGCCACTTACTAGATTTTGTAATTTTTAACCTGTCCCGTAACTCATGTCTACCAACAAATTATGATTGTATAAAAATAGAAGTTTACTACCTAATGATGGTAGATCCCCCTCCCACATTACATTATTAATAGATAAGGATGGTTCTGTGATGGGGTTGTATTTGTGGTATTGTTATATGCTTTTTTTGGACAGAGTTTAGCAATGTATTTGAAAAACTAAAAAATAACTCAAAATTCTCTGACCTAGTCATAGCTTTATATTTGTAATTGTTTATATAACACATTTGTATGTAGGTACTCAAGGAAATGAGAAAAATGGTTGCCACTACTGGGCGAAGATATGATTACTTAAGAATATTTCCTTCTGGTATTATGTTTAATAGATTTGTAGTACCACGTAAACGTGCAATTGGCATGCCAATCGATCAAAGTAATAATAAATTGATTTTGGGGTCACATGTCCATACATTGAATTCTTTAGCTGTTTGTATGAAAATGAATTGGATGCCAATTTTGGTAATATATATACGTTTGTTAAGTAAACTAAATTACTTTCTAATTAAGAATTATCTATAGGTATTCTAAATCCTTTTTTTATCATTTTAAATTAAGTAAAAATAAAAGTTAATGAAGTAATTTAAGAATTTGTAATAAAACTTTCTTTAATACCAATAATTATTGTTACTTTATTTATGAAATTGCATAGGGAAAAAAACAATATTTAATGGTTGCATCAATTTGAAATTGTCAAATCTACCAAATAATCTATTATTTTACAGTTAAGAAATCTTTATAATGGTTAATATTATTTTTTTGGTTTATTTTAGGTGGGTAGCGGTAGTGGAAAAACGTCAGTGATAAAAACACTTGCTCAATTATATGGATGTGAATTGCGCGTATTATCTGTAAATGCTGCTATGGATACAATGGAAATATTAGGTGGATTTGAGCAAGTATGTAAATTAATGAATTAAAATAAATTATATTTTAGATTTTGAGCGGAGTCTTGCAATGGTGTTTATTTATTTATTTTTGTCCTGTATACAACATTTTTACCAGAAGGAGTGATTAGATTTCAACATGTAGTATCTTATTTTTTAGCAAATTGGATCAAGATTATACTTGATGCTACTCATTTTTCAATTTTCTCATTATTTATTTAATATTGCGAAAAAACCACAGACAAATTACAAAAAAACCGCTGAAAATGGGATTTTAATTTCTAACGCTTTGTTTATCACCATAGAAACGAATAAAAAATAATTATAATATAATATTAATTCAATTTACAGGATTAAATAAATGATAATCACTCAGAATCGTTTTTCTTATACAATGATATTATATTATAGAATTCAAGTTTAATACAATCCATTATACATTGACCCACTTGTAACTACTTTTAACTGTACAGCAGAATGATATCCACTTAGCCCTTTTTTTAAATATATGTTTCTTCATTTTTAGGCAGACTTTAATAGACACCTTGAAGAATTTGCTAGAAGAATAGAAAATAAAATGTTTATTGAAGTTGGTGAACAACTTTTAAGAAGTCAAAATGATTACATTTCCATGTTAACTTTGTGGAATGAATATAAGACTATGACCGGTAAAATATATATAAATGAATATCTTTGTTTTATACTTTTAAGTTATAGTTTTAATTAACTTACATTTATTTTATTATGTTTTTAGATGTTTCCAATAATACAGTAACCACTATGGCCTCTGAAACGACATTATTTAAAAAACGTATTGATAAGTTAATTCAAATTGCAAATGTATTAGTAAATAATAAATTACTTTGTTTACTTAAAGCTCTTAGAGAACGTGTTTGTTCTACTGGAAATTTAAATTCTGGTGGAAAGTTTGAGTGGATTGATAGTATTTTAGTTAAGGTCAGTTTATATATATTCAACTAATAAATATGTCAATTCATTTTTTTTTAAATTTTTTATTTCAGTGCTTAAATGATGGCAGTTGGTTGTTAATTGATAATGTAAATTTATGCAGTCCAGCTGTATTAGACCGTTTAAATGGACTGTTAGAACCAAATGGGATTTTAGAATTAGGTGAAAAGGGAATCGGATCTGATGGACAAATTACAACTATAACACCACATGAAAATTTTAGACTTTTCTTAGCTATGGATCCAAAACATGGAAGTATTTCTAGGTAAACATTACAACAATATACTTGGAGTATAAATTCTAAATGCATTGCTTTTCAGGGCTATGAAAAATCGTGGAGTTGAAATTTATATGGGTCCATTAGATGAAATAAATAATAATGATATTTATTCAATGATAGAGCAGCAAGGTATTTGTGACAAGTCAATCAGTCACACGTTGCTAAAAATTCATAAAATGATGAAAACCTTAATTTCTGGAACCAATATTAGTATTAATCATCTTCTTCGTACTGCATATTTAGTATCTCAAAACATTAAACGAGATCAATCAATTACACAAATTATACGAGAAATTTGTATTGACACGTATGTCCGTTGTTTAAATGAAAATTCAAAACAAAATGCTATTTTAGAAATTGATAGACTTTTAGAAGAACATACTACTACTTCAAATGAATTTTTGTTTTCAAATCTCCAAACAATAGATATTTTACAATCTTCGAGTTTAAGTTACATCAAACAACAGTGTAGTATTTTAAAATATGAACATTTTAATAATACCCATATAGAAGATTTATTATTGTGTTATTTTGGGCGCTCATCAAGCTCAGATATTTCAATTAGAAGTAAATTGGTATTAACACAAATAAACATTGAAAATGAAGCCATTAAGAGTTTTGTAAAAAAACCTCCAGTTATGGGATTCGATGAATTACCATTTTGGAAAAAATCTGTTCATCATATACCTTTCGAGGACTTACCATATGACTTTCGATATTTGCCAAGTATTTATTTTAATAAAGGTCGACCTCTTTATGAACCTACAGAATTTTATGAAAACAAAATGCATTTGATGTTAGATCATGCATTATATCTAGCTTTAGATGAACATTTGGAACCTTCAAAGTTGCATAAAAAAAGTAAGTTACACAAAATATTAAATTAAATATTTTAACTGTATTGTTTTGTTTTATTTTTAGGACTAATGATAGCAGATGGTGGTATAATGCATGATTACGCTGTCCTATCCATCGCTTTTGATAAATATATTGAGTTTTACTTGGGTAATAGTACATTTTCAATTCTTGATAAAGATTGTGTACTATTTAAAGAAATGACTATTTGGATACACACAATTGAAAAACTTCTTTTTGAAAACTTGGATAAAGAAAAAGAATTAATCACCGTACTAATACATTGTTATTTTAATATTGTTACAAAAAACTTTTTACCCATGTTAGAAATGAGTACCAGAAAAAATAGGTACTATTCTTTAATTTTTAATTATAATTGTATTTAATTAATTACCTTATAATTTACTAGACATACAGAATTAGAACGATTCAGCCCAATGATAGTTGAAATTACTAATAATTATCTAACACCAAAACAATGTGCAAGACTTCTCAAATTGTTTATATCTGAAAATAAATTACCATCACCTTTGTGTTGCAAAAATCATGGTGATAATAATATTGAAGCATACAGGTTAGTGACATGAATAAATTATTTTATATAATAGTTTTATGACTCATAAAAGTCATTAATATGTAATCAGTAAACTGCAAGTCTTGAGTTTCACATTTATATTAATTTAAAATCTTCACATGTTCATCATATAACATTTACAATCCTAATAAAATAATTTCCATATTCATCTAAAAGGGCTCAAATATGTTTTAATGTAGCTAAGAAAGTTTTCTTAAAATAGTTATGATAATAGTTAATATGACTTATAATATATTGTATTCTTTTATTTATGATAATAGACGAAATAGTGAATTTATATCTGCAATTAAGTCAAATAATATTCAAGCATTAATGACACCGAAAATTAAAAATGAAAGAGATGATTTATTATTGTATAAATACATTGAATGTAAAACAATTCCTAACTGTCCTGAAGGTAATATAATAATACCACATAATATATGTCATTGATTGTTATTAATATTTTGTTTTTCTCAGAATTGGTAAATAATAAAATGAATGACATGGAATTAAACCTTATTCCATTGTGGGAATTAGTAATTGAACGGAATTTCCTGTCACGTATCAATTATAGTATATTAAATGAAGATGACTATTTCCATAATAAACATTATGATTTTATGAAATCATTGTTAAAATTTGTTCCTACTGTATCACCGGTTTACTGCAATTCATTGAAATATAATTTTACTGTAGAATTTTTAATTGAAGCTCTAAAATATTCTATGAACTCGGTAGCTGTAGAAAATCCAAAGTTATACTTAGAATGGTCACCTCAAAAAATTGATAATTTAGAAAATCATGACACAATTAATGAAGTATTTATTTCAATTATTTATTATTTATTATCTATTTATTTACTCTATTTATTATATTTATTTAGGAAATGCTGTACTCATTTGAACAACCATTATTCACTAATTTTATTACTAGTATATTATTGAAGCAAGCTGAACCTTACTATACATTTGCTCTAAGACCAATCCGGTTCATAGATCAAAATAGTCATAATTTATCATGTCTCAAAAGTTTTATTTGGAATTCCTCTAAATGGACTTCAGATATTCAGTTAGTTATAATTATGTTACATAATATTATGTGTATAATTATTATTTTTCTTAATAATTATGTTTATTTTTTTTTATAGTTTTGAAAATATTGAAACATTATTGAAGCTTGTAGAATTGTTTTTCACACCATTTTTACCTGCTGATTTTTCAACTCTTGAAGAAGTGCACTCAGCTAGAGATGATGCTGATTGTCAGAGTGCAATTTATGCTATAGTTGGCCACCATAAAACTATGGTTAAAGCAATTTTTGATACTGCTAAAGTAGTATCACATATTGTAAGCGATTTACATTTGTTTCATAATAAAAAACACCTAACGAACGTTGAACGTGATAACTTAATTAAACAAATACAATTTAATGCTGGTTACTTATGGGTATTATCTGGCATGTGCTTACTGGAAATTTCAACTTCTGTTAGTCCTGTTGATCCATTACAAAAAGCTGTAGTACGATTTGAGTGTTATAAAGCTGAGGTATAATATTCAATATCATAAATTATGATCAACTAATGATTTATCATTAATAACAAAATTTTTTTTAGAAAACTAAAATCATTAGTAGATTAAATGCCGAGGAACAATTTTGTAAAGTTGACTGTGTATCAAATCTATTTCCATTTAAATCTTACTACCATCAAAGACTTAGGTTATTAAATGCACAAAAACTTAGGGTTGGCTATAGGCCAGAACCTCCACAATACAACATTATTTTAGAAGTAAGTTGTATTGTTATTATTTTTTTTTAATTATTAAAATATAATTTATAAACATTTTATTTATAGGAAGTTAATCGTTTTTCAAAAATGTATGGTTTGGAAAGCAATACTTACAACATGATAAATTCAAATTCTGATTCTGAAGCTCTTGTAAACGAAATGGATAACTGGCTTAGTTCTGTTTCTAATTTTCATGATAACTTAAATGAAAAGTTTGCAGCTTATCCAGATCTTCTTACTGGGATACTTCTTTCCATTAATCAAGTAAAGTTTAAAAATTAAATATTTATCATTGTTAAGTTACTAATTTTAAAACTTATTCAGATGAGATATGGAATGAGGATGTTAAAAAATCATTATAAGTGGTCCATACCGAGAGAAAAAAATGTTACCAGCGAAGATGTAGAATTATTAACATTATTTGGAGAATTTCCACGGTATTGCCCCGATATTATAAAAATGACAAATATGGATGATGCTGTTTCAATGAATATAAGTGACAAATTTAGGTAATACTATATCACTTTTTTTTATTTTTAAATAAGACTAACATTATGTGATTTTTTAAGATGGTACAAGTTGTGCTTAGAAGAATTAAATAATATGATGTATTTGAGTAGCAAATCATATAGAACTGAGCAATACATGAAATCTATTGAATATGTTCTTGAAAAGTTTGTGTTCAATTGGAAACGTTTTCAAGAAGAAGAAGAAAACAAAAAACGCGAAGAAGATAGCATATATAAACAAAAATCATTCTGTGAAACTATACCTGAAGAAATTGAAATTTCTCAAGGAGTTGCTCGTCAATTCCCAACTACTAAACATTCCGATTTTGATGATATTGAGGGACCTTTAACACTCGATAATGATATTCCAATGGATTCTGTTCCTCAAGAAATCTATAAGCTGACTGATAAAGATATAAATGACATTTGTCGATTACATACCGATTTAGTAAGACCAGCAGCTAATGCTCATTGGTTATCTGTATCTTCAGAAGAGTTTGATCAAAAAAATGCTATTATTAGAGTGAAAAATTCATTTTCTGACAGATTTTGCATGTTTGGAAAACTATTAATGTCTAAATTTATGTATTTGGATAGTTCAATGGATAGTAAAATGTTACCATGGCTTTTAATGGCTACTGACATAGCAAACAATCCAAAACAACTTGATACTAAAGGTTATTATGATTTTTATCGAGATTCTAATCTAGAATATGCCAAAAAGACTTATGAAGTCCTTAAAAATGTAGAAGATCATATCCAAAAACTATTGCATGAATGGCCAGATCATCCAACATTACAAACAGTAAGCCCCCATTTGCTCTTCAGAATTTTCATGAAATAATTTTTATTTGTTTTATAGATAATTAAAGTAGTGGAACGTATAATGAATTTTGACTGGTCAAGTCCAACATGTCGTTTTCTTATTGGTCTGGAACTTCTTTTAACCAAGCTCCATGAATGGGAAGAAGTTGCTCACCGTGGTGTTAGTGTTCGTGAGTTAACATTAACTGTAACTCATTATATCCAAGAATATCGGAGTCTTGAGTTGAGTACCTGGAAAGATTGTTTAAAAACTTCACTGAAAAAGTAAGATTAATTTGTTTAATGTAATGTTGATGCTTAACCTCCAAAATTAAATGTATACAAACTATTTATTAGGATTCAAAATGATTCATCTAAATGGTGGTTTCATTTGTACTCAATTTTTCAAGCATACCTTCACAAACAACATAGTTTTCAACAACTAGTAACTGCTGTGCAAAAGTTTATGGAAAGTTCTTCTTTAGGCCAATACTTAGCAAGATTAGAGTTACTTTATACATTCCATTGTGACGTAATTTGTAGAGAAAAAACTAAAGAACAAATTGAATTATGTAGTGCATCTTGGAATCTTTATAAATATTATTCTCAATTTAAAGATTGTATAAATCTTCGCATTGAAACATTGAGCGCTGATATCAAGAAAAAGTTACAAGATTTTGTAAAAATAGTAAAATGGAATGATATTAACTACTGGTCTATAAAAGAAACTGTGACAAAAGTTCAACAAACCTTACACAAATATACACGAGAGTATGAGGTAATATAAAATAAAAATCTGTTAAATTATATACTATTAATTATTTATGTTATTATTTCTACAGGAAATTTTGAATAATCCTGCATCATTTGCCATGACTACACAAACGGAAATATTAAGTACTAAGACTGATAAGTACGAAGTACCTATTTTTAAGATTGATAACTATTTGGAAAACTGCGAGATATTTTTGGTAAATATACTATTATAATATAACTGTTGAATCTTTTTTGTATTAATATTCCAATTTTTGTCTTAGTATATTCTGCCATCAAGTTCATTTAATATCCTTACAAATATTAACAAATATTCTAAAAAGTTATTTACAATTTCTGGTAAAATAATGACTAATTGTGGTTATTCTGAACACATAACTGAATTGAATGATTTTGTAAATGGAGTGATGGAATCAAGTCAAGAACTACGTGATCTAAATGTCGATCCAGAAAGTTCAAAAGATAAACAAAAATCTCAAGCAAAACAAATTTTGCAACAAAAACGTAAAGCATTATCTGAACTATTTAAAGCTTTACAACGTATTGGCTTGTCATATAAAGCTGGTTTAATGGGCTGTGAACAAATGGATTGTTCTATTGAATTTGCTCGTTTACCACCCATAGATATAAATGCTGCACTTGAATCTTTAACTCCTAAGTAAGCAAAAAATTTCCCATGTACGTTTAAGTATGTTATACGTAGATATAAATATTAAAATATTACCGTTAATCATGTTATATTAAATATATAAATTAACCAGCACAATAAAGTTTTTTATAATTAAATGAGCTTTACAAATAAATATATGTATTAATACTCATATGTTTCTATTTTATTTTACGTCTATTAAGTAAATGTGTTGGCTATTATTTTCAGTCTGATATCTGTATAATTTTTGGCTATTACATTTATACATTTAATATTATCTAATTATATCTTATTTTTTATTTCAGTCCGGCAGATAATGATTTGCGATGTGCTTGGTCTGATTGTGAATCATATTTCTTAAAATCAGTATCACAAACTACTGCTCTCAAAATTGCTTCTGAAACGCCAAAGTTAGGCCAACAAGAAATGGATCGTATCAAAGGGTTTATTAATGATTTAAAGGTAACATATTATCTTTTTTAATATATCATTATAACCCTAACAATATACTATTTTTAGAACATGACATGGAAAACTAGAAAAATCTTAGCTTCGCACATAGAGTGCCTAGTCAACATCCGTAGTATGACATACTTATCTGAAATAATTACGGAGTCTAATCGTATTAAATTTGATCCATCCGAAGTTTTTCAGGTAAATTGGTTAAATTTAAATATTTGAAAAAATAATATCTGATAAAAATGTTATAATTGAACTTTAAAGTATTACTTACTCAACTTAAAAATGTATTTTGTATTTCTATTATGCTAATAATAATATATTATTAAAATATTTGAATTTGTATTAACTACTAAGCACTTGTGAAGTTAATTGTAAAATTATTTTTTTTAGCAACCTGTCAATTATATGATCAACAGCTTAAATTTTTTGCAACAATTAAAAATTGCATTACAATGTGGTAGTGAATATATAGATTCTACATCGACTGATTCTATGACATCATTACTAGGTATATCTCCACGTGACTCTGAAAAAGAACAACCTTCAGAGGAGATTTCTACTAATGTAGATGATATTATTAAATTAACCCATAATACACTTGATTCTATAATAGATGAAAAAACATACAATGCTATGAAATTGTGTGATATAAATTTTATAGTTTATGAAAAGTATGATGCATCAATTCTTGTATGTGAGCAATTAATGCAATACATTAATAGGTTCTACAAAACTGCATGGATAAATAATATTCATTCAATTAAAGACCACCAATTTGAACGCCAGCCTTTTGTATCTGATGATAATGAACCACCATTAGAAGAAATAAATAGTTTAATTAATCAAGTCCTTTTAGCAGTTGAAAAACTTTATAAAAAACATTCAGACTTAAAAGAAGATAAGGAAGATGAAAAGTTATTAAAGTCTCTGATTACTCAACCATTGTCTTCTGACTTAGAGGATTGTGATATAATCTCAATTAATAAGCAACTTAAAAAGGTTCTTAAATCATCAATTGGTAGTAAAGTATTAGGAACTTGCCGTCCAATATTTGAACAGTATACATTACTAGTTCAATATTTTATTACTCAACAAACAACAGTTTATAGAGTTTTATCGAAAATGAACTATTTACTATCTACTTTATTTACGGATCTCACTTCAAATGTATGTTAATTAAATATAATTTAAATGTTTTTGATTTATAGCTAAAAACTATTTTATTTTAAGGGATTTTGTATACCGGATGAGTTGTTAGAAGGTGAAGATGGCACACAGTCCGATGGGAAAAGTGGTATGGGTTTAACTGATGGCGAAGGTGCTAAGGATGTTTCCGACCAAATCGAAAGCCAAGATCAACTTGAAGATGCCAAGAAAGATTATAACAATGAAGCAGTACAAGATAAAGATCTAAAAGTAAGTAATTAATTAATATGTTAAATAATCTTAATACAGTATGTTAATAATTTATTAGGAGGAAGAAAAAGGTGTTGAAATGTCAGATGATTTTGACGGAAAATTACATGATATGGATAAAGATGAAAATGAAGTTTCAGACGATGAAAATAATGAAGAGGACAATGATGACAAAGAGATGGGAGAAACTGGGGAAGGTGCAGAGACTTTAGATGAAAAATTATGGGGTAGTGATTCTGAAGATGAAAATTGTGATGAACAAGAAGATTTAAAAGAAGAGGATGGTAAAGGAGGAGAAACTATGGGAGACAAAGAACTTGGAGCAAAAAATGATAATGACAATGTTGAAGAACAAGACAAAAGGGAAGAAATAGATCAAAAAAATAGTAAAAAAGATATAAATGAAATGGATGAAAATGGAGAAGAAACTGGTGAAGATCATACAGACCCTCACCATGGAGACTTACAACCCCCACCTGAGCCAGAACCAATTGATCTACCTAATGACCTTCAGTTGGATGAAGGTGAAATGAATGAGAACGAAGAAGGAGAAGAGAATCCTTTTGATATCGATGCCATGAAAGAAAATATGGAGAATGCTGAAATAGATGAAAAAGAACCTGATGAAAAACCTAAAGATACTAATGATTTGGAAGACACTAGTGATGAAGAAATGGGGGATGAAAACAAAATTGATGACACTAAAGCATCGGAGAGTAATGAAGAATTAGAAGAAACAGACATGGACGATGATACAAATAATGATGGAGGTAAAAAAGACGAAAATAAAACAGGAGAAGAACCTAAAGAAGAAAATGAAAACCAAAATGTTGAAAATGCTAAACCTTCAGAAGATGACCCAAGTCAAGCAGAAGTTCAACCTTCAAATCTTGATAATGGTGGCTCTAAAGATCAAGTTTGCGAAAATTCTGATGGACAAGATAAAAATGAAGAAATTGAATTTAATAAAGAAGAAGCTACAGGTCCTGAACAACAAGGTGTAGGCCAATCTCAAAGGGAAAGTAAAGACACCAAAGAAGGTCATAGTGTTAATGAAGATAGAGGTGCTCAAAGTGTAGAACCTGGTTCTAAGGATAAGAAAAGAAGAATGAAACCTGGCGAGAAGGATATGGATAGAACTTTAGGTAAGAAACATATATTATGAGCCTAGTAGTTTTAAGTATTGTAATTTTGAATGAAATAATTCCCTACCATTTTTTTAACTCTCAACAATTTTAATCTGCTAAACTTTTTATTAATATTCTCTAAGATATTGTAAATAATATATTTTTAAATATTGTAAATTATTCTTTTCTTTTTTTCTTTTTTCTTAAGCTGAAAGTAACGGTCCTATGAAAAAAAGGTTAAAAACAACTGACACCCAAGATGAGAATAGTGACGATGAAAATGGTTTAAATGATGATAAAGACGCTGAAAACAAAAAAGGAGAACTGTTTAAACATGTCAAAGAGTCTAAAGATGGAGATACTGAAACATTAGATGCCGCAACAACTGTTGGTACTTTTTATTGAAATATAATATTATGGTATTAATTTTTTTTTTTTTTTAGGAACAACTTGAAGAACGACCTTTGCCTAATAATGAAAACCAACCAGGGGAAGAATTAAAAGATGATGAAATGGAAATTGAACAAGATGTTAATGAAAATGATACTAAAAATGGTGATGAAATATTGCCAGAAAGAATGAAAACAAAAAGTCGAAACAATCAATCTTCTATGAATGACCCAGACAATTCTAAAGACAATGACGAATTTATTGAAGAACATATTGACGTAGATGGTGAGGATATTCCAACTCATTTTGCAGAACGTGGCCAGGAAACAACGTTTCATACTGTAGATATTGAAGAAACCAATGATGTAGATTCTACCAGTATAAAAGATCATAATGAATATATTAGAAATCAATTTGACAAGTGGCTTGACGTAAGTTTTCAAAGATGGATGTATTTTTAATTTACTGAAAATTATTTATTTTTTTTAGAGTGAAAACAAAGAAATTCAAACTGACGAGGCATGGAATAAATGTATGCATGCAACTTCT
Source organism: Sitobion miscanthi (assembly GCA_008086715.1). Classification (NCBI taxonomy): domain Eukaryota; kingdom Metazoa; phylum Arthropoda; class Insecta; order Hemiptera; family Aphididae; genus Sitobion; species Sitobion miscanthi. The sequence goes on from CM017803.1 coordinate 30,001,095, forward strand.
AGCTTAGCACAAGAATTAAGCGAACAATTGCGACTAGTATTGGAACCAAGTAAAGCATCTAGGTTGCAAGGAGATTTTAGAACTGGAAGACGAATAAATATGAGACGTGTTATTCCTTATATTGCTAGTCAATTTAAAAAAGATAAAATATGGCTTCGGAGGACTCGACCATCAAAACGACAATATCAAATTATTATGGCAGTTGATAATTCGAGTAGCATGATGGATAGTCATGCTAAAATTGTAAGTCTATAATATAAATTAATAATTAATATAGTTAAGGCGACCGGTGCCGATGCCATTTTCTCCTCAAAAATACTCTGCGGAGATAACGATACCGCCTTACAGAATCAACCAAACTTCATATTTATTTTTTTTAATTGCTAGAGGGAAATATTCTACAGCCCGCATCAATCTCTGTTTTTCAATATTTCATTCTCAAACTTTATAATATGTCTAAAAAAATACAAGATAAAAAGCATTTTTTACAACTTTTTGATTACAATTTTTTGAAATAAAATACAAAATCAGAGACCGATGCAAGCTGTAGGAAGTCTTCTTCTTTCAGATAAAAAATAATCATAAAAATCCGACAATTCTACTAAGCTTGAAAGTTATTTCCATAAAGTCATTTTTTTTTTGATATAATACACCCTATCAACTCACTTTAAATAGGTATCGGGTAGTAGATTAGTGGAAAAGTCTTCTAATTGAGGTGGGAACTAAAATATTAAATTAAATTTTTAAATTTTATAGAATCGTGGAAATTTTTAAAAACTGGCTCTATGACCCTTAATTTAAGAGTTGAAACCTTGATAACTCCATTCATAATATGTCTATGAAAATATAGGTTTAGGGTAGTTCAAATTCACTTTAAGGGGTTTTAATACCGTTTCTGTTTTTGTCTAATACACGCGCGACATAGTATTTTAGACATGTTTTTTGCCAAACATTCCAATTTATCTATTGAAGTGATAAGAATTTTGAAAACAGACTTGAATTGGTCGACAAGTATACTTGAAATCGATATTCCACCATTTTTGAAATTATCCCCCAAATTCCAGAAAACGTCATATAATAAAAAAGAGTATTTTAACATTTTTGTATTTCAATTTTTGGAGAAGCTAAAATCAAAAAAGGTGGGTAAGTGAATGTCGCTCTGCTGTACATTAGGTTACAAGTGGGTCACTGTAATGGATGGTGTTAAATTTGAATTCAATGATATACTATCGTTGTGTAAGAAAAACGATTCTGAGCGAAAACGGTCAGTCAGCCTATGATATTACCAAGTATATTTGATGATATTATTGTAAATAAAGTAATTTATATATTTACTTATTTACATGGAACCTTGTTTTAAATTTTCAATCCTTAGCTACAAAAGTTGAACATTTTATAAATTTTTAACTACAAAATAATTATTAAATTCTAAATTTGATACATTTTGTCAAAATTTGAACTTTAAATGCTTATAAATAAAAATTGTACCTATGTATTTTCAATATTTTTCAAATGTTGTTGTAACAATTTAGTAGGAGCCTTGTATTACATTTTCAAGCTTTTTTACCCAATAAATAAAATTGTATTGATATTTGTAGAAAAAAAAACTAAAAAAAATGGAAACTGAAAATGTCCGTAAACAGCTCAAAATAAGTCAAAATATTTGGAAAATGTTATGGTGTATAAAAAATGCTAATTTAAACATTCAGTCAAAATTTCATGTACCTACGGTCATTTGTTTTAGAGTTATACCAAAAATCAAAATGGATTTTCTCGAAAACAGAATTTGCGTAAAAATTCCCGTTTTTCCTTAATTTTTCTTTGTTTTTCATGTCGCTTTTAAAAACTACTGGAAAATTTTTACTTTTGACCCCCCTAAGTACCAACTAGATTCACTTTTCTATCAGAAAAGTTACTGTTGAAGAAAATCCAAGCACTTTTACTGTCCTAAAAGGCGATGACAGACAAAAAAAAAAATTAAAAAAAAAAAACACATCATTTTAAAATCAATATATTTATCGCTTCGCTCAGAATCTAAAATCAAAATTGTGGGGAAGTCGATTTCAAGTAGACTTGACGGCGAATGCAAATCTTTTTTTCAGAATTTTTATCACTTGATTAGATCAATTGATATGTTTGGCAAAGAATCTGTCTAAAATCCTATGTTACGCGTGTGTTAGACAAAAACAGAAAATTACAATATGGAATCCCCTTAATATTTCATTAATCTCTTCTACTAAAAATCTTATTATAACCTAATTTATTTAAGTTTATAAAAATTATTTCATTTTGAAAATATACTGACAATTATATGTAATGCTCTATAATTGTGCATATTATTAACCTAAGTTTAAAGTAAATTTTATTCTAGACCTTAAACTTTTGTTTATTGTATGATTGAATTTGAGGAAAAAAAATTATTACTTTTAATTTTAACTCAACTTTTAATTTTTAATAATTTCATTTCATATTTAATAATGTTGAAATGTTTTAAAGTATAAATTAATTACCCAGATGTCATATTATGTTTATGTATATGTCATAATATTAACTGTACTGTGGTCCCCTGTGGCCATAAATTATTTAAATAATTATTTCTATAAATTAATATAATACTCGGTGGCAAAGCATGAATCTCTAGTTCAGGAGATATTGAAAAAAAAATCAATTTTAATGACAATAGATCATCAATGAGTTGGTGTCTCATAGCGCAATTATAACCCTCTACTCACTATCCAATTCTCCCTGCACACAGTGCCTGGAAAAACGAGTCGTTTCATTTATTTTCATTCTGTATTTGGATGTTTACTTCCTTTTTACTTCCTGATTTTAACAAAAAAATAGATTTTGACAAAAATATTGAAGTATAGTATAATATTATTATAACATTTAATATAATTATGTATTTAAATTATTGGTCTGTTTTCTATGTCGGTAGACATAATCTCATTGTCTCCTATGACGCTTTGCCACTGATAATCTCATCCTTAATACTAATTTGTTAATTTATATACCTTATTAATATAATATGTTACAAACAAAACCCAACTTACTGTTGAATATTTACAAAAATAATGTTTTAAATTTGTTTGCTTTTAGCTAGCCTTTGAATCCCTAGCACTCGTAAGTAAAGCTCTCACATTAGTGGAAGCTGGAGAGTTAGGAGTAATGAGTTTTGGTGAACAAACTAAAATTGTTCATCCATTAGGGGAACCTTTTAGTGATCAAACCGGTTGTAAGCTAATGCAAAATTTTACCTTCGATGAACAAAAGACCAAAGTTGGGGAACTTATAGAATTAGCTACAGCAGTATTTGAAGACAGAGGACAATTAGAAACTGGTGATCGACCAGCTCAATTATTAGTTATTATGAGTGATGGTCGCGGTATAAAAAGTGAAGGACCAGATGTTGTAAAAAATGCCATCAGAGCGGCTAAAGTCAATGGAATATTTATTGTGTTTATTGTTATTGACAATCCTAAATCAAAGGTAAATTTAAAATATTAGATTGTAAAATGCTTTATATAACAGTTTCAAAAATTGAATATTAAGTGAATATTTAAAATATTAATTTTTGCTAATAATACAAATTATTATCTTAAACAGTTATTAATGATGTTTATTTATATAATATTATTTTTTTTTTTTAGGAATCTATCCTGGACATCAAAATGCCCATATTTGAAAATAATTCAGTTCGTATTGAATCATATATGGATAATTTTCCATTTCCATTTTATGTTATTTTAAGGGATGTAGATAAATTGCCTGGTGTATTAAGTGATGCACTTAGAGAATGGTTTGAACTTATTACAACCTAATAATTTTTATTAAATTTAAGTTGGTAAAAAAAAAAAAATAAGAAAATGTTTTTTTGACCTTTAATTATACCGTTTTTTAAAATGTAATATTTTTTTAATAATTTTTTTGTTTACTTTGTTCATCATTTTTGTATACTTTTTTTTTTACAATTTGGCTGATTGTATTAATCATTTCATTTTCCAGTTTTTATTTTAAAGGTTCAAAATAAATATATTGCTGTATACTTAAAATTTGAGTTAATATTTTTTTAAAAGCAGAGTTATTGGGTTATTGGAATCAATTTTGTTATAAGACAGAAATAATTCTATTAGTTACAGACAAAGGTAATTTTAACATAATATATTCTAAATAAGATGGAAAAATAATTTGAAACTACAGATATTTAATCAAATCAATCCATCAATTGAAAATTGTATGATTGTTGTTTTTAAAAATAGGAATTTTGCGAATATAGTTACATACAATTGCAGTTGATTAGGGTTTACTAAAATTGTATGATTAAGCACCTACCTAGTGTTCATAAAGATAATTAATGATTATATTTGTCCATTGAGTATTGAGTACTTATTCTGAACATTTGGCTTAGGTTATATTCAATTATTGAGTATTTCTAAATGGATCTAAATTACCTGATCAAATATTTCACATCACTACGTTACTGGCTGAGGACTTCTAGAAGGTACTTACTAAAAAACCTCAAAATATGTATGCACTATGCACATAATATGACATATGCATTTAAAAACAAATAAAATGAACTTAAAATTTGATCTAAAAAATGTAACTTTATATTAAATAATATGGAACCTAAATTATAATTTTTATGAAAAAAAAATATAACTTTAATTGATAAAAACTTGAAAAATTAATTGCACAATAATCAATCAAAGTCCAAAAGTATGCGATCAATTATGACAGATCACTGAATCCTACAATCGGATATGCGTCGCGATGTTATTAGCCAGTTAGTGAATTACATAACCGATTATATTAATAACAATATATATCATATTGACAGAAGACATTCAGAAAATAATGTTTGTATACAGATTTTTATGTTATATTAAATTTTCCAAATTTGTACCTATAAAATATGCTCTTAATTTGACTATTATACTCAAATTTGTATTTATATGCAATAACGACCAAATATGCAAAATGTAATGGTAAATATAATCTTTTTGTGTTATAAAATACCATGTTTATGTTTATACATCACTCACATTGCTCTGTGACTTTCCTAGACAAATATGAAAAAAAAACTATTATTTCTACATAGGTACTACATTTATATATTTACTTAGATTTTAATTAAATACAAAAACATGTGGTAGACCGAAAAATATATGTAATGACTACCGAAAAAATTGAATTCATTATCCACACAAACAAATAATAGGGTGATTCACCAAGCATGCCCACACCCATTTTTTTTTACTAAATAAGAAGTGTCCTATGGCGGCGATACCGGATACAGAATTTTGTTCTTCAAATGAGAACCCCTCTTTACTATAAATTATTTAGTAGATATTTTGTTTGAACATTTTAATGTACCCAATTCAAAATTCAGACATAAGTTTCTGTGTTATAAAAATGTTTATTTTAAGGACAATAGTCCTTAAAAGTGAGTTTACAAAAATACAAAACAAATATAGTATTGTATCTAGTATTTATTATATTGGACCATTTTTACAAATTATTAATGTTTATAAATTAATATTAATCAGTAATCACCAACATTTAAATCATTATAGCCCCCTCTATATCTTCCAAACCCATTATCATGAACCTATCCTTAGTACACTAATTTAAATAACTCAAAAACGTATTTTTTTAATTTTGATCTTAATGTCAGAATGTTCAGAAAAATATTCAAGTAAATAAATTGCATTCGAAAAGAGGGGGTTATTATTTGAACAGAAGTTTGGGTTACAGTACAGTATAATGGTCCTTAAGTACTAAAAAAAAATTTAAGAATTTAAAAAAACAGTCCAATTATATTTAAAAGTTCCAAAAATCAGAATTTCCATAATTTAATTATTAAGACTAGTTTCAATAGTGTGCTCCTAGTTTTGATATTAGAGTGAATTGACCTATTATTAAACTTAAGGTAAAAATCAGAAATTGGACGTTTATGACCTGTATGGCTTTATAATACACAAAAATGCCCTAAAAACGCTAAAAAATTTCAAAAAAAATAGCTTAAATAAGTGAAAAAAAAGTATTATTATTAGTGATGTAGGTGTGAATGTGTGATAATAGGTGTCAGAATAATTTAAAATATGAATTGTAAAATTAATAGAAAATAGTAAACTTTTAAACTTACAATTTTGATTTACAGTAAAAGAAAAATATGAAGTTATTAAAAATTAATTAAATAGTAAAATAGAAATAGAAAAATATATTAATGCAACAAAAACATTTAAAACCAACACATCTAAAATTTGAGAAAAATGCCCCACATTGAACAAAAATTGGAAAAAAATATTGTCATATTACTAAAAAAATGTTTACTGAAATATAATATGCTGAAAAATGATGTAAAAATACATTAAGATATAAAAAATGTATTTGTAAGGACGAATGCCTAAAAATACAAATAATAAATAAAATTGGGAAATTCTAAACTATATCAACTATCAAGGGAGCACGAAACGAATTTTTAGCTAAGATAACATTTTATAGTATCAAATCGAAAAAAAATGCAAAAGGCATCAACATTATATTTTTAGTAAAAACTGTGCTTAAGCGTTGCATTTATTCGATATTTTAATTTTGAGCATTTTTCATTTGTAATATTTCACATACCAATTTGTTTCTTGAAAATTAAAATATTGAAAAAAAATGTTTGACGTTCAAGCTTATATCTATTATGTTCTTATCTAAAAGTTCCATAATAGTTAAATTTACTCAAATATAAAAACTGACAGCACACCATTGAAAATTGTAAACGAACATTTTCCATGTCGTATACTCGTTGTAAGGCAGAGACAACAAACGCATGGGCAGCATCCTATTTAAGGAAAAATTGGGGATGAGCATTCTTGGTGAATCACCCTGTATTATGTGTATATTATATGACCTTTATCGCCTTATGAGTAAAACTCAACAAACCAGATCACTTAAATATGAGAAATAGTTCAATATTACGTGCTCCCAAAAGTCGAGCAGCGTTCAAAGTTCAAAGGAAATAGTTATAATAGTTATTTACAATACGCGTATTGATAAAAATTGAAAAAAAAAACTAAAAATAATTGTTCATACAAGTTCAAATTATGAAAAATTCAGATTATTTTATAGTTGAAAATGTATAAAATGTTTAATTTTTATAGCAAGGCTTGAATGTTTAAAATAAGGTTTCTCAAAATTTCATAAGAAATTCATACTGTAACCAAAATTTAAAAAAAATTTATACATAGTTTTTTTATGGTTATTTTAAGTTCAAATTTGGATTAAATTAAATATTTAAACGAAGAAAACGATTTTAGCAAATGTTTTATACCCCCCTCCCCCCAACAATCATGACCAAATTACGCCACTGAACAATGTCTGTGATCATCGTTTGGGGTAGTAACACTGATTCGATTTTCTTCAACAGTCTCAAGCACAGGAAAAACTTAAACAAAAATTAAGAAAAAACAATCTTTATATTAGAATTTTCTACACACCATGACATTTTTAAAATATTTTGACTAGTCTAATGGTACGTGGTGGGAGACACTTGTGGTCGAACGCGTAGGTTGGTCATAAGTCGTGTGTTCGAGTACCAGGAATTCATGTGTTAGTCATGTGCGCCCGTTGCGCGGTCGATATAATATTACTATTGTCATATTTTGTTAAAGTAGAATATTTATTTAATCGAAATCGTTATTTTATTTTAATTGGGTTTTTGCGTAACTCTAAAAAAATAACCGTAGATACGCGATATTTTTATTAAATGTTTATATTAGCATTTTTCATACTTGATAACATTTTCAAAATATTTTTTCTCGTTTTGAGCTGTCACGGACATTTTTAGTTTTTTTTCTATTAAAATTAAAAATAATTTTGTTGTTAAAACTTAAAAATGTATAAAATGTTGAAGTTTTATATCTAAGGATTGAAAATTTAAAACAAGGTAGCACGTAGGTAGTTAATTCTATTACCAAATCTAAAGAATATACCTATATATAGACACAGTTTTTTATAGTTGTTTAAGTTAATGTTTGGACGAAATTACATATTATATATAAAATAAACAAAATAATGATTATATTGATTTTTTTGTAATTGTATTGTATTATATTAATTCAACTTACCGGCTACTGTATTAATAATAAGACGTTATAACAATAAAAATATTTTATGAAATATCCTAAATTTATAAAACTGTTTTGGCGTGAAAAAGAACCAAGAATAAGGTTACAGTAATAACTAAAAACAAAAATTTTACCACATATAAAAAGGAGAACTACGGCTGTGCAAAATCGTTGTTATTTTTTTGATATCACTGATACGAAAAAAAATCTTATTGTTTCAAAATCCATTATTGTTGTGTTTTTCAAACTTAAATAACTTTTTTTGAAGTTCTGATATCGAAAAAATAAGAACGATATTGCACAGCTAAAGTTCTCCTATTTGTGTAGTGAACATTTCGTTTCTTTCCATTATCATATAGTAATGATCAGAGAGCATAATAGGTTATATAGGCAGATAGGCTCTCTAGTCTCTAGTAATGACTTTAATGAGTCATTTTTTTTTCAATGAGTAATGCCTGCTCGCTGTTATACAATATACCATTGAATATTTCTGCACGTTATCCAGCCATGAATTATAGTTGACAATTATAGTGTTCCCGTAGAGAGTGCCACATCAGCGAATGTCATAGTCGCTCGTTGTCGATCGAAATATGCCGGAACCCGGTCGTTGTGGCACCGACTGAGTTACTTGGGGGAGGAGAAATGACTAATGTGCAACGAGGCCTTTACGACTGGCGGTATGTAATTGCAGAATAAAATGGACTATCGGTTTTCAAAAAAAATGTAGATAATAATATTTTTAAGGGTTTGTCATATTATATTTTATTATTATTTGAGTCTTATTAGACTAAAAAAAAATTGTAAATTTAAATGGATACCTATATTAGCCCTATATCACACATATTTAAAATATTCATGAGAATACGAGCACACGGTCTTTTTAGTTGAACACAGTATGGCGAAAAATTAAAATCATAGTCAACTAGTAACTACCTACCAATAATATCACTAGTCACAATGAAAATATCATAACTATCGATTTCGTTTATCGAGCAGCAATTATTAGAACACAATTTAAAAATAACCCGTAGTGGATTTTTTACGATCACCCACACAGTATTTTTGACCGTATATTAATAGGTAATGCCTGGTAATGGACTTTGAGCACCTCTATATTACTGACATAGTGACATCAGAACTTATACATTTGGGAGTTACATCTAGTTTTAGTTTATCACCTAATTAAACCTAACCCTGAAAGTACTTAAGTTAAATTAGATTAATATTTCGTATTTTTGAAACAATGAACAAAATTCTAAAAAACTGGTTTTTTTGACCGCGAAGCGTGTGCTCTAGGGTTAATTTGTTATGACTTTACGAGAAAAAATTTAGTCAAATCGATATACCCTCAAAAATATTATTCTCTATAATTTTCGCGATAACTGATATACCTAACTGATATAATTATAAACAATTTATTTTGCATGAATGCATTTTGCCTGCATGTTGCGCGTGGAACAGAGAGAAAAAACAAGTAGTGTGCTGACAATTTATATCTTCGTAAATAATACTGCAGCAGTGTAAAGATCAAGGGCTGAGGGATGGTAACATTGTACAGTGTATCGTATCGAACAAAAGCACTCTATCAACTACGTGTAAAATGCTCACTAAGAAAAAAAACTCAAGTTAGAAAAAATGTGATATCAAAAAGTGTCTAAGTAATTTCTTAAATTCATTAGTATAGACATTTTTTATAATTGTTTTTAATTTGTATTTAATGAAGTGCGATAATTTAATCGTAAAAATAATTTGACTTAGCTTGGTGGCTACTCATAGTATGTACTTAAATAGTGTTATGATAATATACTAAAATTATACGAATATAAAATGGTGATGCAAATAATAAATATTCATGTCAGGACTCAGCAGTGTATCTTTAATTGTGACCGTAAATATTAGTAGCTGCCAAGCTAATTTAAATTATTTTTGTTAAAATATCACACTAATCAAATACAAACAATTATAAACAATTTTTTTTTAATGGGCTAGTCATTGAATATTACCGTCTTAACATGAACATTGTTTAAAAAAAATCGTTTCGATCAATAACTATAATCGCCGCCGACGATGTGAAACTGACTAACGACTAACGCTGTCGAGTAACAACTATAGTCCATAGGCTCCTGGTACACGGGACCTAATCTTGGCAGGCAGCAAAACAAAATATGCTTGGTTTTTCACACGTACTAAATATCTTGGAACATTTGCATAGGTCCCTGTTAACTTTATATCATTGTGGGGGTGTATACTATACACTGACTACGGGACTGTCAAAATAATAATAATAGGTAGTAATCAGTGGCGCAACTATAAACTTGGGGGGTCCTAAAGTAGAATATAAAATGGAGCCCCCTACCCAAAAATGTAAATGATCTTAAACAATCCAAGGTACATGGTACACAGGGGCGGACCGGGATCCTGACGGCCCACTATTAACGAAAAAAATCAGCCCTATACTATTACAACCTAAACTTTTAGTAACTGCAGTAAGTGCAACTCAGCCACCCTGGTAGGCAATCCTACTACGTCGGATCGCAAACAAAGGGCAACTCTTTCACTAATCACCTTGGTAGGCAATGTTCAATAATTCGATTTGATGCAAGCAGGTACCTGATCTGCCCAAATAACCAATGGCAACCGATAATAAATAAACATTGATTTCTACTGTTAACTGTAACCAACGGGAACTATTAATAAATAAAAATACAACCTTGTGAACTTTAATGTTCCTGTTTGAGCACCTCTTTAAAATGTGAATTTTGGAAAATCTTTTTTATTGCATGTTGAAAGTATTAGAAGAAGCACTATTCCAAATTTTAAGTTCGTACGTTGAGTAGTTTTTGAGATACAGCGATCAGTGAGTGAGTGGTATTTGGATTTTAGGTATATAATTCATAGAATCCCTTCTCCTTCCCCTCCGACAAAAAAATGAAAAATCGTGTGACGTGTTGACACTTAGGAAAGTATTTGGAAAAACTCTGTGAAAAAAAATTGGAAAAATATTAAATAAGGTCGTCACAAAATTGGAAAAATAAAAATACAATCCCCCCTTTCCCTCCCATCAGACAAAAAAAATGAAAAATCGGGTGACGTGGTAACACTCAGAAAAGTATTTGGAATAATTCTGTGAAAAAAAAATTGGAAAAAAATTAAATAGTGTAGTCACAAAATTGGTAAATAAAAAAGGCCTGTTCTTTTATATATATGAGGATTAGATTAGCTTTGTTTTTAATTTTTCAAAAACTTTATACTTATTTTTTAGTAACAAAAGTGGTACTTAAACCTTCAGCAAACAGTCAAGTATAACAGTAAAAAATTTCAGCCAAATCGGTGCTGTAGTTTTCTTGGTTAGCGTGGTTGTAGAAAACCTCTTACAATTGTATATAGTAGTATATAGATTACCTATCAAGGGCTGTTTCTAAAGTCCTAAGAATTAAGATATATCCGATTTGTATAATTTGTGTAGGTACCAGCCACTAGGTAGTATACAATATTGTAAATTTACATTTAGCAGAACTAATTTTGTGTTGTTAACTTTAATATGTTGTACCTAATTTTGCATACAACATAATATGGTTGGGATCATTATTCGATTACATTAATATTTAATTGTAATTTACAATAACATCACATTATATTAGGTACAGACGTACAGTATAAGTTATGATTCTTAAGTTGTATAACAAATCACTTGCTATGTGATTAATGCTTATGATATCTGTAAAAAATATTAATTTAAAAAATATCTATTATTTAATAAATTTATAGAATTAATTTAAGTTCTTAATATAGGTACATCTTAAATTTAGTTAATGTAGGAAAAGAATCAATATTAATATTTTTACTATGCAACAAAGTAGTACCAATATTTAAAGGGGACATCTAACTAAAAAGTTTGTTACATACAGAGAAATTTACATTGCTTTTTTTAGTATAGTATTAAAGTATACATTGGTTTATTTATAAGTTTTTTATATAATTATATTTATATAATAATAATAATAGGCAATTTCTATGTAGTGTTTCAGAAAATTATTTTCAAGATTATCAACAGTTTATATACTACGGGTAGCTGGAGTGAGAAATGGCCTTTTTAAGCTTAGTTTTATGTTCATTGCTTTTCTCTCTTCACTGAATAGAAATTACATTGTACATGATCTTCAAAATCATCATTATTTACATGAAGAAAATTATGTCAACGAACTAACACATCTCATAAAATATAACATATCGTGTAATAAGATGTAACAAAACTATTTTCATACAAGGAGATATTTTAATTTAATTAAAAAAATGTTCTTACTTTCTCTATCAGAAAATGTTTAAACTATAAGATTTAAAATACGGTTTTTACTGAGAATAAATTTTTTAACAATATTTGATTTTCAATAATATTTTTGAGGGTTCCTATGACATATCGGTTTATATTCTATTATTATTTGACTTTGTGTTTGACTTTCAAAATAAAAAAGGTGGGTAAGTGGATGTCGCTCTGCTGTACAGTAGGTTACAAGTGGGTCACTGTAATGGATGGTGTTAAATTTGAATTCAATGATATAATATCATTGTATAAGAAAAACGATTCTGAGCGAAAACGGTCAGTCAGACTATGATGTTACTAAGTATATTTGATGATATTATTGTGCATAAAGTAATTTATATATAACCTATTTACGTGGAGCCTTGTTTTCAATTTTCAATCCTTAGCTATAAAAGTTGAATATTTTATAAATTTTTAACTACAAAATAATTATTAAATTATAAATTTTATAAATTTTGTCGAAATTTGAACTTTAAATGCTTATAAAAAAAAATTGTGCTTATGTATTTTTAATATTTTTCAACTGCTATTGTAAAAATATATCAGGAGCCTTGTATTAAATTTTCACGTTTTATTTCCAAACAAATAAAATTTTATTGACATTTATAGAAAAAAAAACTAAAAAAATTGAAAACTGGCAATGTCCGTAAACAGCTCAAAGAGTCAAATTATTTTCAAAATTTTATCGTGTATAGAAAATGCTAATATAAACATTCAGTGAAATTTTCAAGTATCTACAGTCATTCGTTTTTTAATTACAATAAAATAAGAAAATCGTTACATGATAAATCGAGTGAATATCAAATGTTGTAAAAATATGAATTTCAAACACTCATAAAAATTTCATTTGATATGCTTGTAGACATTTTTTTTTTTGATAAAGGTAGACAAACTTATGTTCTCAATTTTATATCACGAAAAATTACTTTAAATAAATAAATAATTGACCATGTTTGCCAAAAATTTTGTTTTGAGCCTTTTAGATTACCGATTTAACTATTGAAGTATATAAAAAGGTAGTCACAAATTATTTAGCTCTTGTAAATTAGATATTTCGGTTAAAAGTATTAACTGTTTCAAAAAATATAATCAACAAAACAGTTATCTTGAAAATTTAAATAATTTAATTGCTTAAACAAAAAATTTTGGTAATTTTTGAAAAAAAAATCGAATTTTATTAGTACTACCTATTCGATCAGAATTTCTATACTTTTTACGGCAAGAAAAACTGCATTTTATTATATTGATTTTCCCCGGAGATACTAAGACGTGTGATACGGGACTTTTGGGATATACTGTAAAGGAGAAAAATCGTGACTCATTTGATTTTGATATTCAATGACGTTCTATTCCGCTTTTAAGCAAAAATATTCGGCATTCAAATCCAGACTCCAGACCAAGGTAGTCGTAATACAATAATTAATTATAGAACAACCACCCTGGCCTGAGCCGAATGTCAGAACTTAAAACAATGAACGACAGGAGAGAAGTAGAGAGCAAACTACCAAATAATATAGATAAGAATACGGGACAGTTCGATTCGTAGTAGATATATAATAAATAATATTGATATTGTCATTGAGTATAGATAGTATAGAGAGACCATCTTGCCTATATTATGATACGTAATGAATTAGTTCACCAGAACTGTCAATAGAGCGAGCATCGGGTTATAATGAAAATATAAAAATTGTAATTATAAAATTATAAATGTATTATGTTATAAATGTAAATGTAATTATTGTGCAGTTGACACCTCTACGTAATTTACGTTTCATCACCATCATAGCTCTGCGATGCAACGTTGCCTAATTTGGTCATAATTAACGTTGTCATTTACAATGTATGAATTAATGGGCATATTTTATTTTCCTATCTGCGGTAAGTGCAAGCTGCGGCCGGCCGTCCGCCTTGACGAATCCTGCACTCGTGCGCGTCGTGAAGCTTGCAATTTGCATCCCGATTCTCAATATCCCATTAATATACTATACTTAATGATATTAAATATCTATAGTTCGATGAAAAACCGCGACACATTTTGTTCCGTCGAAAACGTATTATGAGTTGCCTACCTTCAAACACATCATTGGTTTCTCATATAGGCAACCCGTACGGTTTTAGGGGGATCCTATGTCACAGCATTTTAACATTGACTGTCCCGTACTGGGTAAGCAGATTAACAAAACGCGCTCTGGTGGAAACAATTTATACCTTCCGATTCGGGATGTATAGATATAGTTTTATATTGGTTATTTTATACTTTTTATAATAAATTAATTTTGGTATCGAAACTTCATACGCTTTTATAACTAACTGTATACGTCGGTAAGTACAATTTCTACTAATATTATCAAATACATTCAAATACACTTCACTTAAAGCAAAATATATGCGAAATGTCGGGAAAATACATACAATCTTTCGACTGCACGTAGAGGGGAACCCATCTAACCATCGGTACGATAGGCGTCGACAGAACTCCCAGTGTTAATCTGTCTTCCCAATTGATATCTATTGTATTTGGAACTACCGTGAACGTTGTAGAAAATAATACAACAAAAAGCGACGCCATAGGGCGTAGACAGTAGTGCCGTATGGCCATTTCTAATCAAGTTATACATGGGCAGAGAAAATAAAGTTATATAATATAAGATTGGTACACCCGTACGCAACTGCCGACAACAGCATGAACTAAGAAGATTCTTAGTTCATGGACAACAGTCAATGGCCAATGGCCGTCGGCCGGCCGGCGTCCGACAAGCGTCAATACCATTCGGCTAACGAGAAACCGGGCGTGGGGCAGATCTTCTTCCAGGAATAATATCCTGGAAGAAACTATGAAATCGGGAAACTTCGAAATTATCGATCTATACCTACCGACGTCCGACATTTCGGGACAAGTCGTGTACAATGTACTTACATATTAACGTCTGTAACCGTGTGATCTAAACAAACCAATATACACCACACCGGTAGAGTGAGTGAGAAAACACTGTAACCCACAGATTTCTGTATAGTTATATTATACGTGGTTTAATTTATAGAAGTCTGTGCTGTAATTTCACCAACGCATAGTTCTTTCTCTCTCAGTGGTAGTGAGAGATGATGACGCGAGACGAAGACGCCATTGAAGACTGATTGACTGAAGTAGAAGTATATAATTTAATTTTTTTAACTGTTAGACAGACGCGTAGTCTAACTATATTGTTGACTGTTGAATTATTTATTAATTCAAATGAGCTTGTAATTATTTAGTAATAATTTAACTTGACAAGGCCGCAAAATCCATTGAACCTATAAAGGAGGCTCAACCTGCGCTTTAGGTAGCTATTTGTATAATATATAAATATATAATGGTAGCGAAGCAAATTGAAACGAAAAAAACATAATTGCGTAGATAAGTGATGACATTATGGTTGTTTACAAATAATTTTACGTTTTTTTACCTTGGAGACGTTGGAGTTAACTTTGAAATAAAATAAATAAAATAAGAACAAAAGATAACAACTACCCAAGTATAAAAAAAAGTATTAGAATGCATTTAACATTAACATTTATCGTCTCTATTCTCTTTATTTGACGTCTCATAAAAATTAATAACCCCAGTAGTTATATTGTGTAGGATATTCTATATTATATTTACATTATTATTACTTATTATTAATATAGTAGTTGGTAGGTTGAATTAATATTGTTTGCATAATAAACTTATTAATATATTATAGAAGTTTCAAGAATCCACGAATAATATCTATTTTAAAATTACAGAAAAATATTAAGAAAATCAAAGCATTTTTATGTCCCAAAGAGTGATGACAGACAAAATAAAATAAAATAAAGACATCATTGTAAAATCATTACATTTATCGCTCC
Source organism: Sitobion miscanthi (assembly GCA_008086715.1). Classification (NCBI taxonomy): domain Eukaryota; kingdom Metazoa; phylum Arthropoda; class Insecta; order Hemiptera; family Aphididae; genus Sitobion; species Sitobion miscanthi. The sequence continues at coordinate 30,017,409 of CM017803.1, forward strand.
GCTCAGAATCTAAAATATAATTTTATCATGTATTGAATAGAGATACATTTTTGTACAATTTAGTGCATAATGTAAAAATGTTTAAGTGACTACATTTTTAAATTAACTATCACATTTAATATGTAAGTTAAAGTTGTTTTCATTTTTTATGTTTAGGTTTCTCGAAAATTTTGAATTGCAAAAACAGTAAGAGAAATGATAATTGGAATCCTTTTTTATCTTATATTTGCCCTATTACATTTCCATGAAAATGATTTTGTATGTGATTTAAAAGCAGAGGTCTTAGGTAATCATAGTTTTTTTTTATATTTAGTTATAATAAAATGTCAGAATTATATTTTCTTAATTTTCTCTGAAAATGTTTGACATGCAATAATGTAAAAAAAATATTCTATTAATATTTGATATACTACTGTTTTTTTTAAATTACATTTAGATATTACTTACATTTTTAAATTATTTTATGGTATATTATAGTTTTAAACATTTATAAATAAATTATAATTAAACTCTGTTATGAAAGTAAAAAACCATGATATACTAGTCAGTATTATTAAGTATAGAATGAAGGATTATTTAATTAGGATTTTAATTAAAATAGGTAATATATTATTATTAATTATTTATTATTTATAGTTAATTAATAATAACTTAAATTTATTAATTTGGAGGATATAATTAATGGATAAAACAATCAATATAATAATACCAACTTAATATAATGTGTCGTAATAAATAAAATGTACTATATTCTAAAATATTCTTTTAATTTTGTGCAAAATACATTTTTTTTTATTTTAATCTATAATTTATAAATTGTAAAGTTATCAAACCTCGAATCGACCTCTAGTTATAATAATTATTAAAATATTTTAATAACTGTTAAAATTTTATTCAAACTTATTAGGATCTACTCCAAAAAAGCTATTAAAACACAAAGCTATTTGAGCTGAAGATTTACCAATTGCGTACAAATTCAAAGTAGCTTTATATCTACACCATCTACATTACCAGAATGGAATCTAATGCCATAAAACAGGTAAAATATAATTTTTTTTTTTTAACAAATTTAAATTGCTTCTTATATTCATAATTCCATATTTCAATATACTTTTGTAACTGTGGTACCTATTTATGATAAATTATATTTTTATTTAAAATTTTAAAATTTATTTTTATTACAGGACGATGATCAAAATATTATTACAACTATCCAGGAACCACAACCATCACCATCGTCCAATATACATGACGCTGAATTAACCCCTGAACCGAATTATGAGCAGTTACGTAAACTATATAATGACTTTGAAATTTTACAACGTGAAAATTTAAAAATACTACAGCGTATGAATTACTATAAAGATATTAATACAGCTCTTCGTTATAATGTTGATTCATTAAAAGCGTATTTAAGAGAAACTAATTTAAAGATAGAAGAAACTAATAAAAGAATACAATTGTTTAATCAACTTACTGCATACTTGCGTAGGCATGAGCAATAATTTAGTATGGGGCTTTTTTTTTTTAGGGTTTCGTAAATTTTTTATTTGCTTGGCGTGTACCTGGTCTATATATGGATTAAGGACTCCGTAAAGTATTTATCAAAATATTTAAGTAGATTTAGGGGCTTAGATGCTTAGGAAATGTTAGTAGTCAGTACTATTATCATTTATCTATCAAGATAAAAAAATTTGTAAAAATTATTAAGTAGAAATACTGAATAGTGAATAGGTACTACACATAATGTTAGGTACTTATAGTTTTTTATTGTAAAACCATATTTAAGGATTATTATTCTTAGTATAAATATTCTTATAAGTACTTGATTTACAAGAACATCATCTGCCATAATTTTCAGTAAAAAAGAAGATTCTCATTTGAAAAATAGAAGTTTGTATAGCCACAGGACACTCTTTAATAGTAGTACCAAAAATATCAGATAACATGGTCTTCAGGTATACTTAAAAATTCTAAAATTCTGAATTTGAAAAAATGTATATTTAAAAGAAAAAAGGCGGTGAGAATTTTTTCACCAAAATGTCAAGTAAATTTTGTATTTTATTATGAGGCCCCATTAAAATACTGATCCATGAGCCTTTTCAGGCTGCTGCTATTAGTGACTGTTTTATTTAACTGTTTATTTAAATTTGACAATAACTCATCTTCGCGGTTTATCATTTGTACTATTTATTTTGTAGCTTAAACATTAAACAAAGTCCCAGAATGAATAAAAGTCTTACAAATAGCTAAAGGCTACACATTGTATTCATGTGTAAAATTAAAAAATCTAGACTTAAATTACATAAGTTAAATAAATTAAGAAAAATCATAACTTGATTTGAGTAATTACTTATTATATGCATTATGTTATTACTATAAAATGTCATTATCCTGTATTTACAATATTTATATTTAAGTAGTACCTTTAACAGTAATTGAGTAGTTATGAATAGTATGTAACTTAAAATTAGACCAGCATAAATTGTTTATATAATGATATTGGATACTTAAAATATTTTTATTGTTACATTTTGCAATTATGCTGATGATTTCGATAGCTTTTAAAAAAATATGTATCAGATGCAGAATTGGTGTATTTTTCATTTTTGAAAAAAAAACAATTTTATATTTTTATGTTTTAATCTGTTTTAAACAGTATATTTAAAATAACTTAATTTTAATTTAATATGTACATGCCAATATGCCGTATACTAGTATACTTTTCACTGTTTGTTTATTACTTATTTTAAATCTTTTTTTTTTATTTTTTTATTTGACATAGACAATCTATACTATTTTTACCACAATAAGTTTATATGATAAAAGTAAAAGTAGAATAACATGAATGTTGTGAATAAGCAGCCACCCAATAATGGCTCTTGATTAATGATAATTATTATTTATTTTTTTTAAATCATTTATTAATATATTTTTTTTCTATAGACATTAGACATTAAAGTTTTGTAAAAGGTCACGGCACCACTTTCTTTTTAATCTGCGGTTTGGGAGTGTAAAGATAAAATGTTTTTATAAAAAGTATAAAATGTTTTTAAATATTTTCTGAATAGATGTTTTTTGTGGACATTATATTATGTATAAATTAACTGATGTAAAAAACTAAAAACATTTTAAATATGGTAATTTATTCAATAAAATTAAAAAAAAATTAAAATGATGGATGGTTATAGATATTATTATATTAAAGTATTATTTAATACTTAAATTTTTTTCTGAAGGATATCTATTATTATTTATTATATGTATCACATGTATTTTTATCACTTATTGACTTTCTATTTAAATATGTATATTATTTTTTTTAAACTTTAAAACTTAAGTACCTACCTATAAAATAATTTTATTGAAAAGTTTGTATTAAACATTTAAAAAATATGTTCTATCAAAATATGTTTTATGCAAAATTAAACTATAAATACCAATGGATATGTACCTAAATTTAAAAAGTATTGTGATTTAAAAAAAAGATTTTACGACGTAAACCGATATTTATTCGACATACATCTATGTACCTAATCGTATATAATTTGATGTATCTACACACTGATTAAACTTTAAATGTAATTTATTCAATGATTATAATGTATGTTTGAACATAGGCGAAACCTGGGTCAACCAGTCCTTGGTTCAGGCTAATCGAACCCTGTAATAATATATAGAGTAGTTACCTATCTACTGGACTACTGGTACTACTATACGTCTATACGTAATGTATTAAATGGATAATTTAATACACAATGTCCTGCTCACCCTCACCCTAAGATATACTATGCCGTGCCAACGATCGGTTGTGGTTAGGTATTTTAAATACGGAAATAAAACATAAAACTATTTTTTTTTCTTTATATAATAAATAAAGAAATATATCTTATTTCGTATCCAATAAGCCAAGGCTTGTGACGCAGTTAATAACACTATAAACACTAGTATTATTTCAGTTCCACTATTGTCTTCAGAATTGTATAAATTATTATTTATTAATAATAAAATATAATATGCCAACGCTTGACTGTATTCCATTAAACAATCATAAATTATTGTCAACATGAACTTAACATTAATCATTAAATATTATAGTACAATCTATGTACTACGATATAAAATTCTAAGGGGTTTTCTACGACCGCGCTAACCAAGAAAACTACTGAAACTGATTAGGCTGATTATTTTTTTGTTGTGTTCGTAATTGTCAGGACAAGGTTCTTATGAAAGAATATTTTAGGAAAATGCACCAGATATATCAGTGAGCTTTGTGATCGAAGTATTGTTCGCGCACGGCTGACGGCTGAACCGAACATCGCGCCCGGTCTCGTCTGGCGGCGATATCATGGTCCTACTAAAGGAGCCGCAGTCAATCAAGCTAACCATAGTCGTTGATGTGTCGCCGAGTCGGGTCATTTTTGTTTGTGTAAATTATAATCTCTATACCTGTTCATGGGCCAATTATTATTATTTGTATTAATATATATATTTGTCAGTACGTAAGGATTATGATCTGGACGCCCACCATTAAAAATTAATTATTATATTATAAACCTTTGTAAGAAGTACAAGTGTTTCCGTCTTGCAAATTATAGTACCACTATTTTAGGTAACCTTTCCCGCTCATGTGCCCAACACAATCGCGAGTCGTTGCCGACAACCGCCATACTCGTAGGATCGGCAGCGGCGCAAACAATAATATTATTGTATTTAGTAATATCGTACAAATTTATTGATTTAAATATAATGTATATTTATTATGAAATAATCTGTTCATTTATTAATTGACACATATATGTACAAAAATTGAAAAATGGAATTAGTAATATCTACATACAAATATACATTAGGTATAAGGTACGAGTTTAAACTGTTTATAAAAGCTAAAATATACTACCTATCTCAAGTTGAAGTACACCCAAATACCCAGATAAAAAATCGTAATATTATATTAATATAGATACCTACAATTAAATATTAAGCGTGATTTAGAGAAGATATTATAATATCTACAATAGAGAATAGAATATATTATCAGTTAAAATAATAATATAATCACGGACTAGATATCTTAGTCCGTGAATATAATGTGTTTATGGTTGATAAAGAAAATTGAAAAAAAACTGAAGTATTTCCTCCATGATTTACTACTTCTTTCTTTTTCCGCTATATGATACCCCAACATTAAATGGCATGGCGGAGTGGAGTCCATTAGCTTATACTGTTTATAGTTTATTTTTTTGTTTATTTGAAATGAGCCACAACAACAAAGATTCTTGGCTTACAAAAAAAAGAAGGGGTATGCATGTTTTATAGGTTATGCTTATCATGGCTTGTACCCACTCGACAAGTCTAAACTCAACTCATGCGCTTGGTTGACATTTTTTTTACGTTGTTATTCGTGCGCCATCTTATGTTATTAAAACTTTACTGCTTTGGCGTAAATCGTTTGTTCACACGTCGATTAGCAATAATATTTTTAACATTGAATATTATTTTTACTTGCAATTTATTAATCGTTACGGTCAACTCGGATCGCACATCGTTTTATTGTTAAATGTTTTGAGTGACCTTTTCGAGTTTTCTTTTACGTACTGTAGAAAGCTGCTTTACTGCACGTTTGAAGCTGACAGCTACGTTGTTGGACAACGAGAGAAATGTCCGCACCGCCGAGCCTATTGAGAGCAGCGTACTTCGCTTGCAATGAAAGCGAACGGAAAAAGTTCGATTCTTTAGATACGTTGAAAGTAGAAATGGAAGATTGTTGCTGGTCGCTGTTCGAAATAATGAAACTATACACACAACTAAGCGGGGACAAAAAAAGTCCTATTAGGCAGAACCTGTTCAGTAAATTGAGCCGCAGGTATGAAAAGAGGTTTAAAACGAATATTAATAATAAGTTTAAAAAAGTATGCACGGAGGCAGTGTTGCACAATCACATCGAGTGCCTAAAACTCGCCCACGAGATCGGCGTTGGATGGGGCGACGAAATGGCGTGCCCCGTGGCGGCAAAAATGGGCAATTTGAATTGCTTGGCATATGCCAAGACAAACGGGTGCCGCTGGGACAAATTTACGTGCATGTTCGCCTCATCATGGGGCCAGCTAGACTGCTTGAAGTATGCCCACGAAAACAGGTGTCCCTGGGACGCTAGTGTATGCGCCTTGGCCGTGCAATCGGGACATCTGGAGTGTCTTAAGTACGCCCGGGACAACGATTGCCCATGGACCTCGGATGTGTACATGTCTGCCTTGAATTCGAGCGATCCGGAGTTTCGAAGGTACGCCCGGGAAAGCGGATGTCCTCGTCCTTGGAGGACCTAATTCCCAAACGCAGACATAATTTACGAAATTAAGATGATTTAATTCACTTAACTATGCTAAATTAATCCTTTTTTTTATGTAATTGTTACATTTATTTCATGCCAATGTGATATATGTAATATTAATAAATCTCTTTCAAAATATATTATAAAAAATATTATATTATACAATCTCACCAATTTATTTTATCTTAGTATTATATCAAAGTATGGGTTTTTAATAAATTGTGTTACCTTTTCTATTTTTTTTAATGGTTTATGCTTAGTCGGTTAATACAATATTTTAAATGCAAAATGTCTTAAAACTTAAGAATTAAAATGTATATATTTTTTTTAATTTAAGTTAATATTTACAAAAACATTGAATCATAATTAGGTTTTTTTTATCGAGTTGGCATAATAAATTGGAGTCTGTAATTATACATAACATTTGCATTTTAATCATTTGCAATATTTTTTATTTAGTAGACATCAATTATAAGACATAAAATATGATGTATGATTTAGTCACTTATTCTTTGGATATTTGCATCCTTCTTAAAATCTTTAAATTAAATTAAAACTATTATGATTCTGCTCCTAATTTTAATAGTAGTCTGGTAGAGTGGAGTATTATTTTCTAGTGCTCATACAAAACTATAAAAACATGTTTAAAATATTTTGCATGTTTTATTATATGATTAGGTATTTTATTTATATTATAATATTATTCAATAATAGTTATCTTATAAACTTCAAACTAATTTTGAAAAAATGTATAGTTTTTTTGGTGTTTTATTGTTTTGACATAATGATATATTTGGTTAATATTTGACTGTGTATTGAGCAACCAACCTTTGCCAAAAATGTTGTTTATATATTTCTTCAATAATGTTAGAAAAATAAACAGTGAAAAATGTATATGAAGTTTTTAAATTGAAATGCAACTTACATCATACATCATTATACAATTTTAATTTAATTTTTATGTAGTATCACATAGTTTATAAATGTATCGGTTATGTAATGCCCCCTCCCTCAAATCATATATACAATTCTACATTAGTTATTTGATTATTTAATTAATAATTAATTGAATATATTATTGTTATTTTATTTGTAACATAATATAGTATTAATAATTATTAATATTAATTTAAATAACAAATTTAATTTATCTGGCTCATAAATTATGAATAAATGTGAGCATTAGTTTTGTGAAATAATGATTTTTGATTATATATTATGAACAATCAAAAAACAGTTATTACACATTCCATATTAAATTAATTTTTTCAAACCAGTGGTTTCAAACTGTACTCGATGGTGCCCTTCTAGTATCAAACACCTATACCAACAAATCATAATTTATAATTATTTTTATTAATTACATTTTGAATTTTGAATATTATAAAAATAATTTGTATATTAATTACAATAATAATAATTTTATATAGCGGATCATCTATCTGATTATCAAAAATTGTATCCATTAACAATAACATTTAACTCATTTATCTTTCCTACATGCTGTGTAAATGCAGATAACATTATGTGCACAATTTTAGTTTTCTCAGATTTGTTCAGTTTTGTCAACTGTTGTACTTGGCTAATGGCTGATATTTTGATTAAAAAGAACTAGTCTTATTGGTTATCACTTATCAATGAAAACTGAACAGGGGTTACTGCGACAAAAAAGCTCACGGCATCGCTAGGTTGTATACAACCATGGTTGTATACATTTTAAATTTATTCATTATGTCTGTTATATTTGTAGAATTTTGATCATTTTGATTTTTCCATGATTTCATACTGTTAGTATAATTTTTCTTTGAAGGTAAAAAAGTATATTTACTGCTAGTTTGAAATATATTGAAAATCATTTGTAATTTTTTTTACAAAATGTGAATAACCAAATAATGAAAACAATGCAACACAAATTGCACGTATCATATATGTCATATTATAATTTATTATTACAATTAAAATGAATAGTTAAATAGTCTAATAGGAAACTAACAAATTTCATCAACATAATAATATAAAAACTAAAATAATTATTTCATCATTAATGTTCAAAAAAAATAATTTATCTAGTGTTTTAACCTTGACATAGAGTGTCAGTCGTCCCCATCTATTTGTATGAACCAATACAGATCTACAATCTGATTGATTTTATAGGAATATTAACAGTTACGATATTCGTTGTATGGGAGCTGTTCCTTTAGTGCAGTCCCTTAGTTTATAGGCGCCTTATGTTCGCTATTAAGTGTATTACCAAATGAACCAACTTTGAAATATAAAAACCCATTCTTATTTTGTTAATTTTTGTCCTGAATTAATTTTTAATTTTTAAAAAATTCAAATATTATTGTACAATTTAAATATCTAATATTATTGGATGATTAAATAATTCAAAAAAATTACCTTTACTTATTGGCATATATACCTACATAATACATTACAATATTACATAAGTATGACTATTTATTATCACTCGTTGTTTTCTGAAAAACTATGAGGAAGGGCAACAAACGTCAGAGATTAAATTATTTGTCATAACAAGTTACATACATTGTATATTTTGGATTTGTCAAAAAAGATTAAGCCCCATATTAAGGATGATTGGTGAACGTGATTTTACACCAAAGCCAAAAAATGAAATTCCCTAGAAAACTACATCACCACTTTACTCCACACAATGATTGGTGCTAACGCAAACTCGAAGATATTTATTAGTACACATGTAATAGATACTATGACTATATACTGCCTACATAAAATTTAAAAAAATAAGCTTTTGAACTACTCAATGCTTACAAGTTTATTAAAATTGCACTAGTATATTTGACCACTTGGGTTACCATTTAGATCATATACTATGGTTAGAGCCATGAAAAATTAAATAGGAATGTCAGCAATATGCAGTCGTTGCCAGATAAATTAAGACGGCGGCGGCGGTGCTTTTCAGTAAATGTAGCCCAAACTAGTCGCTGGCAGTGTGGTGCAAAGGTCACACAGTTGGCTACGACGCGCACAGTTCGAACCCGGCTCGGTGCAAACAATTTTAATTATTATTATTATTATTATTAATTAATTTATATAATTTTACAATTTCTACTTTTTGTTCTTAAATAAAAGATTATTATCAGAATATTTGGTTTTAAATTAATATCGTAAAATAATTTTTGTGACAATTGTTGGTTTATTGATGTATTTTCGGTAATGATATTCAAATACGGAGAACCACTGGTTTTCCGTTATCGCGCCATCGCCGCCGTCTCAATTTATCTGGCAACGACTGTATCAGTTTTGAAACCAATTGTGCATCCACCCTCCACCCAGCCTTGTTCTGTGACGTAAGCATTTCTCCATTTCTCATTAATCCACCGCCGCCGAAGACTCCACCACCACTCCACCGCTCAACCTTTAAAAAAATTCTTACATCACAGACATGCATATCACGAGTTGCTGACATACAATTTAATACATATTTAATTTGTCATGGTTGGTGCCACAGCGTATTAAATTAATACAAAAAAATGTGGCCGATATCACCGTCGAGTCACCGAATTTGGTGTTCGATAATATTATGCTTATGACTACTTCTCGCATACAGATCAATTGTTATCAAATCACTATGTTATGTTTTGAATATTATTATATTATAATATTATCTACTATAATAACATTCCACCATTTAAGATTTACTTATTTTTTAGAATAATTCTGTGATAGTAACCTATGGATAATCATAATTATGCGAGGATCGTGCATGCGCATAGGGCACACACAGATCACCTACCTAATTCGGATACTCATCGCTAATATCGGCAACAGAATATTAAATAATACGCTTTGGCTACATCTTTTATATATGATCTAAGGGTTACCGTTGAATATATACATTGTAAATTATATAAATAGTAACACCGAATTCATAATAATAAAATTGTGATAATTGTTGGATAACTAGATAAGTACCTACCGACAAAATAAACAACACAACTACCTAGTAACTTACATTACTCGTGGGTCTATAATGAAAAGGTTCTAAATCGTTTTTATGAAATCGTCCTGGAAAGAAATTTTAAGGTCAGAGTTCAAATATTATCCTCATTGAACAACATTTTTTGAAAATTTCTAATAGACAAGTTCTAATAGGCATGCAGCAACTTGTATAGTTTAATTCACAACATTATAATAATAATTTGCTGTATTGGTAAGTATACAAATTAATAAAATACAAAATTATAAAATGTTTAGTGTGAAAAGGTTCTTCAATATTAGAACCTTTTCATCCTAAAATAAAAGTAAAATATAGTAAAGTAGAACTTTTTCGTTCTTATTTATTATTTTTATTATTGTTAGCTGAATACTTTTCAGAATAATGCTTCCTCATTGCTCCTAATCTTCTAACACGAAACGATATAATAATATTATGAAACATCGAAATCTGTAGGCATCTAGATCGGAAAATTCTGTTGAATATGGATAAATGTAATGATTATTAAGTACTATTTATTGGTTGTGATTAATGTAATTAGAACCTTTTGTTCTTTCCATACTAAACGTATTGTTAATAATTTGGTTCCATTAACTGAGCGTTTTCAATTTGAAAATTGTGTTTATAATTTAATTTTTTGGCGATTAAGAACCTTTTCATTCTAGAATCACGAATTAATAATAAGTACCTAATATTTTACTATAATACAATTCTTGATTTTTATCTTGTAACAATGTACTTTCAGTATGCTTACAAAAGATGTATTACCTACATAGGTAGGTATATAGTATACTTACCTATGGCATAATACAATAAAAACAAGTGCATTTTGTCGCCTTTATACACAAATTAGTAGGTAAATAGTAGGTAAATGTAGGTAATTAGATACATTACAACGCTGATTGAAATACAAATAATAAAATATAAGTGCAAGTCATGTTTTTTCATTTACAATAACAATATGAATTTAATATTAAATATGGTACAATCCTATATGGCTATAATATAACAATATAACATATTAATTGTAAGTTAAACAATAGATTTTAATTTTTTCGGATTAAATTAGTTTCAAAAATATACATACCTATGTATTAATATTAGTTATTATTAATTTGAATTTATGAAACCGTAAAAAAATTATAATATGCATGATTAATCAAAATAAAATAATAGGTAGCACCTAACCGAACGCCCCCCGATTGAATTTCATACTTAAGTACTAACATTTTAAAATTTAAATGAATACGAAGGTACGGTTATTATAATATATAATCCATAGCCATGTAAATGATGTTTTGTTCTATTATAATCAGTAGGTATATTATGGTACAGTTTATAAATAATTTAAAAAAAGAAAAGAAAATATTTTTTGCGTTTGATTTCCATCCGTCATGTGGTGCACTCTATCGCCGATGCCGCATGAGATAGATGTATAAAATATATTACTATTATTATTATTATTGTTGTCCTCGTACGGTATGAAAATAAAATATTGGGCACGGTCGGCGGTGATCGAAGAACACGAGTCGCCACGAACACCGGAACACTTACTGCTTATCGGCGGCAGTGACGGGAGCATCGCGCACCGGCCAGTGGTGGCCTTGGTGGTAGGCACTAGGCGGTGGCGGACACTGGTGGTTGGCGGTGTCGGAACAAGAGAACGCACAGCACACTGCGCCGCTGCGGCAGCAGGCAGCGTCGATACTCGGTACGGATTACAGCATAGATAACCTACTAAATAATCTACAGAACGTTTGTTCAGCGAATGCCCGGCTCGCCATTCATTGTCGGTGTGCTCCGGGCCTGCCGAACACGAACGACGTGGATGAAGGCCGCCAGCGAGGTTTTATGTTTCAGCCTGGGCCACGGGCCACCGGGGCGCAAGTGCGCAACTAACTACTAAGCCACTAGCCACGAATTAAGAATTAAGATGATATGATTAATATCTTAATAGTTAATTCGTGGCTGTAGCACCGGGCGCGCACTGCGTCGGTCGCGAGTAGGCCGCCGTTGTGCGCTCTGCCGCTCTGTGTCCGCCGTCCGCGGTGCCGGTACCGTTTGGTGGCGGCCCCTATTGTCGGCGGTCGAAAACCCAGCCAGCCCATGATATTATGACATTTTGCATTTAATATTTATGCGCCGCCGAATAAGAGGGAATATCCGATTGAGTTATTGACGAATTCCGTCGGAGCGCTTTACTATAGTAATCAGAATCGCGAGATATGCCTACACTTACTATCATCGACCTGCACCGCCGACTCGCCATAGATAATACAAGAATGGATAGGACATAAGAACATAGATAATATTATACATTATATTATATGCGACTCGCAGCTAAGCAAAATTGAAAACGTCAAATCTTCGTTCCTTCTCAAAACAATCAATAGTTAAAATATTTTTGATCTGAAAAATAATACTAATTCAAATTAATAATACTTGAGTGTTAGTAATATGTATACTGTCGTTGAGGTTTTCCATATTATAAATGATAAAAAAAATATTCAAGAAAGACCAATTTTTATCTTAAAAAAAAGATTATAATATGTTCAAATCGGCCAACGGCAGTACACCAAACAACATGTCTAGATTATATACTCAATGTTACTGACTCCTAACTATAAAACATAGACCCGTGGAAACTGGAAAGGATTTTATAATGTAAAAACTAAAATTTACATTTTTAACCACAATTTACTGATGAAAAATTCACTTAATATATTGCTGTAGTTGATTATTAAGCACATTAATAATAACTAAAACTTGATGTAGTATAAACAAGTAAATAATAAATGGTCCTTTTTGTAATGAGGCTAAAATACCTGGAAAAAATGAATTTTTTATGACATGATTTACAAAAAATAAGTTAACTATATTTATAACAAATGCTAATAATAAAATTTATGTTTTTTATTTTTATAGGATATTTATTTATACCAACTGCTTGAGCAACTTTTTTATCATTATTTATATCAATTTCTTCTCTTAAAATTTGAATGATTGACAGTTTCGAAAACGGCAAATCCACCTTGTGTCAGACACTCGCATTAGTGCATTTTTATTAACTTTTGAACTTTCTTGTAGAAGAACTAGTTTTGAGTTAATAGAAGGGTGAGAAAAATGGACATAAACTGCTTTGATTGTATTGAATACATTTCTTACATACTGAAAAAACACAAAATATTTTATTATAACCAAAAGTTCTATCTACTATAGTCCATAATCTATACTCAATACACTTAATAAATTTACTTACTTTAATAAAATTACAAGTATCAACAACCACAAGATTCAGCTTGTGAGCCATACAATGTATATAAATGGCTTCTGGGTGCTTTTGTTTTATTTTTGTCTGTATACCATTTTTACATCCAGACATGACAGCTGCGCCGTCATAAGACTGAGCAATAATAGGAATGGAATTTAAATTTAATGAATTAATAAATTCAAAAATTTTAGAAGCTAAAGCCTTAGCTTTTTGACTTTCGGACACATCAACAAATCCAAGGAACCTCTCATTGACAGTTAAACCTTTTGGATATCGGACACAGAATGCCAATTGTTCTTCTTTGAAACACCTTATTAAAAAAAAAAAAATAGAAAAATTTATAATTTAATAAAAACAATTACCAGCATAAAATGCTATGATAGTCAATAATAACTAAATAACTATATTTAAAAATACAATTACCTGGCTTCATCACACATGATTGCATACATATTACTTCTTTAATTTCATTAATAATTAAATCTAAAATATTTTTGAAACAAATCTCTGCGATATCATTTTGAATAAACCAACTGGTATAATTAATTGTTTTAGTATGCATAAGAGAAAACTCAGGATTATACTTGGCAAAAAGTTTACAGGCCTCTTTGAAGTTTCCTTAGAATTACATACAACAAAATTATATAATAACGAATTGATTTAGTTTATTGTTTTATAAATATAATAGAATTACCTTGATTGATAGATGATATATTTTCGTCATGCCCTCTAAATGTCATCCCTTGACGCGATAAGTACAATACAATATCAATTATAGTTTTGATATATATTCTATTTTGCACAATTAAGTTTTTATTAGCACTGGATAGCTGAGAAATTACACTTCCAGTAACTTTACTTGATTTAAAAGCAGACCATTTTGCAGCACAAGTTATATGGGATTTTGTAGATACATGAGCTTCTAATTTAGACTGTTTGCTTTTTGCATACCTCTGCTACCATAAAGCTAAATAAAAAGTGAATTTCAATATTTTATTTATTTTATTAAAGATGTTTATTATTAAACAATACTTATTAAAAAGATCAAAGAAATGTAAAAATAAACTCACTTTTTTCCAATTACTAAAACCGAGGTTTTCGATCACGTGGTTGTCCACTCACCAATCGAATCAGTCTACATGCGCGAAACGGTCCCGTTCTTTCCTGAGACAGACTATAGGTAGGTACTTCGATTAGTGTAAATATATTATATTATAATATACATCAATACATTATAAACTATGTATATTATGATATAGTGACATGGTGAATTTTCGTAGTGATGTGCACGTATCACGTATGGAACTACATTAACAAGTATGAGGTACATTTGACATTAACCCTCAATACTTACATAACCCACACAGGTAATACTAGTATATTTATCTTGTCAAAATTCGGTTCTTTCGTTGATTTTTATCAATGTTTTCTCAAGTTTACAATCTAGGAACCTTTTTTATTACTTAAAATTTCCGGGCTAAGTGTAGGTACAAAAAAAAGGAAACCACGGGCCCTGCAGTTTACAATTGCCCCAATATTTGTTTTTCATTTTATTACCCGGATATTGGGCAACAAATTAAATATATATTTTTAAAGTGTACTCGGAGATGGGGCCACAAAATATGTATAGCACAAAAATATACGATTTATATAAATATTTATTATTACAGTACCTATGTCCAATATAGTTTTAACGATTCTAAGATTCTGAGCTTAATTTTACAATGATTTTATTTTTTATTTATTTTTTTATTTGTATCCGTGTACATGATAAGTAGTTGAAATAATGCTTCGATTTTCAACTTCAGTATATTGTTTGATGAGAAAGTGAATCTAATTGGTGTATTGAGGAGGTAAAAATTTAAAATTCCCAGTAATTTTCAAAAGCGCCCAAAAATAAAAACAAATTGTGGAAAAACGGAAATTTTTGCGCAAAATCGGTTTTTGGTTATTTTTTCTATAAATATCAACAAAATTTTATTTGTTGGTAAAAAGCTTGAAAATTAAATACCAGGCAATTATATATTGTTACAATAAAATTTGAAAAATCCATAGTCACAATTTTTTTTTTATAAGCATTTAAAGTTCAAATGTTGACAAGCACGTAAAAATTACGAAAATGTGCAGATTATTTTGAGTTAGAAATTCATAAAAATTGTTCTTTTAAAATCGAAGATTTAAAAATTGAATACAAGATTTCTTATAAGTTTGTCTACCTTTATCAAGAAAAAAACTACCGGAAAGTCAAATTAAATTTTTATGTTATTACAACATTGGATATTCACTCGATTTATCAAGTAGTGATTTTGTTATTTTGTTGTTATTTAAAAACAAATAATTGCAGACACATGAAAATTGGATTGAATGCTTAAATTTTCATTTTTTATACACCATAAAATTTTCAAAATATTTTGACTTGTTTTTAGCTGTTTATGGACAATTTTAATTTTCAATGTTTTTGTTTTTTTTTATATTTTTGTCAATAAAATGTTGTTTGTTGGGTAAAAATGCGTGAAAATTACAACAAAAATTTTAACTATATATCGTACGGACCACTTTTTAAAAATTTAATCATTTTTGTGAACTGTAATTAAAAACTTGAAAATATGAATTTTTCGAATCATAATTTAATTTAAAAACGGAAAGAATTTAGTACGATCTACAAAAATGTTAAATTGCTTAAATGTTGCCTCTTAAACAATAGCCGCAGCGAGGCCACTAAAGAAAATATTTTTAAAATGATTATATTATTATTTAATCTATGTATTATTTAACTTGCAATTGTTTCTTGCTTAACAATGTTAATTATTATAATTTAAAAAATATTCTTGGTAGTTTGGCACAGTAACGATATTGAAAAAAAGTATTTTGCGGAGTTACGGATCTAAAAATAAATTTGTGTGGTCACTTTTCTCTTATGTGTTTATGTAACAATAATATAATTGTTGTTTAAATTTACAAAAAAATAAGTTTTAAATTTTAATTGTACGTAGATCAAATTTTTTTATATCTAAAATAGATATATATTTTTGGGATTTACAAATTATACCCAATAAAAGATAATATCATAGATACAAATTTATTTTATTTAATATTTTTCTAAAGTGCCACTAGTAGGTGGCTTCTCATCAAATACTCATTTATTATAGCCTTTATCAAACATGCTTATTGTGCATCAACTGTACAGATTGTATATATTATTGTGTAAATAAAATTTAATATTTTTATTTTTACAAAAATTATACAATTCACTATTTCTTTTTTGTTTATTTAATTTAAGTAGGTACCTATTATAAGTTTAAAATGTAGAGACTACTCATTTAAAAGTATTAAATATTTGAATGTATTAAAGATGTAGGTATGTTTATTCATACATTGCATACTTAATTTTATAGATTATTTAGATACCTATCTATACTAATTACAATACAATTATAATACTTACTCTGGCCATCCAAAATTACTTGACCTTTCAAATTGAAAAATTCATCATTAATATTTTCAATTAAAGTATTTGGGTTTCTTCCTCTATAATTATTGGCCATTACTTTTTAGAGTAATACACAAAAGGTTTAATTATGTTATAGTATAAAACAAAATAAACTCAAGCATATTGTAAGTATATGACATAAATGTGACTTTATTACTTATTTACAATGATCATAATTTCGAATGTATTACAAAAATACATTAGGAAGTTATAGGTTCACATTACGACAAAATGCATATTATTATAAATAACATATAATGTATAATTTTATTAAGTAGGTAGGAAAATTATCACTAGAATAAAATAAAATAAAATAATTACATTTTAATAAAGCTTAGAGCAAGAAACGACAACACCATAATAAACGAATTGACGAATCAACAATGAAGCGGAATGGAATATTGGGGAGGAGGGGCTTGAGGTTGTACAAAATTGCTCAAAATTAAGTACACAATACTGTATGGTTTAAGGTTGAAATTTGTGAATAGTAAAAAAATGAAAAAATGAATAATAACTGATTTGGATACTGGGATAACGTTACCGAAGTACCAGAAAGATGAAAATGAATTTTGAGGGGATTTGAAAGTTGTACAAAATATAATTTTGGTTGTAAAAAATTGTAAAAATTAAGTAAATAATACTGCTTGATTACAATTTATGATTTCGGAGGTACGGGTGCTGGGATAATGCACTTAATAATGATGACTAAAAAAAGGTTGTACACGCTATTGAGGCTCATTGAACATCATGGTTTTGTAAATTAAAGTACATAAAACTATGTATTATTGAATAATTTTTTACTAGATGATATGAATATAATATATATATACCTATATAATTTCTACATTTACGTATTTAATATTTATTGATATTTTAAAAAAATTAAAAAAGGTTTTTATTTAACTTATTAGTGAACTAAAAAGTATAAAATAAATTCTGATGTCCTTCTACCTGGTATAAGTAATTACTATAGTTGGTACTTTCGAGTTTCACTGTTGAAGTGTGCTCAAATAAAAACAAAAAGTCTGACGCAAATCTGGGCAAATCAAAATTAAAGACCTGAATATATTCAGCCAGATACCTACTAATTATATATAAGAATACTAGTGCATATAAGGGCTCAAATGGCATACACTCAGTAGTATCTTTGGGGATGCGGATGGAGAGCATCTCTTTGGGGAGGGAATGCAATCAAATAATATTTTATAATTTATTATTATTATTTGTTTATTATGATATTATGATTAAAATAAAAAATATTTATTAATTGTATTGAAATTATTATTATATTTATGATTTATATATTTTTAATTTTTATCACAATATCTTATGATTATAAGTCTTAACTCTTAGTTATCCAATAAAAAAATTAATATTTTACCACCGCCATGCTAGACGAAGTATGGTAGGGGGAAGGGGGGGGGTACTATAGGACCACGGTCAATGGACAAAGGCTTAAAAGCACAGAATATAGATACTCCGTTCCGTTCCACTGATTTATGCTGCAGGAAAAATGTACTTAAACATATGTGTAAATATAATATTGTTAACCATGCCATAATATACTTAAGCCCCTATACATTTTATTTATAATTTACTTATTAAAAAAATGCTAAAAACTTTAAGGTATAGTTCCGCCTATGGTTGTCTCCGTCATATACACACATACGACATAGACAATTTTCGCTCGCCAGTTTCACTAGTGTTCTGTTAGTTTTGATATTAGAAAGAATTGTCTTATTATAAAACTTTTAGGTAACTCTGGTTGGGTTTTTTGCGATATTTTAATTTTTAAGTGAATTATGAGCATTTTCAAATATTAATATTTGCATACTCAAAATTCACTTAAAAATTAAAATATCGTAAAAAACCAACGAAAAAACACAGATAATGTTCTTACTTCTTACAGAAACGTTTAATAATAGGTCAATTCATGCTAATATGTCAACTGACAGCACACTATTGAAACTGGAGAACAAAAATTTGGTATGTCGTACCTAGCTACCTGTGTATAATGGAGACAACAATTGCGAGTACCACGATCTCATAATTAAAATCTTTTATAATAATTAATAACTACGAATGCACACGAATAATTAATAAATGCTTTTTTAATATTTTACATATATATGAGAAATGAATTATACTTATATACCTATAATATTTCGTATCTTACTATCTTAATGCCTTAATGACGTCACACCCGCATATGTTTTCTCCGTCTTACAAATGTACAACATAGTAAAAACTGTTTTGTGCGGGACAATTTTACTCCCTCTGTATTAATAGTAGAATCGCCAAAATTCTACAACGCATAGGGCATAACTTTATCTGTGTCGAAGTGTTTTTATTATTTAAAGAACATCAATACATTTAAAATTATCAGTTTGAGTACATTAGGTTTTATTTTTTTCTAAAGTGGGAAACCCCATTAGTGCCCGGTGGTAAAGTGGAAATCCCCAAAAGTGCAGGGCAGTAAAATAGAAATCGCCAAAAGTGCTGGGTGCAAATATCACGCGCGTATCCCCTACACTACCAGACACTGAAATCTATACCACGGTCCTTATAAAACATAAACTTTGGTTACATCTTATATTCATATTATAACCTCCATGCGTGATGCTTAAAATAAATAAAACCAAATCGTTTCTTTGATGAAATATTGTTGTCATAGAATTATAGTCTAGTTGTTGCATAGATCCCTGCATTACCTTTGCCGTGATCGATGAATGGCGAGGCGTGAAAAAAATAGTATGTGTGGCTCGTGCCACACACGTCGCTCGTGACTGAAATAGCTCACTTCCCGCCCTTGCCACACAATATACTATTATAATTCTTTTATAAATATTGAGGGAGTAAATTTGTTCGAAGCAAAATAGATTTTTTTATGTTGTACAATATTGTAATACGGAGAGTACACAGTACACGTACGGGTGTAACATTCTTTTAACAACAAGTTATACGGAACTAGACTAATTTAATAGTTATATTGTATACTAATACAATGTACTAATACTTGGATTTTCTTAAATACTAAGTTATAAATATTTTGTATGTATATATTTTATATCATATCTTCAACTTTTATGTAATCACTGTAAGTGAAATAAGTATCAAAATTATCCTCCAAGAACCTGGAAAAAAAATTTTATTTTTTATAATTATTTTAATGTTAGTACATACAACATATTATTTACTATCATAATATTAAGTATTAAGTGCTTATATTGAATATTACTAACTAATAACGTAGCATAATATTTAACGTTAAGAAATATCTATTTTACTTGATTATTTTTATTATTAGAGTGAATTAACCTACTATTTACCTATTATCAAAATTAATATAACATGCCGACTTTCATGGGACTGTTGGCGTCTGCACAGTATTAAAATATAAAAGTATTTTTAAAGACACCGGTAGTCGCATTTTGTAATTATAATTAATAGATATATCTATACACTGTATGACCATTGACCACAGGCTGTCATAATCTAATTTATTTGTGAATAATATGAATATTTTTCACTAGCGGTCGCATGGCAGACAAAGTGTAAAGGCTGTTGTTTAGACCAGTGCTTCTCAAACTTTTTGTCATGGAGCCCCCTAAATTTAATGTAAAACTGTCAAGGCCCTTTTAACCAAAATCATTAATATTTTTTCATAAAATACGAGATACTAAAATTACATATACTATTTCAAACAGATAAATTATTGACAATGATTAATGATATTATGTACTTAATTTTAACTCGAAAATAATTATGGTTTTTTTTTTTTTAAAAAAACGCTTAAAGAAAATAGTTTAAATAAAATAAATATGTCACGACTCCCTAGTAGTATATAGCCACGGCCCCCAGTTTGAGAAACACTGGTTTAGACCAAAAAGTAATAGTAAAAAAAATACTTCTAGAAGTCCAATTTTAGTTTTGAAAAAATAATTAAACTTGTTCTATGCTAGTCTGTGTTTATTGAAGGAAATTAATTTTTTTGGAACACTACAGTTAAAGTGCATTTGGGAAAAAAATTTATTTAATTTGGTACTACACTAATAAAACAATAATTTAAAAGCAAAAATCTATTTCCTACGAAACCTAGAAAAGAGAATAAAGTATTAAAATATGTTTTCAAAATTAAAATCAGCACTAGGTGAATTTTTGTTTTGCTTTACGGGACTTTTATAGCCACAGGAATTGAAACTTTTTTGATCATCAAGTATAGTGACGAGTGACTATGTGTATGTACACTACAGATTTCCAAGACTCTAAGCAGTCTAAGCTGTAGTTTATCTTAATTACATAAAGCGGTCAGGGAACTCATACACACTAATGAACCATCACGACACAATATAATGTAGTAAGCCAATACCGTGCAGGTGCAGGCGTACCATGGTATGAGGATATATTTCAGGTGTAATAAATATAGACTCGGTTGAAAATGGTTAACTCGTACCTAGTTATTATAGTTGATTCTTCTGTGAAAATTATTTTAAGTCGAAAAATTACAATCGTTATTCTGACTAACGTGAAGGTGCTCGCATAAGCTCGGGTGAACCACGTCTGAATACAGACCGTTTCGGGGTTCACTTTACAGTATTGAGCCCTCTCCCGCTATCTACTGATTATCTGGGTTCTCACCATGAAGCATAAAGATATATTTATTCTTCATAGTTCTCATGGATACTGTAATCGTAAACTATCTTATCGAAAATACCCATGCCCTTACTCTTGTGAAACCACTTTTTGTTGTGCTGAGTGTTAGTTACATTACTATATACTCGTTACGCACTATGTGTTGTATATATATACATATATATATGTGGTTTTATCGGTGGTTTTAAAAAATATAAAAAATGTGTGTAGTTTTTAATATACTGTGTCGTGTTTTATAAAACATAACGGTTTGGGTATTCGTTAGCTGCTGTACCTCACCCCTTTCTTAGAAATTGTATTAATCCAACTATTATTCGTAAACTTGTTTATTCACTGCTCGTCTGTTTTGAGGTCCTCTGCTTTCTTAACCTGTTCAGTTGGTATTTTTTATTATATCTATATTTTATTTGTAATGTGGACCCAAGGCCAATCTAGCCTTTTTCATGATAATTACTATTGTTATTAATATTAGTTCTATTAGGCTATGCCTATTACGTAGTAAACTGGCTTGCTACAATAGTCTCATATATTAGTACTCTTGATGGATATAGAATATTGCCTAAGACAAACCTCTTAAAAATGGTCCACATTCAATACTTTCACCTTAAATTTTATTTACTATTTACTTCACTTTAATACTAAAAATAACAGAATAAAATTAATTTTCCTTTTAAAATTTAAAATTGTATATGCTATATGTTAGTAAGATGGAGATAAGTAATTACTAATTACACATGCGACATCCTATTAATCCTCAATTAGATTTGACATGCTGGATTTTTATTTAATGGTCAGAAATTAAACTTTATGACAGTCCAAATAATTTGAAAACAATTTTTTGTCAGAAAAACTTAAATATTAATTAATAATTAATGTATTTATTTTTGTATTAAAAATCTGTTTAATCTGTTTAGAGCGAATACATTTAATTTAATGAAATATAATATATAAAGTTGCATAATAATTCAATTGTATACTTATTTTAATAAGAAAAATGAGATTTCCTGTTCTAAGCCAGTTTTTCAAAATTTGGTATTCTTGGAGAACAACTAACGTTCAGAATTTTTTCAAGGTGGAGATTAGTTAGTCTTGAACGATATTTATTCTTTAAAAACGTCAATTTGGAGAACAAAGTTTCACATTTGTGGAGTCTAACATGGATTGTCCCCATGTTATGGCCAGTTTCACAGTTCATAAACTTAACCAAAACATGCTTGGTCCAAAAAATTACTATTGTTGTGAACAGCGATAAACAATGAACGCTATCGTAGTTTCCAAATACATCATAGAAATAGATCAAAATAATAGATATTTAATAATACATATTAGAAATATGCTATTAACAAAGCGATTAATAATATTAAATACGTAATATTATGATGTGTTTAAAAAGTATCCTACTTTGTTGGAAATCTTATTACACAACTATCTCTAGCAGTGCCATTATTGTTAAAAGCATATCTATGAACGAATCTTTGAGAAAAGAGTTTAGATGGGTTCACATTTACAATGGTAATTTTAGTTTAGGAAATAACCAAGATTACAAGAAGCTATGCCGGGTGAGCAGATGGGTTAAAGTAGTTAAGCTGTATTTAGCCAAGAAAGTTTAAATAAAAGCAGGGGCTGGTATGTTATTGTAATGATCTGATAAGTTTCTAAGTTTTGACCATGATTAAAGATATACAAGTTAAGTACTCAACGAAACATATTTTTTGTTGCACAATTTATTACCATAACAAGTAGTACAGTTAACGCGTTTGCAATTTAGTGATTTGAGATTTCTCTTGGTACTACAAAGTATATAAATATATATTATATATAATATTACTATGTTATACAATATTAGGATGTTAATTGATGTTAACCACGCTTGGAGAGTTATTAGGTTTTCTCTTATTGTTGATCAGCTGTTTGAAACCAGAATGTGTTCGTGCATAATTTTTGTTATGTATGTGCATAGGGTTGTTGAGTAACCTGTATATCTTTAATCGTGTTTTTTTCTTTTATGGTATATGACATCACAAAATCGATAAAGATCCTCTGAATTTTAAATAATGGTCATACCTATTACCCATCCATTTCTAGAACCAAAATATTGTCCCACACGTAAAATTTTGTGTAGTTAATAAAAACTAAATATCTTTTTAACATTTTAATACATATCATATACGTGAGCCAATACAATCTTTTTTCCTGATGAAATTATATATTTTGGTATTGTACTTTACTTTTTCTAGTTCTTTGGATGTCATTATAAATAATTTTAATAGCATTTGATAAATAAAAATCTAAAAATAATAACTTACCAGATTAATTTTTTAATATGATGAACAAAGGTATCTAAATCGTATCCAGGAAGCATTGAGGTTGATCTCAAAATTTTTGGTAAACGAACTGAAAAATAAATGTCAAGCCTTCTTATGATAAAATGTATAGTAAAATATTTTCATTAATTTTATTCAATTTTACTTAAGAAAAAATTTTGAATTGCAAATTATCAAATAAATTGATAAATATTTTTAAAGTTAAGGGTTTTGGTTCAATTTTTTGCAATTCTATAAAATTTGAAAATCATATTTCAAATTTTAGTTGTTAACTCAATTATAAAACTTTTCCACTAATCTACAGCCTAATATCTATTTAGGGATGGCAGTTGATACAGTGTATTAAATCAACGAAAATTACTTCACAGGAAAAAATTGCACGCCTTATTGATATGTTGAATTTTGATAATTTTATTTTATCTGAAAGATGAGCACTTTCTTTAGGTTGGATTAAAGCCCAAATTTTTATTTTACTTTAAATAGAGCTAGAAAAATATGTTTGAAAAATAAATAATATTGTGTATAATTGAAATGCATATTTTAGCTTCTATAATATTATAGTTTTGAAAATCAAGCTTTGATCCGACCTGCAAAATATTCTCTTTTAAAAAATAACTAATACAATCTAACTATTTTACAGGGCGTGGAAGTTTTTTCTGTAAGACATGTTTTTGCACTCATCACACAATGACTTTGATGCACTTAAGAGGATGTGATCCCCGCATGTGTTGTCTCCGTCTTACAAGTGCGTAACATTGTCAATTTTACACTCAGTAGAACATTGTAGCTCCAAATAGTTTAAAAATTAGAATGATTTAATCTTTTATAAAATCTAAAGGTAAGATTATTATCTGGACAACCTCGTGGACTTTTTAATATATTTTAATTTTAAAGCGAGTTATAAGTATTTTAGGATGTACAAACAATTTGCAATTTTAAAATACTCATAACTCATTTAAAAATTAAAATATAATAAAAAGCCCGTGAGATTGCCTAGATAATAATCTTACCTTAAGATTTTATAAAAGATTAATTCACTCTAATTTTTAAACTATTTAGAGCTACAGTGTTCTACTGAGTGTAAAATTGACTATGTTACGCACTTGTAAGACGGAGACAACACATGCGGGGATCACATCCTCTTAAGATATTTTATTTAAATCTTATTTGTTTTGATTTCTTTCCTAGGCAAGGAATTTACCAACACTATTTCCAATTTAAGCTAAATTAATTGTTAAATAGAATAAATATTTAAGTTACTTCATAAATAACTGTAACAATATAGGCTAGAGGAACTATTCTAAAATGGACAACTTAATACCCAATAAGAGACATAATTATAAGTATGAAAATTAAAATTATTCACATAACATAGAACTTTAATCTTAATGAAAAAATATTTGTTATTAAACTATTCAATTAAATTTTATAAAGGCTTAATACAAATGTATATACAAGTCCTTAAGGTTCAGCATAAAATAATGTATTTGTGTTTGATACATACCTATTAATCTTAATAGATACATGGGGCCATACAAATAACACCAAATTGTTTTGGGTTTTAGGAGTTTTTTATAGATATAGTTGATTTCTGGTTGATCTCTCAATCTATTCAGAAAATATTCCAAGCCCTAAAACAGACAATATATTATTATAATACATAACTTTTATAAAAAAATTGTTTATTTACTTATTTTATGAAGTTAAATAATTTCATAATTAAGAACAAAATTCTTGTTCTTAATATTACAGAAAGGTTAAATTATATTCTAAGACAATATAACTGGTATAACAAATATAACTTTATAACTTGCACTACTAACGATACAATTTTATTGGGATTTGTAAACAATGTATTATTACCAATTATTCTTGTTATTTTTCTTTCACTATAATAAATTATATTAAATATTACTAAATTTAATGTAGGATTAAAATCAATAAAAAAATGTATAAAATATTTTTATTTAAAACTAAATAAGAACTTTTAAAAAGCAATAGGACAAGCAACATGTGGTACCAGCCACTAGATTTAGCACCCGGAGTATGAGGCCCCCCCCCCCCCGGGCAAGCTGTGGTATTTGCCCCTTGCTTTTCGGAGTTTTGAGTGAAAATTTTTTTTTTTAATTTATTATTGTTTTCAACTTGCAGTATAACATGAATGCATTTAATATTACGCAAAACTGCGTAATTTTTAGTTATGTTCTTAAATAACCAAAAAACAATGGAAACCTTGTGTTTTTCGTGTTAAATTTCGTATTACTCTTGATTCAAAAAAAAAAAAATTATTATTTTCTGAAGGTATTATATTAAGAACAAAATAATAACTGTGAATTATAAAAATATAAACTTTGAGATTGAAAAAAATGAATTAATATTTATGGTGAAAAAGTTGGAAATAATCGATAAAAATTTATATTTTAATTGTTTGTAAATCTTAAAAGACTCAGAACTCACTTTAAACTAAAATATAATAAAAATGATATGACATTGCCTAGATAATAATCTTAACTTTAAATTTTTTTAAGAGGTCAATTCAGTAGAAGAAAATCTAAGCATTTTTACTACCCTAAAAGATGATGACAAACACAAAAAAAATAAAACAAAAAACACATCATTATAAAATCAATGCATTCGTCGCTGCTCAGAATCTGAACATATATTTTTCAAATTTCAAATTTAAAAATGATTTTGTAGTTAAAAATGTATAAAATGTTCAACTTTAATAACGAAGGATTGAAAATTTATAGCAAGGTTCCACGTAATTAGGTTATTCTGTAATCAAAAAATCTACAAAATATGAAAACACTATTTTTTTTTATAGTTGTTTTGTACTCAAATTTAGACAAAATTAGATATATAAACGAAGAAGAATGATTTTAATTTTGTTATATGCTGATTTTATATGAGAAAAGAATCGCAATTAATATTATGTAAATATATATATATTATGCAGTATGTAAAAACTAAAATTTTTGCAATTTGCCTCCCCAGTCATAAAGGTCTATTATAACTGACAAGCCTGTGACTGTAGCCTGGTAGCAACTGATAATTCAGCTAATTATTTACTATATACAATTCAATTTTCAAAATATTTGATTAATTTAAAGCTATTTATACCATTAGCCTATTCACACTGTTCTACATTACGTCAGTATTGACTTATATGTTAATAACAGCTCGTAATATTATATGATAATATGAAATAACATTACAATTATAAAATATACAATTTATAATTGCAATTATTAGTTAAGACTTCTATATTCCTAAGAATAATATAAATAAAATATTTTTAGAAATGTATGTTGAAAGACCAACTTCGTTCAGAATTGTTTTTAGTATGCAATAAGTTTTCTAAATTCAAATTGAATACAACCACAACATTGACTTACCCAATGATTTTACACCTCCAACACCCACTATATACTATTATATCAAAACACTTTTCCGGATTTTATAAACATTCATTTTTAAAGTTTTATACAAAATGTTCTACTTATGTTTTACAAATAAAAATATTTGATGGTAAAACAAATTGTTAAAAATTATCTCATGACCCGCTAATTTTTAATAAACAATCATACTCAAAATAATTTTAATTTAGAAATATCACATCAAAAATAAGATTACAATTAATAAAAAAAAAGTAGGTACCGTTCTACTATACCTGCCGAGGTAGGTTACTATAATGGATAGGTTAAATTTGAATTCAATGACAAATCATTGTATACAACATACAATTCAGAAAGCACACGTCAACACTCGACCTACATTACCAAGTATATGAGAATATGAATTTATATTGCTATTCAAATTAGTAAGCTATTATAGCTAATATTATATTAGTAATTAGGTAGGTTGAATTAATTTTACCAGACAATAGAATTTATTATATTATCAAATATTATATAAGTATATTATATTTATATCATAATTATTGACTATTGTTATTAACTTTAAGTCAATACTATCTACAGTAGGGTAGTATAAAGAGGTTTATGGTTTAAATAGGCAAAACCTTATTCAAAATATTTAGAAAAGTGCATTGTGCATAATAAAATAAAATAATATAAGATGTAAGTTTCTAGTCCGCACAAAGAATTAATTTGATTATACGAAAGTAACTAAATGTGTTTTTATTCATCCAACTTTGTATCATATTTGCTAGCCTTAGCTGTAAAAATTGAACATTTTATAAAATTGGTGATTTTGACAAATTTTTTAAATTTAAACTCTAAAATCTAAGAAAAAAATAGTGCTTATGTAATTTTTATATTTTGTCTATGTAGTAAGAACACCTTTTGAGGATATCTTGTATTCAATTTAAAAATTTTTTTACCCAAAAATAAATAATTTTATCACACGTAAATCGCAAATAAACCAAAAGAGATAAACATTTAAAATATTTATAAGCAGCATAAAAACACCAAAATTATTATTTTTAAATTATATCAAGATGTCTAGAAAATGGTATCTACTAAAGTATGTGTACACAAACATGAAAATAAAACCAAGACATTTATTGTTTTGCCCAGATTCTTAAGTAATTTTTTTTCAAAAAAATCATAGAATTTGAAGTATTTAAAAAGGGAAATTATTAATATATTATATCCTTGTATTAAAAACAAGCTTTATTTTACATAATTGATTTTTTATCATTACCTTATATTGTAAACAGTTTATTCTCTCAACCTTGTATGTTAGATGTTTGTGAACAGAAGCATTAAAATATTGCATTAAAGTAACACAGAACATCTTTGAACATTGCCTAAAACAAATATTGTATGAAATATTTATTAATAATAAATTTAGATAGTTATTTAATAATTACTGTTGGCTATCATCTATAAAATAAGATGAATTAGTGAAGGTATAAATTACTTCTGCCAAAAAGTTTTTCTCCGGAAACTTTAATAGCTAAAACCAAGCAATCAATATTACAATGATATAATCATTAGTCATGACGTATAAAAATAAAATGTATCGTACCTTTTGGGATGCGTAGTTATGTTGATGCATAATCATACAATCAAATTCTATTGCTTTTTTCAAATTCAATGGTAGTACTAATTTACACAATGCATTTGCAAGAAGCTAAAACAAAAATTTAATTAAAAAAAGATACCTAACTCTAATTTTTAACTTAATTTTTTGCACTATTTGTAATAGGTACCTTTGAACTTGGAATAACATTTAATACAATATTAGCAACAGCCTGAACAGCTGGTTTGTCTTCTACAAATGGGATTGCAGATTGTTCGAATGCTGGGGCTGTAAATTGTGCTACTGATGGTTCTGTAGCATTATTCATAGCATTGTCTGATTCAGCATACTGTCCTACAGCTGGTTCTGCAGATTGTCCTACCACTGGTTCTGCAGATTGTCCTACTGCTTGTTCTGCAGATCGATCTACATTTTTTTTGGGCCTGCCTAGTTTTAACAAAACATTACAATGACAAATATGAAATACAAAATAAATATTGAACTAAAATACATACCTCGTTTTCTTAATGCTGGTTTTGGCGAAGAATCATCTTCTGTTGCCCTAGGTTCTTGAGATTTTTTTCCTCGTTTTAATCCTCTACATTTTTTTCTACATTAAATAAATATAATAAATATAAAAAATATATTTTTTTAAATAACTGGTGATAAGTAGTACTGGAGTTGTAGGAGCTAAAAAATGAAAATTATGTAAGTCAATATGCACAAAAAAGTTTTTTTTTATTTTTTTTTATTTTAAAGTGTTCTTGACAAGGTCATCTAACTTATTGATACTATTAACTAACATTTTTAACAGTTTAATAATTGATAATGCATAATTATTTACAAAAAATTACAAGAATTTATATCGATAAATATATAATGGTACAATAGAATAGAAAATAAAATTAATCATATAGGTGAATTTAAATTAGTTATTGGTGTTGAGGTAAGGCATCATATTATAGATATAAAGTCCACGCTTGAGCCGTCGGAGAGTAGGCTTGTCGCTGAGATTGAACAAAACAGTTTTAAAATATGCATAAAATAATGTCAAACATACAAATAAATTTAACAATAATAAAAAATCAAAATTATTAGAAATGCCAAAAAATTTATTTTGTGTTGTTATTCATTTGCACCAAAAGAAATGTAAAAAAAATTAATAATATTTAAAATATGACAGAAAACTGTTTGCCATTTTGACATTTGATTGATTTTATATTTTTTTGAATTGAAAAAAATTGTTTCAATTTTTTTATTAAAATACACAGTTTACGAATAAAAAAGGTCAATTTTTTTAAATACAATTTTAAATAATGTGCATATAAAAATCAATAAATATGTAGTATAAATTTTTGATTTTTAAACTCATTATTTTTTATTTCAAATTTCTAGCTTGGTCTTCTATAAATTTAAAGCATCTAAAGTAATATGCAACTCCTATAACTTCTGGGCCTTAGTGATAAGCGATGAGTAGTAATATTTATCAATTTCTTACAGACTAGATTCTAGCCTTTCCTTGTGGCTTATATTAATCTGATTGATTGGCAAAATATCATCTTCATCACTCCACTCGTCCCACTTATTCTTAAAGCCTTTATAGTGAACAAAGTACTGATTTTCTCCATAATCTGTCTTTCGTCGCTTTAAACATATTGCCTCGTAAAGCAATCCGTTGTAGTAAACAAAGACTTTGTCACCTAATTAAGAATAAAACATTACAATTTAAAATTAAAGTAACATTTTATGCAGGATTTATTCAATTTGCTAATATTAAGGGAAGCTAGAGTTGGTTATCAGTTTAAAGTTGACCAAAATAATATTTTTAAAGCCTAAGGTAATAGTAAATTTAAATAAACTAAACACATACACTGTAACATGAATAATCATTATATTTAGCTATATGGCTACCAAAAGTTTAGAAAGCTTAATTGAATACATTCAAAATATACGATTAAATGGTTTTAAAAATACCTATCTAAATATACCTACTGATTTTCCAACTACCTCCTGGAAAAATAAAACAGAAAATATATGAGTTAGACTCTAAGTCTTAGAGTCAAATGAAACAGGTCAAACTATTGTAAAGCTACAAGTACAATTCTAAGATTAAATTCTATTATTATTTTTGTCCGGTTGAAATTTAGTGACTATAGAAATAGGTAGATGATATCAAAATATGGTCCGAGTATCTAGCATTCTTATATAGTGTTGATTTCAATAGTAGTGAGAAGTGGCAGTCAAATAGTAGGAGGGATGAGGGGTATAGATCCCTCCATAACTTTTTTTTAATGTTTAACGTCTGATGACCATGAATTTTATTTTTAATAATTAAAAAGTGAATGTTATAAAATCAGTCATATCCCCCCCTCCACCACTATGTCAAAATCATTTGAACACCACTGGTAGTGAGTTATACATTAAGTTCAATATTTCAAGTTTCTAACTTCTAAATGAATAACATAATTAAAACTACAAACTCTTATGTATTTTTATTTTAAATAAATATTATTATTTTAAATATAAAATATATAATATATATTATTTATTTTTAATATTATTTTATTTTTAAATTCATACAACAAAATTCTCAACAAGATTGGATATATTAAGGCCAATTATTACAGCTTCCACCATGGTTCAAGAACGTCTATCAAACTTGGCCATACTTTCAATTGAGCATGAAATTACATCTAAGAAGGACTAGGTACATACTTAAATCATCGAAGGATCTGCTCCCAAAATTTTTCCAATTACGTGTGGAACTTGTATTTAATTTGGAGTAAAATTATTGTATTTACATTTTGTATTATTCTTGTTTACATGGCACATAGAATTTTATTTTAGAATTTGTCATTTAAGACATACAAAAGTACTTAACACAAAGTATACAATAATCAGTAGGCAATATAAATCAATTAGATAATTTCTTTAGTTATATCTTTATTTTGTATTTGAAATATTTCTTAATAGTTTGTAATTGCACCTTAAATTAAAATAATAGACTAAAGATTTAAAGTAAACCTTGATTATGCTTATAAGTTACAAGTATATAAGGTACAATTTAGTTAGTTAATTTTTTTTGTGGGGAGGCTCAAATTATTGTTTATCCATAAGCGCTTCTATTGATCCCGGCCTACTAGAATAGTGATTTAAAATTAAACCCAATGTAACTGACATGAATTTGATGTAGGTATAATTGACGAACAAGAGCTAATACAGTTAAGTAGAAGTTACCAAAGCTATAATCTGCTAGAACCAATATGAGAACAACACAATTCACTCATTTGAATGCCTTAGGAGTAAGTGAAGCACATATTATTTCAAAATATATTAGCTCTTGATGATGAAATACATTCATTATATAGGTACCTAGTTCATTAATACCATAAGCACATAAATAGTAATGTGAAACATTTGAAACTTGTCAGATTTAATTTTAGCAATTTATTAATATACATAGGTAGTTCTAGTATTGACTATTGAGTTTTAGTGCATTGAGAATTTAAGCGTATCAACACATTATAAATCAGCAGCATAATATATACCTACCAAATCCTGGGCATGAACATAACCGTATGGTTATTGTGACAAAATGAACACTTACCAACTGCGAATTCGTAGCTTTTGTCTGTTTCCGCCATGTTCCTAATAAGCTTTTAGTGTTTATTGTCTAGTTTAAGTCCTAGTTATTCTAGTCTTTAGTTGTCCGTCTGCCACCGTAGCGTCGTAGTATACTCGTATAATGGCGTCCGTGTCACTCGTCACTCGTATGGACTCTGGAACGTCTTGTGGTGGCAATTTGCATGTTGCATTGTTGTATCGATCGATCCGTTGTCCTTGTGCGCATGTCCGTAGAGCGCGTCGGTAGTGTGTACGCATAGCCTTGGCTTATACCAGGGGTCTCCAACCTACGGCCCGCAGGCCGGATCCGGCCCACCAAAGGTTTTTTCACCGGCCCACTAAGCTATTAATATTTAATATATTATTCCAATTTAGTTTTCATTGTTTTCAATTTATTATTATTTTTCTTTTGATGTTATTCATAACAGTTTATAATAGTCATACATAAAAATGTTTGCCCACCGTAAAAAAAAGTTGGAGACCCCTGGCTTATACTATTATAGTATACGGAGTAATGATGACGTATTCCAGGCTCCCAGCGGTCACACGTAACTGCACTGTTCCGGTGTTACCGAATTACATGGCGTACGCGCACTAGATGATACAATAAACTGTGTATAACTGTATATAATACAATATTATATGTATCACCGTAATAAATTTCCAAGGACCGCACTACCCAATTCCGCAGTAGTTGTATTATGCTCCGTCTAATAAATAAAATAATAATTTACAGTTAAATTAAACTAGATTTTTTCTTATCTACCACCTCCCTATTTACCCGTTTTAGGCCCGGTTTTTCAGTAGTATGTCTAACTGCTAGATAAGTAACTGTTGGATAAATTTATTTGGCGGATAAAGTTATGGTTATGCAGGTTTCTGTTTATCAGTAGTAATCCTTCAGATAGTTATCTCCTAGATAATTATCTAGAAGTTAAGGAATTGATAGTGGATATAAATTACTTTGGTACAAGAAGTCACTCTCGTGATTGATCAAAATTACTGTTATCATTATATTTTATTGCATTATCTTAATTTATAAAGCTAGGTACTGCCCATTTGCACTTGTCAATATTTTCACATTTTTGAAATCATATTTAATAATAATAATTTTTTGAATAGAATATACATAATATAATAGGTATACTGTATACTATGGAAAAAAAATCAGCTTCAATCATTAAAAAAAGGGTAAGGTCGACAAATTTTTCCTTTAGTGAGAAGGAATTGCTGTTGAAGTTTGCACTTCAAAAAAAAAAAGAGTTTTGGAGAATAAGGAGTCAAATGCTGTATCGTGGAACGACAAAAATATAACGTGGGTCGGTATTGCCGAAAAATATAATGCTGCAACACTTGGCTGTGTACGTAACATTTTTTATAAAATAGATTACAATATATTTTAGTTTTATTATTTTTAATCATATTTTTACTCTAATCTTGTTTTGTACATAACATTTTTTTTGTCCTTTTTTGATACTTTGGCACTGAATTTATTGATTTTAAAATGATGTGGTTTTTTTAATTTTTGTCAGAATAGTTAACATAATAATAAAAAACTACGAAAAATCTAACGGAAAATAAATAGTTGTATCCAGCCTAAAAACATATATATATGTTAAAAATACCCCAATCATCAATTTTGAAGGAGCTATCTGAGTTGAAAATTGGATCTAATTACTATTCACTTAAACCTTAATATTGTTATTGTCTTAAAAATTAGAATAGTATTCTATATCAATATTTATTTTACTAAAATTCTTACTTAAAAACTTATTTTAGTTATTATTTTGTTTAATCGAAATCCTACTTATTATAGCCAAGAGATCCTACTAACTTGAAGCAGAAGTATGAAAGTATTAAGAAAATGCTTAGGGGGTCAAAAAAAACATTATTTGAAACTGGCGGTGGACCTCATGTGAAACCTTATGAAGCACAGAGTGATTTAGAAAATGAATTATATTCTATTATCAGAATCTCAGCAGAAGGTTTACCTTGTAATTTTGATAGTGATATTCCAATTTGTAAGTTCCTACTCCTTTCTACTCCTATTAATAAATACAACTTATTATATATTATTCTATAATGTCCTACACTCCTACTGTACAAAATCTTTCTCTCCTTTGTAAAATGTTAAGTCCTATTAGCTATAAATTATTGGTTACGTTAAACAATTTAACAATTCCAAAGGCAAACAAAGTTAAATATCTTGGTTGAACTCTTGATAAATGATTAACCCATTAATAAAACAACTTTCTTCCACCTCACTTTCTGGTAATGTATGTAAAAGACTCAAAAGACAGTGGCCTAGAGACCTACTAAAATGAAAAAAATGAAAAAACCCTTGATACTTAATATGTACCCGACCGGGTGGTGCTGCTGAGTGCCTGCCCACAAATGTTAAATTCTTCTGTCACTTTCCATTAAATATCAAATTTGCTTATTGTACTTAAATATATATTTAAATTTATTGACAATATAATGAAAACATTTGTTTAATGCATTATTTTCCTATTTATTTCATGAACAAAAATCCATCGCAACACAAGAAACAAGTACGGGCGATTGTGTTGAAGAATATGTTGTAAATGAGGAAGAGTTTGATGATAATGTGCCATCAATGCATGAACATTTGTCGTTTACTAATCGTAATTATTATTATTTCTGTGCTCATTTACTTCAAAATATTATATTATGAACCTTGTGATATATATAATGAATAATTAATAATACATTTATGATTTATAGTAATCAAAGAATTTCCACCAACTACATCTTCTGCACTAGAAGAGATAGATATAGTCGATACAGGTTTAAATAAAGAATCATATATTTTTACAGATGAAAATCAAAAGCAATGTAGGTCTATACTCAAATATTAAACAAAAATAAAATGTGTAGAACTTTAATGGCAAAGTGCCTGAAATTACAAAAAATTAAATTACTGTTTATCAGATAATAATCAAAACAATTCA
The DNA here is from genome assembly GCA_008086715.1 of Sitobion miscanthi. NCBI lineage: Eukaryota > Metazoa > Arthropoda > Insecta > Hemiptera > Aphididae > Sitobion > Sitobion miscanthi. Next base: position 30,053,039 of record CM017803.1, read on the forward strand.
ACCTGGTCTCCTTTAAACTCAACAAAAATGCTAAGAACAACATCTAAAAATCCAAAATTAATATTTAATAACAGTCATCAAAAACATTGTGAGTTTTTATAATTTTAAATAAAATATTAATTTTCTGCTGCATGTAGACATTTAAATATGTATACTACAATGCCTTCTTAAATATTTGTAGCTAACAATAAGAAACATTGCATGACCTCAGCCAGTGAAAAGTTTGAAGACCTTGCAGAGACCAAAATGGAGTTGGTATCTCTGCAACAAAAACTTGTTAGACAAGAACTTTTACAGTCATCTATTGAACACGAAACAAAATTAAAATATATGGCAGAAGAACATACATTAAAACTTGAGATCTTAAGAGTTGAATTAGAAGCTAAAAAAAAAAATAATTTCACTATATAACTAATACTTAATATAAAGCTAATAAAAGCTATAAAAAGCTTCTTTTAAATATCTTCTTAAAATGTCCAACCATCAATAATAAATAATATACACTAAAATTTTAATTCTTAAATATAATTATATTTTCGTTGTAATTGTAATTTATATAAAATAGTAAAATAACTAATAAGTAAAATATAGTATTAAAAAATATTATTATTAATATAAAATAGTAAGTTAAATTAAATAATAAAATATATTATTATTAATAGTGATACCTAATAGTAAAAATATTTAACTAATAAAAAAATGTATTTTTATATTTATTTACAATAGTATATATAAGTTAGTATATAATTCCTAATTTTTTAAATAATAAGAGTTAAATCTAAGTAAATCAAAATTTGTACGTTTCAAATGAAGATACCTAATGTTTATAGTCTAGAGAAATACTCTATTATCAATTGTTGTCTTGCACAACCTTCTTCATCTGTTACTTCATGATTGACATTTATTATTTCATTTTGTGGTAATACTACGTCTATGAGATCAGGGGCTTCTAAATCATTGTTATCGCATGCAATGTTATGTAAAATAGAACAAGCAACAATTACAGCTTGTGATGTAGTTAGCTTCAAGCGCAGACCAAGAGATAAAATTGGGAATCTACGTTTAAGAACTCCATATGTTCTTTCGACTGGATTTCTAGTTCTTATTATTGACTCATTGTATAACTCTTCAATATTTCCCCTTGGATTTATAAAAGGAGTCACAATATGACTGGTATTTTTATACCCACTATCTGCAACAATTAAGCTATTTCCCCATTTACCATTAACCAATTGACTGTGAATATTTGAATTTCTAAAAATTGTTTGATCATGGCAAGATCCTGGCCAGGGAGCTACAATGTCCATTACTTTTAAATCAGGCGAAACAACTGTTTGGACATTTAATGAAAAATATCCTTTTCGGTTTCGAAAATACTCGGCATTATGACCTCCTAAAATATTATTATAATTATTATTTTATGTGATACATAAAAATATGTATCTTCTAGTAAAAAATAATAAATTTGTTTATGCAACATCATAGGCAGTATTTCTCATAGTGTTTATTTTTATATTAATATATATAATTTTTTATTAATTAAATATGAAAATTATTTACATAATTAGGATTTAAAGTATATAGTACGTACAAATTACATACAATTGTTAACCTTTGGGTTATTTAAATAATAAAACCCTAGGGCATTAAAAAATAATAATTGGGAAGATGTTTTATTGGTGATTAAGACACCAGACTTCCACCTATGCATTACAATATAAATTCGTTTTATATGAAGTTAGTAGGTAATAATCAATAACCTGGGCTTTGAATTCGAATATGTGTGCAATCTATTGCACCTATAGCTCTTGGAAATCTAGCAATTTTGTAAAAACATCTCTGTAATGTATACACTTCTTCATCTGTGGTTGGCATACGAATAAATTGATGACATAGGCGTGCAATAGCTGTGCTAACAGTACGAACAATTATACAAGCAGAAAATTTACTAACATCGAGAAAGTCACCAGCAGTAATGAGAAAACTTCCTGTTGCATAGAATCGCAGTGTTAATAATAATTTGTCAATAGATGCTATTGCACAATTCCTTTGGAAATAAAGAGAAATTAAAAAATATTATTAAAAAGTTAAAGATTATTAATTGGAATTGTATTGACCGATTCCAACATGTAGTAGGTTGCCATTTAAAAATAGTAAGGTGTATCATATTGATATAGGATAATTATAAATAAATCTAGAATGGTGTAATAAATGCTGGTTTAATACTTGAAAATACTTGCAAACTTATATTTTAATTTTATAAATACATCATTTTACCTTACTATTTTTGTACAAAATAGGAAGTACCTACACTTATTTTTATATTTTATTTGTTTAAAGCAACTTTTTAATTTTTTTTTATCAAACTTACCATTGGTTTTCTACAGATATATTATCCCTTATTAATTCCAAAACTTGTTCAACAATAACTTTAGAAAGTCTAAACCTTATCCTAAAATCATGATCATCTCATTTCACCATATGATCAATTCTGTCTTGCACTGTGTAAGGTCTTCGACGATAATTAATGAACTCTATTATTTCGTCATCGTCATCATCAAATAAAAGATTTGGCTGGATATTCATTATATTATACTTAGTTATTACTTATTTATTCTTAAAAAAAATTAACAAAAATGTAGGTCAGGTACATATAAAATGTATATATTTTGAACCAAAGTAGTACAATACAATCATATAATGATGAGGTAATTTATTTTTTATGATATTATATAATAATATATTAACTCTATGTTTTAATCCTTCAGTTAAACGTTTAACTAGTAGAAAAAGTAATAGATAAATTAATCAACACTTTATCCTACAGTTATGTTTAACCATTAACTGATAAACTGAAAAGTTTCAGTTAACTCTCTGTTAAATTTAACTGATGGTTAAATGTCTCTAACTAGCAGTTAAATATGACTGAAAAACCGGGCCTTAATAAATTAGTGTTTTGTCCAACTCGTAGTGGCCCCATTATACCACTGCCCAAAAGGCCCTGCCGTCTATTAGTAAAAGGCCAATGTGCGTAACGGCAAAGTACTCAAAGACGTTATAACTTGTAAGCAGGTAGCGTCGTCTTCACGATATAGAAAGATATCTTCTCTGTATCGTGGTCGTCTTATATGCCGTTCTTGACTTTTACTCTATAGTCTATAATATTGTTATTGTGAACAATGAACATTGAACGGAATAAATTATTAATTACCATAATATGATTCAAGAATATAATTTATGTCTATGATGGTCCACTTAGATCATATACTATGGATAGACTCTTGTCCCGATAATTTGAGGTTCATATTAGTGAGTATAAGTTATATCAGTTTCTGTGTTGGACGAATAATAAATTGCGCATACGTGAAGAGAATTATCGCATAATTGTATATAGTAGACCTTATACTGTCTAGTAGAGTGAGAATGGTTGTGAACATGGTAATAGGTATGTCAGCAACTTTTTGACACGCATCGTATTCGCCGACCACTTCATACCCTGTCACTATTAGCTGGTTCACCGCTGTATGTTGGCTGGGTAATTTAATGACCAATACTATGAATGATATAATATAATGAATGATATACGACTATGACTGGGAAAGGTGGGATGTGCTAACCGGACTATAACTCGTATTGTTGCTGGTATACTTATCTAATTAGTCATGGTATGGATGTAGTTTCAGGGGTCCGACACTCCGACGTGATTGCACTCAGCGCTGTTCGGGTGTTACCACGGCTATAGATAGTACTATCTTAAATAATCTCAAGTAATCTTATAGTACTATCTTTAATCATGGGTGTCACTGAATGACAAATTATACGGCGCATGCGCACTAGATGGTACAATAAACTGTATGACTGTGTGTAATATTATATTATAATCATGTAAGGCAAATTGCTTAAGACCGCACTACCCAACCCCGCCGGCCTTATAATATTATGCTCCGTTTACTAGTTTGGGATTGTATGATGATTTGTACCTACATGGCTAAATATTCAGTATAGAACGGTTTACTTTACGCATGCGCATATCGTCCATAAAATGCAGTATTACACGAGTGATTCCGTCACTTATATCAAATACTATAGTATTTGCTTATATTATTAAGTGTATCACTGCGTGTCTGCGTCAAATTGTTTACACGGGCGAGATGGGCATAGTACCTATTACCCATATACTATTCCCACAGACTTCTATACTACACTCAATAAGGAACTCCTATACAATTTACATTTATTGTAACAAGTGAAGCTCAGTTGTGAAAGGCCGCCATTTTGTAGGTTGGCAAAACATCTCATTTATTATACGAAACGTATTAGGAGTAACATCGTTTTTTTTAATGGTAAGATAAATAGTAAATATAAAATAGTATTTTACATAAAATATTAATTTTTTTTAAAACTACAGGTTTAGAAATAATAAAATACAATATAAAATATAAATCATAATTAATCTTATTTGTCATATAAAATACCATACAATTACCAACCGACCTTGAAGCTTCAATTCATCGTGGAAGTTCGCTATCTATTGCTATGTATATAGAAATCTGTGACTATATCCCACGATGTAGAGAAGATCTTAGAAGTATCTTCTCTGCATCATGCTATATCTATAGTAGGTATATGATGTACAGAGTAATAATATCTAAGATGATTCGACAGATAATAAGTTATATATCTATGGATGATCCTCGATTACTGACAGCGTATCTGATAGGCGCAAACCCGATGAATGATAATGTACATTGGTGATTTTTGAAAAAAACAGTATGACATAAATGATAAAACAAAAACATAATATATTTTTTTTTTTAATTGAACTTAGTCCGGTAACTTTGACCATTAGCAGTTATAGGGGATTATGAACTATAGTTTGTAAGGTTCGTACGATAAGGCATTGTTACGGTAGGTAAGTAAACATGTGTATGTGTGGCAAGGTTTTTACTACTACGAATCCGAGTGGTCACTCAGTGGTGTAGAAAGGGGGGGGGGCGGGCGTGGTTGGGGGATTTTTCAATTTTCCACTCCTATTTAGCTGTGGGTTTTTTACACCCCCCCCCCCTTTCAGAAATCATGTCGACGCCACTGTGGCTACCCATCCGGAAGCTAGTAGCAGCGGGTGTTACTTATTCTCAGTCGCATTGAACGACTGGTAGTAGCCAACGCGCCATGCCAAGCCACCATAATATATTATTTTGAATTAAAGACAGTATATTACAGGTTGGGCTGGGCAGTGGGCTGGTCAGCGATTAGAGAGTTGTAAGCCGCACACAATATAATTAAAAATAATATGATGAGTAGGAAAACGAATAATACTTTTTATTATAGTAGTAAAAATGTCTATGATGCGAGCCGCAGTTTGACCAGTAGCATAGTACATCTATTCTGTGTACCAAACACAGTTAGTCTAGAATATAGCACGACAATTGGCGGCCATTTTTTTTTGTCAAACACTGAACATTTTTTTGCTTATTAATTTATCTATGAATCTTTCTTTAGCTCTATAGTGGCATTTTTTTCTTTTCTGGCCATCAGCAGCTATTAAAGTCAGTAACATAAGCGGACATTTGGCGCAATTACTAGGGTGGGAGGGGGGATCTGAGTATTAAATGCTCAATACACTAGGTAATAGTGTAATATGTTATATTTTGTAATATATACTTACATAAAGTTACTATCGTACTAGAGCCGGTCGAAATTTTAATTTTTTAGACATAATTATAAAATGTATAGGTACAGCTTAACTTTAAGCACTCAATGCAATATGCGGGGAAAAACAAAAATACTTCAAATTTGTCGATTATATCGACTTTTGATTTTGAAGATATTTACAGTTAAAAATTCCATAAATCATAATAATTAGTTTAAAAAAATAGCATATTATTAGTATTATTACGTATTTTCATTGAAACCGAGACGAGACTACTGCTGAAACAACCAATGCCGGTTATTATTAATATTGCATAAATAAATTATGATCGTTCCAAGCCATGATCATCAGTGATGATAAGACCTGCACTTTTAACTTCTGGGTAGGGCTTAGCTTCCTCAAGCCCCCCCTCCCGATTTCCGCTTATGGTCTGTACTCAGCACGTGCGTCACTGTTTTAGGCCAAAATGTACACTTCCCTTCCTTGGGCCGCCCCTCTGCATGAATCTAGGTAAAAATTGACAAGGAAATAAACGCCGGTAAAACACAGCAAAAAAGGACAAGAGTAAAAACGCCAAATGTATTTTACTTAAAAATAATTATTTTTATTTTCAGCTATTACGTGATAGAACTTTTAGGCGAGCTTGTACAAATATACCTCGTTATAAAAATAGTATCGTACTATAATACATTCAACAATATTCAACTACTGTCTATATCCCGAAGTGCCTTCGCCGGTTGGTTCTTCCCTCAAGATACTCAAGCTACTACATGTATTATAATTTTAACAAAAATATCATTTATGCTTATTGTACTTTTTTTTATGTACAGATTGTATAAACTCTAAATTAAAAAAAAAACTGCCTATATTATATTGTTTTCAATTTTGTATTATGTTTGGGACTTGTATAGGCAACACATCGTACATATTCTTATCAACGTCTGGCCAAGTCAATAAAAAAATAATTATTGTTTGTGATGATTAGTGGCTAATTTTAGATTTTATTTGTTACAGAAACTTTATAATGTCTCACTCGAGTAGTGGCGTCTCATACACCACACGACACACGTTAGAAAATACGTAATTTTAAGTATTTGATACGGTAAGTATAAAGTAAGTAATTGTGTGAGGTCTCTAAAATTTTAAATGTTTGCTAAAATCCACTTAATGGTTTACTGTCACTGTTTTTAGTTCTCATAATGTATTATATCATGGTTTTCAAAACTGAAATATAATATGATGTAGGTACCTCTGTTGTACAAGGAACTAGGAAGTCGAGCCAATGTATTGAACAATTTTCAGAAGTTGATTTTCTTTAAGACAATTATTCTACAGACCAAGTATACATTATAAAGATTGTAAATTGTAATTCAAGTTATAAAAACATTAATACTAAAGTGAATCCTACAACTTAAAGGTAAGAATATTATTGTGGGCACCTCATAGGATATATTGATATTTTAATTTAAAAGTGAGTTATCTGTATGGCTATATTATATTATTGTCTGATATTATGTTTTATAGTTATATTATAATATATCTAATTGTCTGTGTGGAATTATATTTGTGTCCATTAAGCTCAGCCCGTTTAGTCAAATTAAATAAATTAATAACTATGTTCAATCAATTATATTACAAACTTAAAATACCCATAACTTGCTTTAAAAATAAAATATAAATAAATATACCTGTAAGGTTTCTTAGAAAATATTTTTTTACTATGTTTATTAAAGCTAACATTGTAAAATTGGATCGGCTGTACACAAATTTGATTTGTTGCTTATAAGTCAGAGAGAAAACAAATAGTGCACCGACATATTTTTAACAAACTTTTAATTTGTAGGTAATACATTACTGAACCAGTATCCAATTTTAATAGCACGGAGGGCCTGAATATATTTAAATTTCAAAAAAACACATAACAAGTTTGGAAATTCAATTTTTTGACAGTTGGATGTGATTAATTTTGGGACATTGCTGGTAACTTTATGACACAAAATACTAAATTAAATACCATTGAAGTATCCAAATATGTGAATATTGTAAACATAATATTTAATTTAAGTACAAAAGTTGTACACCTTTTAATTGGCGTAATACTAATTTTTTTATATATAATATATAATATATTTATAATTTGTATCTTTCAGGTCCATGTGTTGTTTTTTTGTGGATTTAATTTACAGAATACATATCCATCATTATATATTGTATATCATCTTTAAAAAGATACATAAAATCTATTATTATAAGTTCAAATCAATAAAATTTCAGTTCAGAGAAGTTCGACTTAGTTGTTAAAAATGCTATCATAAATCAATTTTTATGACTGTTCATTCAATTTAAAATCAATTCAATAACTTGTATTAATTATATATTATGAGTTTAAGATGGATAAAACCTAATTGAATAATTGCATGATTATTTTTGAAACTCATGGCGGTTATGAGGAATTAACATCAAATTATCGTTAACATTTTGAGGAAAAAACGTGTTTATAAACATACCATAAGTTTATATTATATTATTATGTACACTAATCACATTCAAACCTTCTAACACAGATTATGTAAGTTCTGTAGTGTTGCAATTACCATAATGTATTACCTATCATTAATTGTTGTGAGTTATTAATATAAATATAGTATTTTATTATTGTTTACAGTGTAAATTGTAATTATATACTTTGAAAGTTGAGTATATTCTATTCAAAATAAGTTGGAAAAAAATCATGATGAAAATTTGCAGCGTTCGCGCATGTGCAGTTATGTTAGCGGCTGTTGACTACTAGCCAATCACAAGGATACTACTTTTCCGAGGCTACACAGTTATTCCACATTTATTTGGAATAGAGTATACTCAATTATGATAGAAATAATTGTTGAGTTTAGGATTATGTTTGTAGATTGATCTGGACAAAAATGAATACACTGCTTTTAGTAATAAGTAACATTTACTAAACGCATGACGTACACATAAGTAATATTAAAATGTAGTAGCGACAGTATGCTAAAAGTCGGCCTTATATACAAGTGACCTATTGACCTAAGTCTCACGCCACTGTTTAACAATATCCGATTTGCTAATAATTATATCACATGATATGGTGTGATTTTGCACACTATTAATAACATCGATGATGTTGTTGTTGCACAATATGATGATACGTAATACAATATTAAATTATATTCAACAATAATAATATAAGTTTAGAATATACCTAATGCATTGTACAACAACAACACAACTACACACACATGTTAACTATGTTAGTATGTCATACTATTTACTCTCCAAGGCGTTATCATAATAAATAAATAACACTTAATTTGTGATAGTTATGTTACAGTGTTTCACATTATTTTCTATAGTTACACTTAAAAATATAATTTTAAAAGTATTACAATTAAATGTATTTTTTGCTTCTTATAGTCAGCAAAAGAGTCCAGATAAACTAGGACATCAATGTATATAACAAGGACTACGCAATCATGTTTTCTTCAGTTCACAAATATATTTGTTCATTATCAGTTTCAGATGGATAAAATCTACACAACTGCATAACAATCTGATCATTTTTTAAATTAATTATAATTGTGAGGAATGAAGTTAACTATTGTTAAGGTTGTATGAAACAAATTATTGTTTATAAATATACTATATACTAATACTTTATAAATTATAATTATATAATTATGTATTATTTTCTATCTTACAATTGCATTAAATATAATTAAAGATTATTTTATACTTAACTTAATACAACAAATAGCTAAATTACTTTTTGGTGCAATTTGAATATTCAAATTCAAAATTGTTCAGAGGACTTTGCATGTTAACTTTTCTAAAACCAATAATATATTAATGACATAGTTTAACACTTTAACCATAATAGCCTATAGTTATTGGTTTTTGGTTTTTGGTGCAACTTAAAAACAAATGACCGTAGATACTTGAAAATTTCACTAGCATTTTCTATACACCATAACATTTTGAAAATAATTTGACTTTTTTGAGCTGTTTACGGATATTGTCAGTTTTCAATTTTTTTAGTTTTTTTTTCTATAAATATCAATAAAATGTTATTTGTTGGGTAAAAAAGCGTGAACATTTAATGCAAGGCTCCTAACTTATTTTTACAATAGCAGTTAAAAAATATTAAAAATACATGGGCACAATTTTTTATTATAAGCATTTATAGTTCAAATTTTGACAAATTTAAAATTTAATAATTATTTTGTAGTTAAAAATTTATGAAATGTTCAACTTTTATAGCTAAGGATTGAAAATTTAAAACAAGGCTCCACGTAAATAGGTTATATATAAATTACTTTATTCACAATAACATCATCAAATATATTTGGTAAAATCATAGGCTGACTGACCGGTTTCGCTCAGAATCGTTTTTCTTATACAATGATATTATATCATTGAATTCAAATTCAACATTATCCAGTACAGTGACCCACTTGTAACCTACCGTACAGCAGAGCGACATCCACTTACCCACCTTTTTTAAGTTTATTTAATTGATTTTTAAAATTTTCACCATGCTCAAAATATTTTTAAACTAAAGTTTTAATCTTACAAGAGCACCCCCCTTTGTTTGCTTTTCATCATACACAGTCCTACCCATGTATTTAACAGGACAAATGTCATTATGAATAGTAAATTGTTTTATTTCAGATATATATGTATTCTGAAGTACAAAATTGAAAAAGATTGAACTTAGCTATTAGAATATTATCAATTTTTGACAAAGATAATGGCTACTTCAGTTTTAATAACATTTTTTAGGATAGAGACCATTGGTGTAAGTAAATTTTGTATTATACCAGATTGAATATAGCTCACATCTTTTTTGATAAAATTATTTTTTTCATGTAATCTAACAATAAATTCTACCGCTGATTTATAAAAATAATTAATAGCTACATCAATATTAAATTGTTCTTCAACCATAGAGATAGTACTTACATCTTGATACTGCAAGAAAGTGGGTTCAATGATACTTGTATCTAGAAGTAAAGATGGAGATTCAAAGTGTGAAGGGTTGTTAGGTTCTGTTTTGTTGGAAGTATGTTTAAAAATCATATGTCTTTAAAAAGACCCTAAACACTAAAATGTTTGTGTACAGTTTTCTTCAACACATTTGTAAGTACTATCAGATTTAAGAAAATGAAAAATTTTAAAATGAGTAACTAATGCTTTCGAATTATGAATATTCGATTGACACATATAACAAATCATTTTATTTAATAAAATTTAAACACTTAGGTACCTTATGTCCTTATGATTTGAATTTTTAGTTTTAAGTTTACATAAATTCACAAGCACAAAACTAAAATCTTAGAAAATAATATAAACAATAAGTAATAACTAAAACACAAACACGTTAACACAACTCTGCAAATCGAAACAAACAAATAATAACAATTTTAATTCTGTAGCTGTCTGCGAGCTGCAAAATATTCGGGTGTTATGTTATTGTCATGTTAACAATGTATTATCATGATGCAAAGATTGTTGTTACTCATAAAAAAATCAGACCATACATAAATTATTAATATAAACAAAACCATAAACCATACATTTAATTTTTATCAGATTTAAATTGTTGTTTTAATAATACACTGTTCATTTAATATTTATTAAATTAATAATTTTGATAATTTTGTTCTTAATTGAACAATAATTTTTGTTTTGGTAAAAGAATGTTATTGAGGTGATAATTTGAGAATTATTAACAGCTAACAATAGAATCTTGTTAATAACATGATAAAGGAATTATAAAGACAACATTTTTGATCATACTTACATAAAAAATAAATGTGTAGACAATCCTAAGTGACTAAGTCTGTGTGAAAATGTGAAGAAAAATGTTGACTACGATAAATTGACAAACTTGTACTTATTTGTTCATTATTTTTAATGGTTCGGGCGTATAGTAAAAGTATTGATTTATAATAAAATCTATTAATAGGTAATATTCAAATGATACTTGTGAGCTAATGCGTAATTATTTATTAGTTAGTGTATTTTAGAAACACTGGTTGTAGCCATCAATTGAGGTTGTATAAAATTGACACTGATTTATATATTTTGTAGATGAATTTTTATATTCCATCAATTATCTGGAATTTGATCTTCTTTCAACGATGTACACCTTTATAAATATAACTGGAGAACGTATATATATTTATGAATTATGATTGATTTAAAAAAAAATTATATGTACTTATATTGTCATCGGTGTAGTTGCCTGCTTTTCAGGGTTAAGTGTTTAAGAGCCATTTCCAAGACTACGACGATGAGCTGATGCAATTGGTTTGTAGGATATGTAGTAGACAAAAACTATACCGAACCATAGAACTATACAAAATTAATAAAAAATTAATTTAGTTTTATGATATTTTAAATTTAAATAACATACCGATACTCATAACATAGGTCATCATAAAGATATCTGAATATTCATTGTATACACTAAAATATCTCAATACAATATGGAAGTTTACTGTGGTTATTAGAAAAATAGAAAGTCCGATTGAATGGAATATCAGCCATGTCTTGATCTTTCTTACATCCCTAGTCTAAAAAAGTTATTTATAAATGTTTAAATGTTATAATAGTTGGGTTAAGTTACGTATTCTCACAAATGGGAAGACAGATTAACACTGGAGCGCTGTCGACGCCTATCGTACTGACGGTTAGGCGGGTTCCCCCTACGTGGAGTCGGGAGATTGTATGTATTTTCCCGACATTTCGCATATCTTTTGCTTTAAGTGAAGTGTATTTGAATGTATTTGATAATATTAGTAGAAATTGTACTTACCAACGTATACAGTTAACTATAAAAGCATATACAGTTTCGATACCAGAATTAATTTATTATAAAAAGTAAAATAACCAATATAAAACTATATCTATACATCCCGAATTGGAATGTACAAATTGTTTCCACCAGAGTGCGTTTTGTTAATCTGTTTCCCCAATAGGTAAATACAGGGCTCGAATTAAGGGTGCGCAGGGGGACGGAGCTTCCCTACTATTTTTATTTTTGTTTTGCGTACCACTTCTATTTCTTTTTATTTGGACGGGGAGATGGTACAAACAAATGTCTGAAATAATTTTTATAAAAATGTGAATTTCTATTGATGTCAATTATATAACAAGTTTTACTATTTTTCATATCAAAATTATTTCTGATATTAATTTTTTAATTAATTATAATATCACCCTGTGTTTTGCCTATATAGTCAGTAGTTCACTGATCATAGATCATATACAAGTATATTAATTAAGGCACAGATACTGATGTATGCTAGTACTATCTTAGATTGTGTTCTGAATGAAATGTTATCTGTTTCAGTTATGGTTATATATCATTTATCGGTGTTTTTGAATTTTTTTTTACTTATCAAAATATGTCTTCTGAATCAAAAACAATAATTATTAATTTTTTTGTCTATTTAGTATATTGAATAAACAACAAGTAGATTATTATTAATTCTTTTTCTACTGTAACAATATAAGATGTAGATATTGCTATAAAAATATATTATACCTATTTGGAATTCAAAATGTATTGCTGAAAAGTGGTATTCAAAATGTATGTAAGACAGGAGCGTGAAGGGAGGCGGCAAGCCCCCCCCACGGGCCTGTGTCGAGTAAATGTGCCCTTGGAACGCAGTTTTTAAATCGTTGGATTGAGCTCATCTGCTTAATTTTTCCCAATTCGAGCGCTAGGTAAATAAAATCTAATCTCGGTTCTATAGCTAATAGTTACAATAAAGTGTAGCAATTAAGTTGTTACAACTTTATGTTAACAGTATAAAAAATACTAAGTACAATATTACTAACTAGTAACTACCAGTATGTCTGTAAGTTATAAATAAATACAATTATAATTTAAAGTGAGAAAATTAAATAATACCAAAATGTATAAAAGTTTGAAAATATTAATTAAATAATATTATATATATTTTGTATAAACAGCTCTATAACTGTTGGACATGTTTTTTTTTTTTTTTATTGAACAAAAATTTGTATTTACTATCTGTATTTACAAGTTATACACTTATACAATAAGTAAATTGGATGTGGTTTGATTAACGGGAGGGAGAAGTTACCCAATGGAAGCACACCAGAGTGTGGGACATGTTGAAATATTTTTTTAAAAATATTATTCGAAATATAATTATTTACTTGATGTATTGATGCATAGTTCATGATTAATAATATGATGTTGGTCACGATCAATATTATAGTTCCAATAAATATATCCCATTCGGCTATTTTGTGATTTTTATCCAGTTTTGCAAAATGATCTTCATAAGAAACAAAGTTAAATATTTTAAACTAAATAAATACGAACGATTGTATTAATGTAAATTATCACTTTGGAAAAAGAATCCATGAGACATAAGTTTGTAAATTTAATTATTTTGAAAATAATTTTACCCGTTATTTTTAAACTACATTTTCTTCTTACTTTCGTCATAATGAACAAAAATATTGAATATTAGTCAATTATGAGAGACCATTAATTAATGACTTAAATTAAACAATTTATATAAATATAAAATATAGATGTTCAATTTTGTTAAAAAGAAAAAAAAACGGTCTCGTGTCATTCCTATTATTGATTGGTATGCAGTGGCGGCTCGTGGATGCTGGTGGTTGAGGTGCGACCTTAAATATAATAGCGGTAACCATAGGTATAACAAAATATTTAAATATAGGAAAATACACATCTTATCATGAAAAAATAGATCTATTTTGTCACGCATCTTACTTTTTATATAGTCGCAGGTCGCAGTAGAAAATGGAAATTAAAATAATAATAATAGCGATTAGCAACCGACAACGCTGTTAATTTTAAAAATAAATTGCCCAATATAGTAATATATAAATATTTTACTGTATGGACGATGTTGCCGGTCGTCCAAACCCGTATATAACATCGTAGCAAAAATAAACGTACCCGCACGCAAACGATTGCACGCGTTGCTTATAAATTATTAATGTTATTATATACGAATTCTGAATATTGCTTGTACGAAACTGTTGGACGTCCAATATCCGTATATTAGAACGCAGCTTAAACGTACCCGCACGCACACGGTTGCAGCCCATCGCTTATAGATGCGTATTCAGAATATTGTTCGGACGACGCTGGCGGTCGTCCAAACACTACTCGTGTGTTCATGGGTACCCTGGTATCTGAGAGAAATAATCCGAGAAACAAATTTAATGTTCACACACGACAAATGTAATAGGCAAATGTAGAGTAGGTAGTAACTAGTAGACAATATATAACTATTTTACTATTTAAAAATTTGCAATATTTTTGAAAAATGTAAAATTAAGAATATTATACAATTAATTTTTTTCATTTAGTTAATTTTAGTAGGGGATGCGATCGTCCCATCGTCCAAACCACGAGCCGCCACTGTTGGTATGTAATTATAAAATTATATAGAAAATATTATGTCTCACATTCCAGAAACATAATCAGGATCGGACACTAAAACGGCCTTTTTGAAATTTTGAAATTTGAGTGATAAATAAGTAAATAAAATTCAGCTATACCATAAACCAACCTATATTTGACGGTCGATTTTGAAAGATAACAAAGTGGCTTCCATTTATGCTACAGTTTCATAAATCACTAACCTTAATATCAAAAATAGTCACACTAGTGAATAATAAAATTTGTCATGTTGTACGTTTGTATAGGACGGAGACAACAAATGCCTGCGTGGCGTCATCTTAAAAGGTTAATATAACGTTTTCCACGAATATACAATTTAATATAATATATCTATAGATAAGTTATATAATAATCAAAATCATAATAAATTGTATTGTCGAATAGTTATTACAATAGATTTATTTAATGTGCATAAGCAATATAATAAGCATAATATGTTTTTGATACTTAGTAAAAATAATTTGAATATGAATTTGGGGGCCTAGGTCAAACTCTATAATTTTTTTTTCTAAATTTTTTAAAAACACAAATTATAGCTTAAAATAATAAATAATAAAATTTTTAATAAAAGCCATTCACATTGTTAACATTGTCAATACTTATGGATTAGAAAAGTACAATAATATTCAAGGATAAAGGTGTTGTCTACACAGTGTCCAACACTACAAGAGTTTAGCACATACGTCATTTGAGCGTAAGACAAACTATCGTATATAATATTAGTTTATTATTGAACTTTGTGTTTTGTACGAAAAGTGAATTGGTCGAAAAGGGAAGGGTACGATTTTGGACGACAACAGCAATGCCCGTGGAAGCAATGTTTTTTTAAGACAGTGTAAATTATATTATATTTTAATGTACCATTGCAGGTAGGCAATATAGATAGGTACCTGCGGTAGATTGCGGACCCGTGTGGTTTGTACGTAAGTATATAATTTAACTCTAAAGTATCAAAATTATACCAAGTTAGTTGTTTTTACTTAATTAAACCAATGCGGATTAATACAAAATTCTATCCTAACCTAACTGTACTAAAATCCGATGAATAAAAAACCAAACATTCGTATGTATAGATAAAGGAAAAAATATGTATACTCGCTAACTCAAAGTTTCAATATGTCAAATTTTTTTTTGGTGCCTTACGACTTCAAGATACCAAGATTTCACTGTATTATTATAGATTTGTCACGCTTATAATAATGTCGTGTGCTCGAATGTCGTATGCGCTGTCGCGCTGAATTGTCTCTTGCCTATCTGAGCTGAAATTACCAAGTACAATATTATTAGCACATACACCGTTCTACACAGTTCAAAAAAAAAATTGAGGGAGTATTTGATTTCATAATTTTGGCGAGTACAAGCAGTAGGTAGGTACTGCGTGATACTGATCCAGCTCTAGGCATACCAATATTTGATTGTAACAACACGTCGTTAAAATATGAATTATTCATACGTACCACCGAACACATATCCATGATACACTATAAGTATTATCATTCCAATTATTTCAATAGGTAAAGCTATCTGAAAAAAAAAACATATGACATGTAAAATGACTAGTTTATCGTTTATTATCGGTCAATAAAACTGTAAATATTCATGAAATTTTTTTTTTATGGATTTTGTAATTATTTGTTTTAGATTGTGCGAGCGATGAATGTATTGATTTTAACAATGATGTGTGTTTTTTTTATTTTTGTTTATATAACAAAACACTTACCGACTTACTTATAAAATAAAAATACGCTGTATTAAAAACAAAATGTACGTGTTATAAATTTAAAAATTTAAAAATTTACTGAACACGTAGAATTATAAATTTGTAATACTATTATTATTTATTACAAGTTATGACAATCGACAAAGTTGGAATCATGACTACGGCGTATGCCTACCTCTACTGGTATACGTATATGATGCACCAAGTGGTGCAGAAAACAAATTGAAAAATGTCTGTCGTTGAAAATTTTCAATGTTGCTGAAAATTTCAATGAAAAACAAAATTTTCATTTGAAAAATTTCAAGCTTACTGCTCTATTGGTCGTTATAGTAGGTACATAATATATCATTAAGTACTCAAGACCGAAGTGAATACTTAAATGAATATTTAGCTTTAAACTGGATTTATATTAAAAAAATTTACATTTTGTTACGGGACAAATACACACCACTAAAACGGCCATTCTCATGGCCAGCATATATTATCATATGGAAGGAGACATGAGACTTTTGACAGATATATAGATTCTGCCGATGGAAAATAATACCATTATAACCAAGTGACCATCGAAACGAGAGTTTACCATAGGGCCGTCAGCCAATAAGAAACCGGAATACAGCGGTGAACGGGTATATATACCGGTGCGTTCTCCAATGTACTTCACTTCAATTCAAACCTTCAAAAAGTCAACATTTCCTAGCAAGAACGTAACGAAGCCTGAAGAAATTGAATAAACACCGGCTGAATCCGTTATCCAGTGAACCGGCCAACGTTGATCTGCGAAGTTCAACATCCTGCTATAGAAGCGAGCTGTCAAGCGCCCCAACGAGGCCAACTACGGAACGATAGCAAGACCGCCGACAACTTGACCACACGGGCAACGAAATACGGGTTGCCTATACCATACGACTGACGGCGTGTATCTTGTTCAGCATCACTCAGGGCCAATCGGCTATCAGGTATTGTCTCACCCACAGACAACTGACAAGGCGTAAATACGGGCAACGCCGTAATAGTTTACCAAGACCATGGGGACACCGGCTCCAACGACGCCGAGGCTGAACCCATCCTGGCCGACGGCTAATACCGTCGGATGACCACGGGAAATACATGAAAATTGTCTTTCTCAGGACAACTATACTTACATAGACCCCCAGCGCGCCTGTTACGGCCACGCTTACCCAACGAGACCCATAGATCGGACACCACTTTTGTAAGCGGGCCCGATGTGTTTAAGTCTCTTCCCCATCCCATAAATTGTATCTAACCTGGTAAAGAAAAACATTCATATTCTTGTACGGGGATCCCGATGTCCGGCTGGCCTTCGGACCCTCCCATCTATTGTAAAATATATAATTCATTCATATACGTAATGGAAATAAACACATACACTTTAAACTGAAATAAAATAAGAGTTGTCCATTATTATGCAACGGTGCCACGTAGAGTACGTGCACCGTTTCAATTTGTTTTTAATTATCGTTTAGTATAGCGAGGAATACGTAAACAAAAATAGAGTGATGCACAGTGCATTCCGCCAGGGCCTTGCACCCGAATTAACCCGAATCTCTCACAGCCCTAAACGCCCTTAAAAAATCAAACAATTGAAACCCATATAACCCGAATTATTTTGTTTTTAAAACACCCGTATTAACCACCCTCATTAACCCGAAACCCGAATAATTTTGTTTATTACAAACTTTTTATGTGATATATCATTTCGTATGTATTTCTTGTAGTGAGTTAGATTCTGTAGTTAGTTGTTAATAATAATAATAAACTAACAGGAACAATCTTATGATTATCTCAGGTGAATTCAATAATTATTTTCTTGAAAATTAAATCCAATAAAATCTCTTATTATACCTAATATATAATATAATTTATTACTTTATTAATATATAAAATAAATCCAAATATAGTCAATAGCAGTATAAAATATAGAAATGGTCCCAACAAAACTGAACTAAACATGAATTATTTTTTTTGGGAGGCGTCATCAAAAGCTGTGATTTTTCAGACTACTCAACACCCGTATTAACCAAAATTAACACGAATAATAGCGATTTTGAAAACCCGAATGTTTGTTTAAACTTTTTATTTCAGTGTTTGAACACTGAATATATCCAGTACCTGAAACCCGAAACCCGAGTAAATGATTTGGGTGCTAAGCTCTGCTTTCCGCACCCTGTGTCTGGTGGAGGCGAAGTCCGTTACCCCAGTACCACCAAAGTATAATTCAAAAATATCTTATCGATTGTTATTTCATTTGTACCGATTTGTAATCCTCATTTAAACATGTTTATACATTTGTCCTCAAACTTGGAAAAATAAATTTTCTTTTGATGGCACCGGTATAACAATAACAATCGTGGGAGTCGGTACCTAAAACCAATCCAAGCCGATGGTGATACTGGGTAACGGTTACACCGGTACTTTCACGAGAAAATTGATTTTTTCAAGTTTGGGTAGTTTGGTACCTACCAATGTTTAAATTAGGATTACAAATTGTTATAAATGAAATACCAATCGATAGAATATTTTTGACTCATAATATATTACATACTTAAGTGGTCCTGGGGATTATATATAGGTATTATATTCTGTTGCCTTTTGTAATTTTTGTAAATTTTTCCAATTAAGTTAAAATGAACTGGGATTTTTTACTATTGACTTACTTTAATTAAGATTGTCTACTTACAAAAAAATATATTATGAACTCCTTCCAATTTTGCCACGCATCCACTAGTGATTCGTTTGACTGCCATGTCTGCTGCATGTTTAATAATTTATATTATACCTATTATATTAGATTAAGTAGGTTTATGTAAAGTTCAACGTTTGGAACGGATATGTTATCACTTTTGAGAGTAGTTACCTATTAAATAAGGTAAAAATATGTTTACACTTAAAAAAAACACACTGGCATCTGCAAAAAATTATAATTATAACATACATTCTGCACATAACGTAGTTACTAGTTAGGCCTTAGGTGGCATATGTGATATTAACAGTAAACACTACTAAACAGCTGTATCGTTATTATTGGCATAGAAAAATGTATTGGCACAGTCATAATATTACTATGTTATTTTATGCCTTTATATTTCTA
This sequence comes from Sitobion miscanthi, assembly GCA_008086715.1. Taxonomy (NCBI): domain Eukaryota; kingdom Metazoa; phylum Arthropoda; class Insecta; order Hemiptera; family Aphididae; genus Sitobion; species Sitobion miscanthi. The sequence continues at coordinate 30,073,020 of CM017803.1, forward strand.
TGGTTATTGGTCGTCAAGGTTAGAAAATGAGCTCTATGCACTATATAGTATATGGGCTATATGACTATATCCGATGATAACATTTCATTAAGACTATAGGTAGAGGTAGAGAGCCTATATAAGAAGAGAGTGGCCAACGGTCCTTATCTGGATTATATAGTGGTCGTCATTTACGGTCTAAATTGAGGTTATGTTAAAATCATAAAAATTGATGATCGTTCATCATTAAAATATTAAATTTTAAACGGTGCATACGATTTTAAACTTAAATATTTTAAAATAATAAATAAAATGTCAGGTTGTTGTGTGAAGAACTGCAGTAATAGGAGTAAATAAAGGGTTTTTATTGTAACGTTTTCCAAAAAACCCTGAAAGAAGAGCGATATGGACTTTGTTAAGTGGAAGACCTAACTGGACTCCCACGATAAATAGTCGAAAATGCGAGGTCACCTAACATTTTTGGTGGGTGGAAGGGTGCCGGGTGGGCAGATAAACATAATTATCCAGTATAATTAATACTATTAATAAAGTAAGTAGGTACTTTTGAAGTAAGAAGAAAGGTTGCAGATATGTTTATTTATGACTTGGTATTCAATGAGTTTAATATAACTAATAACTGTTTCAGGAAATCAAACTTGTTTCATGTTCAATTTTATAAAAATAACCATAGTTCCACTTCTTTCATCATTAGAGAAAAGAGCATTAATATTAGCAAATCATATTATGGATTACCTATATAGATTTTTTCTTTGTGTAATGTATATTTAGCTTTTAACTCAATTATTGTGAATTAAGCATTATTTATTATTAATTGTCTTGTTGTTACTATTATTATTCAAATGTAGTCATTATTTATTTGTCATCAATTTAGTTTAATAAATTACTGTAAATGTTTGTGTCTGTGTTCGATCTGATTGCTGCGATTTCGCAAGGAACTTTGTTATTTTGTACGCAGTTCATTAACTAGATACCTTATAATTGATTGCCGTGGAGGTCATGCCCAAGCTCGTTACAATCTCGATCCTTGTTGCGTCCGCTGCGGTTCAGTCACCTCTCTGAACTTTGCAAAAAATCAAAGTACACCCCTGCTTCCTGCACCCTTTGTGGGGAAACTCACCCTGCAAACTATAAGGGATGCATTAAACACAGACTCAAGAACTCCAAACTCAAGAACCACATCCAAATCAACTACTATCAACACTCAAGCAACCCATCTACCAACTGCCATGTAAACCTCACTAGTTCGGATATCACTCAGCAGACCAACCCAAATCTTGAACCAACCAGTTCTGCCACTCGACAGAATACCTATGCAAAAGGTAAAAAAAAATCATACCCCTATTAAGGACTCCCCTCCAGAAAATCCTTTCTCAAATCAACTGACATCATTCATTCATGAGCTCCAATGACTCATCACACCACTATTAACCCTCCTCTCCTCTCTCATCAATAAATTAGTTGTTAACAATGATTCCGAATACTAACCTAAACTCTCCTCTGTCCATAATCTCCTAGAATGCCAACTGTCATAAGCATGAATTCAGTTCCTACTCGAAGCTCATTTTACTAGTACTAATTTTCAACTCTATGTTTCATTTATCCTACTTTCCTACGTCCTGGAAGCACTGAAAAATAATCCTAATTCCAAAACCGGATAAACCTCTTGATATCCCAGCCTCCTATAGGCCAATCTCTCTCCTCCACACGTTCACTAAAATATTTGAAAAATACTTTTAAAAAGGCTATTACCATTATCGGACAAATCCAACATCATTTCAAACCACCAATTTGGATTCCTCCCTGCCCCTTAATGCCTTCTTATAAAATCGCACTTTCTCTGTTCACGTAAATAACAGCTACTCGGTAAATTTCCAAATTCTACTTGGAGTCCTTCAAGGAAGCGGCATAGCTCCTTTTCTATATTCTAAACTCGCCCATGACACTCCAATTTCTCCATATAGAACACTGGGTACTTACACACTTACACAGAGTACACGATAATCTTGGCCTCCAATAATGACCCCTCGGTAGTGTCTCAATGGCTACAAAATCATCTTAACGTGATTCAGTTATGGTCAAACCATGGGAAGATAAAAATAAACGAAGCAAAATTATCCTTTTATCACGTTCTCTCTTAGACCAGGTGACTGCCCCTCTGTTTCGCTCAATAATAACTCAATTCCAATTACCACGACAGTAAAAACAAAAGAAAAACAGTCAACTCCAGACTCAACTTGTTCCACCTACTTCTACGATCTAAGACAGCAATCATTAATAAACTACTAATATACATCGCTATCATCAGACCTGTTTGGTCCTACGGTATCCAGATTTGGGGCTCTGCAAAACCCTTCAACACGAGAACAATTCAAGCATTACAGTCAATCTGTTTGCGGCAAATTGTCTCTGCTCCATAGTACATCACAATTAATAATCTCCACAAAGACCTAAATATTCCATCGTTCCTACAACTAAGTCTCACCACGTCTCCTTTTACTCTAAGTTAATCCATTAACAAAACGCCTATCTTCTTTTACAATCCCTGATAACCCCAGAGACGTTTTAAACGATCCTGTCCTAGAGATCTCCCAAATTAATCTGTCGGGGGGCACTACTGAGTGCCCTCCCAATATCTGTTAATCTCGGTATGTATATATTAGCTTTAATGAAAATAATTTATTGTACCAAATGTGTATAGATTGTAATTATATTTTAATAAAAAAAAGAAGTTGTTCAATAGACACAATTATAAACAAAATATGAAGCTCCCTCAGTCCCTCATTTGTGTAAAAACCAATGTAAGCCTAGTGGCTAGTGACATAGCAATACAAATCCAAAACAAACTAGAAGAAGCAGAAAACAGAATAATATTATAATTCATATATGGGTACCTGGACACTTTACAATAATAGACTACAATAAAAGGGCGGTTAAACAAGCCAAACGAGCTATTCACTCACTTGAATCACAATACTTCAACATATGTATTTACTAGGCTCGGGACTTATTGAATTTGCATATTTTTATTAAGTAGACCAATAAATTGCTAAGTAAGACAAAAAATTGGTTTCAAGTTGTAACGAATTTAAAAAGATCAAAGAAAAATTGAATATTTTTGCATACATTGGTTTCAACAAAAACACCCATTTTTTCACAATAAACATTTTTTATGCATATAACATGCTATATTTTAAGGTCAACGTAGAATATTTCTTATAATAGTTAATAAAAGTTTTCTCTGCACTACCGTAATCAATTACCTACTATTGATAATCGTCAAATAAAGATAAGATATTTGGAGAGAACATTTTAGTTTTATATAATAGTATAATATTATGTGGCAAAAGCGGGAAGTGAGTTATTACAGTCGCGGACGACATGTGCGGCACGAGCTGCAGGTGAGGGCTGCATTTGCGCAAGACTTAAATTGTCTTACCGTACGAGCCACACATTATATTTTTTATCTTGCCGAAAGTTTGGTTTTCGATAGCGGTTGAAGCGTTGGAAAGCGACCTATTTCCGTCCAGTGGGCGGTAAAGTGGTAAACAAAATAAGTGACGGGTGGTAAAGTGGAAATCCCCAAAGTGCAGGGTGATAAATAGAAATCGCCAAAAGTGCTAGGCGCATATATCACGCGCGTATCGCCTGCACAACCAGACACTGAAATCTATACCACGGTCCTGATAAAACATAAACTTTTGGTTACATCTTATATTCATATTATAACCTACATGCACAACGCTTAAAATAAATAAAATCAAATCGTTTCTTTCATGAAATATGAAACTAGAATTATAATCTGGTTGTTGTATAGATCCCTGCAATCCTTTTGCCGTGATCAGTGAACACAGAGGCGTGACAAAAAATAATTTCCTATACGGTTCGTCATTACTCATCTGATAGCTATACTGTCTTACGTTCTCGTGTGTGCTATTTTAATATTTTATTTTAATTTTTGTTGTAAATTTCATAACTATAAATATAATACTAATACTAATAATAATGTAACATAATTTTACACAGATGTAAGAAAACAGATAAAACAAAAAACAACCTGCCTATGCCAAAATATATGGGGAATTCAAACAAACAAATTAAACCAAATTAAACAAACAGTTAAAAGATGAAAAAAAACCCAAATATTAGTATCACAAATGAAAAAAAAATGAATTGGGCAAGAATTGGCCACTCAAGAATGACACAAAAAGTGGGCCACCAATATGCCAATAATTTGGCACCATACTCACAATCAACCATATCTTCAAGGAATGCAGACAATAGGAAAAACAAAAAGAGGAACTCAAAATAAGCCACCTTATTGGAATATGTCTACGTCAAGGTACAAATAGGCATAGACACACTATAGACCCATAAAACAGTATTAACATATTATGAATATCATAATTTCCTAAAGTAAAATCAAATACTTTGTAGACTAGGTATATGTACGTACTTCTTTTTCCCAAAGAAAAAAATACTAATATTTTTTGTTGATTCAGCATATAATATATTTAATAATCTATGTTATTCAGTTTATATAAATACGTAATAACAATATGTACGTAGTAATATGTATTATATTATTAGTTTGGAGGTGTAATGTTAAGCATTCTCTCTTCTTTTAAAACTACACAATAAAGTAGTTGATCTACTTAAATAAACTATGAATTCAAATTCTTTATATAGTGTCTAGTACTTATAATTTTAGTAGGTGTTTAAAATAAATGATATTATGTATAATAATTGAGTAATCTGATTAACTATTGTCGTATACCTTTCTCTACATGATAAACAAGATAATCGATGACAATATTCATACTATTAAATAACTTTATTAAACATAAAACAAACACACAAAAAATACGAGTCTCCATGGATCGTTTACAAACATACAGGCCTCGCTCGAGGACCCCACTATCTCTCTACCGTGGTGCTTACGTCCTTAAATATTATTTTATTTTTCAGCTCATTTGCTTCGTTGGCCTATTATGACGAATATGAAACATTAAACTATTTAAGCAGAAAGTAATATTGGCACATACAACACTGTATTAAAAAAATACAAAAAATACCGGAGAATAACTTTTTCACTGCAAAAGCTATTACAAATTACAGTTCCTACGTTTATAATTGTATAATATTAAAGTTAAATAGATAAGTAAGTCGTAGTCTATAGTTATAAAGAGTATGGTTTTAGTCGAATAAGGACAAAAATGGACGCCACCGTTTGTACGCGAACGTTTAGGCACGTGTAAGTACATATTTTGCATAAATGCAAGAAAAAAATAATAACAATTATTAATATAACCTAACCAAATAATAACAATTATTTTTTTGGGCTACAAATATCGTAAGTTCAAATATTATTACACAAATACAAATATATAATAGTTAGAAATTCAACTATACTATATGTCTATGCTGTAGTAACTCTATAAAAATATTTTGGGTATACGCTTATGCCAGATTCTTTCAAAAGGGGACGCATAACAACCTGGACTGTAAAAATCTGGAATTTAAAAATTTGAAATCTTTGAAAACTGGAGAAAACTGGACTGTAATAATTTGGAACGGACAAAATTGGACCGTAAAAACCTGGACCGTAATAATTTGGATCGGACAAAATTGGGGGGACGCGTAACAGCCTGGAATGTCAAAGTCTGGAATTTATAACCGGGAAGTAGATATCTGGACCGTAAAAATCTGGACAGCAAAAATCTGGAATTTAAAAATTTGAAATCCGTAAAATTCTGGCCCAGACAAAACTGGACCGTAAAAACATGGACCAGACAAAACTGGACCGTAAAAACCTGGATCGGACAAAACTGGACCGTAAAATTCTAGACCAGATATAATATAACCGTTTTAAGGGGGTACGAGTAGGCCATAAATATTAAATTAATACTATTCTTTGGGATAAATTCAAAAACCTTCAATTTTTAATACTTCTTCAACCGGAATATATATATATATTTTTCGCCAGAAAAAACTACAAATTAAACTGAAATTGAGGAAACTTTATTGGCTGATCGGTAGAAACTCCGAATTAGATCTCACATGCCAACGTCTTTTGTATGTAGCGATAATTAAACCAATATAGACATATGGAATACAGCTGTATGGCTGTGCCAGTAAGACCAATATTGAGATTATCCAAAGATGCCAAAACATTGCTCTCCGTACAATTGTCCCAGCATACCGGTACAATAAAAATAACATTATCCACCGAGATTTGATGATGACCTCCGTCTAGGGCGAGATTACCAAGTTTGTCAGAAAACACGAGAAAAGACTAGATAAACACACCAATCCAGCAGCAATTCAACTACTTGATAACTCTCAAAACATTAGGCGTCTCAAATGCCGAAGACCATATGACTTAGTATAAATTATTAGACTAAGGGATGGGACCTATCCACAAGGAGTGATAACCCAAACATGTTTTTTTGTATATATTTACTAAATATTAATTCATTAATTTATTAATATTTAATTTGTATGTACACTTCTTAAATGTATTGTTAAAGATCATTGATCGTTATAATAAAAAAAGTCTTCGGGTGGTTTAAAAAAAAAAACCAGAAAATTATATTAGTCAAAAGAGAAACGCGTGTAGTTCAAATATAGATTAAAAAATTAAAACTAAAATTATGATACAATTTAAATAATGAACTACCTATTCAGTAACAATGGTTATAATATAACAAAATACAAATATTAAAAAAGTAAATATTATACCTAAGGTAAGTATTTTAAATTCATAGAGTGCATAATATCAATATGCATTACCTATATATTTCAAGTGCCTATTGTGGACAGGGGCGGACTGGGAGTATATCGGCCCAGGTGGAGATGAAATATACCGGCCCAAAAGTATTATAATAACAATATCTTTATTGTCATAGTCATAAATATGATGATGCTGTCGCGCTACCCCCCCCCCCCCCCCCCTCCCTACCCAAAAAACATATAAGTTTCCCAATTTTTCCTAATTTGAATATAGTAACCACACCTAAATAGTAGTATTAGTAATAATTTTAGCCATGTTTATACTTACGCTATTGTTTGTAATATAAAATAAATGATAATTCCTTGTATGGAAAAATAGTGAAACAATTTAATTATTACTTTAATATGAGGAAGATAAATCAATGTAGGTAGGTGAAAAAAAATGTCACTCAATTTGATAAAACTTAACATCATAATATAATATCAATTTAAGATAACATTTTGTACATTAAACTGGAGCTGTTTTTCAGGTACTCTATAACTTCAGATATTTCTATGTCTTCAAGTAGTTGCCTCTCTACTGACATGATAATAAGAGCTTCTAAGTTTTTTTAACTTAAGCTGGAACGAAGACGGGATTTTATAATTTTAAGTTTGCTGAATGTTCTCTCGCAGTTAACTTCGGTTACAGACAATGTTAAAAAATATTCATATGCCGTGCATAAATTACTGTATGCAGAAACATGCATGTTTAGAGAATATAGTATTTTATATACACAAATTAAGCAGCTCTGCTTACTGTGGATTTCATCAAATTCGGATAATTTGCATTTATTTGTATTACCTGAAATCAATTAATCAACAAATTAAATAATAATTAATTACATTTTACAAGCAAAAAAACTAAATTAATTTAAATTTGACTTACAAAATACATCAGAAATCATATTTTCTCCATCACTAACTTCTGCTGATGATTCATCACTAGACTTCTCACTGTTGTTAATATTTGTTGTGCTGTTTTTGTATATACATTTAGTTCTTTCCAAAACTGATGTTGTTAAATTAGGATAAATTATAGAAAAATTTTGTAACTCCATTTTTAAATCTTCTTTTTTAATATTAATTAGGTCAGCTATATGCGTTAAAGCATCATTTGGCATATTTTCAATAAGGTTAAAATTCTTTGGAATTAAATACTGGATATCTGCAATTAAATTGCTATTATTTGAAACCCTTTGATTTAGGCTGCTTAATATTTGATCAATTATTACTCTATAAGTGTCTACTCTGAAAATTTCCTTTGGGTTAGTTAGAACTTGGTCTTCACATACTTCATCATATAATTTTTTTTTTCTACATACTCTAGAGGCTGGCAGTTGATCTTCAACAATAATGTCTTCAGGAAGGTGTAAATTGGAAAATTGTTTGTTCATTTTTTTTGAAAATAAATAAGCTTTGTCATAAACACTTTCAAAATCTATTTTTGAAATTTCTGATTTAACAGACTCTATCATATTCCATGCAGTTAATAAATCTAAGCCTTTTGTTTGGAGATATCTTGAAGTTGGACCAACAATTTTAAAAATACGGATAAATATATGAGAAGTTAGTAAGATTTTAAAACAACATAATTTTTCCAGTAAAGAAGAAGCCTCTGAACGAATTCTAGCTTCAAATTTTGGAGAGTTGCTGACAAAATGTAATGCACAAATTACAGTTGAAAATAAATGTTCATCGCCGTCAAATACCCAAAAAAGTGCCTTTTCTCTAGACCACCACCTTGTATTGTTGTCTCCAATTTTTTTGAAGTCTTTTCATTTTGTTTGTTCCAGTATTGGTGTTATTTTGTTCTATCCAAACGTTCATGCGTTTGTATGATTCTCTAAAAAAAGTCGACAGTTTGTTTAACAAACCAAATAAGTTTTTAGCATTAATATTTTGACATCTATCACAAATGCACAAGTCGAGTACGTGGCTATAACACCAAATATATATACTTTTTGGATTTTGTTCTTTTATTCTAGACTGTAAACTTGAAAATTCTCCCCTCATATTTGATGCACCGTCAAACGCTTCTCCAACCACATTGGTAAAATGCAAATTATGTTTCATAAAAAGGCTTTTCAACATATTATAATACCCTTCACCTGAAGAATCTGTTACTTTTACAAGTGCAAATAGTCGTTCAGTAACATTTCCATTAAATATGTATCGAATACAGATAGCGGCTTGATCAAAAACTCCAACATCTGTGTGCTATCAACTTGAATACTAAACTTCTGATCACTTACTTCTTGTTTTATTTTATCTCTAATAGAATTTAGGATTGAATCAATTATTTTATTGATTGTGGTTTTTGATAAAAATGTTACAAGTGAACCTCGACCTCTTGAGTGCTTTGAATTATATTCCTGCTTATACTTTCGACGTTTACTATTTTTTATAGATGAACTTAGATGCTTCTGTAAAATAGGATATCTTTTTGCTGTAAACTGGACTAGTTCGAGAAAATTTCCTCTATTTGTATTATTGTCACTAGTTCTACCTAGATGATAAAGGCTTTCAGAATTTCCAGATCCTCTAAATGGTAAACTTTGTTTCCCAAGAAATTTGATAATCTCAAATATTTGTTTTATAACATGAATATTTTCTTCAGTTTGAGTTTTTTTTCAATCACATTAAATCTCTATTTATACTAAATTCAATAGAATTTTCTGTAGAAGCATGTAGGTAGTTCTGAACGGCATTATTATGAGCTACACTACATTCGTGTTTTTTTATAGCAATATGAATATGAGTGAATTTTGTGTATCCTGAAGAAAAAGGTGATTGAGATGCGGAAAATACTATGCAGATGGGACAGTAGATAGCAAATAATTTTTTATTTTCAACGTGGAAGGATAACCAATTTCTAGAAACTTCCCGTCCATTAGGCATAATTCTTGTGTGTAATTTTTGAATGTCCAAATATAAATTAGAAAATGTATGTATTGTAGGTTGTATGGTACGGTCTTTAATAAACTGCAATTTTTGCTTTATATCAGAGTTTTTAAGAAGTTTAAAATTATTAGTATGACGTTCATCGTCTATGCTGTTTCTAGTCTCCTATTAAAAACATTTAATCATAAAATTTCTAATCTACAGATTATAATTCACTACTTAATAAATGTAGTACTTACTATAGTATAATATAATATAAACTTACTTGATAAGGTTCTTCGTTAACTACATTATCATCCTTATTCGTCTCGTGTTCAGAGATGCTCAATTCCTAAAATTAATAAAAATTTTCAAATTGCAATTTACTACTAGGTATGTACTAGGCACATACAATGTGTTATATTTGATACTATCTTTTTTTAAATATTTTGTAATTTTTAGGTAAAATAATTTAGTTACTAAAAGTATACGTCAGCTTTAATTATTATCAACGATAGCTGGTATACACTATACATTAACAAACAAATGATTCTTTTTTTTTTTACAATTTATTGTAATTTGTATTCAGTCTAATTAGTACCTTTTACCTACTAATATAAATTATTCATTAGGTAATATGCTTACTTGATAACTTTCTTCGTTAAATACATTTTCATCTTTATTTGTCTCATGTTCATGTTCCTATTAGTAATTATCAATAAATAGGTACAATTATGAATAATGAATATAAATAAAATGTTATGAAAATGTAAATAAATTATAATAAATAATTCCAAATGTTTTTAACTTACCGTAAAAGAAGTAAGGATATTATTATCGAAATCATTATGTGTTTGATTTTTAAGAGCTTTGTTATTAATAAAAAAAGTTATGTTTTGGCAGGTTTTTGCAGCTTCGTTCAATTTTTTCTTTTTTCTTTCACGCTCTTTAGCAGCCCCGCCTAATCGTTTTTTCACATTTTTGGTTGTATCCATTGCAACGGCAATGTTCAAAATCAGTAAATATTAAACACAATTTTCTGAGTATATTTTAAGTTACATGGTACATTTTGTAATGACTGTTAAACTGTTTGTAGATCAGGTCATAAACGAAAATTATATTTAGCTGGATTACTAGTATATCCACGCGGCACGCGATTTTGTGTAATATGCATGTGTGTATATGTATTGCCTGTCGGGTGGCGGGCGGAGGCCGGTACAATAACAATAAGTAGATATCAAGAGCTAATAATAGCTAATAATATACGCATTGCCAACGCACTGAGTTGATAACTGAGTGATATAAGATATGAAACTAAAATAATAGACTGCATGATAGGCGACAGATTCAAAATTTACCATAATATCACAAAATCATAATATAAATTTAGAGGCTCCTAAATTGACCGGCCCAGGTGGACTTCTCCGCCTTTCCGCCCTGGCCAGTCCGCCCCTGATTGTGGATGACCTAAATTCATTTTTAATTTTCTGTAAAACGCACTTCTAACAAAAATATCCCATCTATCTAGTTCCATCTATCCTAACCTATCTCGTTTAAGCATGGGGGCTCCTTCGTTGAAAAGTGTAGTTTCATAGGTCCATAAATATTTTTGAAATAAAGCCCATAAATCAATAAAGAACTCTAAAATCTTCATAAAGTTGGACACTAGGATAACATATTTTATCTTTATTAAGTATAATTTTATAAAGTAATAACCATGACTTCTAATTTATGCAAGCAAGCAAAATTTGCTTGTTTTACTCTATATTGCAATTATTACACATGATAGGCGTATAATTGATTGCACAAGATCAGCAAACTTTTTTATGTAAAGAGCCAAAAAATAAATATATATTTTTCATGGGTCTTAAATGTAGGTTTAATTTTAAAACGAAAATGTATCTATATCAAATTTAGTTTATTTAAATTCATAACTACTGTAGGGTATATTAATTTAACAAGGTATCTACAAACAAATAACGTTTTAATCTACTTTCTCTAGTCCTTATGGCCATCTTGGATCGTGGTTTTTAAACTTTTTGTACATAATGCCTATTATTTTATAAATTACTAGATGATCCCGCGCACTTCATTGCCCGTAAAAAATGACAAATCTTGAAAAAAAATGTGATTGTTCAACTCTTTTTGGGTGTAACTCGTTGCAGTAAGTGCAACTCAGACACCCTGGTAGACAATCCGACTATACATAATTTCCACATAACCATACCATGGACTTTGAACTAAATTAATAACTTAGAATATCTTCCTTCAATATATTGTACCTAATACCTATGTCCTATACGTTAAATAAACAAAATACGAATATATATTTTTTATTTATATTTGACTTAACGCTAACCAGTTAATAGTAATTATAATAATATAATGCATTTATGTTTACTAATCATTATTAACTTATCATTATCAGAAACTTATATAATGTGTTTCTAAAACTAAGACATTTGAGTTGGTAAAAAAAAAAATAATATGAGCGTATATATTGTAGTGGTACACTTATTAGTTATTATAATGTCTAATGATAAGTTTAAGAATATAATTTAATTTTTAATAAAATAATCCCAATGCTCTAATAGTTTAGAGATTACCCATATTAAAACGAACAGTACGATTTTTTTTCCGATATTTTATCATAATTAACGATATTGATTTAGTTCGTGATAGGACACGTTTCAAACAACATAGTTTGAACTAAATGTCAAACTTCAACTTTAAATACTAAAATAAAAAAGGAGGGTAAGTGGATGTTGCTCTGCTATACGGTAGGTTACAAGTGGGTCACTGTACTGGATAATGTTGAATTTGAATTCAATGATATAATATCATTGTATAAGAAAAACGATTCTGAGCGAAACCGGTCAGTCAGCCTATGATTTTACCAAATATATTTGATGATGTTATTGTGAATAAAGTAATTTATATATAACCTATTTACGTGGAGCCTTGTTTTAAATTTTCAATCCTTATCTATAAAAGTTGAACATTTATTATAAATTAATTTTTTAACTACAAAATAATTATTAAATTTTAAATTGTATAATTGTTGTCAACATTTGAACTTAAATACTTATAAAAAAAAGTTGAGTCTATGTATTTTTAATATTTTTAATCTGCTATTGTAATAATGTCCCAGGAGCCCTGTATTACATTTTCACACTTTTTACCCAACAAATAAAATTTTATTGATATTTAGAGAAAAAAAACTAAAAAATTTAAAACTGACAAGGTCCGTAAACAGCTCAAAAAGAGTCAAATTATTTTCAAAATTTGATGCTGTATAGAAAATGAAAATATAAGATATAAATATAAAAATATATAAGTCATTTGTTTTAAAGTTACAACAAAAACCAAATTCAATTTTGTGAAAAATCTATTTTGTGTAAAAATTCCCGTTTTTCCTTAATTTTTTTTTGTTTTTCACGTCCTTTTGAAAACTACTGGGAAATATTTACTTTTGATCCTCCAAAGTACCAACCAGATTCACTTTCCTATCAGAAAAGTTACTGTTGAAAAAATCCAAGCACTTTTACTGTCCTAAAAAGTGATGACAGACACAAAATAAAATTTTTAAAAAAATTAAAAATTAAAAAAAAAACACACATCATTGTAAAATCAATACATTCATCATTCCACTCAGAATCTAAAATTAAATTAGAAAAATATTTTACATTATACCTACATAATGGTATATTTATATAGATTATCTAGTTTTACTTTTCGGAACAATTCATATCTACATGCCGACAAAACACACAAAAGAAAAAGGCCAGGTTGCAGGTAGCTTGAAACCCAACGGTCGCCGTGCCATATACAGGTATACAATTTACACGTTTATTTTAATTGTTCATAATAACTAATTATTTATTCACTTTATCGGACAAAAATTTATGCCTATGACACTCACAAAGAATGTGGCTTTCTATTGGTGAAAGACTTTTCGAAATCGTCGGTTCAGTAATTCCAGAGATTACCCTCAACAACGTCAACTAACAACTTCTCTTTGTATAAAAGTAATAGCTGATCCCGTGCACTTCGTTGCCCGTTAAATGTATCAACTCTATTTTGTTGTCCGGAATAAAAATTCTGATTTGCAGCAGTATATTATCAGGTAGGTAATATTGATAGATACCTGCGGTAGATCGCGGACCTCGTGCTGTTTGTACGTAAGTGTATGATTTAACTCTTAAGTATCAAAGTTATTGCAAGTTTGTCGTATTCCACCTATAATGGATTAATATAATCTATTATACAAAATACTAATGACGTTTGAATCTAAAATACCAATCGGTTTTCAAGTCAAAATTTTAAATACTTAATGTTTCGGGTGCTGGGGTTACGTTAACCTGGCACCCGGAATTTGGATCGCAGTTTACCGGAGCACCAGTTTGGTTACAACATTATTTTTGTGTTTACAAATTGTTACATAAAATATAACACAATACCAATTGGTTTTGAAGTTGAAATTTTGACCTTGGGGTGCCAGGGTAACACACCTACTATAAAAGCCTAAAACTCAAAATTTCAAAAGACACCAAAAGATTTATTTGATGACATTAATTCATACATTTTATAGAGCAATCTAACATTGACGACCAGTGACCACTATAATAAATAATATATCGATACAGTAAGTTGTTTAGACTACAGCGTGTTATTTATTATAACTTTAATATTGGATAGTTACGTGTATATTTAAAACGAATCATTTCTATTTTAGACTTGCTTGTAAACGTTAGTCTTAGTACATTTTCATAATTGTTTAGAAAACTTTGATTTTTTTAAATTGTTTTGCTCAAAGGCTAAGTTGAAGTAAGAAGTAACTACTGTTTAAACATTCCGTTTTAAACTTTCAACAATACATAAACATTCGTAATATAATATCCATTGTCAAAATAAATACACAGACGAACACAGACAACTATGTGGAAAGGCCTTAAAGTGATCGGTATTATAAATGCTGTAAGTAGAACAAATTAATTCAAGTAAGACTTCTACAATAGGAAATCCCAGTTTTTTTTTAACTGCGTATTGAAAACTGACAATAAATAGCGAAAACATGTAAGTAGATGGTATATATATATATATATATATAGATAGATAGATAAATGACGTTATAGGTTCAAAATAGGTGGGGCACTTATATTTTTCCTCATTATTATAACTTTATATGATAGAATACCTACCTAATATTTGTAGTGTAACGTGGATTATTACGGATTACGATGACGATAAAATTAAAAAAATAGAACTTGAGCACAATTTTGTTCGTTTCACGTTTGTCACCGTATAGTTTGTTAAAATTTGACACGATTCCTCTTTATATGATGTGACTATATTATTAATTTTTGTATTATTCCATTTTTCACATTATGTTCAAGTTATCACTGACAGTTTTGTTTCTTAGCCTGCAAAAAGCTTGAAAATTACCTACACATAACATAGACATAGACATAGGCATATAAGTGCCAATTTTCTTCCTTCGCAACGGTTTTCACATGAATAATGTCTTTTGGCGAGGGTCTATCTGAAATTCGTAAAAATTAAAGTTTTAAAGAAGAAAAATTCGGTACGTATCGATATAGAATAGTTCCGTACCGACATAAATAGTTACGTACCGACTTGTATTGAAGTCTGAGTCCGATACGTGTCCGGTACGCATTGCTTGTATATTGGACGCAGCATGCGTAACATCCTAAACACTCAGAACTTTCTTCCTTGAAAATCTTAAATGTAAGATACTTTTTTGTTGCGCCCCATTAAAATTACCTGTTCGATGACTAGGTACAACCGAAACTTACTGTACAACGAGTTCCTCTATGATTTTTACGGTCACAGTTATATACGTCTTATAATATGTATAATTTTATTTTCAGATATTTTTAATATTGGAAATTGTTGCGCAAACAATAATTTTGTTGGCGATCATTTTTCATATCGAAGGTATGTCATAAGTTATATTTTCTATATAATTTTATATTTACATTTCAATCATGCAGATGCAATAATAGCAGAATTGACATGATGCCACTTTTATTTAATTATTTTTAACTGTTTTGAACATTTATTATATTATTTATACCAATTGTTTAATTTATATTATTGATGTTCTCGTAATTTTCAAGTATTAAATTTCATTTTTTTGATGAAAGTAAGTAGAAAATGTAATTTAAAAAATAACAGTTAGGTATAAATAATTTTAAAATAATTAAATGTGGGTACAAACTTATGTATCGTGGTTAGGTAATAGTTTATTTTTCCAATACGATTATTTATATTCTTACAATCATACGAATTAATTTAAAACAATATATAACTTTGTTTCTTTTATAGCTATAGCAAAATATTCCGAATTAGAAGTGAATACTATTGGTGGAGTTATAATATTTTGGATACTGGCAGTATTTATTTGCCTTGTCTTATTATATTTTAACTTTGGATTGATAAATCAAAACACGGTAAATACCTATAAAATATTGAAGAATAATAATATTTTTGAAATTTGAAGATTATAATAATTTATATCTTATAATTTATTATGAGAATAATACCTATAATCGTCAGCCATTTATGAAAATTGTTCTTTTTTAGCCAAATATTGTTAGAGATTGGCTGATATCACATGGAATTGTACTGTTTTTCTGTCTTTTAGACATCGGCTTACGGTTAAATCGCACGGGATACTTCACAACAACATATACGGCTATAGGTTCGTCATTTAAATTTAAAACATCATAAATCTAAATTAATTTGAATAAATATTTTTAGTGCTGTTGGTAGAGATAATAATTATCATACTTTTCTGCTACATAATTCCATTGACTAGTGGCAGTAATACGGGAAATCAGTCTGCCGTTTAAATCTGCAAATTAGAGGCAACAGTGTCGAAGCGTCGATGATAACATAGAATTTTTTTAACCAAATATCAATAATGAACATATACGATTTACAGTGCAATTGATAATTGAACAAATAATCACAGTAAAAAAATCAGCTAACAAATATATAAATCGGTCAATTAGACAACCACAGTCGATGGCCACAGCAAGTGTTACTAAAATCTATTAATGATAAATATATTAAAATAACTCCAATTATCATTTGAATATTATAAAGTATAAACCAATAGTATTACGGTTGTATTGCCTGAACAACTAAAAATATTTTATCAATTTGGAATACCATCTGCATTAGGTGTAGCCGTTTATTTTATACAATAATAAGGAACTTTTGAGGTAACCACTGACATGTAATTTAGTCATACCATGTTGTCATTTAATTATGATATGTTATTTTAAAATAATATATTTTTCGATTCCTTTTGGAACACTTTTGAAGACTATTATAAATTTCAAATTTGATCTCTCAAAAGTACCAACTAGATTCATGTTTCAATTATAGAAGATGTTAAAGTTGAAAATTGAAGCATTATTTCTACTAGAAAAATGTTTAGGACTTAGGTGCAGAAAAAAACACACTTCATTGTAAAATCAATAAGTTCCCCAGTACATTTCGCTTGCTCAGAATCTAAAAGGTGGTCAGGGAGTACAACTGTACAAGTATGTTTTACAGTAGGTGTTATGTAAGACGCGATTTACTGTAATGTGTTAAAGGTTGACAATTTATTTAGAATGTTAGCTATGAAAAGAAAAATTGTTATGAATTTCAAAATACCAAAAATTTGAAAATTTTCAAGATTTTGACGAATTTTTTAAATTATCCAGAATTTTCGTTCAAAAATTGTTTTTAATTAGGTACACTAAAAATAATTTACGTGTGACCGACCTTGTATCATTAATTTTAAAGTTTTATGAAATTTTATTTAAAAAATAGAAAAATTCTTATGGCTATATAGTATATATAGCCTAAACAGTCATGTATGGAAAATTGTCATAGACACATTTGATAAAAACTAAAAGTACCTATCTACAAGGGTATCGGGACATATTGATCTAGAGACATTTTGATCTGTTTACTACAAAAATAAAATGTTCTACGCGGATCAAATTGTCCTCCGGGAGCATTTTGATCCTTTTTTCATTGGGAACATTTACAATATAAAATCATTTACGGTTCCACGTGAATAAGTTGGTAGTTTATTTTTGGTTAAAAATAAAACAATAAATGAAAAATAAAAAAAAAACGTGTGAAAACGTGAAAAAAACGTGAAAAAACTTTTTCAAAATCTATGGTGACTGACGATGGATTTCAGTTTACCTCTATTTCAGTTTTAATAAAATTAAATAAAGCACAATACTCATCTTCTGTTTTTTTTGGTCATTAGAGCATATACAATTGGAAAACCCCAACAATATTAGAAATAACTTATTAAATCATCAAATTAAAACATAAAAATAGTTTAAATTAATTAATAAATATAAATACATATTTCAACTTATTATTATTATTATAAGTATTTATAATCATTTATTTAATATATTAGACTCGTTGGCCTAGTTCATTTTTATGTTTATTAGTAATAATTTTGAATTAAGCAAAAACAGAAGTAGAATATTTATTTATATTTTTAGTATAGACTCATTAAGTAAAGTTAATATATATAAAAAAAAATGTTACTTAAGTTTAAAATTAAAAGTTAGTTTTATTTTTTTTTAATTTATAAAAGTCACACGTTATCTAGATAAAAAAAAAGTATCATAACTTAGTAAAAAACCAGTGACTTTTCCTTGATATAAAATTAAAAATTATAGTTACCTCTTTTAAAGCTAACAAATAACATGGTAATTTAATAGGATATTCTGTAAATATGTAATATTATAACCATTATTATAAATTATTATTTATAAATAATATTTGATACTTCTGATGATTATTTTTTTTTATTGCCCCAAAAGGTGACCCAAAGAAAAAGAACACGCATCATTGTAAAATTAATACATTCATCGCTCCGCTTAGAATCTAAAATATATGGAAATAATAAACGAAGCCACATATTCAAACAAAAAAGAGGAAACTCCAATTTATTGCATTAAAAGTAGTTCTTCTAAATCATTTTTAACTAATAAAACTGACATTTTAAATGAACCAAATAATTATTATGCTAATGTTGGTAAAAATATTTTTGATGATATTTAAATAAATAATTTTGAAAAACTAAATTGGAATGATCTGAATAAAAACTGTCATGTTAATAACTCAATTTTCCTTGATCAGATAGACGCATATAAAATTTCTAAGTTAATAAAGAAAATACCTGATAAATCCTCATTTTATAATAGTGTCTTATTTTAAAGAAAACAGCTGACACTATCTCAGTTTCACTGTCAATTATTTTTAACAGATCATATTTTATTTCAGGAAAATATTCTTCTAGCTACAAAAAACTATAATTACTACAATTATACCATTGTTTAAATCAAGTGATCGAAAACAATGTGGAAATTATAGACTTAAAGCTTTAACAGTTTCAAAAATATTTGAGAAATTTCTCAAATCAAGATTAATGTAATTTTTAGACAAACATAATTTATTTTCTTCTAATCAATTTGGTTTTCGATCAAATATGTCCACTATTTTAACTAAAACTTATAATTTTATTCATAGTAATTTAGATAAAAAATACTTAAAGTTCTTGACATTTTTTTGGATTTTAAAACAGCTTTTGATTCCGTAAATTATGATTTATTAATTAAAAAACTAGAATATTTTGGTATAAGAGGCAATAATCTTAATTTAATTAAAACATTTATTTCTGACAGACCTCAACAGGTAAAAATGAATGGATTAATTAGTGATGTAAAGACAAATTGTTTCTCAGTACCTCAAGGTACAGTACTAGGCCCTGTGTTATTCATTATATACATAAACGGACTTTTAAATATAAAGCCTAATGCCGACATTTTTTGTTATCCGGACGATACAGTTATTCTGATTAAAAGTCACAACGAAAATTTTTATAAAATACCTAATAACTGTCTATCTGCAGTGAAATACTGGTGTGATAATAATAATTTACAGCTAAATTTATTTAAATCAAAATATACAGCCTTTAATATTATGAATAGTTCATATGATATAAGCACTGATTTTTCACTGTGTGTGCATATCTGATGCAAATCAGGATTTTTATTCCGGGTAATAGAAAAGTTAAGATAAATTTTGAACACCATACACCGAATATTAAATAACGAATTGAACAAAGTTTGAGTCATATAGAGTTAGTACATTTAACGGGCAACGAAGTGTACGGAATCAGCTAGTACTATATAATATTATACATTATTATATACAAAAAAAATATTCTTAATTGTACTTACTGTTGATCTTTTTTGTGCCATAATTGACACCTAACAATTGTATTGCCTCCTGAAAACTCTTTTTGATGGTACATATTACTATCTTCATCTTTAAAAACATGTATCCTTCTTTTCTTACCCGGAATTTCCGAATCTTTTAATAATTCCACAGTAACAAATAAGTTCATAGGAAAACAAAATAGGTATACTACGGAACATTCAACACAAAAACAATTTAACTAAGGTATGCCGGACAGAATCGACGTAAATACTTAACGTGCTACGTGGAGTATTGCTGACATAGTAGTCATAGTACGACTATAATAGAAGTACGAATATAAATTTATAATATATCTATTAATTATATTCTTATATTCTATTCGTACGGTAAAGTATACTTTGGGTATTTTGATGATGTTTTTATAAGGTAGGTAAGAATCTATTTGTATTCTAAAATATTAATTTTTTTTATATTTTCTGCATGCACGTGAGACGATCTATAGCGAAAACGGCAGTTGTCCATCGCGACGACTTTCCTACACCAATTGTACTTACCATAGAACAATTATAGAAAAGGTTAAAAGTCCAGGGCTTGAAACCTTTATTAGTTTAATCGCGGTAACCGAAAATTTTTTGGATACCGGTTACCGATTTTTTTCCGGTTCTGTTGTTAGCGGTAACCAATTACCGGTACTATATTCAAAATTACAGGTAACTATTAAGTGATAACCGCTTCCAAAAAATGTCAGTTACCGTTAACCAATTGAATACCGGTTTTCTAATACAATATTCGTGTTGTAATAGGAATCGGCCTATTTTTAGATTTCCCAGTACAATATACGATATGGGAGACCGAGACTATCAACTATCGAGTACCGTCATTACCAACCAACGATATTTTATGTTATAGGTAGGTAGGAAATAGAAATGTAGAATACCAATTATTTGAATTATTATTGCAAGAATTTAGACTAGGGAAAAAACAAAGATATAATAGTATGATTTAAGAATAGTTTTAAGAAGTTATTATTTATTAAGCCATTAGTAGCTACGAGCGTATAATTACTTATATAGCTAAAATAAATTAAACATAATATTATTATAGTTCATATGTAACGGTAGTCAGTATTTATAAATACCGGAAATCGGTTCTTAACCGGTTAAAACATACTACGTTATTATAATTTTTATGTTAGCTGAAAAATTGTAACGGTAACCGATAACCGGGAGTAAAAATAGGTTTATAATAACGGTAACCCGTTTTTTAGGTTCCCCAAAATTCCGGGAAATTACCGGTTTTCGGTAAAAACCGGTTTCAAGCCCTGGTTAAAACGGATATATTGTATACTGACTATAATAAATAAAAAATCCAGACTGACAAACCGTCTCCTCTTAGAATCGTTTTTCTTATACAATGATAATATAATACCATTGATTTCAAGTTTAATACAATCCATTATACATTGACCCACTTGTAACCTACTGTACAGCAGAGCGACATCCACTTAGGTACCCGAATTTTTCTATTATGTATATCATATATGATTTTGTTTAATTCATTGCACAATTGTTATTATATGTACGTTACAATACTACTATAATAAAATATTTTTAAAGTTCAAAGTTCATTAGATATTAATTATTTATTATGCTTGTGTATGTGGCTTTTTTAAAATTGACAATATAGTTGAATGTACATTACTATAGGTACCTACAATATATAAATTAATTTCCCTATAAATCTATTAATACTTATATTCACCCAAACATTATTTTTGTAGAATAATAACACTGGCTTAATCGGTACCTATATAACAATATTCGCCCAAACAAACCACATTTTGACAGACGATATTTTATAATATCTTATAAACAGTAAAAATTATAATACTATTCAATTCTATTCAGAAAGGATCTGTGTGCTTCAAATTGTTAAAATTATTTACCTTATCTTCTAGCTAATAAATGCAAGATAATAACACTGAGAACATAATGGATGATGACATTGACAAAGTTAACTAGCTCATGAATTTAAAAAACAATAAAAAAAAAAATACAATTCAAAATGAGCAGTCAGCAGCAAAAATGGGGACTTTAATACAAGCTGAAAGAATAACTACGTTCGTCAAATAAAGTTACTACCAGCCAACCTGGTGTACCACTGAAACTGTTCGCATTCGAGTACCCCGATGTTGACCGAGGGCGTATTGATCCACAGAACATTTAGAAGTTTCGTAGCTGTCTATGATTAATATTTACACTAGTGCACAATAGAGGGAGTACTAATCAATTATACAACACCCGTAATAAAAATTTACTAGAAGTAAAGGACATATATCTCCTGAAGAAGTTGCTACTGACCAATTCGTGTCCTTAAGGAAAGCTTTCACTACAATTTCACAACATTGGACGGGGGGTACTTGAGATGTTGGCACAAGTGTCTATTGAAGAAGTGTAGTTGTAATCCTCAGGACTTTGTTATGTAACTCAAAATGTCATAATATCTGTTGCCACAAATAATGGATAATATAATAAAATATTTATTATGGTTATTTATTTAACACTTTGAGTGGCGAATCAATTTGTAAAAAATTTTATTCATAATTCATCTTTTTACAAAAAAGTCAAGATTCACCAAAACAGAAAGTGCATGTCAACATTAACCAGCGAATGTCTACATCTAAGAAGAAATTGAAATTCACCAGATTTCGGTGAATGTGACATTCCATAATATACACTTGCATATATTAGGTAATAACAACAATATAATATTGTTAAGGGTCAACAATGAGTATCTTCTTGCGAGGAATATTTTCTTGTAAGATGAACAATGAGTTTTTTTTAAATAATATTAAGTATTATTAATATGACAAGAAACATTGTCGGCACAAATAATCACATAATGATAATATACTTTGTTAATATGACAATAATATCATAAAATTGACGAGACATAATTTTGATTTTATGATAATTATAATACAGTTTAAAATATTGTCTTGTGAACTCTAAATAACCGCCAACGGCTCATTGTCTGCGTTACCTACTCATGCATTATACGATTGTGCCTTGCAAGTTGCACTTCGCGTCGTTCATTTTTGATGTTTTGACTTTCCATTTGTGTTAAAAGTTTTCGGTTTATCGTGTGTTGTATTTATTTGCATACATACAAAGTTTGCGATTGACGTTTCATTTACAGCTAACGTTCATTCGGTTATTGTTACTCGTGTTTGTATAATTGTATGACAAACGACTTCGACGGACTATACACCGAAAGCTCGTGGTAAGAAAATTATGTGTTATTTGTGTAATGTTAACGTTGGTGATTTGCAAGCTTTGGTGGTCCACTTTAAAATTATTCACTTTCATACAATCATACAGTGCTTATACATGCTTGGAAAATGCTTGCTCTCAGTCGTTTAACTGCTTTTCTTCATTTAAATGGCATGTTAATAAATAACACATAATTAGTGATCACGTTTTTCAAAATATACCTATTAATAACGCTGATGTAGAAGTATCCAAAAAAATTAAACTGAGTTATGACCCAAGTTTAAATTTAGAAGAGTTTTTTCATGATAAACTTACAGATAATTTCAATTTTGTAAACTCAACTAAACTGTTATATGAATCAACTGTGAAATTGCATTCACCCAACACCCATTAAATCATGGCATATGCTTCGATTAATGATTAAGAATGCCTATTTATTCTGTTTAGAACTATTTTTTTTATGATTGCTGTAGCGTCTACTAAGATGGTAAACTGAATACTGTTTTTACACTATTTTATCTTAAACTCCTTGTTATTTGATTATTAATTTATTAGTTAGCAAACACGAGAATGTTAATAATGTATACACCAGTATTTTTTTGTAAATTCATAAAGTATTATCATATGCATTAATGTTAGTACATTTTTATCTTTATAAGTACCTTCTAAATATCATATATTTAAATAAAATAACTAATAATTTAAATGGACTGATTTACCCTTGTTATATATATTAGTATATAGCATAAGTCCTTGGGTTTTTTGTGTAAATATTTACATTTTAAAATACATTGAAAGGTTCATATTTAATTAAATAACATTTTTATAAACTACTAGTTTTTTATTTTCTGATGAAAGAGGTGGATGGGGTCCAATGTGCTATCTTGAATCGGTTTCTGATTGTGAATATTTCATGCCCACTTTGGTTTTTAGTCCAGTAGCATCAGCTACAAATAATAATAATTTTAATTAAAATTGAAAATTAAAAGTAGTGTTACACACTTTCCTCTTTTTTTTTTTGTGTGTGTGTCAAAATACTTTTTTAAACAGGGAAATGTTGTTACAATATTCAGGGTAGTATCTGGTATAAATTATATGAATTGCCATCCGATTATTTGCGAGTTTCCTCCGAACGCACCCTAAATTGTATGGGAACGAAAAGAGAAGAAAAGAAACCTATTAAAACCATACTAGCTACCTATTAACGGGTAGATAGCAATCTAGTAAATGTTTAAGTGGTTCGAAACATGTTCAAACATAATGTTAAAATAAGTTTGCAATTTAATGGTCGTATAACGACTCTCTAGTTTTTGGTTGATGCGTATACGTCTTTAATATAATTTGTGATACGCAGGTATAAACTGCCAGAGCCTATAATAATGCTATAATCCGATATACAAACAGTATTAACGAATAATCAATAATAGCAAACATATTTCCTTGTTATCACGTTCATTAGGAATGGTTATTATTTTTACATTTTTAAACCATTTTTTTTTCCTTCATATTTATTATCATACATTATAACATCTAATTATAAGCGTATCGATAACGATCGCGCGCCGTAGATGCCCGGTCACATCATTAATGGTAATAGTTTGTCAATATATTAATTTTGATTAGCACACTGTGTCACACAATTACATAAATATAACAATTGATCTACAAAAAAATGATATTTTTTAATTATTCAAATGTGTGATACCTAATTTATGGACAGTGAACCGCTATACTTTAAGACTATAAATGTTAATAAATAATTTTTAATGTGTTTTTACTTAAAAAGAAGTGGGGAGGGGGTTAAGAAAATTACAATTTAAATGTTCAATAATATATATATTAGGACTATGATTTAAAACTATAGATAGCTCCATTGTGGTAAAGGGTAGTATTTTTATGTAATATAATGTAAAAACATTCATGTGAATGGTCTTTCAAAGTTTTTTACATGGCAGAAAAATTAAGATACCATAAATAGATACTATAATTAACAACTACCGATGGATTATGTATACACCAAAATTACATCGAGCTCGTGGTTCAATTTTGTCAAACTTCCTACCTACATAGAGAAATTAAAGTTCATAATGTTTTAAACGAATAGATATATTATTTTACGAATACATCTTTATACATTTCACTATATAAATCTATATTTAACGGGGGCAAGTGTTGGATTAAGGTAACATTGTCCGGGCATTGTTACAGTTGACCATTTAGGTTTGGGCACTGTAGGTCAATATTAAATAGATTAAAAATAAAAATAAACATTTACTTTATTTTATACAACACAATAAAAACTTGAATAGACGCTTAAATATTAGTTGCCTTAATAGTTTTCAAATCTATTATCTAGTTGGTACTCCTAATGAAAGTATTCATCTTTTTATATCTAAAAGTGTTTGACACGAACAGAATGAATATTATTTTATAACTAAATTATAGTTATAATTATAGTCTAATTTCATTATTAATTAACTGTTACTAAAAGCCATCATAGATTCTTAGGCACGTAAGAACATTACCTTATACTTAATTTTATAAACACATAGGTACTCACTATTGTGGCACTTTGAGGTACAAACGTCGACCAAATTTTTTTTGCATCTACACCGATTGGTATTACATTATATTACAGTAGTATGCGGATTACGCGACGGTCGTGCACCAATATTATAACATTCGATTTCGAATAGGTAGGATTTTATTGATGAATATGACATGTTATCTATCTTAGGTACCTTACTGTTTGAAATTATTATAGAGTTCGCAACAAATGTGTTTCACTTTGTCGTTGAAACTAGGATCGGTTCGTTATCGGCAGTTTCTATTTTCCATGCATCCTATATTGGCCACCCAAAATAAACGAATTGCCTCCCATCCTTATCCAATAAAAGTAATTTACACTAGTCCCCTCGAGTGGGGAACCCGGAATTCATAATTATTATTACGATGCTTCCCCAGAATTTTCAGGACAGTTTGCCTCCCGCCAGAATGAAGTAAGTTCCTAAACCTCCACTAAACATTCCAATAAATAGATCCATTTCTAAAACTCACTTATAACTTAATATATTATGTATTGAATAATAAACTCTTTTAATGTCCGCCTGTTTAACTATTCATGTTTATGTTATTCGTTTGCCTTTTGGTTATACATTGTAAAGGACTCTGGTCCGTTAAACTAAGCCTACATAATGTTTATTCATTGTTGCTATTAAATAAATAATATAATATCCGACTTGTTGTGCAAAGTAGGAAATCGGTGGGCACTAATTATACAATGGCCCGACTTTTGGGTACGTAATAAGATAATTTTTATACTCAATTGTGTTCATACCTTTTGTCGGGTCGTTGTACGAGATTGCACGGCAAAGTGTACCCCACCTGGTTTGAGTGGTTCAAAGTGAAATTAATTTAACTGCACACATTTTATGTCAAACAGTTTGCCCTCTGAGGGGGGGGGAGGTTATGGGTTAGTCAGAGTTTATTCATTTTTCTAAAGTATTAATTTTATTCGTTGATCCAAGCTTGAAATTTAATCGATGCTCCTAATATATTTTTTACAATAGCAGTGAAAAATATTAAAAACACACATGCATAATTTTTTTTTTTAAGTATAGTTTTAAACTTCGACAATATTTATTAACTTAATTTAAAAGTGGGTAAGTGGATGTCATCTTCTGCCTGTACTGTAGGTTAGCAAGTGAGTCAATGCTAACTTGAAATTCAATGATATAAATTAATATCATATCTTTGTATAGAAAAATATTCTGAGCGGAGACGGTTTTATGTTAGTCTGGATAGTTTTATGTTGTTTATTATTTATAACAATACTTTTAAGTTGAAAGAATCTTACTAATATTATATTTTTTTATATTCGTTTCTATGTTGAGACAAAACGTTAAAAATTCAAATCATGGTTTTTAGCGGTTTTTCGTAATTTGTCGGTGGTTTTTTCCGTGACATTAAATTACTATTGAGTAAATTGAAAATTACCTCTTTTTAAAGTATCCCATCTTATCCAATATGCTACAATATAAGAATACTATTGTGGAACCAAAGCACTCCTTTTGGTAGACAATTTGTATCCAGGGAATAAAAAAAAACTAA
This sequence comes from Sitobion miscanthi, assembly GCA_008086715.1. Taxonomy (NCBI): domain Eukaryota; kingdom Metazoa; phylum Arthropoda; class Insecta; order Hemiptera; family Aphididae; genus Sitobion; species Sitobion miscanthi. Next base: position 30,100,325 of record CM017803.1, read on the forward strand.
TAAATAAATACCATTGTTACAAACCCAAGCTTCTAAACTGATTTTGTAGTTAAAAAGTATATATATTACTAATAACAAATATCATAGGTTGCGAACCTGTTGATGCTCGGAACCGTTTTTTCACCCCAACTGATATAAATAATGAATTTCAAATTACAGTCACCCACATTGTATCCTACTTACAGCAAGCGACTTCCACTTACCCGCTTTTTTTGTGAGGTAAAAAAAAAATAATATGGTCCCCCTTTTAAGATCCCTGGGCAACAGCCAACTGATGTCGAATGTATTTTATTACAATACCTTTTTATTTGCGATAAGGATGAGGCAATTCCGTTATGTTTGGGAGGGCAACGTAATCCAACTGAATAGAAACATATAAAACTTAGAATTTAATAATTTATCATTATTTTCCTAATTAATTTTGAAAATAAATAAATATTATTATTAATTATTGGTTTGCATAATTGATAACGAACTCTATTCTGATCTTAACCCTTCTGACAAAAACCGCTTGAAGTAGCCATTTCGTCCCTATAACAAGAATATTGTTCAACTTGTTTTAATAATTTAAATTATAATATAATTTAATTTTATGTTGAACGACAATATATTACCTTATTTTAAAATAGGAAAGCAGGTATATTTAGCGTTTTTACAATTTAATCGTATTTTCTATATTAATTAAAAATTGTGTACATATGTAGAAAAATGAATTATTAAAAAAAATGTAAACTATTAAATAATAATAAGGTGTTGTTACAAAATCATTTGCATATATTTATCACTTGCCCCAAATAAAATTATTTGTTAAGTGCACGGTAAAAATTAGATTTTTCATATGAAATGCGCTATTACAATTTCTTAAATGACATTATAATTTGAAAAAAATCATATGGTTTAATCCATATTAAATCACCAGAACTAGAAAATGCTAAGGATAGTTAGTATTTTATATAGTTGAAAATCGTTTGCCTATTAATTTTTATGTAATGATACCTTATTCACATTTTTACTTTTTGGAAAATGATGTGTCAAATATCTACCTGGCCATGAGTTCAAAGTTTTCTGTAACAACAGCAAAAAATTCGTTACTAAATAATGTTTACGTTGGGGGGGGAAAAATGAGGTTAATTATTTTTTATCCATCCCTAATCATCACAGTCTACAATAGTATATTCATTAACATACCGTCAAGTAGTTTACTGGGTACTTTCGAATATTTGACATAACTACAATCTAAAATAAAAAAGTGTACATTATAAATATTGGTTTAAGTCTTCCGCAACACGTGTATCCTCAGACGATTGTACACATTTTTGTTTTTTTTGCTGCAAGTGAAAACCTTAAAAACTGTCTTTGTTTCTGTATTGGAACTTGTGTAAATTTGATTTTGGGATATTAATGTTTATTATAAAGCATAATTAATTTAAGTCAAAACCAATTGGAAGTTAATAGGTTTACATTTATTCTATAATAATGTTCTTACTTAATTATATGCTACAATGCATTTTGCTGTAGATATTTTCTAAGATTTAATAAATAATACTCATATTATATTTGCTTACTTTTAATTTGTACTTATTGCTATTTTAAGATAAAATTTTTAAATATTTTTTTTATTTATTTACAAATGTCAATCAGCTTTTACATAAAATAAGTATAAAATAATACTATAAGGTATTATTATAACATTATAATGAAAAAGTGTTATATAGACAAATAAAATGTTAATACATTTAAAACTAACAAACTTATTCAAATTATCGCAATGTATGGCCTTTTTTTATTGAACAAATTAGTACTAAAACCTTCAGTAGAGTTTCGGGCATAACAGTAAAAAATCAGCCAATCGGTTCAGTAGTTTTCTCGGGTTCGCGCGGTCGTGAAAACCTCTACAATTTTATATAATGTATAGATTTCATATTTTATTTATTTAAGATATGTTCAACGGTACTGCTTCGACTGTAAACGTCAAGGTCTAAACATAGCGTCTCATTTCATTCGTTTCTATCAGTCTGAGTATGATCAGACGAGTCTCCCTGACGTGACGGCGGCCATCGCAACTGAAGAGGCCGCGGCCAACTTCGGTTGCTGACTATTCTCTCCCCCAGCTTGTTGGAAGACCAATGATGCATTCAATCACCGAATTGCAACGCGAGCAAGAATATGAGCTAGACGAGCTATCTGAAAAAGTCCTACCAAATGTGCCGAAATAAAGAAACCTACAACCATCTTTCCTCTTTTGTTTTACCATAATCACAAATCAGTGGAAAACTATACCAATAATTGTACGCAATAAACTAATTATAGTGAAATTTAGTACTCAATGAGGGTCGCATATTTGCTCTTGGTGTTATTACGAGTAATTCTTTAGAGATGTAAGCTCGTAAATTTTTACCCTTGCGTAAATTTTCACTTATTTTTTTATCGAAAAATATCATTGACGCCCAAATTAAACGTATTCAGGTGGCCAATCTTCATCATCATAAAAACAAAAAATAAATTTATATAATAGAATATTTGATTTATAAAATGTAAAACGTCCACAACCCTGTAGTGTAGTATACCTACTACATAACATTAAAACATAACGAATACACCATAAGAATATCTGATACATCATTATTATCGCAAATTTATATAATTTGGAATTTTATCAAAGATTGAAGATAACAAACCACTTATAATACCTTACTCTTGTTACATTGGTTACGACTACTCCACTTATCACCTGTTGTACCTCATCAGTCATAACTACGAGTATTAACGTTCTTAATTATCATCAACTTAATCATATTAATAACTTTGGTTTGAACATTTTCACGTTCGCTACCTAGTCAACTGTTTTTTTCAATTTGTGTCAGTTTCCATTATAACTTGTAATTAACCAATTCAAAAATTAAAGATTTTATCTCAATCCTTGAGTTCGGATAATGCCATTTCTATTGCGAAGCAACAGATATTATGCAAAATTAACGAGTTAAAAATTATTATTTAACATATATTTTAGAAAATTTTAGTTTTTTGGTTAAGTCCATTAAAAATTAGAGAACACTCGAATCTCACAATTTGACAGCCTATAAATAGTGGCAATGTCACAAATACCACCTAAATGAATCCAGGAGAATCTGAAGTGATAATAAAAACCAAATAAAAGATGTACTAGCTAAAAATGTTGATCTATAAAACATGAAAAACTATTAGATATATTCTTCTAAATATAAACGAAAACCCTCTTAATGTCGATAAAAAATTGTCTATTCGTTCAAAAAGTTTATAATCACGACATAGTAATTATAAAAAAATGATTTTTGATGAGTGTTTACATATATACTTTGTCAAAACGGTTAACCATTTTGCGGCTTATTTTTGTAGTCAAAGATCCTTTAAAAAAATATACACACTTGATTTCTTTACAACACCCAGTCTATATAATATTTTTTCAAGATAGATTAGTTATGTGTAATTTCATCTAATTGTTTAAACTATATGTTTATAAATTTCTAAGTAGGTTACATTGTACTGTCCAAAAATAGTATTTTAGGATAACCTTGATGGTGTCACTTAAAATATTGTTTCAAAGGGTCTATGTCATGTTCCACTGGAACTTAATACAATTACATGATAATAACGAACTACTGCTGCAAGTTGTGGGACGGGGTTGATATTGTGTGTCATATCTCTATGCATCGTATGCTGTTTATTTACTTATATATATGTATTACATGAGGTAATTAAAAATAACGAGTGTGAATAAAAGGGTTATCTCGCAGTAGAACAATTCAATTTCAAATGTTGATATAAATAATAATAATTGATACTTCATGTGGCCAAACTAAATGTATAATTTCATTAATGTCGGATCCAGTCGCCGGCAAAAACAATTTTTTGTTTTTTTTGATTAGATAAAAAAATATGAATGCCATTTTTGTATATTAGATACATACAATAAGTAAATTTGGATGAGCTAATAAAGGTACATAACATGAAATGGCGTTAGAGGTAGGCCGCACCAGTGGGACACCCTCTAACTTTGGGTATTTTAAATAAGTTATAAGATAATATTTTATACTTAAATACAAAATGTATTTTAAGGTCTATAATATATACCTCTCATAAATGTTTGAACTATTGATCTGTTTAAAAAATAATATTTCACAAATTTAATATTACAACCTCACCATAGTTATAATGTTTCAAATTATCAGTGATTTCCTATCCCAGATCTCTTAAAAAATTTGTTTCAGATTTTTTTTTAGATTCTATCTAGAACATTTAATAGAATTTACAATGATCTTCACAACTATGTGCATTCCTAATATGGTAGATTTATTGTATCGTACTATGCATTAAAACTCACAGAATCAAATTTTTAAATAACTAAAAATTTGTAAAATGATAGAGGATAGATAATAGAAAAAACCTTTAGTAAACTTTAAATTTTAATTTTTATATAACGCAATAAATGGGGTAAACTACATGTATGTATTAGATTGTTAGCTAGGTATTTATAAATTTCTGAGTCAATCGCCTGCTGTTTATAAATGTTTTATTGCGTTTATAAGTCAAAGATTTTTTTTTTTAAATAATGTTTCATTCATTATAATTAATAATTTAATATACTTGCAATTCAGTTTTTCGGGGCATTCTGGTTTAAAATTAAACATTGAATACAAATGTAATGTTGGAGAAACGGTTTAATTATTTAATCTGATAATTTTTAACAATTAAAAAAATAAAAGCGTTAAAACCTTGTATTTATCAGTTTGATTAATATAATTTCATCTTTCACTCATGAAAATTTGCATATACTAATTGACTTATAGTGTTTTATATTTGAAAAAAAGTTTCATTTTACAGTTTGAATCTGAGAACCTTTTTGATTTTTTATACAACATCTTTAAAATCGGAGATATCGGAAAATCCATTCTCATTGCACAGCTAGATCAGTTGAGGAACTATATTCCAAAATTAAGTTCGTACGTTTTGTAGTTTATATGTAAACCTGACCGTATATTGTGGTGTACCTTGTGTTATGTTCTTACAATAAATGAAAACTATAAGAAGATAGTTAAAATGGGACTTTTCTTAGTAGAACTTAATATTTAAAAATGTTGTAAACATTATATTAGGAGAAGCGAATTCGTGAGTAACAATGTTAGGGCATCTTACAAATTCTGAGGCAGTCCTTAGTTATAACTATTTGATTCGGTTTAAAATTTTTGGACCAAATTTATAAATATACATAAATACTATAATAATATACTTGCCACCACCATCCTCAATTGATGCTACTACAATTTAAAAAATAATATTTTATAAATTTTATATTGCATCACAACAAAAAAAGTTGGGTAAGTTGGATGTCGCTCTGCTTACAATAGGTTACAGTGGGTCACTTTCATGGATGTGTCAAATTTGAATTCAATGATATTATAATATCATTGTATAAGAAACGATTCTGAGCGAAAACGTCAGCAGCCTAATGATATTAGCAGAATATTTGATGATATCATTGTGAATAAAGTAATCTATATATAATACTCATTCATTACAGTAAAACCACTTGTAACCTACCGTACAGCAGAGTGACATCCATTACCACCTTTTTATTTGATAAAAATCGCGAAAATGTCAAACAAATTTCAAATATTTTACAGATTCTCAATCCAAGTTTATGGTTTATAATAATGTAATATTTTTATTTATGTCATTATTATTACTATGTTCTTACGCCCAACAAATTACTAATTTTAAAACCCATTTAAAAAAAATTATCTTTTTTTTTGTTATCCCTAGATAAAAAAATCATCTTTATCCTTATCTAGATAAAAAAGACTTATCTAAAATAATCCAACACTGGCATAAATGAGAAGTCGACAAATTACCATGATTTGATTTCTATTTAGGTTACAAATTTACATATTCAGTTGATACAGTTTTGAAAATGAGGATGGCAAGGTCCCTTTCTCACCTGAAATTTCTTCAACTTATTAACGCCTATTCTGAGTCCCACCACAAACACTGATTTTAAAAATCATAAAAATGGCCACCTATTATTTATGATAATTTGAGCCCACCCACACTTTTCACCGTACAAGACCACAAATCAAAAAATTGGTGAATTCATTGCTCGAGTGCCATAATATAAAAACGGGATATAACACTGTTTTAATACCAAGAATACCAATTTATACCCTCAATTTACCTTTTAAGTTTAGACGTAATTAATTTCCCGTAAAATTATGTATTTGAAATGACTATAAATAAGCACAGGGACAACACACTAACGTTTGGCATGTCTTTAAATCTATTAATAAAAAAATTTGTCAAAAAGCATACATTTTTTTATTGACACCAATCGATTTTTTTTTTCAACATTAATTAAAATCCGCGGTGGCGGTACGCTAAATTTATATGGCTACATTAACCAGAAAACTTGACTAAAAGTGATCCAAATACAATTCTTATTTAACAAGCCAAAATAAAATAATGCGAATTAATATCCGAGTAATCTTGCATTACGAAGCTTGTCGGGTCAGCTAGTATAATCATTACACCAAACCATAACGCAAAACGTTATTAATAGAATATCATTTACCGAAAATAACGCTAAAAATCTATTTATTCCTAAATCGGTTTTCGTAAAACATTATTTCATGCGACATCTAAAAATTTGATTGATATTGTATTTCGTATCCGAAGAAAGTTATTATTTTTAAATTTTATATGTATTAACCCTATTTTAAATAACGATAAACGCAAAACTTGTATAACGTTTAATTCTGGATAGTAATAAACGCAAAAGTTGAATAACGTTTTACTTAATTAACTTTATAACAAATTTTTTTTTTAAATGCAAAAATTATTTATATATTTGACTAATTTTAATTATTATGTTTTATCAATTGGAGGAAAATGGACAGTGGTATTATCCATATATCTTGGTTTTTTGGAGAAAAAATGGCTACGGCCAATAAATAAGATATATGTTACAACATAATCCCCTCAGGACCAACACAATTGTAGAATCATCATAATGAAAGGAATGAGGAAGACCGAAGAATTCATAGTATATAACGTTGAAAGGTTGAATGTAACGGGACCTACATATATTGATGAAGCTGAGTACTAAATAAAGAAGAATGGATTTGAATAGAGATAATAGATCATTATTAATGAAAAAATAAAAATGAAGCAACACAAAAAGCGGTCAAGTAAAGGGTGTCCATTATTGACTATCGACGATCCGTTAAAAAACAAAACTAATAAATATCCAATTTTCTTATTTTCTTGATATTGCCTATAAGTAGCTCAACATGTGTAAAACAAATAGGTATTCGAGTTAGTAATAAGACTACTTCCTTACATCTAACGGTTTTAGGTCTATTTAAAAACATAATATTTAAAAAGTTTAATACTGAACCATAAACACGTGAATTTTTTACTAACGCATAAACATTACAAATCTCATAATAGAACTTTTATAATAAAGATTGTTCAAAAATTTTCTTTATTGTAAAGCTTAAACACCCCATAGGGTAAAGGTTCAATTATAGTTTTAACGATAAGTTAAACATCGTGAACTAATATTGAATATCTAAACACAGATAAGTAGTTAAAAAAAGCAAAAAATATATAACATAACAATAAAGATCAACATGTAGGTACTAATATTCATGTTCAATATACTATTTTTTTAATTTAAGTTCATAGTTCATGGATGAAGAAGTGCATTATTAAATTTTTTCCTATTTTCCTAACATAACTATTAATTATATTAAAATGAATAAAAATCTAATGTATTCCTTGGATGAAAGTTGCCAGATTTCTGGGTGAACATTATTTTATAACCATCCTAGTCCAATCGCTTTATTGTAGGAGCTTAGTGGTACATTATTGGTAGCAGTGCGTGGTTCGTTTTACGGGTAATTAACTTTTTATTGTAATTTTTGTTCAACGGTACGGCTGATTGATAACGTTGGTTTGGTGTGTCGTATTGTAGGCATATTCTACGTGGTATATTGGTAAGAGGTACGTCGTTCCTTTTAGTCGTTATTATTTAAGGTCATAATTAACTACTAAGGTTTAACGTTATATTATTGTGTATTGATAAGTATTATATCCAATGCCTAATCCGGTTGATACAGGTGCTGCGGAGAGCGCACGTAAAAAGGCCATTTTGAAACGGGATGAAAGTATTAGGCGTATTCGCGATGCACGACGGTGAGGTGTGGTGTGAAACCGATTATCGATACTTACCAATGAAGTCGATGAGATATGGTCGCAATTTACAATGCGCTGGTCTGCAGTTCGATATATTTGGGTCGAGAATCAGAGTATTCTATTGATCAGGTCACGGAACTTCGCGATTTAATCTTTGTCTGTCGGGCTACTTACTTTGTCAACAGTAACAGGTCAAGTCGTAGTATTGACGTCTCTCTCCGTAGAGATTAAATTGTATCCATCTCGGAACACATGTCCCTGTGAATTACTTCCAATTAAACCTGAAGACCCCAGAAGCTAATGTAGAATTATTATGACCACGCCGGGCGCGTAGCTCGTCAGCCAGTGTTGTAAAAGCCCAGCCAGGTAGCGGCCACAGCGATCATTTAATTCGCGTAGAATCGACTATGTAAAACACCAGCCCGGTTTGCCAAGTTCCATTGCCAATCACCTTTTTAAATGAAACTGTTCGTGACTATTTTTCCAACCAGGTCCATCGAGACCCTAATATTCCGGTCATAGATAAATTGTATTATTTAGTGGACTGTTTGAGAGAAAAAGCATTTGAAGCAATTGCCGGCATACCGGTATGCGGAGATAATACTCACTTTTTTGATCAACATTAAAGACGCGTTTTGATAGGTTTGTTGCGGATCTTCCCGTTTTACAGCAGGTAACTATTCCCCGTTTCGTTGGTACTCAACTTGGCGTACAGTGTCATTTATGCGGGTTCTGTGACGCATCTGACAAAAGGTATTCCGTTGTCGTATATTTAAGATTAGTTAATCACTCCAGACCTACGGTAATTTTATTATTAGGTGCTAAGACCATTTTGGCTTCTCTCAAGGCGTCGACGATTTCACGGTTGGAACTATGTACTATTACTAGGAACACAACACACACACACACGCACGGTGGTGGGGAGGGGCAAGGGGGTTGCAAGTGATAACAATACATTTTCCAAAATAAGATCAAAATGTTAAAAAGTTATCAAGACATGTTTATTTCTGCATATTTGAGATTGACGCGCACTAAACCATTTACATCTAACCCTGTTAATTTTTGTTGGCCATTTATTAAAAATTTAAAAATAAACGTCGGTAATGCCACGACGGAATAATACTCCTCTACAAATTATTTATCACCATTTAGTTGTGAATATTTTTTTTCATTTTTACATACTAAATATTATAACACAGATTTGTTTTCAGTCTGAACGAGATATGGATCTTCAAACTGCAATTTATCAATATCAATATCAGACGTATTTGATGGACTTTTTAATATTGCTAACTCTACCTATGATCTGCTTAATTCCACCATTATTTCTTTAAATGTGTCATTGCTTCCTAACTATTAAATACCGTTAAAGATCTGGCATTATGTTGTCATGAGACTTGACACTTAATGCTCATAAAGACACTGTTTATAGTAAAGTATTATAATACTGCTCTTTCATGAGGTCAATTTAGAGTTTTCTTCAGTGATATGGAACCCTAAACATAAGAACCTAATATATAAGCTGGATAAAATGCTATCTAAGGTAATGGCACTAAGCTTAGTCCTGTCTTGATGTCTTCTTGGATACCATGTTAGGGATTTAGGGTGTTAAACCATGGCTTTGCCCTGCGGTTTATTCATCACGTGCTTCATAAATAAACTAATTAATAACAAAACAAAATACTATATACAGAGTTTTAAAAAAAATAATTTCAGGTATCAGCTTTTACTCCAGAAATCCATAGTCACTTTTGGTTCCAATGTTCTCTTAACATTGTCAAGTTCAGACGAATTTATCCCATTTAGATGAGTAGCATTTAAGCAATTAATTTTTTTTTTATTCGTTAAGTTTGTATTTAAAAAAATTTATCGAATACCAAACGAAATTAGCTAAGTGTATTTAATATTTAACATAAAACGCTACTTTATATATTTATATGATGAAAATATGTTGGAAAACTATATTTACGAAATTACAATGTTTAAATACTAAATTTTGAGATTGCTGATTCCGTTCGTTGTTTATAAACTATCTACTATGTTATCAAATTATAATAATATATTTTAATTTGAACAAATGTATTCATGATGTGTTATAATAAAATTATGTAATTACTTGCTTTCATATTTTTGTTTTGTTCTTGTCATCTGTAGAATAAAAAAATATTTTCCAAATTAGATCCCTACAGAATGATTACCCTTAACTCGATATATAATTTATAAAAATAAATTAATAATTATTTTAAACAATAAATGCATGCCAGATTTTTGATAATACATTTCTCAATAATGTGGTATTTTTTTTGTAGTATTTTATTGAAACACTATTTAATACCTGATACAATTATACAGTTTAAATGACACATTATTGAATGGATAAAAGAAATCGCTTAATTAATGTGATTATATTGCAAAGTCACATGTGTTATCACGATGTCTCTTATTACGCATACAAAATTTATAACATGATCTATATTATATTCAATATTATGTATTTTTTGTGATTTTTTATATTCCCCTGTAACCTAATGAGAGTAAACTGATGATTTCGAAGGAGACATTCGATGATTGACTTTAAGTAAGCTTATCTTCGAAAAGATTGAAGGCGTCAATGGTAGGCAACCAAAACTGCATGTACGATTAACGCTTCACACAACGACCATATGACAGCACCTACTTCCAATATATCGAAAATTCAGCACACACTCCAAAGATGTTATGATGGGTAGCAATGACGCGACAACGGACAACAAGGAAATGACATGTACCGAAACGCAAAGGTGTAAAAGATACAAGCTATTAATGGGAAATGGGATTGTGCAGTTTAATTTTACAGGGTGGGGGTCTCTGTCAACGGATCGGTCCAATTGTTACGATATCGATTGAACGATCCAAAATATTCTCGAACCAGTGACTTAGGTGGAGGTAGATGGTTGGTCGATAATGTCGCAAAGATCACCGTTAACTTAATTCTTATTGACTATAACTAATCTGGACTATAATACAGAAACGAGAGAAAAGAGGTAGTACTACAGGAACCAAATAAATAAATACTCACCGAATTGTAAGCGACATAATAAGATTTGTTGGTAGTCGTTGCATAATAATTACGATCTGCAGATTCAACATTCGCAAAACCAGAAAAAATGCAATGATTATCGTGGTCATATACTGATGAAATATACTGAAAAGTGTACCATGAAATAGTTTAAACGAATACTCAACGAAACCGGGAGTGCTCTAATAGCGCGCAATGAACAGAACACGAACAAACATAATACGAAATCTTTTAGGTTATGTCGACAACGTAAAAGATAAACCCAATAAATATAACTTATGGCACACAAGTTCTTTTCTTTTTACATTGATGTAGCAAGACATTAGAATTACTTTGTATGGAATATTCATGTGTATATGCAACACGATGATGAGGTAAAGAGTGGGGAAATAAGATTGGTCCATTGTGCGTGCTGTGGCGGTATCGCCGCTAAACAAAAAGTTGGAAGGAAATTCCTGACGACAATTGTGGCAACGAACACTAATTTTAATTATTGTACAATTAATTATGCAAGTGAGGAGGAAGTAAATATTATCGAAGATTCCACCTTAGTTGTAATATACCACACTAAGAACAGGGTTATATTTGTTTGGAAATATTCACCTACCGTTAATATTTCAACCTATACCATGTTCCCTAAAAACTTAAATAAAATGAAAATTATTTTACAACTTGGCGACTGTTACTAGCTGAGACTTCCATGTCATATGTAAATTAAAGGAGTTTTATTAGTTAATTTAATTATGAGAATACAAAAATATTGTGAGGATATAATTTAACCACATGCTGGTTTATAACACATTAAATGCTGATTTGGTATCAGTGATAACCTATGGAAGAATATATAGTTGACCCATACATGTTACAACTATAGCAGAAAGGACTAGGTACTAAGATGAGTGAAAATCGTAGAATTACATTTACAAAATAATATATTAAATGACTTACATTATAAACCGTATTGTAATTTATGTCAATCATCTGTATTTTTATTTGTTAATTGGCATCTTTAGGTAGAATCTGTTATCTTTGTTTATTAATCTTTATGTTGCAAATCTTTCCTATATCAAACACTACTAAACGCAGGATATAACGTTTTGTTTTTAAGGCAGCAGATATAAATGATTATAAGCGTTAATTATTTGTTCGACAACTTTTACTTGAAATAGTCCCAGTTTAAAACCACACATCTAGACTTAAGCGTTTATATAAATTTTTAAAAATAACTTTCTTATCACAACTATACGCTTAAAAGTTGTTATATAAAACTCGATATCTTACTTTACATTCTCAAGGTAATATAACAATGTAAATTAACGAATATTTTGTATAAACGTATTCAATTTAACCATATTTTTTGGTTAGGGAATTCACATTTCCTGAAATTGAACGTTTTGTTCTGATATTATTTGCTGTGTTGTTCCTTGTAAATTAATTTTCATTAACATACTGACGTCCTTATTGCCTCCTAGTCAAGTTTTCTCATAATATAACTGAAACAATTCAACCTGTCTTCTCTAATTTTGTCCAAAATGTATGCCATGCAAGCCATGTTTCCTCTAATGAGTTATTTTTTATTCTTTCCTCCCTAATTACTCGTCCTTTGAACTCTCTTTACTACTACAATAAACCTCTCTTCAATGATATTGTGTCACTGTCCGACATTCCGTTCCATACAAAATGACCAGCCGCACGAATCCTTTATAAAATCTTTTAAACTTAACAGAATTCTCTTGGCCTTTGTTACACAAAATACCCGATTTTTTCCTTCCCTTCATCTATTGAAAAATTAAATTATTTATGTCGTCACAATATTAAAAACCACATTTCTTGGCAAACAAAACGTGGTGGCACCTTTTTCGCGCTGTTTGCGGACATTTTATTTTTATCCGCCTGAATATCAAATTGTAAGTCTATATTAGATTATAATATAAAGTATACCTAATATATTTTATGTTATAATATATGTTAAAAACATGTTGTCATAAACAGGTGAGATTAAAAGCGTATTATAATTGGATATTATAAAGATTTGTTTGTATTTTGACATTTGGTTGTTTATAGGTATAATTGTGTCATGATTGATACATTTAATATAATATACCTATTTACTTATATATGTTGGAATATTATATGTATACTGTATTACTGTTGCGTTAAAAGTTTTATTATTTAAATTGGTTAGATCATCCATTGATAACAATAACTCCGTATTTAGTATGATATTCACATTAATCACGTTAAATCTTTGTAGAGTTATCTGTTAGGTTTATTAGCACAGTACTAATATTTTAATGATTCAAATCTAAAATGAATATGATTAGAAACAACTAAATGCAATAATTTAGTTTTATACGATGGCCATCAATACAAACAAATTACTAGATTAATAATTTATTAAATGAATTAGGTGTTTATTGAAATGGTATTTGGTAAGAATAATAATGATAACAATAGTCTTTTAAACTCATCATTAAAAAATACTGCCTGGAAAAGTGTGAATGGAAGTTAAAATATATCTTAATATTTATTATACCATATATTTTGTATATAATATTATGTACAGGCGTACAGCGCATTTGATTTGTACTCAGGTAGATAAAAAGTGGCACGAGAAGGGACTGGCCGTAAATGGTCGGACGGCATATTGAGTTTGCGTAAATTGGTCGTTCGGTAGATTGTCGTGATACATTTTCGTCACAAGATGTAAATACTGGTTTAAGAACGTTATCAAGGTACAAATAGACAATATAAATTAAAATATTATATTCTATGTACCTACATTGTTCCTACACATTTTGCGATAGTAGTTTGAAAAACACCTTGTACAATGAATGTTTAATTATCATAATTACAGAATATATAGACGGTTTTTAAGAGAAAAATTGATACTTTTCAGGAAACACAAAAACATTAAAACTTTTTAGATATTTAATTTTGTATTCATAATCATGTTTAATAAATGTTTTGTTATTTGACTGTAAAATATATTTTAGTATTTATTTATTTTCTTCAAATTATAATGACCTATTGCATATTATACCTGTTTGACTTCAGATTTTTCACATCATGACTTAAGACCTATTGCATGTAGTTTTATAGGATTTATGCCCTCTGTCATTAAAATAAGTTATACTTTGACCGTTTCTTTATTCTTTATAACGACTTATTACCATACGCATTCTATTTATCTCGTAAACCAAATCCCACATGGCATCTACAGTGGTATCATTCAGAGTTGCTTGAAATTTTACACAGAAGTAATGTATAAACTGAAAATGTCCAAAATTGACTTAAGCTCTTTCTCTTAAAAACCATCCATATTATAGTATTAGTGCTTTTTTTGTACGTATAAGAAAATGTTAATTCGAAAACCTGCATGTTAGAGTGTCCAGCAAATCAGTCATGACCCATCTAAGACAAAATAAAAATAAGCAATCCACCTGCGGCGGATAGCAGGTATGGGCCGTCGCATGTCCGGTGCTGTTTCTTATGTAAAAAGTGTAAAATCAAAAACCTAGTTGAATTGTCTAGCAAGTCAGTCATCTCAAGTCAAAATCAATTAACATCTAATTAGCCAGCTAGATAGGCAATCCGACTTTGTCGGATCGCGAACAATGTGCTACAGCATATCAAGTAGGCAATCCACCTGCGGTGGATTGCAGACCCAACGTTGAGCGACTATAAGTGAAAACCCTATCACACAATTTACGAAATAATTTACGAAAAATACAAACTATAATTATACAATATAAATACAAACAAATATAATATATTGTACCTATTTATTATAATTCATAAAAAAAAAAATATATAGATACATAATATTATATTAACCAATACAATACATAAAAACATGTACCTGTAGTGTATATATATTTATATCAAAAAAATATTCAAAAACCTGCATGTTAGCAATCCGTCTATGGCGGATAGAATAGTAGGTATATGCCGACGCATGTCCGGTGCTTTTTCTTATGTAAAAAGTGTAAAGTGGAAAACCGTGTTGTAGTGTCTAGAAATTCAGTCATATCAAGTCAAAACCTATTAACTTTCAAGTTAGCCACCTAGGTAGGCTATCCGACTTAGTCGGATAGCGAACAATAATGTGCTGTAGAAAATCAGTCAAGTATGTCTAGCTGCTATAAGTGAAGAGAAAAAATAGTATTTTACCAAAACCCAATCACACAACATTCGAAATAATTTACGAAAAATAAAACAAATATGCATTTATTGTATGATATAATTACAATGACAATTTAAAGAAAATAATATGTGTTAAATTCCTAATAATTTAAATAACATATAGGTACATAATATATAATATACAGTCATATTAACATGTATATTATTATATTATTCGTGAAATATAACGTGAAAAAAATTCAAAAAAAGTCGAGCTATGGGCGCGGCCGTGTTACAGAATACGTTCCAGCTGGTCGCCGCCCGAAGAGCGTTACGACAGACAGATTCGAACACGGACCTACCTAATATCCTAACGTTTGGGGAACACATGCCTAACCTATCGGGCCATAGTTTGTGATGCAAATAATTTTCAAAATTCAACACTTAAGCTGTGTGCCTACGGAGCGACGTAAACCAATACATTCGATATACATCGATGTAATCGTATATAATTTTATATATCTACACACTGTTTAAACTTTAATAGTATTTTATTCACTTATCTGACCGTTATTATCATTATTACATTATTATAATATATGCTTGAATAATACATTTACGTTAAGCAATATACCAGCTACGTTATTAAGGACCAAACAATATGTCTACAATCACATAATGTAATATTTATTGAATCAAAAACAAAACAAAAAAAAACAATATATATCAATTGTGCACTTATGCGTTGGAACGAAGACCGACTGACATTACGTGAACGCGAATTGTTAAGCGTACAAACCGCATTTCCACAGGTTTCAAAAGAAATAAACATAACAAATAGAGCAGAAACGGCAATTGAAAAGACGAAACGAATCGAGAAACACGAAAAAATCAATAATAACGACCTACGCTGGCGTCGATTGCGATAGCTATGGACCGATATCGCGTACAAACCACGTTTTAAAACAAACGAACTATATGTGAAATGAGAAAATGTCGAAAAGGTGAAAAACAGCTTAAAAAGCATAAAATTTTTCGAAAATGTTTTAAAACCGACCGCCGCTGCCGCCGTGGCGAAGGTGCGCGATTGGTCGCGCTATAGGGAATCGACGGGATCGAGCGGTGTTTAATTTTTTCCACCTTGAGATCCTCTATGAATTCCTTAAAGAACAGCTGTTTTTCTTGTGATTTTATAGTATAGGATTAGCTGAATATCTTGGCTTCGCCCGTGTGGTGTTTTTGAAGCAAATCCTTTACGATATACGCTATATAGGTATATCTCTGATTTAGTGTACTTCAGTGACTGTGTGCATACCATTTCAGTTAACTGTGATCGACTATGTAGTCTACTTCTCATTGTATAGTTAATACAAAAATAATAATTAATTTCATAAATATATTCCAAACTAGTGCAAATATTTAGCAAATAATTGCAAATCTGATTTTCAGAATTTGATAATCAAGTACAAATTGGGAAATTTATCTTTCTTACTGAACTTAACGATCAACTTAATAACCATAATGATATAAGGTGGACCCTCCTCCCCACTTAATTCAATCTGTTTCAAATCAACATCAATAATAAAACAAATCAATTGCAAACAGTTGCAATTTAATTTTTAGAATTTGCAAATTAATATTGTAATTTTGACGATTTTTTTCAGAGGTAATTGAGGTACCTATACAATTTGTGTAAACAATAATTTAATTTTTCTAGTGTATACGTATAACATAAATAATTTTTTTTATAATACAATAATCGATTAGTTTTTAGATTCTGAGCGATGCGATGTATGTACCTATTGATTTTACAATTAAAATTTTACAGTAGTTTCGACAGAGTCAAGACAAATTATTATTTTTACATAATTTTATTATATGCACATATTAATTTTCCAAACGACTAATTTACCAGATGTCCAATTTCAGACAGCCGATTTTACCATGACCAATTGACTGTACCCTCCAGACCCTCGCTTCCCGAACTAAAGAATCCATAGATTCGAAGTAGATACTTGAACCTATTCACACACACTGACAAACTAAATCTCCCCACATCTTCATCACATGCCTAATCCTGATAATTTGTCGACTACATTCTCCAAATTCATACATATTCATATCTGTTTAAATACTACTTAATTCTTTCCCGGTTCCCTTGTACCTATCACTGTTCGCCATCACCTGTCTTCAAATCTATAAACAACTTCTTCCATGCTTTTTCCAAAAAATACAGTATTTTCTGCCAACATAAACAGCACCATGATAGCACCCACCCTTATATAATTCTTAATCTCGTTCATTAATCACAGATCCGGATTAAGGTAATTTTGGGACCGGAGCCAAATAATTTTAGGAGCCCATTAACATAATCAAAATATTAGTGACCCACAAAAAAATCAAACAAATATATTTCAGAGATGAAATTTTTTTGTTACTTTACAGGTATATTATATTTAATTATTTAAATACTTTTTTATAAAATGTTAGTGCTTAAACAATGAACATAACAAATTATAAATTTTATTATATGAATGTGTTCAATATTCTAGGTAATATTCAAAAGTTAACATAAAAATCAGTTTTATATAATCTAACCTACCTAGTAATAATGTTTTACTTTTAATCGTCGTACCTAAATTGGTAATTGACGGTATTCTCTGTAATCGAGTATGCTTATAAATCCCATTTCTTTACAATTATCATCCTGCTAAAAATAGACAATATTGTCAGCATAATAATAATAATAATAACATATCAATTATAGATATATTATAGCAATATAGCTTATGGGAATGTTAAATGTATTTTATTCTAATATTTCTGATTTAATAAAAAAAAAAACATATCCCTAGGGGGCTCACTAATGTTTGATATCTGTTGTGGGCCCGGGGTCATGGCCCACTCTGGCTCCCCTTAATCCGGGCTTGATTAATCATACAGATAGAGCTCAAAGCTGAGCTATGTGCATATTTGTTATAAAATATTAGGTAAAATAGTATATACAATGAATCATAAGCTTACTTGTATAGGTTCCAAACACTATATTAAGGTAATGAATTGATTACTGTTATACATCATACACTATTAGAATATTTCAATAATTTTGTTTGGGATAATTATTTTCATGACAAATAAAATACACCGATTTAATTTATAGAACTAACAACAAAAATGTATTTGTATTGAAACATATATTTACATTATACGTTATAAATGCTAGATCTATTAATTTTAGTAGTTTTGGAACGTACTAGGTATCAAAATTATTGAAATACATAAATTATTATACATTTATTTACAATATTCGAGCAAACAAAATCGTCTTTATTACTTATTTTTTTTTTTTGTCTATTATTATTACGAGTTTGCATAAACGTTAAACAAAAAATGTAAATAAAAGTTGTCAACGGTGATTCATTCTATAGTTACAGCATTTTAAAAATCACGCGTGATGTCATAAGATCTAAATCTACAGCGCACCGAGGCGCGGCTGTGTATCCGGGTAAAATAGACGCATTATCGGTTATCAAACTGTTCCACCTTTATTATTATTTTATCAGCGAAAACAATTTTATTTATACCTAGCATTACGGTCTTAGAAGATAGCACGGACTTAATCGTATAATTGTCTTAGTTCGTACTCTGTGGTCTCTATCTAGTATCTACTTATGTCTTATAAATCTAAATTAATTAGCTATTCTGTCGATTTATTATCGCTTTTGATGAACATATGTATTACGTAGCTCTTGGATATTTTTTTCAATATCATTATTTTGTTTTATTTTCAAATATACTATTACTCGTAGGAAGTACCAACCAATTTCAAATTAATATAATTTTGTAGAAATATATTTTATTTTATTTTATTCCTACTTTAGCTGTTAGAAAATTTGATATCAGTTGACAGTTCTATTATTTATTTGTTTATCCCTCCATATATATACTTGGCAGTTAACGGGGTTTTATTTTATTTAGCATAATATACCATATCATTATATTTTTTAATTATAATGAAGTTCTTATTATTTCATATATTTTGTCATAACTGTAATGCTAAAGTGAAAAATATTCATAATTATACCAAGGGAGCAATGTTGGCCGTACAAACTTTATGTGAAAATAGACATATTTTCAAATGGATGTCTCAGCCATTATCCGATAAACGACTTGTAGGAAACATTTTAATGGGACGTTATCCGGTGTATTATTTAATCAAATGAAAACATTTTGTTCGTCTTTAAAACTTGCATTTTTTTCAAGAACAGTTTATGATAAAATTATTAACAACTAAACAGCTCCTGTAGTAAAACTAATTTGGGATCAACACAGACAAAATAATATAAACGAACTAAAAATGGGTACAAGTATTTGGTTAACTGGTGATGGTCAATTTGACTCCTCCGGTTTTTGCGCCAAATACTGCACGTACTCAGTCATGGATGTTCGAAGCTTCAAAATAATAGATTTTAAAATTACCCTAAAAGGAATGGTTCAGGGTGACTTCGAAAAAAATTAATGCGAGTTACTACTTGAAGAACTTGAAAAAAACGACGAATGTAACATCAATGTATTTTTGACAGATCGACATAACAAAAAATAAACTCTGGATTCCTAAAAATGGTGATTTGTAGTTTGCGTTAAAAAAAATTATTACTGCCAAAGATTTATTGAAAGATTTGCCTCATGCCAAACATTTTGAAGCACGAAGGCATGAATATTCGATCAATAATTGCTATTTCAGATTATAACGATAATACCGACAAGAAATAGTTGGAGATAAAATGGTTTATTCCAAACCTCTAGGACAGTATACAATAAAAAATACTTATGAAAACACGGAAGGAAATTGGAGAATATACATTATATGAACAAGGTCTATTTTACGGTGATAGAAGGCTCTTCGGGACCACTGAAACTACCAGAAAAAAATGTAATACCAAAAAATATTGTACAGACACCAAAGCCAGATATTGAAGAATTAAAATCAAAAAAGTATTCTAGGTTTAAGTAGTGTAAATTATTACAAAAATAAATATAGTTTAATAATGTTTTCAAATATTTGAAAAAAATATTTCTATATCTAGGATTTTTCTTATTATTTATATGAAAATTAACTGTAATTTCGTGTGTTAAAAATTATAACAATAGGCTCATGTTCAAAATATTTTTTATTTCTGGTGGTTTATTCCAACGCTTTCTTATACAAAAAAATAAAAATAAGAGAGAAATTCATTCGAAGTATTTTTGTACATTACGATTTACGATTTATTTATAGTTTTGAAGAATCTAAATTGATAAACTAACCAACTATTATTAAAACAATAATATTATCCATTTCCCGTTTATTATTATTATTATTATGGATCAGTATTACAGCAGTAATGTTTTAGTGTACTTTTGGATCAGTTGTTGTTTGTTATGGCGAGTGTAAAACCTTATGAATTGGAACCAGATTGTTTAAATGAGTGGGATTCAAACAATTTTACTGAAAATATTGATTTTGAAATTAACGTAGATAATCGAAATGGTAAATTAAATTGGTGCAAATGTGGACAGTGCGTAGTTATGACGCTGGATCAAGAAAGCGTCTGTTGTCAAGAAAGTTAAAAAGTAAAACAAGTTAGTAGAATAGCTGGTTGTGTGACAAACAATGTTTTATTCAACAAACTAGTTTTAGACTAAGATGTTTTCAATATTTCTCGTCATAAAATGATTTTAAAGTCTAAAAAATACAAAAAAAAAAAGTTTTGTGTAAAAGTGAACCACAAAATAAAGTCTGACGACACTTGACTTACAAACAGTTTATTTCGTGGATAAATGCATGGACAACGATTGGAAAAGGAAATAGGATAGTAATTCCATCATGTGTGATTTATAAAATAAGACAGACTTATCCAGAAGAAAATGGTATTTATGTATGATTTTGGCCCAACGATAAACTTCCTATCTAGTTTCTGAATTTCTAATTACTCGCTGTATGTATAAATATTATGTATTTTTTTTAATACAATACTTATAATAACACTAAATCAATTTAAATTTTTAACATTGTTTGTATACGTACTTGTTATAATAATAATAATAAGTTAATAAATAATAGTGATTAATACGTAATAAAATACATTGTTTAGTTACTCATATGAACCAGATGTTATTCGTCTTTAATAAACAATATCATAGCATAGTATCATATCAAAAAGATAATACATGATTACATATTTAGAAAAATTATGTGAAAAACAAAAGTATAGGAATCAATTTACTAAGAACAGTAAGAAGAAACCCGAGTTTAACCCGATTAGTAACACACACGTACTTGCCAAGGCAAGTAGGATCTTATGACGTCACGCGAGATTTTAAAGACTTCGTAAATCGAAAACTATTGAACGCAGAAAAATATTATTGGTACCATTTTTTTAGTCTGATTTTTTAAATAAAAGTCAATTTTGAGTGTTTTGTGGTCCTTTAAGAGGATGCTACACCCAGATTGCATACTTACATGCAATATGGTTAAGTAGCTAGCACTAAAGTGCACTAAATTTAATACAATATTAATAATCAAATTTGTGGACTTACAACTGGGTAAACAGCCTATATACAAATAATCATATATTAAAGAATTATAAATTATTACGAATTTAGTACATTGGTAATTTTTAAGAACAATTACATAATTATTTTAAATGGAAAAAAATATTTATGTAATATTTCACAATTTTATATTAATAGTGTATTATAAACTATAATAATATAAATATTATGTATTAAATATTTATCAAGAATATGTACTCAAAAGCTATTGAATATATTTGTTAGCACTTGGCTTCATACTATCAATAAAAATTATCCGACCGTGATTGTCAATTTAAATTGATAGAAAAGAGAATAAAATAAATTGATATATAAATAAATATTGAATTTACTTAAGCTATATAATTTATATGAATTATTATTGAAATTTAAAATAAATGTGTTATTATACCAAATCTACGTCTGCTAACATCTGCAAGTGTATAAATATAAATATTTGATGTATAGATAAAATGTTATGATTTGAGGTAAATACTAAATACTAAATACTCATAAAAAACTTAAGAGGACGTCACACCCGCATGCGTAGTCTCCGTCTTACAAATGTACAACATATTAAAAACTATTTTGCGCGGGACAACTTTTCTCGCACCATAGTTGTTGTAAAGCTACATGTAATTAATGTTGTTAATGTTTAATCAAAGAAATTATTCGAAACTCGATGGTGACACGGTACACTGCAATTCGTTTATTTTTAATTTTATTTATTTTAAGCTAGCTGTCCCGGCCAACGTTGTCCAGGCCAAATATAGTAGAACTCACTCAATTGCGGTTCTAGAGTAAAAATACCTATTATAAAATTGAATTCAGACAATATTTTTGAGTGCAAGTCGTTGCGTTATTTCCATTATTCCCAATGTGACGTTAATTAAATCGTTTAGAAATAGAAACAATTTCAACATTTTGAAAATACCTTAAACTTTTAAAAATTTTAATTTTTTAAAAAAAACGCAATGACTTGCCCTCAGAAATATTGTCATATTAATTCAATTGTATTTTAAGTATTTTTACTCTAGAACAAACATTGAGTGAGTTCTACTCAGACTGCGTAAATACCTTTTGCCAATGTCGTAAGGGTGTAAGACGTTGACAACACATGGGGGGGGGGGGGGGGGGTGTTAATAATAAAATATATTTGAAAACATTTTGACTTATGTCAGTATGTCACTGTTCGTGACTGAAATAATAATTTTTTGTGTATATTTCCTGCTGAAAAAATAGTGACATAACTAAAAACTGAGTATTTAATATTATTAAGTATACCTACCTACTTAAGTCAATCAAAATAATAAATTGTATCAATAATATTTTTTTAAATAAACCCATTGTAACTCGTATTTATAGTTTACTAGATGATCCCGTGCACTTCGTTGACCGTTAAACGTACAAACTCTATATGAATCAAACTTTGTTCAATTCGTTATTTTAATATTTTAATAATCGGTGTATGGTGTTCAAAATTGTCTTAACTTTTCTGTTGCCCGAAATAAAAATATTGATTCACAGCAGTGGGCGGGCCCCTCTTCGGCCAAAACTTACCGTTCACTTTTCGGCCAGTAATTACAGTTTTCTTTAAAATTTACAATTATAGTTTATAACAACTGAACTTTAAACATGTGATTTTTTTTTATTCATTATTACCTACAACTGTGTGAAAAAAATAATAAAATAATATAATGGGCAATTAACTGCTGGCCACAGCAGTATATTATCAGGTAGGCAAACTACCTGCGGTAGATCACGGACCGTAGATGTACGTAGATATAAAACCCGATGAAAAAAAAACCAAATTTAACCCATTTTAAATTAGCATATCTTCATTCCAGAGGTCTAATCTACCCACAAACATTCATTTATATGTATAAACTAGCTGACCCCTTGCACTTCGTTGTCCTTAAAAAAAGAAAACTCTTCAAAAAATTGTGACTGTTCAAATCCACTTGGATCAAACTCACAGCAGTAAGTGCAATTCAGCCACACTGGTAGTCAATCCGACAACGTCACATCACGGATAATTAACGACAGCATATCAAGAAGATATTATGTATATCCAATATATAAAAATGTCGTGTCGCAGTGTTTGCTTTGAACTCCTCCGAAACTAAATAATGTTCCAATTATTGTTTATGTTTATTATAAATTACAATAATATAAATATATTTTAATAATAATATTGTATTGGTTATTATTATCTGTATATATAAAAAGACTTGTCCTGAGTGATTCATCATCGCCTAGCCGGAACTGCTGAAGCTATGGATAGGGCATTTTCAGTAAATGTACTTATTACTATGTATAGGTGCACTAATAAAGGATTTGTCGAAATTTGCATTTTAAAGAGGTGCTCAAACAGGGATCTTGAGGTTCACGATGGAAATTGGAAATTTTATTTTTTAAATTGTTGCCATTGGTTACAGTCTACAGTAAAAATTAGTATTTATTTATTATAGGTTTCAATTGGTTATTTGGGGAGTTACGTAGTTACGTAGTTTTAGTTTATGTAGTTTATGTACGGTTCTTTCTAAACATTGAAGTGTATTAAAATAACATTTTTACATTCTTACAAATTAATAAAAAAATAATTAATATGGTTGTCGAATTATTGAACATAAATGATGCCTCACACTATCATTCCAATTATTGGTGACGGAGCTTGCCTGTTTAGGGCAATATCTTTTGTGTTATATGACACTCAAGCTAAGGCCCTATATACCTATGTGATAAATCGTTCGGAAGATTCTTCAATAATGTCACATAATAGTGATCAAAATAACTATCGTAGTTCTGCTGACTACTTTACTGATATATTAAAATTTAATACTTATGGAGGTTTATGTGAGCTGGTGGCAGCCGGACAATTATTTATGGTATTTATTGAGGTGTACCTCAATGGTGAACTTTATGAAAAATTTGGTTCAGAAAGGAACCTCATAAAGAGATTTCGTTTTAGTTCTAAGCAAAACCTATCTAATGGGCATTATGATGTTTATTTACCATATGAAGATGAATTGACTTCATTTGTATCTGACGAGTTTGATAACATACCCAGCTCTCAGAAGCATACTAAAAAATGACGGAAGAGATTTACAAATAATATCAGAAAAAAACAGCTTATACAATCTGCTACTAAATATCAGCTCAAAAATAAAGAAGTTCATAAAGTAGCAGCAGCCAAGTATAAAAAAAAAAAAATCCAGGAGTAAATAGAGTACAAGTTCATAGATATGAACAAAATAATCCAGGAGGACGATCAGAAAGGCGAATCTTTCCATGGAAAATAAAAGCTTTTTCCGGCATGAAATATGAATCGGAAATAGCTTATGGTACGGATAAACTCTTTGGGTATCTTTGGATACTATGAGTCATGCGCCTGGAATGTGTTGTAGTCCCGGTAAAGTACAACTTCCGTCTTGTTTACCTCTTCCTGAACCTCTTTACAGTTTGATTATGGGGTTCCATCCAGATCACAAAAATCTCATGGACCGTATTAGAAAATACAATAACTGCTTTTGGCGCGATTTATTTCGTTGGAGCTGATGAGAGACAAACATACTTAAGATTTAGCCACTTCGCTGATGTAAAGCAAAGCCAAGTAAAACAATTGCAAGCGATATTTCATCATAATAACACATACATAAAGAGCTTGAAAACCACACTCGAAAGAGTACTTCAAAATAGTGAAAACTTTGAAATTATAATACGCGCTGATAGTAAACTTGATAATGCTCACAGAGGACGTTATAATGCACCCAACAACAAGTGAAGTATCATTGGTCATAGTTGGACAACAGTTCGAAAAACGAGATTTTGTGTTACAAAGTCATGATAACTAATTGCAACGGATTAGTGAATTGTACCGTTCATACAATACACTCCAGTACCCGTTACTTTTCTGACGTGGTTATTCCATTAATATCTCTCAGATTGATACAAAAACTAAATTACCACTTCAGAAAACAGTTTCTGCATCGCAATTTTATTCTTACCACATCATGATTAGACAAACGGAAATCAACCATTTACTGTACTTTTTAATCAATATTTAGTTGATATGTTCGCTAAAATTGAAACAGAGCGCTTAAATTTTATTAAAGACAATCAAATACAACTCAGAGCTGATAATTACATACATCTCAGAGATGCTATTGGGAGACAAGATACCGATCTTATCCATCTTAGTTAGATAATAGTTTTTCCGTCATCTTTTACTGGCTCACAACGGTATATGCATGAAAAAACTCAGGACGCCATGACATACGTTCGTCATTACGGTCGTCCTGATTTATTCATAACTTTTACATGTAATCCTCAATGGAAAGAAGTTTCAAATGCATAACTATCTGAACAAAAGTCCTACGGTCGTCATGATACTATAGCTTGGATATTCCATTGAAAAGTTAAGACTTTAATGAAATTGTTAACAAAAGGGAATTTGTTTGGGGAAGTGCAATGTTTTATGTATTCGGTCGAATGGCAAAAATGTGATTTACCACACATACATATTTTTTTATGGCTAAAACAGCGCATTTCTCCAGATAAATTAGATTGTATCATTAGTGCGGAAATACCTGATCCTCAAAAAGATTCTCTCCTTTACAATATTATCAAAGTCAATATGATACATGGGCCAATTCAAACAATAGATCATACTGTATGGATTCAGGTAGCTGTAGCAAGAAGTATAATAGACTTTTCATTTAAGAAACACAGACGAGAGACGACGGGTATCCAAAGTATAGGCGATGAGCTTGTAGTAAACCCAAAAGCTATAGTATTGTTTTAAATAAAATAATATAGAATAAATAAATTATACATACAGTATAATTTATTTGTAGTAATGTAGGTATTAATACGGAATATAAAGTAAGTCTAAAAACGTAGGCCAAAGGCGAAAACAACAAATTGTTATAGCTAATCACATATTAATGAAATTCAGCAATATTAGGGATTTATTAATACCCACAGCTATAATATGATATTAAACAATATCATGTAGAATAAATTATACATTTTGTATAATTTATAATAGGTAATGTAGGCATATAACAGGAAGCCTAGATCAAAGGTGAAAACAACAAGTTGTTTTACCTATTTCCACAATAATGCAATTCGACATTACTAGGGAAGTAATATTAGAATATATTATCTATCACGCCACTAGTACGTCATTGTTAGAACCCGCATAAATACGGGTAGAGCGCCTACCATTACTTAGAAGATAGTCAGCCCTCGTCGTAGGTCTAACAAGCTTACGACAGTGCTTATAATTATTGTGTATTTGAATTTGTAATAATAAAGTGTTAAATTATTGTTATATTTAAAAAGTCTATAAGTGTTTATAATTATCACCTATCTTTCTCAACCACGACTCAAGACAACGACGAACGTGCGATGTCGTTAAATAATTATTGTATTAGTGTTCAACGTGTCCTGCACGGCGATCACTACAAGCTCCAGAAAATGGTGGTTTTACTGTTGAAATAAATGGTATGACACTTGATAATCGTTGGGTAGTACCGTATAACCCAGTGCTTTCACGTACATTTGGTGCTCATATAAATTTAGAGTACTGTAACTCTGTAAAATATATAAAATACATTTGTAAATATATTACAAAAGGAAGTGATCAAGCAGCATTTGGTTTTGAAAATGATAATGATGAAGTCAAGCTTTATGAAAGTGGTCGATATATCAGCAGCTCTGAGGCTATATGGAGAATTCTGGCTTTTCCTATCCTCGAGAGATTTCCAACAGTCTTCCATCTTTCTGTGCATTTAGAAAATGGCCAGCGTGTTTATTTCAACCCTAATGACTCCAGTCGTTTAACAGACATGATTAACAATCCACCAAAAACTATTCTTTTAGCATTTTTCGTCATATGTAAAACAGATGATTTTGTAAAAACACTTCTTTATGTTGATGCTCCCTCTTACTATGTATGGAAAAATAATAGATTTGAGAGAAGAAAACGTGGAATTAACGTAAATGGTTGGCCGGGAATAAAAAGAGATCAAGCTCTGGGTAGAGTGTATACCATTCACCCTAATAATACTGAGTGTTAATATCTTCGCCTTTTACTTCATGAAATCCGAGGTCCTACATCTGTTTTGAAATTGAAAACTGTTAACGGATATAAGGAACGCATTCAACTCCGCCCCCTGGAAGGCAATCGCGGATGCTCTATACTGATGCTGTACGGAGTACCATTATTGGCCGGAGAGATGAGCGCGGCAGGCTAGAAGGAACTGCTCAAGGTACAGAGGCGCATATGTCTGAGAGTCGCCTCAGCCTACTGCACGACTTCGAGGGAAGCGATATGCGTCATCGCGGAGATCGCCCCATTGAACCTGCTCGCCAAGGGGAGAAAACAAATACACGACAAGAAGAGTGACAGGGAACAGGCAGTACCGCCCGAAAACATCCTCGATGCGTGGCAGGCTGAATGGGACAGCAGCACAAAGGGTAGGTGGACACATGTACTCATCCCAAACATTGGCCCTTGGATAGACCGCCGCCACGGAGAAACAAACTACCACCTCACTCAAGCACTGAGCGGTCACGGATGCTTCGCAGCAGACCTGAAAAGATTTGGCAAACTGGATACCTCGGAGTGCTGGTTCTGCGGAAACCCAGTTTACGATGCCGAACACTCACTATTCGGTTGCTACGCTTGGCACACTAGAAGAAGGCAGGCAGAAATGGCGATGGAGGCGGAGCTAAACCCGGATAGACTTATCCCAACGATGCTGGCTTCTAAGGAGAACTGGGACATAGTGTCCGAAATAATAGTGGGAATTCTGAGAAAAAAGGAAGAAGAAGAGAGAAGAAGGCAGGCGACCGAAATCATTCGAGCCTAAATGGAAAGAAGAGGAACGGACTGATACCATCCCAACTGCAGCGATATATAGCGACGCAGGACCAGGCATGAACGTGACTCTCAGGACGGCGGACTCCGGTCGGCCCGGCAAGAGAACGTGAGAATCAGTGCAGGTCGACAGCATAACCGACAACAAAAATAACGATGAAATATATAACATGTAAGATGGCAAACTGGGAGATTGTCCCAGTGAGCCAACAAATGTACCTTGTGTGTAACTGTAAGGGATCAAATAGAGAGATTGGCCCTGTGAGATTCCAAAAAATATTGATGTATATTGATTTTTTCTTCAATAAATGATGGCGCATGGGAGTGAAATGACCACAAGGTTAGTACCACCCCATGTTCCGATAGCATGTAAAAAAAAAAAAGTACCTAACCTGCGGTGGATTGCTGACTCCTCGAAGTACGTACGGGAATTACGAATGTTTTATTAAGACGTTGATATTACGATGTGCATGTGTCGACAAATTAGACTTGAGAATACCGTTTTTACTAAGCTATATAGCTACAGGTCTAAAATTATATTTATTATTCAATCATTACATAGTTTCTGTTCTTACTGGACGGATGGCCCTTACATCCAAATTTCCTACTTTTCTGGTAGATTTTCTTAAAATTATTTTTTTTAACAGTTAAGAACCTTCTCCTGACAATATTACGAACACAACAAAAAAAGAATTATCAAAATCGTTGCAGCCGTTTACGTGTAACAGGCCATTATTTATAATAATTGATAACTCCTTTCTTTATTAAGTTAGAGAATCAATCAAATACTATAAACTTTCTCCGCAATGAGCTCTTCAATTTAAAAAAAAAATCATAACGATCAGTTCAGTAGTCTTTGAGAACATAGGTCTCAAAGGTTTTCATTTTCATATTTATACATATAAATACCAAATCAAATCATACCATTCTATGATATGTTGGTAAACATGTAATTTATTAATATGTACTTATATTGGATTATTTAAAATTTTATGATTTTATATTTAATTGTTTAGACTCACTGTTTGCACGACAATATTCTTTTGGGGTCTGTATCTTGTCTGTAAATACGTTAAAAAACAAATACAGTAGGTATTCAGTAGGGTTGTTTTATATACTCATTACATGTAATTGTAATGCATTGTAAACACAAATTTATAATTGTATTAAAGTATTGTGGTGAATATAGGTAGGTACCTACTGCCTACTACAAATTATGTGTGTAAATAATAATAAAAACAATTGCATTGCGAAAAAAAACTTACTTCTAGAATTCATATCAAAGTTATCATTGAAGAATTTAGTAAATATTACTAGAAATTAAAATAATAAATAAATTGTAAATTATATCTATAACATTTATTATCTAACCTATCTATACATGCCTCACTATGCAACGGAAGTTACAAAGCATTGATGCTATGGTGAATTTTGGTTTCTCCGAAATTTTAAATACAAACATTTTTAAATACTCTTTTTTAATATGACATTTTTAGGAATTTGGTGAGGGGGGGGGATATAAAAAATGTGGGAAAGTCGATTTCAAGTAGATTTGACGACAAATTCAAATCTGTTTTCAGAATTCTTGTCATATAACTTACATATCTGTTTGTAAATACATGGAGGTTTGGACAATTATGGATCTTTTAAATATAAAAATTATTTGCAGGAGATGAAATATTTAATAAAAGGGGGAATATATCCCTTCCGGAAGTTATGTAATATAATATTAAAAATTAAAAAGTATTTTTGTCTACACCAATATAAATTACCATTTCAACATTTAACATTAACATTAAAATAAATTGACAATACAACTTCTTCTGTGTATAATAAATTAATAAATTATGCATTTTTTGAAAATATTATTTTATATGATTTAAATATCTATTTAAACTACTCAGAACAGTTACAATTGATGTTTTATTCTATTTTATTTTTATTCCTTTTATTTAATATGATCCAATATGTATCGTTTTAAAAATAGCCATATACACATTGTACTGAGTAGTGAACTGTTGAGCAGTCCGCTTTATGTCTCATTTAATAAAATCAAACATATTTAAAAAAAGGACAAGTATATTTTTTTACAAAATGATATGCTTGTTGTTGTTAATAATATTGTAAAACCTTATAATGAACTTTGAACATCAAATTAATCTGGTTGTTCAACAGTTTGAAAAATCAACTTCTATTCTTATGAGTCCTATAAAATATAATAGATTCTAAAAAGTGGATTTAGCATTATCGTCAAATAATTTTTTCGTTAATTTGATATAAAAGAAATAAAATATAAGTCTATATTCATCCAAATAACGGATAATAAAGCTATCATGGCATATTTACGCCATTCATAGCATAATAAATACATGTAACTGTGTACCTATTATGTAATTGTTATTATTATTTTTATTAAGTTTTATGCATTTATTTATTTTGTGAAATAATTCATCATTTTGTGTGGTATCCTTTGATTTCTTTTTAATCATTTACTATTTTAATTTATATTTTCTTAGATAAATACCTTCTTTTTCGGTCATTTCACGTAATTCTGGCGAGTAATCTAGTCACGACACAAATAATTATTAATTTATACAGGATGTATTTTTTACCATGAAACACTCATTATTTCAAAAAGTATTAATTTTTTCGAAAATATTTATTTATTTAGCGTCAAGTTTTTAAAAAACTACGTTTTATTTAAAAAAATTTATTTTCAAATATTTTTAACCTCATAATTTCTTAAGTTTTTACTTTTTGAATGACAATATTGAGTTTTAATTTCATATTCCAAAGCATAATATTTTTCTAAGTTTTCTGTTTCATAAAAATTGAATTTAGGACTAGTAGTTTTATGAGTTATAAGCAGGGCTAGAGTTTATATGCAACGGCATGTTTTTCTTGTGACTTCTGATTATTGATTGTGTCAGTAATATCCACGAATCACCTCATGAAGAGATAAATGGTGGTATTTTTATTTTGCAAGACTTTGCATATTTTGGATGAAATGTATATTATTGCATATATC
The DNA here is from genome assembly GCA_008086715.1 of Sitobion miscanthi. Classification (NCBI taxonomy): domain Eukaryota; kingdom Metazoa; phylum Arthropoda; class Insecta; order Hemiptera; family Aphididae; genus Sitobion; species Sitobion miscanthi. The sequence goes on from CM017803.1 coordinate 30,132,221, forward strand.
GAATAAAATGAATATTATTGCTTATTTCGATTATAAGAATGCGAAAAATGAATGTTTTATAGTATATTTCATAAAACTTGGTTTTTTTCGTCAAACATAAATTTTATTTTTATAAATACAATCTTATGGTACAATAGGTATGCTATAAAAGATTGAATAGTTTGACATTCATTTTCGAAGTTTTGAAAAATATGTAGTCGTAGCATGTAACACACATAGTGAATGTGAATTATAAATTTTATTTCTAAATTATTTTTTTTCTCAATTATATTATTTACATTATTTACATTCAGCGGGAATAACGATACCACCTTGTATTATCAACCAAATTTCATATTTTTTTTTTAATCACTAGAGGGAAATATTCTACAGCCCGCATACGATCTCTGTTTTTCAATATTTTATTCTCAAAATTTAAAATATGTCTAAAAAATACAAGATAAAAAGCATTTTTTTACAAATTGTTTAATTCAATTATTTGAAATAAAATACAAAATCAGAGATCGAGGTGGGTCGTAGGAAGTCTTCTTCTTTCAGATAAAAAAATAATCATCAAAATCCGACAATTCTACAAAGATTGAAAGTTCTTCCCGTAAAGTCATTTACGATATAATATACCTTATCAACCCCCCTAAATAGGTATCGGGTAAGAAAGTTACCACGGTTGCAGTAGCATCATTCATGATTACTTTCTTTATCAAAAAGTGTGTTTATTGAAATCGTAAACAATAATACGGTGGTAATTTAGTATAATATTGGCAAAAATACTCACTTACAAATGCAATTCCATAACTTTCCAAAGAATCCATATATGCATTTATATCTCCTGGAATAGTAAATTTTTCATGATAGCCATCCATACAAGTGATGATTGATCACAAATTCATGAAATATAAACTTGTTATATAATATAATATTACTATCATATTATTACATTATAGACATTTTACGGTAACCATGAACCAAGATAATACGGAGTAGAAACGACGTGGTTGGTCAGATTGTGTGGGGGTACCGATTCGGTTTTCGTACGGATTTTATATGGAAGGCGAAATTGACGGATCACTCTGATCCTGGTGCAGAATTATTAAAATAATAATTTTGGTATGTTAATTTGCATAAACGTTATATATAGGATCATATAAAAAAATTAAATATATATATAGGACTATGGGAATTATACACCGGGATAAGACAAGTTACTGGCACTGTAGCCTCCCAATTTCCCCTTAAACGGAATTTCCATACGCAAACTGAATTACTGATACGAGTGCAGATCCATATCATCTCAGTTCATGACGGTAACTATCTCCATATCAGGTTATATCACCTATGGAATCTACGATTTTATCATTTATGAATTCATAACTATAGAGGAATGTCCATAGATATCAAGTGTCATAAACTAGTTTTACATTTAAATACATAGTAGGCTTGTGATTTTATATATTATTGATATATTACATTCGACAACAAAATTATTACAAGTGTATATAGCGATACAGTAGCATTGACGATAAATATAACGATTCTATTGCTATACAATAGTGGTTTTTGATGCATATGGGTGGGAATGTGCGTGTACTTTGGATCCTAAATCTACGAAATAAAATAATATGGTTCATCATTGCATTATACTAAATTACAACTACTTTGACTTAGAAGAAAAAGGAGCCGTATTTTGTTGTTTTTAAAACCTACTTTTTCATGCATGCATGATTATTGATCAGTGCTCTATAATTCAAGCTCACATCCATCCTTGCAGAACCATTTCTTAAATTTACCCATAACTAATAAATGCTAAATTCATAAAATGTACAAACTTGTCAACTACTTGTGATATATGCAGTGTAATTGGATAGACTAATGTCAGTGGATGATACGAAGGATTACATGTACTATTACTATTATGAAATAGCCAATTCTAGGTCACCCACATAATTACCCCTTACTCATATACTACACTAGCCTCGCAAACAAACCTATACGCATAAACTGCGCTACACCCACCGACCCACCCACTCCTGTTTTTAACAATAGTGTAAGTTCAAAAATAAAAAAGTATATATGTTAAAAATAATTTTTTACAAAGTTCTAAAAAGCCACGTGGAACTTTTATCATTTCATCACTTATTACTCACAAAACCGGATGATATGAATCATAAAAGTTTTCGTAAAGAAGAGCTTGATAAAAATCGGTGTGCTGAAGAACGATGCACAAAGAATGTTTTAAGATTTGAATTAATGATCAAAGAAAAACTAAAATAATTATATGGAGAATTCTGCAGTAAATGAATCATAATCAGAAACAAAATAAAATGACTAGAAACATCTTCACAGTATGTGAATATGTAAACTATACATTTTTTAGTTTTCTTAAAAATGATTTCAAACGTATAATGTAATTTTATTGTATAAAACTAACCCATATAAAAAATTATTTACAATTTTTATATCGTTATTAATAAATAAGTATTACTTTAAATTACTTACCAAATTGACGTACAATACAGAAGTTTAGGAATCCATACAGATCTGTAGGTACATATAAAATATCATGATGTTATACTTGATGCTTATTGACCAAATGTAATACCAATAATTATAAAATAGTTTTCTTATTTTATCCAAATTATATAAAAAAAAGTTGTAATTATCTTTAATTTACAACACATCATTTTTAAAAATACCTACTATATAAGTTTTTGTTATTATAACACATATACCATATATTATGTACATACTCGAAAGCCCATACTCCGTTAAACTAGCTGTTAAACATGTACGTCATAAAAATTATTATATTAATCAAGTTAACATATTTAAATTTAAAAAGCCAAATATTTTAGTCAAATATATAATAATCTAATAGTTAGTCAGTTCCAACTCTTGTAAAGCTAAATTCAATCTGCCCAATGTCTGTTTTTACAAAAATCATGTGGGTAACCAGAGCAATATGTAGGTAACCTCTCTGTTATCTTACTGTGGGTCTGTGTAATGTATTGAGTGTACCTCGTCATTGAGCACCTAGGTCCTAGGTCCAGTGGTAACGATTGTGTGAAATTTGCATGCAAAAATGATTTTGAGCGGTATCTATCAGCCTATATTATTACTAAGTTTATTTTATAAGTGATATTTATTTTGCTATGATAGAAATGTATATTACTTTAAATAATAAAATAGTTTAAATTTTCGTTTTCCGAATACATCTCTTTAAGTATGCCGTTAATTATTTTAAGACTATAATACATTTATATTATAATATATAATTGTTACCTACTTCCTAACTTTTAAGTCATTGTCGACAACCGGCTTAATAATTAGTACGGCGTGAATAGATTAGTAGAATAAAATTAATGAAGAATCGCTTAAAAGTAATCTACATTTTTGAAAAATCCAATGTGTATAAATCTACTAGCTTATATACACAGACACAAAATTATCAAAATCCTGACAAATACAATTTTTCAATTATAAACAAATTATAAATTGTTATTAATTTTGTCAAAAACTTGTAGAGTTATGTCAACTTTTTTTTTATTACTCACTCATGACTAAAAATAGGTAGGTAGGTACTTGAAATTTTTAATTTTGGTATGACTAACAGATGAAGAAAATATACAAAAGAAGAAACACACATATCATTGTAAAATTAATACATGTATCATTCCGTCCAAAACCTTAAAGGTTTTTCAAAAGATATAAATGATTTGATCAGTCTATTTTAAAATTTGTGTCGAAATTCCAATTTCGAGCATCGATTTATCCCCCATGGTATAATAATGAATTTATTTCATAAGTGATACGACAAGCTCGCGCCGACACCGATGCCGCATAATCACGATCAGTACCTACCCGACCCACTAGCGGCGTGCGTAAGCGTCGAGACTTCGTCGCATTTTTACAGTCTTATCGTTGTTTTCCGTTTCTATTTTTTCTTTGGTTGTTTTTTACCGTTTGTACCGCCGTTCGTCGTCACCTATCACCGTCACCGTCACCGTAGACAATCAACGTCCAAGCTAGCACCCGTGGGTCACCGTCACCGTCGTCGCATGTAAACGTCAGTGCAACACCACCGCCGTCTTCAACAACACGGTTTTCTTATTATTTATCTATTACTCAGAATTATTGTGATTTTTTATTAGTTATTCCCCGCTGGCCAGCACTCATTTGTGCCCAAATTATTTATTTTGTTGTTTTTTTAGCTTGAATAGTAATCCGTAAAAACATGGCAAACGAAAACCTCAAGCTTGGTTTATTGTGTAACCTTTACCCTAATACAGTCCAATTTATACTCGAATACCGAACAGAATTAAAGGATATCCTTACACAAAAAAAAAAGCACACATACTGAATACAAATTAAATCCTAATGCTCTCAACTATACCAAATTTTCTTTCCTTCGAGATCGGTTTAAATGTATGCCAAAAGCATGTTTAAATGAATTTAATTATCGTGTAGAATATTCTTTTTAAAAATATCTTATGATTTCTGGAAATATATTAATAAAAACCGAAAATGTAGTGCCATGCCTAAGGAAATGTCATATTATAACGGTGTAGTATCATTGGATAAATAAGTAGTTGCAAATATGTTTGCGACTCTATTTTCATCAGTCTATTTAACAGATTTACAAGAGTATTTATCGACTTCAAAATAGCATTGGATTTAGTAAACAACGATACACTAATGAAAATACTCATTGCGTCAGGGTTTGCTGAGCCTATTGTATCATGGTTTAGGTAATTTCACAGGTACAGATATTCTAGAGTCAATGAATTAGATGTTTGTTCTGATGTTTTCTTTACCCCTTCTGGTGTTCACAAGGAGGTCAATTGTCTCCAATATTATTTCTCTTATTTGTGAACAGTACATCTAAGGTTTTGTCTCATAGCTAACTGCTCTGTTTTTCTGATGATATGAAGATTTTTATTCAAATCAACACTCTAGAAGATTGTCAAAGGTTACAAAGTGACCTTGATAATTTTGCTTAATGGTCGCGGTTATTAAAATATCTCACGTGTTGATTTTATTGTTTACTTGAGTTTTAAGTTCAATAATTGCCGCATTCACGGACCTCATATTGATACGATATGCTGTAAAGCCTACGGAATGCTTGGATCTATAAAAAGGTTAGCCCAGGATTTTAAACTTTGTTTATTTTTAAAAACTCTACAGCCGACTCTAGAATATGCGTTTTGTGGATTCACAAACCTCTGGTCACTCTTTACAAATTGAAATGGTCCAGCGAAAATTCCTTAGCTTTGCTGGTTTTATCCGTATTCAACATCTACCTAATAACCACCCATCTATGACGCACTGAACAGTTAACATTGAAACACTTGCAAAAGCAAAACGGAGACACTCGGATGGACTCAAATTCTCAAACGAGCTATTATCTGGGAAACTGGTTCATCATTCCTTCCTAATTTAATTTAATTTATAGTCCCTCAATGTCATTTTAGACACTCCGTTCCTTTCTATGTTCCTACCTATACCTCTAATTATTTAGTTAACGAACCAATTACAAGACTGTTATCACTTGCCAATGTCAATGTTTCCCAACTTACGTTAGCTATCTGTTATTATTTATGTTTATCTACATCATAATTATTTTTCTTTTGTACATATATACACATTAGCATTTTGACATTATATATACATCTAAAAAAAAAGTGTAATAATCATAGTTTTCTTAAAAAAACCAATACTTAATATTCATATGTTGTTTGTAAAATTATCACTATAATTAGATTGTTTATATATCTTTACTTTTGTCAAAACGCTAAGCCCGAAAATAAAAATAAAAATATAAATAAAAGGATACATATGGCTGAAGTTTGTAACACATTAAAGATTTAATTAATAATGATAGTTAGGCCTAGGTGTGCTATATTATCATGATTACAGTACATTAATAAATTATAAAACAAATTATATATTACACTAATATGAGATCTCTTACCTACGCAATCTAGATATACAAATAAAACTGAATTAAATAATAAATATAATAACATTTGAATATGATTAATGTCACTGGTAGAGCTAGATAGGCCAGTCGAGCATTCGAACATCTCAATGGTCCACTAACATTTTGGGCTGGTAGAAAAAAATACTAAAAGCCGCAATGCCATAAAACGATTTTTTTGACTGCTTATAATAGGACAGTGCCTGAGTATTTTTTTTGTTTTCTAGATAATTGTTCACTGTGTCGACTCGTGATACTGCAATTTGACAATAACTTTTTATAATGTTGTTAAAATGTTGCTATTTTATTTATTATAGAATACTGTCAAGTGTCAACAAATGTATTCATTAATAATAATGTTCGGCAAATATGGGCCACTATAACAAATTATGGAACGGTAGTAAAATATTTCTCGAAGGGTCAAGACTATCCAATCCCGGGTATATACTGTATATACTATGTATTACATAAAATCATGTCTTATACAATTATAACCATCAATATTATAGATGGTTGTTGGTTGATTAATAATTTTTGTTTTGAAATTATCTAAGACCTTCATTATGATACCAATTTATGTTTAATTTAAGCTATTGTGTACCTACCTATTTAGAAATTGACTAATGAATAACAAAGACGTATTATAAACTTTGGTTAGGACCATACATTTTTGTAAGATGACGCATGATAATTAAAATCATTATGATAAGATGTTTGGATTAAATATGAAACGATTAAGTTCTTTAAATATAAATTATAATTGTGATAAAATTTCGTAATGAAAATAAATTATGTCATAAATTTTATTTCACTCATTTAAAATCAGTAAACTTACTTTTAACTTCTAAAAAAAAAAAAAAAACAAAACATTGAATATATTATTTCACGTAATAACGCATGATATACAATGCACCTATATTATTATGATTGATGTATTTGATAAAAAAACAATTTCCAAATCAAAATATACAAACAGTCGTTAATTTTATTGGGTATAGCTATATTTCAAAATTTCCTTTTCAACGTGCATAAGAGGGTTGTCAAAAGGCAAGGTTTAGCACATATTTAAGATTTGAGTGAATGAATTTCATTTTCAGGCTCTACAGCTTATATATCCTTACAGCTATAAATAAACATAATATACGCTTTTCTACAGCTGAATCGAACATTTTTATAATATTAGTCATTACACCCTCTCTAAAACTATGACGGTAACGACGTTGTTAGCATACCGATAGAAAATTATCGATTTTTATTGATGCAAAGTCTTGTAGAACTTACGCACATCATAATATGTGTGTGTAGGATATCATTGTGGATGGGACTGTGACGTGATTTGCCGAGAGTGCTCGTGCCACTAGTAGTCCGATTATGGTGTGCTACGTTATACCATTGATTAACCAAACTAATTGTGTCATGAGCACTCTCGGCATGTAATAATGTTATCCTAATATCTTTTGAGAAAAATTAGTGATTGCCACATGTTATTAGTAAGTAGTATGTACTGTAGTAGGGGACATGAAAAATGGCATGCAAGTATCCTAGCAGTAAAATCGTCTAATGTGTTAGAAAACAAAAACAATAACAATAACAATAACCAGTCCACATATCATGTTGCACGCGCTAATGACGCAGTGGGTTGAGAATCATTGTCTGCTGGTGAGGTGTGAGTCGCGGTACAGCCAAATTCACACGTCACTTTTTGTTTCCCTGACAATAATTATAAATTAGTATATTGAAAATATCATTCGAATAAATCATTTAACAAGTGTTAAAAAATTGTCTTTGAACATACTTTAATAATGAAGACAAACAAACTTAAATTTATTGTGGCAAAGTGGAATGTACATATATTTATTTTCACATGTGAGCGCAATGATGTCGCGCCAACAAAAAATTTGTAACTGACTAAATCAAATTGATCAAGAATGAAAATAACAATGTACACGTATGTTAGTTCTACACGGCGGAAAATATTAAATATGTATGTACACAATTACATATGAATATAAGAAAATAAATATATGATGATTAAAAAATAAAATAAAAATCGTTTTAACGCATTATCACAAATAAATATAATATAATATGACGATTTAAAAATATAATAAAATCACATAATATGAAATTTTATATTTTATGAGATTTATTTCTATAACTTAAAAACTTAACATAATTGTATTTTGATTAATTTTGTTCGTTGTATAATCTGAATTTTTTTCTTTTATGAAATCCTCATTTTCAGCGTATTTTTTACTGATTTTTGGTTTTTTGTTACTAATTGTGTTAGGATTGTGTAAATACGATTATGTTAAATTATGATATAGAAATAAACCTCATAAAATTTATAATTTCGAATAATGCGATTTTTATTATATTTTTCAATCATCATATTATATTTATTTTTTTTAATTCGTATATACATATTTAACCTTTTCTGCCATGTAAGAACTAACATACGTAGCTGGTTTTCACCGTGTAGGAACTTTCATACATCCGTGTAGGGAGTAACGTATGTAGTTGTTTACCTGCTACTCTAGTGTAGGAACTTACTATTCCCCGTATTTTTTTATGAAAATAAATTGTGTCATGTATTTTATTTCACTCATATAAAATTAGTATACTTACTTTCATCGTCTAAAAAAATAATAAAAATAATATTTAAGACATATCCATACAATTAATGATGGAACTGTTACACGGTATGTAGTAGATAATATTTAATTCATACATTTTATTAAAAGATGAAATAATATTATTAACATGTGTGTATAACGTACTTTTTCCGAAATAGAAAAATCGATTATTTTATGTTAAAGTAAATTTTAAAGTTCACTTTTAAATTTACACAAAAATATACATTTTATCTTTTACATACCGACTAAGTACTTGTATTAAGTTAAGTAAACTTAGTATTCACATTTTGTTTTTGATACATTTTTTTACATTAAATAGGTCGATAATAACATATAATTTTATTGATAAACACATACCTAGGTGTAAAATCATATTATCATATTATTATTATAATATTGAAAATATGTGTCCCACTTAATATCAATTACAAAATATAATATTAATTATTACCTTCTGCTTACCAGCTTTAGAGCTTATAATAAATATAACAGTTAATGTCATTAAAACTTTATAAGAAATCATATTTTTTATTGTTCAGATCACTACACTGAGCAAGCATAGACTTTATTTTGCAAAGAATATTATGATATGATTGTGTTCTAAAGAAGTAGATGCAGTACAATATAATTTGGTGTTTGTAATATTGAAAAACTAAGTAAACATTTCATACAAACAATTTGGTCGTCATATTTTAATTCAATATTTGTTGTTGGATTATTGCTATTGTTCTGTAGATACCTATTATGTAAAAAAAACGATAACATACATAAAACAACCTTGTCTTACACAACTGCAATTTATTTGATTCATATGACGTGTTTATCACAACCATATTGCAACTTAAAATCATGGTTTTCAATATTTATTATTTGAAAAATACAATAAAATGAAATTAATTCAGTGGATTGAAATCTAAACAATTTACGAGCTAAACTATGTACGACTATAAAGTTGAAAATTTAAACGTTTAAAATTAAATAGACCAATTTGAAATAATTACCTACCACAAAACAATACAATTAAAGGTTTTAATGTATGATAATTTTCCTTGGTAAAATTAATTGGGTGGCCGAAAATAATAACAATCTATGTCTAAATATAATATAATATATATAAATAAATGGTTGTCGGTATGTCATTGATCTTCTCCTAAGCAACCGGACATTTTTTGTGTGTTTTTGTATGTTTTTGAGTGACTCCCTCAATAGTCTGGAAAAACGATTATGAGTAAAGACGGTTAGACAGCGTATGATATTAGTAAATAATATGGTAATAAGAAATAGTTTGTAGTTGTCTTATATATATATATGTTTATAAAACATAATAATGTTTTCGTAAATTTATTTTATTCAAATACAAAATATAATATAATTATTCAACTACAGAATATTTTAATAATATTCATCGGTTTACGGACAGTAATTTTACGTGATAACGTCATAAGAAGACATTGATGAAAAATTGCATACTCTTATGAATTGAATGGAATTATTATCACTGAATTACTATTATTTTGTATAATACAAAGAAAGAGTTACAGAAATAGCCATTTTTTAATATAACCGTCTAAGAACTTTTTATAGGCTAGACTTAACAACTATTCTATCTAAAAAGTCTCGACAACGAAAAATAAAAGATCATACTTAGCTATCTTTGCCTGGTATTGACAACGCTCAAGAAACCAATCTCTCTGCTCCTCAACAGAGACCCAAACGATCTTACAAGAGAAAATCTACGACATATAAAAAAAAATTAAAAAATTAAAAAATTAAAAATAAAAATAAAATAACAAGTTGTCCACGATGCTGAAGCCCGCAAAAATAAATGATATCCCAACAAAAACCTAACGGTGAAAAAAGTTCCAAACTGCCTCCCAAAAAAGTCGGCCTATCAAAGTAGTGAAATCTACATTGTGGCCGAGTATGTTTTTTTTTAATTCATAACCTCAATGCACTCCTAAATTAAATAGTAACACTCCTCTTTTATTTGTATTGTTTAACACTTGACCAGCATAAAACATCATTATCGAATGTTCTCACTATGTACTCAAGTCATTTGGAAAACGCCATAGTTTGTATTTTTGTATAGATACAAATGGTCCAAGGGGATATAGTTGACGTGGAGCTAATGACCCATGGTTAACCACGATAGATTTAGATAACCAGGGTTCTAGGTGATAGGTCACTAGTTTTATATATTACACGTTATCGCGTCTAGAGCACTTAAATGCCCACACGACGCACAAAATTGGCGGTAAAATTCTATTGTTAATAGTAACAGCCATGACAATAAATACATTTTTTCATGGTATATCAACTTTCCAAAGTTCCAATCCCGGACTTGAGACAAAATCATCAGGCATTCAGTTGCACAGCAAATCTCATATTATACGATATCTTACAATAAAGTATTTGACATTTATCCACAGTCATTACTCACTATACAGGACCAGACTAGTAGACTAGTTCATGTTCACCGAAGTTCAATCACCAACAACAGGTAGTTATTTTGTAATTTAAATTGTGTGGTGAAATATATTGAAGAGGCATCTAAATATAAAATTTAATTCTTAGGGTTATATAGGTTACCTGCATCATTAATTATATCATCAAATCCACAATTCAGTACTATCGTCCATGATTCGTTCCATCACTGATTTGAAACTACGATAAATAAGTAAGAAAATACATAATAATATTCATTATGCTATCAATGTTAAATTCAATAATATTTTTTAATACAACACCATCAAACTAATATTGTGTTTGTGATTTGATGATACAATAGGAAATTCATATAGTTGCTATACATTTTTAAAGTATGTGCATTGACATGTATTTTTAAAAAATATTTTCCTGCTAATGATTTAATAAAAGGGATTAATGCCTGGCTGCACAAAACATTTAATAAATCAATAATAAGCTAATGATCCCTTAAATAAAATTTGGCCCACGATTGTTTCTTCAAATTTAATAAATTGTTTATGCAACTAAGCATTTGTATTTTAAATCTAATAGGTATTGGGTCAGTATTTTGAATTTTTTTTCTATTTACTTAAATTCTCTGAAACAACAGTTGAGTACCTACATAAAATTAATATTAAAATTAACAATTTAATAAGTAAAGTTGTTAATGTTTTTCATTTCATCGCCTATCTACTATAACAGGTTTATACTAGCTACATCGAGAATATTGTGGTCTGGAATTTATTTTAAAATGTATATGTAAACTTCGTAAGGGTAACAAATAAAAAAACTGAAAAGACACACTTGGCAGTATGCATGCATTGCAGAAGCATGATTAATTACATATTATTTAGATTTATGAAAACTTAATAATTTCAATAGTAGAACTTGGATTTTTATGTATTTTTATTTATACATAATTTTTGCTACTTCTCAGTAATTACTTATTGTTATATCATGGGTGTGTTGCGTTTTGGTTGTGAATCAAATTAATTTTTACTTTTGTCATTTAAAATGCCAATAATACAAAGTATTAGTGCAAAACTTTGGCAGTATATCAAAGAATTGTCTGATACATTTTTAAAAACTCATAGAAAAACACTTATATTTAGTTTTTGTGACATGCAGTTGTAATAAATCTTCATATTTTTACATATTAGAATACACCAAATGCATATCTTACCAATTTTGATTGTATATAAATCCTAGCCCTTCTCGTTAGTAATTTTGATAAGAACATCTAATTTGCTTGTTATTTATTTCAACAATTATTTATATTGAAAACAACATAGTAATTTCTTAACAACAGTTAAATATTTATATTTTATAGGAATTATTTTCTTGTTCCTTACTCCCTATGAACAAAAATTAAGTATTCAGTTTCAACACCATCATGATTCAAAAATTAATAATAATTTTTAACTTTTCTTCAAAGGTGTGAATATGTTAAATATGTCGGTAAACGAAATGGATGACTTACAGACTTCATCATGTGAAAGTAATTTAAAGAAATTTCTGAAATCCAATGAATCTGAACAAATTTTTTTAAAACAAACACATTTTAGAAATAGCTATCACTTTTTCTGATTACTTGAAGACTTACAATCTTTAAACAAGTATGTTGAGAGTGAATTTAGTTGCTTGCTATATAAATATCAATTACAATTTTTTTTTTAGAAATTAAGTTTTATGTGATTATAGATTGGAAAATAGATGATGGTACTATAGTATTTGGACATGTAAATAGTGCATGTGCCGAGTTTTTACGAACACAACTGGATTCTTCAAATTGTATTGATATCAAAGCATTTGCTGACTTTCATAACTGTACAAAATTTATGTCAAGTTCTGAAACATTTATTAATGAACAGTTTTTGTGTGATAATACATCACCTAATTCTTTATATCTGTTGATATATATTATATAAATACTATGGTCATTATTTTCAGAGAAGTGGTTTTGTGACGAGTTCCTATATTTATCTTGTGAAGAAGTGATTCGGCTTATCTCCTGTGATGATCTTGCTGTTCCATTTGAAGAAAAAAGTAAGCTAACTAAAGTTTTTAATTGTTGAATTAAAAACCAACTTACCCAACATGTAAAATGTAAATATATTAAATTATAATCATACCAGATGTTCTGCAAACTTGCGTCAGTGTACATTGCTTTGTAGACCAATTTTACTAAGATTTACAATTCGCTTGTGTAGGATTCGATACAGCACTTTGTATAAATCGAAAGTGGTTCAAACTACTCTCTAAACCGTTTATACGTTAATTAATGCATATTAATCCATACATTCATAGATAAATCTCTTTTAAAGATTTTTAATACAGTAATTTTGATGATTTTGACCAAGTATAAAATAAAGATCTAAAATTATATGATAAACATTTTAGTTTTTACAACCAATAACAACCCTATAATAAACAAAAACGTATACTTTTTCTGTGTTCTATAAAAAAAACTCTAAATTTGCCTACAGATCCTTTGAATAGTATACCTTTCTGATAGTAATTTTTGTTTTTTTAACTTGGTTAAATAGTTCCAAAGATTACCCTGAACAAACAAACAAAAAAAAAGTTTTCTTCTTTATAATATTATGTAGATGTGATAGTTTAAAAGGAGTATATTGAAGTTACTTGTTCTATAAAAAGAAAATAAGAAGTGGGTGAATACTGCCTAGGTAGCTGATAATTTAGTCTAAATTAGAACTGTACATAGTGTATAAAAAATAGCTTATTAAAAAATTAAGTCAATGTAACTTTAATATTTTTAATTTACTATATGTACAGACTTCAAAGCTTAACTATTAATGGAGTAATGATAAACAAAGCTATACTTAAATGAGTTAAATGTATTGATTCATGAATAATATTAGTAAAATATTAAACTGTTGCAAGTAGGTAGGTACTTAATATAACACAAAACAACTTGAAAACAGTACTTCAATTGTCAATTTGTTTTTTATTTCATGAAAAACAATTATATTTTAATAACTACCTATATAATTAATTTCAGTGACTACTGCAAGCTAACATACCTATTCATATCTTGTTATAGATTAGCATTTATAACCAATTTAATATGTTATTGTATATTGTTTTAGGTAAGTTTTAAATTAAAAAATGTAAAAGTTTGGTTAGGTACTTCAATGAACTGAACTGTTACAGTAAATAATACAATTTATAAATATTCAATAGGTTCTATTCTATTTTCACATGTATTTTAACTGCACTATAGTTGGGTTAAATATATTATTGTGTTAGATATGTTTGAAGTTATATTTCCTGTAGGTTTAGAGAATACTATGTTAAAATAATTATGTACTAGGTAATAATGTAATTATTCAATATTTAATTTACAATAATCAAAAGATACACTTTTTAAAAATGGGTAAGTGGATGTTGCTCTGCTGTACAGTAAGATATAAGTGGGTCAATAGATTGTATTAAATTTGAATTCACTGATACAATATATGAAAATTGTATACGAAAAATGATTCTGAGTGGAGTCGGTTTGTCAGTCTGGATATTTTATATTGTTATTATTTATTATAGCCTGTATGTTGAATTAATATTATAAATTACAACAAAATAACTAAAATCGTTATTCTATGTTATTTAATATATAATTTCGTTCAAATTTTAACTTAAAATAACTATAAAAAAAAAAACAGTGTTACCTATTACATTAGGTATAGATATCTAAATGCAGTTATATCATATAACTTCATGGTACAAATATACATTTTTTAATTCGTCACAATTTCTAATTCGTTTCTATGGTGATAACTGATAAACAAAGCATTAGAAATTAAAATCCCATTTTTAGCGGTTTTTCGTAATTTGTCTGTGATTTTTTCCGTGGCATTAAATAACTATTGAGAAAATCGGAAAATTACTTGTTTAAAGCACCATCTTGATCCGATTTTCTAAAATATAATATACTATATTATGTTGAAATCGAAACACTCCTTCTGGTAGAAATTTTGTATATAGAATAAAAAAATAATAATAAATAAACATCATTGTAAAACCACTAGCTTCCTCCCTCCGCTCAAAATCTGAAAATAATAAAAAATAAATACACTCAATTAATTCATCTAAATGTATTTTATTCTAAACCTAAATATTATCTGATACCTATCTATTATTTAATATAATAGATAGGTATTATTCGTATTAAGGTATTTAATATCCTAGTATAGTATATTGGTATCTGCAGTATATATCACATCGGACACTTTTATAATAAGTACATGTCAATATTGATAATATAATGAAATGTAAAGTGTTTGTATTGTCTTTATAAATAAATATACAGAGTAGTCCATTTATTTTTCCACACTCACAGTGGCGGATCTAGAATTTTTTTTATGGAGGGCGCTAAGGTTAAGGTCACGTATTCTGTATATTATTTAAGAATCAGTTTTCTTTACAGTCACATCTGGTTAACAATAAGGATTCAGAATTATCAGTATTAAAAGGAAAAATAGTTTAAATTTTTATTTTGGTACCAATTTTGTTTAGAAATGGCCCCATCTTACTGGAAAATACATGTTGTGTAGAGTATTTGTTTTCCAGGAAGCAACATACCAGGGGGATGCTATAGTTCTAACTCTTGAAAAGATTTGTTTTGTATAATTGTTTTATGTAATTTTAAAACAATATTTTATACCCAGCTCAAAATTTTTGAAATAATTATTTTATACACTTAAATGAATTACCTGATACAAAATAAAAAATAGATTATTATTAGAGTTAAGTTATACAATTTCCTTACTTTTGAGGAATATTTGTTTAAAATTGACAGTTTAATTTGTATTTTATTATGAACTAAACAGTTTAACCCGTCAATTGAATTTTCCATACAATTTATGTAACTGGTTACTCATATTCGTATAATAATATATTGTTTTTCTATGTGACTTTGTCTGATTTGACTTTGACCAATCAATTTCACATATAATACCTTCGTTATATTATTCAAAAGATATTTTTAATTAAAACAAGATTTTATTAGGAATGCAAATAATGTAAAAAGAAACCACGATCTTTTGGACGACCAACGGCGTCGTCTATACGGGAAATTTTAGTATAGAAGGCAGGAGCGTAATTATAAATTGAGGGTTGTGATGAGAGCACGATTTAAGATAAACCTAAAATCGTGGATGAGAGTTTGAAAAATCATTTTGTTCAAATATTGTATCAAAAAAATGTAATGGTCACCGAGGAATTATGAGAATGTGCTGAAAAATGTAAATCACGATTACGGTCGACGAGAGTACGTTATCACTTATCAGTTAACATGATCCAGAATGCTACAATATTACTATATTATTGTCATTACTAATGTGGCGTACGAGGAAATTGTCGTTGTTGTGGACTTCATATTGATTTCCTCGTAGCCAACAATTTGCGTCTTGCCCGCAGAGCGATAGGTTAGGTTAGATAACACATAGAGTTTTTATTGAGAAGAAGATGTTTATTATTATTGAAACGAAAGCGGTTTAGAGAATATGATAATTTTAATGAATGATGGTGGGACGGTCATGCTTCGAAGGGGAGCGTCGGTTAGCGTTTTATTTTTTTTTTAACAACACGACAACATTACAGTAAAAGTGCACTTTGAAAAAATAGAATATTAATTTGGTATTATAGGTACTAATTAAAAATTACAACAGATTTAAAATCCATTTTCTTAGAAATCTAGAAAAGAGAATATAGTATTTAAAATTCAAAATTTTAATTGGAATTTTTGTACACGGTGAAATTTTCTTTCACTCTATAGGATTTTCGTAGACCAAATTCAATATTTTTATAACAAATAATAGTGACGTGTGACTGCGCTATGGATTTCCAAGAATCTGTTTAAATGTAATCTAATATGTTTAATATTCGGCCGCAAAAATTGGTGAATTCATTATTGCATGATGAAATTAAGTTCTATATCTTTCCATATTGTGGAGTAGCTAGGTAGTAACGTGATTATTTAACGTCTTGCGGGAGTCTAATTTAGCAGCTTATAAAGTTGGACAACTTTCGATCGTATAGACCAGGGGTCGACCTTTATAAAAATATAGGCCTATCGTATTAAAAATTAATTATTCCAATATCGGTTCATCGATTAATCTTAAACACAATTTACGCTTTATATAAAAAACTATACAAAGTAAAGTATTTATTTGCGAAAAAAAAATAATACAATTATACAATGGAGAAATGATAAAATGAAAATATAAGTATACAATTTATTATTATATTGCATGTAAATGATGTAGGTAATTATATAAATATACAAGGTCGATCACCAGAAACTTAAAAAAAATTTAAGTATCTAGCTCACTTGTCGAAAAATAAGTTAGCGACACTTGGTTAATGGTTTAGATGATGTCATTAAACGCTATTAAACAACAATAATAATATATTAATATGTTGTCACTTGTCATAGTGATTATAATATTATTATGCCAGAAAAAACTAATATTGATAATCAAAAATGAAATAAAATCGTGAAATTTTATTTCAATTTCAAGCTCTGCCACACATAATTTATGATAAATAAACTGAATTCTGAAGTTAGAATTTTGACAAATTTTTCAAACCTGCAAACTATATTATTGGTTAAAATGCATACATTTTTTAATTAACTGGCCGTGCTGTTTCCTAGGAACGTTGTAATATTCCTATTGAAAAAACATATTTGAACTAATATGGATAATTTAATAACGTGAAATTTTATGAATTTATAATTTTGTCTATAAGATGAACATAACAAAAGACAAAACGCCAATGATTAATAATAACCAATCACGATTTCAGATTATTAGAAATCCCGGGAAAACAGCTAAGTTCGAAAACAACTTTGATACCCCATTAGTAAGTAAACATTATATTAATTATATGGTATCATCAATTATGAAAGTCTAATTCGCATTCATACTTCATACAGTTTATAATTATACAGGATAATTTTTTCACTCACTATCCATTCTAATCAACTTCTGATTTTTTTTTTAAAAAAATCGATTTTTATTTAAACTTGATATATAATATATTTACAAGATTATATTTTTAAACGAAAAAAATTTGGTCAAGTGGGTAACGCTTTGCAGTACAATAGTCAATATGGGTCAAATTATTGGTATAATATAATGCTATTGTTTACGAAAAACGATTCTGTGAAATAATACTGCTATTAAAATAATTTATTTTACTATTAGACATTAGAAATACAGAAGAATACATTATTTTTGCAAATGTCATTACAAGTAAAAAATGTAAATGAATAGTCAAAATAAATCAAAATATTTAAAAAATGTTATCGTCTATGAAAAATTATAAATTCAGTATTTGCTGAAAATTTCAGTTATTCACTTTTGAACTAGGTACCTACAACAAAATAAGAAAATCATTCGAATTTAAATCGTTAATGAGTTAGGCAGGTAGGTACACCAAAATACTATAAAATCGATTTCTATTTTTTTTTTTTTTTTAAATTTTATTTCTATTTATAAAAAGTACTATTTTTCTAACCTACCCAACAAAAAACCTGAAACTTACATCAACGTATTAATTTTTTTTTAAATAATACAAAACTAACAAAAAATATAATATTCACAATCCTCATACCTTAAGTCTTTACCCCTTCCCATATCATTCTTCAAACATAAAGGCTATAATATATATCATAATATAATTATATAATTGATTTTATGTATAATTTATATTTCACAAATTTTTCTTAAACGTTCTTATTTAGATAATCATTATAGAATCTATACATATTATATGCCCAATTATATGATACAATAAGCATAAAGGAATTAATTTTAATATTTTAAGTCAATATTGAAAATTACCGGTTTTTCTTAATTGTTTTATTGTTTTTCTCAAAGTTTTTGAAAACTTCTGGGAATTTTCTACTTTTGACGCCCCAAAGTAGGTACCAATTAGATTCACTTTTCTATTGGAAAAAATGCCGAAGTTGAAAGTCCGGGTATTTTTTCTTATAGAAGGTAATTATAGACAGAAAAAACACATCATTGTAAGTTCAATACATAGGTATTTATAATAATAAAATAAAAATAATAATTAGTATTGTTTAATACGCATTATTCATTACAAATCATAATTTTTTTTATGAAAAAACGAATCTTAAGCAATTAGTTTTTTTCTTAGAATCATTTAAAGTTTTGATGAACTGAGTAAATTATTTGTCACTACTGATTAAATTTCGTGTAAAAAAATAAAAAATAATATAATATAAATTGTAGGTATATAATATAATAAAATACGTGTTTCTTCGTGTTTCCACTGTTGGACTCAACACTCAACCACTGCTATGGGACCTCTAGGATTTAATGATACAAATAATATACTTAATTTAACAAGTATTGTACAGTTTCATCAGTTAAATAAGTATATATATTTGTACATGTTATTTTAAATAGAAACCTGTATGGTCTTTTGGATGGAACTGTAAAATTGGATTGAAAAGTATCTTAGTCGAAGACTTGAACGAAATTAAACCACAGATGTTTTTTGTTAGTGACCAAATTGGTATTATATTGGAGTATGATACCTTTAATAAAGAAAACAATACGATGACCATGTTGACCGGCCATGTAAATATATTATACCTTCATTGATTTTTTTCTCTCTGTCGAGCACTTTGATATAGGTATGAATAAATTAACATTGAAATTAACATTTTGCAGAGCTTATTACCATATTATTATTTATTGTATAATATACAATTCTATATTACGTTTTATTCATTAATCTGGTGGAACCGGCAATTAATTAAGTAGTAAAAATGTACTCAGTTTATAGTTATCTGCGTGACCATACGTGTTGAGGCGCTCATACGGATCTGCTACGGAAAAGTTGAATCAGACCATTTTAACACTATAAAATTAATACATATACAAAATTTACATTTATTACAATTTTTGAAAATAGAGATTTTAAAACTGGTCTTACACGAATAAATTCTTCATCTTTTAAATGAAAAAAAATTATCAAAATCTGACTATTTCACGAAGCCTGAGAGTTTTTTCTTTTAGGTAAGTTTTTGTACTGAAATCGCGTTAGCTCTCCAACATCCTTAAATACCTGAAAACGGTAGAGATTTTAGCCCAAATCCTCCCCCCCCCCACAACTAAATGTTGAAGCCTATGGTTATTGGTTATTAATAAATACATTTTTGAAGTAAGTATGTATTCTAAGTTATAATGTTCTGGTTTTTAAAAAATTAAATATAATTACTTAATACCTATATAGTATACTGTTTGTTTGCATCCATGTCTTATTTTTAGTAATTATTATCATTTATTTGTATTTGTTGGATTTCAGCGCAACTATATTAGTAGTTTTGATGTCAATCCGGACAGTCGTTGGTTGGTTACAGTTGACAAAGGCGATAACGATACAATGTTAATAGTTTGGAATGTTTTACTTAGGTATAATGATTTAACAGTTAAAATGATTTGTCACGAAATTATTGTAAATATTTATAGATATTTAATATTAATACTATGTAGCAATTATTACTAATAACTATAAATATTGTACTATTTATACTGTACATTTTATGAATTAGCGGCACGACCCGCGACAGGTACAGCATGTTATACTCGCGCAACTAGGGTTAAAATTCTGGGGGGACTAACAAAACTATTTATTAAAAATAATCTATAGGGGGCTTATATCTAAATCAATAAGGGATATTTTTGGAGGGGCTAAATCTTAGTCAGAGGTGGGGGCTAAGCCCCCCTAGTCCCCCCCTAGTTGCGCCAATGAGCTTCTACCGTTATTTAAGGGTACGCTACACCCGCATTTGTTGTCTCCGTCTTTCAAATGTACAACATAGCAAACACTGTTTTACTTGGGATACAACCACTCAGGCTGTAGTGATAGTTAAGACTTCAAATTGATATAGTTGAGAACATTATCTGTGAAATATCGTTTTTTTTTTTTGATATTCCTTAGGTATACGAAAAAAGTTTTTTTTATTTCAAAATCCATTATTCTTATATTTTTCAAACTTAAATAACTATTTTTGTAGGACCAATATCCAAAAATAAAGCGGTATTTCACAGCCAAAGTTCTCCTTTTTATGTGGTGAACATTTCGTTTCTTTGTTATGCTTATGACTGTAGCCTTCTAGGTTGTTTCCCGCGCAATTCAGTTTTTTCTATGTTTTACATTTGTAAAACCAAGACACCATAATGTCATGCAGGTGTAGTAATAATATTATATTATTACCTATGTGATATTGGGATTCGTGACTTACTCAACTGCAGATTATCAATATAATAATAGCATTACGTACCTATTCATTATTATTATTTTTTTTTTTTTTTTGAGGACTCCAGTCTTTTCTGTATTATCACCATTTGAAATGGGAATCTCAATTGTAAAGTTCAGCGTCGATTCACAATATGTGATTACAGTGTCGGTTGCAGATACCAACGGTGAACAGACGATTGACGTATGGGAATGGACATCGGGCAAAGAAGAATCGGCTTGTACGTAGTAACTAGCAGCGATGTGTATACGAGTTTTATAGTGTACACGTTTAACAAATTAATATTACACAGGGTGATCCACCAATCATCCTCACCCCCTTGTTTCTTCAATAAAGTTTGTACCACCACAGGACAGTCCTTAAGTAGTAAAAAAAAAAAATGCATTCATTTTAAAATATGGTCTTCGAGTATATTTAAAAATTCCAAAAATCAGAATTTGAATAAATTCATTACTAAAGGAAAAAATAAGGGTGAGCGTTCTTGGTGAATCACCAGATCACCCTGTATATGCTGAATGCTCTTCGTTAAAACACATCAATTGGTAAATAGGTTCAACAAAACTCGACAACAGTATTGATACGATCGTTCATCTAGCATGTTGCTACGATAATACAAACTTCTACTGTCTGACTACCGAAAAGCTTGTATTTTTTATGACCCTAGAAAAAATGGATAAAAATATTAAAAAAAAAAAAAAAATTCCATCAACAAATGTAGACAATGTGAATAAAATAATAATCAATGTTCCAACCCAAGATGCAATACAGAAAAAATATATTAATACACAGTCAGCGTATTTAACAAACACACGTCAAGTTGTATCAGCAACTACAAAAGGTATAGCAAAGTTAAAAAAATTAACAGTGATAAATTTAAAAAAAAAAATTGTTTTTATTTATGTGGTATTGTGGTTAAGTCTCAAATTAATATGTCAGGATATAATAATTTTTATTCGATCGCTATTAGGTTGGGTAACTGTATGGGATGATAACGATTATGATGTATTGACAATAATTAAAAATGAACCGATAACGAACAACAAGCAATATTTAAAACGCGTCAAATTGGACGAGCATTCTATTACTACTATAATTTGTATACAAACGTATTTACCACTATTATGATGTTTGATTATTTTTTTCTTTTAATCTAATTTTTTCCAGTCATATAATAACGGGCAATACGAACGGTGATATTTTCTTTTACGATAAATCATTGCGTGTACTGTACCACTTGAACGTGTTTGTTGGCGATCCCATTACTTCAATTTCAATGCTTAACAATAAAATGCATATAGAAACTGGTATTAAATTAATTGGCTTTATAGGATATTATTATGATACTATGTTACTTGAATATAGTATTAGAATACCTAATGTTAACCTACAGGGAGAGGAAATTCGAGTACGTACGAAAAATCAGAAAAAGACTTGGTAAATAAAACCCTACTTGTTGACGACTTTGTGCCTGAGTGCGACAGCAGCCCCGAAATCGGTGTCGATTTATCCACCGGCCAAGATTTTAAATCCAGTCCATTTCTTATAAGTACCTATATTAATTACTTACGTGGTTTTTAACCACGCAAAGCGTTAATTGATCGGAGGAGATGATTTCTTATTAAACCTGCGCATTTATATATGTGTCTACATTAGGCACGAGAAACTGCAGAATTTTTCAAATTGATATTTCCAACAAAAGTTCTGATTATATATTTGATCAGTGTGAAGTAGAATTTATCACCGCATTGGCAGTACACCCCACCCGGTAAGAAGTCGCATTTTTGCTGTTTAGGTTAAATTTCTATAACAAATATTGTATATATTATAACGGTATTCTCAATACTGTAACAGAATTATTATTATTCTCATTATAATAGGAGAGATATAATAATGGGCAATTCAATCGGCGGGCTCATTATGTTTAACCATCGAAAGAAAAAAACTATTATTAGCATGATCGGAGACCGGAATATTAAAGAAGACCATCGGATCACCTGCATCAAATATTCCACAAATGGCATGTACCTATTATTGAATATTTGAATGTGACAAAATAAAAATCAACTATAATATAAGTGCATAATTTTTTTACACGATCAAGTTTCTCATTTTTCAGGAAATTATCTTTGTTACGGTCGCTCGGATGGATTGTTTCAGTTTGTAGATCCTTATACCTTAACTTCAATGGACAATATATCGTTCAAGTGGAACAAATCGTCAGTTCAACACATAACGTTTAGCGATTCTTCGAAGTATGTGGTTTACACCGTAAGTGTTACTTATGTGATTTTTCTATATAATACAATATGCATTATACTCTGTACAATGGCATATTATAAAATATATAAATATATAATATGAATTGTAATTTGAGAAAAAGCATCTACTTAGCAACTACTACCTAGTTAAAATTTTAATTCTGATACGTCATAATGTTTACAAAAATTATCCGCTAAATAATTTAAAGTATAGAAAAGGGAAAGGGGTTCTCATTTTAAAATTAGAAGTTTGTATCTTCACAGGACACTTCTTAAGTATAGTACAACCAAGCCCAGATTAAGGATCAATTGGGCCCCGGGACACCATACACTTAATGGGTCCCCTTTCAATTTAACTTCAAAATAATTGTATCATTACGTCATATTAACGACTTTATATTATTGTATAATTTTTTACTATACAAATATATACAGGATATATATCGTGTCATTGTACGCGGCTTCAAGATAGTACTTTAAATAGGTAATTTTAATGCTACAGGAAAAACCACTGACAAATTACAAAAAACCGCTAAAAATGGGATTTTAATTTCCAACGTTTTGTTTATCACCATATAAACGAATAAAAAAAGCGGGTAAGTGGATGTCGCTCTGCTGCACAGTAGGTTACAAGTGGGACAATGTATAATGGATTGTATTAAACTTGAATTCAATGACATAATATCATTGTATATAAAAAACGATTATGAGCGGAGACGGTTCATCAGTCTGGATTTTTTAAATTTTTATTATTTATTATTATAGCCTTTAAGTTAAATTGATATTATAATATTATAATTTTTTATTCGTTGCTACGGTGATAAACAAATCGTTAGAAATTAAAACCCCATATTAAGCAGTTTTTTGTAATTTGTCAGTAGTTTTTTTCGTAGCATTAAATAACTATTGAGAAAATCGAAAAATGACTTCTCTAAAGTACCATCTTGATCCAATTTGCTAAAAGATAAGATACTATATATTGAAATCGAAGCACTCCATCTGGTAGAAATTTTGTAAACAGAACATAAAAATAAATAAAAATAAAAATAACCATTTTAGTTATTTTGTTGTAATTTATAATATTAAATCAACATATAGGTTATAATAAAATATAATAGCAATATAAAATATCCAGACCGATGAACCGTCCCCACTCAGAATCATTTTTCGTATACAATGATATGATATCATTGAATTCAAATTAATACATTCCATTATACAGAGACCCACTTGTAATCTACTGTACCCATCCAGTTAAAAGATATATTTTGGGGACAAATATGGGCCCCGGGACCGTGCACGCTTGGCCCCTAGTACCAACGGTCAGATTAGATTAGGATTTTGTATTAATTTATTGTATAACTTGAGTTATAAACTAAGTTTAGAGTTAACTTATACATTTACGTACGCACCACACAAGGTCCGTGATCTACCACAAGTAGATTGCCTGCCTATACCTGATAATAATATACTACTAGCATAATCACAAAAACCTAGCAATAGAAACGCATTGCCGTATCAGCTAGTATTCATAATATTATATACCTACGAGTATAATAATGTAAAAATAAGAAAGACATTGAAGGAAGAACATTGCTTTATGATTCAATTTAATATACCTATTTAGATAGCGTTTGATCAACGTCATAATATATGACGTGTACCTAACCTATTGGCTAACGCTTATACGCAATTGTATCTACAATGTTTATCAACATTGTCGTTTTGACGACCTTAAAATAAATACCTATATGATTTTTAACAACTCTAGAAAATACATTGTTTATAGATTAGCATTAAAAAATAAATCCCAGTACCTAATCGATACATGTGAAACATTAAGCACAGACATTGAAATATTTTTAACTGTTACACCCGGTATTAATTGTTTTACCATATATTCGATATACCTACTATAATATGTTTAACAAATCTTCAAATATTAATAATTATTCTTAATTAATATACTTTTAATGGATTTGTTGTTGTTGACGGCCTGAAATCCGATGTCTATCCTTAGCTTGATCAAATTTGTTAAACTTATTCTCATGTAGTTGTAGAATTTAGTCATTGTATAGGATTAGTGTTTTGTATTTATTTATTATTGAGATTCCTAATATTTGTATTGTCTTAAATCTTCACATGCTTGACCCCTAGGTTGAGAAACACTGGTCTAACATGTAAATACGCCACACACAACGACAGACATACACTGCACTACTGCAATATTCACACATCACATTTTCTTATTTTTAAACATATTATGATGCAGGACAATTTGTTTGGTATATACATGTACGGCATAATACAGCTGCAGAAATCGAAAGAATTCAAAGTTAAATACTACGGGTGTTTCGAAGTCCACAATAAATTAATTCGAAGTATTTTAATGTCGGAGTACAGTACCAGTCTAATGATTTACAGCGTCGGAGCGGATCACAAAATCATTGCATTAGAATTTGATAAAACGTAATCATGGAGCTACCTACACTTTTGCAAAAATATAATCAACCATTTCAATAGTTGTGCGTTTCAAACGAGCTTATAGCCCGATTGTAATGTAA
Organism: Sitobion miscanthi; assembly: GCA_008086715.1. NCBI lineage: Eukaryota > Metazoa > Arthropoda > Insecta > Hemiptera > Aphididae > Sitobion > Sitobion miscanthi. The sequence goes on from CM017803.1 coordinate 30,158,431, forward strand.
ATTACATAATATTGTTATCACGTTATTACCTATATAGTACATCTAATACCAGTTAATATCAGTTCTCGGCAGTGATCAATTTAATTTTTTTTACAGAAAAGACAAGGAGCCCCCCAAAATTATAAAAACCATGAAAACAGAATCATTTAACGAACCTCAATGCATGACGAAATCGACAATCAATAAGCAGGAATTCAATTTTATGATTAGCGGAAATGATGTAACTTACACAGCACTTCACCTATTGACTGTTTCATGTTTACTACATATGATTATTTTGTCATTTATTTTCATATGGTTTTATGTATTATAGTTACGTTTATCCTTGTGGGACAACAATCGGTGCATCTGTACCACTCAAGGAGTCAATCTCGAGAGTCCGATTCGAGTAATGAAAGTAAATATTATACTTAATGAAGAACAATATTAAAATTAATATATAATACGATAACTATATAGGTAGAATATAGGAAATAGGTATAGAACACAAAATAAAATAAACGTTTTTTAAATGTTTATTTCATTTCCAGAATCGATCATTACTTTATCAAGTCGTTCCTGGATTTTTATATTTTATTGTTTTTTATAAATACAATATTCAGTGTAGGTTTCTTGTATTCCATTCATTGTGTCGTCACTTCAATCTCATCGAATACTCTATATAAGGCACCTACCGTCATAAAATTATATTAAATTCTCAGTATTTTTACACTCATTAATCGATCGTAGTTTTCTCATATATTTGCAAATATTTCATGGTATTTTCAAGGTCATATTTAACTGCATAATATTATATTTATTTTTTAATTTAAAGAGTGCAATTTAACCTTATCCCATACCATGTAGATTGTAGGTATCATTCCTATGAAATCTTATTTCATTCAAATAATACAATTTATTAGTACTACGTAAAAATTTTACTTTCACTAATTTGAATATTTAAAAATATTATAATATTATGATACATTTATTTTTAATTTTTCACTATTGTACTGTCAGATTTTCTTAAAAGTCCATTCAACGTGTAAAATATTATGAACGAGTTCAACTATAAAAAGTATTAACTTTATAAAAGAAAAGAGCTTAAGAAAATGCATATAAATATAATACCTATATCTATCGATCCCAAATTCCAATTAAACCTTTCGAAAGTTGAACTGATCGTGTAAATGTTAATATTAAATTATTCTACCACAAAAAACTATCCGATATGGGCATGTCACGTGGCGATCGTCAATTTTGTGTTCGATAGCTGCAAACACCAGACATGTTAAAAAAGTATGATGTATTTCCAGGAGTCTCCCAAGTTCAACAATGATATATTCTTTTGCAATGACACAGATATTGGCATTATACGACAGCCCATCGATGGAAACCCGTACAAGAATGCGGCAGTGCTCGGTTCCGGAACAAAAGTCAGTTGGATCATATTATAATCGTATATTCGTTTACTTATAAATTATAATATATAATATATAAATATTGAGACAAATCGTTTTAGGTGATATAAAATAGTAATTGAGATAGATTCCGCAAGTGGAGCGAGTGAACTATAGTGTATAGGTACAAGTGATGGGAACTATCGAATAGTCACTATCGAACTATTCGATAGTCATCTATAACCTATTCAAATATGAAATTTATTCGAATAATTTATCGAATTGTTTTTATTTGAATATTTTATAGAATAGTTTATTCGAATAATTATTAATTTATCGAATAGATATTATGGTTACTGGTTGCCCATAGACCTATGATAAGATCGTTTTAAACTCGCAACCAAATTAAATAACCAGAACAGCTGGAATATTCACCACTAGTTAATCTTAACAAATAATAATGCGATGCCTCCGTCAGTCTAAAGTCTAAAAAATACAATAGAGCAGCGACCCGTTTACCGATAAAGGTAAATTCAAATAACTTATGAAGGTGCTTCGTGACTCATTATTGTCATCTCTGTCTTACAAACAACACAAACGTACAACATGATAAAAACCGTTTCACACAAATAAGAACCACTTAGGTTATAATCCAAGTTAAATAACCCAATTTTCAGTCTTTACGCTATAGTCTACCGAACTATTCGATAGTTTTGTAATCGGTTATGTTAAAAACATTCGAATAGATATTCGATAGTTTATTTAAACTATCGAATACTAATCGATAGTGCCCATCACTAATAGGTACCGTCCTATATTATATTATACAAACTATTATAATATGATAATATTATTTTTGGTTAAGTCGTTTACTCGTTTCATTATATTGTATATGATTAATTTTATCCTGTAAAATTTTAAATAATTATAAACCATTCGCTTCGGTTTACATATTTTTTTTTTTAGATTATCGATATTGGTGTTTCAATGGATGGCATGTACATCTTTAGTATAAGCGAAAATAGCCCTTCGATGATAATCTGGTCTGTGCACACGAGGTAATACAACACATTATTTAAAAACCATAATTATACAAATAAAATGTACAAAATTAATTATATATTTACTTGCGAAAAAACACATTAAGGCTATGTAGGTATCTATTACCTATACGGCTATACCTATACCGTATACCGTGATACCGTATAGCTACCTAGATAATCTAACAATATGTTAATATTAAACTTGTGGATAAGTAGATACTGTCAAATAGTTGTACATCTGTGCATCATTACATATAATTATATTATTATTTACATTTTACATTTAAGTGAATTATGTTTTACAATAATGTTCTTTTTTCTATGATATAAACATGTCTTCGAAAAGTCTTATGTACATATCTATTGTACATATTATTATATTGGCGATTTGGTGTAAATACTTTGAAAAAGTCGACTTAGTAGTTTTCCTAACGGTCCAAATAGTTTGCAAAAAAAAAGTTTGAAACAATTTTGATAATTCCCATAACCTAATCCAGACTTAAACTAACTTATTTGAGTTAATTTGAATTCTTATTTTACTATGCGATAATTCATCTCTGTTTTTTTTCAAATTTACAATCACATGTGTAATGATATGCTCACATATCATTATTATAAATTAAATAAAATTTCATTGAGTAATAAAATAACGTCCAGACTGTCGCTTGTAGAAATCGAACATCCCTAATAAAACCGTTGTCATCGACAAATAAGTATAATATCCATTATGCGATCACGAATTAAGAGATCGGCACGCACCGGCGCCCAGCAGGGCGCAGGACGTGCGGAACTCTTATATGCCGCTAGAGGAAATGTACGGTAAAAAGGTCCTTGCCGCCGAAGAGAAATTTAGTTCGGGGAAGTGTAAAAAGCCTTTGATAAATACCGCCTACTTCTCTCTGGTCGGCATATCTGTGTCGTCCCTTAAACCAGTGCATGAGCACCCATCAGCAGTACACGAGTACCCATCAGAAGTGCATGAGCACATATCACCAGAGTAACAACCTCTCAAGTACCAAAAACCGATTTCGACGAGCGACAACTGGACTCCTTATGCGAGCAATAATCAGTGCGTTCTTTAATTCAATTTTGTGTATTTGAAGTGTTACCTTATTTAATTTAAAAACCTAAAGCTCTTACAATATCATACAGATACAACTGCGAATCAGGTAAGGCATTTAATATAATATTTTATGTTGATTGCAGTTATAAAATTGTACTTGCTTGTTTACATAAAATTATATTGTATGGTGTATTTGATATAATTCTCGAATACACGATCTCGAGAGCCCTCCGAACACCTGGAGGAAGGTAATAGCTTATAAATTTAATATATTAACATTCTGATTTTAATATAAGTATCGACAGGAGTCGTACTTATATTATACTTCTTTTCTGATTTAAATATAATTATCGACAGGCGTCGTAATTATATTTATATTTATCTTTTTCATTTTTAAGTTATTACAAAGTGGCGCCCAACGTGGGGCTCGAACCCACGAGTGGTGTTGTGAGGGCACAACACAAAAAAGTGCAGGGTGGATGTAATGATATGCTCACATATCATTATTATAAATTAAATAAAATTTCATTGAGTAATAAAATAACGTCCAGACTGTCGCTTGTAGAAATCGAACATCCCTAATAAAACCGTTGTCATCGACAAATAAGTATAATATCCATTATGCGATCACGAATTAAGAGATCGGCACGCACCGGCGCCCAGCAGGGCGCAGGACGTGCGGAACTCTTATATGCCGCTAGAGGAAATGTACGGTAAAAAGGTCCTTGCCGCCGAAGAGAAATTTAGTTCGGGGAAGTGTAAAAAGCCTTTGATAAATACCGCCTACTTCTCTCTGGTCGGCATATCTGTGTCGTCCCTTAAACCAGTGCATGAGCACCCATCCAGCAGTACACGAGTACCATCAGAAGTGCATGAGCACATATCACCAGAGTAACAACCTCTCAAGTACCAAAAACCGATTCGACGAGCGACAACTGGACTCCTTATGCGAGCAATAATCAGTGCGTTCTTTAATTCAATTTTGTGTATTTGAAGTGTTACCTTATTTAATTTAAAAACCTAAAGCTCTTACAATATCATACAGATACAACTGCGAATCAGGTAAGGCATTTAATATAATATTTTATGTTGATTGCAGTTATAAAATTGTACTTGCTTGTTTACATAAAATATTGTATGGTGTATTTGATATAATTCTCGAATACACGATCTCGAGAGCCCTCCGAACACCTGGAGGAAGGTAATAGCTTATAAATTTAATATATTAACATTCTGATTTTAATATAAGTATCGACAGGAGTCGTACTTATATTATACTTCTTTTCTGATTTAAATATAATTATCGACAGGCGTCGTAATTATATTTATATTTATCTTTTTCATTTTTAAGTTATTACACATGTATTGTTCAAATACAATATTATAACCATTTAAAAGGCTCATACCTACAATCTACGTGCAAAAGTTATACTTAATGGTTGACCCATTCGAATAATTTTGTGTAAATTCTAATATATATATTTAATTTTTGGTTAAGCTATTTAGATAAATTGGAGAAATATGGCGGTGTTGGATTAAAAGCATACAGTTATCTTCTAGAAGGTGGAAAAAATGGACCAGAAATTTCAGAATTAAAAGAATATTTTTCTTGTGTTCAATTAGCAAACAGTCGAAATCCAGAGACCACAGTTATTAGAGATTACGTGGACGTTTTTAACGTATCTTTTCTCATGAGAGCAATGGGATATTACCCTTCTGAAACAGAAGTAAATCGGATAATAATTACTACAGCCTTTATTAATAGTTATAAAAAGTCCAAATATATAATACCTACTCCACGTAACAAAAAATATTTATTGACTTTTTGACGTTTTTTTGTTGCTATAATTTATATCGATATCATAATACTATATACATTTTATTATTTTAAAATCAAATTGCACGTATTTTACGTATATATTATATTTACATTTATTTTTTATATTCTGTGTATTTTTATGCATACAATATAATAATTAATAGGTATAGGTACAATAGCAGATAGTTTAAGTTGTATAATTGTTTGATACAAATGTGTTGGTCATACTTAAAAATTCCAGTTGTCTAATATGCTATACGCAATGTTCAGTAGAGCAGGCCATCCAACTACAATGACATTTGAAGAGTTTGTTATTTTGTATCTGAATTATAAGCCACAATTAAGAATTAAATGTAATGAAATCCGTCTGGCGTTCAATAAACTAATACAAAATGACCAATTTGTAAATGCTTACGGAGAAAACAAGATACTGACCAGGGAATCGTTTGTACACATGATGAAAAATATAGGTTAAATAACAGTCATAAATTGAATGTTTTGCTTTTCTAAACATTTTTTTGTCACTATCTAGGTGAAAAAATTAGTCCTCGTGAGTTAGAAATTATTTTGAACACATTGCTAAAAACGACCAAAGACATATCGTCAAGTTCAAATGAAAACGCTAACTTGGTTCACTTGGCTTTGCCATTCGTACGTACATTTATATAACGCATTTTAATAATATTAACATTTAAAGGGCCTGCACGAGAACTGGGTTTTTGCTCAAAAACTTTGCCTAGAGTGATCCAATTTAGATAAATAAAGTAAAAGACTTCTTACGGGGTGCTTTGTCTCTGATATTCATAATTCTATTTCGAAACCGTAAAATACGGTTTTTAATATGATCATCTGTCACAAGTTTTTTTATTTTAATCAACATCATCAGGAATTAAAGTCCAAGCCCTCTTTAAAAAATCCTCACAAAAAAAATAATAATGAAATCAGACTACTCTAATATACTACCTTTGAGGCGTGGGAGTTTTTCCTGTAAGGCTTAAGTAAAAAATCACTCTTTTAAAGAGGACGTCTTACTCGCATGTGTTGTCTCTGTTATACTATCCCTCTTATCAAACTTAAATGTAAGAACATTATCTGTGTTGGTTTTGTACGGTATTTTAATTCTCTAGTGAGTTATAAGCATTTTTAAATATTAATATTTTATATACTCATAACTTACTTAAAATTTAAAATATCGTAAAAAAACCGACGAGAGAACACAGATAATAATATAGTTACATTTAAGTTGTATAATAGGTTAGTTACCTAACTTTAATTTTTAAGCTAACAATACAAAATTGGAACTGCCGGACGAATGTTTTGTAAGAACATATGCGGGTACGATGTCTTCTACATTTTTATCGATGCGTGCCCATGGCATGTGTGCACCTACAGAGCATGTCGCAGATAGCCCTAAAACCGGTGTCCGTAAACCAAGGCTAACAATCACACTAATTGTATCATTTACGAGTTTACGACTAACTCAAAGTTATGGTGGCGCGGGCGACGAGAATGCATATTGCCTAAATATTGCCCCTTATTATACAAGCAGAGCCTTTGATTATTTAACTATTGCTATTCAAGTTTCCTGGTTTATACTTACCCCTCCATTTATGATTTTATCTAGTCTATATAGGTATACCTTATTGTTAGTTGTATAGGTATGTACTTCATATTCTTTATCGTAATCATTTATTTGAGGTCCATTAATTTTTTTCAATAAATATTTTCAAATATACATATTTGCACAACAATTTAATCAGGCACTTACTCGTTACACATACCTACATTAAATTTGTACAGATCCGCTGGTCTAATTAATGCTTATAATTAACAAGTAATTAGTTATCTTGGTTTTTTTTTCATGCAAGATGTCTGACTTGCAAAAATACAGATTACAATTTATTTGTATAGTATTAAAAACTATCGAGTGATATAACGTTATTGTGTCATATTTAATGCATTTAAGTCAATAGTTTTTGTGTATACGTAGAAAATACGCTATTTACATATATATTATATTACGCAGAATATTATATTATTTCTTGACTTCACTATATAATTAATTAATATTTAACTGTTTTTGCGAAATTTATAAGGTATTTATAATTATTAACCTATGTAATTAATATGGTATTTATAATTATTAACCTATGTAATTAATATAAACATTTTAATCTAATGAATGGTTACATTGTTTTGTATTTAAATTACAGACATACACGTTCGATGAAATTTTCACAGATTTATTAGGATTCCAAGTAAACGATTGAACGAATAACGAAAATCAAAATATTATTTATATTGACTTGTTTATTTAATATACATTGATGTTGCATGTATGGTTGTTTTTAAATAAATAATAATATTCTATAAATAATGGTTTTAGATAGTAATAACTAATAAGTTATTAGTCGGCTGTTTTGCACTATATTACAATGTTCATTATCTAGCTGTGACGCAATACAAAAATTTTAGGTCGAAATATAATATATTGGAATATTTTTTATAACTCGATGACTAAATAATAATATATTCTATTTACAAAAGCATATTTTATTGATAATATTGATATTACTCGCAGATCATAGCGTATGAAAAATACGGAAAACAATAGTATCTAAGTTAAACAAATTGTAAAGTGCATGTAATATTTAATTACCTATATTAATATTTTATATCTTACTATCTTAAATGTCTCTTTATTTATTTGAACCACCACATTCAAAATTAATTTATGAACACAGCAAAAGTAAGCGAAAAAAAATTTCATTCAGAATATAATATTTTGACTTATCCCGTTCTCACCAGATTATAATTTGAAAAGGTGAAAAATGACGTAAATTACAACTTTTGTATATTTACGAGATTTTTCAGATCACATAATACTTACCCTTCTATCTATTTTTATTTGGTATCTTAAAAAGTGGCGCAAATTACCAAAGTGAATTTTTGAATGTGGCACCAATTCCTTTTTTTTGTTAAAAAATTATGACGATTCATTAAATACATTTTGCAGAAAAAGATTTTTCCCGAAAATTAAACATACACAAATTTGGTTTACTTAAATTTTTTGAATAAAATATAGTTTTAAGTAAATAAATAACAATTGCAATTAATTTATTTTTTAGTTGTTATGTGGATATTAAAGTACCTATATGGAAGATAAAATATAATAAAACAATTTCTCCCTTTTTAGAAAAACATATAAGATCATTGAAAAATTCTTATGAGTTATGAAACTTATAAAGGAATGTAGGGGGATGAATTTAAACTTATAAACTGATAATTTGCATGAGACCATTAAGCTATGGTTCAAATTTCAAGTTTCTAGCAAGACGGGAAGCGCACCGAAAAATGTTGTATTCTATTCGTTACTCAATTTTGTTTTAACCCCGGTACAATACTATGTCCTATACCTACATAATATTATTTATGCCAAAAACTATTTCATATTATATAGATTTGTTAACTTCTCCCTGGGAAATAACGTTAAAAATCAAGCCGCTGGACAGCGAATCGAACACGGGGGGGGGGGGGGTCTCTCCTTACGTAACCTAATAAACCTAATACCTATAAATGAGAGACGATTAAGAACAATTCTCAATGACATAACACCCATGAAGAGGAGACTCAACAGCAACAGAACCTCTATACAGTATTATTAATCCTATTTCATAGTTTTGAATTACTTTAAAAAACGTTGGTAAGTATATCTAGGTAGGTATAAACGTATAATACGTACAAATGCCATAAGTGGGGGGACTTGATGATCAAAATAAAATTTCGTTTTATTATATAATTAAAAATATGTAAAACGAATTCACATTTGTAAAATATGAAAGAATTATGTTAAGATGGTATTTTAAATTGTTATAAGTTATAAGTGGCTTGATAAAATTAAACTTCCGGTAGGTATATAATATATATCGTAGCTGAGTAATATATTATAGGTACCTACTTTTGTTTTATACAAATTTTATATTATATACGTAAATAAAGTTTTATAGTTTTATATATTATATATTAATATTTCCCCTTCCATATAATATAAATTTACTTTAGTGTAGACGCAGCTCAATAGTAGTGGAAGGTATCTACTAAAATATATTTACATAACCATAGAATTCATCACATTTTTTTTTACTGGTTTCTTCTTTTCATGATTCATTTTTTCGTTCACTTTATATCTGAAGTTCAAGCCGTAACATGCCTCATTTTCTTAGTGAGTTTTCAAGTCGTCAACAATATTTACATTCTGAATAAAGAACGACCTGTCAAACAAATAATCAAGTAAGTATATAATATACCTATTAGTGTATTTTTTAAATTATAAATAAATTGGTTAGTAAGAAGGTTTAGCAGTATTAAAAATGTTATGTAGAGATTAGAGAATAGTAAGTTATATTCAATTAGGCACGGATACAAGGGAGGCTATATCCACGTCTATATTCAGTATTTTTTCCAAGTCTGATATTAAGAAAATAATTGCTTAAATTAAATCAGAAAAAGTCGTTAAGTATTATTGAATAATTATAACATGTTCATTGTTCATTGTTCACTTATTTCAGTTTAATAAGTATTTAATTATAAAATTAAAATATATATTTATCTGAAGTTAATAGTTATTTTATAGGATCTTTATTCATAGGTATATTTATAAGCCAAATACCATTAACTCGTTCATCATGTAATTTATCGCTACATTTCAAAATCTACAAAACGTATGAACTAGCAATTTAGAATAATATGATCTAGATCTGCAATAAGAAAGAATTTTCCGATATTTGAATTTTAAAGAGAGGTCAAACAGAGATCTAGACATTCACGGTGGAAATTGAAACTTTTTTTGTTTTTAAATGGTTGCCGTTGGTTGCATATTATAATAGTAACAGTAGAAATTCGTTTTTTTTTATAATATACATGACTAATAGGAATAATACACAACTTCATTTTTTAAAACATTAAAAATTTGAAAATATTTACTACTTAATTCATGTTAAATACTTAAATCCATGCATTATTTTTAAATTATAAATTATAAATTTGTATACAACTATCGATAAAGCATAGAAAGTGTTAATAGTTAGTAGTTAGTTCGAGATAATTTTCCTATAAATTATCCAAGCTGTCCAAAATATAGGTACTATATAATATATTCTCTTATAATTAAACATTTTTTACATAGATACGAAATTGTATAAGTTTCTAATAAACTTATTTAAATTTTGTATATCTCTAATTTAAATCCATAATATTTATTAATATTTATACTTTATAATATTTAAAATACGGAGTATATTTAAGTCTATAATTTACTAATTAAGTTAAGTCGTAGGTTCTATGACTAACTATACTTATTTTACACGGATAATAAATAATTTAAGAAATAATGTAAGAAAATTCCCAAAAAGAATATTTTTAAAAAACGTATTGCGTTCAAATTAATTTCGTCTAAGCGAGTGGGTAATTATATTTTAAAAAATTGTGAAAAGTTATTTAATTTATCAGATCTTTCTATTACACCTTGTTTGTTTGTCAATTAATAATATTTTGCTAGACCACAAAACTTTTAAATTGTAACGTGAGGTTGCACATTAGTTGTTAATTATGCAATTTTAAAAAAAAGATCTACAATCATTTTTTACGATTATGCGAAGTTCAAAATCGTGAAAAATTGCAAATTATTTTTCAGTTGGAAATTCATAAACATTTTTCTTTTCATGGCTAACATTTGGGAATGTAATAAAAGATTCCTTATACGTTTTTTTTATCATATCTTTAAAACAAAATTACCGAAAACTAACGCTATTTTTATAATCAGGAAAATTATTTATTTGATTATCATAAAAATTGATTATTTATTCAAGTGCGCTATGCTAGTCTGACACACCTTTTCGCTCAGATTCGTTTTTCGTATACAATCAATTATCATTAAATTCAAATTTAACATAATATCCATTACAATTACATACTCGACAACGACAACAACTGCTATACAATCGTGTGATACCCACTTGTTCACCTTTTTAAATATATTCTTCTTGCCTTTATAACCAGTTTATATTTATGTTTAAAAGTTTGCTTAGCAGTGAATACTGAATACATTATCTTACATTGAAGGTATTGTGATAGTATTTTGCAGCTATTGAAAACATTATCTATTCTGGATCTATGTAAAATATGCAATACATAACGACTGTACGTTATTATAAGCATCTAAAAATATTGTAAATTATATTTTACATGAGAAAAGAACACGTTCTTATAATAGCTATATTTCAGAGGTAACAGGTACTCTGTTTTGAATATTTTAAGCATAATAATATGATACATATTTAAATAAAAGAATGCCGAGATTTTGGCTTTTGGCTTACAAATGTCCTTAAAGTGGTTTTCTATTTTTTTTTCAAATAAGTTACCATTGATGATCGTTCTTGTTAAAGTTTTTTCTGTTTTAATTTAATTGACAGGTACCTATTATAATAAATCGAAATTCCAAACGATTTTATTGTATTTCACCATGGACCACTGGCCAAAAGATGTCGGAATATGTGCCATTCACGTCGTCGTACCATCGTTGTACGTCGATCAAACTGATTTGGAACGATACGACCGAGTGTCCAAAGGGAAATACACCGTCGGCCTGGGCCAAAAGCAAATGGGGTTCTGTACGGACTTGGAAGACTTGAACTCGCTGTGCCTGACAGCGGTCAGTCAGCTCATCGAGAACAATGGCATCAGCTACTCGGACATTGGTCGCTTGGAGGTGGGCACCGAGACCATAATCGACAAGTCGAAAAGCGCTAAAACGGTGTTGATGAAGTTGTTTGAGGCCAGTGGCAATTTCCAGGTGGAGGGAATCGACACGACTAACGCCTGTTACGGAGGCACGGCCGCACTGTTCAACGCTCTGTCGTGGATCGAGTCTAGCGCTTGGGACGGCAGGCTGGCCGTGGTGGTCGCGGCCGACATCGCAGTCTACGCCAAGGGCAACGCGCGTCCGACGGGCGGCGCCGGCGCCGTCGCGATGTTGATCGGCCCGGGTGCCTCACTGGTGGTCGAGCGAGGCCTGCGGGGCACGTACATGAACCACGCGTACGATTTCTACAAGCCCGACCTGTCGTCCGAGTATCCAGTGGTAGACGGCAAGCTGTCCGTCGACTGTTACCTGAACGCCCTGGACCGGTGCTACGAGTCCTATCTGAGCAAGTGCCGCGGCGGCGACGTCGGCCTGAACCGGTTCGATTCGTTCGTGTTCCACGCGCCGTACTGCAAACTAGTGCGCAAATCCCTTGCCCGCTTGTACATGAACGATTTCGTCAATGGCGTCAGCGCAAATGAAGATAACCATCAACATCAGAACTGGGCCGACGCCGAGAAGACGTTCGTGGAGCTCAGCAAGACCGTTTTCGAGGACAAGACCGAACCGTCACTGTTGCTTGCGTCGCGTGTCGGCAACACGTACACTGCGTCCGTGTACAGTGGACTGGCGTCATATTTGTTATCGGTGCCGCCTGCACGTCTGCACGGCAAGAGGATCGGCGTGTTCTCCTACGGTTCTGGTCTGGCGTCATCCATGTACTCGATCAAGGTGGTAGACAACGGTGGCTTGCCTGGTCTGATCGGCAACTTGAAGAAGGGCGTCGACCGTCTGGACAAACGAATGCGCCTCACGCCCGAACAATTCGCGGACGTGCTGGACTTCCGGCAGAAGTCCCTGCACCGAGCGCCTTACGTACCGGTCGGCGACAGGAGCCAGCTGTTCCCGGGTACGTGGTTCTTGTCCGGTATCGACGAAATGCACAGACGGTTTTACGAGAGAAATGAATAGACGTCGTCGTATAGCGTCCATATGCATACAAGGTGACTAATAAAAGCAAGCCCTATTTTTAAATTTTTGAGATTTTTTTTTTAATACTTACAAGGAGTGTCCTAAGTTTTCAAATGATAACCTACCGTTTTTCTAGAAATTATTTAGTAGATAATTTTTTGGAATATATTGATGTAGGTACATAAACTTCAAATTTGAAACCAGTAGATTCTCAGTTATCCTAAAAAGTTTATTCATTTATTTTTTATAGGTTAGGTACGTATAGTCTAGTATATAGTAGACCATTTTTAAAAATGATAAATTTTGATCGATTGGTATTAACTACTAAGATGTCCCAAGCTGATTCAACTATCGTAGACATAATATTACCTTAGTAGAAAAAAAAAATTATACAACTCAATAAGATAATAAAATTATGATTTTGGTACGTCGACATCATTTTTAGAAAAATTGTGCCTTGGCTTGTTTTATTTTCGGGATTGGTAAATTGAGTCCCAAATGACCTTATCTCGGTAAATTGGGCCTGGAAAAAAAGGTAATACGTGAGTTGAGTTCATTTCATTTTTTTTAATAAATAATCGTCTTCATTAAGTATAAGGAGTCCAATTTTATAATTATATTATTTTATATTACATAATATTATGTTCTAAATAAATATATTATGGAATAAAATAAAAATATTATAAATTGAATAAATGGTATCAATTAGAATAATATTTGTTTATTATAATACTATGTTGTTGGTAAAAACTTAAATGATCGGGTCGAACAGGTATGTAGGATGGGTTAATAACCGGTACCTAACTTACCTATTACTTTTTTTACCGGGACTCAACTTACCGAAATGTACCCAAATTATCGCGGAACCAATTTACCTAGCCCCTTTATTTTAGCTCTCCTGCCTTTATCATTTAAATAATCCTTTTCATCTTTAGCTGTTTTATAGTTCCGTTATTGTTAACCCATATTACATAATCATGTTAAATGGTTACGTATGGTTACGCCATTTGGCATAATATTTTTAAATAAATAAATAAAAAAATAATTCTGCAATTTACAGTAGAAAAACGGGAATTTTTATTTGAAAAATAGAAGATTGACAGTGGCGGTTTTGGGGGTGAGGCAAGTGAAGCACCGCCTCACTTGTAATTTTCAGGAAAATAAAAAATATATGTTTCTTTATATTAGTATTTTGTACTATTTTAAATTTTAAAATTTTAATCGTATACTTTAATTTTTAATTTTGATTTATATAGGTACTCGTACTTCAGGTATTAAATTCTTTAGAATTTTAGTTTAATAAACAAAAATATTGAATATTATTTTTTTGTACAGAACTTGTACAGTTGTGCCTATGAACGCGAGAACGGCTGCACGTCGCTGTAACGTAACTTATATGCCCGGCGCCGCCACCGCTAAAGCGCTGAGATCGACAGAGGCGGTAGCCGCCGTTGCCTAAGTTTATGCATGCGAGGTGCGTCTACGCACACACATGTAAGCTCGTAAAATAGTGCGAATAGCGCATGCGCAGACCGCCGCCAGAGGCGACTAAAATCAACCGCTCAACGATATTATAAACGTCGGCCGCCGTGTTCATAAATTATATACAGCCGCGCTGCTTGCTAGGTGGGGGACTGTACGCTATTTTCACTGATACACGGCCGTCGCAAGACGCACGTCTGTTTTCCTTTGATCAAGAAATATTATCTTTATCAGTGAATATGATAAAATGATTGCCTTAGCACGGAACATAGAGCCACAGAATAGTTTTTATCATAACTGTAGCAATCTTTCCGCTCCATTTTGATAACTCAATACCATTTAAAAAATGTTGTCCCTGTGGGCTGTGTTAGAGCAATAGTGTGTTTACTATTTAATATTTGTCCACCTCACGTAAAATTACATGTGAAAACCGCCACTGCGATCGCTAATCGCCGATTAATTTTATTTTATTTCCATAAATAGTTCCTTTAATTATTTATAAGTTATAAATATAACACTATTCCTAAATACTTATAAATGATACCCAAGACTTACTACTTACTGTTGACCGGAAAATGTTAACAAATTCGTCAGTATTCACTTTTCGCCTAGTCGGTACGTAGTTCACTAGTGCGTCACGTAATATTATTTTTGTTCCGTATGTGTACAATAATATAATAAGTATACTCAAATACTCAATATTCAAAGAAAATAATGCCGTATTGTAGTGTATTTTGATGTAGTAACAATAAAGGAACGCATAGATTTCCTGATCGCGATAATTCACCTGTTCGTTTTAATAAATGGACCAATTTTTGCAAGCGCAAACTTTTTAAACCAACTAATAATTCTGTGATATGTTCTCATCATTTTCAAAGTCAAGATTTATTATTAACCAACCGCCATGTAGGAATAAGGCATTTATTGAAAACATCTTACCCAGATATCACTCATGAATTTGATTTATGGCATTTATCTAAAAGTCTAATGAAAAAATTTAAAACTATCAATAAAAAATACGAAGAAGTCTTGGCATGGAAGCAATCCATAAGTAATCATTTATGGTGGTCGGCACAAACATGCAATGGTGATTCTAAAGTATTAGTCACAAAATTTACGTCAATATTAAAACATATTAAAAACGTTCATGAATGGGAAGAAGATGGATTAAAAAAAACTTGTGAACATCCACCATTAAGTGATTAGTACAAAAAACAAAAACTATGGTTACTTCCTGGTTCTAAACCTTATGATCTATTGAAAGAAATAATTTGCAACAAAAAGTTTTTGACAGATTTAAAGCAAACAAAAAATTATGTACACACGGGAAGATTAGAGTCTTACCATAATTTAAGATTAAAATATGTTCCAAAACGTGTTCATTTTTCTTTTAAAGCGATGTACATAAAATCAATAATAGCTATAATTGACCATAGTTCTAATTTAAATTTAAAAAAATAGGTTTAAATTATTTATTTTCTAAACATACTGAAAAATGGGTTACTAAAAATATTTATGAAAAAGGTACAAATAATTGGAGAGATGAAATAATTAACTCAATACGGGATCATTTAAACGGAGTCGAAATGTCACCATTGAAAACACCACTCAATGTAACTCTGCCTAAAAACATCGCACCTATTGATCGACCTGCATTGGAAATAATGCGAAATTCCCATCATTCACGTTTTCTTAATATTAGTTGAATATCTTTTTAAATGTAATATATAATAATTATTAAATAACCATTTTGTGTATTTAAATTGTTTTATATTAACAATTCATAAATTACAAAAAAAAAAAAAATTAAAAAAATTATTACACTTGTTTAAGATGATTATATTTTTATTATATATAATTTTTATACTCTGATTCACAATATTGTTAGTAATACAACTTGGTTAAGCCGGTAATTTTTTTGAATTTTTGAATCCTACGTATATTCCATTTGGTTCTGGATATTTTTCTCTTATTTTCTGTACAGCATATGCAGCCATGCAGGCAAAACCACTCAGTTTCCTTTTCCCATAGCAAACAAAGAATTGACCCAAGACGTATACTGCTTATAACAAATAAATCTCCACATTTTATTTTCTGGATGATGTTGACCCAATTTTTTTTTATTAATTCTGTTTTTAGTTTTTAGTATTAAATTGTGTTTAGTAATATTTAGTATTTCTTTATCCAATATTAGTTTCGAAAACGATTGATGTAAAGTAATACATTTTCCTTCTTGTTCTCGTATTTTTTCTAAATTTGGTAACTCATTGCAGCATAAACACTCAATATCACTAAGCATGCCTTTACAGTATCCACAAGAACACCAATTGGAATTATTTAATCTACCTTCATAATTGACAGCCATAGAATTGTCATCATCTTCTTGTAAGTAACGGTCCATACCTTCAATGTCAGGATCAAAATTGAATGGTATTAAAGACATCATTATTCTGTGTATAAGTAGTGAGATTTATAATGTTAATTTATTAATAATATTAATATTATTATATTTAATGTGGTATTGTATACGAAATTAAATTATAGCAAATAAAAATGAAACACACCATGAAACTGTGAAAAATAATGACAGTCGACATGTCGACATTCGATATTCGAGGATAATAATAATAATTTGTATACGTTTGCCGATGCCGCTTGAAAATGGCCGACACAATGACGTTCATTATTTATAACTTTATAAGTATTTAGAAATAGTGTTATATTTATAATCTATAAATAATTAAAGTATTTATGGAAATCAAAAATATATATTTAATCGGCGATCAGTGGTCGGCAGGTGACGAGAATATTACTATATACGTATTCTTCATACGGTTTGCTGCGACCGCCTGCCAGTGCCGCGCGGAGACGTCCGAGCAAGTTTAGAGGGAGAAAAAGTGTTTACAGAATAAAAAAGAAATAAACATCATTATAAAAACATTACATTCCTCACTCCACTCAGAATCTAAAATATAGTATGAAAAATATTATACACATATTATATCACTCAGAATCTAATATTTTTTATTAAATTGAATGACATTTTTTAATAATTAGATTAAAACCATTGGTAAATAATTAGGTACCTACATTTTATGCAAATACAATTATTAAGATTATTTTACATTTATATAGGTTATGATAGAAGAGGACGATTCTTATAATGTATAGATAATGATTTGGTTAACACTCATCCCCAGGACGAACAAACACATTTTTTAGAAACTCTAGTCAGCTATAACATATTATAATATGAAAACATGTGCAATATAAAAAAATGTGTGTTTGCCTTAACATCATAGTAGGTATCATATTACAACTGTATAAAAACCAATTATTCTTTAAGTCATGGGGGGCATTTGCCTCCACTGCCCCTCTCAAATATGCCGCTGCCTTGTTCATTGAGTATGTCACTGTATTAATAAATGCATGTGTTAAATTAGAATTCTATGATAAATCACTACATAATATATGAAAAACAATTTTTAACGGAGAAAATCTTTCACTCTATTATATTATATTATTGTATATTATTTAGACACTTGATATTATGATGGTATTAGGTATTATGTATTTATATTGCTATTATAATTATAGTATACTAGTATATAGGTACCTATTATACGCAGGCACTAGCATAATACAGTAGATTGAATTAATTTTTTTTGAAAACAAAAAATTTAGTTTGTTATAAATTATTATAGTAGATTTACTATTACACATTTTAATATAAATATAAATATATTATTTTTAATACCAACTTGCCGTTAACGGTTATTGCGACTTTGAATTAGTATGTTTGTGTAAACGATAGTATACCTACGCCCTACGGTAAGTAGTTAGTACCTACACTTGTTGAAATAAACATTTTATTTATAACTGTAACCTGTATAGTGTATATAGTTGAAAATATAATAATTCAAATATGATAATACGAATGTTTATGTTTATTTATTATAAGTACCTATACCTATTATTCTTATTGTAAAACTTTAAAATAGTTATGACACCTAATATATTAATATAGCATATTATTTTCATCACAATATCATTGTTATTGTAAATGTAAATTAGGTGATAATGTATTTCTATAACAGGGTCATAAGATGATTTGTATAATAATATAAAGATTATAAAGGCGACCAAATACGCACCACACTGTTGGTACTGATTGGTATTGTGCATTTGTTCCTATATAATATGTGCCTACGTAATGTTTATCTTGTAACAAATAAGCATAATATCTATTTATATTGTATAGCAGACAATTATTCACTTTTCATATTTAGGTATAAATATATAATATAATATGGGGTTAAATAATAGTGAAATAATACTTATTGTCAGGTACTATAGCCAATTGTGTTGTTTATTTTATCTTTTGCCGATTCATATTATAATTCTTATTCAACATACATAATATAATAGTTTATATGTATATATGTGTGTTATACACAATACATATATATATATATTTCAGTTTTTCAGATTTGTCTGTTTAGTCTAATAATCTAAAGTTTATAATAATAAAATAAAACCATTAAACAACCTTGAATAATACCAGGACGCTCAAAAACATAATATATAATATTTATATCACATTATAGTAAGTGGCCATGTAGGCTATTTATATATACCAATTCGTAATTTATTTCACCGTTTAACACGTGGGCATAGAGCAGGGCTCGTCGTGGCATATGCCTTTTAGAAAGTCCACATCCGGGTAGGTAATTGACCTTCCTGCATACACCGTGTCTTACGTATTGGTATTTCTTGCCTATATTTCTTATAATCAAATCCGTACCTAAAATACCTGTTTCTCTCCATATTTTGTGCAACAAATGACAACAATAATAATATAATTTTATGAACAGACATTAATAATTACTCTTATTTTCTTACTTTGATTAGGGATACAATGTATTACAGAAATATAAGTATTATATTATACCCGCCGCGGAATAAGATCCTGACTGAGCGGCGGACCGTTTTGCGTCCGCTTCGCGCAGCCATTTTTGATTGGTTCGCCGAAACATCTGTTGACGATTATACAGCGCTGTTGCAAATATCAACTGCATAAACTGTATTGTTTTACAAACATGTAGACGACTCTGTTGTCGCGTGAGCTTTCCGTATGCAAAAATGGAAGCATTCGCAAGGATGGAGGAAGTTGTTTAAGAATGCGCGAACAGTCATGATCTTATTCTGGTTTTTTTTTTATATTAAATATAGTATCATACTATAAATTATAACTATCGGGAAAAAAATATAACGTCCATAACATAGATGGACAAAAGATTGTTTACTTTTTTGATTTTTAATCAAGAAAATTATTAGGTCGATAATTTAATTGTTGGATTTGATTATATTCGAATAATAAATATAATATATATTTTTATACTAGTATAATATATAAGTTTGACCTTCTCGATACTAAAAAAAAAATCTTACAACACTTAAGTCCTATTTTGGATATTTAATTTTCCCTGTTTCTCAACATCTAGAGAATATCCCTTAAAAAAGTTCATTCATATGAATACAACTATGGAGAAATTATATTTTATTTCACATCAGTTTAAAATCTGATTTTATTACACTGACGAGTTAAGAGAAGGTATAACTAGAGTATTAGACTTGGGTAATATAATTTAGAATCACTAAAATGTCTCCTTATTATTCTTCTATATTACTGTGCATATATGTATATATACTATGGCTATAAATAAAATAAAATAATATTGAACCATAATATAAGAAATATGAATAAAAATTACAATTTTCCTGATAAGTTTCTGGTTTTAAGAATATTCCAGGGAATATTTTCACGTCAATATATACGAGTCGTGACAACCATAAAAAATGAGCGCCTTTTGATTGTCGCCCCGTGGCCACCCGCACATCCACTCACCAATCCCCTCTGAAATTCGAATCCGGAGTCACGAGATTTCACTTCCTCCACACTGTCACAGCGCGACCAGTTTCGTCGCCGTCGCCTAGTCCTAGCGTCAGCATTCCTTTTCAGATTTAATCCGAACCGGTCGACCGAGGAAGTCGTACGTTGGTTGTCCCTTGTCTCTCGTCCCGTACCGTACTGCAAGATACAATAAGACTCTTCGCGCTGTGCCACATCGAAATTCGACGATCGACATAAATCGTCGCAATTGCTTCGATAGTCGAATAACATTCCACATAGGTACTATCTACCTTGGTATAAGACTATAAGATATGTACAAAACATTGACTACGTTCACGAGAGCCCTGAGCCGGCGGACCACGTTTTTGCTATGCAACGCGATTACAAAAGGTCGAGAGAATTACTTTCGGTAAGTCTGGTAGCCACCTAGTGTAGTAATATATGCATTATACAGAGTGTATCTTATGTCATTGTACAGGGGGGGGAGGTTAACGATTATGGATCGATGACATAGAATTTCGTTAAAACGAAAAAAGACGTGTTTCTTTATTTTTAACAGCCAATTTTTTTATTACAATTTCATACTTTTTAAACACGGGGGTGTACCAATATCAAAATCAATTTTATTTTTTCAAATGGTAACTGCTATATTTTTTAATGAATTCTGATAAAGCTTTTTTTCTGAAAATGTTGATAGTCAAATCATCAATTTTGATTCGATAGTCTTTTAATTGGAATAATTGATATAGGCAGGGGTGGATTTACCCATAGGACATCAAGGCACGTACCTAGGGTGCAATATTATTTGGGGCGCAATTTTTTAGTTAATTTTTACTTTTTAGTTTTTCATAGTTTCATAATTATATTTACCTAAATTTATATTTTATATTATTTTTTTTTTTTGTATACAACTTGCATGAAACTGGAAAATGGCTCACAAAATCACGTCCCAGTAACGTTTTAATTTATAAACTATAATAACCTTGCCGTTTGAGTTTAATCCTGCGCCGCGTCGCCACCGCTAGAGGTTCGACATCGACACTCGACGAGGCAGTTGCCTATGTTAATGCATAGGATGTGGTATACGGGTGTGCGGCTTAAACACAATATACAATATTGTGAATGGCGCATGCGCAAGACGCCAGCCAAGGCAGTCAAATATACTAGCTACTAGCTAGGGGGGGGGACAGCTCGCATAGTGCTTAGCAAGTAAATTTTTTGATATTAACTGGAATGAACCACCTCACCCCGCACCCAGCACTACAATAAATGTGCGCAGGCGCGCGGCCACCAATCTAGTCTGTTCTTAGAATACTGAAATTAATTCTGGAAATTAGATGTCTTGATAAAGTAATTAATAATAATAAACATTGCGATGACGCGCGACGCTGGCACTGTCACCCGTCTCCTGCATATGTGTACAAATGTACCTATGCAAAATTGTATTTGTGTAGTTGGTATGTATAAATATAAAAATACCTAAATACAATTTTTATAGTTTTGTTTTATTTCATGGAACATTACCCCCCCCCCCTGTGAGAGCACGCCAATGTACGGGGCGCTAGTGTTGTAATGCCTAGGGGCGGAAGAATGGTAAGTAGCCTCTGAATATAGGTTTAATTTACAAGAGCTAAATCAATTTTCCTTATAACTAACTTTTATAACTTGAAATTTGAATAGTTCCCTATATTGGTAGGTATTGCTTGCAAAGTATGAATTTAGAAGTTGAAATTCTTTAAGAATTATTTAAGAATCTTGATTTAAAATAAACTATTTGCAAGCCGCAAGGTATTTAGATAAATAGTCAATCTCATTTAAGGTTTGTACCTAACTTATGAATTTTAACTCCTAAATTCATACTTTGCATGCAATGCCTACCAATATAGGGAACCTATATGGTTCAAATTTCAAGTTTACCTTACTACGAAAAGAACACCTCAAAACATTGCACTTTTTTCATCACACAGTTTTTTTTAGCCCCCATAAATACCTAAGACCAAGGCTGGGCATTAACGAGTTAAAAAATTAAAGTTAAGTTAAAAAGTTAATTTTATTTTAACTTTTTAACTTAACTAGTTACTTTTGGCTTTTCATTAACTTAACTGTTAACTTACTACATTTCTTTCTTAATTAACGTGAAGTTAACGAGTTAATTTTTCATTTTAAGAAGTAAGTTAAATTAATTTATTTTGTTTTTAATTTTATAATATTTCACTATTTCAGTCTATTTCGTTTTCATGTCAAAAAAATATGTATCGTAAATTGTTTAAAGTTAAAAATGTATAAAAAGGTAGTTTTAAGAAAAAATATGTAGCTCTTGTCAATTAAATCTAGATATACCAATTAATTCAATTAAAAGTATTAATGCATATTTCACTAAACTTTAGAGGACCATAGTTAATAAACTAGCCAAAAAAAATTGATGATTCGACTATCAAAATGTTCAGAATAAAAAGCTTTACCAGAATCTATTAAAAATATAGTAATTACCATTTGAAAAAATAAAATTGATCTTGCTATTAGTACACCTGAATGTTAAACATTTTAAAATTGTTATTGCTTATTAAAAATAAAGAAACACGTCTTTTTTCGTTTAAACGAAATTCTATGTCATCGATCCATAATCGTTAAAAACCACCGCGTACAATGACAAAAGATACACTCTGTATAAACATATCTTAATTAAATTATTATATACAATTATTCATATTATAAGTTATAACACATATTATAGGCACCTATAATATTTCATGAATGATTCGTCCCGTTTTTCAGGTCTATGAGCGTAGATTTCTCGCCATCGGTGACTTCGATTGTAACTAGTGTATCGGTCAGCAAGGATGAGTTTGGGGATTTTATGGCAGTGTTCCCAGAATTAGTCAGGGATCTGACAGACACCAGCCTTAAGTTGAACGTGCCCGACGCCACCGAGTGGCTAGAAAACGTATGTGCCGATGGTTTTGTTTTGCAGGCTGCAACTATATTTATATGTATGTACAATATATATATTTATATACATTTATGTTCTGTTTTATTGTAGCTGTTGCAATACAACGTGCCCGGCGGTAAAAACAACCGAGGATTGACGTTGGTAACGTCATTCAAGATGCTGGCCTCGCCGTCTGATCTGACCGATGAAAATCTTAAACTGACTTACATATTAGGGTGGTGTGTTGAATTCGTAAGTCGTTTTGAGTTGTATATGTAACTGGAGACAATTTTTTTTAATTTTATCTCTTTTAAATCAATTTAGTTTATTGATAATTAATGATATTTATTATTTACAATTAATATTTATTATTGATACTCAGGTCCGTTTAAGAGTTAGTTCCGGCGGAGAGATGAACTATTTTTTACGTTTTATATATTTTTCTGTTTTTTTTTTTAAGAATTTAATAAGCAATAACTACCTGAATATCCCAGCTTCACCCGTGTGCAGTATTTATTTTGTGCAAATCCTATATAGTATTTACACTATTAAGGTTTGAATAAATCTTATCCGCGACTTGCGGTTGCCCATCTAAGGCAAATTAAAACAAAGCTAAATATACTAACGCCGATTTGTCCATGAACTGAGGTACACTAAGACTGAGATACACTTTAACCGAGATAACCTATATATATAGCGTATATAGTATATACATTATGCTTTATATGATTTAATATTGGATTTAGCACTTAATTTACCTATATTTTTAACGTTTTTTAAAGTACCTACTTACTTTGAAAACTTTTCTGACATCTCAAACAAAAGTCTCTGAGATTTTCGTCAAATTGAATTGAGTAGTTTTTGAGTATATAGTATCTTTTCGAGGTCATACGCGAAAATTTGAAGCATGCTTGTACCGGATCTGACCGAGTACCCAATGGCAACTATTTATATACAGTAATAAAATTTCAATTTCCACCGTCCTAAGCATGATGTATTTTACTATAAAATATATAACAATAATAATAATATTAAAATATTATTTCATATAATATTACTAGTTGTTTTGTTGTAAAAAAATTGTTTTCATGTACATGCTAAATTGCTATGTTATGCTGAAAAATGCGAGTCCTTACAGTTATTAACTTATGAATTCAATGATATAATATCGTATACGAAAAACGATTCTGAGCGGAGACGGTTTGTCAGTCTAGGATATTTTATATTATATTTAAATTGCTATTATACTCATTAAAGGTAGCCAGCAAGTTAAATTATATTATAAAATTACAAAAAAATAATTAAAATCGTAATTCTTGGTTATTTAATATGTAATTGCGTCCAAATTTAAACATAAAATAACTATATAAAACAGTGTTTTTAAATTTTTTATATACCTATTTTGGTTACAGAATAACCTGATGTGGAAACTTTTTTAGATTTTCAATCTTTCACTATTAAAGCTAAATATTTTATACATTTTCAATTACAAAATCATTTTTCAATTTTCAATTTGATAAATTCTGTCAAAATATTTCAATTTTGTACATCAGCATCTATTATGGTAGAAAAGTAATCTAGTTATTACTTTGGGGCGTCAAAAGTAAAAAAATGCCCAATAGTTTACAAAACTATCGGGAAAAACAAAAAAAAATTAATGAAAAACCAAGATTTTTATGCAAAGCTAGTTTTTGACAAATTCAATTTTGGTGTAACTTAAAAAAAATAATCTTATATAGACACATGAAATATTCACTGAATGTTTATATAACCGTTTTTAAAACATTATACAATTTTAAAAATATTATTAACATTAAAAACAAAAACATAAAATATAATTTACATTAGCATTTTTTAACTATTGTCAATAAAAAATTTGAAAATTGAATACAAATAGTATATTATACGTTCTTATTAGTGGAAAATAAAAACTCTTACTAAAATTACAAAATGGGCAAATTATTTTGAGTTAAAAATTCATAAAAAAAAATGTTTCTATTTATACCTAACCTAAGCTTTGAAAATTTATTAGAAAATTCCCGTTTTCCTTCCCTTTAACAAAAAAAAGTTTATCGAAGGTCAAATTATTTTGTTGTTATTTAAAACCAAATAACTGTGAATACTTTAAATTTTCATAAAATGAATATATTTTATTATTTTCAATAAATGATATAATGTTAAAAATATTTTGACTTTTTTTGGATTATTTATAGATATTTTTAGTTTTTTTTAGTAACATTTTTTTTAAATGTTGTATAAATATTTTCCGCTGAGTCAAAAAGCTTGAAAAATGAATCAAGGTTCCTCATGCATTTACAGTATCAGTTTAAAAACATTGAAAATATATATTATGCACGATTTTATTTTATAAACATTTTAACTTCAAATATTGATAAAATGTATCGAATTAAAAATTGTACATGTGCAATACAATGTGCATGGGAACCAAACAAATACATCAATATAATTATGTTCGTTCTTATTTCAGTTGCAATCTTATCAATTAGTATTGGATGACATAATGGATAACGCTATTACTAGACGAGGACGTCCGTGTTGGTATCGGCACAACGATATTGGTCTAATGGCAGTGAACGATGGCATTCTTTTGGAACAGGCCATTTACCAATTGCTTAAAAAATACTTTAAGGATAAGCCATACTATACACACATTGTGGAACTGTTCTATGACGTATGAGATAAAAAAAATGGTTTTGTATTAATTTTAAAATGTTGTTAAAATTTCACAATTAAGGGCCGTTCTTATAAAAGGATATTTAAGCCTGGGTAAAACTTTTTTCACGACTTATTTTTATTAAATATACATATATTTTTTTTTTATTGGTCTTAAGCCCGGCAACTGAGGCCATTACCTGTAGGACGGTACTGTAGGGTTTCTGGGACGGTAGGGAACGGTCGGAGTAACACGTTTTAGTGTGTGGCAGAATTTTTAAGTGGGCACCTGTAGATGTCTGCCATGCCCAGGTGACACCAGACTGCCTAAAGAGAAGTGCCGCCCGTGACCGAGATTCTTACCGACGCCTTAGTCCGCTCGGCCACTCCATCCCCCGATATATATTTGCTAAAGATTATTCGGTGTTATGTGGTACCCACACACAGCAAACAGTGCCTCTGAGTTAGAACATGTTCAACTTCGTTTACTATATTTTACAGGTCATGTCCTAGGTATAGAAAATCCTCATCATGATTGTCCTTCAATACCCTTTACTACTTTGGTTTAAGGTGCTTAACTGGCAGAAAATTGTCCGCTGTTTTATAATTTTTGAATAAGTTGATTGTTAGTTTCATTTATACTCCTTAGTCCTTACGAAACTTTATTCCCTTTGCAGTCTCATTACATGCCACGTCGCTACGAACTACGCTCGTAACTATCCAATTCACCACACGATGTGTCTTACAGACGAACACAGTTCTCACCTCATAGAACCCTGTTATGAAATTATTAGTTTTTAACTTCAAAAAGTTTAAATTATACCAAATATTATTTCTGTTATTATTCTTAACCCTGTCATCTGCTATTGACTCAAAAAAAAAAAAAATTTAATTTTAACATTTTTTATACTATTTAAATTGCTGTCGAGATCTAATTAAAATGTCATAGGGATTCAGGGCTTCTTAAATTGCTTTGAATATGGCCCTGACACGAATCAATACTTATATTTCATTTATAGGTTACAATGAAATCTGCGATGGGCCAGTGTCTCGATATGTTGACTGCAAAAAGTTTCAAATCTACAAAACTCGAAAAATTTACTATGGACAATTATACAGCTATTGTGAAATATAAGACCGCGTATTATTCGTTTTTTCTTCCCGTGTTTCTTGCCATGCGCATGGTAAGCACGATACCTATGTTTTTAATTTTATATATTGGTTTATAATTTTTATATAATAATTTTATAGACAAACATCAATGACCAAGAAATCTTTAAACAATCAAAGGCTATATTGCTTGAAATGGGTCAATTCTTTCAAGTTCAAGTATATACTGTTAATTTAAATAAATTATAATACCTACCTAATTAATGAAAAATTTCTTTAGGATGACTATTTAGACTGTTATGGAAATCCAGAAGTCACAGGAAAAATTGGCACAGACATAGAAGATGGAAAATGCTCATGGTTGGCTGTAGTGGCTTTGCAAAAAGTCAATTCTGAACAAAAAAAAATTATGGAGGTAGCATAATGTTATATTACTGACTTCTGTATTTTTTGAACGTTTAGCTAATTAGTTATTGTTTTAGGATAATTACGGTATTGACGATCCAATCAATGTTGCAGTCATCAAAGATTTATACGGACAGTTGAAATTACAAAACACGTTTCTACTCTACGAAGAAGAAAGTTATAAGTTAATAAGTACTTATATTCAACTATTGTCGCAAGGATTGTCACAAGACATGTTTTTCACATTCTTGGAAAAGATTTACAAGAGAACCCTCTAATTTTAAATCTTTACTAAATTCATTAATACCATTTATTTTACGTACTTACATCAAATATAATTATTACTATTTCTTAAATATAGCTAATTAGTTGTATACAGTTTTAAAAAATCAGTTTGCTCAAAAATTGTACTTTGTGTTGAGTGTACCATTTCAATATCTAATCATATTTTATCACTGCATTATTCAACACAAAATTTTTAATTACCTACTATTTATAAATAATGTTATAAGTTTAATATTCAGATAATAAATAATTTACGATTTTTAAACTAATAAATACCATTTTATATATAATATTAATTTTTTTTATCATATTGTATACACTCCATAATTTATTATATTTTCTTAAAAGTTAAAATACTTTAAATTGTTTGACAATTGACAATATAACAATGAAAAAACCCTTATCGAAATTTGACGGTTGACGATGCTATCGCGTTACTATTCGTCAATCATTGTCAATAAATTGACATTTGCCAATTTGCCGTGTATAAAGCCTTGATTTGTATTATTAAAATGTGCCCGATCATGGTGTAATGACTTGTTTTATTTGTGAAATTCAATAACACATAACCATCATGACCAAATTTTATAAAATACTTTAAGTATATTTTGTTTACCAAGACAGTCTTTGCTATGAGCCATTTCAGGAAATTTATATTGTTAGCATTGCAAAAAAATAATGGTAGAGTCAGTTTATTTTTAATATTTTCAATATGTCTAACTGAGTTACCTAAATCACTCAGTGCGTTAATGATTTCAACGCTGAGTGAGGAATGGTGCAAATTCCCGAAAAAGACCCTAATGGACGTTTGCATGGTGGACAGTATGTATGAAACTCCGAGTCTGTTATTTAGATGTTTCGTAATTAAATAAAAATTGTGGTGACCATGAGGGTAAACAATTAGGAACTATGGCGTGGCTATAAAAGAGAAACCATTATGACATCATTGATGTTTTTTGGAATAAAAAAAGATAAGTAATGTTTATGTTGATATCAAGAGGGAGAGTCGAGTTGGAATACCTGAATCTTGATGTTGTTGCTCATGGTCAGCCTTACTGTTAGCTGGTGAAATAAATACGTTTTCATCTACAATTACATTAATGTCTTCATCCACAGAAAGGGCGGTGTAGTGGTTAGGAGAACTGAAAGTGTTGGATAAGTTATTCTGTTTGGGCGACACATGACGTTTGATATTCGACTGCACTAGTCAAGAACGTGAATTCGCAATAATTGGTATTAATTGGTAATTAAGCATCAAGCACATAACCGGTTGTATGCAAACGTGAACGAGAAGACAATTATGCATCTCATGGAAATATATGTTCAAATGAGTATTTCCATTATTGTATAGAAAAAACCTGATGTAGTAGGTACTTAGGTAATAGCAGTGCTTTAATTGGAAAATATAAAAGGGAGATGCAAAATATGAAAAAAAAAACTAAAGATTTCAATTTCATGTTGGTTACCTACATCTTACATAATAAGCTATAATTGTATGGTTACATAAAAAGATTTTTAAAAAAGATGGGATATTCTGACTGTCTCCTACAATTCAAGCTCTGAATAATAAGGTGCCTAAATAAACAATTAAACACCATGTTATCTTTTATGTTATTAACTAGACATCTTTATTTTTGAAAAAAAAATATATATATAAATTATAGGCGTAACATCAAATATTGATTTTCCACACATTTTCTACACATGACTATCAAAATTTTTTTCTTTCTAGTTCTTATTAAACAATTTGTTTATCAATTTTACATATATGATACTTAAGCATATTAAATCACACTAACACTGAATGAAAATACAAAAAGAATGAAAGAAATCCAGTGTTTAATTATTGTTAGATATATTTGAAAAATTAAATTACCTAAATGTATTAAAATGTCATTATAAAATAATTATTTACAACAATAAGTTTCAATAATTTATATAATGAACACAATTTATCTATCAATATACATAAATATTGTTGAAAAATAATCATTCCATTTTGATTGCTTAAATGATTCATTTTGAATAATACAATAATAATATATTATATAATATACATAAATAGTATTATAAAATTCGTTCATAAAACAATAAGTAGGCTTGACAACTTTGAACAACTGATGGTGTTACTTGTTTAACCATACTATCACTGACACAATACCAGGTACCACTCGGAGCTAAATGTGAAGGATCATCATTGCCATCAATAACTTTAGGTGGTTTGGTTTTACTGCCTTCTAAAAATGAATATCGGTAGCTATCATCTTTAACTGAATCTCTGACCTAAACAACATAATATATATTTATACAATACATGTTTGTAATTAATAAATTAATAAAAAAAATAATTAATAAATTAACTATACTTTTATGTATGAAAGATAATGACCACTATGCAAAAATCCATTATGTTCCACTACACCATAAAGAGAGTACAATATTCGGTTTTGACCCGGGCTTAACTTGTCCTAATAGAATAAATAATAAAATTAAATATTAATGTTTGTGCCATATTTAAAAATATGTATCATTATTCTATTCATTACTAACTTGACATTTAACAGAGCAGTAAGGAGCAATATCCAAAATCCATTGAAATGATACATTTGTTGTAATTTTACGTGTAGTTGAATTACACATTTGAAACCGTTTTAGATGCAATATTAAAATAGCTGGAGGAGAACTAATTAACATTTGTATGGTACTTTGGAAATAAATTGTTTTCTCTACGTTTGCTTCTATGCAAAATAAAATAAAAATATTAGATTTAATAAAAATTGTAATAGGATTTATATTAAAACCTTACTTTTTTGGGGTTGTTCAGTGCACCTTTTACATGAAATTTTATTATCATCGCTCATTATTTCAGAAGCTGTAAATTGATTAAGACAAGTCAACACTGAGCACTTGTTATTGTTACATTTTGGATGAGATTGCAATGTTGCTTGTGGACTTTGTTGAGAAAATTCACCTTCTTCTTCATCCTCTACATCTTCATCACTTTTTGTATCTTCAAATAGTCCATAAATGCTGTTATTAATAACATTTTGTGTAGGACTGTTACACTATAAACATATAAAATATACATTTAGATCAAAATTAATTTTAATGTTGAAAATATAGTTCACAAGTTCACTTGAAATGTATACTTAATATTTTTATTATGAATAAGCATTTAAGAATGATTTATCAATACCAGATTTTCATTTGCACTCTCTGACCCCTCATCCATGTAGTCTGGACTGACATTGCCACGCACGGAATCAAGTAACGACCCTTGAGATGAACTAGGGCTATTTGAAAGACTAGCAGGTAGTACAGAATATAAATCCATGGGTATTTCAGAATAAAAAATTTGATCAGCATCCATTTGTCTGTCATGATCAGTTAGTGGAATGTTATTCATAAATTTTGTAAATTCTGTTATACTTAGAGAAGGACCTGTATTATTAGATGGTTGCTTTTCTGAACCATATCCAGATTCTGAATTTTCTTTGTTTTCATTCTTCCAAACTGAAATTTCTACTTTATTTGTTTCAATTTTGATATTGTCTTCTATGTCATCATTATTCACAGCTTAAATTAAAAATTTAAAATGTAATTAGAAGAAAAAACATTATAGTTTTACAATACAAAATAATATATTATTCACTATTCAATTTCAATTAAAATTGTCAAGACTAAAATAATATTACCTAATATATCTTGCATTTTATTATTAAATTGTTTGTGCTCATGTTTCTTTTGCTTTCCTTGTTTTAATGCTAATTTAAATTCTTCTTTTGTTTGATGCTTAGATTGACTAAAAACATCATTATCTTCTTTAGTTGGGAATGATGATGAATGGGTCTATTGATAAAAATTAATATTATTATTCACAGTAAAATTGTTATTAAGGATAGATAAAAATATGCTTGCCTTATCAACTGTGATTGGTAAACTTAAATCCAGGAAACTTTCTGTTACCTCAGATTTATAACCACAAATTTGACATTGAATGACACTCAAAAGTTCTCCTTTGAATACATGATCAGGACGTAAGACAACATTATCTAGCAATTTTTTGCTAAGTTCTTTAATTATTGCAGTTTTGTTTTCATCCACTTCACTCGATTCAACTTTCATTGATAAACTATAATGACGTATGATTGTCTTTTTATAACGCTAAAAGAAAATAATTATTAGTTTAAATAAATGTTAAATTGATTCGACTTATAAGTAAAATAAAATTATAGGTTTGTAGATGATCGTATTTTATTTTGAAAACAGATAGGAATTTGTTGGGTGCTTTTAGAAGATACCTAAAGAGATAACAGATTTTTTCTATAAATAACATTTATCTGGAATTTTTTTCATGTTTTTCTTTAAAAACTAATTGTAAATAAAATATCATTGTGTTATGTAGTTAAAATCTTTATAAGTCAATATTTGATAATGTATCTACTTTAGACAAGTCATTACCCATTTTATTTTACAAAATAAACAAAGATATATTGTGACATAAAAAGCTGAGGAACAGTTATATATAATAAATTGTAAGTAACTAAGTAAGTTAGGCAATATGGAAAAAAAGGTATAAGAGCATAAAAAGAATAAAAAAATTATAAGAATATAAGAATTAAAAAATTGAAACCTAAACTTGATTAAAAAAATATATAAAATAAACTAGTAACAAAATACAAGCAATATTTTGTTATATGAGAAAAATCCATTTTTATGTCAAATGTTAGGTAATAATAAAACTTATAATTTTAGATTTGGATTGAAGCAATATATATTTTTTAGTCTTTGAGAAAATTAGATCTAACTTTATGTATTTAAAATGTTATTGTTTATGACCTTCAAGTCATCATCACGAACAGAGTCTAAAAGATGGCGTAAAACTTCGTGAGAATCTTGTTGATTGTAGCCAATAAACATTTTGCATTTTTTTCTTAATGATTCGAGAAGTGCACTAGGTGTAAATGTTGAATCTTGTTCGTTTGTTATTTCTTGTAGAGTGTTGTACAGGTTTTCAGTTAATGAACTCCATTTTTCTTGATGCACAGTCTATTAAAAAATCAAAATGTAAACTATTGCATCTAATTAGTTTTTTCCATTATCAGTCAACATTTTCGATTAAATAATAATAGTTAAATAAAAAACTAAATGTGGGATTTCAAACTATTCAAGCACCTCAAACATTAAGAAATTAGAAGCTTTGTCCTAACTCTTTTTTACTTACTCCAGCTATTTCCGTGTGATTATCTATTTATCTATTCTATCTATCCATCTCTTTTTTCCCCTTTTATATTAATTTCCATAGTCACTCTCACTGCCTCAGATTCAATTCTCCCTATAAAATGACCGAACCACCTCAAACTGTTTTCCTTTATTTTTTATACAATTGGCCACTCCTACACTACCTACCTCTAATGAATCTATTCTATACCCCCTATTCACTACACAATCTGTTCTTTTTTCCACGGCCCATTTTGACATATTATATTGAAATAATGGTCATATCATTTTTGTAAACAGGTAAAAGAATCTACTGAATAAAGTATATTTGTAAAAATTGCAAATGTAGTATTTAGATTTACAAAAAGATACTCACAGGAAATATTTTATAGTAAATTATAATTTAAAAATATGTAATTAACAATTTTTAGTTTTGTGTCAAATAAAATGTAATAAAGTAATGTATATGCTCACACACATTTTTACTATAATTATGTGATACTAAGCAAATTTGTAAATCCGGATTCATTTGTAAAATTAATTAAACATTTTTTATATTTCTATCGCATTGAGTATTATTTAATTTTAAATTAACTTTTACTACCACTTTTACCACCAACTGGCTTCAATAACACAATAATAAATTACAAATGAATAAATATTTCAATAAATTATGATTTGTTCGGTTAGAATAAGATGAATTGATATAATATAGACCAGCGATTCTCAACCTTTTTATATCCGCGTACCACCTACACAGTTTGAACATTTTCATGTACCACTTGACCAAATAACCTTTTTTTTGCGTACCAAAAATGTATACGTTATTTTACATGAATGGAATTTTATTTCATTAGTAACTACAAAATTATAATAATATACGCATTTAATGCACAAAAAGAAAATTAAATATGTAAAACTATTATTAATATCTAATAAACCAAATAATATTTAACGTAAATAATAATCCATTATTTTTTTATAGAGGGAGATTTTCTTGGGTACCACCTATGAGCTTTCTGAGTATCACTAATGGTACGCGTACAACAGGTTGAGAAACACTGATATAGATCATGGACACTTTGTTTATAAAATAATACTTACAATATCTTCATTATCTAATTGTATGGTCATTGGTTTACCATATTCACTTATGTCAAATAACAACTTTCTTAAAAATGGAGTTTGTGCTAGACATTGCAAAACTGAATTGTAAAAGCATGTATTTCCTAAATTGGTTAATCCCTAAAAAGAAATATAATAACTTAGGTACTATTGTAGAATATAAAAATAATTGTTAAGAAGTTTAAGACTTTTCACAATATTTCTAATTTTAGCAACAATACAGGCACATTTTTTAGAGCATTAGATAAATGCTCTACCTAACTATTATACAAAATTATTTTTGGTCGTATATAAATTAAATAATGGATAAATGAATGTCATTGCACTAAATGTTTTCTTTTTCTGACTCATGCGCATTATAGAAAAAACGAAATATATAAAATAATAATTATTTTTGTTTTTGAGTAAAATGTTCAATTACAAAAATTATAGTGAACAATATTATTGAGGGTATAACATATTTTTTATCTAAATATTGTCAAAAAACAATTAGGTAAATAATAATAAATTTAAAAGCAATACCTATGTCAATCCCTCAAAAATCATTAGTGGTTCTTGGTAGTTCAAGAGTTTTATCAATAAAAATACTTTTAACAGTCCATAGAAACACAATACAGGCCTTTTGAAATTAAATTTATTGACACTTAAGTACATCAACGCTTTAATGGCATTGAAAGTGTTAAGTATATACAACTTACTCTAGGTCTTTTGCTTCGTTTAGTAATACTTTCAGAGAATTCAAATGTTTTCTTTATTGATGGTGCATCATCATCAAATTTATTTACTCCATTATACATTTTTGGAGAACTTTCTGTAAAAGTAAAAATAATAAAAATGAATACATAAAAATATTAACATAAATGTATTACCTACTCACCTGAAATTAGTCTATTATATTGGCCACCTACTTCAGTAGAACAACCTTGAATTGGAAAATTATTCATTTTATTTTTACCTTTTTGTATTTGTTTCATATGATTGATAGAATTTGTTATTGCTTGAGGTTTTTTTGAGTTCGTTACTGATATTTCTTTTTCACAATTGTTTCATCTATATAAATAAATAGGTACATTTAATAAAAGACTAGCTATCTAAATAAATTATAAATTTGTTAGACTACTTCAAGCTGGAATATTAAGGAGTCAAAAAGCCACAAATTTTAACAATTGTGTCAATGTACACGGGAGATAATAAATACAATACATTCATCTCTACTCTCAGCATCTAAAATAGGTAGATGAAATAATAATAAAAAATTTCTTTATTACTTTATAAAGAATTTGCTTCTCACATTATACTATTAAGTGTATATTTTAATTTTGATAAACTTTAATTTCAAGTAAAAATGTTGGCCCAAAAACTTATCAATATTCATATTATTTTAGTTCATTTAATACTTACGAAATAGAAATAAAAATATATTTTAATAAAGTTGTACACAATGTGCACCAAAGATTGTAAAATACAAATCCTCTATTGTGACTTGTGTATCCCTAAATAATCCTCAATACCTATACTAATAATGTAATATATTATATTTAATTAATAATTTGTCTTATGGACAAAGGCATAGGTATAGCAAATTAAATTTTAAGTTAATAATATTATTTAGATTATAAATTATAATATACGTACTAAATTACAAGGCAACTGTTGTATTATCCGTATTTTTTTTATTTTTTTGAGAAGGGGGCAGTCTTATCCTAAACAAAACTATAGGAGCCCCAATCAAACTTAATATGTGAAGATGGTTTCAATAGCTTTTGGGGCATCAGATAATACAGATTACTAACTAACGAACAATTATTTATGTACTTATATTATATAGTACTCGTCTCATATATAAATGTAATCCCAGAGATTTATGTTTTAATTTTAAAATGAGGAATTGTATTGGTTTACAAAGTTATAATTCACTTAAAAATTACAATATTAATAATATAAGCCTTCAAGATGCCCTAGATAATATTTGTACCTTTAAATTTTATATTAGTCGCGGACACGAAAAACAAGACCTGCCTGTCATGTGCTAAGTGGAAATTTTTCAACACTAGAAATTAAACCATAAAACAAAATTATTTTACTGCTGAATACCTTAAGGAATTTAAAGTATATAAGAAACTATTGTTAGTGTAATAGTATATTAAACCCCTATCAGCCAGCAGTCAGTACTGATTTTTAATATGACCACGTAAGAACAGTGTTAAGTACCAATGCCATGATTACAATAAACACGGTCTCATTTTTAGGACTATGCACTATAATAAAAATTTACCAACACTAAATTAATTCTCCTGAATGCAAATTTGGTACCTATGTTGTATGTTCAAAGACGGAGACAATACATACAGATGTAACATCCTCTTAAAGTCGAGGATTCTCCTGTATAATCATGATGGATAAATGTATGAATAAGACATTCAATATTCTAATTTTAAAAGCTAACTGCTTTTTAAGAAAACGTATAAGTTACTTACCTATCAGTCACAGAAAAGATCCATTGACGAAAATGTAGAAATATTACTTGAACAGTTGAACAATAAATATAAAAGTTAAGTGGAAAAAGTTCGCTGCGAAAACGTATAAACCGTAAATGGCCAAATCCAAAAGGTTTAAAAGAATTAACATTTAAGAGCTACTTTAGCGATAAGTTACCGACAACGAATAGAAAATCTCTCATTATAAAAATATACTCAATTCAATGATAACAAATGTCGTCGGCACAGCCCTAATCTTCATATCGACCGGTCACCAACACGGCACCACTTCGACACACGCAGCGTAACCCTTCCGACACACCTTCCGCTACATTCACGTTCACTATCCAAGGGTGGTGACGATCTTGTATAGTTGCGTATTATCACCTTGTCCCTCCCATTATTGATCTATAAAATAATATAGTTCAATGGTCCCTCCACTGTCGTAATCACCACGGTTCTAAAATACCATGAAGAATCACATTTTTTCGTCATGTAAAATGAATCAAATTTTTAATCGATTATGAACATCAAATTTTCTTTTGCGATCTTATTGACTAAGCGGTAGGCACGTTCAAATGACACTTCTTGTCGTTTTCGTTTACCGCTATTGTTATCAGTACCGCACACGTAACTCTAAATATTGTGATCACTGATCAATAACTTTAACTGTATTTTATAACAATACGTCTGTTTGGCCATAAACATATTATTATTTTGTTGATTAAGATTAACGTTTGACGCTTTTAAATGATACTTATTGTTATCTATTAATTATATTAATGTTTTGTTATAAACTAACATATTTTTATAATTATAGTTTTTACTTTTTCCAGACTCAAAAGCTGGTAGCCGCCATGCAGTATAGCTATTGGCTAGGCTTTGTATCCAAAGATATCGACCAAAATTCAAATAAAGATCAAAGACTATAATGATGCCAAAGATTAAAAAACAAACTAGGTACCTAATGTTATTCGGCTTTTAATGTAAGTATATTAAAGGGGATTTCAAACGTTCAGTTAATTCAACTGAAATGTACCAATTGTTTGTCAATCATACCGATGGACCTAGTAATGTGATTATACTAATATATTTTTTAAAACTGATATGAATTTGTTATTATGTCTACTTGATATCAATAAGGTCACTCTTTCAAATTTAGTTTCAAAAATTCTATACATTTGACTTGAATATTTAAAATGTATGTCATTTTAAATATTGATTATTCGAAATTGAAATTAAAAATCTTAAAATGTTGCCTAATAAACCTCAACACTTAAGTAAACATTATTGAATTAAAATCATTTTTCAGAAGCCTTATTGAATTATTAAGTTAAATATTAGGTTCATCAGCACTATTGGCAAAATATACAAATGCATTCCTACATTATTAACCGTTCACGCACATGACACCGCGTTGGTGACATGAATGTGCATTCTATTTCTTCTACATTACAGTTACACACTAGTTTTATTTATTTATTTTATAAAATAACACCCTTAAAGAGTAATGTAAATACATATAGTATTATATACAATAATGTCTCAGCATGCATGCTATTCAAAATTAATTACATTACAAAATGTATTTATGTAATGATCACCTACTACATACTATACAGTAATATGCACACTTTTAAAAGATCCACATATCTATTTTGAACTAATTAAAACCGTAATTTGCTCTGATATGGACATTCAACTCATAGACCTTAAACTAATTATAGTACTTATAATAGTATTAGGTCTATAAGGTTCCACTACCTTATATTCACTATTCAATCCTTACATTTGAAGAAGATAATTATTATGTAACACAAGAATATAGTTTAAAACAATAATATATCATATCATATCTTCAAATGATGGTAATTTACTTACGAAAATGCTACATAATGATGTAGGTTAGAATGGTAAATAAATGTAAATTTTATTTGTAGATGGAAGACCTGCTATTTTTATATCAAAACTAATGCTAATTTTTTCAACAATAAGATCAACTGCTTAATTAAGGACAGTTACCAATTCACAAGACACGGCATGTGAATTGGTAACTGACAAATTTATGAATGATGCAGATAAATTAAGGATGAAAAGTACTAGTATGAACATTGCTTTTACTGTTTGAAATTATTTATACTTATTAGTTTTATGAAAATATTTATATCATTTTTCTTATTTTATAGGACAAATTTCAATACCAGCTACAGGTCCAATATACCACCACTGGTCCAATATATATTTTTATTTTAATACATTTTAAAGTTTAAGATTATTAAACATTTTCATAATACACCAATTTTTAAATAATATGTCCCTCTTGTTTTACTGTATTAACTCCCGTGTATTTTATATAACAGCATAGTGTGTATATTTGTTTTTAAGGGTACTATACAGTTGTATGAAATATGTGGTAGTTAATACCTACAGTATTGATAAATCTACTTATTTTTAAACCATTAATATGTATTTGTTTAAGCTTATAAAGAAATGTACCATACACACCTTTACACTAATTATAAATTAATGTTTCAAATTATTAAAATTTAATGTTACACGCCCAATTGTATATATTATTTCTCTATTATAAATGTATTCTTTACCTAGATCACTAATAACAAGAGTATTTATTATACGATTTCCTATAAAAAAAACTGGAATTTTATTTTCTCATACTGTATCAACAACTGTTTATTTTGTGAACCAGTATAGTTAACAAATTTATTTCTTAAGGACACTATACAATTGTACAAAATATACGGTAGTTAAAACCTCCAGGCATTATCTATACAGCAGTAACTACACTTATTTTGAAGCTACCAATATGTATCTGTATTGGGTTATAAAAATGTACCATACTCAATTTTGCACTAATTATAAATTAAGTTTCAACTATGACAATTTTATGTTACACACCCAATTTTATATATTATGTCCCTATTCTATATGTATTCTTTCACCTAGCTCATTAGCACACATTGTTAGTTGTATGTCTTAAAAAAATTTATCTTATTGTTTTCTCATAAACTCCCATATATTTTGTAAAACAAAGTGTGTACAGTACTAAAAATAATTTTATGTAAAATATATGTTTTTGAAAAATTTTTGAAAGTTTTGAAATATTTTTATGTAAATTAAATATTAACATAATTATGTTACTTATTTTAAATATAAAACTATAACTTATAACTTATATTTCAAACATAATATTAAATTAACATTAAAAAAAATTGTAACCATGATTATTTAAAATAAATTAAATTTATTATTTGAAAACAATAGTAATAAATATTCAAAAGTATTACATTTTTTTCTAAATTCAAATATTAAGTTAGATATTTTTATATTTCATGAGTATTACCTTTCATTTCATTATAAGTGAATTTAGAATTACCCTGATATATTGTTACTTTGAAACAATTAATGAATTATTTCTAAAAACTTCATTAGCAAGTATGTTACATTTTATCAATCATAATTAAAATGTATGCATTTTTTTCGGAATAAATATTGTAGACAATAAAAATTAAATTTTTGAAAATATTAAAAGAATATATGATCTATTCATAGGCGTAACTAGGGGGGGGGGGCTTCAGCCTCCCTAGAATTTCTTATAGCACCTCCAAATTTTTTGGGTAAATGTATGTCAGTATGTGCCTAAAAACATTTTAGTATTAACTTTATTTTTTCCCGCAATGTCAAAAAATATAATGTAGGTATCATAAAAATGAATACACCAATATAAACAATGAATAATTATCTAATAAAAATAAAATGTATATAATATTGTGTTTATAAGGTATTATTATAATATATTGTATTATTATCGGTAGACACTCGATAGTTATATCAATAGCACTATCTAAGACCTGTATCTATGATTTGTTTTTAGAACAGTGGATTTACCTTATACATTTAAATCTATTTTTAAACATAGGTACATTATTGAATGGACTCGTGTGTGATTATTTTGTTTTAGATTCTAGACATGATAATACTAGTTACACGATAACGTCGATAACATAGATATTGTATTTATAAAGCTATAAAAATCAGGGAGAAATAATTTGTACATATTATTATTTTATAATGATTAACGAATAGTAGACAGTTGTAGTCAGAGTTGGCGGTACTGAAATAAAATAACGCAGAGTTCGGAATTAATTAACCTAACCTAACCAACAAACCGAGTACAATTAGAGATATCTACTTTTTTTAATAATATTAATTATTATTCTTAAAATGTTATTAATCATGATGTTTAGAAAATTTGATGTTACATTGGTTTATTATTATGTATTTAATTTAAGGCTCTAATTCTAAGCGTAAAAGAAAAGAAAGCACATATTTAAGAAATTATTATACCTCTACTACTACTGGGAACGAATACTCAGAATTTGATGAGTCTTCTTTAAATATATTGGATCAAGAAAACTGGAAAATTAATGCATATTATAGAATTCTGGATGCAATTATTACTAGATTCTCATCTGAAAGTTTACATTTAGCGTCATCTGTTGACAGTTTTTTTAAATTACAATTTAAAGAAAGTTT
Organism: Sitobion miscanthi; assembly: GCA_008086715.1. Lineage (NCBI taxonomy): Eukaryota > Metazoa > Arthropoda > Insecta > Hemiptera > Aphididae > Sitobion > Sitobion miscanthi. The sequence continues at coordinate 30,199,740 of CM017803.1, forward strand.
ACCATTCATACAACATTATGAGGTACCTATTTAAAATTATGCAAAGTTGAAAATTAAAATGTGTAATTATTCACATATCATTATTTTATTATAATATATCTACTAATTATTTAATTTTATATTTAGAAATTGTTGGATATTAATATTGAATCGTTAGAAGCTGAAATGACTGTAATTAAAAAAAGTATTCAAAATTCTGATTTTGCTCTTAGTGATGTGTTGCAAAAAATAGACCAGAACATTTTCGCCAATTTATACAAACTCGTGCAAGTTGCTTTAACTCTGCCCATCAGCTCTACTTCTTGTGAACGTTCTTTCTCTGTAATGCGGAGAATAAAAACATGGATCAGATCTAGTATGAACCAGGATAGATTTACAGATATGTCAATTTTACATATTGAAAGAGATATTTCAAATAAGATCGAGTCAGAAAACATTTTAAATAACTTTGCTTTGAAAATAGGCGTATAGATTTGTAATCTTCATAACTATTTTATTATAAATATTTTACTTAGGTATATACTATTATCTATTTTGTATATTTTATTTACTGTTATTAACTGAAAATAAAGTTATAATTTATGTTTAAAAATGTCAAAATAAAGAAGTATACTGTATGTACAAACAATTTTTGATTTAAAACATTATTATTAATTATTACATTAGCCATTAAGTATAAATGGTATAATATATATTTTATAGTTTTATGCAATTCAGGTAAAACAAAGAATTTTTATGCATTATTAACTATTCTAAATTTAAAGTTTTTTTAGATAATTCATACAAATTAAAACTTATATTTATGTGGGCAGTGGGGGCAATTATGTTTGCACAGGTACCTCAAAACTTTTGGGACTCCAGCCCCCCCCCCCCCTATTATAAAGGGCTAGTTACGCCTATGGATCTATTATCTTCATACATTTGTTAATTAAGCAGGCACTTGGGAATTAAAGAGTATATATTATTAAACAAATTGTGAAATTGACAACAGTGTAGTCCTTACAATATAGAATGTCAGATGTCAGATGTGATAAAATATTAAAATTATATTAACATATTTTAATATAAAGCAATAAAGATCACTATTAATATAAATGTATATAAATTATTATTGTCTCTGCAATCATCATTATATGATTAAAACATCAATGCATATGTCATAGTCATACTGTCATAATGTAACCTTCTTTACATGTTGCTCACATATATGCACTGCAAGGTGCAACAATCCTACCTACTCGCCCAACGCCTCAACATAGTGAACACAATCTCCATATTCTTTACTCTATGACCCAACCACTACTATATATGTAGTATAATATTATAATATACACATACACCATAGTCCATTTCTACTTAGTTTGAAAGCTTTATCAACCCTGTAAATAGGTAAATAAGTTAAAACAAATTAAGAAGGTATGTAATATGTTTGGTATAGGTACTATTTTGACCAATCTTGCAGTTGCATTGTCCTGGTGGAATGTGCTATGAAAGATATCGTGTTATTTCCTCTATTGTTACATTTTCTTCCTTGTTTCTGTTTGTTAAAGCCAATCCATTCAACATTTGTTGTGATATTATTAACTCTTACTTTGTTTCTACACTCATACTTAAACGAATATTCGGCGATTAGGTACATAGATCATCTACAAATAGATTAACAATTCAACGTTTAATAATAAATTAGTATGTCGAAATAATGTGAAAAAAATAATCATACCTACTAATAAATTTTATTATTATTCATTTTTATAATACCTTTTCGACTTCCGCTGAAATTAAATTCCATGACTGCTGCTGCTGTTTGTCATACATGTACATTGTACATGAGTCATGTAGCATGACATTATTTTCGATTATTCGTTTTATTTGGTGCCAAGTTAAACAATTACTTATCTTCGGACTTCGCCCAGACAGCATTCTGTAATGATTATATTATAATAGGTATTATTAAAATAACTATACTAATATTATTCGTGATTATAATGTTATAATTATATTTTTAAACAAAAAATTGCTTTCTGGGCGCGATGTTTGTTTGTTTTGTTGCATATTTATAAATCCGTTACCTATAAATTTTAAAAATATTAAAATAGGTACACTAGTAGGTTCCATGTACTCAATATAAATAGATACAACAAAATAAATACCTATCTAACGTTTATATTATTACCTATTCCTAAATTTTTCGACGAGCAAATTGTAAGTACGCAGGTAGTTTGGAGCGTATTTTTTTTTTTTTTGGGCGGGACAAGACATTTTCTTAGCTATCGTTTGCGAATTTGTCTAATAATATTTCGTCATTTACGTCAATGTCTCAATTACGTCAAATGTGTTAGGACTATACTATAGTATATAAACGATACCTACTAACAGTATTAAGATCGTATGTACATTTCGAGCGAGAAATAATGATATACCTAAACTAAAAACCAAAAACGACAAAAACCGATCACAAACCTCAGCGAAACTTGTAGGTGATGTTAATTTAGTAGCAATAGGTATTTTATAGGTACCGTCCACCGATAACATTCAACAATTCAATGTATGAATGGCTCGTACGGCTTGATCATAACGACCAAAATCGTCAGGACAAAATATATTTCAGATCAAATAGCTTATTATACCTACATGAGATGAAAAACTTGAAACTAAAAATGCTTAAAACAATAATATTAAACTCTAAGATTTACGACTTAGCCATAAGCTGATACAAAATATAGTTACCTACCAATATTTGGTGGGGGGCTGAAGCTCATCCAGCCCCCCTCCTACAACCACCTATACAGGTTTATATATTATATTATTATAACCAGAAATATTATGAGGTATATAATTAAAATATATAAAAATATTATTTTAATAATATATATTAATACTATTTAATATTATATAGTTCACGGCCCATTTCCACGCCGCGGCCCATGGATTGGGAACCGCTGTATTAGGCAACAACTACCAGGCGTGGCTTCAATGGGGGAGGGGCACTGGAGCCATGCCACGCAGGCTTTCCAAAAATTTAATTTTTTTAATACATATTCTCCTTATGCTAAAATCTCTATTATTTAATTAGATACTTTACAATTTTATTTGCCTGAAAAATCCATGTTATGATATTAATATGAGGTGTGTATTTTTTATTATAAGAACGTATCGTCGGACTCTGTACTAATGTGGGGAAACAACCATTATCAGTTGATATCAAACACAGTCATAACATTTTAACATGTTTTCATATAAGGGCTGTTGAAAGCGAACCATTTTTAAGGGGTTAGATTTAGGCGATATTCTATATCCTTCGTGAGTCATGACTCATGAGATATTTGTAACTGTATGTGTGTGTAGTGGCTGATCATTATAGTGTACGTGAGTTCTCCAAACGCTTTATTTAATTAAAGATAACATAGGTTACTTCTTGGAAACCAGTAACGTATACCAGTACACCACCGCAGTTACAAATCACTAAATTATGTAATCAAATAAATTTCAACTTTAAAGTCCCCAAAAGCGGAAGAAAAACTCATCCAGTTTCAAAAACTCGATTTTAATTTTGTAAACATATTTGAATTCCTTATTCTATATTCTAGGTTATGTTGTTGATTTTCGTCATAATTTATTAGGATAATATCAGTTGTTGTTTTTAAATTTTTAACCATTAACGGAGCGTTTAGAGTTTATTGAATTTTGTGTGTTCAGTTAAGTGTAGGTTTTATATTAATAGTACGAATATTCGGCTAGGAAGACGTTGAAGTAATAACTTTCTAGATTTTGTTTTTATTCACACCATTATTATCGTTTCTATTCACCCCGTTTTTCGGTAATATAATTAGTTATATCATTCTATATCATCATGTTCGAACTTCAGACAACCGATATTAGGCTTACCAATATTTACGAATAAAAATATTACATTTGTTGATCAAACGACTTAACAAATACATTTTTTATTTGAACAACCGGACGTGGGAATGCGGGATTGATTACAAACATTAATTGAGAATATTAGATCAAACAATTCTGGCATTTTATTATTTATAGCGGTATAGCCGTATAGGTATTATAGGTACGCAATGCGGGATTTGGGACATACCTATTATGTATAAATCCAAAAAAAAACATTAAAATATGCACTTATATATAACCCGAAATTTCCAAAAATACTCACTAAAAATGTAAAAATACAAGTACTTAAAATGTTGTTAATTAATTTCAAATATTTGACATTAATTATTAGTAAGTAGGTAATTTAAATTTCAAGAAGCAACACTTAAAACATATTATATTTTATAGTACCTACATGAACATAAAAAAAGAATATAACATTATTAGATACAAAAAACTAGTGTTTGTAACGTATTGTATAATAAACCAACTCGCATAAATATATGTTTTCGATCGTCGATCTCTGATTACGTTTTTACTTGTTGTTCAATATTTTTCTGAACTACATTGTCTAGTTATCAATAATAAGTACTTACTTATTATACGAGTGTAAAACCACGAATACGAAGATATCTTATTCTTCATTGTGATTACTATCTATATTGTATAACAAGGGCGGATACAGGAGAGGGGAAATAGGGGCAAACTTCACCGTTTACATAAAAATGTTATCAAATTATCCATTTATAATTTGTTTTTAAATATATGTAAATGTTTATTCTGTAACTAATAATTTTCAATTTTCAATTTTTTAGTTTTTTTTTTGATAAATGTCAATACAATTTTATTCGTTGGGTCAAAATGCTGGAAAATGTAATATAAAGCTCTTATTACAATATCAGCTTAAAAATATTAAATATAAGTATTTATGCAAGAATTTCTTTATAAGTATTTCAAGTTCAAATGTTGACATAATTTATCAAATTGAAATTTACAAATTAAATTATTGTTAAAACTTGTATAAAATGTTCAACTTTATAATATTTAAAACAAAATACACGTTTTTTTTTAGTTATTTTATGCTAAAATTTGAACGAAATTACATATTAAATAACAAATAACGATTTTAGTTATTTTTCGTAGTTTCATAATATTAATTCAACTTACTGACTACCGTCTTAATAATAAAGAAGAACAATATAAATATAATATAAAATATCCTAAACTGACAACCCGCCTCCGCTCAGAATAGTTTTTCGTATACAATGATATTATGATAATAATATAGTATATTATACATTGGTGGATTTAAGGGTTCAAATAAAATCGGAAAAACCAAAAGTAGGACCTCGTCCATAATGTATCAGAAAATACTTACCCCCATTTAACTATTCCACATTCCTAATTAAAAAAAAAAATGTTTACATTTTTTATTTTTTTTTTCATAAATAAATAAGTTTATTGTGTAGGTACGTGTGTCTGTGTAGAATCATCTCAGGACACTGTCAGACCTCAGTAGACAATTTATGAGCGGGCCCTGTAATATTGCCGACTGTAATTAATGACCGTTAAATCAGCCACTGATATTATATCATTGAATTCAAATTTAATTCCATATATTAAAGTGACCCACTTGTAACCTACTGTACAACAGAGCGACATCCACTTACCTGCTTTTTATTAATTCAATTTAATAATTAATTGTCTATTAATATCTATTAGTAGCCGAAGGCCATAAAAAAATTAGCAGTGGGCCGTAGTTTTGACATCCCTGGTTTACGTCATATATAATTGTTATTACTTGTTAGAACAGAGTTAGATAAATTTCCAATTAGTATAATAAAGTAGTATAGTATGTGACCCAATAAAGTCCCTGAGAGTTCATTTAAAATGAGCAGTTATCCCATCGTTCACTGGTCAAATTATTTTATAAGCATAAAAAATCTATAATAATGTTCATTATTAAAAATTAGATGTAATTTTTAACACTGGGCACTGACGGTTTCAAAATTTAAATTATATTTTAAATTTTAATTAGTTTAATTAACAGGTTAATTATTTATTAGTTTAATGTAACTTAATGTTTTTCATTGTTAAAGACGGATCCTTGGGTACATGATTCAATATGATATGTCCCCACTTTTATCAACATCTAACGAAAAATCGCACCACGGCGCGCATAAGTCACCCAAACACGTTCGTGACATATAGTCAGTGCATAGGTGTCAGATAGACGCTATTTACATTGAATATTGCGCGAGATACACTCGTTTGATGCTATGGCGAGCAATAACAAATACTTACCTAATTCACAACAGTTTTCAATTGGATTTATAAATTTTATGAAGGGTACCTATAACGAGTCACCGGAGCTACCGTTGTCACCGGAGACAGTTACCCCACACCGAAACTCTAAATTAATGAATGAATATATGGACCTAAAAGAAAACCAGAATCAGTTCTGGGACAAAAATGTTGACAAAAAATACAAATTATTGTCAATAATCGGACAAGGAAGTTACGGGTAAATATAATTAAATTTGTTTTTGTTCTAATCCAATATGCAAAAACCCATAGGTTAGGTTAGTTATTAAATATCTACCAACCTGTTAGATACATTTTTAATTAAATCTAGTTGGCTATATATTTATTACCTAATATTAATGATTTTTTTATAATGACATCAATGAGTTCCGTAATTAAGTTCTACATAATGTATATTGTTAATAATGCATTTGTAAATTTTACCCTTTGCCCATTTATTATTGGTATTTTAATAAACGTTGTCTAATACTTTATCACATACATCAAAAAATATTGTCCAATTACCACCATCGTTTATTTGTTATATTTTTCGTCCAATGACCCTTTCATTTGTATTTGGCAGTAATGTGTCAAATTGTAAACCAGTCGAATGCATTATACATTATTTGATTTTGCATTTCTCGTGTCAAAGAATGAGGTGTATTACGATGCAACAAAATAAATTGATTTAATTGAGATCGTGCTGTTGAACATTTTAAAGATAAATTGTTATTATTTTAACTGCTGATTCAGCACAACCATTCAATTCTGGGTGAAATAGTGCTCTTATCGTTTATGTCTTTAACTTATACTCCGTTACAAAAGAGAACATCCAATGCGGCGACCAGTTTATGGGGTGCATCTCCTATTATATGTACCACCGGCTAAAGGTTAGGTTCAACAAAAGCGACTGCTCGTTGTAAACCTGTATAAACCTATAGTGTCAAATATCAATGTCACTTGTTGACTCCTACGCTAATCGTTGTTTACGATATTGTAAAATTATTAAGTTGACGTTCCAAATAAATAATAAGATCAATAGTTAAAATGTATATAAATCACGCGCTGATGATTAGGATTGTTGTAAAAATATAAACTTCAAACAATCATAAAAATGTAATTTGACTTTCTTGTAGACATTTTAGATTCTGAGCGAAGCAATGAATGTATTGATTTTAAAATGATGTGTTTTTTTTTATTTTTTTTTTGTCTGTCATCACCTTTTAGGACAGTAAAAGTGCTTGGATTTTCTTTAATAGTAACTTTTCTGATAGAAAGTGAATCTAGTTGGTATTTTGGGGGGGGTCAAAAGTAAAAATTTTCCTATTAGTTTTTAAAAGCACTGTGAAAAACAAAAGAAAAATTAAGGAAATACGGGCATTTTTACGCAAAATCTGTTTTTGAGAAAATCGATTTTGGTTTTTGGTGCAACTCTAAAACAAATGACATGAAATTTTAACTGAATGTTTATATTAGCATTTTCTATACACCCTAACATTTTCCAAATATTTTGACTTATTTTGAGCTGTTTACGGACATTGTCAGTTTTCAATTTTTTTAGTTTTTTTTTCTGTAAATATCAATAACATTCTATTTGTTGGGTAAAAAAGCATGAAAATTTAATATAAAGCTCCTAATATATCGTTCTAATAGCAGTTGAAAAAAATTAAAAATACATAGCACAATTTTTTTTTATAAGCATTTAAAGTTCAAATGTTGACAAAGTTTATCAAATTTATAATTTAATAATTATTTTGTAGTTAAAAATGTATAAAATGTTTAACTTTTATAGCTAAGGATTGAAAATTGAAAACAAGGCTCCACGTAAATAGGTTATATATAAATTACTTTATGCACAGTAATATCACCAAATATACTTGGTAATATCATAGGCTGACTGACCGTTTTCGCTCAGAATCGTTTTTCTTATACAATGATATTAAATCATTGAATTCAAATTTAACACCATCCATTACAGTGACCCACTTGTAATCTACTGTACAGCAGAATGACATCCACTTACCCACCTTTTTTTATTTATAAGGGTAGACAAACTTATGAGGAATCTTGTATTACATTTTGAAATTCTAGATTTAAAAAGAAATTTATTTTTCAATTATTAACTCAAAATATTTATCCTAATATTTGTGATTTTTCAGTATTTTGTTAAATGATTATAAAAAAAATTATGATTAAAGATTTTCAATATTTTTCAAACGCACAATGCAACAATATATTAGAAGCCTCATATTAAATTTTCAAGCTTTTTTAACCAACACGTACAATTTTATTGACATAAATAGAAAAAAAAACTAAAAAAATGAAAACTGAAAATGTCTGTAAACAGTACAAAACAAATCAAAATATTTTGAAAATTTTATCGTGTATAGAAAATGTGAATATAAACATCCAGTGAAAATATCCATTTTTCTTTAATTTGTATTTTGTTTTTAACAGCGCTTTTGAAAACCATTGGGAATTTTGACCTTCTGAATGCATTAACTAGATTAATTTCCCATCAAACAAGATAGGTACTGTTGAAGAAAATTGAAACAGTTTCACTGCCCTAAACGATGATAACCGACACAAAAATAAAAAAATTAATTAAAAAAACACTCATCATTGTAAATCAATAGGTACAGTCATCACTCCGATCAGAATCTAAAATTCTAAATATACTTTCTTCAATAAAATACATTTTGACATTTTGTGCGTGTCATATTCGATTGGTATAATAATATATTGTGAATTACAATATCTTTACTTATACTTCTATACCTACACTTAAAGTTCTAATAACTCAATAGACAATAATAGACCAACCTAAATAATTAAAATAATATCAAGATCGACAAGATCAGTTTAGTTATTTAGTATATTTCCATATTGGTATTAGTAATAATTGTTACCTATGTTATTTACACAGATATATTTTACTACCTATACTATTCAATTTACTGTCAACTTTTTAGGTGTACCTAGTAAAGTTTTATTTAGAGTTTTTTAATAATATCTACCTACCTAGTACCTACTATACATTAATTTAAGAAAATATTGAAATCCTTAAATGTATAATATTATAATATATTATTTTCAGAGTAGTAAGAAAAGCACAAAATATACTTAATCAAGATATAATTGCTATCAAAGAACTTCTTTACCACAATAGAAGAGAAGGAGTAAGTAAATGTCTTTTTGTATTTCATAATATCTAAGTATGTAAATTTTATCCAACTATAATAAAATAAAATAATTTTCGGTACCTAGGTACCTACTAATACAAATAGGTATAATAATAGCAGTTGTAATTTACCAAAATTCAAAGTTGAGGTTTCTAAAAAAATATAATAAACTTACCTACGCATATTAATATATTGAAATTTTAAATTATCTTAACACTTAATTTTATTGTTTAATGAAATAATGACTTTTTTTGATAAAAATTTATTTATTGCAAAAAAACATAATAACCAATGCAGATAATAAAATCCAAAAAAAAAATCAACCATTTATTTTGTTTAGTTTTTAACATACTAACATACCGAAATTCATATGCAGTTCGGCTGATACCTTGTGAACTAATTGTGGCATATTTCGCATTGTTTTAAATTTCAAATAAGTACTTACCAAAAGTTATAGAAAAACCGAAAAAATCAAGTGAAACTAATAAAAATATTATTTAATTATCTGCAGATAATCAGATAGCAGTTTTATTTATCTAGATAAGATAAAAAGATACTGTGTGCCTATTTATTTCATGCAAGTCAAATAGTCTTCCACAGATTTATTTTTTATTTTGATTGTTATTACAATTTTAATATAATCATTTATAAAAATAATCTACCTAGGTACTCAACAATAAAATAGTACGTACCTTGTACCTATGTCCTATAGGTAATGAGTCATCAATTGTTATTTTCGTTATTGTCATTTCATTTTGTATTTTTATTTTATAACATTTCTACACATATTTAAAGTTTAAGCCGACATATATTAAATAATTATTAATATTTAGGTACCTACTTAGTACTTATATAGCATTATAGCAATATAGCTAAATAGGGAAAATAAATTTGATAATATGTATACGTTTTGCCACATAGGTAAGAATAATATTAATACATTATTATAAATGTTATAGCTAGGTACCAGGTAACAGCGGCGTATGTAAGAATTTTTATAGGGAGGGGATGAGCCATTAAATAACATACGTAAAAGTGGGGCCACACCTCACTTTAGGGTTACCAAAATTCGCTCACTAAAGGCTGTACAGTTTACACTTTAAACAATTGTACATCATAAATACTACATTGAATACCAATCAGTCATTATTTTTAGTAATAACAATAACACATTGATTATTATTAATTAAATCTATAATAAATTTCAATTTTTAATTTATATTCAAATAATATTCTTTGAGTTTAGACTCTTTATTAATTATCTCACCCTACAATCACCACCAATGTCTACTTATACAATAATACATTTAGTACAAAAATAATAGTACCTATCATAAATATTTAATTTTACTATAATAATTATTAATTACTAATTATAAAATCTAACAATATAAATTATTACTGTTCATTTGATAAATTAAAAATACTAATTTCAGACTTAAGTACTTATAGTGCACTTAAAATAGAAAAATAAAAAAATATAAAGAAAATACGAATGTTATTTTTTCAAACAAATAAGAACGCTGATAGCCTGATTACGTGGAATATACTAGACCAGGGTTTTTATGTCCACTTTTACCGTGGAACCTCTACTTTTTTTTTTTAGTTTCTAGATTCTTTTAGTTTCAACGATACGTTATTGCAGTTCGATAATTAGAACCCCTACTTTGTTTCAATAAGACATAGGTAGATAGTAATTTTTATCGTAATTTTAAGAAAGAATAACAGACAAGCAGGACTTCTAAATTCAAGGGTTTCGTGGAACACAGTTTCAAAAACCCTGTATTAGACCATTCCATAGTAATATAATATAATATTGATTTTGGTATTTTAGTCTAAAATATCTTGTTTTACAAATTTACAATTGTTCAGTAATGAGTAATACACCCGTACAGAGTGCGGCCCGCATACAGAACAGCTACAACACTATAGAATATGAATCGGATAGAAATCGCACCACTCAACATAATGGAGTTTCAATGGTGTAAAACAGGCTATCAATTACCTTTCAACTGATTTTTTTTACTTTATTTACAAAACTGAAAAATACTATAATGTAGTAAATACTAAACACGATGTAGTGTCTAGATATATGTACTTATTTTCTAAAATAATAAAAAAGAAGACCAAGTGGGGGTTGATCCCCCAACTCCCTCCCCCCTCGTAAATACCCCGCTGACAGGTACATTCATTATTATTAATATTCAATTAAATTTATTATACTATTATTATTATTTGCTATAGGTAGATAGGCGTATTTATTAACATAATCTATATATATAATATTATCGAGAGGGTCCTGACTGATTGATCAACTTAGAGTCTATACCTAGTTTATATAGAAAATTTAACTAGTACCTACTATATCTAATCCATCACATTCCACAGGTAAATTGATTATCTCGAACCAATTAGTTCACGTAGTGATAGGTAGTTAGTAGTTACCGCCGACGATTTTCCTGTAAGCTGAGGTACTGGTAAACTAATATCAAGATACGAGTACAAGCTATATTTTATATTTTCGTACCCATTTCATGAAATAAACAATTTTTCTATAATATGGATCTAGTTATTGCATATTTTCATCAATGTATGAAAATTAGATGATATAGGTACGTGGTATTTAGTTGGTTAACTAGTCATGTGAATGATTTTTATATTAATTGGGCCAAAGATTTGTATTTTTAATAAATATATATTTTGTACAAAATGTATATATATAGGTACCATATTTCTTCTAATTATAATATTAATATAAAATATAACCAATTGCAACCATTTAGATAAATAAAAAAAACTTAAATTTTTAGTATGCTGAAAAAAAATCTTATATGAGCTACCCTTTAACTATCTATAGCCTATGGGAGAAAAATCAATCTATAAACACCCTCCAAGTTTCAATTAATCTATATAACTTTTATTAACCCCCCCCCCCTTCTAAGCATGCACGGACATAATTTTTTCCCGTGAACAAAATATTTATATAAAATATACTTTAAAATGAGCCAACGGACGTGGTCAATCGAAACCGATTGAAATAATTTCGGTTTCGGTTTCGATTTAGTATACTGGTTTTTAATTTTTTTGATTTCGGTTTCAATTTTTTAATACTGGTATTAGGAAATTTCAATTTTGGTTTCAATTTTGTATACCGGTTTTGAAATTTTACGATTTCGTTTTCAACTTAGCAATACCAGTATTAGGAAATTTTGTTTTCGGTTTCGGTTTCGGTTTTGTATACCGGTTTCCAATTTTCTTTCGCGAATAATGAAATGGTTTTCAACATTTTAATCATGATCTCAATTTTATTATGAGTTTTAATAATGCGCGTATTAATGGAATTTACGTATTTAAAAACAAGTCAATTAAAAAAAAAAATAACTATTTCCAATTTTTTCAGATTTCGGTTTTGAATTTAATACCGGTTTTGAATTTTTACGGTTTCGATTTTGAATATAATACCGATATCAAATTTTTTCCGGTTTCGGTTATGGCTTTAATAACAGTATCCATTTTTTTCGGTTTCGTTTTTTATTACGATTTCGGTTTCGGTTTTAAAACGGTTTATACCGGTTTCTGAAATCGGTTTTGAAAACGGTTTCAAGCCCTGGTATTACTACTTTAAAAAATACCCCTATTCGATAAACATCAATAATTCTCGAAACAGTCGAAACATTCTTACGTTCATGAACTTGGCTCACCTACTTGGACATATCAATATGAAAATTGTGACAATAATTGTGCGAGTAATTTGCAAGAATTTGCGAGTATCTTTTACACAATCTACTAGAGATTTTCATAATAATCATAAATATTAATCAAGCCAACTTCATGTAGCTCACCCACTTCACCCGATTTATTCGTGATTGGTGTCAAAAGCTTTTTTATGAGGCAATAGTCGTAGAATCATTTACTTCAGTTTGTATTTTGTTACCGAACGACGTTGGCAGCTACAAGTACAGTTCATAATATTTCTTTAATAAAATAGATAATATCTATTACGTATAGTAACTATGTAAGTACCAATAAATATATAATAAATTAGTAAATAATAATAATATGATGATCTGATGTGAGCCGTAAGGAATATATTATTTTTAATAATAACATAAAACATTAATGTTATTTGCGTCGTCAACTAGCCGACAATTAGTGTTAATTTAGGACCATTTTTTCCTATGTAATATTTATTTTCTGTCTAGAGATTAGCGAGTGATTTTGTACTTTAATATAATTGTATTAAAATTAGCCCATGCAATTTAAAATACCTATTAAAATTTAATAAAACAACTATTTTCTATTCTTTAAATTTATTAAAAACTATTTCTTTATATCAGTACCTATACTCTATCTAAAATAAGAACGTAACAAATTTTCAAAGCGAAACCGGTTTTTCCCTTAGTCGCCTGGTGCGTTCTTATTCTGGATAAGAGTATACCTTTATTATGTCGGAATTATTGGACCCCCCCCCCCCCCACCCAACAGAAAAAAAAAATTTTAAATACACCACTGTCAATAATCCATATTATATTGAAATACTGTAACACAAATACATATAATTTATTTATGTATTACAATCACCCATAGATAGGTAATAAAAACAAATATAATAGATAACTAATTAGTAGGGAACGGATTTAAATGCTCTAAAAAACAAGAAAAATGCCTTAAAAAAATACGATTTAATGCCTTAAAAAAATGCTTTGACATCAAAAATGCACTAAAAAAATGCCCTAAAAAACTTTAAAAATGGGTTTATATTCAATAAAAACAAAATTTTGAATTTAAAACTTATAAAAAACACATTATTATGAAAAATCTAATAAAAAATATTTAAATACAATACAAACTTAATTAATTAACTTTCAATTATCTTCTGTCCATCTTCTTTTTACCCTAAAAAATTTAAAATTTAATAGGTATACCATTTAGATAGGTATATTCGTTATACTTTTACCTTTTACCATTTAGGTATTTTATTTTTTTTTAGAATGAATGTGGAAAAATGTTGAAAAAATTACTTAAAAACCACAAAATGCACTTAAAATTTCAAAAAATGCTCTAAAAATGCATTTAAGTCTTAAAAATGCAAAAAATGCAAAAAAATGCAAAATAAAAGTTACATTTTTTAATTCTTTGATGTATGAAATGAACTTTTTGCTTGGAAACCAATATTTTCGGACATTCAGAAAAAAATGCAATTTGCATTCAAATCCGTTCCCTACTAATTAGTAATTACACATGAGTTTATCTGTAAGTAAATTCCTAAAATAATGACTGTTAAATTTATATTTTAATGAATAACATTTTTACTTTCAATAAAATCCTATTTATACTGTCATCTTATATCTTCAACAATTTATTAAAAATATATTATTACTGTCAAATAAATAAATACATACAAAATGTAGATTCTAAATAAACCAAAACATAGATACATTTTTAATTGGTAAATTGTTTAGTGATACCTATTGACTATTCTCTAATATTAATGATGAGTGTTATATTTTATTAACTTCAGTTTCCGATCACTGCTTTAAGAGAAGTTCGAATATTACAAAAATTAAGACATGAAAATATCGTCAGATTGATTGAAATTTGTTATAATGAAGGTAAATTTTATTTGAGAGTGATATAATTTTATAAGTACTCTATGGAATTAATATAATAAAAAATATGTTTTATAGCGAAAAAAGAAAATAATTATCGATCAACATTTTATTTGATACTTGAATTCTGTGAATATGATCTAGCTAAGTTACTAAATGCTAAATATGTACAATTTTACTTATCCGAGATTAAAGAACTTATCCGTCAATTGCTCAATGGTCTGCACTACATGCACACAAATAAGGTTAATATATTCTCCACATAATGAAAATTATATAAATGTACGTAAAAATAAACTAATGATGTGTAACTGCCTAAATAGATTTTACACCGTGACTTGAAAACATCAAATATATTGATTACAAAAGAAGGAATTCTGAAAATAGCAGACTTTGGTCTATCCCGTTCATTTAGTACACCGACAAAAGATAAGCCCAATAAGTAAGTACAAAATCATTCATGCGATATTTGATAATAATTTACTTATATATCTAATAGAATAATAGTATATAATTATACATTATTTTATTTATTTAAAGATGAATCTTAAATAATGATTCAGGTAATTATAAATTTCCAATTAGTATTCATTATAATATGTATAAATCTACCATTATTATTTCCATGCAGATATACTAATCGTGTAGTAACACTCTGGTATCGCGCTCCTGAGTTACTGCTCGGTGAACGTAATTACGGACCGGCTATAGATATGTGGGGAGCTGGATGCATTATGGCTGAATTTTGGACTCGTTATCCAATAATGCGGGGTTCTTCAGAGGCACATCAATTAAAATGTATATCATTTATACGTGGGAAAATAACCCCAGAAGTTTGGCCAAAGGTTGTGAACTACGATATATATAAAAATATAGTACTACCAGAAAATCATAAAGTTGCAAAAACGGTAAAATTTTAAATTATTCAAACTTTATTTCTTAGACTTAAAGCATTTTATATTTATTTACAGGAATGGAAGTATATTATGCATCGTATTTCCAACGTGCACGGATGCGATCTTCTTGAAAAATTACTTTATCTAGACCCGGAAAAGAGATGTGATGCCAACACAGCTTTAGACCATGACTTTTTCTGGACAGATCCCATGCCAACTAATTTATCAAATACCATGTCAAAAATTCACATAACATATAATTATGAGTGCAGTATCACTCAACGTGTTCACGAAAATCAACCAATCGACAAACGGGCCACATAAACTTCTAGAAACAATGGTG
Organism: Sitobion miscanthi; assembly: GCA_008086715.1. Lineage (NCBI taxonomy): Eukaryota > Metazoa > Arthropoda > Insecta > Hemiptera > Aphididae > Sitobion > Sitobion miscanthi. The sequence continues at coordinate 30,215,956 of CM017803.1, forward strand.
TTTCAACCTCGGGCCATCCAAATCGTATTTTCTAAAAAAAGTCTATTATAATATTATTTAAAGCTTAACTTGAAATTAAACTTGAAATATTAAATTTTTTACCCCCTATACATTTAAAATGTATTACAATCTAATTAAATATAATGTTTTTACTAGAGTTATATTACTTTCGTGGAGAATAAAAATGTTTTGACTCAAACATTTTATTTATATTGTTTTTATACACCAGTTAGTAGTTACACATTCTTCACAATATTCAAGTTTTGTTATACATTTAAAAAAATGTGCATGATATACTTAAGTATTGACATAATTAAGCATTTTTAATATTTACAAAATTACAACACAAATTGAAAAATGTTGAATTATTAAATACCATTTGTAAGAATTCATATTGTAAAATAACTTTTGTTATATGCTGTGTGCCCCTTACAAATGTTTTTATATTAATGTTAAATTAATAACTAATACAATTTGTAAATAATATGAAAACCCAAAATAGAGACTGGTATTTATAAAGTACCTTTATATAAGGTACCTAGTTAATAATTTTTTTTCCTAAACTTGTAGGCTTATAAAATGTTTAATCTGCATAAGCTTTTTTATGATAGATCTATGTATTTATACAAATCATTAATTTATATACAGTTAATTAATAGGTACACAATGCTTTATTTAATACATTTTTGATTTATCATTGTTTTACCTATTTTTGTTTGTTTAATAAGACTGTTAGAATTAAGATAATACAATTGTTTACTTATGTTTGAATTTAAAAATAATTTAAGACTATCAGTATATGTAGTAACAAAAATCATACCCATTTATGATGTATAAATATCCAGACAAATATTATGCCCATATTAATATAGGTACTTTGAAATGCATTTTTATACAATTTTTATCAGTACTGCTATAGATTATAATATCATAATGAGAGTTGGTACAAGAAATGTTACTATTAGACTTAAGTATATTAAGCATGATTTTTTTAGTAAGTTGTAATTTATCAGAATTTTATGGAAAGTGGTTAAGAAAGTTACTAATAAAATAAATAAGTACATTAAAAGTTTAAAAATAAATATCAACACGTATTGACAAAAAGTATACGAATTGTAATGAAATTTAATGAATTTATACCATTATAGTGCAGTGGTCAATCCAATAATCTAAACAATGACTAAACATATTTTTGTCATTTTAAATCTTTTTTTTGGGAGGGTCAACATTATTTTAATTTTAAAAATATATTATCGTATGTGTTTGTGATTTGACATTAAACTTGATTTATTTTATTGAATTTTTATTAGATGATTTATGATAAAGATACCTACATTTATTTGCTGTATAACTAATCTGTAATTAACGTGATTTTAAATTCTGAGCGAAGAGATGAATGTATAGATTTTACAATAATGTGTGTTTTTTTAATTTTTAATTTTTTTTTTTGTGTCTGTCATCGCCGTTTAGGACAGTAAAAGTGCTTGGATTTTCTTCAACAGTAACTTTTCTGATAGGAAAGTGAATCTAGTTGGTACTTTGGGTGGTCAAAAATGGACCCAGTGCCTCCCTCCCCCTTAGAGCCGAACCTGAGACTAGACACTACGAACAAAATCGTGAACACAGTTGTACGGGATTCATACACATGCGGTGTAACTACACTCCGGATGTTAGTAACACGAAGTTAAAACTACGCTTGTGTTCAAAAGACAAAAGTCTACGGAATGAAATTCTAATAAGATAAACGAAAACAGAAAACATAATACAATACAAATTATTACACTTCCTATGTTAAAAGAGTTTTAATGAATAAGTTAATAGATAGCGTTGCGTCGCATGTGTACTGGTGGCTTATAACTTTGTTGCCGTCCTCCTGCCCTCCCCAGCCACGGTGTCCAGTCCTGTGCTTGTTGTGTGGTAGTAATTTAATGCCAGTGATAGTGTATTAGTGTGATTACAGCCTAAATATTTTTATGCGCGTAAGTAAATAATAATTACCGGTGGCATACCGACGGTTTCTGATCAATTTTTTGATAATAATTTTTCAATAAGGTCGTTCCGGTTCACTTAACCAAGTGGGTTTTTAACGATTGCTCGTGTTTCGTACATCATCAGCGATCGATTGTAGATGCTTGCTGTCTTCTGTATGACGTGAACATTGTGCGGGTGTGCGTGTGTTCTACTTCCAATACGCCATTACAAATTATTGGTCGTCTCGATATCTTGGTTAGGTTGTTTAGCTGGTAAGTAAATAACGCTGTATACCCGACACCTCATTAGCGTAGTCGTAATACCTAGTTATATATTAGGTATACTGTATTTGAAGTATGTAATTTACGAACAAAACCGGCCTTAAAAAGTTCCTTATTTTTGTCTCCCAATTATTTTATTTTGAATTTGATTAATTTTTTCATTATAAATTTAGATATTATGGAAATACTCTAATAAACTTTATCAAATACGTGTGGTTAATATTTTGTTTAAACATCTATGAGTTTTTTTAAAGTCTTACTAATAATAATTAAATTCTTTGGGCATGCTGAAGTGTATGTTAGCAATACAACATTTATTATCACAAGGAAATACCGGCCTTGGTTCTACACCTGATGGATGCTAATTCTGCTGCGCTTACACAAAGATTCACATTATTAATATTTAACTGTAAAGTGTACGAGAGTATGATTTTTTTCGTTTTGTTTTTTACTATTTTTTTTATTTTTATTTAGTTCTAAATATTAACATATTATTTCATATACTATTATGGCTTTTATAGAAACTGAATGTGTAAGTAAATGGTAATTAAAACCTTTTTTAATATTTAATGTTAGTAGTTATACCCAAATGTGTAATACAATGTATAATATTATAATATAATTCAATAAAGAAGCATACCCATGTTCGGAGTCAGCATTCACTACTGGATATTCGTCTATTGGACGTAGTAGTTAATTGTAAATCAAAGTTATTACCTTTCAATCTTTTTTAGTAGATTCGTAAATATTTTGGAATATATTATCATTTCGAAGTGATTCAATATTTTTTTGTGCTTTTGTTATCATGTCCATGGCCATGATTATATCAATATTGTGAGCTTCAAGTGCTCTACTCACAGGTTCTATATAATCAAAAATTTTACTAAAGATATTTGCAGTAAGCAAAAAATTAAAAGACTGTAAATATTCAATTAACCCATAGCATTCAGCACCAGTTTTGAAATCAACTTGACCTTCTACATTTTTTATTTCATCTAATGTATCTAAAATAGCATCAAGTGTCTTAAGGACAGTGGCAAGTGCATATGACTGATATGTTTCCACTTTTTTTATTGATCGTATCCTTGCTTTGGAGTACAAGATTTTTTGTTTTTCACGGTACAGAAAGTTTTGTTTTTTACTACAGCTAATAAACACAAACACCTTTTCTAGATAACCAAATAGATTAATAGCAGCTAAACAAAATCCAACACTTGAAACCACAATCAAATCAAAACGATGAACATGACACCACACAAAAGTTGCTTGAGGACATAATTCTTTAACTTTTTTTTGTAACCCATTATATTTCCCCTGCATGCTTGCTGCACCATCATATGATTGTCTGATGAGATATGATTTCCAATCAATATTGTGACTATCCATTACTTTTGAAAATAAATTGAAAAGAGCTTGTCCAGTGAGTTCTGCTGAATCTTTCATTACTACTAATCGTTCATTTATTTTTCCAGAATCCTCAACATAACGTACAATGAACGATACTTGTTCTCTTCTATAGATATAAAATATTGAATCAATACCTATGCTAAAAAAACGTGCATTATTCAATTCTGATTTAATAAAAGAAACTATTTCTTGGGATACTGCATTAATCAATACATTTTGACGATCCCAACTAATGAAAGATAATTTTTTCTAGAATTTGTCTTGATATTTACAATATGGACAGAAATTGCAGAAGAATGATTGCTCAGAAGCAAAAGCAAGTCTTTTAAATTTCCATTGATAATACTTGACCAATTTTCTCGATGACCTTTAAATGTGAGTGAATTTTGTCCAAGGAACTGTGTGACTTCTACGAATTGACTCACAATTTCTTTATTAAAAGCTACTTCTTTTCTTTGTTCTTCTATTATAGAAGGTATTAATGTCAAAACAGATTTTTTCAATTTGACTTGAAGAGTGGCATCTATGTGAACTGAACTAGTTTCATTTGCCAACGAGGCTATAGTTTCATTTTTAAATCGTTAGAATCCATCATGAATCTATGCTTTTTGAGGATGTTTACCAAATAACATGCAGTGTAAACTATATACCCTGTTTTCTGATGGAGAGTATGTTAACCAGTCTCTACGCACCATGGTTCTATCACCAAGTTTTTTATGATACCATTTTACATGAAAACTTCTAAAATTGAAATTTTTAATTAGGTACATTAGTATATTAATTTAATATAATGTTTTAAAATATAAAATACGACTTTAGGAGTTGGTTATGTTATGTTTTTTTTTTACATACTCATTACTTATAATTGTTTACAGAAAAATGTAAATGGAATAGGTGATTTATAGAAATACCAATTTGATCACTTTATAATATAATATAATTTGGTTTCATTATATTATTAATTTATATTGGTTTTCACTTGTCTTAACTTCTATGTCTATGAAATAGGAATCTTATTTTAAAAATCCATAATTAGTTATCTCATTAAAAGTTATAAAGTATGTATTTCAATAAATTATTTAATAATACATGATCTATACTCAAAATATTTTGAATAACATTTTATAAGCCTTTTAATAAAAATTACTATAAAAACAACTAAATTAAAATACGAAAGAATTGGGTAGTTATATAAATTCAAAATACAACACAATATGTGAATAATTAATTAACATCATACTAACATCTTTATTTCACTTTTTAGAAATTCTCTATCAGGTATTCCATTATGATTTGGCTGACATGGTCCCCAACTCAGTATTAAATTAATCATATCTGGAGTAAATTGAATAGCTTTAAATATTGCTGGGTCATTTTTCCATTTTGAATTAGCACTTAACTCATAGACTCTACTATGAGTATTATTGAGATTTCTTACTGTAAATTAAAAAACATTTATATTAAATGAAACAAATTAAAATATATTATAATATTATGTTATCTTAAAATTAGAATATCTAAATAAGGCAAAATTATAAAGAAAATGAATTGAGTACTTTTTGATCATAAATCAATTGAAATTCTATTAGAAGTCTAATAACTTAATATTCAAAAGTATCTCTGATAAGTAGGGCTCAGATTTACATGTAAATACATATTTTCTCTGCGACATGATAAACTAATTTCGGCAAGTGATAAATTTGTTTCACAAGATTTTTGACAAAATGAGCTATATTTGATTTTACATATTTTTACATATTTCACAACTATTCAATTTTTTCTCACATATTTTGACAATTATACTGTTTAATGTCTTTTCTTCAGAGTTCAGAATTATTGAAAGGTTATCATGACTATATATTATATCGACGATCTTTTGAATCGAAAATTTTAAAGTGCATGTTATTATTATAATGGTAATCAAGATAATTAGATAACTAAATAAATAAAACAATTTTATTTTATTATTAATTATTATAAAAATTCTATGACAATATCGGCGATCTTTTGGATTCAAAAATTTAAAAATGAATGTTATTAATTGTAATCAATATAATTAGATAAATATAAATTTTTTATTTAATTTTATTAGATTATTAATTATTATTATTATTTTTTTTTTTTTTTTTTGATACCTAATACATATTTTGAATTCTTTAGCACATATTTTTGTTGTATAAATACATACTTTGGTTATATAAATACATATAAATCCGAGCCCTGCTGATAAATGACTCTAGAAAATAATATTATATTTCAAAGCTTTAATAAACTCTTTACCAAACTAAACTATTTAAAAATGTATAAATTATTCTCACTGAGTATAGTAAAAATATAAATAATCATTAAGTTCTTACCTATGTGTGACTTTTCCACATATTCTTGCTTTGTTCCCACTATAGCTACTTAATTCAATTGTTTATCTGCTATAATATTTAAAAAAATTCTTGATTTTTTTTAATAAACATCAAATAAAATGTAAAAATTTATAGTTATAAAGTATCTACCTATGTGCAACTTTTCCACAAGTTCTTGCTGTGTTCCCACTATACTTCATTCAATTGTTTATCTGCTATTACATATTAAAAAATTAATGTTTTTTTCAATAATTTTCAAATATCTAAGATCTATCTATATGTAATTTCAATAAATAATAAATAAAATACAAACTATATAATTATCTTTATTTGTTTCCAGTTCTATATTAGTTGTAGTTGGCTCTCTGAATTCATGGTTTGCTATTTTTTTTAAATATGTGTGTCAATGTGTGTTGTGTATTATAATTCAAAAGAAATAATTAATATTTAATAGTTACCTGTGCTTTTAACCGAAAATTCTGTTGTAGTAGTTTTAAAGAATGTAGAAATAAAAGAATAATTCTTGTTACTCGCAAGCTTGGAACAAGTTGGTGTTAACTTTATTTTTTTATTCTTACATTTTTCCAAGTGCCTGGGGCAATTAGTGCTATTTAGTTTTTCTTTTTTTCTACCACATACAGCACAAATAATTTTAGAATTGGCAGAATTCATAATATAAACAACTACTTATGAAATTTAAGACATTAAAATGAACACATTACACGGTAATACAGTATACTTTGATAATGTGTGACTAACAACAACTCGTCACTACCATCTGCTGTGTAGGAAAATTGTACTAATGAATAGTTGTAATAATTATTATTAATTATAGATTATTAACAACATGATATTTTTATTTTTATAATTTAACACGATAAATTATCAGTATTCTGAGATATAATTATAAATATCTTAATATAATAAAATTTTCCCAATTCGCATAATATAATGTACACATTTAAAAATAGCATGATACCCCGCACTGCCCACATATTATAGTCACTACTCAGTGAAGTTTCTAGTACGTAGCGCGTATATAGTGTGTAGTGTGTACTGCGTCAGTAATTTAGTATAGTGGCGAACATAATATTGCGTATTTGGTGCTTACCTACTACCTAGTACTTAGTATGTCAATGAAGTATGTATAGTATTATTCCGTCTATATTTATTATTTCCTTAATATTTCCTTTCGTTATTCGTATGCTATATACCATATACCACACCCACCACCCCTGAAAATTTGGTCTGGTCATTGCCAGTTCAACGCCACTGAGTAATACTATTAATGATTAATTAATTTAACTTTGTACTTGTACAAATAGTTTATCACAAGTTATGTATTTGAAGAAGGTTTTTACTTTTTATGCATTTAGTTTTACTATATGTTTATTTTTTTCTAATATAGGTAGGGCATTCGTCAAATAGAATTCTATAGACTTGAAGCTTTCATATCTTTAATTTCATATTTGTGTTGGAATATGTTGCTTAAATATAAAGTATCAAATAAAATACATTTAAAACATTTTTATAAAATCATTGTTGTTTATATTAGTAATATAAGACTTAAGAACATGTGTTATTTGGTTATTCTATAATGTTTTGTTCTTGTACTTATTTCAATTAGGTTGTTCTATATAAAGATAACCATGGAAGAAAAAGGTTGTAAATCCAGTAAATCCAGTTGTGATTCTGTTCCAGAAAAGGATGAAAAAGAAGTTGGATTTTCAGGTAATTGTTTGGAAAAAAAACAATTTTAGTAAATTAATAATATGGTTTGATAGGCACCTAATTAATTAAAAATAGAATTAAGTATTTGTTAAATTAAGGAATTAAATTGGGTCCAGTGGTCCACCTAACGTTTCTGTTAAATTAAAAACAGGTAAGTTGTTATCAATGTTTAATCTGGCTTGTAGTGCATTTTTTATAAAGGCCTCAAGTACTTCATACATATTGGAAATGCATACAAATATAAAAAAAATTTGTTATATTGTGAATTTGTGAACCACTATTGCAATTTTCAGTATTAATCTGTACAGAGTCCCATCAAAATCTACTAATTTTGTTTGCTAAACAAAATGTTTGATATAGGTTCCCATTATATGAGTTCAACAATAGTTTTATTTTATCTACTTCGTTACCAGTTGGTTGATAAAATAAAATATATTAACCAAGACTAAATAAGCAGGCATGTCAGCAAAATTGTTCTGTGTATATAGTGTGCCTGAGATATGGATTAAACGAGTTCTTTTTAAACATCCCAATGTATTTGGGATATGAACTATGATTAATAGGACATATCACTGATGGATGAGAGCAGGGGGAGGTATCGACACGTACTGTCACTGACTTCCTTATATCGGCACTAGAGCCATCTAACAGTGAAATGTAGTTTCTAAAAAAAGATTATTTATAGTTCTAGTTATATTAAAAAAATAATAACAACTACAATAATCATCTTTAGATGTAAGTGAAAGTGTTAAGAATATTGAAGCACTAAAATTAAAGTTAAGTTATTGCATGGACAATGAAGATTGGGAAGCCAATTATCTGTAGTTATATTTTAATAAGGTAACTTTCAAAACGCTGCGTTTGTGAAAAATGTTAAGCATTTCTTAAAAACACATCTTCTACATCTTCTACTAAATCAGTTGCTTCACTTACTAACATTAAATCTAGAGGTTACACCTTAATTTTAAGTTTTTCAATATTATTAGACAATAGAAAATTATATTGAAAGATTTTGTGAAGATTTAGATGTATTTAATTTAACAGTCAATGATGTTTCAAAAAACTTCTATTTCTTTTCCTTGTACTGAACATAAAATTGAAGTCATGTCAGATAATTTTTCATACTACATTACTATGCATATGCGTCAATACTGTTATTTTAAAAATATGGAACCTCTTAAGAAGTTGTAAAAAAAAAAAACTTTCTAAACTAGTTAAAACTTAATTATGAAATATTAGCAACCTTTATTTCTAATAAAAAATTATTATAATATGATTATAAATTATTTTTTTTAACTTAATAAAAATTGTGAATAAATAGTTGTGCTAGCGCCAATCTTTATATTCGTTTTACTGTTAGTATGTATTTCACCGCTAGAACCGATATAAGGAACTTGGTGATATCAACTTGGTTCATGACTGCCACTATCTCATAAGTGCTCAGTCCTATTAATCGTAGTTTTTGATTTGGGTTATAAATTATTATTTATTTCAAGTCTGGGGCACACGGGGCCCTGGGGCTTTATTATGTATACGATCCAAAGGTCTTTATAAATATGTTAAACAGTTATATATATTTTACATAGTATATATAAATTATATATACTTAACACGTTGATGGAGTCACTTCCAATGAAGTGGCTTCTGATTTAATCTAAAATGTTAAACCAAGTCATACAGTTTCAGACGCTTAAGACATCCTGATGTCCCTGAAGTTATGTAATAATTGGATGGCCAATGGATTAACATTGTGATCTAGCCTCGTCTCGTATTTGCAAGCAAACCTTTGGATTTCGTCTGCTATTATAGGCAGGAACATATTATGGTGGTGATGTTTCTTTCGAACCGGTAGGCTGCAGTGATAGTTCGAAAGGTGTTGTTTTTGTTGTACTAGCCCGTTAGCGTTCCATGTAATGATACAAAGAATTCTACTTATTTCTTCTTCTTTTGTGCTTTGGTTTTTAGGTGGTTATTTTCAAGCCTTTCCAATCTCATTTAATTTTTTTATTGCTGTCATCACGTTAGTTAGCGACGATACATTTTTTTTGTGTATGAGTTGGAGTCAGTGGATTCTTTTGTATTCATTCGAAGAACTAGCCATCTGTACAAACCAAACATCTTGAGTGACTGGTTTGGCAGGTTTTTGTTGTATTCTTTGTATTGCTGTAGTTTTTTTTGGGTGATCTTTTTCTATTGTAATTTTATAAGTGATGCAACCTTTCCAATTTGCGGTGTGTCCTTTATCACAGTTTGCGCAATTTTCCTTTGATTTCTTAGACTTAGGGCAATTCAGTGAAGTGTCACTTCACTACATCTTACATACTTTGGTGTTTTGAAACAGTAGTTTAGAGTGTGACCAAATATTTAGCAATTTTTGCATTGTGGTACTTCTTTTTTTTTTTTCGGAGGTTCCACTTTTATTTTATGATCGTACAAATTTATAATATCATAAATATCTTTATTGTTGGAAACAATTGATATTAGTATTCAAATCATATAAGCACACGTGTGTGTACATTGTCGTTTTCTAATAGATACTTATGCAGTTACCCACTGTACCATGCATCAACCAAAACCTCCTATAGATGTCCAAGAATATAACATCCTGAAAAATTATCTATTTTACAATAATAAGATGTTAAATATTTTGTTTATTTTAACTTTTACAAGTAACATCATTAATTGTATAATAGATCAACTTATACATCCTATAGATATCTATTGAAAGATTTCAATATAACATTCAACAATAACATCTATTTAACAATAATATAAGGATATTAAATTATATGAAATTAACTTCAAATAAAAACATCTGTATAATGTATCATCGATGTTTTCTAAAACAGTAAAAACTAATGTTAATAATAACATCTATGGGATGTTTAAAAATGACAAATTTTTTATTTAATTATTATTAATAGCCACCAAAGCGCTATCTATATAGCTATATTATATAAAATATCGATTATGCGCATAATAAAAATATAAATCGTCAAATGTCAAAACATATTAGGTATTATCATTTATTGTTCGCCGGTGATGCGACTATGGTCGTTATTTTAACCGATTGCCGCCAATCAATTGTTTACAGTGATTTTTTTATAATATTGTCTTGTTAACATTTTTTGTAGTTATTTTTTAAATTTTTAAAAACTCGATGACTACATTTAATAAGTACCTACTTACTTATTAAATACTACGTATTCAAAATATTACTATTAAAGTTTTAAAAATTTGTGTTCCTCGTTACTTATATTGTGTGCTGGTACTTTGTTCCTGTATTATTATTTGATTTGGATGTACAGCTTTTGAAAGTTCAAATCTGTCATCACATTTATTTTATCTAGTAAAGAGGTTTTTTTTTGTATTAAGTTGTACAATATACATCAATCAAATAAATTATAATTTGTATTATTATTATTATTATATACTTATTATACTGTATGAACTAAATGTTCTCATTTATTATGTTTGTTAATAAATAAATATGTTTTACCATTATTTTAATTTTCATATTAATTGTTATTCTAATAAAAATTTTAACCAGTTAATGATTTCATTGGTTTGTAATTCTACAGTAATATAGCAGTATAATATATGGTATATTATATTACATTGTATTATATTATAATATTATATATTGTATTTTATCAATCTTGTAAGCAGAAAACATTTTATTTTCGAAGAAGGGGGCATTTAATTTTTTTTCTATTGTTTCTATAGAGCTTGTGTGAACCTGTTACATTATGCTCCCAATGTTCATAAAACAAATTGGTGGGGGGGGGGGCGTTCCCCCAAAGTCAGGGGGGGTTATGGCACTGTATATCCCCCTAACATTAATAACATTCTTCAAGATGTTATAACTAACTTCTTAGAGATGTAATATAATAGGCAAAATGATGTCTTATGGTTGTTCAAATTGAACATGATATAGATGTTTAGAAATACACATATTATAGAAGTTACATTAGACATCCCACGGATATCGTACATTGCAGTCATATAAACGTTATAACCTAACTTCTTATAAATAACTTTTTAAAAAGTTGCTCAACCTGGCATTAATAATCCCATTAACATCAATATGCATTAGTTAATAACATTGCATATCCTCAATTCATGTTCATGGGATGTTCTTGATACTGCATTTGGCACAGTGGGTACGATATAGCTATGCAACACTTTTACTATCGCTTTCTATATTATATACAAATACAGGATGTCCTCAATTGTGCATATATTTTGGGCATTTGATATGTGTAATACTCACTTACACAGACACCATAATACGATGTGTACAGTCACAGATAATTGTCCAAGTTGTATGTTACTTATATATTATACTCATTATTAATAATATATATAATCATAGTGTCATGTTATTACTTATTTTATTAATACTTAAGTCATTAGTTTGTCAAGCTTCACTTTACAGCCTTACAATAGTTTGATCACTAAACTTGTTGTTAGGGTCCACTTTTTTTAAAATTTTTAGTGTTGATAACATTATGCATAAGATGTCCTAGTTCGGATAATTCACCTTTAATGTCACAGGGGTCAGTTTCAGGGTGCGATCCACGAATTATCACCAGAAACTTTTTTTCCGTTTTATGTTTATAACTATGGTACTTACTCAACTTTTTGCTCTTCTTATACTTTTATAGTTCGTCGAAACTGGTGTTTGTCACTTGTTTGTATCTTAACCATTAGGTAAAGTTTTCATTTGTTGCCTGTGTCCAGAGTTAGTATGATAACATTATTTTATCCTTTAAATGTACTTTTTACGATGATAATAATATAAACAATATGAATATTGAATACATTTGAAAAATTTACCGTAAAAACCTATTATAATGTGATGATTAAAGTAGTATAAAGCATGGAAAAAAGTTTCATAAAAAATAATCAAATATGCATAGATTTAGCATGTTTAAGCCAAATCATTGTGATGATTTGAAAAATGGGTTGCCACCAAATTCTTTAAATGTGCTTGCCATAAAACTAAAAATATTTAATAAATATGTAACATTTGATAGCTTACAGTCAGAGTTATCACATTTTTCTTCTAGGTGTAATAAGTTAAAAATATCATAACCGTATATTGATATAATGGTAGTTCTAATGATGATAAAACCAAGACAACGATATGAATATTTTTAAAAATCTTGTAATGAAAAAAAATGAACAAAATTTGTGATATTTGCTGCTTTAATGTATTGTTGAAATATAAGCTTTATAGTGATGCATATTAACAACTAATACTAGGTGATAAGTATCTATATTCAAGCTTCCTTCAACTCAGTTAATGCTTTAAATATTATTATTATTATTTTAGCTTAAATGCTATATATTTATTATACATTGCACTATACTTATTTGCTTAAATATTTATATATGAACTTGGTGGCTTGCAAAAGCTCATTTTCAATTTTAAAGTTATTAAAACTCTCTTAAGAAATACTAGGGTGATCAATAATTAGAAGCTTTTATGCTTATGGCTTCGAACCAAGATATTTTGAGTAACATAGATTCTGACCAAGTAATTGAACTATTGAAAAACAAGAGTTAATTGCTTCTTAGAGAACTTGGTTATTTAGGTATATACTTAAAAATGAATAATTAAAATTAAAATGTATTGATGTATTAAACGTTTGACTATTATTAATTTAACAACCTAATTATAAACTAAAAATTAATGGTTGTGAAGAAATTGTCAATTGTTTTTATTCATTAAAGACAAGGTAATACAGGATGTTTCAAAAGTCTTCATCCGATTACAAACTGATATAGTTCGGCAACGGTTAATCGCAAGTTAGCAAATCATGTATTAATATGCTTGACTTATTAATAAAACTCACCTATTTTAAGAATATATTTTACTTTATTTCACCCTTATATCTTCATTATTAAAATAAATATAAGTTTTTGAAATCGGATGAAGACTTTTGATATGCTCTGTATATTATAAACAGTTGGAAAAATTATAAAATGTATTTATATAAAAGGTTTGATTCATTAAATTAACATTTAAATACTATACATTATGTTAATATTTCTATTGGTTACAAAATATAATCAAGGGGATTCGATACAGTGAGTTTCTGTTTTTGTCTAACACATGCGCGACAAGTTATTTTAGACATGTTTTAAGTCTACTTGAAATCGATTTGCCCACATGTTTGATATTATCCCTCAAATTCCTAAAATGTTATATTAAAAAAGAGTATTTAAAAATTGTCGTATTTTAATTTTTGGAGAAGTTAAAATCAAAAAATCAAAAATATGGAAAAGTAAATTTCAAGTAGACTTGACGACAAATTTAAATATTATAAATGGGGTAAATGTGGATTTTCAAGTTTAAAAACATGCCATAGACCACCCAGACTTGTATCTAGCTTAACATCAGTACATTTTACAGAATGTTCAGATACACATATAGATCTTGGTGATATAGACTTGGGCCCCGTAGGACTTATTGTAAAGGTAAGTAATAAAATGTACATCTGTTATCTGTAACTATATAAAACCACTGTGCATCACTTTTTGAATGGACTATAGTCATCAGTTTCAATTTTCGTTTTACCTATAAGTTATAGCCTTATAATTAGTTAGTTTGCTATTGTAAATAATAAGTATCTGTAGAAATAGCATATTATGTTTTAAGATTAATTTTGTGTCAATTATAAACACTATGCATTGCCTTTAATATTTAGGTTTACCCTAAAACAACATTTTCGTTGCAAAATCGGTCATTCAACTAAGTTTATTATGCACATCGTGAATGGCTTGAATATAGCAAACAAATATGCAATATTTTCCTTTGCTTGTTGAATCTTTTCAAACGATGATTGGAATGCTGAAATCACATTTACTAAAAATAGATTTTATAATCGGAAAAAGGCAAGCTATTTTAATTATTAAACTACTTATTTTCTATATCTGCCTTCCTTTTAGTATAAAAGTATAAAGGTATCACCTACAGTCTTATAAAAACTACTATTATTATTATTATTATTATAATTACCGTCCTATGGCCAGTTCTGTCGCTAGTTAAATCAATAAAAAAAAATTAATATTTGATATTTGCCATTTTTTTTTTTTTTGTTTTTTTTGATAGATTATTTGAAATTAAAATCCCATGATTGACTATAATAATTTAAATAGTCTTACAAGATTGGCTGAGTATAAATATAGTAAAAAAAAGTGAGTGCTGTCATGGAACACCTGGTGGAAATGAAGTTTCTTTTCTAACAAATATCATCGATTATAAATATATAGGGGGGGGAGGTTATCCTGGAATAAAACTGTTTTGAAAATTGAAAATTGAATAATGTATATTTCATCTTATACCATAAAATAGGTATTAGTCATTAGCAAAATATTATTTGAACTTCCAGTAAACGGTGAACTACGTAAATCTCAGAATTGTATTATCGTTTCGTGATTTTAGGCTAGCCGTATTATTGGCTATCGCCTTATTATCTTTCTTCAAATACAACAATTATTATTTTCTACTAATTAAAATACAGATTATTCAACCACTACATCTCTCGCCTCAAAAACTATACCTGATGTTACTACTAATGTTAATACCAATGTTATGAATGTATATGATATAGGATTTTATATAAACCGTCCATTATCACAAATATACTTGTATGTATAAATACATATTTATCACTTTTATAATACTCAAATTAACTAAAACATTTACTACTATTTATTTTACGTAGGTAACTAGTTACAGACTTTTCACTTTTAATGAAGGTAGAAGTAGGTAATTAACAAAATATCCCTAAATATTTAATAATATTAAATTAATATAAATATAATTTCAATAAATTGTATACGAATACTAAATATATGATATGAAATTATTCATTATATTTAGGTTTTAATGTTTTTCCTGGGGAATGGAGGATTTCTTCAGATAAGCTAACATTTTTCTCAGCATTTGTATTAGTATTTTTCTAATAACCAGGTACAACAATTAGTACCAAATTTGAACCATTTCTAAAGCTAGGGATTTTTCCTAAAAGAAAAGATGTTTTAAAAACTCAAATTGAAAACAGTGATGAAAAAATCTCAAAAAAATCATTAAAACGTCTTTGCGCTACCCGGTGAATTGAACGTTATCATGCAGTGAATGATTTTAAGGAATGAGGAGTTATTTGAACAAGTGATAGAATCATTAAACATTATATCTGAGTGGAAAGATGTCGAGACTTCTCGCAAGCCAGTAATCTGTGTAGTGCTATATTAGAAGGGGCATTTATTATTTCTATGCTTATAGTAGCTAAATGCTTTAGTGTAAGTCTTCCTTTATCGAAACACCTTCAACAGGTTAATATTGACCTTAACGAAGCGATCCAACTAGCGGAAAATACAGTAAAAAACTTGGAGGTTTTTCGAAAAAATGCTGATTCTATACTCTAAGACGTTTTTGAAAATGTTGTTAGTCTTGGGAATAAAATTGGTATTACTATAAGTATCCCTAGAACTACGAAAAGATAAACAAACCGTGTAAATGTTGAAACAGATTCAATAGAAGTATACTATAGAATTGCTATATTTATACCTTATATTGAAAAATGTATCGAGCAATTAAAAGTTCGATTTACCAATCATAAAGCTATTTTAGCTTATTTTAATTCACTCATAAGTCTTAATACGGATGAAAAACATTTTGACATCAACTTATTATTTCTGTATAAAGACATATGTCAGCATTCAATTTTTTCTGTTATAGATGGAAGAAGCGGAAATGATGCTTCTTTAAAACTGTGTTTAATAGATGACATTATGTGATCTTCAGATATTCCATGCATAATTATTTTGGCAGGCCCATTTTTCCATAAATTGAATCCATGTTTTATCCAATGACAGTTATAGATTTTTTTGTTTTAAATAAAACACAATAATGGCAAAATACTTTATCAATTTTTATAGAGTAAGACAATCATTTTCGTTTCTTTGCACTTCCATCACCTTTCCAATACCAAGATTCGTGAAAAGACAGACCGATCTTATCCTTTGGAAAGGGTTTGTCCGGTAGATCATTTGGCAAAAGCTGTGAAAGTCCTTTTTTGAAGAAAAAAACAAGTTAGTCAACTAGACAGAAAAAATTAAAACACTTTACAATTTAGCCGTGGGGTGGGGCCGGAGTGATGTACGTGTATCTACTTCTTTAGAATCAATTTGGAAAAGAGCAGCATATTTTCGTATCGTGGATACTGTAATTGTCAGTTTAAAATACGGATTTTCAGATACAAGTTTAACTATGGCAAATTCAATAGACTCATTTTGTAAAATGGACCACACAAATACATGTCATTTTATTAATCATTATAATTCTAAGTTTATTTTTTAATAATTTTTATTGAGTTGTAATGCTTGTTAAATACCATACGATAATAATATTAATAATAAAAGTTTATTTTATTTTCAGGATGTTGTGAATATTTCAACAGAAAGTTTAAAATATGAAATCATAGTTGCATACAACTGTTTAAAAGAAACACAAACTGATTTTAATACAAAAATGATAATCAATGCCGTTGAAAAACATATTTATCCCAATTCATACAAATTATTACAAATTGCTCTTACAATACCATTAAGGTGTCTCTTAATGGCTATTATTTAAGGGGAAAAATATATGTAATTTCTAATTTTGTCGTCGCCGCCCGTTATCTTTGTGTTAATCGTAAATTATTATTAGTATGAGGGTTCTAATATCAATGGCGAAGCGTCATAGGAGTCAAAGAGACAACATCTCCCCACTTAGAAATTAGAAAACAAGACAAATAAATAATTATTATTTTGTTTTATAAAATAGATTATAAGCACGCGATACAGCTATGCGTACAAGCGGCGATACGGGTCATTCCAAATATGGTATTATATCTAAATCTAATAGACGTTGCAACGCAATGTCTCACAAATATGGACGCGCGGGTACAGGGAGGAGTGCTTATGTGAGTGGGATTTACTATGTAAGCTATGAGACACGTCTCGCCGTTTGTAATTACCTCAGTCCTCAATATTTATTATCGACGTCGCCGTCGCATTGTCACACTATCGTGATAGGTACGTCGTACGCGTTTCTTAATATTTATTGTTTTGTATTATAATTTGTCCTCATGGGCCATGATGATTTAATTAATGCCATTTTTAACGATGGAATTATTAACCAATCATTCGAAAAAAAATGTGTACATTTGGATTTGTTATTATATTTAATTATCATTTTAAGGAAGTTGTAACGTTTTTAATTTTTTGAATATAATATTTCAGTTTGATTTTAGTTTTTGAACATTTATTTCTTACCATATATATAAAATAAAAATGGTGGCGGGAGTCTAGACATATAAGTGCCATTTTTTTTTCAGTGTCTCCCCAACCAAAAAACCTCACGCCTTGCTACTGGGTTCTATATGTTTACGCCCCATCTGAACAGGTACTACAGATACTCCGCGCGTATTTGGGTGCATAGTTGGCACAGTAGAGAATTAATATATCAGTGATGCTAATTCAGAGAAATAAACCTATTGTTGATCTATTATTGTAAATTAATTTAATTAATAATATTATTTATTTATTGTAATAGGTAAAATACTAAAATGTATAACTATAAAGGTCAAAAGTTTTTAATAAAACCAATAATAACATATTATTTTATTCAATATTTATTATAACTTCTATCATAGAATTGTACAGTATCTGTACAATATTATTGATATGGATTTCTATCGTGCGTCGCTAGTATGCATGTGCCGTGTGCTTAGGTGCTTCGTGGGACATAGCATATCGTCAACACTGTACTCTATTCGCCAAGAGAAAACGCCGCGGCCCGACGAAAATCAGTTCGTTCTGCGCATCCCTTCGCGTCACCTATCCATAGCTACCGGCAGCAGGATGTGATTGCCGACTTAGCGTCACTAGCATCGGTGTCAGTCATCTGTTGTCGTTGCGAATCTTGGCGGGGGAAACAGAGCCTCGGCGAGCGAGCAGCTGTCAGTCTACATACGCAGAACTGGCGTGTTCTCTCGGCGAACAGAGTATACATGACGTTTCATCTATGAGTATAAGGCTTGTGGTTGGGTGTCGTCGTTATCGAAAAACCATTGTTGGGATTTTACAATAATTACAATTTACCAGATAATAATTTATATTAAGGTTTATTATGATTTATGACTATACTTGTCACTTGGATTTATTTTTATTACATATTATAGTAATAAGAAATAGGAATACCTATGTAGAATTAAAAAATTTTAAAGTTTGTACATTTAAATCACTTATTTTTTTATCATACACATAATAAAATACATAATATATATTATATAATAATAATGTAGTCTTTATTGTACGTAAAATTATTACTACGAAAAAAGCTAAAAACTAATCCCTAATATGACGTAACCACGATTAAAACGGGAATATAATATTTTTAATGGTCATGGTAAAATGAAATTAATTGTTGCTGCATTCGTAGTTCGAAAAAAACGTCATCTCTTAAAATATTTTGGTACAACATGTCTGAAAACGTAAATGAGTACGATAAATGAAATATTTAATAAATCAAGCAATATCAAAATGTAGCGGCAATAATGTAAGAATTACCTATGTTGTAAATTATAGTTAAAAAATGGATGACTGTAGCTCGAAATGTTCACGTAGTTATTAGCTATTTTAGAATATTTAGTACAAAATATTATTTTACTTGGTATCGCAAATATTATAATCCAGTAACAAAAAATACTTAGTACCTATAACAATATTGTATATTGTACACCAACTTTCTACAACACTAACTCAATGTCCCAAAAAAAATAAACATATATTCCATGTTATTTTTGCCATGACATTTTGACTGGATGCCTGTAAAACTACAAGCTTAATTTGCGTACTTTTGGATGACCACACGACGAAATAACAGTACGGTCTTTTTGGTATTCGTATATTTGTCCTTGTATTTAATAGTAGTAATTATTATTAAATAAGAAATTCGAACTTGATAACCATAGATTTCATATCACCCGGATGCGGTTCCATAGCACACGTACGCGCATACAAAAGTCAACGTGAGCGCTTTCAAAAATATTTTTGTGCACACGCGATAATGAATAATGCTAATAAGCTGGCGAAAGTTTAACATACTTCTAGTAATCCAATTTCAATTTTCAAAATTTATTTGAACTCGTCCATCCTCTTTTCAATGATTTGTAGGCAAGAGATTTTGGATAGCTTACGTAGTACAGTTTTATAAATGACTGCTAAATTTCTCAAAATTAATTTGTACTTTAAAGTGCTAATAAGACAAAAAAAATTAAAAAGTTTTTTCTACAAATCACAAAAAATAGGCTAACAAATATTCAAATCAATATTCAAAATTAAAATTGGACTATTAGAACTTAGAAGTATGTTTAGTTTTCGCCAGCTTATAGGTCTAAATGCATGAAAAATTCAATCGTTTATAGCCGCCTTAGGTTCAGCCATATGTGAATAGTGTGAACGCTAATTTTCATCGATATGTCGCATTAAAAATTAGTTGAGAAGTGGTTCAGATTTGGTGGGAATTTTTAAGAGTTTGAGCGTCACGAACGTTGTAAATGGATAGGCTGGATACGATCTCCAGGATCACCTCCCGTTTGTCCGCTGCTTTTGGTTGTTAAAATTGTTAAAAAGTGTAGAGTCGATAGGTTTATTTGATTGTCTAGGTATCAGTCATAAAATCACATAGGTAGGCGATCCGACTGCGTCGGATCGCGGACAATATGCGAAGCGTATACCACTAGGTATGCAATCAATCCGCGGTGGATTGCGAACCCCGTTAGTTGCGTATATAGATAGGTGAATAATCGAAAATATAGTTAGACCCCGGACCCCCGTATTAGTTGTAAGTGAGTACCGATTTTGGAGACACATTCGAATTATAAATGTCACGCTTATATAGAAGGTGATTTTGTGATTAGAATTTGTGATAAGTCTCTTTAGCGGTCTCGTTTCGAAGGCGGGAACGTTTGAAGGTCGAGTTTAAGTGTCTAGAAATCTCCCATGGCCCATGAAAACCGACAGTTCAATGATGATACTATCCCCCAGCGTATGTCCGGTGCTTTTTTGTGTGTTTAAGAAAATGTAAATTCGATAACCTGCATGTTAGAGTGTCCAGCAAGTCAGTCATTACCCGTCTAAGACGAAACAAAAATAAGCTATCCACCTCCGGCGGATAGAGTGGTATGTGCCGTCGCATGTCCAGTGCTTTTTCTTATGTAAAAAGTCGAAAACCGTGTTGGAGTGTCTTGCAAGTCAGTCATCTCAAGTCAAAATCGATTAATTTCCAATTAGCCACTTAGGTAGGCAATCCGATCTCGTCGGATCGCGGACAATGTGCTACAGCATATCAGGTAGGCAATCCACGTGCGGTGCATTGCAAACCCGAAGTCGAGCGGCTATAAGTGAAAACCCTGTCACACAATATACGAAAAATACTAATACTAACTATATACAATATACATACAAACTAATATAATATGTATTTATATATAACAATGAACATTTTGAGAAATGTGCAATTATAAAATAAATAACGTATAGATACATTACATATTATAAACCAATATAATACATACAAATATGTACAAATAATGTATATAATATATTTAAATGAAAAAAACGTGAAGAAATCGAAATAAAAATGCAAAAAATCTGTCGTTGGGCGGCCGTGTTTTCTATATGGAATAGCGAGTCACCACCCGGAGGACGTCTGACGAGATTTGAACTCGGACCTACCTAACTACCTACGTTTGGGGAACTACACACTGTTTAAACTTGAATTATAATTTATGCAATGATCTGACAGTTATTATTATTATTACATTATTATAATATATGTTTGAATAATATATTTATTTAAATCAAACCACAAAATTGTGTTTACGTTAAGCAATAGACCAACTGACATTTCGTGAAGGCGAATTTCAAAGTGTACAAACCGCATATCAATGGGTTTCAAAAGAAATAAACTAAACGAATAGAGTACAAACAGCGATATATTGACGAAAAAAGCAAAAATAACGACCGACGCTGGCGTCGATTGCGATGTCTATGGACCGATATCGTGTATAAGCCGCACATCGGAGGCTTTTAAAACAAACGAAGTGTGCGAAAATGTCGAAAATGCGAAAAACGGAGTAAAAAGCGTAACATTTATCGAAAAAGTTTTATTTTCGAAAAATTTGAAAACCAACCGACCGCTGCCGCGGTGAAGGTACGCGATTGGACGCGCTAAGGAATCGATGGTAACGGGGCGGGCAGACCGTGTAGACGGAGCGGTGTTTAAACCTACTGTACAGCAGAACGACATCCACTTACCCACTTTTTTATACATTATGCATTATACAACATACCCCAATTTAGTTAAGAATGAAATTTATATCATATGGATTTTGTATATAAAATGAAATTGAAGTTGATAGTGTTGTGTGGTCAATAAAAATAATGTTTTTATGTTTATTGGTCTTCTCCCAAAGAAGTGGTCGTCAAAAATAAATGTAGTAGTCTTGATTCATTCATTCAAAAAAAAAACTGCAATTATTGGATTTGAATCATATGGCTGGCTATATATGACATGTGATCCTTAGATAGGTCAAACATTTTTGTATATCGTTAATGGACAATGATGGTTTGAATCGCCCGATCTATTATTTCGTCACATGCATTTAATCATATTACAATTATCAGTGCCAAGGTTAAAAAAAATAACAATAATATGTAAACCTATGCAATTCTATACATAATTGATGAATAAAACTAGGAAACCCAAGTCAACCCTAGTGTAAATACTAAATGGTAAATGGTAAATATATGATAACATGATTACAAATGATTAAAAAAAAACAATATTTTTGAATAGAAGTGAAATTTTACAGCATTCTTGTATACAAATATATAAATAATAAAATGTTGTTAAAGATGCAAAATAAAGGTGTTATTCAAAAGTTATATAATATAATACTTATAAATGTGTAATCACAGCAATTTGCTTTTAAAGCAATTTAACAATAGATTGAACTGATAATTTCATATTGAAATGAGGAATATGTTGCCCCAACAAAATACACAATAATAGTTTTTGTTAGGTTTTAAAGTTTAATATTTAACATGATGAAAGTATTATAAACCTCAATAATGTAAACAACGAACACCAAAAAAAAAAAAAAAAACAATGTAGCATTATAGAAAAAAAAATGAATATGCAGTTTTAATTATTAGGTCAATAAAAGTATTACTGAGCTATTATAGTTTCACAATATTCATAGGTACGTATGTAATTAATTGTGATATATTTATGTTAAAAGTTCAATTAGATAAAATATTCTGGTATATTTATATATATGCTAAATATAATTTATACATTTCTTAAAACTAATAATTTTTATAGACAGAAAAAAAACATAGTTAATAAATGATTGAACTAAAGATAAAAAGGTTTATGATAAATTAAATATGTCAATATAAGATATTATTTTTATTAACACTTTTTTATTATTAATCTTATGTTTAAGACAATTATTGAGCAATATTTGTTAAAATTAATATAATAAGATATTATGAAAATGCAATACAATACTATTTATATTAACAAATGGTCTCAAACTATTTTTTTTAAAAAGGTGTGTACACATTTTTAAATAATATTATAGATTGTTACTAATTGAACGACTAAGCTACAAAACTCACTCTTGCTACTAGATTTAAACTTTATATTTTTACATAAAGAATATATTATTATTAATCAAGTATATGTTGTTTTCCTCATATTTTAATGTTTTTAAGAAATTCTATAAGCAATAAAGATATAATATTTCATTCTTCACTTAAAGATCTGTCTATGTATATTTATTAATAATTTTAATCAATATTTGTATTCATTGTATATTATGCGTGTACCTACTTAACATGTACTTTAGTGGCTTAATCTGTATATTTTTAAATATTATCTAATTGTTTTGTACCTATATTGGTAGTTAATATGTAATTTGAACATTTTTCCCATGGTGAATGATATAATTAATGTTCCATTTAATGTCAAAATTCAAAATTTAGTGTTAAATATTTCAGGTTACTTTTTTTTGTAAGCTTGATAAAAATAAAAAAAAAATATTAAATACCAACCTTTAAAGTCATCCACATATGTGTACATTGATGTTGTACCTCGCCATAACGTAGGTACCTAATCTCTAAGTACGCAATAATGCAGTTTATCCATTAAACTATTAAAATACCTCTTTAATAAAATATTGAATGCACACGCCTGCACACACACGCTAAGTTAAAACTCGTATTCACATACTACAATACTACACGGATGTTTGATAACCCCTCCCCCAACCCCCGTGCACACACATACACATGACTAGTCATATTGTATTCACATTATTCATGCATCGATAAATATATGTACCTAAATTCAAAATATAAGACATACACAAGTAAACTCAAAATATCGTATTCACACGCATACATTCAAATAAACTCATAATATTGTATTTACATACTCACTGGTCAATACCCACGTAAAGGTAAATCCAAAATATCATGTATATTATACACATTCATGGAAACGCACAATATCGTCTTCAAGCTCACATGCAAAAAATAATTTGTAACCACAAATGTTGTAGGTTATTATATACCCAAATAAATACTCATAAAAAAAAAAAAAACTGCGCTAAGGTTGAGGTACTAAAACACGAATATATTGACGTAAAAATCCAAATTCAGTGCACACACACACACAAGGTCGTCGAGTTAAGAGCCATTTGTTGGATGCCATTTTGCTGTATGCGTTGAATGTACCTATGATCATTAAAATAGTTTATCAATTGAATTTCGACTCTTGGACTGTTCACTATTATATAAGAAATTCTCAATAAAGTAACTTATGTCAACTTTTCAATCTTCAATTGATAAAAAAGTAACAATGTTTAATAATATCCAATATTGATTAAGGCTTTTAAAGAGTAAAATGCAAATATACTTTTACTCTTGTTATTTTTGTATGAATAATTTAAAAGTAAATAACAGTTAAAAATAATTATAATTATTTTTAACGAATTTTTTGGTTTTGTATAATAAAGTAAGGGTATAAGAGTTGCCATAAATATTCATGTTATTAATTGGTCACATATAACAATTTTGATTGATATTTTTATTTTTATTTTGCAGCAAATGAAATTAAAAAAAAAAATCCTGATTACCTCCTGGAAAAAAAGATTTTTTTGCCTTA
The DNA here is from genome assembly GCA_008086715.1 of Sitobion miscanthi. NCBI lineage: Eukaryota > Metazoa > Arthropoda > Insecta > Hemiptera > Aphididae > Sitobion > Sitobion miscanthi. The sequence continues at coordinate 30,240,999 of CM017803.1, forward strand.
TGGTAAGAGTAATTAATATTGCTTAGTTTTTTGTTACTATATTTTATTATTTTTTTTTTACAAAGGTGTCGGACCAGATGTTGACTGTGAAATTGATGATGATAGTGATGAACCCGATTATTCAAGTAAGAATAAAAATTTTAAAAAATGCAAATATTTCATGTAAGCTATGGCTGCCCAATTTATTTTGGAAGCGGGCTATAATTTCAATTACATTTAGCTGGCGGGCCATCTTATGAACAAGACACTTATGTCTTTCTTACACTTATGATTCATCTATAATTCTATATTCTAAACATAGATACTTAAATAAATAGGTTATGGGCTATAGCCAAAAGGCAAAAATCTACATTTCCTCTTGTTATTCTTGTAATCTTGTATGAATAATAGTAAATGCTAAATATTAAAAATAATAACTATGATAATTTTTAATAAATCTTTTGATTTTGTAATTTGAAACGTAATAAGAAATATGGAATGTAGGTACCATAAATAATCAAGTTATTAATAAGCCTATTACAGATAACGATTTTGATTAATATTTTCAATTTATTTTGTAGGTTATGTACAAAAAAGACCAATAGATGAAGATTATCTCCTGAAAAGAAAAGTTTTTTTGCCATATGGTAAGATTACATTTATAATTATTTTTCTTTATTTTTACTTTCAAATGTTTATTTTTTATTTTTAAGGTGTTGGACCAGATATTGACTGTGAAATTGATGATGATAATGATGAACCCGATTATTTAAGTAAGAACAAATATTGTTCAAAATACAAATATTTGATTAAATGGTTTTTTTTTAATAATATTTAAAGGTTATGCTTCTGTACCAAAAGAGGATATTGTTGAAGATAGCTCTACACCAGGAGATGCAGTACCATGAAAACGATATTTAAATTATTACTTTTTAATCATATTTATATAAATTAACTATTTTTTGTTATAGAATATATTGTTTTTGTTTTAAACACCAGATTCATTATAATATGATAGTTGATAAAATATTTTATAGATAATACTTATTATATTGATGGACATCTCAAAACCAAATTTTTGACATTTTATGTCTTTGCTTGAGCACATAGAATAGAAATCGAAAAACTTTACGTTACAAAAAAACGTTACGTTACGAAAAAAATTGCAAAATATAATTTTTCCCATACGAGATTTGAACTCGTTATATGCGCTTATCACTCTATAGTTAAGTACGACTGCACCGACGCTTGATGTTTTTGATAATACTTCGACCTTTTAAGTATATTATAGCGAATATCGCGAAAATGTCGTATGTGCTACATATGATAGCAAGGACAACTAAGACATAAAATGTGGTACTTCATTGCAGACTCGAATGCAATATGTTTTTACGTCATGCATTTGTGCCCAACACGAAGCGAACCAAATACGGATTTACGAAAAAAAAAAAATTTCCAAAAATTTTTTTTTTAATTTCAAATTTGCTGTCGTATATTGTAGTCAAATAATAAAGAACTTTTTGGCAAAAATTAGAAATTAAAAAAATGTTTATTCAACGAATTAATGAATAACCGTGTGATGTCATAGAGCCGACGAGTGAGCAGCTGCCCGTGTAGTTTTACGTGTAAAAGTAGATTTAATTACACAATGATATTAATAACTTACGTATAATAGTATTTCAGAATTTTTTTTTCATAATCCTAAGTATATTTATGTGCTTAAGACGAAGGTGTGATTTAAAATTTAATATATCTTGTTATTTTTTACATATTATAATTAAGTAAAATTATTGAGTTTGTGATTTGCGTCGTATTAGGTACCGTATAAAACAAATTTTTCGAAATTTAGTACAGTAGTTTTATCAAACTAGTAGATTCTACTAGGTATCAAAAAACTAGAAAATATATCAAAATTATTATCACACCAGTGACCAGTGTCATAAACACAAAAAAAACACTTAAGGTTACATAAAAGAAATAAAAGAAATATTATCTTTAACAATCGAAATCGTTGCACCTATTAATATAGACACTTTTATACTTAAAACATACACCGCCGTTCAGTTTTTGTCTCTGGGACATCACACGCATTTTTTAAAATGCCTGTATCTCATTGAATAATTACCTAGTGTTAAAGCGGGAGATCCACACCATATTTCTTAGATAATGAAATACTTTAAATTTAAGCAAACTTAATGTTTTTAGTGTTGTGATCTCCTTTAATATGAAGTTGTTTAAGAGTATGTTGCTCCGCCGTCTGGCGGTAGTAAACTCTCCCGATTGTATGGTAAACTCTCCCGGGTCAATTTATGTTTACCTGAAGGAAATGTGTAAACTCTCCCGAGTTATTTTAAATGTTATTACTTATTGCTACTCTATGAATTGGCTTTACTGCAGAGATTATGATTGTGATTTTAAATTTTTACTGTCAATTGTATTACTGCAGTTAACCTGTATATGTTATATAAATATTAATTATTTATACCTCAAGAGTTAAGTTTTTTGAAATCAGTGTGTTCCAATTATCATAAAAAGTAGTATTTTGACTATAATATTTATAGCTCACAGCAAAAATTATTTTTATTATTAACTGAATTATTTTAGTGTTACTAACTCTGTAATACGAATAATGTCCCATGCTCCTCCAGCTGAATAGTACTGAAGAAGACCTGGGAGAGTTTACATGTTCCCGTCAGGTAGTATTGGATTACACCCGGGAGAGTTTACAATCGCCCCTCCGTCTTACAGGTGTACGACATATCAAATTTTACACTCAGCTGATCACATTTAGCCCCGTTAGCTTTAAAATTAGAGTGAATTGACCTTTTATAAAATTTAAAGGTAAGAATATTATCTAGGGCATCTCATTGGTTTTTTGTTATATTTTAATTTTAAATTGAGTTATGAGTATTAAAAGATGTATAAATAATTTACAATTTTAAAATACTCATAACTCAATTTAAAATTAAAATATAATAAAAAGCCCATTTGATGCCCTAGATTATATTCTTACCTTTAAATTTTAAAATAGGTCAATTCACTCTAATTTTAAAACGACTAATAGTACTATCAGAGTATAATTTACTACTAAAACCACCAATTTTGATTATGTCAATTGACTAATTATTTTACTTTTCAGTTTTAGGAAATTTAACTATTATAAAATATTTCAAACTAACTTAGTACTAAAAAATTAGTGAACAATTCACCAAAATACTTATTCATATTCAGTTCTAGAGTAGTTTTACTTTTTTTTACAAGCTATGTAACCATAACATTTATATCGAAATATGTAAAGTAAAATACTGTCTTATTTTAATGCAAATCGCGTGAAACAAATTTATCATTAATTGTTTTAATTAATTTACCATGCTTTAATACAAAGATGTATTTACATAACAATGCCACCCCTAGTCATAATCATCATTTATACTTTTTTAAATAAAAAAATGTATATCCTCCTGGAAAGTATATAGGTACTTGTAAGAGGGGGTCAGTGCACCATGTGTGTTGTCTCTCTGACCCACGTGCAACTTTTTTATCCATGTAACCCTTTTTTATGTCCACTTTTTTAGGGAACCCATAATTTTTTTTTAGCTTTTTAGATTTTTTTAGCTTTCAACAATAAATTATTATAGCTCGACAATTAGAATAATTAGAATTTATTTCAATAGTTTTAATGCGCAATTTTATGTAAGGTTTTTTTGTATTGAAAATTATCATAATTTCCTATAAGAATAATAATGTGTAAACTGTATTTAATTCAATAAATATGATTATTAAATTAAAATTAAAAGAATAATTTCATATACCCAATAATAATGTGTATACTGTATTTAATTCAAAAAATATTTTGAATTACAGACAAATAGAACTTTACAAATATCGGTAAAGCACGATTTCGTAAGTTTTTACCTTTTTGGGAACGTGATTCCGTACGATTTTGATCAAACAATGGATTGTCAAAATGACCACAAAAAAAAACACGATTATATTATTTTATAAAGCGTAACTTCATTTCTCCCTTTTAATATTATTTTTATCTAGTTGATTCATTTTAACTAACTTTGTACTCAACACCTATAAGTGTAGCTTATAGGTCATAAGTCCAGTGTTCCCCTGGACTTATGGGTGTTTTTTAGGGCGTAAACAACTCTAGAATCTCACAAAGTGTGTCTTCTCTTTTTATATTATATATTTATGTTTACAACTATTGGGTACCTACATTTAATATAACAAGTTACTAACATTATTGTGAACCATAGGTTAATGAAGACATTAATATATAATAAATCAATAATCAATATGACGTGTTGTAAAAAAACATTTAGTTTTTTGTTTGAATATTATTAAAATTCCCAAGAATACAAGAATAAATGAAGGCTGTTGAAAGCTGGTCTTTTTTTCGTTAATTTAAACCAAAAAGTGGGACAAGATATATACTTCCAGAAATTCACTTTTAATTTTGAAAAAATATTAGAATTTTTTTAGGTTTTTGTCTGTTTTGTAGAAAGTGAATACATTTTTTTTAATACTAAAATAAAAGTAAATTTTGAAAAAAAAAAGAAAATTAATTTGGTACTCCTCTAATTAAACCAGTGTTTGGAAGGAACGAGTTCCAAAAGGAACGAATTCCTCTTTAAAGAACGGCACAATGAATTCCTTTTTATAAAAAAAGAACAAGGAAATTAACTAGTTCTTTTTTCAAGGAAAAATAACAAAATTGTTTGTTCCTTTCTAGATCCAATAATTTACAAAGATAATTATGTAAATAATTGAAATTAAGAAAATCTCAAAATAGAATTATAAAATATGTACATATACTTGTAGTTATATTATATTATAATTAAAAATTAAAGAAGTATGAATTTGAAAAAAAAAACATAATTGATTAAATAAGAATTTTATTTTATTTGGAACTAAAAAAGGAACTCGTTCATTTTCCAAAGGATTCTTTTTTTTAAGCAACAAGGAACGGAACGGATTCCTTTTTATAAGGAACTTGCCAAACATTGAATTAAACAATACAACAAATCAACAAATCCATTTCCTATATAAGTACATAACCTAGAAAAGAAATTAAGGAATTCAAATATGTTTTCAAAAATAAAATAGGGCTTTCGGTACTGGTCGACTTTTTCATCCACTTTTTGGGTCTTTCGTGTCACATGAGATTTGAACATTTTTGATCGCAAAATATAGTGAGTAGTGACCTGTGACTAAATGTATGTACGTTTTGGATTTCCAAGAATCTTACCCATCGTTTATCTTTAATTACATAAAGCGTTCGGGGAACCCACGCTGCCACGCATACTAATGGTCAGTCATACAGTACTAACAATGGAAATAGAATATTTCCTAAATTCGGCCCTTAAAAATGGTTCGCTTTCAACAGCTTTGTAATAACGTAAAAATAAGATAAATATAAAAACGACTCCTGTCGATAGTCATATTAAAATCAGATGTTAAAATAGTAAAATTACGCTATTACCTTCCTCCAGGCGTTCGGAGGGCTCTCGAGATTGTGTATTCGAGAATTAGATCAAATACACCGTACAATAAAATTTTATGGAAAAAGCACATATAATGTATTAACTGCAATCAACATAAAATATTATATTATATGCCTTACCTGATTCGCAGTTGTTTGTAGATAATATTGTAGGAGTTTTAGATTTTAGATGAAACAAAGTAATACTTCAAATACATAAATCGAATTAAAGAACGCACTGATTATTATTTGCACAAGGAGTCCAGTTGTCGATCGTTGAAATCGGTTTTTTGAGACTTGAGAGGTTATCACTCTGGTGGTAGGTGCTCATGCACTGGTTTAAGGGACGACACGAATATGCCGACCAGAGAGTGGTAGGTGGTCTTATCAAAGGTTTTTGTATTTCCCAGAACTAGATTTCTCTTCGGCGGCAAAGACCTTTTTGTCGGTGACAATAGTTTTATTGGGGATGACCGATTTCTACGAACGACAGTCTGACCGTTATTTATTATTCGGTAAGATTTTAGTTTATTTATTATAGTGGTGTGTGAGCGTATCATTACAGCTTTAAGTTTTAATTTTTATCAAACATTTAGTAAAATTTAAAACAAGCCAAAAAAATGTAATTTAATTTATTTTGGAAGGGGGTACGTGCCCCCAACCTCCAGTCCTCCTCCCGGGCTACAGCACTAATATACACGAGCCACGAGTACACGACGGCCAATATTTTTAGAATAATATATTATAATATAAATTATAATCCTTGTACGATGGTGACGGTCTATAGTCTATGAGAATTCTATTTTGTTATCGATATTATCGATTAGAAAAATAAAATATAATATCTGCAACTATACGTTTGTAATTGCCAAAGATTCAACATGCATAGTACCAATATGACAGGTGCATAAGTAAACAATATTGGTTTTTTATTTTGTAAAGATTGAAAGCTATTTTAGACAGTATATTATGACGTTTTCGATTTTATGTAGGTAGTTTTTTCTACTTTTTATGTCGATATTTTCGCTTGGTCAAAAAGTTGGAAAATTTAATACAAAGATGATCAAAAGTTGATCACGTTATTATACACTTCAAAAATTATCGAAAATTCACTACTTTCAAATTAAAATATAAAAGAAAAATACATTTTTGAATGCTGGTATCGTGTTGAGCAATCGGTACAACAATCAATTGCAAAATTAGATTGAAAAACCACAGAACTCCGCCAGAATAAAACTATTTTACTTTAAGGGTCATCTAAATATTAGGGAAATACAGCAGATTATCAATTGGAATAAACGTATGATGCTCAATACCTATGGGCAATAGATGTTGACCCACTGGTACAATAGTTTATTGAAAAACTAGATTTACTAAACACAGAACTCCGCTGGTATAAACGTTTTTACTCTAGGGCTTGTTAGAATTCCAGAAAAATATGATATGTAATAACATATTGGGGAGGCACCAACAGAACAGATATCAATTATCAATACATTGCATACTACACAAAAAATGATTGTAAAAGTAGCATAGTCTTTACGATTAAAATACCCATCAGAGGAATTATTCAACCATACTAATATATTATTATCTGTTTATAAATTATACATTAGGCAAATTTTAGTTAAATCCATACGGTTCCATACACTCAATTCTACAGAAATAATAGACAGAAGGACAGGAAAATACATTAAACCGTCATATACTTTATTAACTAGTTCTAAAAATTTTCCAAATTACACGGGGAAAACTTTTTTCAACAATTTAAAGTAAAGAGTCTAATAAATAGTTTATGTGAAAATCAATCCAATAATACCAATGATATAATTAATAAAATTAATAAAAATCAAATAAAAAAAGGCAATAACTAAACTAGTTAGTGATCTTGATGATAATGTGAGTGTATCAATAAAATCATAAAAAGTCAATATTCCTAAACATAATATCGTATAATATATTAATATGTACCTATAATATGTAATGCTGATGTTAATTTATGTTTCTAAAGTTTCTTTTATCATGTTATGTTTATTTAATTATAAGTATAATATTTTTATTTGTATAAGTATTTTACTTTAAACGAATTGTAATATCGTTGAATTCCGTATACCTGCAGATACGAGCTTATAGCTCAGTTGGTATTCGTATCAACTATTATTAATGTATTTTATTGTAATTATTTAATTATAATTGTATTGGCTCAATAAATAAATATTACATAATAAAATACATTCAACGCTTCGCTCAGAATCTAAAAATAAATAATAAATAATAAATATAAAATCACAAAATAAAAAATTAAATTTTAAAAATTTATTTCCTATTTATTTTATGTTATTATCTATACAGCAATACATGTGAATGTAAGTATTTATGTATACCAAATTATTCTAATTTGTGGACTATTAAAGTTTTAAACATAGTTGTTTACTGTATGTAGTTATATTTATAATTATAAGTGTCATAGTTTGTTTTTAAGTAATAAAATAAATAGGTTATTTTTAAATAGTTTGGTAGGTACCTAGTTCATTATTTATTTAATAAATGTTAGAAACATTTCATTTAATAAATAACCTATAGTTATCAAATCAAAACCTAACATTTGATTTATTAATAAAATGCATTTTTTAATTTAAAATTACTTATTAAATTGATTAAAACATATTATGCTGTAAGATAAGTGTTTACCAACTATTTACATATAATTCATAAATAATGTTTATATTCCCTACCTACCTATATGAAAGCAAACATGTCACAAACAATGCTTTATCATTAATCAGATAATGAAACAAACAATTGAAAAATAGAAATATTTTGCCCCTCCTCCCTGACAAAAATTACACAGATATTTTCAATGGTAGGAGTTACCTACATTAAAATATCAAATATATCAAAACCTTTTTCAAAATATTATTCAATTGCATATACCTATTATTCGATACTCGAAAAAAATATCAAGGTATTCAGAACACGGCAAAAATTCCAGGTTTCATATAGCAAAATTGTTCTTATTCGGTTCCGCAGGATTTTGGTATAGACAGATGAGTTGGTAGACATAGTTTTTGTGGTTGCGACAGCGCTTATATAACGGAGTGCCCCACTGCAGGTGCATAATTTATTGACAGGGCCGTCATTACTGCAAAGACTAGGCAACCAGACAAAAATATTCGAAAAAATTCACTTTGACCGAAATGCGGGAAATGTCTTGAAAGCCGACACGCGTTTTTTTCAGTCAGTTACGAGTTAATATCTACGGACCAATTTGTTTTGACGAATTTTATCAATGAGCGGTGGCAAAAAATATATTTATATACTTACGTAGTTAAGCGTCCCATGCACGATTAATATTCGATATTGACATAATTGACCGTGTTTGGTTATAATATTGAAGGTAGGTAGTCACTTCAATTATACTGAAAATATCAAAACCGTTTTGATAAATTTTACTGACGGGTATTAATGATATCAATAATATTGATCGTGTATGATAATGGGCCGTTTTACACGTGATAAATCTTTCAATTTCTTTTGTTTTCGTGTGTTTTTAGAAAAGTTGTATTACGATTAGAACATATTTTTTACGATCACGACAGCACTGATGAGCAATTTGTCTTATTGCTGACCACGGTAACCAGAAAATACCGCGGTAACGGATCGGCGCATCTCGACACCGCGTCGTCTTCACCGCCGCCGACGCCATTTTAATTTATTTTTCGTCGTTACGTACACTTCCCGTGAAGATTATTTTGTCAACGAATAGATCAGTTAAAGCAAAACGATCATAAATCGTTGGAATGGCGACGGCAAACGGCGAGCAAATAGACGACAGCTGCCCCGCGGTAGACGTACAGGTAAAACTTAAGAGATAATCGATTTGTGATATATACTTCCCGGCTCCCATAGTCCCATAACACCTAAAGGGTAGAGTGACTAAATTCGATCGCCTGCTCGAATTTACGATGCATTTACGTGTTGTATTGTGTATCAGAGCCTGTTACGAAAAAGAAATGTGTATATTTTATTGTACGAACGTTATTAAAATGTCCATTTATGGGAACACATTACAAAGCGACGTGTCTTATCGCGTAATTGCGGAAACAGTTTTGTTTTTCTCATTTCTTAACGTGATATCTATAGGTAGTTAATAAAAATCATAATATAACATTTCGGATTTGTTATAGGAAAGCTGTAGTATAGACGGACTGCACAAGTTATACAAGTTGCTTAATTCAATGAGTGCTAATCTGGACCAACTCGCCGAAAACTGTTGTAGCGTTAATGGTGAGAATTTACTACGGTTTACGGTACATACTTATAGGATAATTGTGGTAAAGGACAGGTGGTAGACGGGTAAATAAGAGTGATATAATAAATATAGCCATTTAGGTACTCAACGTGGTTTAAAGTCATATCCTCGAAAAATTATGTCTTATTAGTATTTATAAGTACCTACCTATGAAGTTAGTATAATAGGTTACTTGGTTACATGAACGCTTTTGGCCGACATTAAAATATATATAATACATATTAAACTAAATACCTACTGCCCCTGACTTGAAACTTTGCGCACGCCTTTGATACTAAGACACAAGGGCCGCTCTTAGGAGAGATGACTTTTGGGGCCCATTACGGTGGAGGGGGAGGGCAGTGGCAGCAAGATTATTTGAAACAATCACTTCATATCTGAAATGGGTGGGTGGGTGTATAAATTTATATATAATCGTAAGCCCTCAACACAAATATCATAGCAAATATTATAATTAATAATTATTAATGGCCCCTGCTGCTAATTTTACTTCAATGAAGGGTACGGTGGTAAAAATATTTAAAATGTACAGTATGCTTCAAAGCCTCCACAATTTCACGCCATCACTGGGGGATCACGAAGCAAAATAATATTATTCTCGGACCCCGAGTATAATGATCAATCGTTTAAAATTTGTTACATTATTTTTGAATTATTCTTTTTTTTATGTTTTTTATGTGTTTTATGATAAAAACTTTTAGGCTTGGTCAAAAAGTTTGAAAAATTAATACAAGGTCTTAAAAAAGTTTTTCTTATAGCAATTCAAAAATATAATAAAAATATATACCTACAATTTATTCCATACGTGTTTGAAGTTAAAAGTTAAAAAGTTAAAGTTAAAACTTTTACAAAATCTCAAACATTTTAAAATTATTTTGTATACTACCTACCAATGCGGCAAAAATATTTAATTAAATATCCTTAAAAACATAGTACAAACCAGTAACCACCTCCGCTAAGAATAATTTTTAAGAAGCAACGATTAATTATCAGTGAATTTAAATTTAACACAGTCATTACTGTGATAATAACAATATATTACCTATATAACCCTACTCAATGACAAGATACACCCAAAACCTACTTCTATATTATAGGTACGTTTTTTTTTTTTTTTAAAGAACAATTGTACGTAATTGGATTAAATTTGGATTAATTACAATTTATTATTGAAATAAATAATAGTAGGCATGCCTACTAGAAAATAGAAATGTTAATATAGATTTGAATTTATATAAATGAAGTATATATTTCGTTTTTTTACATTCAAGATACTATATATTTCAAATTGTCTACTTATATATTTATAAATTATTTCATAGCAACAAAATATCAATGCATAAATTATGTAAAATTATAATATATTGTTTATTTTATTTGAATTATAAATTATAAATATTATATAATATTATTAATAATATATGTAGGACGTAGGTATGTATATTATAATTTATGAAAATGATTTGATAATTTTAAAATTAAAAAGGTGGGTAAGTGGATGTCGCTCTGCTGTACAGTAGGTTACAATGGGTCACTGTAATGGATGGTGTTAAATTTAAATTCAATGATATAATATCATTGTATAAGAAAAACGATTCTGAGCGAAAACGGTCAGTTAGACTATGATATTACTAAGTATATTTTATGATATAACTGTGCATAAAGTAATTTATATATAACCTATTTACGTGGAGCCTTGTTTTAAATTTTCAATCCTTAGCTATAAAAGTTGAACATTTTATAAATTTTTAACTACAAAATAATTATTATATTATAAATTTGATAAATTTTGTCGAAATTTTAACTTTAAATGCTTATAAAAAAAATTGTGCCTATGTATTTTTAATATTTTCAACTGCTATTGTAAAAATATATCAGGAGCTTTGTATTAAATTTTCACGCTTTTTTTCTCAACAAATAAAATTTTATTGATATTTATAGAAACAAAAAATAAAAAAATTGAAAACTGACAATGTCCGTAAGCAGCTCAAAAAGAATCAAATTATTTTCAAAATTGTATCGTGTATAGAAAATGCTAATATAAACATTTAGTGAAATTTTCAAGTATCTACAGTCATTCGTTTTTTAATTACAATAAAATAAGAAAATCGTTACATGAGAAATCGAGTGAATATCAAATGTTATAAAAATATGAATTTCAAACGCTCATTAAAATTTAATTTGATATGCTTGTAGACATTTTTTTTTTTTTGATAAAGGTAGACAAACTTATGGGTAATCTTTTATTACATTTTCAAATCTTAGATTTAAAAAGAAAAATTTTTATGGATTCTCAACTCAAAATAGTTCGCTAATTTTCGTGATTTTTCCGTATTTTGTTAAGATTTGAACTTTAAATGCTTATAAATAAAAACTGTGACTAAGGATTTTTAATTTTTTTCATCTGCCTTTGAAACAATAATCTAGGCGCCTTATATAAAATTTTCAAGCTTTTTTAACCAACAAATAAAATTTTATTGAAATTTATAGAAAAAAAAACTAAAAAAAATGGAAACTGAAAATTCCGTAAACAGCTCAAAATAAGTCAAAATATTTGGAAAATGTTAGGGTGTATAGAAAATGCTAATATAAACATTCAGTTAAAATTTCATATATCTACGGTCATTTGTTTTAAAGTTACAACAAAAACCAAATTCAATTTTGTGGAAAATCGATTTTGCGTAAAAATTCCCGTTTTTCCTTAATTTTTCTTTTGTTTTTCTTGGCGCTTTTGAAAATTACTGGGAATTATAAATTTTGACGTCCCCAATGCACCAACGATATTCACTTTCCAATCGAAAAAGATACTGAAGTTGAAAATCGAAGCATTATTTCGACTACTTATCGTGTACACAGACACAAAAAAAAAAATAAAAAAAAAATATAAAAACACACATCATTGTAAAATCAATACATTCATCGTTCCACTCAGAATCTAAAATAATAAATCACATTTTGACTTCGATAGTTCGATATGTTTACAATTGCTTGATTCTGAAATTAATTATAATTTTCAAATAAGTATACAAAACTTTAAATAACACCTTTGTATAACTGGCATGAAACACGATAGGGTTTTGTACATCAGGTAAATTAGGTAGCATTTTCAAATTATATTGTATATTATATTATATATTATACCAAACTATAGCATCCCACTCGGCGTTAAAAAAAATGAATATGCCATACTTCTACGAATTATAATAGTAATATTATTATACTTAACGAATGCCAACCATTTAAATAAACGAAAAAAAACTGTTTTTTTTTTTTCGTAAGCTGAAAAAAAATTCGTACGTAAGATACCCTTTAGCTAACTATAGATGTTGATAAAATAAGTTAAACACCCACCAGGTATCAAGTAATCTATTGACATAACTTTTATTGAAATCGGTTCAGTAATTTTGAGTCTATTAAGTTCGTATAAATCAACATACATTTTTAATTGTATAACCCTAATTTGGCCTAGGGTGCCCGCGTGAGGGGGCATCCCCGCCACTATTTTAGTTAATTTTAATTGTTTTATTACTTGTAAAAAAATAAATACTATTTGCTATATTATCAAAGATACTTAATTTTCCTCTTCCTCCTTCCTTTTTAAGTGAAAAAATGTAAATATATTAAATATAGTGGTGTAGGTATAGGTTTATTTCGGTTAGAGTTCACGGGCAAATCGGCGTCGGTGTACCGCTTTATGATTTTATTTGACCGAGATGAAGAATTCACCTGTGGGCTGCGGCGGATTGGATAAAGCACGTCTTGGTATATATCGAATGTGGTTCAAACACTTCAAACTACTCTCTCTAAAATGTCCTGATATTAGAACTATTTGAAATTTCACAAAATCGGTCATATGGTTTTTGAGTATATAAGTACCTATAAACGCGATGATTTGATGCATGCTTTTACCTCGAGTAACCAATGACCACCATTTATAAACAAAAATAAATGTTTTGATTTCCATCATGAATCTCAAAATCCATGTGTGAGCACCTCTTTAAAATATGAATTATTGTTGAAAATCCTTTTTAGTGCAGCACACATAGTGGTACGAAAGTACCATGAAAATTACAAGTCTCCAGCTATCATAGTTTAGGCTCTAAACTAAACGGTCAGTCAAAAAAATTCTTCCAGAATTTCTTCAATTTTACAATTTTTCTATCAAGTGGGTGATTACCAACAAACATTATTTAATTTTTATTTATTTTCTATAGATATATTATTTTTATATTTTTATTATTTTCGGCAATCCAATTAAATTTTCTAAGACGTATTATATATTAAAACCTTACCAATAGAGGCCGAGACTTAAACTCAGCCACCCATCAGTGAAAACTGTGAAGTGTAAGTACAATGTACTATAAAATCCGTTGAGTATTTTTCGAGATATGCGCGTACATACAAAAAAGGGCTACTATTTTTAAATGTTATACATAGATATAGATACAGTTAATAAATATATGCTATTTCAATTTCAGATAGAATGAATCAACTGGAAATGGAATGTATAGATTTATTACAACCCATAGGTGATATTATTTCTTTAGAAAGAGAACTAAAACGATTAAGCGAAGCTGAAACAAATTATATGAAACTTTTAAAAAAAAATGAAAATAATATTAATCCACAAGAACCCATTTAATTTAAATAACACCTATTATAACTTTTGAATTAATTATGCATAAGTTAAATTAAGTTTTCAGTTTATATTAATAATTAGTAAATCACTAAAAGTTAATAAAGATTAATTATATTTTAAGAATTAAGTACGTTTGATCAGACTACAAGTGGATTTCATATACATACTGTATCTACTGTATCTCTATTCACTTTGTAATGTCATGCCTATTCCATAGATTCAAACGATATTTTTCACGGATATATGGAATATCGAATTTCAAGTCAAAATTAAGTAATTGTAATATTTAATCTTACAAAGCTTACAGTATTGCTATCATTCAGAAAATAATATGTAACTATTTTATAGAAACATTCTAGTAACATATTAGAAATAAATTAATTTTATATTTCAAGAAAATGTAATAGCTCTAGAGACTAGAATATTATAGTATAATATCATAATTTAAATTAAAAACAGAAAGTGTTTCGTACGATCTACAGGGATTTATCTGTTGAATTCAAATATTTTTTAAGGAAACAAAATCAAAGTAATCAGACAACGTTAACTAACTAATAATGTTGTCAAAACATTAAGCAAGCTATCATAAAATTCGTATGGTGAATTTTATATCACTATAAATTTATTGATATGTGCATGAGCGTACGAGAGTAGTGGCCACATGAATTTCACTCACTCTAATAATCATTTACAAATTACAACTAACAACGTGATTAGAAATTGCCTAAATGTTGCCCCTTAAATAATAGCCGTAGCGAGGCCCCTAACTTTAAATTACTAGTAGCCAGTAGGTACTAGATAACGTCAATAATTACAATAATAATAAATTCTGTTTCTGATAAAATAAACATTAGATGTTCTAAATATGTATACTATTTATTATATAAATTAATATGTAAGCTAATATTATATTACACGCACATATTCATTTTTAGAACATACTATGCATATATTAGTAATAACAATAATAATAATAACGTTCATTATTGTTCGAACGTCCAGCTTTCAGCTTCGATATTTAAATCTTTAGACTTTTCACGGTTATTGTTGCAAATTACTGGGATATGCAATTTCGGTACCTATAATACACTAAATGGTAATAACTAATTTATTACTAGAGAATAGAGATAGATTATTGATGAATTTTGCATTTTTTTAGGGTCTTATACAAATGTTTATTTGCTTGGTGTGTGCCTGGTCTATATAGGGAGTAAGGACCCCGTAAAGTATTTATCGATATATTTAACCGTACGCAATTTTTCTTTGCAGGGCCTAGATGCTTGCCTATTATAATGTGAGCAGGGCAGTATAGTATATATAATATAGTTATATTTACTTATAATAATTAATATATATTCCTAAATCCTAAATAATAATATTAATTATTTATACAAAATGTTTCTACAATCAAACAGTTAAATAATATTTTTTACTTGCAAGTTGTTATAATAATATAATATACTATTTTACTAGGTACTTACTCAAAACCTAATAAAAAAGGTACATTTTTATAAAATTGTTTAGTTTAAAATGTTAATAAGTATCTAAATAATTTACGTTTGTAAAGAAAACGTTTCGAATGTATTCAGAATACGTATTTAAATACTTGGTGGTATATTTTGTATTTAAAATGCTTATTCAAATATTTTCTTTTAAAAGTATTTAAGTATAAATACAAATACCATCTATAATACTTAAGAAAATATTTTTTTTAAGTTCAATAACATTAATATCAATATGTTATATTACAATTTTTAACTACTACCACCCATTAAATAAGATGAAAGACTATTTAAAGATCCAAGATAAAAGCCAATCCAACCATTGATGGTCATTGTGCCTCATGGTTGTCGGAAAATTGATATGGTCGTTTTGATCGTGGAATATTGCCAATATTGGTACGGTCATTAAAAATCAGGGTTTCTTAAACTAGAAAAAAACAATCATTTATAGTATCTGCACATTAGAGAAGTACTGCAAGGTATTTTAAGGAAGTGTCAATCTAATCTACAACAGCAAATGGCGCAATGTCAATAACGATGATGAATGATATTGTATGGGTTTCATACAACCTAGTACTACTGCAACGTTTAGCTTATTACCAAGTTCCCACAAATTTGTTATACCTAATGAAAAGTTTTGAAAGAATACGTAAGAATTGAAATAATTGAAAAAATACGTCATGAATCTAATAATTTAACTCCTAGGAAAAAAATAAAATTATGCTTCACTTCAATAATACATTGAGGAAGTATCAAACTATAATGACTAAAATAAAGAAATTACAATGGATATTTTTAGTAGGTACTAACAAGTACAAGTTTCTTGTAATAAGTAAAGAGGAGGTGTTTTGGTTTAAAAAGTTAAGTTAGGTTTTATATCTCCTTAAAAACAATTGGCTCGGACGAGGCCCCGCTCACTTGATCCAGCAGCGGCTCCGCTGTTGGGTTCAGCTAACATGAAAATGTCACATTCAAAAATATGTATGATTAATAATATACTACTACTATACGTCTACCTATACATAAATATCTAACCTATATATAAATACAAAACAATGATGAAGATTGGACATTTACTTTCGAAAGTTTACTTGAATAATATTATGCTTATATAGCTTATGGATTTGTCTTCAAAGTTAAAATGCTATAGGTACCTAATATAAATATAATTTTGGTTTTCGTAATTTATTTTCTGTGTAATTACTAATTATTATTTATTATTTTGCAGTTTCAAATATTTTAATAATTTCATAGTTAATTATTAAACGAATGATTCCACTCGCCAGACTTCTATAGAGTGATTTTTTAAGCATGCTCCCCCTATTTTAGATTCTAAGCGAAGCGATGAATGTATTGATTTTACAATGATGTGTGTTTTTTTTTATTTTTTTTTTTTTTGTGTCTGTCATCACCTTTTTGGACAGTAAAAGTGCTTGGATTTTCTTCAATAGTAACTTTTCTGATAGAAGGTGAATCTAGTTAGTACTTAGGGGCAGGGCTTGAAACCGAAAATATTTATTTCGGTTTCGGTTTTGGTTATTGGTATTTATTTTTTCCGATTTCGGTTTCGGTTTCAGATATCGGTATTGATTTTTTCTGATTTCGATTTCAGTTTCAATATCGTTTTCAAATCCAAGATTATTATTATATTATTATAATAATTTATAATGACATATATACTCGCGTACTCGCCAATCGCCACACATCGCGTGGCGTACGATTTAGCGTATAATTGATTATAAATACATACTATAAAATATAAATGTCTTATTATGAAGTATAAAGTTAGTCTCTCCACTTCATAGCACAACTTCCAAATGATTTGCAACCTAATTTTTTTGATTTGTAACCAAATTTTTAGAATTTGTAACTTCACCGTTTATAAGTTAAAACTATTTTGTAATTATTTGAAAAAATATATTTAACAGTATTTTACATTTAATTCGAAAATGTCGATGGCTTATAAGTCCATTTTTTACTCTGAATGCCTACGAAATAAGTAATAACTTTAATGATCGCAGCTAGATGGTATTATCCAAATATCAATCACAATATGATTACCAGTGTGACTTGTGGTGGGTTGGGAAGGGACACATTTTTCAGTCGATGGCTTTTAGGGAAACCCAGACAATTATGTTATAACTATAAGTATTTATAAGTTTATAACATAAATATTAATACCTAATTTATAAGTATACTATACAGCACTATATATACTCAGTATCCTATAATTTATTGTTTGCGTCGTGGCGATTGTATTAATTTAATGTAGGAACATGGTTATTTCTGATCAGGGTTGCCACCTTTTTGTTTTCAAAATAAAGTACATCATGACTAGAGGATTCTTCTTGGCTCACAGTCACAAAACAAATAGTGAATATACTGTGCCATACCAGTTACCACTCGTTATAATAGGCTACTAATACCAGTATTGTACAAAATACAAAAAAAATTTTTTTTTAGACCATAAAGTATCTTTATTTTAAATATCTATACTTTTTAACAAAATTACAACAACATTTAATGAGGGAAAATATAATTTTTACAAACATATTACAAGCTATTTTTAAATGTATACTTTTTGTTACTCTTAGCAGCTTTTAGTAATTTTTCATCATTAACAAAAGTATCATATATTTCAGTACATGTTTCATTAGCATTAAGAGAGATAATTAATTCATATTTAATAAGTTCAAGTCTACACTTATTTCTTTCATCTCTATATTTTAAATTCATCATAGAAAATATTCTTTCACAGTAACTTGATGTAGCAGGAATACTATATATAAAACTAACAACTTTGTAAATATTAATGAGTGGACATTTTTGATTTTCAAGTTTTGAAATTTTAAATAAACTTTGCCATTTACTACATGAATTTGAATTAGATTCTTTTAACAATGGTAACATTTCATTTATTGTATTACATTCATCATACAGCTCATTCATATTTAAAAAAGTTTATTTTCTAATTTAAGTTCACTAATCAAATTTAACAATTCAGAATATACAAGTTCACTTGAAAGATTAAAACATTTTACTTGTTTTAACCAATTTAAGTCTGAGAAATCAAACCATTTATTCAAGTAATTAACTGCATTGTTCAAAAAGTTTAAAAAATCATTCGCAAGTAGTTTTTTGTTTATGGACGTTTCAATAAGTTGATTTGTTTGGAAGCCAAAAAATTTATCTTTGATTCGTATTTCTAAAGATTTTTTTAGTGAATTCATCACATCATAAATTACCATGACTGATATGCTATTCCCTTGTAATTTATTAATGCATTCATTGAATAAGGGTAAAATATGACTTAAAAAGAAGAAATATATCTCTATGTCGGTATTGATTGTTTCTTGATTATCACTGAACAGTATTTTTAATATTAAAGGAGGGCATTTTTCCAAAGATAAGAAATAGGATTTAATTGGTTCCCAATTTTTTAAAACATTTTCTATGGCAGGAAGTAAAGATAACCATCTAGTTACAACATGTTTCTTTAATTCAGACCATTCACAGTTTAAAAATGTAAAAAAATCTTTTAATGTTTCACGCCTTACAGAAGATTGTGAAAAATGAGCATATATTTTTAAAATTACATTTTCTATATCAAAGGATATATAGTTCATTGCATATCTTACAGTATTATGAATAATATGTGCATGACAATTTGCTTTTATTAAATTAGGAATGTCTTTTTTTAAGTTAGTATATAATGAATGATTTTTTCCAAAATTACAATTAGTATTATCTGCACTTAATGCAGATACTTTTTGAAAAGGTAATTTGAGGTTTTCAAAAGATTTTTTTATGTATAAACACATTTCATCTGCTGTTTCATGTGGGTTTTCATAAAAATCAATTAATTTATTTTCAATACCATTTTCAATGCTGAAATATTGAACACTGAGAGGGAAAAGCTTTACATTTTTTTTGTTACTAGCATCAGTTTGAATTGAAAAAGCAAATACATTTTCATATTTAAATAATCAATTATTTTATGGAGGTATGCTGGTCCTAATACTTCAGTTACAATACTTTCAGCCTTAGTCCTGCCTAAATGTAATTTGTTTAACATTTTAAAATCTTTATATATTTTCTTTTCAACTTTTATACAGCAATCTAAACTATTATAAGACAAATTGTGTTTCACAGTATGGTAAACTTGGACAAGTTCACAAGCAGTTACTTGATTTTCTTCTTTATCAGCAGTAGGTCCTTTGAATCCATAAAAGTCCATAGTTTTATTTTTAAGTAAACTTGTCTGCGAACTCTTATGTTTTTACTAATCTCGTGCTGTTTAACCTAATAAAATATTAATATATATTGAAATCGCGTTTTACTTAATTTATGAATATATAACAAACTCACTGCAGCTATGCCAGAATTCGCTATAGAAAATTTCACTTTGCAAACACGACAATAAGCTTCATATTTGTCTTCACATTTATCAACCCATTTATGTAATATGGTCCAATCATCCTTAAAACATTGTTTTCTCTTAACACACTTTTTTCTTGGATTTAAATCATCTGAAAGTGATTCGTCTGGAGAATCCTAAATTAAATAAAAATAAAATCAATATTTACTTTAATAATTGTTACAAAGTAGACTGTCGTAAATATTGTTGATAAAATAATTATTTTCATTTATTTTATTAACTTACCATAACTTCTCTAACTATAGTATAATACTAATATATTATATTGTACTAAATGTATTAAGTCAACACACTACAGTATTAGTATACAAGACATTAAGACAACAACTCAACAACTGCGAAGAGACTGAAAAGTAAAAACTTGAATAACACAATAATTCTATAAAATAATATAGATAATATTCGTTCTAAAAATACATCGCGCGCTTACTTATTAATAGCGATGGTTAAGATTAACGGGAAACACACAGATAAGAATATAAGATAGTCGTACTCGTGATTAGACTCGTGCCATTAAATAATATATTTAATCAATGCTCGTACTAATTGTAAATGTTATATAAATAAAGTATTTCGGCGTACTTTATTTAAACTACTAAGTATAAAGAACAAAAATTTAAAAAACAGTACAATACTTTGAAAAATAGTACGGGTGGCAACCCTGTTTCTGATCGTCTGTGGCGACAGAAAAACACGACAGCTTATACCATTATAGTTATTTAATAATACTGTTGTTTAAAATTTTTATTATGGCGTATTTCTGCGTATACTGTTCTAGACGAATTTATTAATCTATTTAGTATTTACCAACATAATATAATAATATATAATATTTATATTGTGTATAATAGGCATTTATAGTTTATACTAGGTACAATAGGTACGTATAATATTTTGTATACCCGTGAAATTACCTATGAAAACATAGGGGTGCCCGAAGACGACGACTACAACTGCAGCAGTGCAGCTATACCTTCAATCTTCATATTATAAATATTAAAAATTAATTATAATAAAATATATTAGGTACCATTAATAGTTTTTCCGATTTCGTTTTCGGTTTCGGATATCGGTATTTATTTTTTCCGATTTCGGTTTTGATTTCGGATATCGGTATTTATTTTTTCCGATTTCGGTTTTGGTTTCGGATACTGGTATTGATTTTTTCCGATTTCGATTTCGGTTTTGATTATCGGTATTGGTTTTTTTCGATTTCGGTTTTAAACGGTTTTAACCGGTTTCAAGCCCTGCTTTGGGGTATCTGGTATATGGCCGTATGCGTCGTGGGTCAAAATAAGATACGGTCGTCGGGCACGCAATTTTGTAGTTAATATTTTATATATTATATGGCTATTACAATATTGAATATAACATTAGATATCTATTTAGATAATCATTATTTTCGTAACAAACGCGTACTTGTAAAACTGTATTACAAAAATATTGATCTTTGTTCTTCGTTCTTGATTATAATTTAGCAATATATTAATTGTTTTCTTATGTTTAACTTAAAAATAATTGTTGTTGTTTGTAGTATTTACATGAAATTTTTTCCTGATTATTATTATTATATACTAACCGATTGGGATTTTTTAATGGTGGTGGGGAGGGGGGTTTATCTTAAGAGACTCATAATCTGATCCTTATCAATATATACTACTAAGTATTAGGATAATGGACGTAATAATTAATTTCATAATGATTCAGGTGCGATATTGATTTGTCAATTGAATAGAACGATTACGTAACAATATTACATAGGTATTATAATTTATAAATATGTTGTATGTGAATATCAACAATTCTTTGAATGGAGGAGACTGTTTAAAAGTTGAAATAAGTTATACAAAATATAGGTAATTAAATACTTTAATTTATTACTCTCTAAAATATCTATTCTAAATGTTTTTCAAAATCTGAAGGTGGGCTCGCAAAGGTGTTTACACAAATTCTGTATGATTACGACCAAAATGAACCCAATTTTAGGCATCATTTATGTGGTAGAGTCAAGAAAATAAATAATATACAATGTCAAATTATGACAATATTATCATATTGATATTTATTTTTCAGAATCAGTAAATCTTCTGGGTACCTACCATACGTCACCATAATATGGCCTTACATTCTATAACACAATCGAATAACAATTTTTGCATGAAATTGAGAAGTAATATTCGTCATATTGATGTCATTTTACATGTATTGTAACACCATAATATATATAAATATATTATGTATATTGTTTGATTCTTATGCTTTGTGAAATACATTAATGTGTGAAAATAATTTGACTCTTTTTGTGCTGTTTACGGACATTGTCAGTTTTCAATTTTTTTAGTTTTTTTTAAAAAAAAAAAAAATAAAATATCAATATTATAAAAATATCAATAACATTTTATTTGTTGGGCAAAAAACGTGAAAATTTAATATAAGGCTCCTGATATATCATTCTAATAGTAGTTGAAAAATATTAAAAATACATAGGCACAATTTTTTTTTATAAGCATTTAAAGTTCATATTTTGACAACATTTATAAAATTTATAATTTAATAATTAGTTTGTTGTTAAAAATGTATAAAATGTTCAACTTTTATAGCTAAGGATTGAAAATTGAAAACAAGGCTCCACTTAATAGGTTATATATAAATTACTTCATTCACAATAATATCATCAAATATACTTGGTAATATCATAGGCTGACTAATAAACTAGGCTGAAGAATTCTCTTTTTTATTTTAAATTATTCAGAAGATATTTTTTTTAGAACATTGAAGCATCTAAATCAAAATTCGAACTAGTAGTTTTTACTTTTTGAGTTATATAACTTTGTGCACTAAGGATAATACGTTTATGAAAATTGGCTAAGTAGATTTTGGGGACTTAGATGATTTGAAAATATTAGAATTTAGTACTAATTACCATTGATCTATCAAGATAAATAATTTGTAAAAATTATTAAGTAAGTATACTGAATAGTGAATAGAGAAACTGCTGCATCTAATATTAAGTACTTATAGTTTTTTATTGTAAAACCATATTTAAGGATTATTATCTTTACTAGTTACTATACACATTTTAATAATTCAACAACTACTTATTGGAAATTTGATTTAGATACATCTACATTTACAAGAATATCATCTGCTAAATGATTTGCTGTAAAAAAGAAGATTCTCATTTAAAAAATAGAAGTTTGTATAGTCACAGAACACAGGACTCTTTAATAGTAGTACAAAAAATATCAGGAATTTGAATATAATAGTATTTAGGTATACTTAAATTTCTAAAATCAGAATTTGAATAAATGTATTTTTAAAGGAAAAAAGGTGGTGAGCAATTTTTCACCAAAATATTAAGTAAGTTTTGTATTTTATTATGGAGCCCCTTAAAAACTCATCCATGAGCCATTGCCCTTTGGTGTGCCAGGCGGACACTGGATCCTATAAAATGGTAACTTAGCCAAACATTCGTAACATGCTCCCTTTATTCAGAATCTAATAATTTTATTTTGATATTTTAGCTACAAATGCATTTTTTGTTATAAAACGTGATTTTTTTTACATTTGTAGGTAATTTTTTCATATTATATTTAATTTTTGTAGTTTTTGTACAATGTGGAATATTTTTTTTGAGTTTTAGATTTTAAAGATTAAAGATTTTAGATTATAAAATATGTGTTACCTATATAATAATGTGTTATATACATTTTTATAATTAAATACATTTTAATTTAATAGATAAAATCACAATGATTTTCAATTAAATATAAACAAATAGGTACATTAATATAAAATATAAAACTCATTTTCATTTCCATAATATTTAGCACTTAATTTAAGTATAATATTTGATATTTTGATGTCTTTTTAAACAACTGAATGTATGAAATGTAATTGGGAAAAATTACGAAAATTTCTGGATGAATATAAATCCATATTTACTTACATTTTGCATAATAGTAATGTGAGTAGGGGAAGTACTCCGAAGTAGGAAGTTGAACTAGTACTTTAACTAGTATTAGTTAGGTATTTATGCTTATGTTTATAATATTGAAATTAGTACAATTTGAATAATAAAAGTCAGTTACGGTTTGGCTCAGTTTGACTTTGTAGAAATGCGTGTGCGACAATTATGAAAAAAAAGATAGGAACGCATTAAATAAAATAATATTATAAATTAAATTTTTTAACGCGAAAGAATAGTATATATGAAACAGGAACGTATGCCGTGATCGTGATGGCTGTTGAACGAGTGGCTACTAAAAACCACACTTCCATACTATTATATAGAAATTTGTGGTAAAAACTGATGAACAAGTGGCGACCACCACATGCGACCCTGATACCGCCGACTCCGATTTGTGAAGCGTGAGTGCCATATTATCGAAATGTACCTGAGCAGTAACGTATATTGACAATATCGAATAATGATCGTCTACGTATTTATGAAGACAGGAAATTTTAACATGACGTGTAATATGATATGGATTGATTTAAAGTACCTATTTTAATTTAAGGCCGTCGGAGCCGGAGCTTTTTTTAGTACAAAAACATGTCTTAGAGGAAAAAATCTCTTGTCTTGTCAGATTTTGTTATTTTTTTTTTATTTAAAATAAGAGAACATTTTGCAGGTCAGGTCAAAATCCGATTTTCAAAATTTTAATTATAGAAGCTAAAATATGCATTTGAATAATGCTCAATATTTGTTCTTTTTCAAACGTATTTTTTTAACACTGTATAAAGTAGCACGGTGAAATACAGCACTGTTAATAATTTGAAAATAATAATGCTTATCCCAGTAGTAGTTCTGTTTGAATTTCATGTTGAATAGTCATAATATATTAAGCTGTTTTTATTTACAGCTACTTTTTAACCAATAGATAGCGCTATAATTACAGTTTTTTACATTTTCTCTTTTTTGTCTATGTCGGCGAAATAAATAATAATTTGTTCTTCCCAAAATATACTCAAGTATACTAACTGTCCGAGTGCCTGAGTGAATCCAACTGACCCGGACATTGGCTGAATCACCGAAAAAAAGTCCATCGAAATGGACACAGTTGTTAAACATACATACATACATACATACATACATACATACAGATAGTGAACTATACAGGATCTTAGCTTTTTAACACCCGGGGAAAATCAAAATATTACGTCCATTTCAAGAAGATGACCAAAATTAGTATTTTTTAAACAAAAAATCAAGCACACTCACACAGTATTGCGAGGACCAACATTTACAAAGCCTTTCGCAATATACTTGACCAATAAATTATTTACCACAAATCATTTTAATGATTTTAACTTAAAAATGAAACATTTTAAATTTTAAACTAATCAAATAATAGTGTTAGAAGCACTTCTTAATGGTGTATTTAAAGCTAAATCTTTGGTCAATATTTCTAAGTTTCAAGTTTAGAATAAATAATATTGATAATAATAACATGTATTTATCAACAAATCTAAATTAGGTATCCATTGCTTACTTTTAATATAAAAAGCTTTATGTAAAAGAACAATATTTAATTTACAACATAACAATATTTTACATTTTTAATATTTGTTACAATCAAAACTTAATATGTATCTAGTTGCGGAAAAAATACAATGAAACAAAAATTTAATTATGCACTAAAAATTGTAATATAATATAATGATTATGACATGATAAAGTAATTTACTTTATCATGGGATCATAACTTACGGATTAAATGTAAATACTAAAATATGTACATTCTACATTTTATAAATTTCCAAAATAATAAGAACCCTGTTGTCTATTTGACATATTTTACCATAAAAATTAATCAGATGAAAAAAACAGTTAGTAAAAAAAAACTAACTAAATAGAATATAAATTTCCTTTTAAATTATTTTAACATAATATGTAAAACATAACTATCTGACTTAGGCTACATATCAATAGGATATTATTTTATTTTAAATTATTTAATTATGTTGTACTTTTGTACTATCAAGTTTATCAAGAAAGTTAATAGTTGTATACTTGTATTTAAAAAGCTACGAACATATGTAATTTAATAAATAATCTGAAAACAGTTAAATCAGTAGTAAGTAACATTTTATGTAATACCTATTTGAAAAAATATATAATTGTTAATTTTAAATTACATAACAATAAATTATAATTAATAGTGCCATTTTCAAGATTAGGTTTTAAATAACTATCTATGTAATATATAAAATATATTAATATAATATATATAATGTATATAATATATTATATGCAAGAAAATGACGTCATTTACAATACTTTATTATATCACTAATCGGAGAGTACCTACATTAATCTATGATAGACTATTATAAGCGTGTACACACCCGCTGACAGTTACGGACGGGTATTTTGTTCTTTTTAATTTGTAAATCAATGTTATTAGTTATTACTAATCTCGATTAAAAATAAAACTATTTTATTTCAAACTTAAAACCTTAAAAATACGCCCACAAAAATTATACGCCCGGGGATAATTATTATGTGGAAATGTATTAAGAAAATAGATTACAGAAAAACAGTGTTACATGGAAATATATTTGAATTTGAAACTCACAGAATACAAAATGTGTTATGCACATACAAATTATTAAATTAATATTTATATAAATATTAAATAGTATGTGTAAAAATGTAATTTGCTTGTTATTGCTGTCTACGCCTGAACGTTTTCCGTATATACAGTAGAAAAACTTCCAGATTACAATAATATGCATAATTATATAGGTAGCATTTAAAATGGAGAACGTTCGCTTTTTGCCCCACTTTTGTGTGAAACAATATTAATATTTAGTCGATTGTTATTGTAAATTATGTTGATTGCTGATATAATATTATATACACATCCAGTTTCAACGTGATGTATTTATGCCGCGTGTTGTGGACCTACACATGTAAGTTTATTGTTGCCTCTGGCAATCCCCATTAGATGATCGCTTTGTTGATTTGAGCAATCATCCACTGGAATAGCAATAAAATAGCCGTGGACATCGAAACCGGTAGGGCAGACGCAACTATCCATTTCCAAACATTCGAACTGTAATGCAAGTAAAACAAATTATTTAAACAACCTGCAAGTATTTATAGACAATGACGCGCAGAAAACTTTATGATCAATCGACAATCAATGATTCAAGTTTATAAAGATTAGGTATATCAATAGACAATAATATTATGTTAATAAATTTATTGAATTTATCAACCCCTAAACGGTTAAACTACAAGATTAGAATTATAGTAGAATATATATTGTATAGATCGTTTATAATGACATTCAAGGGATCGGGAAAAATATGTTATAATAACCGCGATAGTCAATAGTCATGACAACAAAAATTTCATTACATATCTACCGGACTGTTATTATTCACTACCTACAAATATTTTTAGATTCTGAGCGAAGTACAATGATAATATGAGTTTTTATTTTTAAGCTTAGTAAAGGCTTCCTTCAATTTTCTAGATGGAAATTGAATCTAGTGTAGTTTAATCTATTTAATGAATGAATATTCTATTGAAAAATATTTAAGATGCATATGAACAATTTTTTCTATAAGTATTAAAAATTCAAATTTTTCCAACATTTATCAAAATCTAATTAGTTAAAAAATTATAAAATGTTTAATTTTTATAGGTAAGGATTTAAAACAAGGGTTCTCATAAATAGTTCATACTGTAACCAAAAAATGTAAAAAAATATATACATTGTATTTGCCTATATTTCTGTTAGTTATAAAGCACAGGAAAACAAGTAAACACGGTGAACCATGGTCGTTACTAATATACTATGCTATCGTATTCCGATTCGGACGGATCACCGGATCACGTCCGCGATGTGTCCATAGATAATATAAGAATGGATACGATATAAGAACTTATTAGCAGAAAATTTAGTGATACGTTTTTAATGTTATATATATATATATATATATATATGGGGTAAATATTGATATGATAATTAATAAATGATAATAAATAACATTAATGATTAATTAGTAATAATTAACCATCTATATTATTCTAATATCCTAATTACAATTAATTATGTACGCAAAGTTTAGAGTAATTTGAGTGTTCCAATTTCCATTTTCAGGCACAACAATCAAAATACAAATTTGAAATTGACAAATATTGTAAACAGTTTTTGGGCATAACCTTAAAAAAACCCCCATATCGTCTTTCTCTCTTTACGTTCTCTTTTCCCCCAAAAAGCACACGGCCCCATATTAAACTGGTATAGGCATGTCCTATCCATTCTTATATTATCTATGGACGTTTCTCACTTGCGCGGATGGTCTGTGACGTCAAATGGCGGCCGTCGTTTCAGCAAGCCGCATCTCGAGATTCGTATCTCTTTGGTGGGCCTACCCAGATGGTCAGTCAACTGCTGTTCGATGGCATGTATGACCTCTTGTCCTTCGACCACGATTCCAAACATTACGTGTTCGCCGTTCAGACTCGGCGTGGACCTGGTCGTTATGAAAAACTGACATCCGTTTGTGTCTGGACCTGCGCAGAAGATAGAAAAAAACGTCACTCTACTACAATTTGTGTTGAGCGTCAATTAATTACCATGAATCATGATACGTGGGGATAATTATTTAAGTTATCCATCGGTTAGTGGGATGAGGTGCAAGGGACAAGTGCCGGTGGACTGACACTGAATGCGCTAAAATTCTATTGTAATGAGCCCAGTGCCAAACACTACATACTACGTATTTATGAACACCGATCCAGAATAATATTTAATTTCCCTCGAGTTAGAGTTGGGTAGTAACGTAACGAAAGCGACATGTTACTATGTTTGTTAAATATTTTGTGGGTCCAAAATTGTTTGTAGTAACATTAAGATTATTTTAGGGATGATTCTGTAAGCCATAATATAGTCTCTACACCTATCTATTATTAATATTACTATAAAATATGTTCGAAACACCGACCTGAATTGGCCATTCCCACAAATCCCGGCTTTGTACCGTTCACTTTCAGGTTTTCGTCGGGAAACGTGTCGCCGTATATGCTTACGGATCCGCTTCCGTCGTTGTTCAATATGTCTCCACCTATGTACATCATAAAATATTAGTTTTATAGTAAGTACACATCGTGTATATTCATTCAAATGATTTTTGAAGTTTCAAATAATCAAGGAAAAATATAAAAATATTTGAGTATTTATATTTTCTTATTATACTTGATAAATTGCCTATATACGAATCAATTATTTATTTAAACATAATAATATACTATAATTACAATAATTTATGTAATTTATAGATATACCATAAAACATTTGTTTAAAAAAATGTACTGTAGTCTATAGCAAATACTTACAGTACGCATATGTATTTAAAAGTCTGCAGTACCTACTTATATAGTTATATATAGGCATGTCATGTTCTAACTGTATTATTGTAACCAACGTTAAACGTTTAAAATAAAAAAAAATTAATGGAAACCTTTAAGTATAATCTATTGATTTTTTTCATACAAAACAATGAGTACATCATACAGATATAATATAGGGTTAAATAGTGTTATTGATTTTAAATTATATAATATTTTAATTCGACTTCTTGACTTCTTAGTTTATATTACACGGAATATTTTGTTGAAAGTATAAAGTTTCGACATACCACACAACTTTATAGTTATTTACAATGTATCCACGTACTAGTGCTAAGCCATACAACGTGCCAAACCAAATAAATAGAAAATTTCCAAAAAAAATAAATATATTAACAATAGAAATTGAAAACTTTTTACAGTCGCGTGCATTATATTATTTTCCGTACGCTATTAATTTTTTTAAAAATTAAATTTATAATTTTAAGCTATTTTACATTGAACTTATTCATACAATGGTATGGTATACTAATAGAAATAATATACACGTATCTTAGTATGTTTTGATTTACATCAATAGTTACCTATATAAATATCTTAAAAAATAGAAGCTGATACACCATCCCCGCTGAGAATTATTGAATCATCATGTCAATGAATTTAAATTTAACACATCCATAACAAATTACTTATTAGTTATTACTTATTACACACTGGACAGTGGACACCGCTAGCGAGTTCCTATAGTTTTTTTTAATTATAATTATATCATAAGTTTTTTTTTAAATCTATACCTATCTCTGTCATAAACGTGCGCAGATATTTGTGGCAGGGTGGGCTAAGTCAATAAAGAACAAAGATTAAGAAACCTGAACTCTGATGGAAGAAACAATTAAAATGTTGCATACTTTAATTGTCAACACAGTTTTAAATTTTAAATAAATACAATTTCGCAATCTGTAATGGTAATATGTTATCAATTTTATTTTTAAAGACATTTAATTTACTATTATTTATTACCATTGAGTAGATATCAATGTTATTTTTCACCTACCTATTTAATGTTTTATGGTTTAAAAAATCAAAAATCGTGATATTTAAATCATGTATTACTAATTACTATGTATACAAATTTCGGTACGTCTCGCCACGGCCCACCCGGCCACCCTGTGCGCACGCTTGTGATCTCTGTATTAAAATAAAATAAAATTAAGCCTGGTATATTTACGGTACAATATATATATATGTATATTTTAAGTATTTGATATAAATCTATAGTCTATACGTTCTGCACCAGGCGTGCCCAACCTTCGGTAATATTCCAACCGGCCCGTGACCGTTTTATATAAATTATAATTTATAAAAAATTTTATTTTAGTAATCTTTTAAATTTTAACATAAAAAAAAAATGTGTTGGATTTCAGAATATTACTAGAAATAAATTAGTGTGAAATTTGAGCTTGTTTTTCTTTATCCAATCTTTCAATATTCGGAGTGAAATGTGTACCTAATGCCAATTCTTAATAAGAAGTGTAAGTGTTCAATGTTCATCAGTCAAATGAGATCTTTCTGAACATTTTGCGTAAAGCATATGCGTGTAAACGTTTGTTCGCAAATATAAGTAGAATCAAATAATGTAAATATACGCATTGGTAATTCTTTTATTTTTGGAAAATCATAAGAAAGGGGTCTTATAAAAATTTATTAAATCTGTGTTTTTATCTGTGATTTCTTTATATAAATATTTCAAATGATTATTTGTTTTTAAATCAATAAATTCAAGTTAAACAGTTCCTTGAAGTTTGAACCTCATTTTTATCATACAGAAATGGATTTTCAAGTATCCGAAATGAAATCATATCATATCATATTTCAAATCACATATATGCTGTGATTTAAAATCTTGAAAACGGTTTTCCAATTCTATTGATAATTAATTGTTCCAATATACTCACAAAATGATTTGTCTGAACGTCAATAAAGTTTTGTTTAATTTCTTGACACGTTTTAAAATGTAAAAAAGTTTGCTTTAAAATTTGGTTTTTAAAAAGTTAATTTTATTTCAACGATTTTACATAATTTATAAGCTCGAAAAATAATAGTTTTCACTGTTTTTGAAGTTTAAGATTTAATCCATTTAAATGAGATGAAACATCAGTTATAACATCAGCAGGATCATACATCCATTTTTCGTTTTCAAATTCTTCTACTGGTTTGTTTTTTTCTATCATATATATTTGAATTTCCCGCCGAACATCAAAAAATCGTTTTAATACTTTTCCTTGACTTAACCTAACCTTAACCTAACTTGGTTATGATACAATGCATCTTTATGGTTTACCGTAACAATCTTTAACTTTTTTATAGAACTTTTTGTTATATTGACAATAAACCTACAGATCAGAATAAATAAAATATTTTACGGAATTAGAACATTATATTTTTTAAACTATTAAACTATCGTCTATACCTCAAATCATGGTGTAGTTCGTAATTCATCTAGATAAAAATTGTCATTTTGAACTGTATGCCCACTAAAGTTTCAAATGTTTAATTAAAATTTTCTTTTTAAGATTTTAGTACCAAACTATACCAGCTATATCTTAAGTCCAGCCCAGTGCAAAATTTAAACCATCCATTTATAATTCAATAAAATCAAAAAAAAAAAAATGTCGAACCAAACAATTCACCACATTCATATAGTTTTCTATCTATATTTTAAGTTTCATAACTATTGGCTCGAACAGTCGAACAATTATTTTTTATATCCAATATTAAATGATAGTATTTTCAATAAATTAAAATTTATATTTTATTGATGATAATTAATAAGTGTTAAAATGCCAAGTCTCTAAAGTTTAATCCATTATTTGTCGAGTTACAATAATGAAATAATTAAAATACATTTTATGATATGGCAAATTTGCCGTTTTTATTTCAATTTTAAAAGTCAAGCTTAGTTGTTAAAACAAAAGCTCTGAAAAAAAATTAATAATTTAATAAATTTTGATAGTTTTTCCATTTGAGAATTTCGAAAAATTACCTCTTTAAATTACCAAGCTAAGACATTTTTTAATCTCAAGAGACGCATATAGATTAATTTTTATATCAGTTAATCTACAAGTAAACGTGCGCAAAGAATAAAAAAAAAAAAGTATAATTTTTTAGTCAATATAGGCCCCTCACTAAAAGATCTAAAATAATAATTTAATATAGTGGAAAATTTTATTTAAATTTAATTTAGACATATAAAATAGGTATTATTATTTTTATTTTTTTTTTGGAGTGGGCTTCGGCTTTAAATAAATTATTTAGTAAGGGCTAAGTCCCCGTACCCGCTTCCCCAGAAATCTCCGCCTAAGTACCAGTATCAATAACTTCATATACCTTTAATAAAATATCGTATTGGCGTGTCAAATTATAGATTAATATTTCGAATTCCAGTTGATATTAACTATAAATATATTAGACTTGGGGTCAGGAGCCCGAAAAACGACACGGTTTATAAATGACGGCGTTAAACACGCATCGGAAATATCACAGAATAAACGGCTGGAATGCGCATTTTATACGATCGACATTGCCGGAAATCTCAATTTACCGTTTCAAGATTACCGATTTCAGAAACCTACGAGTATATATTATGGATATAATATTAATATGCGTCATATTATATGTATAAATATATTATAACATAACATTATTATTATGTCCACTGCATAAACCTAGGCACCTACCTAGCTGTTGCCACGAAATCGATCGAGAAGAGATAAACCTAGACGGAAAATGAAAATGAAACCGATATTCGTTTCGAATGATTCAGAGGTGTATATTCGCATTATTATTATTATTATTATTATTACTATTTTTTCCCCAGATATTATTAAAAAAAAAAATAATGTATTCGTACTGCGATTCGGACGGATTCGATTTAAATCGTTTTATTATGTCTCGCACTCTCGCTGCGTTTACGGCCGCGCATATAATACACGCACGCGATTGTCGTATGCGATAATCGCTAGACGGTCCGGCTGTACGTATAATGTGATACGAGCGCATAATAATATTATTTCAGTATAATAATATGTATTATAAAAAATGAACATATTTATATACGTATGTATATAGAGGGTACTCGCGCGCGTATCGTATACAATATCAATTCGATATAACGTCGCACGAAATGGAAATAGTTTGAGTAAAATAATAGTATATAATAATATATAATATTATATACAGGGTTATTCAGAATGATTCATCCGCGATCTAAAATATTTATATATATATATTTTAGTTTTAAGGTTTAGTATATTATAGTATGATATGATATGATGCATTAAATGAAATAATAATATTTCAAATGTATTTAATAGGTAGGTAACCTACACATATTCTATGCGGCTTCCTATTGGTTGGTCACACGAACAACATCTATATTGTAGGAACCTTAGATCATATACTATGGATGTAGCCATCGAGCTAAATAGCTAATTCTTGAAGCCAGAATAACCTAGAGCCCCGATTGTTAGTGCCCATGCGTGTAATTCTGATTGGTTATATTTTTTATTAAGTCTGATAACTGATATGTGATAGCGTAATATTAATTTATTATCAGTCATTTACGCATGCGCAGTAATAATACCAAGGCTCTAGCTTTTTCAGTTATTTTGGCTTCAAAACTAATACACAATAAGCATGTACCGAGTGACTACATCCATAGTATATGATCTAAGGTAGTACTCAAATGCATTCCGATCATGTCCGTTGTAGATCGTTTCGACAAATTTTTAGCTCTTCTGTGGTTGATGATAATGGTGGTACGTACACATGTGTACTGCGGTATCTTTGACATGTCCGATGTCTCGAAAGAAAAATAGTCACATATATGGCGTAAGATAGGGTGACCTAGGGAGCCAGGCGCAAAGCATCGCGGATGATTCGAATAATCGCGTATTATTATTACTTCGTAAAATAAATTATAGGTACCTAATACCTTAATACTATATGGTACGTCGCGGCCGCCTTCGGTTTTTTATTTATGTTATAATAATATTTACGCATTACGCACGCGCTTGTATAACGACGTTTGTCGTCGTCATCGTTGCTGTTGTTATCGTTGTTGTCGTTGTTGTAGTTGTAGTTATAATATTATTGTACGCTATCTTTCGTTGCCGGGTCATTTACCCAAATATAGTAATACAAGGTGAAAAAACTTGTAAACCCGAACGCGCTCGTGTTTATATGTGTGTGTGTGTGTGTGTGCGTGAATAATATAATGCGACCCGGCGATTGGACGGTATCACTGACGGGGATCTGAAATTCAACAATAAAAACCGTCCGGCAGGAATACACATTCGGCGGCGATTTCGATCAGCGATAGTCATCAGAGTATAAAATGGCAGTCGGCTGAATATAAATTGACTAGATTTCAATCTGCGATAATCGTCGAAAACCGACTGCGCATATATATGGTTATATGGCGGAATGAAACGCGCGCTGGGCAGATTTTAATCAAGTGGAGATAAACATCACAGCCGAGTTTCGCGGTGGCGGCACATGGTGGGTGGGTGATTTGATCATAAAACCAAAAACAAAAACTACTTTAGTAAAAAATATCTGCGGCGTACGAATATTTATATAATAATAACAACGAGATATGTACCTAATAATAAAGCTGTGCCAGTGCTACTGATTTGCAAAAGTAAGTAGTGTACAATTTATAAAAGTAAGCCACCCCCCCTCCCCCCGCTCAAAATGTGCGAGGCCGACTCTGCAGTAGTAAATTATAACCCACGTAGGTACCCAAACTATATTTAAATACGTTTCACTCATTGCGAATTTCCGATGCACATAGGTCAGAAAACCACCCTTGCACCCAGTGACGTGTATCTAGATACTAGACGATTTCTCTGAGAGTGCGTCCAATTGAATTTTATATTTACTTAAATCAGCTCCATATAAATTGACTGACATCGTATAGGTATAATATTATAACGTTATTTAGTGTCATATAGTGTTATATAGCATATAGACAGAGGTAAATGAAACTATTTAATTCGGTTAATTACGAAAAGTCAATGTTAAGAACGTCAAGTTGTAGGCATGGTAAACAAACCTAGGTATATATAATTAGCAAATAATATATTTAACTATGAATCTTTTAAATTAGGTAGGTAATTTAAAGCTTGGATGGAAAGAAATTTAATTGATGTCGCTTAAAAAAAATTGTATTTTTTATTACGGTACCGCGCCCTGAGTTAGGGTAACACATTATCAAGTAATTGTGCAACTTTCAAATTAAATAAATGCATGCTACTATTTTAGATTCTGAGTGGAGCGATGTAGTTATGTAGGTATCTATTATTATTTATTTGTATTATAATGATGTGTGATTTTTTTTTTGTATCTTTCTCCACTTTTTGGAGTAGTATACATGCTTCAATCTTCAACTTTTAAAGTGGTTACCATATATCCTGGTACCAAATTGGATGTAGTTGGTATTTGGGCGGGGGAGAAATGTCATATTATGAACTAATATTATTATAATTTATTACTATACCTATATAATATATTATGTAATTTGTTTTTACAAAAATTAGCTCTACATATATTACTAATAATTTAAAAATAAATTACTAATAAGTAATAGTCATTTAAATATAGGTACAAACTACTACAGTACAATACAATATTCTTAAAAACATTATAGGCTGACGCATTTTAACAGCGCATTTTGCGTTCAGAATCGTCTTTCATTTTATACAATGGTTTATCATTGAATTCAAAATTTAAAACATCCATTATGATGACCTACTAAACGACAAGGTACCT
Organism: Sitobion miscanthi; assembly: GCA_008086715.1. NCBI lineage: Eukaryota > Metazoa > Arthropoda > Insecta > Hemiptera > Aphididae > Sitobion > Sitobion miscanthi. The sequence continues at coordinate 30,277,558 of CM017803.1, forward strand.
ACAAATTACGAGTATATCTACTATTATACAGCAGAGTGACATTCTTTTATTTTTATTTTTTGTTTGAAGACACTTTGTATTCAGAAAAGTGTTTCTACAACATCAATTTTCAAAAAAATCTGTTTTATTTTTTTTATATGTAAGCCATAAACGAAAAAATTTAGAATTTTAATACACAGTTCCTCAAATTTTATAATAGCAGTAACTTATTTGCATGTTCTTACAGGGATTTTAACTATTGCATGACCACCTTTGAATACAGGTTTATTATTCACGAATCAAGAGAAACGGAGCGAAAGTGAATATTTAAATTATTTTGACTATCTATAGTTCAAGTAACAGGCACCTAAAGTAAAAATACGTTGAATTCTAATAATTGTAAATTTACCAGGCAATAGCATTTAAACTTCCATATCTTTCAAGACAATACAATTTTACTTAGAACAATAGAATATTTCTAAATATAATAATAGCATACACACACTTGTTATAGGTTGGTAAGAAATACATTATATTATTAACGCTGTGCGAATATACGTGCGTTTTAATTACAATATTCTGAATACAATTATTCCAATGTATAGTGCCATATAGCATAGGCACCTACTCTGTATCGGTTTTTGAGAGGACATTTTTGCTTATACCACCCACCACCCTTCCACCGGGAATTCACGAGACGTTCAACGATCAAAATAAGTAATAGTATATACAATATAATATAAGGTACCTATATAATATTATAACCACACCGCCGCTTTCGCCCTGCGCCGTTTCGGAGCCATCGATTCAGTCGAAAACGGAGGGAAAAAAATTCGAAATCACATCAGACACATATAAAAAAAACCACATACGCGTAAGCATTGTGTACGCATAATATAATAACACCACAACTGCACTGAGTGTACGTAACGTATAGTTCACGATGCTTCCGTTTAAGGACATATAATAGTATATAGCAATACTGAATACATATAGCCACCGGCGAGATTGTTATTGGGGCCAACTCCAACTTTGGGACGACGGCACAGTCGCCTATGCTATAATAATAACAGTAAAACAATAGTAATATTATTTACGTGGTGTCTAAAAAACGCAAACGTCGAATTCGACCGGAGTGAATGACGTATATTGTGTGTACACTGTACCTATTATACGATATCATGATAATATTATACGGTCGTGAGAAAATGTGTTGCACACTGCAGACGCTAAATAATATATTATAATTTATAACTAATAACTTATAACGCTGTAGATATTTTACAGTCGATACTTTTGACGGGAAAATAATACATATATAATATATATGTCACACTGGCGATGGTAATTTACGCCACTTATACGCAGGCATACTTATATTATTTTAGTGGTTACATTTGGAGTCGTAAATTACCTGAGGAATTTAATAATGATAGATAAATAAATGTTTCTAAGAATTGTAGGAATTCTGCAATACAATAGTTTAAACTTTTAAATGCAAAAATTCAAATAACAAGGCATTTTTTAAACATTTTTAGGAGTTTTAGCAAATTATTTTTACAAATATAATATATAGTCATGAATTATCTATTTAATGTCAGCTGATTTGGTCGATCGTAATTTTCGTGTCAAATGTTGGAAATTGTTTTCATAATAAGTAATAGTTTATAAATGTGTATTATTTATTATTTAAATAAATATTTGTTTAAATAACTTCTATATATCCTATGAATTATAATATCTTGTGTAAGCAATTGGTACATTTTTGTTTTTATAAAAACTGCTCAACAAAGAATTTATAAAACAGTTAGGTACCCTATAAATTATTATGAGTTATTGTTGGTTTCATACACTTTTTTATTATCTTATTACCTAGTTATTTCATTTTTAAGCTAAGTATATATAAGACATATGTAAAAATTGCAAAACTTATTGGACAGTTATTAATCAAAATGTAATAGTTGAAAGTGATATGGAGCATTTAAAATGTATTAAGAATCAGTGACGTATGCAAGGGTAGGGCTCTAGGGTTCTGACACCCCCCTCAAAAAAAAAAAAATGTCTTCCTTTTACAAAAAAATCTTATTTACTACCATTCCAATACATAGAGTCGATCAATTGTTGGTAATTTTTAATAGATATAAAATGAATTGTTAAATATGACAAAGACATCGATCATAGTTTCAGTTTTATGTTTGCCTGATTTAGAACATTGCTAACCGTCTTTGATTATACGTCCATCGATTATTACCACGTTTATTACTACCCGAAGAGGCTCTGTAGATGACCAGGTGTCCAAGTTAAACACTCCTTGTTCTAAATGTAGACTAAATTTGAGACCAACTATAATTTGCTGTAACCAATTATATAAAAAGTGTTTAGAAAAAAATAATGTAAATTATTTACCCAGGTAAAACTCTAACGGAACTAAAATCCTGCATTCGCTACTGTTAAGAATCAAGGCATATACATAATAATTAATATTATAAAAATGTCTTTTAAATTAGTTCTATTAAACGCATTTTCTATTTCATTATATTATATTTGGTCTTAGTGATCAAAATACCAGACAATATTAATATGAATTAATATTGGAGTCTAGTTTTAGTATTAAATATTACTGTATTCATTATTTTATAGCTTTCTTGCTAACTAAAGTTGTTGATTTGACATCTAAAGTTAAACTTAAACTAACATGTTTTGTTCACTAAACAAGTTGACTTGATGATGATTTAAAATAACCTGTCCTACGAGTTCTACAAATTTCATAGTTTTTACATCAGTATTCAGTATGGTAAATTATGCAAAAAATGATGTTAGAATTCATTAAAAAAAATTTTACAATTTATAATATTTATTTTACTGCTGTTCTGTACATTTTAGAAACTGAACGGAGAGATGAATGGCTCGATGTTGCATATGAATGTATGTAAGTGTTTTTTTTTTTTTTAGTCTGTTTTATCACTTTTTGGGGCAGTAAAAATGCGTTGATTTTCAACTTGAGTATCTTGTCCAAAGAGAAAGTGCAAATAGTTGATACTTTGGGAGATCAAAAGTAAAAATTTCCCAGTATTTTTCTTAATAACTGGGATCAACAACCAAAAAATTAAGGAAAACGGGAAATTTTTATGCAAAATCAATTTTGGCTTTTGATGTAACTTAACTTTGTTTCATTGATTATTTATATGTATTAGCATTTTCTATACACTTTACAATATTCAAAATATTATTTTGACTCATAAGTCATAATGTTGAGTTATTTATAGGCATATGAAAATTTCGAGTTTTTTAACTGTTGTTGATATACATTTTTTCAGTTGGTCTAAAAACTTAAAAATGTAATACCACATTTCTTATAAGTTGAAGTAACTTAAAAAGTTGAGCGTAAATCTACAGTATTATTTATCAGCGTCTGAAGAATCAATTAATCAAAATACCTAAAAAATATGTACTCACAGTTATTATTTACAGATATTTTATGTTCAAATTTGGACGAAATTATTACATATTATTAGGACCAAAAATAAACCTATCGTTTTTAGTTATTTTATTGTAATTAAAAAAAAATATTTGGGTATATGAAACTTTTAGAGTACCTATAGTCTATACTATATTATCATATTTTATACATACAATGACATTTTCGAATATAATTTTTTTGCAAAAATGAATTCAGCCTGCTGTTGTAGGTACTAATACCTAATAGTAAAATAAATTACTCTAATAGTTTAATCACAATATTTTCATTACAATATTATGTACTTAGTAATATTATAGGCAGACATACCGTCTTTGCTCAGAATCATTTTTCGTATACTATGGTTGAATTCAAATTCAACACCGTGGTCAGTGACCCACTTGTAACCTACTGTACAGCAGACTAACAGAGCGACTTCCACTTTTTTTACTTTTCACCACAAATAGTACCAACTTGATTCACTTTCCTACCAGAAAAGATATCGAAGCTAAGAAATCGTTAATATTTTGATTGCTCCAAAATGTGATGACAGGCATACACATAAAAACACAACATTGTAAAATCAGTACAAATTAATCCCTCCGCTACAGGCCTTACAAACGTTATAATAATGTTATATTTTACAAAAAAACGATTGCAATTTGTAAACGTAATTATAATGGAAAGCGTCGAAAGCGATGTACAAAAATAATGAAACACCTCAAAACAAAACATAAAGATTAACAAAATAAATTATATATCATTAAACAAAACCTAACGCAAAATATAATTCATAGAATTTCATTGAACGAAAAATAACGCAAAATGAAATAATTTAAAATCCATTTATTTAAATGTTATATTGGTTTCATAGAAATATTTACTTCGTGCATACGGACATTATGATTGATTATATTATACTCCGTATCAGGCCCATTAACTACCTGCATTAGTTATTACTTATTATTAATACATTTAATATATATTAACACTATTGTAAATAACGATAAACGCAAAAATTGTATAACTTTTTAATATTGTAAATAACACAAAACGGAATTTTGCTTTCAAATGAAAGCCCTTGTTATAAATGTATTTATTTAATGGTGGGACATTTTTACTGTGTAGTTGAGAAGGGGGAAGAAAGTTTGTACACCAAACTTTATGAATAATAACAAAAATAAATAGAATTAAGTATATGCTTTTTATAGTTTTTTTTTTCAAATCTTTACCAAAATAGATTACTTGCCGAAAACGCCAGCTACGGAATGGCTGAAACATTACATACTTACATTGTCCGAAAAGGGAAAAGATTAATTCAATTTTCAATTTAAGTCGTTTCTGTCCAAAAAAATCAGTAAATCACAATTGCGACAGTTGCGTACGTATTATCTTTTTGGGTGCACAATTGCGAATTAACAATTAACAATTTAGAATAAATAGACTGTCGAGATTACGCTAAAACTAGGTAACACGATGGCATACGATTTTCTGTGCAATGTTGCATTGTTGCCGTGTATTAATAACAGTATAAGATCACTTTAAATTTTTCTAAATAAAAACTAAATTAGGTAATTTCACGAACCTTGGATGACAAACTTGTTGAACACCCGATGGAATTTGGTGCCGGCGTAAGTGCGGCCGTCAATGCCTGCCGTCAGAATCGTGACAAAGTTGGCCACCGTTTTCGGCGCGATTTCGCCGAAAAGACCGATCTCGATCGTACCCAACTCTGTGCCGGCCACCTCCACATCCAAGTACGCCACATCAGTCACCGTGAACGTCTGGAGGTCCTATACATATGTATTACCTATGTGTTATTATAAATCTATATACTATATGTTCACTACTCCACTTGCCGACCATAAACGTGGTATAGGCATGGTTGGCACTTGCAGGTTAATTATTTAGTGTTCGGATTCAAGTGTGCAGTGAGTGTTGGATAACAAAAACTACAATTAACGGCGGATGATTAAATAGTTTATGAGGACTAAAATAATTATAATCATTAAATATTGATAAATTTTAAGAATAGATAATTATTTATTTAATTAGTCAATGCCAAGTATAAAAATTAAGATGAAGACATTTTATTGATGTGTTAAAATATAAAAGATTTGACGATGAAAAATCTAATTTGTGAAATTGATGATACTTTATGGATTAACTAGTATTATCCACATTTCTATTAGTTACAAAATATTTTTTTAAGTTTATTCAATAAAATTCATGGCCTTATTGAAATTAAATTTATTATGAACTTATAGATAGGTATAATCCTTTAATTCTCGAAAACTTCAATCATTGAGTTTTTGGCCCAACACTGTGTTCAGTGTGTTCAATTCCCATACATATAGGTTACTATACCTTAACTCATCCCCGCTAGACTGGCAACTGGGAAAGTACCTATATTACTTTAATAGTAGTAAGTTAAAGTAAGTACTAAGTTTGGCAATGAATTGAATAGAATCAACAATAAGTTAACTAAAAATTGCTTTTTATAAAAAAAAGACTTCTATCATTGCTAAGAACAAAATTGTAACAATGTAACAATTATTAGCGATTTTTAACATACGTAAACATTTTTAAACTTATAAATTATAATAAATGCATAATAATTACAAGTAATTAAAATAAACAAATTTGATTAAATAATCGTATAAATTATTTTTCATGATAATTTTTTTTTGTCATTGTTACAACATCAACTACATGGTTATTAACTTACAGTTATTGATACAGTTTTGTTTATTTATAAAACTATTGAAACAAATAAATTACGTTGAATAATTATTAGATTAATATTTTATCCAAGTGATTGTGCGACTTTCTACAGTTGTTCTGCATCTTGTTCATCATAGGTACTATATTACAATACTACTACCTACACCAATATATTTTTGTAAGTTAGAGTCCATCATAAGTTATTATTTTTAACTACCATGCCAATATGACATTATCTTTTTAAAATTATAGAGTCGATTATTAATTATCGACTATATGTGTTTTTATTTTATTATTTTTTCTGCAATTGACAATGCACTTACATTACCATATCACTATACTTTATCAATTTACCTATAGATCTATACCATAGAACGATATTGTTGGTAGAATAAACACTCGACCAAATAGACCACACTTCGGGTCGATACTCGATTTGCCAAATGGTCTACGCCCGACGAGAGGGCAACCTATACCAGTTTCCTATGTAGGTTGGTAATTGGTACCCACCTATTTCCCACGAAGCTAGGGTTTTCACACTAAAAATGGGTCGGTTACTCCGATACCCTCGAAGCGGAAACGATGTGGAAAAGCTGTATATACTCGGTGTCTCGGTAAACCGCATATATTATTATGACCAACATGTAAAAATAAATTATCATGATCATATTCAGTGTTTAAATAATTGGAAAACATATTCTAAAAGGGGGTTCCAAAAGTGCAGTTGAAAAAAATTCTGCGTACGCGTGCCTAAATGTCTTATATCGATTAGGAATCATAAACCTAAATCGGGATATAATTAGAAGGGGTACGCACGAAGATAGTGCAATCTACCTGCCTATCTATTTCCGGCGAGTCGAGAATTTTCGTACCAAGTACCGGTACGCACAAATATTTTTTTACAAACAAGGTGGACTCCGTTCAGCCACGTCCCCTCTCTAATCAAGCGCTGAATTCATATATTTATATTATACTTACGCCCGCGCGGCATCCGCCAACGACGATCGCCACCAACGCGCACACGACCACAGGGAAATTGAGGACCATCGTTTGCACGCCGCAGAGAGACGACACCGGTGCCGAAGGAGGAGACGACGACGACGACGACGATGATAATAATTAATATTATTATTATTATCGTGCACGATGTGTGCTAGACGACGGACGAGACCGAATGCGTCCGTGTAACGTGCCTAGGTATATTATCGTGTAGGGTGATTATCGGTTTTCTACGGCTTCCTCTACGTATATGTTCCGATCGATGGGATAGAATTACAGCGATTGCAGAAGCACATAATATACGACACACTACCGATACCACTAACACCACCTCAACAGCAACGACAAGAACAAAAACACACGCCAGGCACGTAAACGTATAATGCAGCAGGACTATATTTTATTATAATGTTATTATATTTATATACTTTAAACAGTCTATAGTAAAAACATCAAACGTTTTTTTTTCGTTTCCATAATAATAATAATAATTATACCATAAAATAAGAACATAATAATAATAATAATAATAATAATAATATCGCGTTGTACAATATATAATATAATATACGAGGATGGATATTTATATATATATATATATAGTTACCGCTTATAACATAAATACTACTTTAACTCGTTAGAATAATAATAATAATAATAATGATATTATATTATAGTAATATTGATAATAAATGTTAGAAATATAGTTGTTGATTACTCTGAACAATATTAACTAAAAATAATAAAAATAATGATGAAATAAAATAATAATAATATAATATCGCGTTGTACAATATATAATATAATATACGAGGATGGATATTTATATATATATATATATAGTTACCGCTTATAACATAAATACTACTTTAACTCGTTAGAATAATAATAATAATAATAATGATATTATATTATAGTAATATTGATAATAAATGTTAGAAATATAGTTGTTGATTACTCTGAACAATATTAACTAAAAATAATAAAAATAATGATGAAATAAAATAATAATAATAATAATATAATAATAATGCAAATAATAGTAAATAAAGAAACAAAATAAACAAAATATTATAATATGAAAACAACGTTTGGAAATGATACATCTTTAAATTATTTAATTATTTATATTTAAAAAAAAAATTATATAATATTAAAACATGATCGATTCTAACATAATATTTCATCGTATTACATAAACGTATCGTTGAGACACATATATTATGTAAACGGAATATTATAATATTTAAATTTTAGAGTAAACATAGATAATAATAATCATGATAATATCATCATCATCATCATCATCATCATCATCATAATAATAATAATAATAGTTAATATAATCGCAATGTGAGGGGATGTATACGAAGAATAATAGAGTCGTCATCTTACAGTATAATAACCGTTTATATAGGTACAGTTTGCAACAGATTGTTCGTCAACGTCGTCGTTATATTATTATTATGTAGGTATAATAATATAACAATATTATAATATATTTTATAGGATCGCGATCGTCGGCGAGTTGTAAGCATAATATACGTCCAAATATAATAATAAATGATAATATATAATAATAATGCAAATAATAGTAAATAAAGAAACAAAATAAACAAAATATTATAATATGAAAACAACGTTTGGAAATGATACATCTTTAAATTATTTAATTATTTATATTTAAAAAAAAAATTATATAATATTAAAACATGATCGATTCTAACATAATATTTCATCGTATTACATAAACGTATCGTTGAGACACATATATTATGTAAACGGAATATTATAATATTTAAATTTTAGAGTAAACATAGATAATAATAATCATGATAATATCATCATCATCATCATCATCATCATAATAATAATAATAATAATAGTTAATATAATCGCAATGTGAGGGGATGTATACGAAGAATAATAGAGTCGTCATCTTACAGTATAATAACCGTTTATATAGGTACAGTTTGCAACAGATTGTTCGTCAACGTCGTCGTTATATTATTATTATGTAGGTATAATAATATAACAATATTATAATATATTTTATAGGATCGCGATCGTCGGCGAGTTGTAAGCATAATATACGTCCAAATATAATAATAAATGATAATATAATAATAATAATAATTAATAAAAATAATAAAAATAATAATAATGATAATAATAAAAGTGTAGTACGACAATTATTGTACGATTTATCGGTCGGAGGCGCGTTACGCGTCACCTAAGTGACGGTCGCCGTCTTGGCGTTTTCCGTGTTGCACTTGTATTCTGTGCTGTTCCGGCAGTAGTACTTTTTGTGCGCAATGAACGTGGAAAGATAGTTGAACGATATGTCGCACGCCTTACAGTATTTCGCGGTCATGCCGGTCCGCTTGTTGCCACCGGCGGTCTGCATCTGCAGCTGCGGCGTCGGCGGTGGTGGCGGGAGCTGTTGCTGCAGCAGGTCGTCAGACGCGGCGGTCGGCAGTTCGTGCTGCTGCTGACGGAAAGCGCCCGCGGCCAATTCTTCCATCGTCGGCGGTGCGGCCATGCCGTTGATCGGCTCCTGCTTGACGACCACCAATTCTTTTGGCTCATCGTCCACTACGACGGTGGCGGCCGCGGCCGTGGATGACGAAGACGACGACGGCGACGGCGACAACGATGACGACGAGGCCACGGTTGCGGTAGTTTTGACGAGAACGGTGGACGGCGTAGACGGCTTGTCCGCGGAATCCAAAGTGGTCGGCGTCTTGGCGCGTCCGTCGACCATCGATGACGCCGAGTTCTCGTCGATCAAGCACGTCACGTAATCTTCTTCCTGCACACACAAAAAAGTCAAATTTGTCAGACATATTAAATAATGCTTCAACGGTGGTATATAATATATAGGACTATAGGAGAAAACCCTATCCGAATTTAGGGGAGGGCGCAGGGGGGGTCTTCACATAATGGGAGTTTTTTTATACCCTAATATACAACGGAATATCATTACAGCATAATTGCATAAATCAATAATACAAATCAAAATCACAATTTGAATACAAAATACTATGTTCAATTAACCATCGTATTAATTTATAGTTTCCTATATAAATGTGTAAAAGTTAGTTTAAAAATATGCGTTTGTAATCGTCAGTTAGGGACTTGCAGAGTTTGTCAAAACCCTACTGAATATGGTCAGTATTTGGTACGGTCAGGTGTTATGATTTTACCAAATTAAATTTTGATAGTTTAATATAAATATTATCATTTTCCTAGTATAATTCATTATTTTTACATAATTTTATTTTTGTTTTTGAATAAAAAATTATTTTACCTATATATTCTTAAATTAAGTTATAACATATTATACTACATTGCACCAATATTATAAACATTAAACATGTGTTTGAAAAATATTGGCCACCACTAAGGATGAACCTTACCGCCTTGGGTCTCTGTATTCATAAATCCTGCCCTGAAGAAAACTATAGCCATTAGGAAGTATCTTTGTAATAAATAATAAATATTAAAAACAATTGATTTCATCTCTAAATGTAACTAATTACAAATATACAATTAAATACATTGAAAACTGCAGTAGTTACAAATGAGTTGCAAATACTATGCTAATTGTTTATGTTAATCTAATTGTATACATCTACAAATGTAGGCTAATAACCATTTATTTGTATAATTGAAGCCTTAAAACTTAGAAAATGGGTAAATAAAAATAATTTATATACGAATTCGTAATTATATGTATGATTTAAAGTGATGATGATACACTTTTAAAACAACTATTTTTTTAAATTTTTTTTACGAATTTATTGGAATTTTATAGCATTGGGTTTCACTCGGAAGCGGTATAATATTATAGTGTCAGACTAAATAGGCAGCCATAAATAGGTCAGCATAACGTCATATTCGTTTAGTGTTGCTAATACTTAATAATATTGTAAGTCACTAGAGTAATATATTTTGCGTACTGGTTATCGCGCATGTACCTATTGACAGATTTTTTTTTTTTAAATTAACACGAATTATCAATCACTTAATAGTTAATACCTAAATTAAATGATTAGTATACCTTTATATCTCATATTATATTTTTGCGATTAGAACGATTTATGATCTATGCACTTGAACAATTATTAGACGGATCAATGTTATTTATTTTAATATGTATAATACATAAGATACTTATAACGTCCTAAAAAAAATCATTCATAATAGAAAAATGTTTACTAGGGGTGGGAAAAAATGTCACCCTTGACGTAGCTATGGTGTAGATCCATCTCTGCGGGTTTCTAATTTATATACACTACGTATACATTATATAAATATAATATTTAAATTGATTCTAATGTCTTATATATAATATACTAACGTTTTGTATAAAACGCAATCATATTAAAAGGAGCGGCGAACATTTTTTTTTATCGCGGCGCACAACTGACAGGAACTTGGCCAGTAATGACTTTAATAAGTAGGATGATATTAAAAAAACGAAGCGCTTGGAAAACGGCTCGTCGGGATGGCTCACCATGAGATCCGGAATCATCCGCTTGTTGAAGTGCATGCGGATGTGCGTTCTGAGACCCCTAAGCGTGTTGCCCTTGTACTGGCAGATGGTGCACACGAACGCCCTTATGCCGTTGTGGTTGTCCAAATGTTTCTGAGCGGCCGACGCGCTTGTGCACACGGTACCGCACACTGGACACTTCCAACAGTTGGCCGGCTGACACTGATGGTGATGTGTTCCGTCGACGGTCATCTGCGGAAAACGTTTGCGGATAAAGTACATACTTGAATACGTCATATTATATGGGTAGGTAGGGTACTCTAATGGGTTAACTATATACTGTCATCTGCTGCAGTATAGGCATCGTCCCGGGTCTTACCCTATACCTATAAGAGTATATATCACTATATCAAGAATTGCCAATTAAATTACATTTTGGAGGACCGCATATCAGGAATTCGGAAAATTTTGGGGACCATCAAAATTAAACACACACGTACTTATCAAAAGAAAGTGTAACGGAAAAATTAAAAAATGTAAAGGAAACCTACATCATTTAATTCACCAGAAGAAAATATATTTGTTTGAGGGCCTTCGGATAGAGTTTATCATTATTGGTGATCCCTGCTCTATATAGTGCGGGGACAAAATGTCGATTGCAGCCTACAGGCCCAAATTTACGACCAATAAAATACTTATTTGTACAGTTGGCTACGAAAACAGAAAGGGTTGATAAGACAATATTTTTGCTTTTGAGCCGGGATACGTGCAATGGAATCACGACTTGGCCAATTCCTGAAGCAGTAAATGTCGGCCGTGCGCAAGGAATTCGGAAAATTAGACAGTTACCGAAAACCGTTCTCCTTTTGATACCCCTCCCCCAATCTCAAAGAAATAACCTGAGCTCGACACACTTACTTTGCACTTTGGACACTTTGACGGTGGTGGTGCCGCCTTATTATCTGCCGCTGGTTCCTGCAGCGCCACGGCCGTCCTGTTCGGGCAGTAGAAAGTCTGATGCGTAGTGAGGTTGTCGTATGACGAGAACTTGACGCCGCACGTGGAGCATATAAACTGGATCATGGGCGGCTTAAGCAACGGTGTGGGGCTGACGCTGTCCTTGGAGGACTGCGGTGACGACACCGTCAGCGGCTTGGGCCCGGGTGACCCCTCGGGGCTCGTCTTGTCCACGTCACCGTCTCCGCCGTCTGGGGGCGGGCGGGATGCACAGTAGTGCTTCTTGTGGGCCAGAAAGTTCTCGTACTTGCAGAACACAATGTTGCAGCTCTCGCATTTGGACGGGCCCTGTTTCAAGTAGAACTGATGGTGCGCGGGTGGCATTACACCACCGCCGCCATCCTGCGCCGAGTTCGGGTTCAGTCGGAGCGTCATGTCAGGCGCAAAATACGGCAAAACGGCGGCCGGGCTGAGAATTTCACTGAGACCACGTGGCTGGACGCCGGGTGGCATCGGGGCCACGGCGCCCGAGGACAGCAGCGACTTGTGCATCGCGCTGAACCTGTGGTGCGCGGCCGGCAAGTGGTGCATCACGTGGTGAGGCGGCTCGCCGTTATTGACCGGTTCCTGCTTGACGCCGTCCTGCAGCCGGCCGCCGGACGCGTGCAACAGGCTGGATACGCTGAACTTTCCACCGTTCCGGTCAACTAAGTCGTACACGGCCGACGACGGAACGGGCTTCCCACCATGCTGCACCATGCCGTTGGTCGGCGGCAGCTGGTTGTGGCTGCGATGGTGGTGCTGTTGTTGCTGCTGTTGCAGTTGCTGGTGGTGTTGCATTTGCTGTTGCTGGTGCAGTTGCTGGTTGTGGTGGTGGTGCGCACTCGGCCGGTGTTGCGGAGTTCTGTTGCCGCCACTGCTGTCGCCACTTCCACCGGACGTCGGAGAGGACGTCGGCGATATCATGCACGGGATGGACGGTGCGCATATTATGTCCTCGGTGTCCGTCACGTTACCGTCACTCCGCCTGTTCTCCTTTTCCTCCTCGCCGTCTGTGCAGCCGGCGTTATCCTGCGACGATTTTGCCACGCGCTTCAGCCGCAGATCGAGCGGCGACGATGGTTGCGCCGCGGGTCTCATCTTTGTCTCCGGGCTGATGGACTCCTCTTTTTTGGGCTAGAACAACGACGATCGTGTAAGACAGTTATACAATTGCATCAAACACGTTTTAATATCCAAAATAAGGGTTGTGAATTTGTTATTTTTCATACGCCCATATAGTACAAGGTCTCGTTATGTCGATTCTCAATAGCAACAGAAATAAGTTTGATAAATCAAAAATAAGTTATTTAAAATGTTGAGTTTATTCTAAATTTAGTTTCAAGGTGATTTCTTCATATTAATTCGAGAAAAATTTGATATAATAATGACTATTTTACTGTATAGAATAGCTGTGAATTGAATGCATTAAATTAATATACTGCAGTATATTATATACAGCAAAGCTTCCATATTACGAATTATCTGCATGGGCAACAAAAAATTTATATTATAGAGAATTTTGTTTTATTAGAAATTTAGATTAATTTTGATGTTCGTTATATTTCACTGTATACATATAGTATATATAGTTATACACTCGCTTGAGTATTTTAAATTTGAGAGATGCGCCTTGATGATTTTGCCACGAACAAAATATGCAATAATGCGCAGTGTTATAATAACAAAGGCAAAGTAATTTTTTTCAAATTCAAGTTCACATTTAAAAACATTAAGAAATAACGACAAAATAGAAAAAAAAATGTTCTAACTTAATGTCTACAAAGTTTCTGTCTGTCTGAAATATGAAAAAAAAATGCGAGAATGCGAGAATATTTGAAGACAATTTGCAAACATGCACAAAGCAGAAATTCGTGTATGCGCTCCTACAGTCCTATATACCTATAAAATATATAATATACATTGTATAGTAATAATTTAAAACAAATGTTGATCAAAACTGACTCTTTTTACAAAGCATTAAATACATATTATAAAAAAAATACGCAAAAACATTAAATCCACGGCGACACACAGCAACATCGACAAATTTATGGCATTTATTTATATTTCGCTTAAGACGTCAGCACAGTGGTCGCCTTTTCCCGCGTAACAGCGCGTATATGTGATAGTCACTTGATAGTCGCTATGATTTTATACTTAATTCTGATTGTCGTCCAACTCGTAAGGCAAGTCGATAAAAGTGATTAGAATATATTATGTGATAATATAATAATTTACGTCAAAAACGGTTTTGTCGAGTTCTAATCGGACACGTTTTTCGTAGCGAATAATACACGAATTTACAATACATAATATATTATATAATATCAGGTTATGCGCCACGCGCGTAGGGCACATTGACCGCATATATTATACCACTCAACATTTGTCATAATGTCTTTTCTCCGATTCACCGCGAGGTTTGCCTAAAATTTAACTTTGTCCTACAGGCCAAACTATTTTCGCGATTTCCATAAGCTAAAGTCATAATATGTAGTACCTATATGATGGACTCGGAGACCCTACATGGTGAAAAAAACAAGTAGGTATAAGTACTACGCGCGCGTAGGATATGAAAACCATACAGGTGGCGCTATTGAGAAGTATCACATCGTATTACATCAATAAACTACCCTACTCGCCATATTATAATGAAAATTACGGTTTTTGTATTGGCACTCAACCTGATAATATTATAATATACCTTTACGCCTATATTATATAATGTTATCGTCACTAGGTATTATCTTTACTTACCGGCGAAAAGAATTCTTCTGGTGGAGACTGAGAGTTGTCTCTCTGTATGTTGTCGCTGTTGGCGATCATGGCGAACTTGGTGGACACCAGCGCCTGGGCGATGGGCTGCAGCGTGCCGTCGGACAGGACGATGCAAGCGGTGTCGGTGGGCGGGGACGGGCCTATGTCCGCGGACAGGGCGGACAGGACGCTTGCGTTTTGTACGAGTGTGTAAGGAACTACGATGACAGGATTGGTGGGCAGCGCCAGGTAAGTGGGCACCACGCCGGTGGGCGATGGGTTGTTGGGCATCGGCGAGCTGGACGGGGTCGGCTTGACCACGTGCCGCGTGTTGCAGTAGTGCGTCTTGTGGGCCTGGTACGTGCGCAGGTTGGAGAACCGGATGTCGCAGTTCTGGCAGTACCGGTCAACCACCGACGGGTCCGCGTTGTCCGACGGGCACGGCGGCGATTGCACGGATACCGGCGATATGGAATGCATGCGCATGTGCCTGTTCAAGCTCACCTGTGGAAACGAACCGACATTTTAATTTCAATTATGTACCGTTAGGTTAAGGTCACAAACCCTAAAAGCACTTAACACACCGTCACATAATATATATATATATATTATAAAAGTACCGTCAAACCGACTTAGATATTAGAATATTATTAATTAGTTGGTCGAGGCATGCATTTATGACTGTAAAAACTCTGTATACACTGAGCATTATGATGTATATAACAATATGTCTAAAAAATATCAAAGCATGTCCTTTAAAGTTAAAACCTTATTATTATATCAAATACCTACATGACATACCTATCCAATGTTATAAAATTTAAGAAAAAATGAATTACAATATAATTTAAATATGTATACAATTTATTAGATAAATTATCTATACGATAAAAATAAATGTAAAAAATAAAAATTGCATTTATAGCTAAAAATTCTATTTTATAATAATTAAGATAGGTATGTAACATAAAATATAGTTAAATTGTTTCTATGTCATACCAGATAGAATTTTAATTCGGTCTAGTCGGTCTACAATCATCACAAATATAAGAATAAATGTATACCTAAAAGTACCAAATAAAACTTATAAAACTCTAAAAATATTTAAATGTGATGTCTTTACAGATAATAGTATGTTCCTACGTATGCGTTTTAATTATAGGAGTGTTTTGTCTTGATATATTGTTTTGATAAGGAATATTTTTATCGTAGATTTCGTCTGAGATATATTATAGGTACTTTGAAACTATATTATTGATTATAATATACAGACAGGTTATGTTAGTATACAATGTACGTACAGGGTGATTTCTTAGTCGTAAACACGTAAACCAAGCAATAATAATAACTTAGGGTACATAATATACAAAGATTTATATTTATTTTAAGAACAAATACTGATAATCATAGAAAAATGTAACAAAGGGTTTTTTTACGTAAGAAAAATATAAATATTTAAAATGCCATCGAATTTTCTAAGACATTGCCAGGTTCACGATAAAACATAAAAGAATCATCCTATATACCGTATATTACGTACTACGTATAATGTGTGTATATGTATGTGATGTGAGTGTGTATGTACGTGTATATAGGTTCTTTTCATATAGATATAATAATATAGTTATTATAGTAACCCAATTTTTACAACGGCTGTGTAAAAAGTATTACCTAATATTAATTGTCCACTACCACAGTAAATTTCACGAAGTGTTTTAAAGTGTAAATTGTAATTGAAACAAAATATCAAAAAAGTTATTCAGCGATTTAAAAACACGTGACTTGTATATTTTCTATAACGTTGACTATTTTAAATATTGATCGATTCGATAATATGTATTGAAACGTTTGCCATATACCAATAACCTCATGCTAAGTCATCATGTTTCTGTTAATATTAAAATCAAAGATGATACCACCCAAGATATTGTGTTTTCTTTTTCACACCCGTTACATAGCGAAATCCAGTTTCCCAAAATCAAAACTGATATTCTTAGAGAGTAATGAGTAATGCGCATATCATAAAGATATGTATAATTAACCATTAGCATACGTTGCGGAACGAATATTTTAATAGTAATAAACTGTCGTCTTATGTAATTAAATTTGTATTTCCATATTATACTGATATACGTATAAATAAAAAATAAGTTCTATTCTTCTATTTTAAATTTATGATTTATAACTATTATTATAGCTACTTAAGTTCATACATTATTTTGATTTTGAATGAAATCAAACATCAATAATTGTCAATTGATTGATTTAATTTTAAGTATATTATAATAATATATAAAACAAAATCGAAGAATTCTCTATTTATATATAATAATATAAAATAAATAAATAACAAAATGTTCGTTTCTCTGTATGTTTTATAGTATGTAAATTGCTTGCTGTAATATTAGCTTTAACTTATAAGCCTTCAGTTTTGGATTTACCGAACGGGATTTAACTACGTTATTATACGTGCGTGAGAAACAAAGATAACAGATCTTGGCATGTCGTCACGTATTTTATTTATCTCTAATATATATTTTCTTTGTTTTCATTTCATTTGTTGTATTTCATAATTATTTTCGGGGCTAAAGAAATCGTAGCAACAATATAATGGTCCACAATACTGGAGAGTAGACCGAGTGTTTTTGATATAATTGCGACTAGAAAATGCATAGCGCAGCATATTATTGTTAGTTGTCTAAAACGTTCATATTATTTGTAAATTAGTATTAAAATATCCATGCATTTAACCAAGATATAAAAACAAAAAA
This sequence comes from Sitobion miscanthi, assembly GCA_008086715.1. NCBI lineage: Eukaryota > Metazoa > Arthropoda > Insecta > Hemiptera > Aphididae > Sitobion > Sitobion miscanthi. The sequence goes on from CM017803.1 coordinate 30,295,742, forward strand.
AAAAATTCTTTATTTTGTTCGTTACACAAATAGGGGTGTTTTAATTAAATTGTTATCTACCATCAGTTTATATTTTCTCTATTATACATATTGTATTAAAAGGTAATTAATATCTACCCATAATGGTATAAATATTATAATGTTTAGCTGGTAACAATATCAAATATGTATTTACTGTATTTATCTCTCTTAATAATATAGCATTGTGTATAAAATAACATGTATAAATATATTATGATATATGCCTAAATTCAATGTTTAAACAAAAAATGATATGGATAATAACTACTAACATAACAATGTATATATTATTATATATTATAGGATAATACGTTCGTTGATCAATTTATTAACTTTAAATACTAGACGGTTTTTTAAATTTACATTTTTGTTTGAAAACGATTTAAAAATTTTTAATCTATTCGCAGTTTGTATTTTGGAACACAAAATTTCTAAAATCATGTTTAGTTAACCGTGTCTTTGTATATTGAGTTATACACAATCACACGACCGATATTACTGCGTTTCGTGAAGAGTAAATGTAAATAATTTAAAATATTAAACATTTAGAATATAAATCTGTTTTAGTAGGTACCTAAATACAATAACCTATAGATTAAATTATAGTTTTTTTAAAGAATTAACTATGTTAATCGTAGTTGGCGAAAAATCAGGTTCTATAGGGAATTAAATACAGTTATTATTTTTGACACAAGTCATTAAATACACATAAGTTGATACAAGTTAGCTCGAGTTTTGTTTTTAAATATAATCCTGACTATTTTTGGGTAAATATAGGTATATCTCTGCTTTAAAATTTACATATATCCGCAACTTCACTACGGTAACCGGTATACATTTCACATTTTACGCTTGTAATACATTTTTTGTGGTAAGAAATCGTTCGAATGCCGTGTAAGACCGGTGCCTTATACATTTTGCCGTTTCAAAGAAGTTAGATTGTGACATTGTGATGATTGTAATAGTTATATAATAACAGTAACTTATAATATTTATAACTGTTTGTAGGCACGTTAAATACTATATTGTAATGTATGTTAATTATTATCATCGAATAGTAATTGATCGATCACAATCTCGTTCGTCAAAGTCACGAGACGTTAAGTCCAAAAATAGATAGACACGTACTTTTTTGTCGGCGCTGTACGAACAGTGGGGGCACTTGTACTGTTTTCCAGTTCTCATCGCCTTGGAAGACGGCTCGACGGACGATGGACGGCTGTCCGTGTCGTTGCCCATGGCAATTTCGTCCGATTCGACGACTATCGGCATCTTGGTGTCGTCTGACTCCGAATCTGTCGATGATAAATATTTTATGATATAAGTAAAATGTTACGATATATTTTATACACAGTAGGGCGTCGGTAATCCAGTCACGTGATAATCCGACACGTCCAGTAATCCGGCCTTTTATCGAAACCTTATTTCCGATGATAACCACCGAAAATAGATCAGTGGCGTAACCAGAGTGGGGATCGGGGGAGACCCCTTGTTCAGTTTAGCCTTCCCCGAATATAAAAAAATATGCTTTCAGAGTTCTGTAAGCCGTGACCATGTATTAAAATTCAAATTTTTGTTCAGAGATTGTTGCAAAAGTCTAAAATGTTTATATAGTTAAGCTTCTCTTATGTAACAAATAATCAGCCCCACCCCTCCCCAAACAAAATCTCGGCTGCGCCAGTAAAAAAATTATAAAATATACAAAACTCAATTATTCAAATGACAATCTCGATAAACTGATTAGACATTTTATCTAAGAAAATTTTCAAGACCATGTGACTAGCAACATATTGATACCGGGTAAAAAAACAAAAAAAACATTAGATTATTAAACAATATGATAATAATTACGGAATGTAGTATTTTATGATTACCTAATAATATGTTTACGATACTAAAAATTTCCGTAGTGTAGGAATAAAAATAATATATATATGTAAGTAATTTAATATATTTCGGATTCTGAGCGGAGGTTGGGAGCTATATGGGTAAAAGTTGACATTTATTATTGGTATTTTATCTAAGAACAACTTTTCGACCAGAAGACTTGATTTGTTTTGGTACATATATGATTGTCTACCTTCCTATTTTCCAGTAGAACATTTTATTTAATTTATAATTTTTATCTAGGGTAATTTTTTGTTAGAAAAAGAACTAAGGGAAAATGGGCACAATTTCTAGTTTGCAGGTTATTTCTTATTAATTCCAAAAAAAAAATATTACTAAATTCTGGAATTAACACCGAATACGTAATTTTGTACTTACTATTTATATTTACAGTGATAAAATATTGAATTTTTTTTTTTGCAATTTTATTAATATTATTTTATTTCTAGGCTTTCTCTTATGTAATATGATGTCATTAAAATATGCCATGTTATTCAGGGATTCAGTTTTAGCTGTGTTTTCTGTACCAAAATATACCTTCCATAATCTTAGAACATACCAATTGCACTAACTGTCTTGGTAATCGGATAAAACTTCTGAAAACATATTTTAATTCGACTTACAACTTAACTTGAAAACGCACAATATTTTAATCTTTTTGGAATTGAACTCTAAAACTCTTCATAATGAGCTTTTTATATTATGAAGAATATTTAAATGTGAATAATGTTGAACTAAAATAATAAAAGTAAGTCGATTTCAAGTAGTTACGTCTTATACTTAATAAAAAATTTAAATATATTTCTCAAAAATGTTTCCGGATTACTGTACTTAGGTTATCAAATACAATTGGCAAAAGAGTGAAAGACTTTAAGACAAAAATAAAACCAGATAATTAATAATCGTGAGCAGCCAGTGTGTGCACGTGCGAGAGCTATTTATTTTACACTACACCGCTGAGCGCATAACCTCGTATCATCATAATCTTATATTTATTATTATTACACAAATTACTATACGCACACATTTACACGACTCACACGCACCTAGAAAATGTCTTATATTGAAACGGTCCGTATCTAATCTCCATTTTCTGAATACATCATAGGCGTAAATTGGGTGAGGGGGAGGATGCTTAGCCAAAAATTTCTGAAGCCTCCCAAGTATTTTCTAACTTATCAAATCGTAGGTGTAATAAATTGTTAATACGTGTTTCTAGCCTCTTCAGATTTTTAACCAAATTTATATAATATATAACGTCGTAACTTAACATATTAATAATTATATTGTTTAACACACCGAAGTTCGCTCAGAATCGTTTTATACTGCAAAATGCAACAATTAGGTACATCCGATACGTAATGACCTATTATATACTTAAATCACTGTAGGCAGGTACACTCAAACCTTATACTATTATAGTACTAGTAGGTAGTGATATTATACTATACAGCAGATCGAGTGGATACCCCAGTTTTTAATTTTAAGTTCATAAATTCCAACAATCACGCAATTTATACTAGGAACTCTGGTCCCATATAATAATATGTTGAAACATCGATTTGACTTTTCGAACTTTCACAGTGCACAAAAGTCCGGAAAGTCCGAAAAATTTACAAGGATTTAGAGATTGCACTGCAGCGGTGCAGGTCTACAACAGGTGAATTCTACGCGTTTCTACGATCTCCAAACTCTTTTTTATTTTTTTATTTTTACATAATTATACAATATATGATATATATTATTACCTTTTTTGTGTCTGCGTGAACAATAGTATGTCTGATGGGCGTCCAACGTGCTCAGCGAACTGAATCGTATCCCGCACGGGTTGCAAATGAATATTTGAATTGCTGCGAACAAATACAGATATAATAATATATGATGTTGTGAACGATACGATTTATGATAACATAATAATAATAATAGTAATAATAATGATAATAATGAACAGTACGCAGGTATCCGGTATACAAGCACATACGACCGAGTACCTATACGTTTATACTTTAACATTTAGTGACGTTTTGAGACGGGAGGTTTCTTTTTTTTAATCATTAGCTTAATTAGCCATTTCAACAAAAAACGATAAAACATCGCAATCATCCGTACTGACGTATAGAGCATAATATTATATTATACAGAATTCAACGCGTGCAGTTATTCTAAATGTTATTTTATTATTCGTATAATATTATTACTGTCGGGAATTTGGAAATAATATTATTTTAAATGATATCTATATATGATATCAATTTATTCGCAAAATAATCTAATTTTTATCGAACATTCTAATCGAGCATATCACCAATTCGCTGACTAATCTTAAAAACATTCACTTGAAAATACGATAAATCACTTTGATAAAGAAAATAATGAAAAATTCGACCTAGAAAATTAGTGTACCGGCCACTACCGGGTTAGATAGACATGTTTATAATATATTATATAAGTATGGATTTCTTTTTATATAATATTCCGTGTAGTTAAATTAAGTAGGTATCGTGTTACAGTTACTCTATAAGGTATCGTGTTACTGTATATATACATAGATATATATATATATACCTATATATGCAATATACGTATATAGATAGATTAGGACATTTTAAAACATGTAAATTAATATAAATTGCCTGATAGCATTTGGAAATTATAACGATCCTTTTAAAAATATTATCAGTTTTTAAAATGCTGTCTGCTTGGCAATACTGAAACAATTCAAATCCCTCTCAAATCAATAAATTATATTTCAATGATATCGAGGCTCATTTTTATTGTTTGTGAAACTTGTTTCGCTCAGAACGATTCGGGCCCAAATTTAAATACGACAATATTTTCTGCACCGTGGTTTTTTTGTTATTTTGATTTTGTATTGACGAAAAAAAGTTATTTAAGTATGAAAAAAAAAACAATATTAACATTTTTTTTTGCATTTAATGATGTTATCAAAACTTTTTTCCATGTTACTATCTTGTGCGCAATTACGCGACAGTCAACATTGGTAAGTCATGGACAAAACGTATTGTAAGTTACTTTAAATTCATTTTTACGTGCTTTTAATCAATATTTAACATTTTTATTTTTATCAAAACTGTATAAACATTGCCTATATCGAACCCCTTAAAAGTCGGGTCCTTTTATACAATTAGGGTTTTCCGAAACTATCTTTTTTTCCGTACTTAAAAAATATAATATAATGACCATAATTGTATGCATACCTCTAGGTGCAGTAATGGTGACAACATTATGAGTAGGTTCACCGATTGCAGAAGACGACAGCGAAGAAGACGAAGACGACGACGACGTGGACGATGCCGACGATGACGCGGCTGCGGCGGCCGTTACTGTCGCGGTCGGCGGCGGCGGTGGAGGCGGTGGAGGCTGAGGCGTAGACGGCTTGTCTGCGGTAGACCATCTTGCCGGGTCGGTAGCCAAATTAGGATTGAGCCTTAGAGTTGGATGGGGGTCGTTGGGGGGTGTTGCAGGCTCTTCCGGTTCCGGTCGCGACGGCGGCGACGGTTGCTGATTTTGTTCTATTTTCACCTCACATTTTACCGTCGCGTCGCTACCATCGACCACTTCCTCGGTTGTCGCCCATTCACTGTCCTCGCCGGCTGTGGAAATCATAAAAGACAATTAACACTAAGTATAGGAGCTACAAACTTATATTCACATATATAATTAGGCACCTATATATGAATACATCCTATCACTTATTTCGATTGGAGGGTGGAAGCGCGCCAATGTCGTAGGTTATATTTAACATAATATTTGTATACAAATACAACACCGAAAAAATTCCATCATCCGGAAAAATTCATTCAGTGTTTAGTTGTATCCGCGCAAACTGCATTCACAGCTTCTATTTACTGAATACTTGCACAAACATCGAAGAATAATCGTTTACTATACACGTCCAAACGTCTGTCTTCATTTGTAATGCGGCCAATCACAGTTTTACTTTCGAGGAGCGACAGCATTGACACAAGTGTAGTTATAGTTCAATTTTTTATTAAATTTTTGTTTACACGATCATATAATATATAATTGCGCAAATCACAAGCCAGTCTAGTACCAAACTGTGATAAAACTGAACGCCTAAGCCGCCGCGTAATGTGCAAACCTACCTCATACAATGGTTATTAAAAGCAAAACATATTTTGGATACATTTTCCACCTACAAATTATCATAATTCGTTTTGTGGAATTCGAAAGTTTTACAGCACGCATAGAAATGCTTTCAGTCGTGTACCCATCTATGCATATATTCGACTCTATAGTCTCTACGCATATACAAGTATACCTACAACTACCTATTTGCAGATAGAACTTTTAGGTGTACATCCGCATTAAAACTATATTATAATACGGAATTATAATACGAAATAGAAGTCACATGAATATTCTATAATTACTTTGCTTTACACGTCCCTAAAAGTTTTCGGCCATCTTGAGTTGATTCCACGAGCTTAAGCGATGGACTTACGAAACGAATATATTATTATATTATACAAGGAGCTTTAACAGGAAATATTGGATTTACTATTGGATCACTTACTGTTCTCGCTTTCACTTATGTTTTTATTATGCGACTTACGCAAGATAATAAGATATACCGTAAGTGCATACTATTGTTAAATTTGTAATAAAAAGAAATAATAAACGTCGAAGTGTACAAACTTATTTCTTGGTGTGATGTTTTTTTTTTTTTTTAATGTCGATATTTAAGACCGTCTAGACGCGTCCGCAGAAGAGATCGACGACGACAAGTGAAAAAGTCACCACCCAAGGCGTAAAAAATGTCCAACCGACCCCGTGGCCGATACGACTGTCGTCTGAGGGAAACCCTCCCCCCGGTGCACGCATCATTTATTCGATCAACTCGACGTGTGAGATTTCGAACCGAAAGAACGATCGCGCACGACTTAAACACACATGATAATAATAATATTATTATTATTATTGTACCTACCTGTTGTACACGGTGCAATCTGTTTGGTCGACAATTAGTAAGCCGTCGGTACATAATATGTATTATAATAGGCACACGGAATACGTACCTATAATACTTATAAACCGCGTTGGCTATTGTCTCGAAAGCCATCCAACCGGTTTGGTATTCGGCTCGACGAGATGATATTTATCTATTATATGATATTTATACAAATGTTCGATACGCGAACGATAAGACAAAAGTTTACCGGGATTTTCGTTTTTGTTTTTTTTTCTCCCCCCCCCCCCCCCGTTCTAAACGACGCGCTAAATACCTATAATACCTTATAGTATATTATAATATTATATACATTTTTCTTTTTAATAACGTGCCAAATCACGTTGTGCCCGTTTACCTATAATATGCCATATTAAATACCTACCGATCGTTCATATTATTTTTTGTTTTTACCAAACGATATTTTCCGGGGAACTATTGGACGGATCGTGTTTGGTTCTCAAACAATAGCCGATTAAAAAATGCGTGTGTGCGGCTTGGTACCTACGACACACATACCTATATATGTAATATTAAGTATACATATATACAGTATTTAAGATGTTACTTTAGATACGCGACGGGTAATCTAGATGATGGAAACTATATGCTAGACGCCGTTAAAACTCCATGAACAACTAATTAAAAACGAATTTATATACACGCGGCACACGGTCGTATATAATATACAATATCTTTTGGAATCTATACACCAACGTCAATAGTATAATATTAATCGTAAATGGCAATTTTCATTAAGCTAATGCGTCGTGGAATGTTTTTTTTCTTCGTAAATAATTATTGGCTGCCATCAAACGATCGAAATATCATTAACGAAACATTTTTTAAATTTTACTTTACAGGTAAGATAAAAAATATATCATACTAGATGGTCCCGTGCGCTTTGTGGCCCGTAATAATAACGACTATTAATACAAATTGTGATTGTTCAACTCCTTTTGGGTGTTACTCGCTGCAGTAAGTGCAACTCGACCACCCTGGCATTATAGGCAATGTGCAAAAATTCGATTTGATGCATGCTTGTACCTGATCTGCCCGATTAACCAATGACGACCAATAATAAATAAATACTATTTCTACTAATCATTTCTCCCGTAACCAATAGCAACCAGTTATAAACAAACATTTACATCGTAAATCTCAAAATCCCTTTTTGAGCACTTCCCCGGGCCTTACTCGATAAATGGATGACTATCCAACAAAAAAATTATTTTTCGATTCGAACCAGTAGTTCCTGAGATCAGCCAATCAAACAAACTCTTCAGCTCTGTAATATTATTATACGTACATTGTAGAATATGCGTTCACATTCAGACTAAAAAATGTATATCTACGACACGCCGCTTTGATCCGTCAAGTGTTATTCTAAGATAGTGTTATGAAACGTACTAGATTTGTCGGTATACAATAACGGCATAAGATATTATATAGGTCTGCAGTTTAAGTAGACGACTGCACAGCCGGGATCGAATCTCCCTAAAACACGATGGGTATTTTTGAGGAACTCGCGCGCACGGGTTCGACCCGCACGTTATAAAATTATTATATTTATCATAACGTATTTGGAATTATTTTTTACCAGTCAATTCGGAAACACACACAATATCGATTGTAGATTGCAGATACATTTATTATAGCCTGTGTTTGTTTCTTTTTTTATTTATTGTAAACACGCGCGTATCGGCTATACAACGACGATACATATATATATATATATTATATTGTAATAATAATAATTATTATACACAGGTGGGTTGGGCGCGGGTACACACACACACACACCGAGATAAGATAACGAGCGCCGACCGTGCGATACTATACGGTTCAGGTAAAAACGTTAGTTATGGTATACTACACGATAATATTGTAAATACACAATATTATAACGTTTGTTATAATATTTTAACGTGTGTGTTGTTTAACTCGTACGAGACGTATCGCGCGTATAATATGGACTTGTTCGGTTTCAGACGTTTATTGTTTTTTAAGTGTTCGTTTATATTTTAAATTATATATTTTCAAACGAGCATTACTGTTCTTTGGACACCTCCGCTCTCCAACCCGCGGCCGCCAAACACGGTTTTTCTTTATTTTTACTTCGAGTGTTACTTATATTGTATTTTTATTTTTTTAATATTATCTAATCGCGTCGCAAACGCGCAAAGATACACGGCGGGCGATAAGCGCTGAAATTTCCACGTTTTAAAAAATATATATATATTATCGTATAAGCTATTCGCTCGTTTAAACGGTAGGTACACGCGATTGCATTAATAATAAAATATTAATAATATGCAAAATATGCAATAATATTAAAACTGGTGCGATTTCCGCATGAATGACACACTGTGACGGAGACCGCACTGACGACGACGGTGGACACGCGCGAGTGGGACGATATAGGAATTCGGTAGACGAGGGAAAAATTCTTTTATGTCGAATCGACTAATAAAAATAAAACGTTTCGCAAAATTCTCGTGTCGACTGTCGAGTAATGTAGTATAACATGTCATGTTGAAACGATTATTAGGTGTGCATCTTATCATATTATCATATTATATTATTTTATTTAATTATAATAACCTACGCATTTTCGCCTTGCACAACAGTTCATAAAAATAATATATAATATTATATCATTGTAATACGCGCTCTCATCGTTTTCGTGTTATTTTTTTTTCCAAAATAAAACTACTATACAACAACGTTTACCTTTATTACAGTGTGCGATATCCAAACGTATACTATATATAATATTATAGTTGCGCAGGCTCGAGGATTAAAATCTGCGTCCCTGACCTACAAAACTATAATAATAATATAATACGACCGTTGTGTTGGTAATTTTTTTTTAAATATATAAATACTTACACAATACACGTAACACGTATACAACTACTGATGGGGTAGGTGTTAGCTGATTAGGTACTAAATATATAATATTATTGTATATATACATATATGCAGCAGCTATATGCGTTCACGGTGACTATATTATAGGGGTACCTACCGGGTATTTATAATAATATTCCTAATATAATATATTATATTGTATGCGACTATCCTGGCAGGATTCGCCAGAAATAATTATTCCTTATCGCAAATGTGCAGTAAATCTGCAGGTGGATAATCCTTGATAGTTGCGCGCGTGTACACACCGTTTTGCCGCATCACAATCACTCTATTCATCCCTATTATTTTAATCGGACCGCGATTGTTTTTTTACTACCTACTAAATTTTTTTTTAGTCAAAAACGCATGATATTATGGGTATTTTTTTTTTTATCGATTCACAGTCGCGATTGATATTTTGCTGACCGACATTATAAAAACTATAAAGTATATTATTTGAAAATCAACACATTTTTCCCGTCTATACATTATAATATTATAATGATAGCTGTAAAGGTCATCTTTATTAAATATTAGAATATGTTTTTAAGCTCTTTCTCTATATAGGTACCTATTTATATTATCTTAAACAGTACAAATCGTATTTATGCAATGATACAATTTAATTGTGTTAATTTTGCACACAAGAAAGATTCATCTATATAGCATAATATAATAAATTATTTTATTTTAATCGTCGGGGTATAATATAAATAAAGCATAATAATAAATTATAATAAAGGTGACGAAAATGATACAAAAAATTACATGATATATCGAAGTAAATACTGCAGTCAATTTTTACCAAACATGTATATATATATTATATAATTAATAATTATGAACCATAATATTAATACATTCCGTCATATGAATAGGTAAAAATATTATTTTCTCAAAGTAGAAAAACACTACCTATGCTATATAATATTATATAATCTACCTATAAATATACCCAGAAGAACCTAGACTTATAAACAATAGTTATATGACTAACCTAACCAACTCATATAGGTATGTATTATTATATTTATCGTATTAGATTTCTCACGACATGCATTATAGTATAATATGATATATTCAATATTGTCGACTCGAGTTTATAACAACACGTAGTGAAATAATGACCAATAAACATTTTATATACCATTATACAGCTATCACACACTATATACGGTTTATGTTTTACTGTGTATACATATTATTATATATATTAACCGAGTCGGATAAAATATATCGTAGAAGAGCCAGCAGTTGAAACGTCGTTATATCACCACCACTTACTATACCTATATGATGTGTTGTGTATACCCAATAATATAATATATTATTGTACAATAATATTATCATCCACGTGTGTGTCATCTGGTTCGTTACAAATCGTGTGGCTTTTATCATTTAGTTTTGGAATACTTAAAATCGAAACGTACCACTTATAAATCACGTCCGATGCGAGGAGTAAGGACCCGCACCACGGCGACTCGCCCACAGTGTATGTGTGTGTATATATATATATATTCGTGTATAATATATAATATAGATATAATGCTATAATATTATTATATAGTGTTTTTATATGGTGGCGACCGGCTTATCCACAAACCGTTATCGCCAGCTCGGTCCTTCTTCACTGCTGCCGCCGCTTGATATTAGTCCGAGTACCTACCTACCAAATATTACAAAATTGTGTCGGTTTTCGGTACCGGATTAGAATATAATAAATTGGTGATTGCCCCGAGAGAAAAACTACCATTTTGTAGCTACAACCATCGAAGTTTGAAATCGAGTTTTTTTTTTTATTTTAAACCACTAGAGAGTTGATCCGCGCAATATAAACATAGGTGTAATATTGTTATAGAAAAACATAGGTACAGGTAAAAAATATGTTCATAAAATCGAACGGTTTTCAACAATATTCTATAACGCGAAGAACACGATAGAAGATCTGCACGTTGTTTTTCACGAAATTGTATTATTTTTTTATAGTCATAACGTAATATTGATTGTTAAAGCACGTTACAAATCATTCATTTTTTTTTCTCTAAAACAGTTGGTTATTTTCTCCTATTCGACATAATACATCTATATAATATGATATAGTAAATAACCTGTGTGTCGAACCGACGCGTGGGGTCCTATACTTATTTAAACGTTATTATTGTCATCGGTATAATACGATCTCTATTTCGTACGGTACAATGAAGGCTCCGTGATATTATGACGTTGTACCCGGCCATAAACCATTATTATAATATTATAAGCCATACAGTGTGTGCATATATTTTAATCACCCATCAAATAATGCACACATATTATCAACAACGCAGACGCGTGTAGATCATAATATTTTATTATCGTAATATATAATCGTATATAATATACGTATAGTATAATATAATATAATATTATTATTATTATGTTGTCGCGCGTATATAAATATCAAAAATATTGTGTTGTATATGGGACACCAGTAGTTCAACACAAAATATAATATACACGCGGTCCTATCTCGGCCGGATCGGTTAGGTTGTCGATAAGCGCCTCGTGAGGGGGTATGGGCTGTTTAATCCGACGGGCAACGTAGTCGAAAAGTCGTAGCATTGTACATCAGGCCCATCAGGGACGATTGTAGCGTAAATAAAAGTAAAATATTTATACAAAAAAAATATAATATAGGTAAGGTTCGATTATTATATTCTATAAAAAAAATACGAACATACGATACTACAATTCCAAACGTTCATTCATAATAATGTAATGGTATTGTTATGATAAATCGTCGAACATTCAAAACACCCAATTAAAATAAGGGTGCGAATAGAGAAATTGCATATACACTATTATTTACTTATTTGTATTCAACGTGTTTTAAATTATTCTTAAGAGTACACCACACCTCGTGATGTTGTCTGCAGCGTTGTATACAAACGCGTACAACAAAGCAAAAAATATTCGTTAAGTAAAACCAATTTTGTGTTATCACTTGTATAATATTTTTATGGAAGAGTGAATCGATCAAACTTAACGAATAATGGCGAGAGCAGATAATTTATTATAATAATAATATGTTTGTTTTTTTTTTTGTCTGTTGATATTTTGAATTTTTTTTTAAGCCAGTTGTAAAACATTTTTACATTGTTACGGCATATGGGTACTTGTAAATCGTTGAGTTCGATGTATAGTAGGTCAAATCACAAAACGCACAATGTTTATGATATGACGGATTATGCAACACGTGCACAGCGAGTGTGGCGCGTACCTACTCTTACAATAAATATCGTAGAAAAAGTGATAAGTATCACAAAATATCTGTTCGTATGTGCACGCACAATTTTTTTTATAAACGTACAACGATCGAGGTAGGAAATGGTATAATCAAATTTCAAAAATCGTCTCCCACCGCACGTCGCCGGGCCGCGATGTGTATGGAAAAATATTAAAATGTCTGGCCACGCCGTCCACGTGTGCGTGTACCTAATACGCGGACGGTCATGTCGGGAGGCATATCGTACCCGCCTGTAGTGGCCGCGCGTTTATCATTATTGTTATGTATATACGGTCAGTGTGTGTGTGTATACAATATAACATTTAGAGGCATAATACGAAACACGTTTTGCCGATCGCGTGTTCGCGTCCGCAGATAACCGCGGCGCGCATTAATTTTCGAATTTCCGCGCGCGTATTCGGGCGGCGCGGCGGTTCGGTTACGCGGGGCGAGAGAAGCGACGACTCCCGCTTGTGTCCGCGCGCCACTCGTTAAGCGAACGTACATAATATTATTACGCGCCGTCCGCTTGTGCGCGCGGTGCTTGCGGGACGGCCACGGCGACGAAGACGACGACGACGACGACGGCGGCGGCGGCGACACGATGGGAGAGGAGCTGATCGCCGACGACCGATATCGGTCAACGGTTTTCGGGCTGCCGCCGCCGATACGTACGAGAGATTACGACGAGGCGGCGGCGGTCCCGCAACATTGTTATGTAACGTATATACATACATACAATATTGTAACGCAGTGTGTGTATATGTATATAGGTACCTCTTCGCTAACGCGATAATCGAATCGTGACAAAACCCTCTGTAATTAGCTCGGAGCTAACTATATACTTGTCCGGCGTGCGCGCGCGCGCGCGCGCGTGTGTGTGTGTGAGCGCGCGCGTGGTAGAAACGAGTCCTATAATAATAATAATAATAGTGATAATAATATATGCGCGTTATATCGGACTCGGTCGCGGAATAATATATTATATTGTTGCGAACAATAGGGGGACGCGTTTTTCTATTGGGGGATGGTGTTTTTTTAAATATATATACTATACAGGGTGATTGACCATGAGCGTTCACACGGTTTTCATCCTTTAATAACACGAAGCGCATCCATTGAAATTTTGATTTTAATAACGATAAAGTGCGTATTACATAGGTAGGTATATCACATATATATATTTTCAAACAATACTTATACTTTTGGGTTTTGAACCATTTAAGGAGAATCATGTGGTGGTACACAAACTTATTTTACAGTTTTAATACAGTAAATTGTAGTTATACACTGAGATGATTTTTAGACACTCTCGACGAGCCTAATCAAAATAAAAACCAGTAGTTTCTGAGTTGTTACACTTGATGCGTACTAACAGGATACTATTAGACCTTAATGTTTTAATGGTTTTACATAAAATATTAATAGTTTATTATGTACTTTTTATAGTCTAGTGCTTGAAATACTCGGACAATTTTTACAAATTATAAAATGTTACTATATTTATATTAATTAGTAATATTTATTATAATTTTCAAATCAACATAGTCCCCAGCCCCACCATACCTCTAGTGTCTACACCTATAATAATCCTTACATGCATAGTTTAAATTGGTAACTCAAAAACTAATTGTTCGAATTTCGATTTTGATATGTATAGAGTCACATTAAAATCTTCAAAACAATCATCTACTCGACAAATTACAGTAAAAAAGGGCGGTATCATTTAAAAAAAACCCAAGGTTTTGTAAATATTGTAAAAATATAGATAAAAATTCCAAATATCTCAGTATTTGTATAAATGTAATTCAAAAGGCGAGTGTGCATGATTAGTGAATCACTCTGAATAATTATCCACAGCGATTTTCACGAAGAATAACACGAGGAGAAACATCGAGATTGGTACCTATGGGACATTTATAACATATATATGTGCTATAGCCACATAGGTCTTATTACGATATTTCAGATTTTCGCGTTAAAATAGTTTCCAAGTATATCCATTTTACAAATAAATGCACTATATAATATGTAATTTAGACTTTTCGTTTCTAGTCTTAAAACAGATCGTGACAGTAGTTCGTTTTTTTCCAGAGCTCTTTAACAGACATTCTTACACGTCGTTTACAATCAAAAACATGGTTTTACCCGCTCGTCTTTGCGCAGTTTGTCGAAAATTATTTTTTTTCATTGATATTTATACTACCGTTTAGCATGTTGCTAATTATGTGGTTAGCGCTTAGACCGATACGCGAATACGCAAGACAGGTACAAAAACTTTGAACTGAAAATCATAAAAATCTAAGTCAGAGAGTGAGACGCATGATGGTTTTGGTGTAAGATATCGTCGTCGTCATAGTCGTTGTCAGACAAGTTTCCACGGTTGTAGGAAAGACGGTATAATTTATAATAATATATACTCAGTACCTATACTCACTAGAATTTACAGCTACTCAACAATATTATGCACAATGTGTACAGGCAGGAGTGAAATTTAAATGAACAAAACTGTAGGGGATGCTGAAGCTCTCCTATTTTTTCAGTTATAGTCTTATGATCACGGATAACGTATCGACCAACTTCACCAACACCCCCTCCCATCGCCAAAAAATAATAACATTATATTATATCTATACGTCATGTTAATTTATATTCCACATCGTGTGTCCCCAAAAACAGGATACACTCTATAACTTGGTTACTTATCTATGTCATATATACTGTCAGTGTTCTATACATATTTTTGAATTCTATTTGCGGGACACGAGACTAAAATATTGGAAAATAAATTCTTATGACTTGCAATTTTTTTCACTCTTGTATTTTGCAAGCATCCTATATAATTTTACTTTTACTGTGTAAGCACTCTGTTTTTGTGGACACGCGGTATATTATATAAAATAAGAATTAACCATATAAACGGCGCATATAATTTATTATTATGAGGACGATGATATCAGGGGGGGGGGCTTCCAAAAAATTCTCCTTATTATAATATATGTACTACACGGGGCTCCAAACTTTGTGAACACCTGCAGCAGGCTGTGTATAATAATGTCTTACGTATTTGGGCATGTTTATGGTGTTTATATATTGATAGTATCGGAAAACACTGCATTTTTTCAGCGTTCATCATCATAACATATTTTGCAGTACATATTGTGTGGAGACTGCGAGCTTACACGTCATATTATGTACAGTATATATATATATTTCTATATACATAAACATTATATCCTACACGCGAATGACATTCGGTTTGCGTAACCTGGCAGCTATTATTATACGTTTTGCTTAGGTAATTGTTTATTTTTTTATTATTTTTTCAGATGCATATATCAGCGAGTTTTTGGACTTACATACAAGTTTGTCAGTCCGTTAATATTGTGTACAGCAATATAGTCCGTCACTTGACCGACAAAAAATGTCACCGACCCTAAACGTCTTGTATTGTATATACGATATGTGAATTTATATATGAACCTATCTAGTTTCACCGTGGTCAATAACCTACCATTAAACGAATATAAGGTTTCAATATATTGATGATATTAAATCAATTAAATATTTGACAAAGCGAGACATTCGCGCGGCATTCGAGAGGTGGATAATAATATTATGTATAGTAACTATGTAATAAATACGAATCTGTATTGGTATTGCATAGTATATTTACATTATTATATTAACATACATACCGTACTTTTATTAACATTTATTTGCATATGGATAATAGGAACAATTAATAAATTAACGATAAATTTAAGTGACCCTGAAACATATAACTATTAATTATTATAGAATTATGATATTATATTAATCGTCGTACAATAATTAACCATTTTAAAAATGATCATTGATTGTAAACATTACTATAAATATATAAATAAATTGTCGAATAATTTGAATTCTGAGGAAATTTATTATTATCAGGCTCCGATTGTCATATAATATAAAAGATGATAACAATAAAATATTCACTAAAAAATATAAATGTATTCAATATTTATACAAACATAATCCTTATTATGCAAATGAAAAATATATTATATTATTCGCTGTGCACGTGTTGAATAATGATTTGTGTTCCGAATTTCTGATCATGTTAATTATTATATATCATATATTTATATTTTATTATATGAAATAATTTAATAATATTATTTTTACACTAGGTACACCAGGCACACCCGCCATATTATATAGGTATTTAAATTAATTTAAAATGTAAGCATTTTGAATTACTTGTTTGTTTAATATAATATATATATTATATTGGAAAATACATTATCATTTGATCTCAAAATTCCGTTAGCTCTCGTGATCGTGACACCCACGCGTGAACGAAACCGTGATTATAATGAATAGGAAAAAATCTAAACGAATTTATTAAAAAAAAAAGAGCACATAATGTGGTACCTATATTATATATTATATAGGCACTTTTGGCGAATGCAGATGTATAACGACGATATCATACGTTTCTAGGGTCAATGATTTATTCGACGTAAAAATATTCGATGTACATACACACAAAACCCAGCTCTTATAATAATATTATATTATACACTATGAAACATTAAAAATATAATGGTTTTTTATTTATTTATTTTTTTTTTTTTTATCGAACTCGCAGCAGATAACAGGGAAAACGAAATGGGTTTCTCTTTAAAATCTTACAATAATAATATCCTAATCTTTAGATTTTACGCGCGTTATATGAACACCCTGAGTTTAAGGTTATAACAGGAAATTCGAAAAATTACAGACAGAAACTATGAGTCGGTTCTTCGGAGACGCTAATAAATACTTATTATCTGATCTCAATCTCCTGTTTACCGTGTTGGAATCCTTTCACACACATAAATGTATTATCGCCGTAGCAGCGCGCAAGGAACGCACAGATAAAACGCCGGTTATCTAACTGTTATCTACCCTACTAAAATGGTGTATCGGACGGAGAAATGGGTTTAGTTGCATTATGGATTTTGTGTGTGGCCATTACAAATGAAATGTAGTGGGAGACTATCTCACGTCAAAACGCGATCGGCATACACTACATTATATATATTTATTATAATATGTGTGTGTGTGTGAACTTGCGAACCCCAGTCGTGTGTAATATAGATTATTTTAAATAAATGTTGGAATTTTTTGTCAGAGGTGTATGACGATTACTCATAAAAAAAAAAAAATACTAAAAAAAAAATTAACGAGACAAAAAGGTATTCATAATTCCGTGATACGGGCGTGAAATCATCGATTTTCAATTACAACTGAGTGTATAACGCCATTAAGCCGATGGACAAAAGGACCGAGTCCTCCGGTAAAATAAAATCGTGTAATTATACACGTCGTAATATTATATATAATAAGACCGAATATTCAAATACAAGTACGCACCGTTATAATATGGGTCCCGCGGACTATAAATCGCGTGAAAATAAATGCGAGTTTATCGTGTCGTCGGACGGAAAACTATCTTATGAGGACCTATACTAAATCGTATATGCGAGTCGTATACGCTCGTAGTTATTATGCGAAATTATATTATTATAATCGATGACTATATACTATTATATTAATTTATTATTGTGAATTTGTTGCGTCGAAACAGTGAAAGGTTTTCCGATTTGAACTCCGATGACTGCAGTGCGTTTTATCGGGCAAAAGTCGAACACGGTTTAAAATATTGCATCTATAGAAATGATTATTGATGATTGTTATCAGAGTTATGGCTCCCTATCTTGACTCGACCTCGAAGCGTTATAATTTATATCGCTGTAATCGGTCAAATCTTATCAGTGGCATTTGGAATTCGGCCGGCTGCCGGTGATATTTTCCACCTGACTTATCAGTTTTTTTCCCAGTGATATAGTGGCAGCGGGAAGTTTATCGGCTGTCCAAATCAATATTAATAATCGACTTTATTATATATATTTTATACGCCTACCTATATCGAGTCCATTATAGTTATTATTATTATTATTTTTTTTTTTTTTCGATTTTGTCTGTCTGACAATTAAAAGTAACTATATGCACCAATTTTTTCACGTCCTAACGTAACAAGGCGTACCTTTTAGTATCAAGTTCTCAGTATAACGTGTGTATATTGTACACACAATATGAAACATAATAATGTGAATTGAAATATACACTTCCGCGGTTACCCGAGAGATATTCTTTTAATTAGACTCGATCGGAAGTGTATTAAAAATTTATTAAAAATATTATAATAATAATATTATATACACGTAAATACGTGGACGGTGTACCTCCCTTTTAAAATTATAGTTAAAATAAATAATCATTCACTGTTTATGCATTATAAATAATGAACTCTATGTGTATATTCACATTAAATATCAAATAAGAAATATTTGACGAGTTATTATTCACACTATATGCCAAAAGCAATAATATTGTGGTTATCGTTTTTTCCGTAGTTAATTGTATTTACTGCTATTGTTTAAGTAAATATTTGTAATATTATTATACTCAAACATTTTGTAAGTACGAGATAAATGTTTAATCTAATTTTGGTTTGCTTTAATGCCTAATTTATAGATTTGCTATATAGGTATAGTTGTGTTTGTTAATTAATACAAATTATGATTAGGTATACACATTTATATTTTTACATGATATTGTATTTTTTTCAACAAATAAACGGACGTATCAGTTACCCATAAACAACGATGATTAACTCAAAATTGGTATTTTTTGTTTATATCTTTACGGTATTGTTAAAACACGGTAGGTACCAGCTGTAACCACTTATAGAATCATAAACCGAATCGTAGTCAAACAAAAAAAAAGCAAAAAAAAACATAAAACGTAATGTAAACATTTTGTTTTCGAGATAATGAGATGTACAAACAAACTTCTTGCTGATTGAGCAAAAAAATAATTGAATAATAATATATTAAATAAATATTAATAGCGATAATTTGTTGTCAATGATCATAAATAATAATTATTATATACGCCGATACGCCGAATGCAAATTGACAGTATTTTAAAAACGAAAATCAATTGTTTTTTTTTTTTTTGTTTTAAGCTATTTACTGTACGTAACAATATATTATTAAAAAATTAAAAACCATATAGGTATTGCTTACACATGCTTTTGATGGAACGTCGGATCACTTTCACCATCTTTTGATTCGTGTCGTCCACAGCGGAAAATACAAACGTCAAAATGTGTTTAATTTAGTCGGATAGAACGCGAAAAAAAAGTAAAAACAAAAAACAAAAAACAACGATTCGCGCGATGTGCAACGAGTACAAGACCAATTCAATAGATTTGTGTTGGCTTGTGTCGGTATGGTTGAAAACGTATTCAAACGACAACTGAGCGCGATATGTGCGTGACACATACAATATACGCGGATACCATCTAAGACCACTAGATGCGTCAACAGATTAACCGCAATATTAGAGTCGTACGCGATAAACTGAATAATAACGATCATGATAATATAGTAATAATAGTAATAATAATAATAATAATAATAATTATTATTATTATATTTTAATACGTAGAACGCGCGCGCGTATGATAAATGTTCGTCGGAACTATATACAATAATAAATTCAGAGTTTTTTTACTATTTTATGGGCGGCGAGCTAGTCATGAGAGTCATGCGCGAATAAAACACTGCGTACACGCGCAAATTATGCAACAATAATATCATACATTTATAAACATAATAATAATTGCATGGTGAAGTCTATTTTTTTTTTTTAGTATCATAACGTTTCCGCGAAGTGATCGATCAAAAACGGAACATAATATAATATTATTATTGTTATCCCGAAATCCGTACTAGTGTACACCACCCACACACATATATATGATGTATGTATGTATAATAAATAATGTACGACCGATAGAGTACCGCAGAGTTGTAGAGTTTTTTTAATTTTAAGTAAATTATTACTATTTGCTATAATTATTTTTGACGTGACGCGGAATACGAGACATGTCTGTATACTTTGAACTGCGATTCTGAGTGTCAGAGTCAATGTTTGTATAATATTATAATACGATATTATTATTACGACGGTCTATCAACGCCGTGTGCGTCATTATCGCTTGTCGCCGGCCAACAGAGCAATATCACATTGTATAATAATATTATTATTATAATACTATATAAATAACCTGAACAACTTCACAAGTGCCGTGGTCAATATCAGTTTATATTATAATAATAGCATACGAAATAATGTAATATAATACGACCAACGACCTTACAAACAGAACAAACGTAATATTATGCGAAAAGAGTGTTTTTGCACACTGCGCTATTGGTTTTTCGCTAATGGTCAATTTCTGAACGATATTGATGTTATATTATTTCCATAACGCATCATATTATTACATTATTATTTAACACAAACAAAACGCTTTTAAGAGGACGTCGCACCCACACGTGTTGTCTTCGTCCAATTAAACTAAAGTGTACGTTCAGCAGTTCCGATTTTGTGTTGTTGGCTGAAATATATGAGAGTGAATTGACTCATTACAATATTGTTATTGCCTATCAAAATTAAAGGCCACGTTGGTTTTTATACTATGTTTTAATTTTTAAGTGAGTTATATAGACGTGAACAATTGTTAAAATCATTATTACGTTTAAAAGTAATCAAGCTCGTGGAAGAATTTAAGTATTGTAAAATACTGACGAGAGAACACAGACGATGTTCTTGCCTTCGAGTTTAATAACAGGTCAATTCACCCCGTTATTATTAAAGTCGACTTTTCAAAATTGGTTCTGCTGACCGCAAATTGCTATGTTGCATGCAATATTATATTAGGCGATTTTCCAATGGGTAAGCTTTGCAACCGACAGGTAGGTGCTATATTGATGTAAGAAGTGTAATCTGAGTTTACACGTGCGAAATCGTCTGGTCGCAGTCTGGACAATACATGCGTATATAATATAATATGTATATGTATATTATAATTAATGCTTGTACATAATATACGTCATATTATTCGTACCTATATCGGATCGCGCAACAGACTGTAACATGATTATATTTTTTGTGTGGGTACCTATATATTATATTATTATCGTCACGTGTGCGTCTCCGTCTGACGATTAGCGACATGTAGAACGTAAGTAAAGGTTTTCGTTATCGAATTATAATTTATTTATTTTATTAATCTATAATTTATGGCGATCGGTTTTTTTCGAATCGTTCTATATAATAATAATATGCTCCCGTATTAAAAACGCGCCTATGAAAAAAAAAACGAGCGATTATAATATGTACATTACAATCAAGTCAGGTGCGACGCTCGACGAAAGACCTTAGGGTGACTTAAAAATGTGTTAAAAAAAAGGCAGCGATACGCGGACCGTAATCTCCCGGCGACGAATACCGTCTGCCTCGAGATGGTGAGGATTGCAGTGTGGCGGGGGTAGGTATAACGCCACGCATACATGTCACAATGATCACTCGTTTATTGTGATATCGTGTGTATACATATTATATTATGTGCGAAGTACACTGCCGCCGACGAGATAATACGATTGGCGACCGGGAGCAGCTAGGGGTGAGGCTCGAGCGGGGTGTATATACGAGGTGCGTTGGTGACGACGATGATGACGATAACAATAATGATGATAATGATAATAATAATAATAAATCCCGTCGCGTCGCATCAACCTGCAGCGGTAATATCATAACACTATAAAACAGGTGCCGGCAGTATATGCTGTATTACACGATAATGATGATGGCGACGACGACAGCAGTTGCGTATATGACTCGGCGAGTGCGCGGGAGAGATCTACCCGGAGAGCACAAACGTAAATACGCGCAGACGGAGAGTTAAAAATAAAAAAACCGAACCGAACCGACGGACGAGCTGATAACGGCGGCGACGCGGTATTGACATAACTCTATATACCGGCCGGGGAGACGACACCCGCCGTTCGCCGTCGGCGGTATCGGCGCGGAGGTGAGATTGCGGGGATGGGTTGTGCGGGAGAAACACAGCTCCAAGATTTACAGGACCCGCGACAAAATAATATATATATATATATATAAATGCTTATCGGTCGGTAGCAGCGATCTGTTAAAGGGAATTAAAGAATGAGAGAAAAAAAAAATGATAATGGAAGGACTTCCGCGAGCGGCGGCCCGCCGGAGGAGGATATATCTATCTATATCTCGCTCACTATATATATACGTATGTATGTATTATGTATGTGGCAGAGGGAGTAGTGGACGAATTTAATTTACTACCTGACGTCGTGTTGAGGTGAGCTTAATTCTGGTAACCCTCGCCGCCGCCAAACGTCCACCCACCTGCTCAACCCCTACACTACTACTACTACGTAGGTATTTATATATATATATATAATGTATGCTGCAAGTGTATCGGTAACGCGCCCTGTATACATATAATATTGTATATAAGTGTGTATATATATATATGTATAATATGTACAGTCTATATAAAGGCGCGACCCGCCTCTGGGCCGCCGCCGTTATCTCGGCGTTCCAGGCCAACCGCCTTTATCGCCCGATGCCAGGAATACACTAACGGTCTCTCACGCAGAGCGGCGCGGTTTACACTCTCTCGCCCCGGCCCCCCCGCGCGCGTCAACCCTTTAGAACGGCGGTGTACGCGGGGGGTGATGACGAGGTAGGTGTACCCTATTTATACGTACACCACTCAGGGGCGAGTGTGTGTGGGTGTACGCGCGAGCGGGGCATATAGTTATATAATAATATAACATAATATATAATACGAATATATATATACATACACGTATATACGCACACTTGCGCCGAGCTTCGGGTCCCCGCCGAGGCGTTATCGGACAACGTTCGGTCAATGTAAACACTAAATAGGCTTAAAGGGATATTTGAAAAAAAAAATATAAAAATAACGTGTGTATGATAATAAAATGTTTTTTTTTTATTATTATTATTATCATCATCGCATCGAAGGGGAATAATATATTTCTCCACCATCTGTCTTCTTACCTCTCTCTCACTCGTCACACACTCCTTCATCAGTCATCTCTTTCATCCCCCTCCGCCACCGACGGCCACCCACAGTACCCGACGGCGAGACTATACACCGCGGGGAAATTGAAAATATATAACATATACGTACAAGCGCGCATATATGCGAAATTATGTATACGATGCAATAAATATTATATATATATACAATATTATTACAATACACACACACACATGTATATATGTACGTACGCGGTTAACATAAATACATATATTTTCCCGACAGCAGCACACTTATCTATACGTACCTGATGGCAAAAAAATCGCTTTCGTGTGTTTAGGTACATCATCGAAATATAATCCGTCTAAAGTACTTGTATATAATATTATACAGCATACACGCATACATACATATATAAGTAAGTACATAAATATTACATACATTCATACGGACGCATACGAGTACGGGTTAAAAATGACAAAACGGCAAAAATCGATTTCGCATCGGATCCGATTGCGCTTTACATACATGTATAATATAATATACTTATATACATATGATATACTGCAGTCACGCAGCAGTGGGCTGTACTACGAAGCATTCGTATACGCCTCTAGAGGAATAATAAAAATGTAATTCGTCTCGATATCCCGACGGCGTGAAAAAGAGCATAACATAATTTTCCGATTACAATAACAATAATAATGATTAATGACAGTATTTCAATATTCCAAGTATAAGTACAGCCATAGACGTATATTAGACCATAGTTTTGATTATTACTAATTCATAAATGAGTGGAAAACCTGTTTTTAAGTTTTTAGCATTTTCATTTCGTAAATATAGTTACTATATAGGTATATACAAGTACTTAATTTTTTTACGATCTATCGAAAATGACTGCAGATAAGATTAAGTTCATGGTTATTTTTTAATATTTGATTAGTGAAATTATAAGCACAAGATTACTTGAAAATCTGAAGTATAGATACTTTGATAATATTTTGATACGTATAATGTGAAGATGTAAATGGGTTACCTCATAAACGAGGTACCTTAACATAAAATATTAATCCAATATACTTAAATTGTAATGTAAATTGCAGCATTTTTAAAATACGATTTGAATAAATCTACCTAATGTATTTACTTTTTGTCTCTTGTGTAATTTATTAGTATATATATTTTAAAATTGATTAAATATTTAAGCCATTATACGAGGTATTTAAAATAAAAAACGGATTATTAATCAATTACGTATCTATTAGTATACTCATAGGGATTAATCATCCCTTGGAACTCGTAAGTAGACTTCACACAACGATAATATTTTTTTAAATTTCTTAATCTAATACGACGTGTAATACAACTCATTCACATATTGGATTATACAAAACATTTTCAAGGTTCTCAGATATTAATTTATATTAAATTAGGTAATCGAGTTGAAAAGATAAACAACTCGTTAATCACAGATTTGTTATTCTTATACAAAATAATGTTTAAGACTGAATTATAATTTTTATTTTTCATTTCATATAATATTTAATATTATTATTTGCAGCCAAACGAAATTTACTTTTCCACTTATTTGTTTTACTTCTAAGTTCTAACTGTATTTATTTATTTTTCATATTTTGATATCGAGTATTGTGTGTGGGTCTAGGGATTTTTAAAAAATCTAACAAAAATGTACTACAAGACTAAAATATTACTTAGACCAATTTAAAACCAATTTAACCTACTATTAATATTTTGTTAACAGTTAGTTAACCAATCGTGAGGTTGGTAAATGTTTTTATAAATCTATTTTTCCCTTTTTTAATATTATATAACGAATATGCTAGAGAATGGAAATGACTTGAAGCAAAATCATTTAAATATATAAACATAAATGACTACACAAATTGTTTTGATGATAATAAACTATAATACTATAAACGGTATTAGTTATTAGATTAGATAAGTTATTAGATTTAATACCAACAAAACCAAAGCAATAATTATAAATTAAAAGAGTTTTAAAACCATATTTTTATCTACATTATGTCTAAGTGTTAAATGTTAATGTATCAATCATAAAAATAGGGATTAAGAAATAATTTAAGTTTGATAAAAATTTGATAATTAAAAAATATTTAACAGTCTATATTGTGCGATTGTATATCATGTTAACCGAAACCTAAAAACATAAAAATCGATTATTAGTTGTTATAATAATTGGTTAGAATTCACTGGGAATTGAAAAATAGAAAACATTCAAGTAATTATGATGGAGTAGTACGTCCACAATAGCCGAATATTTAAAACAGTAACCCGTGACCACGATGACCAAAAAATAATGTATAGACAATTTCTAAGATGTGTGCGGAGTATATTGGATAGGCCATGCCTTAACTGCATATATATTGAGTATTGGACATGAATTAAAATAATAACTGACACAAAATTGATTGAAATCGATTATCTGTAATGAGCTCTATAGATTGCAATTTTCTAATAACGAGCGAGATAAAATGTTATAACTTGTACATAACTATACACAAAAGTATCTGATTAAACAATAATAATGATTACTTGTTTTTCTATAATCCACTCAACGGTAGGTATATAAAATCACATAAAATATAAATATTAAATATACATTTATAATTGGTAATGACTTATGCTGTATACAAGTTTGATATGTTGAAGAGCAAATCAGCAAAGCTATTTCAATAATGAATTAATATAAAATAATAGTACGGTTAAAAATTTAAAAGACATACACAATTCATTTAAATATGTTATATGAACATTCTATACTGTAATTTTGATTACATAACAATAATAAAAATAACAAAAACAATACTTAATAACAACAATAATGGCTGCAGCTAACAATTTCATATTATATTATTTTCAAATCGGAAAAAAATGAGATTATCAATATAACTACGTGTGTGTCGACAGTCAGGAAGAAAAACATATACTTGCGTTTTGGTATATAGGTAGGCATAGTATCTATATATTTTGTTATCAAAACGTAGAATATTATAATAATCACGTCTTAACCAAGTCCCGTGTGTCTTCATTATGTATGCGCTATATTATCTATACTATATACTAATACAACAACTGTGTGTATGCATATTATGTACCTGTATACTACAGTTTAACATAACCTACCTATCTATACCTAAGACACTCGCCATGGAACTTAACCATACTGCAACGATATCGCTAACAACCGCGGTCGACAATCACTTAACCTCGTCTAGTCGTCTGGCGTCCGAGATATATATATGTTTTATATACGAATCGTTTTTCGATAATAAAATCGAATACTGGAGAATAGAAGGTGGCTAAAGGCGGTGTTATACTGCAATCACTTATAGAACTCGCTATACCGCTGAGTTTATAGGTATAGGTACGCACGCAACCATTACGACTATACAGACCGCAGCACACGCGGTATACAATCAATTGTATTATTTTTCAGTTTCATAAAGTATAATTATATAATAGAAACATACTGCACTATAACGCGTATATAAAATAAAGTTGTCAGTAATGCGGCTTTGACGCCGACGACGAAAACATTGTTGCGGAAATACGTGTTTGCTAAAAAATCGAGTGAATATTTTGTAGCTTCTGGGTTTTTTTTTCATTTTTTTTTTTTTTATTCCCTCCTATAAAATTGCACACATAATTGCATAATAATGTTATACTAAACGATATCCCGCGTCAGCAAGATAAAATTCTATCAGTGACCGACATTTTCAGTAGCCGTATAGGTAATAATACTATGTAGGTAGGCACAATCAAAAATATCAAACGACAGCGAACAATAAGCATATTGTTATCGTATACAAGAAATTGCAGTTTAGTGATATAATTACCAATATGTATTCTCCGCAGACGTCATCGCGGCGATTAGAACTAAAATACCTATCATGTGTGTGTGTCTAATTATTATATATTTTATTTCAACGGTTAAATAGTATTAGGTACGATAGCTTAATACTATAAATTATAAAATGGGTTGGACTGCAGCTGTTTGAGCAAATAGCAATATAGTATGGGGTACCAACTGAATTTACGATCAACTATTACATACGAATATTGCGGTTTATCCACCACATAATAATTATTATTCAATAAAGATTAGGTCCACATACCTAATATATACGGTTTTATGAATAGTTAAACATATTATATTAATGGTCGAGTTTTTTATTAAACTATAATAAAAATAAATATTCGGTGTTAAACGAAGGTTATCTCGATTCATATTTTAATTCGACGATTATAATAATATACAAGCAGCAACGAAATATTACATAATATTATTATAGTTGATCTATGATTACAAATGTCGTCTAGCGTTTATAAAAACGAAATAATATGTTCGATAAATATTTCAGAGCTTGCGCTGTTGTGATTGATTTAACACTGTAGATAGGTAAGAAAATTATGTTGCAAGCATTTTTTTTTCTTTTTGTACACTATTACATTTTTCTTCTTATAACTTGTTTATTTTTATTAATTTTTATTTATCTTGTACGGGTTTAAAAATGAGATAAACCTAAATAAAGAAAGCTAACAAGAAGTTCATTATTATTACCGTAAGCAAAATTACTATAAGTTTATATAATTTTTTTTTTTTGCAACTCTAAACTTACGAGATCATTTACATTTTACATTTTAAACAAAAATGTGCTGAGGATTAAACTCTATAAGTTCTTAAAAGTTAAAAGTAGTAAACCCTATCGCTTTGAAACGAAAAAGTTGAATTCAAAAGTCTTGACCTTTTGGTTCATAAAAGACCTTATCGGAGAAATTCTATCGGACACGTGTCTATATGTGGGATATATTATATTTGCACCCTCTACGATAGCCGCTTTAAACGGAATTCGCATTCCATCTAGTATCCGAATAATACCCCTAGCCATTCCCCTATACATCGAGTGGTTTTCTCGGGTCTGGCAGTCAGGATTTTTCGAAATCATTGTTGAAAAGGAATTGATCAGATAGACAAAATAACGGCGTCGAAGGAGTTATACAACACGGGCAGGGCAGCGAGGGTGGGTATTCGGTGTGTGTTTTGGTGGTGAAAAATTGCTTATCCAACCGTGAAGAGTGCTCATCGTCAGATAAGGTAATCACCTTATTTTATATAGTGTATATAAGGTTAGGGTAGGGTGGTGCAGGCGGCGGCGGCGGTAGTGTGTGTTTTTCTCATCCCTTTTTCACCCGACCACCTATCCTTTTCCTGCCGGCGGCAGTGGCTGGCCTTACAGGATGCACAGGATAATCGGCGGCGGCGGCTACCTGATGTCTATTTAATTTTCTCTGTTATCGAACCCCGTCCTTGACTTAACTCACTATCAGTGGATGCGCTAAACGTATATCCTTATCGCGGCGAACACAAAAAAAAAATAAAGTAAACAAATAGATAGGGCCTGAATAAATGGACACCGACAATAGATGACGTGGAAAAAGTAACATTGCCAAAAAAAAAAAAAAAAACGTATGTACATGGACGCATAAATATACTACAATATATACACATATGTATATTACGCATATTATATAGACATATAGTGCGTACACTGTGTGTGAGCACGCGCTCGTTTGCGATGTGTGACTAACTGTTCGAACGACATTGTACAGTTATTATAACATATTATAAAGTATATAATATATAAGTCATCATTATTTTTTCTAAAACAACAACATATTATAATATAAGTGTCAAACAGTTTTTTTTTCCGTATCGTTTTGAGCACGGCCCATTCTTTAACAGACAGCATGTTTATGAAATATGCTCTGCAGTGGTGGATATTACATACCCTATATATATGTATTCTATTTTACTATATTCAATCAGATACACTACGTCATATAAAAACGTTCATTCAGTAGACGGTCTGAACTTATTCAAAATACAATTTCAACAGGACAGTCGTCGCTATCTAAGATCGTTTTTTTTTTTTTTTTTTTTTTACTGTGGATAAAGTGGGAGACGGAGCGAGTAGGAATGGCGAGATAAAAATGTAAGGTGCTGACGGAATGAAAAATTATATATGAAGTATCATGTGTTAAGCGCGACGAGAATTGAAATTGTCTACCCGCGACCCCATTTCTTGTTTTTGGCGTTTATCTCACGGAATCGAACTCGATTTTACACTGCTGAAAAAAAAATAAAAATAAAAAGAGGAGAGATTTTTCTCTCTTCTTTTTTTTTAGCGTTGGCGTAGGACTTGTCGATGAAGTATCATGATTGCAAGTCACCAGAGTATAATGAAAATTCATAAAAAAAAAGAACAGTCGATGAATCTAAAAACACACACACACATACATATATATATATAACCATACTCAGGGGTCCGCATGAAGATAGATATAGCTTAGACCACTCGAAAAATGATTATCTGACTTGGAGTGTAGGACGATGAACGCGTGTTATATACTTATTATATATGGCGCAGTAAAATACGATGTTTTTGTCGAAGAAGCAAGTCCATAATGTTTTTATATTTAAATGCATGACTATACCGTTAAAAAATTGTGATCACGTTTATTTGTTCTCGACACGCTGTCATGAAATTGTTTAATGAACCCTCTTAAATGGGCTGAGTTGGGTTTTAAACATTTTTTTTTAATTATCGTCAGTGCAATCTTTTTGAGAAAAAAAACTGATTGTTAAGTATTAATTTATGTACTTGAACATTACATTTAAGGAACTTGAAGGTCGCGTAAACCCTTAAGAACCCTACTATTACTTCTCAAGATGCGACTATATTATAATTAATGGTGAACTTGAGTTTTGTATGTACATAATAAGGATCAGAGAGTGAATGTAAGAAAATTACCCGACTTTGATTTCGAAGTAATATAGGCAGGTGTACAATATTATATTATTAAACAGAGCATTATAAATTATAATTTGTAATAACTAATATTGTAAAATGTATCACTCGATTATATGGTAAGTAAGATCCCTCACATCAGATCCATAATCCAATATTGTTATATTTCATAAGTTTGTCGCAATTTGATATTTGATACAGAAAACGTGTGATGTTTCACACCAGAGCGAATCCTATTTCGCGTTTCTGATAACAAAAAAATTGCCAAGTATATATTTATTAATTATTATTCTCGCACAATTATACATATATAGGTATATAATATAGTATAATATTATATTTTATTCGTAGCAGTATAGTTGTTTGATTAATTTTTATGCAACGGTTATAAATTATAATTTGTTTTTATATAATATTATACTGTCCACAATGGTCGTATGCTT
Source organism: Sitobion miscanthi (assembly GCA_008086715.1). Taxonomy (NCBI): domain Eukaryota; kingdom Metazoa; phylum Arthropoda; class Insecta; order Hemiptera; family Aphididae; genus Sitobion; species Sitobion miscanthi. The sequence continues at coordinate 30,327,108 of CM017803.1, forward strand.
AAATATCATATTATATCGATGACAATTAATATAGTAATTTAATGGACAAAAAATTAGTCATTTAGGTCATTGACTCTTTAAAATTATGTATAAATACACGTTATGATAACGGCGAGAGTTGTGTGTCCTCCTCGGTATTCTAATCGGCTCGATCGTACCGCGACGACTACGTCGCGCGATAATCGCACGCGATATGCGGAATCGATCGCGACGTGTGCCGACCAAAACGAGAGAAGTAGTCGCGGTCCGCCCGCCCTTCGCGCGCGCATAATCCTTTCACGTCCGCCGAACCCGACGAGAATAATATGTACGCGGTAGGTAGGTATATGGTAGGTAGGTATATGATGATAAGCGATGCGTACGAAAAAAACAAATATTTCCCCGTAAATCTCAGTAATCTCACGTTTAATGGACGTTAAGTAGTTAAGTAGTTTCGGTTTGTTTGGCCCAATAATTCCCCGATGATAACGAGAACGACGACTGCAATCGGCGTGACTGCGATGGCGATGACCTGACCAACTCGTTTTAGGCATGCGTATTATTATTAATATATTATATTTTTTTTAAATTTCTGCCGGCAAATGGTATTATAATATAGAGATTTCAATAATTATTGCTCTCTGTTCGGCGTTTGTGGTTTTTTGTGTTTTTTTTTTTTTTGTCCACATAATATACAAATGTCATGCGCGTGAAGCACGTTTATTTTAAGTAGGTATACAATTTCCCGGTCAACAACAAATGCGTAATATGACGTTTGACCGATAACGGTAATATTTTGGACTGTGTATAAATTAAAAAATTTAAACCACGTATGGTTTTTGGTGGAAAAAATGCACCTGATTGATTTCGTGACTAATTATATACACCTATATACATTTATCATTTATAAATATATGTACCTACATTTTTATGAGCCAAACAGCTATATATAGGTTTACCTTCACCCGTGTTTCTATTACTGATTATTTACTATTTTATATTATAATATCATATAGGTACAATGGCACAGAGTTAAACGATAAAAATCCTTACGACACATAAAATAATATAAGAGAAACACATTTTGAATGTCCGACTGAATGTATAGGGCTACTATAATATTATATGTAAATAATATGAATGCTGTGTATCTACGTTAAAAATTATTGTTAATTATGCATAGCGGTGAAATCATTTTAAACAAAGATAAAAGTTTCATTAGCATTTTAATAATTCTTACATTTGTTTGAATTTATTTGATAACAGTATATATTGTTTTAATAGGAAGAAAATACTAAATTACATCAAGATTGAAATTCTTATCATCATTTATTGAAAATATATGCAAAATGCGTAAATTGTTTTAGAATAATAGACCATTTTCCATGAAATAATATATCGTAATAACATTTACAAACGTTTACAAATTTAATTTTAAAAAAGATTTGAAATGTAAACATTTTATAATATTATAATTCTTTCTGTCTACCTATATTAATTATTTTTTTATTAAGGAATACTTATAATTTTTACTTACATTGCACAATAAATACATTTGATCATAGAGTACATTTATTTTGGGTACTTACAGTACCTAAAAGGTAGTGGAGGGAGCAAAATCTATCCATTAGATAGAACCTAACAAGCATTTAATTCCCACAACATGACAATAAATAATAATATGCATAATATCGGTAGGTTCTTTTAAACGATTGAATTGACGATTCATACTTAAAGGTGTATTTACTCTGTAATTTAAGAGATTCTTAAATCTTCTAAAATCCATTCATTTTAGATCCTTAGAGTAAGTTTGGAAGTATAATTATGATTTATATACACACAATTATACAAACCCAACTATAAAGAATTAGTATAATTTATTGATTCAATAATCGCAACTCTCATAATAATTCACACTTCTATTAAATTAATTAAAAACATACAATCAAGAGACATTAACGTAACTCTTATAACTATTACAAACAATAATTATTTAAGCGAATCAATAAAACATAATATTACATTTCTATTTCAGCGTAATAATATAATATAATATACACGTCGTAAGTGATTGAAATAAAATTGTTTATTTAACTGTCCATTATGAATAGACATATCAAATATACGTATAATTATAGGTACCTAAGTGCTCGATTGTTTAAAAAAAAAATACTCAGAATTCCGAGGAAAATGATAACTGATCCACTTATAATATTATAATGTGTATGCATAGTTTTAGCAACGTTGTTATTAATTAACAACACACAACAATGTATAGAAACACTAATGTATCGCATAATTGCATAATTTATACACTATAAACACACAACAATAATAACAATAGTGAGCAAAAAACCTAAAAGCAAACAGAGATGGTTTTAAAAATAAAGTAAAACGCAACACAGTTATTAATAATATACGTACGAGATAGGTGTTAACAACCTATACCAATACGTTTTTCGTAGCACATAATAATATAGATTGGCGTAGATATAATATTATTATATTATACAAACACGAGAATAAGTTATTTCGCATAAATCGAGCACTCGCGGGGCCATTAAATAAATCGCTCTACACGATTTATAATACTTGTAATATAAATATATATATATTATACAGGTAATGAGTAATTATTATAACAATTTAATACGCGCTGTGACATACATTTTTCAATCAGACGTTTGAGGGAAACAACAGAAAGAACAAAGAAAGAAACGATGTCGTTTTAAATGTACATATAGATGTAAATCGTAATACAAGTGACACGCGCAACCAGGTATAATATACATATATATACCTAAATATTATGGTATACGTGTTTTTAAATCATCACGATTGGATTTCTGGCCACAGTCACGGTGTTTTCGGTTCGTACCTCTAAATGTACCTACCTCCTATATAAATATAATACACGTTATTATATTATTATTGTTCACGGTGTTTTCGGTGACATTTAAACAACGCACGGACGATATGATGATAATATATATTTTTTAGCGCAACGATGGAAACGCCACACACGCACATATTATAATGCATATCACAGTATAATATACACGATATATAATATTATAATACGACCAATATTTGGACGTATAGAGCCATAGAGGTTGGACCTATATGGCAGCTATTATATACACTGCAGCAGCGCTGCGCAGGTTCCGGCACACGTGTCAGCCATAATTATAATTGGAAAATAAAAACATTTTTACACTCGGTCCGATCGCGCCGGGACGCGTGTGATCCAATATAAATAATAATAATAATAATAATAATTGATATTAATATACACATCGACAATCGGATATTTGGCCGCACACATAATATAATATATTATTATTATACCGTACCTACACGATGGTAATATAATACACTATGAGGTACGTCTGGTTGTAACCGCGCTCGGTCCCGAACCGGTCCACCGCGAATAATATACGCACTGGGACGGGACGTGACGAGCGGACCGCAGAGACCGCGTGCGATTCGGCCGGCGCTGCTGCTGCAGTGGGTCACGATTCACGACTATAATAATAATAATAATAATTGATAATAATATACACATCGACAATCGGAGATTTGGCCGTACACATAATATAATATATTATTATTAATATTATTATACCGTACCTACACGATGGTAATATAATACACTACGAGGTACGTCTGGTTGTAACCGCGCTCGGTCCCGAACCGGTCCACCGCGAATAATATACGCGAACGCACTGGGACGGGACGTGACGAGCGGACCGCAGAGACCGCGTGCGATTCGGCCGGCGCTGCTGCTGCAGTGGGTCACGATTCACGACTATAATAATAATAATAATAATATCATAACAATATTATATTATTCTTTATACGTATTATACGCACGCACGCGCGTGTGTTTGCGTATTGTTGTACATTCGAGGCGAGCGATTTCCCCGTCCACCTCACACCGTAATAATTTATTATAATATTATTTGATTCCGGTTCGGATCCATAGACGTCGCCGGTTTTGGTGATCCGGCAGGATTTTCTCCGACGGGCGACGGCGGCAATGACGATATTATTTTTTATCATCGGACACTCGTTTTCATATCTGTGTACCTATTGTGATATTACGGTCTGAAACTCTGAACACGTGAAACGATAAGTGTAACGTTCGATGGATTCACATTATAACTAAATACAACATAGGAGGTACATATCGTACATATTATTTTTACCATATTGGGAAGTATCTACGTAACTTTTTTTTTTTATCTTGTTTCGATAAAACGAATAGTTCGACTGTCCTTATCATATACATTACACCATATAATATTATACACATCGTCCGTGTAGACACTGTAGCATTCGGTAAGCCGAAATATTCAACGGATATGGGATTTAATAAATAATAGCATTAATGGAGGGTATAATTAAATATTATTATACTTTGCTTTTTAACGCCGATTCCGAAGAATTACTGATCTCATTTGAAGAAGCTTAGCCTATGCCCTATATATGAATATATCATAATTAATATAATCATATAAAAATAGTCATTACCTTGCAAACCTATTAATGGTCTGGTCAAGGGTTTGTTCTTTGTATAATAATTATTCATGTTCGACTTAAAGAAGTACTCAAATAGTAATCGTTGAAAGTGTACCTAATGTCAAATTTGTGAAATTCTAAACCTATTCATATTATATTCAAACTTGGAACTGTCGCAAGAAATAATATAATTAATTAACAGTTTTAAAATATAAAAATATAATTGTTTGACCCTCATATACCTATAATAATTACATATTATATTAAACCTAATATAATTACTGTATTATACATTTATACACATTGCTACTAGCAGCTACCTAATCTATTAATTACTACCTATAGATACTATCTAATTATATATTATTCTCGTACTATGCTATATTTCCTTTAACCGAAATAAAAACGATGGACGGTAAGTTTTTTAGTCATATTTTGTTATAGTTTCGTAATTAGCGTAGGAAGTAGGCACTAAGGTATTGTGGTATCAATTAATTTAGGCAAACAAATTGACGATTGTTAAATCGTTCAAGAATAATAAATAATACAATAATAATTATTACGATGCGAATACTAAATAATATATTAAGTAATAATACAATAATATAATGTAATATGTAAGTTACCTATACCTATATAATATAACAAAATAAAATATAATTGTCCGAATACATTTGATATATGAATAATATACAGTGCGATGTACTGCAAGTTTAAAATTTTGCTTATTTCGATAATTATTTTTTTATCTTATTTATTTTTTATGACTTTTTTGTCGGACACGACTATCAATACTCTATTAAACATAACGACTTTTTAATCGCCAGATTTACAGACAACATTATAAAAACATAAATGCTCATCATTAATATATCTTAAAAGTGGTCATTGATAATATAAATACTTGAAAATAAAATGTATAGAGCATTAATTTTTTATATGAACGAATAAAAAAGTGTAATAATATTATGTGTATACGGTTTTCTTATGTGATTTAGGTCAAACGCTTAACTACTGTTCTCTGAGAGTGAAGACTGAGTCAATTACGTAGGTCATGCAAGACAACATTTACACAAATACTGCAGTATAAGATAAACATTTTTCACAAATTCAAGAATGAGAAAAAATACATACGCAAAACTTATATAAGTGACACAATCTGTTACAAAATAGGGATGCGAAGGTTAACGCTAACTATGCTAAGGGTAATTTTCGACTAAATACATTTGTATATTATATTATATGTAATTAGATCATAGAGTTCATTAGATAATTTTGGGACGGAAACCATGTAGACGGCCACCATAATGTATGTGATATTATAAGTAAGTATACGCGTTCGAACCCATTTAAATAGTGAAATGTCTGGTTGGTATGTATACGCGCCATACTTGACGATGATACAGTGTGAAAATTAATGGATTGTTTTCTCAGAAAAGTTTTCCTACTCACACCAACAGAGCTCAACTCTCCCGACCGCAATAAACTTATCTCGCTCTGACCGGATTCGGTGGAGATGAAATCATCGGGTGGTGGTAATTCCATAAAATATGTGAACGGTGGATAATATTCTGAACATTCAACGGGTAATCTTATCAGAGTTGATAAAAAAAAAACTGATAATGGATAATTTATCAAAGGGGAGATAATAATAACGATTCAGAAAGTTATCTGTCGGGAGGAAAAAGATATTACGCTTTTTTTGTAACTGATAAAAAAAAATATATACGTTTCGTTTGGGAAGAGTAATGTTTCCGGTCGAACGACCGGATGTGCGTCGGAAGTGAAATAACGATAACAATCTAAGTATACAAATGTTGTAGTATACTTATCTATGTAGATATTTTTCATTTAGTCTGAAGATACTTGCGTAGAACGATAAAAGTACAATACCAATTATATTTTATTAAACGCGTGGGAAATTGGGAATGACATGACATTTCGAATGTCTAGGAATGAATAAAGAATGACCAGGCGTAGAGAACTGCAGATAATACTTATACATTATTGTGCTGAAATTGACATGCAGAATTGAATGTATATGAAACAATTATTATATATTGATCATAATAACTTTGGTCGAATAGATATAAAATGCTATTAATCTTACTAAAATAATCTGTAAGAATAAAATCAATAAAAAACGCGTACTTATTGCAAAATATAGTTTTTGAGACTTCTTGCCGATACACAATACAGATAAATAATAAACTTTGATAAAAGAATTGGTAAAACTTCCATTAACCTGAATACCATCGGAAATTTAGTCGAGTGGTACTTAAATTTGAACCCATCAACCGGTTTATGTACATTTAATAGCGACCTCACACGTATATCGGACATCGGGTAAAAATAAATCATAATGTGCATAATACGATTTTGCTCGCAGCCACAACCGATTTAAAAACATACATTATATTATATCGCCCTGTCCAATTATTATCGATCGAAACCAAATAATAATTATTATTCGAAACATTAACGAACGGAACTTTCGATGCATTTCATATTTGCAATAAAAGTCCCTTTTAATGGTCTAATAAATTCGCGTGCGCCATCAATGTATCTGATAACGAACGGCACACGATAAGTAAACGGGAAAAAAAATGAAAGAGAAAAATAATAGAGGGCTGTAGCTGGTGCGCATCGATCGAACGTGTTTGGTAGAGAGTGGAAGTCATTAGGACGTTTTCCTTCCTAGATAAAAAAAAATATATAAATGATAAATAAACATAAATACACGCGTGTATAGTATAATATAGCGAACCACGATTGTTAATTATTATAAGACTAGACGCATTTAAAAACCATCACGATTCAAAATGTCAAAATAATTTCATGGAACCGTTAAACAACAAATACCCATCTGGTATATACCTATAAGTATACCATTTGCTCGCATTTTTAACATCGTATACACTTTTTGAATTTGTGTGTACGATTACGGTGTGGATACAGTGTTCCACATTTCTAATCAATACAAGATTTACACAAATAATAATTAAAATTATGTTTTTATTTTATAATGTACAATTGAAACATTTTTAATTTAATTTTCAAGGGCACCGTCTAACCTGCATTATACGCTTTATTTTTGAATAATGATAAACCATTCGTAGATTACGCACTATAAACAATCCATAAATAATGAAGTTATAATATTATTAACAATTAATATATGTTATCTATTTTTTGATATTATAAAATCCAAGCAAGTTTGGAGAAGTAATTCTAATGAGATGCATCCGCAACCCATTAATTGATACGCATATACGCTTATTCACATCGATAAGACATTTTATTATAATATACTTATATACGTATAGACCAGTATGGTGAAAATAATATTAAAATTGATCTTAGACCGTAGTAAGTAAAATATATAATTTTAATGATAAGTATTTAAAAAGAATTTAGGATTATGGACCACTAAACATATAAGTACCTAATAGATAATGAATAATAAGAAACAAATGTGTTCCATCTTATTATCTTAATGATATAGTTATTTATCTATACATTGTACAATATAATATTATCTCGTTTAATTGGATCCATACGGCTAATCTGTTACTGAAAACGTTTTAAGATTCTCTTCTTCGACACCAGCAATCAATTTCGATTTAAATAATATTATTCATGTTGAATTTGTACTAATAATATTGAATTTTATGTTTTTTATATACCTAATGAGTACTATAGCAATTATATTCAGACATTTATTCCAGCCCGTTATCGACCGAAATATACAATTTATTTTACGAATTATTATTTTTTTTCTCATGCCTATAATACCAATCAACGAATCTTAATTATCTATATTTATTTGCAATAGTCACCTTTCTATTTTTGAACTCATAACTTAACGAGTGGTACACGCTTTTAAATAACGTCCTCCGATGTTGATTAAGCATTATGTAAAAAAAATAAATAAAATAACGATAATTCATCTACTCGTTTATATTTAGATACCATATTTCGTCACCAATTTCATAACCGGCGCAATACATACTTCTATGTTCTATAGACATATCGTTATCTCGTCATAATTACAAGTATTGTAAATGCGTTAAACAAAAAAAATGTTTAAAAACGGATTAAAATATTGTCTGTCATTATAAACAGTAATATCTTGCGTACAGTATAAAGTCGGTGTAAAATAATAATCGAATACAAACGCCATTATCACGGCAAGTATTTTCGTAAATGTCAATTGTTCGGTATTCGTGTAAAAATATCATTAATAACATTATTATAATAATTATGTCGGTTAATTCTCAGACATGCATTATTTCGAAAACTATTGACGTTTTTGAATATATTTTTTACATTTTTTAAAGTACTTAGAAAACTACATATTTTATGAAAACATACATATACATTTGATATTTATAAGCAGAATATATTTAGGAGTACTTCGATGTATACATATATATAACAATTTAATTTAAAACGAGTGGTGGTAGTTCATTAGTTGTAACTTATAAGTTACCCTTACCACTCCTGACCAGTGATTTTATAAATATACTTATCGAAATAATGATTGTCTTAAGTCGAATTCTCACTACACCGTGTCGTGTAGAGCTGAATATATTCAACTTGTAAATAGCGGGTAACGTGTTACCAATATGTAGTTACCTACGTATTTATACGTACCATAAATACACGACACGACACAACACGAATTTACGTTAAAGGAATCATCGAGTGTGATCACGATGAACGTCCTGGTGAATCTGTGCGTGAACAAAAAATATAAACATAACAAACGGGAATTTGTAATTATTAAAAAGTTTCACCTTCGAATGAAGAAAAACCAGGGCTTGCAGACGTAACTATAACAGAAAGCGATGGTCAAAAATAATTAAATTCCGCAAAACAAAACATAACGATTAACAAAATTTATTATTTATCATTAAACAAAACATAACGCAAATCGTAATTTATAGAATACCATTGAACGAAAAATAACGCAAAACGAATTATTTTTAATTCTATTTATTTAAAAGGTCTATTGGTTTCGTAGAAACATTTATTTCATGCAACCAATCTAAGAATTGATTATATTATATTCCGTATCCGGGCCATTACCTACTCGTATTAGTTATTATTTTTAAATTTAATAGGTATTAACACTATTATACGCAAAACTTATATAACGTTTTAGTTCTAAATAACGATAAACGCAAAACTTGGATAACGTTCTAATTCTGTATAACGACAAACGCAAAACTAGGATAACGTTTTAGTTCTGAATAACGATAAACGCTAAAGTTGAATAACGTTTTAATTCTAAATAACGATAAACGCAAAAATTGGGTAACGCGTTTTAATTGTTAACAACATAAAACGGAATTTTGTTTTCAAATCCAAGCCCTGAGAAAAACTTTTTTGATAGTAGCAAATTCATTCAAAATCCAAATACGAATATAAAAATAATAATATTACCATATAGGTGCGAGGTAAGTACCTTAAATTTTAATGTCTTTAGAATTCAGATGGATATAAATATTTAATGTGAAGAAAATATTATTATTATTATTATTATTAGGTATAGTCACACGAATGGTGTATCATATCAGATTGCGTTCGTAACGAAAATTTGTGTTGAGAAATTTGAAATATATTATACATGATTTTCACATGACTGCATTTTGTTCGTTAATACAATTACATTTTACAACAATGTTATAGCCTTAAATAACATCAATGAAAATAAAAATAAATTTAAAAGTAATGGTATGAAAAAAATGTACGCATGTAATCGTATACTTTTAAATAATTAGTAATAAAAATTAAAAATTATATTATTCGTATTTAACCCGTGTACCCGCGTATATCTACATATTATATAAACGAGTCTAATGTAGGTACTGCTTGTAAAAAAATTAAATTGAATAATTCCCCCAAACTTTTTATTTTATAATTTAAAAAAAAAATGTAAACACGCTTTTCGCTAATAACTTTTGTTGTTGAAGCGAATTGATTAAAACAAAAACAAAAATTATGATGATATAATTATAATGATAGTAATTAATATATTCGTATAATATAATATAAATAATAAATAATATTATAATATTATATATTATATTATTATGCACACGTTCGGTAAAATTGAAGTTATTCAACCGTAAAAAATAAAAATCCAATAATTTTTTTTTCTTTATTCGACCTTATATGTTCAACCGACAAGAGATACAAGGTATACCTATATTATGTTTTCATTTCAATTTTTATCAATGCGCGCAACTGCCTACTTTTTAATGATGTATTCCTAGCTGTAGCAAGATTTACGAGGTACACGTTGTGTATAGTAATTTCGATAAAACGACCTGTACGAAATTACACCTTTTCGCCCCGATTTTTATCACCCGATGCCTTACCGGGCGAAATTGCGTGACACGGAGCATCTAATTTTCAATGTTCACCGCGATTGTATCCATGGGCACGGTATTACCTATATATAATATGATATTATTATGTACCTACTACGCGTTATCAAATTTTTTTCCGACAGTCGTTTTTAATTATTTCGAGTTAAAAAAAAAACAAAACAAACAAACCGTTAACGCACAGCAGATACATCAATAACCTGCGAGCGTATTATATATATATATATAACAAATGTACACGCGGGCACGATAATAATAATAATATATTCAACGTACAATTATATCACTATATGTACCTTGGACCGTTCCGTGTTTTCATTATAATAATGCGCGATGTGTAAATGTGATTTGGTGTTATTTTCGAATTTACGATTTAATGAAGAGATCTGGTCGAATGTTTTAATAACATTTAAATATTATTCGATATAGTCTCACACTTGAAATAAACATATACACACACAAACTAATATATATATATAGCTGAACATGTATCGATTGTCGAAATCAACGAGCCCCATCTACCACATTTCCCATACACGTGAAATAGCATGCGACCTCGACGAATGCGTTAAACAAGTTGTTCGATAAAGATCGTTTTGTACACGTTAGGTTTATTTAATTTTTTTTTTTTTACTCAAGTCTGTACGCCAGCAGATCCTAACGGAAACCACCAACGGATTTCTCTAAAAAGAAATTTCACTTTAATATAATATATATTTGTCCATAGGTCAGATGAAATATTAATATGTATAATGTATAATGTCGAAAGAGAACTAGGTGGGTACATAATGATCTATTGTTTTTGCATATTTTATAAATGTGAAATAAATAGGCGAGTTATTGTAACAAGAAATAAAATACTTCAAACGTAGATAAAAGCCGCTCGAAATGTGTCAGTTTAATGTAAATTTCAAATTTTACTGTTTATTTATCTGATTACCATTGGGGACTAGTGTCTTATACATATACATGGACATTATACATATAAAGCAAATGAATTACCTATACATATTATTGTATTATATTATCACACCACACTATTCTCTTATATAGACTTTAACTGTGGCATTGTGGACAGATAAATATTATGTAACGACGGAACATTTTTTTACAAATTATAAGAACATATATTTGTATTTATTACTAGAATATATTATACCACTATATACCTACCTACCACTATCGCACATGCATACAATTAAAAAAAATATTTAGTTCCCGAAAGACTAAAAAATGTAAAATGATTTCGTTGTACATACGTCATCAGTACATTCAGTTTAATATCTAATACCTATAATATACTTACTTATATATTATCTGTATTGTTAATATTGTTATTTTAGCATGCATTTATATAGTAGGTTCCTGCTGATCTATATATATACTATAACAGTTAGATAAAGTTATAGGTAAATTACAAATGTGGAATTTTTCATGCCATTTAAGGACTGTCCTACGCTCCTACCTTGTCTTACACTGAAAAACTTATTTTTCCCAAATGATAACTGTTTCTTATTATGTAGTAAGATGATTTCAAAAAAAAATTTATGTATTTATGTAAATCTTTTGTAAATCAAAGTTGTAAGAGGTATAGGTGTATAACTATGATCTATATAATTTTTTTATACTTTATTCAACTTTATGTACCAAGGACGTACTATTGTCCGTGATAAAAAGTTTAAAAATAAGGGGGTTTTGAAGTTTTATGTGGTGTTTAATAGATCAGAAACTACTCGTTCAAGTTTCGATTGAGATGCATCAAAATTTCAAAAAATCTATATACGTTACATATACGTTGAAATAGGGTTTTCGTTTGAAAAAATTAATTTTTACCACCACTGGGCGCACGTCAAATGAAATGAAAAACTTTTCTTATTGGTATGTTGTGAAAATATAATATGATCAAAGTATGCCAAAAACTCCAAAAATCGTTTGATTAAATTAATATAAATATGCATTCATATAGAATTCTATATTTTTCTTAAGACGACCGCGCTTGCAGTTAAATCACCCGGTACACAAAATACGAATTACCGCTCGCTAATGCATATAATATGAGAAAATCAATAATAAATACCTACAATATAATAATAATAATAATATGTCGAGTGCACTACGAGACGTATATATTATATTATATTGTACGCGTGCACCTATACTGCAGAGTGCAGATTTTACACGCGTTTCGAAAACAACTGAATCCGGTATAGGTCTCAAAGATGGAAATCTTTTGAGTTTTTTTTCCCGCTCATATTTCCCGCGGCGTGACTGAGGGGAGGTGGCGACGGGGGAAAAAAACTATCGGCGTATCTCACACACACACACACACACACACAAACTACTTTGTACATACATATATAGTTTATGCACAAACGAGCGGGATTCGCGACGGATAGAGTTTCTTCGGACTCTCGAGCGCGTTTAAGTATTACACTGTAGAAATTGATGCGTACCTATATACATATATATTATCATTATATACGTACCTACACGAAACGCGCACATACCGATGAGATAATAATGGAAATCCAATTGGCCGATGACGGGACACCACCCAATATTAACTGCGCGCCCCGTCCAAAGGATTTACGATTCGTCTTCGGTGCGTTTGTGTGTGTGTATGTGTGTTGTGTGTTCATCGTGCAGCGTGTGTTGTACTCGGAGACAGGAATAACAAAACGGATATGTTTTAGATTGCAATCGACGCGAACGGTTCGAAAATGTCAACGCCGCCGCTGGTGCAGTGTTCGTGTGTGCGTCTTTATATATATATATATATATAGATATAGGTGTAAGTATATTACGTGTACTTGTATACTTTGTATACAATATTATATACACTTAACTACGCGTGTGCTCGCGAGTGTGTGTTGCAAAACGGGATCGGTGCTTCAGTTGCTTGTAAGCATCATGTGTGTGTCTGTGCGCGGAAAACACGACCGACACCTCGCCCCACGTCCGCCTTGTAAAAAACAGTTTTGCTCGAATCTTATCGACTCGACGAGTCGTGTAATGCAATATTATAACCAAGCGCGCGTACTATGTACATCATATATTATTATATATAAGATGAAAACCCACACACCTGCAGAGATTTTCGTCTGGGTGCAAGTTTGGCCCGAATTCGGCGGATGACATTATAGCCAACGAATGGCATGTAGGTACCTGTAGTTCACCGAAATGGGAAAAAAACGCAGACAAGACCTATACGAAAAAGCGTTTATATATATTATGCAGAAATACTTCGCCAAATATATTATTGTCCATGTCAGCGTAATGTTGATATTTTGTTATTTTAGTGAATAATTAGACCCGTCTAGACCTATATAGACAAAAATAATGACAATGACCATTTTGCAAAGTCCGCAACGATATTTCCTTAATAATTTTCGCCCATTAGTCACTAAAATAATATTTGAAATCAATATTATGGTGCATAATATATGGTTGTATTCTAATTTAAATAGAAAAATACGGGTATTTCGACATTTTTAAAAAAGTAAGCAGTATAATTTATATTTTATTATATTATCTACCTAGCAAATAATAATATTATCATATGGGTAAAAATTAATTATAAAATTTAAATATTATGAAATGTAATGATGCGTTTTTCTTCTAAAATCGATTATACTTGAAACTATTGAAACCACACTAAACTATATAAAAACTTGTATGCACATAAATGCAGCAAAAACTGTACGTACTGTCAATGGAAAATCCAAACGGTGATAACTTTATATCATAATCTAAACCCATATGCCATATATACGTGTAAAATAAAATGAAATTAAGATAATGACGACGGACATGCCGATCATTTTCGTTATCGTAACATATTTGTAATACACGATCAGGAAATACCGACATTGCCTAGTCGATAAATACATTTAGAAAACTGCCTAATTTATTATGCCAAGTCAATACACTGTATTTTGTTTTCTCTCTTTGACCCACGCGCAACATGGCAAATGTACCTACGTTCGGCAGAACTAATCATGACGTGTTGTACTGTTGTTATAGCTTAAGTGTTAGAGTGAATTGACCTATTATCAAACCTAAATTTAAAACATTATCGTGTTCTTACGTAGGATTTTTACGATACTTCAATTTGTATGCACGAGTTACGAGTATGTGAAATGTTAAGATTTGAAAGTACTCATATTATCTTGCTTTAAAATTTAAATATCGTAAAAAATTCAAAATTAGAACACAGATAATATAATATGTTCGTAACTTTAAGTTTGATAATAGGTCAATTCACTCTACACTACTAATGTTAACAACAACGCCAATTTGCTATAGTACGTTCCGCGTGGAGAGAAATCAAATAGTGCGCTGTCCTCCTCTTATTTATAAGTCAAATGTAAATTATTACGGATTATCATTATTTCGCATAAAATGTCTCTATATAGTCTCTAATGCCTTGTAATTGTTGACAATCTCTGAATTTATTCGATAAATTGACGTCATTGCCGCTATGAAGTATTACTATACTACCGGCGGCCACCATCTAAAATTATTTTACAAGTATAATCAATTGCGTGATCGCATATGACGAAAAGGGATCAAGACGTTTTTTCTGGACTCACATTAACATGATGGCGATGCACCATGTATTTCGTTAAACGCACTGACTGACGACTGCCAATAAAATAATATCGTTACTATAAAATGTTATAATATATGTCATGTACTGCACGGCCAATATATCGGTCTGAACACGCATATTATAGGTACTGCAGCGTGTATTGTCTGTGGTGACAATTATATTATTCGATTACTAAGTATATGTATCATGTCTGTACCGTATTCCAATAAAATATATAATATTATATCGCGATATTTACGTGACCTAAGCCGAACATTCTACGAGCGCATGCAGTTGTCGTTACGAATCGCTTCGGACACATTTTTTATACGCCGAGAGAGCTATTTGCGATAGTCGCACATACAACGCGATCTCGAGGAAACTGTCATCGATATATATGCAAGAAATTATTATTATTCGTTCGCCCAAATCGCGGAGTGATATTATGCGTTATCCCGCGGTACGTTATTATTTTCTTCACACCGGTTTGGACTAATGAAATTTCTCGATCATGCGGTACTTTATAAAATTTAAACATCTCAGGAGATACACGCAGTTATTTATGTGGTATTTATATTAATCCCAAAGACTAAAACGCATCGTAATTCGTATACCTACACACGAATAATAAGTACCTAGACAGTATTATGTAATATTACCTATTTACCTATCCATCATATGGGCCGTGATGTGTAACGCACATATTATGGACAACCGCTCCTGCAATAATCGTTTGAAAAAGATCGTAATGAAAATATGAAAAGATTCAACGATATATATATATACTTAGATTGCCGAATATATAGGAATGCTGTATGTATACTATACCTCCTATACTGACAACGAATGAATCCCGCAGATCGGCGAGTGATAAACGGTCGTTGACTCCCCGCACACCAGGAAGTCGAAACCGCTTTTTGAAAGGATATTTCACATAACCATTTTTATCCCTCAATCCGTAACTAGGGATCTGCCAGTAATAGGTTTATTACCCGCGATAATGGCGATAAATGCATATTAAATATACACCAACGCACACTGGTGGGGTGAAGTGTCCAGGGGCACCCACTCAAATGGCATCCTTTATGAAAATTAATCCTAAAACTTAGAAGTGCTCCTCTCCTGTATCTATATAAAATAGTATCAGTATATCGTGGATTAAATAACACTATAGTTATTTAACGCCAGTGCGATCATTAATTGTCATTATTTTAATTTTGATTTGACCCACCAGTGGCGCGCCTTTTGGGGTAGGAGGGGGTGAGAAATAAGGACTCACTATCGTCTTCTGCCATCATTTGACACTATATACAGCCAGTCAAATCCAAATTAAAATAATGAGCAATACGCATAATTGGATAGGCCCGATAGGCATAGGCGTTGGCTATCTATATTTAATCTGTGGTAAGATTTATCTTCGGGAAAATAAAAATTATTAACACAACCTGTAACTGTAGAAAAAAAATTCCTCTGCGCACTACTGCAGGGGGCCCAAACCCAATCGCGTGCAGGACATACGAAAATTCGACGAATTCTAATCGCCGAGACTGGTGAAAATTACGCGGGAAATACGAGTGGTATCGGTCAAACATCAAATTATAATAATATATTATACACCTAAAGGTACGTTAATATTATACCGCTGGAAATGTGCGGTCGCAGAAACCGGACGTCCGACAGGTGGTGAAGAGGGGAGGGGGCTGCATCGGCGGCGGCGTCGACTCGTTTCATGTGAGCCCCGGACAATGCGCGGCATATAAAATATAATAATAATAATAATAATAATACGCTCGTCGTCGACGCCGCAGCACACATTGTCGTCGTCGTCGTCGTCGTCGTCGTCGTCGCCGTCGCCGTCGCCGCCACTGCCACCGTCAGATAATAATGGAAAAGACGCGCTCGTCTTGTCCGGTGAGCCGCCATCGCGCTATTATTATTTGTCGACGGCAGCGGCGCGCGCACTCGTATTCATACACAACACGCGTATATTTATATAACGTCGCCGACGACAGGACACAGCCGTCGCGACGGCGGAAAGGGTTAAGTGAGTAGCGCGCGCGCGCTCGCGGTTTAGCATCAAATTAGTACATAGTAAAACGACCGCCGCCACCGCCGCCGCCGCCGCCGCACATTTATGCGATTTTCCACCGGTTTTATATAAATAATATACGCGTTTTATATAGCTATCAGCGACGGCGGATCGGCGCGCGAATATAAATTGTCCGCCGCTCGTCCCGCGGCGCTGATAAGACGACGGCCGGGACGTTACGCGCGCGCGACCGCGATCCCGGTCGCCGAGACAGCCGCGATCTTTGACGCGCGCGCGCTAAACGCCGTCCGGCCGCCATTGTCGGTGGCCGCCACCGCAGCGACCACTACCTGTATATACATACGTGTACACTGCGTAATGTGCACAAGCGAGATTTCGCTCAGAGATAACATATTATATATATATATATATTATTATTATTATTTATCAAGTATATAAGAGGGAATTATTATATATATATATATGTGTGTGTGTAGGTATATAATATATTATTTATATACGGTTATACCTACGTTCGACACACGTCGATGTATAGAACGATCGTATAAGACAAAAAATTAATATCGAATCCGCCATACGTTCAATATATATTATATTCGCCGACAAAGAATTATCGCAGAACTTAACTCATGATGTTCTGCTGCAGGTACCCCTGTAAATTATTCTCGTGATGGACGCAATAATCGCAATATGTTCTGAGCTGTAAAGTGCAGGCAGCGAAGTATGCGAAATCCTCTGACTTTAAGTGCGCTTAATTTCAGTTGTATTTGTTAACATTTCTGTAAAAGCACTCCTCCGTTTCAGATCAGAAGTCAAAAAATATATTGTTTGAAAATAATAAGATCACGAAGAACCAAGAGAAATTAATATTTAATAACATTAGAATCGCACGTATGTGCAGGTAACTAACATTTTCCGCATAAAAAAAATCCTAAATAATGAGGGTTCTCCCTATATGCAGTATACGCATATTGTATTAAAGCAAATAAATACAACATTTGTCGACGTGTCAATGGGAAATAAATAAAAAAAAAACCGAATTATTGCATGTGACAGGTGGGCGCGGGTACGAAGTGGTAGTGGGGTACTTTATTATTATGTGCTTCGTGGCATCTAGGATTTTGGATAAACTATAAACACGCGTTATTTTTGATGATATCGCTACAATATATTATGATGAATCGATCTGGTACACGCATCACCTTCAAATAAATTCTGCACAAACGCGTTTGTATAATATTATCATGGCAACAATACCAATATTATTGTTTTATCTATACACGACTGTTCACGGAATATTTGATTTCAACTTTTTATCCAAACAATACCGCGAGATATATAAATCGGTCGGCAGCGCGTACCTATATATATATAATAGTAATATGTATATATTAACACGGGAATCCATAAACCACATAAACCGCACGTTTGTATAAAAACCAATGTGCCACGC
Source organism: Sitobion miscanthi (assembly GCA_008086715.1). Classification (NCBI taxonomy): domain Eukaryota; kingdom Metazoa; phylum Arthropoda; class Insecta; order Hemiptera; family Aphididae; genus Sitobion; species Sitobion miscanthi. Next base: position 30,346,097 of record CM017803.1, read on the forward strand.
CGAACAGAAATTAATAAATTATATTATATAGGTACAGTTGAAATGTGAAAAACATTTATCACCGTAAAATGTTGGTTGCGAACCATAATATATCTATATATACCTCGCGCGCCAATATATATACATACATAGGTATATATACTCTAATATTGACACGTGATCGCGAGCGCTGATTGTTTCAGTGAATGCTTTGTAATATATATTTTATAATAATAATATATATTGTTAGAGCATTTATAAATTAAAAGTGCAGCGTTCTCTGTGCGGTGGTAGTGTAGGCCATACCAATACGCCTATATTATAATATATATATACGACGTTTACATTACAAACGTCCCCGCGCCTATCAACTCCTACATATCGAAATGATCGTATATAAAGTATGATTCACGGTGTTTCAATATTGCAGTGTCGCGTTTCTCGTATGTATCGCACTGATCTAGATAAACACATATAATTCCGCGTGCTATTATATTGTTGTGTGAATGAGAATTCGCGTGGGTACAATATTCACAACCGCAACAGTCGCTGTATACCTATAATCGCATAGGTATACGGATAGTATGTTAACGCAAAGCATTTTTATTGGTACCTATGCGGTTAGATAATAATATAATTTTTTTCCCTCCAAGGTGCGAGCGAATTCCCGCCGGCCGTTGACGACGACGACTTGCAGAGCGCGATCATTCCCTAGCCATATTATAATATACGCGCATGTAGGTAAGCACGCGGTATGCTGCAATGTCCATGGTAGGTACCCATATCTTTTCGATCGGCGTCGTATACGCGATTTACTATGTCGTACTTGAACTTTAAGGAAAGGACTTTACAGCGATTAAAAATTATGTATCGCACGATTTCACAAAAGTCGATTAAAAGTACCTATATATCCAAAGATCGATTTTGGTACGGAAAAATTATCATACACAATATATAATATATATATTCATATTTATATAGGTACATAATATACAATATTATGAACGATAATTATGAAATAGGTATATAGAAATATTCGATGCGTTTATAAATATTATAAATTATAATATATATCCGTATTTAGAAGCATGTCGTTTATAAACAAAGGTATTGAAATATGATAGGTAATTATTGTAATGTAAGTGCACGTGATTGTATTCAACAAAAGTTTGGCCAACAACAGTTATGGCATTTATTGTAATGTCCGTGATCATTGATCATGACTGAGTATACTTATAATCGTATCAACGTTTATAAATCGTATTAATTATTCTTCGATTATTGCTATCAAGATGTTCTTTATAAGATTCCACGAAATCGCTATTACGGCGCAACGTGAAGTTATACGATACGATTATAAAATATATGCTAATATCGTCAATCGATAAATGAGGGGAGGGGGGAGGAACATGAAAAAATATCAATGATCATTGCTGGTCCCATTATATTATATTAACCGCCATTCAATAGACTATTAACTATCTATAATATAGATTCTATATGCTATAACAATATATATAATGTACGGAGAATTTTAGCTTTATACCGGTTAATTAACTCATCGGTGCATTCAAATGAGACGAAAATCTATGTGTGCAACGATTCCATGTTACTATTATCAACATAATCTAACTATAATGATATTAATGTTATTGGTATAATAATATAACACAACTACTGTTTTTGCATTCAAGTCTCTACAATATTATGATATACATAATGCTGAAAATATATGTTGTGTCAATGCCAATATGCCATATCCTATAGTCCAAATATAATATGCATAAACCAATAACGTAAATAATACAATACACATCAGTACCTACATCACAATGCTTCTCAAAAGCTTACGAAGCCTTTAGCACCAAATTTCTCTGGAAAGGTTTTTTAAAACTATTCTCGACGGTCAGCATAAAATTTAATATTTTCTCAATATTTGTGCGATCATCTGCATTACAGTTGCAGCTATAATAGACTTTCTGCATGACTAGATCGACATATTATTCAACAATATAAATAGTACGACGACGACAATAAAAATTATTTCATGTAAGATATTTTGGGTAAGCAGCCGGCCAGTGCGTAATGTCATTGATTATAATTAATACTATAGAAAGTTAATAGATAATATATAGGTATATATAATTAGGTCATATATATCATATATAGGTAGATGAATGCGCATATACACCTATATATGATCCAAATATCTTATATATACATTTTGATGACATACACAAACGGGGCAATATGTAAGGGGCGTGGGGACGTTTCGGGACCCATATTTGGCGACCCCCTTCCCCCCTAAACACTGTCCGGGCCCCGCAGTGCAGGACGTCAGTACGCGGGCGCTCGCACGAAATACGCAGTGACCGCGCGGGGCGATGAACGTCGCGTGACACATTCAAATGCCAAAAAGATGACTTTTGGCCCCGCGTTGCTCGCTCGCGCGGTGTGATTTCGCCGTCGTAAATACGCGTATTAGGTTACCTATATACATATTAATGTATAATAATATAGGTAATCTACATAGGGTATATACTTTGTGCGCGTTCGGAGCGAATAACGGGCAAACCCGGCCGCCCCCGGCTGATTGATGGACCGCGCCGAGCGTGGTTCTCGCGCGGAAGACATTAGCCGCGAACCTCGTCACGGATGCGCGCGCGTGCGAAGGCTGCGGCGCGTCAGCAACAGCGGTGTGACAACGACGGCGGCGCGATCATCAGTCACCGGGATAAAATATATATAACGCGCCGGGGGGGAGGGGGTGGGGTGTGGTGGTCGGGTGTCGGGTACGATTCGGCGGAGGTATGCGCGACTGCTGCATCGTGTCGCCTTTCCAACCCTTTTTCCGGCGGCGGAGACATCGCGGCGGTGCGGGTCGCACAGGAAATGAAAACCGGCCCGCGCGTACACGCGGTATATATATGATAATAATAATAATAATAATAATACGGCTCTAGATCTTCGGCGGCCGGCGATGAACTAATTTAAAACCCTCGTCACACCGTGTGTCCGAGAGAGACCCGATGATCAGTCAAGCGAATATTTTCTGACTCGTCGTTCATCATCTGCCCGATGCTGCGGACTTCCACGACCGCGCCGGTCACCCCTCGCGCTCCCCCCCTCCCCGTCCAATCGTTTTTCGCGGAAGTGCAGGTGGGGGGTGAGAAGGGTTCTCCCGCCATCGCCTCCGCCGTGTATATATAGTGTTTCGTCACCCTCCCCTACACCGCCGACGTCATCCGACGGGCGCGACGCCGATCTCATCGGATATCGCGGGAGCCTGCAGACACGATGCCCCTGCACGGACGGGGCCACATATACCCTCCGCCGTGTATATATATGTTGCCGTGCGTGCGTTGTTCAAAAACGGATAGGACGCGATATTATAATGATATTTATGCTCGGGATATTACCTATGTATATATATTATAATTTATAAATATAAGTATTATTATGTCGTATATGGGTGCACATATAGTACGTATATGCGTTTAACCGGCGTTTTATATTGTTCGAAAACGATATTTTATATTATACTTCTGCAGCGGTAACGAAGCGGGAAGGAAACGCGAAAAAAAATTGATACCTATTATTCGTTATTTCGTTGTCGCATATATTATATTATTGTAACACACTGTGTTATATCGTGACTTATCTCAAAACGTACACCGCTCGTTTTAATATGTATTGTTATTATTTACTATATTATATTTAGGTAGTCACAACAAATCATCGACCAAACGGTCACAAGGTTCCCGAAATGGGATTAGATTTCCATTTTACAGTGGGATATTGGCAACGAAATCGAACGCACATCTATATATATATATATTATATATGCACTATATATTATGAATTTTTGTTTTATACAAAGGATCGTATATATTTATCCCAAACAAGAACGTGTTCAAATTTGAACATTACATAAAGGCCATCACACATATAGGTACGTATAATAATATACCATTTCACTAAATCAAATATCCGATTTTATCGCTTTTTACGTAATATATCTTATATTAAAATATAGGACCTACCTATATATTATACAAGCTGAAGCGTTATGCGAGGTAGCAAAATGTTATATTTTAACTTATTGACATCATTACCTATATAAGGGTTATAAATTATATTATTAATGTTAGCTCGATAGAGACTCGTGTATAGTGAATACATAATATTATATACGAATAGAATATATAGTGATAAAATAAATTTATTGCTCAAAAGTATGATTCTTTTGTAACACAAGTGTAAGTTAACGTTTAAAATTTACAGTAGCTAAAACTATATTTTAATGTAAATCACTTTTATTTTATATTTTTTTGATTAATTGTTTAAACTTCATGATAAATATTTAGTTTTTATGATTGGAAATTTTTCATATTGTTGGTTATGTTTATTTACAATATTTATGAGTTATATACATAGATATTTATAATAATCGCGTACGTATTTTATAGTCTGAAAGGTAACAGGCGCTTTCAATTATATTCACGTGTTATAATACCTAATTAATAATTACTAAGTACTAACCCAACGTAAGAAATTAAAAAAATTGAATTTAAATATTAAAACTCAAAAAGTAACAATAATCTTCTATGAAGTATGAATTTTCTAAAACTATACTGATTTGAAAATTCAAGACATTATAGACATTTTAACATTTAACAGCTCATGATATTCATGTATTTATATGAATGACTTATATATATTTATAAATGTAAGAACATAGATTTTGATATGATATTTTATTTTAATTGTATATTTCATTTTATATTTAAAATAACTTTTTTTTTAGAACTCTCACTAATATTGATATTTAAAAACGTTTTCGGATAAATAATTTAACGGATCCATTGTACGGGCAAGAACTTAAGAGTTTTTATCACGGGACGCAAACAAAGATGATTAAAAATATAAAGAAAATACAAATAATTTGTAGTCATTGGCATGTCAGCTAAAGCATGTCCAGTACTATAAAATACTGCGTATGGATGCAGATTTATCTGATCTTAATACCTTTTTAGGGCAAGGTTTTATGCGTCTCCGTAAGAGAAGGTTTACTTTTGCCAATCGCGATTACATTTTGCAAATTTGAACTTTCACCATTCGTGTGACTATACAGCGTTCAACAATATAAAACAAACTGAAATTAGCGCTGACAAGCAATCGTAAAAAATACAAATAAATTAAGTCTTTAACTTGATTGCAGTTATATGACAAATAGCATATTGGAGTTCGGGATTAGTTCGTGTCAAACCCATGAATTATAATATATAAAGAACATATCACATAAAGATATTTCATCAATGACATCTTAATTTCAATATTATCCTTATCGGGATCATTATTTACAGCGGTTGTACTTCCCAATTAAATGTAAATAGTTAACGAATTGCAGGAGAATAAAAAAATTTCAACACAATATTATTGTTTACAGCTGTTTGCATTAAGTCGGGGGGGGGGGAGGGCAACTTCATCTACGTATACGGTAAGTACCCACAACTACTAAGACAAACGGTTAAGCAATCTCGCGTTCGTCAACAAAAATAATATTATAATGTATATTAGGCATGTTGCATATTATGTGATATTCCCGCATAGAGCATACTATGCTCAGCATAATATTAAGTCTAGTTTAGAAACAAGATTAAAAAAATGCAATAAATTTTAACATTACGATTTAATATATACAGCGAGTTTTTAAATTATCGTCTCTGTAATATAGCTGTTTTAATCGAAATAAACCATTATAAGTCGCCAACGCGGTACAAGAAATATACATATTATTAATTATACAGCTGTATAAGTGGACACACAAACACACACAATAATGTTTTAAGACTTATCTGTATATATTATGTATACACTCGGATAACGATGATTGCAAACGGAACGCAGTGTGCGGTTTGTGCGTAATTTATTAACCGCGGGACGATAAATTTGATAAAAAAAAAATTGTAAAAAAATGTATACGAATACATAAAAGCGCCACCAACATTATAACGCGAACGATATACGAATACACCTACCGTATAATACAACGGACGTGTTTAATTAATCTGAATGTTGGATTCGTATATTATTATAAATAACGCGGGATCAATCGATTATCGTCGAAGATGCACACGAACGCGCCAGTGAAATCAAACGGCCGACGAATTCGATCGGGTGCGGTAAACACTCGAAATTCGACATGCCACACACACACACACATGCATACACACACACACTCTCTCTAGCACTCGGGGTCTCTCACTCACCGCCGCCGCCGCGTATGATGCCCCTATTATCATATTACCGCGCCGCCGTCACGCTCGTAAAGTACCTGCCCGTCTGCCGTATACTTCCTTCCTTCCGTTACAAATCGTCATTTAACAATGCACGCGCGCGCGTACCTACATAATATTATTATTATATCTATAACATATTATATATTGTACGTGTAGTATATTCGGCGCGCGGCAAAACCACACAACCGGAGGCGCTTTAACCCGCCTCCGCCGTCGGCCGCATATAAGTCATGTTCACACGCGCGCGCGGTCCACAAAGTGTAATAATAATATATTTCCACCGTCCCGCCGCCGCCACGACCGGTATCGCGCGCGTCCGTATTAAAAAACCGTCGTCGAGTCTATAATATATCCACCCGGCGGCGGCGGCGGCTGGGAAAAGCGATAATTCGATATCGTAAACGTAATAATAATAATAATATTGTTATTAAGTCGTTCGGGCCGCGCCGAGAGCCTCACCCCCGCCCATCGCGGACTCGCGTCTTCTCTCGCGTGCAGTGTTATTTGTTCGCGCGGACGATATGCGCGCGTGTGCCGAGGGACTGCACACAGAGCGCGTCGTAAGGAAAAAAAAATTATTAAAGAGTAAAAAAAAAACACGCACGCGTGCTATTATTATACCTGTACAGAGAGAAAAAAAAATAAAGAGAGAAAAACACCGACACGTATATGGAAAAAAATAAATATATATAAATAAATGGTCTGCGCCCGGACACCTCGTATCGTGTACGACGATATATATACACGCGCGCCCATATCTATATAATATACTGGTCGCGGTTTTCGCCTTCCTCTCCGCCGCCGATCATCCTCCTATCGTCGCTTTATCGTCTTTCTCATCGTCCGACGCGCGCGCGCACGGGCAAGTGTGTGTGTGTGTGTGTGTGTGTGTGTGTGTGTGGTGTGTGTGTGTGAACCCAATAAACAATCCTTTCGCGAGCGCTGTTGCGCATACATTTAGACACTCCACGCAGAACACCACACTTCGGTGCGGTCGACGGACATTTCGACGAGGAGATTCGTATGGGGGAAAGTGGGCGGAGAGCATCGCGACGGTGTTTTTTTCGTGAATTTTTATTATAGTCGCGTAACTATATACCTATTATAATATTCCTATTAATATTATTATTGGGTACTCCGCAATTTCCCTACGATCCGCATGGATGTGCGTGATCTTACAATAAATTATTATGATGAGCGCAATGCAACCTATAGTGCTGGAAGGCACTGGTTTGGCCGAGTCACCCCTTCGAGAACTCTGCGGCGTAGGTGACGAGAACATATCGTGTTGGCGAGAAAAAAAAACGAAATCGGAGCCATCCGGTTTAGGCGGTGAGGGGAGGAGGAGTCTGTTTCATCTCAGTATTTGTCTAGTACCTACCACCGAGTCGAAGGCTGAAATCACAATCATTTTTACGCTCTACAAGTATTATACAATATATGCGTTCCGAGAGGTTATATTATAAATGTCTCACTCTGCAAATGTATCGTGGAACGAGATACAAGCTCCCGACGCGTACGAGTATAGACGATTTTTTGAGTTTTCCAAGGAAGGGGGAGGGGTTACAGAAACGTTTACTGGGAGTACATTTAATGTGCAAAATCGTTAATCTCTAAGTGCATACGTGGTTCTCCTATGTAAATGTAATATAATACATAGCTTGTGCACAAAGTAAGTACCTATTCTCCCCAAAATTTTTTTTATTATTTTTCTCTTTTTTTTTTTGTGACGGAGTGAGCTGTAAAAATTCCGAAATTAACGCCTCTCTAGTTCTCGTTCGAGACACCATCAAATTACAGAACACGCGCGTTATTGTAACTTACCAACTATAATGTGTACCAACTGCGGCTACTATGTATATTATACTTTTATTGCGCACGTCATAAACAATAATATATATAATATAATGATTTCTCGAATTCCAGATAACTATGTATGGGAATTTGAATTTTTTACGTGCATACGTCCACGTCGTAAACGGTTGCGTGCGACGCGACGTGCTGCTCGGCCCGGCCGTCGAGTTAAATATTTTGACGCGTAAAATTCGCTCTCCAACATTAGCTTTATGACGTATCTGCATAGGTACTCGCTGCTTATACTATGTATTATTATATAAAAAGGACAATAACATTACCTATAATATGTGTTAAAGTTGGCGGTTCTGTAGACTTGGAAATTATATTTTTCCGCTCAAATGTTTAACGACGACGGTTTTTAAACAAACATTGACAGGTGATTTGACTCGATTTATATGGGTACACTGTACATTATCACACAAATATTTATGTATCCATTTATCTCAAACAATATCTAGGTATCTGATATAATGATTATTTTTTAATTTAAATAATACGATAGGTATAACGAAATAAAAAATAATATAATATACCTACGGTTAGAAAAGTGGTAAACATCGCAATATTTTCATAATAAAAGTGCAGGTTATTATACCAATATATATTATTACCATCAGTTTTATATTATTTTTTTTATATATTACCTATTTATTATTTATACTTCGTATCCTCATAATTCCTGAACGTGTTGCAGATCTTTAGATATTGATTTAAATAAGTATAAATATTATATATACATATTTCTAAAATTAAAAATAATATATTATAGCGTATAAAGCACTATTGCAGTCACTACTTCTACAACACTTTGATGTCTGTACATATAGATACCAATTGCTATTTACGTGAAGAACAAAGTAAATTTGAACGGTAAACATAGTAATATTTATAATCAATTTATTACACAATACTTTTACCTACATTTTCATATTATTATACCCGAAAACAATCGGATAAGTCTTATTTCGTCGCTGCACACCTTCTATAAAGTGCAAATAGTGCAATATGTGCATTATATGCTCTACACCGTCATTAGTGCCAGTCGTACCTCAACGTGCGTATGCCAACCTCTAAAAACTTACCACCCGAAGGGAAATTGGCTCTCACCCAAACCCCTACTTCTCGACTACCCTTAAGCTGATGATCAAACAGATTTTGTTTTCTACCCTCCCCGGGAACGTTAAACGGATGTAATGAGATTATTATAATAATATTGTGTATTTTAAGCAGTGATTTTATTAAACTCTGTTTCTTTTTTTATTCTTTATCTGATATTAATGCAGGATATTTCTAATATGCAGATTCATTTTTTTACCGCTGAAAGAAACCTTTCAGTTATAAATGTGTTCAAGCATGTAGGATTTAAAAATATGTGTATATAGCTATTACTATTTTTTTTCAAATCAATATGGTACAAGTAATGCATTTGTAAAATTGCACATGAGAATATAATATTATTACCTACGATAGTATGTCTTGCACTCTTACCGTTCCAAAAAGTTACCAGAATTTTTATTTTATTTTTTACATATACAATTTAAATTTAAATAAACTTAATCATCCTTCAAATGATCGTCCTCACTTACTCGGACGAATTTTTGACTATACTGGAAACATCTTAGCATGATAACTCTTTTTTTAAATGTCTCGGAAGGTATAGCTTTGGGTGGTTTTTGCACCACGAAAGCACTTTTTGGCTGATAAACAAATTCCTACAATTTCCCAATCTCTGTATTCACCGGAACTTGCGCTATGTGACACGTTATGTGACGCACATCATGTGTTATAAGCAGATACCTACTATAAATATTAATATTTACTATCTTTCAGTGAATAGACAATGAATAATTATTTTTAGAGATTTTTATCGGATGAAATAGTTTTTATTACTAGAGTAATGAACATTTTTTTAAACTATTTAATACCTATGATATCAGTTTTCATATTAATTGGGTCATCAACTCCCCAATAGTATTTTAAGTATTTAATAACATATTATATTGAAAGTACTTTTAAATATTTTTTTATTATTTTTATATCCTATTCGTATATATATTTAAATATTATACATAATAATATGGTATTTTCAAAAAATCTATTTACCTAATAAGTGAAATAACTATAAAAGCTCATCGTAAATGTTATAAAATATGTATAGCGTGTATTTATTGTTGACTTCATTCCTGATGTGAATTTAATAACAAAACAAAATATATAAATATCAATTTTAAACTGCTCAATTTATTTTATTTTATTTCTCTCTCTCTCTCTCTCTCTCACTCATTCCGTGCTTATTGCGGAGACCATAGTCCACTCATGCATTCAATTGTTTATAATATATGATAGCTATAAACAACATCCGATAAATAGCTCAGATAAATGTTGGAAAAGTCAGTGAGCAAAATATAAGCATAATATAAAATTAACAAACCGACCTGCATTTCTCGAGGTTCTGAGACGTGCGTCATATCACCATATAATATATGTATAATATTGTATATGCCTTAAACACTCGTACATTTGTCATTCCTATGATTGCACAACATTATAGGGCCCTGAAGATTTGTAGGCACAAATATATACACGTCGTAAGCTACGTCGGCCTAGAATCGGATCGTATAACGTTCTAATTAAAATCGTTATAGATCGCGGAAAGAGTGGCCACTGCCCCAGTGTAGGGATGGACACTGGACGGCGATGGTGCCATACAAAGGTACTCGGCGAGTGTTTCACCAATATATTATTATTATTAAACAGTCACACCTAACATATTAATTGGACGGAATAGCCTCAACGGCCAGCGACAATCGATCATGATAATATTATAACGCTTACCGAAGGTACATAAATTCACCCCTCGCGATTACCGCTATACGCGAATGCGAAATCCACTCTCGATCCCCAGTCACCGCGACGACGACGGGTGTGCCTATACCGGCTATAGGTTTAATAATAAGTCAGCCAAATATTGTAATATCGTTATGTCGCCGCTTTTCACACAATTATAATATAATGCGCATTCGTGCGCATATTATATAATATGATGTATCAACGATGGACGGACATCGATATTCGACAGTCATCGTTATAGACACACATCCTGTCATCGCCGCCGTATATACGTCGCTTATATTATAATAATATGTGTGATGCGTTACGTTAATATTTTATTATTATTATTATTATTATTATTATTGTTATTATTATTATCTACATATTAATTTATAACGAACCGCGCTGCCCAACAATGCGCACTTTATATTATTACATTATAATACGCGCTAGACGTCCGGAAGTAGTCGCGGGACGTTCGACGATATCGTAGCGCGTATAATATTCGACACAGACGAGTCGCGCGCGCGCGCATGCGAGCTCGATCAATTATTTATCTCCGACGATAAATACGTCAAGTTTTATCCGTCGGATATGTGCGCACATGTGTTTGTGTGTGTGTGAGTATGTGTGTGTGTGTGTGTGTGTGTGTGTGTGCGGGCGCGCGCGTGTGTGCGTGTACAGGATGGACCCGCGTAGGAAAATCTGTCAAGTTTTATCTGTCGTGGCGGAGAGGACGGACGGGAGCGCTCGCATATTATTCATAACATATATATATATATAACACAAACATGGAAATCTGTCTCGCGTTACACGAAATATGCGTATAATGCGAACGGCTGTATGTATAGCATATATATATAATATATAATCCCCGCTGATTGATTTGTTGGCGTTTATTATAATATTATGTGTATATATTATATATATATATATAGTGTGTACGACAGCCATATTTATTATTATATATATTATTTTTAGATAATATTATTTTGATGTCTATACTTTGACGCTCTGTTGTTCGTTTTGTATTATTATAAAATAATAATAATAATAATATTATGTAGAGTACCTGTACTTATATACTGCCAAAGTGCCAAATAAATTATGTGAGCATACAATATGCACACAATAACCACACATTATATTATATCATTATACGCGAGCACACACATATGCATATTACCTATATATTATTTTATTATAAACGCGCGGTGGTGATAATAATAATATTTTATTTTATATAGGTATGTCGCGACGTTATCGATTCGATAATTGTTTTATGAGTGACAAATTCGAAATGGCTTAAACTCTATGTTATAGACTTCTCTCGCGCGCGCGAGCGTATAGAAATAAAAACTCAATAATTCATTAAAACCAAACTGATAATAAAATAAAAAAAAAACCACAAACAAGTTATTTCAAAGATTAATCACACCGATAGGGTGTTATTTCAACGTGGCGCAAGACGCTATTTTATATTTTAAAAAAAACTAAATGCGTTACACTGCGATTTAGACTTGTATACATATATTTATATGTGTGTGTATAAAAATGCTACCAAATAATACATTATTATTTGAAATCACGAACAAATATGCCATTAAGATTATTGGGAGTGTGTGTAAAAAATGTATATATCATGTCGTAGACCGTGTATATAATATGTATAATATGTGCGTGTAGCCCAATGTCCATATTATTATATACGTCCGATTCGTTTGACACTTATATAGCTCCGGATTATAGAGTAACTTGTTAAATTAGCATATCCCTTTTAGATGGCCAAATTATAATTTTGTAATTTCGATACTATCTATTTATATATTGTATAAATAAGGCAGATATGTTTTTTTTTTTTTTATAATTTAGCATATTTTTGCATTTTATTTCAATAATTGCGTATTTATCACTTCATACATTATACTTTTACATAGAACAGTTTGGATTTCATGCGGATACGGAATAAAACATTAATTTCCATACATTTCTTTCATTTACAAACTTAAAATGTTTAAATAATAATTTATACATAATGCAGTTATAGATATAGGTAATACAATATTATTGTATAGATAAATATTATGTTATTGAATTAACGTAATATAGACATTCTATACAATCGCTTTGGCTGTTTAGAAAATGCATGAATAGTCATTCATATCTATAATATAGATATACTATAAAATAATAATTTCCAATAATTTGGTATCATTTGAATATTAAACGTAAAACATGCGCAGTTTCACATGCTTGTATGCTTCAGATTTCTAAAACATAATATCAATACAAAAGATCTAAACACTATTTGAATAGAAATTAAATCAACACAGAAATTGTTAAAAGAGTTTCATGCAAAATAAAAATCTAATCTAATATATTAATACAATTTGTTAATCTTATTATTATAAAGTAATTTATCAACTGTTTGTTTTACAATATTTTTCAAGTGTAAGTAGGTACCCATGTACTAAAAACTTCTTAACAACGTATTGTGAAAATGGGAAATAATATAAAATGGGTATAATATAACACTCTCATAATATTATTAATATATTTTTTTAATAGTTATTGACTATACGTTTATACGTAAATCGTATAAGATAACGTTATTAAAATAGGGCAACTTCGTTAATATTATAAATATTTTAACTTTTCAACAAAAAAATAACCATTTATACAACGTAGTTGAGCTGTGATTTGACAAAACAAAATACATTTTTACTTACATTTAAATAATGTTTTAATTTATTATGTTTAAAAAATAAGAATAGGAATGAAAATAAACATTTTATAGTACATAAAATGTCTTTCAAGACTAGAATGATAATGTTTTTTAAGTAACAAAAATATTATACAAAAAAAGTTTTGAAACAAAAATTACCTGAGCCACCTGTATATCCTACAAAACAAAAAATATACTAAAGGCCTGTGCAAAAAAATAATAAATTTAAGGACAACATTTTATACAAAAATAATACTATTCTTTCGATGTCAGTTCATTATAACTGACGAATTTAGAAACTCGTAAACGACAAATATTGGTAGATTATACATAATAATCAGTACATTCATAATATAATATAGTGTCTGAAACTCTATAAAGCACGTGAGGGATTAATAAACACTCCAAACTCAAACATCACAGGATTACCACCTATATACACATGCAGACTTAATCTTTCTGTGACCGACAATCGGAACATTGTAAATTCGATTTCTACAAATGTCTATAAAACATATTCATTTGTTTCGATTGTCGGTCACAGAAAGATAAAGTTTGTGTATATTAAATTATTGTACGTAAGTATTAGTTTCATTATCTTACAAATATACAATGAAAGTTGGTGTTATGTTAAAATCGTAAGCACTATGATCTGCGCAATAATATTACATTGTAAATCAGCATTTTTATGGTTAGGTAACTATAGAAGATAGTAAAATACTATAAATAGCACTATATGATAGTCGAACATAAATGGTGGAAACTGAAAAACCATACCTCGACGAAAAATGATTATAAAATACACCCTTAAGTCCATACATTTAAGAACATCACTATATGCATGTATATTGTAAATATTAATAAAGTATGAACTCATAAAATATGAATAAAAACAGTAGTTTAATCCATTATTACCTATTATTATAGTATTATAGTTCACCGATAAAAGTTGTGTAGAAACCATTAAATTCATCGGTAAACAGTGTAACACTAAAGATTCAAAATTGCCTTGAAATGTTAAAAGTAAATAAAATTATCTGGTTCTATATAAACATTCAAATCGCAAATGATTTATAGATGCTATAATAATCTATTCAGATAACCTACATCAGTTTAGTCAAGTGGTGTAGCCAGGGGATTTTTGGGTGTTGTCACTCCCTCCATCCCTACTTCAGTCGTTTTCAGGCAAAGAATATATTAATATTATATTAATTTAATATATGTTTTACATAATATATGCTTCTGATAGATATCTAAAAAAATATAGGGTCATATAATATGATGGTTCTCTATTTTATATTTTATGTTAATATCATGAAAATTATAAAGGAGAGTGTTCACCCCCCTCCATAAAAAAGTGATATAACAATATAAAACTAAAACACCCCCTTAAATAAAATCCTGGTAACGTACATTGGCACAACTGAGGTTAAAATTCTGGGGGGCTACAGCCCATCTAATAAAACTATTAATTTAAAATAACCCCCATAGAGGGCTTATATTTAAATCAATAAGGGACATTTCTTTTTGGATAGGGGGCCAAATCGTAGTTAAAGGGAAATAAGCCCCTCCCCTATACTCTCTAATTGCGTTACTTCAGGTAACATATTTGGTTTTTACAACAAGCGTTCATCAAAATCATAACCAGCGTATAGTCATAGTATCTATAGATATACTAATTATATCAGCCGGACTAAACTTCACTGATAATCCGAAATTGTGAGACAACCGCGAATAATCTTTGATTCACTGATTTAGATTATATAAGTACCTAATAAGAGCAACAATAAAAAAGACTCAATAATTATCGGGTACTCATTTTTAGTACCACCCACTAGGTTAGTTAAATTTCAGACAAAACCAAATAAAAATATCTAAGCAAAGATAATATAATAATATTTTTATTTTCAAAGTGAAACCTAAAATAAAATTACAAGATAAACAAATTTAACAGTTATCAAGTTCAGTAAAGTATATATTATTTTTTTATTTCCGCATTTGGCCGGACTAGATAATAACATTTAAAAATCGTCCCACTTATTTGCATTATTGGATGATTATAAGTTATACACGTTTAACTGTTTATTTATCATTTTTACATAAAATTGAATAGTATGGTATAGCCATATAGGTAACTACAGTGATTTGTTATTCATATTTTATATTTTAAATATTTTTTAACTGTTTCGATATTGTTGATTTACCAGGTAAAAATGAAGTTTATCGTTTAAACATTAGTACCTATACTTTAAAGAAAAAAATAACGGGCAGTAGACATTTTTTAATCTTGTCTATAACGTGTCACGAGCCACGATGCATATCAGTTTGTACATATAGTGTAATTTTAAAATAACAACATATCAATTGTATGTATAATAATATTGTAAATTGTTGTCAACGAATCTTAAATGGAACTGTAGACGCATAGTTCATATATTTGTACAATTATTTTTATTTCACGTGTTTATTAAAAAATAATTTCCATTCATTAAAAATTCTAGTCAAGTGTGCCGATAAATCACAATATTTTTAGTCTACATAAATATAAATAGATTTTTTATGCATTTTATTTATTAGTTGTAAAATGTTGAAATGTCATCATAACCTAAATAGATAAACGTCTGTTAAATGTCACGGGTAAAGTCACCCTTTCAATGTTAGTCTTAATTCGGCTTAGTTAATAAAAACATAAGAAAAACAAACAAGAGACATTCTATGCAAAATATATACGCTTTTTACTAGACGGATTAAACCAGAGTCCGTGGATTAGATAAAACAATACTGGTGACTCAATATTAATTAAAAAAGTAGTGCCCGGAACACTGGAGTACATGCAATAAAAACTATCGAATTATGCAGCATTTTTTTTTTTTAAAATAATTTTTGTATTTTATTCGTTTTTGAAGGAAAATAACTATTATTAATAAGTAATGGCCTACATATTATTATTTATAGGTACTCATTATAGCGGATTGATAATTTAAAACGTTGTATCGACGATTCGAATAATAAAACAGAAAAAAATTATAAAAGGAAGGTTTTATATTTTTGTTATTTTATCTAAAAGTAGGTATATTTACATGATAAAAATGTGCTTGACACGACAACGCAGTTAAAGGATTCTACTTTCAGAAATTAATTTTAAAAAGCATCACCGAACTTTACCCAACCCGAAATTTTTATGTACCTAATAAATATATCATAATTGATTTAAATACTAGGTTACATGTTGTAACTGATGACTATAATATTATGCCTGAAGCAGTATACTCTGTAAATCATAATGAGGAAGAAGTAGGAAATTGTTGAAATGAGACACACAATTTCTTCTCGACCAACATAATACTGATGGAAGAATCAATATGGAAATAAAAGGAAAGAAATTCTGCAGCAAAAGCTGAAAGATGCATTCAGAGTGGAGACTGGAGAGGAGCGATTACAGTAAACAACAAAACATAATACGATATGAAAAGAATGGCGATACGAAAACAGATAAATAACGGATAAATAATGGAAGTCCAAAATCGTATCGACAATACTTGGGACTAAACTTCAAAACACATCTGTGGCTCGAGAGTAAATGCGTGAATGAACAGGCGGTATAGTATATATCACTACAGCATTATATTTATGGGTAGGGGAAACTTCAATCCTGCTATGAGACTATAATATACAGGTACGTATACGATCGCGGAGGTGACGGATATACAGAAGTCATGTGAGCCGGTTCAGACGATACAATAATAATATTTTGTATTTACCCGCGGTCAGGTGCAGTGGTAACCCGATGCCTATATATAATATATTATATACCAATACCGTGGTATAATATTGTTGTCGGAGGGATCGTGGACGGACGGCGCGAGGTTTGTGTACACGGACGATTTCGTTGCAGCCTGCACACGCTCGCTATCGGCCGGGACATCTCAAGCCTGTCGATTCCTGTTCGGCGGAGAGAAGTTTTTCCGTGGGCGGCGGTGGCGGCCGTCCGACGTTCGTGCTGTATGGGGAGGGTTCCGGTGAACGCGAGCTCGGGGGGGTTAATCCACCTCCCCTTCGGCGGCGTGCCGAGATAAAAAGTACACACACACACACACACACACATGGATATACGTGTAATGATAATATAATATAATATACGCGAGAGGAGATAACGCGCGGTGGCTTGAACAAGTTGTACGAGGATACGATAAGTAAGTTTTGCGTGTAAAACACGTCCGTCGAATAATAAAATATCAGGCGCGGGCACCACCGCGGCAGCATCACACTCGCACACCCGACCGATTCGATACCTATATATAATATGTTGTACACACACGTCGGCGTGGTTTTACGTAATAATATTATTATTATTTTTCCGGACGAATTTTTACGGACTGCGGCGATATTCGGATGTACACAATATTTGAGTGTTGCCGATGATAACGCGTGCGTGTACCACGTGCGAAAATATTATTATCACTTTATGCGCAATACCGATGACACTATATTGTTATTATATATTATAATGATGATAACATGCGCAGGTCGTCGTTGAATATAGGTCTGCTATATATTCGTTTTTAAAATAATATATATATATATATATATGACCGGAAGTATATTGCAATAAACCTTCTTATAATATTATAATAAATAATAATAAAACATATAGATGTAAGTAACCTGCGCTTGGTAGTGCTTACTACTTACCTACATATATTATATTATATAGGTAATGCGCGTCCGCGTATTATTTAAACAATATAACATTGCATATTATATCGTATCCGTGACTTTAGGTAGGTACCTACACGTCCTTGCGATCTAGGCACCGATAGTAATATTAATATGTTATATCATGTTATTATTATTATGTACCGCATAATATTATAGGTACCGCAGTTTATGATTTCTAAATACTTTAACGTTGTGCTTTTATATTCTTCTCAAACCGTTGTATAGAACCTAGCAGAAAAAGAGAAAAAACGAACACTCCAAGTTAAATGATGCAATCTTCTTTCGACAACGACTGCCAGGATTAAAACACTTGGAGAGGGTGATATTCGATAACTTCGTAATCTTGTCGTTTCAACATTGCATTCTTTGTTTTACATTTAATTTTTAAAGTAAAAAAAAAAAAAAACAGGTGATTAATGAATAGTGATAAAATGATAACAAACGATCATTACCAGTTGGCACGAATGGTAAATACTGGGATAGACGCGCAGTATAATGAAAACGTGCAGCCTTATCGACTGATATCATCTAGCGTCGTGTACTCTTTTTTTAATTTTTTTTTTTTACACAACTGTTTGAGTATGAGTATTATAGACATTCCGGTACTTAAAACGAAAACTTAATTCTATCATTTCCAACGGACTCGACATCGGCACGGAAAACCTAACCTATATGGCTGTTTTATATTTTGTAAGTATAATGTAGGTATAATATATATATTATAATATTATAATATTATTATGTGTATGCTGCGGACTACAGTACATATACGTAGTGCCTATATTTTAGGTATATAGGCATGGCATTTACAATAGTATTATTTTTAGGTATAGGTGCTAAAATATTTTATGGAAACACTTAAAGTATAGACTTATAGAAATATCTACCGGTTACTATTATTCAATCTTAACTTATTTAAGCTGGCGCAGAGTTATTACTGTAGGTACGTATCGTTATGCACTATGATTCATGAAGGTTGATATTATTTTTTTAAATTAAATGTTTGATCCGAGTACACCCGACCAAAAATAACGAATACAATTATTAGAAACTTGATGAGATAATAATGCTATTTAACGCGTCACGGCTGCGTTCAAATCATTATCAATATGTTCATTATGAACATCCTGTTGTTTATGATTTATAATAATATAAACTGTAGTTACCACTTGCCCAAATCAGTGGCATATGCCGGAGATAAATTATTTTTAAGATAGTACAACACACCGCCACTATTAAGGGGGAACCATCAAATACAGGAAATTTCGTCAAAATATTAAGAGGTATTAAAATTCAATAACTTGAAAATATATACTGGGACAAAACTTACCTTTTTAAGTAAGTACCACATTTAAATGGAATCACCAAGTAATATGCTCTTTTCGGATTGCTTGTACTTGCTTCAATAATGATTGAAGCAACATTTTTTTTGTAATTTTCAACTTGAGTATTATTTATATTATAAAATTTCGAGGGGGTATTTATTTAAACTTAGCCAACTAAAAACATAATATAGGTACATTTTGCATTCAAATTGTAAAGATGAATAATAACTAAGCATGAAAAAAAACCCTAATTTAAATAAGCAAGAGGGGTAACGAATATAATTTATTATATTTATAAAATGTATAAGAAAAATTATCAACTTAATAAAACGAACAACCTAATTAAAAATATATCACATATTTACATTCTTTGTTCTTTTCTTCTTGACACTATTACATAATGCTATACATTTTTTTGGTATTAGAGTGAATTGACCTATTATCAAACTTAAAGGTATAAGAACATTAGATATCAATTTTTTTTTATGTCGGTTTTTTAAGATATTTTATTTTTAGAGATATGAGCATTTCTATATTGTGATAGTTAAATATTTTACATCATATTCATACTCATTGGCTCAACAATTAAAAATCGATAAATCTGACGTAAAAGAGATAATTGTCAGATTGTTTTACCTTAAAGTTTGATTATAAGTCAATTCTTTCTATAA
The DNA here is from genome assembly GCA_008086715.1 of Sitobion miscanthi. Classification (NCBI taxonomy): domain Eukaryota; kingdom Metazoa; phylum Arthropoda; class Insecta; order Hemiptera; family Aphididae; genus Sitobion; species Sitobion miscanthi. The sequence continues at coordinate 30,366,507 of CM017803.1, forward strand.
CGACTAAAAGCAAGTTTGCTATGTTGTACGTTTTGTTAAAACGGAGACAACATAACATGTGTATGTGGCGTGCTCTTTAATAAGACTTGAGTTTACGTTTTTAGATACCTAAAATGTTGGTCTTAGAGGGATAGTAGGAACCTAACTTTGAAAACTTTTAAGTATCATGAATTTATGATCATTTCAAAACTATACGAATAAGACGAATGAACTAATATTGTCTGCAATTAATCTATTTAATTTATGCTATTATAAGTATAAGCATAACAATGAGATAACACATTGTTATCATTAAATCTTATGCCTCCCAAGAAAAATAAATAGACGAATTTATCCGATATGGAAATACAGATAAAATATGTCAAAATTTCACAGACTATCGAATAAGGATGAGATAAAAAAAAAGTGTACGTATACTTTTTTTTTGCTTCTTATCATATACACGTCAGAAAACCCGTAAACAATAGAATAAATGGACCACATTTCGTACATCTTTGTTGTTAATGAAAAAATACGAACGAAAAAAGTGCCAAAAAATAATAATAATAATAATAATAAATATCTATCTCCCGACGGAGTGGTGGCAGTAAATGCGGTGGTGGTGGTGGTAGTGGTTGTGGAGGTGGTGTTGGTGGTAGTGACGGTGGTGGTACGTTAGATCGACCGTCGTTTCTCGATAACATTGTAAGTACGTATCCGGTGGCTGTTTGATAAAAGCGTTTAAAGTGTGTGCACGGAGAGGGTGGGCGTCGAGGGATAGGCTGCGAAATTTGGCGTACATACATTTCGAATTGAATAACGCACGAGGAACCGGATAAGAATGACATTCCGCAGATAAACGAAACTCGCATGTGCCCGGCACCGTTAGTAATACGAAATCATAATATACGAAACGATAAAAAAAAATAGGCGAAAAAAGTTATTATTGACAAACAAAATATTCATAATATTATATATTATATAATACGTGTTTTAGATAGTGTGAATCACGAGTAGGGACAGCGATTATTGAGTGCAAGTCATAAAATATGAATCACATAAATATTGTATATTAATTATAGCTATAATATTTCTGGCGAAAAGTCGATTGGAGGACTAGGGGAGATTTCATAATATTATATTATAGCCACTGCGCCGCCACACTCAAACCTGCAGCACTGCACATAAGTTGATTACGACGAAATAACCGCATAAATAATTAGGGTATATAGTTGGTTACATCTAGTCACTCGATACGAAATCGGCCTTAAAATTGTATGATACTTAGGTACTGTATTGTATACATAATGTTATATTAACATATTAAATTTATCATTAAATATGTGTGATGAAACGCCGAAATAATATTGAACGCCCGCAGGAAACCGTAAACGGACGGCCGTTAAATAGCTGCGATTATTTATCAACCGATTCCCAACGAAGAAAAAGTATTTACTATCGTAAAACAAATTTCCGCTGTGGACTGGTAAACATGGGACTTTGATCGGCTACATTTGAACTTGCAAACATTAATAAAAGTGTAAAAATGATTGTTTATTGACGTTTATTTAATTAAAGTAGACAGTTTAATTATTATTGTGGACTGGTTTATTGGTTTAAAGATAAAACATACATAGGTACATATTGACTAGATTAAAGCGGCGTCAAATTGATCAAAACTAATATTCTGATACGAAATAAAAGGATCATTAATAAATTGTGTAAAGTATAAGTTGATTGTGAAAACAAAAGGTGTACCTAACAAAAAGTAAAAATAAACAATTATGTTTGATAATAAACCTAAAATAGCCACAACTAATAATGGAATACCTTTTATTAATCAGAAATCTTATGACAACCATAAAAAAAATGTATAAAAACAGTAGGTATGTCAGATAAATGGCAACATTTATATAGAGAAACAAAACACGAAATTAAATCGAATTTAAAAGTACTCAGACGGGATAGCCCAAATTTAAAGAAAAAATAAGAAATTGTATTAAATCAACTACATCAACTGTACTGTACTTGTGAATTCTTTGTAGTAAGAAAAGAGTAGCTGTCGTGGTGTTAGCCTAAAAATATAACACCACATTTCAACAAAATGCCATATCTAACGATTCCAACTCAACATTGAACATAGAACACCCCACAAGGCACAATTAATGTCACCAAGATGTACCACACGGACCAGACACAAACATCAAAATGATAATGTTTATAAAATAAATAAACATATTTTAACAAAGTTTTTCGTGTAAAATAAAAACCAAATTATAAGTGTGAATATAACAATGACCGGAGTTGTTATTAAGATCAATAAAAAAGCTTTTATTTAGGTTTATTTCAAATTGAATGGTAAAGCATACACTACGGAATAATCATACACATGGTAAGCAAAAATATCTCGTCACACGCTAGTTTCCGGAGAAATTGGACTTCTTGAATAATCAATTGGAATTAAAATTAAACATCTCTAAACATGCTAAGAAAACATGCATTGTATTAAATTTAACTTTTCATAGTATTTGTACTGCAGTTATCACGTGTTGTTTATTTATTTTACGTTTAAATTGGTTACATAAAAACCATAATTTAAATGATAATAATAATGCATATACGAGATAAAAATTTAAATTATTCAAATTTCACGAATGTTTTAATGGTTATTTTTACTAGGTGCTCTTTAAATAATAATTGTACTAATTTACATTGTAAAATTGTTTGAACATGCTCATCCCCATTTCATCTAAGAATTTATAAATTCATTAAAATTCTGATATTTAGTATTTTTAAGTATAGGCATCATTTTAAAACACTTAACTTTTGATACCCTTAAAGGTGTATTTTTTGACGGCAGATAGAAATTATAAACTGCTTCATTTCAAATGAGAGGCAACCTTTTTAATTGTAAATAGTTAAGGAGTTGAACATGTTGATGAATACAAAAGGATTAGGTATTAAGCTTTAAGTAGATACTACGGATAATGGTTTAGAAGATCTGGGGTAGATGATTTGAAAATTAAAATAATTAATATTAATTTGTTGAAATCGTATATAATTATATAAAAATTGTTTGAGTATAAAAAGTTCTAGACTAAATATCACATACCTACATATATTTTATGCTTAATGTACAACCATTTTCAAGGACAATTATCCTTAATAGGTACTTAAAGTTACAACTCATAAATTACACGTTCGTATTTCGATTTAGGTGTATCCGCATTTACATAAAAATAACACTCTTAACAACTTACGTTGAAAAAGTTTCTCATTTAAAAAAAAGGTTGTACCATTACAATCTAAGTACATATTATATGAAAATATGGTCTTTAAGCTTATTTAAATATTTCGAAAATTAGAACTGAAATAAAATATGCACAGTTATTAAAAGATAAAAGGGGATGGGCATGCTTGCAGGTTAATCATTCTGCATTATACAAAACCAATTAAATAATAATGCTATAAATTATATTGTAATATTTTAAATACGCAGTTGAAAAGGAAATAAACAATAACAATATTATATTATATTATTATAGCTTGGGATTAAAATAAATAATTTCTGTACTGGATTAAAAATAATACATTTGAAGAAAAAAATATGTAATACTGATCAATAATAATTATTATTGTTATTGGTGTTATGCAACGTCATTTGCGATCGGAGGCAAAACACGATGTAGTGGGAGGGGTGATCTTTTGGTCGGTTACCACCATTTGCATGTAGTATCGTGTCTAGCCAGAGTGAGAGAGTTGTACACAAAGCCGAGATTAGTTGGACCGATTAAGAGAGAAACAAATAATAAATAAACCGAGCAGAAAATATTATTATCTGATCGACGTCTATAACCAGATTAAATCGACGGCCAGTTTGCGACCAGCTTTCCACCTAATACGGACCTATACATGCCTACCTACCTATACCGATGTATCAGCGGACAAAAGTCGTTCATATAATTTGTTACTGTGCGCAAGATAAAAAATAATAATAATAATAATAAAAATAATAGTCGCAACGTGATTAAATCGTAGAGGTTTTATTTTAATTGAGAGAAAGAGCCCATCGTGCAAAGTTGTTATTCTTCTTAGCCCAACAGATGTTGGCATATAATACATCACGATATTTGCTCCCGCAAGTGACCTTTTACCATGACCCAACAAGTGGATAATAAAATTATTTCCTTAGGGAAACATTACCCAACACAACAGTACTAAACATTCTAGATATTATTTTCACCATATGCCAATATAAATGTGCACGTTAAAAATAGTTCGTCCTGCTATTATACAATCTAATCAAATGTGGAGTAATATAATGTTATTTTACTTTTTATACTTGATAGTAGTACCTACGGGTAATGGCATTGTAATTGTTTACGTTATCTACAACTGTTTTTTTCTAATTAATAATAATGTATTTTTTTTTAATATAGGTAGTACTTTTTTAATTGATTTTTATGTACCTAGTTAATAAGTTCCTCCGTATAGTTTTAATAAAGGAGTTATAAACTTAACAACTATTGTCACTTTAAAAAACTTAATATTTGTAAACATTGCAGGTTAAACAGTTTTTTAAAAATAAAACTGAAATTAAAATAAATTTATTCACTTGAGAAATACTATTCGAATAGATATGCGAATTTCCGGTGCTTGCGGGAAGTATTATTATGGTGGATGTATACAAAACTAAATAAAACAATATTAGGGTATACGGAGAAGGGAAATATTTGATAAAATAAAAAGTGTATAGGTACTAGTGCTTATATTATATTATAAAATATGATAATGTCAGGATAACAAAATTACAACGTAATTGTTATAGATTATTTTACTACGAACAAATATTGTCAGGTATATGTTAGGTAGGTACAGAAAAATATTAATCTTTATATACTTTATGATTTGTATAAAAACTCGTCTAGCCATATAAAGATTGATAAATTAATTTTGATAACAATCGTTTGCATTTTAAAGTGATATTTTGAGTACACAGATAGACAATATTATATTATGTTGTACCTATATAGATCGAATCGACTAAAACTATCGTATAGGTACGTACAGTGTAATGTACATGTTGGATAATATAACAAGAGTACCACTTAATACTATATTTGCTCTACTTGAGACTCTCGAGCGATTTGCAATTAAAATATAATAATATATCTTATTATAAACGGCGTCCGACACATTACTAAAATGTATATTATTATATTTTGTTGTGTATAAAATGCTTATGACAAAACGCGTATTCATGGGCTATGATAAATATAATATTCACGAATACTAGATAAAAATATAACCACCTAAATTTAGTGTTGTTCACAAGTAAGTAATAGTACTTATAAACAGATTGTGATTATAATAATATAATATTCCATATTATAGTGCGAGAACATACTGACGTTATATTTTATTAACACTGATTAACTATAAACAAGTTGATTAAAAAAAGAGCATCCGTTATGGACTATGGTAGTTATAGTGTCGTATACAATTGATATGTGGTTACAAAGACATTTCACGCATGTTAAATTGCTGTTGAGTGACAAAGTTCGGTTTTTGTATTACCTATTATATTATGCGTTTGATAATCGTATTTTTCGATTGCCCTAAAGCCTGAATAATGGCCGTGATTTATTAAGTCAGTTTTTGTACATAAACTGCACCTATACAGTATAATATTGTGTCTAACAATTATTAAACTAAACATTATATTTTAACACTTGAGTGCATGAATACAATAAATAAAAAATAATGACTACGCCGCTCTGAGATTTCTCGAAATCACTGATTTAAAAAATAATATAATATATTCATCTAAAGGGTATTTCTATGGAAGATTTCTGTTGAAACTAAGACATTTCTTTACGCGGCGCGGCGTAATCGGTGGCTGGCAGCCCTCGTGTGAATAATTACACTGCAGTCTGCTCTGAAATAATTTGTTTGATAAACTTATAAAGTTATAACTATTTTCTAGCATGTTTTTATCGACATACTTCAACGATTTCGATCTATGAATTAAAAAAATTAATACATAGTATATTATCGACTAGTTGGTGAGGTTGGATAATAATATTATGTTTATATCATAATATATACAATAATAATGGATTGTAAGGAGTTTGGCAGTACGGTATACAAAAAATGTAATATATAACTATACTATATAGGTGGGTACCAGTAGCGAGCCAATATGTGCATGCGATTAATATATATAATGTTAACCCAGCCTTTGAACCACATATTTTATCTCAATTATATACTTTGAATGTCTAACGTTGATAATATTATTTAAAAAACAAATTGATTGTACCTATGTAAAATAGATAATGTACTTTAGTAGTTCAGTTATATAGTTGTTATTGTTACTTATTTTTAAATATCATATATTATATACATATATATAAATACATTTTAGGTTGTTATACTCATACAAAAACACCGTCTATACAATGCCATGCTACAAACATTTTACTGTTTTAAGTACTTAATACTATAATTCTTTATTTTCATGCATGATATGGATCACGGCCTTAGAAGATAAGGTTATATACACTGACTGGCTTATCACTGCAGTTGCATGCGTCCGCACAAATTGTTTTAGTACTGTTGTTAGTGCAACCATGCAGTCAAACTTTCAGTATTATATTATGATAAATCAATGTATGCTTTTTCTACGATTCCAACACGTTTTGTTTTGTTCAAAACCATTTAAATTCCAAACGTGTAATCATTATTTAATTTAGAACAATTATTAGCTATTAACTATAAAATCAAAGTTCAAACTAAAATTGGTAGTACACTATTTTACCCATCGCAAGCCTCAATGCACGCTGCCGTTTGATTTGTGTCGTTAGCTATATGACATAATATTACATATGACGGAAATTCACTCACTATACCTATGTCACAACCGAATCATATATGTGACATGTTGGATAAATAGATAAGGCGGTGTTAACCATCCCCGCAGACCTTATAAATTCTAAGCCCGTGATATAGATATTAATATTATATTATATTAATACCAAATTAGGTAACAGATATATAAATACGTTTTATTGAATTACCTTAAAATGTGTCAAATGTTCCGTGCAGAATGCAATTGGTATTTTACCATATTTCGTCGTCGACTGATATCAATAGACATTTAGTTATTTTATTCCAACTTCAAGGTTTTACAGAGAAATGTGTCATACCCATTGTATAGAATACTCCACGCGCATAATTTAAGTAGGAATTTTTATTCATACAACTATAGACTTACCTGAAACAAAAAATATTAATAATAATAATTAAAATAGTTCAATATATTATATTATTCATTAAAGTAATTTCCCGTTGCAGGAATAAAATCAATTGTAAAAGCAGTAAATTAATTTTCAAACGGCCTGATAAGTCGGATAAGCAGGCTGACATCGGACTTTGGCGTTGTTTTGATTAAAACGCAATCTACAGGAATTGGAGAAGAAACTTTTAAAAGAGCTCTTATCTATCTACTGTGCACTTATCGTAGCTTCCATTCAGCTCGTATCGACATAGTTTTTGAAATATATATATAATTTTTCTATATACATAATATTATAATATATATAGGTGCGTATTTATGTTTTGCATATTATTATTTAGGTTATAATAATAATATAGGTCTAGTAAAAAAAGTACCTATAATATACAGTATTAGCACTTGATATTTTGCAAGACACTGTCTGTCATGTTTTTCAAACAATCAAAATACCATCATCAAAACTCGTTTGTACAACGAAATCACAATATAATTTCGCAGATAAATAAAAAAATTTTAGATTTTATAACAACGGCCATTTATAGTCAACAAACAATTTTTGGTACTACTTATAAAGCGACTTGGTATATATAAATATAATACGATTACAATTGAGTCATTTAAATAAAATAAAACAATCTCTCTTTCTTCTTTTGGTATTTATTATTCAATATTAAAGTTTAAGTAGGTCGTACAACATACGCTTAATTACGATTAATCCGCTTAATATCAAGTGTCACGAATGCATATGTATATACATATAACTACTTCATAATAACTACACAATACAAACAATTAAAAGTAATTTTAAAATGCGATAAAATACACATACCTACCAAATTATAATCTTTAAGTTTATTATTTTTCCAACACACAAATTAAAATATTTTTAACTAACCGTATTTTGAAATTACAAGTGCAAATGTAAATGGCAATAAATGACAAAAAAGTCGTTAAAATTCTACGATACGCAAAATTTATAGTGCGATTGTTTGACAAGAAAACATCTAAAACGAAAACAATTCGACTTTGGATATAATAAAATTATATACTATAGGTACACATTAACGAGAATTTATATGTAAACGTTGAATGAATAAATTAATTTATCTTTGATGATGAGTTTTCGAATGAGTAACTTTAAATTTCATAAACAATTATCGCGCATTTGCGTAAATTACAAAATTGTATTTTATTATTAAATTCCAGTATTAGGTAAAATATGTAAAGTTCAAAAACATCAAATTATTATATAAACATATGAAAATGAAACAATATCACTTATCAGTTACAATTCACTTGAAAAAATTAATATATACGCTAAACGCAGTGTCAAGTACATAAAGCGTCATCTATTAGTCATTGCAAAACCTCAAGGACAACTACTGCTCCTCGATAAATCGATTTCACATTAGCGATAACAAATCAAACAAACCGGTCGAATTGAATAGGACGACGACGGACGTACATTTTTTTTTTTATCACAATTTTTAGTATAATCGTCGTAATCGTATAATTTCACTAGGAATTATTGTTAAAAGTTATTGACTTATAGAATCAATTTAACTCGAAAGAATGTGTGTGCATATTATTACCTATGTTTTATGTTGTTATATAATCCAACTTAAATAGAAGAAAGTAGATTGATTGCGCGCTTATTCATAGCGGTCAGAATGCATAGTATACGTTATCTGAACGATGATCATAAATTAGTGTTGATTTTTACTATGATATGAGAGTTGAGAGATCACAGTTTTATTTTTGGTTAAGCAACACTTTTTTTTTTTTGTACCTACTTAGATTACGAGTGAGAAGTCATAACGTGGAACGCATAATGTCCATTTATATGGTGCTATATATCTATACATATATATTATTTTTTTTATTAATTCATTATATGTACATAAATAGTATGTACTGTCCCACATATATATAAGAACCTATATCAGTGACATATAACTATTTTATTAATGATCAATTTATTCACTATAAATCTATATCGAAATGCTAAAAATAATTACTTGATTTAACGTTATCTTTGGTTATCACATTACATCAGCAGTGGGTTTGTTTATAAATGTATATTCGTTTTTTTTATTTTTTTACTATCGGTCGTATACTTATAAAAAAAAAACTTACCTAATTAATAATAATTATAATTTCTATACGCAAACATATGCGCAGCTGATTAGATACTAAATATACCTTTACACGCATCATACACGTAATTACATAAATAACATTACTATAATGTTTTAATATAGATATACATTTGAAATAAGTCTTTAAAAATTGTAGACTAATAATAATGATGTTCATCGATAGGTGCAACTTCTAGATCAATATTATCTACAGCCACACGAGTGCATTGTGCATATTATAATATTATAATTTCGAGTGAAACGATTCATATCAACAATATTGACTGCAGTGCATGCATGCATAATATTATATTATATTATACGTGTAGAATTGCAGCACTGCTACCGCCACACTACATTATATTATTATATATTTTAGCGAACGTTATGACGCTATGACGTATTTAATATTATATGGTTGTCGCAATTTTGCAAACAGTACCTACCTACCTACCCCCCGAGGAACCGCGACCATTAATCGACGAGCCATTTTGTTTCCGACCACAATATTCGATTCGTGGTTTTTGAACGAAACAACGATGACACGGTGAGAATTTTTTATACGACGGTTCCAATAAAAAATGAATTGATATGGTAACGCGTTATTGGACAGACGACTTGTGTGTGCAGTGTACACACATTTTTTAATTATTTTGTAGCGCGACAGTTCCGCGTATAATATGCTGCCGTTCGATTATAATAATACAATTTTGTTCATCAGCAGTCAGCATTCACCGCAGAGTATTTGAATTCATTCGTGTAATTATTATTATTATTATTTTTTTTTTTATGTTTTTCCTTTATTTTAGTCAATGATTAGATAAAGGTTTGAAAAAAAAAATACTGGCGCGTAGTATATGTGATAAACGAACCTATTGATCGCAGTAATACATTATATACCTTTTATATTATATTATTATAAAAAGAATATGAAATAATGTACATGTTTTATAATGGATCAATAAACCATACCCCGTAAATATAATAAGTATATAAAAAATGAATGAACAAATTGTTTACATTTATTTTACACTGCAGTACCTACCTATACATTATTATTATAATAATATTATTATGCTGGGATTATCAGATCAAAGGCGTGTCCCGTGTTATTTGTGACGAAAATCTTATAATTTCCTGTGCTACATATGCGTTTTTATATTAAATTGGTGTTCTTTATACTATTTCCGAAAAATCTCCGATAAGAAATCTGAAATTTACCATTTCAATTGCCAAGGATTTTGTTATAAAAATATACGATTCAATTTTGATATCACGCATATTTTATCAGTGGCAGACTTCGTTTGTGACTTCATATAATATTATTAGGTACCTACTCATAATAAATGCATTTGATTTATTACAATAAAACAACGGTTTAATTCGAATGCCCCCATACAGGTATAGATAGTCGCTGCGGGTATTAAAACGGTATATTAAAAAATAAATGACGTTCCGAGAATTTTTACGACATTTTCACAGTGCTTCAAATTTTTTTGTTGAAAATCATTTCCGGACAGACAGACCACTACGCCGAGATATAATCGACCTACCATAGCAAATCTGACAGATTTGAATCGTCTCTCGCGTATCATTTAATATTATAGTACGCGTATTATAATACGGTCTCTAGTACACGACACTATATCGTGTGTCAACTACCGACGGGAATATTGGTAAATTGAAATTTTATTCGATGACGTAGGTATATAACCTACGAAAGGCGCGAGCTTCGCGATAAACCGGCATCGCGATACGCGACGTCGTCGTATCTTATATCATATAAAGTCATTCCGAACGCAATCAATAGTCGTTTCACGTGTGTATAATAATGTTAGTTAGGTATAATATAATATTATAATACCATGTATTTTGCAACAGTCAAATTTTCAATTAGTTTTTTCGCATAACGTTCTCGCGCGAGCCCGCCCGGCGGTGCACCATCACCGTGCTTACATTATTGTATATTATATACATACAAAATACACCTATACGTGTATATACAGTACACGCAGTTGTTGGAAAACCGTTATTTTTTTTCCCATAGTGTATATGATATATTTTGTCGATAAAATCTCGCGCAGAAAACGACTCTCGGAGAAATCGATTTTTCCCCTCCGATTGCCCACGGGTCGAGAAGACCGCATCCGCCGTACGTGTCGTACTATACTGCGTCACTGCCGCCGCCGCCGCAGTTGCCACTGATGCAGCAGGCGAGGACCGAAAACCACTTAACCGGATTAGCTATATTATTAAAACATACGTATTCCCGTTGGCCGGGTGTTCCGAAACCCAATAGCAACACACGATGAGGACACACGGACGTCGTGTATGCATTATCGCTATCAGTATAATGTGGTTTTTTTCCTATCGACCTTGTATGAAATATAAAAAATGAAAAAATTTATTTTTTAAGAACACACACACGACACACACTCCTAAGAGCTGTAGTCGGTTATTAATATTTAATACGGTTCACAGAGATAACAATACTGGATTGATCAGCGCGTGTGATCGTCACGGTTTTCGTCACGTCTGCTGTGCGGAGCCATCGCTCGCGCGGCGCGGCGATTCGTGCCCATAATATCTTCTACGTTGTTCTGCGGTCGTGGCGGCGCAGCTTATTTAACGGTGGCGTTGCGAACTACTGTGACTTTCGAACCGGGCGCGACATATTTCTTTTTATTACAGTTCAACGCGCGTTATTGAATACTTTATATGATTCATATTATCGCCGAGAAACCCGTGAAATGTATATTAGAGATTTATGAACGAGACGATCGACCTCTTATATACTATAGAAAAACTGCCCTCGCACCGCCGCTTATGTGACACACGTGTCATTCGTATAATAATATTATATAGGCCAGCGCGGAGGCAGCTATAATAATAATATTATTATGTCTCAGTAATTCATTTTAGTACTCTCTCGCCACCACCCAACCACGGTTGGTCCGGGTATTCGATAATCCGTCTGAGGTACCTACATCATATTATCAGCTCATATCCCTTTCTCTCAAAAAATAACAATACCACACAGACACGACGACTACGACGACGACACGCGACGATAACGATCGTGGTTGCAGCACGAGAGATCGCTCTTTACGCGCCACGGCGGCCACCGATTAAATCTATCATGGTAACCGAGGGGCGCTTTTCACCCCCACGTCCGCCGACCATCGTCAACCGTTCGAATTATAACAAACTTACAAACGCCACGCACACGTTACATATAATAACAATATTATACAGAGCGACGGTGGTGGGTGCGCCGCAGCTGGTTACCGCGGTAACACGTATAGGTACTAGGTATATTGCGGGCATGGTAGTTGATGGGCCGGACCCGTGCGTGCATCCACGGACCACCGCGATTCAGGGCACACGAGCCCCGGCTGTCTGTAGTCTCAAAACGTAATAAATATAAAACACTTTTCCCCGCAACACCCTGTATACGCATCCACGTCAATCTACCCTCTCTCGCTATATCGCTGCGCCCGTATACACACGCCCACACACACATGTGCTATATCTCTGCGTACTTAAATCCCTACCCGCCACCACCTCCACCACCACCATATTACTTGACGCTCGCTCGGTCGTGTGTGTGTGTGTGTGTGTGTATAATTCCACGGCGTTATCTGCACGCCGTCCATCGTTATCAGCGCGCCCGGTAGAAACGACCGTCTAAAAACCTTTTGCCGACGCGCGCACACACACACACGAGTAACGACACACAGGCCAACGCGTTATCTCTCCTAACATACACACACACCGAGTGTACGTATAACGTATAAATATACAGTGTGTTATGTGTGTGTATGTGTGTGTGCATACAGCGTGTGCGCGTTCCTTATCAGTATCATGCCGGTAGGGTCTATCCGTCTAACCGTGACCGGTTGTATACAACAAGCGGGCACACTCACACACAAAGATACACACTCACTCACACACACACACACACACACACACACCGGACACCAGTCGTTGAGCGGAGATAGTATAATGTGGAGCTGTGGTATATGGTCGGGAGGCGTGGGGCAGCGGGAAAGTGCGCGCAAGGGGGCCGCCGAGAAAGATAACCGGGTACTTATCATTATACGCGGCCGGGGCGTAAAAACAATGCGCCGTATAATTTTTTCTCCACATACCCCCACCCACCGCAATGGTAGATAACGATCCTCAGTATCTCCGGACCTCAATAATAATAATAATAATGTATAAAATATACAAAATATACAAATATAATATTTAATTTTAGTACACGCGTAAGAGAATTACTTTATGTGTAGACTTTTTGTGAAACTAAAACAATAATAAATCATATTTTATAGACAGTTAAGATTTTTACCACGAAAATATTTTTATCCCGATATGTGGGAATTAAAGAGACCGTGTTAAAATACACACACCAGCTATATAATATGCACGACATTACTTGCTTAATTATAGCTGTAGGTAGGCATCTACTTTTTGTGAATAATTAATAACTCAAAACCGTTATAATAATATGCGTTGATAGATACGTTGCACAAATTTTTTCGGTTATCACAATATTTCGACAGTATATTATAATATTTCGTGAACTAAAACAATACACTTATTTTATTGTCATTGCATTTGAAACTGAAGACTTTTATCCTTTATAATATAATATTAACCTGCGAATAAACATATTGAAATAAATAAAACTTTTAGATTTAATAATCAATTAAATTATTTATTATATAGAACAAGATAATAATGAATATTATAAGCCTTACGTATATGATTGTAAATGATTATCTGAATTTAATTAATTGAATTATTAAATCATCTACGTAAAACACATTCCATCGAGTTTTATATTTATCGTAATAATAATTAATGGATAATAATGACTAATTAAACATTTCAATTTCAAAATGTGTTAGGAAATTTAACACTTTAATAACTATAATATAAAATCCCATTACGTACCTACATAACCATATTTAATTTTAATCAATAAACAATAATGGATATTTTATCATACATGTTTTATATACTTATCAATAGGTTATTGCCAATCATATTAATACTTTTTTGAATCCATTTTTTTTTTATTAAGTTTTTAACTATATTCTAATATCAACTAGGTATATGAAATTATGAACAATAATCTATTTTTCTTAGATGTTTTGTATCAAATTAAATGTTTATTGTTTATGCGTCGAAATCCATGGAAAATTATCTTTTAAATATAATAATTAAGTTAGAATTTATGATAATTTTTAAAAAGATTTTTTTAATATTGATACTTATTATAAAGAATAACATTCAGTTTACATAAAATATAGTATAAATGTACAGCATAATCATAACTAGTTCCCCAACGGGGCAAAATGGGCGCTTCGGTCCCCCAGAATTTTTAAAACCCTCTCAGGATTTCCTGTATTAGTATATTACATACACTTAATATTGCTAACTTTATTTTAGCCATACTTAAAATTTAAAAACACCTAATATGTTAAATATAAAATAACACAACAAATATTTGTGATTCAATATAAAATGTCAATTTACAATTTGGAAACATTAAATTATACCCCTAATAAAAACATCAACATATTAATTGTTTTTGACTGGTAAACGCCAATTTAGACGTATAAAGCGATATACAGCTATATTGTATAACTATATATGTCAAATATTTAAAATTTTTTAATCCTTAATTCAAACGATCTTTAAAGGACACACCAAAATTATACCAAAACTATCAAAAAATATAAAATTAAAATTTGGTTAAATTTACAAAACTTTGTATATAGTACATATAATTTAATTTTCTGAACTATTATAATTTTTGTAATAACAACAAAAATAAAACTATTAATCTTACGCAATGTTGTAACTATATAACATAATATTTATTACTTATAAGTCTTAAGTTATAACTGACAAAGTAACAAACATAATAATAGTATGTAAGATATTTTCTGTGCTTATAAAATATTGTAGGCTCGTGTACCTACCTAACTATAATAGCACATACGGAATACCTAGTTAAAATGCTTTTAATGATACTAATTAGATAACGTAAAATAAATTATTTAGTATTTTGATATTTTATGATGCAGATAAGGTAACGGTTAAACGACATTCATTATTCTATACAATGACAAACGCTGGCATTATGAAATCTAATGGATATTTAAAGTGTTTATGAACACGTCAAAAATAAACAGTTTTATTGAATATCTCTGTTAAAATAAAATATGGCAGAGTAACTTTTAACACATATGTTTTTTTATTCATATGTTATACATATTTTTTGCTCCACCATTTTCTTCAAATATTTATATAAAAAAACACTATTATTCAAATCATATACTTACTATTTTACATTACATTATAATATGATTTATTATAATACAAGAGACGAAAATTGGCTAACCATTACGGCTGCTATAACTCTCTGCGTAGAAATATTATTTTTTGTGTATTTGACGGCGGAAGTATTTTTTCAAAATTATAGCATTAGGTATAATAGTTGATAACAAAGTTACCCTAAATAAAAATGTACAAAGGTTTCAGATATTATAGGTGTAATAGCGAGTAGAATAATAAAATTATCGTGAATAAATGGAGGAACAAAACAATAATATAATATGCCCCACCAATTCAAATTATGCAGCGGTAATGCGAGTGTCACGTTTGCTATGCAAATTACAGCACTGCGCAGGTTTCTGGTCTTAATAAACTGTTAAAAAAATATGAAAAGTCGTAAACAATATTACGATGAATGATGATATCGTCAACAAAATATAAAAAGAAACAACGATCAAGGATTATATAAAGATTAACAAAATGATATAGGTACGAGGTACCTATAGGTACTATCCAAATATAATGATTTGATTATTTAAATTTCCTTAAATATTTTCCATTATTATACTCCTAAAATATATTTTAAAGCCACCAAGTTTTTCCATCGCGAAATAATCCTTTATTATACAATTTAATTATTACTTGATTACACTTATTTACTCGTAATAATTAAACTAAAATAATTTTACAGCTACCTATGCTGCTCAGCATAATATACTTAAACAAATATTATGTTCATGTTTAGACGTTGGTATTTTTTTATTAGGGAATAAATTAAGTACATATTTTTTTTGCGTGATTATAATTAATCATTATTTGTAAAACCGTTTGAAAATAAATTACAAAACGTTGAAGTAGAATAAAGATATGTAGCTATATTCACACAGCGATAAATAATATTATGTGGATATTGTGGGTAATAGATTAAAATAAAACAGCAATTTATAACTATATACTCATCAATACAAAGCTTATATAGGTACTGCGTACATTTAAAACTCATACTGATTTATGTATAGATAATTAGTATAATATTATACTTCACTAGGTATATATTATGTTCTCATTGTATCCGATATTTTATCCCCTCCACGAATAATAATTCGTACATATAAGCCACTTATGTTATTTAAATAAATGTCTATATTATAATATTTTAGTTCATTGTTCAACAGAATAAAATTATATTGATCATAAACTGGGCCCATATAAAAAAATATTATAATCATATAGGTCATAGGACATACACGCTCCAATGATATCTCACATCTGATAAATTGTTGACATATAGTATACATCCAAATCAGTAATCAAAAGTCAAACCGGTATAAAAGACAGTATTACCTACAGTTTGTGTTAGGTACCTTTATAATAATATGTTAAACACTTATTATATGTATTAGTTACTAATAAGTAGTATTAATCAATATTAAAATAGGTGCAGCTTAATACATTATACCTACATAAATTATATACCAGTACATTTATATCTACTCTGCATATTGGAGACAAAATAATAAGTTGGCAACTAAGATTTTTGGGGAATCATATAGAGGGGCATAGAAGGAATAGTTTTTTTCTACATTTTACAGATAGTTAGAAAATAACAATCGTCCAAAATTCAAAAGCTCCTTCCACTGTTTACTCAAAGACTGCAATGTAAAATCAAAAATTAAAACAAAAAATTGTTATAGTAATGTTCTAATTTTTAATGGATTATATTAATTAATTAATACCTAGTTACTAGGTAGTTTTAATGTATGCGTGGCCCATATAACGCTAAGGAGGCTCCATCAGCTACGTACCTAACATTATATTTATATATTTTGACTATATACCATATACGAATATACGTCCGTTTTTTATATAATTTAGACGTTTATTAAAATTCATTATTGGAGTTAGCTCTATTTGTATAGGCACCATTTACTTAATAGTTTTTAATCCGTATTTACTGACATTTTATAGGCTTTAAAAAAACCAAAATTACTAGACACCTATATCAAATTGAATTTCTACTTTTGATAACGAATTTTAATTAATTTGATAATCAAAGATAATTATGAATAAAAAACGATGATTTATAGTATAAATTCACACAAAACTATCAAACGAATCACAATTTTCTAAGAATAATGAATACAAACAATATAGGTACTATATTATGATTAACTACAAATAGAAAAATCGTTTGATGTTTTATTGGCAATTAACTAAAAAACTAACGTGGTAAATAGGATTATAATTCATCAATATAGTGACATATCGGTGTATATAAGCAACTGGCAAAGAGCAAATAAGTTAATCTTGACTCAATAAGTGTTTAAAATAAGTTGATTTAGACAAAATTATTGTAGTTAACAAAAATCATAGGTTGTTACGTAATATAGCGTTTAAAATTTATTATTTCTAAAACAATTATTTATAATGAATATTGAATATATAAGACAAAAATATTATACTTTAATATTTTATCTTTTCATTTAAATACGAAATTAATTGTTTTTGATCTAGTGTACTGCAGTAAAATTTAAACCAATTACAAAGATAAATTATTAACAAGTTTAATGGTATTTTGTTTTAATCGTTATTATCGTTATAATTATTCTTATCAATATCATACTCTATGAAGTGTATACTACAAACTATCATTTGAAACCTATTTAACAGTTATAAATAATATACTTTGTATTTACTTTTAAAATAAAATGATTTTTTTATTTTAAATCCAACATTTTCAGGTGGCATAACATCATAATTGTTGCGTACTTTAAACCTACACTTAACCCGGTAATGGTTCTGTCAACACACAATTTGCCATAAGCGCATTAAAATGATTCTATAATACAGCAAAAATCGTTAGTGTAAAAATAAATAAATTATTATAATAAACAAATCCAGCGTATACTATATTATTAAGTCAGAACATAATTTTATAGCACGCGGGGGACGGGGCGAGGAAAAAAGCGATTTAAATACGAAAGGCGACACGGACGTGTCACGGCAGTAACAATAGAATTAAATCCACAATATGTGCACAACTTTGGTAAAAAAAAAATTATAATAATAGTGTAAATGTGTAAGCATGCATAGATGAAATAAAAATATTATTTTTGGTATAGGTCCAACTGGTAACGAGAAATGGTGAAATCCCATTATTATTTGTATATATTTTATGTTTGTAATATATTATTATTTATTATATATGTATGAAAAAAATACGACGGCCTTATCATTGACAATTTGCAACGAATGAAAAATCGTATTTCCATTCACAACTACCGAGTGAACGAAATCTGGGAGGAATAGAATTATGAACGTCAGCTAAAAAAAATTGAATGAGAGGTTTTTTTTATCTGAAGTTGAACAAAAAATTAAATACCTATATGGCACAATAAAATGTTGATCGAAATATATTATTACCATAAAATATGTTATGTAATAGAAAATAATCATTAACTATTTATCAATTATATTGTCTATAATAGAAAATCAACCAAATATAAGTAAGTATACTAAAATGACAACAGTCTTGTAAAGTACTTGAGAAAAAAAATTCAAATACTTTTTTAAATACTCAAATACATATTTTAAATACATTTAGAAAAATACATGGACGTATTATTTTAAATACTTCCTCTAAGTATTTGTATTTAAAATCAAATACCTACTAATTTTCACACTTTTTGTTTTCTTTTTTAGATTTAGGTACTATATTATTATTGAATCTTATTAATACAAATAAAAAATTACAAATGTACATTTGACATTTGTATAAATTATACCATATACCTATATATATATATAAAATAATTTATAATTGCTAGAAACTTTAAAGTCTATTTTCATTTACACACATAGTTTCAAATTTACAAATTATCAATTATCATTTTCAAACCATCCAGTAGGTACCTATATACCAGTACATACCAAGCAATGAGGTAGCTATCCAAATATACATTCTTAACAAAATTCATGTTTAGCAAAAAAATTCCATAAAATTGATTTCAAGGTAAAAAATGTCATTCAAAAAATTATAATTAGGTATATGTGTAAGTATCTATAAAAACATTTTTTGAGTATCCGTATGACAATATTTGTATTGTAGCAATACTTGTAACAATACTTGTTTTTACCGAGTATTTAATTCCAAATGAAGTATATTCTGTATTTGTACTTGAAAACTTTTAAAAAGTAAAATTACAAAACTGGTCGGTATGTATTGAAGATTAAAAGCTTATCAATTTTCAGGCCAGCGGGGGGGGGGGGGGTGACCTGTAACAGGGCACTATTAAAATAACATATAAATTAAACGCAACTTATCACTTTGAATAGCCAATAATTTTATAAAAATTGGTATACTAAAAATTCAAATTTGTAACCACAATTAAAATAATTTATATTTTGTCCAATTTTGTTTTATCTTATTATTCGTAGAATTTAAAATATTTAAGATAGCGGTATAAATAAAATGAGTTACAGAACTCAATATATAAAATAAAAATATCCTTATCTAGATAGAAGTACTTGAATCGTTGATATATTTTTCTTGACCACCTTATATCTACTATATTATTTAGTCGCTACTACCTATTGTGACTGGATAATACGCGAGAGACCCAATTCTATTCATGGCTATTAATTTCCTTTAGATTCAGCAGTAGAATAACAGTGACAATGTCCAATGACTATTAAAAGATTAGAAACTCAAAAAAACATGTAATTTATTTTAAACTAAATCAAGTTTTATCATATTCAAATGTACCTATATGTGTCGTTTATTATCATTACAATACAATATACGTAGTTAAAAACCGGGAACTCGCTTCAGCTATATTTTAGATTTTGAGGGTAGGTAACTCGTTTTTGAGAAGGGTATAAAGGCACTGTAATAATTGTGCTAAATTCGAATTCAATGGTATATCTGGATAGGCTTAAATATGTAGGATACTTAAATATAATTCTGAGTGATGAAGAAGACTGATTGATCAGCGTCTATTTATAAGGATAGTTTATGTTATATATATTAGTCTAAATATTTTTAAAATATCATTGTGTGTAGAAAATTATAATAATAGTGAACATTTATAAATCTCTACGATTAGTAGGTATGTTTTAAAGAACAACAAAATAACTGAAATCGTTTGAGGACAATTTGTTATTTTACGTTTGAATATCCAGTTCCGTAAAAATGTGAACATCAGAAACAAAAAACGCTTATGTTAAAATAACTTCACGACCTAGATAATTGAAAAACTTTAAATGAAACATCGTAAATAGCATTCTCGGTTACAATATACATTATTAATAAGTATTTGGATCGTAAGCTGCAGTAATTTACGACATGTATAATGACAGAGCTGTATACCTAAGTGTCATTCCTTGTGTCATTTATTTACTATTTATAAAACGATTGAAAACGATGTTCTTAGGTGCCTTAATTATTATTTTGAGTATTTCGGAAGAGATGTAGTCAACGAGTAGATGGTATAATAAGGAGGAGGTTATAATATGATAAATCGATAAAGATAAAAAATAAAATAAAACTTTGGTTTTTATATATATATATAAAAAGGTTTCGTAAATAAGGAACGCCTAATGGTCACGTTGTGTCTTGCTCATCGCCGTCCATCCGTGACCCTAGAAAATAAAAAGATAAGAGAATTTTTTTCACCGACTCTTTTTATCCGTGAGAATCGATGACGTAATTATACAAATATTTGAATACGTACAATCGTGTATTACCTGTTGTCGTTTTTTCCCCTCATCATCATCGGTCTAAACCTATATACTAATATGATAGTCGATAGATATATAAAAAATGTCGGAGCAATCAAAAACACTAGAGGTCAACATCACACTAATGGTATATTACTCGCGTATTCAGATAGACTTTAATAAAAATGACAACGACTTTTTTTGTTATTTATATCGATGTACTAATATAATTATATTATTAAACAAGATGAAATAAAATAAGATATAATATAAGTACCTACCCAATATTTTATTTTATTTTTTATAATATTTAGCTACGTTTAAATAGGTCAAAATGCATAATTAGTAAGTTTTAGGTAAATAATATTATATATAACAATTTACAATGAAGAATAAACATAAATATTATTAAATATATACCCACTGTTTGCTATTATAAATTATAAGTAACATGCTTTAAATATTTCAATAAATATATAAACTTCCAAAAATACATTAAAATAATTAGATCGCTATCTAGGAACACATTTTATAAATACGCTGATATAAATTAAAATATGATTTCGATAAACAAAGTAACTACCGTTATGAGATAGAGAATAACTATGATGTTTTTAGGCAATGTCGGCAAAGGTCCTTTTACTTGTATCTCTTGATTCTAAGAATTGTTGATTACAATGATTGTTCATTATTATAATTTTATATAATTGTTATCTAATTATAAATCACTTGATCCTTGACAGCATATAACTTATTTTATTATCACCGAATCGTATTAAGTGAAAATAATAATATATAGTATCTACTTTTTAACGTTCTATTCAAGTCGGTCGTACCAGAACAAAACACTTTATGTACATTACCATTATCTATACAAATGATTTAAGAGACACTTATCCATAACGACGATGTTTTTACTTTATTATCATTTATTTTTCACACTGATTTCTTATCATATAATATATATTATAATATTATGTACAACTCGAACAAATTTCACATCATACATAATATTATTTATTTTTAACTTAAAACTATATTGTAGTCAATTGAATCAATTCATTAGGAGATTTCAATATCTATTACATTTTACCGTTTTCAAAATTTATCATATTATTGTGTTACATGCCTAAACTTACCTAAATCGTATGTACATATAACTTTTATTTTAATTTTAATCTCGATTTTAATGTTCTTAATATTTTTTTAAACAAAAATATTTTTAGTTCAAGATCAGAATTAATATTAGAAAAATAGTTTATACTTTATACTTTTTACTATTCATTTATTTTTCTTTCAATAAATTTTTTAAAATTAAATATGCAATTCAAATAACATTATTTAATTCGATATTACCGATAATAGAATACAATTTAAATGGGTAGGTACAGTGTTGTAATTTTACCATGATAAATACAATTTAAAAAAAAAAATAGGAAATAGTATATCGTGACACTTGAATCATAAGTGTTAATATACCGCTTATTTATCTACTAACAATGTATAAAGAATATCAAAGTTTCATAGCTTAAAAATCTCAAAAATTGTTGTACTTTCGTCCTTCGTAACAATGTATAGACTATACTACTATAGGATATGTCTACATAGACTATACAGTAATATTTATTTATTATATAAATCTATATGACCATAGATTATACTCTATTATACAACTCTATCGTCATCGACTGAATAAGTTGAAAAAAACTTGATTATTCAAGATTATAATATAATATTATATTCTGTATTATATTATGCTATAATTCTATGAAATATATATTATAAATATATTATATGAATATAAAACAAATATAATATTATACTTTATCTGTTAAGTCACGTCTTTAGATGTGTATTTATTATTTGTGTTATATTATTTAACTAATTGATTTAAAAAATTATTAAAATTTTATTTTATTAGGTATACTTACAAAAATTATAAAAACAATTTAAAAATATTTATAATTTATATTTTTTGAAGGGTCATCATCGCCCTCGCCCGCACCCGCTTACACACAATGAAGTACTCGTATTTATTTAGGTATTTATTTATTATTATTATTATACATTAAATTATATCATATTTAAATTACACAAATCTACAGTTTCAATCATTCGATTCTGAATAAATTAAATAAACACCCATATTGCCTACATGCCGCATAGTAGGAAATTAATTACCTTTCCTAAAATGTATAAAGCAAAATATTTATAACAATTCATAACTACAAAAAGTGTAATATTTCTATCATCAATCAACGTTGTTTTATTTACTTAAGTCACTTAATTTACTAATAAATATTAAATACACGAGTGTTTAATACATTTAATGTTGTAACAGTATACGCTGTAAAATGTTATTGTATGAAAAGACATTACTTTAACATAATAACAAGATATGTTAAACACTAGTTCAGGCTTTCATTCCTATGTAATACATTACACGACTCATGAGGAAACACGTGTGAAAATATCTGCGAAATTCTTTACAACCATATTAGGTATAAGTAACTATTATTTTTTTCTTTATAATTTACGACGATACGTTGGTAAAACACATCAATCATTTTTTACATTTTGCTATTTTTTTTTATGACCAATTATAATAGGTAAGTAATAACTAGTAGGAAATCCTATGAAGTATAATTTAAGAATAATATATGACAAAATTAGGAACTTAATTTAATAGCTAACAGTCTTTAATTTATTTAAATATTAATGTTAAATACTAAAAAGAAAATCATTGAATAGATAAGAACATATTATTGAACATTTGTTGTTTGTCGAATATTATCTAAACATAAAAACCATCATGCATCTATATTAGACGTATTGTTAACCTCCGCCGCCGTGAAGTGCTTAACAACGTTAAGTCAAACAACCATTCGGTGTTTAAAATATAATAATACAATATTTATTATTATTTTTATTTTTGTTAGAATGGGGCGGGGTGAGATATATCCACAGAGATTATAATTAAAAGAGGGTGTATGGAAAGATAACGACAAAAACTACAACCCAGAGATGACTATCGTTCGGTAACATTGAGAGATTTAGAGATGAAAACGCGGGCCTGGGTCGAGTTATCCAATAATGTTATCAGCAGGATAATGTGAATGCGCCGGGTCCCATCAGCTCTCGGCTAATCTGAACGACTCATCTGGGGAGTCCAACCGAGATGATAGAGCACGAACTATCAAACATCATCAAGGGCAAACCTATATAACCAGTCTACCCAAGTATATATATATATGAACATATACATATACGTGCATATAAAATACGTGTGTGTGTTATTATCGCAACTATGAGATAGGTCACAGGACCCAATGTGTGACAAACAACATTTTCTTTTTTTTCCGTTTATAACAATATGCAGTACAAAATATATCATATCGTAAAATCCGTTTTTGTTTTATTCACAAACAAAAAATTAAAGATAATAACAACAATATTTATTATTTATGTATCTGTTTAAACTTTCAGATTTCGATAAATAATCGTAAATACCATATATTTTTAAAACAATTTAAGACACTTTAGTCTAACACAAGTACATATAACTGACAACTGTTATTGATTGACTTTTATTTCAAATAAAAATAAAAGTATAGCATTATAAATTTTCAATACTATAAAAAATATTGTAAGCATTATAATTTATAAAACTTCGTAAGGTTAAACGGCCTATATGAGGGATGTAAATTCAAAATTGTTTTATTTCACAGGTATGCAGTTCAAAAATAGTTTTTGATAACATGACATGCGATAATAATATTATACATTTTTACACAAAAGTATATTAAATTCCAAATTTTTAAAATTTCCAATTATAATTTTCCAATGAATTCATTATGTGTACTTGAAATGCATAAAACAAAATCAGTGATCACAATCTATGATATGGAGAGGTGGTTTTATGTCATAAAATAAACACGTATAATTTGAATTTATTTAATCTATTTGTTTGATTTTTCGCATAATTATTTAAAAAAAAAAATTCAATAGATACTGAATTAAAATACAAGGCATGTTATATTTTGGTATTTTATGGATTAAACCACGTTAAAATGAAAATTATTTGTGAATCAATAATACAAAAGAAACCTTACTTAATTCCTCATTTGTAATAAAATATTATGTGAACTTACTAGTATAAAATGTATTTATAAACATAGCCATCCAAAAAAACCTAAAAGTAACTAATCATACCTACGCATACGGGGATGATATTCCTAAACTGCAGATAGGGATAAACTCGGACAATTTTCTATCAGAGATGACAATTTAAGTCGTCATATTTCGGTAATAATTGTTTTATTATATCTACTAGTACTTGTGACTTATGATATTTATTTTAATATCGATAAATAATAACTTATTCGTTGACATTCGTACAACGTAATTTCTATATTGGACTCGAGAGACGGATAATCGCTAATTGTAGATTTGAAAAAAAACGCCACGATACCAAAGTCAGCGATTATCGTACGCGACACTCGACGTCCACGTGTTCGGCGGACCACTCGATAACTCTTGATAGATATCTCGGCGTATTTTTTTTCGTTATACTCTCTTACTCTTGGGTTTTATTATTAATTTTATCAGAACCAAATCCTCTCTACACTCTGCAAGTCCCGCAACTCCCGACAACCGATCCCCTCGCCGCCATGTCGGGATAATATTATAATAATTATAGACGAAAATAATTATACAGATAAAGATAACAATGATAATAATCGCCTATCGCCTATCGACGAGCAAAATATTATGTGTATAAATACGAACAAGACGTATCGAATGTATTATTATTACTACGGGAGTATATTATTAGAAATTACTTATTATAACTATTATATTATTATCGTGTCTTACGTTTCAGCGGCTTCGGGTTGCTCTGTTTCCTCCTGGACATTACGGCTGTTTTTCTCTGACTAACCGTCGGCGATGAGCATCTCATGCGCGACTGCCAGTCGTTATCAATTAACGGCGTCGGCGGTGATGGCAGTTGTTGTAGCAGTGACAGGACAACTGCGATAAACGACGCGTTTTTCAATATTTACTCTTCGCGCGCACCAGCCCCGGGCAAATAGATAACGCGGTGGCGATACGACCGATTTTACAGCGCCGACCAAACGGTGTCGAACATTTAATTTTAAATACTATAATACCTAATATATAGTATTACATAATATAATGTATAACAATGCGGTGGGTGCAGGGTTCGATACGTGTGCGAATCAGTAGACGTAAATAAAAAAAATACCTACGACAACGTTCGGTCTAGTGACTTTTTACTGGTGGACGGAATATTTTTCTTTCAGTTTTTTATTTCCGGTTGCATTTGACGGTAGTGTTGAATTTATAATTAATTATTTGGCGATTCGAAATTCAATAGGTGGGTACTGATAGGAAAACCGGCGAAAATTGTTTTTTAAAAAAAATATATTCCGTAGCGATGTGACGGTTACGAATGTTGATTTTCAAACGTATTATTTTGATGGAGCAAAAGAGCGAGCGCGCACGCGCTCAGTTCACGGACATAAACGAAACGACAGACTACACGAGTCGGACGCGGCAATGCGACTGACGACGGCGGCGGCGGCACACTGATACGATACGACGGAGGCGGTAGCGGCGGCGCCGCGGCGGCCACACCGTTATCGGCGAACGAACCCACATAATATTATTATTATTATTATTATTATTATTATTATTATTATTATTACTA
This sequence comes from Sitobion miscanthi, assembly GCA_008086715.1. Taxonomy (NCBI): domain Eukaryota; kingdom Metazoa; phylum Arthropoda; class Insecta; order Hemiptera; family Aphididae; genus Sitobion; species Sitobion miscanthi. The sequence continues at coordinate 30,393,718 of CM017803.1, forward strand.
TTACTATTATTATAAATTATGATGTAAAACGTATATTATAATAATAATATATTACTTTATTAAATTATAATATTATCCAGACATCTCGAGTGATATCGTGATATCGTGAAACGAACTATACGCAACAAAAATATTAGAATGCCAGTCTTCTCTTATAACACCTTTGTACGCCATATATATAATATAGATTATATTTATAAAGTAGTGGTGTATTTACGGGGGGGATCAATTCCCATAGCCTGTATATAATATGCAAAAGTTTTTGGAGTCTTAACTTAAGGCCTCTAACTTTAAAGGCGGGGCTACTGGATAAAATCATATCCCCTCCCAAGACAAAAACCTAAATACACCACTGTTATTAGATTAAAGTTGATATTAATATTATTCATTACACAACTAATATTACTATTAAAAGTATATAGTAACTAGTAAGTATAATATTTAATATTGAATATTGATATTAGAGTTTTAAATTTCTCCAATTTTTGTTTCAATACAATTAATATTGTAAAATGTATTCTGCAGTAAGTAGGTATTCTTACCAGCATTAGATACTCGCAATACTTCAGGTTACATTTATTTTTAATTACTAATCATGAATTATAATATAGGTAAGCCAGCTGGTCTCAAAATCGTCGAATAATAAATGTAAATACATTATAACATTATTATAGACTTGATTTTTATACAGCAGACACCTAAAAAACGTGAACCTAATTAAAATGCTAAAATGTGTAAAAACGTGAGAGATTTAATAATTGCTGATGGAATTAGAGAAGAACCATTCTTTTAGTGTATTACCTAATTATAATTGCATTTTCGTTAGAATTTATTAATTTATATTGAATATTTCTTTGTATAGAAGGTATATAAACATGGGCGTAAATAGTGTTCGAAATTTGGGAGGTGTAGCTCAGGTTACCAGTGGCGTTATTTGGGGGTGGGCAGGGTGGGCATTTGCCATCCCCTTGTCATTAGTGGGCCAAGAATGGGCTAGTTTTGGGCCTTTATATAGTAGCTAATAGGTAATATATTCAAGTATCCCTCTAGATATGTATTAATTATTTAATTATTGTTATCTCTCAAAAAAATGGGTTACTTATGCTTATGATAGTAACCTTTGATACTAACTAGTAAGTATAAAATTATGTAAGAAGGCTATTATTTGTATTGAGATAAAAATGCAATTGTAATGAAGTGTAATGTAATTGTTAGCGAGAGGTTTTATTTCAGTTTTATTTTGGGCCGGTCAAAAATGTTGCCCCCTCTCTCAAAAACTTGATACTCTTATGATGATTTTAAATTATAGTAGTGAAATCATTAGTTTTGGGGGGGGGGTCTAAGCCCGTTAGCCCAAGCCTGGGCAAGTTAATGATACTTTATAAATTAATGTAACTTGGATTTGATTAAAAGTAACTCTTTATTTATTAAGCTTATATCAATAAAAATCAGGTGAGTTAAAAATTAAGTTAATGAATAGTACATTTTAAAAAGTTAAAATTAACTTAACTTTCATGAACATAGTACTTACATTTCTATTTTTTTTCCTATACAACTGCAGCGGGTAGACACTAGACTGCACCTATTGGCTATTTATACTATATTATAGTATTATGTAGTATACATTGTACAATAGATGCCCGCGGTTTATGGATCGTATGGTATTGTCACATATTTGTTATATTTATTACATCGTTATATCGTATTTTATGATTATTAAGTCCAATGAAATTGATGATTGGTAAAGCAACACAAACTTCATATAATATTTATAAATTATAATTTCTGCAATATAACAAATGTGCATTTTTGATAAAATTAATTAATGTTAAATGTAAATTTATAACTAAAAACCCTGTAACGTGCAATTTTGTTCAAAGTCCAGGGCTTGCATTTGAAAAAAAATTTCCGTTTTATGTTATTTACAATTAAAACGTTACACATTTTTTGCGTTTATCGTTATTTAGATTTAAAACGTTATTCAACTTTTCCATTTATCGTTATTCAGAATTAAAACGTTATCCAAGATTTGCGTTTATCTTTATTTAGATTTAAAACGTTATTCAACTTTTCCATTTATCGTTATTCAGAATTAAAACGTTATTCAAGATTTGCGTTTATCTTTATTTAGATTTAAAACGTTATTCAACTTTTCCATTTATCGTTATTCAGAATTAAAACGTTATCCAAGATTTGCGTTTATCGTTATACATAATTAAAACGTTATCCAAGTTTTGCGTTTATCGTTTTTTAGAGCTAAAATGTTATACAAGTTTTGCGTTTGTCGTTATTTAAAATAATGTTAATACCTATTCAATTTAATAATAATAACTAATGCTGGTAGTTATTCCCGGACACGGATTATAATATAATCAATTCTTTGATTGTTTGCATGAAATAAATGTTTCTACCAAACCTTTTAAATAAATAGATTTTAAAATATTTTGTTCTACGTTATTTTTCGTTTAATGATATATAATATATTTTGTTAATCGTTATGTTTTGTTTTGCGATATTTAACTATTTTTGAATATCGCTTTCCGTTATAATTACGTTTACAAATTTCAATCGTTTTTTGTCAAATATAACGCTATAATCGTAACGTTATTATAACGTTTGTAAACCCTGGACTTCAAACTAAAACTTAGTTTATTTTAATGTACTTTACAGTCTTTACTTGATTTAGTTAAATAACATGTTTATATAAGACTAATTGATACATGTAATAAAACTTTGCAATTGCACAATAATCCGGTCTTAAATATCCTAAAAGTTAATAAGAACTAAGAAGTTTTTAAAAGTTGACATCTCTTTACAAACGAGCTTATTTAGTCTACAGTTTAAAGAAAAATTAGCACACAAATCTGACTCAGGCATGTCATAAATCGTGTGTACTTATATAAATGTATCCATAGGCGTAATGTGGTAGGGGAACTCAAATATTTAATTAAGGGGACAATAGTGTCTTTTTGCCTCCCATGTCGGCTGTCATGAGTTAAAATAAAATGTATCCTGCAGTACCTTGCCTATTACTAACTAATAACTATAATACCTACTGATTTATTTTTTGGAAGGTGAGTAAAGCCCTCTCTTTTTCATACCAACCTTATAGGTTTTTAGTTTTAAAACATACTGGCATACTGCCCCAAGAATTTGTCCCAAAGTACGTCTATGTCTTACATCAGTTTCCAATTTAGATACTGCACGGGGGGGAATATAGTGATGATGAAATAACAACTATCTATATATATATAAATAATGTCAACAATGTATCTTAGTTCATCAATTTAGAACGGCTGGGCCGATTTGGCTGATTCTTTTTTTGTTGTGTTCGTAATAATTGTGTGTGACAAGTTAAGTTAATTTGATTGAATTACCTTCAATGGCTTCAATTAAGTTAAAAGTTAACAAAAAAATTTAACCTGATAAGTTTAAAGTTCAGATAGAAAATAAACTTAACTTAAGTCAGTTAAAAGAAAGTTACATCATGTCGTAAATGGCCTTATAGTATTTTGATTTACACAAACATTTATCAAGACGTTTAACAGATTATTATAATATATAAATAGAAAAAAAATTAACAAAATCGAAAAAGAGTCATCGAATTAGTATTGTCTAGTTGGTTTTGTATGTCACGAAAATAAAATTAACTTAACTGTATGACAATGATAATTAACTATAAAAAGTTAAGTTAAAACAATGAAAAACTTTGACTGAATAAGATACTAAATTAAAAACAAAAATAATTAACTAGTTATCTAAGTTAAAAAGTTAAAAAAAATAACTTTTTAGTTTAACTTTAACTTTTTAACAAGTTAATGCCCCCACCTTTGAACATAGGTCAGTTAAGAAAACCTGGGTATAAATGAGTTAAAAGTAGTTAAGATTAACGATAGAAATGTTTGCTTAAAAATGGTTGCTATTGGTTAAAGGAGACATAATTAGTAAAATTTAGTATTTTAAATGTTTGCCATTAGTTACTCTAGCAGATGAGGTAACACGCTTATGGTTTCGAATAAAGAAATTGTATATCACAACAAATTTGAAAGTTGAATGTATATTTGTAGCTATTATATAGGTTCTCAAAAATTACTTGACCGATTTTATGAAAATTTCGAATTGTTCTTGGAGATATCAAGAATGTTTAAAGAGTAGTTTGAACCACGTTCGATTTATACCAAGTGCTATACCCAATACACTACAAATAAATTGTTTACCTTGATCGATTTAGTTCACAAAGCTACCCAAATTTATTTGTGAACTGAGGTACACTGGTTCCGAGACATTTGCGGTCGGCACCTTTTTCATGCTATTTTCGGTCAATTTATTTCTATTCACATGACTATAAAATTGAAGGTGCTATATATAATATTATATAGTAAATATAATATTTAATATTTATGTTATATTATTATGAAAATGTGTTTAAAAAGTGTATTATTATTATTTATACTGGATATACCGATTTGTGATACAGACATTGATTATGGATATTCGATGTCATTATCGATAAGGCGGTAAGGTCTGATATATTTATTATCTGTATGCATAAAATAGTAAGCAGACTGACTGATCTATCAACGCACAACTCAAATCATTGGACGGAACGGCTGAAATTTGGCTATTATGATGTAGGCGTCCGCTAAGAAAAGATTTTTGGAAATTCAATCCCTAAAGGGGAAAATAAGGAGTTTTAAGAATACAACAATGGCGCAATCTATCAAACAAATTCTAATTTAAATATACCTACAATATTGTTTTTAAAATACAAAACTTACGTACTTGATAAATGGATTAGTGGTTCTTTTAATGATCTAGATTTGCAATAAGAAAGGATTTTCTGATATGCATATTTTAAAGAGGTGGTCAAACAGGGTTCTCAAGAATTAAGATTCACGGTGGAAATTGAAACTTTTTTTTGTTTATTAATGGTTGTATTTGGTTGCAGGTTATATATACGAATTATTTCACAAAGCTAGATACAATTACGCCGATTTGTCCGTAAAAACAAAATAAAATAAATTAAAATAAAATAACCCCCAAAATATTGTAATGTACAAATATTAAATACTCCTAAAAATCCGGGTTGATCAACTATGACTTCAATACTATTTTAGGTGCACTGTATACAAATTTTCTTTCAACTACAAAGCTGTACTAATATAGGCTATATTTTATTACCCACCTCGCTGTGTCCGCAATCTACCGCAGGATAGATTGCCTACCTGATAATATACTGTTCGCATAACCATAAGCGAAACTTACGGCCAATTCCACACGGATGGCTAAAAATTAAAATGTAATATGATTTTGCTTCCATAATACTTAAATAATTTTTATCTACTTAAAGTCGTTGAAGAATTAAAACTACAATTAAGTAATGAACATAAATAATTGTCTTGTTTAAATTAATTTAAAGAGTTCTTAATGTCATGTCATGAGATTAAAAGGTAAAATAAATAGAAAATAGTAATACCTAAATAGTTAATCGTAAAAATTGCATTATTTCCTAAAACATAAATAACATTTTAATAACGTGCGCGGTACACTAAAAAAAAACGTAAGATTTGGAAAATTTCAATAGACGTTATATAGTTATATAATTGGTTAATTTTTGAAAAAATAGTAACATCAAAGCAGATATTATAAAATAAACAATATGTACAATGTACCTATCTACATTGGTCATTCATAATATATGAAAATCAATAACGATATTTTGTACAGTTTAAATGTATCATACTACCTACTATTATTCATAATCTACATAAAACATTTCACTAAAAAAAATGACTCAATATTATTGACGATCGTGGCGAATATAAAATAATATGTATGATTCAATTTGCAATGTATAAATTGTTCAACCTATATGCAGGATAATCCACATCCCGTCTACATCAAAACTTTATATATGTTATTATCTCAGTCTTACTATTGATTTATATTTGAAATATACATAGCATATAATAACTGTGAATCTTCAGTACCATTGTCCGTTGTAATCAGTTTATCATTTGGACCAAGTACAGACTGCAGAAAAACAGCGGGACTCCAACAGATTCAATCGCAGATAACGAAAAAAAAATATAAATCACGAAAACGACGATCAAAATAAAATATAACTGTTCGGAATGATTACTGCAATAAATAAATATTTCAAAATTGTTACCATTTCACGAAAAAAATTTTAAAATTAACCTAGACCACAATAATTTATAAGTTCGGCAACAATATTTCTTTAGATACATTTTTTAGCTTTCAGTTTTAACTTTTATCTGTACATTATTTTGTATAATAGTTTTCAATAGCCCGATATGAAAATATTCATTTTTGTTGATTCTGTACTTAAAATAGCCAATAGGTATTTTTATTATTTATCATTGCAAATCGTAAAAGACATAAAAATTCTAATTGAAATTTGCATTTGAAGTTAATACAAAGTATAAAAATATACTTTTATATGATATTTATATTGAGACAAAATCAAGTAGGCACCTACATATTTATTTATTTAGCTTATAGCATTGTACTGTATTACAAGTTGTATTTACTTTCATTGTAAAAAATAAATATACATTGCTTGAGAAATAAAAAAATTTTAAAAGCATATGTAAGAATTGAACAGTAAAATACACACACGAGTTTTTATGTACGTTTATATAATAATAATATATACTATTCCATTTTTACCCGACACTGGAACATTAATCTTTCAAGCAGACAGCTACGACGCTCGTTTTGATATAGTGTAAAAAATTAAGCACATTCTACATTTGATTTATGCTGAATGTTTTATCAATCATCATACAAATTCCAACAATAACCGAATCACAGTACATCAGAAATTCAGAAATCAACCTTTATGTACCCTTTACATTACACTGCTGCATCATATGATAATGATATTTCCGATTAAGCGACATGCGAATGAACGTTTCAAAGAAATTTCCAACTACATAAATGGTTATCAAAATGATTCTTATTTAAGACGATTTATTATTTCAGATACAATCTATCATGTGTACCATTTATTTGTTAAATCGATTTTAAAACTATATAAGACATAATAAAACATACCATCTAAATTTGAAATCTAAAAATTAGTTAATTTACTATATAATTTATTTGTTGTTCAAACATATTCCTGAATAAAGACCAATATTTCGTTTTTAAGACACATTGAAACTACATTACCATTTATACTGAAAAAGTTAGTTCTAAATTAATTTTTTTATCCGGGGTAAACTTAAAGATTATTTAATGTGTGATATTTATTCTAACTATGGTTATAATCCATTCTTATAGAGACATAATATATTATACATAGGAATAATGAATAGGTTTGCTTATTATATAATTATAACAAGTAGAATGATTGAATTGAATCGAATTTATTTATAATACCTACTGCCTAGGTACGTAACCTATCTATTTTTAAAAATACACACATTATAAAAACAAAATTATTGTTTATGAAAAAATGAGTCTGAATCATAATTTGTAATATTTAAAAAAATCCTAAAAGTATTAAAATAAATACCTACTTAAGTATATTTCAAAAAGAATTTATAAGAATGTAACAGGGTTTTTTTTAGTGTGCAGTAAGACACAATTTGTGCAGTGAGAAGAGTGATATTTCCGAAATTAATTTTCCACGAAATCGTTTTCATGGAACAAAAAACCTTTGTAATGATACAAAAACAATACAAATCCGATTATTTTCTCCCGAGTTATTGTACATTCTGTAAATTATTTTCTGTGGGAATTATAGGAATAACGAATTTTGAATTGGTTGCCCTGAACATTTTCATAATATGGATATGTCTGTTTGCTGTACCCACGTTTTTATTTATCGTAAAATAAACTAGTATATAATATATAATAGCAATATAATAATTGTTACCTATATGATAAGATATAGTCACATAGAAATATAGGGTAATGACCATCTCTGAGATTTTCCTATACTTATATCATTGAATTCAAATTAACTAAAATATAATGTAATATATTATATTATATAGCCTGTAGGTAGTTGATATACCTGTACCTAAATTATAATTTCCACCTCTGGTCAGCTTAATTTTTTTCTACCCGGTCTGTATGTATTTGCAGTACCTACATACAAATTACAAACTCCTTAAAATAATGTGTAAGGTAAGTTCCTACCCATCCTACCCTATTCGCTTTGATGGATATCCAAGTTTTAAATGTGGATACTTTTTTTAATAGGGCAACTACAAATAAATAAAAATCTGGTACAAAAAAAATAAGTGGTAACAGTGATGAAAATGATAACATTAGAACAAAGACCAGGAAAACTCACCTATACCATTTTCTAGTAGGTACAGATCGAATGGTCCGTGGGTGCAGCTGATAGGTACTACAACTCAATGCAATCGTTCAAACAGTTTGTAACTTGTAAGTAGTTGTAACAACCATACTCATTGTAAAGTTACTAATTCTAAAAAGCTATTGTTAAAAATAGCTACAAATTAAGTATGATAAGTTGCAAACAGTTTTGAGGGGAAAATGGAGGCCAGAGCCAGCCGACAGCCGTACAAGAAGAAATCGTTTTTACTAAAAAAATATAAGGTTAAAAATATAAAAAAATTGGTTACAAATAGTTACCAAATAAAAATATGAGGTTACTAGTTTGTTGGTACTTAGTAGTCTTGTGAGGGAGGAGGGCTAACTCTACCATCGTCTTTATAAACTGTATTAACTAAACCTGATTGATTATGAGAATAAAATATCACAAGTTAAAAGCCTATGGAAAATTTTAAATGATTTATACCACCCTTATCAAGCTGTATAGGTAATTATATTGTATAAGAGAAAGTATAATAACTAAAGAAATTTTCTGGTTACATAAATTGTTTTCCCTGTGGTGCAAAAAAATGCTGTTACCCATTTAAATCTATATCCTAAACATCTTAACAGTAAATTTATAAAATGTATATAACAGACACAAAGATGATATATATATAACGTTTTGACTTTCAAAACGTACAACTAATATATGATTATAAAATAAATTGAAAGTAATAAATACTATATAGGATTTACAGTTTATTATACAGAAGAGTAAGTGCCAATAATAGTTGAAAATGTTAAATAGAGTACTTAAGTTACTATATTTTAATATACGCAATAAATAATGGCGATGAAATATATTTTTAAAGTCACCGTAGCTCGCAGTAAATGAAAAAGAAAATTGTACTTTTATTTGAAAGCAATATCGCTTATAGAAGTCGTTATTTTATGTTGTAAATGTTTGTATACAAACGTTATAGAGAGAAATTGAAATTTCAAGAGACATTAACGCTACCTATTTATACACGTACCTATAGGTACAAATGTACAATATGGTATAATAGGTATACCATATACCGTGTACGTATATACCTACTACATGTATGTACTATTATATACTAATGTATCATAATAGACTATAGCGGACAGTGGACTAGATAATTGAATATATAAGTAAGTATCGGTACAATATTTAATTATTATTAATTACGCAGAAACTAAATTACTAGGTAAGGATTCATAATTATAATATATTTTAGTTTAAAATACGAATACCTATATTCGTTGCAGTAATTATAGTCAGTTTTATTTATAATAACAGGCTTATAGATACAGTTTAAAGAATTGAATTAATAGGACATACTTATTTTTTTTTTTAATTATTGTTAATTAACCCGCAACAAATTAGGCCATTTGGTGGTTTTTAACTGTGGGGGAGGGAACTATAGGTTTAAACACGTGTGTTTGTTAGTTTGGCAGATTTTTTTAGTAGGCACCCGTATTGCCATGGTCGGGGGGGGGGATGGCGGCACTTCTCTCCGGAAACCGTGACTTGCCCGAAGTAAAATGCCGCCCGCAGCCGAGGTTTTGAACCGGCCACTCCGTCCCCCGACATACCTATTATATAGGTATTTTAAATTAAGTATCGGTAATTAGTTTAAATAAAATCAACCCAACCGTTCTCATAATATGTACATTACTAATGATTAATAAACAAACATTTATCTTTATGACATTATTTATTAATCTTAGATACCTAGATATTGAAAATATTAGAGTTTAAATTAATTTATACTGTTACCAGCTCAATGTACATTTTTAAATAGAAAATATATTTCTCATAGAAAATTGTTTTCCGATTGTTTAAACTTTAACTATCATAATATTATAAAGAACAATTGATTGTTTGTATTCACTATTCAGATATGCTAATTTTATGGTGTATATACTATAATATAATAATGGACATTAGAGTTTAATATAATATGGACAACCATTGCAGGTGTTAGTGTTGGTGATTAGTGATTACAATGATAAAAACAAATATATAAGAATTATGATATATTAATATAATAATAATATATAATATGATATCTATGAATTATGCAGTGGTACTTTCACTTTTCAGTTTAATAAATGAATAATGTTCATACTAATATATAGGTAGTGATATAAAATCAAGTAAATTATATTACGCGGAAGTTCCTTATTCTGTATATCGATTGTAATAATAATAATAACTTAGCTATTAGCACTGTTTGCTACCTGTAGACTGCTGCAGATTAATAGAAATATCTCTCTGTAGACATTCAACAATAATCAGAACGATAATATAATACAATTTTTAAATATATGTAAAACTTTAAATTAAAAGTTTTTTGTTCTTGTTTTTTAGAACACGATTACATGAAATAACTCACTATGATTTTATAAGTTTTTAAATTAATACATAATATATAGGGGATAGGGAATCGGTTAGGTTTTTAATTTTTATCTATAACACGCGTGAAACAGGAATTTAGACGTGTTTTCATTTTAACGTGCCGATTGATGTAATAAAACGATATAAATTCTGAAAACAGATTTTAATTTTACGTCAATTCAACTGAAAATTGGTTTTTCAGCAATATTGATTTTATGCTTTTATAAATCTCTCCTCAAAAAAAAAAAAAACTATACATAAATAAATCAAAAAATTTAATATTTCAATTTTTGAAGAAAACAAATAAAATTATGGAAAAGATGATTTAAATTAGTCGTTACGAAAATTTCAAATCTATTTTCAGAATTATTGCTTATCAGTTATCACTATACTAGATTATTTAGTACGTTGGATGTTGGAATAAAAACACATCTAAATTCTTTTGTTTGTACTTTTCATTGTAATAAGTGATAACTAATAGCGATATTATTAATTATCTTTATCTCATAAGTAACTTGTCTACAATACTGTAGTTTTGATAAGATGTATAGTAAACACAAATACACAATATAAATTAAAACTAATACTAAAATGTATTATATTGTATGGTGCTTTTTAATTAATTTGTGACAATCGTCTATGAAAGTGTAAGTCTTATAAATACTTGTTTTTCTTTACTACAGTTAAACTTCGGTGTTGTATTTATTGTATTTTATAGATATAGGTACACAAAATATACGAGTATATACCTATATTTAATAAACGCGACGTTGCCATATGGGAAGTCACGTAAGTAAATTGTTTGCATAGAACATATTAAATTTATTGTTCAAATATATATTTTTATATTATTTTATGTTATACTTATCAATTAAAAACAAATCTCTGAGTATATTTAATATAAACATTTATATTATAAGTACAGCCGTACAGGTGTAAGTGTTTAACAGAAATAGCTGACAAATATGTAATTAAGTAATAATGTAATAACTTTCGTTCTAATCAATATTACATTTTTTTTATAAAATATATATAATTAACATTTACTATGTTACTAACTAGGTATAGTAGGTATATAAAAATTAAAATTATTTTTTTTAAAAATCATAATTGATAAAAGTAAAAGTCATAGCGGTAGTGAATTACATCTGTCAGCTATTTCCATAGACTATAATATAGTACTTACTTACAATTTATAATAACAAATACCTATACTTGATGACATTTATATTAAAACCTCATTTTCAATTTAATTATGTGCCAAAAAATGTATAAACTATATGAAAAAAATTATAAATAATTAAACATAAAATATGCATCGTATTTCTTTGTTACAATAAACGATCACTACAGTTTTGAGTGATGGCCACTCGTGATCGACGGATTTTATGTCCCCTACAAGATATATAAAAAAAAAAGGTACATACAAAATAAAAATTATAAATTTTGCCTAAATAAATATTTTTACAACTCTTAAGATCAAGAGCTTAACTTTAAGGTACCTACTTCACGAAAATGTATCTATTTCATCTATCATAAAAACGAATAAGATATAGGTAGTTTAATCACGACGTATGTATGTAACTAAATTACTATAGTATTAATATCAATAATATTTTCAAAATAATGGCTGCACAGAATAATAGAAAGCAATGAAACAGGCGTATTTGTATAGAGGCTATACATTAATACATGGCTATACATTAATCGGTGGTATTTAATATATAGGTAAATACGTTTACAATTTGTGCAAACTGTATAGCTAGACTAATGTTATCGTCAAGATACGTTATTCGTAGATAATTAAGCGACAAAGTTCCAATTAAAATACTTTCAAACATCAAACCATGTCGAGTAAATTTTCATAAAATAATACATTTTTTTATCTCAATTAACAGACTTAGTTTGCAATCATAGAAATATTGGTATAACTAAATATGTTCTTCCAATAATATTTCAACACATGAAATAATTAGTAATTGATGTATTATTATACCTTGATACCTTGTACAGTTGTACTACATACAATTATGATTGGAAGGTTCTAAAAAATAAATAATTCACGTTTGACTCGTTCGAGTTGCTTAAAATGTCTTAGGTAAATAATTGCGAACGCCTAGTGAGAGATACTGTTAGATAACACTGTATATCACTATAGCAGGACTATTTTAATCATAATAATATATATTATATAGGTATGATTAATATATATATTAATTATAATAAATTATACCTATAGATACACATATTGCAATTACTGACATTATTGAATTAAAATCTTTGAAGAATTGGTTTATAAACAAAAAAAGTATAACTTATCTTTTATTAATTTCCAAATTTTAAATATAATAGGAATTTTTTTTATGAATTTCCAACTTTAAATAGTTTGGACAATTTCACGATTTTGACGAATTTTTTTAGCGATAACGTAGATTCAGATTTCCTACACTTGGTTTTAAATGGTTCGTTGGATAATCCTGAATTCCTTGCTACTATTCGTTGTAGAGTCCCTTTGCATTCTTCCAGAAATCAATCTTAATTTTTATATACCAAAACACAAGACCTTATATTATGAGCATAAGAAAACCATGCTCAGAGCTGGTGAATAATAAACATTAATCCTTGAGCCTATAGGCGTCAAGCCACTTCACAGCTTACATATATTATATCCAGCAGCGGACTGGACGACCGGGATACGGGTAAATTTTCCGATGGGCCACTGTTCGTATAAAATATATATTTTTAATATTATTATTGGGAAATTATTATCTAATAAGTAAAAGTATGTAATATTATTAAGGGGGCTGGAGCGTAATCCATTCTAAGGAGTAAAAACTAGGCATTTTATATATTTCAGTTTATATGGCCGGGTCTTGTGAATGAGTTGAAAGTAAATGAACATTAGTGTGAGTAATTCATAGTACTGATCATGTTGTATAGGGGCATCATAGTGACAGGATATGTGCGTCTGTAATTTTACCTACGAGAAAATCAAATTAAATTTTTATGAGCGTTTGAAATTCATATTTTTACAACATTTGATATTCACTCGATTTCTCGTGTAACGGTTTTCTTATTTTGTTGTAATTAAAAAACACATGACTGTAGATACTTGAAAATTTCACTGAATGTTTATATTAGCATTTTCTATACACGATAAAATTTTGAAAATAATTTGACTTTTTGAGCTGTTAACGGACATTGTCAGTTTTCAATTTTTTTAGTTTTTTTTTCTATAAATATCAATAACATTTTATTTGTTGGGCAAAAAACGTGAAAATTTAATATAAGGCTCCTGATATATTTTTACAATAGCAGTTGAAAAATATTAAAAATACATAGGCACAATTTTTTTTTATTAGCATTTAAAGTTCATATTTTGACAACATTTATCAAATTCATAATTTAATAATTATTTTGTAGTTAAAAATTGATAAAATGTTTAACTTTTATAGCTAAGGATTAAAAATTGCAGAAAATAAGGCTCCACTTAATAGGTTATATATAAATTACTTTATTCACAATAATATCATAGGCTGACTGACCGTTTTCGCTCAGAATCGTTTTTCTTATACAGTGATATTATATCATTGAATTCAAATTTAACACCATCCATTATAGTGACCCATTTGTAAACTTCTGTACAACAGAGCGACACCCACTTGCCCACCTTTTTCATATTCTATGTCAATGTATTTAAATACAACATGCATTATTATTTGCTTTACTATTTACACGCATAGTAAGTAAAAATTCCATACCAGTTATTAATTTTATGTAAAATTGCCGCCTGGTGTATAATAATAATAATAATAATAATAATACAATGTCTTTAAGGACAATGAAACCAACTGATGCAATTGCCATGCACATATTATTATTATATTTGACACAAATCCACAATACAAAGGGACAAAAACTACCAAACAGCAATAATAAATATTTTGTAAATTACTTTTATTTTTTTTTAAAAGTTATTGAACCTGATAATATAAAGAGGATTTACCTACCATTAGGTATGCACAATACATTATTTAAATCATAATTTATGTTAATTTTACATAACATTTAACAAATAAAATTTCACTTGTATTTTAATCATCATTTTCCCAATCTTTCAATAACTCTTCTACAAGTTTATCTTTTTTAACATCTGATAATTTGTTTTTCGGTACAACTTCACTGTAAACACGACCATCATTTTCCCAATCTTTCAATATATCTTCAACAAGTTTATTTTTTTTAACATCTGATAATTTATTCTTTAAATTCTTTTTTTGTTTTTTGTTTTTTTGACTATTTGAGGTAGTAACTCCAGTTAAAATGATGCTTTTTCCACTCATTATTACAACGTTGGTACTTGATATTAATAACCTATACAAAGTATAAAATAATAATTAATTTTACTAATAAAATAAAATTTAGTGTTGCACAAGCCACAAATCTAAACAAATTCAAAACGATAAAATAATAGAATAATTTAAATAAATGCATTTAAGACATTTTTAAACAACTTTATTAAAGTAAAGGCTTTCAAACCAAACAAACTAATACTACAGAAACATCCAAAATTGTCACTTGGCCCAATAGATACTCTAAATAACTGGAAAAAAAATTATTGTTGAATACCTATCCAATTGGTGTTTAAAAAAATTCAAATAAACATATTCAATAATAGGTAAAGGATACTGAAAATTAATTCTGGTTGTGGGTTTTTTTTTATATATTTTTTTATCTGAGAATTTTGTCAAGATCAGATCTTGGAAAAATTCTATTTAAATACTATAAACCAAAAACTCAAACTCCATTGAGTTTCTAAGCCCTAGTTTTATATAAATAGTAAAGCTTAAGGTAGGCTGAAATATTTTTTTTATAATGCATTATTGCATTTTTCAATAGCTAGGAATACATTGCCCTACATATTATTTATTTTATTTTATGCTTCTATTATAAATAATAAATTACATTAACTACAAATCAGGTAACTAAATTTAAGTGGTCAATTTCATAAATGAATAAAGTACTATTTAATTAGTAAGTATTAAGTAGTAACATTACTAATAAATCATTATGAAATAAACAAAATATACAAACATAAGCAACTAGAAATAAAAAAAATTTAAAAGAAGATCTATATTAAATTATCTACATTACATTGGATTATTTTTTCATGCCAACATAAAAGTTTTAGCATTAAAGAGCACACACTACAACATATTATTTATTCAAGTTCAATTTTTACTTTCAAATAAATAGTACCACTATAATGTACCACACTACTTATTATGTACATCACCATCACCATTACCTTTCTACCCAAAATGTATGTACATATATCACAACAATTTTGAAAAAAAAAATTTTTTTTCAGAAGACATGACCTACAGAATAGAAATAGGTTTACCTGCTTATTAATATACTCTGTTTTATTTTATTTAAAGGCACTGATGCCCCCGTATGCATGGTCAATTTATATGATATGCAAAATTACTCTGCATAGTGCATGCGGACATAAGTCTGCATTTTTTTGAAAATATTGACATTTTTATATTAAAAATAACAGAGTAAAATGGATTATTCTGATCATAAAATTATCTATGTTTATCTATTAGTAATACGAGAATCAAAACATGCAGGTACAAGTATTTATCAAACACATTATTAATTTCACCCTCACGTAGCTGATTAGCCTACTAGATTATTCAATGAGTAATTGACTTCTTAGCTTTGGACAGTCACAGTAGTACTACGATGTGGGTTGGTTAATGAGAACCAGTTTTGTTATCAACCGACAAATTGTACCAACTACATACGAGTAATACAGTGAAACTTCCATACTACGAAAGTCTCGTCTAGCATGAAAAAATTGTATTTTAGAGAAGTGGTAGTTTTACTTTATGTACGCATATTTTAGATTCTGAGCGAAGCGATGAATGTATTGATTTTACAATGATGTGTGTGTTTTTTTTTTTTTTTGCCTGTCATCACCTTTTAGAACAGTAAAAGTGCTTGGATTTTCTTCAATAGTAACTTTTCTGATAGGAAAGTGAATCTAGATGGTACTTTGAGGGGTCAAAAGTAAAAATTTCACAGTAGTTTTCAAAAGCGCCGTGAAAAACAAAAGAAAAATTAAGAAAAAACGGGAATTTTTACGCAAAATCTGTTTTCGAGAAAATCGATTTTGGTTTTTGGTGCAACTCTAAAACAAATGACCGTTGGTACGTGAAATTTTGACTGAATGTTTATATTAAAATTTTCTATACAACATAACATTTTCCAAATATTTTGACTTATTTTGAGCTGTTTAAGGACATATTCAGTTTCCATTCTTTTTAATTTTTTTTTTCTATAAATATCAATAAAATTTTATCTGTTGAGTAAAAAAGCTTGAAAATTTAATAGAAGGCTCCTAGGTTATTGTTTTAAAGGCAGATGAAAAAAATTAAAAATCCTTAGTCACAGTTTTTATTTATAAGCATTTAAAGTTCAAATTTTGAAGAAATACGGAATAATCACGAAAATTAGCAAATTATTTTGAGTTGAGAATTCATGAACAGTTTTCTTTTTAAATCTAAGATTTGTAATTTATATATAACCTATTAAGTGGAGCCTTATTTTCTGCAATTTTTAATCCTTAGCTATAAAAGTTAAACATTTTATCAATTTTTAACTACAAAATAATTATTAAATTATGAATTTGATAAATGTTGTCGAAATATGTACTTTAAATGCTAATAAAAAAAAATTGTGACTATGTATTTTTAATATTTTTCAACTGCTATTGTAAAAATATATCAGGAGCCTTATATTAAATTTTCACGTTTTTTGCCCAACAAATAAAATGTTATTGATATTTATAGAAAAAAAAACTAAAAAAATTTAAAACTGACAATGTCTGTGAACAGCTCAAAAAGTCAAATTATTTTCAAAATTTTATCGTGTATAGAAAATGCTAATATAAACATTCAGTGAAATTTTCAAGTATTTACAGTCATGCGTTTTTTAATTACAACAAAATAAGAAAATTGTTACACGAGAAATCGAGTGAATATCAAATGTTGTAAAAATATGGATTTCAAACGCTCATAAAAATTAAATTTGATATGCTTGTAGACATTTTTTTTTTTGATAAAGGTAGACAAACTTATAGGTAATCTTGTATTACATTTTCAAATCATAGATTTAAAAAGAAAAATTTTCATGAATTCTCAACTCAAAATAATTTGCTAATTTTCGTGATTATTCCGTATTTCTTCAAAATTTGAACTTTAAATGCTTATAAATAAAAACTGTGACTAAGGATTTTTAATTTTTTTCATCTGCCTTTAAAACAATAACCTAGGAGCCTTCTATTAAATTTTCAAGCTTTTTTACTCAACAGATAAAATTGTATTGATATTTATAGAAAAAAAAACTAAAAAAAAGGAAACTGACAATGTCCGTAAACAGCTCAAAATAAGTCAAAATATTTGGAAAATGTTATGATGTATAGAAAATGAAAATATAAACAACCAGTGCAAATTTCATTTATCTACAGTCATTTGTTTTAAAGTTACAACGAAAACCAAATTCGATTTTCTCGAAAACAGATTTTGCGTAAAAAGTCCCGTTTTTCCTTAATTTTTCTTTTGTTTTTCTTGGCGCTTTTGAAAATTACTGGGAATTATACATTTTGACCTCCTCAATGCACCAACGATATTCACTTTCCAATCGAAAAAGATACTGAAGTTGAAAATCGAAGCATTATTTCGACTACTTATCGTGTACAGACACAAAAAAAAATTAAAAAAAAAAAATATAAAAACACACATCATTGTAAAATCAATACATTTATCGTTCCACTCAGAATCTAAAAAATGTCTACAAGAAAGTCAAATTAAATTTTTCTTTTGTTTTTCTTGGCGCTCTAGTTAAATTTAATTGTATACATTTAAACTCTACATTTACACATGTTTCTAATACTAAATACAACAATAAGGCAAGTTATTTTCTAATAAACAAGTGAAACTAAATGATACAGTGTAATAATGCTATAAATCATAATACCCAATTTTATTAGCGTATTAATATAATATGTATAATATTTATACCATATGTCTATATAGTATATAGTATTAATTGGAAATGGTGACTGCAGTCTGGTAAGGTATAACATCGAGGTAGCCGGTAGGTAGGTATATCAGTTTTAAATTCGTACATATAGCCATATAGGTTGATAGCCGATAGGTGGTTTATTCATAAGTCGTAAATCATAATTCGTTTTAATTATATTTTATTTTTAAGCCGAACTCTTACTCTTTTCTTTTTGATAATGAAGTAATAACATTAATTCCTGGAATGTTTAATAATATTGTTAACTATTATCAGAATCAAAAGTAAAAATAATTAATTTTTAATTTTTCTGGAATATCTTATTAGCTTATTTTTGTACTAGGTAGATTCAAAACTATTATTTTAATAAGTAACGTGAAAAATAACGCATTAGTGCGTTACTTCATAGAAATTACTTTTAAAAAGTAATTGCGTTACAATTGCGTTACTGTAAGTAAAATGTAATGAAATTACTACTGCGTTACTGAAAAAGTAATTGCGTTACAGTAATTTGTAATTTGCGTTACGTTACTACCCAACACTGTACATACCATATTACTTATAGTAATATAGTCAATATAGACATATAGTATTAATAATAATAACAGCAAAAGTATGTATTATGAGAGTATGACTGTATGAGACATCCTTAGAAAGATAGATTGTAGGCTTTTGCTCAGAATTGAATTTCTTAACCCTTTCAGACCCAAATTAATGTTGTTTGAAAAAAATTTTTTTTCTTCATAATATGGTTTAATATGATATAATTAAGTTTTTTTGCGAGTTTCATAATTTTTGAATTTTTTTTCAGCAGGTTACAGGTAAGTACATACAGTGTACCTTGGGCCTCTTGGGATAACTATTAACGGAAATCTATTTTTCGACAAATTTTGATATTCAAGTTATGTAACACTACACATTTTAACATATATCATATATTTTTTTATTGTATAGATACGTAAACAACATAATATAATTAATATGATATAATTAAAATCAGTAAAATATAAAATACGTTTTTGACGTTGTATATAATAAAATAAAAACATATTGTGTATAAAAACAAATGAAAACTAAAAACAAAAAATTAAAATAAAATAAAATAGCAGTCCTTTTTAGTTACCTATAAGTAAATCGTAACAAATAAATAATACCAAAGAATTAAAAATTAATAATTAAAAATAGGTTTTATCATAACTACATTATTACTTTGTATGATTTGTCAAAACAGTTACTTGTCCTATCCAAGCATAGATGAAGATTGCATTTGCTACAAAACGTATGTGTTCTTCTTTTGCAAGTTGGATGTTTACACTTCGTTGCATATTTTCGTTCGTCGACTAATGCACGATGATATGTTCCATCTAAACGTACATCAATATTTGGAGGCGCTGAATCTACCACGTTTCTTTTCGTGTATGTTTGTTCTGGTACTGGTTCCGCCTGTGCTGATGGACGTCCTCTTTTTCTATTTGGCGTGCTTGGTTTATTTACGCGTATCAAACTTTCTGCGCGATATCCATACGAAAATCCATCGAATCCATAATTTTTTTTTTTGGAATTTTCAAAATTTCTGCGTGTTTTTTTATATTGGATCCAAGAATTACATATAGCCCATCAAAAAATGCATGGCCATTCTTAATGTCCATTTGTTTGATCTAATAAAAATCCTATAATAACTAACCATCTGGTCCATTTTGTCCACTCCTCCCATTGATTGATTATAAATACGAACAATTTCAGGCCTTTCTATGTCAACATACTTTTTTTCCTTTTTAGACCATCTACGAACCACATCAAGTTCCCCAGATGTAACAAAGTTTGAACCTAAATGCACTGGCTTGTTATCATACCATTTGAGTAACCTATATTGTAGTTGTTCGGTTGGTCTGTGGTTATTTCAAACGATGTTCCTCTTCCCAATTCTCGCATCAATTTATCAGACAAAAAGGTGGTTTGGCAAACCAATTGGCCCTGATTGTACCAACAGCATATATTTTATCGTGCAGTAGTTTTTCAAAAAGCCCATAGACGAGAAATAATTATCAAAAAATAGAAAATGACGATTTGGTTTTTGTTTTCGGTTAGACGTAAAACAACTGAGCCTCCAGAACCATACGTTTTAATATTTTCAGGGTCTAATTCGGAAAAACCTTGAAAAAGAAACAAATTGTAAGCCAAACCACTTTCTCCACATAATAGAAAAATCTTGATTCCCCATTTGATGGCTTATTTTTTACATATTGTTTGATACACAACTTGCCTTTAAAAGGTACCATTTGCTCATCCACACAAATGTTTTTTTCCACGGGTAGGCTCTTACATTTTCGTAAAAAACTATCACACAGAGGCCGAACTTTTATAAACTTATCCTTATTACATGGTGGTATATCATTGTTATCAATTACGTGAAAATTAGTTCTTAAGTTAAAAATCGATTTCGGCTCATATTATCAGCTATCAAATGTACAAAAAATCTTTTTTGCCAATACATGCGTACACGGGATATTTCAGGCATCCCATTAGCATGGTATCCAATTAGCGTTTTTATCTCGTGTTCGTCGGTGAGTTTGAACTTTGAGCCCAATTTTTTTGAGTTGCGTACAAATTAGTATTAAATGCTATTTTAACAAAAATATCGTCCCCAAAATATCAGAAAAATATTGTATGGGAGTTTTAAGTGTATCAATATACTCACTTTCTATATCTTCTAAATTAATAGTAGGTGGCTCGAATGGTTTTTGTACCCAATGAATATCACGTTTATTTGTATTATATGAAATCAGGTTCAACCTCCTCTATATCGGGCAAAATGTCCGAGGATAAATCGTCAAAATCATTTAACAATTGGTCAAACTCATCAATTGGAAAACAATTATCATCTTCCAATTCGTCAACTTCACTACCTATATCAGACACATCACCATCTCCCAAAAGAGCCAAAATATCACCATCACTTAACATTTTAATTTATTGTTATATTCAGGTCCAATAAAAATGAATAGGTATAAGTTGTATAACGGATATAATAACGAAACTAATAACGAACTATAATGTAAAATATTAAATAATATTTCATAATCAGAGATAAACGAGTTGTCATTGGTATGTGTGTGTGTATGACATAAAAATGTGTTATATTATCATATATAATAGTTTTTATTAGCACATTATTGTTGATAAAAATAATAATTATTCTGTGCATAAAAAATGTGGGAGCTATTTTTAACGCGGAACGTTCCGATCGTTCCGAATCCGAAAGAATACAGTCGTAGAGGCCCAGCGTACACCACAGTGTACTTCGTTACCAACGGCTGTAAATTATAAACAAACCGCTAGATGGAGATAGAAGTGATATTTTTTCAATATTTACAATGTCTTTGACTATAGGAAAAATCAACGGAACGATAAAATTACTAGTGACACTAGAAAAAAAAATGATAAAAATCCAAAATTTTCTTATCAAACTTATTCAATTTTTTTGTGAAAACAAACGTAATTAATAGTTATAACACATTGAGTTAACATATGATTATATTTTTCGATATCTACACAAGTTCTACTTGAAAATAAGACAATGACCGCCAAGATATTTTAATTTTATCAGGTGTCGTAATTATTAATAGTTACGGTACACTACAGTGTACTTTGGGTCTGAAAGGGTTAAGCTCAGGCCAATTACAGATGTCTAATCTGCCTTCGGGTTTTGGGTTTTCTGACCAAGTACATATTTTATTTGAATTTGTTTGACATTCTTACAAGATTTATTCTATTTTTGATATCTGAGGGTAGTCGAAACATTTCTCCTGCAGCGCTTACGTACCATAGATAAAAAATTGTAACAGTTATTTTTTTCATGCCATCATTTAGAGTGTTTTAGATTGATATTTGTTTGAATTAACTTGATAGTTTCAGCATTTTTAGAATTTAAGTCCCTGTCAGAACGTCAAACAAATTCTAGAAACTATCAAACAAATTCAAACTATTAACAAACAAAATATGTAACTATAGAAATTCCAAATTCCAAAATAAGGTGGGGTCAGTAAAATTTATCTTTTGTATATTTATAGTAACCTATCATATTAGTATGTTACTAATAGTAAAACAAATTAGTGTAATAGCAATATAATTAATATATGATAAAATATACTTATGTACTATTATATTGGATGCCAGACCGTTTCCATATAGAATCATTTTTTTGTATGCAATGATTTATTATTGAATTCGGATTGAAAACATCCATTTCAATGACCTACTCAATGACAAGATGCCATTAATTACTGGAAAAATACAGATGGAATTTCACAGTTTTTTTCACATCATTTAATATATCAGGTAATATATTGGTATATTAGATATTATTGTAATTTGGTTCCTATATCCTATTTAATTTAGTTTTTACAATAATAAATAATTTAGTTTTGTTGAATAAATACCTATAACTTATAGATATTTTTTAGAACATTTTTTTTCAATATAATATAAATCAAATATAAGAAAAAGTTTTTTCACTATAATATTTGAGTACAAGTACCTACCAAAAATCAATAATTTCTCTAAATTTTAACTTCTAATCACTGCTATTACCAATTTCAATTAGGTTGTTACATTTGTTTAAACAAATGTTAAATAATAATATAATATCTATATTTATTTTCATTTAATTTTTATATTTAATAACATATATGTAAAACCTCGAAGAATTACTATTTAATAGTTTTTGTTGTACTGCATACATTTTTATGAAATGGATAATTATTTATGATGAGTTCGAATTTAAACTTAGTACTGAAACTCAAGCCTTTTTTAAAACAGGGGACGCTAACCCACGTGTGTTAAGGCCACATGTGACCCTCATTCATCATTGTAATTTTATGTAGCAAACGAGTAAAATTTATAATTTGTATAAAAATCATGAACTAAGATAGTATGGACTAGAAACTATGGATTAAATTGTACATACATTTTTGTTTAAAATAAAGGTATTTCAAATTATGGGCCGTGAAAAATTGTATATTTATTATTTAGCCCTTGACATCAAAAAGGTTGCAGAATTTAAAAACATTAAAATTGGCATTGATATGATGTAAGTATTGAACATTAGGTATTGAGTACAACACGAATGAACAATTAACAAGCTATTTACTTTTAAGTTCTGGTAAGTTTTTTAATGTTGTTTTATAAGTACTAGTTAAAATTTAAATACCTAGGACATAGGTATACTTTAATATACCTACAAAAAAATAACAGATTATTGTGTGTAAGTATTTATAACATTGTAAGTAATAGGGTGTTCTAATAAAATAATATATTTTTATACAGGTACTGATATTTTGCATTGTAATTATTGTAAAAAGGTCAAATAACAAATCTAAATGACTAATGCTTACATTTTTTTTATATACTAATAGTTCATCATAATGCTCAAGTCAAAATTGACACAATAATTTGTAGACTTATAAATATATTAATATAATAATGTCTTATGTATAGATTAATATATTATTGTTGGGTTACATGAACAATTAATTAATTTGTGGGCGACTAAATCATATTTAAGGGACTATATTAGCTCACTATTGATTCAATAAATGTTTAATTATTGTTTATGCAACCTGGCATAATATGTGTATTAAATTATATATATTTTTTTGAAGAAAGCATAATATAATTGAATATAGTCTATATTATAGGTTAAATAATATATACCCTAATTCACTTTGGTGTATAGTAGGTGTGAAGACATTGTCGCTGAGTAGACCACTGTATAGTCTGTAATAGATGTGTTAAATATGAATTTGATGATAAATCATTGCATACGGAAAATTATTCTGAGCGGACACAGTCTATAATATTTCTAAAGATATATTATACATTTATACTGCTATTGCCTATTACTAATGTATTTTTCTAATTGATAACTAATAAGATATTATAATTAAATATAATATTTATATATTTATTTTATAATATTAATTCCTAGCTATAGTTCACTAATTTATAATGCAATTTGGAGTACCTATCGTACTGTACTAAATCAAGATATTAGAATTATTCTTTGTTGAAGTATCCAATTTCATCAAAATATAAAATAACCAAAATGATTTTATAAACAAAACTACAATAATGCTCGTTAATATACATATTATTATAGTATTATCATAGATTTATAATACAATTATATTACTATAATCTGTGGTAGGTATTATACTAAAAATTTGTAATTGCTAATTGCCATAGATTACTTAAGTACAATACAATTTAATTAATAAATTAGTGTCATAGAGATGTATGAAACTGTCTACTCCTGTAAAAGGAAACCTGTGAACATTATACAATATACATGCGACTCTGTGCATACTATTATACTATACCTTAATGTCAATACTCGGGAAAATGGTGTCGCTAATTTGTCGGGCCGTAGTACCTAAATCAAGAATCGTTTCGTCAGCGCATAAGACGTAGTGTTATGCACTACTTTATATTGTATAATATATTAATATAAGATTATTATGTATTAATGTACATTAGCATTGGCGGGTCCGGGAAAAAAAAACACGAAAACGGTGCGATCGATGACGAGCGATGAAGACGAATGTGGAATAAACAGTCGCGACGGCAGTGTCAAACGACGGAAACGTTGAGGATATCCTCGGCCCTCGCCCGCCAAACGTTGGAAATTACCAAATAAGCAGTGTTTGAATATACGTAAACAAACCTCGCGGGCTCGGAACCTCACGGAATACCCCGAAAAATGTTTCTTCGACAAAATAAACTAATAATAGACGCGGCAAAATAATAATATTATATCGACGCCGACATCTGAGTGACGTCACGTTTGGGAAATGTCGCCGTCTTTCTGTCATGGACAGTGTAATATTATTGTAATAGACGATTTATAGTAGGTACCTATCAAGTATAATATTATAGCGATTATCGGCCATTCCGTTATCCCAATAAATAATTAACTATTATTAATTATTGTTGGCTTACTGTCTCTTATGGGTAATGGATTATTATTTAGTTATTACTTATTACTTGTTAGATATAAATTATAATGTAATTATTATCAAATTATGCATAATAATATATTATTATAGTATAAAGGTACCTCAGTGCCGTAGCCAGAACATTTTTTTGGGGAGGGGCAGTTAATTTTTTTCTATAGTTTTTGCAAAATTAAGGAATTCAAATATGTTTCAAAATTAAAATAGGGCTTTTGGAACTGGGTGAATTTTTATTTTTGGGAGTTTCATGGCACATGGGAGTTGAAAATTGTTTGATCTCAAAATGACGTGAGTGTGTGTGAGTGCGCGTTTGTACGCTACTGATTTCCAAGTTTATCTTTAATTACATATAAAGCGTTCGGGGAACTCACACGCACTAATTATCGATCACTACACAGTCACACAGAACTAACGATGGATATAAAATATTTCCTAAATCCAACCCCTTTAAATTCGTCTGCTTTCAACAGCCTTAACTTATGTTACACGAGTGCCCTCCTTCCCGTTTACGGCACTGAGGTACCTAATATATGTATAGTATGTAATATATTTATAACATAGGTAATATAATTTTTAGGTCTCACATTATACACTAAAAATCACGACAGAGTTTAATATACATGTGTATTTTACCATTAAAAGACTCAATAATATGCTCTAAAAAGTAAAAACTATAAAATGTTGAAATATGCACAAATAAGCTCTATAATAGGCAGGTCTATACTCTATAGACTTACCTCTAGAAGAATTTTCAATACCAATTTTTAATCAAACCTTCATGAAACATATATTTTGTGCTTACTAGTGTAGCATTCATTACGAGGTATAGGTAAATCGTAAATAAAACACCGCACATCATACCAATGTACCATACTACCATACATATTAGATAATACATTGTTTTATTTTATATGTCTATACTCATTATTCAGTATACTCTATGGCAAGGGTTCGGCAATTAAATTCTATGGAGGTCCAGATAATTTGAAAAATAATTTTCTAAGGCCAGAAAAAACTTAAATATTTATATTTATATTCATATTCATATTATGAAGGATATCACAACACTAAAAATAAGTTTGCTTAGATTTAAAGTATGTTATTAATTTATTATCTAAGAAATATGGTGTGGGTCTCACACTTAAAGAATAATTAATAATCAATGAGCTACAAGCGTTTGAAAATATGTGTGTGACGTCATAAAGCCGAAGTCGGAGTCGGCGGCGTATGTCTTGCAAGTAAAAGTGTCTAGCTTAATACAACGATTTCAATCATTTAATATAATAAATTTTTATTTTTTTAATTTAATCTTAAATGTTTATTTGTGTTTATTACACTGGCGTAATTACAATTTTGATATATTTTCTAGTTTTTCTCTAGTAGATAAAACTATTATAGTAAATTTCGTAAAATTTGGTTTATACTGCAGGGGGTCAGAACCCTAAAACTCTACCTCTGCGTACGCCATTGTTTTTGTAAAATATAATATTGTTACCTACTTTGATAAAGTAACACTTATTAAGATTTAGTTTTTTTTTAATTTTATAAAATTTTAAACTATCCAAATGTTTAAATAAAAAGAGTAGTAACTTGAAATTGTACATTAAACAAGCTGTTTTATAATCTGTATACAGTCAACTGGCTACGCCCGCTCCGAACATACGTCAGGTCTACGCCTACCCAAATCGACTAAATCAGTGACATATTTTATCGATATTATGTTCACTGTTCACTGTTCACACACAATCACCTATACACATTTTTAAATTTGCAATATCTCGTTCATTTTTACATAGAGTACATTAATATAGAATATAGATATTAGTTTATATTATATAAATTATAGTATATATAGAACATAAAAGTACTATATTTATACGTATTACGTATAGTATATAAGTGTATAAGCACAGATTTACTAATGTGTAAATGTGTTAGTATAGAAATATGTGAGTATAACCAATAATTACAGTAGTTATCATATAGACATATATAGCTTTATCCTGTTAATACAATAACTGTTTTTAATCATATTTTTATTACACTATAATACGTCTATACTTTTATTATAGAAGAATTTTTACTGCAATAGTTATTATTATCGTTTTAATATGTTTGATTCGACGCAGTTCTTGTTACGTATCGGCTACTCACTCTATACATAAATAACTATTAAAAAATACAGCAAAAAGACAAGACGTAAGTACAACAGATGGCGCGTTTGGCACAGTAGGTACTTGATACCACAAATGCGTGCGAAAAAATTGTTGGTAACTACTTAATGACTAATGAGATACTTAATATAGAAAAGTACGACGAATTGGTAAATTGCAGGTCACTGACCATAATGTCGTGCTAATTATTTTGTCAGACAACATATGTTTAAAGTATCATCTGTATTCAATAGCGAATACGTGGAGGTAAAACTGTAAAAGGTTCTATATCTATGAGGTACTTACTGCAGCATACTAAATTGTGAATTTAATATTTCATTGATGATCCCAAATATCGACTGAAAAAAGTCATTTAAAAATTTGAAGGTATAGTCGAATTTAATTTTGATTTCAGAATTTGCTCGTTTATTTATATATATTTAATTTTTACTCTAAGCTATAGAAATAATAATGCTCTGTCAAACAAACATTTTACTATTCAAAACAAAAATTAGCATTTGCAAATTGTTTTGTATTTAAAAATGTATAAAATAAATAATATTAATAGCTAAGGATTTAAAATTGAATACAAGGTTTTTTATAAATTTTTAAATTAAATTAAAAAATGATAAAACAAGTTGAGGTTAATTGTACAATTATTTTTTATGAACTTAATTTTTTTTTTTGAAATTCACACATAATATTGTTATTTCTCATTATACTGTTTTTTTTATGTAATAAATTTACAATCTATCCAATTAAGCTCAATAAGTAAATGTGATAAAGGGAATAAAACTAACATTATTGGGGTAGCGTGAATAAAGAGCTACCATTATAGCAACTGTATAAGTAGCACTTAACTCATAATACCTACGATTTAAGTTTTATTGTTGTAACTTGTAGCTAAAGAAAGTAGCAATCTTAGAACCTCAATTATTCCACTGTTACTTAAATTATCATTTTCTATATTAAATGAAGTTTTCAAAATATTTATAATAAATTTAAGCTATTTGATATTTGACATTTTTTTTTTATAAATATGATAAAAATTTGCATGCTTGCTCAAAAAGCTTGAAAATGAAATATGAATAGGTAAGGCGTGAACATTTAATAGAAATCGTTCTTGCAGGAATCTAAAATCTCAAAAATACAAAAGCTTAATTTTTTTTTTTAAAGACTTTTCAAGTTTGATTTTGATGATATTTATAACATATATTTATTATATGTTTATATTGATCATATATTTTATACACATTTATTAATAACAATTTTTTGTTGTAATTTCAAAAATAATATTTTCAAAGATCTGAAACTTTTCGTTAATGTCCATATTATTATTTTCTATAATACTACACAATACCTACTACCCAATGCAATTTACTTAAGTATTTAGATTAATTTTATGGTATCTATTGGCTATTTATACCACAAACCTAGCACACAGCACACTGTTCTATACGGTAAGTCGGTGTATTGAATCGCTCAGAATCGTATAAGGTATGCTGCAAAATTTATTAATTATTATTTAAGTAAAATTTCACACATCCATTACATGCTCTACCAAAGCTGGGCACTAACTAATTAGAAAATTACATTTTAAGTAACTTTCTAACTTAACTAGTTGAATTTAATGTGTGAAATAGTATAATCTAACTCGTTAGAAAAAAAACTAACTAGTTATAATTATTATTTTTTTTTTCATTCCAAAATTCCAAAAGCTGTTCCTCAATCATGACATTAATGGCTATATGCCTATATAGATTATATATTTTTTATTTTTTTTCACCCTTTATGTTCTAATAAATGATACAGTGATATACCAATTAATTTCCAATTAATTGATTATTACTTACTTACCTAATTAGAACATTTTGATTAAATTACTAGGTGTTTAATTCAATTTTTGTCAATAATTTAAGTTACATAACTTTTATTTACATTTTAACAAAAAGGTTATTTAATCTATAAAAAAAAAACTAACTTCTAAGTTAAGTTACTATATTCACCAAACTAACTTCTAACTAATTAAGTTAGAAATCTGGACAGTTTCAGAAACTAACTTATATTATGACTTATTTGTTTTTTTTTATTAAAGTAACTTAACTTCAACTAGTTGAACAAAATGACTAACTTGCCCAGCTTTGTGCACTACATTGACTTAAAAACGAGGTACATTCGACACATAGGTACTGACGTAGTGTATATCAAAATGGTTACATACCCTTTTTGATTATAATATTTATGAGTTTTTTTGTTTATTATGTGTTTGTAGAGTTTAAATGTTATCTAAAAACACTAGAATTGCGATACTTTAATATTACCTATATATTTGTATCACATACCTATAACTGTGTTAAAAAAAAAATAATACATTTTTTTAGAATGGGTTCTTTAAACACTAACCAGTAACACACTTATACACTAACACTATGTACTACCATAAGTGTCCATAACTATATTATTTATTATTATATTTTATTAACAATAAAGGAATAGTAAAATAAAAATGAATATATTAACGTTCTACAATTATATTTTTGTCTTTGTTTTAACTGATAAGTATTAGCTAAAGTTTTATAAATCGAGCCAAAGTTTAGAAACAATAATATAATATTAAATATTTTAATCTATGAAATATTTCATGCTGCAGCTATTGTCATATAATGTTTTATTATGATGCGATTTTATTGTTAAAATGTCTTTTAATTATTATACATTGTGAAATCCATCATGTGTAACTATTTAGTCCGCACAAATAAAATGCACAATGTACCCAGGTATAGTAAAAATAATAATAACTGAGATTTTGTAAGCAACATTTAAAAATTTACCAACTAGGAATTTAAAAAAATTAACATAATAGGTCATTTATTATTTTACTAATAATTAGTATTTAGAATAGGTAAGGGTAATAAATATTTTGCAATTGACAAGTATACATTTTTAGAGGATCTGTTTCCAACTCAATTATAGCACAAAAACAAGTTGATAATCTTCTATATATATTATTCAATGTTCTATCCTGATAAAATGCGGTACTGAAAAACGAAAAGTTAAAAATAAAAATAAAAATGTTCGACGACGGTCGCACGATTTCAAATAAAACATATTAGGTACACACCCATATTTACGATGCTATCGCTTGACTCTCTCGATAATATTAATTACAAATCGATTATTTCTTTGTTTGCGTATATATGGCTATATTATTATACATACAAATGTTTTATCTTTAAATTTCAGTATCGCGTTATTGCAGCAACTTTATAATATAGGGGTCACAGAAATGCGTGGCCAATATTCGTGTTATAATATATAGTATAGTATAATAATTAATAATACACAATTTATACTTGGTCCAAAAATGGGTGTTTGTCAGTGAGACAGATTGAATTTTCAATGTTTGTATATTTGTATGCATATTGAAATGTATCATACATTCGTACCATATCTGCATTTCGGATATTATCGTTATTTCGAAAAGATATTATTATTTAAAACATTTGTAATTAAGTGATTTACGAAGTTTAATGGATATAACTTATACTAGTTTAATTTCATATAAAACGAACATTAACATTTTGAATAATATTTTTTTTGTGAATTAGGTAGGTTAGTAGGTAGGTACTATATAATATATATGTGGGTACATAACTTCATCTTTTTCTAAGTTATGTAGGTACCTATACTATGGCTATTCCTATGTAGCTATATAATATATTAATCTTAGATCATATACGAATATAGTAATATTAATATGTATTATGTCATATTTTTTTTTTACTTTACTTAATATTATCAAAAACTTAATATTATACACATTTTAATTATTATGGTTGGGTATTCGTAATGACATATTAATATATCATCATATTAAGACGGCTGTTCTTAATAGCGATTTTTATATAGGTATGTTTAAAAATTATTGCATAGTCCGTTAAAAATATTAAAAACATACGAATTTGTGGAACATGCTTTCGCGTGCCTCCTCATTCCCTTTACGGTATTCGTATGAGCGTCAGTTTCGGGGTCCTTAAAATTAATCGAATGGTTCACTGTCAAGTGAGCATACCCTTCATCTTTTAAACAGTTGTAGCTCTAAATTCAAATTTAAAATAGTATAATTATACAATAAACAATAAAATCATAAACAAATATGTACCTATAGCCTATAGGTAATTATACTGACATACCTTCCAACAACCACTG
Source organism: Sitobion miscanthi (assembly GCA_008086715.1). Lineage (NCBI taxonomy): Eukaryota > Metazoa > Arthropoda > Insecta > Hemiptera > Aphididae > Sitobion > Sitobion miscanthi. The sequence goes on from CM017803.1 coordinate 30,425,922, forward strand.
ATTATAGCAGTACTTGGTAAAATCTTCCACTGGAATGAAAAATCATTTTCTGGGTTCCCATTCTACATCTCCAAATATCCACTGCCCTTCAACTTGATGAGCACAATGATATTTCCGTTTGCCAACTTCGATTCATCAATTTTGACAATCTTATCAACGCTCTCTTAATTGAAATAATTAAGATACTCATAAGATATTGATGGAAATAACTATCGAATTTATATAAATTAAAACTTACCGATTTTATCATGTCGTACAATTATCTCTTCAAATACAACCTGTCGATGAAACGAAGCCCAGTCAACCACAATACTATTGATATTTTAACTTGTTTCGATAAAAATTTCAGAGAAACATTTTCAATCCTTAAATAAGAAAATATAACAATTTGGTAAAGTAACAAATGTGATTAACAAAAAAATGTATTTTTTCGCAAAGACTGAACACGTTGACATGTAGTTAATCCTTTTTTTGTTTTATCGACGTATAATACTCTCTGCGTCGCCATACGCCCACACAAACCGGTCATAAACGTTGGAAGAAAGATATACCTAACTTTAAAAAATGACCATTATTACATTTCAGTGTATTCTCGTTAGCAATTAATCCCCAGCTTTACAATGAGAGAATCAAATTCATAGACACGGTACCGTCTGTTTAATATTCGAAAAGTTCAATCAAGTTTAACGTTATTTTGGGCAGGTACCTAGTTATTTACTGTATAATATATATTGTTTACAACACCTCGTATGCACAAGGACAATGTTTAAAATAAATTAGAAAATGTAGGTACCATAGTGTATATTTTATTATTTTGAAAATTTCAGTAATTTAACTATACATAATTTTATATTTTAATTTATACCATAATATCGCTATTTTATAACCGTCTCATTACTATATTATATTAAATTATTTTTATAACTAATAATATAATAATAGCTCTATTAATTTTTTTTTGCAATTATCTTCAAGTAAATAACAGGTTGTTGGTATATTCAGGGCCGTGTTAAGCTTTTTGGCACTCATTTTTAAGCGCCCCAGTCCTCCTCTGTTCTTTATATCATTGACTACCTCGCACGTTAATTAGTATTTCAAGTATGTAAAGAAGTATAGGATGACTTTTTTTTGGAGAGTCCAAAAGATTATCATCTATATTTTTAATTGTCTGATGATCCTGATCCCTGATGTTGTGGTGACATAAAACAAATATAACTGAAATGGCTAATTTGGTAAATTTTAAATGTGCATTACAATACCTTAACATAGATTTAGTGGGCAATAAGTTTATTAAGCTATCATATAGTCATAATGTTGAAAACTTTATCTAAATTTAATTTAGTTTTATTCAATAAAATTGCATTACCTACATAAATTATAACAATTTTTTTCTCGCTTTCCCTTCAGCAAATTTACTAACTATTATGGTTGAGGGTCACAACTTAGCAGTCACTCATCGGAAAACCTGTGCGTGTAACTCGCGATAAGAAGTTTGTGACCAGTTCACCTGCAGTTTATTATATCATTATTTTTAGTACCTATTAGTACCTACATAAAATTGAATTCGATTAATTTTTATTTTATTATCGGTACGACAAAAATATATTTCTAAATATGTAACCAAGGAAGTAATCATCGTAATTTTTTCATTAAAATTTTTATTAAATATAAATTGAGGAGTCAACAACAGGAAACTGGCAACAGCGGTTTCTAAAGCACCCTTTGATTTTACCAAGCTGTGGCGTCCGGGGGCAAATGACCCCTTTGCCCCCCCCCTTAACACGGCCCTGGGTTTATTGTTATTGTTATCTTGCCAGTAAAAGTAACTGATATTTAAGTATTTAACGTTAGAAATGTATAGTATTTTCTTATACCTACCTATACATCCGGCGTGGTCACTCGCTCGCTGCATTCTCTCGAACAATTAAAATCTAAAACATTCCTTGAATTGTTATGTAAAACCAACCTAGGTGGGTTTTGGAGTCAAAAGAAAATTATTAAAAGCACATATACAACCCGACGTGGTCACTCGCTCGGACAGTTAAAATTGAAACCATCCCTTGGCTTGTGATGAAAATCCACCTCGGGTGGGTCTTAGACAACAAAAAGCTAAAACATCAAAATTAAGTCCGACGGCCAAATTGCGACTACACCATTGTTATTAGCATGCTTAACTGAATAGGTATTTAAAAAAAAATCAAAATTCGTTATAGGCGCTGTGCGTGACAGTAAAATAAATTGCTGTGTGTATGCGTATATAGTGTATACATATATGTATGCATAAATATATATAAACGCATAATCACCAACTTTGGAAGGATAGGTAGGTATAACTTCCAAAATAATGATTTTCACAAAATTTTTTTACACCATCGCTCTTAATTCGTTAAAATATACTTATGTGTCGAAAAAAAAATGCCGAGTACCTAGTTAAAGTGAATTTATGTCGAATTTGTCAACAACTATAGTTGTTATAATAATATATACCTATAAAAAATTCAAATATTTTGAACATTCAGAAAATATTTATTGAAATGTTCAGTATAATAAGTGATTTGTAAAAAAAAAAATGTAAGTAGATCTACTTATCTCTGTACCTACCTCATCATAATGAATTTATATTAATTTAAATTATAATAATCATAGTAATACTTAATACACTAAATAATAATACAATAATATTATTCTATTATAATATGCCAAAATGTGATAGCCGATACGTACATATTTTTAGCATCAATGACGAGTTTGGAGTTAATATTATATTGTATTATATTATATAGGTAGATAGTTATTATTCTTCTATACAAAAATAAAATATCATGTACCTACAAATATTGTAATATCCTCCAGCCCCCTGTGAATTTCACATAATAATATAATATTATGTATTTTACTATTTTATTGTTGTCTATTTATTTTCAAGACTGCAGACGCGTAGTGATATATTTTTTTATCGATAACGTTTCAACTAAATTTTAATCACCGCTTTATATTAATACGTTTAATATTATTTAGATAGTTCATGGTTAGATCCGCATTTTTTATTAGGTATATAGTTGTTAAATAAAATCATTAATTAATAAATACAATTAAAAATGTGACAAGTTACATAATATTGTACATACGAATAATCTTTTGTTTTTTTATTTAAGAAAATGGTTAAGTTAAAATAAAATAAGTGCCAATTTATTGTACAACTTATAGGCGAATATATTATAAAGGTAGGTCATAGGTTTAGTGTGTTTGATGAAGAAAATCTAAACTATTGTAACAATCCGCTGCAAAAAAAAAAAAAACGAAATTTAAAAAACCGTATAATAACATTATTAAGTAAGTATTTTATAATATTATTATCCTCGATCTTCAGTGAAAAAAAATCGACTATTGCAGACTGCATAGGTATTGCTTGTGATTGCGAATGTCTTTCGACCAACCGAGTTCAGGGCTTCGATAATACACGTCATACCTATCATAAACTATAGTTAAATTGCGTTGCGTCTCACAATTTTCGCTAAAGGTCACGATCGGAGTAGGTAATATAGGCCGATAGTCGGAGCTAGTGGAGGCGTAAAATTTATTGACGGGCGGGTGGTAGCGGTATTATCACCGGCATCCGTTATCAGCATGTTGAACGGCGGCAGTCGTTTTGGGATTGGTCACACTGCGACTGTGCCCTTGCTATCGGATACAGCTGTAGGTCGTACGTCCCGACTGGTGAAATATTCCACCTTATCCGTTTCTTTGAGGCCGTGCCGGAGCCAAATTTTCTTCATTTCTGACCATCTTCGCCGAGAACGACCCGGCGGGCGTCACCAAAAGAAGCCCTACCAGAACGTTTCCCGTTGATCTACTGCCGTCCCGATTGCCGAGATCCTATCGCAGCCGCACCGATGACGAGCACTTTCTCATTTTTTAAGGCCGCTACTAGGTGGTCGAAAAACCACAAATTTGTAAGTAGTCCTTGGTCCCCCTGTACCTATATTTATTTATCACCCTACTATTAACGCTGTACGTTGTCCTCCTTTGGTTGTGGATTAGGTGTTTCAAGTTTCTGTGGCTGTCACGACATGCCCAACGTCCGGAAACCCCCGTTTGCTGTGAACCTGGTCCCTATCATTTTGTATGTTGTGATCGTTATTACAGTGTCTTAAGGTCAATAGTTGTCTTTATGCGATTGGAAATATTCAGGCTAAATTTCAAAGTTTTATATCCAAATTTATACACTAACATATTTGTTCCCTAATTTTTATCAAACATACCTACGTAATACTTTAAATTAACAATCAAAAAATGCATTATTGAATACTATTGATATGCATTTTAATTTGATACATAAATCAAATCTGTATTGTAGCACTGCAGGTTTTCACTTCATATTCTAATATTTTTTGATGCAATTTATTGGTTAATGAAAAAAAATTGCCATCAATATAGGTATATGAATGTATTACTTGAGTACTTATTATCAGTTTAACTTAAAATAGTCATAAGATTAAAATATGCTTCTGTACTTATGACATATCATAAATAGATTTACATAATATTTATAATCTACTTCTACTGAGAAAATTTTCTTTAGATTTTTTAATTTTCAAGATATTTTGGTTAGTCATTAAGTTGCAATAAAAGTACCTGCCTTTCATAGTATCCAAGTTTTCAATTTTCCATTTATAATTTTATAATTCAAATACTATTGAAAACCTATTTTACTACATAATTTTAATAAAAAAGATTTCCAATGTTTGCTATTGATCCTTCAAATTTAATTAAAAAATACCCAGAACATTGCTTTATTTTAAAAAGTTAATTGAAAAGTTGGTTAGTTAGATATTCTCTATTATTCTTAATAAATCTAATAATTTTATATTTAAAATTAACTTCTAAATACCTTGGAGTAAACAATATTAATAAACAATATTCTTAATTTAGGTAACTAACAATTATGAACAATTAAACTATAAATTATTATTATTTAAATAAATCCAAAACTATTTTTATTTTTTAAATTTATTATACGCATACCTACTTTTCATAAATGCTGATTTTACTATTATACCTACATCTGTTTTATTTAATTATAAGATAAGGTCGCCAGTGGGTACCTTGTTTCTTTTTTATTGCATGCATAAAATCTTATAAATAATAAACTCTTAATAACAAGGTAAATTCACTTATACAAAAAAACATTTTTTAAATATAATTGTATGTAGGTCGCTAAATTTGTCTTTCTTGTACATACATATTACTATGTTTTTAGCGATCCACTACAGATATTTGTTTGATTTTAATCATTTATGTTCTTTGAATAATTTTTTTTATAACTTTTTAATGATGTTAGAATGTTTATTAATCTTGTTTAAAAATTTAATTACTTTCTACAATTGAGATTTATTATATTATAGCCATTTAGTTATACATAAATATATTTATTTTTAGTTTTTGACCAGTTTTGGTGTGTTAGCTGGTGGTGGTAGTTCCCTAATTTATGCACTCGAGCAGTCGATTCATGCTTCTAATGACGCAGCTCATGTGGCTAAACAAAAATGGAATCATAACGGATGGTTTGATACTTTAGACCACGCTAGGTAAATGTCATGATTTTCATAATATTTTCAGTTAATAAATTAATAAATCTATTTTGTAGTGTTCGTCGAGGATGGGAAGTGTACAAAAACGTTTGTGCGGCATGTCATAGCGTTGAATACTTGGCATATCGTGAGTTAGTTGGAGTATGTCTGACCGAAGAAGAAGCCAAAGCTGAAGCTGCAGAACAAATGGTAACAGCAGTATAAACTTAGATAAATATTGAGTAATTTGATATTAATGTCGGTTTTTAAATTTAGATTGAAGACGGACCTGATGAAACTGGTGCCATGTACAAAAGACCTGGAAAATTATCGGATATATTACCCAAACCTTATCCAAATGAAGAAGCTGCTCGTTATGCTAACGGTGGCGCATACCCACCGGATTTGACTTACATAACTCAAGCTAGAATAGACGGAGAGGTAATTTTTTTAGATTCTGAGTAGAGAAATGTATGAATTGGTTTATCAATGCGTTTTTTTTTCTATGAATCTTTTGGAGAACTAAAAATGCTTCATTATTTTATTTTAAGGGTTGTTTCTAGTAAAAAATTGTATCTAATTTATAATTTTGGAAAGTTTGTCAGAAACTTTAAAGAAATTACAAGAATATTAATACTACATAAATTTTAACAAAATTTCTTTTGTTTTTTATTGTAATTAAAAAATAAATTACTATAGAAACATAATATACATTTTGCCAAATATAAGGATTTTTAAGACATGGTGTAATTTTCAAAATATTTTCACAGCATCCATTACTATGACCTTTTCAATGTCAACGTTCACTCAAAACCGACAATAAGAGTTGTAAAAGAAAGATTAGACCAAAAAAAAAAAAAAATTATGCTACTTAAACATATCACAAAAATTGTTAAAATTGTATGGCTAGTAAATAATTTAAAAAATATACTCATGTCAACAAATTCCCGAATAAAAAATTTTGAAAAAAGTTATTACATTCCAAATTCAATTAATTAAAAAAAAATATTGATATTTTAAAAAATTCAAAAAATTAAATTTGATTTGGATAAATGTTTTAACTATCAAAATTGTTCTTATAATCAGATTCACAAATTGGCTATTTTGAATATATCCAAAAAAATTTTAATCAAATTTTAAAATTTTTATTTTCAGTAAAAAATATAAATAATTTTTTGTATTATATATGTGTAACGCAAGTGACTTTAAATTATATATATATAAAAAAAATTTAAGTATTAATTAGATCAAAAATTATTCCAAAAGTTACTTCTGTGTTATACTCTGCATAGTAAAAAAACTTAATGTTTTCTGTTTAATTTTTGTCAATTTTCACATAAGACATTTTAAAAAATTATCAATACTTAATGATAGATACATCATGTATCATACATGTTCTATTAAAATGTTCTTTATTCAGTCACTTCATTGAATGTTTTAATAAATAGTAAATTTTTAAAATTATTTATTTAGATTAAAATGTATTAAATTTTTCTAGACATTTTAATACATATATTTTTATTTTTTAGAATAATACAGGGTGATTCTTTTATCATTAAATAGTAAATACTCATTATTTCAAAAAGTGTAAATGTATTTGAAAATATTTTTTTACATAGTTTCAAATTAAGAATAACGTTTTTACTAAAAAATTATATTTTTAAATATTTTTATCTTTTTAATTTTTTATAATTTTTATTTTTGAAGAACAACATAAAGTTTTAATTTCGTATTCGAAAGCAGAATATTTACCTGACTATTTTGATATATAATAATCAAATTTAGGGCGAGTAGTATATGAGTATAACTGCAAAATATTTGTCTACTAATCTTTACATCTAAACTTTAAACACTTATAACTCTTAAACTACAAACCCAAAATTTGATTTTTATTTATTGGAATACTTAGAAAAGTATTCTGCTTTGGAATATGAAATTAAATCACAAAAAAAAATATAAGAATAAAAAACATTTAAAATATATTTTTTTAGTAAAAACGTTGTTTTGTAATAACTTATAACAAAGTTAAAAAAATATTTTCAAAATACATTTATACTTTTTGAAATAATGAGTGTTCAAAGACTAAAGAATCGCTCTGTATTATTTATTTTGATGCAACTATGCAATAATAGCACTGAATGATAACTTAATGATAAAAAATAAAATATTATCTATAAATCTCCCAATAGTATTTATTTGAACATTTTAATTGAAATCTTTTAATTTTCAGAATTATATCTTTGCTTTATTGACTGGTTACATGGATCCACCTGCAGGAGTCACAGTAGGAGAGACTCAACATTATAATCCTTACTTCCCCGGAGGTGCTATTGGAATGGCTCAAGCATTATACGATGAAGTAATAACTAAAAAAACATTGTTATTTTTTGTGAATTAGTTATTTTTATGTTTATTTATAAAAGTTATTAATTACAGATAATTTTTAATCTATATAAAAATAATATATGGTTTTTTTTAGATAATTGAATATGGAGATGGAACTCCAGCTACTCAAAGTCAGTGTGCGAAAGATGTTATCACATTCTTAAAATGGTGTGCGGAACCAGAACACGATACTAGAAAATTATTTGCAATGAAAGTATGTTAAGTTACCTGTATTAATTGATCATTGATGGTAACTAATCATAAATATTTTTTTTAGGCATTTACTATCTTGGGAGTGCTCAACTTGGTAGTTTGGTACTTGCATAGACATTATTGGTCGGTGTTGAAGAGTCGAAAGATTTTACAAAGCCCTAAATCATTGTTTAAAAAGTAAACGGTCCTTAGCTAGTAGTAGCCAAAAATTAAAACGTATGATATTCATTTTTGTTTAAACATCCTATGTTGATTTTATTGTTCAAGTTCTGTCAAAAAAAATTCAATTTTTATAAGTTCACTTCTACAATAAAATTTGTGAAATTGTTTGTCAAAAAACTAATTTTCTAGAGTATAAAAATCCTATTTCAGTGACCATACTCTATAGATGCATTAACTTTAATTACTACTAGTAATTAGTATTCCTATTTCTCCATTATGTATTCTGATAATGAGTTTGTACATGACTTATTATTATATAACCTAAAGGTATACAATAGTTTCAATTAAAGTTTGAAAAAATAAATCAATATTAATTGCAAAGTTGAAAGGTTCAATATCAAGTTTTTTTGAAAACTATTAAATTTTTATTATATATAATAAAATATGCTTGCTATTGGTCGATTAAATTCTCATTGCTTGCAATATTTAACAACTAACAATATATAATATCATGGGTGTTATATAAGTCTTGTACAGTATCATTTAGGTCATTTCCATCCATGCTTTTGACGTTAAGATTATGCAATTAATAAAATTATTATCGACCTTGTTTATATATAATTGTTATTAAATCGTTTTGTTTATTGAAATCATTTTTATCTGAATAATATTTACCTATTATTTATGCTACTTTCAGTCCTGATTGTGAATTATCAAATAAATTTTAAAAAGAGGTAATATAGTATAGTATACCTGATATTTTTACTATATTGTATATTTATAACATGTGTTTTGAATGTCCAGTTTTAGAGAATAATTGTTTGATAGCTTAAAATTGGATATTCTTATATAGTTCTTATAACAAATAAGTTATAATAGTTGATTTACCGATTTTAACGTACATTTTTGAAAATACTATGTGTACAAAAAATACTGCGTGTAGATACAGGAATGTTAATAAATAAACAGATTTTTTTTTTTAATAAATAAAAAATAAAAAAATATAATTACTTTTAGATAAACAAAAAAATTCATTGCTATGCTATACTGTCTAAATTTTTTTGCATTTTTTTATTTATTTCTTTAAATTTGTTTATCTTAATTTTATATTTAGTTAACATTAGTTTGTGTGGAGGTGTTATAAACCTAAGTTTTCTTTTGGAATTTTAAACTTTCTTAGAATTTGTAATTGAGTATATGCAGTTCATCATCAATCCATATATATATTATTATGCTAATACATAGAATCATGTATAATAATTTATTATATGAATAAATAAGCAGATAAAAATAAAAATATATTTTATAATAAAATCAGAAATATTTTTTAAAACTAATAGTGGAGGATTTAGTTTTAAAAACAATAATTGCTTAAATAGCTACAAAATGTAAAAAACTAAACATTTTTTCATAGGTATTAAAAACTATTTACAATCTAATGCCAGAACTTAAAGTCGGGGGCATGAAAAATTAGCGCTATCCATCATGTGCAGAGTGGTATATTTTGTTGGATAGTGGTATCTAAATAATAAATTCATAAATTCATTTTAAAATACCTAATTCTTTATAATTCGGGTGTTATTTTATTTTATTTTTTTATACTTTAATGCTACCTTTAATTTTAAAATTGATTTATTTATATTACATGATGATAAATGTATAAATGAAAGTAACTGCTACAGTAAAATATTGATAACCAATAGTTACATTAGTAGTAATGAATGGGCGTGGTGGCCAGCGCTTATTTTTTGTGCCTCTGGCTATAGTACTTAGCATCATATAATTATAATATTTTTTGTTTGACAATAAGATTAATTTTTAACTAAATATGAATTCAATCATTTTCAGTAGACCAATACTATAATACTTGTGTAATTTATCATAAGTACAAATTATTTTATCAAAAATTGAATGTGAATTAAAATACTTGTTTGCCTATTTTAAAAAGTATAATATATCCAACAAATTTATTTGAAAATCCAATAAAACTATTTCTAAATTTGTTATGATAAATTAGTTTTTCCCTTCATTTTAAAAAAGAAATAGATAAACAAAACATATGTAAAATAATGTTCTTGAAAATTGACTTTTACTAGTTGACTTGCAATTTACTTAGGATTAAGACTCACGTGTGTTGTTTTTGTCTTAGAAATTTGTAACAAAGCGCTAGAATTAGTTTGTATTCAGTAGCCTAAACAGTGGCGTGGTGATTTAAAAATTTTCCAGAGGCAAGTTACAAATATCCCAAGTCCTAATGCATAATAATGTAATAATATAATATAATATAACTAATTATACTTCAGATCGTTATTGACTACCTATTGAGTATATCATATTACACTTACTATAGGGGACCAATTGGCTACCACCCATCTATTTAAGAAAAATCTCAGAGGCAATCGCCTCTTGAAATTATCCTTCACCACACACTGAGCCTAAATGTTGTGTTTTTAGATTTAATATTATATTCAATATCATGTATCAATATAAATATCATAGTGATCTTTCATCAAATTCAAAGGTAAGAACAAGAACAATATTTGTATTCAAGTATTTGTTTTTTTTTAAACAATATTTTAATATTTGTATAATTTTTAATTTATGAGTATTTTTAAATTATAATATTAATTGATAGTATAATACACATTCAACATTTACTATCTATACTTATTAGGTGATGACTAAATATTACTTAATTTGATTTCCTATTCGAGTATTATGATACAAGGTTTTCAGTCATTATATATATATATATATATACTAGGCTGATCCCGCACACTTTCATATATAGTTAATTTAATTTTATAAAATAGTAAGTGGATCACACAAAGTGTATTTTGTGTCTATCTATATACAATATTATTTTATCATGAATCATAACACAAATAATTATAGAATAACTATTAACCTAAGGTATTATTACCTAAAGTAATCTTTGTTGAAACTCATTTAAGGAGGAGGGGGTCCAATTCTTTATTTTTTTACGTTGTGGGAAATTTAGTTTTTTTTTATAAACATGAACATACCTACTGCATATTTTAATACTTAATATTATTGTTTTTGCGAAATTCTGATTTAATTTATGTCATTTGAAAAAAAAAAAATTCGCTTAAAATAAAAATATTTAATATAAATGAGTTTTGAAAATACATCAATTTATGTTCACTAGGTAAGCACGTATTTCCCGAAATACGTGCCCCCGGGGCAAGTGGTGTACCTTGTTGCCCGAAGCTGCAACATTTTTAGTTTATTTAATGGGGGGGGGGGGAATTTATATTGACATACCAGATATTATTATTGTGTATTAATTGCATCAACAAATAAATACATTTATATTATTTAATTATTATTTATTACTATAACCTTCTGTTAAATTCAATATTGAATATTTTATTATTTTAATCGTTATTTGTCATGTAACTACAACTCATGTTAGTGATATGTCACTGATGTTTATGATTTTAGTGATTTTACACTATAATTAAGACTTTTAGTAGCCAGTTAGTAGGTAGGTACCATGAATTAAATATATTTAAACCCTGAGTTACTACCAAATTATTGCTGATTCGTCCCTGTCAAAAAAACCAGTCGTGAACATTTTGTCACCGTCAATTATAAGGTAGGATGCTTGGTCCCCCGATATATATCACTGAATTTAAATCACTATTTTTTTTAAAATTTAGAATTTCAATTCATTTTGTAAAATATAAAATGTCAGAAGATATATTTTAAATTAATAAATAATACAATTTTAAAATATTAAAAATGTATTACTTACTATAAAGATATAATTTTCATTAATCAAAATTAATTTTTAAATAATATGAATTAACTATATGGCTAAAATAACGTCTTATAACTCCCGTGGGCCAAATGTCCTACCTTATTGATTGACGGCAATGAAATGGCGGGGACGAAACGTTGAAAACGATGTGTTTACCATTACTACCAACGACCTACCTCAATGCCCTAAATATTTAATCGACGTAATGACGCAATTGCACAATATTATGCCATCGGTCGACGGCCGTAATATGTTGTCATATCTGTGGAAGTATTATAAAAAAAATGTTTGTCTATGATTTCCATAGACCTTTACAAGTAGGTATTATAAACTAGTTGGCCTACAGCAGTGGCGTAACATCGTGGGGTCCAAGTGTCGCTCAGGCAAAACCTTAAATATGGGTGGGTGAGTATTGATAGAAAAAAAATAGGAAATTTTATAGGTCGGTATAACAGAATTATGAGGGATAGGTCACCTAAAATTATTTGAGCAACAATAATTTTTTTACGATATACGCCACTGGCCTACAGAATATTATAATAGGTACATGGGTTAACTACAAACGCGGTCGGTGGGTGTGTACTGTGTGATGATTGTAGCTACGTCGTGATAGCTGGTCCCCACGTTATCACATGCAAATAGTTTTATCAGTCTTTCAGACGGTTTCTCGAGTGGACTAGTCAGTCTAGTCTTCACTCTTAAGTTAAGTCCAATTTATTCTGTTCGTTGACGACGACGACGCCATCACAGAGATGAAATTCTTTCAAGCGGCTTCCAGGTGGTCGAAAAACCACAAGTTTGTAAGTACTCAGAGTTTGGCATTCTACCGCAACGTTTCGTACGGTGACGTCCTTGGTTCCTTCGGAATTCATCTAGTTCCTCTCCTTACTGCCTGTCATTGTCAACTTTTAACCCTTTTGTTTTTAGAATTTTAAATTGTTTTGAACTCTTTATCAACTAACTGCTGCATTTGATAGTTATTTGTTGTAACTGTTGACAGACCATGCATCGATTGCACGGTTTACCAATCGGGGCCATATCTTAAAACTGTGGGCTATTGGTAATTGATTCTATTATTTTTTTTAATAGATCATTATCCAAATAATTTGACGGTCACTTTATTGATGTATGTGCATGTTCTCACTGTGTTAGTGTTGTGTTTTAAATCAATGTATACTACATATATTTGTTTGAAATTAATCAAGTTATGTAACATATTCGTTTTTAAATTATTTATTTACTATAGGTATTTTTAATTTTAATCACTGAATAGTATATACTTATTGTTTTTAACTATTTTTATAATAGATTATTTGTAATATTAATTTTCAAATAATTTTAACACTTTCTAAAATTAAAATGTATTATATTATTAAGTTTAACTACTTATCTTGTATCAATACTACTGAATAAAAGTAGGTACTTAAAACATTTATATGTTATGCCATTCATTTACCATTCATACATTTTTTTTTAGTTTTTTACAATTTTTGGTGAGTTAGCCGGCCACTAACATAATATTAGTTAATTTAAAAAAATTTAATAAATGTTAGGTTAGTTAGATATTAACTGTTATTAATAAAAATAAAATGTAATACTTAATGTTAATTACCTATTTTAATCTTTACCTATTCAAATAAATTCAAAACTATTTATTTTTTTTACTTTATCATGATATACTTACTTTTTATAACAACCCACTGATTTTACTATTACATGTTTTATTTAATGATAATATTACATTTCTTTTTTATTTAGAATCTATTCTTAAGAGGATGTCACACCCGCATGTGTTGTATCCGTCTTACAAATGTACAACATAGCAAAAACTGTTTTGCACGGGACCACTTTTCTCGCACCGTATTTGTTGTAGAACTACCAAATTTTCACAACACGTAAAGAAGAACTTTATCTGTGCAACAACGTGCCCTTTTTAATAGCACTATCCGATAATTTTTTATAAGCAAATGAAAAAAAAAACAAAAAAACCAAATGTTTAGAAGCAAACAACTTTTATTTTATTTATGTTAATATAGGCACGCTGTTGCATAGATAATTTTCTACCCTATATGTTCAGAAATTTTGGAGCCACTACTACAAATACAGAAAGATAAAAGTTGTCACGCGCAACAGTTTTTGCTATGTTGTACATTTGTAAGACGGATACAACACATGCGGGTGTAACATCCTCTTAACAACATAGTAAATTCACTTATACAAAAAAAAAATATAAATAATAATATTATATACACACAATTAATTGTATGTAGGTAATTTGATCTTTATTTCTTGTATGTACTTGTTAGTATGTTTTTACTGATTTATTGCTATTTAAAAGGGTGATATAATATAAATATTTGTTTGATTTTAATTATTTATGTTCTTAAAACAATTTTTATTTTAACTTTTTTACTGATGTTAGAATGTTTATTAAGGTTGTTTAAAAATGTAATTAGTTTCTACAATAAGATTTATTATATTATAGACATTTAGTTATCATACATAAATAAATTTATTTTTAGTTTTTGACCAGTTTTGGTGTGTTAGCTGGTGGTGGCAGTTCCCTTATTTATGCACTCGAGCAGTCGATTCATGCTTCTAATGACGCAGCTCATGTGGCTAAACAAAAATGGAATCATAACGGATGGTTTGATACTTTAGACCACGCTAGGTAAATGTCATGATTTTCATAATATTTTCAGTTAATAAATTAATAAATCTATTTTGTAGTGTTCGTCGAGGATGGGAAGTGTACAAAAACGTTTGTGCGGCATGTCATAGCGTTGAATACTTGGCATATCGTGAGTTAGTTGGAGTATGTCTGACCGAAGATGAAGCCAAAGCTGAAGCTGCAGAACAAATGGTAATAGAGTATAAACTTAGATAAATATTGAGTAATTTTATATTAATGTCGGTTTTTAAATTTAGATTGAAGACGGACCTGATGAAACTGGTGCCATGTACAAAAGACCTGGCAAATTATCAGATATATTACCAAAACCTTATCCAAATGAAGAAGCTGCTCGTTATGCTAATGGTGGCGCATACCCACCGGATTTGACTTACATCACTCAAGCTAGAATAGACGGAGAGGTAATTTTTTTAAGAGGATGTCAGCACTATATTTGATTTTTCACCCATTCTCAATATACATGAAACGTATTTACCTTCAATCAAGTTTTATGGTTTTCGAGTAATCTTAGAGTAAAATAACATATTACAAAAATTATAGAGGATATATTTTTGATGGTTTAACATATGAGATTTATATTTTATTACAAAGCTTGGATCCTTGTGCACTATAATAAATATAAAATGAAGTATGTGCATACATATGAGCTAAAAACTACAGTAGAATATGAACTTATTTTTATAATATATTTATTTACGTAGGAATAAACTTGGAGAACAGTATTTTTTTGAAACTTTAATAATGAATGCATCATTGGTGTCAAATATATTTACAATATAAATTACAAATTTGTTCATAGTATTAACTATTTACAATAATAAAGTATAGCATTTGTACACTATCCAGGTACCTTAAGGGGTTATGATTGGTTCTATAGATAAAGGTGCATCCGTTATTGTATATCCATTCCGTTATTTTTTGATAATTTGTAAATGTGACGGTGCTTTTTAAATATTTGTTTTTATATTAGCTGAAATGTTATCAACAGTACCAAATTGTATTCATACTTTCTCCCAAATCCTATAGTGGTCACGTGCTCTTGGTAAAAATAAATATTTATGTATTGAATCAGATTTTGAATATGCAGTTTCCTAAGAAACATGCAAATGTATGAAGTTCCGTGCCCTGTTTATTATTATTGTTTGACTTTTTAAATAAAATACAATTTTTGTAAATTTAAATAGATATTAAATTGTTTTGAAACAATATTTTGACAAATTTATGTCATACCCTCAAAAATAAAATTGTCTATTTAATTTTTTTTAATGGATTATTTTACTCATAGATTACTCAAAAACCTAAAAAAAAATGAATTTGCATAAATACTTTTGCTTATGACTTGTCAGAGAGAGAAAACAAATAGTGCTGACATTCATAAGTATTATTTTCAACTAAGATAATTGTTAAACCGACGATAATCAAATGAATCTTTAATTGACTCTTGTATAATAATTTACTATGAATATTATATGTAGTACAGTGAATATTGATTGCTTAATTTATGAAGTTTGATACATTTCTCTAACATACATTGCACAGAAATTTAATGTTTATATACTCAACTTAATGAATTTAACTTATCTTCAATTATTGAATAGTCTAAACCTTTCATTACACAAAATTATTAATTTATTTTATAGTTGATATTACATATTCTATGTATATTCCTAGTTATTTTGATTAGCTTTCTGTATTAAATTATTTACTTAAGATTCTGTTCCAATTATAATGCAAATCTTGCATAAAACAAAATATTTCTTCATTTGTACATTTTTTTGTTTGGTTTTGTTTTTAAAGAACTAAAATTAAAACATTGTACTTGGTATGTATCATTATCATATGACATTTACTTAATTAATATCATAATAACTTATAAAAGTCCACATATTTAACCTATTTAAGTTTAATGTTAACACAATATGTCCTAAATTTACCTCATATTTTGTAACATTATCAATATAACCATTTATATGTTAGGTAACAACTAATTATTACTAGACTTGTTAATGTATATGTCTTTATATTATGTTAACATCATAATATAACCTTAATTAATTTGAGTTATGTGTCCTATGTGTGTGATGTAAACTAAACCACTGTCAACTAATGAATTCCCTAATGTTTTTACTAATGTTGTGTACTTTAATCAAATATTCATCATTCACTAAAAAATAAATAAATATTTTATGTATTAATTATATATATTCACAATGATGAAATAAGATTTTAATCTAATTATGTTGCTCAACATTTATAAGATAAAACATTCAGACATTTTCATTCAATAAAATTAGGTGGGCAATGCTAATATTACTTTATAAGAGTATATGATATTTTGATGCTACTTCCCAAAATAACCACTTAAAATTTAAATAATATCATTAAAAAAGTCAAACTTATATTATAAAAATATTTACTTACACATTTGAATTGGAAATCTTTTAATTTCAGAATTATATCTTTGCTTTATTGACTGGTTACATGGACCCACCAGCAGGAATTTCATTAGCAGAAAATCAACATTATAATCCTTATTTCCCTGGTGGTGCTATTGGAATGGCTCAAGCATTATACGATGAGGTAATAATTTTGAATAATTCTGTATTTTGATTGTGTAAACTAAAGTAGATCCATGGTTACATTTAAAAATATTAATATTAAAGAGACATAAAAAAAATATTTTAAATAAAATTAAAATGAGATTTTTTTTTTTTAGATAATTGAATATGGAGATGGAACTCCAGCTACACAAAGTCAATGTGCTAAAGATGTTATCACATTTTTAAAATGGTGCGCTGAACCAGAACATGATACAAGAAAATTATTTGCAATGAAAGTATGTTAATGAAATGAAAATACCCATGTTAATTTTGCATTTATATTAATTTACTTAAAATATTTTTTTTTTAGGCATTTACAATATTAGGAGTTCTTAATTTAGTGGTCTGGTATTTGCATAGACATTATTGGTCAGTATTGAAGAGCCGCAAAATACTACAAAGTCCAAAATCTTTATTCAAAAAGTAAACTATTTTAGCTGATTGCAAAAATTGAAAACAATAAAAATAAAAAAATTCATAATGTTTTAAAAGTTAAATGTTAATATCAACTCTTGTATGTATGTTAGCAATTAAAATTTTTTCTTACTGCTAAATTTTATGTTTATAGACCAAATGCAATTTTATTTAGATAATAATTCATTTGAATAGTTTAAAGCAAACCGTTTTCAACCCTTTTGAAGCTGTATTATGGTCTATCGTATTATTTTTACATTTATTTTTCACATAGTATGTTGAATAAAATATACACTGTTGCATATTAGTATTTATTTTTAATTAAAAAACATTGGTTAAAAATATTGAATTTCATCATAGAAGATAAAGTTTATTTTTTTTATTAAAAGTGAGAATAAAAAAAACACTATTATTTAGATTTGTACATCAATTATGAAAATCAGTTAAGAGGACACTAAACAGAACTAAAATTATACAATCCTTAACACTAATTCAAGCTATTGTTGTTTTTAATATTATCTTTGTTTTGTTAAGAGGACTATTACTGTGCATGAATCAGCCATTTTATAAAATAGCACAATTAACTCCGCAACATAGGTTTTTTTGGAACTGTAACTCCGCATTCCGCACAATAAACTTTTTTCGATACCTTAACTCTGCAAAAGATATTTTTGACGCATATTTAAAATTATAATGATTAAAATTCTTAAGTAAGAACACATCTGTTAGCAAGAAAAAGTTACTTGTTATATAATCTATACATATAAAATCAAAATACCATTTAGTTACTGATCGCTGTAACTCAATAAGTACGCAACGTAACAAATTGGAAATTTGGAATAGAGGTTCTTCTAATACTTTCCCCGTGCAATAAGAAAGGATTTACCAAAATTCACATTTTAAAGAGGTGCTCAAACACGGACATTGAAGTTAAAATTGGAAATTTTATTTTTATTTATTAATAGTTCCCATTGGTTACAGTCAACAGTAAAAATTATTTATGTTTATTTATTATCGGTTCCCATTTGTTTTTTGGGCAGATCAAGTACAAGCTTGCATCAAATCGAATTATTGAAAATTGCCAAAGGTAATTGGTGAAAAAGTTTCCCTTTGTCCATGATCGCCTACCAGGGTGGCTGAGTTGCACTTACTGTAGGCTGCAACACGTTACACCCAAAAGCAGTTGAACAATCATATTTTTTTTAAGATTTGCTTTTTTTTACGGGTAATGAAGTACTATAAAAATTAATTTACCATTAATACCGCTAGAAACATTTCAATACGTTTTCATTAGCCGTTTTTTATATTCACTTGCCGATCACATTAAACGATAAAATTTAAATAAAAAATTATACATAACATCGTTCGAAAACAAAATAAACAACCAATCACTGGTTAGTAGATACATATAGATACCTAGTGCCATCGATGTATAATGTTTGAGAGTCACATACGAAGTCTAAATTTGTATGACATAAAAATGTAGTGGTATTATGATCTAAATATAATCAATCTTAGTAGGTATTTTCCATACAATTAAATTATAAACAAATTGCAGTGTAAGAATTCAGGTTTATTGATAAATGTGAAGCTTCAGTGGTTTAGATATTTTAATCATCTAGGGATATGGTCTATGCAAAGCTACGGTGGTTTGTAAAAAGGTATATTTGTGCGTCCGTTATATTTAATGTTTTTATTAATTTATTAATATAAATTAAAAGAGAAGCCTAGTTTCCTTCTGTTATAATATTTGATAAAAAAAATTGAGGTTATAAATTCAAATAAGCAGGTTATTTCTTTTCTTTTTGTTAATAATTTAAGAACTGATTTGCAGTATGTTGTTTACTTAATTAAAATTATTATTGTTTCCTCGTTCTTCTTAAATTCAAAGGCTGCAGGTAAACTTTTTATGTATAAAAAGCTACAGTTATGGAATGTTTCTGAAAAATATGTAATTTAGTGTTTCCCTAAGGTTGTGCCATGAGAACTTTTGTTTTTTTATTTAACCCTACAAAAATAGTAGGCACCTATCAACTAATTGTTGTCAAAAGTTGCGATAGTTAGTTCAGTATGCATTGTTATTTTTTCCTAGACCTAAAGTACTATTGTTATTGAAAAGCAAAACATATTTTAAGATATATTATATAACTTAATTGTTGCATCTTATTTATATTATAGATCTTTTATCGTATTTATCAAAACCATCTAAGCAGAAATTTAAATTACATGAACTCAATAGTTAAAGTGTCTGTCATCACCGTTTGGGGAATTAAAACTGCTTCGATTCTTTTGTTGAACTTTGACTTGTTTTATGGGAAAGTTAATCTAGTTGGTACATTCGGCAGGTAAAAATTTAAAATTCCCAATATTTTTCAAAGTTGGAATAAGTTATCATTGTCCGGGCGTTGTATATAGTGCCCATTTAGATTTGGGCACTGTAGGTTAAATATTGAATATATTAAAAATAAAATAAAACATTTTACTGCTTTTTTTAATTATCATAAAAAATTTAAATAGACGCTTCAAATATTAGTTGTCTTTTAATAGTTTTTAAATCTATTATCCAGTATGGTACCTCCTACTAAAAGTGGTTTGACATGAACAAGATGAATATTATTTATTATTAAATTATAGTTATTTTAATAGTTTTAATTTAATTAATTATTACTAAAAAGCAATCGTAGGCATGTAAGATAACATTATATATTTTTATTTATAAGCACATACACAATTAATATGGCACTTTGAGTTACAAAGTCGACCAAATTTTTGCATTTACACCGATTGGTATAACATAATACCTAATATAGAGGCAGGTAATGGCGGACTATGCAACGTCCAAAATATATTATAATCATTTGATTTCAAAGTGTTATTATGATTAGATACTGAAATATTATCTAGATTGTATACTGTTTGTAAGTTTGCAATTATAAAGTTCGAGCAAATGTGAAATATAGGTAGGTTAGGTACTATGTGATGACTTTGCAGTCGTTGAAATTACGGATCGGTTCGTATTATTGGCATCTGTCATCGCGTATAATGCATACAATTAGACAATACGTAAGGTGTGGTATCAAACAAATAAAATATGTAAAAATAGTTTTGTAGTGTTATTGTTACGTATACGGTATAAACAAAGCTGGGCAGTAACTAGTTAAAAAGTTAAAAGTTACTTTTTTTGTTAACTTTTAACTTAACTAGTTAAAAAAAAAAAAATAGAATATAGAAAATAACTTAGTAACTAAGATATTTCTTTTTATAAATAATTTTAACTTAACTTAGTTATTTTGTTAAAATTAAAGTTTTTTGTAAAAAGTTATTTACAAAAGTGTTCTTATTATGATTTATGAACTGTTTATTATTTGCATTGATATTTCTGAGAACGGCCAGGATCAATTATGCAATTTTGTCATTTTGAACACTTCTATTAGTTCTAATAGTTAGATTGCTACTTATAATTAACTGATTAGATTAGGACTGTAAAAATATTTTTGAAGTAACATTTTAATATTTTGTATTTTAATGTGAACTGTAAATATTTTCTTTTTAATATCAATGTATCAATGTTGTAATTTTCCTTCAAATTCAAAAAAGAAATATTAAGATTAGACAACATTTAAAACTGAAAATAACTATTAATTTCACAAGTTTGCTTTATAGCAGAACTAGCTGCAGTAGATTAATTTATATTTTTTGAGTAAAATATAATTAAATAGGTACTATATCATACTATATTCTATTGTATTTTAATGGAAACAAATGGAAAAAAAAATCATATTTCAAGATTCAACTATACTATTTAATTGTTTTTAATAAATAAAGTAAACTCAGTAACTTTTTAAAACTAACTTTATCTTATTGAAAAAAATTGGTTAACTTGCCCAGCTCTCTATAAATACCATGTACCAGTAAATAATACCTGTACGGATATTTTCAGTTTTCAATTTTTTATAAATTTCAATAAAATATTATTTGTTGGGTAAAGAAGCTTGAATATTTATTACAATGCTCCTAATATATTGTTACAATGCCATATGAAAAATATTGAAAAGACATAGTTACAATTTTTTTTGAGAATTATATGCAAATATGTCAAATTTAAAATTTAAAGATGATTATTTAGTTAAAATTTTATAAAATGTTCAATTTTTTGGGCGGAATAAGATATTTAAATGAAGACGAACGATTTTAGTTTTGTGTTATATTTTAAAATATTATTCGTGGGTACTTGAAATGTCTAAAGTTTATTATTATATACAAATATAATAATGAACAAATGGTAATAATGATAATTTAACCAGCCATAATAATAATAATTTAACTGTTACAATATAAATATAATATAAAATATCCTAGGTTTGACAAACCATCTCCTCTCTGAATCGTTTTTCGTATACAATGATATTATGTCATTGGATTCAAATTTAACACTATCCATCACTGTGACCCACTTATTGTAACCTACTGTACAGCAGAACGACACCCACTTTCATACATTTTAAAAATAGTTTTTGGCTGTTAACCTTACAAGGGCATAGTCAATTTGAAAATCTTGGCTATCCTATGTAAAAATTGGTTATATTTAAACATAAGTGGCTTAGATATTTGAACTTAATATTTTGTTAATATAATTGAAATATAATTTCCAAATGTTCATGAATTTGAATGCTTATTCTCCAAGAAACTAAATTCTTTTGTAATATTAGGTATTTACTTATTATAGTTATTACTTATTGCATATCAGCATTGAGGTAATGAGTATAGTATACTCAATGATATTAGGTACCTACTTATCTATTATGACAGGTGTAAAGGTAACAGTTTTTCATACAAATTGAAAATTTTTTTTAATTTTTCATTAAATTTATTATTTACCTATTTTAAATTCACAATCCCCCTCACCTTTAACTTCTTTTAATCAACATAACTAACACAGTTTTTTTTTTCAAATCAATTGGCCATTGTGTAAAGTTATTCAGTTTTTTATAAATGGCCAACTGAAAAATTAATAAAACAAAGTATTTCAATGAGTCGAGGGGGGGATATTGTGACCCCCACCAACTAGGTTCGCCTCTGGTCATTGTGGTTAGTGCAATATATTATATATTATTTCAATATAGTTATTAGTTACGTTAAATTATACATGGTATAATTAAGTGTCTTGACTGATTATTAATATTCAAATCTTCTCGTATTCTGGAATTAATATGTCACAGTGGTCAGTGACACTGATAATTCGTATCAGAGATAGACAACGTTTTATAGTTACTATAATTACTATCACCTAACAGTAGAAAGTTAGTTAAAACATACAGTTAAGACGGCGTTTTGGATAGGCAATTCATGGCCTTTCACGGTAGTTGAAAAACAAACTATACAAAAAAATCATAATAACAATAACTTTATATTTTTTTCCATAGGTATATGTAAAAAATTGACAAAATTACTCAAAATCACGAAAACGTGGAAACTATTTTGAGTTATAAATTCATAAAAATTTTTCTTTTTATAATGAAGATTTGAAAATTTAATACAAGACCCTTGACTAAAAAGTTGTTCTACCTTCAACAAAAAAAAAGTTTACCAATAAGTCATATATTTTTTTATGAGCATTAAAACTTACAAAATAAGTTTACGAGTTCCACTTGCAAATATTGACAATTTCTCATCAATAAATTGATATTTTGTTCAAATTCAAAAACATATAACCATAGGTACTTGAAATGTTTACCAAAAAATTATGGTAACATTTTCTATACATGGAATAAATTAAAAAATATTTTTACTTGCTTTGAGCTATTTATAGATATTAAAATTTAGTTTTTTTCTATAGATAACGATAAAAAATTTCGCTGCAAAAAGCTTGAAATTGTAATAAAAAGTTCCTCATAAGTTATTAAAATAGCAACTTAAAACAACTTAAGATACATAAGATACATAAGCACAATTTTTTTCCAAGCATTTAAAGTTATCAAAATCACATAAATTTTCAAAACATTTTGCAGTTAAAAAATGTTTTATTTTTATAGCTTATTAGGATTAAAAATTTAATTGAAGGTTTTCATAAGTATTCATACTGTAACTAAAAATGTATAATCTTTTATATTGATATTTTAAGTTCAAATTTGAATGAAATTAGATATTTAAACAAAGAATAACAATTTTAGTTATTTTGATGTGATTCAAAAATATTAATCGTGTATGCTTGAATTTTTTGAGTATATAAGTATAAAATTATATTTTATACACACAATGACATTTTCAAGTGCAATGTTTTAGGCAAAAATTAATTCAAGCTACTGCAATATTTTTAATACCTAGTAAAATAAATTACTTTAATAGTAATATTATCATAAAATATACTTAGTATAGAAGGCTGACAAGACGGTCTTCGCTCAGAATCATTTATCGTATCCAATGATTTTATATCAATGAGTTCAAATTTAACACATTCATTACAGTGACCCACTTGAAAACTACTGTACAATAGAGCAGTACTCACTTGCCCACCATTTTTATTGTTTAATATTATTTTATTTTTCAATTTTTGTGATTTATGTTTGTCAAACTGAGTATGGGTTATGGGCATTAAATTATTGATTGTTTCATGTTTGTGATTTTCTCAGACCTCAGTGTTATGAATTTATGACCACAAATGTGACACTGGCGAGTACAAATAATAATAATAATAATTTAATTTAATTTAATTTTTTTGTAAAATTGGTAATAATTTGTTTAACTAGTTAATAGGTCAACGATCTGCAATAACACATATAGAGATAAGTATTATAATATTATTTATACTAATAACACCAAACGGTTGCTTTTTATATTCCCATTAGTATTTTAATAAACATATTACAATATTAATATAATGTCTTGTATTCAACCCTTTTCTGTGTTTTTGAAATTAAGTGGTTTTGTGGCGATCAAGTTATTTTATGTAAAACATAGATACCAATATTTTGTTCATCATACTGATTGACTTAAAAATCCGATAATACTTATATAATTATTTATTTGAATTCGTTATTATGTCTACTTGAGATTGATCAGTCCACTTTTCCTTAATTTCATTTCCCATCGCAATTCCTATAAATATAATTTAAGTATTCTATTTATATAGCAATTTTCAGACGTCGATTATTTGGAATCAGAAATCTTAAAATGGGGACTGATTGATCTCAAGTAGATATTATAAAGAATTCAGATCAGTTTTCTGAAATATGATCTCAATATTAAGTCGATCGGTAGAATGGTCAAAAATTATATACAAATGATTAAAAATTATTTACCATTCATGCACGCAACGCCAAGTCATTGACTTGTAAATGCGTGTGAGGGAGCACTCTGCTATTTACACACTAATAATCACTTACTACGAACACAGACACATTTTACAAGACCCACATGCATACAATTTAAAAATGGCTTATTTTGAACACCTTTAAAACTGTCCGCCACCAATCCTGTTAATGTTTACGTAATTACATACTCTTTCTTCCTCAAGAAAAACCAACCTAGTACCTACCTATATCATATGATAAATATTTACATATATATATAAATAAGTTTCAGAGCCTAGTATAACTTTGGCCCTCCTCTGAAAATCACCCCATAGGAGCCCTTGCGAGGATATCGTAAACGAATCGATTATAAATTATAATAATACATTATAAATAATTTATAATAAGAGAATAAAACAAAATGATAATATATATATAATTTGTTGCGCGTTTAAAGTAAACAAACGCAATATAAATACACTATAATATACTATAACACCAATCAATTTGTTAATTGTGTGATAAGAGCGGTGCCTTTGAGGGTCCAATAGCTCTGCGGAAAGTCGGTCGGCAACAATACGGCAATTACAAAATTAGTACTATGTCCAGTGGTTGAAAGAACCCCAGCTCTGGCTGAAGTTTTATACAGAGGGCAATTGTACCTCAAAGTTTGTTCGTCCAAATTGACAGTCGGTACTAGTCGTATAGCAGGCAGTGGAGGATACAGGTCACCTTGAATCATCAGAAATAATACATGAATATTGTACAATTGTGTAGCTCTGATAAGATTTTTAATTTTTAATTATTGAATTGAAATATTACCAGGAGTGGGATCGACCAAAAGGCCGGTGGTCAAATCGATGCGGCCGGCGTCTAGATACAGGCCGTGCACATAAACGCCATCTTCCTGTTTTATTAGGCCTTTGTAAGCGTTGTTGTCTTCTTTCGCCGTGGCAGCGTGCACAGCGGCGATTTCTTCTTGTACCAAAATGGTTTGGGTAAGCTCAAAATCAACTTTCAAACTGTCAATGGGTATGGCATATTTTCTAGCATGCCTCTGCAGACATCCAGTCATGAAACCTTGTGGAAAATACAAACCTGATATCCAGTACGAAGGAGGACTACCAAACTTCATCCAGATCTAAGATATTTTATAATTTTCGAGATTACATTACTTCCATATTATAACGGTTATTTTCAGATATCACTTACATTGATAAAATCTAGTCTAAGTGCCAAGTCTTTGACCCAACTACCCAAAGCTTTCAACGAGGGGTATGCTTTGTTCAGCCACATTTTCGGTACCTATGACATTTAAGAATGTATTATATGTTTGAAACATTGTATGAATATATTGAGAAATATATAGGTTCTATATTCTACCATGTT
Organism: Sitobion miscanthi; assembly: GCA_008086715.1. Taxonomy (NCBI): domain Eukaryota; kingdom Metazoa; phylum Arthropoda; class Insecta; order Hemiptera; family Aphididae; genus Sitobion; species Sitobion miscanthi. The sequence continues at coordinate 30,452,420 of CM017803.1, forward strand.
GTTCATGAACGATAAGTAAACTCCTTCCAATTCTGCAGACATTACCACGAGCCCCTTGATCGCCTTACGTAAGTCATTTAACGAATTATGAATGATGTTAAGTAATTTATTAAATCGTTCGATCTCCTGTGACAGTACTGTAGATAATGAAGGTAATCTTCCTTTATCATCCGTATTCATTATTGTGGAATGAGCTTCACTCAAGTCTATGGCATTCATGAGTCTTTCGGAAATATCAATGGCCATTTCCATAACGATTTCATCGTCTGATTTACCAGCAGTGCCTGTTAGTGATTTCGGATATGCTTCAATGATTGTCAATAATGTCTCTTGTGTTTCTTTAGTCTGATAAAAGGAATTATTACATATTTATATGATACATATATTTATAATGTACGTATTACATAACAATATATTAAAATAAAAAATGAATGTTTTATTTTAGAATCAAATTTATACTTGATACGCAATGTTTGCATTTTCGTGCATTCCAAATATTTCCGGCTCTTCAATTATTGGTAGTTTATCAATAAATAGCTGATATTCATCAACAGTAGTGCATTTCACCTTTTCTGGACAGTAATAAGTACCAGACTTGGAGTATTTATAGCCTGCAAAATATGATGTAGCCGTATATAAAACTATACAAGTATAGACCTTAGTATATAACATTAATTTGTTATTTTTATTACCCGGTTCGAGAGTGTGAGGACCGAAGAAATTCAAAAGTACTGTTTTCAATGTTATTTGATCCCAAGAGTCGGTAACTCTGCCTCCATAATTTATCTCACCAGTAACGTACTGTAAAGCGTCCCAAGGTATTTCTTTTGCAGTTAAGCAATACATATGCAACAATAGCATAGCGCATTCACGGTCACTGTCAGTAAACGAGTATGCTATGTTCCACCCAAGTGACCCAAATTTCTTTCTTTCCAATATGATAGCGTGGAAAAAACACAGCCCAAATACCATTTTCCGCCAATCAGAGCTGAATGCTATCGTGACTATATTAGATATTTCATTTAAAGTAAAAACTTTGAAATTTACCATTGTTTTCGAAGAAATCGCTATTAATGTCTGTAAACGATCTTTTCATATTCGCCCGTAAGCCTTTGGGTGGTTCGTTTGTGACTTTTAATGAATTTTGTAGGACGAACGTAGGAAAACTTTTTGATGGCATTGAACTTAAAAACAGCCTAAATTGAGGTTTAATATTTGTTGGATTTTCGATTAGATTTTGAACTAAATTTTCCATATGAAGCATCCACGATGAAGCTAAATGACAGTTCTGAAAATAAAATTTAAAACACGAAGTAGGTACTTATTTGTTAAATTTCTATTATTAAATTATGTATTATACGATTATTACTTGCAAAAATATCCAGTTGCCTTCTTTTTGGCCATTTTTTATAAGTTCTTCTGCAATAGGTCCCTGACCCTGACCCAAAGATATTGCACGTAACTTATCTATCATTCCGAATTCCGTTGCAAATTTTTGAAACGCTACGAATGGATCTGAACCAGGACTAAGAATAAAAATTAATGGTATGGTTGAAGACGTGTCATTGTATAATAAGTGAAGCGAAACTCCTGGACTTTCGATAAACGTTTTTCCGAGTTCAGTGCTAATGTAATTAGTAATTGCGAAAATCAATTTTTCTTCTTTGAATGCTTTAATAATCATAAGTTTTTCAAATGAATTTAATTTTGTATTCCAGTTTATTGCCTGGTTATTATTTTTGTGATCTAAATGAATATCTTGAATAAATTCGCCTAGTGAGATTTGTATTGGTCCAGTGCAGTTTTCAGGAAGATGTTTAAATGTAGCAAATGTTTCAGACATATAATTTAAAGTTTTCCAAATGTCTTCTGTCAATCCAAACACCGCTGGTTTTATCGTCATTTTTCTTTTTACTTTTCCTATGGGCCCACGCAATAAAAAGTTCCATTGGTCATTTGTGATTTTTCCTGATTGCAAATTTATGCTGACGCTGATCAAGAAACTGAATATTGATTTATGGCGTTCAAATAGGCCTCTAGAAACATTTGTATAAATGGCCCGGGTAATATCTTCGATCATGGTGGGCATTTTAACATCTATTCTCATTTTCTTGTCAGTGTTCTTTATCACATTGCAAAATATCTAAAATGAAATAATAATGTTTTTAGATGAAACTGCAACATACAGTTTTATTATAACTTACAGAACTGAAATAATTTAATGAAAATTGATACATAGTGTCAATTTCAGAAAGCTGAGCTACAACAAAATAAAGGCATGATCCTCGTTTAGCTACCACTCGATAACGCTCACGTGCGATACCGATGTATTGTTCCGTTTCTTCTGCGTCTATTAAACGCCCGGCGATGATAATAGACGTATCCTGAACATAAAATTACAAAAATAAAAAGCGGATAAGTGGGTGTCGTTCTGCTGTACAGTAATTTACAAGTGGGTGACTGTAACAGATGATGTTTAATTTGAATTCAATGATATAATATCATTGTATACGAAAAACGATGCTGAGTGGAGATAGTTTATCAGCCTAGGATATTTCATATTATATTTATACTGTTATTTTTTTATTTTTATACGATAGCCTTTCAAGTTGAATTATTAATATTTGTTTATTTTCATATTTGTAAATAATAATATACTTTAGAAGTTTCAAGTACCCACAGACAATAGTATTAAATATATAAACGGAATAGTATTTTTAAAATATAGAATGAAACTAAAATCATTCTAATTCGCTTAAATATGAAATTTCGTCCAAACTTGAACTTATAATAACTATAAAAAAACTGTGTTTTTATATTTTTAACTCTTTGGTTACAGAATAACCTACTTACTTGGAATTTTCCAATCCTTAGCTATAAAAGTTGAATATTCTATAAATGTTCAGCTACAAAATCTTTTTTAAATTTTAAGTACTTTAAGTAATTATAAAAAAAAATAATATTTAAAAAAAAAAAAATAATATTTTTCAAAAGCTATTGTAAAAATGTGTGAGGAGCTTTGTATTAAATTTTTAAGCATTTTGATACAATTTAAATGACATTTATTGAAAAAAAAAACTAAAAAAATTGTTAAATTGGAAATGTCCCCATACATATTATAACGAGTTCAAATATTTTGAAAATTTTATCAAGTATAGGAATTGATATAATAAATTCATGGTGTAAATTTCAAGTATTTACAGTTATTTGTTTTTGAATTACAAAAAAATAAGAAAATCGCTACATGAGAAATCGCCTGAATATCCAATGTTGTAAACATTTTAACATCAAACACACATAAAATTTAATTTGTCTTCCCGGTAGACATTTTTTTTTGATGAAGGTAGACAAACTTAAGAGAAATCTTGTATTAAATTATCAAATCTTAGATTTCAAAATAAAATTTTTATGAATTTCTCACTCAAAATAATTTGCACTTGTTCGTGATTTTTATGTATTTTGTCAAAATCCGAACTTTAAATGCTTATAAAAAAATTTAACTATGAATTTTTACTGTCCTTAAAGCTGATAGCAGGCATAGAAAAAACACATATAATAATTGTAAAACCTATCATTCATCGTTCCGCTCAAAATTTAAAATGTTTAGCATGTGTAAATATCTATTTAGTCCTACCTTGCTGTTATTAAGTGTTTCGATGAGTTCCTCATCGTCCAGTATATTTCCTTTTGACATATTGAGCATTCTCAACGTCTTGTCTTCCATTTCTTTTAATAAATTGTTGTCGTCGTTTATACTTACAATTGTTTCAGTCCGCTTTGCTTCTAAATCGGGCATTTCTAATCGCACAACGTCTCTAAAAAAACAAATATTATAAATAATTTAAAGATATTAATTAATATGAAGATTTATAGTACTATTTACACTAATAACTGATCTTCTAAGCCTGAAGGTGTAACAGTAAAATTTACTAATGTAACTTGTATACATATGTCTGGTAAATAATGTGGATTAGACATTTTGGTTGTCATGTAGAATCTGAACTGATCGTCATATTCAATGTCAGTATTACCAATACGCATTAATAGCCGCCCACCCTAATGATAACAATTGATAATAATTTATCGTTTGGACAAATGTTGTATGTTTCTCAAATTAAGTTAGGTACTCGTGTAAATGTTATGTTCTCCAATATGGGTCTCAATGTGGGATCAATGTGTTCTTCGAGACCTTCGATCAAAACTGTGTACCCCAGTCTTACCGCATCAACGATTACGTTCATGACGTCTGAATCCGTACCTTTGCATGTTTTCAGTGAATTGTCCGATTCCAAGGTCTTGATCCATTTGTTTGCCTGTTCTTGGGGATCTATCATCAGTGGCCATCGGCTTGCTCTGGTCACGATTATCGCACTGTCTGTTGACACCAAATCTCTAGGGAGGCCACACATATTCCACGAACGTAACTCAAACGAATCGATTAGTACAGAGCTCAATGAGTAATTTGCTGAGTGTTTTATTTCATATTGTGCCAATTGTTGTAGCCACAAATGAGTTATATCTTTACGGTATTCGTCTGTGAAAGGCCCCAAATAGTTAACACTCCCGGCTGCTATTATAGTGTCACCGGTCACTGTCAATAAACGCTGAGAAAGCATCTAAATAGTAAATGTTAAATTTGAGTTAAAATGCATTAGGTAATGTAAAGAATGTAACAAAATAAGTACTTGTATATTATTTTCCCATCTTAGCTGTTCGTCACTCAAAGCTTCAACAAGTAAATCGGATCTATTTAACCGTGATTGTGTTTTACTTATGTTTAGTTCAAGTTTGTTTTTTTCCGAAACACTTTCATCATAAGTATCTTCGAGTTTTTTTAGACGTGCTTGGACGTCAGCTAACATTTGTTGCTTTGCTCGTAACTCTGTTAATACAATATTAAGTTCACCTTCAGCTTCTTGTTGTCTAAAATTATAAATATAATATAGAAAATAAATTGTATTGACATTTTTAGAATACAAACTAAAAATAATTGAAAATGTCTTAAACTGCTCAAAAAAAGTCAAAATATTTTGATTTAAAAATATACATATGAATTTGATATTTTTAACTTTATAGTGTACCTATAGAAAATAATAAAAGAAACATAATTTTTTTTTTTAATTTTTTTTATATTTCCCAAAAATTCAGAAAAATTATCTTTTGTCCAAAAATCACCTTTAAAGTGGAAAATTTTATCATTTTTACTACTCCAAAAGGATGACGGACACACAAAATAAAAAAATAATATTCATAGCTCCACACTGGATCTAAAACTATTAACTGTTATGTGACATAATATGTTGAATCAATAAATTTTAATAGATATTTCCTTATATTTATGTTTTTATAATTTGATTAATAGTTTTTTAGAAATTATTTCAAATGATTTTCAATTGTAGTATTAACTTTTGAGTTTTAAAGAATCATTTTTTTACTTATTAAAAATAAAAACATTTTTAAATTGATTCTGTAGTTATAAAACAAATAATTCGAATAAAATATTAGAAAGTTCAAAATTAAAATTAATTTTGATATTAAATACAAGTTATTTTAATATGATATGATTAAATATAGTAAAGATCGTAATTATTTGACCAAATAATAACATTAATGATTACAATTTAAATGAAAAACATTCAACAACCATTTTTTTAAATATTTTGTATTCATTGTTGTTCTTGTTATTAATTGAGGAGGTCCTAATCCAGCCCTTATTCTATTTTTAATACTTAACAGTGCGTTTTTGACAAAAAATGAAATTGTAAATAAAACAATAGTAGGTATAATATTTATATTAATTGAGAGATAATAATAAATAATTTTTTTTTGTATGTTTTGTGCAACTATATTTAAAATTTAGGTAATGTAATTTAAACAATAAAATCTGAAATTATCATTGTAGGTAGTTATTTTTATATTGCAATATGTAATATTTATAGGTAATTTAATATTTTGTGACTACCATTTCTCTAACAATCTATCTAAGTTAGTTTATTTTATAAATATAATTAAACAATAATATTTCTCACTTCTTTCTTTTCGGTTCAACTATTCGAAATATTAAAGAATAACTGTATACGGCTCGAACCCACATACACATTGATTTTGCCACTCCGGATTGATAAGCTACTTTTTTTGGAACGAATTCCGGATTGTCTATGTAAGGCTTAAGTTGATTAATCATTTTGTCTGATATATTATCTGTATCATATTCTTGTAGAGTTTTTAGGAAATTGCTGTCTCCTAATACTATTTTAGCTGAAGCCCAATCAGTTCTAATCAAAAATAACCAAATATAACAAGTATATACCTATCATACAATTATTAATCAATTACTTTTTTTCCAACAATAGACATACGGCTTCCATAACAGTATGAACAAGTTTAGGAGGCTTATTAAACACTCTTAGTTCATTTATATCTTTTTTGTTTAAGGCCTCTAAAGCTGCTTTAGCTGCTATCATTGCTGGCATAGCTAAGGCTAAATCTTTTTGTGCATCTTCAGCAATTGCTTGTGCAGCATCAGCTTTAATTTTTGCTGCTGCTTCTTCTACAAGCACTACTTCTCGCACTGTATCTACGCCTGCTTTTTCAATTGTTAGATTTTCCATTAGTTTCAATGAAGCTTCGTTTTTCTCGAATAGTACTGGCTCCATTGCTTTTAATCTATTTTTCATATCTCCTACCATATTGAAAGTTTCATACAATTTTCCCAGCCCTTTTGAAATACGGTCAGATTCACTTTTGATCTTATTGGTTTGGAATTCATGCATTTTTAAGTAGAGTTTTAAAAATTCCAAATAACTTTTTGGTGTTACATAGTAATGTCTTCTCATTTGATCGTAAAATTTTTTTGTCGCTTCGCTAACTGATTCATGCATACTGTTACAAATGTTTGTTAGATTATTAATCAAGCTTAAATTTCCTGTTTGTGAAAACATCCCTAAGCTGTTATATGCTACAGATAAAAGAGCTTCTTTCGGCCAGTCATCAAACCAATCTATCGTTGAGTTGTTTACTAATGAAGGAAACAAACGGCATCTTCGTCTAAACGCATCACCAATCGGGCTCATAGATATTACGAGATGAAGTTTAGAGCGTACTCTCTGTATAAAGTATCTGAATATTGCATCACGGTTCTCACTACTGATTCCTGATTCTACAGCTGCTAATCGACAGGCAATAATTACCTTTTCCAGGTCATCGTGTTTAAACAGATTTGGTACTTCCCCTGGAAAAATTATAAAATGTGTATTGTTAACTCATAGCCAATTTAATATTTATTTTTAATTTTTTACCAGAGTTTAAGATATTGTTTATATCTTCCAAAAATACTTCTTGTACAATTTGATTGTCTGTGAATAAGAATGTTGTGTCTTCGAATTGTGCACCAGCTTTATAATAAACATTAACTAAATCTTCGTGGAAAGCATTATGGTCATACGATTTTGTTAGCTCTATCTGAAAACATCTAAACACGGAACAATATTTTTAAATTTAATATTTATATATTTTTTGTGTATTTTTTGTATAATACGTACTTGTAGTTATTAATATGTGACGCCAATTTAGTCAGTGATTGTTTGCCCATACCACTAACTCCAACAAGTAGAGCATTTCCTCTTTCAGATCTCAATATCCTTGCTATACGGGTTATGTGCTCGATGGCATCCATAAAAAATATGATGTTCATATCTTTATTATATACCATATTAAAATCCATTAAATTTTCAGTCAAAACTTTTTTTAATTTAACAATATCGGTTATTTCTTCGTAAATTCGATTCTCATTGGAACTTGGATTCATGAAATCACCAAATACTAACATAGGCGGTCGTGTTAGATTTATGTCAGATTTTGAAAATTCTAACACTTTTGTTTCGAAATAACGATTGCACACGGTTTGTAGAAGATTGTAAAAATATGATCTATCTTCTTGACAAACTAAACGATCATGGTACACACGCAATGTTTCATGATACCATAGTCTGTAAGAAAAATAATTAACTCATATTATATGACGATATATAAGTTATGACTACAAGATACCTGAATAAATGTTTTCGATCTGGTATTGTAACGAAATCTGCTTGCAATACTCCTTGTATGGTCTTTGATAAGTCTCTGAGATTAAATACATAATGTGACTTTGCTGGAGTAGGTAATAGATCTTCCGAAATACGTATATATACATCAATACTAGCTTCTACTATTTCTGGACACGAATTAGCTATTACTGGTGGGAATTCTTCAAAAAAACCGTCCAAAATGGATGAAAATATAGTTCTCATAGCATTTTCGCTTGTAGTTGGTATAAACATCATAGAAAAATGTCTTGTGAATCTCGGAGTTAATGGATTTCTACCTCCACCCGGAGGTGCACAAATAGTACATAATATTACATTTTCTATATATTTCCAATCCAGCTTATCGCGGTCATACATGCCCCCACAATCCAAAAGTTGTCTTAGTAATTCAATAGGTGGTTGAGCTCCATAGACTTCAGGTTTCGGCATGTTGACGTCATCAATAAAGATCGCTAAACGTTTATTTCCCGGTGCACCAAAACGATTCCGTTTTTTCTTTACCAATTTTGATTCTAATATTTCTTGAGTTCTATTACTACTAGTTTGTGCAGAAAAATTAATTATTCCGGTTATCCAATCACCCGTAGTTGCCAAATTTTGCATAACTAAATTTGCAACTGAAGTTTTTCCCACCCCTACAATAATTACACGGTTATAATATTAATAACAAGATCTATAATTTAGTCAAATTTAATATTTGTTTACCTGTAGTTCCAGTTATCATTACTGGTTGGTTCATTTGCACTAGCCTTTGCATTACATATGCATATCGAATGCTATCTACTGTAGGTACTAGTAACTCAAAATAAGGTGTATCTGCACTATATACAAATTTTGGAACAATTGAATCCCAATTTTCAAACGATTTAGTTACTGTGTTTAGGAACACATCAAATAATTTAATTCCAGGTACAATTGAAAATTCTGAGTGGTTTTCAAATTGATTAAAAACTAAACTTTCAAATTTATTTTGAGAAGAATCAACTAAATTTGATCCCAATGACCACAAATACGAAAATATAAATGATTGGCAAATATAATTTAGAATTTTTGAATTTTCTGTTTCTGCATCAAAACTATCAGGGTCGCTGAATAGAGATTCGATAATAGTACACATCATAGTCACTTTACTAATTTCAACCTAAAACAGTGTTTAAAATGTATCTGTGTTAGGTTAGGTTAAATTAGGTTTTTTCTACTTTCATCAAAGTTCAATTTCGGTAGAATTATACCTGTATAATTGGAGCCAGACAATGATTTTTAATAAATGAAAAACCTTCGTAGACATAAGTTTCGAATAGTGTTAACAGATATTTTTTTATTTCTGGGCTATTTTGAATTGCGTCATTTTTTAATTTATTTATCCACGAGCGCACGTATGGTAACCATCCTAATTCAGCTGCGTCTATGTAAACCATTCCACATCTACTAACTGTGGCGGGTGACGCTTGTGACAAGTCACCAACTTCAAAAATCATTCTAACCTAAAAATGATATAGTACCATAATTATATTGAAATATTTTAAAGGAAATAATTTATTACAAGCCTTACCCAAGAGCTCAATTTTATGCGCTCTGAATTAGCTAGACACAAGAGCTTGTTATCATCAAGTACAGTATTAAGGTTCTCAATCCATATTGCATCTACAGGGCCGTCACACACCACCCATTGGAATATTTCTTTTGTTGTTTGAACTGTTTCTCTTACAAACTTTCCAAGTAATCCATCTCTCCATTCCATTGTGAGGAGATTTACTTCACCGTAAAGTTCACTCATAGTTATAGCTTTGGGATTTAGTTGGTATATTTTCACAGGTCTATAGTATTGTTCTTCTATTTTATTATTGTAAAGCTCTGTTAATGTTTTACTAAGTATTTTTAAAACACTGGTCTTTCCACCACCGGTCGGACCAACAGTCATGATACCATGTCGTACAATTATGGTCTCTAACAGCTGTATAACTTTTACATATATACACTCTTCAATTTGAAAGCCATAATTTTCCATTACACTTTTGGTTGTAGAAAGGAACATTCCGTAATCTTGTTCTGGTAAGACAATTCCAGGAAATAGATCGTTTAATATACCCTGTATATTTAAATTATGTTACAGTTCTAATTAAATTTTACACGTTATGAATAATTCTGTTTACCTGGAATAGTATAGCGTCATCTTTTAGGAATTTTGGCAAATTACTATCTCTCAGAGCTCTAATTAATACCAAATCTTCGTTGATGAAAGGATTTTGTCGTTTTAATGAACCTGCCATTACTAAAACGCTTTTTACAGCCCTTTATAATAAAACAGTTCGTGATTATATTTAATTCTTGAAAAATATAACTAATTAAATTACCTCATTCCAAAATCATAGTGATCCTGAATAGAAAGTTGTTCACTACACAATTTATACATTTTTACCATTTTTTGAGACAACATTTTTGATGACTCAAAACCTTCGGAATACAATATAACCTCAGCAATTAATCCATAGTCTGGTACCATCATTGCCATTGGTCTAAATAAAGCTTGTAAGTTATCTGGCAATTCACTTCTTCCGGCATATCCTGGATTCATTGTTATAAATGCTGCACAAGTTTTCACAAGTCTAATCTCTCGACCTTCAAACATGAACTTAGTGGCATTTATCAATTTTGCATTCATAATAGTGATCAATTGTTGCGCGATGACCGATAACACTTCAATTTCTATACGGTTGAATTCGTCAAAACAACACCACGCTCCCGATTGAGCCAAGCCGGCGAAGAATTTACCCATCATCTGTAAAAATATTTGTTAATTTTTCCTGCATAAATATGTATACTGTATAGCCCTTGTGTTTTTTACCTTATAATCTAAACCATCAGAACAGTTGAACACAACGCATTGTGTAGCTAATGCTTTTGCAAGGTCCTTGGTTGTCTCGGTTTTTCCAGTGCCCGCAGGTCCAGCTGGTGCTCCACCTAAATTTAACTGAAGTGCACCCATCAAGCACAAGTAACATTTGTCAGTTAACGGTGTGATAACTAATCTAGGAGATGCACCCAGGTATTCAAATGCATATAGCCAACGAGCATTGGCCATGCACGCAACACAACCATCCACAGTATCCCAATAATAGCGAAGCTGTTTTAGCCATTCAAAATTTAAGTCACTGTTGATTTTACGAACTACCATAGTTGATATTATATCCCTCGCGTGAACATCTATCGTAATCAATGCGCAAATTACGGAACGTTGAAGTGTAGTTAAACGTCCTCGAACCATAGCCGCTAAATTATTCAGGTCCTAAAATAATAAATACCTTATATTTATTAGTACTAGAAAATTATATCAATTTGACTTATTGACAGAGATACTTAATTTAAAACATTTTTGTTCAAATTCAAGCAATTTTTCTTGTATATTAGAGTCAAACTTAAATATTTTGTGGACGTCACGACACCACATCATCTGAGATACTGCAATTATTAGCTGAAGAAAAACGATTTAATTTAATTTTCAGTAGGTACTTAATATGTTAAATTGTTTAAATTGCAACCTGAGCAGCGTGTCCTAAAACCCATTTTTCTCTAGGAATTTTGTCATAATCTCCCATGGCTAAGAACATGGATGTCCGCAATGTATTTACCATCTCCTTTTCTACCCTTGTTAGCCAAAATTCAACGTTCCCAGTTGCTTTAACTAGTAATGCAAACTTGACGATTTCTCTTTCAGGTGATATCATGGAAATAATGTTGGTAGGTGAACTATCTTCTTTTTCTGGGGTTAATGGATTTCCTTCCTTATCGTCGTTTTTAAATTGTATTCTCCAAATAGCGTCGAAACATTTGTTCATATGTGGCTGCACAGCTCTAGTATTTCGTGCTTGAGCAATTATTTCTATGAGCTCATCATTTGACAGGAAATAAAACCGTGGAAATATAACTCTCTTTGATTCTAAATATGCTTCTAAATATAACATTATTTGTTCTAATTGTTCATTATTTTTTATTAGAGATTTCAGGAGATCAGTATCGGTACAGGTGCTTATAGCCAAAGGATTCTTTTCAGCTCTCAGCATTATTGCCTTCCATGAACTATTTACTTGACTAAACAGTGAAGCTTCATTTGGAAGTTGTCTTTGTATGTCAGGAGCGGAAAATATTGATTCCAAATAAATCCAATTATTCTGGCACGTTTGCCATTCCGTCTATAGAGAAGATTTTTCAAACAATTATTATTTTTAAACATATTTATTGAACATACAATTCATAAATACAATATAATTACTTAATTACTTACAAGAACGTCATTCATAATGTTCATAGATTTAATCCATTCTTCAACTCTTGATCTTATCATTACTACATGTTTGGATGAAATAAGAGTATTCAAATTTATATTCGCTTCTTCTAATGTTAACTGAACTTCCTCCAACGAACCAAGTATAAAAATATCATGTGTATTTTTATAGGGAAGTATAATTAAATCTACTATTTTCCAAGAATCTTCAATTTTCTTTAATATTGCTTCTAAAGTTGCTTCAGAACTTGCCTGTCCAGAAACTTCCATTATCTCAGCACCATGACTGAAAACGTCTAATTCTTCAAGTATTTTAAGAGTAAGCGTCTGGTTAATTGGAAATTTTGTCCCAAGGATCTGCTCAACTTTTACCCAATGATGGTTCTTAAGATTCGGATTTCTTAACATTGCTATGATGGACATTTTTGTCTTAAAAGAATGTACTTTTTCATCAATAAGATTTATGAGTTCGCATTCAGGAATATTTTTTGTAAATTGCACTACATATTTTAAATTTAGTGCTAAGAACGTATTCATTTGTTCTACATCTAAATTGTGAAAATTGTCTGTTTCCCAAACAGACGTGTTATTTTCCCATTCGGCTAAACTATTCCTAAGCAATATTCTGAGTCTCACAGCTTCACTAGCCTCTGTCAAAATATCAACCTTTGTCATCTCCACGCGGAAATATCGTTGATAAGACTTATACAAGTTTGATTCTATTTGGAGTTCTGCTAATTGTTCACTAAGTAGAGATAATGTATTTAATACATGTTCCACATCTGAATTAATATCAATTAACCATGGTTCCTAAAATAAAAATCTAAAAATAGAATATACATAAAATATACATAAATTATTATTACCTGAGCTTCAATATTTATTTTTTCTACTTCTCGAAGCATGACTTCTATTTGAGAATCGATTGTTTTGATGAAATCATCAACTAGATTATCTTGATCATTACAAATATCCTCAAATTCTATCTGTAAAGTGGTTAGTTCTTCCGAGAATCTCTATAAATAAATATTATTGAACATTTTTGAATTAATAATACGGTTAGGTAGGTATCATAAAAATATTATTAACATCATAATTATCAGTATCTTCATCAGCAATAGGTATTTCAAATTCTTCAGCTAATTCATAAAGTTCCTTAATATAGTTTAGTTCGACATCTAATTCTTCTAACTGAAATAGAAGATACATGTTTAATATTTTTAAAATATTCTTTTTATTTTTCAATTGTAAATTATTTAAATACGAACCCTTTTAGAATATGTTTGTAAAAACTTTTTATAATCTACAAATTGTGTGGCGTTAGATGGAGTAGTATAGAGATACTTGAGGGATTCATTTATTTCAATCAATAGTTCTTTTACCAACTGTTTTCCCACTCTATATAATGCGGTTAATGATCAAATATAACTAATCGATTAAAAAATATCTTAACTTATTATTACATACTTGGCCAGTGTCTCCTCTACTAGTTCTAATAATAAATTACAGGTAGGTCTAGCAATATTTTTCAATAAATGGAATTTTATATTAAACATGCCTATCATTTGATTGGAATTTATTTTATTCACATCATATAGTTGCTGTTTATATTTCTCTAACATTTTTCGAAAATTTGTTAAGCCTGTAAAAATAAACAATACTCATTTTGATACAAGAGGTTAATCTTAATTTTATATTTACTGGTTTCGTTTCGAATAATCCCTCGATCCAAGTCTTCATTTTCTTTATAGATATTGTAAACATATTCCACTCGTTCTAAGTACTTACAAACTGCTTCAAAGTTTATACTGATATAATTCAATATTTTTTCCATAGTACACTTATATTCTTCGTCAATATCAAATAAAAACTGTAACGGTGGTCCATCGCCGCACAATCGATCAGACATTTTACCACAGATCGTGGGACTAAAAATCAATTGTAATTACAATTGATCAGAACGATAGATCGTAGGTAGCAAAAGTACTTTACAATACATCATACTTATAAGACTCACCGCATAAAACTATTGAAATCAACGTCATCCAGGAGTGGAGTAAAGTGAGTAATCATTATAGTTTTCCAGTCTTCCATTAAAAATGATACGTATGTGGTGTAATCGTTTAGGGAGTAATTGAACTTGATACCCGTTTTTGTTAAGGAAACCTCGACTATGAACAATGGAGACTAATGGAATAACAATAATTTAAGTCAGGTATAAATAAAATATAATATCATCAAACGGAATTTAGCGCTCGTCTGTTCGATACCTTGGGGTCATCTAAAGACCTATCACCTTCCAGTACGGTTTCAACGTCAGTTCCGGTTAGTAAATCGTCACTAGGAATGTACTTATAGTGCTTATACACGTCTGCCTCAAACCGTATGATTTGTTTTTGGACGAACTTGTGAAAATTTGATTGTAAAAAGAAATCAATGCACGTGATAAAACGACATATTCTCTTGCAAACTTTCAGCTTGGACCGCTTCTGTTCGAACGGCATGTTATATAGTATATCGTTCAAGTCAAAAGTTTCCTTATAGTTCTTATTAAATTCTGAATCGTCAATAGTGAACCCAGATTCTTTCAGTACGTTTTCACAAGCAACTAACATCAATTTTTTGATAGTCAACCGAAAGTCTTTCAATGTCTTGATAGCTGTGGTAATACTCTCCATCTAAATATGTCACACACAAAAATTTATGTTAATATATTAGTACACCTATAGGTACATATATAATTAAGAAAGTTGATCAGTGGCGTAATCAAGGGCTAGGTCATAATATGGCCTCGTGGAAATCGAAATTTTGTCATAAGAATAAATAAAAATAAAAACAATTAAAATCAATATCATATTTCGTCATTTATTTTGAGAAAAAACAATATTATTTGTTTACAATATAATTAAGATTTAGGGCTGGGGATAACAATACCATAAAATACCACAAAAAATGCAAACATTTCATAATAAATCTTAAAAATGAATTTTTAAATTAAAAATGTGTTTAAAAATCTATTTTTACAGATCATAAAACTATATAACGTTTGTGTTGTACAATAATGCATTTTTATGATTGAAAAATTTTTAAATAGAATTATTTTTATCGAGTCTTTTATTCGAAGATATAAAAATGGTGCGCGACGAGTGTATTGTATATTTATTATACAATTTACATTATCTGACTACTATTTAGCTCTATCGATTACTGGTTTTTATTACAATAAATGTAGGGCTATATTTTGTCAGAACGTTTATTCTAGGAATATATTTTCTCAGAGCCATATTTATTTTGAATCTTATTTAGTTATAAAAATATTTCATCGGAATGTATTTTTTCAGACCCATATTAATTTGGAATCGTGTTGGAAAAATATTTTATTGGAATTTATTCTGATGGAACCGTATTACATTCACTTCAAAAATAAACTGTGAAAATTTCCTAAAAACTATAAAAATTCCCTAAAAAGTAAATTTGTCAGGATCTCTTAAAACACGTTTTATACCTATATGGAGCTACGTTTTAAAATACCAACAAAAAATAAAATTACATAAAGATCTCAACCTTAAATATAATATATTATGTAATAATATTAAAAATATATATATTGACATTATAATAAATATGTTTTTCTTAGCTTTAGAACTAATTTATCTAGAACATCCTTTGGATCCACTTTAAAGATTTTATCGTTAGCTATTTATTCGGTATAACCTCAAACAATGGCTCTAGAGGAGATGACAATGCAATTCGATGAGAATACATATCAGAAGTCATATTAGGACCACATTAAAGATTGGCATTTCTATATATTAAGATAGATGGCTTAAATTTAAGCGAATACAAATAACTTTTAATTTAATATTTTTAAAAGTACCACACAACAAAACCAAAGTTGATTCAAAAGTAAGGATTCAATAGTCCTCACCTTGATGATGGCACTAAGTGCGGTCCCTCTTACCAACCTGCTGTTCTTTAAATTGTTGGAGAGTATTTTCTTCGGACACAGAACCATCATACAAAAATATTTCCATAATCTCGTTAATAACTTCGGATATTTGTAACGACGTGTCTCGTAGTGGAGTACTCAGAAGAAATACTGTCAGGGGAATTTGTAATTCTTGACGCGTGTGATTATACTTTTTCCATGAAATAAATTTATACCAGAAGTGCAGACATTTCCATTGTTGATATTTTCTAAACAGTTTCAGCTATGAATAAAAATACATATTTTATTCATTTTTAAAAATTCATCCGACATTCTACAATATTGTTTTGCCAACTGTGTAAATGTTTTAATTAGTACATTTTTAAGAAATCCATGTGCACGTTAATGACAAATGTGTCAGTTTAAATTTTTCCAAGTGATTGGGTAATTTGTCCAAAATAATATCTAGTATTTTACCATATTTATAAGAAAGTCATATTATATTAATTTTATTTGATCGTTGAAAATAAGATAACATTATACCGAAATTAATTAAATCTTTTATATTTGATTCTGAGTCAAAGTGATGTATCTATATATTAATTTTATAATGATGTGTTCGTATACGATATACATACCTACATACATATTTGAATGTAATTCATATTTCATACAAGTGCAATTTAATCATGTTTAATTGTATAAGGTTAATTATGCATGAATGTTATGTAATATGTATAAATAGGTGCCCGCTAACTTAGACTTAACTTACATTTTTAATTTTCTTATAAGATGTATACTGTTCTTCAAATTCTGCAAAGGGCGTGAATGTTATTTCATCTTCAATGTGTGACATAAAACCTTCGTTACTGAGCGTAAAAAAACAGTTTGTATCGATTTTCTTGAACAAAACAATTTTGAAATTATACGGTGAAAAAAATTTAGACTTTTTATTGGCAGCGTAGACTAAATAAATGAATCTGTATTCTGTCACAGTTTTAAACTCATGTATTATCTTATCTATGTCTAATACGTCGGGAGGTTCTTCTTTACAATTCTGTTCTTCAGTTTTTACAATACTTTCTTCGGATTCGGATTCTTCGGACGCAGAAACTTCTGACTCGCTTGATTCCACGGCTAAACATTAAAACCAACACAATGCTATAATCTCAAACTATACAAATGTCATTAACTAATCGATCATGTACATACAATCAGCATCTTCTAGCTCAACGTCTTTTCCAATATTATTATCATAATCTTCTCTTCTTTTTGTGTATTCTAAAAATCCATACTAAAACATAATAATATGTTGGTTATTTTTAATTATATTTCTAGTAAGTATAACAGACTTATTAATTAAACATTAATAATCCTAATATATAAACGAAAAAACTATAAAAAAAAATGTAAAAACTTACCAAAGGTTCAGGATCTTCTTTTTTATATAATACTGCCTGCAAATACTTAGTGTGTAATGTTTTCGTGTCGACATTTTTCTCAGGATTTTTCAAATCACTATAAATGAAAAAAAAACAGTTGTTATACATTCTAAAGAGTAAAATGTTGTTTTACTTGTTAGACTTTATTGATTTATTTTCTTCTGACAAATTCAACTCAGACGCCATTATTTAAGATGAAAACAAATTGCCTACATTTAACATTTTTTATTACATTAATTGTCTAAATAGTTTATGTTGATTTAGAGGTTGTCACTAAGGATACGTATCTAATCTATAAAAGCATTTCGTAGGCCGTAGCCGTTCTCTGTGTTGTGAATATAGATAATAAAGTTTTTATTATCTTTAGTAGGTAGTGAACTATCGAAAATTATTGATTACTTTTTACTAGTGCAATGATTTATATGCATCAGTATGTTTTTTTCCCTGCGTTTACAATTTTGGTTTGTATAGGTACCTATCATGCAATCGACTCATATCGATACAAATCATATTATTTTTATTTTGTACTTATATTTTAAGACGTTTAATGCATATTATTAGATATGTAGGTATATATTTTTAACAGTCTTGTTAAGATTACTTACAAATGTATTCAGAATACGTATTTAAATAACAGGTGTAATTTGTATTTAAAATACGTATTCAAATACTTTTATTTTAAGTTCAAAAATATTGATACCAATATCTTATAATAAAATTTAGTGATCAAAATCCATTATCCAATAAATAAGGATAGTTGATATCATAATACATTAATATATTATCACTTAAAGTATGTAGTGGATAAATCTTGTGGGTTCTATACATTATTTATAAATAATAATAATTTGTAATATTAACTTTTATGTATTTATTATGCAGTTAGTAATACTGTTTACTTTTAACTTACTCTCTAAGTTTAAAAATATAAGAACTGTCAAATACTTACTAGTCGCTAGTATTGATAATAGTTTAATACAATGATACGTATGCCGTGTTGACAAAATAATGTGAATTGATGACAGTTTTCTTTATCTATTTTTTTTTATTCTTTTTTATCGGTTTTTTTATACCTATTTAGATTATTTTATTTTTAATTTTCCAAAAATTACAGTTTTTTTGTAAATGTATTATTTTAATATTTTCCAATTTTTCCATATTTTTGAAACTCTTGGAAAAAAACAGTTTCTTCCAACATTTTTCTGAAATTATTATTATTATTTTTATTAAAATTATTACCAAATATCATCCATTATATATTTGTATATTAAAATTAAATGCGTATCATTTTATTTATTTAACCTATTTGTTTTCTAACTTTCTAATACTTTACATAACTGATTATACCTACTTACATTTTCAAGTTCATATCTACTCCCTGTAAGCAACCGTGGAATGGTCCGACTCCCTAACTAGAATACCTATAGTAGCTAATTGATTAGGTATTACACTTTATGGCTTATATATTTTATATTATAATACAATACATTTCAATACTTAACCGTTAAAAATAGTAATAATAATAATGATCATAATGAGACACTATAGTCAAATAATCGCATATAATATATTGTTATACATTTTTATGATTAACTTAAATTAAATTTTATCATATTAAATTTGAAAATTACCTAATAGATATAGGTAGTTGATTAAATTATATCATATCTGTACTAATTTAATAATTTCCAATCATAGCGGTTTTCATAATTATTTAATCTTAAGTTACCATTATTTTCGCCTATCGTCTCATCAGTACGTATTATTATATGGAATTCATAATTTTTTTTTATTCGATCATTACTATTTATAATGTCACCGTTGACGTAATGACGCCCATAAGAAAAATAAGATGGCTCTCAGAACTGACACCTGATAAAAAAAAGCATTTATTTTTAAATTAAAATAAAACAGTAGGTCTGCATAACCTTAAAGCATAACTGCGCCAGTGGTTTGTGGGCGGCCAAACCACGGAAACGCCGTACCGGTACGCCATTATATACCCGCCGACCAACACCAACGCGCCCAAAACCAACTGCTGCCATGGAAGTTCGAGCTGGGCAGAACATACGTTCACCTTGTGGTCGACGCGTATTTTTTCGAGACACCGCGCCGTTTTGGCCCGCGTCTGTTCCGCGCACACCACTAGGTACCGCGGCGGCCCGATTTTGTAGGGCAGCAGATAGTCGAAAGTCGATCGGTGCGCGTGGCACACGAGCACGGCCCGATACCGGCCCGCACCGAACAGGCTCGTGTCACCCCAGCTGTCTATCCACCTGGCCATGACGAGTGCAACGTTCAAATTTACGGTCGCGCCAACTTCGGGCGGCATCGGCCACCGGTCCAGCGCTCCGTACGCGCCCACCGTACTGGTCACCGGCACGTAAATGAACAGGCCCTCACCGTGGAGGCCGTCGTCATCGTCGTCGTCGTCACATCGTGGGCCCATTGCGAACGTGAAGCTGTTTTCCAAAGGTAGTCGTGGACCGGAGGCCGCGACCACGCAGCTCGGGAACGGCACTGTCCGAAAATTCAGGCCGCCATCGCTGCCGTCGTCGATTTTCGACAACAGGTGTTCTATCAGCTCGGGCGCCGGAATGCCACCGGTCGTCGCATCCACCAGGGCTCTTAGTGCGTCGAACGATTGGACTTGGTTGACCACGGACAGTAACGCAGCCTTGATCGAGCTCGGTTTGTCCATCGACTTGCTGTAGACCGCCGTCATGAACATGTCAAACAGCGCATGGAACGCGTCCGGATCCCGGGACAGCGCCTGTCTCAGGCGGACCATGGACACGGTGTCCTTGAACATGTTTTTGTTGGGCAGCCATTTCCCGAACACCTGTTTTTTGATGATAGTGTCATTCATTAATTTTCGTAGTACGCATTCCATTTGGTCGTCACCCTCGTCTGTCGTCAGAGCTGACATATGGATAATATTATAATTTATATTGTAATTTTGTCATCGATTATAATTATTGTACGAGTTAAAAAAGAAGTAAAAGTATTAAAATTAAGGCAGCAACAAATTATTATTTTTGTGGAGCAAACGTACAACGTTTAATACTATAGTAAACTAGCGTTGCCCGGGAAAAGAATTGTGATTAATTAACTCCTTTAGGTGTAATACGCTGTGGCCACTGTACATATGGAAGCAAAATTATATTATGCTAGCTGACCCTCTCGGCGTTGCTCGGGCAAAAGTTACCTCAGGTAAAATAGTTTGAAATAGCCAATATTATAACATATGTGTATAAGTTCAAGGAATCAAAAATTCATTAATTGTATATATATTATAGCTGCAGATCCATTCACTGCGTTGATCGTTAAAATATGTACCAACTCTATAGGATTCAAACTTTGTTCAAAACTTAAAAATTTTCATCGATCATCTTGAATATATAATACCCGAGAGACACGCTTGTATGTATTGTATGCGTGAGACTCATAGTATGTTTTCAGGTAGGCAATACACTTGCGGTGGATTGCAGACTCCTCGAAGTGCGTACGTAATTACGAATGTTTTATTAATACGTTGATATTACGATGTGCATGTGTCGACAAATTAGTCTTGGGAATACCGTTTTTACTAAGCTACATAGCTACAGGTCTAAAATTATATATATTCATTATTCAATCATGACCAATAGATAGATATATAGATAGATAATAAATAATATTATAATGGCCACGGTTTTAATTGCACTAAAAATATGATGTCAAAATCGCAAAGAAAAATATGTAAAAATCGTACGATATAATTATAATAACAAATTTGTTTTATATTGTCAAAACTATTTTATCGTGTTACAGATATAAATTGCAGAGTAAAAATCGATACTATTAAAATTATTTAATTTTCAACGTTAAAAAATTACAACATTCTAATAGGTATTAACAGTTTTTTTTTCTGGTATATTTATAAAACCTAAAATATATGATTTTTTTCCGAATTGAAATTTAGAATTATGTATTATACTTGTACACTAGCTGTATATTACCTATACCCGACTTCACCTGGGTTCAAATGATGCATCATCTATCTGTCCATGGTGTTCCGTTTTGCTTCATTTGAAATAATTTACAAACATATTATAATACTGCAATGTTGCAATTCAATTAGAATGGTTTTCCACTTCTTAATATCCTGGACATATTTTTATGTATTCTCGAAAAATCGGACACAGATATAACTGTGATGCTTAAAAACCGACGTAAAATATGCAATATCGGTAAATTTACTTAGGTACCTATACCCATTCATTTGTATGTGTTTATACCAAAAATATGTACAGAATTAAGAAAGCAAATTATTATGATTGAAAATCATAAAAGCAATCATTGTACATAATTATTGATAGTTGTTTTGGAATAATTTTTTAAAAAAATATTTGTAAAATATTGTAGGTTTATGTCATATTTCTACTAATTATCATAGTAAATAAATATAATCTGTAACCAATGGCAACCCTCATTTAAATAAGCAAAAAAAATATACAATTTTTGTATGCCAAAATTAAATACAAGCCACTCTATAGCTACTATGTAGGGTTTGAAAACTTGAAACTCCTGTAGGAATTTATATTAACTTACTTTTGTTTTAAGCTGTAATGTATTTTTTTAGTCTATAAATAACAAACAATAGAAGGCATTTATTTATATATAGATTAATTTCAAATTTTGTTCTTTAAACTTGTGTTGTCGAATACTTAAATTATGTTTACATAGAGGGTTTTTCGTGCTTTTTGAAAGTTTAATGTCTAATATTGGTACATCGGTGAATTTTTATGATAAATAATTAAAAAAGGCGAGTGGATGTCGCTCTACTGTACAGTAGGTTACAAGTGGGTCAATGTATAATTCATTGTACTAAACTTGAATTTAATGATATAATATCATTGTATAAGAAAAACAATTCTGAGCGAAGACGGTTTGTCAATCTGGATTTTTATATTGTTATTATTTATTATAGCCTGTATCCAACTTATAAGTTGAATTAATATTATAATATTATTATATTTTTTTCATTGCTATGACGAGAAACAAAAAGTTAGAAATTAAAATCCCATTTTTAGCGGTTTTTCGTAATTTATCGGTAGTTTTTCCCGTGGCATTAAATAACTATTGAGAAAATCGAAAAATTACCTGTTTAAAGTACCACTTCGATCCACTTTGTAAAAACATTTTGTATACAGGATAAAAAAAAAAGAAAAAAAGAATATGGAATACTAAAAAAAATGGTAAGTGGATGTCTCTCTGCTGTACAGTATGTTACAAGAAGGGGGTTAATATATAATGGATTTTATTATACTTGAATTCAATGAAATCATATAATTGTATAAGAAAAGCGATTCTGAGCGAAAACGGTCAGTCAGCCTATGATATTACCAATTATATTTGATGATATTATTGTGAATAAAGTAATTTATATATAACCTATTTACGTGGAATCTTGTTTTAAATTTTCAATCTTTAGCTATAAAAGTTAAACATTTTATAAATTTTTAACTACAAAATAATTATTAAATTATAAATTTGAACTTTAAATGCTTATAAAAAAAATTGTGTCCATGTATTTTTAATATTTTTCAACTGCTATTAGAACAATATATCAGGAGCCTAATATTAAATTTTCACACTTTTTTACCTAACAAATACAATTTTATTGATATTTATAGAAAAAAAACTAAAAAAATTGAAAACTTACGATGTCCGTAAACAGCTCAAAAAGGGTCAAATTATTTTCAAAATTTTATCGTGTATAGAAAATGCTAATACAAACATTCAGTGAAATTTTCAAGTATCTACAGTCATACGGTTTTTTAATTACAACAAAATAAGAAAATCGTTACATGAAATCAAATGTTGTACAAATATGAATTTCAAACGCTCATAAAAATTTAATTTGACTTTCTTGTAGACATTTTTTTTTGTATTACATTTTCAAATTTTAGATTTAAAAAAAAAATTTTTATGAATTCTCAACTCAAAATAATTTGCTAATTTTCATGATTTTTCCGTATTTTGTCAAGATTTGAACTTTAAATGCTTATAAATAAAAACTGTGACTAAGGTTTTTAATTTTTTCATCTGCCTTTGAAACAATAACCTAGGAGCTATCTATTAAATTTTCAAGCTTTTTTAACCAACAAATAAAATTTTATTGATATTTATAGAAAAAAAAAACTAAAAAAAATGGAAACTGACAATGTTCGTAAACAGCTCAAAATATTTGGAAAATATTATGGTTTATAGGAAATGCTAATATAAACATTTAGTCAAAATTTCATGTACCTACGGTCATTTTTTTAGAGTTGCACCAAAAATCAAAATCGATTTTCTCAAAAACAGATTTTGCGTAAAAATTCCCGTTTTTCCTTAATTTTTCTTTTGTTTGTCACGGCGCTTTTGAAAACTACTGGGAAATTATCTAAAAAATGAACACCATTGTAAAACTACTAGCTTCTTCGGCCCGCTCAGAATCTAAAAATTGATGGTATACCTAAAATTAGCTTTTTTTAATAATCTTAAAGTAAGTTTTAAATTGTAATAGTTTTAAATCATTTATTATTTTCAAACTATTGTAGAACCTATAATTTTCCATTTCAATGATTAATATATTCAGATTACAAAGTAATCTGTTGGTTGATTGTTCCAAACTTGTGAGTTCTGTGGATGGATCTGATAAATCTAATTTTATCATAGAGTCACATAATCCCACAGGGCACAGTAATGGATGACGATAAATAATTTTAAACGATTAACGTTTCCGAGCGATGACGGTGTATCGCCTTTACTTCCAAGGAGTGAGGATATTTTATAATTTATTTATATTAATTGAAATAATACGGCAGGCTGAAATAATTATTGCCAAACAAATCATATTTAATATATTATAATATAATATAGAATGGCGTAAATGAAAAAATTCATGGTACAAGTAGCTTAAAATTATATTAATTTAAAAAAAGATTAAATTTAATTGATTTATTGTGCATAGAAAATAATAATATACGTTATGAATTAAGATGAAAACCTTAAATTCTCATCAAATAAAATTGTTAGAAGATATAGATAATTGTTATTTATCGTTTAAATATCTAACTTATCCTCAACATTTTAAATTCAAATGTGCATACAAAAACAGTGCTTATGAATTTTCAATATTTTTAAATTTCAGTAATGATAACTTATGAGAACTATAATTTATAAAACTTGAATTCATTTTGCAAGCAATTAAAATTGAAAAAAAAAATGACTTTATAACTATACAAAATGATTTGGCAATTTTATTGGTTTTAACGAATTTGGTCGAAATGTGAAATTTATAAGCGTTTATAAAATATAATATTAAGCCAAAATCTTTTTAAATGCAAAATGGTTGTAATAAAAACTTATGAAGATTTAACAATCGATTTTATCAAAACTGCAGTTAAATATTATTGTCTTACTTCAGATGTAGCGTACATAGCCCATTGATATTTTTTTAATTTTTCCCGATTATTTTTAAAAGCACTGGGAATTATTTAATTTCCTAAAACAAAAGTTTGAACGAGTACCAAACTATATTAATTAACCAATTGGCCAATTAACCAACCAGAAACTATCATAAATATTATTCTGCGCCTATATTTTGCGTCGGACAAAATAAATAACACAAAAACAGTTAACCCGACCTAGTGATCCCTCCCCTCAGAAACTAAAATGTATACAACACTTTTCTGATCTTACCAAATATAATATAATATGTGGAATGCACAATATTGTAGTTATGATTATTATTTTTTTATTTGGTAAAGTTGCTTTAATTACAAAGGTTTTAGAGACTATAAGACTAAGACAAAGACTATAAATATTTAATATGAAGAAAAAACCATTAAAAATATTTTAAATAAAACCAAAAATCCTAAAAAAAGTTCCTATGAGGTTTTTAAAAACAAAAAAAAATTGTATATTAGACGCATTTATTTTGTTTTATTATTATTTAATATATGAGTACATAATTATACCTATAAAAGATTACAGTAATAGTTTAATATTCCAAGTTATAATTAAATACATAAAAATATAATTTTAAAAAAAACGTATGAAAAATAAATGTAAGAAATATTTTTAAATTTGACGGTAATTAGTGACATCTATAGTTGTTTTGTGAATGTTAAGTCTCTAATAGTTTGTAATCTAGAAAAAAATATAAACATTTTACTTTAAATTCTGTTAACCACCCAACTATTTTTAAAAATTAATATAGGCATTTTATTTATACCTGTGATATCCTAGTTGCATTCAACAGTTAATTTTTTTATAATATTCTCAAATATGAAACTTTGCCAGCAATCTGATAAAATATTTTTATACATTGAAATCTTTTACAACATGTAATATTATTTTTTATCTAAGTTATAACGATTAATTCAAAATATGCAATATTGATAAAATTGATTGAGCTACCTATATCCTTGGAACACATTAGGTATATGATTTAAAAGTAAATAGGTAGCCTTTCAAATACGTTGATTTATAAAACATTAAAAAGAATGTTATTAACACAACACAAAAAACTTAAAAGTAAAAAGAACTAAAAAACGTCTAAATTGGTCCGATTTGTTTATACTTATGTAGGTATAATATGAATAATATAATCCTTCCATTACTAACAATATTTTATTTAAATAACGGGTTCTGTCGAATCAATATAAAAATTTATTTAAATTTATATAACTCACTTTAAATAATATTGACATTTTAAATTATTACAAGACAATGACAATTTAGTAACAACTTACAATAATACATGATTTGATAAACAAATGAATAATAATGCCGAAATCAATAACATTGGTCGCGTACATTCAAATTTCGAAAAAGTCTTTGTGGCAATAAATGTGGCTATACGTTCGTCGTCAGTTTGTGATCGGATAAGAGGGTTTACGATATATTATAAACTCAATGACAGGAATAAAATATTACTACTGTGGACTATAATACACAAACACCCCCTCATTGAGCATCAGAATATGCAGACGCCATTTTATGCATTATGCGGTAATAGGCGTATTAAACATTTGAACATAATAATATATAAGTAATATTTAATAAATAATTATTTCTCAGATGTAAAATTAAATGCGTGATACGTGTTAACGAGTACAAAAATTGTATAGGTACCTTATTTTGCGCATACCTCTTGTCAAAAAACATCATAATAATATTATAAATTAATGTTAGGTAATCCAGGGTGCATGTATTATACATATATTATTAAAAATGAAACCCGACATTATATTAGTACTATAGGATATTAGAATGGAGTCATGGAGATATGTAGAAACACTGCGCGTCGGGATTGTCTTTGTCAACACGTCGTGTGCGGCTCTGTATAAGAGGGTTGTGCAGCAGATGTTTCTCCGGATATAATAAATACACGTTTATAAATACAAATATAGTGTTCTATAATAACAGTCTGATGTTTGTAGAGGGCAGTGCTGCTGGGCACTAATTAGGTACATTCCTCGAGATTTCGAACGGAGCTACTGAATATTATTATAATATTATATGGTCATACCGCTGTTATCTGTATATAGTTCAGGGGTGACCAAATGGTCGATCTCGGTCGACTTCAAAGATGATGCCCATTTGTTAGAACTTGTATTATTATATATACATTTGGTACATACGCAGTTACAAACATATTTCGGATTAACCAGCCCGCTGTCTGTGTGAATTTTTTCCCATGAAAATTGTAAAAGATAAATACCGAGCTACACGCACTTACTGCGCATATGATCATTTAGAGCTACAGAGTCTTAGTTTAGCAGTCAGTGACTATTCCCCAGATTATAATCAACTGGCCAACGATATATTATGTAATGACGAGCTTTTCTACGCCAACAGTATGATGTTAATTTATTTTGAAAATATTATTTAGATATTTAATTTTAAACACTATCAGGTTTATACCTATAACATTATTACATTTTAATTATTTAATGTTATTAATTATTATGTTTATAACTATATTATAAGTATATATTAAAATACCCATTAATATTATAATGAGTTAAAAATATTTATTTTTTTTGTGATTCGATTTTAAAAAGAAAAAAGTAAAGTTTAAGTTTTTTAGTCAACAATTTTTTTAAGTAGCATTTTACTCAATATTTTTCCTCTGCAAGGAAGTTTGAGAAATCATCTATATTGATAGGTTTTTATGATGATCTGCGTTTCTATAGCGATAAAAATCAGTTACGGTCAGGAAAAAAATTATAGTATCAAGCCAAACAACATATATATGTTAAACATTTTCTCAGAAAAACTCAATCACAAAAAGTTAGGCCACCCCTAGTTAGTATATAATTCGCCCACCACAGAGAAGAAGGTCGTATCTCTGTTTTCACAAATTTTTTTTTTCAAGTGTCATTATTGTTTTTGTGTAGTTCCCGCGAAACTGATAGTAGCATAAAATAATCAAAGACGTTTTATACAATAAAATGTAGTTACTACCGTCTTCGTGGGAACTACAGTAAAAAAAGTTTGAAAAAATTTGAAAAAAAAAGATTTGTAAAAATACAAATACGACCTTCTTTGCTGCGGCGGGCAATATAGTATATTGTATAAAATAATATAATACATTATAAAAAACCCTGAATAATGTAATACGTAGAGCGTGGATTTTTGTAAAATTTTTATATTTTTCCTTTTCAAATTTTTGGATTATTGTTTCTTATCTTTACGAATCATAATAGTTTGAAGCTTATGGCAAATATTTTTTTGTACTTTAGGTACTATATATTTAATAGTTGTTGCATATTTTAATATTTACTTGCACATATTTAAAAAAAAATTAATTGCATCATATTGAAGAGATAATTTTAAAAATAAAGGAATTAAATAATATTTTGTCAAGTAAAGTAAGTTAAAAAATCAATTTTTTGGGCTCTAGATAGTAATTGGAATAAAGATAAGTTAATTTAGTAGGTAGATACGGTAGATACCAATACGGATAAAACAAAATACCAATCAAAGATTTTTTCAATACTTCTAGCAATGTTATCCATGAAATATTTACATGAAAGTTTACCTTTATAAATGGCCTTTATATGGGCTTGAAACCAGTTTCAGAAACCGATATAAACCGTTAAAAAACTGAAATCGAAAAACAAATCAAAACCGAAACTGAAAAAATTAGATACCGGTTAAATATTCTAAAACCGAAACCGGATATAATTGGAAACCGGTATTATAACTCAAAACTGAAACCAGAAATAATTGGAAACCGGTATTAAATTCAAAACCAAAACCGGGAAAAAATTGAATACTGATATTATAATTTAAAACTGAAACCGAAAATATAATTTAAAAAATGGTATTTTATTATATAATATTAACTATTAAGTTCTTAATGATTATTAGGTTGTATGCAGTGCCCAGAACTTGCAAACATTGAAAGTTGTAAACGCTGTTATAACGGAGAGCAATAATCAAAAATAATTAAATACTGCAAAACAAAACATATCGATTAACAAAATATATTTTATATCATTAAACAAAACATAACATAAAACGTAATTTATAGAATATCATTGAACGAAAAATAACGCAAAACGAAATATTTTAAAATCTATGTTGTACTATGTACTATCTACATACTGCTATACAATATACATATAATAATTACAATAGTATATAACTATTAGGTATACATTAAGCCGCAAACACAATAACACAATACCTATGTAATCTATGTGATATGTATATATTTATTATATTTAGGTATATTTTATTATTATTTATTTTCAATCCAAATATTAAGTAGGTATAGCATAGCAGTAAAATAAATAGCTTAAAATTAGCTAAATATTTTGAAAATGCTATGGTATAAATAAAGTAAATATTCCATATGAAAATGATAATTTAAGTAATAATGGAATATTTCAAGTTTCTTATGTTTTTTGTATACCAAATTAAAGAATGTTTTAATCGTTATTATATGTTTCAATATTCAGTTTCGTAAAAAATTGATCTTCAATCGTTCTTCAAAAAAGTATACTTAAGAAGAGTTTGGTTTAATATATTTTAGGCTGAGGTGTATAAAAAAAAACAAAAAATTACATGCGATGGCCGGGAATCGAACCCGGATCAACTGCTTGGAAGGCAACTATGCTGACCATTACACCACCAACGCAGTTGAAGGAGGTGCAACATTTAATGTTATTTCATATTTTGTGTTCCAAAGGTACCTGTGTATTTTTTAATTTTTGATTCTGAGAATCTAAGTGGTGTAATAAATGTGTTAAATTTCAATGAGAAATGTTTTTTTTTATTCAATTTTTTTTTGTCCGACCGTGCACCTTTTTTGGTATTAGCCAAGAAATTATTCGATTTTCAACTTCAACATATTTTCTATAATATAGTACCTATAGCGAAGTCGATCTAATTGGAATTTAAGAGTGTAAAAATATGAGATCCCAGTAATTTTTTTTAATAATTATGAAAAAAAAAAGATTAGTTAAACCGGGAATTTTCAGTAAAATCCAGTTTTTGTTGTTGTGGGTATCTCCTAATTGAAAATGGAATAACTATAGTTACTACGTATTTTAACCACTATTAGTTATTAGTTATTACTTATTACTTATTACCACCAACATTAGGATTTTATATATAAGGTATAATTTTTAAAATATTTGAAGTCATTTGAGCAATTGATAAGAAATCTGAAAGAGTTTTTTGAATTGAGTTAATAAAAATGTTTAGTCTTCGTCAAAAATGTTGAAATTTAATACAAATTCCCTTACAATTTTTATAGAATTTTAAAAATATTAAAAATTTATAGAAGGGGGGGGGGGAGGTCAGAAGTAATATTTCCCAGTAGTTTTCAAAAGCGCCGTGAAAAACAAAAGAAAAATTAAGGAAAAACGGGAATTTTTACGCAAAATCTGTTTTCGAGAAAATCGATTTTGGTTTTTGGTGTAACTCTAAAACAAATGACCGTAGGTACATGAAATTTTGACTTAATATTTATATTAGCATTTCCTATACACCATAATATTTTGACTTATTTTGAGCTGTTTACGGACATTGTCAGTTTCTTTTTTTTTTAGTTTTATTTCTTTAAATATCAATAAAATTTTATCTGTTGAGTAAAAAAGCTTGAAAATTTTATAGATGGCTCCTAGGTTATTGTTTCAAAGGCAGATGAAAAAAATTAAAAATCCTTAGTCACAGTTTTTATTTATAAGCATTTAAAGTTCAAATCTTGACAAAATACGAAAAAATCACGAAAATTGGCAAATTATTTTGAGTTGAAGATTCATCCAAGATTTGAAAATGTAATACAAGATTATTTATAAGTTTGTCTACCTTTATAAAAAAAAAATGCCTACAAGAAAGTCAAATTAAATTTTTATGAGCGTTTGAAATTCATATTTTTACAACATTTGATATTCACTCGATATCTCATGTAACAATTTTCTTATTTTGTTGTAATTAAAAAACATATGACTGTAGATACTTGAAAATTTTATTGAATATTTGTATTAGCATTTTCTATACACGATACAATTTTGAAAATAATTTGACTCTTTCCGAGCTGTTTACGGACATTGTCATTTTTCTGTAAATATCAATAAAATTTTATTTGTTGGGTATAAAAGCGTGAACATTTTATATAAAGCTCCTGATATATCGTTCTAATAGCAGTTGAAAAATATTAAAAGTATATTGCACAATTTTTTTTTATTAGCATTTAAAATTCAAATTTTGACAAAATTTATCAAATTTATAATTTAATAATTATTTTTTAGTTAAAAATTTATACAATGTTCAACTTTTTTAGCTAAGGGTTGAAAATTGAAAACAAGGCTCCACGTAAATAGGTTTATATATAAATTACTTTACTTACAATAATATCATCAAATATAGGTACTTGGTAATATCATAGGCTGACTGACCGTTTTCGCTCAGAATCGTTTTTCTTATACAATGATATTATATCATTGAATTCAAATTTAATACCATCCATTACAGTGACCCATTTGTAACCTACTGTACAGCAGAGCGACATCTATTTACCCACCTTTTTTTACTAAGTTACAAGTCGTTTACTAAACAACTTTGATATTAAAAAATTATATTAAATATTATATATTTTAAATTTTTTTATGTTAACATAGAGTTTTAATTTCATATTCCAAAGCAGAATATTTTTCTAAGTATTTTGATACATAAAAATCGAATTTAGTGAGAGTAGTTTATGCGTTATAATTATTTAAAGTTTTGATGAGGGTAGTGGAGTAGTAAGGGGTCACCCCGTAAGATGTATGTCCACTACTCTACTTATCAAAACTTTAAATATTTATATCTCTTAAACTAATAGCTCTAAAGTCGATTTCTCATGAATAATTTACAATAATAAATAAATATTAATGTTAATTGACAACTGTCAATATTATATATTATATTTTGAACGTTTTTGAATTTTTTATTAGATTATATTTGGTTAAAATTTTAAATCAATGTTGATGAATTTTGTATGTGTGAAATAATGAAAACTGATTGTTTACATTTTCCAATCACCATCAAAAGGTCACTTAAATGTTTATAGTGAAAATTTCAATAATTTTTTTCTCGTGTGACCATGACGGTTGGTGGGTGATCAGATTGAATTTAGCCATACCTGACTCAGAAGTCTGCGAACGCCTATGTCTATAAAGTATATGATATTTTATGAAAATTATATTAATTATATAGGAAGGTACATTTTAATAAAATAATGTACAAATAAAGACGGTTCCGATCCATCTATTAGCTGATAAATTTAAAACTTTCTTCAGAATTTTCTTAATATTATACTTTTACTATTTATTATTTAATCAACTACTTATAAATTATAAATTATATTTGATGTTTGTCCTAATCCAACATCTTAGTATCCTACGATTCCTACCATGTTCAACGACCAGTGGCGCCAGATGTTTTCCAATAACATCGCCAAATTACGGGTCAGTCTTCAGTTATTCAGTTTCCTCTCGACTGATGTACCTACTGGGAATTACATTTTAAATGTTTCATATATTTTAAGATACTATAGTATAGACCAATGGCCTCCA
This sequence comes from Sitobion miscanthi, assembly GCA_008086715.1. NCBI lineage: Eukaryota > Metazoa > Arthropoda > Insecta > Hemiptera > Aphididae > Sitobion > Sitobion miscanthi. The sequence continues at coordinate 30,485,266 of CM017803.1, forward strand.
GGAAGAAATTAATTAACATCAGGAAGTTAGGTCGTTAGGTATAACGTATGGATATATATACAATGAAATATGAATTTATTGCGATTGAGTTCCTTCGCGCGAAAATAATATATTTCGACGATATGCACACATAAAAATGTGGAGTTGCGTTAACTCCAATAGTGTTCTAAATACCAAACACATTCGCGTGTCGATTTTCGCTTACTGCGACTGGGTGGTTGTTTTAACACTATCATATTTTTCACACTATAATTTTAATGTAAGCTCTTATTGGAGTTAAAACAACACCATGCGTTTAATTCTGTGTAGGAAAACTACTAAACCTACAGCGTCGCTAGACGTTAAATAGGTAAGCGTATATGGTATATAGGTAGGTATTTTATCAACCTTATGGCTTTTATAATATATGAACGTGCAGCAATTCTTATAAACGTTTCTTCGTGCTTAGTCGATTATGAATAGGTTAGGTATCATATATTCATCTCGATGTACGCATTCGTTTTACGAATGTTTTCACGGTTGAAATTACACAGCGCGTTACTGCCGAGTAATACTCAACCTACATACGTAATCGTGTTGGGAAAACGTGAGAATCGTGAAATCCAGAACATTTGAATTTCATAAAGTCATAACACGGCCATAGATAGATAATAGATAACTTAACTACGCTCCTAAGTAACCTAATGTACCGATAAATATGTAGTAAAATATATTGTTTACTGAATTAAAAACAATTATATGGGTAATGACTAATGAAATGTGTGACTTTCAATTAGGAAGGCTGAAGTCCGTAAACCGTAGATATAGGTTCACGATAAAAGTGAACTGTACAATTCATATTAAACAAAATAGCTATATAATAAATTAAAATAATATTTTTACCCATAATCATCATGCATGGACAAAAAAGACGAAGTTAATTAAAATAAAAAAAAAAAAATAATGTGGTACCATTTACAACAAACATTTTTTACGAATTATAAACTCGACATTTGGCAGTCATTCAATGTTGACATTTCTTCAACAATAAACTTTACATGGATAAAATGTTGAATAAAAGTCTTTAGTCGATCGATTCGTATAACGATTTGTTGTTCGTCATGAAGTAGAAGTAAATACTGTCTCCATTTTCGGTATATAATCACAGAACCTAATTTATTCGTATAATATATATATGGAAATAAATTTGAACTACGGCGTATCACGTCCATATTTTCCTCAATATTAATACTATAACCCGTAGGTTAGGGGTAGGGTCTTATACTTATCGGACGAAATAATGCGTCACAAAGAAGTTCTTATCTTGCCTTCCGAGATAAAATTTAAAAAGGAAAATTTGGCCTCGCAGAGTTCATAAATTACTATTATCATGTTAAGGGTACAAAAGCGAACGAACACATGTAGATACGTGTGTGCACGGCAAGCAGTAGGATTAACACATGAGTTTCCATCGGAGTTCGTCATCCCCAAAAACATGACGTCGGTTTACGAGCGCCGTCGCCGCGGCGTCCGCAGCATCTGACGACCGAGAGCGAGCTATCGCGGGCGCGCTCACACGCGCACGCGCGTGCGGTGGCATGCGGCGGCGCACTCCCCCACCGACGCCGCCGCCGGAGAAGCGGCCGCCGCGCCGGCGGACACAACCGGTTTTATTTTTAGCAGTCTGTCCGCACTCCGCCGACGCCGCCGCATCGACAGCGCACTCGCAGCATCAGCACACGCAGGCCACCAGTACCAGCATCAGTACCAGCGCCAGTACACGATATTGCGCGTCGCCGCGGTCGAATATCATTCGCGTAATCGGGACGCCGCGCGCGCAATCCGTCGTTGGACATGCGTTGTTAACGACGACGACGACGACGACGAACGATCGCGATCTTCCCGTTCACCTGCAGGTAAGTGTCGCTAAGATCGATATCGCTGTGATCCGTATTATTATTTACTCTCGCCGAGGGATCATATCGCTATACATACGAATATTGTTAAATTCCTATAGAGGATATTGCCATAATAATAATAATATTATTATACAGTCACACTGCACACCGGTCGATCGTAAAAAAAATAATTTAATATTCCATAAGCGTCGCTGTTAAATTGAGACGACATAATATGTTTTAAACAGAACTGCAAATGTTGAGGTTTTTTTAAAATCCATTTAAAATCGTCTAGTTCGCTTTGGAAAGTCGAGTAGGTATATATAGGTACCATCATACGCACATTACATATTATTATAATTCTATGCAATACGAACAGAACAATATGTTTAGCGTATAAGGGGGGCTTACTCTGTCTTTTTTATTATATGTTAGGTGGTAGGTATATATTAGTACGCGTAAACAATAATAATATTCTGTTATTAAAAAAAAAAATGTTGACAGATTTGCATGTAGGTACTTACATTATACTCGACAATCATAATATTTTAATAATAATAATAATAATAAGTCGTACAGTCTTAATACCATACGAACCACAGGGCCCGCGTGTGTGAATGGCCATCGGCCGATGCACACGTGTGCCAGTCGTGCCCGACACATGTGGCTCGCACATTTCACATAATATTTTGTCGGTCCCTCGTCCGAACTATTTGGGTATCCGCGAGATCGGCTTGTGTGCGTGTGCATGTGCATGTGCAGCGTGTGTGTGTGCGTGTGTGTGCGCGCGCCGCACGTATGTGATGTATGTGTGTATGTGATTGTAAGTGATTGTGTGTGTGTGTGTGTTTCAGATGACTTGCCAACTGCGGTGCGTGTAAGTCGTTAAAGAGAGAAAAAAATAAGAGAAAAAATGCTGATCGACGCGACGAAGACGTCGTGCACCGTCATCCCGGCCCTGCTGTTGCTCTTCTCGTCGGGTAAGACACCACAATAATAGTATTATAATATTTTTAAAATTATTATCAATAATTGTCATCTTCATCGTCGTCGGCTTACCCGTACATTATTATTAAATATTATATATTATACGAGACGGTCGCTCATTTATTTCCCGTTTCTCTGCGACTTCAGTACACCGGATATAAAGCAATGCATTTATCGTGCTGCTTACTGGCGTACTCTAATCCGTGTACATATCAGAATAATCATTACAAGACGAAAGTATGATATCGAGTATTGCGGTATTCGCGCGGGGACACGTCGTTTGATCGTTTGCGATTGTTATGAATATGTTCATACACTTCTATAGACATAATATAATCGCGTTTTTTTAGTACCATATATACACCTATAGAGTATAACAATAATACGAGGTGTCAATTTCTGTTCAAGTACGAACAATTAATCCAATCGTATGTATTTTTATATTTATACATAGGTACCGTTGAAATCCCTTATTTGCGCGACCACTGCAACGCACCTATCATACATATTAAACATAAGGTATTCGTGTTAGTAGATACCTACATTATACAGTTATACAAACGATGCTTAAAATTTTAAAAGTTATTCTAATTTTTAAATCCAATACCTAGAAAAATGCACGGTATAACGTATTACAACCCAATACTATATTCAAATTGTTTATCCCTTAGTACACGAGAAAACGTTTATAACATTTAAGCCCATCGATTAGTTTTCAATTCTTTTGAAAATTCCTTAAAAAAAATACAATTTATCAGGGCTTGCATTTGAAAAAAATTCCGTTTTATGTTATTTACATTTAAAACAATTAAAACGTTACACAATTTTTGCGTTTATCGTTATTTAGAATTAAAACGTTATTCAACTTTTGCGTTTATTGTTATTCAGAATTAAAACGTTGTACAAGTTTTGCGTTTATCATTATTTAAAATAGTGTTAATACCTATTAAATTTAAAAATAATAACTAATGTGGGTAGGTAATTGCCCTGATATGGAATATAATATAATCAATTCTTAGATTGTTTGCATAAAATAAATGTTTCTACGAAACCAATAGACCTTTAAAATAAATAGATTTTAAAATATTTCGTTTTGGGTTAATTTTCGTCCAACGATATTCTATAAATTACGTTTTGCGTTATTTTTCGTTTAATGATATTCTATAAATTACGTTATGCGTTATGTTTTGTTTTGGGGTATTTAATTATTTTTGATTGTCGCTTTCCGTTAGGTACGTTTACAAATTTCAATCTTTTTTGTCAAATATAACATTATAATCATAACGTTATTATAACGTTTGCAAGCCCTGCAATTTATATTTAAAAGATGTATCTATTAAAATTTCATTTTATTAATAAATAATACATAATATACTGAACAAGACGTATACAACATTATTATTTGAAATCATAAATATTTTACCAATCAGAGTACATAATATTATTATGCATGGAAATCAAATACCTACTGATAAAGTATTATCTGCACATTGACTTCTGCACATTGACGATCTATTTCACTGATTTTATCTACCTAATACATATTATTAATAACTAACGTTAGCTATATTAAACCATTTATAAATGTTATTTGTCTTATTCATCATAAAATATAATATTTGTTTGTCAGTCTTATAAAATCAAACGAAATTTATCCTTTTCAGACCGTGTTTTGTTATTTTATACATATTTTTTCCATCATTAAAATAGGATTTCAATGTTTTCAATTGCATATGTACCTAATGATACGATTTTTCACTGTTTTTTTTATTTTACTTAAATTAATATCGTGTTTATTACAAGATATACCAATAAAAATATTTTAACCTCACTGTATGTTCCTGATTGTAATAACCACCATTCATCAGAAAACCTCGACCGGAACTTTATCTCATTATGTAACAAAATATAAATTAAACGGTATTATACCATTTATACCTTTTTTCTATAGACAACCATAAAAAAATATTCATACATCTATGACGGTTGAATAACTTGATATTATATTTACTGTATTAATAATATAATAATGTAGTACAAATTAGTAATATTTGTACGATTAAATATGCAACTGTTTTATATAGTCATACGTATAGATGGTGAACTATACTAAACTATATTATCTATCATTCACACGACAAACGATATTGATAATACATGGTTGTATATATATACATAATATATGAATATGGATATTAAAGAGATCTATTTCCTCAAAACGAATACTGTGTGGATGTATTATCTGAATATTTATATTTTTTAATGTTATCACGAAGTTTCCGGTCGGCGTAAAACATTAACAATACAATAGGTTATTACATGCGTATTTAACACATAGCGGTATATCTCATTCATTATATTTCTCTCTTCTCTCTCACTCTCTCTCTCTCTGTCTCTGTCTGTTTGTCTCTCTCTCTTTCTATTTCACACACACACCCAAAAGATTTATCTGAATATAAAATTTTTTTTTTTAATGAACTACAAACAAAATACCGACCATCCGCTAACGTTGATATACAGAGTTATAGTACTTTTAACGATACTATTATGTGTGATCGGATTACTATACTGTTATATGACATTTTTACGATCTATATTTATAGTCTTATTGGTGCCTAAATCGAATGTTCTGAATTAAAACTTAAAACGATAATAATATGATACATTTTAAAGAAATAATAACTATGAAGGATACTAAAACATTATTAATCATTCAATCAGTTTGTTATTACATTTTTGAATCAATTTTTATACTATATTATTTTATATATTTTTTTTATTACAATGTACTTAAATACAGAATGGATTGCGCAACATATTATCAATATAATGTCGACTAAAATATGACTTTATATTTTATTAATCAGATTTACTTAACTATTTTTGAGACGTTTAAAATAAAAGACCTACATCGATTATAAGTGATAATATAGTTATTAGTTTTATATTATATTTTATTATTACCGATCAAATTACATCTGCAAATATGTCATAAATTCATATATACATATCTAATTTACAAATACTCTTGACTTCCTTGACTATTATATATTATACATAAATGTTTCAGCCAGTTTATCAATAATTTAGTAGGTATTTTAAATCTTAATTTTATTAAAGAAATTGAAAATTTTTGTAGAATGGATTTTTATAGTACCTACATTACTTTTTTACTTTCAAATTTAATTTGATTCTACGTAAGTATTTGAATCTTTTAGCGTTCTTATTATTGTAATATCAATTCAATACACATTCTTCCATTAAAATAAAAACAGTTTTCTAGCGCCTGTTTCATGATCCTGAAACGAAAATTGCAAAACTAAATTTAATTTTAAACTACTTACGATAGCTTAAAGCAGTAAAAACAATTTTTCATTGCACAAACATTTTTTGGAATAAAATTAATTGATTCTAAAACCTAGTATTATTAAATAATATAAAAATAACGCGTTACTTTATAGAAATTCATTTTATTAAGTAATTTCGTTTAAACTGTTTTAATTGAAATAAAATGATTATTATCGTGTTACTGAAAATGTAATTTCATTACAGTAATAGGTAATCACTACCTTCTCTTGAGTGGCCTAAGGCTCGAAAGTTTTTGCATTCGCACGTCTTTTTTTTGATAAGTAGCTTGAAATTATTTTCACGACCTGACACTCAAAAAAAAACTTAAGTTTAGTGTGCATATTTTTGCATACTTAATTATTTGATAGTAATATTAAGAGCATATTTCTTAATTTTACCATTTTTTATAGCATATTTGATAATTAATGATAGTTGATAATATATTATATTTTGTACTTTTTGATGAAAATCGTCAGCAAAAAAGAAAATGAGTGCATATTTTTAAAACATATTTGTACGTTTTTAAGCGCAAAGTGCATGCATATTTAGTAATTTTTAGTGTATCAAGTTCCGAAACCTACGAGTCATTATAGGGATTATTTAAATTAAGTAAATCGACTAGATAAAAAAAATATCATAATATAAGGAATGTGAACGGGAAAGTGATAACTTTGCATAGATAGGTTAGTTACTTTTGTGTCTTTTCTCATTTTATTATTGTATAATATTATAATATTAAACCTTTTTTTTAACATCCCTCAAACAGTCGTAACACATCCTGATGTACACACACGCCATGTGTATTGTATTGTACGTACATCCTATGCCTATAATATTGAATTCGGTGATAACGCATCACGGACTTCCGCGAATTGATTAGGTTTTGCCAGCCGACCACCCAACTATATAATACCAAACGGCATTGGACTGTGCGTGGCAGTTAGCCTGTACAATATTTTGATAACCTCAGTCGTCTCTCGATGAAACGTGATTTTTCATTGATCACATAATATGGGATTTAGTAAAACTGAATTATTAAAGGTGCATACCTAATCGGATGATATAATAATTATAACCATTGATTATAAAATGTACTTACCTACTAGTGTATTATAGTTCATATTTTGTGTAATCAATTATGTTATAATGTATATAGGTGGGTACGCATACTAAATTAAAACAAATTAAAATAAACCAGCAACATCGTTAAATTGGTACCGAGATACACACCTATTACCTAATTTGCTCTATCATTAAAATTATACGATGTATAGTTTGGTATTTCAACCAACAATCAATATATTTTTCTGAATAAATTGACATTCATTGTTCGTTGTTTTTCTATAGTTCGGTGTTTTATACCCCAAGGGTGGTTTCGTGTCATTGACACTTCACTTCACGACCTGTCATTGTATATATATTTGAGATCGTATATTAATTTCTTAAAAGTCAGCTTAACAGACTTTGTTATACGTCTAATGATTTTGGGTAGGTAACATATGGGTAGGTTAACACTGGGTGTCTGGGTAACATATTGAGTTCGTGTGTTAGTCGTAACACATATTTTAAAAACGACTATTTTTTACATTTGAAACGCAATATCAAGCCTAACATAATTTATTATTTAAAAACTAAAATATTGAGGCTATAAATATGCTGGGGATTATTGAAAGGTATATGAATTTAGAGTAATTTACTAGAATTTTGTAAATGCATTGTTGTTAAGTAGGTCAAGAGTTAGTAAAGCGTGTCTAAATACTTTTAATATTAACCAAATATTATTTTAAATAATTTGACTAGCTATTTTATAATTAAATAATTAATATCTATACAGATTTGTTTAATAATATTATATGATGTTTGAATTTAATATTAATTTGTACTAAATACCTTAATTTTAATTTTTTTCATAATCATTTTATGAATCATGATTTTAAATTTCAGTTGAACGCAAAATTATCGTATTAATTTATTATTTTTAATGCTGAAAGAACCAAATGTAATTCCATAAAACTAGTTACCTATACGTATTATAGGATGACGGATGAACATTTCGAACAAATAATTTTACTAAAATCAAGAACCTAGTAGTAATACGAATTATTTAAAATATTATACCTAAACCAACATTATATAAATTCAAATTATTTTAATTATAATTATGATTATTAAAAATGTTTATAAAAAGTTTTGAAGCATTACTTAAATACTTTTGAATAAAGTTTAAAAGTATTTTTTACAAGCAATAAGCCTACAACGCTATTCAGTTGCAGAATTGCGTATTTTTAAAAACTAAATTATCTGCCCCGAATCATAAATATTCTATTCCATTTATAAAATGTTAAAATAAATCTCACTCTTATAGAAATCGGAATAAAGAATAAATAGTATAAAATGTTTAGAATAATTATTTCATATTTAGTTAAAACTTATAACAACATTAAATCAAAAGAGTTTTGTACTAATTCAACTTGGGAATTTGCCCTATTTAATAGATTATGATAAAAATTATCTTATTATACATTTCGATATAAGTCTAATTTGGTACAAAAGTTATAATATACAACTTTGTAATACAATGTTGTTACCACAGAAATTCAATTAAATAGGTACCTTGAAGATTTCTGAAAATTTTTCTAAAAATATGTAATAGCTAGTATATTCATAATAACGAGACCATATGTTTTTGAATTTATCGGGTAATATTGTAATAATTAATGCTTTACCATCATTGTACACGTAACAATATAAGGTATTATATAATATATATAAGCTAATTTAATGATTAGAAAATATTTTATTACATTACATATTATTTTCTAATCACTAAATTAACTTTTTTTTGTTTTAAATGTCTGGTATATTCCTAAAATGTTTGATGTATGCATATAAACATATTCTTTCAAACCCTAAAAGCTTGCAATTAACAATTAACTATTAAATAATAGATTAATACCGTAGTATTTGTAAATGTATAAATAATTTATTTTATATATTTATTTATGTCCGTATAGTGAATAACTCACTAACAAAATATGTAATTTAAAATAATTAATTCGACGGTATAATAATAATATTAAAACGATTATAATATGCACGTTAGATATTTTGTGAGTTTTAGAATTTTTTTTTGTATTAAAAAATCCGAACACCTTATATTGAGACCAGTTGTTAGGGTTAACTAGTCTCGTTTCGCTCAAATTAGATCAGCATAATATGGTGTAAAGTGTTGTATCTACAAATATTATCATTAAAATATGGTTTACAATGATGAATCATCACATTTAAAAAAATATTTGTATCCACAATACTAGTAAGTTTATATGGTTATATTATATACTATAAAGTACTCATTTCATAAAAATAGGTAGGTACCGAAGATTTTAAACATATATTATACGGTTTATACATAATGTATATAGGGTGATTTTTTAAACATACTTACCCCATTTTTTCCTTTTAATAGTAAATTTATTCAATTATGCTGAATTTTTAAATTTTTAAACTGTACCCAAAAAATATATTTTAAAAAGTCTAATATTGTTTATACTTACTACTTATGGAATAGTCTGTGTCGATACAAACTTCAAAACGAAAATTATTTAGTGGACGATTTTTTTTAAATATCGATTTAGATACATCAAAATTCTAATGAATAGTTTCAAAGTTATTAAAATATTTATACTAAGCGCAGGATAATAATCCTTAAAAATGGTTTGCAAAAATATAAACTATATGTAATACTAGATGTAGTAATTATTATACTTATAATTTTTAGTTTTTACAAATTATTTATATTGATTACGGACATTTTCAAATCATTGAAGCCCTGCATCTATTTGACCCATCACCATATAAACATAATATTATCCTTAGCACACAAAGTTATATAACCCAAAACTACTCACTCGAATTTTGATCTAGATACATCAAAATTCTAAAAAAAAAATATCTGCTGAATAATTCAATGTGAAAGGGGGGGGGAGGGGGTTAGTAAAAAACAGAAGATTATATTGTCACAGGAGTACTGTGATCATTCTTCAGTGGAACAAAAATCAAGTATTCAAAAATATGATCTTCAGAATATATAACTATTAAAAAATTTCAAAAATCAGATTTTGAATAAATACATAATTTAAGAATACAAATAGGGTGAGCATGCTTAAAAAATCACCCAGTATATGTTACGACTTACATCTTACGCGAAATGTAGAAAATCGGGACATTTTAGGACAATTTTAATAATTGATTAAAGATTTTCTATATGATTGTCCAGGCATTGTATAGAGTCTATAATATAGACATATCCAGCCCGCAGAGGGGAAATAACTGGACAGCCAAAAAAAAATTTTTTAGTGCTGGTTTTTGTACATAATAATATATAGGTATTTGATCTGTTTTTATGATGTATTTGGATGTATTTTTACTGCACATACTTATGTATCCAAAATGACGTTTTTAAAGAATATGCATGTCGTTCAAGATTAACTGATCTCCATCTTGAAAACATTCTGTGCGTCGTTAAGTTGTTCTCCAAGAGTACCAAATTTAAAAAGAACTGGCTAATATTATGTTCTATTAAATAATTTTCTTTAAACAGTTTCAACTGTTTTTAACACAAAAATAAATACATTAATTGTTAGCTAATATTAAAATATTTTTCTGGCCTCCGAAAATTTTTTCAATTTATCTGGACTACCATATAATTTAATCTGATCTCTGGTATAGACTATAGAAGATGACCGATTTATCGTGAGCAATATGAACTTTAAAAGAATTATTCATATTTTATATTATTGCTATAATATTTTGTTTTTACTCAAACAACTATAGGTATAATATGCAACCTAGCAATATGTAAGGAGTCCTTCATTAAAGTTGAAGACGTGTTATAATCAAATATTATGTTAAGGGGAGAGGCGTGGAAATGATCAAAGTAGAGTGGTTAGGACTCAAGGATGTATTATGAATATTATGATATCCAAGTTCATGTTTACAAAAATTAAAATACGGAACTGCTGGATGACTTTTGGACTTGGTACATCCAATGTCATAGCAGTAATCCATCATGTTCCAATTTTACGTGTCTACAAACTGTAAAATAGGTATTAACAAAAGGAAAATCAAAGAAACTTATTGAATCGTTATTGACGTCAATAAAACGATCAGTAAATAATAACTGGTCAAGATAATCTTATAATATATTATGATTTATGACTTATGAATTCCTTAACTAGAATTATAGTCAGGTTTATAAACATTTTTTAAAAACTATTTTTATTTACCTTTTGGATTTTAATTTTCGTGTTTGTCGATTATTTTTAGTTAATGTCGGAGCGTATTATTCATCGTGCGACAAAAGTTCATGTTACCCGGCTACTGGAAATTTATTGATCGGTCGGGAAAACCACCTAGTAGCATCTTCGACTTGTGGATTGAAGCAAAGGGTTCGTAACTGTTATATTCACCCTGATTACAAATAAATAATAAAAAAAAAATGTTAATCGTTTAATAAATTATATTTTAGGAAAGATATTGTATTGTAAACAATCTCGAGGATCGCAAAAAATGTTTTTGGTGCGATTCAAGACAACCGTCTCAACCAAATGCAAAGTATTCGTTAAGTCACAGGATCGATAACATTGTCCATGCATCTGGGTAAAAAATTAGCTCACTCATGTCTTTTTTGTACGTACGTTCTGAGAGTTGTTTTTTCTTTGCATATATTACGTCATTTAGTGGTGTAACTTCACAATGGTGGCAATCGGAAAATGGCGTGGAAAACGTCACTATTCAATTGGACCTAGAGGCTGAATTTCATTTCACTCATTTAATCATTACGTTTAAGACGTTTCGGCCGGCAGTGATGTTGGTCGAGAGATCTTACGATTTCGGAAACACTTGGCAGGTAAGTGAGAACTCTCGGGAAATAATATTTAAATGTCTATTATATATCATAATACACAGATTGTTTGCTCAGATTAGTATGATATTATAATATTTGACGAGTATAATATAAGTTTTTAATTTTTTTTTATTCTAGGTGTATAGATATTTTGCGTACGATTGCGATTCTGTTTTTCCGAACATACCAAAAGAACCACCACGCAATTTGACCGAAGTCGTTTGCGACCAGAGATATTCTTCTGTACCTCCTTCTGCGAGTGGTGAAGTACGTTACTTATTATGTTTTTATACGTATTTGTTCTTTATTCTAACGTTATAACTTGGAATTATTAAATGGGAGCTTTTTAAGACGATTGGTCGGGAAAAATATTCATTAAATAGTTATTAATTAATTTAAGTTATTTAAGCCTATAAATTGGTATTAGGTAGTTAGGTACTTAATACTTAATACATACGTATTTATTTTAAGACAAGATCTAATGTATTTAAACAACACCTGCATTTGACAAAAAATTCCTGTTATGTTATTTACAATTAAAATGTTACACAATTTTTAAGTTTATCATTATTTAGAATTAAACGTTATTCAACTTTTGCGTTTATCATTAATTATTACTAAAATGTTATACAAGTTTTGCGTTAATCATTATTTAAAATAGTGTTAATAACTATTAAATTTAAAAATACCTAATAACTAATGCGGGATACGGAATATAATATAAATTGTTTGCGTGAAATAAATGTTTCTACGAAACCAATAGACCTTTTAAATAAATAGATTTTAAAATATTTCATTTTGCGTTATTTGTCATTTAATGATATTCTATAAATTACGTTTTGCTTTATGTTTTGTTTAATGATATATAGAATATTTTAATTATTTTTTAAATATTTAATTATTTTTGATTGTCGCTTTCCATTTTAATTATGATAGCAAATTTCAATCGGTTTTTGTCAAATATAACGTTATAATCATAACGTTCTTATAACGTTTGCAAGCCCTGAATTTTATAACGTTTATCGATTTAAAAGTGGAATAGAAGTTTCTAATTAGTTTATCTTCGACTCTAAAATTGAATAATGAAGTTTATCTATTGATACATTAACGACTTAAAAAATTGAAGTTAAAGTTAAGTTACTTTTAACCAAGATAAAAATAACGAGTAACATTATTTTTATGGTATTCAGTAACTTATGAGCTATGAGTTAATTAATTTTATTGTCGCATTAAATTAATTTTATTCCTAAGTCACTGATTCTCAATATATTCAATTTTTTTTAAATTAATTTTATAAAAAAAATAATAATCTGACATTTTAAATATTATATTTAATTAATAATAATTTATAGTAAAAGTTATTAAATTTAATATTTACAGAATGTATTATATATATTTATATAGTCTAAACAAAAATGTTATAGGAGTAACCGCAATATTAATAAAAGAAAAATTATAACTATATTTACTTTCAGTATTCCATAAAAATTTATACCGGTATTCTTTACTGCAAGGCTAGGAACTTTAGGTATTTGCATATTTGTTTTGTAAGTGTATATTGAAATTCTGATTCGATACAAATTCGATCCATAATATGTATATTTCAAATACAAAAATTTTTGTTGCGTATTCTAGTATATTTCTTTATTTTTGTAGGAATTCACATATTTTTCTATTTTGAACATTTAAGTTACGCATATTTTATAGATTTAACGAAAAAAATGTATAGTTCAACAAAAAAATTAGATTTATGACATTCAATTAATTCAAAATAAATCAATTCATCAACGGCTATTTTTTTAATGCTCCCTTATAGTGCTATTGAGCTATCGAATGCGGTGCTAATATAAGGATTACGAACATATCTGGGATAGAACATTTTAGGCAAATTTTATTGGCACACAAAAATATTTTTATTTCATTGTTCATTATAGTTTTGCACTTCATTTTACTCTTTAACACGTTATCGGATTAAATTTTCGATGTGACGTTTCTAAATTAACGAGTCTGTTGTTTCTATTTTTACATAGGTGATTTTGAGAGTGTTGCCTCCCAATCTACATCACATGTATGACGATCCATATTCACCGGAGGTACAAAACCTGTTGAAGATGACCAACTTGAGGATTAATTTCACCAAACTTCACACGCTCGGGGACGATTTGTTGGACAACCGAGATGAGATTTTGGTAAGTAGATAATGTAATTTATAGCTATAAATATTACAATAATATGTAGGGGTCGCACTTGCCGCATATAATAATATATGATGTCGATGATCCACATTATGATTTGTGGTTATAGGAAAAATACTACTACGCAATTACTGAGATGGTAGTGCGGGGTAGTTGTTCGTGTTACGGGCACGCTTCCAGGTGCTTGCCACAAGACGGCACGACCAGCAAACCGGACATGGTGTATGGCCAGTGCGAGTGCACCCACAACACCAAGGGTCTCAACTGCGAGTCTTGCGAGGACTTTTTCAACGACTTCCCGTGGAAACCGGCAATCGGCCGACAGACGAACGCATGCAGACGTAAGCAGCTTGTCTCGCTCGCAGTCTTGGCGATAAAAAAAATTGAATATTAAAATATTCTATTTTCGGCGGTATTGGTTTTTTTTTTTAAGGTTGCAATTGTAACAATCACGCGACCAGCTGTCACCACGATGCTGCCGTGTTCGAGTTGACCGGACGGATAAGTGGCGGAGTGTGCGATGGGTGCACGGACAACACCATGGGCCGGAACTGCGAACAGTGCAAGCAATACTTCTACCAAGACCCCACGAAACCGTTCACCGACCACGATGTCTGCTTACGTGAGTTACCTATTGTCGGGATTAAAATACGGCGGTTAGAAAGTTCTGGAAAATTGAACTTGTTCAAACATTCACGTTTATTATTTGTTCAAAGCCACACGTCCACGTTTATTAAATTATTTATTAAAAAATGAATTAGTTTGTACCGATAATTGTATTATTAATTATTTCTTTAAAAATATGTAACACGTTCACGTTTACACTTTATAAGAAATGAGTGACGTTCATTAAATATGAACGTAAAAGCAATGGACGTGTTGACGAACATGTTGATGAGCGAGTTCTTTCCAAACACTGTTAAAATATTACATAATTGTAAACGGTTTTAAGTTTTAACGTGCGCTAATTTTGAAAACAATTTCATATGAGTTTCTATAAATATTGACAAGGAAAATTCGCATTTCTGAACTAGTTTTTTTTTCATAAAATATTTACAATATTATTGAATAGTAGTGTTTTACTATGAATATTTTTAAAATACGAGACATTATATGTTTTGAAAATAAATCAATACCATAACAATATTGTATTGCTTGCGCAGCGTGCGATTGTGATCCCGGTGGTTCTTTGGACGACGGAATATGTGATTCCAAGACTGATATGATCAACGGATTGGAGTCTGGTCGATGTCACTGCAAACCCAATGTCGAAGGCAGAAGGTGTGATATGTGCAAAAATGGATTTTGGAATTTCAGCGAGTCAAACCCAGATGGATGTCAAGGTATGTAGAACAGACTCGTTGTAAGTTTATTATTTTTAATTTCGAATGGCTATTAAATGCGTCCTCCTGCCTTATAATTCTCTAAGTACTTCAAAGACCATCTTTTAATCCTGTACTGGGAAAACGGAATAACACCATGTACAGATAGGTACTGTAGGTGGCAGATGCATACGACATTGAAATCTAATAATATGTACCTATACTTGAGGATGTTTATCTCGATTTTTCTTAAATCATATTAATATACCTACCTTTTAACAAATATTCACCTCCCGAGATCTTACAAATTTATGTGACATTCATAGGTACATGAGGCAAATAGTGGCGGGGTAGTTTATCCCACATAACAATTATTTTAAGCTCATTTAAGGGGAAGTCTACTATAATAATAATTGAATATTTCTAAGATTTTTCAGTCTTTTTAATAATTTATTATTATTGTTATAACATAATATAGGTACTGTTTTGATGATTTTTTTACATTTCAGTTAGCTTTTTCACTTTTATGATAGTTCAGCCATTGTGGCAATGGAATTAATATTAAAACATAGCCACAATTGCCACTTAGGTAGTTAATTAATAGGGTTGATCTTGGTCCAATTATAATATCAGTTAATACATTATAGCGTCCCAGATGGTCTAATAAAATCCACTGGGCACTGATCACTATCACTGACATCTATCGGTGTCAAAAATAAAAATAAAATATATTCGGCTATCCAGTGGATAATTTTTGTTTTAGCTTTGGACCAGTTAAGATTTGAATTAAAAATCATTTTAAAAAATGGTAATGTAATGAATGATAAAATGTAATAATAATTGTTTGTTGATAAAGCAGTTCTGGCGATAAGCTAAAGTGCTTCACAAAATGAGTCATAATATATTTTATTTCGCTGTTATTATTGTATATACTGTCTGACGCGGTGATGCCTATAAATTAGTAAAAAATATGAATATGTACCTATCTGCTTTCAATAACTAACTCGGGGGACGGAGTGGCCGAGCGGACTAAGTGCCCGTTTTACAATAGTTAAACTAAGGTTAAACTGTGGAATTCGGCCGGTAAAATCAGTGGGTTAAGCGTAACCTAGATTTAAACTATGATTTCAAAACGCGCACCGTCGCTGGTTTGAATCTCGGTTACGGGTGGCACTTATCTTCGGCAGTCCCGGTGTCTGGAGAGAGAGGCCGCCATCCCCCACCCGGGCATGGCAGATCCCTACGGGTGCTCACTTGAAAATTCTGCCAAACTAAAACACACGTGTTTACAGCACCCTCCCCACAGTTAAAAAACCATCTAATGGCCTATGTTGCCGTTAGTTAATTAATGAAAAAATAAAATAAAATAGCTAACTCGTATTACTGTAATAGTGTGCACGTGCAACACTCAAGGAACCGTGGACAATCAGGGTTGCAACAAGGAGACGGGAGAATGTACGTGCAAGAGGTACGTGGCTGGTAGAGATTGCAATCAATGCATTCCAGGCTTCTGGGGTTTGTCTGACAGTCAAGATGGCTGTAAGCCGTGTGAATGCGACGTCGGTGGAGCGTACAATAACATGTGTGACGTCCTCACGGGACAATGCTTGTAAGTCGTGATTTACGTTCACGTCATAAAAATCCAAAATAAATAAAATAAAATTTAAGTTTTTACAGTTAATATTAATATAATCTCTTACATTTTGATGCATATGACGTACCGATTTCGTAAATTCATGTATCGGTTGTTTTTATAATTTGAATTTTATGTATATCAATTAGGTGTCGACCCAATTTATCAGGACGCACGTGTAGTGTACCGGAGCAAAACTTCTTCGTCGGTCCTGTTGACACTTTAGTCAGCGAAGCTGAGTTATCCAATTGCGGGCAAGACGTATGTATTTCACGCTTGTATTATTTTTCCACTTCGGTGCATAAATATTCAAAAACGGTTGTCATTTTCAGAATTGTCAAGTATTTATTCGAGAACCCTACAGAGATGGCCGGGATAATACATGGACTGGTACAGGGTTCATGAAAGTGTTTGATGATGCTGAGTTAGTTTTTGATTTAAAAAATATACCAGCTACATCAAATTATGAAATCGTCCTCAGATATGAACCACAAGTGAGTATTGTTCTACTATTTGTATCGGCTATACTAGAAGTGAACCAAAATGGTGTTACATATATACAACGCAGCTGTATAATATAGATTAGATGTATTATATTATAGATATGTATACTTCCATTTTAATATTCAATAAACATCATAGATAAATTATATTTGTAACATTGATTTTTGTATGAATTAAATAAGTATATTGTTATTTAAATGTTTTATAATCTACAGATTCCTTATGATTGGGACGATGTCAGAATTACATTGGAAAGAATGAAACCCATTGAACCTAACAGTACCTGTGCAGAATATGAAGTGAATTACAATGCTGGAGATATTAGAAGCATTTTATTACCGCAAGGTAAAGTAGTATCTTAAAATAAACATTTGCAGCGATACAATACGTATTGAGTACCTACCTACTAATATAATACAATATATTATATTATGAACGTGTGTTTTCAGATTCTAGGTATGCTATAGCTACACCACCAGTATGTTTAGAAGCAAAGAAAGAGTACAAAGTGAAAATTAATTTCCAAAGATACAACAACAGAACAATTAATCCATCCGCGTCAATACTAGTCGACTCGGTAAGCACATAAGAAAAAATGTATTATACATAATATGTTATAACATCAGCTCCAATAGATTTTTTTGTATAAAATATGTTTGGCCTAGTATAATAGGTTATTTTCATTAACTATTTAACTAAGGGTTTCATTTATTATGCATGAATCATACAGAGTCGTTCAAATGTTCATTAGGTATCAAAATGGTAGTTTTCCAAATGCAATAACTATTGTAATAATTAAGAAATAAACGTTCTTAAGTTCCTATTATAATATGTACCTACCTATAATTAATTGAATAAACAATGAATCAATTTTTAAAAAATAATGTATCAATAAAATTAAAGTCTTCACTATAAAACCAAATTGGTCAACCTCTGTCTCAACTCTGAATATATATTAATATTATATACCTACCTACTATATTTTCAGATTTTTTTTATCGAGATATAAACTTTAAACATTTACTTTTTATAATTATAGCTTGTATTAATACCACATGTGGAAAATATGCCATTTTTCCATGGATCACCAGCTAATGAACAACGACTTGAGGAATATAGACGTTTTAAGTGCAAGGAAGCATTCTACACTATCCGTAGAGATCATTTACTTGATTCTGATGTTTGTCAAAAATATCATTATAGCGTTGGTTTTTATTATTTGGATGGAGCCTTTTGTAAGTGGAATAACTAACCAAAATCTATAAAACATATATTGTTGTTTGACATTTGATTAAAATTTGATACTGTGTTTAGCATGTGAATGTGATCCTACGGGTTCAACTAGTGCCATTTGTGATTCATTGGGTGGAAAATGTACTTGCAAACCAAATGTAGATGGAAGGAAATGTAATCGTTGTGCTCCTGGTACTTATGGATTCGGCCCAGAAGGGTGCAAAGGTGAATATTGCTGTTGAATTTAAATTTCAGATTAAATTTATGTGAAATTCAACTAATAGTTTATAATATCTTGTTTGTGTTAAATTATTGTTAATGAGGTATTTGAATTGTTTATTTATTTTATATAGCATGTGACTGTAACAGTGTTGGAGCTCTGGACAATTTGTGTGATGTTTCAACTGGACAATGTAAGTGTAGAACACAAACTTATGGAAGAGAGTGTGATCAATGTGAACCGGGCTCATGGAACTATCCAAATTGTCAGAGGTGCATGTGTCATGGACACACAGACGGATGTGACTCTCGCACCGGAGTATGTCTTAACTGTCAAGGTTTTACTGAAGGAAATAATTGTGATAGGTGTGTATTATAAACAATTTGTTTTAGTTATTTGCATGCCATATTATTATTTGAAAATGTTTAGGTGTATTGAAGGTTATTACGGTGACCCACGTTTGGGAATAGACATTCCGTGTCGACCATGCCCATGTCCAGGAACAGTTGAATCGGGGCATTCCTATGCACATCGATGTGCTTTAGATTCAAAAACACAAGATGTCTTCTGTGAATGTCAAATAGGGTACAAAGGTAAATTTTGGCTCTCAATGTTTTATTTTGTTGTTTGACAATTTGTTGTTTTTCATAGGGTCTAGATGTAATATGTGTGATGAAAATTACTACGGAAATCCGGAAGTTCCTGGGGGCGTATGCCAACAGTGTACTTGTAATAATAACGTGGACATAACCAAGACTGGTAACTGTGATCCTCGCAGTGGAAAATGTATGCAATGCTTATTTAACACAGAAGGAGATAATTGTGAAGTGTGTAGAACCGGTTTTTATGGTGATGCCATCCATCAGATGTGTACAGGTACAGTTAATAGAGCTATTTACACTTAGTAATAATATTGGAAGACAAAAAGGATTTATAACCATGCCAAACTGAGATTTTTAAAATTTAATATTCAGAATGTGCGTGTGACTTTTTGGGATCACAGTCTAGAGTGTGTAATTCTACCACTGGACAATGCCCTTGTTTACCTAATGTCATTGGGTTGTCTTGTGATGAGTGTAAACCTAATCATTGGAAAATTGCTAGTGGAAATGGATGTGAACCCTGCAATTGTGATCCAGTCGGATCTGTTTCTGAACAATGTAACCAGGTATAATAAATTATATACAATTATGCTTACATTTTTTTTTTTGTAAAATTATTATATTTTAGTTTGACGGCCAATGTAAATGTAAACCCGGTTTTGGAGGAACTCAATGTAATCAATGTCAAACAAATTATTGGGGTGATCCAAACAATGAATGCTATGGTGGGTATTTTTATAAATATTTATTGGTACAATATATTATATGCTAATGAAATGTTCATATGAAATATTTTAGCTTGTGAATGTAATCCTGAAGGATCAGCTACACAACAGTGTAATCAAACTACTGGACACTGTAATTGTATGTTAGGAATAGGTGGTGAAAAATGTGATTCTTGTGCGAGAGGATATTTAGGTAAAGCTCCTAATTGCAGTCCGTGTGGAGAATGTTTTGAAAACTGGGATCAAACACAAAAAGAGCTTAGTGGTAAAATATAATTTATTAAGTACAAATCTTAAAGATATAAGTTTCAAAAATTGACTTACTTGTTACATTAGAACAAACAGAGAAGGTATTTAAATCAGCATCAGAAATAAAAGCTACCGGAACTACAGGTGCTTATAATAACCAATTCGAAACTATGGAAAAGAAAATATCTGAGATAAGAAATATATTGCAAACAACTACAAAAAGTTCAACTGATCTTCAAACATTAAATGAGGTCATTGATCAACTCAGGTATTTATCATACACAAATACACTTATAACACCTAACCTAGTGGTGTAGTGGGGCGTATACGCGGGTATACGGCGTATAACGACTTCTCCAGTTTTTGGTTGATGCTTATACTTATAATTTGTGATACGCAGATATACGACCAAACGGTAATAACGAATTATACGGTATTAAGGAATAACCAATAATACCAAACATATTTTCTACCTATTTTTAACTTAATTGCATGGATCTATATTTATTATGTAAATATATTATACATCTAAAATGATAAGCTTATCGATAATGATTGCCGACGCTGAGATGCACGGTCACATGCATTACTGAAAATAATTTTGGCAATAAATATTATTTTGTGTACACTGTGTCACACAATTACATATATAACAATTGATGTACAAAAAATGATGTTTTCATTTATTTTTAATTACTCAAAGTTTTAATACCTAATTTATATACTACCGAGTATACTTTTAAGACTATAAATATTAATAAATATTTAGGTTTTTTAACTTAAAAAGGAGTGGGAAGCGGGGGGTTAAGAAATTCACATAGGTAATCATAAAAAATTTAAATGTATAATAATATATATTTTAAGAGTATGATTGTAAACTATAGAGGCTCAATTGTGGTAAGGTAGTAATAAAGTGTATGTAATTATAAATATAAAATTAATAATAACGTAGTATATATGGGGGGGGGGGGTGGGGGGCAAAGCCCCACGTTTACATATCAAGCACATTAAAGCGTATACTTAGTAAAGAAATTACGACTACATCACTGTATTATACCTACTTTTAATTTATTTTGTTTTATTATTGAATACAGGGTTAATCTCACTACTATGGATCAACTGAATGTTGTTACAAAAACAATTGATAATACTATGCAAAGAGTTATTTTGGCTAATTTAACGTTGGGAAACCTTAAAGCAAAAGCAGTCAACTTAAAAGAAACTGCACTAAGCTTAAAAAATAATTCAACACAACTTCAAGAACGAAATGTTGAAGGTAAAAATAACATAATATTTAAGAGCTCATATATTTTAATAAATTTTCTTATGTTAATAATCATATCATATTCTAATTACATACCTACCAACTAAGATATTATATTAAAAACAATTTTTTTTAGGGGCATTAAATTTAACCAAGGAAGCATATGAAAAAGCAAAAACATTGAAAATGGAAGAGAATATACAAGATAAATTACTATCTGATGCTGAACAACAGTGTAAAAGAACTGAAATGTTCTTTGGTCGAAATGTAAATTCTTTTAATCAAGGTATTAAAGATAATGAACTTACATTGGAAAAATTAAACGAGGAGATGAACAAATTGAATCAAGAAATCCCTAAATTAAACCAACAGGTATGATGCAATGCTATAAATTATTTAAAACTAACATCGATATAATTATGATGTATTTTTTTTTAAAATAGATTTGCGATAAAGGTGGTGAAACTTGTGATAAGCTCTGTGGTGGTGCAGGTTGTGGTTTTTGTGGTGGTTTATCATGTGAAGCTGGTGCTACAACTAAAGCAGAACGTGCTTACAGCTTTGCTAAAGAAGCACAAAAACATATACGTGATAAAGAAGCCAAAGGCGAAGAGTTGTATAGAGGTGTAAGTTAACAAAATGTTATTATTAATTTATATTGAACATTAAAACATTTTTATTGAATACAGTTATCCCAAGCAAATCAAGAATTAAATTTGGCGTTGGCTAATGCTAAAAACATCTCGGAGTTGTCAAAGACGGCCAAAATACAATCTCAGAGCATCCTAAATGAAAGTTACAATTTAATTGATAGGCATGATAAATTTTTGAATCCTTCAGGAGTCCAATCTACCGATGTTGCAATGAGAGTTGAAGAAGTAATATATCATTTTTTAATTATATAATGACTAAAAGTGTAAAATATGATTTGTATATTTATTATAGGTTCTGAAATTAAATATTAACTTAAAACCTGAACAACTACGTCAACTTTCAGAAGACATAAATAAAACGTTATCCCTACCAAAAAATATTGATACAATTATCAGTGAAACTGCTGGTGATTTGTTATTAGCTAAAACATTAAATGAAGATGCTGAAAAGAAACAGTAATTAACATTTTCAAAGATATAAATTTTTTATTGCATGTTTAATATTAATATAATATTATGTTTAATTTAGAATGGCTGCCAAAAACATACTTCAGGTTGCTGAACGCGTTGAAACAGCTTTAGCTGAAGCACAAAGTATACAAAAGAATGTCGATGATGGCATATTAACAACAAACCAAAATATTTTGGATGCAAATAATAGCATAACAAATGTTAGTAACCTACTTCCATAGATACCAGTCACCATTAATATTCTAAAATTTTGTCTTATGATATTTATACAACTTTTGTGTATTATTTAGGTTAAAACAGAAACAGGAGTTACCCAAGAAAATGTTCAGAAAGTCTTAGATGATATCAATGTTATAGAGAGTAAATTGAAAACGTTACAGACCGGATTCTTAAAAAATGTCAGAGACGCCAATGAGGTCAAGTCAGAAGCTAGCACATTGATACAAGAAGTAGAAGATACTGAAAAGAAAGCATCGCAACTATTAGCTTCTTATCGTGAGGCTAGTAACAAGTTAGATACCCGTGCACAAATTGCAAAGACCACAAAATATAATTCACAGAATTTATTAGAAAAAGCTAGTCAACTGTCTGCCAACACTACTTTAAAATTGAGAGAACTAGGAGGTAAGGAAATTGAGTTATGATAGACTAACAAAAAAAAAGATGTTATACACTTTTAAGTACAAGTCATTAACGTCATTGATTACTATTATACTATTTACAATCAGTGGTAACGTTAATAACATTGTATTGAAAATAATTACTATTTTTAAGTTTTAATTAGATTTAAACTTGCTCTTTCACAGTCAACTATACAATAATATGTATTGTTTTTCAATTATTTTTTCTATAATAGAAATATATATGTTTTTCTAATATTAGATATTTCAAGTTTTTTCAAAATCTTATTATAATTATTATTATTATTACTTATTACTATTGTTATTTTTGTTTTAAGCACCTAACTGACATGTATTACCTATTTAAACTAATAATTATTAAGTAATAGGTTTTGATAATTAAATCATCTGTTAAGTGGGTAAAAAATCTTCTCTGTTTTGCACACGTAAAATAAAGTAAAAACCTATCCCCCTATTTCACTCATTGTGATTACATTGTTAAAACTAAGGTATTATAACCTATTATTTATTTATTTATTAGAACATTTTGACAGCAGGAATAACAATTATTAATTTTAAATAATACAATAAAATCAAAAGTTTTGATTCATAACAATACACTGACAAAACATAAATAAATAACAGATAATACACAGAATAAGTCGTTGCAGTATTGGTGGCCATGAACTACCTTAAGCATAGATGACCACCTCATTAACCAACTGCATGTACCGGTCCATAGAATGATTGAGATCATAGTTGGGCACATTAAGGGGACTATAAACAGAGTATTAATGGATAGTTCAGTTGGTATATCAATATATTTCTCTGGAGAAAGTTTAAATCGGCATCAACTCTTCTGCTGCTAAAGTTTCAAAGCGTAATACATGTAAGACAGGGTTAAGGCCATATGTGGTTGAGTATTGAGTGTGTGGCTTTTGAATGAACGGAAGCGCCTTTGTTTGTGTCCAAGAAATAATTTAATATGAATTATTTGGTCAGTTGGATTTAATGATTTAAGTATAAAATATGAAATAATTGTTTGATACAACAAACATTTTTAATGTATTTTTATGTTTAATTTGGATGTCCCTTTTACCATATACATTTTATGAAATCATATAATATGTACTTTCAAACATAATAATATTTTAAATTTGATAAAAATGTATATGTTCATCAACAGAACATATTATAATTTATATTAAAAAAGATTAAAAAATACTTTTGTTTATGTATTTGCAAATTTATAATTTTTTAGATGCAGAACAAATAATTATTAATCAAGAGGAGTCAATTTCAAAGCTTGTTAAGGATGTAGATGACTTGTATATTATGATGTCAGCAAATTTGGATCAAATCAGTTCACAGTCTGATCACTATCGGACGTGCAACAATTAGTAAAAATGATTGCAGTAATACTTTTTTCAATTGTTGAGTGTCATATAATTTATTTTAATAGTTTTCATTTTTTAAATTATGTTTATTTATTTTACTTATATTTTATGTTCTTTGCACGCTGTATTATATTTGATAATATTATGATATTTATAACATAATTGTGTTCATTACATTTAAATATAGACTACTTAGTTTCTGACTGAGAAAATAATATTTTATATACAAAAAATGTATTTACTTTAACTGTGTAACTGAGTATGATGTAAATGTTTTATTGTACCTAATTTTAAAATTGTAATTGTAATTGTAATTGCTTAAAATTATATTATATTAACATGAATACATTATATGAGTTAAGTCTTAATAAGAAATTATGTAATCAACACAATATTTTTTTCTGAATTTATCATTAATAATAATTATAAGTTATTTATCTATATTAACTATCTATGATAATCCAACAATTTAAATATTAAAATTTAGTTTTCTGTATAAATCCAAGTACCTACACTATTGCACTATTTTAGACTTAAGTTTGCGTATAATACATTAATTCATACTTGACGAATTGGTTTCTAATTACACAGTACAAATAGTACAATATGTATCGACTCTAAATTGGTGTGTTACACAGTAGTTCTGTACTCAGGACCAGCCAAAGGCAACAGAAAAATAGACGCACAAGTGCACAACATATGAGGCAAAATTATGTTTAAAATTCCATATAGGTTAGGATAGGTAGGTATAGTGTGCAAAGCGAATGCACGATCAGTTCAAAATTTCTTTGAGATTTGTGTTGACTAACGGTCGAGCGATATAATATTTGTAAAAGTAAATGACTGTAAATTAATACTGTTGGCAGATGCAGGTCCAACAAATCACAGTTGAACGGTAACTTATCGAAATTTATTCGCATATTATTTTGAAATTTGTCAAACGCCCGGGTTTTAGCAATATCAGGTAACTTTTATTAGAGATTTGGAATGTACTGGTAAACATATCTTTATAAATGTACTTACAATTCTGTAATATTATTTTTCACGTGTGTTCATTAGGTAGTATTTACTGTTTACCTTATCAAACTATGTAAAAATACTAAATGCAGTACCTATGTGGCTATGTCTTAAACACAAGGTAGGTACTTACCGAAAAACAAGTATATTTGTAGGTACTTACCTAAATTTATTAGTTATTACGCATGTAAAAACATTTCAAATGAGGGGTCACTCGATTTTAACAACGATAAAAATTCCTCTGTAAAATGTATATAAATGTATCGAGCGACGAGCAATGTCTTGTCTTTATAGGTATATATTATAATACAATTACATATTTTACTTTGTTCTCTCAGATCCACAATTTAATCGTTAAAATTTTCGTAGTACCATAAATACCAGTATTTATAATCAATGGTAGGTAGTACCTATAAATTACAATAAAGTAGTATAATTCGTTTAGATTCATAGAAGTTTAATGTTAAGAAGATATCAGCGTTCTATTGGTTTTCGTTCTCTGACCCACGCGCAACATAGACAAAACGCATTTACGCATAATCGTTTTTTCTATGTTTTTAAGTAATCTTAGAGTAAAATCAAATTTTATATTGAATGACATATCGATTTTATATTTTATTGTTATTTGACTTTGTATTCGACTTTCAAAATAAACAAAAAAATGTTGTAAATTTAAATGATGTTTAAATTGTTTTGAAACAATATTTGGAAAAATCGATATGTCATTCTCTCTAAAATATTATTCTCTATCTTTTTTGTAATGGGTGATTTTACTTTAAGATTACTTAAAACCATAGAAAAAACGATTGGCAAATGTGTTTTGTTTATGTTGCGCGTGGGCCTGAGAGAAAACAAATAGTACGCTGACATCCTCTTAATTCAAATCACTTTCCAAATGTATAATCGAAAAACTAAGTCTATCAATTTTAAATCACTTTAAGGGGCCTGTGCATGACCTGTTTTTTTGCCCAAAAACATTCTTAAAAGGAAAAAACTCTCATGAATCGTAGAGTGATCCAAAATCGATAATTTGTTTTTATTTTTGGAAAGAGAAGCACTTGACAGGGCGTATTGGACGAAGATTTTTAACATTTTATGTTTTAACCATATAAAAAGATTTTTAATATGATACAATTGTTCAAGTTTGATGTGGTGGTTAGGTGGTGGAGCCGTTGACATGTGCCTGTATACAGACTCAATGCGTGTGCGTAGATAGCCAAGTACAGAGGTTAATTGGTTTTAAGGAGTTAAAAATAGGAAATTTTCATATTGTATGCATGTGGGTCTTGTAAATGTGTGCGTAATGGTGAATACTATAATATTTTATAACGTTCTGGTTACTCCATATGGCTCGAGCTGTGCTATCACGTACGTGCGCGGCCTTCTACCTTACCTATGAAGTTTGTGAATTACCCCTCGACAAACCATGCTATGGGTAGTAGTGCACTGGATATTTTAACTAATATACTGGGTGACAATGATTTTTTGTAAAAATTGAGATGTTTGAAATTAATATATAATTAAATAATTTTATTTATTGATTATTTATTATGTTTAATTTTGTTGTTTATTTATGACGTATATCATTTCGTTTGACAAATTATTATTGAGGATGGAAAACCCATGTGACCGTTCGGCGTTCACGCTAGTGTCCGTATAGCTCGTAGCCCGTACCTATCCATAGAATAATACAATGCAAGAAAGCAATTTATTTCACACGGCACGCGAAAATGCGACATGTTTCATCTAGTCGTCAGTCGTCCCGACAAATACCTACAAATTGATTATTTTTGATTTTTTTTAGTCCTTGTTCCTACCATCTATTTTAGGTTCTGAGTGGAACGATGAATGTATTGATTTTACAATGATGTGTGTTTTTATATTTTTTTTTTATTTTTTTTTGTGTCTGTGTACACGATAAGTAGTCGAAATAATGCTTCGATTTTCAACTTCAGTATCTTTATCGATTGGAAAGTGAATATCGTTGGTGCATTGGGAAGTTCAAAATTTAAAATTCCCAGTAATTTTCAAAAGCGCCAAGAAAAACAAAAGAAAAACGGGAATTTTTACGCAAAATCGATTTTTCACAAAATTGAATTTGGTTTTGTTATATATTTAAAACAAATAACCGTAGATACATGACATTTTAACTGGTTGTTTATATAAGCATTTTCTATACACCATAACATTTTCCAAATATTTTGACTTATTTTGAGCTGTTTACGGACATTGTCAGTTTCCATTTTTTTTAGTTTTTTTTTCTATAAATATCAATAAAATTTTATCTGTTGAGTAAAAAAGCTTGAAAATTTAATAGAAGGCTGCTAGATTATTGTTTCAAAGACAGATGAAAAAAATTAAAAATCCTTAGTCACAGTTTTTATTTATAAGCATTTAAAGTTCAAATTTTGACAAAATACGGAAAAATCACGAAAATTAGCAAATTATTTTGAGTTGAGGATTCATAAAAATTTTTCTTTTTAAATCTAAGATTTGAAAATGTAACACAAGATTACCCATAAGTTTATCTACCTTTATCAAAAAAAAAAAAATGTCTACAAGCAAATCAAATTAAATTTTTATGAGCGTGTAATGATTTTCTTATTTTATATTGTAATTAAAAAACGAATGACTGTAGATACTTGAAAATTTCACTGAATGTTTATATTAGCATTTTCTATACACGATAAAATTTTGAAAATAATTTGACTCTTTTGAGCTGTTTATGGACATTGCCAGTTTTCAATTTTTTTAATTTTTTTTTCTATATATATCAATAAAATTGTATTTGTTGGGAAATAAAGCGTGAAAATTTAATACAAGGCTCCTGATATATTTTTACAATAGAAGTTGAAAAATATTAAAAATACATAGGTACAATTTTTTTTATAAGCATTTAAAGTTCAATTTTTGTCAAAATTTATCAAATTTATAATTTAATAATTATTTTGTAGTTAAAAATTTATAAAATGTTTAACTTTTATAGCTAAGGATTGAAAATTGAAAACAAGGCTCCACGTAAATAGGTTATATATAAATTACTTTATGCACAATAATATCATCAAATATATTTAGTAACATCATAGTCTGACTGACCGTTTTTGCTCAGAATCGTTTTTCTCATACAATGATATTTTATCATTGAATTCAAATTTAACACCATCCATTACAGTGACCCGCTTGTTACTTATTGTACAGTAGAACGACATCCATTTACCCGCTTTTTATATTTTTAAGGTACTAATAAATATTTTTTTTTTATCAGTGAAACGCATTTAGTTCGGAATTTCAATTTACGTTGTACGAATAAAAAAAATTAATTACAGGCGAGATTTAAAAAATTTAATAGTTAAATAAAATACCAAAAATTTTGTAGAGGTCGAGTTTTTGTGGACAAATGTGAAGAGACCCTCGATACACATCACAGATCTGTGGAAAGTACCGAATTTTGATGGTATATGTTTTGATGCAAGTACATTGGACTCGAGCCCGGTGTGCCTGGGTCAGTGGGCAGCCGGGCTGAGTATCGACTCAGTATGGTGAAAGGGGCTTATAGTTGTCATACGACTTTTTGGGACATTTGTCACACAACAGACCTCCGATAATTTAGTGGATTACCAGTTGTATATATATAAAGCATTCGGTCCCCATTCTACACAATAGAGAACGGAAAACGTCTGTACTAAATTTAGCGATCATCGGACTAAGGACGTGCGTCTGAACGATAGATGGCGCTACCAAATCCTGTTCGTAAACTCGACCGTTGCCATCGCGCCTGGTCACAATTTGACAAATTCCGTTTACCGTAAAACGCAGGATTATATACACAATTTCAACTTTAAATGTTTAAAAAAAATAATCATGGACACATACTTTTAAAATTTTTTAACTACTACTATAACAACTTATGAGGAAAATCGTTTTAAATATTCAAGCCTTATGACCGATTAAAAAATGTACGATCGTCAATAATTAAAAAAAAGCTAATAAAAATTGAAAATTTCTTATGCATAATATAGACTATAAATGTATCAAAAAATGTCAAAATATTTGAATATTGTATCATATATGAAAATAATAAAATAAATATTTATTTAAAAGTTAAGTATCTACAATTATTCGTATTTGAATTAGAACAAAACAATAAAATCGTTCAATGATAATTCTTTACCTAGTTTACGGCGTATATTTAATGTCGAAAAAATGTGTAATTCCAGTGCTCATTAAAAATAAATTTGACTTACCAGTAAACAACATTTTAACTTCAGTCGCTCATAAAAAATTACCGTAGATTTATACTCAATTTTTTTTAGTTTCCACTAACAAAAACTTATTAGGAATCTTGTATTAGGTACATTTCAAACTTTTTTGACAGAGTGAACATTTTTATATCGACAATAGTTAAAAACTATAGTACATTTATGAAAACTTTAGCATAGGTTGTTTGGTTGTTATTTGAAAGTTAAAAGTTGATAGTGGTTTAACTAATAAATATAAGGTTGAAAGTTTTAGAAAACATGTATCTTATTTTATTTTATTTTTGAAGCCAATACTTATTGATAAAATAGGTAGAAGTATACTTGAATAAATACAATTAAGAGGACGTGATACCCACATAATGTTGTCTCCGTCTTACAAGTGCTTAACATACAAAAATTTTACACAAAGCAGAACACGTGCAGCTCCGTTAGTTTAAAAATTAGAGTGAATTAACCTCTTATAAAATCGAGTTAGACAATGGATTGACATAAATTAAAACGGTTTTTTAATGGTAAAACTCTAGCTCCTGTTACTATACGTTAGTGGCTACTCCGCTATTTTTTTTTTTACTTAGCTTAACGTCATTACCGTCGCACTGGATTAATATGAGTTACAAATTACAATGCGTTCATGATTTTATAATGTGAATGTCGTCTGGCGCCATTGATAATTGATTGTGTTGTTTTTACTAAACGTCTGATCAGAGAGGTATTAAATAATAAATATTATATTTAAGTGTTGAATGCGTCACGTGTGTATGCAAATATATGTCTCGTGTTTTTATTTAAGTATAGAAATATTATATATTACACAATTATGAAACGAAAAAATGGGAAGTTTGCGCAAAACCAAATCATGTTTCTTTTTGTTTTAAATTAAAATAAAATAACCGTAATACTTAAAATTTCAATCAAATATTTAAAGAACCATTTTCTAGACGAGATAATATTTAAAAATTATTTTTCCTTTAATTTTTAACTATTTATAAACACTTGGATTTTAAGGCAGTTCATGTTAAACTGTTTAATTTGAAATTTTGACATTTGCTTATGATTCTATCTTAAAATAACGATTTTTCGTTAATCGATTTTTGCTATTTTGTTGTAATTAATTCCAAAGATTATAGTAACTTGAAAAATTCTACTGACATTCTACTTACTATAATTCTAGGTACATAAATTTACATTTTAATTGTAATAACATTTAAAAAATATTAAGAGTATAACTAATACCTTTTTTTTTACTTGGAATTGAGAGCCGACGGAGGGACTGCTGTTGGCAAGTCCTCCGACCCCATCGTTTATTTTTGACCAAAAAAAAACAATTAGTAACAAAAATAGTGTCACATGGACGCGCCCTCAATTCACATTTTCCAAATAATTACATCAGCATTGTTGGATTCCGTTGCGTCCATTTCCGCGATCTCTGTACAGGTTTTCGCTACATTGAAGAGTCAAGCTCCCACCCCATCAAAACTCTCTCTACTATTTCCACCGCTATCAAAGGCGAAGTAGGAAGATTACCCGTCAAATATATCTACCACTAATTGTTTTTGAATATGAAGCTCTAAAGATTTTTACACAATTTTCGTTTATCGGTTGTGTAGTGTATTGTAATTTGATATGCACTATTCATCAGCATCATGTATATAATATTTTATTATATACTTGGTTATCTCTCCATACAGTTCTGAGGATGCTAGAGGATTGTTAGAGGCAGCAATCCGAAATCCAGATCCAGTTGTATTCTTAGAAAATGAATTATTATATGATAATCAATATCCAATTACAGATGAAGTATTAGACAACGATTTTGCACAACCTATTGGAAAAGCAAAGATTGAAAGAAAGGGTAAAACTTAAATTATTATATTTTTTGGTTAGAATTAATATTAGTTTTATTTATTTTAATTGTATTTAAAGGTAAACATTTCATATTTGTAACACACTCCAAAGGAGTTGAATTAGCTTTGGACGCAGCAAAAGAATTGTCTTCAGTTGGGATTGATGCAGAAGTTATAAATTTACGGACATTAAGCCCACTTGATATTAATACAATTATTAAATCAGTGGTTGGAACAAATCATATTATATCTATAGAACAAGGATGTCTATTGTCCATATATTGGTATTGGATCAGAGATATCTGGTCAAATTACGGAGAGTAAGATATAAAACCACTATTATCATGTTTATATTTGTTTTAAATTTATTTGAACAAAATATTGTTTATTCAATTCAGCCTCAGGTATGGTTTTGTACCACTTAAAGGCACCAATTACAAGTGTAACCAGTGCAGATGTTCCAATGCAATATACCAAATCATTGGAAATTTCTGCATTGCATCAAATAAATAATATAGTTGATGCTGATAAAAGGTTATTAGGTTATTAAGTGCTCATACCTTACTTAAATCTATTAATGCGTAATAAATCAAATCAAACTGTAAAAAAATATTTTTAAACATACATTTGGTTTGAATAGACTTCTGAGTCTACTAAAATGTTAGTATAGTGTAGTACTTGTTGAAATAACAATTAATATTAGTATTCAAACCATGTAAACATACGTGCGTGTACATTGTCGTTTTCTAATAGATACTTATGCAGTTACGATATAGCTGTGCAACACTTTTACTATCACTTTCTATATTATATACGGGATAACTTCAAAATTGTGCATATATATATAGGGCCTTTGATGTATATAATACTCACTTACACGGCCACCGTCATACGCTGTGTATAATCACAGATAATTGTCCAAGTTGTACTTTACTTATATATTATACTTATTTTTTAATAATACATATTATAAGCATATTGTCGTGTTATTACTTATTATATTAATACTAAAATCATTAGTTCGTCAAACTTCACTTTATAAAGTACTTACCATCAAATTTAGGGTACCAACTAGTGTAGTACCTGAGATTTGAACCTAGTACTTAGGACCCAACTCGGGTTAGGTAAGGTTAGGTTAGCATTACTACATAACTTACCTCATTTATTACAGTAAATTCGTTTTCATCGATCCTGGTCGATCTTTATATTACAGCTGAAGTTCTGTATAGTGTTATTGTAGACGTCTGCACAATGAATCTCAAATGAACAAAATGTGTATATCTTCCGACACGGTTAAAAATAATTGTTATTCGTAAATCTCCCTGACGACGCCGCATATTACTAGCCAGCGAGTTCATGCTGTATTCTACTTAATTCTTCAAAACACCGCAATATTATCGATATATTTTCTGCGTAGATTATTATTATTTTAATATTATGCTACTATATATTATAAAATTGTAAAAGTGATATTGTCATTATATTTTTTCATATAGGTATATTTTTATATGTGTAATAAATGAATAACAACTTCAATGTTAGTTAAACGCAATAATAAGTGTGATAAAATGTACAAAATATAATATTATCTATATATATAAAAATAGAGCGTGAAAATGTACGTTACCTCATCAATCGAGAACGGCTGGTCCGATTTGGCTCTATTTTTTTTTTAGATGTTCGTAATTGCCATGAGAAGGTTTTTGCGGAAGAAAATTTTAGGAAAATTACCGGAAAAGTAAGAAATCTGGATGTAAAAAATACAACATGACGCAACAGTATATTATATATTGGTTGCTATTGGTTAATCGGACATATTTGTTGATTTGTATTATTATTTTTTGTCAATATATAAATATATATAAATGAATGTTTGTGTGTAGATTAGACCTCTGGGAAGAAGACAGGCTAATTCAAAAATGGTTAAATTTGGTTTTTTTATTTATATGATATTAGTACGGTTAGGTTAGGTTAGGAATTTGTATTAATTGATTATATTAATCCACCATAAGTGGAATACAAAAAACTTGGTGTAACTTTGACACTTTAAAATCATACACTTACGTATTAACAGCACGGGGTCCGCGATCTACCACAGGTAGATTGCCTACCTGATAATATACTTCTGCAAATCAGAATTTTTATCCCTGGCAACGGAAAAGTTAAAATAAATTTTGAACACCATACACCGAATATTAAATATCGAATTGAACAAAGTTTGAGTCATATAGAGTTAGTACATTTAACGGGCAACGAAGTGCACGGGATCAGATAGTTATATATATAATTAGTGTGTTGGAAATAAAATACAAATCAAAGTTAAATACTTAAATATTTTTTTTTTTTTTACATCATTTAACAAATATTGAATAACGAATCGAACAAAATGTGAATAATAATATAAGAAGTGTCGTTTTCTTACAAGTAACGGAGTGCTCGGGGACAGCTATTAATATTTTAACTAGGATTTCAGATACAGTAGCCACTCGATAATTCGAAAAATTATTAGAGTATTAAAGTATTTCAAATTGTGTTATACTGGCACTGTTAGGGTAGCCCATACTCGATCATCATCATATTGGTAACCATACCTATTATATAATATAATATACATATGTATATAACTACTGTAACCTTATAAATATTACAGGAATAGTAATTTGTCCGTCGTTTACCATTTTTAGATTCTGAGCGAAGCGATGAATGTATTGATTTTACAATAATGTATGTTTTTTTTTTATTTATTTATTTTTTTTTGTGTGTCGGTCATCATCATTTAGGACAGTAAAAGTGCTTGGATTTTCTTCAACAGTAACTTTTCTGATAGGAAGTGAACCTAGTTGGTATTTTGGGGGGTCAAAAGTAAAAATTTCCCAGAAGTTTTCAAAAGCGACATGAAAAACAAAAGAAAAATTAAGGGAAAACGGGAATTTTTACGCAAAATCTGTTTTCGAGAAAATCGATTTTGGTTTTTAAAGTAACTCTAAAACAAATGACCGTAGGTACATCTATACACCATAACATTTTCCAAATATTTTGACTTATTTTTCTACAAATATCAATAAAATTTTATTTGTTGAAAAAAAAAGCTTGAATATTTAATACAAGGCTCCTAGGTTATTGTTTCAAAGGCAGTTGAAAAATATTAAAAATACATAGGCACAATTTTTTTTTATAAGCATTTAAAGTTCAAATCTTGACAAAATACGAAAAAATCACGAAAATTGGCAAATTATTTTGAGTTGAAGATTCATCCAAGATTTGAAAATGTAATACAAGATTATTTATAAGTTTGTCTACCTTTATAAAAAAAAAATGCCTACAAGAAAGTCAAATTAAATTTTTATGAGCATTTGAAATTCATATTTTTACAACATTTGATATTCACTCGATATCTCATGTAACAATTTTCTTATTTTGTTGCAATTAAAAAACATATGACTGTAGATACTTGAAAATTTTATTGAATGTTTGTATTAGCATTTTCTATACACGATACAATTTTGAAAATAATTTGACTCTTTCCGAGCTGTTTACGGACATTGTCATTTTTTTAGTTTTTTTTTCCTTAAATATCAATACAATTTTATTTGTTGGGTAAAAAAGCTTGAACATTTTATATAAAGCTCCTGATATATCGTTCTAATAGCAGTTAAAAAATATTAAAAATCATTAGTCACAGTTTTTTTTTATAAGCATTTCATGTTCAAATTTTGACAAAATTTATCAATTTTAAAATTTAATAATTATTTTGTAGTTAAAAATTTATAAAATGTTCAACTTTTGTAGCTAAGGATTGAAAATTTAAAACAAAGTTCCACGTACATAAGTAAATATATATAAATTACTTTATTCACGATAATATCATCAAATATACTTGGTAATATCATAGGCTGACTGACAGTTTTCGCTCAGAATCATTTTTCTTATACAATGATATTTTATTATTGAAATCAAATTTAACACCATCTATTACAGTGACACACTTGTAACCTACTGTACAGCAGAGCGATATCCCCTTACCCACCTTTTTTTATTTGAAATTATAGACTGTCTCAGAGCCTTCAACAACATATTGTACTCTTTTTATTTTCAGCACTAATAAACTTATAATACGCATATTAATTCCGGCTTCTTTAATTTCTGTCCACTTCTTTATTTTAAAAATATCTACAGTCACAGAATTAGCCAAACTACAATACAAACGTTTCAATTACTTTCGCATCCATACCCGTAATAGCTAATCTCCAAAAGAGATAAAAAAAGATAGTGGTGCGTGACCTGCTCACATGAGTATAGCTATTATATACAATTATGTAAAAAAAAAGATGGGTAAATGGATGTCACTCTGCTGTACAGTAGGTTACAAATGGGTCGCTGTAATGGATGGTGTTAAATTTGAATTCAATGATATAATATCATTGTATGAGAAAAACGATTCTTAGCGAAAACGGTCAGTCAGCCTATGATATTACCAAGTATATTTGATGATATTATTGTGAATAAAGTAATTTTTATATAACCTATTTACATGGAACCTTGTTTTAAATTTTCAATCTTTAGCTATAGAAGTTGAACATTTTATAAATTTTTAACTACAAAATAATTATTAAATTATAAATTTGATAAATTTTGTCGAAATTTTAATTTTAAATGCTTATAAAAAAAAATTGTGCCTGTGTATTTTTAATATTTTTCAACTGCAATTGTAAAAATATATCAGGAACCTTGTATTAAATTTTCACGCTTCTTTTCCGAACAAATAAAATTTTATTAATATTTACAGAAAAAAAAACTAAAAAAATTGAAAACTGACAATGTCCGTAAACAGCTCAAAAAGAGTCAAATTATTTTCAAAATTTTATCGTGTATAGAAAATGCTAATATAAACATTAAGTGAAATTTTCAAGTATCTACAGTCATACGTTTTTTAATTACAACAAAATAAGAGAATCGTTACACGAGAAATCGAGTGAATATCAAATATTGTAAAAATATGAATTTCAAACGCTCATAAAAATTTAATTTGAATTTCTTGTAGACATTTTTTTTTTTGATAAAGGTAGACAAACTTATGGATGATCTTGTATTACATTCTCAAATCTTAGATTTAAAAAGATGAATTTTTATGAATTCTCAACTCAAAATAATTTGCTAATTTTCGTGATTTTTCCGTATTTTGTCAAGATTTAAACTTTAAATTCTTATAAATAAAAACTGTGACTAAGGATTTTTAATTTTTTTCATCTGCCTTTGAAACAATATCCAAGGAGCCTTCTATTAAATTTTCAAGCTTTTTTACTCAACAGATAAAATTTTATTGATATTTATAGAAAAAAAACTAAAAAAAATGGAAACTGACAATGACCGCAAACAGCTCAAAATAAGTCAAAATATTTGGAAAATGTTATGGTGTATAGAAAATGAAAATATAAACAACCAGTGAAAATTCTCATGTACCAGCTACGGTCATTTGTTTTAGAGTTGCATCAAAAACCAAAATCGATTTTCTCGAACACAGATTTTGCATAAAAACTCCCGTTTTTCCTTAATTTTTCTTTTATTTTTCACGTCAATTTTGAAAACTACTGAGAAATTTGTGTATAGAAAATGCAAATATAAACAATCAGTGAAAATGTCATGTATATACTTGTAACTAAGTAAAAAAAGGTGGGTAAATAGATGTCGCTCTGCTGTACAGTAGGTTACAAGTGGGTCACTGTAATGGATGGAGTTAAATTTTAATTCAATGAAATCATAATATAATTGTATAAGATAAACGATCCTGAGCGAAAACGGTCAGTCAGCCTATGATATTACCAAGTATATTTGATGATATTATTGTGAATAAAGTAATTTATATATTAACTATTTACGTGGAACCTTGTTTTAAATTTCCAATCTTTAGCTATAAAAGTTAAACATTTTATAAATTTTTAACTACAAAATAATTATTAAATTATAAATTTGATAATGTTGTCAAAATTTGAACTTTAAATGCTTATAAAAAAAAATTGTGCCTATGTATTTTTAATATTTTTCAACTGCTATTAGAACGATATATCAGGAGCCTAATATTAAATTTTCACGCTTTTTTACACAACAAATAAAATTTTATTGATATTTATAGAAAAAAAAACTAAAAAAATTGAAAACTTACGATGTCCGTAAACAGCTCAAAAAGGGTCAAATTATTTTCAAAATTTTATCGTGTATAGTAAATGTTAATAAAAAAATTCAGTGAAATTTTCAAATATCTACAGTCATACGTTTTTTAATTACAACAAAATAAGAAAATCGTTACACGAGAAATCGAGTGAATATCAAATGTTGTAAAATTTGAATTTCAAACGCTCATAAAAATTTAATTTGACTTTCTTGTAGACATTTTTTTTTTGATAAAGGTAAATAAAGTTATGGATAATCTTGTATTTAATTTTCAAATCTTAGATTGAAAAAGAAAAAAATTTATGAATACTCAACTCAAAATAATTTGCTAATTTTCTCATATTTTGTCAATATCTGAA
This sequence comes from Sitobion miscanthi, assembly GCA_008086715.1. NCBI lineage: Eukaryota > Metazoa > Arthropoda > Insecta > Hemiptera > Aphididae > Sitobion > Sitobion miscanthi. The sequence continues at coordinate 30,524,118 of CM017803.1, forward strand.
CTTTAAATGCTTATAAATAAAACTGTGACTAAGGATTTTTAATTTTTTTCATCTGTCTTTGAAACAATAATCTAGGAGCCTTGTATTACATTTTCAAGATTTTTTTACACAACAAATAAAATTTTATTGATATTTGTAGAAAAAAAACTAAAAAAAAATGGAAACAGAAAATGTCCGTAAACAGCTCAAAATAAGTCAAAATATTTGGAAAATGTTATGGTGTACAGAAAATGCTAATATATACATTCAGTCAACATTTCATGCTACGGTCATTTGTTTTAGAGTTACACCAAAAACCAAAATTGATTTCTCGAACACAGATTCTGCGTAAAATCTTTCGTTTTTCCTTAATTTTTCTTTTGTTTTTCACGTCAATTTTGAAAACTACTGAGAAATTTGTGTATAGAAAATGCAAATATAAACAATCAGTGAAAATGTCATGTATATACGTTTATTTGTTTTGATATTACACCAAAAACCAAAACCGAATTGTGTAAAAACTGTCCTTTTTCCTTAACTTTTATGTTGTTTTTCGCGGCGCTTTTGAAAACTATTAAAATTAATTTAATAATTTACTTTATTTTAAAATAAAGTACCAACTAGATTCACTTTCCTATCTGAAAAGTTACTGTTGAAGAAAATCCAACCATTTTTACTGTCTTAAAAGGTGATGACAGACACAAAAAAAAATAAAAAAAACACACATCATTGTAAAATCAATACATTCATCGCTTCACTCAGAATCTAAAAAACTATAGTTCAAAAGAAAACAAAATTGTTTGAAAATGTTTTCATGTATATATAGTAATTTGTTTTAAAGTTACACCAAAAACCGAAACCGTTTTGTCATAAGCCTCTTAGACGTCTTTCAATATTTTGACATTTTTTTCCAGACCCAAAATCCAATAGCATGTATGTGAAAATCGGTCGGAAAATCGAAAATAAGAAAATCCAACCACGGACTATTTGTCTACTCCGGTATACAAATAAAAAACTTTTTAGGCGTTTTTCGATATTTTGAAATTTTTTCCTAGACCCAAAACCTTATGGTCGTCCGTGAAAAGCAATTGGAAAATCGAAATTATTATCTATAATCATGAGTGTATCTTTCCGAGTGGTTTCGAAAAACAGAGGACCTTCACGTCAGTCCCATTTTTAAAATATTATTTTGTACTTAGAATAATTGATCAGCGAACGACAGCGATATTTTTGACTTAGAAAATAAAAGAGTTTTATCGTATACGAGTACTTTAGTCTACAGTATAATAAGTGTATACTTAGTAGTTATAACCATTGATTATACACACTATGTATAATCAATGTTATTACTTAATCGTACGTCTCTTGTTAGACCTCCGTTGATATTCTTATTTTCCTGTTACTTAATTAACCGTATGTTGGCTACACTGATAAGAGAAACTTCCCATACCGCCACTGTCTCCAGCCACTGAACTAAATACATGGAATGCGTATTATGTATAATTCTCATATATGTATAATGAAACCATACGGGAGCCGCCATATGCATTCCGATTTGTATACTTGTCTATAGTGATAGTATTACCATACTGATATGGACTAGAAGTTTTTTCCTGATTTTTTCTCGTGTTAGGTTAACTTACCACTGTACACTGTACACATGTTTCTTGTCTACCAAAAACGGTGTATTCTAGCTACTAACTAAATACAGTTTATTAAACTAAAACTCACTTAATCTAATATCTATTGCTAATGATCATCATTTTTTAGTATTTTAAAAAGTGTATAATATATTGTTGTATACATAAGTATATATCTATTTACCATGTCGTCGTTTTTGCGTCATCTCAAAAAAGTAAGTCATTTAAGTATCGTTGTCTTGGTGGATAAATTATTTACACGTAATCAAATAATATGGTAAGTAGGCACTAGGCACAGAATAGATTAAATTTAATCTGTTCTGTGATGTAGGTATCTATTATTTATATGTAGTTTTCTATGACATCAAATATGTTAATGTTATTAATCGTAACGACACAAGTCGCAGGTACTTTCCTTTAATAAAATATAATAAAAATTCATTCAATAGAAATACATTCATAAGAATATGTCATATTTATCGTTAGTTAACAATTTCTTGGTAGGCCTTAAGTATTTATTATACTATATACTGTACTAAACCAACAACGCAGCGGAAGGTAGAAAACGACACTAGCACATTTATAAGTAATGTAAAAATTTATAATATACTTTATACTATCTCTAAACAATATTATGATTGTGGTGTTACGATACAAATACAATTTGATCAAGTTAGCAAAATTATTATTTTTTGATGATATTGTATAAATATTTCAAGAACACCTAATTATATTAATTATTAATACTAATCATTTATAAATATGAATGTATTATACTGTCTCTAGACATTGACAATGATGAATTAACTAAAAACAATTTTAAAAGTGTTTTAAAATATTATTTATGTAATTACTATAAAGAATGTTATCCACAGTTATAATAGTAATTACTAACTATCTTACTTGGTATTTTATTATTTGTAGCATTAAGTCTGTGCTAATATTATCATTACTAGAACGCAAACTTCTATGCAATTGCATATTTTTCTTTTCACATTTTTGGAATTTTTGTCAGTGGTATTTACGAATTCTTATAGTAATAGTTAGTGTTCATTTTACTTTCTTGATTTTTAATCAAGTAAGTATGGTAATTGAAATAAAAAGTCTGAATTTTGAAAACTTCAAGAATTTGTGTTAAATAGAAAAATAATAAAAATGTAACTTAGTTATGATGATTAGGTGGGTAATTTAGCAAATTTAGCAATTTAGGTAATATAAAATATTAATGAGGCAGAGTTTATATCACACCAGAGCGGTATAACCACTTGAATCCATAAAAACGTCGGCGCGAACAGTACCAAAATTTCTATTTTTTCAACTTTTCTCCTAAACTATAATAGCTAGAAAGTTGGTTGATAACTCATTAAAAAGGGATTATCAAGAAGATACTAAATGGGGATATACTAATTACAAATTATAAGAAACCTATTGTGTTACATTTTCAAGTTATTTGACAAAGCAAAAAATTATTTATCGACTATATTGAAATAAAATGTAAACATATTCTAAGAGTCAAAATATTTAATAATTTCATCAAGTATTGACATTGTTGAATAAACATTTGATGAAAATTTAAATTACCTACGGGTATTGGTTTGAGTTATAAGTTGACAACTGGTTTCGCATAAAAATCACATTCCTAATTTTATTTTGATTTTCTGGACACTTTTAGAGCGGAATTTTTACTAATTACCCTCGAAATACCGTTAAAATTAATTTTCCTACCAGAAAAGATGTTAAAGTAATGCGATGAAAGACACAAAAAATGAAAAATAATGAACACTTTATTTAAAATCAAAATATTCATTGCTCCACTCAAAATCTAAAGTATATGTTTAATTAATCAAATGTTGTATATTTTATTTATTTTTATCAACAAGTTAGGTAAGCTAAGTATCCCGGTTTCTAAATGTAAATATATTAATTAGAATATAGTTTCATATTATATATTTTAAAAGAATATATTTTTATTTATTAACAATCATATAGTCATATGTAACTACTGGTAACTAAGGACGGACAGACACAACGGGGATATAAGGTTCTAATGACCAAACTTATGTTTTAAATCCAAACTTTAAGTTGATAATTTGCATCAATTAAATGGAAACTTTTAGGAGAGTCAAAATATTTAAAGATTTAGTTAGTTAAGACATGGTAACCAGTTAAGAAAACGTTAATGAATGGTAAATTTATCAGTGATATGATGTTAAGTGCCCTGCTGTTTTTTAGCGAACTGTTCATTATCTTCTTAAAGTCGACAAAAACAATTTTAATGACAAAACAATAGTAAATGATTTACCAGTACTTCATGTATCTAAAAATAAAACGCCCTGAAAGATGATAGTAATGATTTTATTTATATTTAAGCTTATACCAAAATCAATAAAATATTCAAGTAGTTGCAAATGTTGCATTAGGTAAAATAAAAATGTTCCATCTACATGGAATATTTAAAACTTGATAACCCTATTTTAGATTATAATCAAAATTATTTAAATTAATTATATTATTTATTGTTAAGGTTTGGTATCCAGTGCTATTATAACTGTTTGGAGTTATCGCCAAGTTCTAAAGATACATAAAAACATATTTTTTGTAAGATTTATTATAACTGTCAGTGAATATTATTTATAAATATTATGATCATGATTTTCAGAAAAGTGGTTGAAACCGAAGAATTTCTATCTCTAACTTTAGAAGAAGCGATTTATCTAATCTTCCGTGGATGACATTAATGTTCCATTTGAAGAAAAAGTATGTATACTAAAATTCATAATTGTTGTAAATTGCATTTTTAATATAGAAGTTGACACATTTAATGGTTTGTTGTATATTATTGGCGGATTTGATAGATCTACTCATTTGGATTCTGTGGAAATATACGACCCCAACAACATCACGTGGACTATGGAATCATTTCCAACAAGTGTAACAGGAATTTATGGTGCACTAGTCATTAATTTGCCATCAAATTTGAGAAATAGGAAGCTTATACATGGTTTCATTGTTGGTCGTTGAATATTATATATTAATTTATAACACATGAACACATGTTAAGTATTTTATACATTTTTGATTTTGTGAATGTTTGAATAAAATGGTTTTTAATAATATTAGTCGACTATTATATCATCTCTCAGGAAACTTCTAAATAAATCATCCACATATTTTCTAAATAATTTCACTAAATATTCTAGTGAAAATAAAGTTTATTTATTTGCAGAGTAGGTAATAGTGTAATCAGTGCTCGAATTGGGGGGGGACGCGGGCGGACGGAGTCCGCTTTCATTTTTTTCATAGATTTCAGCGTCCCCCTTCATTTAATTAAGCGGGGAACGCTAAAAACGAGTCCCCTTCTGACTCCTGGGAATGCTTACTTTTGAACGGTGTATTTGGATTTTTTTGTTTCGGTTATCTCTTTTTATAGCAAACTGCAAAGTAATGGTTATGTTTTTCGCAGAAAACGGTTATCGTTGACGCACGATGTAGATAAAACGGTGTAGTCACTATCAATTGTACGTATGGATAGTGTATTTCATATACGTATGAATGATTATTACCGCCGCGGTGGTTTCATTGGTTTGTACACTACCACGATAAAAATATCATGTCTATCTTATCTCTATTATCTGCAAGTGTGATAATTTTGAAGTGATTTCGGTTGTATTGCCGCCGTATACGTGTTTCTACATTCTACTTTTGAGAACTTTTTGTTTAATTTTCACAACGGGTTACTTTACAATTTATTAGCTATGGAACGGTGTTTTTTGAACTAAAACCAGCGTCCGTCCTCAATTTTTTTTCCAATTCGATCACTGAGTGTAATACCATTTATTAAAAATACTATAGATTGCTCACTGGCCGGTTTTTCGGAGTCACAAAATATTTACCCCTAGTAGATGGCTAGGCAGTATATGACTACTAGCGATTACAACGTTATCCAATCTGACTAAACCGGGTGTTAATGGGTTAATGTTAATGAGTCGAATAACGTTGTAATTGCTAGTAGTCACGTCACCTCGCCATCTACCGGAAGTAAATATTTTGTGACTTAAAAAAATCGTCCAGTGAGCAATCTTTGGTATTTATATTCAATGGTAATACTAAATTATTGACAATTGACAGCAGTCTTTTTCCACTAAATAATTAACTGTAAAAGATGGAAGGTTCTCATTTGAAAAACAGATATTTGTATTGACACAAGATACTCCTTAAGTAGTACAAAAAAATATATGAATTTGAAATAATTTAGTTTAGCCAGTAGATGCTTTAGTATATACAAATTACCATAATGTATCGGAGGATAATAAGCAAGTGTTGTCTACATATTATGATAGAGCCATATATTTGCAAACCCCAAATTATGTTATATTATATAAACGTATATGTAATAGTTAGTATTATATTATAGTATGGGGGAGGCCTCTCTAAATCCTTTATTACTTCAACAACGACAGATAGTGCGCATATGTCTTCAATAAACAAATTATGTTGGATCAACTAGTCATAACTTTAAGGAGTTCAACATTTTACCAGTTTTTTTACACGTAATTGCTATATTGTGGGTGGTTAAAAACTTAGATCAGTGGGTTGATAAAAATTAAATTAATAATAAAAGAGCTTTTCCATCTTACGATGCTAAAATATCACTATTTAAAAAATCAATTGGTCAAAAATTTGTTAATTATCTTGGTTCTAAATATTACAATTCTATGCCTTTCTCTATAAAGAAGAATATTAATATTAATTGCGAACATAATAATGTTAAAAAAATAATTGTTGAATAGTTATTTGTTTCTTTAAATATAACTTAGGTTCACTTCATTTATTTTTGTTTTTGAAAATGTTCTTTTTCTTTTTTCTCTCTTTCTGTATTGTATGATGACGTAACAATTGTATTTAATTTTAGTTTTTAAATATAAGTATTAATTTTGTAATTCTCTATCTTCGCCACAAGCACAGGTTAGGTTAGGTTATAGAAGATAGATAATTCAAGGTATAATCAGTGCTGTAATTACCCCTTAAAGGGCTCCATTATCATATTTAGGGGGCCCTTTTCAGACATAAAGGATTTTAGATTTTAAAGTAATATTAACTTTTATTCACGTACGTTTGGCCAATATACTAGCTTATTTCTACCAGAATTGTGTGCAAAAAATCCTTCAATGAATTGAAGGTAAAATTAATTTTTTTTAATAAAAATAAAAATAAATTATAATTAAAATAGTTATTTATACTTTTTATAGGACAACTAATGGTTCAGAAAGCTTTCATCACACATATAACAGCCAATTTTATCACCATCTAGGAGTGAATCTAGTTGGTACTTTGGGGGGGTCAAAAGTAAAAATTTCCGAGTAGTTTTCAAAAGCGCCGTGAAAAACAAAAGAAAAATTAAGGAGAAACGGGAATTTTTACGCAAAATTTGTTTTCCAGAAAACGATTTTGGTTTTTGGTGTAACTATAAAACAAATGACCAAACATTTTAAAACAAATGTAGGTACATGCCATTTTGACTGAATGTTTATGTTAGCATTTTCTATACACCATAACATTTACCAAATATTTTGACTTATTTTTCTACAAATATCAATAAAATTTTATCTGTTGAGTAAAAAAGCTTGAAAATTGAATAGAAGGCTCCTACTATATTGTTACAATGACATTTGAAAAATATTAAAAATCCTTAGTCACAGTTTTTATTTATAAGCATTTAAAGATCAAATATTGACAAAATACGTAAAAATCACCAAATTTAGCAAATTATTTTGAGTTGAGAATTCATAAAAATTTTTCTTTTTCAATCTAAGATTTGAAAATGTTACACAAGATTATCCATACGTTTATCTACATTTATCAAAAAAAAAGTCTACAAGAGAGTCAAATTACATTTTTATGAGAGTTTGAAATTCATATGTTTACAATATTTGATATTCACTCGGTTTCTCGTGTAACGACTTTCTTATTTTGTTGTATTTAAAAAACGTATGACTCTAGATAAAAATTTTTCTTTTTCAATCTAAGATTTGAAAATGTTACACAAGATTATCCATAAGTTTATTTACATTTATCAAAAAAAAAGTCTACAAAAGAGTCAAATTACATTTTTATGAGAGTTTGAAATTCATATGTTTACAACATTTGATATTCACTCGATTTTCTTATTTTGTTGTAATTAAAAAACGTATGACTGTAGATACTTGAAAATTTCACTGAATGCTTATATTATTAAAATTTTGAAAATAATTTGACTCTTTTTGAGCTGTTTACGGACATTGTCAGTTCTCAATTTTTTTAGTTTTTTTTCTATAAATATCAATACAATTTTATTTGTTGGGTAGAAAAGCGTGAAAATTTAATGCAAGGCTCCTGATATATTGTTACAATAGCAGTTAAAAAATATTGATAATACATTGGCACAATTTTTTTTATAAGCATTTTAAGTTCAAATTTTGACCAAATTCATCAAATTTAAAATTTAATAATTATTTTGTAGTTAAAAATCTATATAATGTTCAACTTTTGTAACTAAGGATTGAAAATTTAAAACATGATTCCATGTAAATAGGTTATATAAAAATTACTTTATTCACGACAATATCATCAAATATACTTAGTAGTTAGTAATATCATAGAATGACTGACCGTTTTCGCCCAGAATCATTTTTCTTATACAATGATATTATATCATTGAATTTAAATTTAACACCATCCATTACAGTGACCCACTTGTAACCTACTATACAGCAGAGCGACTTCCACTTACTCACCTTTTTTTATTTGAAAATATAGACTGTCTTAGTGCCTTCAACAGCATATTGTACTCTTTTTATTTTCAGCACTAATAAACTAATAATACGCATATTAATTCCGGCTTCTTTAATTTCTGTCCACTTCTTCATTTTAAAAATATTTACAGTCACAGAATTAGCCAATCTACATTACAAACGCTTCAATTACTTTCGCATCCATACCCGTACCAGCTAATCTCCAAAAGAGATAAAAAAAAGATAGTGGTGCGTGACCTGTGCTCACGTGAGTATATAATTGATTAGTTATTATATACAATTATGTAAGAAAAAAGGTGGGTAAGTGGATGTCGCTCTGCTGTACGAGTACGAGTAGTACCTACCTATACTAATACAGCCACCACGATGCATGTATTATGTAGGTATAATATGTATTTGTTAATGGTTTTGTATAATATCCAATAGTGATTGTACATGAACTTCGGCGCCACTGGGTAAGAGTATCGTAATAGTTGTGTAACTGTAAATACTGCTCACTATAGTAATTAGTAATACTATCCCACCTCAGTTGCAATACTACAAAAACAATTTACTAATACAGCAATACGGGTTTTTTGAAGCCATTTTTTATGAACAAATGTATAAATATTTTATTGTTGACTGATGTTTTAAACCGATATTGTTCGAAAATAATAGTCATCACATTTTGTCCCTTTGTTATATTTCCTTCGGTGTCTGGAAATCACAGATTTATATTATAATAGTATAGTGCAGATAAACCGTGATAAACGAGTGGGTACGAATATATTTTGTTTATGATTCTGGTTGAAGAATGGAATGTGTTAATTCTGCAACGACGTGATTTTTCTTATTTCTAACGAACGTAAAAAAAATAAAAAATAAACAATCCAATATTTTAATATTTTATCACTTACCCACATAAAATATGGACGCATTAATTATTGAGAGTATAAGTAGATTGATAATATATGTCTGTTGTATTATTTTATACACACAATGACATTTTCAAATAGGTACCTACAATGTTTTTGACAAAAATTAGTTCAACTAATAGTAAAATAAATTATCTACCATAGTGCCGTAGCCAGGATTTTTTACGACGGGGAGGGAGGGGGAGATGAACCCTGACAATGGTATTAACCTTGCTTTAAATTTTCAACCCTTAAAAGTTGAACATTTTATAAATTTTGTCAAAATTCGAACTTTAAATGTTTATAAAAAAAAATTGTTACTACGTAAACAGCTTTTCAATATTGTATGATGTATATAAAATAAGAATATAAACATTCAGTGGAATTTTCATGTACTACAGTTATTTGTTTTTGAATTACAAGAAAATAAACTAAATCACCACATGAAAAATCGAGTGAATATCCAATGTTGTATAAAAATATGAACGCTCTTAAAATTTAATTTGACTTTCTTGTAGACATTTTTTTTTTTTTATAAAGGTAGACAAACTTATGATCAATCTTGTATTACATTTTCAAATTTTAGATTTAAAAAGAAAAATTTTTATTAATTTTTAACTCAAAATAATTTGTACATTTTCGTGTTTTGTCAATATTAGAAATTGAAATGCTTATAAGAAAAATTTGTGACAATGGATTTTTAATATTTTTTAAATGTCATTGTAACAATCTATTGAGAGTCTTGTATTCAATTTTCACGCTTTTTGCCCAACAAATAAGATGTTATTGACATTCATAGAAAAAAAAACTAAAAAAATTGGAAACTAAAAATGTCCGTAAACTGTTCAAAACAAATCCAAATAACGATAATTTTATCGTGTATAGATAATGCTAATATAAACAACCAGTGAAAATGTCATGTATCTACGGTAATTTTTTTCAGAGTTATACCAAAAACCAAAATTTATTTTGTATTTTTATCGAAAACTGATTTTGCGTAAAAATTCCCGAGTTTCCTTAATTTTTTTTGTTTTTTTCGGCGTTTTTGAAAATTACTGGGAATCTGACCTCCACATGCATCAACTATGTACACTTTCCTATGGAACAAGATACTGAAGTTAAAAATTGAAGCATTATTTTGACAACCTATCGTGTACTCAGACACAAAAAAAATTCAAAGAAAAAAGACATTCATCATTGTAAATAATCACTCGCTCCGCTCAGAATCTAAAATGACTTTATTTTTTTTGAATAACTATGAAATTTGTTGATTTTATTATAAAATATGTACAGCCATTTGCCCATCTTTTTTTTATATATTATGTACATTTTGATTTATTTATGATACCTTATTTGATCGTAATTAATGTTATTTGAATAATAAATATTGCTGAGAACGTCGCGCACTAACGGTATGGTTTTTTATTCAGTGGCGGTTATGCGACGTTGTAACATTGTGGAAACGTTGTAGAAACATTAGGGTTCTTTGTGACAACGAATGATGAGAATACATGTAACAGGGACTTATGCTGTGTTCGTGATGGCTGTTGAACGTCAAACGAGCGGTACTGACACCGACAACGACGACGACGCTGCCGCCGCCTAAAATGAAGAAGAATAGCGACTAGTCAATGCGACCCTGGTATGCCTGCTCCGTAACGATATCCTAGCGTTTACTTTACCGGTCAATGCAATTTGACCACGGACCGAAAATCATTGTTTTTCGAACAGTTTCATGGATATGGGCCGCGTCCCTACTGCATACTCTCTCTATAGCAACTAGACCTCTAGAACGTGGGGTGCTATAATATTTCATATTTTAAAAACATAACATTTATGGTATTTCACTATAATATAATAGTTAGACCTAAAAGGGGTGCTAAATTAGAACTTGGGGGGGTGCTTTTGCTCCTCTCTAATTGCGCCAATGCTCTATAGTCGTGGTTCACGATTACCTTCTCGTGAGTTGGAGTGAACTGCTGATGCGCACGATAATAGTGGTGAATTTCTGTTGTGAGCCGGTAGCCGGTAGGTATCGCAAAATTATAGAACAAAGCGCGCGCATTTAATCTAATGCATATTAGGTCTAGGTGTTATGCACTTATGCTAGTAACGTAAGAAATACGAAAACCATTCGCTGGAGGTCAAAATCGGTGACTACACCAAGAACGAAGGTAAAAAAGGAATTAAATAACTTACACAAAAGCAAAGTCAATGGTTCTATGTAACATTTTTAAATTACTATAGAAGGTCTAATGAGGAACCTTTGCATTAAATTGTCAAGCCTCTTTTACTTAGAAACAAAAATTGTATCAATAAGATTATAGAAATTAATTTAATACATAAGAAAATATATTTTAAAATTCTAATATAATTTTTTTGTAAAAAATATCTAGGACTACAGTTATTATTTTTTAATTATTTAATAAAATTGAAATTAATTTATATACAATTTCAATTAAATAATTAATAAATAGGTAACGGTAGTATACTCGTAATTACTGAAAATACCGTAAAACCAGTAGGTACCTATAATATCTACCGAAAATCGTATAGATACCGGTGATGTAAGCAATACCAGTCATCGGAAAAAAAATCCAACAAACAAAATTGCTAAAAATCCAAAGTAAAAATTAAGTTTTCAATTAACAGATGTATGAAACAGATTTTGAAGGTAGCAAAAGGATTCATGAGTTACGTATGAATCTATCTGTATAATATAGACCATAGAGTGATTCTGGATTCACCAAGTACGCTCACGCCAATCCGTTATTTTAATAATACATTTAGTCAAATTCTGATTTTTATACATTTTAAATAAGTATGCTTAAAGACCACATTTTCAAACATTTAAATATTTAAATTTTAAATTGTATACCAAATATTAAGTATCCTGTGGCGCTAAAAACATCAATATTTGCATTTAAATCGAAATTCCTAACTAGAAAAAACCTACCTAGTAAATAGTAATAACAATTTACAGTAGCAATAAATAATACTGTAATGTTGTTTAAAGCGTTTAAATTCAATATGATTACCTACGTAATATAATAATACCTGTAAATAAATAAAATTATATTATAATCGTTGATCGCTGTTCAAGAAATCGAATTTCCAAAATCCTGCGTCGCGTAATGAAATTATTGTTGTTGTCAATATTGTTATCATCATTTTAATAACATACGTCTGATATCTATACGCGGATCGGTCCGTTATCAGTGCATTTACAAGGAAACGGGAAAATAATTATGTAATAACAAAGTGAATTACATGAAAAAAGTAAATCGACACAATCGACTATAATATTGTTCCTGGTTCTTATCGTGTTAGAGCTTGCAAATTTAAAATACTGACTTAATATTGTTGTTAATATTTTTGTATTTCTTGTCGATGGAATAAAACAATCTTCATTATAATTCATAGGTCGTCTCAAAAGTAGCAAGTATTCTCCGTTGGTTTTTGTTGTCTTCGATTGAGCGTCTCATCGAACTAAACAATCGTCTGTGATTCTTTGTTTACATTTGGTAAGTCCTTCCTACTATTTGTATCCACCTTAATTCATTTTTGTTCATTAAAAAAATCATCAGAAATCATAATATCCACATATATTTGTTACATACATACTCCGTATAATGTATTTCACAAAGCATAAGAATCAAACAATATACATAATATATTTATAAATATTATGGTGTTACAATACATGTAAAATGACATCAATATGATGAATATTACTTCTCAATTTCATGCCAAAATTGTTATTCGATTATGTTATAGAATGTAAGGCCATATTGTGGTGACGTATGGTATGTACCCAGAAGATGTACTGATTCTGAAAAATAAATATCAATATGATAATATTGTCATAATTTGACATCGTATGTTATTATTTATTTCCTTGACTCTACCACATGAATTATGCCTAAAATGGCGTTCATTTTGGTCGTAATCACACAACGTTTGTGTAAGCACCTTTGCGAGCCCACTACCAGATTTTGAAAAACATTTAGAATAGATGTTTTAGAGAGTAACTAAATTAAAGTATTTGATCACCTATATTTTGTATAACTTATTTCAACTTTTATACAGTCTCCTCCATTCAAAGAATTGTTGATATTCACATACAACATAATTATAATACCTAGGTAATATTGTTACGAAATCGTTCTATGCAATTGAAAAATAAATATCGCACCTTAATCATTATGAAATTAATTATTACATCCATCATCCCAATACTTTGTAGTATATATTGATAAGGATCAGATTATGAGTCTCTTAAGATACAATTTATTATTGTTAAATTAAATTGAATCTAATTCTCTTTTTGACGAATATTTAATAAGTCACTGAACTAGGTGTTTGAAAGACCAATAAAGGGTTCTAGAATCTTGGTGATGTTTTAGAAACAAGTGTAAGTATTTTTACCTGATATGACTAATTGTATTGCATTATTATAAAATAACTATAAATGCAATTATCACAAGATGTGTGAGGGCTTAGTTTTTTCATAGTCAAATAAATGTTTTAGTTATTTATTTATTCAAAAAACACAATCTTAATCTTTTAGTATTTTCAAACCCAATTAACGTGTAATTATTGAAATTAATTAATTAAATTTTAAATTAATTTTAAATTATAGATGTTATATATTTATAAACTTTGAGTTTTGACCATCAGTTGTCCGTTGATAATTTTTTTGCAGAACTGTGGCTAATATAATAAAATAATTAGGTACACTATACAAATCACTAGGTAATTAGTACTTAGTACTTACTACCTACTGTCACGTGGTCGAGGGAATGACCAGTTAAATATAAGATATCCAGAGAGAGTCGTAGGACCCTGTAGATATAATTACCGTAGCCGGGAGTAGATGTAGATATCAGGATCTTAAGTATATTGAAATAGCTAGGATTCCATTACTTAACTACTTTTACCTGAAATGACTAATTATATCACATTTTTATAAAATAACTATAAACACAATTATCATAAGATGTGTGAGGGCCATGGTGTTAGTGATATTTTTTGGCCAGGTAAATATAAATCTAAGTGGCACAACCTATTTTCTTTAAAAAAAAAAAATATTCATTGGTACTAATATATCAACAATTATTTTATAGTAAATTTATTAAATGTATTATATAACAGACTAAAAAATACAGTATAACTTATAAATCCTAAATTAATTTAATTATACTTAAAATTTCATAATTAATATATAAATCCAATGCATAATAGGTAAATTATGTCAAATTATTATTCAAAGAATTTTCTTTTAAAATATCTGACATTCATTAGCTAAGCGCTTTTAAGCAATTTACTTTTACTTTTCAATTGTTATATAAGTGATTATTTCAATAGAATCTATACCACGATCTATACTGTTGGATATTTTTTTATTAGAACCCATAGACTTTTTCATTCTATGAATTTTGCATGCAACTATGATAAATTAATTTTAAATTTAAAATAAGGGTTCACAAGCCATCTAGTATTAAAATAAATATTTAAGCAAGTGAAATATAAAAAAACTCATCCAATTGAAATAATAGTTTATAAATCAGGGCTTGCATTTGAAATAAAAAATGAGTTTTAGGTATGTTATTTACAATTAATATTGTTGTTAAAAATACAAGATTTCTCATAATTTTCCTTTACTAGAATTTAATAAGAGTTCCTTTACATTAAATTTGAATGACTATTTGAAAACCAAATTTTTATATAATTGGAAATTTATTAGCAATGTTATAACAACAATTCTTTATTAAACAATTTTATTTATTATGTTTTAGTTAATTCAAAAAATACCAACCTCTAAAATTTGAAACATTCCACGGTTTAAAATTAGAATTTTTGGAAACTCAGTGTCATTTTCAAAATATTAGGCTAATTTTAAACTATTTTAAGGATGAAATGAAAGGGAAATGTTCCAATTTGTTTTTATAAGCGTTGATAAAAATGTGTATGCTTGGTAATAAAGCTTTAATTTAATACAAGTCAATATCATAGAATTTGTTTCTTTAAAAGTATAAAATTAATGAAAAAACATATTACATAATACATACATTTATCAATTGTCAAAACTCAAAATCACGAAAATTTGCCAATAATTTTGTAATTAAATGTATAAAATTTTAAATTTAATACCCAAGTCTTGAAAATTTAACACTTGATTCTTCATAAGTAGATATTGTTTGAATGAAATTCAATAGTGTAGCATATTTATTTTTTATTAGACTTTTAAGTTAAAATATTGATGTAGGTAATTGGATATTTAAACAAAAATAACGATTTATAGTTTGTTTTGTTGTAGTTCAATAAATATTTTTTATAGGAAATTGAAACTTTTTCCATTTTATAAATTATTATTTTCTATACAAAATGCAATTCTAAAAATATTTAGATTTATTTTAGGCTATTTATACCATGAACCATCACACCATTCTACAGTACGCAAGTAACAACTTATTAACAGCTAGTAATATTATTTGAAAATAAAAATAATATTTTAATAATTATTGTAGGTAATATAGGTAGTATGAACGATATGTTTTAAGCGAAAATTAGTTTAACCTATCGTATAATTAATAAAACAATTATAATATGTCCTAAATTAGTATAAAATATATATAATATAAACATTATACAGTTTTTCTGTTAATATGCTTTATTTATGTACAATGATTATCATAAATTCAAATTTAACACATCCACTTCATCGACCTGCTCTATGACAAAGTACACTCAATACTTAACTAGCAATTTGTATGTTTCAGCTAATTTATCCAGATATCAAATTCTTCAATAATGGTTTGTGTTCCATGTGTGCTTGTGCCGTTGTTGCTCTTCTTATGGGGTATTATCAAGCCTATGTTAAACTGGTTCAGGACACCAGTGGAAAATTCTGAAGACCAAAATAACGCTGGCGATGATCAAGTTTGTTCTTTGCTATCATCCTGTCCGTGCATTAATAAAAACATTAAATCACCTGTGGATCAAGGAGACAACAAGACAAATAAGAATGAAACAATACTTAAAGAACCACTTGAAACATCCGATACCAACAAAAAGGACCTTTAAATGCACTATTACATTAATTATAAGAACATACAATTTTATTTTTTTAGCTGTGATTTAATTATTTTATGGTTCTATTAGTTTACTCAATCATTTTTATTAAAAGCTGTTGTTTATATTTAATACAATGTTATATTCTATATTTTAATGTCTTGTGTTTGTTTCTCAATCATAAATTCAATAAACCATTTTAAGTTAGAACCAACAAATTTTACTGAAAATGGTATTTTACATTAGTTACTGTTTAAATATAATTTGGTATTGTGTCGATCAGTTTATTTTACCTGCATTTTATTTAATCTTTGTCATATTATGTTACTTGTTACTTGTAATAATTAATCATTGTATATAAGTAATTTTCAATACTATTAATTCAATATCGTTTCATCTTAAAATACTCAACGTTTGATTAAGATTCAAATTTAAAATTTAAAGTTAATGTAAAGTAGGAATTTTACCTCTTTATGTTGATATTGTTTAGTTGTGTATACATGATGGGAAAATATATTGATAACTGAATTAATATTCCTCTCCACTTATATTTAACATATCTTTAGCATTTTATTGTTGAATAGAAATGTAATTGAAATTAATAATTCTTTAATTTTATCATAAGCTGTTGACTTTTTTAATGACGCCTTAGTTTTTATTTTAATTTAATGTACAACCAATTCATTATTATTGTATTCCATATTTATTAGGTACCTATAAACATTTTAATACTTATTTTATAATTGTAACAGTCAATATTATATTTGAATCAATAATACACTAATGTAATCAATGAGAGTAATAATTGACTATGTAATTAATCACATATCGTTTTAAATATAAATTTAAAAATTGTATTATTAATAAATTTATCAAAAATGTACATATTTTTTATAATAATAATAATAATATTTTATTAACAAAATAAAATTCCAATTTACAATAGTATTCTAATGACAGTACATGTGTGAGTTATAGTAAAAATGTATACAAATAATAGAGAAAAAAAATATATTCAATATTATATACTTGTTAGAAATTAAAAATTTGATGATTTATTAAACAATTATTTTGACATAATTAAACTTAAAATAATCTAAAAATAGTAATTTAAAGAATTTAGAGTTATATTGAACAGGTCCAAGTTATCAAAAAAGTTTCCACATGACATTAATATAATAGCTGGGTAGTATGACATGTAGTTAGTTTTAATAATTGATAAATAAAAAGGATGTTTATTTCCATTTACTTTGAAGTTAATATGTTCTAAATTTTCTGGGCAATCAATAAAATTATTAAGTAGTTCAAAAAGAAATTTTAACATTTTAAATCTACTTTTTAAGGGAGCAATATTAAAAAAAAATACTTATATCAATGTACCCTAAATGAGGACGTCTTTCAAAATGGCATTTAAAAGATAAATATCTCAAAAAATTATTTTGTACAAAAGATAGACTATGGTTTTGACAAATACTATCCGAGTGCCAAATTTAAGAGGCATAGTCAATATGAGAGCATACTAGGTAATAATATAATATTTTTAAACTTGAACTATCATTGAAATTGCTACACATAGGTTTTAATAATCCCAGCTTCATAAAAGCTTTATTATGAATAAAATCTACATATTTATGCATTAGATTTGTATTATGTAAAACATAATTAAAAAAGATAGTTTTTTTTTTAAAGAGAATGATATAACGCAGCATTTATCAATATTTAAGGACATTCCATCATTGATGCATATATAAATTATTTTGAAGTTCTAATGAATCATTATACACTTGATTTTTTTTTAATATTTTAGCAAATAATAGACATTTTGAGCAATTTAGAACTTTATTAATATCGTTTTATATTTTTTACTATCAAAATTACCATAAATGTAGGTATACAAACAATTTATATCAATCATAACCAGGGTTCAGGATTTATTGCTCTTGAATATTCTTAAATTATGGTTGTAGAGTATTCAAAGTGAGATACATTTCTTTGAGACATAGGAAACTTAATTACAAAAATTGAAATAGCATATTTTGGCTTTAGGCATTTTTGAAAATATTTGGAAATTTAATTGTTATTTTAACATACAAAATATGTTCTTGTTTTGCTTTATGTTTGACAGTTTTATAGTCTACAACTCTACATCATTTATTTTTACTAAGTCGACCAATATATTATACATAATATACGTAGTTAGAGTCATAGCATAGTGGTTTTTTTGTTTTGTAAACTTGGCGAAATAAAGGTCAGTTAAAATAGACGATATTTGGTTTTAAGCATTAGAAATATAATAATAAATTTAAAGACATTGTTTGAACTTGAATTAAATCAATCAAGATTTTTTAATGCTATTAAAAAAAATTGTTTAGTTGCATATTTCAATTATTTTAGGTGCGTATGTGCATGCATATTTCCAACAATTTAAGTACAGTAAGTCCTAAACCCTAATCTCAACCATGAACTAAGATAAACAGGAGAGACCACTTGCCAGGTAATGCCGATTAGGTTTAGTCACTTAGCTACATAATATTTTATGTACAATACTAAAATATACAGCGTGTATATTATGTCATTGTACGTGGGTGTTTATTAACGATTACCTATGGATCGATGACATACAATTTAATTAAAACGAAAAAAGATGTGTTTCTTTATTTTTAACAAGCAATTTTTTTATAACAATTCCAAATTTTTTAACTCGCATGTGTACTAATAGCAAAATATACTTTATTTTTTCAGATGGTAACTGTAGGTACTATATTTTTTAATGGATTCTGGTAAAGCTTTTTTTTTAAACATTTTGATAGTCAATTAATTATTTTGGTTCGCTACTTTATTGACTATGGTCCTATAAAGTTTAATAAAATATGCATTGATACTTTTAATTGAAATCATTGATATAAGTTTAATTTACAAGAGCTAAATATTTTTTTCTTATAGCTAACATTAAATAAAATGTCAGCCTAAGTCTGATAAAAACATTGTACATACTATGTAAGCTAATAGGCTATTAGCTTTTTGACGGCGACCGATAAAAACGGACACGGCCTAAACGCTATCGGCAAAACAATGCATTTTATCGGCTGCCGAAAATAGATATAATTGAAAATTCACCAGTCTATGGAGGGGGGGGGCTGTATTGTAAGAAAAGTAACTGTGAAGTAGTTAATTACGATTACCTATAATAACAAATTAATATATTAATACTGATTTTGATGTAGCTCTTTTAAATAAACCTATATCAATGATTTCAATTAAAATTATTAATGCATATTTTACTAAACCTTATAGGACCATAGTTAATAAAGTAGAGAACCAAAATTAATGATTTGACTATCAAAATGTTCAGAAAAAAAAGCTTTACCAGAATCCATTAAAAAAATAAAGTATATTTTGTTATTGGTACACCGTGTTTAAAAATTTTGAAATTGTTATAAAAAAATTGCCTGTTAAAAATAAAGAAACACGTATTTTTTCGTTTTAACAAACATTTGTCAAACTGACATTTTGTATACAATTTAATAATAACAAATAAAAGCTTATAAAAAATAGTATTGTACAAAATAGGTACAAAAATTAAATAATAAGACTAAAAATTAAATTAAAAACAAATATTGTGACTATTATTGTGAGATGTATAGTTCAGAGTAAAGCCACCTATAAACTATTTTTTTTTCTCCAAGTACACCATTGAATATATTTTTCTAATAGATCGTCGGTATTTGATTAAAATATATTGGACAAAGGTAATTAACGAAACACTTTCCAAAAGATTTATTTGTGTATTTAACTGCGATATCATAGGCTTTATAATTTCTTTCATGCGTAAATTCAACTTTATTTTTGAGTATTCATTTACTGAGAACATTATTGCAGTTTTTTTATACAATAAACTGGCCGTGGGCTGGTAGAAAATGACCGGTTAGGTACTAAGTATAATTATTTTTTGTTGAACCTTCTAAAGTTTTTTTACTCAAAATGATTATTAGAACAATATTTTGATTTAATTCCAGATCTTTAAAAGTATTATTTTTTGCTCCACCCCAAGCAAGAAGTGTGATAAAAGTGTATTAAAATATTATTTTGTTATTCAAAAACATAAAAAAGGCGCCATAAAATAAAAGCCAATCAAAAGTCGCGGAAGCTCGCGCAGACTGAACGAAATCAGTTTGTTATATTTTGATATTTGATATTCGGTGATCGCGGTCTTTTTAACAAGACCGTGGTTGTGACTTGTGTTCAGTACCTACTTTGTTATGATTGATATTAAAATGTTTGATAAGCTCGGCAACACAACAACTCCCTGATACCATTGTTAACATCTCTTTTCTCTCTTGTTTAAATTTTAGTTTCCTTGTTGCTCCGAAGCTTCTGTGCGAGGAAGAACCATCGTTTCTCTCTCCGTTTCGTTGGCCTAAAAGTGTGTGTTTAGTCTTTATAGAAAATTCATTACAAATGCCGTATCTGCTTATCCATAATAATATTATGATGTTTATATGTTAAATATCAATGGAATATATCAAGAATATTGTGTTTCTATAGTGTATCCAGAATCCACATGACCGTCCACATTTCTACTATTTCCACTATTCCATCGTTCTCCGAGTGCGTTTTTTATACGATGTAAAAATCAATACTTTTACAATTTTCACGATTATGGTAACTTACCATTCTCCATTATTTTGAATGTGGTCGTAACAATCAATGTTGAAAGCCGTTGGCTTTATGAATATTTGTACGCTTAGTCTTTATAATAAACAGAGCCAGCTTAAATAATTTCAATGATGGAATCTCAAAACACTGAGTCTATGGATATATCAGGTACTCACGATTATAATTTTGTCTTTCAATAAAAAGCATGTACTATTGCGTGCCTATTACATATTTCTAATTTTTAAATATAGATCAAGATGATGCATTCATTGAAAATGGCATGTCTAAAAAAGTTGATAAAAACAATGTAAAACGTAAAAAACGTAGAAAGTGTCTACGTGACAAAACAGCTCCAAGACCTCCACATTCTGGTAATTAAATACTTATTAATTATTACGACTGTTTTAGTTAGATATTAAAATTACCAAGATAAATTATTTATCTATATTTACAGGGTACATACGATTTTTAAATGATAGACGTGAACAATTTCGTTCAGAAAATCCCAATTTACCATTTGCTGAAATAACCAAAGTATTAGCTACTGAATGGAACCAGTTGACGGCTGATAAAAAACAAGTAATTGCTTTCTAATATATTATAAACTACTGCCATATGATCATCAGTAAATCAAATAACTATTTAGAAAACTATCATCCAATTATCAGTTTGCTGTCTTAAAGTAAAATATATCTGTACTGCGCATTTTTTTCCTCTTCCACCGATCACTACCTATGCCATTATGTGGGAAATATGTGCCCCAAAACGGAAATGTGTATTTTACTTTGAGACAGAGTTTAGAAAGAAATGAAATTATTATTTTAATGAAATATTGTATTATTTAAAATTTGTTTAGCATTATCTCTTAGCCGCTGAACAAGAACGAGTAAAATATGTTGAAGAATTAGCAGCTTATAAAAAGACTGATGCATACAAAAATTTTATTCAACGCAAATTGAAAAAAAAAAAAGTTAATACCAATAACCAAGAAGTTAGTTTAACTATTTAATTATATTATTTTCATAAATAGATATAAAATTAATATAGTATTTGTGACATCTTAGCCCACTGTAAAATATTAACCTTACATTTAAAAAATATTTTTTGAAACTTGGGATAATTATTTGAGAAGCTTTTTTATTCATCAATTTCTTCCATGAATTCTTTATTTCAAATAGAAAACAGTAATTTAACTATACACTAATAATTTTACTGTTAAAAATTGAAAAGGTTAGGTAAATATTGTATTTTATATTATGTTGGAGCTTTCAATAAAGATAGTTGCATTTAAATATATCTTACAATTTAGGATTTTATAAAATTATGCTATATTATTGTTGATAATTGTTAACTATGTTTTTGTTCTATTTAGGATCAAGAATTAAAAAAAGAAAAGCCATCAAGTGATAACAAATTAAAAAAGGTTATATTATATAATTTTTTTTTATGTTTTAGATTTGAATACAGAAATTGCTTGAAATATAATATATAATATAGTTTAAGATTTTACAAAATTACAAATTTTATGTTAATAATTATCAATATTTGTAAATTTAATATAATTATTAATATCTGTATATTTATTCTATTTAGGATCAAGAAATAAAAAAAGAAAGACCATCTAGTGATAACAAATTTAAAAAGGTAATATTCCATACATTTTTTTATATTGGAGATTTTAATAAAAATAGTTGCATGCAAAATATAATTTATATAATATATTAAGATATTATAAAAATATGAATTAATTGTTAATAGTTATTAATAAATATATATTTATTCTGTTTAGGATCAAGAAATAAAAAAAGTTAAGCCAGCTAGTGATAACATTAATGAAGTTTATGACATACCTATATATTCTGATGATTTCTTAAACTTCAATAAAGGTTAGTATTTGTTTTATTTTACCTATTATAAGCTACTTATTGTTATTTTATTATATAGGTAGAGACAGTGAACTTCGATACCTTCGTAAAAAGGTAACAGATCAAGGACAAGAAGTATCTGTCTTAGATAAACATATTGAAAATATGCAAAATGGTATTATCAATTTAATGGCTAACACTGAAAAACTTAAAGCTGGATGTTCAAAGTATGAACAGTATTTAATTAAATTACGATCTCTACTTCTAGATGCTTTTGCTAACACTGCATTCCCAGGTAAATATTTCAAATTGACAAAATAAATGTATTTTTAATACTTTTTTAATAATTAATTGTTATCTAATAAATAATGATAAAAAAATATGTAAAATCTATAGTTCATCGAAGAATGACAAATTGCATCTACATTTTTTTAGTTTGTCTTGTTGTGCAAAATAAAAAATAAATGAGAGTTCTCAAATGATTGGCTGTCCAAAGTTCTAACTGCCTGTAGTATAACACTTCAAAAATTTTGAATTTTTAATCCTGGTTTTAAAGTTATACCTACATGTGTTTATGTGACTGTCCTTATAATTAATAACAGTTGTAGATCAAATGGACATTCCTAGGCTGAGCATCCTTTAATTTACTATTTTTTTTTTTAACTCTTTACAAGTCAAAATTTTAAAACTACTAATTTAACAGTTGTCTAATTCGGTAGAACCTCGATTATCCGGTCTAATGTTAGTGGGAAGGGGTCACACTAGGAAGGGATATATGAAAACTACAAATCAAG
Organism: Sitobion miscanthi; assembly: GCA_008086715.1. Taxonomy (NCBI): domain Eukaryota; kingdom Metazoa; phylum Arthropoda; class Insecta; order Hemiptera; family Aphididae; genus Sitobion; species Sitobion miscanthi. The sequence goes on from CM017803.1 coordinate 30,547,810, forward strand.
ACTTTATTTAATGAGTTACAATAATGTACAATATTATATTTAATATGCATACGTGTGTACAATTTTATAGTCTATGTTCACTTGTGTGTATATAATGTTATCGCAAAAAAGGTCATTATGTTTCTCGATAACTTATATGTAATATTAAATATTTGTCTGATTCTAATAAAACTATTTAATACAAATTTTCAGAAGAGTGATCATGGTTAATTGGGAACAGTGATAATCGAGACATGGTTAATTGAGGTCCTACTGTAAATAAATAATCATAAAATTAAATATGCACAATCTTTAGATCATCGAAGAATAGCAAACTGCATCTAAATTATTTTAGTTTGCCTAGCTACTTGTGCCAAATTAACAATGAATGGGAGATGTCTAAGGATCGGCTGTCTAAAGTTTTAACTGCCCGTAGTATAACACTCTCACAATTTTATATTTTTAATCACAGTTTTAACGTTATATAGGTAATATGTATTTATATGACTGTCCCCATAATTAATAACAGTTGTAGATCAAATCTATTTTATTTAGCATCTTTTAATTTGCATTTTTCTTTTTTTGAACCCTTGACAAGATAACATTTTTAACTACTATTTTAACAGTTATCTATTTGATAAATATTGATTAAATTAAATATGCTCAATCTTTAGATCATCAAAGAGTAGCAAGTTGCATCTAAATTCTTATAGTTTGCCTTGTTACTTGTGCAAAATTAACAATGAATGGGAGATGTCTAAGGTTCGGCTGTCTAAAGTTTTAACTCTCTGTAGTATAACACTTCCACAGTCTTGTATTTTTAAGTATCAAAGTGCGATCAATTGTTTCTCCTTCCACAGTCTTAAAAGTGTACAGGAAGTAATAAAAAGACCTAACAAACGAAAAATTAAACATTGATACTAGTTAAAACGTATGAAAAATTTTGAAAATTATATTGCTAATGAATAATTTAGGATACACTTATATCTGAAAATTCTCAAAAATAATATATAAAAAATGTTATTATGTTTTAATTTGTTTATTCCAAAAAAAATATTGATATTTTAATAAATTGCAAAAATACTCAACTTAAACTTGACTTAATCAAATACTCAATGGAATTTTTACCATAAAATATTTTATAAAAACTTAACTTACAAAATTTGATTTTGAATTTTTGCGAAAAGAACTTAAATTAAAAAATTTTTTTTCATTATTTTAAACAAAAATTGTATACAATACTTGTAGCACATGTGTCTATAAATTATATATACAAAATTTTTTCGATCAAAAATATTAATTAGAAAAATTAACATTATTTCATTTGTCAGGTTATCATACCTTGCTTATGTATTTAATTCTGGACATTTTTAAAAATGATGGTGCAGACAAAATTTTAGAAATCAGTTTTGATTATTAACAAGTGATTATTTATATATAAATGTGACCCATTAAATTGTTGAAAAATAAATAAAATATGAATCTTGGTGTTAGTATTTTTTCATAAAATATAATGTTGAGGTATTTGTACATTTAAAAATGATAAAAAAAAAATAGTCAAATAATGTATTATTTTATCTATAATCTTGTTTATTATTTCAAATTTAAATTTATAATTATGATATTTAAAATATATTATTATTTTTTTAGATACCACTGAGCCACCTACTAGTGAAAATATTGACACATTTATGGTTAATTTAGTCACACTTCTATCAAATGATAATGCTACTGAGCCTTCATGGATTGCAAATGTAAAACAAGTTATTTCTAATTTGGATTTTTCACAATGTTAAAACAAATTATATTTTAATTTATTTAACTGTAGTTCATAAATCATCCAATTATATTCCAAATTGTCAACATTTTATAATTGGTATCTTTATTATTTAGAAATCTGTAATATAAAGAATTTTTTTCACTATTTTTCTTTTCATTGTGCAAGTTTGTGATTGTGAGTGATTCATAGCTAATATTATTTTTATAGCAATCATAAATTTAATTTCAATATTATTCTTGTGAGATAGATAGTACCTATCTAGTTTCTATGAATATAAATGTCTCTTTAAAAAGAGTTCTTAGCTTTTTCTTGAACATGAATCCCTTTAAGATAATATTGTATATAATTAGTATATGCCAAGGCCCAAGGACCTCTTACCCACAATATTTTATTTATTATTATTACTTAATATTTTAATATGATTTAGTTTTTATTTCAAATTATGTAAAAAATCCAGACATTATTTTTATTAAAATAGATTAATATGAATGTATTATTATTATTATTAATTCTAGGATTTCAATGCATTAGCATATTTTTTCCTTTAGTCCAAATTAATTGGTTGTTTATTAAGTCTTCGACTTACCTCATAAATAATTGACTAAACATTTTTTTTTTTGTATATTTTATTCAAAATGCATATATTTACTTGTATATTTAGAGTTCAAAAATATTTATTTTCAAAAACTAATGTAAAATCATATTTTTCTAATGAAGATCAGTAATTATTGTTTTTATTATTGATTTGTCGTAAATATACTATTCATAAACTGATATGGTGATATAATGTGTTGAGTAAAAGATATGATTCTATTTTAATAGACTCGTGGACTATGGCCGTTCCCTATATTCTTACGTTACTCTTGAGAATATTATTAATGAATGATAATATTGAGAAAGGTTGACTAGTGGATACAGCTCTGGCGCTCTGACTTTACTTTACCCCTGTAGGTAGACATTTATTGTCAATTATACCATTGTAAAGGATGTGTTAAATTTGAATTTAATGAAAAATCATTGGACTTAAATAAAAAATGTGAAAAGACGGTGTGTCAGCCTAGCAAAGGTATCTACTTTATAATAATATTGTCGTTTTAGTAACACTAGGTAAATTGAACTCATTTTAGCCCATAACTCTGCATTTTAATATAATTCTAAAATTAATTATCCTAGATTGATTCATTTAATTTTCTAACGATGTCAATCTGTAGCTTGCAGTAGTTAAATGTAATAAGTATCATTAATTTTATTTGAGAATATAATAAATAAATATTTTTTTATTTATTTATTTCACAAACGCACATGCACAATCTATACAATTTTGTACAATAAGCATATAGGATAAGGGTTAAAAAAAACATGGATTTATTGAGTAAAATGCCACACATTAGTGACACTTAGCTTGGTGTTAATATATAAATAAAATTTTTTTTTTAATTAAAAAAAAATATTAATAAAAATCGAAAATGTCTAATGGCTATTATCCAGTACTATGGCATTACTTTTCAGTAAACTTTTTTTTTTTTGTTAAAGATAGAATAATTTAGGAGAAATCTTCTATTAAAAATTCAAATATTAGCTCTTTCTGAAAAGAAATATTTTAGATTCTGAGCGAAGCGATGAATGTATTGATTCTTCAATGATATGTTTTAATTTTAATTTTAAATCTATGTACACGATGAGTAGCTGAAATAATGGTTGGTTATTCTGTAACCAACAAATATAAAAAATATAAAAACAGTTTTTTATAGTTATTTTATGTTAAAATGTAGAAAAAATTAGATATTTAAACGAAGGAGAACGATTTAAGTTTTGTTTTATATTTAAAAAATATTATTCGTGGATACCTACTTGAAACTTTTTAAGTATATTATTATACAGTTTACACAAATTATATTAATTCAACTTACTGGTTACTGTATTAATAAAAATAATATAAATATAATAAAAATATAAAATTTAATACCATCCATTACAGTCACACACTTGTGACCTACTGTACAGCAGAGCGACACCCAATTACCCATTTTTTTTTTTTTTTTTGAACAATTTCTAACTGAAAAATAATTTACAAATTTTTGGCATTTTAACAATATCCATTAATATTCTAACTTCTGACAATTTTTATAAATATATATATAAAGAATATGAATTAAAAAATTTCTCAAAGAGTAAAAAATTGTTGAAATTTATTGATGTTTGGAAATGGTTAACATAGGTAATAAATAATATCTAATAACATTTGGTGAACATTTAAATATTCATTGTTTTTGGGTTACATAAAAATAAAAAATCAATATCGAAAAAAATTGGTTTGGCTTCAAAATTCCCATTTCTTTTAATTTTTTTTTTTCGTTTTCTCAATGCTTTTGAATACTATTGGGAGTTTAAGTAGAAAATCAGTGATTATTTGGTTCTGCTCCAAAAGTTGATATTAGACAGAAAAAAAGAACATAATTGTAAAATCAACTGTCCATATTTTTTTCAATACTCTCAGAACCTAAAATATATTTTTATTAATTAATACAAGTTGAAGGTTTATCAAATTGCCAGTTTAAAGTTTAGCTGTTAATACAGATTATTTAGTTCTTACAGTGAATGATAGGTACATGCTGTACCTACCTATTTATACTTCTTATATGATTTGAGCATATAGGTAGCACAGCCTTAGTTAGGCACTGCAGGCAGTGGCGGTCAAATAATTTTGTCCCGGAGTGCTCAAATATCTGCATTATAATCAACTCTGCTCAAAATAGTTTTATAGGACATTAAAAAAAAAAAAATGCTTTCATTCATGATATATCTACCTATTTAATGCTTTCATATATAGTTCATAGATATACGTTTTTAACCACAAAATAAGAGGGCAAGTTAATGAAAATAATTAATTGTGGCAATGTAAGTTAATTCAATTAAATTTCCTTCGGTTAAGTTAAAAGTTAACAAAAAATTGAACTAAATAAGTTTAAAGTTGAGATAGAAATTAAACTTAACTTAACTAAAGTCTTAGTTCTGACGTTCAAAATCAAATGTTTTAAAAATCTCTTGGTAAAAAATGTTTTGTATGGTGTACTTATGGATGGTGTTTCATTTGAATTCAATGATGCAATATCATTGTATACGTAAAACGATTCTGAGCGGAAGGTTAGGTTTATCGGCCTAGGATATTTCATATTATATTACTTTATATTGTTTTTATTAATATGGTAGCTGCACCCTGCAGGTATGTTTAATTAATATAATTTGTGTATAGGTACTGTATAATAATATACTTTAGAAGTTTCAATACTCATGAATAATATTTTTAAATCATAACAAAATTAAAATCGTTCTTCTTCGTTTAAATTTCTAATTTTGTCCAAACTTGAACTTAAAAAAAAAAAAAACTGTATGTATTTAACATACATTTTTAGATTTAACCTAACCTTGGTTACAGTATGAACCACTTACGTGGAACCTTGTTTTAAATTTATATTTCTTAGAATCTTAGCTATAAAAATTGAACATTTTATAAATTTGAAACTACATCATAATTTGTAAATTTTTATTTTGATTATTGAAGTTTAAATGCTTATAAAAAAAATCTCACCTTTGTATTTTTAATATTTTTAAACTGAGAGTGTAACAATGTATGAGAAGCCTGATATTCAATTTTCAAGCTTTTTGACCCAACGAATAAAATATTATTAATATTTAAAAAAAAAACAAACAAATTTAAAATGGACAATGTGTGTTAACAGCTCAAAACATTGGATATTTTAACTAATATCTTGGGCGACAGAAATGTCGCATAGTAATTGATATATTTAAATACTGGGCGCCAACGGTTTTGTAAAAATGTCAATGTTTGAAATTAATATATAATTTTAGTTATTGATTATTTATTATGTTTAATTTTGTTATTTATTTATGACGTATATCATTTTGTTTGACAAATAATTATTGAGAATGAAAAACCCAGGGTGCGTTCGAAAGCTCAACTCTAGTTAACTCTATAAAAAAATAGTTACCCAACTTCGTTCAGGAACACAGAGTTAACTCCGTACTACCGTTCGGTAACACCGAGTTGTTAATTGTCATACTCCGGGTTAACTCTTAAAAAATAGGTAGGTTGTTTTAACTCTACTGATAATAATGCTTATCTACGAAGATAACAAAATCAACTCTACTCTACTCTACTCTAACTCTAACCTACTCTAACTAAACGTACTCTACTCTAACTATTCATATTCGAACGCACCCCCATGTGACCGTCCACTGTAGCCCATAGGTATCCATAGAATAATACAAATTACAATGCAAGGAAGCGCCCATGCGACAATGCGATATGTTTCATCTGGTCGTCAGTTGTCCCGGCAAACATCTACAAATTGATTGTTTTTAATTTTATTTTAATACTTGTCCCTACAAGATATTAGCTAAATAATTATTTCAGTTTGTACCCTTAAACAGTTTAAACGTCCAAGCCTTTAAGATACCTACCAGGTTACCTAATACGATACAACGACGAAAGGACGACTTTCGTCACTTTAATTTCGGTACTTAAGTAAAAAATAATTTAAAATCTAATATTTTATACTTGGACTTATACTAAATACAGTACCTCTTCTCAATAATGATAATCCTATCAAAATACAATAATCCTAAATGAAATATACCTATACGGCTATACACTTGCATAATATGATACGTATAACGTATTACCATTGGTTATAAATACTAGTAAAAAATAAAAATAGTATTGGTGTAATATTATTAATAATCTGTAAATTTCAATGAATAATCAATATAATAACTATTATTATAAATTATTATTTATTAATTGATATAATTAATACTGAAAAGTTTTTTATAAGCTCATAATATGTTGCGTGAATTTTTTTTTTTATTGTCACCCAGTGATAGTTCCTTAAAATATCCACTGGCTCAAAACGAGAGAAAATTTTATCAAGTATAGAATTAGATAAAATAAACATATGGGGTCATTTCGTGTATTTATGGTTATTCGTTTTAGAATTAGGTACAATAAAATAGGAAAATCGCTCCAAGAGAAATCGAATAAATATCCAATGTTGTAAAAATTTGAACTTCAAACACTCATAAAAATTTAATTTGACTTTTCGGAAAACATTTTTTTTTTTATAAAAGTAGACAAAACTTATGAAGAATCTTGTATTACATAAGTTTTAAACTTCAGATTTAAAAAGAAAATATTTTCGTGATTTTTACGAATTTTGTCAAAATTTGAATTTTAGTCGCTCGTAAAAAATGATCGAGGATTTACATGTTTTTTGACAGTATACATTTTTTGACCGACGATAAAACTAATTATAATCGATAGTTATATTCACCTATAAATAGCTCAACACGAATTGAAGTATTTTTAAAACTTTTTGGGCGTATGGAAAATGCTAATATAAACATTCGGTGAAAATACCTATTAGTTACAAAAATTGCCATCGTAAATCTCAAAATCCCTGTTTGAGCACCTCTCTGAGTTGTACCTATCGGGTCCAATGGTGAATCTAAATCATTTAGGGAACCACTCGAACACATACCAAAAATTTCATAAAAATCGGTCCAACCGCTTAGAAATTCATAAATAGGACATAGTACAAACATTTATTTTAGATTCTGAGTGGAACGATAAATGTATTGATTTTACAATGTGTGTTTTTTATTTTTTTTAATTTTTTTTTTTGTGTCTGTCATCACCTTTTAGACAGTAAAAGTGTTTAGATTTTCTGATAGGAAAGTGAATCTAGTTGATACTTTGGGGGGTCAAAAGTAAAATTTTTCCAGTAGTTTTCAAAAGTGCTGTGAAAAACAAAAGTAAAATTAAGGAAAAACGGGAATTTTTACGGAAAATTGATCTTTTACTAAATCGATTTTGGTTTTTAGTGTAACTCTAAAATAAATGAACGTATAAACATGAATTTTTCACTGGTTGTTTATATTTAAATTTTCTATACACGATAAAATTTTCAAAATATTTTGATTTGTTTTGGACTGTTTAGAAACATTATCTGTTTCCAATTTTATTAGTCTTTTTTTCTATGTATGTCAATTACACATTATTTGTTGGGTAAAAAAGCTTGCAATTTTAATAAAAGGCTTCTAATATATTGTTACAAAAACATTTGAAAAATATTAAAAGTCCTTTAAAGTATTTAAAGTTCAAATTTTGACAAAATACGAAAAAATCACGAAAACTAGCAAATTATTTAGATTTGAAAATTCATAAAAATTTTTATATTAAATCTAAGATTAGAAAATGTAATACAAGATTCCTCATATGTTTGTCTACAAGCAAATCAAATTAAATTTTTATGAGCATTTGAAATTCATATTTTTACAATATTGGATATTCACTCAATTTCTCATGTAGTGGTTTTGTTATTCAAAAACTTGTTACTCAATAACTGTAGATACATGAAAATTGTAAAGAATGTTTATATTATCATTTTCTATACCTACACAATAAAATGTTGAAAATATTTTGACTTTATTCGAGCTGTTTATGGATATTGTCAATTTTATTTAACAATTTATTTGTTGGGTAAAAAAGCGTAAAAAATTAATGTAAGGCTCTTGAAATATTATTAAAATAGCAGTTAAAAAATATTAAAAATACTGAAGCACATTTTTTTTTAAAATCATTTTAAGTTTGAATTTTGACATAATTTATCAAATTTAAAATTTAATAATTATTTTGTAGTTAAAAATTTATAAAATGTTCAACTTTTACAGCTAAGGATTGAAAATTTAAAACAAGGTTCCACGTAAATAGGTAAGTATATAAATTACTTTATTCACAATAGTATCATAAAATATACTTAGTCATATCATAGTCTGACTGACTGTTTTCGCTTAGAATCGTTTTTCTTATACAATGATATTATATAATTGAATTCAAATTTAACACCATCCATTACAGTGATCCACTTGTAAACTTCTGTACAGCAGAGCGACTTGCCCACCTTTTTATACATAAAGATATTATTGTTATTATTTTTGACCACTCGTTAATTTTTTCAAAACAAATTATACATTAAAATTTTCCCCGTGACTCAACCGATCTATTAGTAAAAACCGTATTAAAATCCGTTCGAGATATGCGCGTACATATAAAAAAGGGACATTATTGACATTTTAGTAGAATTTTATTATAGTAATAAATATATAGCGTGTTATTTAGGGTTAATGTAGCATATTTTAATGGTGAAAGAATTTTTGAAATCGGTCAGTAGTTTTTGAGTTTATTCGTTACAAACAGACAAATCTTTCCTCTTTATAATATTAAGTATAGATATAGATGATGTTTATTAATTAACTAGCTGAATAACCCAGCGTTGCCCGGGAAAATAATTGTGATTACTGATTAATTATCTCCTTTTTGGTGTAATTCGCTGTGGATAGGTATGGATTATAGAAGCAAAATCATATTATGCGAACAGTATGTGATCAGGTAGGCAATTTACCTGCGGTAGATAGCGGACACAGCGAGGTGGGTGATAAAATTTAGCCTAAAGCTAAACTAATGCTTTGTAGTTGAAAAAAAATGTGTATAAATTGTACCTAAAATAGTATTGAAGTCATAGTTGATCATCCCGGATTTATTTAATATTCATATTTTAGTATATTATGGAGAGTGATTTTACTTTATTTTTACGGACAAACCGGCGTAATTGTACCTAGCTTTGTGAAATAATTCACATATATAACCTGCAACCAAAGGCAACCATTAATAAACAAAAAAAAAGTTTCGATTTCCCACGTGAATATTAAGATCTCTGTTTCGTCACCTCTTCAAAAAGCGAATATCAGAAAATCCTTTCTTATTGCATATCTATATCATTAGGGGAACCGTAGTATTCCACTCTAAGTATTCCAAATATCAAGTTCGTACGTTTTGTATTTTAAAACCAATATTGTATATTATTAAGATATTGCTTGATAGATAACGCTATTGTTATATTCTTACAACCCCTTTTTTCCTCTTCAAGGATTGAATTTCCAAAAATCGTTTCTTAGCGGACGTCTACGTCATAATAGCTATTTGTATGCCAAATTTCAGTCTAATCCGTCCAATGGTTTGAGCTGTGCGTTGATAGATCAGCTTACTGTTTTATATATACAGATATACATTACACTAGTGGTGTGTCAAAAACTACCATGATGTGTGTCGTTATTTAAGTATTTATTTATTAATATTATATAATATTATTTATATCCATTTTATACACTAAAAAAATATCAATGATATATATATATTAACAACATTAAAGTAATTGATTGTAAATGTATTCTATTGATTAATACTATGATTTTTTTTTTTTGCAACTTCAACTAATTCTTGTAAAAATATTGCTGAAAATGTAGGTATTAATGTTGAATACATTTGAGTAAATTAATGTATAAATTAATGGGTAATAATTTAATTTTGTTCACATCCCCTAATGAAATAATATATTTATAGGTACATATTGTTATTTAATTTATATTATGTGTTATTGCAGGTTGAAGAAGTATAATTGGTGCTAGTTTTTAGATCATTGATTTTTCATTTAGATTTAACCGATTTAAGACAATTCGTGTAGTACAAAAAATTGGATATTTTAGGGACTGGTGGCAGGTGCACATTTTTATTTTTCATCGTGTACTTTTGAGATTTCGTAGTGCACAAAATGTGTCGTAATGCATACATAAATGGGTATCGCTGAAACCGAACAAAAAAAAATAAGCCTAATATAATTCTAAATGTATACATTTTATAATATAGAGATATCTATTATACCTTCACTGTTTTTTTATTTTGTATATATTTTACTTTAAAACGCTGAAAATAAACTTTGTTTTTTGAATGCACACGCTGGTGAATGGCGCTAAAAAATAGAATAAAGATGACAGGTTGTCCATTCAATGATGACGAGTGGCTTCGCTGGTCGATATAACGCGGGACGTTGCTTATATTACGGCCTTATTGCTTTAATGACAACATTAGAATATTTGTCAATAATTGTCGGTCACCACAGATTGACGATAATATCGTGCATCAAAGGCTATCCGTGTCATCGACTCATTTCGCTCACGTCATTTTTTATTGATATAAAAGGTAACAGGTACCTATTAGGTAATTACTCCTTTTCCTGCTGTTCATATTATTTTTCACTATATTTTTCGGATCGCGACTATTTTGTCGCTGGCTACCTTTGTCCGCTGTTATATTACAACACTCATTGGCAAATGCTGTAAATTATAATTTATTACAGTAATAACATGTATAACGTATCAATATTCATTATTTTTTTTTTGATTTAAATAATAATTATTCTCAAATTTTTATTAAATAATTGGTATTACAATAATTTCTACCCAATTTGGGTTTTCGATGTTTGTTTGGTGGCAAATGATCGTTCACTTAGTGTATATGTATAGAATAAATTATAATGTACTTACTAATTATATTTTATGAATATGTTTTTATACATATGTCGTTTATGTGCATTCAGAGTAGAAATAAATTAGATAATAGGTACATTATCGAAATTAGGGGGTGTTTGATTTCTATCAGAGTGCAGTAGGGCACCTTATTTGCCTATACTTAAGTATGGCATGTTTATAAGTTGCTAACGAAATTCACAGTCGACGCTCGAATATTGAAATATCTAACTATGAATAGGTACAAATAGCCTAAATCTAACCTAATAATAGGCATAGGTACAAATAGCTTAATGTTCAAACATAATATATGGAAATAGTGTCAATTCTTGAAACATAAAATAACCCTAATTTTAGATAACATAATATGGTTTAATAATTTAATTTAAAAACAAAATTCAGTATTGATAATAATATATAAATAATCCTATTTTACCTTTAATATGGGCCTATTATTGATATTTCATATATATAATTAATAGCTATTAAGGGAACTGTAATAAAATTATATGACAAAGAAGTAAACATGCAATTTTCAAATTATGCATTCAACCTTGTACGGTACAAGTTGTACCTACCTATTATGAATTTAATTCTTAAAAATCTACTTGATGAACGTCCAGGGACACAAGTTTTGAAAATTGTATAATAATATTGAATATTACTTTGCTTGGTATTTTATACTTAATCAAATAATTGGTGAACATTTCGAATCGCTGTGTAGGAAGTGTAGTAACATAGCTGTTAAGTGCTAGGTACGAACACATAGGTATATGTTACGACTACCTATATTATATAGCAGACACATGAATGGTATCACCAAACTGCACTCCGTAATAAATCATAATAAATTTCACTCGACTACTGCAACAGTCTATACAATTTAAACCTATATATTGTATAGTTGAATAGTATAGATACTTGTACACAGTAGGTACACAATAATAATATACATTTTAATATTGTAATAATTATTATAGAACATATATATTTTATAATATTGTAACGAAGTATTATCGTTAGAACCGTCTCAATCGCGTGTCAGAGACTTGTTTACACAATGCGTATATAAGGTCCATCGGACATAGGACAGGTAAGTATATAATATCTACATATAGCTGGCTATAGGTATATAGACCATTATAGGTACACGTCGTAGTATATAATATTATTATATTATTTATTATAGATAGGTACTCGGGACAATTAGGCGATGTGTATAGTAGTAATAATAAAGCAACACACACACGCGCACAAGTATTGAAGTATAGATATATTATATTATACATATATATGATACCTAGGTATATATAACGTAGATAATCTATCGTAACGACCGCGGACCGTAAAGGTGTTGTTCGCCTCCCACGTCGTATACAAGCGTACCCATATAATATGGGCTACACGTATAGGTTTATGGGAATCTCTCTCTAAACATACCTATATATACATACCATACGTCATATATCTATATATTATATTATACATATAACCACAGGACCGTGATTTGCAACTTTTATCCATTCACAGGGACAAGAGCTTGATTAATTTCCAATTGTTAAAACAGCGGGTATGGTCTTTTGTTTGATTAATTGTTTCCTATATATACCTACACCGACCGAACGTTTTTTCGATTTTGTTTTCTACTTAGGGCTGCGCCCAATCCGATTTATATAATATTATAATAATATAGTCAAGTCGGCGAGTGTGACGCTGTACCTATACCTAAGTGGCTAAGTACTGCACAATATTACATTGTCCGAGTTACCGTATTATTTTGAAATAATGGTGAAAAATACGAAACGACAATAATATGTACCTACTAATATACATAGGTTATAGGTTGTAATAGGTGTATAGGTGTATATTATCTGTAATAGGTGTATTAATTCTATTTACCTATTTGTGTGATGTTAATATAATTATAATTGCATAAATTAATATTGGTAATATATAGATGCCTATACTATGTAATATAATGTATATAATATTATACTATGCTGCTCAATATTAAGACACGCGATCCTCGAGGTCTACGAGTGACAATTGATTTTTTTACCGTGTACCTATTATATAGGTATAGCATAGTAGGATGTGGGTAGTAGGTTATTGTAGCCATTGTAGGTACCCCGTATACCCACATACATATAATATAATAAATGAGATGTTCTCATTTATTCTGAACGAAAATCTCACTGTCCTCCAAACTATAGGTTAGGTAAATGTATTATAATACACAACGTACCCCATGTATTTTCTGGTTTAAAAGACAACAAATATTTTAAATAGCCCGAATAGGTACCAAAAAAAGCGACAACAAAAGTTGATCATTACCATTATACAATATTATACCTAGGTATGCTATAGGTACCTACCGTTATCTTGCATCTGAAATGCACAATACTCGTGACAATTATTTTTTGACATAAATTAAATTTGCATTGGTACTCGGAAGTCAGTTTATTTTGCACTCACCGCAATTTTGAAAACAATTGCATTATACTATGGTAATATATATATATGTATAATATGTGTATAGATCCAACATTCCAACATATTGATCATCGGTGGCATTCATTCTGCAACACTCCGAATAAGTAAATAATTATATAAGAGATATAAAACATCTATTTTTTATAGATGTATAAAAAATATCTATTATTATAGTAAAAAATCAAATACATGGAAACCGAAAAACGTGCATGTACAAAAATATTTTGTTCAAAGCAAATTTCACAATAATTATTATCAGTCATTATACACATTTATACATATTTTTATATAATAATAATATATTATCATTACTCAATACTTTGTTTTTTATCATTTTTACACGAAGTTTCAGCCTTGCAGGTTTTGTATTTACCTATTATTCTTCAGTTATTATAGTCACTCCAATTGCAACCTAGTCTATATTATAACGCTCGCTGCGTTTATATTATTTTGAACCAGCCGGTCTGCTGTCGATGACGTGTTGTAATATCATGTGTACGCTCGGCGTTCGCCCTGTATACATATCTACGGCTCTGCCTATGGATCACACGACGGCTACACGAGTAATAATTATAATTTAAACTGGCGACGTACACGCACGACGAGACAATAATATAACATATAATATGCTATAATACTACGCGTTATATATAGTGTGTACCGTGTATACACTATGTGCATGTATGTCGTGTGCATACACTACCTACCACTACGCCTAATATTATACACGTATATAGGTACCTAGGTATAATATTATATAGCCCTCGTACACGTATAATAAGAGGATGGCTCGTCCGTGGCCGTCGACGGCTTGTTAGCGCGTTATACGCATTGTGCCGGTGTAATCGGTTATAGGCAGAGTGACTTGTACTTTTTTCGGTGCGTTTAAAAATTATTAATCAACAGTTATCGATTGTCTGCCGCAGAGTGTGTGGAGCCCCCACGCAACGTTGATTTTGTCGAAAACCGATCATCGATGGCCGCAGATACATATAATATAATATTACCTATATACACCCAATACATATAATATTATATTATTATATCGTACGCATTATCCCTCCTCCCCCCCTCGTCTGCTCCGCGGCGCACCAGCGGACCTACGGACGATATAGGCACCCGTCTCGTTTTATATATATGTGTTTGTGTGTCCACCTATATAGCTATACTGTTCATTAACGCGACTCACACACATACTCACCTCATTGTTAACATTTTTAAACATTACAACGTAGGTACCTACATGCGAAGCGCGCGCGTGTATATAGAGGAGGAGTTGACTTTGTTGTTGTGGGTAAAACAAATTTTACGCATCACACACCGAACACCTTTTAACGCGCGTTATAATAATAATAATAATAATAATACGCACGATGTGGTATACAAACACGTACACGGCGCGTTATTGTTTTGTTCGAGTTGTTTTATTTTCGAAATGCTCTCGTGTAGGAAAAACGACGTGTACCTACTTAATATACCCACCTATACCTACCGCGATTGGTACATGATAATAATATTATATCGGCATATATATGGGTACGGTTGTTAAATAATACGTTGGTAGGTATATATATACATATTATAAACCCGACGGCGAAGGCGTGAGATGCAAAATAATAACCGATTACTACTATATCATTATACCTATTGATTGGTATATAGTCAACACAAAAACCGGCCGTTACGCACGCTAATGATACAATAAGGTACGTATATTGTATAAATTGCGAAAAATGTTTAAGATGCACATCGCGCCACGTGTGTGAATTTGGCCCCACCATGTTATGATAATTGCACCGAAGTTGTACCAACATTTTGCAACTGATTTGCAACTTTAGGCAACCGACATGAAAAAATTTGCGACCTTATATTTTTGCCTTAATCGCCAAACCAAAATTGGTGGGGCCAATTTCGCGCAGCCCCACCACATCCTCCTATCGACCTTCATCATAATTTAGCAACTAATTTGCAACTTTATGCAATCTTAGTGAAAAAATTTGCAACCTTATGGTTACGCCGTAATCAAATTTCTAAGTCGGTGGAGCCAAATTCACGCAGCCCCATCACATCGTCCTATCAACCTCGAATCTTTTTCATAATTTAGCAACTAATTTGCAACTTTAGGCGACCTTCGTTAAAAAATTTGCAACCTCGTGGTTATGCTGTAATCGAATTCTTAAGTTGAACGTTCGTAAATTTGACACCCCCATTTTTTCAATCATGGCTTTTTATTTCTATTAAGATTTGTCTTATTTACATTACATATTTTCATTCAATTTATACTTTTTATTAAATTAGGATTTCTTAAACTACTTGTTTTTTTTATTAAATATACATTTTTAACGACTTTATTTTTATTTAGATTTTATTTACTCAATTAAGGTTTCTTTATTCACATTATAATTTTTTATTAAATTAGGCTTTTTTTACTAGTTATATTTTTTTATGAAATATGGATTTTTTATTAAATAGGTATTCATTTTTTAAGCGATTATTTATCCCTATCTATATTTTATTTACTCAACTATGATTTACATTTCATTTCATTTTTTTAATAAATCTATATTTGAAGATTCACGCACGTCATCGCGCCCGGCTGCAGTATTGCGTCCCTGCACAAACGCTGCAGAGTGCGACTGGACGAAGGTCTAGAAAAAAATCAATAACATAATATTATTATTAATCGTGCAGAGTAATATACATAATATATTTTAATTTCTATAGGTACAATGGTACCTGTTACATTTTATATTTTTATGTTTTATTATTTATGTTTACCTACTTATAATATAATATACCTACATATATGCGTGTGTTGATTTTTTATTATATTATGTACCTAATATAAATTGTAATTGTTAAAATGTGATAAAGTTTAAGAAAAAAGTATTAAGTAAAGGGGCATGATTTGGCCCGACAGCTTTGGTTTAGACTTAAATGTTATTAAGTGTTACTAAGTGTACCTACATCTGCATTAAATTTGAATTCAATGATAAATCATTGCGTATACAAAACGATTCAAAGCAAAGATGGCCTGCAGTTAGCCTCTATAACTGAGACGTATATATATTTTACTATTAGTAATACCACTGCGAACTACGGAAGGTTGAACAAATTTTTTCCGAAAACATTACATTTATTATATTATTAATTATAAACATTTATTTAATTATTATAATAGCATGTATAACCCAAACTCCAAACCAATCTACCCCTCCCAGTAATGCATGCGGGTACAATGTTCTCTTATTACGGCTATAACTACTTAAAAAAAAAAATCAGAAGTACAATAGATTCATTGTTAAATGACAACTGGACATCATTTAGAGTGAGTATGCTCGGGGAATCTCTCTGTATGTATTCCAATGTACACCGACCATGAATTTGCAGATTAATGATACGTATATACAATTATTATACCTATGTAAATAATAATTATATTAAATATTAAATTAGATACCCGAACAATAAAATCGCGATGAAACGATTTTCGCTACACTACGCGTACAACGATGACAATCATAATAATAATAATATTATTATTATTATTATAATATAATAAAAACAACATTACAATAATTTATTAGTTTACCGTGCGCTGACGATCTCATTCCTTTATTGTGGTCGGTCGCTATATTATTTATATACCCGCCGCTGTAGTAACACAGATCAATTATTGTTTCAAAAAAAAAAAAAAAAAATACAATGTCGATAGATTCTGCTGGTCTTGTAAATAATTGTATAATATACTAGGTATCTGGTATATATTATATTAAGTATAAATGCCCACACGCTGCAGCTGCTTGTGTGTTACTTTATACGGAAATTTAATAAGACAAGTATCAAAATTTGTAAGCCGCTCGTATTACGTATCTACGCGTATAATACAGACGTGCAAGAAGATTTTTTTATTATAACGTTCACGCGCGCTCGACACGCATGCAAAATATATTATATTATATGAACGCGTATATATAGCCATCACGTGTGTACTGGTAGTGTATAATAATATAATATATTATTTTTTTCGTCGATCAATAAGCGCATCGGTCGTCTTTTTCACCCTGTCAAAATAATTACCGAGTAGTATACCTCCCAATATAATATACTACCCATTACCTATATATATTATACATAATATATATGGAGGTATACGGCCGCGAAACCCGAACCTCGTTTTAGTTCTCGCAAATATCGGAACGAAAAAAAAACCCTCAAAAAACGTCGTAACAATATTACTATTAAATAAAAACTCTCCTCCTACGAAATATAATTTACTTACTTTATACTTCGACATTTCGACAGCGATGATACCATCATGATAGCTGCAGCAGCATACGTGGGGATAAAATATGTAGACGGACTCGATGCACACGTTTTATTTCATTTGATTTCTTTGAATGTAATTGTGCTACGATATATTAAGGAATGAATATAAAAATATTTTTTTTTTTATCAATATTGAATATGGAAAAATGGAAAAAATAATACTTTTCCTCATATTATACGTGATGCGATCACAGTTGAGGAGTAGTATGTCAATGCGGTTGCAGACCACATCACGATAACACCACTTTAGTACGCACCTGAGGTAAATTTGTCGATGAATAAAACAATTTTTAAATATATAATTAAATTGATTATTAAATGATATGTGAATAACAAACTGAACATTCTATGTAGCCATCACGTGTGTACTGGATGGTAGTGTGTATAACATATTATTTTTTTCGTTAATCGATAAGCGCGTCGGTTGTCTTTTTCACCCTGCCAAAATAATTACCTAGTCGTATACCTCCCAATATAATATCCTACCTATATACTATATAGGTGTAAGGTGCGGTCGCGAATCACGGTAATCCGAATCTCGTTTCAGTTCTCGCGGATATCGGGACGACAAAAAAATCCCTTAAAAACGTCATACGAACCTATTAATCGAAAAATCGCCTCCTACGAAATATATTTTACTTACTTTATTTCAGAATTTTGATAGCGATGATATTATCATAAGCTGCACTGGGGGAAAATTTAGACGGACTCTTCTAGATACGACGAAATCGCCACTGTGATGAAATGATTATGTACAGTGGCGGCTCGTGCTCTGAGGCACACGGATACGTGCCTTTCCTAAAATATTGAGATAAATAAATTTATTTAAGAATTTATATTAAATTAAAATGTTATGTGTTATAATGTATTTTTTTCATAATTCTATCAAAATATTTAGTTAGTATAGAATATATTTATATATTGAACAATATTATCGGTGTATCCCAAACGGCTCTCGTCGAAAAAGGTCTTACAGAAATTTACCAAATGTATGATTATTTTTCTATTTTTTAACGCTAACATTTATACACATTTTACAATATCAAATAATTTTCAATTTTTAACTAACAATATAAAATAAGTACTTATATAATTTGTATATAATTTTTATAATTTAAAAAGAATGAAAAATTTTTAAAAATACCAAAACATTTTTAACTACACCTCTATATTATAACAGTCCCAATTCTGTACGAAGTGGGAAGGAATTTGTGCTGTAAACCGTTTGGGAACTTAGATTTTTGAAAATAGGAATCATTTGGAATTGAATTTTTTATAAATAGGAGCCAATTAGATAAACAAGAGCCGAATGGACTAGGTCCAATAAAATTCGTTCGAATTCAAGTGTTCTTACCTATAATACGTACATAGTACGCGAGCACCAGGCAATGGGCATTGGGCACATTGTTGTGCCACGATAAACAACAGTAGATTTCCCCCACTTGTCGACAATAATTATTATGGCTTTGTCCGGCACAAATGAATTGTGCTTGGGTTCTATTTTTATTAGGATTTACTGGATTCATCGATCTTATTGTCTTCGTTGTCGTAATTTTGTTTTTAAAAAATATTTGTAGTATCATAATATTAATATACCTACCGCATAAGTGAGTATTTTAAGTATTTTTTTACACAATACAAGACTTGAGTTAAATTTAAAACATAATGGCAAAGAATTTGGAACATTCAAAACACTAAATTAAACGAGATCAAAAAAGATATCTACCGTTGAACAAACCCAATGCTCAACCGGGAAGAAGATATTTTTATTGGACACACCAGAATTACTCACGGTTTCCTGATGGCCAGAGAAGAGCCCCCCATTGGTGTAATCTGTGGAACTGCGTTAACGATCAAACACTTAATGACTCGGGGCTTGAAACCAGTTTCAAAACAGATTTCAGAAACCAGATAAACCGTTATAAAACCGAAACCGAAAAAAATTGGACACTGGTATTAACTTCAAAACCGAAACCGGGAAAAATTGG